>OY997592.1:9985701-14785701 GCA_963921825.1 Erodium maritimum
GTAGTAGTTGTAGGGGTAGTAGTAGGGGTAGTAGTTGTAGGGGTAGTAGCAGCCGTAGTAGTAGTAGGGGCAGTAGCAGCAGCAGTAGTAGTAGGGGCAGTAGCAGCAGCAGTAGTAGTAGGGGGCAGTAGCAGCAGTAGTAGTAGTAGGGGGCAGTAGCAGCAGCAGTAGTAGTAGTAGTAGTAGTAGTAGCAGCAGCAGCAGCAGCAGCAGTAGTAGCAGCAGCAGCAGCAGCAGCAGCAGCAGCAGCAGCAGCAGCAGTAGGGGCAGTAGTAGTAGTAGTAGTAGTAGTAGGGGCAGTAGTAGTAGTAGTAGTAGTAGGGGCAGTAGTAGTAGTAGGGGCAGTAGTAGTAGTAGGGGTAGTAGGGGCAGTAGTAGTAGTAGTAGTAGGGGAAGTAGGGGCAGTAGTAGTCGTAGTAAGAGGGGCAGTAGTAGTCGTAGTAGGAGGGGCAGTAGCAGCATGAGCAGCAGCAGCATGAGCAGCAGGAGCAGTAGTAGCAGCAGGAGCAGGAGCAGCAGTAGCAGGAGCAGTAGCAGCAGTAGCAGTAGTAGTAGCAGCAGCAGCAGTAGCAGCAGCAGAAGCAGCAGCAGCAGCAGTAGCAGTAGCAGTAGCAGTAGCAGTAGCAGTAGCAGTAGCAGTAGCAGTAGCAGTAGCAGTAGCAGTAGCAGTAGCAGTAGTAGTAGTAGTAGTAGTAGTAGTAGCACAAACACCGCACACTAGTGCGTCACACAAAACCTACTACACAATCGCACAGAAGAAACAACATGTCTCACAAATCAATCACATAAACGCTCAAGTACAAGAAGCAGCATAACAAGCTTACAAGCAACCAACCGGCCTACAATTTCACATCGTAGGTCAATTCCTCACAATCTCAACCCTACTCAGTATCACAGGTTGTAAACACTTATTCATGTAGCAAAATAGTACATGTAGAAAAAGCCATGAAATCCACCTAATAACGGACTTACAAATAAAGCCTTTCCAATTTTAATAGTTTAATAAAAAGGGTGTTAAACCGATGCGACACTTAAACCATTTAAAAAAAATACTTTACCCTGACACTCATCAGGCCAACAATCTCCAACCTTAACTCAAAACTAACTACTATACCGATGCAACACCGAAGGAACAATCCAAGGAAAACAACCATCGCCACAAGCACAACAACACTCGTTCAAAATCCAAGACATTCTCAACACAAGCAATTCACACACTTGCACGGTTTCGGGAGCAACCCGCTCAGCCCGGCGAAGCCACACGCAACTTTCCCCAACACACAGTCAGGATAGGCGGTCGACCTCATCGCGGAACACAGCGTTTTACCGATACACGGAAGGCAGGGAAATCGCCTCTTCGCGGAACAACCTCATCGCGGACACAACGTTTTACCGATACACGGAAGGCAGGGAAATCGCCTCTTCGCGGCACAACCTCATCGCGAAACAACACAACGTTTTACCGAGTGCTAGTCGGAAGGTAGGGAAACCACCTCTTCGCGGGACACGGCGTTTTACCGACTCAAGGTCGGAAGGTAGGGAAACCACCTTTCTCATGTAACCAAAGCACCCACAATCACAATCACACTCACAATCATACACACACACAACTATCACTCACTTACCATCACTTACCGACACCACACTAAACGTGGTAACCCCACCGGCTTAACCGGTATCCATTCCCCAACGCCCACAGGTCAACATGTCATATAAACAGAATCAAAACATCCAAGTCACTGATATGCATCACTAAGTTCACCTCTACTCATTTTCATGCTCGTTATTTATTAACCGTTTAAACAACACAGAGCACACCATCAACACAATCAACAAACAATCCTACATGCACGACATGGCCCGATTCTACCAGCACTGCAATTCCCAAATCTACAACACTACAAGGTTCGTAAATGTTCACAGTTTATATGTCTACGCTAGTTATTCACGTCCTACATGCATACTAGTTATTTATCCGGTTATTAACGTTTCCCTATATGCATTCTAATACGTCCGTAATAAAGTGAGGTTCCGAGGTATTTCCCTACCTCTAAAACTCTATCTGGATCTCCTAGCTGCTGACGTCCGGGCCTACGTCCGGTCTTCTCCACGATCGAGGTCAAAGCCTGATTTTAACAAGTAAGGGTGGTAAACAGTCCCGGTCCAGTCCGTAACAGTCCTATAATTTTATCAGTTAAGTCCTTTAAATTTTCCACTTTAAATCCTTTAAATTCACCCATTTAAATTATTTAAGTTAATTAAATAAATAAATAAATAAAATTGTCTGACCCGGCCCTGACCCGGATCCGACCCGAATTCGGAAACCGGATCCAAATCTGACCCGGATCTGAGTCCAGACCCGAACCTGACTCGAGCCCGACCAAAAAACGACCCCAGAACCGAGCCAGACCCAGGTCCAAACCCGGATCCGAGTCCAGACCCGAGGCCCAACTAACCTGGAGGCCCAAGTCCGTGTCTGTCATGGCCCAAGCCTGGTCCGTGTCTCGGTCTTGGCCCAAGCCTATCCATGTCTCGTCCTGGTCTGAGCTGGGAACGGAGACGGGGCGAGGCTAGGTTTCCGACGAGATGAGGACGGGGAAGAGGCGGGCTAGGGCTGGTTCTCGACGGCGGCATCAGCGTCAGGGGGCTCAGAGGGACGAGGGTTGGTCGTTGGTGCGAGTCCAGGGCCCCTCCGTCAAGATCTGACGGCGTGAGAGGCTCGTTGGCGTGGGAGCACATGTCTGGAGCTCGGGAACTCCGGCCGTGTGTCTCTGATCGAGCTTGGCCCAAACGAGCTCGCGTGCGAGCGGATTTCAGAGAAGGATGGAAGGGGAAGGTGAGTCGGACCGGAAAGATGGCTCACCTGCACTGGGTTTCACGTTGCCGGTGCGGCGTGGCTCGAAATAGGGACGGGCGATGGCGGTGGCGATGGCGAAGGGATTGAGAACGGCGAGGTTCGATCTCTGGCCCAGAAGGGGCTTGGCGACGGTGCTTTGGTCTCGGTCTTGTGTCGTCGTGGTTCGATTCAAGACCGGTAGAGCGTCGACAGCGTGAGAGGTCGAGAGAGAGAGAGAGAAGAGCGAGAGAGATCGAGAGGAAGGAGACGAAGCGTCTCGAAAATCGTGAACCGAGTGAGAGGGATCGGTACTGTAGCTAGGGTTAGGGAAAAATGGGTTGGGCCTGGCGCGGGGCTTGGGCTTAGCGAGCGGGAAAAATGAGCTGGGCCGCGCGGGTGTGGGCTCAGCGAGCTGGGCCTGGTCCTTAGCTGGGCCTGACCTGTTTCCTTTTTTTTGAAACCAGCCCAAAATTCAACCCGTTTTCCAACCAACGACGTTCTAATTTAATAATTTAGATATTAAATCGTTTAACCAGGGCGGTCTTTACAATATCTATGACACGGTCACGTGACACTACTTGCTATGCTCATGGACCAATGACACTAGCGCTTCCACGTCACTTGCCATGTTTGGTTATTGAATATTAAGAATAAAATTTGAAGTCGTATCATCATATTACACTCCCAGACCCATTACTCACAATCTGAGAAGATAGCAGGTAGATCGTATTTGCGTTGTAGTTTCCTTCGATCATTTCTAAAAATAATAATATGAGTCGTGTCAGATCGTCTTTCGTTGTTTTTCAAATTAAATTCAACTATACTGGGATTAGACCAAATCGGTCTAATCCCACTATGACCCCAAAACAATTAGACCCATTTTCAGGGTCTAATTGTCACTTCTTTCTCCAAATTCTTTTCAATCAGACTGGAAAAAGACAGATTCGATCTATTCCCACCGTGGAAGATCTAACAAATACAAGAGTTAAAAATAGGACTAAAAGAACGCAATACGTTTGATTATAAATGAGTTTTGGATTAGATAAATGACTTTAACTTGACAAACATATTAAGACCATAAAAGTGGACTTAACATTTGGTTTAATTAGTTTAGAGGTTAGTACTTATTTGAGATGTATATATACATTTGATACATTTTTATAATTTATAATTTAATAATGTATGTAACATATTTTTATTAATAATTATAAAATAAAATATAATCTGATCACTCATCAGGGATCCTGGCCGCTCGATCAGTGTCCAACGTTTTTTACAACTTGGTAAAAACCACTGGTAGAAGTGGAATCAAATGATCAAACGCTCAGAATAATTTGATCAGACGTGCTTGGAAAATCGAAATAAAGAGCATTCCAATTATCAGGTGGCTAAAGCGGCCAATAAAATTGATCTCCGAGAATGCCTTCATGCCATTCACCAAACGACACTAGTAGAGGATGGTGAAAAACGAACCGAAGTGACACAAAAACGCAAACAAGTAGTGATTTCCTATACTTCATTTCAAGGCTTTTAATTCGCATATGTTTTATGTCGTCTATGCAAAAATAAATTTATGTTACTTTTTATTAGTATAAATTAATAACGACGTACTCCATCTAGTTTTATTTTTGTTAGACAAATATTTTCGGTAAAAAAAACTTCATCATCCCTACTGAAATTTGAAGTAGACGAGCTAATAAGCAAACAACTGAAACATGTGTTTTTTATCGGAAAATACATATTATAAAGAACCCGCTCTTTGACGTAAATAGTGAGAATGAAAGTGACTACAAGATGATGATGGTCTAACTACAGATCAATGAATGAATCGAGCGCTGGCATGACGGCTCAGCCCCATTACAATCCCAACAAGGGGAATAACCAAATACATGAAAGAGCACTCCTAAACAAGCAACCTCGGCATCCCAACATGGGAGCAAACCAGAGTATGTAGGTCTAAATAACCAGATATTACAACCGTGAACCCCAAAATACAAACCCGACCACTGACATAATAGCACAACCTCAATACTAACCCAACAAAGGAGGACAATGGTCTCAAAACCTAATATGACAATCATATAAGCACAAGAACAAAATGACTAAAAGAGAGTCTAAAACTTAGATTTAGCAACCATAAAACACATAACAAAGAGGTCTACTGCCTATATGTATCAACCATGAAGCTTAGTAAAGCTAGCCGTCCACCACTCATAATCACCTAAAACCTTACCCAAGCTAGAGGAAGACATTGTACCTCATCGGAAGCCAAACACAACTCAGAGAGTTGAAGGGAACCGACACGCCGACGACCAACATCGTTGATCAACAGAGATAATCTGGTGAAGAATCACCGGAACTCAAAACCCAAAGAAGTAGAACTACTCGATTTCAAAGGCCAATAGACCTAGTACAACCCGTCAAAGGATAACACCTAAAAATTGATGCTACCAACAATTGGAAGGGATACAAAGGAAAACGAAATGGGCCTATATTTAGGGATGAGCAGATTTTCAACAAGCCATAGATAAAATGTAAGGTGAGACAAGAAAATTACCAACCGCGACGACGAGGGACAAGACCAGATTCACAACGAATCCAAGATAAGAAAAGCTTCTCACGTTAGATCTGGTATAAGCCACTTGAAAACCACCTCGAATGGGTCCTGAGAACATCACAACTACCCAGAGTATAACCAACGGTGGCACCCGGAGCAATACATCCAGATCCGATACTATCTACAACCTGAGTGATTGAGAAATGAGTTTCACTCCAAATCTGAAACCAATGTATCGTAACTCTGTTTGGGTCATAACCTAGATCACACACCATCAGACCTTCGCAGCAACCAGAGTCACCTGAACAACAACACGAGAAGCCCATACAGAGTAACCAATACCAAATCTCCAAGAGGGAAACAAACCCACTAGAGCTATGAGGAACCTAAAACCCACAACAAGCTTGTAATCACCTGAAACTTCCACTTACCCTTGAAGCAACATGGGGCCAAAGTCACGGACAAACCTCACTACCGTTCGGTCATCACCGGTGACAACAACCATTTTTTAGCACAGATCGAAAAGAAGGAGAGAAGGGGGTGCATGCCAACGAGAGATAATGAACAGATCTAGAAGGCCTCGACCACAAAGATATTAGGGGGAGTAGCCAATGCCAGAGAACCACCCATGAACTCAGTGGAGCAAGGCAACATCGGTCATGGACAACTGACGAGTTGCGTCCCTCCAAAACCAAAAGTGGCGAGCAAAAATAGCGACCGAACCATGGCCACCGGACCCCAGCCAAGTCAAAACCAACAAGGTAAACGACCTAGAGAGCAGCTATTCTGAAGCAACTCTAAGAACCTATAGCACGGGCCGCGAACGTCGTAGAAGGCTAGAAAGGTTGGTAACAACAGGCGAGGGAGGGAGAGTAAAGGGGGGAGAAGAAGAAAGTGGGGGTGACCATCGGTGATGACCATGGCCGGAGGCCGTGACGTCGTCGATGGGTAACGAAGCTAAGAAGAAATATGGTACTTTTGGGGCGACTGGGTTGCTAGAGAGAAAATTAGGTTTTGTGGTATAAACTGAAACACATGTTAAAACAAAAACAAAAAACAAGGGAAAAATACAAATGACTACCCTCAAGTTGGCATGTTTAACCGATGGTTATCCTAAAGTTCAAAAATTACCGATACATACCCTAAAATTACAAGTCCTAACCAAAATCCCCTTTCGTCTAATTTTCCTTCCATTTTCTGTTAATTTTTGTTAAAAATACCCAAACTGCTTTTATTCAATAATAAATAAAAATAAATATAACATTTATATAATAAAAATAAATTGAATAATTAATAATTAAAAAATCAAAAAACAAAAACAAAATCTTATATATAATTTTATCAATCATCATCCACACAACCACATCACTCTATCACTCTCATTCACCTCACCCCGTCTCTTGTTCTATCAAACCTCATTCACGTCTCTTGTTTGTTAGCTCCGGCGAGACTATGACAAGACCAAGCACGGCGAGACTAGATCCATGGAATCGTAGGATTGGTGGACTTTTCGGCGTCGACCTCGGCTTCTCCATCCCTCGGACCCACGCCGGCGTCAAAACAAAAAATATTGAAAAGCAGAGTAGATCTGGGTTCTCTCCATCCTCCCTAAGCTCTCTTCTCTCTCCAAAATCCATGGCTTCAGTCAAAAATATGTAGCCTCAATGTCCAAGGAACAGAAGCCCGGGCCTCGGGTTCTCCACCGTCTTCTTCTTTGAAACACTCAAACTCTGGTTCTCCACCGCCCGAGCCTCAGTTTTTTTTATGGGTTAATGTTGTGCGGGTGATTAAAATTCATATATGAAATTGGTGAACCGAATATGAAATTGATTTCATGAATTTTAAATTGATTTGATGATAATGGTATATATTAATTAGTTTTTTAAAATTGATTTGGTGATTTGATAATAGTGGTAGAGATGAACCAGTGGATAGACTAGGTGTTTTAAATGGTAGAGATAAAGTAGTTTTCTATAAATATATTTGTTTTCGATAAATAAATTTCCAAATTTATTAATAAAAACTGATTTTAATCCATACAACACGCAACCGCTCTCTCTACAAACCCTAGGATAGAATCGGTTTTGCAATTTTTGCTCGGAGAAGATGGCAACATCAACGACTAAACTCTCGAGTGAATCAGGCGAGTTCGATGTGGAGTTACTACGTGAACCGTGTAGTCCGACACCGATCAATGCCATGCATGGGATGGAGGCGGAGGACGACGACACAGGGCCGTTAACGCTGTCCTCGGTGCGGTCTACAACCTCTCCAGAGCCTCTAATGCCGCAGGCGGTGGGGGTAGCGGAGGAACATCAGATGATGAGATTTTCAGCAAGTTTGGAGAACTCAACCATATTGGTGAGAAACCGGAGTTCAGCTAAGGGATGCAACGTTCGTGATGCGCAGGAGCATGGGGGACGTGGGTTGGTGAAGGTGACGCCGACACATGGCCCTCGGCCTCGTGGGGGGAGACCTGGTGCGAAGGGAGGGAGGACTGCGATACAGGGGTCTCTCCCAGAGTTCGCGTGGGAGAAGGGGCTGGCGGTGTAGGAAACAAACCCGAAGGAGGAGAATCAAGGTGTGGTGGGCGTGGAGCAAGGGAAGATGAGACAGGATGTGGTGATCGTCTCCTCTGAATCCGGGATGCTGTCGAAGAAGGAGGCAGCGCTGCTGGAGAAGGAGGTAGCGCTGCCGGAGAAGGAGGCAACACCAGTGACTTGGAAGCGCATGCCTAGCAAGGAGCTGATGGTGGCTAGGGCACCGGGAGAGAGGACCCCTCGGGAATTGGGCCTGGACCGCGAGCCAAGCCTGTTGGCAGATGCGAGACGGACGGGGCGAGTCGGGCTGGACCTATCGTGGGATGGAGAAGAACTGGTCCGCACTCGGGTGTTGGACCAGGGCGGGTGCGAGTCGGGTCGGGGTACGGGCGGAGGTCGTGGATCGGGTCAGGCTGGGGCTCAGAAGGCCGCAGGTCGAACAAAGTGGGTCGGGCCTCACCCGGTTTCGCGAATTCGTAGGAGCCCAAGTGGCAGAGTGGATTATCAGGATATTCCGGACCTGAATCAAGGAGATCTAGTGGGGGCTCTGGGTAATCAGATGGGATCTATGAATATCAGGGAGGTCATAGTTCCCCCGGTGGATATGGGTGGGCGAGGCCCGAATTTTTCCTTCGCTATGGTTGCAAAAGTGCTGTCTACGAGGAATTTTTACTGAAGGTCACTTGTGGCTAGAATGGAGGACCTATGGGGTATGAAAGTTGAAGCCAGACCACTGGAGAATGGTATTGTAGCGTTTTTCTTCAAAACGGCCAAAGAGAGAGCCAAGGTTCGGTTGGGGGAGCCCTGGGCATTTTGGGATTCAATGGTGCTGTTCACTGATCCGAGGGGACATATGCGACCTACGGATCTGATTTTCACTTACTTTTCAGTATGGGCGAGGGTGTCCAATATGCCAGTGAGAGCATGGAACAGAGCGGTGGGATTTCGTCTGGGATCTGCACTAGGGACGTATCAAGCGGTGGGCGAGAACATGGGGAAGGTCGATCGGAGCCAACCAAGATGACCGGGACCCGTCCAAGAGGTGGCCAAGAAGACGAGCGGGAGGAATGGGCCCCCAGAGATCCTATTCTGACACTATCAGGGAGGAAGCATCTTGAGAGGGAGGCGGAGGCAAGGGAGTCAAAGGTCTCTACTGCCTCGGATGGAGCATCACACAAGACAACGGCGGGGGGCTATAAGCACCCTCGCCTCCAGGAATGAGTCCTCGAGGGTCTAGGGAGGGGTTGGACAGTTGCACCGCCTCCTTAGACGTAAGGTGTCAATGGTTCCACTAACAGCCGACAAGTTTCTCCCGCGTTTAGGAGCCCTACCAGTATCAGTCAAGGGAGGACGACGCACGCTGACATCCTGGGGGGGGGGGGTATTATTGGTCCACCTCTGCAAAAATCCACACTAGATCTGCTCGATCAGTGCTCCTTTGGTTTGCTTATGCTGTATCGGTGTCAACAGATGCTACCGCAGTTGTCCTGCCCAATCAACCTCTAGGTCCAAGAGCAACTTTTATATTCAGTTCTTGTTATTTTAATTTCGATACTCAGATGTTGGATTTTTGCGAACATTTTTAAAGTTATAATATCATCTAGTTTCGATCAAAAAAATAAAAACTGATTTTTAATAATAAAAACTGATATTTTAAATAAAAATATAATTTTAATAATAAAAACTGATTTTTAAAAAATAATTTTTTTTTGAAATTAGATTAAAATTAAAAAAATGAAACTGATTATATAATATGAAAATTGATATACTATTCGTTTTAAAAAAAACTGAAAAAAAACTGATTTATTAAACAATAAAAACTAATTTATTAATAATAAAATTGATTTATTAATAATAAAACTGATTTTAAAATTGAAATTTGATTTGTTAAATAATAAAACTAATTTTTAAATAATAAAAAATGATTTATTCATAATATAACTGATTTAGTAGCAATATAACTGATTTTTTTTAAAAAAAACATTTCTTGAAAACCGGTGGTAGGGTTGTGTAGTATTAATATGTATTGAGGGTATCTTCGTCATTTAATAAAAAAAGACCAACGGTGACTGACAGAAGGGGCTATCTGTTAATACATGATACATTCGAGTATGTATCCGTTACTTTTAAATTTAAGGGTAAACATCAGTTAAATTCAAAGTATGCATTTGTAGTTTTCCCAAAAAACCAATTCTAATGAATATATTTGATATTTATTATTTCGAAAATTATAATTGACAAATAATACTATTGTGGATGTTGTAAGGGATATACGAAGATGTATGTATCTTGATTTTTTAAGAGTTAACTCCATGTCCTAACGTTGTACTAAAATCAACTGTCAAATCCGCATCCAAACTTTGAAAAATTGTCAAATAGTAACACATTACAAAACTTAATTACCAAAAACCAACAAATACTGAGAATCTAGTAACATAAAAATCTTGAATGCTTCTTCTATTTGTTCAACCCACTATTCTTTTTGTGATATAAATCACACAATTTTCAATAACCAAACACAAATAATCTCATAAACAAGTGAGATCAAACGCCTCAGTTCCTATTTTCTCTATTTCACCGAACATTGTACATTCATTTTTCTCATTACTCTTTCATCTCCATCTAAGTTCATCATTGTAACTTCTCTTTCTTTATAAACCATATTACCAAACTTGTCTATGATACAATAGCACCACATATTCAAATTCTTCATATAGCCTTAGATGATCCTCTCGGCATCTCAATCACACACAAACAACCTTATAAAGTTGTCTATCCATTTGTCACTGGTTCGACAACCAACAATTATTTATTTTCTACAGTAACTTGATATCACTATTCTCATCTACCTTCTTCAGTTAATTGTTTATCACATGAGTTGTATAAATCCACAACCACTGCAACTCTTCTTTGGAGGATTATCATCGCTGACATCTTTTAGTCTTAGTCCAACGACATCCGAAAATTCAAACAACAACTTTGCAGCTCTTCTATCGTCTGCAACACATTTTGCAACTCCTCTTTGAAGTATGTTTTCTCATTTTTCTCTGTGTTTAAGTTCTAGTTCAATCATCTTTAGAAATGGTGTTGCTTTTCGTGTATCTTTTAGTGATCAATTTCACATTCCAACCTCTCAACACTCATTGTCTCTCTGTAATGTTTTAGTTAATTTACTCATGGCAATCTAAGTCAAGTTTAATTTGATCCTTATGGCTTTACTATGAAGGTCCTAACGACCGGGGCCAATATTCTCTGTTTTTTTATCAGCGAAGTTTTATAAGCCTTATTCTCAAAATGAGATATAGGCAGTCTGCATGAGGGAAGACTATTACCACGAACTACAAAAAAGCCAATAGTATCAAATGTGGGTATACCATCCAACTACAATACAAACTAAAAACACTAACAAAAAAAACAGAAAAGTAAAACATAACCACCAGCCTAGATAACCCAACTAGAACGACTTGGAACCAAAGGAATCCTGCAACTCGGAAACGAGAACCCTTGCGCCAAATCAAAGAAAGCTAAAAGAAATAGGACATAGACCAACACATAATTTCACCCCGCCACAGACCCCCACCAAAGCAACAAAGATCAACCCACCTCTCTTCTCATTCGTGGGTTGTCCAGAGTAGTTTCCGCCAATATTCTCTGTTGTGATAGTATCAAACATCTATATCATATTACCCCTGCCATTCGTTCATATAACATATTTCTCTCTATTGCTGATAATTCCACTATTTGACATCGTTGTCTAGGTCGTCCTAGCAACCACACCTTTAAATTTTTTTTGTTATGGAAACTTTATTAATTATCATAAGGTTGTTTATGACTCTCTTTGTCATGCATGTCATCGGGAATACACACACGCCTTCCTTTCTCTCCCTTCCTTTCTCGTACTACGTCTTTGTTTCAAATTGTTCACTTTGAAATATGCACATCCCCCATTCTTATGTCAAGTAGTTATCGATATTACTTGTAATTTTTGGATGATTTTTCGCATTTTGTCTGGGTTTTTTTCATCGTCCTAAGTATGAGATTTTTAATATATTTGTTTGATTTCATGCATATGTGCAAACGCAGCTCAATCTTTCTATTACATCTTTCCAATGTGATACAATTATGAATTTGATAATGATCTTTTTTGTAACTTCTTTCAATCATACGGAGCCATATTTCGTTTCTTTTTCCCTCATACTTCTCAACTAAATGGTAAGGTTGAGCGTAATATTCGTACTATAAATAACATTGGACACTCACTTTTATTCCAATCTCATATACCCCTTTCATTTTGGTTTGAATTATTGAATATGACTACCCACCTTCTTATTTTTCTCCCTATCAAACCTTTTCTTTTCAAACTCCCTTTGAACTTATTTTTAAGGGTAAATTCCACATCAATACCCTAACTATCGTCTTATTTCACCTCAATACCCTAACTATTTTTCGTGGCACCTCAATACCCTAAAATGACATTTTACGTCACTTTAGTACCTGCCGTTAGTTTCAGTCAATATTCCATCCATTTTTCCATCCAAACACCTAAAAAGTCCATAATACCCTCCATTAACAGTCAAATTTTCAAACCCATGCCATTGATTTTCAAAAATTATTATCTTTTATTTATTTTATAAAATCTGTTTTTTATTTTATAAAAATTAGATTTTATTTTAAAAAATAAGCTTTTATTTTTAAAAAATTAATATTTTATTTTAAAAATCATATTTTATTTTTTTAAATCATTTTTTTATTTTTAAAAAATCAGAATTTACTTAAGAAAATCAGTTTTTACTTAAAAATCAGATTTAATTATTCAAAATCAGTTTTAATTTTCATATCTTATTAAATTCGTTTTATTTTTATTTTCAATTTGATACCCTTCTTCTTCAACCTCAAAACACTACCTTTTTTTTTTCAATTCACTACCCTTCTTCCATTTACCATCTCCAATTTCTGTGGCCAAAAATCATCCAATACACAGTACCAACCACTATCATCCTCATCTCCATTTTTCAGGGCCAAATATTATCCAATACACAGTACTCAAATTCATCAAAATACTCCATTTTCAACAGCAAAATCAGAGAAATTCTTGCTCAAATTTGTTTTATTTTCAACATAACTCGGGATAAAATTCAAACCTCTCCACAAATTCAACCCTCCACAAATTTAAACCCACCCATTTTATATACACAATCCAACAAACCAAAAACATGAAATTTTTTCAGATCTGCTTCAGTGTTGCTTCTCCATTTTCAGATCTACCTGTTTCGACTTCCTTTCTCCGGCAGCCGCTTCCTTGACCGGAATTCGAGATCTGGAGCTTCCAGTTCATCTTGTTTCTCCCTTCGTCGTCTGCTTTCCTCTCGCCGGAGGTGCTGCCTGGAAAGATCTCGTCGGAGCTCGTGCTCGCCGGAGCTGCCTGGGCCGGTGCTCGCCTTGGTCGGAACTCGTGCTGCCTGGTAAGATCTCGTCGGAGCTCGTGCTCGCCGGAGCTGCCTGAGCCGGTGCTCGCCTTGGTCGGAACCATTTCCCCTCTCGCCTCCTTCAACTGCCTGGGGCGGTGCTCGCTGGTGCTCGCCGGAGCTCGACAAGGGTGGGGTAGATGAGAGGTTGGGGTAGATGAGAGGTTGGGGTGGATGAGAGACATTAGAGATGAGGTGCAGAGAGAGCAAATAGGATAAATGAGAGGTTGTTTAGGGTTTTAATGGGTAAAGGGTAATTTCAGAATTTTTTGAAAAGATAGGGTCATGTGCGAAGCACATGACCATTTTCCATCCAAAATGGATGGAAAATTGACGGTAGGTATCAAAGTGACGGAAAATGCCATTTTAGGGTATTGAGGTGCCACGAAAAATAGTTAGGGTATTGAGGTGAAATAAGACGATAGTCAGGGTATTGAGGTGGAATTTACCCTATTTTTAATGTATTTTCTACCTACTCCCATATTTTGGTCGTTTATGTTATCCTGTTCTCCCATCTACTATCCCTCATAAATGAGCCTATTTGGTCTATTATTTGTGTGTTCCTAGTCTATCTACCAAATCATCGTGGTTATCATTTTATTGATTTATCCTCGGGTAAAATCATCATACCCTGCCATGTCAAATTTGATGAATCAATTTTCCTTAATTTTCTCATCATCATTCTGATCCTCCGTTCTCGTATGATTTTCTTTCTTCCTATGATGACCTTTCCCTTTTCCTTTGTGCTACTATATTTCAATCATCTCCTATAACTCAAAGTCTGCCGCCTCATCAGCTTCGGTTTTATTGGTTCGGCTGATCTCGTCTCTAGTTTTGTTACTCCTTGTGGTGGGCGGGTTTGTTTTCCAAGTTTGTTTCGTAGCTTGGGTCGTGCTTGTTTTTGTGGTGTTTTTGGTGGTTTCTTGTTTGTTTTGTTCGTTTACTCCGTGTGGGAGATGTTAGCTCGAAGGAGAGTTGTTTGTTAACTTTTTTAAGCTTCATTTTGGTATTGAGGATGAGACACTTTTTCGGGTGCCTCTCTTTACCTTGTTTTTCCATATAATGAGTACAAGAGCTTAATAATTTTCCCTTGTAAAAAAAACCATTGTCTACTTCTCCTACCTTGGATTCTCCCATCTTGTCATCACTTGTTATGGCTCTCACTTCTCATTCCTCCAACTCTCGCGTCTCACCACTGCCTGCTCTAGCTCCCTCTATACCAATTATACCACCGCCACCATCTATACCTAGTCTACCCATGATCACTCGAAGGAAGGTTGTTATCTTTAAACCACGACGTATCGTCGATCTTCATATCATATCTATTACTCTTATTCCTCTTCCTTATTCATATACCAATCCCATGAATGCCTATTTTGTTGCACTTCGTGATGATTAAACTTGGGACTTGGTACATTGTCTACCCGATGTTAACATTGTCGGCTTCGAATGGACTTTCCATCATAAGTTTAGATCAAATGGCTCTCTTGAGGGATATAAAGCTCGCCTTATTGCACGAGGCTTTACTCAATAACCCGGTCTTGACTATGATAACACGTTTATCCCAGTGGTCAAGCTGGCCACTATTCAAACTATTTATAGAGTAATCATCAAATCGATGTTAAGACACTTTTCTTCATGGTCATCTCACCGAGACAATATACATGAAACAACCACCTAGTTTCATTGATCCATCTTTTCCGCATACTGTTTGTCGTCTCAAAAAAGCTTTTTACGGTCTCAAACAAGCCCCATGAGTTTGTTATCAACGCTTTGCCTCTTATCTTTACTCTCTTGGTTTTGTAAGTAGCAAAGTTGATATTTCTCTATTCATCTATCATCACGACTCTCAAACAATTTTTCTCCTTCACTATGTTGATGCCATTCTTCTCATCGCCACCTCTTCGTCTCTGCTCTCTTACATCATGTCTCTTCTCAACTCTGGATTCGCTATGAACAACCTCGGTCCCTTCCATTATTTTCTCGGTATCTTTGTCGGCTGAACTTCCCATGTATCCTTCTCTTTCAAGGAAAGTTTGTACCATAACAAGAATGGACGTCTCCATATGTGCCATAGCAGGAATGAAAGTCTGCTTATAAGATTATACATTAATTCATGGTAGATGTGACGAATAAGCTGATACCAACATTGATGAACCCTTAAATCCTCAAAGGGAATTATCAAAGTCCACAACAAACGCTTAGCTCGACATTTAAGAAATACGTGTTTTCCGGATTAAGCCAACCGTTAGAGGCGCTCTAACAAAACCCATCAAACAACACACGGACAAGGTGAATCGTGAATGTAGAGTAAAGGAAGAAGGATTGATATGCTTGTAACGGCTAGCTCAAATTTGAAGTGTGAAGAGACGTCGTTTTGGCTTAGGCTTTAATAATTTGGATTTTTGGAACCCGAGCATCTTCGGGTCAAAGAAACCCATTTATATTCTCTCCTTTTTCCACTTCACACTTTCCTAAATAAAACCCTAACTGCACTTTCGCCCCAATTTCTTGCTTCTCTCCGTTCTGTCCATTTTCGCCGGAGACTGGTGCTGTCTCGCCGGAGAAGAAGCATCCGCAAATTACACCGGAAAAGAATACCCGCATCGTCGCAACAAGGTCAGTTCTTTCATCAATCGGAACGGAACGTTCGTTCCAGAGCATGAATCATTGCCTTCAAGACCTAATTTATGGTTTCAACAGAATGACACATTGCCATTTCCAATTTTGAACGCCGAAATGGTCTCTGAAGCAGTTCAAATGAATGGGAACGGGGAGGCTGAGAGTGTCGTTCAAAGAAAGAGTGAGCAGATCTGTTGTCAAGGTTTCAGTGGTAGGCATGACGGAACCAGCTCCGGTAGCTGTTACGGTGACGATTCTGGAGAAGCAAAAGCTTCAGGCCGAGATATCAAAGAGAATTTGAATTCAAACGTGCCGTCTGATACTGTTTTCGTGAGTTCAATGCATGCAAGATTTACGTTCTTGTTACATTGTACTGTGGCTTATGATATTTGGAGATTTTTTTGCAGAAACAGGCAAGACAACAAAGAGAGATGACTTTTCAAGATATGTACAATGATCAAGATGCCTTTTATGATGATGGTGAGGACGATGACAGTGATTGGGAGCCCTTACAGAAGCAAGTGCAGATAATCAAGTGGTTTTGTACTAATTGTACCATGTCCAACCTTGATGGCGCCGAACAGTGTGGTGTACGTTTACACTTAAATTCATGTTCTGTGATCTTAGTTCTAAATTACTCTGCCGCTAGCTAGTTGTGTTTTGCAAAAATGCCCCATGATTCTTCATTTGAAGCTAAACCATATATTAAAAAATTGGGAACATTGCTATATATTTTGATTTTTATTTTTGCCGATGCAGATATGTGGAGAACATAAGAAATCTGGAATCTTGCGGCATGGGTTTCTTGCATCGCCTCATTCACAAGATGCAGGTCTTCCTGGTGTTGAGTCAGAGATAATGCAAAGATTTAAAGGTGGTTACTTTGGGATTGATGTGTTTGACATGTTTGTTATCCTTGGAAATGTTTCTGATGGTGCTATGCTGTTGAGACGACCTGTATCATGTTTTTGAGGTAGAAACCTGATATATTTTTCCCTGTATACGTGTGCAATGGCTACAAGTATAGGGGATGAAGTGTCAAAGCCAGTATATTATCTAAAATAGTAATATTGTCTGTACATATAAGTTAATTTAATTCATTTTCTTTTTGTTTTATTGGTTATTCAGTTGCAAAGTGAAATCTGAAGGGATGAAAGTAGAATTTAGGGATCAAAATTGTGTTTGAAAGACCATTGTAGACTAAAATAAGCCTTGCTGTAAGAAGTATACAACATCGGAAGGTTTTAACATCGTTTAACACGATCCAAACTTATGGAAGTCTACTTTTTTTCATCATTGTATTTATCTTTGGGTAAACTACAAATGCATACCCTTAAGTATGCACGTTTAACCGATGAATACCCTGAAGTTTATAGTTTACTGATGCATACCCTGAAGTTACAAGTTGTAACTCAAAACCCCTCCGTCAGCTAAAATGACGAAAATACCCTCAACTACACTTCAATAATTATGTTAAAAAAAATTATTTAAAAATTACTTTTGTTATATATATATATATATATTTACTTATTAAATGACTTCATTTTTATTTAAAAAATCACTTCATTTATATTTTAAAAAAATTATTTTAAAAAATCATTGAGAGTATTTTCGTCATTTTAGCTGACAAAAGGGTTTTGAGTTACAACTTGTAACTTCAGTTAACTTTAAACTTCAGGGTATTCATCGGTTAAACGTGCATACTTAAGGGTATGCATTTGTAGTTTACCCTTTATCTTTAACAACTTCTCTGATTAACTTCCCCATTCTTTGTTCAGAAGAATCAGAAGCATTATCTTATTCAACTTTATGGACAATGACTTTCTTTGTGCATAAGAGTTTGTGTTAGTGTGTTCGTTTTTGTTGAAATCATCCTAATGTAGTATTATGTAGGAAATCTATAATGCTTACTAGATGCATAGTAGAATTCTAAAGCTAACTAACCAATACAAGTTGGATAGACCACTTTAGGTTCTTGATGCTTAGACATGTTTCTGGCTCTAAGATGAGATTTGCAATAAATGTCAAATATCTTCACAAACTTTAGTTTGACAAGACAGATCTCTAGTTTCTCGAGTATTTATTCGAATCCCTTAACTTGTCAGTGACAAGTCATATTTGTTTGGAATACTTGGGTTAACCTTTATGCCAGCAGTTTTTTGTATTTCACATTTTTTGAGAGAGGGGTAGTACTACATTTCTTTTGTGCATATTAATAACACATTGTTGCATAACAGTACTACATGTCTTTCGTATTTTACTTCTGTAGGCTCTTGCTCACAAGGTTCAGCCTCGAGCAGTTCTACCGCTGTAGGTTTTGATGAGAGAATGTTGCTACACTCAGAAGTATGGTTCTGTTATTTTAAATGTATTGTTTGATCTTTGTTTTGGTTTCTACCATCCTAAATATTTTGCTCTGATCTATACTGGGTTCTCAGTTGATAGTATTGTGATGAGAGTGGGTAGCTAAACTCTGAAGTACATATTAACATCTGCTGTTAAAAGTTCAACACATGTAAAGAAGTTTCTTTATATGGCTTCATATCTTTCTCGTGTAGGAACAATTTGTAATTCCTATTTGGGATGGTGCCATATTCCCTTCTGCCTACCTATGTTCGGGACTTAGCCGTATCGTTAAATACTTAGGCACAGTAGAGTATAAGGTCCCACAACTATAAGTTGACATTTTAGTTGTGGTGTTCCATTTTAGAAAAAAAACACGGTATCATATCCCATGTTTATTTGGGCTCGCGGGCATTGGCCATGTAGTCCATTTTTGTTGCCTCTTAATTTGGTCTCTGGCCCGCTTTTTAATGCGTTGCCTGCTGTGGCTCACATATAGAAGTCCAACCCTAAACGTGATGGGGTGGAATATAAAGTCCCATATCAGATAGAATATACATACATGATTCACGAAGGGCAAGGATAAAACTAACTATCATGTTAGTTGCCTCCTTTTGTGGTCTGCAGTTCAAATGCAAATGGGTTGTCTGTGACTTACGTCTAGAGGCTCAACCTTACATGTGAGGGGGAGTGGTGAAGTATAAAGCTTCATATAATATAAAACAAAACATATGACAACATAGAAAGAGTAAGAACAAACTCAATTATCAAGTTGGACCCCAACCCGTTATATTTACAATTAATTTTTAAATATTTGTTCCATAGTAAAAAGAGAAAGTTCTTTGATTGCAGCTCAGAGACAATCCCTTTGATATTTGTCTAGGAAGTTATTATAAACTGTTTTGTTAGCCATTGATGTTCGGCATAGGTTCTTATTTTGGGTGATTGCCATGCTAGAGAAGGTTGAAATGAAGTCTCATCCACATCCAGAAAGACCAGACCGCCTTCGAGCAATTGCTGCTAGCCTTGCTGCTGCTGGTATCTATCCCCCCCTCTCTTCCTACCCTTTAAATTCACCATCTATACATTCATATTAAATTATTCTTGTTTCTGGGACTTGCCACTTGTTTCTCCATTGTTAAAGTAATTAAAAAAGCATTTCGTTGATTGTTATTATTTGCAGGCATATTTCCTGGAAGATGCTTTCCAATTTCAGCAAGAGAGATCACACAAGAAGAACTTAAGACAGTAAGCAGCCACTTATCTAGGAAAAACTTACCAATGCAGTCATGTCATTTTGGCAATTATAGATGTACAGTATGCATGATTGTACGGGTTTCATTTTTTGGTGGTTGAAAGATCTGATTACGCAAATAAGCTCCAGTTATTATTTATTTTCTGGATTTTTGGTAGCTATATGATTAAACTGATTCTTAGAGGGGACTTTCATATGTTGGCATCCTAAATTAAAGAAGCTTAATCATTATCTATTTTGTCCGTCTGTTTTTCTCATGCCTACCATTCCAAAATTTGTTACTTGTTACAATAAGCAGACCCTGAATTATTGGATTATTTCATTACCAGGTCCATACCGTGGATCACATTGAAGCCGTTGAACTTACAAGCCACGCTTTTTCTAGGTAAGTCTTCTATCTGGCAAGCTATTTGAAGAAGTCGAGATTTTGACCAACCTCAGGCTATACCACTAGGCACTTATTGAATTTGTGTTGGATTGCATTGGTAGGGCAACCCATGGAAGATAGAAAAAGTTGATATTTGTCCTCCTGGAGGCTGGAAGATACTAACATAATTGTAAAATAAGAGGGGCAAGGAAAAACAGAAATAAATATGAAACAAAGAATAAAGGTTGGAAGAAACAGAACAGATATCGACTTGTTTGTTTATGCCTATGTGAATTATTGTATCTGTTATTTGGAAGTACACGAGACAGGCATGCAGTTTGAATATTAAATCTATGCTAACCTCACCCACCTTGTCCATTGAGCTAACTTTAGTCTATGGGATTGATTTCAAACATTTTTTTTTCTTCTGATAAACCTTCTTGATTAATTAACAAATTAGCAACTTATCGTATTGGAACCCACTGTTTGTTGCATCCAAAATTTTCAATTTCCACATTTCTCTTTGATCAGCAACTAATCTAAATCCTAATCCACGCCCTCCCACAGGATAGGACCCACTAGGTTTGGAACACTGAACCTCTTACTAGGAAGTGCTGGCTTGGACCAAGCTACTCTAGTGGGTAAATAGTCAGCCTATATGATCAACTTCCACTTTGTATCTTCCAAAATAGGAACTGGACTTCACTGTATTTTAGTTACTATATCAACAAGTGTTTCAACCTAGGTACATACTACATACCAAGTACATTTAAACTGATTTATCATTGTTTAAAGATCTGTATTTGATGCCCAATTATCACTCCAAGGAAGTGGCTTGTGCTACTTCAATAAATATCCATGGAAGTTGATTAGGTGAAAAGCTGAGTCTCAATCTACTGCTAAGGTTGTAGAAAGATGAAATGGGTTGCTGATTGATAGTTTTAACGTATTGTGTTCAGTACTGCCATAGTTAAGCTTGCTTCTTAACTAACTACAGAAAAATATACCTGTACTTCTACACCATTCATGATAGGGCCTTTATTTGTAGGAATATAAAATAGGGTTCAGAATGACAATTTTAGTTGCTTTGAAACGTATTGTGCCCAGTACGGGAAACGATACCTATACTCTTAACCCATTCATGATATTAGGGTCTTAGACGACTCTAAAATGGCTCAAGGAACTTACATGATGAAATGTTGATGCCTATTTACTAACTTATCAGAAATTTTATTGATATATACACAAGTTTTTCATATGTAAAAATATGAAATAAACTCTTCAATTTCAACATATTGTCTTGCTTGATTTAAGAGTGCAATTGGGTTTTTAATTGTTAGTAGATTTTGAATTGCAGTTATTTTACTCCGGATACATATGCCAATGAGCATTCAGCCTGCGCGGCTAGGGTTGCAGCTGGATTGTGTGCTGACCTTGCTTCAGCAATTTACTCAGGACGCGCTAAAAATGGTTTTGCTCTGGTATGAACATTTTTGCATGTCATGTCTTAACTATAAAACAAGCTGTTAACTCATTAGACTCAGCCCTTCATTAAGTATACTGTTAAATTTTATAATTCAGGTCCGTCCTCCTGGTCATCATGCTGGTGTAAGACAAGCTATGGGTTTCTGCCTCCACAATAATGCAGCTGTTGCTGCGTTATCTGCTCAGGCTGCAGGTGCTAAGAAAGTGCTGATTGTTGATTGGGTGATGCCTCTGTCAGCTTCTCTTGGTTCTTTCACTATACTTGCATAATGATGTTGTAATTGCTTCTATTTCACCGAGGACATTATGGCTACTTAATGGACATGATTGGTAAATAGCTTCCAAATTGTAACCTGATTTTCCTTCGTGATTTGCAGGATGTTCATCATGGAAATGGCACACAAGAAATTTTTGAGCAGAACAAATCAGTAAGAGTCATAGTAGAAAAAATTTGAGTTTCATCCCTTGTCAGTGAATTTGTTTGTCCAAAAATATCATTTTATATTTTTATTTTTAGAAGGGATAAGAGTATGTTTAGCTATTAGACACTTCAACGTTAAATTCTGGAAACCTGTAAACATTACAAATGTTGTCAAATAATTAGAAAGTGCTCCAAAATATTAATATAACTTAGAGCTAGCCTTTTTAATGAAGTTCTTTGTCAGAATAAGCAGTGCTGTTCATTTTGTGAAAGTTCCAACAGTGTAGCAATTTTAATTCACATATTTCAATTGCCATGTGAGGGTTATTTTTTCTACCTTATAATTTGGATGGTGTTCAGGTCTTGTATATATCATTGCATAGACATGAGGGAGGGAGGTTCTATCCTGGAACTGGATCTGCTTATGAGGTAATCGTGAGTAGTGCACTCAATGCACTGACATCATACTTCCAGGGTAACTCAAGATTATACTTTTCTCTTGACAATTTTTAAATCACATAAGCATCTGGGGCCCAAATCGATATGTGGGCATGGATTCTGGTGTGGACTTCTATCCATGCATACCAGATATTAATACTAAACCGTATTTCTTTGCATTTCATTTTTTTACATCTTTCACTTGAAACAATAGAAGTGCGTGTACTCAGGCAATTTTGTTTCCATTAATATTTCTGCATTCTAATCTTCCTGCCCCTATTTAGTCTTTGCACCCATTTATAAGTTTTCCTAAGCTTCATACTGCTTTGTCATGCTATCATATGTTCTTTACCATAACTAATTCCATAATTCGTGTGCTCATCATTTCCATAGATTGGTTCTCTGGGGGCAGAAGGATACTGTGTGAATGTTCCATGGAGTCGTGGAGGAGTTGGCGATAATGATTATGTTTTTGCGTTTCAGCACATTGTGCTTCCTATAGGTTTGTTATCTCTTATGTTGCCTTTTCAAGTATCTACCGTCATTTCTGGAGGGGTCTATGGTTATCTTTTAGTGTGAACTTGTTATTTTCTTGTCATGTTTTAGCACTGGCAGGTACCATATGTGTTATGTATTACATAATTAATTTATTTTTGTAAAATAATTGATGCGTGGAATTACTACACTTCGGAAATTTGAGCTATGTTTGACCATTAAAGGCATACTGGAGTTCCATTTTTTCGATCGAAAACAGAGGATGGGATTTAGGTGTGGAAGGAAGGCTTGACTTAATGATATTAGATAAGTTTATAGGTTGCAGTCTGAGGTAAAAGATTTTTAAGAAACTCTATCATATCATTTCTTATGCTAAATTCATGTATAATGGTGAGGAACGAGTATGGATAATGACATTGGATTTGGTAATGGAATAAACTATAACTATGACCCTCTTTTAGTGATGCCAATATAAATATCATTTGTAGGGTTGGGATGTATATGTTATCTTGTATCTTCTTTACCTATTCTTTTATTTTCACATGTTATTTTTTTCTAAATATGTTTCTGTGCTGTAAAATTTGGATCTCTGCCATTTGATTATCATGCTATTGAATTGATTTTTTGAAACTCATGTATCTGCAGCTTCAGAGTTTGCTCCTGATTTGACAATAATTTCCGCTGGATTTGATGCTGCGAGGGGTGATCCTCTTGGATGCTGTGATGTAAGTGATTTATTTGATAGTTTAATGAGCCTATATTATATAAATTTATATTGAGCATCCCAATAGGTTGTTTCTGTAATGAAAGATCTGCATGGTTGAGGCTATGTGTATAATACAAAGAGAGTTCATATTGTCCTTTAGGCGAACATTTCCGTAGTTTATAATTGTTAATTTGAAATGTGATTTCATATTGTGATTCCATTTTCTTGTATTTACTAGGATACAATCTTAAATTTTCAATTACACATGTCAAATATTCTTGTATTCACTTTGTAATTTGCATGCAGGTAACTCCTGCTGGGTATGCACAGATGACGCACATGCTGAACGATCTCTCTGGTGGAAAGTTGCTTGTCATTCTTGAGGGCGGGTTTGTATTTTTTGTCTTGGCTCATTCTGATTTTGTATTTTTAGTTCTTTATATTTCAGTCAATCTCATTAATGTATATACCTGCAGATACAATCTTCGTTCAATTTCGTCTTCTGCCACTGCAGTGATTAAGGTGAATTTTCTTTTCGATAGCTCAAGGATAATTTTATTACTAGTGTGAAGCGATTCATTTGAGCACTACACATTCTACTGTATAGATTCTGTTGTTTCATCTGGTGGACCTGGATTGAACCTGTATTAGTACCTATAAGATCGACATGTTCCAAGTTTCGGGGGGATTCTAAAGTGGCACATGCCATGCATTTTTTATTTATGAAGGTCTATTACAATTCCTTATTACTTCAAAAAGCAATTTTGATGGTAATGCAAATGTCATTGTGACTTGAATTCCAATAAACAGGTGTTGCTGGGAGAAATTCCTGAATGTGAGTTAACCGGTAGTGTTCCATCTAGAGCTGGGGTACGGACTGTTCTGGAAGTCATGAAGATCCAGATGAACTTTTGGCCTACTCTTGAATCAAGCTACACAACATTACAGTCTCAATGGGAATTGTACTCATTGAAAAGTAAAAGTGAGGAGTTCATCAAACTCGTCCCGTAGTTTAGATGTTAGTTGTCAATTCCATTCAGTTATTTTGTTATATATATTATTTAAAATGCTGAAAGGAAGGCTGGAACTAAATATTCTAACATCTAGTTTATTTAGGCAAATGCTAGTTTTAGGTTTGTTACTGATGCTATTCTACATATTACGATTGCAGAAAAGCAAAGTAGAAAGAGAAGAAGGCAGCTTATTGTGCCATTATGGTGGAAATGGGGAAGAAAGAGGCTCTTGTACCATCTGCTGACCGGGCATCATGTAAAACCAAGGAGGTAGATTACTTTTTGGTATGCATTGTAGTCAATCTCTTCTTTTTTTTGTGTAGATTTTGGCAATCATTATAAGCTAGACTTTTGTCAGTTTAGAACTCAGCCGTTAATGTCAGATTCTAGGTTTCCAGTTCCTACTAGTTTGATTGATATTAGCAAAAGAAACAAGGTGAAGGAAACTACTGATCGTATGTGCATGTGCTTATAATTGGTTACAGATTGTGTATCTAAGTTTCTGTTGAGACTGGTTTGGTTCCAAAGAAAGTTGTTCAATGTCACTGCCTTTCTATTTTTAAAATTGAGTGTTTGTGAGGCAGAAACAAAACCTTCCCACTTGATTAAGCTCATTTTTTTTCTTTTTTCTTTCGGAAATGCTTCAAGTACACATTATATTATGGGTTGTCACAATCCAGGCCAAAGACATTACAATCCGGTATGGATGAAATAAGTAAATCAATGATTTGATGTCAAAATCTGCTGACATTAAATAATTGTCAAATAACCAAAGAGAACTGAGTCCATGTCTGAAAAATCATCCATGATGTAATGTGCTCCTTAGAAAAACAGAAATTAGGGATGCCAACGGTCTGTTTGATAAGTTTTTATCATTTTTAAATTTGAACTTCATTTTTGGTTTTGATTCTTCGACAAAAAAATAGCTGTCCAGAAGAAAAAGCATTCAGTTGACTGAAAAAAAGTATATTTTTTCAAACGTAATAGATATCTTAAATTGAAAGATAAAAACAACAATTGTTCTCAAAGTCAAACAAAATTAGTTTTTAATAATTGAGCTCAGCATTTCATTGTGGAATCACAACTCATAAGGCAGCTAAAAGTCCTCTATTCAAGAAAACCCCCGTCTAACCCTAAAGGCGCCGCCAACCTTCTCTTCCTCTCGTCGGCGACAAGCTTGGCTTCGGCCATGGTTGTTGCCTGCGGGGACCCTTCTTTCCCTTCCTTCATCCTCTCCTCTTACCCCTTCTTCCTCCGTCTTGTTACTCTCCCTCATTCTTGCTCGTGGCTTTGTCGGGCTCGGTCTGCGTTTGTTGTCGGAGTTCCCCTTGCTGGTGTTGCCTGCTCGTGGCTTTGACTGGCTCAGTTGGAGATCTTACGCCTCGTCTTCTCTGGCGTTGAGATCTTCCGTCTCGACTTCTTCGGCGTCGACTTCCTGTGGGTTCCCTCTGTTGTCGGGTCGTGTTTGGCCGGATTTGCTTTGGTGTTCCTGTAGCGTTTCTCGGCGGCGACAACTTTGGAATCCGGGCTCGGCTGTGGGGTTGAAGACGGGTAGGGTTCGGTCCGGGTTAGCCCATGGTTGTGGTTTGGGCCGGGTTGGTTCGGGTCGGGTCGGACAGCTGGGCCGGTTTTCAACAATTGGGCCGGTTCAGACCAGTTGGACCGGTCCAGTGCGGTTCAGTCGGGTCAACCTAGTTGACCGGTTCGGGTCGGGCGGTTTTGGTTGTGCTCTGTTTCGGGTTGCGTTCGGCCATAAGTGTTCGTGCCGGGGTGGAAGCTTTTTGCTTCTGGGTGCGGCGAAGTCGTTGCCGCGTGCTTTGACCTCGGTCAAGCTTTGGAAGTGCAGATCAAATCCGGTGTGGGACTCCTTTCCCAACCCTCGGTTGTCGATTGTAGCGGCTCTGTTCTCTTTGCTCTGGGAGCTCTAGTCCGCCGATTCCCGGCTACCTTTTCTGTCCGTGCTGTTTTTTCGGCGGCCCGTTCTGGGCCCTGTGTGGGAATCGTTTCTTCTGTAGAAGATCGTTGAGGTCCTGTCTGAGCTGTTTCTTTCGTTGGATGTTGAGGTGTTGGCCTCAGCTCATCGGAGGTTCTCTTCGGTGTTACAGCATTTCAGAAAAAGGTATACTTATTTTCCCATTTTACTGGTTAAGGATTTTGGTTCCCCTCACTTTTTCTGTAGCTTTCTGATTAGCTTTTCGATCTTCTTCCATTTCGATGGTAAGGAGTCGTCGGTTTATAGGTGTTGGCCGCCGACGGGTAGTTAGAACTTGTTTGCCTAATGATTGATTGCTTCAGATGTGTTATATTGTGAGTTTTGGTTGACATTGCCCACCATTTTGTCTCTGCCGTTTACAGTGTTGCTTGTCGGCTTGTTAGGTCATTTTCCTATCTATGTGATAATTTGATGGTTCTAATGAGACATGGAGCGCATCATTCTTATGCCGGTTCTTTTGGTTGAAATAATTTTATTTGTTCTTCATGGTGGAAAAATTTGGGTGTTAGACCTTTCTTTTTACTGTGCTTCATGTTTGATAAATCTGGTCTATAGGACTCTGTTTTCTGGATTTTCGGGCTTCATGTTTGTAAAATTTGGTTTCTAGACCTTTGTATTTAGGTTTGCACCCGTGTCGGGTTGCTGAGGTTCCTTACATAGGAATGCTCTTTTTCATGTATTGTTCAGTATGGTTGTGGGTTAGTGGCTGAACTTGTTTAGTCCCTTGTTTCTTTCTGTTGGACCGAAAATAGTTCGGTTCTCAGAATTTTCGGACCATGCCCCTTCATTTTCGATGCCTTCCTTCTTCATTCTCTGAAAAGGTTGAGCTTTTATAAATTTCTTGGCTTATTAAAAAAAACAATTGAGTTCAACTTAAATAAAAAGATAATGAGTTTGAATAATACAAATGACAAGAATATGAGCTTCATTTAGCTTGAAGGACAATCTGCTCTTGATTTTTTGTTCGTTTTCCAAAATAAAATTACGATTAAGAAATAATTGGTTTGACGTTTTTTTACTCCCTTTACAAAACTTCTCAAATTTCTTGAAAATCACCCACTACTTGAATTAAGAGACTACCACTCACCTGTCATTTCTCCTGCCCACCATCCACATGTCAAGCTTATTCTTTTCCTTGGTTCTTGCGCCTCTTGCACCATTCGACCAGCTAGGTTTTAAGGTCCCTCAGAAGAGGCCCCTTAGAATTTCCTCAACGTTTAATAAGTCAACTTAGACTAAGAAGAAATCCACCAGACCGTCTCTAGTCCCTTTCTTAACGCTCATTGTCGCAGCACCGATAGGCTTTATTGCTATTCTCTTGCCATCTTCTTCACGTAGTCAACCTCCCTCAGTAGCATTGTCTCTGGTGGAGAGTCTTCGAGCACTATAATAGGGCTTTGACGCATCTCTATACAGTCGGAGGAGGATCGGGTTACTAAGGTCTCGCGGGTTCCGATGGACGACCTGTATGCAGCCCACACAGTGTTTGGGTTCGTAGGACGTATAACCGATCGACGATGGAAGGACTCATGATGAAGGTGTAGGGTCACGAGGGCCTCATGATCAAGGATCTGGGCTGGAGAATCTCCATCTTCTACTTCACCCCTCAAGAGGCAAAAGATCAAGTCCGGCGGGGAGAATCGTGGTCCTTCCACTGCGTCATTCTCGTGTCGGAGGTCATCCTCCCGCATGTCAACTTGACGACTCTTCCATTCTCTTTGCTGCAGATGAGGACGAGGGTATTTTATCTCCATCCGGGTGGCCTCACCGCTACCACTATTTTTACGATTGTGGAGGCCTTGGGTGGATTTGTGGGTTGAAGCCGGTCAGTGGGGCATGGCATGAGGAGGCACCATTCACATCCGCTTCTAGAAAGACCATGCCGGTCCACCCCACCGGATCATCTACTTGCGTCTCTTGGGGATCCCATTCCCCGTCTAGGCTCGCTTGCAATATGAGCGACTCTCGACCTTCTGCTTCAATTGTGGTTGCATCGGGCACATTGCTGTGGACTTCCATCGGGGGTCGATGACAAACATCTCCTCGGGGGCCCGTTTTGACATCTCTCTGATGGCTGCGGAAGCCCCTAACGTGGGCATAGGTGTTCGTTGAGATTAGTCAGACCCGATCCATCCCGGAGATCTCTTACCTCACCCAAGCGTCTCAACTGCCCGCTAGGTTTCGGACTAGCGCACACAGACATTCTGGAATTGACACAGGATCTCCCGCCTAAAGACTCAGCGTACCCATGGAGCGAGAAACATGAGCCCCCTCTTTTTTTCAAACCACCCCTAGAACCGAGGGGGGTTTGGGCGGTCGCAATCAAGGTGACACAATATGTCCTGCCTAACCTGGGGGTAGACATTGAATTCCCTTACAACGACAGTCCAGATCACATCGAAGAACTTGTAGGTCTCCCGGGGGGAAGTGACAAAGCAGGGCAAATTCAAGCCCCGACCCCTGGCCCAAATTGTTTGTGTTCTCCCCATACCAAAAGAAGAAGGCGATATACAATCTCCCCCTGCCTGTAGAGGTGGAAGGCCTCGAGATGCAGGATGTGAGGTTTGCGAAGCAATCTCACCAGATTCAACAAGCCTTTCGAGAATCCACAGAGTGTTGAGGAGGAGTCACACCTGTCCCACTTGGATCTGACACAACTCCATCCCAGTTCTCCTTCTTTTCTTGGGGACCTCTTCGGCTACCTGGCGTACTTCTTTTGAAGGGTCTCTATCGCGGGACTAACGTGTTTGTTAGACAAAATAGGTCCACCTGAGTCGAGTCAGGAAAAGTGATAGATGCACACCTACACGAGAATATAGATAGACCCTTTAAGTTGTCACTTGGATTAACCAGATATTTTTAATTATATGGTAAGTGTTTTGGACATGTTCGAAACTATGTCTAGCCCTTATTTTCTATCTTCATAGTATCATTTTCATGTTATGCTAAAAAAAAGACTAATGCATTATTGGAAACATTATTTCGGGAAATCTACAAGGTCTTCTTGAAATTCACACTCATTCACACATGACCGGTACCCACATCAGATAGGAGGGTAACCGACCTGTACATGCGACCAACAACAAAAGAACCGAACCCCCTTTAATTGAGTAGCCTAGGAACAAATGCCTCATCGAGGACCCTATCATCTCGAGAACCAAAACCCTATAACCTTAATGACGACATGACGTCCCAAGAAACAAACACCCTCTTGTTTACTGACTAAAAAATCTAGACATAACCTAACCTTGGCGTGCCCTAAGAACGGTCGTAAGAACTTCCTTTGAAGCATGTATACCTTAGTGGTGGAGAAAACACGGTTATGTGCTCGGTGTCCCAATGTCTGCGTAGACGTCTAGGTGAAGGGATCCTTACTCATTGTTGTAGAGGTGACCCTGTTTAATAGAGACCAGGTGGGTACGTCCTACCTCTCACCCGACTCCAACCTGAGAACTCATGGCTCCCAAAAAAATTGTTTGGCGACCCTCGTATGTTCTAGAGTTCTTGGAATGCGCTCTGGGATTAGGATTAGGGCCCCTTCCTCTTCCTCGAAGTCCCTCTACTTTGTTAGACTTTTTTTATTATGTTAGTTTTCTAAACAATAAAACTTAGTCAATTGTTTGTTAAACTCAACCTTAATATTCGGGTTGTGAAGATCAGGTTGTTACTGATTGAGTTTGTTATTTTCTCTCCTATTTAAGCAAATAACTTAGCTTGAACAAAAATATCGATTTCAGCTGCTATTTCTCACTTGTTCTTCCTTGTTCATTCATTTGTTCTCTGTAAATTGTAAGTCATATGGTTTCTCAATTTCTTGCTCTGTTTTACGCCAAATTACAGTAATCTGATTATGGCGTTTCAATGGGTATCAGAGCCTCTTGGTTGAAACCAAATCATGACAAGCTCACCACCATCATGAGGAAAGGGTGGAGCAGCCGGAGCAAGCGCTCAAGTTGTTGCTGTGAAGAATCAGAACCGCAGAGGTCTGTCAATCCAATATCCCATGTTAACAAATGAGAAGTATGAGATCTGGGCTGCAAAGATGGAGATCCTCATGAAAGCCTTCGGAGTTTGGGCTGCCCTAAAAGGAAGGGTATCAGAAGAGAAGGATCAAGCAAGTCTTGCAGTGATAGTGCAAGCAATCCTAGATGCGACATATATTTCAATCGCAGGGAAGAAAACCACGAAAACTACATGGGAAGCAATTCGTGACATGCACATTGGTGAAGAGAGAGTCAAGACTGCCAATCCGATGTCTCTAAAGAGAAGCCTAGACAAGCTGCAAATGGGTGAAGGAGAAGCAATTGCAGAATACACACAGAAACTCACAAACTTGGTAAGTGAGATTCACATCCTTGGGTGTGATTTTTCTGATGCTAGAGCTGTAGAAAAGTTGTTTAGTTCTATCCCAGATTCATTTTTGTCCATTGTTGGAACCATACAACAATGAGGAAACATGACGACAATATCACTTGCAGAAGCAGTTGGGAGGTTATGTGCGTTTAAAAGAACCATGAAAGGGCGCAAGAAAGATAGAAATGAAGAAAGATTGATGCTCACCAGAGCTCAGTGGAGATCTCTGGAGGCTAAGGAGAGGGGAATGATCATGGGAGATCTAGAGGCCGAGGAAGAAGACTGAGAAGCTGGTGTGGCGATAGTAGCAACAATTCTCGCAACAACAACAATCCTCGGAGAATCCAAACCCCAACCAGATCTGATAAATCCAAGTTGAGATGTTATCATTGTGGTGATATGGAGCATTATTCTTATGAATGTGGAATATGGAAAATTTTGCAGAAAATGAAGAAGATGATGAAGAGACTTTGCTCTTGATGATGATAAAGCAGACAAAAGCTTATGAGGAAGAGCTCGTGCTACTAAATGAATGAGGTATAATTCTTGAGTTGAGAGATGAAGGAAGAAGAGATAGTGAAGCTTGGTACCTAGATATAGGTACAAGAAACCACATGATAGGAAAAAAATTGTTTTACAAAGCTTGATGAGAAGATGAAGAGGCCAGTGAAATTTGGAGATGGCTCCATTGTAGAGATCAAATGAAGGGGAACAGTGATCTTGCAATGCTCAGGGGAAGAACATAGAGTCTTATCAGGTGTGTTCTATATTCCAAAACTCAGAATTAACATAATCAGTCTTGGTCAATTAGATGAGTATGATTATAAAATGGTGATTGAAGAAGGATTCCTAAGAATTATTGACAAGTCTGATCGCTTGGTAGCTAAAGTAAGAAAAACCAAAAAACATACTATACATTTTGAAAGTCAATTATACAGAGCCTATTTGCTTGTTCACCAATTTAGATCAGAATGAGTGGTTATGGTATGCCAGTTTGGGACATCCCAGCTTCCAGACCTTGAAAGAAATGTCTAATTGTGAAATGGTGACGGGTCTGCCACACATTTCCCACCCTAAGCAATTGTGTGAGTCCTGTTTACTGGGAAAGAAAAAGAGGTTAGCATTTCCCAAGCAAGGAAACTATCAAGCTAGTCAAAGTCTGGAGCTGATTCATGCAGACTTGTGTGGTCCTATAACTCTAGTAATAAACTCTGGTAACAAATTCTTCTTTCTGTTGGTTGATGATTTCTCACCTTTTTATGTGGGTTATATTGTTGAAGAGCAAGGATCAAGCCTTTTAAGAATTAAAGAGATACAAAGCCAGAATGCAGAATGAAAGTGGGAAGAAAATCAAGGTGTTCAGAACAGATCGTGGATGAGAATTTCGATAAAACGAGTTCATCTTCTTTTGTGACGAACAAGGGATAAAGAGGCACTTCTCAACTGCAAAAACACATCAACAAAATGGTATTGTTGAGAGAATAAATCAAACCATCACTGAGACAGCTAGATGTATGTTGAAAGAAAAAGAGATGCCAAACATATTCTGGGGAGAAGTTGTGACAATTGCAGTTTACTTGTTGAATAGAACTGCCACCCAAAGTGTGAGTTCAATGACACCATATGAAGCTTGGTATTTGAAGAAACCATCCATAAATCATCTCAGAGTCTTTGGGTGCATAGCACACGTTAAGGTAACTACTCAGCTAAAGAAACTTGATAGCAGAAGTTACACTGTAGTGTTTCTTGGTTATGAGGCAGGCATAAAAGCTTACAAGTTTTATGACCCTGTCGCAAAGAAGCTAATCGTGAATTGAGATGTTGTCTTTGAAGAGGATCATGACAGTAAATGGAACAATAAAACTCGAGAGAGAAATGGTCCAATTAGGCAGACATCACAAAGTTGTTCAGGTTGATCGAAATGAGGCAGTCCTTTTACCACACCTCCAACTTCCATTTTCTGCAGAGCTTGAAAGATCACATGGCCACATCGTGCATGCCACAACCAAGAAGTCTCTTTTTGTCTCAAAAGTAAGAAAATAGGAGTTGCATACTTCAAACGTAACACATAGAGCCTGTTGTTAGATCTCCGGACTCTAAACAACATTTTTTTTCATATGATCAAACACAGTTAGCATCCCATCTTTGATTTAAGTTTTGCATCCAATTTAATCCAACCATTAAACTTGACGCCCTGTGAGTTTAATCACAAACTTGAGCACGACAAGTGCACCGACTGTCAAGTAGTAAATCAGAAGTGAATTCCGGATATCGAGCCCAAGAGAGCAATATGCGAACAAATTCTATTTGAAGCTTGTGCTAAGCTATTTCTTTAAAGATGTAATCTTTATGTTTAAAAAATAAGCTAACAATTAATGAAAATAAAATAGAACACATATAGAATGGAACCGAGAGTTTTCAATTCCTTAAATCAAATGATGAAAAATCTAAGATATCGGGTTCATAAAGTTTTTTTTGGATAAGCTCAAAATTTTATTGGAAAAAAGAAGGATCCAAGAAGGATCAATCTACAACGCAACTAAAGCAAAGGAGCTCTCATCTGGAGCTACGGGAACAAACCCCGAAGAAAGAGTGATCCAAACAAAACAGAGAAAAACAAATAAAAAAACCCTCCAGGCCAATGAACAGTGACTCAAGAGACCAATAACTAGGCGTCCCACCCGAACCAGAGGGTTCATAAAGTTCATTCTAGAAAGTTGAATATACTCGATTGTTGTGATGAAGACTTGATTTAGAGGCAACGAGTTATCTCAACTCTAATCCTAACTTCTTTTGAATGATCCGGACCGTAATGGAATCTAACCACCTAATTCTTCGACTCTAGGTGCAGGAAGACCCAAAGCGATACGCTCAATGACAACTTCTAGCTTTCGACAAAACAAGTCTATCACTATTGCAATTGTATTAATCCCACTAGTTCTAGCTAAGATTTAAATACAACCTATGATCGATTTTAGACTAATTAAAATCCTCCTCTTTCAAGTATTAGATTCTAGGGATAATTCCACCTCAGTCACCTAAATCTTTCATATTTTATTTAGAGTACCCTAATTTTTTTTGTGTCACCTCAGTACCCTAAACTTTCATTAATTCATTTAGAGTACCCTAAATCTTTTTTTGTGTCACCTCGATACCCTAAACTTTCATTAATTCCACTTTAGTGCCCACCTATAACTTATGATTTTCCATCCAAAACAGGTAAAATGACCATACTACCCCTCAACAACAAGCAAAATTATGGTAAAGTTAACGGTGGGTACCAAAATGAAATTAATGAAAGTTTAGGGTACTAAAATAGAATTAATAAAAGTTTAGGGTATTGAGGTGACACAAAAAAGATTTACGGTATTCTAAATGAAATATGAAAAATTTAGAGTACTGAGATGACACAAAAAAGATTTAAGGTACTGAGATGACACAAAAAAGATTTAGGGTACTCTAAATAAAATATGAAAGATTTAGGTTACTGAGGTGGAATTAACCCTAGATTCTAATAAGGTGGAATTAACCCTAGATTCTAATACAAAAATATTATCAAGCCTACAAGGGAGGTAATGTACTAAGATCAAATCAATCATTGACACTAATACAAGTCAACATTCACTACAATTTAAGTATCTAATTTATAGAAACCTCTAGTCTAATCCCCCAAAACCCAAGAAATTGGGGGTTTAGCTGCTCTTAGTAATTAATGACATACAGATGGACCAACAAGTAAGTGATTTCATAATAATATTTAGAGAGAAGGTTTAGATACAATCACCACAAAATTGACAAATGGTTGATCTTCTCCTTCTTCCAATCCCTAGCCTTGATGCTCTTGTATGACCAACAAATCCAAGTGTAGAAGCACAAAGAAGCTCTCCTACAGATGATTTTTCTCCATAAATAATGAAACCCTTAGTTCAAATCTCTCTACAATCCAATGGAACTCCACCTTGTGTTTCCAACAAATGGGTCTCTTCCCCCACAAACTGTGGATCTCAACAATAAATTCAAAAAAATGGAAAAACTCTTTTTAAATTCTGTTTTGATATTAAAATCAAGAAATAAATTTGTTCTTTGTTTATAAGTAGAAAAGAAAGAAAAAGAAAATAAAAATAAAATAGAAATGTCAAAACTGCTCAAACTTTTTCTTTGTTCTTCGCATTCGGCTATGTTAATCCAATGAAGAAGGAGAGTCCCCCCTCTTGAATTGCGGATGTGCAATAAATATATCAAAGGAGATCCTGCTGTCCTAGTTGATCACCAATGAGAGAAAGCAACACAGATGGGAGGAGTGGAGGTACTGGACTTGACAAATGTCGAAGGGAGATGAGAGGCGATTGGGCTAGGCCTAGATGGGACAGGTGTCGCAAGGGCAGAAGCTGACGGCTGGATAGGACACGTGTCAGCATGAGGGAGATTGGTGGCTGGGCTTGGACACCCCACGTGTCAGGTCCTGGCACAATTTACAATTTTGTTCTTTTTCGTTATTTTGCTCGCTCCGGCTTCGTTTGGACTCCGATTGATCTCGTTCTTGCGCCAAAATAAATCTCTTTTCAAGACCTACAAAACAAGGCAGTCATGTATATATTCAGAAGCGAACAAAATTGACCCTCTCAACCATCCACCTACACGAAACACCTAAAATGTGTCGGTTTCCAATCAAACTACCAAACATATTGAGAAGAACTATTCTTCATTCTATACTTAAATATATGATAAGAAATGGGACTAAACGCCTATATAAATCGATATAATATGGCCCTTTTATGTATTAAAATGCACATGCATCATTGACCAAGCCTTATTATGTTATTCTTCAATTTTGGGATCAAATACACACCTGACAGAGCACAGTGTTCATCATTCCGACCTTTCAGGAGGATGGTGCCATGTCCCTTGATCACCACAAAAGAGCCGTCACCGAATTTTACCACTTTTTGGATTTTCTTGTCCACCATGGAGAAAATTTCTTCCTATTTAGACATACGATTGATGACTCCTGTATCCAGGTACCACGAATCAATGCTCCTTTTTTTTCTCCCACAAGGAATGGAGTTGCTCTTTCTTTATTGAGCATGATGAATGCTTCAGTTGCTTTAGCTACAAGCAACGCAGGTTCATCGCCCTCCTCACATTGATCTGCAAAATTCGCTTCCTCTAATCTTCCTTTCCTACACTCATATGCAAAGTGACCTGCTTCATCACATTCGTAACATTTGTCCTTACCCTTAGCACCTCGTCTTTGAGGTTTTTGGGATGAGGTACGCCATGACTGTTCGCATCCTTGTCCTTCTGATGAGCTCTCCCATCTCTTATACGAGCTTTCTCCAGCTCGATTCCCCCCATATTTGGCTTCCCATTGAGCCTTTGTAGGCAGTAGTTGCTCACCTTCTCGTTCCTGAGCCCTTCCTTTTATGGTGTACTCAAACGCCTTGAGTCTACCAACGACTTCAACCATTGTCATGCTTTCCATATCACCCCATTGTTGAATTGTGCAAACAATAGGTAGATATTTGTCAGGAACATCATCGAACAATATTTCAACAACCTGCGACTCAGGTATATCGCTTTCTAGAGACAAGATCTCGTTGACAAGATTAGTTAATTTTTCACCAAATGAGCTAATGTTCTCAGATTCGACCATTGCTAACCTTGTGAGATCTCGTTTCAAGCTCTGCACATCCCCCTTTTTACCCTGTTCTCACAGGCATGCATCGATCTCAGAGCTTCCTAAGCGGCATTTGCAGTCTTTTCCTGCATAATTGACATGAGCTTCGATTCTGGAACAGCCTGAGTGATAACTGCGAGCTCCCCTTGATCCCTCTCTTCTCCAACGGATTCACCATTCTCGATCACACTCCAAACACCAAGAGCCTTCATAGTTGTTGTCATCTTGTACACCCAGATTCCGTGATTCGTTTCAGTCAGCATGGGATAGTCATAGGAACACTACCACGCCCAACCTTTTGAGATCCCGAGGTTTGGGAGCCTGGTGCACCAATCTTCTTTAGAGAATTGTCAACCATGATTGTTCAAGCATGTGGCTCTGATACCAAATGTAAGCAAAGAGATTAGATGACAAAGACACAAAAAATATTTGAAACCCCGATGTTGAGTTCTGGGGATATCTGCTTTTATTTATAGATTGAAACGAAAATAAAAAATAGAAAGCTTAACAAATATTGCCTACAGGTCAAGTCAACAAGAAACAAACAAGGAAACATACGAGACTTATTCATCAACTAAAAACGCAGCAAATTAAGGAGGGAGGAAATGGCGTGTGTCGCAAGTAAGGAAGAAAAGTTACAGTTCTAACATCTTCTTTCCCTCAGCACCCTCATGTGCGCTACCTCAACTCTCCACCATGCCACTCGCTACAACAGTTCAAATATCACCTTACTTTTCTCCATCATCGCAAGCAACCCTTGTCCCTCTCTTTATTTCCTCGCCCTATCGATCAAAAAGATCAACCCCTAAAGACATCCTATTGGTCTATACTCAACTACCGAGCCACATCTTCCATGCCCATCCTTTCCAACACCCCATACGATCAGTTCTAGTAATCTACTACCTCTATCTTTACTACCGGTAAGGACCCCTCCGATGGTCCTCCATCATCCCCACAAACATAAACAGCCTCAAGCCTTTACTGCTCTTAAAATCCATAAGTCGTTAGACTATCGACTCCATAAACCAACCACATTTAAGTATATAGTATATGGAATAAGGCTATGGGTGAGAAAATCCAGGCACTACGTGATTATTTAACTTGACACAATATTTGCATTCCACTGGTTTTCATTCATATATGGGTGATCTAAGCCTACTCATCCACCTTACTACTACTCTAGCAATTGCCGCATATGTGTTGATCTATGTCGATGACATGGTGGTCACAAACACCTCTTCGGATCATATCTCTGAAGTCATTGCCTTTTTCCCCAAAAAAATCCCGACCAAGGACCTTAGCACATTTAGTTGTATCTTGCATGAAGTTTACGTTCATAGAATTTGGCGCGATTTAGTATCATCACAGATACATTTCAAACCTTCTTACATCCTACGGGCTCCACCAATTTTTTTTTAATCCACCTTCATGGTCGTAGGATCCTTGTCTAAGCACTTAGGTGATAATATCTCCTCTGAGACTAGCTTATACCATAAACTTGTGGAAGTCTTGCTATATTTATCTCTCACAAGGCCGGACATCTTCTTCTCTATAAAAAAAAAAAATTGTGCTAGTTCATGCACAACCCCACATATGTGACTAGGGAGTTGATGTCGACGACGGGAGACTTACAAGAGGGTATGCCTTATTTCTTGGCTCAACACTAATATCATGTGTGTCTAAGAAGCAATCCATTATTGACAGTCCTCCATTAGATCGAATATAAAACCAATTAGGAATACGATGTCTGGTATCATGTATTTCTTGGTTTTGTTCTTTCTTTCATGAGTTTGGTCTCCCACACCAGTTTCCCACGCTCTTATGTGATGACATTGTTGTCACTTATCTCTGCTCTAACCCAGTATTCCATGCTTGCATGAAACACATCGGATTAGACTACCACTTTGTTAGAGAACAAGTTATGGCCAGCCAAGTACCCATTCCACTTGTTCCCATTAACGACCAGGTTGTCGATATTCTCACCATACCATTACACCTGACTCAGTTATTGTAACTTCGCAATCACCTTTCTCTCGCTTATGTCCATTAAGTTTCTTAGGGGTTTTACTTTTACACGACCTCATACCAGGGGTACACATTTTCATTAACTCTGCAACGATCCATCCACAGAAGTTAACCTTATCTTCATTATTTTGTACTTTTCGTTCCACTCGTCTATCCTCTCGGCCTTCATTTGCTCGTAATTTTCCTCCTCCATTTTTTTTCATAAATAAATGCAGTAACGAAAGCAACAGTTATAAGGAGATAGACTTCAAAAGGTTAGAACGAGTGGAGTAGAAAAACAACAAATGAAAAAAAAAACTAGATATCCACAATCATGTGACACCAATGAGGCTAGAAACCATGTTGCTATAATGTTGGCTTAACACTGCATCACACTTCTGAAAACCGTCCTGTTATTACCCTGACTTCTAGATCGCGTTATAGGACCTGAATATGAGTAGAGATTGAAGCTAAGGTTTCGCGAGGGCGAGCCCTTGTTCTTCTTCTTCCCAATTGTGATGAACACGAGCTCGTTAAGAGAGAATTCGAAAACCTCATGGAGACCAAAAAATTATTTTAATTCTCAGTCTGTTTATTTCATTCTTCTCTCATGGTTTAAATAACCACGGAGGTTTCCCAATTCTAATATGACATTAACTGTAAACCTATCAGTGTTTCCAAATCCTACTATAACTTTCAAAGTAAGACATTAATTAAAAGGAAACAATTAAACTAAGGAACATTAATTAAAAGGAAACAATTAAACTAAAAATCCTAGTCGACTTCCACTAACCGGCCAAGTGTGGTGGTGGACCACACTTGGTCGGTTAGGGGAAGTCGGCTAGGGTTTTTAGTTTAATTGTTTCCTTTTAATTAATGTTCCTTAGTTAACAAGTTGTAGTAGGATTTGGTAAGTTGGGTAGTTTACCATTAATGTCATACTAGAATTGGAAAACCTTCGTAGCTATTTAAAACATGAGAGAAGAATTAAATAAACAGACTAAGAATTAAAATAAATTGTTTGGTCTCTACGAGGTTTTTGAGTTCTCTCTTAACGAGCTCGTGTCATCTACCTTGGTGATGGCGTATTCAGGTCCTATAACGCGATCCAGAAGTCAGGTCTATAACATATTGGTCCTGCTCGTATTGGGCCTTATAACGCGATCCCGAAATTAGGACCTTATCACGTGGCATCAGAGCCTGGTGTTATGGAGGCACCGAAGTCATTGGAGAAATAATTCGATGAATTTTTTCCTACATATGCTGCTGCCCAGTCCAAAACGGAAGCCCTACTTCGTGGCTTGGTTGTCCAGATAGAGTCCCTGTTTGGTACGCCTACCTACACGCCTTCGGTGCCCTGTTAGGAGGAATGTTCTACAGGTTCATTGGTTGTTCAGATAGAGTATTGTATGGTATGCCTACCTACATGCCCCCGCACCCTGTCAGGAGGACAAGGCGTCTTTGCCGACACATCATAAGACTCTTATTATCAACACGACAGTGGAGTATCAATCTGCAGATTCTGAGCATGCATCAATTGCTCTGGAAAAGTCTGGACAAATTGTTCAAGTCACTGCAGCTGCCGGAAGGACATGGCAATTCTCTATCAAGCTTGCAACAATTACTGGACATGCGGTGGTGGAGGGAGCTGCACGCATTATGACAGAGTATTTATCAAGAGGTAGCTTTTGTAGAATGCTTCATAAACCTGGTGGAAAAGATATTGTGGACGAAGCTGCATGCGTGACTACTAAGGACATCGATCCACCTAATACGCTTGAGGACAAGCGTCATGTGCATGAGGGGAGTGATGTTATGTTCCATACGGACTGGTACAAGGTGGGATAAGCCCACCACCACACTTGGTCGGTTAGGGGAAGTCGGCTAGGGTTTTTAGTTTAATTGTTTCCTTTTCATTAATGTTCCTTAATTAACAAGTTGTTGTAGGATTTGGTAAGTTGGGTAGTTTACCATTAATGTCATAGAATTTGGAAACCTCCGTGGCTATTTAAACCATGTGAGAAGAATAAAATAAATAGACTAAGAATTAAAATAAATTGTTTGGTCTCTACGAGGTCTTCGAGTTATCTCTTAACGAGCTCGGGTCTTATAACACATTCCAGAAGTCAGGACCATAACATATTGGTATCCAAGCCACGCGTTATGGAACCTGAGATTTCTTTGGAGTAGTAGTTTGCAGCATTCATGAAGTCTTATGTTGTTTATCGGTAGGAGACAAAGAAGACAAATGCGCTGATTCAGGAATTGACAGTGCTGGTTCGGGCGTTATCCATTCAAGCGCCATCACCGTAGCATGAGGACGGTTCTACATGTGTCTTAGCTATCCAAAGAGAGTTCTTGTTTGGGATGCCTACCTACACGCCTCTGGTGCCCTGTTAAGATGACAGTTCTACAGGTGCCTAGGTTGTCCAGATAGAGTCCTTATCTGGCACGCCTACCTACACGTCCTCGATACCTTGTCAAGAGGACATGGCATCTTTGTCGACACATCATACGACTCTTATTATCAACACGGCTATGGAGTATCAATTTACAGATTCTGGAAAAGATAAGTTTGGACAAATTGTTCTAGTTACTATAGCTTTCGGAGGGACAGAGCAATTCGTTGTCCTGCTTGCAAAAATTACTGGACATGCGGTGGTGGAGGGAGCTGCCCGTATTATGACGGAGTATTTATCAAGAGGTAGGTTCTGTAGACGTCTTCATAAACCTGGTGCAAAAGAGATGGTGGACGAAGCTGCTTGCGTGAATACTAAGTACATCGATCCACCTGATACGCTTGAGGGCAAGCGTCATGTGAATGGGGGGAGTGATGTTATGGGCCATATGGACCGGTACAAGGTGGGATAAGCCCACCACCATACTTGGCCGGTTAGGGGAAGTCGGCTAGGGTTTTTAGTTTAATTGTTTCCTTTTAATTAATGTTCCTTCATTAACTAGTTGTTGTAGGATTTGGTAAGTTGGGTAGTTTACCATTAATGTCATATTAGAATTGGGAAACCTCCGTAGCTATTTAAAACATGAGAGAAGAATGAAATAAACAGATTGAGAATTAAAATAAATTGTTTGGTCTCTACGAGGTTTTTGAGTTCTCTCGTAACAAGCTCGTGTCATCTACCATGATGATGGCCACTGTTGTAAAAGTCCCCGCCTTGTTTGCCTAGGCCCCCGCCTAGGCCTCAAAATCTGTAAAAACGCCTGACTAGGACCCAAAATATGAAAACCACCGGACTCGCCGTACCGTTCGATTAGTCGAAAACTTGAGACTCTAGTTTGTGAAATTGGACATTTGAAAAAGATATAAAAAGTTGAGAGAGACAATATGTTTGTAATGATCTTGAGTTTCTTGATAAAAAGAATATGGGACGTGTCTCTCTTTGGTGGTTTATCATTATAATTTATATTTTTATTAGTAAAATCAAAGTGAGAGCATTATTTGGTTTAATTTTTTTTGTATTTTGATACTTGATATTTTTTATATTATACAAATAATATATATATATATATATATATATATATATATTGATTTTTTGATTAAAATTGTGTAATATATATTTATTAATAATTAAAAATATTAAAAAATTAAATCCGTCTAGGCCTCGACTAGTCCCCACCTAGCGCCCAGGGGTCCTCACCGTCCGACTAGCGTCTAACGCTTTTTACAACCATGGTGATGGCATATTCGGGTCCTATAACGCGATCTAGAAGTCAAGACTATAACATATTGGTATCAGAGCCACACATTATGGAACCTGATATGTCTTTGGGCAGCAGTTTGCAGCGTTCATAAAGTCTTATGTTGTTGATCGGCAAGAGACAAAGGAGACAAATGCTCTGATTCAGGAATTAACAGTGTTGATTCGGGCATTATCCGTTCAACCGCCAGCACTACAGTAGGAGGATGGTTCTACAGGTGCATTGGCTGTCTAGAGAGAGTTCATGTCAAGGACGCCTACATACACGCCTCTGGTGCCTTGTTAGGAGAATAGTTCTACAGGTGCCTTGCTGTCTAGATAGAGTCCATGTCTGCTACGCCTACCTACACACCCTGGCACCCTGTCAGGAGGACATGGCGTCTTTGTCGACACATCATAAGACTCTTATTATCAACAAGGTTGTGGAGTATCAATATGCAGATTCTAGAAAGGATAAGTCTGGACAAATTGTTCTAGTTACTGCAGCTGTCGGAGGGACATGGCAATTCGTTGTCCAACTTGTAACAATTACTGGACATGCGGTGGTGGAGGGAGCTGCTTGCATTGTGATAGAGTATTTATCAAGAGGTAGCTTCTGTAGACGTCTTCATAAACATGATGCTAAAGAGATAGTAGAAGGAGTTGCATGCATGACTATTAAGGACATCGATCCACCTGATACGCTTGACGACAAGCGTCATGTGCATGGGGGAGTGATGTTATGGGTCGTATGGACCGGTACAAGGTGGGATAAGCCCACCACCACACTTGGCTGGTTAGGGGAAGTTGGCTAAGGTTTTTAGTTTAATTGTTTCCTTTTAATAAATGTTCCTTAGTTTAATTGTTTCCTTTAATTAATGTTCCCTAGTTTACAAGTTGTAGCAGGATTTGATAAGTTTGGTAGTTTACAATTAATGTCATATTAGAATTTGGAAACCTCTGTGATTATTTAAACCATGAGAGAAGAATGAAATAAACAGACTGAGAATTATAATAAATTATTTGGTCTCTACGAGTTCTCTTAACGAGCTCGTATCAACGAGATCCCAAGTTCTCTTCTAACGAGCTTGTGTCATCTACCATGGTGATGGCATATTTAGGTCCTATAACGCAATCCAGAAGTTAGGACCATAACAAATTGGTAACAGAGCCACGTGTTATGGAACCTGAGATGTCTTTTGAGCAGCAGTTTGCAGCGTTCATGAAGTCTTATGATGTTGATCGATAGGAGAAAAAAGAGACAAAAGCGCTGGTTCAGGAATTGGTAGTGCAGGTCCGGGCGTTGTCCGATCCGACGCTAGTCATTCCACAAGAGGAGAGTCCAGCCCCGATTGACCAGCGGCAAGACACGCCTACCTACACACCTTCGGTGCCCAGTCAGGAGGATAGTTCTACAAGTGACTTGGCTATCCAGATAGATTCCATGTCTGGTAAGCCTTCCAACACTCCTCCGATGCCCTGTCAGGAAAGTTCTGCAGCTGATCATAAATCAACTAACCCATTTGGTATTCCTTATGATTTTGTCTTGGATCATGGCATGGAGACCAAGTATGAGATTGAGGACGACAAGGTAAAACATACGCCGACAGTCATTGTGTCTACAAGGATATTTTGGCTTGAATGGTTAGAATTGATTGAAGACGGGGACGGAGCTGCCTGCGAACCACCGAAGACATGTCTCCATCTAAGGCGCTTGAGGGCAAGCGCCGTGTGCAAGGGGGGAGTAATGTTACGAACCACTTGATAAGGTCCTGATTTGGGATCGCGTTATAGAGCCAAATATGTTGTTGTAATGACGGATGAATTGAGCGCGTTTAGAGAGAACTCGGCATCTCGTTGATACGAGCTCGTTAAGAGAACTCGAAAACCTCGTAGAGACCAAACAATTTATTTAATTCTCAGTTTGTTTATTTCATTCTTCTCTCATGGTTTAAATAACCACGGAGGTTTCCCAATTCAAATGACATTAATTGTAAACCTACCAACATTTCCAAATCCTTCTATAACTTGCAAACTAAGACATTAGTTGAAAAGGAAACAAACTCAAAGCAAAAACCTTAGCCGACTAAGAGTACTCGGCCATCTTAGTGGTGGGCTTTATCCCACCTTGTACCGGTTCGTAACATGTCCTCAACTGGATCTTTGTAACGGACCTAGTACGGGCATTAAATTCAATCACAATGTAGGTAATCTTCTCTCTAGTACGAGCAGTGATCAACGAAAAGAGATGCACCCTAGATGGATAGTTGAATGAGAGCGGTCATCGATAAAGTTAACTTGAAGAGACAACGACGCTCGATCTAAGGAGGTGGGAAGAAGGATTAGCGCACGATCCAACCCATCAATCGGTAACAAAAGACGAGTCGAATTCAACGTCATCCAGAACCATATCAGCCCAGTTGCCAAACTTATTGTCCGACGATCCCTAGAATCCAATAACAAGCTACATTCCACAACATGTCGATTAAAAATTTGCGTGAATATGTCGAGAACATGATAAGTGTTGGGGTTCGCTCGAAGGACAAGAGTCATAGGACTACTCTTCCCAATTATCTTGGACTACACACTGCCAGCCCGGTCTGAGAAAGGTCGGGGATGTGGTCTCATGGACCTTCTCGAAAACCATATCAATACAAAAAATTGGACAACGAGTCGTAACCAATCTATTGACTGTAGATGCATCCAATACGTGGACAAGTGCTAAGGTCTTGGACGTCTAAGATAATAACAATAAACATACCGAGTTTAGCTTTCATTGCTTGGGTGGGATATTTTTTTCTATGAAATTTGGGTGAGAGAAGATTTATTTATTTATTTTGCATTTTACCGTTAATTCTGTATTATTTTCGCTTTTCTAAATAAAATTTGGTTTGTTGGCTTTCAGTTTACTGTTAATTTTGATTTTTTGTAATTCCAACGGTGGTAATTTCGAACGCCCGAGGCGCGGTCGTCCAAGATCAACACTCACAATCGCGACGGTAACATTGGATGGAAGGCCGGTGCTGGGTCTTTTTTGCCTCACTGTGGGTGCTCTTAATCTTATGTGCCATGCCTGCATCTACAATTTTTGTCTCCATAAACCAAAAACAAACAAAAGAACTCAGCAGTATGAAAACCCATACTTCTCGATTCAGATCAAAAAAAAAAAACAAGTTCTCTTTACCGAGCTTCAAACTAGCCTTACATGAGATAATGACTGACATAATTCAAACATGATTCTAAATGATTTCCTTTCGATGATCCTCTGCACTTGCAAATCCGATACCTGTAATTTGCTAGAGCTATCGGACTTCGAATCATTATGTAAGAACCTCAAGAACTGAGGCTGGTCCAAGTTAGCAATACTAGCACAATGCAGATCAAGACGTTTATTCATCTACTGTCATTGATGAGTCCCTAATCTATGTTTTGTTCCCATTTAGTTCTCAAACTACATAAATTTAATTTAGATTGTTTCTGGGTAATTTAAGAACCATTAAGGACCTAAATTTGACAAAAGTGGATATGTTATGAACTATTTTGGAATATTTTCCATGATAGTAACTTGGACTCCTTAATCCCTAACTCAGTCAAAATTGGATCTTGGCCTTGAGTAATGTATGCTATGCACACTCAGTAAACTATGTTTTGGGTGGAAAACCAAAATATATACCTTTTCACTGATTTCCACATCATCGTAAAGGTACTAATACAACAAAAATCAAATAATTGGGAGGATCGAAGAAGATACAGGAAATTTGGAAGCATTCAACAAACAAGAACATAATTGCAACTATGATAAACTCATGTTAAAGATTGAAAACTCTATTGAACTTGACTTGGTTGATTAACAAATCTTCATGACAGAAGAGGTAAAAGAAAAATAACACAAATGTGCATTAGCCATATAACTCAAGTTTCTACTCCTGTGGCCATAATTCTCTTTGATCAACATTAACTACAAACACATGATAAATAAAACTAAGCACCTATCAAACAGAAGCATACCTGATCAAGAACTTCTTTTGACTACAGTCCAGCATTTCACTCAGACTGCACTCTGTGTTCCTTTTCTTCAATATATTGTGGCGAGACTCCAATGTTTTCTTCAAGCCGTGGCGGAAGAAGTCGGGGTAATCAGCAGCTTCACCAAGTTGTCTCCCCATAACATCAACCAAGAACCTGATCCTAGGTTGTAATGAATTTTCAATACTCTTGATCAGAATCGGGGGATAACCAGACACCAAAGCTGCTATCTGTCTGTCTTCAAACCCACATCTCCTTAGATAAGCCAAATTAGGCTTCAAAATCTTGTCCACGTCTCTACACAACACTTCTGAATAGTTAACTACCACTGATTGAAGATCCTTCTCTTCCAAACCTACAGATTTCAAGAACTCTGAAGTAGGGCGTAGCCTTTTATCAACACTATAACCCATTATAAATGGGTTTTTCATCAACAATTTGCCAATCATCCCTTCCTTGGTAAGGCCGAGACCCACGAGAAACTCTACAAGTTCTTTCAACTTTGATTCAATGCTGTAGCTAATGAGCCTTGGGTTGAGCAATATCATCTTGCCAACTTGCTTTTCTGGGACCCCGAGTGACTGAAAGGAAGCCAAGAGTGGACAGAGCTTCTCTTCCACACTGTGCGAGAGTATGTGAGGGAATTTGGCAATGGCAGAAGCAACTTCACGGGGTTTTGTTCCCAGCGTAGTGAGGCACTCAACCATGGGAATGATCTTCTCGTTCAGGCCCAAAGCTAGGACTTTGGGGCATTTCAAGACAACAGAAGGTAGCTTCCTCTCTTGAATGCCAATACTTTTCAAGTAATTCCAATTCTCGGAAGCACTCTCCTTCTGCACGTCTTCGAGCCTCTTGCACCTCTTAAACATCTCCTTGATATTCTTATCATCAAACCCTCTATCCCTGAAGAACCACATGATGCTACTACCATTTTGACCACTGCTGATTTCCATATCCCCTGACAAGAAATGTAAAAACATAACCACCTCAAACCAGAAACATAGGTTCAAAAACCCAAAACCCAATTTGATGAGCTTCATACAATTAAGAGACTAACTAGTTCTTCAAATTTTCTAGGTTCAAGTAAGTGTAAATTCAAAATGCAGGCAAATGGTACTTGCATTCAATCAATGTAATCTTGAAAACCTCAAAAGGATGCATAGAAACCGTAAATTTTGCCACCTACCCACAAACCCAGTTCCACACCCCAATCAAAATCTCACATATATGAATCAAGAGACAGCAAAAAGAAGAAGATGGAATGGAAAAGAGAGGATTTTTACCTTCAGACCTTCCTACATGCGCTCCACTAAAACCCTATCGAAGCTGAGTTATGGGCAGAGGGCGGAGAAGGAGAAGCCTTATCTGTACTGTATGTATATGGGATTTTTCATTTTGTACCAAATTACCCCAGCTTTATATATTAAATTACGAATAGGCCCTTCTACATCTTGTCCTCTCTCTCTGTCGCTCACCGAGTCGACGAGTCTCTCTCTTAAAACCCTAAACCCTCGCTGTTTCGTTGGTTGAGTCGAAGAAGCGAACTCGCAATGTCGCAGGTGCGCATTTTCAAGGCCCTTTCCAGCTCTGGGTTTGGGTCAAAAGTGCCCTCTTCGATGCTCCGGCGATTCAGCTCGATGGATCGCGGCGGAAGGAGAGGAGGACCCATGAGAGCTGATGATTTTTCCCCTGAGAATCGGGAGCTCAATGTCCATGAGCCGATACCAGGGAGGCCCCTGAGAACTGAGAGACCTCCGCCTCCACAGTCTCAGCGTTATCAGCAGAACAGCCAGCTGAGGTCTAGAGGAGACGACCGGAGCCCACATCGTCAACGACCTGGTAAGGATCGTACCTCTGACAAATTCGGCAAAATGAGAGATTTTGATTTTGGTGGTGGAAACGGGGAGAAGGAGAGCAAGTTTTCTGAGAATTCAGCTTCTGAGTTCCTCACGAAAGAGATGAAGAGGGACGATTCATCGGACAATCATTACCTAGAAAAATTCAAGCTTGGATTTGAACAGGGGAAGACTGAGAAAAGTGAAACTGCTGAATTGGTTGAAGAAGAGAAGGGGAAGGGTGATCATGTAGAGCAGCCTGAGGAGGCTGGTCAGATTTTCAAGAAAATGAAGGAGACGGGTCTAATCCCAAATGCAGTTGCAATGCTTGATGGTCTGTGCAAGGATGGTCTGATTCAAGAGGCCATGAAGCTCTTCAGGTTGATGAGAGAGAAGGGTACGATCCCAGAGGTTGTTATATATACCGCTGTTGTTGAAGGGTTTTGCAAGGCTAATAAGACCGATGATGCCAAGAGGGTTTTCAAGAAGATGCAAGCAAGTGGGATCATACCTAATGCCTTCAGTTACTCGGTATTGGTTCAAGGGTTGTGTAAGTGCGGAAAATTAGAAGATGGTATAGGATTTTGTGAGGAAATGTTAGAGTCCGGTCATTCTCCAAACGTGACAACTTTTGTGGGTTTGGTTGATGGAGTTTGTAGGGAGAAGGGCGTGGAAGAAGCGAGGAGGTTTATTGGAACCTTGAGGCAAAAGGGGTTCTTCTTGGATGAAAAAGCAGTTAGAGAGTTTTTGGATCGGAGAGGGTTGTTCAATTCAAAAATTTGGGAAGCAATCTTCGGGGAGACAACCTCAAGAAGACCAATTTGAAAGAATCTGATACAGTCTTGTAAGATTTCGTGTTCCTCCCTTCATTTGTTTTTTCTAGCTTCCTAGAAACCTTGAATTCGTTCTTGCATAAGACAACATGGAAATAGCTTCAACTTCATTAATGAAACACTTGTTCTTTCTCTTATGTTTCACTTTTCATTTCCAAGTATGTTTCTGGATGTTAATCTGTCTTTGTCCACATGCAGGGGAGACTGTTATTGGAGTCTATTCGATTAAACTTATTACATGTACTTTTCTTATCATAGTTATTATAACACTCACTCTCAAAATAATATTGTTATATGGTGGATAATAGAACTTTTGAAATATGTGTAACTGGCTAATATCATATGTATGATTAGCACTTCAGTATTTTATTTTATTTTTGAAACAGGAAGAAAATTTTATTCCGTTCAGTTGCTCTCAACATATAATAGATTGTTCAGGGTCAAAAATCCTAGGTCCCATATTATTATTCGGGATTCCGTAAGTATACAGGTGCTCTTTGATCTATAGAAAGAATCTACTTTGTATTGTAGAAAATAAGAAAACAAATAAACACAGTAGTGAGGTGGAGCGTTTTGGTATTGACGGCATGTCGTCTTGATTCGCCGGAATCATTTGACATGTCCCTCTTTGGGAATTGGACTTGGTTTAGATGTGGTAAGGATAGTGGAGCATGTTCCGGCATCACCAATACTTATAGTCGAAACTTATTGATCTGGTCTCCGTAGATCATCATCGGGATAACCCTAACAGATGTACCTTATAAGGGCAGCCCAAACTCAATTATGTCGGCCCTGGTTTGGGAGACATAGCGAAATAACTTTATAGGAGAAAGGAAAAAAAGAAAGATAAAGAGAGAAACTAAGAGGAGAGAGTGGTTGGCGACGACAACAATCAAAGTTAGGGGGTTGTTTTCACGAGGTTTGTACAAATCGCAAATCACGTGATTTGTAGTCACATAACCCATTTCAGAGAATAAAAATGTAACTTGCAATGGGATTATGCTCTTCCAAACAGAAGAATCACTGATAATTGTTATGTTCTAAGGAAAATGGAAGAAACACTGATGATTGTTATGTTTAAGGAGAAGGAAGATGACAATAGCAAACACACCTATGGGAAAAGAAAAAGGGAATCAGATAAAAAAACGTGGTTTGTCTAAGAATTTTGGTTAAATTTCAATAAATAAAAAGTTATTACTTTCTCAACAAGAAAACGGTGTCGTTTTGGTTTGTGCTATACTAAAAATTGTTACAAGTTGGAGTCGTAGGTTCATTTTTTGTAGTTACAATATCAAGAAAACAAAGATTTACTCTTACAAAAATAGCATCACTATCTCAACTACTCTTCTTCTTTTTCCTCTTCAGTTATTAGTTTACCATCTATTCAAGATTTTTATTTTGTTGTATATTTAAATTTTCGAGTTCATGTTTCATGTGGATAAGCTTTTTCTTATCAATTTTACCTGTATTGTTTGTTTTACATGCATGTGAGATACTATATTTTTGTTCTCCATCGCCATTTTTTTCCTATTCATCTTTTTTCATCCTCCAGATTTGTCTTCTTTCTCACGGATGGAGCTCATCGAACTCGTGATCAATTGGCATGGAGGGTAAGGTTTCAGTGTTCTTTATGAGTCATTCTTCTTCCTCACGGATCGAGTTCACTAGACCCGAGAACAATAGAGGGTGAGGGTAAGGGTTTTGGTGGATAACGCCTTCGTCAGATTGGTTTTGCCAAGCGAGTAGCCGGAATTGAGTTCAAGAGAGGCACAAGTGCTTTCCAAGCATAAAAACATCACAGGCATCAACAATCTTTTACCAATTTTTACATATTTGGATAGAGACCAAATAACAAACAAAAATGTCACAGAACTGATGTATCAGTATCACGACCAGCTGGGTAGAAATCTGAAATCACTACAATCAATTATTTCTTTATCAATGTACACAACCTCATAATTTCAGTGCTTGCTTGTACACTCCCAGAACAGGGACACCAAAATAAACAACAGAAGAAAGAAACAAGAGAAGGTTCCCGCTCGAGCTTATGCTACAAAAACTACCTCAACAACGGTATCATGACAAGGACTATGCTAGGGCCGGGATCACAACGTATAAACTTAATTCAATACTATCGGACCTATACATGATTTGAACATGTTGCAAAGAACAAGTTGAAAATCACTCGAAATATGCTCACACCGCACAAGATCAACCAACAAAGGGAAGAAATGTGGAACATACCTCCTAAATGACTCCCTTCCCATTCCGCATAATACCTGCATTGCACAAACAGTTAAGGGTGTGCGGGCCGCCAATTCTTCCCTCTTGGCTACTGGTAATGGAAGAACCCAGTGTTGCTTACTACTTTTTTGCTGCCCAGATTGATCTGCAGTACAGTTGAGGTATATTTTCAATATTTTCTCACACAAGTCTACGGTTAAAGATTCTATGTCTATTTTCTCGGATATTGCTGGATTCGCAGTGGGCAAATCTTGGAGGAAGTTGAGGAAGTTTTGGTGGGAATCGTTTTCAAAATGAACAACCGGAGGACCAGAGAGTTCCAGGATAGAGCACACTTTCTGAAGTTTCATCTGCAAGATCATCTCAGAGTTCAGTTGGGTGGCATGCGATGCGACAGAGGATAATATCTTGAGAATGATTTTGATGTTGTCAGCTGATAATGACTCCATATTTGCTTTCCACAGATCAGTTGCAGCCTAAGATGGGAGAAGAAATATAATTAACATGATAAAATACAGCAACATAAAAAATTAAATTAAAATTAAAATAAAAAAGAGGTCCACAGTTCAAAGGCAAGGGATTGATTTTATTACATTGACACGTTACTGGGCACGTAAAGATGAGGAAGTCACATTCGTAATGGAATGTATGTCCAATTCTCATAATAAAGGATCAAAGAGGTGGTTGGATCATAATATACCTTTCCCCTAAATTAAAATCAATATTTTGTTCATATTATTGCACAAGGGGGTGTAAAATCCTAATCTTATAATTCGAGCTGCTAACAGCAATCCACATAAGCCCTATGCTATCTAATGGTTTGCAGTTTTTTTAGATCCCAACATTCACAGTGCATTATAACACATCAGGACGTATTAAAGATCCAAATTTGAGTTTTCATCCTTCACCCTACGCGCTACCATATCCCCACTACTCGTCCAATTGTTGAATGACTAATTTATGAAGAGATTGGCTCAAAACAAAACATGAGGAGGGATGATATTGATAATCCATGGATAATTAACTGATTACAATCGAAATGAGATGCTTATTTTGGGACGTCAATTCATCTTTTATTAGGGCTATAGGACATTTATTTTGGGATAAGGGAGATAAAGGATTTGGATATGACAAGAATAAATATGAAAGATGTGGCATTTGACCTAGTAACTCTTTGAAATGAGAAGCTCCACAAATCCATGTTCCAAACTGACCCTTTTATACAGAGAGATACTAAAGGCAGTGAGGGATGATAACAGAGTTTGCAAGAACATGGAGTAGTTAGGATATAAGGTGACAGCCAATAGGAGGATATTCAGACACGAGAACAAGCTATAACAAGGTTTTTTTAATGTTAAAAAAGAAAATATCGGGCTGAAGTGCCACATTGAATATAATGTACATGGAAGAATGAAAACATATACATGCACGCATCAACACATATTTGCATATACAAGTGGAGGAAAAAAGGATGGGGGAGAACCTGTATAATGAGTAACTGCACGGAAATATGACTTTTTGTTCTTCCAACAACATATGCTGCGGTTTGCAGATTATCATTCTCAAGATAGGCATTAGATAATTCCAGATCAGACATCATATCTGTATCAGTATTTGATTGACAACTATCTGGCACTTCAATGCTATCCATGGTACTTATGACCTCCATGAATCCTAACAATGTTGATTCGGTTGCTTCCTTCAAAGCCAGGAAAATGTATCTCCAATCATCTTCTGAAAACCTATGCCCCAAGCCACCAGTCAAACGAACTAATGCATTAACACCGGTATTAGCAGCCCCCGGCTGTACACTTTTTATGAATCCAGTCACTACTGACACCACATTTGGTAGTTGAGATCTAACAGCATCGAAATATCTGACAAACAAATCTATAAGACAGTCCGACGCAACTGCAGAAGTTTCTGAATCCCATGTAGTTGCTTCAGATTGGGAAGATACTGGCAGTGATTCTTCATCTTTCGAATCGATTTTCCCGGATAAATTAAATATAGGAAAGATGACGGAATTGAAAACACCAACCCAAAATGGGCATGAAAATAGATGGCCGTGATCCTTTAATATGTCAAAAAGCACTTCAACTGATGTCTTCCTGATAGCTGCTCTAGGTTCAGATGCAAGCTTTGATAAGCCTGAAAATGAGCATCTCACATTAAGTATTTTTATGGAAGGCATATCAATTTTCACAGAATTTATGAAGTACGAACAGGTGACTGATTAGTGCAAGGGATGTCTAAGAGGAGATTCATTCTTGAGCTTACTAATTATAGAGAAATGTATGCACAAATGTGACCAGCTAGAGCAAACATGGCCTAAATGGTCAGTAAAACAGAACACCATATTTTTCTCAACAAATAACATATGACTATGTGCACATAATGTTGTTCCTTCAAAACCTTTACAAGGAATCTAACTTAAAGAGCAATTTACCTGTGAGCAAAGGAACCCAAAAAGACATGTGATCATCTTTATCTGTGAAAGCGTATATATCAGAAGAAAACTTGTTTGCTAGTGAAATTGGGGAACTATCAACACGGATCTCCTCATTGCACACAAACCCTCCCTCGGCAAGCTTGACAGCACAAAATCGAAGAAATGCAATGGCATTGAGGCTAACATCGCTGTTAAATCTGCTATGCGTGAAGGTGAGGAGGCATTTAACACAATCAGTAAAAGTCATGGTCTCAGTCTCTGTAATATAAGGAAAATACTCCCGAACTATTTTCTCCATTGTCTGGAAGGCCAGCAAGACAATGTTCTTCCTTTCATCAGCTGCAGCAGTGGTAAAAACCTGGAAAAAGAAAACATCATGTCAAATGCATAAGATTTCCAAGACAGTAGAAAATTTCACCAGCTACTAAAGAAGGTGGGAGAGGAGGATATATAAAAAAAACTACTCTAATATCTGTCTTGGTTCAGCATAGCAATTTGAAGTCTTGGACAGAAATTTCACATCGTAAGTATTACACCTTATTATCAGCTTGAAACTACGAATGCTACATGGAACTATTTTGCTCTTTTTTCTTGGTGAGGTCATCTTGTCCTCATCTATCTACGTGTCCACGTGCCCAAACTACCTACCTAATGTCTTTTATGCCGTCTTATCTTTATTCAATTGGAGCTACCCCAACACTTGTCTTGATGACTTCATTCCAACTTTACTTATTTGGAGCCATGGTGCATGGAACACTTTTTTTTCAAAATGAACGAAAAATACATAAACTTTACTTCAATTGAAGCTACACTAACTCTTGTCTAGATAACTATGTTCCAACATTATTTATCTGGAGCAAAATGAAATTAAAAGTGAACAAAAAATAGAAAAACTAGCATATCTAAAAGACAATAATACTACAAACATCACCTAATCTTATCAATCCAAGAGTAACTACATATCCACCTGAAAATTCTCATTTCTTGTATCCTCAGCTTATGGCATTCCAACAAATTTGAAGCCCAATATGCAATATCATATGACATAGCGATATGTATAGCTAACCTATAAAAAGTCTACTTTGAGATTTAAGGGATATCACTAAAAACTCTTAACATCATCCTCCACTTCAACCACCTCACAATAATCTTATTTATAATATCCTCTTCAAATCTTTATATCATTTTGAGTTCGTATATACAAGGCACATCAAATAATCACTTTTAGTAATTTCCTTATTTTCTAACACAATTAAACCACTGCCCACTCCCAATTCTTGCTAAAACTTAAGTCCATATATTCGGTTTTACTCTACTTTGTCTTAAACCTCTTATGGATTGACAACATCTTCTGACAAAAAGCACTAAGGAACTTCATATATCAACTGTAAAAATACGAAGTGAATAAAAATATTAAAGCAGCTGACTTAACATACCATAAACACACTTTTCCAGCCCGATTTCACATTACTGACACGGCTCAGCACCATTTGTGAAATGCACCGAACAATTAATTCTCTAATTTCAGTGGAGTTGCTTTTCTGCATAACGATCACAAACGGTCTCAGAAACTCATTTTGGAAATTGTAGTTCGCCAGCTCCTCGCGTTCTAAGAACTTCATAGCAAGTTGCCGCAATGAATCCATTACAAAAATTGCGACAGACAGATTTTCGGATAAGCCAACAGACACAAAGAACTCTGACAGCACATTCCATATGCGGGACCAAACTAATCTGATGCGGTCCATATTGTAATGCCTGCAAATTAAGAAATGCAATGATTATGAATCATGATTCACTCCAATCCAAACGAAGTTGCATGCCACAGAAATTGTTATCATGATGTTAGAAAGAAAAATACTCTACACCAACTTTAAGACCAAGAAAACTTATCTAAGGTGCACGTATGTATCATCACACATTCATGCAACACTTAAGCGGTGAAATATAGAATTTCAAAAGTAAAAGAGAAGAATCATACGCAATTTCAACTATTTTTGTCAGGCTGAACACTCGAGGATCAGTGGGAGATTGCAACTCCAATATGGAAACTTTGCAAAGAGCTCTCACAAAAGCAACTATTCCATCACTATTCAACCTTTGGCTATGGGTAAATACTTTGTTCAACTCAAAATTCCCAATCTGCTCCAGCAAATTCAAGTTTGACATGAAGTTGCTAATCTGAACTGATGATAACTGTCCTGAAGTGTTGACTCCACGACCGGTGCTATCATACGAACCACCTCGAACGACAGCCATCATAGCTGGATTTTGAAGAAGCCCTTTTTGCTTCAGAGACGATAAACCCACAGATTTTGCTGTTTTCTCTTCCAAATCATCTGTTGGCGCGGATAAATATGATGCGTCACTTGGTGAGCCCTCTCCCAAAAGCTGCAGATGCTCAATCCGGGAGAGGCATGTCAATATGTGCTCCCAGGCTTCTTGAAGATAATTACCATCTTCAATGGCAATTAATATTATTGCCTATATGGAGTAAACAATGAAAGTTAGGAAAATAAAATCAAATGCAGACTCTTATGGGCAATGTTTGACAGCTAGACGCTTATTGAATTACATTTCAGGGATGCTTGTTCCACACACACACACAAAACACAGCTAGTGAAAAAAAAGTAAATATAAAAACTTTATTAGGTCAATTATTCTAACACATACAACTAAAAAACGAGGAAATTTACATTTCTTGCATTGCCATAACTAATACAGACATACCTTCACAGCATCCACATTTTTTTGCTTCATATCTGCAGCACAATGGAGAAAAGTAAATTTGGCCATAGATGAGACAAAAGCGTCTTTTTGGGTCTGCAAGCCCAACACTGCAGTAACATGCACCGCATAACGAAAACCTAGAAGACATTGATCTGTAGCAACCGTGTCATCACTCTGGTCAAGGGTTACACTGAATGCAGCAAGCATAGGACCCCAGCTCACCTCAACCATGAACCTTAGTATTGCTGGGTCTGTTACAGCATTATAAATAGACCTATAACATGATAACTCAATTAGCCCAAACAAAGAAGGTAACAATATATTTTATGATCTCCACTTTACCAATCAGATAATAACCATAACAGAAGACATAAAACCCAATAAAAATAACTACCCAATTGAATTACTTCTTTCGACCAAAAAGCAACCAATTACACAACATAAGCCTCCCTATATTCCAAGAACGGTCTACAATTAGAGTGTACTTACTCTGATTTTCCAGACTTAGCTCTGAACTGCTCCTGGATGTGCTTTATAAGAAGCCCATTTGCACCAACTGCTTTTTCTTCAGTTTGCTTCCAACTGACAAGATTCAGTATACCGTCCAATCCCAACAGTTTATTGGAGTTATTTGGAAGCTTGCTTTGTGGTGCAGAAGATTCAGCAATTATCTTGATTTCGTTTTTCACAATTTGGTCATACAGGGCACCAAGATAACTTTCAGGAATATCTTTCCCATCGTCTATCCCTCTGTTGTTTTTTATGAAATCAGCCTTAGTCATCTGAATAACCAACCAGAGTAGTAGTCAAAACAAAGTCAAATAAATCATGTATCTACTAAAACAAAACCATAAGCATAATTCTTAGAATTTCTAAAACTTGATGTTCATTTCAAAGTTACCTCAACCAATAGTTCCATTTCATGGTCAGTGTAATTCTACAATTTTTTCTAAACTTTTTACTCTATAAGATAAAATACTTTTTATATCTTAAAGAACATATCAACTATCTACAGCTATATTACTCCAACAAGGACATTTAAATGCATATTCATAGGTCTGAAATAAAAGGACAACTATATTATTAATAGGGTTAATTGTCAAAAACTACCCTAAAGTATTGTCCACAAACAAAAACATACCTAAAGTTTTGTCCACCCTTTTAGGCTACAATAAAGTTTTGTCCACCGACTTCCGTTAGAAAAACGTAACAGAGAGATACTGTGATGAATGTTCAGAATGAGTGGTCTGGGCAGTTCTTCGCGGATTCAATAGATATGTGGGCAATACATAATGCACTCTAAAGTTGTGTGGGGAATTCCTAATGCATTCTATAGTTGTGTGGGAAATACTTTAGGGTAGTTTTTGACAATTAACCTGTTACGCTTTTCTAACGGAAGTCGGTGGACAAAACTTTAGGTATGCTTTCGGGTAGTTTTTGACAATTAATATTACTTTCATTGATTAAAATAAATAAAGCCTGAAGAATCTAAAAAAATGAGCAGCAATATTACAAAGAGGCAAGTTTTGCATTATCATGAATCTGTAGTGAAAGAAAAACAGGAACTGTTTCTAGTAGCAGACCTTATCTTTCACCATGTTATTATGAGCGTCTGTGTTGAGCAGTATCACAGAGTATGCAAGAACATAGGCAGTATCTGCAGTCGCAAATGAACTTGGATTGCATTTACAGTAACGCTCAGCAAACTTTTCCATGATCCGGTCAATCTTCTGCGCTTCTCCAGGTAACCTGAAGCCTCGGAGGAAAAACCTTATAGCTTCACCAAAATCCATCCCTTCAAAACTGAACGAGTCCACATAAGCATGCATAACTTTCAGAGAAAAATCCTGCCTTTCACCTAAATAATCACCAATCACTGTTTCATTAAGACCAGAGGTATTCCTGAGGAAAGCTGCCACTTCTTCTGGAGAACCACCAACTTTCTTGGTGCTGATCAGAAACTCAATACCTTTAGTAGGTTTTTTGTTGAACAGCGAGATACCTTTCTGCATTCAAGAAGATTAAGTTACCGCTACAAAGTGAACCCTGTGAATTGCGGACATTATGGAACACACTAAAAGCTGAAGTAAAAGAAAATAATGTGATGTCACAGAAACAGCTGAAAGATAATTATGCAGCTACAGTCCAACTCAAAGATACTCATTCATGAATAAATTGGAACTTCATGAGTTCATCAATACGGAACTACATAGAATGACAAATACACATACCTGGAGTTCAATTTTATAAGCACGGCGTTGCTCAAGGGTAGCAGCATCAGACAATTCAGTATTTGCTTCATTAGACAGCTCGAAGTCCGAGATGGCACTTTCTTCTCCATTCGAGGCCAATTGATTTTCTGTTGAAATATCACTCACAGAGCTCTTCGCCGAGTAAGAATCACCTATCCTTAGCTGCTGATCCATCCAAAAACCCATTGATCTAATGATGGTAACTAAGCACTTCACTGATTCATGCCGAAAAGTGATATCTTGGGCTGAAGACAAGGTTGTTGTTGAACCAGGGGGAGGCCCTAGAGCAGTTTTCAGAAGGCCATTGGCAGTCCTGCAAATATCTGAAGGAATTAAAACGGTTTTAATACATCTTACTTAACCATGTCAACAAAAAAGGAGGCTACAGGAATATTAAACAATGATTGCATACTTGCATGTGTGTGTGTATGTGTGTGAGAGAAAGAGAAAGAGAGAGTTCATCTAGAAAATATTTAGTTCCTAGACATGTGAGGCAAACTCAAAGGTCCCGAAGTACAAATATTGGTTCACTTTAAGTAATATGTGCAATGACTATGAAAAGATGGTATGCTCTTAAATCGGTTCTAAATTCAAGAAAGTATCCATGTAAACTTTTGGATTAGAATTAAGTTAAACAGATTAGAAATAGGATATCAAGATCAATTTAGTAATTAAAATAATATTTACATTGGGAATATATGGTCCATCTGAACCCCGTCAACATACAGTCAAACATAATTTGTGGCTTGATTGCCATATGAAATAAAAATGTGTCTTTTATGGGTGGGAATGAGAAACCTGCAAGGTGAATATTGTTGTTGCACCTATACTGCCATATCAACCAACTAATGAATTGGCACCATTTCTCCTTTTGTTTATGTAAGATTCAATTTGATATTTAGTTTCTTATACAACTATGTTTAGCTTTTTTGTCAGTGTAATACAAAAAACCTGCAGTAACTAAGTTGAATTTCAAATTACAAGCTGACAGTTAGTCAAGAAACTATTAATTGCCCCCAAAATACTCATTTTTAAACAATAAGCTATAATTCAAGTTTTCCTGCAGCAAGTGCACGTGTAAGCATTGCCGATAGTACGAATATAATGTGGTGCTATTAATGGAAATTCCCTCTATGTATCAATGATGGAAAACATGAGGCAGCATCCCGAATAGTCAATTATATAATGAGGTGTTAAGTGTTTCTTTCGTAGGCTTCTAATTCTTTCACACCTTCCATCATGCTCTAGTTTGTGGAAATGATAGAACACAAATTGCAAACTGGATGAAATTTTCCCACATCACTTGATCACCAACATACCTATGACCATGTCCTACTCTTCTTGAATAGTATATAATATGCAACTGAAAACTAAAAGAAACAACTACAATAAGAGGGAAATAAAATACAATATGCTACATATGAGTAATAGTACCTTTCAAAAATGTTTGGAGCATCAACATCACAGTCATAGTTCACAAAGACATCAATGGAAATCTGTGAATCCTGAAAAATCTTCTCCAGCAAGTTGAGAATTGTCATTTTCTGTAGATAACTAGGTTGGAGAACATTCTCAAGCACTCGGAGGACAAGCATGGGAAAGAAAATACCAATCTCTGATTTCAACCCCGATCTGTATTTTGTTACCAGACTGAGAAAAATACTACATAGGAGCTGAAAAACAGCCATAACTGACAATGCACTGTTCTTCAACAACGACAAGCAGAGATACTGCTTTATGGCATTGAGAAATCTGTACATAGGAAGGAAAAGGTCAGACTTCGGAAGGAGACTTACCATAACAAAAGCAGCAAAACACATTCGAATTAAAATAGAAAAATAACAAATAGAAATAGTGGATCTCTCACTCCTTACTGCTGCTGACAATTGTAAAAGGGTCAATAGAATAAAGCACAACCCTTTTATAAACCCACTTCATTGCCTTGCTCTTCATAAGTGTGTGGTAGTATTTACAGCTTGGTCCCCTAACATATTGCTACCCACTTCATAACTCTTGTATGCCAGCATTGCATGTTACATTCCTAACCACCTAGCTTGCTACTTAAATCAGGCTAATGGGTAGTTGAAAAACAAGAAATTAGATTAATTTATTGAGATAACAGTTCTTAGGCGTTCACACAGAGCAAGATGTCATAATTAACTGGAACTAAGTGCATTTCACTTGCCTCTCATTTGACAGCCAAATGGGGCCACCGTTGGCCATGATTACTTTTAGCAGCTCTAGAGACAGTATCTTTCCCCTGAGCAGGATTTGGTCATCTGTATTCTCCTGGGACGAGTACTTCATGGACAATTTACACAAATTCTTGAAAAGAAGAAACCCATCCTCCCTGAGATTACTGTCAGCTCCTGATTCAGTAGGGGTGTCCCCTTTCTCTGATTCAGATTCCTTATGGTTGCCATTCTGCATTTCTAGAGCAGAACTGGTGCGCACTTGGATGGAGTCCCCAACAACCCCTTCACTCCCATACATTACCTCATTAATGAAGCTCTGGCAATAACTTAACGAATTGCTTTCACTCAAGTTCTTGTCAGTGAATTCCAACAACTCTGCTACAGAAACAGGCCGAATAGGACCAACATTCACGGAGTCCTCCTCGGCCCTGGTGAAGACAATGATCACGATCTGAGCAAGCACAGCCTTAGCACAGATCTGATTGGACCCACTCACGCCACTGAGATAGACATTGTAACAGGTGCGAACAATCTGAACCAAGAAGTCGCCACGGATCATGACGAACGGGGAGTGGACAGCGGCGAGGAAGGCTCTGAGGACTCCGAGCTCGACCGCATCCTCCCCGACGCTGCAGGCCCTGCACATGGCGTCCAGGAGCAGGAAGAGAACGGAGCGGGAGGAGGAGGGCTTGGCATCGGGCTTGTCGATCTCGCCGCGGAAGAGGCCGAAGGAGAAGAGCCTGAAGGCGCAGTCGAGGGCGGGCTCGATGACCTTAGCAGAGGCGGTCTCGAGGGCGAGGACAAGGGGGTGAATGACGAAGTCGGCGTCGGGGAGGGAGAGGCCGATGAGGGGGGAGGAGGGATCGGCGGCGGCGTCGGAGGGGACGGTCTCGAGGCGGTCAAGGGCGGCTTTGCAGGCGGCGACGAGGTGGGAGTGCTTGCGCCAGGCGGCGTTCTTGATGATCTTGTCGAGTGAAGGTCCGATTACGCGTCCGGTGCGGGAGGGACCGCCTAGGGTTTGAGAGCTGGACATTGATCTCTGATCAGTGATTCACAGATCTGATGGATTGCGGATTTCGCGCGGATTCACATGAGAAGTGAAAATGTTGGAGAGAGAGTGAAGGGCTTTGCTGCAGCTGCGAAGAAGAAGACAGATTGGTGGCCTGAGACGATGCTCTCCGGCAGAGAAACTGGACTGGCTCCGGTGGAGAAGAAGAAGCTAATGTGAATTCACAACTAAAATGAACTGGCTTCTTTTTTTCTTCTATTACTTCTTTTTTTTATTATTTAATCAAAATTGTCGGTATGCTGAAGTCTGTTTACCTTTAGTCTTTACTTTGAATTGATTTTTTTATATTGTTTTTGAGGAATTCTGATTTTCTATATTATTTTGTGAGGAACTTTGATGTTTTTATATACAAACACATTTTTTACAAAACGTTCATTACACGCCTCTTATTTTGTTTCAATCTATTGTTTTATTTTACTAACGTACGTTTAAGAGCACTCACAAGATGAAAACATAATCCTAAAAACTTCACTAAAACCAATAATCCTTAAGTGTTCTTGAGGGTATTTCCCTTTAGAACAGTCTCTGTCGTTTGTGGTGTTGGCCACCGACTTGTTAGTGACTGCCTTCCAGTCTATCTGACAGATTGATGGTCCTAATAAGATAGGGTGTTCCTCTTACTTTGGCAGTAGATTGGTTTATTCAGTATCGTTTGTACTTATGATTTGGAAAATTCGGGTTTTGACCTATTCTTCCTTTAGTGCTTCATGGTGGCTATATTCGGGTGTGAGTCTCCTTTTTAGTCGTCTTTTTTTACCGGGTCTGCGTACCCTTCTCACTTCAGGGTCTGCGTACCCATTCACTTTAGGGTCGGCGTACCCTTTCATTTCAGGGTCTGTGTACACACTCACTTCTTTTCTGAGGTTTCCCCGGTATGGGGTTTCAGGGTCTGCGTACCCCTTCATTGCTTCACTCTGGGTCTGCGTACCCTTTCATCATCAGGATCTGCGTACCCCTTCATTGCTTCACTCTGGGTCTGCGTACCATTTCATCATCAGGATCTGCGTACCCCTTCATTGCTTCACTCAGGGTCTGCGTACCCATTCATCATCAAGGTCTGCGTACCCATTCATAGCTACCAGAGTGGTAGCCGTTGTTGTGATCTTTTTTTGTTAAAGAGTCTGTAGCTAGACTCTTTTCGTGTATTCCTCTTCCTCCTTGAGAGAGGTTTAAATTAAATATGCTTTGCCGATCAAAAAAAAATATTTGAGTCAAATTTGTATCAAATCGAGGTGGGAGAAAAAAAACCATCGACATATATTGTGATCGTCCACTTATGGTGTACTTACACTACCATCTTATGGCGAATCGTCATATGACATGACAAAATATTTATTACATATTAGTTATTCAAATGTTTACTTAATAGTTTATGGTATGCTATTTAATATTTTTTTAATAAATCATGTTATGTTTTTTTATTAGCAATATATTATTCATATTTATATATAGAGGATATAAAGATAAATAGGAACACCGGAGTGTGAACCTGTTAAATCGAGACACGAAAATAAATATCCACTTTCAATAAAACTAGATAACAGACGCAGGTTCCCTTACCACTAGAAACCTTCCAACCTAGTTTCCTCGATGACCTGCAAGACAACCTCTTAGAGCACCTCCAACGCGTCGTGTTAGGGGGTCGTTGGAGGCGCTGACACGACTGGCTGGCACTACTCGTCGTGTCACACGGTCATGTCAGGGGGGGAGGGCGTGTCAGTCAGTCATTGCTGATTCCTGCAACGACGCGAGGCGTCGTGTTAGCCTCCAACGGCTAGTCGACTGGCCACTGCGCGGGTGACACGTGTCGGCGACGCCTCCTAAAACTCATGCACTATTCTATAAATTCAGAACAACCCCAAGCAAAATTTCTCTCCCTCACTTGTTTCAAGCTTCTTTTTCCTCTATTAAAGTTATTGTCTGAGTTTCCTCTGTCGCGGGAACTCGTTTTATTTATGTTATTTAATTTTTAGTGTTTTACTGTTTTTGTTCTGTAAGCACTCGTTATTTATAATATACAATCGTTTTGACCAAAAAACAATTAAATAAGAAAAATGATTAACTAATATGATTAATATTCACCTACACAACCAATTTTGTTTTTTCTCTTCATAGTTGGAAGTGACATAGAAACAAAACACAAAAGAACAAAACCTGAAACATGCTCTGTATTGACTTGTGTACAGTGTATTTCCTTTAATTAATGACTGTAGAGAACCAAAGCTGGAAGTGGGCGGCCGCAATTAAATATTCATTATCAATTTTAATGTATTTTATATGTGGCTTTAAATAAAAATAGTAGTTATGCATTTCATATTTGGTTTCAAATCAAAGTATTACAAATATTTGGGGTCCTTTTTTAATTAGTAAAACTGTGCTAACATGGCTCTTGACACTAGTAGTGTCAGACCATTGGAGGAGTAGTGTCAGGAAGCCAAAAAACACTTCCTGACACTGCTCCTTGACACTACCTAGTGTCAAATCATTGGAGATGCTCTTAGAGATTCCAACTACTCGGACCAGCCACACTCTAACTTCAATGTACTTGTAGAATTTTCAAGCTCAAATCTTTACTACTGAACACCAAAAAGCAACTCATCCATCGTTTTTATGTTATAAACTATTTTCTTAATAATATTTTGTAATTTAATACTACTTAATTTAAATTAATTTTTTATTCTTAATTTCATATTTAATTTTTTTTAAATTAATTAATATTAGGTAATTTGGAATTCTATTTATTTAAGAAAAATGCCGGTTCCTAACTTTCTTGAACCTTTAGTTATCACATCCTCACTCAGCCAACTTTGGTTACAATTTCATACATGAAAGGTTGGGAATTTTACATAACATGATACTAGCCGTCAAACTTAACGATTTTGTCAATTGGGGAAGGAAAAAATCGAAACTACCCCCTAAATCGCGTTAACCTTTCATCTTCTCTTTCCCAAACCCTTATTCACTTTCCCAAACTCATACCCCTCTTCTCTTCTTCTCTCTCAAGCATTGAAATCATATCCTGAAGCAGAACTCGGAGTTGAATGAAGGACGAAGTTGAGGCAGAACTCGTTGGTGAAGGAAGGACGAAGCTTGAGGAAGAAGAATTTGGTGAAGGCAGAACTCAGAGCTGAAGGATGAAGAAATTATTTCAGTTAAATCGTTTTCTCTCTCTTCATTTACAAGTACAAAACTTCAATTCAATCATAAAATATGTGGGGATTTCGTTCAATTCTTCATTTTGGGGGGATATAGTTTTGAGTTTCTAGGGTTTTGAGTTTCCAGCGTTTGAAGGGAACTCGGGCTCTGGGTTAGGGTTTAATGTTTTATCCTTGTAATCCTTATCATGCATCTAAAGAACTATAATTCTAAATCATACATCTAAAGAAATATAATTCCAAATCATGTATTTAATCATCACATGAATTTGGATAGAACTCCAAAGCATTCTATGATGCACACTAGGGGTGCTCAACGGGTGGGTACCCGGCTCGGTAGAGCAATACCCGGATTCGACTAAATCAAGTCGGTATAAATTAATTGCTCCCAGACCTGTAAGAGGGCGGGTGGGGCGAGTTTTAGCGTCGGGTGGGTGGCCGGGTGGTCGGGTCAATCCGGTCTGGTTTGACAGATTTGACCAGTTTTAATAGTTTAATTAAAAATACATCGGCACCAACCATTGTCGGAGCAGTCGCTTTCTTGACTGTCGGTGTACCGGTCGAAATCGGTTAAAACCGGCAGAAAAGAAACCACAAACGCGCACCCATGTTCCAAGAACGAAAAATGAAAAGGGAAGAAGTGGGAAAAATTAAATGATAATATTTATGATATTCTATAGAGGAAGAAGATGGGTTGGGTTAATTCGAATCGAATACATAAGATAGATAAGGATGTTTATTGTGAAAGAGATTGTGTAGGTACGTTATACAATGAAAACATGAGAGGAATTGTGGTGTGAGAGAGATGAAGAGACTTAAAACATTTTGAAAGAGATGAAAAGACAAGACTTTATGTGTTGTGTGATAAAGAAAATAAGTAAACAGGTGTTCAGATACTTGAGAAAAAAAAATGCTCCAAAAATCGTTTATTTCTCTCTCTATGAGTCATAACGGGATAACATAGGTTAAAATGCTCCAAAAAAATCGTCCACGACTCCATAACTCTTGATTTTCCCTCTCAATTATTTTACTTTCCCTCTCAACTCTCTCTCGTTTATAGAAACCCCCTCCTCTTCTCTTTCTCTCATCACGTTTTTCTCTCATAAAATTTCTCTCTCTCGTCTTAGTCCCGAGCTCCCTCCGGCGATCGTCCAGCTTCCGTCTCAATCACGAGCTCCCTCTAGCGACGTGATTCTCTACGCAGCGTCCAGGACCAGAAGCAGCCTCAGTTCATCTTCTTCTCTGAGCAAGGTAAATGAGTTTAGGTTTTAGATTAATTTGTTCACATGTTGATTCTAGCTTATTTGATACATACTTTTAGGGGTTAAGGTTTTCTCTATCTGCAATGTGGATTCTTCATTTGAGCATTGCTTGCTTGTTCTATAATTAATTTATATCGAATTTATTTGTTTATCTATTCTTGTTTTACAGCAAAGAAATTAGATGGAAGTATGATTTGCTTGTTTTGATCTTGTATTTGGGTGAATTGAGTAGTTTATTCAAGTTTCATTGTCTTAGCATTACTTTCGTTGCAATACTCTTGTATTTTGATGCCAGAACTAGAAAATGGAGTCCCCTTCCAGATTGAAAGTGTAGATATTTTTCTTGTATCTTATTGACATAGTTGAGTGGGGGTGTCTTGTTTTTTTTCTTTTCGGGATGGATCCCTTTAATTTCTCAAGTTGTACAATGGATTCACCTTTTGAGTGGTAAACCTATTTAAGCAAAGGCTGATTTCTGAGCTTAGTTGATGTGCATTTATCTGTAATATGATTGTGCTGATGTTATTAGATTTGAATAGATTTGATCTAGTTGCAGAAAGCATGGTGGTGATTTTTAATTATACATGTAGGATGTAGTTCTGTTCTTCGTATATATGCTTCCATTCAAAATTCAATATCTAGAAAAGAAATCACAATTATGGTGGAGGTTCTACATAATCCCATCATCATTCAAGTTATTAGTTTAAGGCAAATGAGTTAGGCCCATCACTTAGTTGATATATTCTTGTTCATAACATATTTTACTTTTAGTTGAGATTAAGACAATCAAAACTCAATCCAATCGTTATTATAAGGACTGCTTAATGTTCTCTGTTCTACTACTATTGAATATGTTGTGGTGGATGTTCAATTAGTCGCTTGGGTGCAATTCCAGTAGTAAGTGCGTTTTGTGGTATTGAGGTTGCATTTTATAGTTTTTAAGGAGCATGGTTGGCTTTCTGGTGATGTTGTTGCATTTTTAGCAGGAAGGTGGATGTGAATATGGGTGGCTTGTCTGGCTCTTTTTGGGCAGTAATTCTTTGGGTTTGTTGTTTCAGTTCTTGTGGTTTTTCTTGAAGTTGTGTTTTGTATCCTTCGTTTGTTTTAAAGTATTTTAATAGTATAGTTCTTATACTTGTGTAATTCATTGTTTTGGATAATTCTTCTCGCGACTTCATTTTTAATTTTATATCTTAGTCTAATTTATTCAAAATAAAGTTAATGAAAATTAGTTTCATTTCTATTTTTATTTGTTGTTGGTTTTAAAATGCAAGATGCCGCCAAAGAAAAGAGTTAGACTAGATGATGCCCCGCCCCTGCCCCCGGCCCTGTCGAGCGGACTCAAGATACGCCTTCCTCGCAAAGTACTTAGCCTGCGATGATGTCGTTGGTGTTACTTCCGACAACATCCACTACACCAGGACCTAGTTCGGGAACGGCTCCAAGCTTTACTGAAGCTGACGATATTTGGTACGTCTGGAAGGCGTTGTACAAGAGGCGGGATCCCGCTGTTGTTGCCTTGTTAGATGACGAGGACAATGACATTGGGAGCGAGACCGAGAGCGATAGCTCGACCGAGGAAGAGGATGATAGTGAGGGCGTTGACGCCACTACAGGGAGTGAGCCCTTTGACGCCACTCTGGTGAGTGAGGGTGGTGACGCCACTCAACTGAGTGCTGGCAAAGTAGGTGAGTCGTCCAACAGACCCGCTAAGAAGAAGAAGAAGAAGAAGAAGAAGAAGAAGAAGAAGAAGAAGAAGAAGAAGAAGAAGAAGAAGAAGAAGAAGAAGAAGAAGGGGATTTGTGTCGACCGCCCGAACACTGATGGAGATGGAGCAAAAAGGGAAGTTTCGCCTCGATTATCACAGAGGCCTTGTGTGTCGGGACCATTTGGAGATCAATCACAAAAGAGTGATGAGAGATATCGGGTCCCTCATTAGGGCGCACTTGTCGATGAAGGCGAGTGTGTGGGATGAAGTTATCGTACAGGAGAGGACGAAGCTTCAAATGAAGATATGGGTAAGAATTTTTCCGTGTAAGCATTATTCATTTTATTTAATAAGCTTGTTTAATGACGAGAAAGTTTGCGATTATATCCAGTAAGAATGTCGACGTCGTTACAAGGATCGGAAGTCCAAGATCAATACGGCCAGGATCGCCCAAATCAAGAAAAAGGCGACCCCAACAAATCCAAACCCGGAGATCTCGATTCTTGTGGAGTTCAAGAATTGTCTTGACGAGTGAAAGCGGCTTTGTGACCACTTTGATTCCCCAGCATTCAAGGTAATGAATTAAATATTTTTCTTCCATAAATACTTTATTTTACTGTTCTAATTAATCAATGTAAGTCGTATTTTGCAAATGTTAGGCCATGTCCGGCAAGGCCGTAGCGGCGCGGAAAAAGGTGAAGACTAAGCAACGAGGCGGGTATTGCTCGATACGCGACCATGCGGCAGAAATCTTAGCGAATGATGCCTCCAATAAGACGTCGTTACTGGCTGCCTATGCAAAAGTGTTCCCTCCAAAGGACATGAACAAGCACAACCGTAGGAAAGGGGTAAGTATATTTTGTTTCAATACATAATTTGCATTTCTTTTCCTTAATCTAATATTTGGAATTTGTTTATTCTCAGCGAAAGATTGTCCAAGCAATGAAAGAAGTGCATGAATCGTGTGACACCTCATTCTTCGGCCCTGTGTCGAACTTGGTTCAGGCTGAAGCCCTAGCTGCCAAGTTGGGCGTACAAAGGAAGGGGAACACACAGCCAGGATGTGGCAAGAGAGTCATTCTCCCAATGCCCAAGAAGAAGAGGTCTTCCTCGACCACCGCTTATGTGGAGGTCTCTCAGGGTACGCAGGAATCGGTTGCGTAGATCGAGGACCGAGTGAGGGAGGATATAGAGAGTCGTTTCAAGGAACAAGAGGAACGGATGGTGGCCAGTCAGGCAGCGATGGAAGCCAAACAAGCAAAGTTGGATGAGTCATTGAGAAAGGTGAGGGAGATCTTGTCCGACATTATGCCTCCACAACCTAATAGTGATGGAACAAGATCGAGTAACACATGACGATCTTATGTAGTGACAATTATTTTTGTGTTGTTGGTTTGAATTATGTTTCGTATTGTGAATATTAGTATTTTCATGCTTGACACTACTAGTGCCTAGTAATTTGTTACTATTGGCTTATTATTAATCGAATTCATTTTATATAAGTTTTGCATGTTTCACATTTTTTTAAATCTTGTATTAATACTCTACGACTACAACGATGTAGTTGTAAAGGAGTTCATATCATAACCTCTACGACTATGCGTATGTTATCGTCGAGGTTCCAATCATTTCCGACACCATTTATAGAGTCGTAGAGGATTATATATCATAACCTCTACGACCACAAACATGCAGTCGTAGAGGATAGAACATACCACCCTCTACGACACCATAGATGTAGCCATAGAGGATTGAAACTGTCACACCCCAAATTCAGTAGAACCGAACCCGGAACGCGAACGTTTAGGACAATAAAACATTTTCAAACCTTTTAAATAAAACGTTTAAAACCACCATTTAGTTGATCAAAATAATAATTTACAAATCAAAAGTACGTCCCAACAAGCGGACAAAATACAAGGCGTACGTCGCTAGACTCAAAAAGGAAACCCGGACTCCCGCTCCTAGTTCTTCAAGCTTCGAGAGCTCACCTAGTTCGTCCCGCGACCAGTACCTGTAGGAAAAGCAGCTAGGGGTGAGCTTTCGCTCACCACCACGGATAACAGACTGACTACGGCATACTAGCAGACAATGCCGGTAACACCAACAACAAACCCAACACCGGGGACTACTATCCCCAACTCAAGTAACCCGACTGACACACAACTGTTACTTTCCCCAACCGACTCAACACTCGGACACGTATTGTAGACCCGACGCAACGATTACGACTTCCTCCAAAAACACGAAAGATAATCACGCAACACCCAAGATCACAAAGGATCGCACACCAAACAAGATCGCAAAGGATCGCACTCCAGCTGCTCAGTCCCCACACAACTTTTCCCGCCACGACGGTCGGACCAGGCGGTCGACCTGTCGCACTTTTCCCGACACGACGGTCGGATCAGGCTGTCGACCTGTCGCACTTTTCCCGACGCGACGGTCGGATCAGGCGGTCGACCTGTCGCACTTTTCCCGACACGTAATCGGATCAGGCGGTCGACCTGTCACACCCCAACCTCAGGCAACCACAATCACAATCACAAGCAAAGTTCAACAACATCAACAACACCGGTTTAACACCCCACATGAACTCATGGCCACTCCAGACACCAACAGTGAAACACGAGTTCAACAACCCCACGGGCACTCATGGCCACCCAAGACACCAACAGTGAAACACGGGTTCAACAACCCCACGGGCATTCATGGCCACCCAAGACACACCAACAGGAAAAAACGGGTTTAACAACCCCACGGGCACTCATGGCCACCCAAGACACACCAATAGTAAAATACGGGTTTAACAACCCCACGGGCACTCATGGCCACCCAAGACACACCAACAGTAAAATACGGGTTTAACAACCCCACATGCACTCATGGCCACCCAAGACACAACCTAAACAAACAACCTCCGAGCATAACCAAATGCCTCTAGTAATTCTAATATCGATTAGTTCACTGCTCCTACGACACTACTAAGTGTCACATGCATTTCTATTGTTCGATACGTTCCCGTATCACACGACACCACCCGGTGTCGCCTGCCTTTCTATTGTTCGATAAACTTACTTAACCCACGACACCTAAGCGTCACATGCATTTCTACTGTTAACTTTCCCTACTCAGGGCCGAGATCCGGCTGCTTTTCCCTACCTCGTATGCTTTCCCCAAAAGCTCACAACCAAGCTCCGGCGCGATCACGATCACTTTCCTAGCTTTCCCTCCTCTGTTGGTGGCACGATCTAATAAGAACACAATTTAAAACACTTTTAAGTTCGCAGGCATAAACTGAATTTTAATATACTTGACGCCCAAATGTAACCCCGACAATGTCGATCACTCCCAAACTTCCCAATTACTCGACATCGTCGATAATGGACCCGGAAAGGCCCGTTCCGCCCGACCCGACAAATCTGCCCGGGATTGGAAAACGTCCTTCCGGGGCTCCGAAAATTCCCGTTTTAGTTTCTAATCAATTTCCGACTTCCGAGTAATTTAATTCGCGTTTAAAGTTTCTAAACCCGTCAATTACAACTTTCACAATTTAATTCCAAAAATTCGTTCTGGGTGTGGATTAACTACTTGGGGAACGTCCTAAACCACCCGAACACGAAAACCTGATACCCGAGCATGTGGCCCCCACCCGGCCATCCTTGGCCGTGGGTGTCTAGGGCCGGTTTTGGGCCGGTCCACCATGGTGGTGCCCGGTCCTAGCTCTGTCCAGCCACCCCATGGTCCGGCCAGCCACCATACACGGTGGTCGGAGCTCCCCCGAGCCTCCGGTCACCGGAAAACGTCCAATCTTCGCTCCAAAACGTCTCTAACGAACCCCACACCTCAACTCAACCATAAACTACTAGTTTTAACCCAAACCCTAAAGTTTAAACTTAACAAAACGAAAATCGGATAGTTGCTCACCGTAAGGAATGACGGTGTGAACTCGATTCCTTGATCGTTGAGACGATCCACCGGTTTGATCGTCGGGAAAGGTAGCAAAACCCTAGCACCCCTTTTCTCCTTCTCTCTCTAAAACTCTCTTCTTTTTCTATTTTTTCTTTTCTTCCAAGCATGGCCGAACCCCCCCTTTAGGGTCTTTTCTTGTTTTGTCCCAAAAACCTAACACCACCACTTGTTTGATAAGTGGCAAGTGGGTCCCACACCTTTTGGAAAATATCTTCTAGATATTTTTCAGTCAGATTCGCGAAATTCGCCCGTCTCGGGCCCCGAACGAGCACTTTTTCCAAGAAATTACGAAACTTCACGGGCTACAAGGAAACGGCTCAATGAAGACCGTTGTGATGACGGCTAAGCTTTTTGGATCCAAAAGGGGTCTTGAATGGACCAAAACGTCGCTCGGTTGACTTTTCCAACAAAAAGTCAAAATTTCCCAAATTGGTCAGAAAGTTGCCCTGAGTCCCCCGGAACTCACTTTGGTCGATATCGGGGTCACTTAAGTCCGGTATGACCCTCGGGGTCAAATTTAGGTTCATTTAAGTGTTTGTCCAAAAATTTTAAATTTTCCTATTTTTCGCCGATTTGATTGGCGTTGACCGGGAGCGGTTCTTACAGAAACCTCGAAGACTAAATATATGTGGTCGTAGAGGATTGTATATCATAACCTCTGTGACCACAAACATGTAGTCGTGGAGGATAGGGCATACCCCCCTCTACGACACCACATATTTAGTCACAGAGGATTGAAACCTCCACGACTACATCTACATTGTCATAGAGGTTATGATATACAATCCTCTCTGACTCCATCGTTGTAGTCGTAGAGGTTATGACATACTACTTCTCTAACGTCATCTTTGACGTCGTAGAAGTTATTTATCTCTACGACGCCATATAAGTCGTCGTAGGAGTTATTTATCTTTATGACGCCATATAAGTCGGTGTAGAGGCTTTAACTACTACGACAACAATGTATGTAGTCGTAGAGGTGAAATGGCGACAACCTACAGTGCGACTCTGAGTTATGGAGTCATAGAAGTTACTAAGAAACTTCTTCGATTACATAAGAGGCCTCTGTGACTCCATAATGGAGTCGCAGAAGCTACTTTTCCTTGTAGTGGTGTACACCGACTAAACTAGGTCTAAATGTGACATCAACCGCAATTGCATGGAGGTTGCGTACCTGGTTAGAAAAAAGGAAGAAGACTACCGTTGTTGTCGTGTGTGATCGTGTGTTGCAGAAATTGGGGGCGAAAATTTCTATTGCGAAGGCGTACCGTGTAATGAACAAGGCAAAAGACTTTGTGCCTGAACAAGTGAGATAACAATATGGAATGCTGAAAAAGGTATGTCCCTAGTTAATGCATTATTTTGAAATTCAGCGTTGAAAAAATGTTGGATATGTATGCTAAGTGCTTTAATTGCATGTTGAAAAGGTATGGGGATTTGGTGATGAAGACGAACCCGCACTCGAGGTTCATACTCGTTGAGGACGATAGTCTCCCACCCCGGTTTAAGCGATTATATATTAGGTATGAAGCTCAGAAATTTGGTTTCAAGGAAGGATGTCGCCCTTTCATAGGGTTAGATGGGTACCACCTCAAAGCCTACCATAGTGGCATCGTCCTTGCTGCAGTAGCTATGGACGCGAACAACGGGATGTTTCACTTAGCATTAGTAGTGGTTGAGTAAGAGACTAAGGTTTCGTGGAATTGGTTTGTCGAACAACTCTTGTCTGACATTGAACTTGGTGAAGACACGAGTTTAGTTGTCATGTCTGACAAACAGAAGTTATGTCCCTATTTTATTGCATTTTTTTGAAATTCAGTGTTATAATTGCATGTTGGAGGGATTAATAGAGGTGTTGAGCTCACATCCTCAAGTGGGGCATAGACATTGCATGCGACACTTGTACGAAAACTGGTACAAGAGTTTCAAGTCGTACGAGTTGAAAAAGTTGTTGTGGAAGTGCTCTGATCTACTGTTGGAAGACTACATGGTTGAGATGAAGGAGGTAAATAAGAAGGCTTACATGTGGTTGCAAGAGAGGTCTCCTCAAAACTAGTGCAATGCCTTCTTCAAGACGGGTTCAAAGATAGCTGCCAAAACCAACAATATATGTGAGTGTTTTAATGCCTAGATTGACAAAGGGGGAAACCTACCTATTATTAGTTTCTTGGAGTTCTATAAGAAGAAGCTAATAAGTTAGTTTTATGCTAAATGCACCTTGATAGAGAAAGGGGTAATGGACTTTGTCCAACAATAGATGTTAGGTTTGACATCATCAATCAAGGCCAAAGATGTCCGGTTTAGCGGAGTGGCCCTACTTTATGCGAGGTTGAAGAAAAGAATGACACGTATATTATGGACATCTCCAGTTCAACTTGCACCTGCTTAGAATGGCAGCTCAGTGGCCTCCCATGCAAGCATATAGTGGCGTCAATTATTCATGCAAGAGGCAATCCAAAAGAGTATGTGCATGAGTATTACTCTTTGAGGACAATGAAGAAAATCTACCAAGGGTAGATTTTCCCAATTGCAGGGCTTAAGAAATGTCGAAAACTACTAGCTGGGGAAGAAGCGTCATTGTCTCCTATAGTTCGTAAACAACCTGGTAAACCACGAGTTAGGCAAATAAAAGGGGTAATGGAGAGGCAAGGTCAGAGTGTAGGCTCCGGCCGTTGACAAGCCACTGTTGAGATTGAGGCTGAAACCACTAATGATGGGGACAATTTGGTGAAGCCTAAAAACTCAAGGAAAGGTATGATAATGACATGTGGCAATTGTGGCCAAACCGGGCATAACAGCAGAACATGCTCAACAAAGGACTACGGGGTTACTAATGCAAAGTTGAACCGAAAAGCTGCACCATCAAAACCATCTTTCTGTGTCGTAGGTAATGGACACATACTTGCACATTTACTGGACAATAAGAGAGCTTCGAGTGAAGCTAAATTGGAGAAGGATAAAAAGCGTAAGCAACTTAAACGGGCACAACAGCTAGAGCGTCAACAAGCAGCTACAGGCAAGGTTCTAAATACCGGTCGCGGTGAAATATCGGTGAGGTCACCGGTAAAGATATTTCAATATATCGGAGAGATCTCGGTAAATCGCGTTTTGTATTAAATAAATATGTATATATATATATATATATATTAATATATTTTCAGATTTTTAATTTTAATTATTAATAATTAAAAAATATATAAAAAGTTATATTGGCTTTAGTCCTTATCCAATTAAACTAACCCAAATAACCTAACAAATAACTTATACTAAGCCCAAGTTAACTCCGCTCAACTATTGTAAAAACCCAACCCATTAACTAATAAAAATAAAGTAACTTAAATGTAACAACCCTAATACCCCATACACATCAGCCATCACCTTTTCTTTTTCTCTCTCTCATCCATTTCTTTGCTTTCTCTCTCCCTCTCATCTCTTCTTCTTCTTTCTTTCTCACCCATCTCTTCTTCCTTCTTGTAGAGCTGCCCATCTCATCCTGTCCTGGGTCGTCGGATTTCTCCATGACTCGTTGGCCATTCGCTGTTATTTTTTTTCTCGTCAGTTGACCGAGTCAACTCGGGTTGATCGATTTGACTGAGTTTCTCAGCTGAGACAGCGTCTCATTCACGCCTACCCCTTTCCTGCCGAGATCTCGCGAGATTTAGAACACTGGCTGCAGGTAACAATAATTTTACCATTACATTCATATGGAATGATTATTTTTCATACTACAAACTCAACAATTCATACATGCATACTTATCTGTGGAATAGATACTGAAAATGTTTAAAATGATGATCATTTGGGACAATCTAAAAATGTTGATAATATGGGAGGAACTGAAACTATGGAAGAAGTTGAAACTGTGGACCAAGCTGACCCTCTGTTTCAACATGAAAATGTTGGAGATAAGGGTAAGTAAATTTGAGACATTAATTTCCTATTGTAGGTCAATTATAATGTTTCTTTTGACATGAGTTTTTGATGTTTTTAACAGATAATTACATGAGAACAATTAAGGAAAATCAGCATGTGGAAAAGAATGAGGAAAATGGGAATATTGCGAGGCCAACACGACCATGATCTATGAGAACTAGACGGCCAAGATCTGCCCTACCTATTGTTGATGTTGAGCTCTCAAAGGTATTTTATTACATCGAACTTAAGATTTGCATCTTGTTTTGTTGAGTGGAATTTCATGTGTTTACCTAATTTTTTTAGTAGAGAAATTTTCATCCGGTTCGGGAAATGAATTCTTGAAATGATGTAGGAAGAAATATAGAAGTTCATATGCGTTCACCTAATTTTATTACTAGAATATGGAATTTCACAAGTTCTTAAAATGATGTAATAAGAAATATGGAATTTCTTATGTGTTTACCTAATTTTATTATTAGAATATGGAATTTCATAAGTTCGGGAAATAAATTATTGAAATGATGTAGGAAGAAATATGAAATTTCATGTGTTTACCTGATTTTGGTTTCCATTCTTCAATTGCAGGCTGCATCTAGTTTTGTTGAGTGACTAAAGAAGATGAAAATGGATGCAGCTCCAAAGCCTCGGAAGAGAGCCAAAACATTGAAAGGATGCAGCTCACAACCATATGTCAATTGCTAGTGTTGTGTGGGTAGTAGCTGTATGTTGTATTTTGGTGGTTGTAGTCCTTAATGGACATTAAGACATGGTTGGGTCAGTGTGTGGTGATGTTTGATAGAGGGATGACAGACAAAAGCTTTGGTCTCCATCCCCTTTTTGTGGTTATCAAGGGAACATATTCCCTTAACAATGACAAACACATGTGACTTTTGAGGGAAGTGGTGAAAATTGTGATTCCCACCCGTAAATTTTGAAAGTGTACAACCTTGAATTATTGTCCTTCTTTTTAGCATTGAATTTTACTACCTCATTTTCAACCTATACATTGGCCTCTAACATGCTCATTTCATACACAACCAACATTGCACACACTATCCACACCAACTATGTCCAACAACTACAATGACCCAACAACCTTGATTGATGATTATAAGGAGTATGACTCTTCGTCTGGTGGGAGTGATACATGCGAAATATATGAGCACCCAACCATTCCCGACTCTCTACACCGTGATCCTTGTGGTGGTTACCCGTCTCCAGCAACCGAATTATAATAACCACTTCTGGTCAACGTCAGTCAAACCTGCGAAAAACAGGAAAATTTAAAAAAAATTTAAGACAGACACTAAACTTAAACTAAATTGACCTCGAGGGTCATACCGGACTTAAGTTTCCCCCGTTAGCGACCAAAATGAGTTCCAGGGGACTCAGGGCAACTTTCTGATCAATTTGGGAAATGTTGACTTTTCGCTGGAAAAGTCAACCGAGCGACGTTTTGGTCCATTCGAGGACCGTTTTGTATCCAAAAAGCTTAGCCGTCGTCGCAGCGGTCTTAGTTGAGCCGTTTCCTTGTAGCCCGTCAAGTTTCGGAATTTCTTGGGAAAAGTGCCCGTTCGGGGCCCGAAACGTCCGATTTTCGCGAAACTGATTGGAAAATATCAACTAGATATTTTCCAAAAGGTGTGGGACCAACCTTGACACTTGTCCTAATTGTGGTGGTGTTAGTTTTGGGGGGAAAAGGTGTGGAGGAGAAGGGGTGGCCGAACATAGGGTTAAAAGAGGGGGGAAATTAGAAAAGGAGTTAGTTGTTTTTAATTAGAAAGAAGAAGAGAGTGTTTAGAGAGAGAAGGAGAAGAAGAAAGGGAAAGCTAGGGTTTGGAGGGTTTCAAACCCTTGGATCGTCTCAAGGCAAGGAGCAACATTGTTCCCCTCGTCTTCCTCTCGAGTAAGCACCTAGGGTTTGGGTAAACTATGAGTTAGGGTTGTAATGAGGTTAGGGGTTCGTTGGAGACGTTTTTGAGCGGTTTTGGAACATTTTCCGGTGACCGGGAGCTCGGGGGAGCTCCGGACACCGTGTGGGGGTGGCTGGCCGTGCCTTTTGGGGGCTGGCCGTGCCCTTTTGGAGGCTGGCCGGTGCTGGCCGGAGTTGGCCGGACCTCGGGGTGGTTGGCCGGAGCTAGGGCTAGCCACCACCAAGGTGGTTGAGCCCATTGGAACCCTAGGGCCCACGGCCAAGTGAGTCGGGTGGGGCCCACGTGCTCAGTTGCTCGGATTTTAATGTTCGGGTGGTTTAAAACGTTCCCCGGACTATTTATCCTTAATCAAATCGAAATTTGGAATTAAATTGGAGAAGTTGTAATTAACGGGTTTTAGAAACTTTAAACGTTAATTATTTGATTCGGAAGTCGGAATTCGATTCCGTCAAGTGCAATTTGTTGCTTGAACTATTCTAAGACCGTAGAAAAAAAACGAGGACTTTTGGAGCCCCGGAAGGCAATTATTGAAAACCGGGCAGATTCGCCATGTCGGGCGAATCGGGCCTTTAAGGGTCCTTTATCGACAATGTCGAGTAATTGGGAAGTTTGGGAGTGATCGACATTATCGGGGTTACGTTTGGGCGTTAAGTTTACTGATTTTCGGGTTTTTCGTAATAGTTTAAAAGTGCTTTAAAATTGTGTTCTTTTAGGTCGTGCTGCGGACCGAGGCAAAGGGAAGCTCGGCGAGTGACTGGGTTTGCATCGAGGTTTAGTGGAGCGCTTTTGGAGTGTTATTCGAGGTAGGGAAAAGTAGCCGGATCTCGGCCCTGATTAGGGAAAGTTAATAGTAGAATTGCATGTGACACCGGGGTGTCGTGGGTTGAGTAGATTTATTTAAAATATTAGAAAAACACGATACGGGTTTGTAGCGTTTAAGAGAAAAGCATGTGACACTTAGTAGTGTCGTAGGAACAGAGAACTTAGCGATAATTGATTTACTGGAGGCATATGACCATGCCCGGAGCTTGTTTGTGAAACTAGTGATCTTAGGACTGTTGGAGGCATCGAGTATGCCGGAGGTTGTTGTGCGTTATTTATTGTTGAGTTTGAGTGGCCTTGAGAGCCCGTGTTATTTATTGTTGAGTTTGGGTGGCCTTGAGAGCCCGTGTATTTAAATTGGTGTCTTGGTGGCCATGAGAGCCGTATTTAATTGTTGGTGTCTTGGGTGGCCATGAGAGCCCGTGTATTTAAATTGGTGTCTTGGGTGGCCATGAGTGTCCGTGTCTTACTGTTGATGTTTTGGGGTGGCCGTGAGTGTCGTGGGGTTGTTGAACCCGAGTCTTGACCGTTGGTGTGTCTTGAGTGGCAGTGAGTGTCGTGGGGTTGTTGAACCCGAGTCTTGACCGTTGGTGTGTCTTGAGTGGCAGTGAGTGCCCGTGAGGTTGTTGAACCTGAGTCTTGATTGTTGAGGTGTCTTGAGTGGCCTTGAGTGCCTGTGTGGTTGAACTTGTCTGTGATTGTGATTGTGGTTACCTGAAGTTGTGAGTTCGAAAGGTCGACAACCTGATCTGACTTAGTGTCGATGAATTGCGAGTTCGAAAGGTCGACAGCCTGATCTGACTTAGTGTCGATGAATTGCGAGTTCGAAAGGTCGACAGCTTGATCCGACTTAGTGTCGATGAATTGCGAGTTCGAAAGGTCGACAGCCTGATCCGACTTCGTGTCGAGGAATTGCGATAGGTCGAACCCTGACCTGATTGAGATTGGTTACTGAGCAGCTGGTGTGCGATCCTTTGTGATCTTGTTTGGCGTTGTGTAGTCTTTCTGTCGTGTCCTTGGAGGAGGTCGTCGATAGTTGTGTCGGGTCTACATTGTGTTATCGAGTGTTGAGTCTGTTGAGGAAAGTAACGGGTTGTGGGTCAGTTGAGTACTTGAGTTGGGGACTGTAGTCCCGGTGTTGGGTTTGGTTTTAGTATTACTGGCTTGATCTACTAATTATGCCATAGTCAGTCTGTTATCCGTGGAGGTGAGCGAACGCTCACCCCTAGTTGCTTTTCTTATAGGTACTGATCACCGGACGGACTAGGTTAGCTCTTGAAGTTCATGGAGCTTGGAGCGGAGTCTGGTCTTTATTTTGTTGAGTCTAGTGACGGATATTGTACCTTGTCCACTTGTTGGGACGTTTTTGTATTGTAAATATTATTATTATTTTGGTAACTAAATGGAATTATCAGAGTTTTATTCAAAACAGGTTTTAAGTGTTTCATGTTTTAAATTGGGGCGTGACACGAATCTCCACTGTATACACCACCTGCAACTCCAGCTCACATTCCTAAGGTAGAAACAGAGCCTCCGCCACAACAGACTCCGGCTAAGAAAGAGGATAGCTCGGACCATGGTTACGCCGGGGACGACGATGAAGAAGGCAGTAGGGAAGAGTCAAGTTCTGCTCTAGATACTAAAGACGATGAAGGCACTGATCTAGAAGACAACGATTAACTTATGCTAAGCACTTATCCTTAGCATGAATCAAACCTATCTTTATTTTTCCTGCTTAACCATGTCCTGTCTATTGATATGAAAATGAAGTATTTATCCTGTTCAAGGGGTTCACATGCTATCTATAAGACCACATAAACACACACACACACACACAAACTATGAACCCATACCACTATTACATTACCATAACGGCATAATTTCAAGTCTTGTTACATTGGGACACGCAAATTTTACATAAACAGTAAGAACCCACAATACACAATTCAGAGAAGAATCATGTAGGCCTCTTTGCTCGGTGCATTATTACCCTTAAGAAATAGAGATAAGAACAATCCTACTATAATAACTAAAACCAACAGTCTACATTTTGAACTCTTCCTTGTCAATGAATTCTTCTTCTTTTCCTCAGTCCAGATAGCATCTTCCAATGCCTTAATTCTTTCATTCATTTGAGCAACTTCCAAACCAGAAACATCAGGCACATACCAGCGAAAAAAATTATATTTTTTCTCCCCATCCTAACACATACAAAAATAAGAGTCACAATATCAAGGACGTTGCTTTGAACACCATATGTATGATATCAACATTGTGGTTAAGGAAGAAGCTTACACTGAATTTACCACAACCATAAAACCTTCTCCTAGGATTTTCCTTTGAGAACGGTGTACGAAGTGGAGCATGCACTCCACAATAACAGTAAACAATTCCTTGATATCGAATCATATTCTCCTGTTGAATATAATTGACTAAAGTTTCAAAGTTTCCATTACCATTCAAATCAATTTCAGCTTGAAATGTAAATTCCATATATCTGTGAGCCCACTTTCAACTACTAATTACAGTACATTCCTAGATTTTTAGAGAACAAACAAACCCTATATTTTTCAAAAAAAATCATCAACAAACCCTACATGTACTTATAATTTTTGGATGCACCTACGATTAGGATGAACAAATCTTAGAATTTTCGGATGCACCTAAGATTTTGTTTCAACATTCAAACAAATCAGGGTTGATGTTATGCAGGAGAAAGTTTCTGAGTGGTTCAACTAACACCCCCTTCTAATTGCATGTATACCTCCAGGTACAACATTCATTAACTCAGCATGGAGAGAAAGTCATATAGGGAAGGAAAAAAGTTGATGCTCAAATGAGTGTGATACAACTCAACGCATCAGAGTTTCAGGTTATTGGTAAAAAAACAAGTGTCGATAGTTAATTTATCTGAGAAGCGATGCGAATGTCGTGTGTTCGACTTGGATAAATTTCCTTGTGTACATGCAATAGCAACTACCAACTTCAAGAAAATTGATTGTTATCAATTCTGCTCCGAATTTTACTCGTTGGACATATGAGAAGAGCTTATTCTTAAACCCTTTATCATGTGCCAGCACAACGAGACTGGGGTTTTTATTGCTCCAAACCATTTATAAAGGTTCTCTCTCCAAAGGTAACATTAAAGCGCGGTAGACCAACAATGAAGCGAATCCTATTCGTCGATGAGCCACGTCGTCGGGCACCAAGAAAATGTGGATTATGTTTGGTGTAGTTGGTCATACTAGGACAACATGTTCCATGATATCATTATGAAATTGGGATGTAATCATTTTAGCATTGGTCTGGATTATGCTCTTAGTAAATTGTTAGGGACCAAAAATTTGCATGGGCATAACCATGTGTGGGCAGGGAAGTGGGCTCGGTCCGAGGTGGTGGCGAAGAGGAGGATACAGGCCAAGGTGGTACAACTTGGGCTTGGCATGGTCAAGGCCCGCGAGAGGTGCTTGACATGTTGGGTTTGCGCCAACATGATGGGGACAAGAGGCATGAATCAAGGAAAGAATCGTCATGGGAACGAACACATGTGAAAGGGGACAAGATGGAGGAGAATAAGGGTTCCGGATCTCTTCATTCAAAACAAGATTGGGTCAACTTTCATTTGAATTTGAAATAAATTCTGATTTGAATTAAAAATCAAATCATCTTTGATTGTGAGAATCAATTCCCTTGATGTTGTATTCCAAGAGATCGTGAAAGACCTCCTTGGTGTAGTATAAATAGATGATAGCTAGGCCATTTGTAAATAACTTTCTACTTGTGCATTCTTCAATATAAAGCCAAAAGCTCTCTCTTTGAGCACCAATCCGTTCTTCTACATTTTTTGTTTGGTTTGTTCGTGTGCTTATTTATCAAATCGCTTCCGCAAAGTGCTTAGGTTGATCACGAAGGCTTATAAAGCTCGGGAAAGAGACTTGTGAAAGGTCATGAGCCGCACGGATCAAGTCCCCGAATTTGGTCCTGTGACAAGTGGTATCAAATCTCCGATTCAAATAACAAACGATGGCCGAGAAAGGGAACACGCATGAAGTGGAGGCTAATGGACTTGATATTTCCAAGGTGAATACGAAGAAAAGATATAAGTTCAAAGAACCCGTTCTTCGTGAAATTGATACTTCTTCATCTTTTTCGTTGGAGGAGCGCGTTTCTCTTTTGGAGGATACGCGAAAAGGGGGAGAAGAGATTCACGTGGGTGAAGGGAGAATGTGTTACGCTAGTTGAGTGTGATGAAGCCATTTCAAGCGAGTGTTTTCAGACCACAACTGCTATCTTGAAGCCTTATGGGGATAAGGTGGATAGGTTGGAGGTGTTGGTTGAAATTTTGCAGGATGAACTAAAGTTTTGCAAGAAGGCTTTGGCTAATGGAGCCAAAGGAGTTTGCAGATGTTCGTAATGCAAAAGAGGTGGACAATTTTCTATGGGGCATAGAAAATTACTTTGAGGCCATAGGAATTTGAGAGGACTCAAGTAAGTTACAGTGTGTTACTTCTTATCTTGTTGACTCCGCTAGATTTTAGTGGCACAAAAGGTGTGAGGATGCCAAACTCTATGAAGAGGAAGACATTGACTCATGGTTGGAGTTCAAGGAGGAATCCCTACAATATTTTCGACCATAAAATGTTGAGGACGAAGCAAGGGAAATACTTCGTCGCTTGACTTAGAAATGCACCATTGCAGAATATGTAGTATGTTACGTGCCTCGCCAATGGATCTCGTTATGCGACCCTGGTATGACTTCATATCAAGGGTTCGTTGGTACGAATCCTTGTTCTTCTTTCACCCAATGGTGTAGGGGTATGAGCTCAGGGGTAGGGAACTCAAAGACCTTCGGTGAGACATAAATTATTCTCTAATTCTAGTCTGATTTATTCAATAATACCTCTCTGGTATATATAGCCAAAGAGGTTGCCTAAAACACAAATCCTACCTTAATTTGCTACTTACTCAAATCCTAATACAACTTGACTACCAAGAAATAATAAAAAGGAAACCTATTTAATTCCAAAACCTAATACAATTGTATTTTAATAAAACAATTAAAAAGGAAATATTAAAACCAACCGACTTTGCCTCTATTCCCTCTTGCTCGCGCGACTTACTCCAATTGGGGTGGGCTTATCCCATCCCATTACGGTCCATAAGGCCCGTAACATAGTAGCTTTTCAGGAGATCATGTTGGAGATACCGGGCTCTAGAGGGAAGGAGCCACTCTTCTAGTTTAAGGACGGGTTGGCTACTTGGGCGCAATCAGAGTTGCGAAGAGCCAATGTAAGGTCTCTAAATGATGTTATTCGAGTGACCGAGTCCCTAGTCAATTATTTGAGGAAGGACAAGCCATCGGATGTTGGGAATAAGAACGAGACGTCTCGTTATAAGAAGGAGAAGCAAACAGACAAGTAAATGGAGAAGGCAAAGTTCAATGGTGAGAGGCCATCCAAACCTGATAACTTTAATAATGCTCAACGTCCTTTAAAATTTTATTTTTGCAATAGACCTCATATGATGCGAGATTGTCTAAGCAAACATAGTCTTAAGGCTATAGAGACCGTATCGGAACCGCCGCAAGAGACCACCATGAACTCGTTAATGCTCTTGGGTGCAGTGCAAAAGAAGAAAGGACGGGAGGGGAGAAAGTTTCCATGTATGTGGATACCGAGGCGAATAGAGTCAAGATGAAAGCCCTTGTGGATATGAGCGCTTCGGACTTGTTTGTGAGTATCGAGGCAGCTAAGAGATTGAGGCTCAAGATATTCAAAGCTTGTGCGACCGTGAAGATGGTGAACAAGGAACCAACCCAAGTGGAGGCATAGCTCGAGGTGTCTAATTGAAGTTTGGAATTTGGAGCAGAAAGGTAGACGTGTTAGTCATGAGGCTTGATGACTACGACTTTGTTATGTGTTGGTACTTTCTCGATCGCATACAAAGTGTACTCATCCCACATACCAACACTATGTGGATCTTGGAGGGGACACCGTGTGAAGTCCCACTCGAGAGGAAACTCAAAAGAGGTAAAGTAATTTCAGCTATGCAATTACATTATGATTTAAGTCATTCTTCTTCTTCTTCTTCCTTTGTTTGAGACACAAGGGTTGGTGGGACAAAGGTGGAAGTTCTTACCTTGGTGGGGGAGCTTTTGGACGAGCCCAAGGATATTCCGTCTTGTGGGATGCCTAAGAAGCTACCACCAAATCTTCACAACATGGATGTCAAGGAAATTGTACCAGCGGAGCATTCAAATGTCCAAGCAAGAAACCTTCGTGGGGACTTAGGGGACAATCGAAGGCGAAAACACTTGTATCTAAATATGGTGTGATTGAAACCAAAACAGATGTAACCAAGAGGAAGGTCATCCACAAGGTCAAACCGCACACCATGAGGGTCAAGTGGCTCAAAGTGTTGTGGAGGGACGAGAACTTCTCAACAAAGGTACAAAACAAGAAGAGACGTGTGTTGTTGGGTCTTCATTATAAACATTACGCGAAGGTAGATCTTTTGGGTCGGGCCAAGCTATTGGATGTTGTGATGGACGACCGCAAATTACATGACTCTTTTATTGAGCACAATCTTGAAGGCCGTCAAGTTGTACAAGAAGAGACGAAAAGGTGGCATGCCGAGGATGACATCCATAGTTCATACTTAGAAGAGAAAGTAAAGGGGTGAGTTCAAAATGAACATGGAGGTAAAATGCTTATGTCAATTTCATCAAATTTTGATTCTAAGCATCCATCTTCTTCTACCTTTCTTGGGGTCAACACGGGTGACAAAGGGGTGAAGAAGAAAGAGGGGACTCTCGCTATGGTGGACGAACTTTTGGTTGAGCTTAAAGGCACTCCGCCTAAAGGGCTGTCCAAGAAGTTGACACCAAGGCATAAAAATTCTCAAAGCAAAGAGATATTGCCATTGGGACTTGCAAGTGGAGACTTGTGGGGGCATGACCCGTGGGTTAACACCAATACATGTTTTTTCATGAAGGAAGACAACCACAAAGCGAAGGGCAACCAAACATGGAGCGAAGGGAAACCGAGCATTGGGGCAATTGCTCGCTTTGGTGGGGGAGGATGTCACGGACCGAAAATTTGTACGGTCCTAAGCATGTGCGAGACATGTGTAGGTAGCGAAGTGGGCTCGGTCCAAGGTGGTGGCAAAGAGAAATACACGAGACAATGTGGTACAACTTTGGCTTGGCATGGTCAAGGGCCACGAGAGGTGCTTGAAATGGCCAAGTTGGGCTTGTGCCAACATGGCGGGGACAAGATGCATGAATCAAGGGAAGAATCGCCATGTGGACGAACACATGGGCAAGAGGACAAGATGGACAAGAATAGGGGATCAGGATCTCTTCATTCAAATCAAGATTGAGTCAACTTGCATTTGAATTCGAAATCAAATCATCTTTGATTGTGGGAATCAATTCCCTTAATTGTCGCAATCCAAGAGATCGTGAAAGATATCCTTATAATAGTATAAATAGATGGTAGCTAGGCCATTTGTAAACAACTTACTACTTGTGCATTCTTTAATATAAAGTCAAAAGCTCTCTCTTTGAGCACCAATCCCTTATTCTACATTTATTGTTTGGTTTGTTCGTGTGCTTGTTTATCAAATCGCTTCCGCAAAGTGGTAACGCTGATCACGAAGGATTGCAAGCTCGGAAAAAATACTTGTGCAAGGTCGTGAGCGACACGGATTAAGTCACCGAATTTGGTCCCGTGACAAGGAACTTCTCCGGATCGAGTCCTCTTCCTCCTCATCCTCGGCGAGTTCAAGGTCCTCGTCTAGATCACCTTCCTCCTCGGTGTCGGAGAAGTCCTCATCGGACTGGACTTCTTCGTCAAATCCTCGCTTGCGCTTGGACCCGACTTCTTCTCCTTCGTCCTCTTTACTGAAGAAGGCGATGGTGGACTTCAAGAGGGAGAAGACGGTGGGTACGAATTTGGAAACCCCCCATCGTTGAAAAACCACGGGGAGTTAGGGGATTGTGGTGGTGGTGATGGTGGATGTGGTGGAGTTGTCATGACTGGTCAAGCAATCAGGCGGAAGAAGTAAGAAAGAAGAAACAAGAGAGGGGGGCTTCAAAACCCGAATTGTTTGCATGTCTTCCAGATCAGTTTCTTGAATAGACTTCAAAAAGTAAAATTCATCATTACGAAAATTAAATTTGAAATGACAAGTAGGGTTTAAGAAGTTATTAGAAGTGTGAATTAGAAGTAAGTCAAAAAGACTCATCAGTTCGTGTAATTATATTTGACAAGACTCAATTATTCACCCATAAATTATGACCGACATCTTTAATCATCACTCTGAATATAAACCCGACCTGATATTTTGGTCCTAGATTGAAAATGAATCTGGTCAAAATGAGTCCCCGACCTAAAATCATTTAGTGAATATGAGTTATTTTACAATTTAAATTCATTTCATTGTAATCCAACAATAATAAATTTGACAAGACACAACTATTCACCCATAAATCAGACACATTAATTCTTAAATATATGTTAAAATCAATCTTAATATAAGTTTACACATTAATTGTGACACTTATCCTAGATCTGGTCAGAATGAGTCCCCGACCTAAAATCAGTTTTCTAATATGAGTTATTTTGCAAGTTAATGTTAAATCAATTATAATCCAACATTAATCAAACACTTTTCTCCAAATTATAGCAAAAAATAACATTATAATCCATTCAACATTAATCAAACACATTAACATCAATATTGGTTCACATCAATAATTAAAAATTCAAAAGTCACTTGAATTAGTTTATATTACATCTAACCATTCAAAAGTAACATATTATTCAGTCACTTTTGTAATCCAGTAGCTTCTCGAACTCGGTGGCTATATTCACACATCTTCAAATAGTACCCAGAGACATAACACTATTTCATATAAATGGTGATATGAAATGATTGTAGCTCCAGCCCGTAGTACTTCAGGGAATAAACACATAAGTCTCCTTTATACAATAAAAGCGAATTAGTGACAACTAAGCACGAGTTATAGAAACACATTAAGATATAAGATGATTTTTTTTAGAATATTCCATACTTGTACTCCTGCTGAGGCAAATACGACCGCCTTTCATACGTCCATGTTGTGCCCGAATGGAGTAATTGTCCGTGAAACATCTTGGAAGCAATGAGAATGTGTTGGAACATCACCGAAAAAGGTTTCATCACTCAATATAAGACACATTCATTCGCGACATCTCTTCTATCGCAATCATACGATATGAGCATGCAACAAGATACGCCTGCCACCACCATAACCCAATGTTGCTCTCTTTTGTCCAACAACAAAGGAAAAAAAGATTTTTTCACACCTTTCCCATGCCTTACCACAAAAGGTCGGAAGATCGCCCCTAACATATTCCATTAAGCGACCTGTACTTGGGGGTTCTCACTTTTACTCCATGTCACGTGGTCTTCCTTGACGGCATTTGAAAATGTTGTGTTCAACACCACAACATCTTGTGCATAGTGCTCAGTGAAACGTGCATGCCGCTTTCTAATATCAAACAAGAAATCATTCATGTGATGCATACATGAAAGTGAATTAAATTAAATTGAAAAAATGCAAATATTTAATTCCACCTTACCCTATCATTCAACTTGTTGACTGGTCTGTAAGGTAGGGGTGTGTCCTAAAATCCGAAATCTGGAAAATACATTAATCCGGCCCGATCCGATCCGAAAAATCTCCGACCCGGGCTTATATGGATAAAACCCGGTCCGGAATTCGGATATCCAGTTGACATGGATACGGATCCGGATATGCTGCCCCAGATCCGCCGGATATCGGATTAAATTCGGACTCGGTCCAAAGACTTCAATATTAAACACTAGTAAGCCCAATACCAAACATATTTGGGGCCAAAACTTTACTACCCCCCTTTTCACGCGTGAAATTGCTCTGAATATGCTCGTATAACGTAGACTGCGCATCCCAACATGCAATTGCACGCGATTAACGCTGTTTCCACTCCCTATTGCACGCGATTCTCTTTCATCTAACCCTAGCCGACTGCAAGTCCCAAACCAAAACCCTTCATCTTCGCACCTATCATTATTTTCAACGATTTCCAAAGATTATCTTCCACTTTTTCATCTCCTATCCGATTCTCACCGTTATCAGAGCATGGATAAAAGAGGAAGCATAGGAGAAGAGGGCTACGCATGTTTGATTTCTTCTTCTTCTTCCTCTATTGATAATATGCTCAACTGTTATTATTCTATTGAATCTCCGAATCCGAGCAATTGTGAGCAACAAATGTCCGAGAATGCGGTAAGTTTTTGAGATTTCTACGTCCAATCCGAATATATGATATTTTTCTAATATGTTCTGAAATTTAGTTTTATAAATCTGATTTTGAAGTGATATATGATTATATGACATTTCTACCTTTAGGATAAGGACCACTTTTGGGCAATTTTCAGCACAATTTCATCACTTGGCCGACCATATCTAGTAGAGAGAGAGAGAGAGAGAGAGAGAGAGAGAGAGAGAGAGAACCACATAGCTTAAAGAAGAAGAAAGGAGAAGAAGAGAAGCAAAGTGACTCATTTCACTTGATTTCTACCCCCAAAAACCTCATTTTCTTCCATTTTCTTCATCATCTACCTATTCTCTAAGGTATTCAAGGACTTAACTTCCCTTTTGTTAAATTTCTAGTTGTGGGTTTGGTAGAAAGTGCATGAACAAGACTTGGGTTTTATGGGTTTGGGGTTTTGTTGGTTAAATGGAGGATTTGTGGAGAGAAAGTGGTAGAGTTGTTGGAAATCAATTGGGTTTGTGGTTAATTGGATGAAACCCACTTTGGGTTTAGAGTTTTTGGAGTTGTTGAGGTTAATTTTGAGGTTCAAAACTTAAAAATGGGGTCTCAGAGAAACTAGAGCTTGTTAGGAACTTTTTTGGAGAAAGGGGGTATTTTTCCGGCGACCGGAGTTTCGCCGAAGTCCGGCCACATGGAGCCGTGACCGGCCCGGTCTGGTATGGTCCGGCCTCCCACGACCATGTGTGGCCGTGGGGCCCACATGGCCGGGGTTTGGTTGGGCCATGCTTGGGCGGTCTTGGGTGAACCCCGGGTCGATAATTTCACGCCCAGAACGAATTATGGAAGTGATTCGTGAAATTTCGGAAAATGCGATTAGAAACTTTAATTGCGATTTTAGAACGCTCGAACCTCGGAATTTGATTCCGTCAAGTGCGTTGGAACAAGTAATTTTAATTAGGAATGATAGAGACAAAAATGGAAATTTTCTGAGTCCCGAGGGACGTTTTCCCGATTCCATGCAAAATGGGCCATCTAGGCCCATTTCGACAAGTTGAGCAATTGGGGTTTAGTTTGGGGTATTTCTCTCTTTAAACCATACTTGAATTAGCATTAATTCTCGTATTGCCTTGTGATCTTAGACGTGGGTCCCGAGCACGGAGGAGGAGGCTACTAGGCGACTCGCGTTGACTAAGCGTTTGGATAGCGATTGAGGTAGGGAAAAGTAGCGGATACCGGTTTAATTGCGAAAAGTTACTAGTATGCATATAGGTTATGAACAAATGATATAATTGTAGAATTGCATGTAGGATGTGAGGAGCGAGTGTAGTCGTGTAGAATGAGGGATAACTTGCGGGCCATGTCGTGCCCGTAGGTTTGGGCTTGTTGTGTTGTAGTATCACATGTGGGTCCCTGGTTGGGCCCGTAGGATTGCGTGTTGGCTGTGTTGTTATGATTGATGACTTGTAATGCTTGATATGTTGGTATGAGATGTCTGGTATGATATGTTTTGTATGACGTGAACTATTGCCTTGTGATATGATCGAGTGATTGATAGACCGATGTGATGTGTTTCGGTAAGATTATTTGGTAATGATATACCGTGTGTTCCGGTATGATACCTATACCGACAGAGGATTCCGATATAGGATATCTAGACCGATGATGTGTTCCGATATGATACCTATACCGACGGAGGATTCCGGTATAGGATATCTAGACCGGTGATGTGTGTGGTATGATGTGTTGGCATGATAGATTAGTATGATATGTTCGGTGTGATATGTTGGTTTGATATGTTTGACATGATATGTTGGTATTGTAAGAACCACTCCCGGTCAACGACAGTCAAACCTGTGAAAAACAGGAAAATTTAAAAAATTTAAGACAGACATTTAATGGGACCTAAAATGACCCCGAGGGTCATACCGGACTTAAGTTGACCCCGTTATCGACCAAAGTGAGTTCCGGGGGACTTAGGGCAACTTTCTGATCGTTTTGGGAAATGTTGACTTTTCGCTAGAAAAGTCAACTGAGTGACGTTTTGGTCCATTGAGGACCGTTTTGGATCCAAAAAGTTTAGCCGTCGTCGCAGCGGTCTTAGTTGAGCCGTTTCCTTGTAGCCCGTCAAGTTTCGTAATTTCTTGGAAAAAGTGCCCGTTCGGGGCCCGAAACGTCCGATTTTCGCGAATCTGATTGGAAAATATCAAGTAGATATTTTCCAAAAGGTGTGGGACCCACCTTGCCACTTGTCCAACAAGTGGTGGTGTTAATTTTGGGGGGGAAATGAAAGGAAGACTACATAGGGGTTTCGGCCATAAGGTTTTAAAATAGAAAAAAAAATAGAAAAGAAGAGAGTGGTTTAGAGAGAGAAGCAGAAGGAAGAGAAGAGAGAAGAAGAGAGCTTGGAGTTAGGGTTTGATCACTATTCACGTCATCCATCCATTGGATCGTCTCAAGGCAAGGAGCAATCATCTTCCCCTCGTTTTCCTCTTTGGTAAGACCTAAACCGATCGTCGTTTTGTTGGCTTTTGGAAGTTAGGGTTTTTTGTAAAACTATTAGTATGGGGTGTTTTGAGGTTGGGGGAATTGTTGGAGACGTTTTGGAGGTGTTTGGAGGGGAAAGATGACGTTTTCTGGTGACCGGAGGCTCGGGAGGAGCTCCGCCCACCCTGGGTGGTGGCCGGCCGGAGCTGGGACCAGCCACCACAATGGTGGCCGAGCCCCACTTTGAACCCTAGGGCCCACGGCCAAGTAGGTCGGGTGGGGCCCACGTGTTCGGGTGCTCGGGTTTAGTGTTCGGGTGGTTTAAAACGTTCCCCGGACCATTTATCCTTAACCGAATCGAAATTTGGAATTAAATTGGAAAGTTTATAATTATCGGGTTTAGAAACTTTAAAACGTTAATTAATTGACTCGGAGGTCGGAATTCGATTCCGTCAAGTGCATTGGGGCCCTTGAATTATTCTAAGACCGTAGAAACGAAAACGGGAATTTTTGGAGCCCCGGAAGGACATTTACAAAACCCGGGCAGATTCGTCATGTCGGGCGAATCGGGCCTTTACGGGTCCTTTATCGACAATGTCGAGTAATCGGGAAGTTTGGGAGTGATCGACATTGTCGGGGTTACGTTTGGGCGTTAAGTTTATTAAATTTCAGTTTATTCCTGCGGGTTTAAAGTGCTTTGAAAATTGTGTTCTCTTAGATCGTACTGCGGACCGAGGCAAGGGAAAGCTGGGTGAGTGACTGAGGTCACACCGGAGCTCGTCGGTTAGCTTTTGGAGGACTTATACGAGATAGGGAAAAGTAGCCGGATCTCGGCCCTGACTGGGGAAAGTTAACAGTAGAATTGCATGTGACACCGGGGTGTCGTGGGTTGAGTAGGTTTATTTAAATATTAGAAAGTCATGATACAGGATTGTAGCGTTTATTAGAAAAGCATGTGACACCTAGTAGTGTCGTAGGAGCAGAGAACTTAACGATGTTAGAATTACTGGAGGCATATGACCATGCCCGGAGGTTGATTGTTTTTTATTGGTGTCTTGGGTGGCCTTGAGAGCCCGTGTATTATTATTGGTGTCTTGGGTGGCCTTGAGAGCCCGTGTATTATTGTTGGTGTCTTGGGTGGCCTTGAGAGCCCGAGTTGTTATTGTTGGAGTCTTGAGTGGCCATGAGTGCCTGTGGAGTGTTGAACCGGTCTTGACACTGTTGTTGAACCTTGCTTGTGATTGTGATTGCGATTCCCGGTAGGTTGCAAGCATTCTTTGGCTGGCCTGACCAAGTTCGATTCCCGGTAGGTTGCAAGCATTCTTTGGCTGGCCTGACCAAGTTCGAGCCTAGGCAGGTTGTGAGCATTCTTTGGCTAGGCTGATCCGTGTTCGAGTCTCGTCAGGTTTTGAGCATTCTTTGGCTAGCCTGACCCGTGTCGAGACTCGTTGTGATCTTGTTTGGTGTGCGATCCTTTGTGATCTTGTTTGGTGTTGCGTATTCTTCTGTTGTGTCCTTGGAAGAGGTCGTCAATGGTTGCGTCGGGTTTACTTTACGAGTTTCAGGTTGAGTCTGTTGTGGAAGGTAACGGGTTGTGGGTTAGTTGAGTACTTGAGTTGGGGATTGTCGTCCCGGTGTTGGGTTTGGTTTTGGTGTTACTAGCTTTATCTACTAATTATGCCATAGTCAGTCTGTTATCCGTGGTGGTGAGCGAACGCTCACCCCTAGCTGCTTTTCCTACAGGTACTGATCACTGGACGGACTAGGTGAGCTCTTGAAGCTTGTGGAGCTAGGAGCGGAGTCTGGTCTTTATTTTGTTGAGTCTAGTGACGGATACTTGTACCTTGTCCTTTTGTTGGGACGTTTTTGTATTGTTTTTGATAACTAAATAGTAATTTCAAAGCATTTAGTGAAAACAGGTTTCAAGTGTTTTATGTTTTTAAATGTTCGCGTCCCGAGTTCGGTTCGCTGAAATTGGGGCGTGACAGGTATGACGTGTACCCGATGATCAGATTATGTGATAAGGTGCGCATGCCTTCCGACTAGGTGTCGGTAAAATGTGCTATTGCCCGTGATAAGATGCGCCTGCCTTTCGACTAGGTGTCGGTAAAATGTGCTATGGTTTCGTGATAAGGTGCGCCTGCCATCTGAATAGGTGTCGGTAAAATGTGCTATGGTTTCGTGATAAGGTGCGACTGCCTTCCGACTAGGTGTCGGTAAAATGTGCTATAGCGGTGTGATCCAGCGTATTATGGGAGACTTACTGTGTGTGTGTTGCTAATGATTTACTACGTGATTACTTATGCTTATTGTGTGATCTTCCGTGACTTGAAATACCGTTATACATGAGTTCAGTGTATAGCCGTGCGAGTTCGCACGTGTGGTCGGGTGTGAGATAACCGTGGTCGTGGTTCTTTGAGAATTGTTAGGTGACGGGTGCTGAGAGCATAGTTGAGAAGAACTGTATGGGTTCGGTCCGGTGTTGAATTTGATTCACGGGTTGTTCCCAAGTGGGGGTTAAGCGTTGTTTTGGGTTATTTGTTTAACTGATTCGTAGTTTTGTGCTTACTAGTATGCCCTAATTGGACGGTTACCCGTGGTGGTGAGCGGATAGCTCATCCCCTTAACTACTTTTTCCTACTGCGCGAAAGCTCACCCCCTTCATTACGGTTTTACAGGTTTCGATCGTGAGTCGGTTTAGAGGACGTCTCAGAGCTGGGGAGCCTGACGAGAGTCCTTATTTGTGGGTTGTTTAGTGACGTGCCTTCTTTTGTCTTAAACTCTTTACTATTTATTTTTCGAGCTTTGACTCGCGTTACTGGAATTGTTGGTTTTGAAATTATGTTATCGTTGGAGCTTATTTCATTTAAACTTACTTTATTTATGATTATATTTTAGTTCACGTCTCGAGTCCGGTCAAAACCGGATTTAGGGCGTGATACATTTACTGTCAATTTAATACCTACCGTTAATTTTCCATCCATTTTGGATGCAAAACAGCCATGTGCGAAGCACATGACCCCAAATTTTTTTAAATGACAACACTGTCCTTTATTCTATTCAAACCCTAAATTCCTTTACCTTTTCCAGCCACATACCCACAAACTTCATCTTCCCCATCCATGAACAACCCACCCTTTTGGCGTGTTCTTGTGGTGAGGACGAAGCTGGTCTGGAGGTTGGGTTCATCGGAATCAATGGAGGAGAGAGATTTGTATGGGAATTGGGGAGGGGGTTTCGGTAGGAAAATCAATGGGGTTGGGGTTCATCGAATTGAGGGTGAAACTGGGAGAAATACTGATAATCGAGTGATGTGTGGTGATGATTGGCTGAGAAAAATGGTCTTGAAACAACAAATTTCAGTAAAACAATTGTCTGGTTCATGAATGGATATGCATGAACTGGATTTGATTTATTTTTTTTCTGAAAAAGAGAAAAATGGTAAAAGAAAAATGAGAAAAAGAAAAAAAATATATATATAAAAAATAATTAATTTAAAAATATAAAACTGAAAATTTTAGAATAAAAACTGTTTGTTTTTAAATAAAATCTAATTTTTATAAATAAAATCTGTTTTTTTTAAAATAAAATCTGTTTTTTTTTTAAATAAATTCTTATTTTTAAAAATAAAATCTGATTTTAAAAAATAAAAACTGATTTTTTGAAATAAACTGATTTTTTTTAAAGTAAATTATGATTTTTTAAATAAAATATTAATTTTTAAAATAAAAACTTATTTTTATAAAATAAAAACTTATTTTTTATAGTAAATTCTAATTTTTAAAATAAAAAATTGATTTATTAAAATAAAATATAATTTTTATAAAATAAAAAATTGATTTATATGAAATAAATCAATAGAAAGAATTTGTGAAAATCAATGCCATATTTTTGAAATTTTGAGTGTTTGGGGAGGGGTATTTTGGACTTTTTAATGTTTTGGATGGAAAATAGACAGAAACTAACGACGGGTATTAAGTTGAAACAACATGTTTCGTTTAGGTACTGATGTGTCACAAAATTTGGTTAAGGTATTCGGGTGAAAACCAAATATTTTTAAGGTACTCGGATGATAATAACCCAAAGATATATGAAATATGATATATTAGTTCCTATGAATATATGATATATGATACATGATTGAATAAAATCGCCAGGGATGATATATGATGGTATATGTCTGATCCGACCGTGAGATGCTTAACAGTGTGACTTGTGTTGTTGTGTTGTCATCAAATTTTTTTGCACTACTCAAATTTTTTACCTATGCTTACTGAGGAAAAATCAAATAGAAACCACTCCTTAACGTAAAAAGTGTGTGAACCAATCCAAGCCATTCATTTTAAGAATTGATAGATGAGATGCAATTGAGTGATTGACTTGTTGACTGCAAAAAAAACAGCACTTTTTAGTAAGGGGTAAGGGCTTTTTAGTAAAATCATCGTATTTTTTTTTTACCAATTCACTAATTTAATTTTTCCCGCTTCGTTTGAACTCCGATTGGCTTCAAACTTGCGCTATTAGTTTTGTTTTTTCAAGGGCTTTCTATCAAGATCAGTCATGAATATATTCTGAAGCACGAAAAAAAAATTATTTTCGGGGTTGATTTTTAAAAAAAAGTTAAGCCTGAGTAATTTTTATCAACGCTATACACTGGGTTTATCAACACTATACACTGGATTTATCAATACTGTAAAATCCGCTTCGCTTTCAAAAGGGTATTAAATTGCAACTTGAAAACCTTAGGGTAGGTTTTTGAAACAAGTGGTAAAAAGGGTAAAGAAAAGAAAAAGAAAAAAAACAGGTCTGGACCAGGCCAGGCATGCAGGCCCAGCCCAGCCCAGCCGTCATTGGGCCTGAGCCACCAGCTGGCCCAACATGTGGGTATTTATACCCACATTTAGGGTTGAAACCCTAAATGTCATGCCTCTCCCTCTCTTCTTCTCTCTGCCGAACCCTCACCCAACCTCCCTCCCTCCTCCCAACTCCGGTCGCCGGCCACCGCTCCCGAGTCCGGCCACCACCCTCTCCCTCGCCTCCTCTCCCTTCCCTCACTCCGTCTTCGTCTTCTTCGAACCTCATCCCCGACCTCCCCTTCGCCGCCGTCACCTCCTCCGTCCGACCACGACAGCCACCGCCCTTCCCTCCATCTCCGGCCACTCTCCTCTCACGCCACCGCCATTCTCTCCACGCACCAGCCGCTGCCCGAACCACCGCCTCCGACCACCGTAAACCCTTCCTCCGTCGCCTCCCTCTCGAAGCCGTAGCCCCCCGCCCCTCTGCCTTCCTCTTCTACGTTGAGAACCGACCCCGCCGGTATCGTCCTCAACGTCGCCGGCGCTCACCAGATCCGGCGAGTTACGGCCAGATTCCGTCAGATCTGAGGGGAAACCCTCAGCCGCGCCCCATCGCGCCCACGACCACGACCACCGCCGCCGCTGTCGCCCTTTCCCCCTTCCTACGGTGAGCCCTACCACCGTAAGGTTCTGATCGGCCGGCTTCGAAAACCGAGCTTCTCCTTTCGTTTATTTTCTCGTCCCAAAACAGTTTGAGTCTGGCCGTGTATTTTTGGAAACGAAATCAGAAAATTAAAGACGTTGATCTGTAAAAATGGGAAATGGTGTAAAACAAAACCAGATTTGACTAAAGGAGAAAAAATGGTTTAAATTGAGTTTTAGATTTAAAATCAGATTTGTTCAAAAGGGGGTTATGATCTGTTTTGATCAAAAGAACTGATTTTTGGGCGTGTGGAATCGAAGTTGGAACATAAATGTGAAAAGAAAACAATTTTCAAAAGGAAAGTATAACGAAACCTAAGTTAGATAGAAAGGGGTTTAAAAATCAGATTTAAATTGGAAAATGATTTAAAATAAAAGGAATTAACATCAATTTGGTTTTAATGACGGTTTCGAGTCGAGGAGTTTTGAGAAACAAATTGGTAGGAAAATGAGCTAAAACGACTTTGGTTTTAAAAAGGAATTAAAAGGAACAATCAGATTTGATTTAAAATGGGCCTTGAACTGTTGAGCGTGGAACGAATAATCAGGCTGTTGAAACGGACTTAGGATGGGTTTAACAGCAGAACGCGGAATCGGTGCCTCGGGAGCTGTGTATCGAAATCCATGCACCGGGTTCTGTGCTCGGGGCTCGAAACCGATTCGTCGTGATCCCGCTTTTAGCCCGCTCGAGTTTAAAAGACAAATGTCGGATTTAAACGGGACAAATCGTAATCTTTAACCTAACGGTGGAACCGCTATTAATTTGTGGCTTCGTGTTAAATTTAGAGTCCGACTTCGATCGAAGTGAAGCCCGGAGGTATCGAGCCAGGACGTCAGCAGCTAGGAGACATAGCGGTTGCTCTTCAGTTGAGGTAGGGAAAAGTAGCCGGATCTCGGCCCTGACTAGGGAAAGTTAACAGTAGAAATGCATGTGAAACTGGGGTGTCGTGGGTTGAGTAGGTTAGCGAATATTAGAAATGCATGATACGGGATTGTAGCGTTTAAGAGAAAAGCATGTGACACTTCGTAGTGTCGTAGGAACAGAGAACTTAGCGATAATTGAATTACTGGAGGCATATGACCATGCCCGGAGGTTGTTTGTGAAACTAGCGATCTTAGGACTGTTGGAGGCATCGTTTATGCCGGAGGTTGTTGTGTGTTAATTGTTGTTGAGTTTGGGTGGCCTTGAGAGCCCGTATTATTTATCGTCGAGTTTGGGTGGCCTTGAGAGCCCGTGTTATTTACCGTCGAGTTTGGGTGGCCTTGAGAGCCCGTGGTATTTATCGTCGAGTTTGGGTGGCCTTGAGAGCCCGTATTATTTATCGTCGAGTTTGGGTGGCCTTGAGAGCCCGTGTTATTTACCGTCGAGTTTGGGTGGCCTTGAGAGCCCGTGGTATTTATCGTCGAGTTTGGGTGGCCTTGAGAGCCCGTGTTAATTGTTGCTGAGTCTTGGGTGGCCATGAGAGCCCGTGTTGTCGTTTTGGTGTTTCGGGTGGCCGTGAGTGCCGTGGGGTTGTGAACCCGTGTCGTTACTATTGGTGGCTTTGAGTGGCCGCGAGTGCCCGTGGGGTCGTTGACCCGTGAGTCACTGTTGGTGTATCTTGGGAGGCCGTGAGTGCCTGAGGGGCTGTTGAGTCCGTGTTTTAGGGTTGGTGTCTTGGGTGGCCATGAGTGCCTGTGGAGTGCTGAACTTGTGTTGTTGCTGTCTGTTGAACTGTGTTTGTGATTGTGATTGTGGTTACCTGAGGTTGTGGGCCCGCTTCATTAAACGGGGGTCCTCGATCACACGCGTCTGCACGTTCAGACGAGGTAGGGGGCCCGCCTGTCAGTAAAGGGGTCCTGGCCGCGCGTGTGTGGTTCGGGGTTGTGAGTGTGATAGGTTGACAGTCTGATCCGACTTTGTGTCGAGGAAATGCGACAGGTCGACCGCCTGACCTGATGAGACCGGTAAAGGGCGTGAGGGAGGTTACTGAGCAGCTGGTTTGCGATCCTTTGTGATCTTGTTTGGTGTGCGATCCTTTGTGATCTTGTTTGGTGTAGCGTAGTTTCTTTCGAGTCCTTGGGAGAGGTCGTGATCGTTGTGTCGGGTCTACTTTACGTGTCAAAGTGTTGAGTTGGTCAAGGAAGGTAACAGTGGGTGTACGATCAGTCAAAGTCCTTGGGTTGGGAACAGTGTCCCCCAGTGTAGACTTTATTACTGGTGTTACCGGCATTGTCTGCTAATTATGCCGTAGCCAGTCTGTTATCCGTGGTGGTGAGCGAACGCTCACCCCTAGCTGCTTTTCCTACAGGTACTTGTCGCAGGTCGGACTAGGTGAGCTTTCGAAGCTTGAAGAGCTAGGGGCGGGAGTCCGGGTTACTTTTTAGTCTAGCGACGGATACCTCGCTTTTGTCCGCTTGTGGGACGTTTTATTTTGAGTTGTAATTATCTTTCGTTGAACTAAACTGGTATTGTAAAGTGTTTTAATGGTTTTGGTTTCAAAGTGTTTTCTTATAACTAAACGTTCGCGTCCCGAGTTCGGTTTACTGAAATTGGGGCGTGACAAACACTATACACTGGACTTATCACCTCATTTTCCAAAATCGAACATGATTTTTATCACATCATCACATGTTTTTTATGAACAATAAGCACTAGTTTTATCAACACTAAACACTATGTTTATCATTAAACTATATGTGTTTTTATCATCTCATCACATGTTTTTTATCAACACTAAACTCTAGGTTATCACTCTTATTTCGGGGCTGATTTTAAAAAAAAGTTAAGTCTGTGTAATTTTTATCAACACAATACACTGGGTTTATCAACACTGAACACCAGTTTTATCACCTCATTTTCCAAAATCAAACATGATTTTTATCACATCATCACATGTTTTTTTATGAACACTAAGCACTAGTTTTATCAACACTAAACACTATGTTTATCATTAATTACATGTGTTTTTATCATCTCATCACATGTTTTTTTATCAACACTAAACTCTAGGTTATCACCCTTATTTCGGGGCTGATTTTTTAAAAAAAGTTAAGTCTGTGTAATTTTTATCAACACTATACACTGGGTTTATCAACACTATACACTGGGTTTATCAACACTAAACACCAGTTTTATCACCTCATTTTCCAAAATCGAATATGATTTTTATCACATTATCACATGTTTTTTTATGAGCACTAAGCACTAGTTTTATCACCACTAAACATTATGTTTATAATTAAATTACATGTGTTTTTATCATCTCATCACATGTTTTTTTATCAACACTAAACTCTAGGTTATCACCCTTATTTTGGGGCTGATTTAAAAAAAAGTTAAGTCTGTGTAATTTTTATCAACACTATACACTAGGTTTATCAACACTATATACTGGGTTTATCAACACTATACACTGGGTTTATCAACACTGAACACTAGTTTTATCACCTCATTTTCCAAAATCGAACATGATTTTTATTACATCATCACATGTTTTTTTATGAACACTAAGCACTATTTTTATCAACACTAAACACTATTTAGCACTAGTTTGATACCCCGATATGAAAAAATTATTAGTGAAGATTTATTAACACTTAACATTGTTTTTATCACCCCAATATAACTTTTTATTTTCGTGTTTCAAAATATATTCATGACTGATCTTGATTTAAAGCCCTTGGAAAAAGAAAAATATTGGCGCAAGTTTGAAGCTAATCGGAGTTCAAACGAAGCGGGAAATATTAAATTAGTGAATTGGTTAAGAAAAAAATGGACACTTGTCCACATGGCACCATGCTTTTACAATTATGCCCTTTCTTGTGTGAGAAAGGAAGAAATTGGCGTGACTTTTGGTGGAATTGGGATGATGATGTGGCATTATGATGAATGTTGGATATAAATGGTGTATGGCTAGGATTGGTTCACACAGTTTTTAGGATAAGAAGGGTTTCTATTAGATTTCTCCTCATGATTATTTGTGCTGTCATCAATTTTTTACTTGTGCTTACTTATGATGTCATCAATTTTTTTTTTGCTTACTTGTGTTGTCATAATTTTTTTTTATCATCACACTGTTCTTGTTGATTTCAGTGAAAAACATGACCAAAATGAAACAATTTACAAGAGCATGTATAGTGCAAATTTTTATGACTAGTTTTAAATATGGTTAATTTGGTTAGAATAAGAAATAAACTAGAGATTCAGGCCATGCTATTTAATATTGAGTTTTTATTGTTAGCATAGTGAAATTTTTATTCTAGTAATTTTGTTTGGTTCACTGTTTTATACATTTAAATCTTAATAATCAATTATGCATGTTTTAATTTGTTTTTACCCGTCTTGATCTAATCTAACTATCTAAGCATCTAATTGTCTTGCTCTAAAATTGAAGGGAGAAACTGTCACATCAGATGTTGTTGAATCTGTGGGGGCTGCTGGTGATATGATCACATCTGATTTTACTTCAAATGTACCAGATGCCGAAGGTATAGGAGATGCAACATCTCCCCATGGTAAGCTTCTTCCTATAGCCAAAGTTAAGAAGAAAAAAAATGCATCTAGTTACTGTGTTTTCTTTGATTTGGTAATGAAAGATGGGGAACAAAAGGCTCAGTGTAGGATGTGTCATAAGTTTTTGGGTGGTAAAACCAAGGCTTATGGTATAACTACTCTTAACAATCATGTATTAATATGCCCCAAAAACCCTCAAAGATTACCAAAGGGACAAAAAATACTTAATTATTCTGTTGTTGAAAAAGACAAACCAACTTCATTATTATCTTGGCGATTTGATCAAGAAGCTTGTAAAATCGCTCTCGCCAAGATGATAGTGCTTGATGAGTTGCCTCTTACGCATGTTGAGGGTGAAGGTTTTAAATTGTTCATGTCTATTTGTTGTCCGTTGTTTGATATTCCATGTAGGACTGCAATTGCTAAATGTATTTCTTGGTTACTTAAATCTGAAAAGCCATTGTTGCTCGCTTATTTTAAAGATGCGAAACCTTGGGTTTCTTTGACAACGGATACATGGACTTCCAACCAAAATATCAATCGCATGGTTTTGACTGCTCATTATGTTGATGAGAATTGGAAGTTACAAAAAAAAAATACTCAATTTTTGTCCAATAGCTTGATATAGTGGGAATGCTATTGGGGTTGCCCTAGAGTCGTGTCTTAATGCTTGGGGTTTACATAGGATAATGACTGTAATAGTTGATAATGCTAGTGCAAATGATAAGGTTATTAAGTACTTGCAAAAGAGTTTCGATTTCATACCGAATTCTCTCTTGGGAGAAAGTTCATGCACATAAGATGTGTTGCTCACATTTTAAATCTTATAGTGAGTGATGGTACTAAAATGTTGGTTGATTTCAATTCAGAGAGTGAGATTTGCTGTTAGGTGGATTAGGTTATCTCCTGCAAGGTCAACAAGGTTTAAAGCATTGGTTGAAAAATTAGATGTAAAAAAAAATGCTTAGTCTTGATGTATGCACTATGTGGAATTCCACTTACTTGATGCTTGATGCTGCCCTAAAGTTTGAGAAACCATTTTTAAAATATCGCGATCTCAAATCTGAAATGGAGAAAGCCAAGAAGAAGGATAGTAATGCACCACTTGGTGTATTGACTGAAGCTGATTTTCTAGGGCTTGACTTTGTTATGGGATATTTAAAGCTATTTTATAATATGACTCTGCGTATGTCTGCTTCTTTGCATGTCACATCTAGTATGATTTTGAGTGATATTAGTATGTTGTATGGTCTGATTGAAAAAGATAAAAGTTCATCACATGCTCTTATTGTGACTATGACTCTTTTGTTGGATTAAAATCCTATTATGGGCACATATGTATTTAATGTACATGTTATCATAATGTTTGATACAAATTAAAGTGATCAATAAAGTATTGTATCATGGGTATTATAAATGGTCATGGAATTTAATGTGTAGATACCGGTTTTATAATTTGTTATTTGTTGAGGGGCCGATTACAAATTATAAGAAACTTGGTTACCTAATTAGGGTTGTAAGTGGTTATGGTCCCCAATAAATAGGCGTCATTCTCTTATTCTGTAACACCCCCATTTGAGAGAATAACCAAATAAAGAGCGTCTATTTTTTGGAAGACCAATCCATACCTTGGAGATTCATCGTTCATCGTTCATCAATGACATCAAGTAAGTAACAATTCCGCTGTTATTTATTTATGGGGTTATTTACGATAAGGTACCCTAATGTTTCGTCCACGAATGATAAGGTACCCTGATGAATTTTATGTCCGATAAGGTACCCTAATGATTCGTCCATGAACGATTTGGTTTAATGCTGTTAAAAATCTAACAAAATTATGTAGAATGACTATTTTGCCCTTTGACATTTCAGTTGACTTTTAACTTAACAGTGAAATGACCATTATACCCTCAGTTATTATTTTTCCTTAATTTATATTTTCTAATTAATTTTAATTTTCAAAATAAAATAAATAAATTATATATTTTTTTTAAGTTATATTTTTTAAAAACTGAATTTGTTTTTTTTCTTTCAAAAATCAGTTTTTATTTTTTTAAAATCAGATTTTTATATTTTAAAATCAGATTTTATATTTAATTAGTTTTATTTTTTAATAATTAGTTTTTTTATATAAAAATAATTTTTTATATATAAAAATAGTTTTATATATAAAAATCATTTTTATTTTTTTAAAAAATTAATTTTATTAAAAAAAAAATCTGGATCGAGCTGTTCGAGCTTCGTCTCCGGCGTCGTCTCCGGCCACTCTTCCTCCGTCGGCGTCGTCCCCGGCCACCCCCACCTCCGCCTCCTCCTCCGACCACCCCCACCTCTGACCACTGCGAATCTGGTTCAATCTCGAATCTGGTTCAGCAACTGCGAATCAGGTTTCAAACACCGGCAAGCCCGGGCCGGCCTGCCACGGCCAGCCCGGGACCGGAGCTCGGTCCTCTACCCTCGCGTAGCAACCGGAGCTCGGCCCTCGCGCAGCCACCAGAGCTCGGCCCTCGCCCTCGCCCTCGCCGGTGAACGAGCTCCACGAGTTCGCCCTGGCCGGCGTGGTTCAGATCTGATTTGGTTCAAATCTGAACTAGTTCAAATCGCGATTTTGAACCAGTTCAGATCTGAACCAAATCAGATCTGAACCACGCCGACGTTGCTTTAGGGATGAGGGAAAAGGGACGACGCCGGAGGAGGAGGCGGAGATGGGGGTGGCCGGGGACGACGCCGGCGGAGGAGGGGTGGCCGAGGACGACACCGGCGGAGGAGGGGTGGCCGGAGACCACGCCGGAGAAGACGAAGTCGCGATCTCCAGATTTTTTTTAATAAAATTAATTTTTTTTAAAATGAAAATGATTTTTAAATTTTTTGTATTTTTTAATATTTTTAAATTTTTATTTTTATTATTTTTATTTTAAATAATTTAATTTTTAAATTTAATAAAATTAAATTTATTTATTTATTTATTATATTTTTATTGTATTATATAATTAAGGGTATAATGGTAATTTTGTCTATCAAATTTATAAGCTTAAAAATAAGAAAGGGTAAAATCGTCATTTCACACCACACTTAACTGCAAATGTCTAAGTTAGAGGAATATTCCGTTAGTTTTTTTACGGAATATGCCAATTTTAAACCAAATCGTTCGTGGACGAATCATTAGGGTACCTTATCGGACAAAAAATTCATTAGGGTACCTTATCGTTCGTGGATGAAACATTAGGGTACCTTATCGTAAATAACCCTTATTTATGGATTCCTTTTAATTCAACAAATTTTATAGATATTTGATTTAGGGTTTATAGTTTGTTTAATCCCTGTGTAAGAACCACTCCCGGTCAACGCCAGTCAAATCGGCGAAAAACAGGAAAATTTAAAATTTTGGGATAGACACTTAAATGAACCTAAACCTGACCCCGAGGGTCATACCAGACTTAAGTTGACCCCGATATCGACCAAAGTGAGTTCTGGGGGACTCAGGGCAACTTTCTGACTAATTTGGGAAATGTTGACTTTTTGCCGGAAAAGTCAACCGAGCGACGTTTTGGTCCATTCGAGGTCCGTTTTGGATCCAAAAAGCTTATTCGTTGTTACAGCGGTCTTAGTTGAGCCGTTTCCTTGTAGCCCGTGAAGTTTCGTAATTTCTTGGAAAATGAGCCCGTTCGGTGCCCGAGACGGCCAAATTTCGCGAATCTGACTGAAAAATATCTAGAAGATATTTTCCAAAAGGGGTGGGACCCACTTGCCACATGTCATACAAGTGGTGGTGTTAGGTAAATTTTGAACAAAACAAAGGAAGACATGAGTGGTAGTTTTGTAATTAAGTGTTTGGTGTGTTTTTTGAAACAAAATAAAAAGGCAAACAAGAGGAGTCTCGGCCATTTCAAAATTTAGGAGAGAGAAGAGAGAGAAAAGAAGAGAGAGAAAGGGAAGGAGAGAAAGGAAGAAGAAGGTTGGGTTTTTGGTGATTTCCCAACGATCCGACCGATCGATCGACTCAACGATTGAAGATTCGAACTCCACTCGTCATTCCCTACGATGAGAACCCAATTTTTTTCTCGTTTTAGTACGTTTGAAATTTATGGTTTGAGTTTAAACGGTTTGATTAAGGTTTGGTTTTGTTTAAGATTGGTGTAAAGATGAATGGTTAAGGTTTGGGGTTCGTTAGGAACGTTTTGGGGAGAAAAGGAAAATTTTCCATTGTGGCCGTGTGGGGCCCACTTGCCCGGGTCTCGGGTTTTCGTGTTCGGGTGGTTTAGGACGATCCCCAAGTCGTTAATTCACACCCGGAACGAATTTCGTAATTAAATTGTGAAAGTTGGAATTTCGGGTTTAGAAACTTTAAACGCGAATTAAATCGCTCGGAAGTCGGAAATTGATTCCGTCGATTGCATTGGAACCCTGGAATTATTCTAAGATCGTAGAAATGAAAACGGGAATTTTCGGAGCCCCGGAAGGGCGTTTTCCAATCCCGGGCAGATTCGTCGAGCCGGGCGAAACGGGCATTTCCGGGCCCATTATTGACAATGTCGAGTAATTGGGAAGTTTGGGAGTGATCGACATTGTCGGGGTTGAGTTTGGGCGTCAAATTCATTAAAATTCAGCTTTGTCTGCAAACTTAAAAAGTGTTTTAATTGTGATCTTGTTAGATCGTACCGAGGACCGCAGAAAGGGAAAGCGAGGCGAGTGATCTCGAGCATGCCGGAGCTTGGGCGTGGACTTTTGGGAAAGCGTTACGAGGTAGGGAAAAGTAGCCGAATCTCGGCCCTGACTAGGGAAAGTTAACAGTAGAAATGCATGTGACACTTGGGTGTCGTGGGTTAAGTAAGTTTATCGAACAATAGAAAGGCAGGCGACACCGGGTGGTGTCGTATGATACGGGAACGTATCGAACAATAGGAATGCATGTGACACTTAGTAGTGTCGTAGGAGCAGTGAACGTATTGATATTAGAAATACTAGAGGCATTTGGTTATGCCCGGAGGTTGATTGTATTGTTTGTGGGTGGCCATGAGTGCCCGTGGGGTGTTGAACCCGTATTTTATCGTTGGTGTCTTGGGTGGCCATGAGTGCCCGTGGGGTTGTTGAACCCGTATTTTACTGTTGGTGTGTCTTGGGTGGCCATGAGTGCCCGTGGGATTGTTGAGCCCTTGAGTTACTGTTGATGTCTTGGGTGGCCATGAGTGCCCGTGGGGTTGTTGAACCCGTGTCTTACTGTTGGTGTCTTGGGTGGCCATGAGTGCATGTGGGGTGTTAAACTTGTGTTGTTATTGTTTGTTGAACTTTGGTTGTGATTGTGATTGTGGTTGCCTGAGGTTGGGGGCCCGACAGAGATCGGGGGAAGTTGTGTGGGGGTTGGCTAGCTTTCCGACAGAGATCGGTAAAGTTGAGCATTCGTTGGCTAGCTTTCCGACAGAGATCGGTAAAGTTGAGCATTCTTTGGCTAGCCTTCCGACAGGGATCGGAAAGGTTGAGCATTCTTTGGCGATGAAGGGCGGCTCCCCTTCCGACTAGCTATCGGAAAAGTAGCGATGTATATATCGCTAACAGGTCGACCGCCTGGCCCGACAGAGATCCGGGGAAGTTGCGTGGGGCAGGCTCAAGCCCAGCCGGTTAGCAACCGGCACTGAGCAGCTGGAGTGCGATCCTTTGTGATCTTGTTTGGTGTGCGATCCTTTGTGATCTTGTTTGGTGTGCGATCCTTTGTGATCTTGGGTGTTGCGTGGTTATCTTTCGTGTCCTTGGGTTGAGGCCGTAACCGTTGTGTTGGGTCTACATTACGTGTCCGGGTGTTGAGTTGGTTGGGGAAAGTAACATTTTGTGTGTCAGTCGGGTTACTTGAGTTGGGGATAGTAGTCCCCGGTGTTTGGTTTGTTGTTTGTGTTTCCGGCATTGTCTACTAGTATGTCGTAGTCAGTCTGGTATCTGTGGTGGTGAGCGAACGCTCACCCCTAGCTGCTTTTCCTATAGGTACTGGTCGCGAGACGGACTAGGGGAGCTCTCGAAGCTTGAAGAGCTGGGAACGGGAGTCCGGGTTTCCTTTTGAGTTTAGCGACGTACGCCATGTATTTTGTTCGCTTGTTTGGACGTGATTTTGAGTTGTAAATTATTATTTTGATTAACTAAATGGTGATTTTAAGCGATTTATTTAAAAGGTTTGAAAATGATTTTATTGTTTTACCGTTCGCGTTCCGGGTTCGGTTCTACTGAATTCGGGGCGTGACAGCTTGGTATCAGAGCTCGAGGTTTCACACCTCGGACTGTACGTCAATTAGGTGGGGAGAGTTGAGTCCTTGAGAGTTCCGTCGTGCGTGGGTTGCGCAAGTCGGAAACCGTGTGTAGACCCGTTGTGACTTGAGTCCTGTTTTTGGTTGTGTGTATGTGCAGTATTGTTATTACTGGCATACTGGTTGTGTGTTACTGCGTGAAACGTTTTTTAAGCTGTCGCGACTCGACTCAGGGGCGCCCCTGTGGTCGAACGTGACGGTGCGGATATCCAGTGGGGACAATTTAGTTCGGGGACTCCTGGACCGGGTTGTAACTACCTGATGTCAAAAATGAGATTTTATGGTGAAAAGGAGAATGTTTTAAAATTAGTTGGCCCGGTGGGCGTGTTTTAAAATTGGTTGGCCCGGTGGACGTGAGTTTTAAAATTGGTTGGCCTTGTGGGCGTGTGTTTAAATTGGTTGGCCCGGTGGGCGTGTTTTGAAATTTGTTGGCCCGGTGGGCGTGTTTTGATTTTGGTTGGCCTTGTCGGCTTGTGATTGAGGTTGGGTGACTTGAATTTGTCCGTGAGTCGTTGTGCGTGTGTTTGTTAAATTGGTGGTCGAGCGTGTGTGTCGCTTAAGGATATTTTTAGGGTCCGTGTGTCACGCAGCAATTTCAGTAAAACCGAACTAGGGACGCGAATATTTAAAACAATAAAACATTTGAAACCTGTTTTGAATAAACACTTTGAAATTACCATTTAGTTAATCAAAATAGTATTTACAACTCAAAAACGTCCCAACAAATGGACAAAGTACATGGTATCCGTCACTAGACTCAAAAGATAAAACCCGGACTCCGCTCCTAGCTCCTCAAGCTTTGAGAGCTCACCTAGTCCGTCCTGTGATCAGTACCTCTAGTAAAAGCAGCTAGGGGTGAGCGTTCGCTCACCACCACGGATAACAGACTGACTACGACATACTTAGCAGACAGTGCCGGTAACACCAAAACCAAACCCAACACCGGGAATACCATCCCCAAACTCAAGTAACTCAACTGACACACAACCCGTTACTTTCCTCAACAGACTCAACACTCGGACTCGTAATGTAGACCCGACACAACTATTGACGACCTCCTCCAAAGACACGACAGATAACTACGCAACACCAAACGAGATCACAAAGGATCGCACACCAAACAAGATCACAAAGGATCGCATTCCTGTCAGCTGCTCAGTGCCAGTTGCTAACCGGCTGGGCTCGAGCCTGCCCCACGCACTTTGCCGATCCCTGTCAGGCTCCAGGCGGTTGACCTGTTGGCGATAAACCGAGCTACTTTTCCGATAGCTAGTCGGAAGGGGAGCTGCCCTCTCATCGTGTAAAAACGCTCAACCTACCGATCCCTGTCAGGTCAGGCTAGCCAAAGAACGCTCGACTTTACCGATCCCTGTAGGTAAGCTAGCTAACCTCTACGCAACTTCCCGACACAAAGTCGGGTCACTAACCTCGGGCAAACACAATCACAATCACAAGCAAGGTTCAACAAACAACAACAACACCGGTTCGACACTCCACAGGCCCTCATGGCCACCCAAGACACCAACGGTAAAACACGGGTTCAACAACCCCACGGGCACTCATGGCCTCCCAAGACACACCAACAGTAAAACACGGGTTCAACAACCCCACGGGCACTCATGGCCACCCAAGACTCCAACAGTAAACCACGGGCTCTCATGGCCACCCAAGACACAACAATAAAGTACAGGCTCTCATGGCCACCCAAGACACAACAGTAAAGTACGGGCTCTCATGGCCACCCAAGACACAACAGTAAGGTACGTGCTCTCATGGCCACCCAAGACATAAACTAAACAATCAACCTCCGGGCATGGTCATATGCCTCCAGTAATTCTAATATCGAAAGTTCTCTGCTCCTACGACACTACTAAGTGTCACATGCATTTCTAAGGTTCGCTACGTTCCCGTATCATGCCTTTCTAATATTCGATAAACCTACTTAACTCACGACACCCCGGTGTCACATGCAATTCTACTATTAACTTTCCCTAGTCAGGGCCGAGATCCGGCTACTTTTCCCTACCTCGTGTGTTTTCTCCAAAAGCTAACCAACAAGCCCCGGCGTGATCTCGGTCACTCGCCTAGCTTTCCTTTCCCTTGGTCTGCAGCACGATCTAAAAGAACACAATTTTAAGGCACTTTTAAACTCGCAGGAATAAACTGAAATTCAATAAACTTGACGCCCAAATGTAACCCCGACAATGTCGATCACTCCCAAAATTCCCAATTACTCGACATTGTCGATAATGGACCCCGAAAAGCCTGATTCGCCCGACATGGCGAATCTGCCCGGGTTTTGGAAACGCCCTTTCGGGGCTCCGAAAATTCCCGTTTTCGTTTCTACGGTCTTAGAATAATTCAAGGGTTCCTAGGCACTCGACAGAATCGAATTCCGACTTCCGATTCATTTAATTAACGTTTAAAGTTTCTAAACCCGTCAATTACAACTTTCACAATTTAATTCCAAATTTCGATTCGGTTGTGGATAAATGGTCCGGGGAACGTTCTAAACCACCCGAACACAAAACCCGAGCACCCGAGCACGTGGGTCCCACCCGGCCCAACTTGGCCGTGAGTGGCTAGGGTTCAAGTGGGCCCGGCCCACCATGGTGGTGGCCAGCCCGAGCTCCGGCCAGCCACCCCCCTATGGTGGCCGGAGCTTCCCCCGAGCTCCCGGTCACCGGAAAACGTCCCCCTTCACCTCCAAACGTCTCCAAAACGTCTCCAACAATCCCCCAACCTCAATACAACCCTGAACTAATAGTTTCAAACCAAAACCTAATTTTAGAAATTGACAAAACGAAGATCGGTTTGGTGATTACCGTAGAGGAAGACGATGTGAGCTTGATTCTCCTAACTTTGAGACGATCCAAGGGTTAGTTGCACGTGAATAGTACTCTCAAACCCTAGCTCCTCTCTTCTTCTCCTTCTCTCTCCAACTCACTTCTCTTTCTAACCCTTGGCCGAACCCCCCCTTTAGCCTCATCTTTATTCCCCCCCCCCCAAAACCTAACACCACCACTTGTTCAACAAGTGGAAAGGTGGGTCCCACACCTTTTGGGAAAATATTTCCAATCAGATTCGCGAAATTCGGACGTTTCGGGCCCCGAACAGACACTTTTTCCAAGAAATTACGAAACTTGACGGGCTACAAGGAAACGGCTCAACTAAGACCGTTGCGACGAAGACTAAGCTTTTTGGATCCAAAACGGTCCTCGAATGGACCAAAACGTCGCTCGGTTGACTTTTCCAGCGAAAAGTCAACTTTTCCCAAATTTATCAAAAAGTTGCCCTGAGTCCCCCGGAACTCACTTTGGTCGATATCGGGGTCATCTTAAGTCTAGGATGACCCTCGGGGTCAATTTAGGTTCAATTAAGTGTCTGTCTTAAAAAATTTAAATTTTCCTGTTTTTCGCAGGTTTGACTAGCGCTAACCCGGAGTGGTTATTACACCGTGATTCCTGTCTTGTTCCACCGTCTTGATTGTGCAGTTTAGTGTTGGTTTTGCATGGTTGTGTTCACGGTTGTGTTGGTGGTAGTGGTCGTAAGTTTGGTGTTAAGGGGTAAGGTCTTGGGTTCGAGACTCATCAATAACCTACGGTAGTGATACAGCGCCTCGGTGTGAGAGTCTCACCACGGAGAGGGGTTAAGGTTGATGCGCTGCGGCGCCATACGAACTAGGTTTCCCCTATGTGAGCGGGTGTTCGAGGTTTCCCTCGCGTGAACGGGTGGTTTGAAGTTTCCTTCACGTGAGTGGGTTATTCGAGGTTTCCCTCGCGTGAACGGGTGGTTTGAGGTTTCCTTCACATGAGTGGGTTATTTGAGGTTCCCTACATGATCGAGTAACTAGGGTATCGAGGTTGTGAGCAATAGTGGCTTGCGGAATTGAGAATAGGATCTCCGTTGAGGTTTCCCTACGTGATCGGGTAATTGGGATATTGAGGTTGTGAGCAATAGTGATTTGCTGAAATGAGAACATAATCCCCGTTTCGAGGTTTCCCTTACGTGAGAGAGTATTTGAGGTATTAATGGCTTGAGCAGTGTGACGTTTTGGTATCAGGTTTTGAGGTAGTGGTTTGCCCTGGTTAGATTAGGGACGAGTAGCGAATACTGGTTGGGTTGCGGAACGTTATAACTAAATGCATAGAGAACCGTGTGAGGGTTGTGCTAGACTTTACCGGAGTGACTAATGGAGGGGTTGTTCGGTCTCTGATTTGGGCGTCAGTTTTATTGGATACCGGGGTGTCACACTCGTTTGCTTCGTCGAGTGGTGCTGAGATGTTGGGGATTAGTTTAGAGCCGTTGAGTCCACCCCTGCGTCTGGATACGCCGGTTGGGGGTGATGTGGTGTTGACTAGGGTCCGTCGTGCCTGCGGAGTTAGAGAAGTGAACCGATACAGGAGGTTCGAGAGAGGGCTCAAGAGCCCTGATGCTGGATCGAGTCCTCACCCCGAGGATTCGGTTATGTTCGGAGTTGGTAGGCACGATGACGGTAGAGGAGCGAGGTCTTAGAGAGACCGCGAGGTTCCATGAGATTCGGCAGCGATTGAGATTGTACGTGTATCCGAGGTTATGTGTGTTGCTTACGGTGAATATTGATGAAGCATATGATCATGACATAAGTCACTGTATATTGCTTTCATAATTGGCATGACTGTGTGTAATGTCATATTTTGCCTTAATATTTTTTTTATGAAAAAATCAATGATTATATTGATGAGTTCCGAATGTTTTTAATTGGTTTTGGGTTATCGGTTTTAAGCATGATACATATATACTGTCTTTATATATGTGTATATATATATATTAATTGATTGGTATTTTGCTTCTTACAGTCATTTAGTTTATATGTATACATGTATATTGGTTTATATGCATGGATCGGTACATATTTATAAAGGTTATGGGAATGATTCAAGTAATTAACCATGATGGTTGAATGTTGTTGTTACACTGAGTATATGTACGGTATATGTTGTGGTTGGTGTTTTGGTATTCGGTGGTTGATGTATATGTATATTTATATGGGAATCGAATGTCAATATTTTTTTTTATTTGATGTCTCCTAAACCCAAAACTATATATATTGGTGAGAAAATTAAGTTTTTGTGACTTTACAACTAATCAATCTATTTGCGTCCGGGCGACATTGAGGATTGGATTGATGCTAATAAGGTACGGTTTTACCTCATCTATTCATTATTGGTTTTGGTTTGGATTTATATGTAATCTGGTTTGAACAAATATATGGGTATGGATAGTACGGAGGTACTCTTACAATCAGTTAATTTGTTCACTGTTTCATTGATTGTTTTGTTTTGGTATGATCAGTGTTATGATAAATCAAAATGCTGAATAGCTCTCATATATGTGTAAATCAGTGTTTAATACCTGTTATTATTTTATGCAAGTTGTCTTGCTTCATGTATGATAGTCAGGCTTCTTGGCATAATTATAATTATGCAAATTTGGTTTTGAAACAATTTAATTCATATTTTGGTGATTTCTGGTATTTTGTAAATTAGTTGAAACATCATGTCGCCAAAGTGACCTCTTTTGTGTAGATTAGTTTATTTAAAATAGGGAAAATTTCATTTTACCACCCTGGCAAACATTTAATTTCAGTTTGATACCCTGACATAAATTTTTATCAGTTTCATACCCTAACCAAACTTTTAATTTCACTTTCATACCCAACCGGGTAAAATGTCCAAAATACCCCTAACTATCACTCAAATTTTCATCTCATGCCATTGACTCAGAATTTGAAAATAAGTGAAATGACAATAATACCCTTCATTGTTTAGGGTGTTAAAATGAAAATTTCCTTCAATTTTTTTAAATTTCACAAAATCACTTTTTATTTTTATTAATTCAGTTTTTATTTATGAAAAATATTTTTATCTTCAAAAATTCATATTTTAATTTAAAAAATACATAAAAATCAGATTTATATTAAAAAATCATTTTTATTTTTTAAAAAATCAGTTTTATATTAAAAAATCATTTTTATAAAAAATCATATGTTTTATAAAAATAAATATATTATTTTTAAAAATAAATAAAAATCAGTTTTTTTAAAAAATTAATTAATAATTTATAATATTTGTTTTTTTTTCTTTTTTTCTTTTTTTCTTTTTTCTACCTAATTCACTCTCTCTCCTCTTCATTTTAGTTTCTCTCTCTACCCACATCCTCCCCTCCTTCGTCTCTCTCTACCCAGATCCTCCTCATCTTCATCTACAATCACCCCATCCAAACTATGTTTGATAATTTGTGGGGATGCAATTTGGGTCTCGCCGAAGAAAACCCAAATGTCCGAAAGTCCAATCGGAGACGAGTTGGATCTCAGTGCTCCCATCGGTGGCTCATGAGAAACCCACATACATGAATTGGTTGAGGTGGCCGGAGAGGTCGATGTCGACGGCGAGGAGGGGTTTGAGGCGCTGCCGAGGGTGTGGTTGTCGGGGGGGAGGAACCAGCCTCAACCAAGCCGAAGCAGATCTGGAAAATTTCCAGATCTGTGAACGAAGGTCGAGCGCCTCTCTGCACAGATCCAAAGCTGCAACGCCTCTCAATCCTTTTCTGCTCCGCTGACTAGAATCATGTACAGGGAGGCATCGAGGAGCTCCTCGTATCCGGATTCCCCTTTCTGGCAACACAACTACTTCATCGCCATGTCAAAACCCAACAGGTTCGAGCACTTGGTTCTGCTGCAACCCAACAGGAAGAGTCCGGCAAGAATTTTTTTACAGATTTGACCCAGTTCGTCGCCATGTCAAAACCCCCAAATCAAGGATTTGATTTTGAAGAGAGGGACGAAGAAGACAAGGAGGAAATAGGTAGAAAATGAAACAGTTAATTTGATTATTAGGAGTTAAAAAGGAATTAAAAAAAAGAGGTTTTGATGAAAAAAATTAATTAGAAATAAATTTGGAATTAAAATCAGATTTTTTTTTAAATAAAAGTAATTTTTTTAAAATAAATTTTATTTTTTATATAAAAAACTGTTTTTAATAAAAAATTATTTTTATAATTTTTTTTTTATGTATTTTTAAAATTAAAATCTGATTTTTTGAAATTAAAAATTGAATTTATAAAAAAAAAAACTGATTTTGTTTTAAAATTATTGAAATTTTCAGTTTAACACCCTAAACAATGAAGGGTATTATTGTCATTTCACTTCTTTTCAAATTCTGAGGCAATGACATGAGATGAAAATTTGAGTAATAGTTAGGGGTATTTTGGACATTTTACCCGGCTGGGTATGAAAGTGAAATTATGCCAGGGTATGAAACTGATAAAAATTTATGCCAAGGTATCAAACTGAAGTTAAATGTTTGACAGGGTGGTAAAATGAAATTTTCCCTTTAAAATATCAAGATGTTTTTTTTCTTTGTTATTCATGCGTTTATTAACGGACCCAAAGGCGAGTTAATATTTGGCCGGATTTCATATGACAACTGCGGTAATAAATATGTGACGATTATAAGGTGCTCTATATGAGCAATTCTATGTGAGCAATACACCGGTCCAAAGATAGGTGTTTGTTTGACATAACTTTTATTGTCAGTGTTTGATTACTACGCCAAGAGTACCGCTTGCTGTTAATGTTGATATGCCTAAAGGCTAGACATTAATGTAGCGCTTGGTATCTTGAGATGGGAATCACCATTATTTTTTGAATTTATTATTTACTCAGGATTTTGAAGTGAGCTTGTGTGCCTGTTTTGTCAATTATTTTACTACATTAATATTTGCTAACATCAATTATATACATAAGGACTGGAAAAGACATTTAGATATAGTGTTTGATTTGATGGATATTGACCTTGCATTAAAGGATGAACAAGCTTCACCTCTCATTGTAGAAAGCTCATCTGATGAGAAAAGGTATTTTGAGAGGTGAGATCGGTTAAAATGCACGAGTCTTATGGTGATGAATCGCACTATTTCAGAAGCTTTTAGAGGGACAGAATCCGAAAGGATTACTAAGGCTAAAGATTTCCCTAACAAAGTCGAATTACGTTTTTTTTAAACGCCAAAGTTTTAAATGACATCACTTCTGACGTATTTGATGTCAATAAAGTATAAGGGTCACGGAAATGTAAGGGAGTACATTATGGAAATGTTCCATATTGCTTTCAGACTTAAGACACTAAAGATTGAGAATTATGATGAGTTGCTCATTCTTATAGTGATGTTATCTCTTCGTGGATAGTTGAACTAATTTGAAATTGGTGACAACTATCAAAAGGGATAAATGGACTTTAAATAAGTTCATTTCTCATAGAATACAAGAGGAAGAAAGACTAAAGTAAGATAAGTCTGAAAGTTCTCATTCGGCTAGTACCTCTAAAGATAAGGGCAAGAAAAGAAAATATGAGTTTCATGCTCATAAGGTTAAGTTTCAAGCTACTAAAGGTCCAGTACAAAAGAATCAACAACTGACTGAAAATGGTTGTTTCTTTTGAAACAAACCCGAATATTTTTTATGATCCCATAAAGAAAAATATTTTTTAAGGCGGGAACTACAGTAATTTATTGAGGATGTTGAATTTGAGGGTAGAAATAAGGTTCAACACATTGTCTTTAAGGAAGAATTGACATCAAACTCGATTCCTACTATCACTTTTGATAAATGCTCAGGTTTATACACCTATCATTGATCAAGAAGTGAATCGGAACCTCAACAAGACAATGTTGAACAACTATCCATTCAAGTTGAAGTAGTTGTTCCAAAAGGACAAATTCAACTACCTCAGTGACATGTGCTAATAAGGAGATCCATAAGAGAGACGAGAAATGCTTCCAAATGATTATGTCATATTTCTCCAAGATTATAAGGATGGTATGAGGGAAGATGATTTAATCAACTTTCCTCAAACCATGAAAAGTTTTATAACTCTCTAAAATGGAGTGATGTTATGGAAGAAGTATGAGTTTATGCAAGGTAATAAAGTTTAAGAAATAGTCTCATTATTGAAGGTGCAAAACCAATTGGTTGTAAATGGTTTTTTAAAACCAAGAGGAATGCAAATGGTAATGTGAAAAGGTATAAGGTATGTCTTGCAGCTAAAGGCTATACTCAAAAGGAAATCATTGATTTTATAAAGACTTTCGCTCCTGTTTTATGGAAAGAATCTTTTAGGATAAATATAGCACTTGTCGTTCATCTTGATCTTGAGTTGCATCAGATGGATGTTAAGACTACATTTCTCAATGGTGACATTGAAGAAACAATGTATATGGTACAAGCAGAAAACTTTGAGTCCGGAGACCCAAAGAAGATGGTTTGTAAATTAAAGAAATCCATCTATGGACTCAAGCAAGTTTCCCGTCAATGGTACCACAAATTTCACAAAGTAATTGTCTTGCTCCATTTTGAGACAAATATGGTTGATGATTGTGTGTATCACAAGTTCAATGGGAGTAAGTATATGTCCCTGGTTCTATATGTCGATGACATATTATTTGCCAATAATGATGTAGGACTATTGCACAAAACCAAGAGATTTCTAAGTCTCTCAACAGATTTACATCTATAAAGTGTTTAAAAGGTTTGGCATGGAAGGTTAACCAGGTGATGCCCATGTGGCTAAAGGATACAAATTCAATCTTGCACAATGTCCTTAAAGTAACCTTAAGATTCAGGCAACGTAATAGATTCCTTATGCATCAACTGTTAGGAGTCTATTGTATACTTAAGTATGTACTCATCTGGATATAACGTACATTGTTGGGATGTTAGGTAGATATATAAGAAACCTTGGTATAAACCATTGGATAGCAGCCAAAAGGGTTATAAGATATCTTTAAGGGACAAAACATTATACACTCACTTACATGAAATCAGATCGTTTGGAGGTTATTGGGTATATAGATTCTGATTTCAGTAGGTGCCAAAATAGCATAAAGTCTACATAAGGTTGTATTTACTTGTTAGTTGAAGGAACTATATTTTGGAAAAGTGTTACCAAACACTTGTAGCTTCTTCAACTATGGCAACATATTTTTTGCATGTTATGCGACACCAAACTATGGAATATGACTACGAAACTTTGTCACTAAGCTGTACATTTTGGAAAAAGTTGAGAGACCACTAAAGTTTCTTGTGACATAACTCGACAGTTATATTCTAATGACAACAGGAGCTCATTAAAGTCTAAGCACATAGACATAAAGTTCCTAGTTGTAAAAGAAAGAATGCAAAATAGACAAATATCGATAAAGCACATTAGGACAAACTCCATGATAGCGGATCCCCTCATAAAAGGTTTACCACCGAAGGTCTTTCATGAGCATATTGCTCGTATGGGTGTTACACCACTTGAGGATACTTTGGTATAATGGGAGTTTGTACATTGATTGCTTTATGTTTAAAGTTAAAGTTAAAGTATTTGGATATATTCTGATCAGATATAAAGTATTCAGTTTATGCATTCTATTTTGGTTATTGACCTCACTTAAGTTTAAGGAGGACCAGTTGGAAATAGACATGTCGGATCACATTGCATGTTATTTTCATGCTACGCATCCATGATTGATCTAGGTCGTTTAGCTATATTTGTATACGTGATCATTGATGGTTTAGTCATAAGTAATTTGACGACTGCTGCTTTGGTTCTATATGAGTATAGTTGATGGACGAGATTGTTACAGAATACCTATTGTGTGATAACAATTTTGAGCTCATAAGGTTGTACATTTCTCAAGAAAGACATATGTTGCCCAAGTGGGAGATTGTTGGATTAAAATCCTATTATGGGCACATATGTATTTAATGTACATGTTATCATAAGGGTTGATACAAATTAAAGTGATCAATAAAGTATTGTATCATGGGTATTATAAATGGTCATGGAATTTAATGTGTAGATACCAGTTTTATAATTTGTTATTTGTTGAGGGGCCGATTACAAATTATAAGAAACTTGGTAACCTAATTAGGGTTGTAAGTGGTTATGGTCCCCAATAAATAGACGTCATTCTCTTATTCTGTATCACCCCCATCTGAGAGAATAACCAAATAGAGAGCGTCTATTTTGTTGGAAGACCAATCCATACCTTGGAGATTCATCATTCATCAATGGCATCAAGTAAGTAACAATCCCGCTGTTATTTATTTATGGATTCCTTTTAATTCAACAAAGTTTATAGATATTTGATTTAGGGTTTATAGTTTGTTTAATCCCTAAATTACTAACATCTTTGTATGGAGACTAAGTATAACAAATAATTTAATGACTTAGAGAAGTTGAATATGTTTGTTTTCATAGCTCCCATATTAGATCCCCGTCGCAAATTGAGATATGTGAACTTTATTATTGATAGTATCTATTCAGTAGATAAACGTGTTTTGCTTAAATCACAAGTTAGGACGGCTTTGGATGGTATGTATGTGGAATATGACAAGTTGTTTGTTGTTATTGTACCTATTGTATTACCTACTACTGATTTGGATGATGGTGGTTATGATGTTGGAATGTATGATACTATGTTTGAGATGATGGAAAATAGTGAGATGGATACTTCTAGGTCGGAATTAGAGATGTATTTATCTGAACCTAAGGTTCAAGCTGATAAAGACTTTGATGTTTTGGATTGGTGGAGAAAGAATGCTGAAAGATTTCCGGTCATTTCCAAAATGGCTAGAGATGTTTTAGTCATTCCTGTATCCGTTGTTGCTTCTGAATCTGTTTTCAGTTCTAGTTCTAGGATTGTGACAAATTATAGGTTTAGTCTCAAGCCACCAACTGTGGAGTGCTTGATTTGCCTCCAAGATTGGTTCAAATGTCCAATTACTTCATTGTTGGATGACGAGGAATTCGCGAACTTGTTTGAACAAGTTCAAGAAGACATGAATGAGTTATTATAATCACAATACTTTCGTTTATTTTATAATGTTTTCAAATGTCATATGAATATTTACTCTTTTATTTTGTTGCTTACTTTGTTTTATCTAAATTTTAGGGCTAGAAGGCATTGTTGTTGGTGAAGTGGAGAATTTATGAAGAAGATGAGGTCCAACTACTATGGAAAAATAGAATGGAAGAAACAATTTTATAAACTTTGTAATTTGGTTTATGTTTTGTTTATTTTCACAAGTTGTAAGTTGTGAGATACTTTTTGTCTTGATATTTACTTATTATTATAAAAATTAGATTATGGGGTGTTTTTTCATCATTATGTATTTATCAATGAGTTCAACTCATTGAGATGAACTCAATGATTCTTGCATAATGTGTCACTCCTCAAATCCAATTTTGACCGGACTCGAGACGTGAACTAAAATAACGATAAATGAAACGAACTTAATCGAGATAAGTCACCAATCATAATTTCAACCCAACAATTCCAGTAACGCGAGTCAAAGCTCGAAAAACCAAACATTAAAGAGTTTAAAACAAAAGGAAGTACGTCTCTATGAGATCCCAAAACTAAGGACTCTCGCCAGGCTCCCCAACTCTGAGACGTCCTCTAAACCAACTCACGATCGAAACCTGTAAAACAGTAATGAAGGGGGTGAGCTTTCGCTCAGTAGGAAAAAGTAGTTAAGGCGATGAGCTATCCGCTCACCACCACGGGTAACCGTCCAATTAGGGCATACTAGTAAGCACAGTAACTATGAATCAATTAAACATGTAACCCAAGATAACGTTTGATCTTCACTCGGGTGCAACCCGTAAATCAACCTCGACTTTGAACCGAACTCATACCACTTTTCTCAACTATGCCCTTAACCACTATCACCCAATCAAGTCTCATTGGTCAACGACCACGGTTATCTCACAACCAACTACACGTGCGAACTCACACGGCAATACATTAAATTCAGGTAAATCTGTATTTCAAGTCACAGCAGATCACATAGCATGCATAAGCAGTCACAACAGTCAACACAGATCAAAACACAGAGTAATATCATAAACAATCACTGCCACCTATGGTATTCCAGAGCAATGCGTCGGCTCATCAACAACCCGACTTATCACGTCGTTCGAACTCACATCGGTCTGGACATCTTCACGGAACACGATTCCTCGGGGTAACTCATAATATAGCGGACCGGAATCCTCCGTCGATCGGGTATATCTTCTCGGAACACGTAGCATCGGGGTACAACTCGCATCACACATACCATCCCGGGGTACGGTATAAACATTGCTATGAAATACCCTCCTCGGCTCTAGATCCCCTGTACCGTAATCGCACATACAGCACAGGTATCGCACCAAAACCAAATCCTCGGCCTAGATATCCTATACCGGAATCCTCCACGGCATAGATGTCATACCGGAAGCCTCGGTCTAGATATCTATATCAGAACCACCATCGATATAGATATCGGACCGGAACACATCGCTTCGGAACATATCGTGACGGAACTGGCACAACATCCGTCATGATATCAGATCAGAATAACATCATCAAACATCTCATACTAAACGCATCATCGGTCTAGATATCCTATATCGGAATCCTCCGTCGGTATAGGTATCACACCGGAACACATCATCGGTCTAGAGATTCTATGCCGGAATCCTCCGTCGGCATAGGCATCCTACCGGAACACACGGTATATCATTACCAAACAAACTTACCGAAAAACATCACATCGGTCTATCAATCACCCGATCATATCACAAGATAGTAGTTCACGTCATACCAAACATAGCATACCAGGCATATCATACCAACATATCATACCGAGCCTATCATATCATGATCCTCGATTCAACAACGGATATACCACATATCAAGTATTACAAGTCACCAATCACAACAACAAAGTCAACACGCAATCCTACGGGCCCAACCAGGGACCCACATGTGATACTACAGCACAACAATTCCCAAACCTACGGACACGACCTGGCCCGCAAGTTATCCCTCATTTTACACGGCTACACTCGTTCCTCACATCCTACATGCAATTTTACAATTATAACATTTGTTCATAACCTATATGCATACTAGTAACTTTCCGTAATTAAACCGGTATTCGCTACTTTTCCCTACCTCAATCGCTATCCAAACGCTTAGTCAACGCGAGTCTCCTTGTAGCCTCCTCCGCCGTGCTCGGGAACAACGTCTAAGATCACAAGTAATACGAGAACTAATGGTAATTCAAGGATGGTTTAAGGAGTAAAACATCCCAAACTAACCCCCAATTGCTCAACTTGTCAAAATGGGCCCGAAAGGCCCATTTTGCCCGGAATCGGGAAAACATCCCTCGGGACTCCGAAAGTTTCCCTTTTCGTCTCTATCATTCATAATAATATTCACTTGTTCCAACGTACTTGACGGAATCAAATTATGAGGTCTGAGCGTTCTAAATTCGAAATTAAAGTTTCTAGTCGCATTTTCCGAAAACACACGAATCACTTCCATAATTCGTTCCGGGCGGGAAATTATCGACCCGGGGTTCACCCAAGACCGTCCAAGCATGACACAATCAAACCCCCGCCATGTGGGCCCCACGGCCACACATGGCCGTGGGTGGTCGGACCGGACCAGGCCGGTCACGGTTCCAAGTGTAAGGACCGCTCCTGATCAACGCCGGTCAATCGGCGGAAAAACGGAAAAATTTAAAATTTTGGGACAAACACCTAAATGAACCTAAAATTGACCCCGAGGGTCATATCGGACTTAAGTTGACCCCGATATCGACCAAGGTAAGTTCTGGGTGACTCATGACAACTTTTTGACCAATTGGGGAAAAGTTGACTTTTTGCCGAAAAAGTCAACCAAGCGACGTTTTGGTCCGTTCGAGGCCCGATTTGGATCCAAAAAGCTTATCCATCGTTACAGTGGTCTTAGTTGGGCCATTTCCTTGTAGCACGTGAAATTTCGTAATTTCTTGGAAAATGGGCCCGTTCGGGGCCCAAGACGGCCGAATTTCACGAATCTGACTCTAGATATTTTTCTAAGCAGTGGGACCCACTTAACACTTGTCACACATTTGGTGGTTGGTTTTTAAAATAAAGAAAAAGAAAGGAGAATGGTAGTTTTGTAAATAAGGGGTGGTTGGTGATAGTTTTGAACAAAACAAAAGGGAATGGCAGAGAGTGGTTCGGCCAAGAGAAGAAAAAAAAGAGGGGGAAAAGGAGAGAGAAAGAAGAGATAAGGAGGAAAGGAAAAAGGAAAAAGGAAAGGGGGGGGGGGGTTTGGAGATATCCTGACGATCCGACCGACCGATCGACTCAACGACTGCGTATTCGAACTCCCCTCGTCATTCCCTACGGTGAGAACCCATTCTTTTCTCGTTTTGGTACGTTTGAAAATTAGGGTTTGAGTTTAAACGAGTCAAATATGGTTGGGTTTTGGTTAGAATTGGTTTAAAGACGAATGGTTGAGGTTTGGGGTTTGTTAGGAACGTTTTGGGGCGAAAAGGAAAATTTTCCTTTGGGGCCGTGTGGGGCCCACTTGCCCGGGCCTCGGGTTTTTCGTGTTCGGGTGGTTTTGGACGATCCCCGAATCGATAATTCACACCCGGAACGAATTATGGAATTAAATTGTGAAAATTGGAAATTTCGGGTTTAGAAACTTTAAACGCGAATTAAATCGCTCGGAAGTCGGAAATTGATTCCGTCGATTTCATTGGAACCCTTGAATTATTTTAGGATCGTAGAAATGAAAACGGGAATTTTCGGAGCACCGGAAGGGCGTTTTCCGATCCCGGGCAGATTCGTCGAGCCGGGCGAATCGGGCCTTTCCGGGCCCGTAGTTGACAATGTCGAGTAATTGGGAGGTTTGGGAGTGATCGACATTGTCGGGGTTTATTTTGGGCGTCAAATTCATTAAATTTCAGCTTTGCCTACGAACTTAAAAAGTGTTTCAATTTGTGATCATTCTAGACCGTGTCGCCGACCGTGGAAAGAGAAGGCTAAGCGGGAAATATGAAGCTTTGCCGAAGCGAGAGCATCGGGTTTGACACGCTTCAAGAGGTAGGGAAAAGTAGTCGGATATCGGCCTTGGTAGTGTCGTAGGTTGAGTGAACCTGTCGAATAATAGAATTGCATGTGACACTTGGTAGTGTCGTAGGTTGAGTGAACCTGTTGAACCATAGAAATGCATGTGACACTTGGTGGTGTCGTAGGTTGAGTGAACCTGTCGAATAATAGAATTGCATGGGACACTTGGTAGTGTCGTAGGTTGAGTGAACCTGTCGAATAATAGAATTACATGTGACACTTGGTAGTGTCGTAGGTTGAGTGAACCTGTCGAACAATAGAAATGCATGTGGCACTTGGTGGTGTCTTAGGGTTAATGAATTGATTGTGGTTGTGTGTGGCCATGAGTGCTTGTGGGGCGTTAAACTTGTATGGTTGTTGACTGACTTGCTGAGTGGTAGCTAGTCATTATGTTATTTTCGCTGGTTGTTGAGTATTCGTGTGATTTGTGTGATTGGCGTGGAGGTTGGCCAACCTATCGATTTTCCATCGATAAGGGGTGCCACGGTATGGCCATGAGTGCCTGTGGGGTGTTGAACCTGTATGGTTGTTGACTGACTTGTTGAGTGGTAGTTGGTCGTGGTGTTAATTTTGCTATTTGCGGAGTATTGTGTGATATTTGGCTGTGATTGTGATTGTTCTGGTGATACCTGGATGAGCTGTGCCCGAAATGTGTGTCGTACCTTCCAATGCGCGGTCGATAAAGTGCTGAGGGTTGTGGTTCCCGTCAGGTGCGTCGTACCTTCCGGCGCGTGATTGGTAAAGTGCTGAGGCTTGAGCTGTGCCCGAGAGGTGTCTCGTACCTTCCAATGCGTGGTCGGTAAAGTGCTGAGGGCTATGGTTCCCGTCAGGTGTGTCGTACCTTCCGGCGCGCGATTGGTAAAGTGATGAGGCTTGATTTATGCCCGTGAGGTGTGTCGTACCTTCCGATGTACGATCGGTAAAGTGCTGAGGGCTGTGGTTCCCGTCAGGTGCGTCGTACCTTCCGGCGCGCGATCGGTAAAGTGCTGAGGCTTGTGGTTGTGCAGTATGGTGTGCGATCCTTTGCGATCTTGGCTGGTGTGCGATCCTTTGTGATCTTGGCTGGTGTGCGATCCTTTGCGATCTTGACCTGGTGTGCGATCCTTTGTGATCTTGGGTGTTGTGTGATCGATTGGTTTTGTGTGACCATGCATGATTTTGATTACTATTGCGTGTGTTATTGAGGTCGTGACTGCTGGATCGGGTCTACATTACGTGAACGAGTTGTTCGAGGTTTCCCTCACGTGAACAGGTGGTTTGAGGTTTCCCTCACGTGAGTGGGTTGTTTGAGGTTCCCCCCTATGTGATCGGGTAGTTGGGGTATTGATATTGTGAGCAATAGTGATTTGATTAGTTGAGAACATGATCCACGTTTTGAGGTTTCCCCTACGTGATCGGGTAATTGAGGTATTGATATTATGGTGAGTAATAATGTTTTACTTAGTTGAGAATGTGATCCCCGTTTGAGGTTTCCCCTCCGTGATCAGGTAATTGGGGTGTTGATATGGTTAGCAATAGTGTTTGCTTAGTCGAAAACGTGATCCCCGTTTTGAGGTTTCCCTTACGTGATCGGGCAATTGGGGTGTTGATATGGTGAGCAATAGTGTTTTGCTTAGTCGGGAATATGATCCTCATTCGAGGTTTCCCTTACGTGAGCGAGTATTTAAGGTATTGATATCAGGTCTTGAGGTAGTCGTTGCTTGTTTAGATTGGTAAGTTGTTGATGCTTTACTAGTATGCCATAATCGAACGGGCATCCGTGGAGGTGAGCGGAACGCTCATCCCCTTTACTACTTTTCCCGCATGCCTTTGAGGTAGGGACGAGTAGCGAATACTGGTTTGGTTACGAAAAGTTACAAGTAAATACACATAGGATCGTGTGTGGGTTGTGCTTTACCTTGTCAGTGTGACTTATGGAATGGTTGTTCGGTCTCTGATTTGGGGTTTACATTACGTGTCCGGGCTTTGAGATGGTTGGGAAGTTTTTGACAGTTGTATTGCGTGACCGTCAGTCTAATTTGTGTTTTTGGGGTAGTAGTCCCCGGGGTTGTTGTTGTTGCCGGTGTTCTCGGCATTTCTGTTGGTATGCCGTGGTCAATCCGGTATCCGTGGCGGTGAGCGAAGTGCTCACCCCCTGCTGCTTTTCCTGTAGGTACTGGTCGTGAGGCGGACTAGGAGAACCCTCGAAGCTTGAAGAGTTGGGAGCGGAAGTTCGGGTCTTTGGGTAGTTAGTGACGTACCTTGTAGCTCGTGTTGTTCATTGTTTTGAACGTATTTTTACGCTGTAAAAATATTGTTTTGATTAACGTAAGTGGCAATTTTAAAAAGGTTTATTAAAATGTTTGAAAATCGTTTTACTGTTTCACCGTTCGCGTTCCGGGTTCGGTTTTACCGAATTCGGGGCGTGACAGTTTGGTATCAGAGCTCGAGGTTTCACACCTCGGACTGTACGTCAATTATGTGGGGAGAGTTGAGTCATTAAAAATCCCATCGTGCGTTGGTTGCGCAAGTCGAAAACCGTGTGTAGACTCGTAGTGACATGAGTCTTGTTTGATGTTGTGCGTATGTGCAGTACTGTTGTTACTGGCATAATGATTGTGTGACTGTCATGATGTTGTGTGTATGCTGCGTGAAACGTTTTTAGACGGTCACGTCTTGACTCAGGGGCGCCCTTGTAGTCGAACGTGACGGTGCTGATATCAAGTGGGTACAACGTAGTTCGGGGACGCCTGGACCGGGTTGTAACTACGTGATGTCAAAAAAATGAGATTTTACGATGAAAAAGGAGTAAATTTTAAAACTGATTGGCCTTGTGGGTGTAAGTTTTAAATTGGGTTGGCCTTGTGGGCATATGTTTTAAAATTGACTGTGATGTGTGTACGCTGATATTGCGTTGTGCTGTGGGTGAATTGTTGTTCGTGCATTTTGTAAGTATGTGATTGAAAGTGTGTGGCGCTCGAGTGTGCAGGTTGATTGTGATAGGAATAGGATGCGACTCTGCTAAGGGTAGACTTAGCATTGTGTGACGAGCGCGATTATGAGAACCGTGTGTTTTAACCGGTTGAGTATAGGCCGGAACGTCTAGGCTGGGTGAACGCTAGGGTGGTGAGTGTTTCGCCGTTGTGAGAGTCGCGAGTTAAGCGTGGGCGTGGGTTATGGACCCACCACACGGTGGTCGGAGTACGAGGCCAAGTTTACGGCACTGTCCCGCTTTGCACCAGTGATGGTGGTGGCTGAAGCGAACCGATACAGGAGGTTCGAGAGAGGGCTCAGAGCCCTGATTCTGGATCGAGTCCTCACCCTGAGGATTCGGGTGTATTCGGAGTTGGTGGACACGACGACAGTGGTGGAGCGAGGTCTCAAAGAGACTGCGAGGGTCCATGAGGTTCGGCAACGACTGAGCTTGTGCGTGTATCCATGGGGAGGATACTTACGAAATGACAGCCTTTGACGTAATCCTGGGAATGGATTGGCTTGCGAAGTACCGAGCGAATATAAACAGTTACCGGCGACGGGTGACAGTGTCAGCAGGCAACACGAGGGTCTCGTGTGTACTGGGCAGCAAGAACGGAGTTCTCCTATTGGCATTGGCCGCAGTGGAGGAAGTATCGACTACGTAGAGCCGAGAATTACCGCAAGTAGTGTGCGAGTTCCCTGAGGTCTTTCCCGATGAGTTGATCTGGTTGCCGCCAGTTCGCGAGGCCGAGTTCGGGATTAGCCTGATGCCAGGGACTACACCGAGATCACTGGCGCCGTACAGATCCGTGCCAGTAGAGTTGATTGAGCTGAAGCGTCAATTCGACGAGCTCCAGGAGGAGGAGTTATCCGTCCGAGCACATCGCCGTGGGGAGCGCCAACACTCTTCGTGAAGAAGAAGAGTTGAGCGCTGAGGATGTGTACAGACTACCGGAAACTGAACCGGGTTACGGTGAAGAACCGATACCTTATGCCGAGAATTGAAAATTTGTTCGACCGGTTGAGAAGGTCGACATGTTTCTCGAAGATCGATCTGCGATCCGGAGACTACCAGTTATCAGTCTGGGAGTGGGACATGATGAAGGGGCGAGGCACGTTCGGGCTTGAGCTAGAGGAGGCTATTGACGGCACAGCCATGTGTTTATTGATGGCTCAACCCACACTGCTTGCCCGAGTGTTAGAGGCGCAGGCTGAGGATGTCGAGACGACAAAGATCCGGGAGAGGGTTGAGAGTTGCGGTATCGAGGGGGGTTGTTCGTGCCGCGTAGTTGTGGAGACGACGTGCTGCGAGGGTCACATCATTCGCGTCTTACAGTGCACTTGGGTAGCACTAAGATGTATCGCGACATCAGGCGACATTTCTGGTGGAGCGGGATGCGGAGAGCGGTTGCAGAGTTAGTATCACGGTGCCTCACCTGTCAGCAGGTGAGAGCCGAACATCAGCGTCCCGCTGGGTTATTGCAGCCACTGCCGGTTGCACAGTGGAAATGGGAGCACGTCACGATGGATTTCGTGAGCGGTTAGCCGAGTTCGCCTACAACAACAACTTTCAGGCCAGTATCGAGATGGCACCGTTCGAAGCGTTGTATGGTAGGCCGTGTCGATCGCCTGTGTGCTGGGAAGAAGTGAGGAATAAGAGTTTACTAGGTCTAGAACTGGCCCGAGAGACGACTGAGTAGGTTGCACCGAAACGTGATCGGTTGAAGACCGCGTAGAGTCGGCAGAAGAGCTATGCTGACAGACGGCGCCGACCTCTCGAGTTCGTAGTTGGTGACCATGCATCCCTAGAGGAGAGTCTGAAGAATGGACTGGTACGTTTCAACCTCGGCGGAGGCAAGTTAGCCCCGCGGTATATCGGGCCTTCCGAGGTCTGAGTAGAGTGGGAGCAGTTGCATACTGACTTGCACTACCACCGCAACTTGGGAATGTCCACGTTTCCCAGTTGCGGAAGTATAATGGGGACCCCTCTCACGTCATTGAGTGGGCAGATGTCGAGGTGGCTGGTGATATCTCGTATGAGGAGACGCCGGTTCGAGTAATGGATACACGGGATCAGGTCCTGCGTGGCAAGACTGTCCGTCTAGTACAGGTACAATGGCGACACCGCGGAGCCGAGTCGACTTGGTAGCGCAAGGGCGAGGTTCGCGCGGAAATACCCCAACCTGACCGACTCCGGAAGTACGTTTGTTTCAAATTTCGCGGACGAAATTCCTTCAAGGGGGTAGATTGTAAGGACCGCTCCTGGTCAACGCTGGTCAATCGGCAGAAAAACGGAAAAATTTAAAATTTTGGAACAGACACCTAAATGAACCTAAAATTGACCCCGAGGGTCATATCAGACTTAAGTTGACCCCGGTATCGACCAAGGTGAGTTCTGGGTGACTCAGGGCAACTTTTTGACCAATTGGGAAAAGTTGACTTTTTGCCGAAAAAGTCAACCGAGCGACGTTTTGGTCCGTTCGAGGCCCGATTTGGATCCAAGAAGCTTAGTCGTTGTTACAATGGTCTTAGTTGGGCCGTTTCCTTGTAGCACGTGAAATTTCGTAATTTCTTGGAAATGGGCCCGTTCGGGGCCCGAGACGGCCGAATTTCGCGAATCTGACTGAAAAATATCTACAAAGATATTTTTCTAAGCAGTGGGACCCACTTGACACTTGTCACACATTTGGTGGTTGGTTTTTAAAATAAAGAAAAAGAAAGGAGAATGCTAGTTTTGTAAATAAGGGGTGGTTGGTGATAGTTTTGAACAAAACAAAAGGGAATGGCAGGGAGTGGTTCGGCCAAGAGAAAAAAAAAGGGAAAAAGGAAAGAGAAAGAAGAGAGGAGGAAAGGAAAAAGGAAAAGGAAAGAGTTTTTTTTGGAGATTTCCCAACGATCCGACCGATCGACTCAACGACTACGTATTCGAACTCCCCTCGTCATTCCCTACGGTGATAACCCATTCTTTTCTCGTTTTGGTATGTTTGAAAATTAGGGTTTGAGTTTAAACAAGTCAAATATGGTTGAGTTTTGGTTATAATTGGTTTAAAGACGAATGGTTGAGGTTTGGGGTTCGTTAGGAACGTTTTGGGGCGAAAAGGAAAATTTTCCTTTGGGGCCGTGTGTGGCCCACTTGCCCGGGCCTTGGGTTTTTCGTGTTCGGGTGGTTTTGGACGATCCCCGAATCGATAATTCACACCCGGAACGAATTATGGAATTAAATTGTGAAAATTGGAAATTTTGGGTTTAGAAACTTTAAACGCGAATGAAATCGCTCGGAAGTCGGAAATTGATTCTGTCGATTGCATTGGAACCCTTGAATTATTTTAGGATCGTAGGAACGAAAACGGGAATTTTCGGAGCCCCGGAAGGGCGTTTTCCGATCCCGGGCAGATTTGCCGAGCCGGGCGAATCGGGCCTTTCCGGGCCCGTGGTTGACAATGTCGAGTAATTGGAAGGTTTGGGAGTGATCGACATTGTCGGGGTTGCTTTTGGGCGTCAAATTCATTAAATTTCAGCTTTGTCTGCGAACTTAAAAAATGTTTCAATTTGTGATCATTCTAGACCGTGTCACCGACCGTGGAAAGAGGAGGCTAAGCGGGAAATATGAAGCTTTGCCGGAGCGAGAGCATCGGGTTTGACACACTTCAAGAGGTAGGGAAAAGTAGCCGGATATCGGCCTTGACTAGGGAAAGTTATCAGTAGAAATGCATGTAACACTGTTGGTGTCGTAGGATAAGTGAACTTGTCGAATAACAGAAGTGCATGTGACACTTGGTGGTGTCGTAGGTTGAGTGAACCTATCAAATAATAGAATTGCATGTGACACTTGGTAGTGTCGTAGGTTGAGTGAACCTGTCGAATAATAGAATTGCATGTGACACTTGGTAGTGTCGTAGGGGATCGAAACAAGAAGACAGTCTCGACTTCCACAAGGGTAAAGGAAGAAAAGGGGCTACAAGAGACTCACCTCGAGAACCACCTCTCCACCTAAGTTTGAAGTCGGAGAACAACCTTCCATCGGAGAGGGAGAACATGATCGAGAATGAAGACGACCCCAACAACAAAACTGAACAGGCACCGACAACGAGCTTCAGGCCGACAAAAGAAGTCAAGATCTGAGAAGTATCTAAAAAATGAGAAAGAACAACAGATTAAGCCCCAAAACCAGAAGACGAAGCCGACGAGAAGAGGAAGAGGAGTCAGTCATAGGGAGAAAAGGAGCTCCGGCAAGACGAGCTTCCAGATCTGAGCCCTAGAGACCGAGAGGCGAGGGGGCAGATTGTCAACTACGAACCAAGGTCTGAAGAGGCCTCCCCGTGGCTGCGAGGTCGGTGTGGCCGAAATAAGGAGCAATCAAGGACGGAGACGATGGCCAGGAACTTGAAACAAAAAAACGCCTAAAACAAGGGAAGACGGAGATGGTTTAGGAAGAAATGAAAGGGGGACAACTTCGCCGACGACAACCAGGGCCAGAAATCGTGGTTATCGTCGGCAGAAGGGAAGGTGACAGAGGGTGGCACACTTTAAGTTTGGGTTGTATGGAGTTAGAGAGAGAAACAAGTCTCTCTCCAACTTCTTGTGTATTGTTCAATTACTACCCTGACGTGTAATCCATATCATTAATTTTCCATCTATTTATCAAAATATTTAAAATTTGTTCCATTTTAACGGAATATTTTAAATTTTATCAGGAAATGGCCGTAATCAGAAAAAAGGTAGTCTAAAAGTATGGACAATCCAGAAGATATTTTTCCGCACATAAACACTACGCTAACTCAAGAGAAAAACTCTACACATCCCCTTTATATGGTTTAAGTACCCATCGTGATATTGTGGGCATGTATAACATTGACTTTAAGAGACTGGTTTTGAGTTTTCTCTCTAAGAATAACAAGGGTTTACAACCCCTTCTCACGCAGTCGCCGCCACCCGTACTCTCCGCTTCCTCCGACCACCTCTCCTCCCCCGATGGCCACCCCCACAATACCCTGCCACTCCCTCTCTGGCATGACTCCAATCCCACGGAGTTCCGATCGTGCATATCCGACTAGAGACACAAACTAAGCCACCATACCACCGATGTCCACTACCGGGAGACAAGGTGGCTTTTACGTGACGGGTATCACATGATTTTGGGATCCTGAGGGTGAGACGGTAAGTTGGTGCACGTTTCCACGACACCCATGTCGTATTGCCCTAGAGACGTCAAGATAACATGCCGATCTCCTACATGCGAAGCATTCCAGGCTGATCCAAAAAACAATCACCTATACAATTTTTCTCAAAGGTCCTTAAGAAACGCCGATCATGAGATAGTTTATTGTAGATTGTGTTTTATTTTCTGTTTCAACTCTTTTTACCGGTTTGAAATATGTAGTAAAAGATGGAATTGCATTATTGACTTAGATATTAAGAAACAGTCTTTCAGTCACTTTCCTTTCTTCTTCGATCTGTGCGACTGTGCCTAATTTTCTTCATTGAAGAATTTCATTCAACCCATTAACGACAATACACTTCAAATGGAGAGCGCTTCCGAATTGGTGCCATTTCCGTTGCTGACGACGCCGATCGAATCCAACTACAGGGCCTGCACCATTCCCTACAGATTTCCCTCCGACAATCCCAACAAGGCCACTCCTACTGAGCTTGCTTGGCTCGACGTCTTCCTCAATTCCATCCCCTCTTTCAAGTAAGCCCTTTCTGCTTCTCAATTTCTGATTTTTAACTTCTGGGTCTGCGTTTTTTCTATATTTCCTGTAATGGGTCTGGTAGTATTTTCGATTTTGGGTTTTGGGTAGCATGCGGATTTGTCGATGGTTTTGAGTCTTCACAAACTTTCTATACATATGACTCGAAGCTTGCAAAATATGTGAAGAATGAAAGGGTATAATTATGTAGAGACACTTGATGGGCTGCAAAACCAATTTAAAGCTACTTGATCCATGCATAGTGATGTACCAGTGGTGGCATTATGATGCCACTTTTCGTTGTCTTGACTTGGAAGTAGATAGCAGCCTGTTTGATACAAATGTTGAACAGCTTCTCCAGTCAAACTCTTATATTTATCTTTGAGAAGGATACTTGTTGGCCTAGCCGATTATAGATCACTTTCCGTGTTTAATTGGATTAATTATTGAAGCATTCTGGTACCTCCTTGTTGTAGCTAGCAGATAGAATCTAAGGGACTGTAGCAAAAAAAAGGGTCGTATTTTCTATCAGAATTTATTGAATACTAAAACTATTTTGCATTCTTGGATTGGTGAACTGAGGCCTTAACCCAGATGCAAAAGTGTCTGATGTGTACTAAGTCCCCCGCACATCGCGACTTCTCTAACCTTTTCACGCTTTGATAAGGAGCATAGCAAAGGCTAAATATCTGTGGTGCTTTCTCATCTCATGCCATGTACAATATGCGAGCTTTTCTAGAGTTAAAAAAAATTGAGATCGCATTGAGCATACATGGTGAGACCTTGGTGTGAAGCAACTGCCCCGTCACCATTATAAACTTGAGATCGCATTGAGCAGTTGTCTGTCTCCCTTTGAGGTCTCGTTCTTCAATTAGAATCTAGGGATAATGACAGAAATATACCGTGTACTTTACATTGTTTGCAGGTTGATACTGTTATCCTTTTTTTGTAGCAGGTTGTTACTGTATACTTTCTTTTAGTTGAACTATCTATAATGGAATTGAAGTCTGATGAAAGACTATACTACCCCCCACAAAAATCTTGGGGGTCTTGAGGAAGAAGGTTAATTTTGTCATTTTTGAAGTGAAAAAAAAGCACAAAATAGCGGTCTTGAGGAAGAAGGGTAGCAGGTTGTTACCCTGTACTATATTTTTCCGTTACCTGCAAATAGTTTAAAGTACATGGTATATTTCTGCCATTATCCTTACAATCTATCATATGGTCCATTATTTCCTGTTTTTCTATTATTTTTGGCTCAGGTAACACAATACCAAACCTTGTTTTGGTGCATGGTAAATCATATATTCAACAACCAATATTTGTCTCTCTCTACCTCCTGACCAAATACAAGTCTATGATTTGCAAATTTTGTACTTTGTGGCTTACAGTTTCAATGGCTATAATGTTGCTTTTAGCAAGTGAATATCCAAAAACTTGATATGTTACTATTGACTTGTTGCAGGAAACGAGCAGAGAGTGATACTACCGTTCCTGATGCTCCTGTAAGAGCTGAGAAGTTTGCTCAAAGGTATCACTACCCATATTTCTATAACCTGTCCAGTTGCACAACCCAAACTCTTGTTTTCAGAATGCACACATTATATATAGTCAGGTTAAAGAAAAATACACTTACAACCCCTGTGGAATATGTGGCTTCATGAAGCCACCTTGAAGTTTAAAATGTTGCTAAGTATATATTGTGACCGTTGACTTATCTATCATATCTAACAGCAGAAAGTTTTTCGTTACTTGTTGTGGGTTGGTAAAGTGCACTTTAGCATGCATGGAAAACTATTTTCTTTAAACTTGACGAATCGGCAAATTTGTTCTTCACTCTTTCTGTTTATGCCATCTCTTAATGTCCACAAATAGTATTCACGTTGAAAAGAGTGGGTCTAATGGAACCCGTGGAGCAATGATACCAATAGCATGCTACCATAGAGAATGAGCTCCATTGCAGTTGTTTGATAAGAATTTTACAGCATGATAAAAAATACCCACTGGTGGATTTCTGCATTTTGATCTGGACAGAAGCTAATAGTTTCTCTTTTACCTGAAGTCAAGCCTTCAAGGTGGCTCCTTGAAACACCCTCTAAGTCTAAGTCATAGTATCTTAATGTAGATACGTGTATGCAGGGTAAAAATCATATTTGTTAGGCCTGGAAATTCACAATCTTTTTATCGGGAAATTATTTACTCAAAGAATATAGGGTTCCCACCCCCCACTTCAGGACACTAATTCTTCTTTTGTTAGAGCTCCTTTCTAGTTTAAAGGATGCCTTGATCCCATGATACATCAATCATAAAAAGATTGGTGCTCTTTGCTTATACGTAAGCAAGTGCCAAATCTTGGTACACATCTCTGATAAAAAAAATAATAATTTAGAGTTGATGAAACTATATTTAAGAATTGATTAAATTGTATTAGAGCCTTGATAAACAAATTCAATATTTCATCAACTCTCAAACAAAGTTTTATCAACTCTCACATACATTTGTATCACTCATGAACAAATTTTATCAACTCTTAAACACAATTTTATCAACTCTCAAATACGATTGTATCACTTGAGTTCATGCTCGAGTTCAATTTTATCAACTCTGGAACGTTGATAAATTACAGTTTTATCAACTTTTGGAGGGAATATTTTTATCAACATTCAGTTCAATTTTTTCAACTCTAAGGGTGGTTCTCAATTTGTAGGTTAATAAATGGTTCTCAACAGATAATGTTAGGACCCTGACTTCTGGATTGCATTATAGGGCCGAAATACGTTGTCGCAATGGTGGATGACACGAGCTCGTTTAGAGAGAGCTCTGACCTCAATGTTTATTTCCAATTGCAGCAGTTATTTCATGTATTGTTTCATAAGAATTACTCATTACATTTTGTTTGTCAAGGTATGCTGCAATACTTGAAGACTTCAAAAAAGATCCTGAAAGTCATGGTGGCCCACCTGATGGCATTGTAAGCCAATTTTCAGATGCACATATTCATTACCATATTACAAAGCAAGATCTAATTTTTTTTGTCCTCGTGGACATTGTGGCCTGTTCTAGCTTCTCTGCAGGCTCAGGGAGCAAATCCTCAGGGAATTGGGATTTAGAGACATATTCAAAAAAGTCAAGGTAAGCGTTAAATTTTCATTTACTGTTTCAATCTTGGAGTTTTTATTTTGTTTTTATTTTGTTTTTTTATTTCTTATAATCCTCTCCCACTAGCTTTATACAATTACGGCACTACCCCTGCCACCTCAGTAAGTATAAAAAAAATGGGTCCAACATGCTATGTATTCAAACTCACCTTTAACTGTTCCAATATAATTTTAAACTATAGTGTTTTGTAATTGTAGACTACTTTTTTATTCCAATTTAACCCTAATACTTGTTTTAGTGTTTCAATTCAGTTGTGAAGTTTGGACAACTGTTAAATTTCTAGAATATTATTGATGATCAATATTCTTGTCTACCAATATTATGAGACCATCCCTTTATATAGGCATTAACTCTATACAAAATAGGAAATATTAATACTAAACAATATAGGAAACCAAACTAAACTAGGAATAGGTAATACTTGTAACTGGAAATAAACTAAACTCTAACAATTTCTTATAATCCTCTCCCACTAGCTTTATACAATTACGACACTACCCCTGCCATCTCAGTTAGTAAAAAAAGGGTCCAACATGCTATGTATTCAAGCTCACCTTTAACTCAAATAAAATGTTCCAATATAATTTTAACCTATAATGTTTTGTAACTGTAGACTACTGTTTTATTCCAGTTTAACCCTAGTATTTGTTTTAGTGTTTCAATTCAGATGTGAAGTTTGGACAACTGTTTCAATTATTCCATACCGTCTAAATCAGTTACTCTACTGGAACTATTTGTTCAAACTTTTAGAACTAAATTGGATCCAAAACATTACTTCAAAAATAATTTGGAATAAATAGGACTAATCTGGGATACAGCACTAAAACTTAGGACTATTTTGGAACATATTTCTTAACTTAAAAATTTGAGGGATAATATCATAAAGTTACCCTTAACTTTTAGTTATTTTCAAAAAGTCACACTTAACTTTAAAAGGTGTTGAAATAAGAAGTTGTTCTTATTCACTTAGTTACAATGTACAAAGGTACTAGCTATATATATATACAAATACATGACTCTTCAAATACCCTACTAATGATGAGAGACTCTTAGACTTCTAGGACCATTAATGGGTGTCCCTTAGACTCCCACATTTATTACACTCCCCCTCAAGCTGATGCATAGATGTTAATCATGCCCAGCTTGTTACAAAGATAATCAACCCGAGTACCCGAAAAGCTTTGGTGAACATATCTCCTAACTGTTCTCCGGTCTTTACATACGCGGTAGTAATCAAATTCTGCTGAAGCTTTTCACGGACGAAATGACAGTCAATCTCGATATGCTTAGTTCGTTCATGGAATACATGATTTGAGGCAATATGAATAGCAGCTTGATTATCACACCATAATTTTGCGGGCATGGAGACTTGGAGACTGAGTTCTGAAAGTAATTGATAGATCCACATTATCTCAGCAACCGATTGAGCCATGGCTCTATACTCTGATTCTGCACTAGAACGTGAGACAACGTTTTGTTTCTTACTTTTCCACGAGACTAAGTTTCCTCCCACAAATACACAATATCCCGACGTGGATCGTCGATCAATCTTGGATCCTGCCCAATCTGCATCTGTGAAGCATTCTATATGAATATTATTGTGGTTTTGGTAGAGTAAACCACGTCCTGGTGCTCCTTTTAGATATGCCAGAATATGTTCAAGAGCAGTCCAATGTTCAACAGTAGGGGAGGACATAAACTGACTTACAATGCTTACGGAGTATGCAATATCAGGCCGAGTCACCGTAAGGTAGTTCAGTTTCCTCACAATTCTCCTGTACCTCTCTGGATTCTCCAATAGTTCACCTTCTTTCACGAGTTGCATATTTGAGGTAATGGGACAGAACATGGCTTGACTCCTAGCTTTCCAGTTTCTGATAACAAATCCAACACATATTTTCTCTGAGATAAGAATATGCCCTTCTTGCTCCTTGATACTTCAACTCCCAGAAAGTACTTCAAGACTCCCAGGTCTTTGGTATTAAACTGGCTGTGGAGAAAAGCCTTTAGAGAAGAGATACCCAATTTATCGCTGCCAGTGATAACAATGTCATCTACATATACAACTAGAAGAATAACACCTGCTGGGGATTTCTTGTAAAACACAGAATGATCGGACATGCTCTTGTTCATTCCAAACTTTTCAACCACTTGGCTAAACATTCCAAACCAAGCTCGAGGACTCTGTTTGAGGCCATATAATGATTTCCGAAGGTGACATACCAGTCCACACTCCCCCTGAGCAACAAAACCAGGAGGTTGCTCCATATAGACTTCCTCATGCAAGTCCCCGTGAAAGAAAACATTTTTAATATCCAGTTAGTATAAAGGCCAATCATAAGTGGCTGCCAAAGAGATAAACAATCGCACAGAGGTTAGCTTAGCAACAGGGGAGAAAGTATCAAAGTAATCCACTCCATAAGTTTGAGCAAAGCCTTTGGCCACGAGTCGAGCCTTAAGGCGGGCTACAGAGCCATCAGAGTTAAATTTAACAGCAAACACCCACTTACAACCAATAGCCTTCTTCTCGGGAGGCAACGGGATCAACTGCCAAGTACCATTCGTATCCAGTGCACTCATTTCTTCTATCATCGCTGAACGCCAGCCAGGATGGGATAGCGCCTCATTAACAGTTTTAGGAATCGAGACTGAATCAACAGAGGCTATGAAAGAACATGATGAAGGAGACAATTGATCATATGACACAAAGGAAGAGATAGGATACGTACATTGTCGTTTACCTTTGCGGAGGGCAATGGGAAGATCGTCAGGATCTTGAGGCGAAGAGGAACTTGGCTCCGGACATGCAGCGGGTGGTGCTTGACGACGGGAATAAATGTGACGGATAGGCAGTGGTGGTGGTGGTGGTGGGTCCGGAATAACAGATGGTGTTGGTGTGGTGGTGGGCAGTAAAACAGGAGGTGCTGGTACAATCGGTTCTCGATGAGAGATGTGGTAGATTAGCAAGTCATCGGTCTCCTCCTGTCTTGGAGTATGAGGAATTGCCGAATAAAAGAAGGGACAATGTTCCATAAAAGTGACATCAATGGAGACTAGATATCGATGAAGATCAGGACAATAACAACGATAACCCTTCTGTACCCGAGAATATCCCAAGAAAACACATTTAACAGACTTAGGATCCAGTTTCGTACGAACAGGACGAACATCACGAACAAAACACGTACTCCCAAAGATACGAGGAGTAATAGGGAAAAGAGGTTTGGTAGGAAATAAGACCTGATATAGGATGTCACCCTGAAGGACAGATGATGGCATACGGTTAATGAGAAAACATGCAGTTGAGACAGCGTCAGCCCAAAAACATTTTGGTACATGAGTCTGAAATAAAAGGGCTCTTGCAGTTTCAAGAAGATGTCTATTCTTTCTTTCAGCAACCCCATTTTGAGATGGAGTATCAACACAAGATGATTCATGAAGGATACCATTCTGGGCCATGTAAGTAGTGAATGGCTCAGAAAAGTATTCTTTGACATTATCACTTCTCAAAATACGAACATTAGAACCAAACTGAGTTTGTATTTCAGCACAAAAGGCAGTAAAATGAGAAAATAACTCAGAACGATTCTTCATGAAATAAAGCCATGTAGTTCGAGAAAAATCATCCACAAAAGAAACAAAATACCGAACCCCAGTTTTAGACACTACAGGTGACGGACCCCAAACATTAGAATGGACTAATTCAAAAGGAGAGTTGACTCTTTTCTTGACTCGAGGAGTAGAGGGGACACGATGATGCTTAGCAAACCGACATGCTTCACAATCAAAAGATTGTACCTTCTCAAACTAGGGATAAAGCTTCTTCAAGGTTGGAAGAGACGGATGGCCAGAGCGACAATGGGCTTCAAGTAAGGTTAAGGAGGCTGAATAAGCGACTGGTGGTGTGGGTTTCTCGGTATTCATGATGTAAAGCCCCCCAACTCATATCCTTCACCAATAATCCGCTTCGTCAAAAGATCCTGAAACAGACAATGATCAGGATAAAATGAGACACAACAATTTAGGGCACGGGTAACTTTACTGATGGACATTAAATTAAACGAGAATCCAGGTAAGCTTAAGACCGAAGGTAGAGAAATGGATGATGTGAGGCGGACCGTCCCAGACCCGAGAACAGAGCACTGAGAACCATCAGCTAAGCTTACAGAGGAACATGAAGTACGAGGCTCAAAAGTGTCAAGTAATTTGGGGTTACCTGTCATGTGATTTGTGGCACCAGAATCAAGGACCCATTGAGAGGGGGATTTGGATGAAACGAGGCACTTAGGTAGATTATCCGACTCAGCGGCAGAGGTGACAGAGTGAGATGAGTGCGTGGATGTATCCTGGTACTGGCGAAGGCGTTCATACTCAGCTGCAGATATAGTGATGGTCTGATCAAAGGAAGTAGCAGCAACATTGGCAGATGATCGTGGGACCAACTTTGGGCAGGATTTCTTGGTATGTCCTGGTTCATTACAATAGAAGCAGATAACTCCCCCTGTCTCTTGATTTCGATTATTCCAACGACCAGGATTACTTGCTCGTCCACTTCCCCTATGAGCGCCTCTCACATAAGGGCGAGAATTGAGAGGCCCGCGTGAATGACCAATAAGAGCATTATGAACCTCGGGGGCAGATGACACTTCTCCTTTCTGGGTATCTGTGCGAAGAACTCTGCTAAACACCTCGACCAACGAGGTTAGCTCTGTGCTAGAAAGGATTTGAGATTTGGCCGATTCAAACTGAGAGCCAAGTCCTGCAAGAAAGCTCATTATCGCCATTTGTTCTCGCTGTGTCTGTTGAACCTTAACATCTGTGCTGAACGGCATTACTGCATTAAGTTCTTCATAAGTCTTCTTAAAGTTCATGAAATAGGTTTGTAGGGATTGTCCTCCTTGCTCAGCACGATAAAAGCCCTGACAAACATCATAAATACGAGCAACATTCCCTTTCCCAGAATAAACAAAGTCCAAATAATCCATTAACTCTTTCACATACTCACAGTGATTAATCAAGCTAACCACTTCAGGGTCGATAGAGTTCCTGATTTGAAGGAACAAGCGTGCATCATCACGCAGCCAATCTTTCTTAGCTTCCTCATCAGTAGGGGGGTCATCAGACAAGTGATCATCTTTTGAAATACTTCGTAAGTAAATACAAACACTCTTTGACCAACCCGGATAATTAGGTCCAGTCAATTTGTGATCGGTAATTCTTGACATTACGGGGATACTTTCCATCAAAACAGTACTTTTGGTCTCTTCGGCCATTCAAATAAATAGAGAGTAGAATCGAATAATAATGGATGGAAAATACCCGGATTAGGCAGCCAGAAACGAGGAAATACCAGCACTGTTTTTCGCTGGGGCGCGGGCGGCGGCAGGCTACGACGCGTGGCGTCACGCGCGGTGGCAGGCGGTGGTGCGTGGCTTCACGCGCGGCGGCGGACGGCGGCGCGTGGGGCCCACGCGCGGTTGTGGGCGGCGGCGAAAAAATCCAGAAACTCGCCGGAGGCCGGTTTTGCCTTTCTGAAGCCTCACTCTCCGAAGGTGAGATAAAATTCCAACTGGCAGCTTGTCAAACGATCCAAAACAGATTCAAAACCACCTTAGCTTCTCGAGGCAAGTGAGTTTCCGGTGGTGGTCGGATGAGTCTCAAATTTCAGATATAGGCAACCCAGAAGAACCTCTAACTTATGGGATAGGAGGTGAGAAACAAGAATTAACGAAAAAGAAACAACCTGCCCACCTGGCAGTGAAAGTGCACACCGGACACCAATGGAGGCTCACTCCTAAATTCCCTAATCCCTCGGAGCTGATAACCACAGCTCTGATACCATGTTGAAATAAGAAGTTGTTCTTATTCACTTAGTTACAATGTACAAAGGTACTAGCTATATATATACAAATACATGACTATTCAAATACCCTACTAATGATGAGAGACTGTTAGACTTCTAAGACCATTAATGGGTGTCCCTTAGACTCCCACATTTATTACAAAAGGTAACAAGCCGGTACCTTAAATTCTAATTTTGCTCAAATTAACCAACGATGTTAACTTTTTTAACAGAAGATACATTTTTTTCAAAAAAATACCTAAACTACCCCTAACTCATTTAAACCCTACACTACCCCTTATCCATTCATCTATTTCTTCCCCATTCCATCTTTTTGTCTCTGCCAGAGCTCAAGACCTCCCATAGTGTCTCCACTACCCGCCACCCCTCCTCCGGCCACTTCTCCTCTGGTCGGCTCTCTATCTCCCGCCGCCACACACCATCTGGCGCCTCTTGCATCTCCACCGGGCGCCGTCCTCGCTCCTTCTCCTTCAAAGGTGAAGTCAGCTCCGACCCCTTCGCCTCTCACATCTAGCCCGCTGGTGCTCCGTCGTTGAGCCTCGACGCCCTCTCTCCTGGCCCATCTAGTCAGACCGACCTCGTATTTCTTATACAGATCTACTATGTTATAGGTTTGATACATACATACAAAGTCAAAACAATGGGTTTCGGACAAAGAAATCGGGGGATGGGGATTAGGGTGGGGCAGATTTTGTTGGGGTTAACTACTGGAGATGTATTGAAATTGAACCGGTGATGCGTTGAAACAGGAAAAAATTTGAGTTGGATGATTGCTTTTCTGGTGTATAAATCGTGCAGTGAAATTTTAGTATGGATGGTTTGGTTGAAGTCTGAATTTCACTGTGAATGGTCATTGACTGGATCAAGATTACTAATTCAAATTGAAAATAAAGTAAGATGTGTTGAATTTTTTCGATAAGTTTCAAAAAATTTCACTGTGAATGGTCATTGACTGGAACAGGATGTGTTGAAAAACAAAACTAAGGAAGAAAAGTTAATGAAAACTAAAGAAGAAAATCTTGTTTTATATATTTTTAAATTAAAATATGATATATATATATATATACATATATTTAAATAAAATCAGATTTTATATATTTTAAAAAATGAAATTTGATATATATATCTTATATAAAATCTGATTTGCATATATAAATAAAATTAATGAAAATAAATATTTTTTTAATAAAAATCAAATAATAAACGAAAGGAAATAAAAAAAAGTTTAGAATTGATGAAAAAATATTTATTTTTTAAAATCAATAAAAATAAATAATATAAATAATTAAATCAAAATTTATAGTTAATGAAAGGAATAATTGTCAAAACATGCACTAAAGTTTCGTCCACAAATGAAATAGTGCACAACGTTTCGTCCACGTTGTGTGGCTACCCTAAAGTTTCGTCCACAAAATGAAATAGTACACAATGTTTCGTCCACGCTGTGTGGCTACCCTAAAGTTTCGTCCACAAATGAAATAGTGCACAACGTTTCGTCCACGTTGTGTGACTACCCTAAAGTAATTTGTTGATTTAGGTTTCATAAGTAATTCTAAGTAATTTTACTAACTGTTGTAATAAGAAAATGTTCTTATTCACCTTAATCAGAATATACAAAGGGACTACATATATATACACATATTGGTGACTCTTCCACTACCCTACTAGTGGTAATAGGGTCTCTTAGACTTCTAGGCCTATTAGTGGGTGACCCTTAGTCTCCCATATTTATTACACTCCCCCTCAAGCTGATGCATAGATGTTAATCATACCCAGCTTGTTACAAAGATAATCAACCCGAGTACCCAGAAGTGCTTTGGTGAACATATCTCCTAATTGTTCTCCGGTCTTCACATACGCGGTAGTAATCAAATTCTGCTGAAGCTTTTCACGGACGAAGTGACAGTCAATCTCGATATGCTTGGTTCGTTCATGAATTACGGGATTTGAGGCAATATGAATAGCAGCTTGATTATCACACCATAATTTTGCTGGCATGGAGACTTTGAGACCGAGTTCTGAAAGTAGTTGATAGATCCACATTATCTCAGCAACTGATTGAGCCATGACTCTATACTCTGATTCTGCACTAGATCGTGAGACAACATTTTGTTTCTTACTTCTCCATGAGACTAAATTTCCTCCCACAAACACACAATATCCCGACGTAGACCGACGATCAATTTTGGATCCTGCCCAATCTGCATCTGTGAAGCATTCTATATGAGTATGATTGTGGTTCTGGTAGAGTAAACCACGTCCTGGTGCTCCTTTTAGATATGCCAAAATATGTTCAAAAGCAGTCCAATGTTCAACAGTAGGGGAGGACATAAACTGACTTACAATGCTTACTGAGTATGCAATGTCAGGCCGAGTTACTGTAAGATAGTTCAGTTTCCCCACAATTCTTCTGTACCTCTCTGGATTCTCAAATAGTTCTCCTTCTTTCACGAGTTGCATATTTTGAGGTAACGGGGCCGAACATGGCTTGACTCCAAGTTTCCCAGTTTCTGACAATAAATCCAGCACATATTTTCTCTGAGATAAGAATATGCCCTTCTTGCCTCTTGATACTTCTACTCCCAGAAAGTACTTCAAGACTCCCAGGTCTTTGGTATTAAACTGGTTGTGGAGAAAAGACTTCAAAGAGGAGATGCCCAAGTTATCGCTGCCAGTGATCACAATGTCATCGACATATACAACTAGAAGAATGACACCTGCTGGAGATTTCTTGTAAAACACAGAATGATCGGACTTGCTCTTGCTCATTCCAAATTGTTCAACTGCTTGGCTAAACTTTCCAAACCAAGCTCGAGGACTCTGTTTGAGACCATATAAAGATTTCCGAAGGTGACATACCAATCCACACTCCCCCTGAGCAACAAAACTAGGAGGTTGCTCCATATAGACTTCCTCATTCAAGTCCCCATGCAAGAAAGCATTTTTGATATCCAATTGGTATAAAGGCCAATCATAAGTGACTGCCAAAGAGATAAACAATCGCACAGAGGTTAGCTTAGCTACAGGGGAGAAAGTATCATAGTAATCACTCCATAAGTTTGAGCAAAGCCTTTGGCCACGAGTCGAGCTTTAAGGCGGGCAACAGAGCCATCAGAGTTAAATTTAACAGCAAACACCCACTTACAACCAATAGCCTTCTTCCCGGGAGGCAACGAGATCAACTGCCAAGTACCATTCGCATCCAGTGCACTCATTTCTTCTATCATCGGTGAACGCCAGCCAGGATGGGACAGTGCCTCATTAACAGTTTTGGGAATTGAGACTGAATCAATAGAGGCTATGAAGGAACATGATGAAGGAGACAATTGATCATATGACACAAAGGAAGAGATAGGATACGTACATTGTCGCTTACCTTTGCGGAGGGCAATGGGGAGGTCGTCAGGATCTGGTGGCGAAGAGGAACTTGGCTCCGGGCATGCGGCGGGAGGTGCTGGACGACGGGAATAAATGTAACGGATAGGCAGTGGTGGTGGTGGTGGGTCCGGAATAACAGATGGTGTGGGCGTGGTGGTGGGTTGTAAAACAGGAGGTGCTGGTACAATCGGTTCTCGATGAGAGATGTGGTAGACTAGCAAGTCATCGGTCTCCCCCTGTCTTGGAGTGTGAGGAATTGCTGAATAAAAGAAAAGACAATGTTCCATAAAGGTGACATCAATGGAGACAAGGTATCGATGAAGATCAGGACAATAGCAACGGTAACCCTTCTGAACCCGAGAATACCCCAAGAAAACACACTTAACAGACTTACGATCTAATTTTGTACGAGTAGGACGAACATCACTAACAAAACACGTACTCCCAAAGATACGAGGGGTAATAGGAAAAAGAGGTTTGGTGGGAAATAAGACTTGATATGGGATGTCACCTTGTAGGACAGATGAAGGCATACGATTGATGAGAAAACACGCAGTTGAAACAGCATCAGCCCAAAAACATTTTGGTACATGAGTTTGAAATAAAAGTGCTCTTGCAGTTTCAAGAAGATGTCTATTCTTTCTTTCAGTAACTCCATTTTGAGACGGGGTATCAACACAAGATGATTCATGAAGGATACCATTCTGGCCCATGTAAGTAGTGAATGACTTAGAAAAGTATTCTTTGGCATTATCACTTCTCAAAATACGAACATTAGAACCAAACTGAGTTTGTATTTCAGCACAAAAGGCAGTAAAATGAGAGAACAACGCAGAACGGTTCTTCATGAAGTAAAGCCAAGTAGTTCGAGAAAAATCATCCACAAAAGAAACAAAATACCGAACCCCAGTTTTAGACACTACAGGTGACGGACCCCAAACATCAGAATGGACTAATTCAAAAGGAGAGCTGACTCTTTTCTTGACTCGAGGAGTAGAGGGGAGACGATGATGCTTAGCAAACCGACATGCTTCACAATCGAAAGATTTACCTTCTCAAACTGGGGATAAAGCTTCTTCAAGATTGGAAGAGACGGATGGCCAGAGCGACAATGGGCTTCAAGTATGGTTAAAGAGTCTGAACAAGCGATTGATGGAGCGGGTTTCTCGGTATTCATGATGTGAAGCCCTCCCGACTCATGTCCTTCACCAATAATCCGCTTCGTCAACAGATCCTGAAACAGACAATGATCAGGATAAAATGAGACACAACAATTTAGAGCACGGGTAACTTTACTGATGGACATTAAATTAAACGAGAGTCCAGGTAAGCTTAAGACCGAAGGTAGAGAAATGGATTGTGTGAGGCGGACCGTCCCAGACCCAACAACAGGGCACTGAGAACCATCAGCTAAGCTTACGGAAGAACATGAAGTACGAGGCTCAAAAGTGTCATGTAATTTAGGGTTACCTGTCATGTGATCTGTGGCACCAGAATCAAGGACCCACTGAGGGGGGGATTGGGACGAAATGAGGCACTTAGGTAGATTACCTGACTCAGCGGCAGAGGTGACAGAGTGAGATGAGTGCGTGGATGTATCCTGGTACTGGCGAAGGCGGTCATACTCAGCTACCGATATAGTGATGGTCTGATTAGAGGAAGTAGCAGCAACATTGGCAGACGATCGTGGGATTAATTTTGGGCACGATCCCTTGGTATGTCCTGGTTCCTTACAATAGAAGCAGATAACTCCCCCTGTCTCTTGATTTCGATTATTCCAACGACCAGGATTACTTGCTCGTCCACTTCCCCTATGAACGCCTCTCCCATAAGGGCGAGAATTGAGACCGCGTGAATGACCAATAAGAGCATTAAGAACCTCGGGGGTAGATGACACTTCTCCTTTCTGGGTATCTGTGCGAAGAACTCTGCTAAACACCTCGACCAACGAGGTTAGCTCTGTGCTAGAAAGGATTTGAGATTTGGCCGATTCAAACTGAGAGCCAAGTCCTGCAAGAAAGCTCATTATCGCCATTTGTTCTCGCTGTGTCTGTTGAACCTTAACATCTGTGCTGAACGGCATTACTGCATTAAGTTCCTCGTAAGTCTTCTTGAAGTTCATGAAATAGGTTTGTAGGGATTGTCCTCCTTGCTCAGCACGATGAATGCCCTGACAAACATCATAAATACGAGCAACATTCCCTTTTCCAGAATAAACAAAGTCCAAATATTCCATCAACTCTTTAACATACTCACAATGGTTAATCAAACTAACCACCTCCGGGTCAATAGAGTTCCTAATTTGAAGGAACAAGCGTGCATCATCACGCACCCATTCTCTCTTAGCTTCGTCATCAACAGGGGGGTCATTGGAAAGATGATCATCCTTTGAAATACTTCGTAAATAAATACGAACACTCTTTGACCAACCCGGATAATTGGGTCCAGTCAATTTGTGATCGGTTATTCGGGACATTATGGGAATGCTTTCCATTGAAACAATACTTTTATTCTCCTCGGCCATTCAAATGAAGTAAAGAGTAGAATCGAAAATAGATGGAAAATACCCGAACCAGGCTGGTCGAAACAGGGAAAAAGAGCCTCTGTATTTTTTTTCTGGGTGGCGGACGGCGGCGGCGGAAATTTCCAGAAACCAGCGGTCGGCCGGTTTTGCCCTTCTGAAGCCTCACTCGCCGGAGGTGAGACAAAAACAGCCCTGGAACCTTGTAAAACGCTTCGAACAGATTCAAAAACACCTTAACTTCTCTAGGCAAGTGAGACTGCGGTGGTGATCGAATGGGTCTCAAATTTCAGATACCAACAACCCAGAATAACCTCTAACTTATGGGATAGGAGGTGAGAAACAAGAATTAACGAAAGTGAATCAACCTGCCCTCCTGGCAGTGAAAGTGCACACCGGGCACCAATGGAGGTTCACTCCTAAATTCCCTAATCCCACAGAGCTGATAACCACAGCTCTGATACCATGTTGTAATAAGAAAATGTTCTTATTCACCTTAATCAGAATATACAAAGGGACTACATATATATACACATATTGGTGACTCTTCCACTACCCTACTAGTGGTAATAGGGTCTCTTAGACTTCTAGGCCTATTAGTGGGTGACCCTTAGTCTCCCATATTTATTACACTAACAAATGTTCGTGGACGAAACTTTAGGGTAGCCACACAACGTGGACGAAACATTGTGCACTATTTCATTTGTGGACGAAACTTTAGTGCATCTTTTGACAATTATCCCTTAATGAAAATATAATAAGTTTAGAATTAATTAAAATTGAAAAAAATTAAAATTAATGAAAAATGGCATTTTTTTGAAACATCTGTGGAGTGGCATGGGGTTTAAAATTAGATTTTATGTAAGGGGTATTTTAGTCTTTTTATATTTTTTTGGATGGAAAGTTGACGCCGTTGACTAATTTGAGCAAAACTGTAAGTTCAGGTATCCGTTTGTTACTTTTTAAAGTTAAGTGTAACCTTTTGAAAATAGCTGAAAGTTAAGGGTATTTTTGTGATATTATCCCAAAATTTGATTATGTACCCCTTCATCCGAAGATAAATGTTCGATTAGACTATTTGCAGAATTTAATGTTTAACTTTCTACTCTTTACCATTGTGTGTTCCCATATCTCTACTACTCAAGTTGTTATATTCAACTTATGGGGGTAACATTGGTAATACATATCTAATTAACTAACCAAAATGGAATACTAGTTTTCAGACACCCGTCTTAGAAAAGCGAGACACTTATTCGGGGAGGGAGTAATACAACCCATATGAGCAATGCATAATTCAATATTGTAAATACCTTTTCTCTCTGTGCCCATATGCAGGATGAAGAGAATGCAAAAGCTATCTCATTGTTCAAAGATGTAGTTTGTCTCAATGATGCTATTGACGATGAAAGCAATCGTCTAGAGACCTTGGTTAAGGGAATATTTGCTGGAAATATATTTGATCTTGGCTCTGCTCATGTAGGTTGATATTTTTTTTTTTAAATATTTGCTGCTTCATCAATTTATCTGGGAATAATTGCAAAAAAGTACCCTGAGATATTAACTTTTTGCAACTTGTAGCCCTCTTCTTTGATAATTGCAAAAAAGTGCCATGAACTTACCTTATTATTGCATTTTGTGTAAGTTTTCTCTAAATGACGATTTTAACCTTTAAAAAAAAAGTAAAAAAAAAAACAAAAAGCCTAGAATTTTAATGTCTTTTAAATTTCTTCCTCTTTAGGAAGGACATTAAGAAAGCTAAAAATTCTTGATTTTTTTACTTATTATTTTTAAATTTTTTGGGTAAAATTGTCATTTTGAAACAAACTTGCACAAAGTGCAACAAAAAGGAAAGTTCAGGGCACTTTTCTGCAATTACCAAGGAAGAGGGCTGCAACTTGCAAAAAGTGAATACCTCAGGGCATCTTTTTGCAATTATCCTATGTATCTATAACTAAAACTGCACTTTTTTTCATTGAAAATGGATGAGATTGGGTTAGATACTTATGCAACATAACTAGTCCTTGATGACATATCAATGTGTTTCATTAGCACTTACCTTTTCACAAGTAATATCTTTCTTTTCTTCATTGCTTGAAGCTTGCTGAGGTGTTCTCAAAGGACGGAATGTCATTCCTTGCTAGCTGTCAAAATATTGTCCCTCGGCCTTGGGTCATTGATGATTTGGATACTTTCAAACTGAAATGGAGCAAGAAATGTTGGAAAAAGGCAAGTTTATCATGTCATTAATTCATTGTACAAATATGGAATAGCTTCATTGTTTATACAAAAATTTCACAAACTTGCTATGAACTAGTTTAAAAAAATGACTGCGGGGGCATTTTTGTCATTTGCCTTGCACGTGACTAAAAATCTGATTTTTTTCCTCTTACATTTAACACCACTTGGGTTTTATGAAGCTTTAAAATTGTTTTTTGTAGTCATTTAACCGGGTCTTAAATTGAAGGTTTTTTTTTTGTTTGTTTGTGCGAAATTGGGTCATAGTACGACGCATGTTTATGAAATGATCCCTTGTTTATAAGGATCTACTGTCTCCTTTTTCATAAATCTTTAAAGAAAGATCTTATTCACGTGCCTCTCGTTCTAATGAGCTCTTTTTTGTCATGACAGGCTGTTATTTTTGTTGACAATTCTGGTGCAGATATTATTCTGGGCATTTTGCCATTTGCTAGAGAGTTACTTCGACGTGGAACTCAGGTTTCTTATTAGATTCTGTTTCTTACTATGGAGCTGTCTTAATGTTAATCATTAAATAGTGTCTACTGTGAAGAAAGAAAAAGTGAATCAGTATCAGAAATTCAATTATATTTGTCTCAGTAGCTCTCTTTTTTCCTTTTCAAAAGTTTTATACTGAGTGCTAAATTATTTTTCATTTCAAGCTTCAATATGATTTAATGTCTCAACTTGATGTCATGTTAAGTGAGCAAAATTGATTATTATTATTATTTCATCTGAATTCAGGTTGTATTGGCAGCAAATGACTTACCTTCCATCAATGACGTGACGTACACAGAATTAATAGAAATCATATCAAAGGTGAGAGAAAAGATATTATTTTTACCTTATACTTTAGAGGGATATTCTGTCAAAAAAGTATACTAACTTGGGTACCTTTCTCACTTAAACCAGACTTTCAATTTTTTTCGCTTAACCACACTGAACTTTCAAATTTTCTCACTTTACTCTATTTTGATAGTATATAAAAAATTAGTTCTATCAGATTTACTTATTATTATTCATGAGATGATTTCATACTTCTAATGCTATCTTAGGTTAAAATGAAATGCATGCAACATTATTTTTCTTTATATTTTGTAGAATTCTCGTTTTATTTCGTTCTTATGCATGAAAGAACAAGAAAAACAAATAATGTATTTTGCTCTAATTTAATCATGCTATGATTATTGTCCAATTTGGTGAAGTTGGGTGAAACTTATTGTAGCATTGACATATTCTTGAAATTTCTAAAATTGAGGGGTATTTTTGTCATTTATTACCAAATTATAGTAAATGACGAAAATACCCTTAATTTTTAGATTGTTTGCTGATGCTCAACTTCTAACATAAGCTGCAATATATCAGTTGAAGGATGAAGAAGGGAAGATCGCTGGTGTTGATACTACAAATCTTTTCATTGCTAATTCTGGGAATGATTTGCCAGTAAGATAATTATGATGCAATTCTTAGCACACATAATGTTCTCTATTAACTGGATAATGAATATTCCCTACAGGTTATTGATCTTACAAGCGTCACACAAGAGGTTGCTTACCTGGCAAGTGATGCTGACTTAGTTGTCTTGGAAGGGATGGTAAGTTTATACCGATTCATTGCAACAGTCAAGCATTATAAAACTTTGGGGTGGTGGCAAAAAAGTACCCTATATTATATTTTTTTGCAGGTTGATACCCTATTTTTAAATCCAGTTGTGGCCCTGAAGATATATTTTGTAGCACTGTGTCAATTTATTCTAAAATGATGATTTTGCCCTTGAAAATTTAAAATTTTATTTTAAAAATACACAAAATCAATTTTTTTTGGTTTCCATATTCTAATAAAATTTTCATTCTACTAACCTAATCGAGTTATCATAATAAAAAATTTCATTCTACTACGCTAATCGAGTTCATCAAATTCTGGACGTTTAATTTTGTAGATTTTCGAGGGGAAAATTTTCATTTTAAATAAGGGATAATTGTCAAAACATGCACTAATGTTTCGTCCACAAACGAAATAGTGCACAATGTTTTGTCCACGTCGTCTGGCTACCCTTATGAATCGTCCACGCACTTCTGTTAGAAAAATTAATGGAATATTCCATTTCTGTTATACATGTGCAGTTAAAGTATAACTGAAATGACCATTTTACCCTTATTATGAATCTTTTGACTTTTCCTTTTGACTTTTGCATGGGACACTACCATTCTACCATTTCTAATAAATACAAATTAAAAAATAAATAAATAGACAAATAAAATAATTTTTTTTATTATAAAAATAAGTTTTTTTTTTATAAAATCAGTTTTTTTTAAATATTTTTTTAATTAAAAACAGTTTTATTCCAAAAATCATCTTTGTTTTAAAAAAAATTAATTTTATTTATATAAAAAATTTAATTAATACTTTTTTCCTTTTTTTCTTTACACTGTTCATTATTTTTAAAAAAAAATCAGTTTTTTTTTTAAATAATTATTTTTTTTATTAAAAACAGTTTTATTTCAAAAATCATTTTTATTTTTTAAAAATTAATTTTATTTATATAAAAAATTTAATTAATAATTTTTTCTTCTTTTAATTAAATTTTTAAAAAATAAAAATTATTTAAAAAAAACTGATTTATATATATATTTTTAATTAAAATCTGAATTTTTGAAAATAAAAATAATTTTTGAATTTCAAACCAAAAGTGCAAAATTGAGGGTATATCAGTCTTTTAACTCATTCTTATTTTTGAATTTCAAACCAAAAGGGCAAAATTGTCAATTCAGGTTCTGTTGTTACACTTTTTTAATAGAAGTGCGTGGACGATTCATAAGGGTAGCCAAACGACGTGGACAAAACATTGTGCACTATTTCGTTTGTGGACGAAACATTAGTGCATGTTTTGACAATTATCCCTTTAAATAATTTGACACAATAGAAGTGCAGGGCCACAACCCTCAACAGTTTGAAGATAAGGGTACCAACCTGGGAAAACTCGGTAGTACATGGTACTTTTTTTCCATGATCCCTAGTCCCTACAACTTTTCAGGGTGCCATATGTTATTTCATTTTCATTCATCTTAACGAATCACAAATAAGAAGCTTAAAAATCTGCATGGTTTGGCAGGGCCGTGGAATAGAAACAAACCTCTACGCTCAGTTTATATGCGACTCTCTGAAGATTGGGATGGTAATGTTGTGCTTAAATACTTTTCTTCATGTCTTGTTGATGTGCGTTTTAAGTTTTCTAACACTAATGGGATTTGGACAACAGGTTAAACATGTGGAGGTTGCCCAGTTCCTAGGTGGAAGGCTTTATGATTGTGTCTTCAAATACAATGAAGTTTTGGCTTAGCATAGCATCATTACATTAGATCAATCAGTATACATGTTATAGTCTGTTTTAGTTTGTGATGATATGGTTGGCTGATGTAAGATATCTATCCTTTCATGTACTGAAGAAACATTGAAGTTGATGGCAGAAGCCAAGCCAGAGGTGATTTTCCTTTTGTTCCCTTCTTCAGAGTGACACGTTCCCAGATATTTACCGTGAGATATTTACCTTTTGAAATTTGTACGTCTTTTCTGTGATAATTACAAAAAAAAACTGTGAATTTGTCTTTTGTTACCCTTTTTGTAAATCTTTTTTTTGAAACGACGAGGTTATATTACATTACTGCCGAACTTCGGTTACAAAAAGACCATAGGTCATGGGCTCCAAAATGTCTGGGCCTTCCGTATGTCACGGACCGAGGGTTGACCCGATCCTTGACATGTGTGGAGCATGTGTGGGCGAGGAGGACTCGGCCCAAGTTGGTTGCCAAGAGGAAGAGTTGGGCCAAGGGATGGATACAACATGGACTTGGCATGGTCAAGGCCCGCGAAGAAGGCTTGACATGGTCAAGGTGCGCGCATGCCATGTTGGCTCGGACATGGATCACGAAAGGAGGAAGCGGGAGCCATGTTGGCGTTGGGACAAGGAGGAGATAAAGGAGAGCCGGTTCCCCTCCTTGACCAAGAAGTCTCATGCTTTTGAATTTGAATCTTCCTTCTTTCTTGTAACCAAGTGTTATTTTTAGCATCCTTGGATTAGTATATATAAGGGGTTCATTTCTCAATTGTAATCACTTACTTCACACTTATTTTCTCATCAATACAAATATGAAAACGCTCTCCTCTTGAGCATCAATTCTCGTTCTTCTCCATTTCTTGTTTGGTTTGTTCATGACTTGTTATCAATTCACTCCCGTAACGTTCTAGGCTGATCACAACGCTAGCAAAGCTCGGGGAGAAGTCTTGTGCAAGGTCGTGAGCCGCACGGATCAAAAGGTTAGAATTTGGTCCCGTGACAAGTGGTATCAGAGCTCCGGTTCAACCAACAAGCAATGGTCGATCAAGAGATTGCAATTGAGGTGGAGGCTACTGGACGTAATATGTCCAAGGTGAACACGAAAAAGAGAAGGAAGTCCAAAGAACCCATACTTCGTGATATTGTTTCTTCCTCATCTATTTTTGTGGAGGATCACGTTTCTCTTTTGGAGGATTATATGTGAAGGGGGGAGATTCGGTACACGTGGGTGAAGGGGGAGTTCATCACAAAGGCTAAAAGTGATGAAGCCATTGTGAAGGACAATATTGCAGATGTGGATGCCGTTCTTGAGCCTTACAATAAGAAGGTAAAGGAGTGGAGGAAACTGTGACTGTTTTGCAGGATGAACTGGCGATAAGCAAGTAAGCTTTGGCTGGTGGAGGCGGGGGCGCTCCTAGGATCGAGATTCATAAGCTAAAGGCTTTCTCGGAGGTTTGTTCGGCAAAGATTGTAGACAATTTTATATGGAGTATAGAAAATTACTTCGAAGTTGTGGGCATTAGAGACGATGCAAGTAAGTTGAGTAACCTTTTCAATTATCTTACTGACACTACTAGTCTCTGGTGGCGTAAAAGATTTCAAGAGGCTGAACTCTATGAAGAGAAAATCATTGACTCTTTGCTAAAGTTCAAAGAAGAGTTCTTAGCACAATTTCGGCCTAAAAATGTTGAGAACGAGGAAAGAGGGAGGCTTCGTGGCCTGACTCAAAAGGGCATCATCACGGAGTATGTGGTGGCTTTTTAGGAAATTATGTTGGAGATTCTGGGCTTTGGAAGGAATGAGGACTCTTCTAGTTCAAGGACCGGTTGGCATCTTGGGCACAATCGAAGTTGCGGAGAGCCAATGTGAGAACTCTTAATGAAGTCAATCGGGAGGCCGAGTCCTTAGTTGATTACTCAAGGAGGGACAAGCCAACGGATGGGGGTGCAAAGAGTGGAAGATCGCATCACAAAGAAGAGAGGCGAAGGGATGTTCCCATGGAGAACCCCAAGTTCAATGGCGAGAAGCCATCCAAACCGGATAATTCTAATGTTTTTCAAAAAGTCTTGACTTGTTATATTTGCAAAGTCTCACGTATGATGTGAGATTGCTTGAACAAGATTAGCTTGCGAGTTATACAGGCTATGCGGGAATCGCATGAGGCAACCTTGAGTTCGGTGAAGGTCTCAAGGTTTGTTGCAAAAGGAAGGACAGACCAAACGCAAAGGCTCCATCTATGTGGAGGTTGTGGTGAATGAGATCCTGATGAAGGTCTTGGTGGACACGGGCGCTTCAGACCTTTTTGCAAGTGTTGAGGCAGCCAAGAAGACGGGCCTCAAGATCCATGATGTGGGGTCAACCGTGAAGACAATGAACAAGGAACCCATCCCAGTGGAGGGGATAGATCGAGACATCCAATTAAAGGTCGGTTCTTGGAGCTGGGTTGAAGACGTGTTGGTGATGCAATTGGATGGCTATGACTTCGTGATGGGGTGGGATTTTCTCGACCACATACAAGGCATTCTCCTTCCATATGCCAACACAATGTGGATCCTAGAGGGAATGTCGTGCATGGTCCCGCTCGACAGGAAAAATCATGGAGGTAAGATGTTGTCGTCCATTACTTCCAATTTTGATACTAAGTCTTCTTCTTCTACCTTTCTTGGGGTCAAAGGGCGTGAAAAGGGGTGGAGAATGAGGAAGTGGTTCCCGAGAAGGTGGAGGAGCTTGTGGTCGAACTCAAAGACACAACGTCTTGTGAGTTGTCCCCGAAGCTCCCACCTAGGCATGACGTTTCTCAAGGCAAAAAGATGGTGCTGATGGGATTTGTGAGCATCCAAGCAAGCACCCTTTTATGAGACTTGTTGGGATGCATCAAGGAGGGCCTGAGGCATGACCCGTTGGCTAACACCATTGCGGGTTATGCCAAGGAGGCCAAGACGAGGAAGTTCTAGATGGAGGACGACCTGATTTGGATGAAGGGGCGGAGGCTCTATGTACTGAAGTATGGGAGCTTGAAGCGGGAGATCCTCAAGGAGTGCCATGACGTCAAGTGGGCAGGGTATCCGAGCATTCATAGGACGCAAGCACTATTGAAGACGTCCTATTATTGGCCACGGATGAAGGACGATGTGGAGTCCTACGTCAAGACGTGTCTTGTGTGCCAACAAGACAAAGGAGAACAAAAGGCTTATGCGGGTTGTTACAGTCATTACCGATTCCGAAAGAACCATGAGAGAGTGTCTGTTAGGTCCCAAGGAATCAATCTAGGGGGTGAATAGATTGATTACAAAATATAGCAACTTAAAAAAAATCGAAAATTTAAACAACAAGCAAAAATAGCAAGATAGAGAAAGCCAACATAAGATATACGTGGTTCACAACTCTCCTTAGAGTTGCTGTGTCTACACTAAAGAACTCACTTAGAGGTCGGCCTTTTACTAACTTATAGTAAATGTTACAAAATCTCACAAGAACTAATCTTGCAAGTTAAAACACCAAATGGGAAGCAAGAACAAATCTTGCAACCAACTACAACACCCTTTTCTAGCCTGCAAGTCCAATTACAATAGAAGATATCGAGGTCAACTCACCAAGAGTCAACAATACAATGCGTTTAATCTTATATAGAATAAACACAATGGCTCAATTACAATCAAGATATAAAGATGAAGTACAAAAAAACTATATATGATTTCAAGATATGTAAGGCTTAGCTCAAGATGATTTTGAGAGAAGAGGATTTCAAAATAGTTTACAAAGAGAGCATAACACGTTCAAGAAGATATATAACAATAAGAATATATGTTTTTCAAAGATCAAAAGATATGAAACTTTAGTTCATGACTTTGAAAACAAATTCTAGAACAAAGAAGAATAGAGCTCTCAAGATGACTTGTCTCTCAAAGATGAAGAAGAACTTTGTGCTGATTTTTTTGAAGAGGAGTAGAAGTATTGTATCTTGAAAAGAAGAAACAAATGAGGGTTTTTATAGACAAAATTTGGCACTTGATAATTCAAAAAAGAGTTGTTGGAAGAAATATTTGAGTGCAAAGTCAAGTGGCATATTTTGACAAGAAATATCCTCAACACATATCAAGATTGAAATGATGACTTCTCTCTTTTAAAAATCAATTTGAATGGATAAAAAAAGATTAAATAATCTAAAGAAATCAGATTTTTGAATAAGGGAAAAGAGATTGAGTGATGAGCTAACCCAACCATATCTTAAAGATCATACTTGAAGGTCTGAAAATGTTCTTGGAAATTTAAAATTCGTGCACAACTTCATTGGACACAAGTAGATGATAAACATGCTTACTGCCAGAAATTTCAGCTTTGACATTTGCTTGTTCACATGAGCATGAGCATAACTTTTTTCCACAAGAATCCAAATCAAGTAAAGTCAACTGGGTTAGAAAATAGACTCATATATCTTTCCAATGGTATAACATAGGCCTATTATTACCTGGTAGATAATCCCAGTTTATTCAAGAAAGACAGCCAAGAAAATCTGCTTTACTTGTTTTGACAGATTTGATGTCTACTCACTTTTCTATCCATTACTCTCTTATGGAGTATGCAAATGGCGAACCAGTTTGTGTATTGAAAAGTAGACTCACAGAGTTTTCTAAAACATCCAAGAAATCGTAATTTGATAAAGAAATGAATTTGATATGAATTTTTAAGTTACCTCAAATGCAACCAAAGTTGCTTTCATGAAAAATCTGAAAATCACATGTATCAAAAATATAAGAACTTTTGTAGGGGCATCCACAACCATATGGCTGGTTGCTGGCGGGGAGGTGCTGGTGGGGAGAATAAAAAATTACTTTTTGTTGGCTTATAGTCAGCTCTCCCAACCAATACCCTACAATGCTAACCCTTTTTGTTGGCATATGGTAACCTTTTTTCTTCAAATTTTTGCTCCCAGCCGGCGATAAGGAGAGGCGGTGAACTACCAGCCAGCACTCCCAACCAACATTATTTAATTAATTTCTCTCACTTCTTTTTTGGACTCTCTCTCCTACTTTTTGCTCCCAGCCGGCTCCCAACCTCTCCACTATGGATGCCCTAAAATGAGTTTGGTTTGAAAAAATAAACATATGAGAGAGTTATTTGATCTTGAATAAATATATGCATACTTGTCATCATCAAAACACATTGATTATTATGTTGACACAAGGTTACAACATTCTCCCTCTTTTTGTATTAACGTGATTTTAGGCTCATGATTGATTTGTTTCTTTAATTGTTGATATCGTTTCCTATTTCGTAGATATTATGATTTATTCGTATTTCCTTATTTGAGCCTATGATACTTGTATAAATAGACAATACATTGATCAATGAAAAACAAGTTGAGATACAATACAATATCCTAATTTTACATTTTGATGATGACAAACACACACTAAATATAAGCACAATTCAAGATAATCAAATAAGAAAATCTCAAGTAACACTTTAAAAACTCCCCCTAACACTAAGCCCCCCTTAGTGAAAGAGTTATATTTTTTACTCCCACTTTTGGAATCATCAAAGCACATTTTTTTAAAAAAAATGAAAGAAAAAGGTTACTTCACTTCGGAGGCATCAATCAAGCCAATTTCTCCCCTAATTTTTATGAAAGAAATCGAATAAAGGGGTTTTGTAAAAATATCGGCTAGTTGATCACTAGTATGAACAAATTTCATATCGATAAAACCTTTTTGCACACAATTGCGGAAGTATTATCACACATAATATGAATAGAATCAAACTCTTGATTGTAGTCTCGTAAGGTTTGCCTCATCCAAAGAACTTGAGTGCAACACATAGCCGCCGAAATGTACTCCGCTTCGGCCGTTGATAATGCAACACTATTTTGCTTCTTTGAAAACCAAGAGACCAAACAATTTCCAAGAAATTGCCACGTTCCGGATGTGCTTTTCCTATCATCCAAATAACCTGCATAATCAGAATCAGAAAATCCAACTAGATCAAAATTAGAGCTTGTGTTTTCTTATAATAAAACATAAAGAAATGGGTAAGCGCAAGTTGCTCTCTAGAGCAAAATACACCGACGAGGAACTCAGGCAATTGGGTGCCTCTCAGGTGAAGTTCGGCTGGTCTCCTAATGGTAAAACTAGATTTGTTAATGGAAAGAAGGCTTGGTCTCCTCCTCCTGTTACCTCTCGACTTTCTCCGGCGGCATCGGATGGAGACTTTGAAGATGGTGGCCGTGAAGAAGGTGAGTTCAGAGCTGAGGACGTCCCCTCGGAGGCTCGTTCTGATTCTCATTCAACCACAAAGCCCTTCCTTCATCCAAGGAAAATATACGTCAGAGACCTTCCCGAGAATATCCCAAATTCTGACCTTGAGGGTTTCTTCTCGCAATTCGGATCAGTTGTTGAAATTCAATTCCCTCGTTCCTCCAATAGAAAAGGGAAAGCGTTCTGCTTTGTGACCTTCACTGGCGATGTAAAGCTTTTGGATATCATTGATAGAATTAATGGGTCCAAGCTTAGGCGAAGGAAAGACTTATTAGGGCTCCTCCCAGAGCGGAGAAGCAGACTTCTACCGAAGATCTCCGCACCTTTCTGCAAAGGAAATGAGCAGCCCGCATTACCCTTGTCTCAGGCCAGATCGACTCAAGACTAAACTCATTGGCAAGGAAGGCATGGATGGGGGTAAGCAATAACTTGAAATCTGCTGAAATCATTCAAAATGAATTGGGTTCTTTTGGGGTTTTTGACATTGAGGTGTGGGACTTGGGTAACAGAGTTCTAATGATTAATTGTTTGGACCTGGAGTATGAAAGTAGACTGATTGAAGAAGGTTGGGAGTGTTTATCCTCATGGATCACTATGGTACATGGAAATGAGAATTGTTTACTCAAGGGGGGGGGGGTTCTATTCTTGGTTGTGTATTCGTGGCATCTCAATCCATGGATGGACAAAGGAGAATATCGAATCGATTGTTGGAAGCTTTGGCACTGCACTCTTGGTCCACCCTGAGAGTCTCTCAACTCACGCTTTCCAAAAGGCCTTCGTCCTAATCCATTCTAGCTCATTTCAAAACATCTCTGAAGAAGTTAACTTCACTTTGGAGGATGCTAGTTTCAAGATCCATGTTTCCGATATCAATGCCAATCTTTTACCGCCTCTGATCAAAATTGGCTTGCCGGAGTCTCAGTCGGAAGAGCTGAACAGAGTTGAGGAGGAATTCGATGAGTCTGGTTCCTCGTTAGCCTCAAAAAATTTAATGAACGTTGATAACGAAGAGGCATTAGCTTCCATCAATGCACCCGACTCCTTAATTGCTGAAAAGGACAATTTGAATGAATATGGAGATGGATCCACCTTTGCCATTAACTCTATCGAGCCTGGAGCTTTAAATGTCGTGGGAAATCCCAACTCTCAATCTCATTCAATGGACTCGGAGGCCACCATTTCAGCAGTTACGAAGCCTCCTAAACAGAGAAAGAAAGGCGGAAAAAATAAAATTAAAGGAGCCATTCATAGATATGAATCCTCTAACGCTTTGGATAAAGAGATCACCAAGCAGACATATGACTTAAGAGGCTCTGACTTCAATGAAGCTCTTCTTACCTGCAATGAGCTCGGGTTCAAAACTAAAGGCAGAGAAAAGCTCTTGCAGGCCTATCTTCTTGCTGAGGATGAAGCTCTTGACCATTGGCAATCTGAAAATGAAGCTGAGGATCCCTTTAAAGGAGGTGAAGTCATCCCTCCAGGTGGCCGTGGTGCCACTTAATTCCTGCCCAAATGGACCTCTCCATTCTTTCTTGGAATGTGAGAGGTATCTCTTCTAATCAGAAGAGAAAATTGCTACAAATGGAAATTGTCAGACGAAGACCTTCCATTCTTTTTTTACAGGAATCCAAGCTGAAAATCATCCCACATGACTTTTTGAGATCTTGCGGTTTGGGCTCTGAATGGTCTATGATTCACTCTCCATCCTCCGGATTGTCAGGTGGAATTATTACTTCCTGGAACAGTACCCAATTCTTATTACAAAGGTCCTTCCCCACCAAAAATTCCCTATATTGGTGGGGTTCTATCAGCTTAAATTCAACACCCCTCTGCCTGGTTAACATTTATGCCCCTTGCTTGGGTGCTACCAAAGCCATCTTGTGGAAGGATATTGAGAAGGAAATCTCTGGCACCTCTGGCCCTATCATTGTTGGTGGTGACTTCAACTCAATGCTCTCTCCCTCTGAGAAACGTGGTGCTCAAGTCAACTCTGCTGATATCCTTTTGTTTGAAGACTTCTTAAATCAAAATGCTCTCATCGATATTCCTATGCAAGGAGGGGATTTCACTTGGTATGGCCCCAATCATAAACTTTCTAAACTTGACAGGTTCTTGTTGATTGCAGATGTTCTGTCCTGTTTTGGAAATCTCTCTCAAATCAATTATCCAAGAGGCTTCTCAGATCACAGACCCATTCATCTAAAAATTGCTAGTGTGGATTGGGGGCCAAGGCATTTCAAATTCATCAATGCTTGGTTGGATGATGACAGATTTATCCCTCTAATTAAGCAATCTTGGGATTCCTTTTCTTTTACTGGTGCTCCTAGCTATATCCTTTGGCAGAAACTAAGGGCACTCAAACCAATTTTAAAGGAGTGGAATCATTCTGTCTTTGGCCATTTGGAAAAGGATTGCAGTGACTTGAAGCTGGAGATTGAAATGCTTGATCTCTTATCTGAATCCAGTCCTCTCTCTGATGCTGAATTATCTTTAAGATCCCTCATAGGTGCACTTCTTATTCAAAAAACAAAAAGATCTGCTTCACTTTGGAGACAAAAGGCTAGATTTCTTTGGCTTAAAGATGGTGGCAAATGCTCTAAGCTTTACCATATTATTGCAAACCATAGAGCCTCAAGAAATGAAATTGTGGAAATTAGGGTGGGGGACTTCTCCTACACTACTCCTCTCCAGATTAAGGCTCAGGCTTCAGCTTTCTTCAAAAATCATTTTAAGGCTCAAGAATCTGAACTTTGGCAGCTTCCTTGTCTCCCTTTCAAGCAATTATCAGCCTCTCAAGCCTCAATCCTTGTTGCTCCCTTCACTTGTGAGGAAGTACTTGGTGCTATAAATAGCTGTAATGGGTCTAAGGCTCCTGGTGCAGATGGGTTCACTCTAAAAAATTCTTTCAGTTGTGTTGGGAGATCATCAAAAAGGACTTCATGAATTTCACGCATGCTTTCCATACGCACCACACTGTTGTGAAAGGTAATAATGCCACTCTCCTTGCTCTCATCCCAAAGATTGAGCATCCCACTCAATTCTCTGAATTCAGACCCATTAGCTTGGTCTCTGCCTCTTACAAGATCTTAGCCAATGTCAGGCCCCAATTTCAGTAAACCGAACTCAGGACGTGAACTTTTAAAACAATAAAACACTTTGAACCCTTTTTTATTAAAACACTTTAAAATCACCATTTGTTCAACAAAATAATATTTACAACTTAAAACACGTCCCAACAAGTGGACAAAAGTATGGTATCCGTCGCTAGACTCAAAATAAACCCAGAATCCCGCTCCCAGCTCTTCAAGCTTCGGAAGCTCACCTAGTCCAACCTGCGACCGGTACCTGTAGGAAAAGCAGCTAGGGGTGAGCGTTCGCTCACCACCACGGATAACAGACTGACTACGGCATAATTAGCAGACAATGCCGGTAACACCAACAACCAACTCAACACCGGGAACACCATCCCCAAACTCAAGTAACCCGACCGACACCCACACACTGATAATTTCCTCAGCCGACTCAACACTCGGACACGTAAGGTAGACCCGACACAACGATTGACGACCTCCTCCAAAGACACGATAGACCACCACACAACACCCAAGATCACGAAGGATCGCACACCAAACAAGATCACAAAGGATCGCACACCACACAAGATCACAATGGATCGCACTCCTGTCAGCTGCTCAGTGCCGGTTGCTAACCGGCTGGGCTCGAGCCTGCCCCGCGCGCTTTGTCGATCCCTGTCAGGCTCCAGGCGATCGACCTGTTGGCGATATATACAACGCTGCTTTTCCGATAGCTAGTCGGAAGGGGAGCTTCCCTCTCATCGCCTAAAAACGCTCACAACCTCCCGAGACTCGAACTCGGTCAGGCTAGCCAAAGAACGCTCGCAACTTCCCGAGACTCGAACTCGGTCAAGCCAGCCAAAGAACGCTCTCAACCTCCCGAGACTCGAACTCAGTCAGGCCAGCCAAGGAACGCTCGCAACTTACCGATCCCTGTCAGGTAAGCCAGCCAAAGTCCACACCACTTCCCGACACACAGTCGGGTCACTAACCTTGGGCAAGCACAATCACAATCACAAGAAAAGTTCAACAAGCATCAACAACACATGTTCAGCACTCCACATGCACTCATGGCCACCCAAGATACCAATAGTAAAACACGGACTCAACAACCCCACGGGCACTCACGGCCTCCCAAGACACACCCACCATAACTCACGGGCTCAACAACCCCACAGACACTCATGGCCACCCAAGACACACCAACAGTAACTCACGGGCTCAACAACCCCACGGGCACTCATGGCCACCAAAGACACACCAATACTAACTCACGGGCTCAACAACCCCACAGGCACTCACGGCCTCCCAAGACACACCAACCATAACTCACGGGCTCAACAACCCCACAGGCACTCACGGCCACCCAAGATACATCGACAGTAACGACATAGGTTCAACAACCCCACGGGCACTCATGGCCTCCCAAGACACACCAACAATAGAGACACGTGTTCGACAACCCCACGGGAACTCATGGCCACCCAAGACACAACAGTAAAGTACGGGCTCTCATGGCCACCCAAGACACCAACAATAATACACGGGCTCTCATGGCCACTCAAGACATAAATTAAACAATCAACCTCCGGGCATGGTCATATGCCTCCAGTACTCTCAATACCGATAAATTCACAATCAACCTCCGGGCATGGTCATATGCCTCCAGTAATTCCAATATCGCTAAGTTCTCTGCTCCTACGACACTACTAAGTGTCACATGCATTTCCAATATTCGCTACGTTCCCGTATCATGCCTTTCTAATATTCGATAACTCACTTAACCCACGACACCCCAGTGTCACATGCATTTCTACTGTTAACTTTCCCTAGTCATGGCCGAGATCCGGCTACTTTTCCCTACCTCAAGGCGAACCGACAGCTGCGTCCCCTAGCTGCTGGCGTCCTGGCTCGCTACCTCCGGTATTCTCTTCGATTGAAGCCGGACTCTAAAACAAAGCGAAAGCCAAACTCAAAAACAAGTCCAAAGTCGAATTAAATGTTACGACGGTTTCGATTAAATTCAACAATTGCCTTTTAATTCGAGCGGCTAAGAGCGGGATTAAACGACGAATCGGGTTTGAATACTCGAGCCCCGAGCACAAAACCCGGTGCATGGGTTTCGAGACACGGTTTCCCGTGGCACCAATTCCGCGTTCCGCTGTTAAAACCCATCCTAAGTCCGTTTCAACAGTCCGGTTATTCGTTCCACGCTCAACAGTTCAAGGTCCATTTTAAATCAAATCTGATTGTTCTCTTTAATTCCATTTTCTAAAACCAAAGTTTTATTTCCGACGATTTCAATCCCAAAACCATAAAATCAACTTTTAAAAACCAAAGTCGTTTTAGTTTATTTTCCTACCAAATTTGTTTCTCAAACTCCTCGATTCAAGACTGTTTTCACACAACCAGACGGATCCACAAGATCTGTTTCAACAAAGACCAGATTCGACAGCAGTTCGAAAAACAAAACCAAAGGGAGATGGAGGACTTTGATCGGAATCTGAACAGTCACCGGCAGAAACGCCGGCGACCGTGGCCTCACCGTAGGGAATAGAAAAAGGGCGGCGGTGCGGTCTTGAGGCGGCGGAGCACGGTGGCCTCTCGCCCGTCTCAGATCTGGACCCGACGACGGGGCTCGGGTTTGAGGGTTTCGAAGACGAGAAGGGCGTCGGCGCGGTGGTTCCGGAACCTTACACGGGCGGAGAGCTCGGGGCTAGGGCGAGGTTCTGGCGAGGCGGATACGAGAGAGGGAGGCCTCGGCGGCGGCGGTTGTGTCCGGAGAACTCTCTAGATCGGAGGAGAGGAGGGCACCGGAGCTCGGTGCCGGCGTCTTGGGGCTGGAGGGGCGAGATCGAAGGCAGGAAGAGGGCCGGAGAGGACGGCTCTAGGAGGATTTGTTCGAGAAGGTGAGAGGGAAGGGAGGTGGTGGCTGGCGTGGTCGAACGGAGGTCGGAGACGCCGGTGTCCAGCGAGTTGAGAGGGTGAGAGGAGCTGATCGGGAGAGGGGGCGGCTGCACACGAAGAAGGATAGGTAGAAGTGGGTTCTCAAACCCTAAAAATGGGTATAAATACCCTGGGCTTGGGCCGGCTCTCTTGTTGGGCCTGGCACAGCTCTGCTGGGCTAGTTTGCTAATTGGGTCAGGTCCGACCAGCTGGCCCTAAAGCGTTTTTTTTCTTTTCGAAATTTCTTTTAATAAAAACCACCTATTGCACAAACCTCCCCCGACGATTCTAATTACAAAAGAATATCCCTTTTTAAATAAGCGGGCTTTACAGCCAAAGTCCTGTCTAGAAGGCTAAAAGAGTTCATCAGCTTTATAGTCAGTGACACTCAGTCAGGATTCATCCAAGGAAGACAAATTCTTGATGGTGTGCTCATTGCCACAGAGCTTGTCCATTCCATTAAAAAAAATCCAAGGAGCAGATCACTATAATTAAACTGGACTTTGAAAAGGCATTTGACACTCTTCATTGGGACTATCTTGATCATTGCTTCTGTATGATGGCATTTCCTGATAAATGGAAATTTTGGATGAGAAGCTGTTTTCAAGCTCATATATATGTTCTCATTAATGGCTCTCAATCAGATGAATTTAGGATGGGCAGAGGTATAAGGCAAGGTTGCCCTCTTTCTCCTCTCCTTTTTGCCATTGCTGGTGAGGGTCTCCATCAAGTCCTCTGCAAAGGTATTAGGGATGGCAAATTTGCAGGATTCAATTTTGGCTCTAATGGCCCAGTAATCTCCCATCTTCAATTCGCCGATGACACAATATTGTTCATCAAAGGAGGCCCTTCTGTGCTGAGAAACTTGAAACTTGCTTTGATCAGCTTTGAACTTAGCTCTGGTTTGAAGATCAACTTCTCCGAATCAAGCTGTTGTGTCTTAAATCCCTTTGATATCTCTGATGATGTTGTAGCTAATATTTTGGGTTGCTCAATTTTCTCTCTCCCTATCCCTTATCTAGGATTCAATCTGGGGGCCAATCCTAGAAGGATTAAAACTTGGGATCCAATTGTTTCTAAATACAAAAGGAAGCTAAATCTTTGGCAAGCTAAGCATCTAAGCTTTGGTGGGAGACTAACCTTGATCAAATCTACACTCAATGCTCTACCATTGTTCTATATGTCTCTCATGAAGGCTCATATAGGAGTTATAAACAAGCTTGAGAAATGGAAAAGGTTCTTCCTCTAGCGGTATACTGTTACAAAGAAAGCAATCCACAAGGTCAAATGGGGCACTGTTTGTCTCTCCAAAGAATAAGGTGATCTTGGGGTGAGATCCTTGTTAAAAATGAATGAAGCTCTTCTCTCCAAGTGGTGGTGGAGATTCTGTGTGGATTCTAACTCCCTATGGAAGCAAGTTCTATGTGCTAAGTATGGGTGGTATGTGCATGACTTGAATCTCCTTTCTGCAACAAATTCTGACAAGTCATCTTGGCTAGGCCACATTCAATCACTCTCTTCTGATCCTCTCTTCAGCTCACTTCTAGGTCACTCTGGCATATGCTGGACCCTTGGAGATGGAAATAGAATAAACTTCTGGACTGATATTTGGCAGCTTATTCTCTCTGTCAGCAAATAAAAATGGGAAGGTTATTGAATTCTGGAGTGGATCAGACTGGAATCTTTTTATCCCCGCGTTCTTATCTGAGCATGATTCCTCTCAAAAATTCTTTCTATTGTCAAGCCTTTCCCATGCCTTAATATCTGAATATCTTTTGGATACTCCAAGGTGGATTTGTAGCAAAGGTAGTTACTCTGTCAACAATTTTTTCCACTGCCTTGTGCCTCAAGGCACCCCTAATGCTTGGGGTTCTATTCTTTGGGACTTCGGCCTTCCTCCCAAAGTGTCCTCCTTCACTTGGCTATGTTTTCTCAATGATATCCCAACCAGATGCTTCCTTGAGGAAAGAGGTATCAAAATTCCAATTCAACAGTCCTTATGTGCCTTCTGCAACTCCTACTTTGAGAATGCTATACATCTGCTGCTTCATTTTCATCTTGCTTGGAAAATTTGGTGCTGCATATTCTCTTGGTGGTCTCTTTGCTGGGTCTCCCCATGTGACTTTGGCATCCTTCTTTGTTCTTGGAAGGGCTTTGTATCCGAGTCATGCTTCAAATATTGGAGAGTGATTGTTGGCTACACTCTTTGGGAAACGTGGCTCGCAAGGAACAATTTAATCTTCAACGCTGAGAAGGTAAATTGGGGCTCAGTCCTTCTAAAAATTCAGATCAATTCGTTCCAAGCCCTCAAAGCAAATGAGGGGCTCATTGTTAACTTATCTGTTACGGAATGGATAAGAAATCCTATTGCTTTCTCCTTGAAGGCATCTCTGTTCAAGAAATCGTTAGCTGTTGCTCCTTGATTTTGCATACCTCACCTTCTGGTTCTGCAGATGATAGTTCATGTTCTGCTGGCTTCAGGCGTTCCCCTGCCTGAGACACTTCCATTACATGGTTTATCATCGTGTCAATTTTGTCAATTATGAGTTGCTATGTTCATCTCATCCCATACTCCATTTGTAATTTGGCTACTCTCTTGTATTCTCTTGTTCCATCCTTCGGATCAGTTGAATAAATCAAAAACCTCGTTGATCAAAAAAAAATCAAAATTAGAATTTTTAGGATAAAATAGAGAAAGATTAAGAGTCCCCCTTAAGTATCTCAAAATTCGCTTCACGGCGGTGAGGTGTGACTCTTTTGGACAATTTTGAAATCTTGCACATAAACATGTGGCAAATTGGATATCCGGCCTACTTGCCGTCAAGTACTAAAGACTTCCAATCATTCCTCTATATTTCGTTTGATCCACACTCTTTCCATCTTCATCTTTGCTCAACTTCTCATTCGTACTAATAGGAGTTTTGACACTTATTTTGCCATCAATGTTGTACTTCTTGAGTAACTCCTTGACATATTTGGTTTGAGAAATGTAGATATCATCCTTGACTTGCTTTATTTGAAGACCATTGAAGAAGGTTAGTTCTCCCATCATACTCATGTCAAACTCACTTGTCATTAGCACTTCAAAATCCTTGCACATAAGATGATGAGTAAATCCAAAAATAATATCATCAACATAAATTTGAACCAAAAGAATATCATTATCCTTGTGTTTAATAAAAAGGGTTGTGTCTACCTTTCCTCTTTAAAAACCATTTCCAATCAACAAAAATACTTAACCTTTCATACCAAGCTCTTGGTTCTTGTTTCAATCCATATAGTGCCTTCTTGAGCTTGTATACATGATTGGGCTTTGAGGAATCTTCAAAACCGGGAGGTTGAGCTACAAAAACTTCTTCATTGATTAGTCCATTCAAAAATGCGGATTCAACATCCACTTGAAACAAAATAAAATCTTTAAAACAAGCAAAGGATAGAAGGATTCTTATCGATTCAAGATGGGCAACCAGTGCATAAGTCTCGTCATAGTCAATTCCTTCTTCTTGTAAGTATCATTGAGCTACTAGTCTAGCCTTGTTTCTCACCACTTCTCCATCTTCATTGAGCTTATTCCGAAACACCCATTTTGTACCAATAATGTTCTTTTCTTTCGGAATTGGAACTAAATCTCATACCTCATTTCTTGTGAATTGATTGAATTCTTCTTGCATTGCTTCAATCCAACAAGCATCTTTTAGAGTCTCACCAATATTTTTAGGCTCTACTTGGGAGATGAAGGTCGTTTCAACATTTATCTTATGTTGACTCCGTGTCTTGATTTTATCTTCCACATCTCCAATAATTTGTTCCTTTGGATGAAAAGATTTGTACTTGAAGGATTTAAGAAGTTCCTTTGGTTTCTCCCTACCTTCTTCTTGGACTTTCTTGGTAATGTCAAGAACAACTTGATCTTCATCATCATCACTTGCATCTTCAACTAGAGGTTGTCTTGGAAGCTCGCTTTCATCAAACTTAACATGGATGGATTCTTCCACCACTTGAGATTTCCGGTTATAGATGCGATAAGCTTTGCTTCTTGTTGAGTAACCAAGAAATATGCCTTCATCGGACTTAGAATCAAGTTTATTCAATTGGTCCTTTGTGTTCAAAATATAACACCTACACCCAAATACTTTGAAATAACTTATATTAGGTGCTCTGCCATGCTATAATTCTTAAGATTTCTTACCCAAACTTGTCCTTAAGTGTGCACGGTTGGTAATATAGCATGCAGTGTTAACCGCTTCGGCCCAAAAGTACTTTGGAAGGTTGAACTCATTCAACATTTATCTACTCATCGCTTGCAAAGTTCGGTTCTTCCTCTCCGCTACACCATTTTTTTGAGGAGTCCTTGGTGCGGATACTTCATGTTTGTAACCTTGTGCATCACAATACTTTTCAAGATCACCCATAAACTCACCTCTTCTATCACTTCCTACCGTGATGATTCTATCCCCTTTTTCATTTTATGTTCTTCTACACAATTTAATAAACTCGTTACAAGCGTCACTTTTATGAGCAAGAAATAATGTCCGAGTATAATCATCTACAATAACAAAAACATAATGTTTTCAACTTAAACTAGCTAGACCAATATCCCCATACAAATCCATATGAAGTAATTGTAGAGGTTTGGTAGTGGAAATTTTACTTTCAGGTTTAAATGAGCTTCTTGTATGTTTACCTTTCATACAAGCATCACATAAAGTCATTTTGTCAACATTGATTGATGGTAAACCATAAACTAAAGATTGTTTTGAAAGCTTTTACAAAAGTTTTGCTCCAATATGGCCTAATCTTCTATGCCATAAGGTTTGAAAATCATTTCCCGCAATAAAACATTTAACATTTTGAATATGCATGTCCCCAAGAGTTGCAACATAAACATTTTCAAATCTTTTTGCTTCAAAAATAATTTTATCATAAGATTTAACAACACATATTTAAATTTGTCAAAAGTAATCGTCAATCCAATATCATAAAGTTGACTAATGCTAATAAGATTTGCATTTAAACCTTATACAAGTAAAACATGCTTGATAACGGGGTTAGGATCCTTACCAACGGTACCAATACCAATGATTTTGCCTTGTTCGTTGCCAAATTTGACCATTCCTCCAATGCGGTTTGTAAGTGCATCGAATAATGTACGGTCTCCGGTCATATGCCTTGAACACCCGCTGTCCATATACCATGTTCCTTGTGCAACTTCTCCTTTGAGACACGCTTGGACGTCTCCATTTGTTTCCTTAATGTTGTCATCAATTGTCATGAGTGCTATAGCTTCTACTTCATCATTGGAGTTGTCATCTTTCGACCCGGAAAAGAAATCATCCCAAGTTTCCGCCTTCATAGCTTTCATGGGCATCTTTCCTTGTCGCCTCTTTTCTTTCTTTTCTTCATCTTTTTTTACCGGACAATCCGCAATGAAATGATCTTTGCTACCACACTTGTAGCACTTATAGTTGTTGTTTTCTCTTGAGCTTTTGTCTTTGTCATCTTTAGAGCTTTTTGTAGGAGGATACTTCTTTTGAGCTCTCCGCATTCTTTGGTACTTCCTATAGCTTTTCACGAACATTGCAACTTCATCTTCTTCATCATCATCTTCCGAGTCCTCGTTGGATTTTGCCATCAACCCCAAAGTTTTCTTTGGTTTAGGCTCTTCAAACTTTTTCATAGCCATCTCATGGGTAAGTAAATTTCGCAAGAGTTCTTCAAATTCGACCGACTTGATATTTTTCACTTCATTTATGGTCGTCACCTTTGGTTGCCACTCCTTTGGTAGACTCCTAAGAATCTTGTCCACTTTTTGTTTGTTAGTGAAAATTGTATCAAGAAGTGCAGGACGACTTACAATGTTGTTGAATCTTTCACTCATTCAGTGAATGCTCTCTCCGAGTTGCATCCTGAAAGAATCATATTCTTCAAGTAACATGTCTATCTTTGCCTCTTTGACTTGAGAAGTCTCTTCATGAGTGACTTTAAGTTTCTTCCAAATTTCATAAGCCATTTTGGAACCAACCACTCTTGAATGCTCATTTTGATTTAATGAACATTGAAGAATGGATAAAGTCTTCTTGTTTTGAGACATCTTCCTCTTGTCTTCCATGTTTAACTCTTTCATTGACTTTTCTACTTCTTCTCCATTTTCATTCTTCATGGTTGGAATAAATGGTCATTCGGAAGTAATTTCCCATAGATCATAATCAATGCTTTGTAGATGTATCTCCATTCTATACTTCCAATGAGAATAATTTGACCCATCAAATAGTGGAGCCTTGTTTTGTGAAATGCCACAAAAGAAAGGAAGAGTTGTGTTGCTTGAGCTTGACATTTGGATCTTTAACACATAACCTGAAAATTTAACCAAGTATTAGTAGTGTACAAACTTTAATACCAATTGTTAGGTCCCAAGGAATTAATTTAGAGGGGGTTGAATAGATTGATTACAAAATATAGCAACTTAATAACAAATTCGGAAATTTAAACAACAAGCAAAAATAGCAAGATAGAGAAAGACAACACAAGATATATGTGGTTCACAACTCTCCTTAGAGTTACTACGTTCACACTAAAGAACTCACTTAGAGTTCGGCCTTTTACTAACTTATAGTAAATATTACAAAATCTCACAAGAACTAATCTTGCAAGTTACAACACCAAATGGAAAGCATGTACAAATCTTGCAACCAACTACAACACCCTTTTCTAGCTTACAAGTCCAATTACAATAGAAGATATTGAGGTCAACTCACCAAGAGTCAACAATACAATGTGTTTAATCTTCTATAGAATAAACACAATGCCTCAATTACAATCAAGATATATAGATGAAGTACAAAACAGCTATATATGATTTCAAAATATGTAAGGCTTAGCTCAAGATGATTTTGAGAGAAGAGGATTTCAAAATAGTTTACAAAGAGAGCATAACATGTTCAAGAAGAGATATAACAATAATAATACATGTTTTTCAAAGATCAAAAGATATGATAGATACTTTGAAAACAAATTCTAGAATAAAGAAGAATAGAGCTCTCAAGATGAAGAATTGTATCTTGAAATGAAGAAACAAATGAGGGTTTTTATCAAGGTTCTAAAAGTCACTAGGCGCTAGTCAGCCGGTTAGGGCCTTCGGGGATTAATTGGATTTTTATTTTATTATTTTTTAATAAAAATATTATTATATAAGATTGGTCATCATTATGTTTTTATTCATAATCATGGGATGCGAACAGAGAGACTTGTTTTTGTTCATTAAAATTTGTTGAACTAATACGTGTAGAAAAGTAATGAGTAAAAAAAGACTTTACAGCTTATAACATGACCAGCTATGGTTAATTAATTATGGTTTATCCTCAGGAAACTATTTTAAAAAATTTCTACGCGTATAAGGTTTGAGATATCTTTAATTAACTTGGTTCACTTTTTGCCACGTGTCTCTCTATTGTCGCATGAAAACATTGAAGGAAGCAAGTCCCACATCGGGTAAAAGAGGATACAATTCCTTTTGTTACTCTATAAAACTAAATGAAACTTACCTTGACAATTTACTACGCCAGCAAGTCTGGACGTGACTCTTCAACGGGCTTCCATTATATTTGGGCCTTATGAGTCCAGAACTGATAAAATTTCAGTTAAAATGGAGCATAAGCTCTGTTTAGTTTAAAGTTTAGTGGGACTTGACCCACGTGTTCACCCACGATTAATCGTTGACCCGCGATTTATCACCCGACTTATCCGACTAATTGTGTAAAGTCGGACCAACCGACTTGGGCCGCCTGACTATACCAAGTCGGGTCGGCAAACACAAAAATAACGCCTAGACGGGCGCCTAGGCGGCGCCTAGGCGCGATTTTTGGAACATTGGTTTTTATAGACAAAACTTGGCACTTGATAATTCAAAAAAGAGTTGTTAGAAGAAATACTTGAGTGCAAAGTTAAGTGGCATATTTTGACAAGAAATGTCCTCAACACATGTCAAGATTGAACTGATAACTTCTCTCTTTTAGAAATCAATTTGAATGGATAAAAAAGGATTAAATAATCAAAAGAAATCAGATTTTTGAATAAGGGAAAAGAGATTGAGTGACGAGCTAGCCAAACCGTATCTGAAAGATCATACTTACAAGAATTCTATTGATATGACTTGAACTCTTTCAAAGTAGACATTTTTAATCTTCCATAGTCTTCCTTGATCATCATTGAAAGTCTGAAAATGTTCTTGGAGATTTAAAATTCGTGCACAACTTCATTGGACACAAGTAGATGATAAGCATGCTTGTTGCCAGAAATTTCAACTTTGATCTTTGCTTGTTCACATGAGCATGAGCATAACTTTTTCCACAAGAATCCAAATCAAGTAAAGTCAATTGGGTTAGAAAATAGACTCATATATCTTTCCAATGGTATAACATATGCCTATTATTACCTGGTAGATAATCTCAGTTTATTCAAGAAAGACAACCAAGAAAATCTGCTTTACTTGTTCTGGCAGATTTGATGTCTACTCACTTTTCTGTCCATTACTCTCTTATGGAGTATGCAAATGGCGAAGCAGATTGTGTATTTAAAAGTAGACTCACAGAGTTTTCTAAAACATCCAAGAAATCGTAATTTGATAAAGAAATGAATTTGATATGATTTTTCAAAGTTACCTCAAATGCAGCCAAAGTTGTTGTCTTGAAAAATCCGAAAATCACATGTATAAAAAATATAAGAACTTTTGTAAGGACATCCACAACCATATAGCTGGTTGTTGGCGGGGAGGTGCTGGTGGGGAGAATAAAATTTACTTTTTGTTGGCTTATAGTCAGCTCTTCCAACCAGTACCCTATAATGCTAACCCTTTTTGTTGGCTTATGGTAACCCTTTTTCTTCACATTTTTGCTCCCAACCGGCGATAAGGAGAGGCAGTGAGCTACCAGCATTATTTAATTAATTTCTCTCTCTCTCTCTCTCTCTCTCTCTCTCTCTCTTATTTTTTGGACTCTCTCTCCTACATTTTGCTCCCAGCCTCTCCACTATGGATGCCCTAAAATGAGTTTGGTTTGAAAAAAATAAATATATGAGAGAGTTATTTGATTTTGAATAAATATATGCATACTTGTCATCATCAAAACACATAGATTATTATCTTGATACAAGGTCACAACAGTGTCTCCATGGACTTTATTGTGGGGTTTTCCAAGTCTCAAGGGAACTCCATAATAATGGTGGTTGTGGACAGATTCTCAAAATATAGAACTTTCATACCGGCGCCAAAGAAATGTCCTGCGGAGGTGGCGGCGAAGTTGTTCTTCAAGCATGTGATGAAGTTGTGGGGGCTGCCCAAAACTATCGTGAGCGGCCGAGATTCAAGGTTCACGGGTAAGTTTTGGACCGAGTTATTAAAATTGATGGGTTCTGATTTAAATTTCTCTACTTCTTTTCATCCTCAAACAGACGGTCAAACCGAACGGATTAACTCCTTGTTGGAGTTATACTTTCGTCCCTACGTCAGGCCAGTCAAGTTGATTGGATCCCTTTGTTGGACGTGGCGCAATTTAGCTACAACTTGCAACGGAGCGAGTCCACAGGGAGAAGTCCTTTTGAGCTAGCAACGGGGAGGCAACTCATAACTCCGAATGCTCTCGTGACGGGCTATACAGAGAGTAGTCCAGCCGCATTTCAAGTTGTGAATGGGTGGCACGATCAACATGATATTGTCAAATCCAACTTGGCAAAAACGGAAAAGAAGATGAAGAAATATGCGGACAAGAAGCGGCGACATATTGAGTTCATGGGGGCGACTTGGTCCTTGTGAAGCTCACTACGTATGTGCACGAGTTACACTGAGGGCTCATGCGTAAGTACAAGGGTTCGTTTCCCATTCTCAAGAATGTTGGCAAGGTGGCATACAAGTTGGAGCTCCCATCACATTTGACATTCCATCCCGTTTGTAAGAACCGCTCCCGGTCAACGCCAGTCAAATCGGCGAAAAATGGGAAAATTTAAATTTTTTGACAAACACCTAAATGAACCTAAATTCGACCCCAAGAGGCATATCGGACTTAAGTTGACCTCGAGATCGACCAAAGTGAGTTCTGGGGGACTCAGGGCAACTTTCTGACCAATTTGGAAAATGTTGACTTTTTGCTGGAAAAGTCAACCGAGCGACGTTTTGGTCCGTTCGAGGCCCGTTTTGGATCCAAAAAGATTATCCGTCAACACAACGTTCTTAGTTGATCCGTTTCCTTGTAGCCCGTGAAGTTTCGTAATTTCTTGGAAAAAGTGCCCGTTCGGGGCCCGAGACGGCCGAATTTCGCGAATCTGACTGAATAATATCTAGGAGATATTTTCCAAAAGGTGTGGGACCCATTTTGCCACATGTCACACAAGTGGTGGTGTTAGGTTTTTGGGACAAAAACAAAAAGATGAGAAGTTGAGGTTAGTTTTGTAATTATGGAAAGTTGTGTGGTTTTGAATTAAAACAAAAGGAAGACTACATGTTAGTCTCGGCCAAGCATTTCAAAAAGGAGAAAGGTTGTGTTTTTAGAAAGAGAAGGAGGAGAGAAAGAGAAGGGGGGTTTGGGTTCTTGCCACTATTCACGAGCATCTAACCTTTGGATCGTCTCAAAGCTAAAGGAATCGAGCTCAAGTCGACGTTCTCTACGGTGAACACCTAATCGATTCTTGTTTTGTTAGGTTTGAAAACTAGGGTTTGGTTTGAAACTAGTGGTTCTTGGTGGTGTTGAGGTGTGAGGTTCGTTGGAGACGTTTTGGAGCGAGTTTGGAACATTTTCCGGTGACCGGGAGCTCGGGGGAGCTCCGGCCACCATGTAGGGTGGTCGGCCGGCCGTGTGAGGTGGTTGGCCGGAGCTAGGACCAGCCACCACCATGGTGAGTCGGGCCCAAAAATCCCTAGCCACCCACGGCCAAGGTTGGCCGGGTGAGGCCCACGTGCTCGGGTGCTCGGGTTTCGTGTTCGGGTGGTTTAGGATGTTCCCCGAGTCATTAATCTACAACCGGATCGAAATTTGGAATTAAATTGTAGAAGTTGTTGACGGGTTTAGAAACTTTAAACGCTAATTAAATGACTCGGAAGTTGGAAATTGATCCCGTCGAGTGCATAGGAACCCTTGAATTATTCTAAGACCGTAGAAATGAAGACGGGAATTTTCGGAGCCCCGGAAGGGTGTTTCCAAAACCCGGGCAGATTCGCCATGTCGGGCGAATCGGGCTTTTCCGGGTCCATTATCGACAATGTCGAGTAATTGGGAAGTTTGGGAGTGATCGACATTGTCGGGGTTACTTTTGGGCGTCGAGTTTATTTAAATTCAGTTTATGTCTACAAACTTAAAGGTACTTAAAATTGTGTACTTTTAGATCGTGCTGCAGACAGAGGAAAGGGAAAGCTAGGCGAGTGATCAAGATCACGCCGGAGCTTGTTTGTGCACTTTTGGAGAAAGCATATGAGGCCGGGAAAAGTAGCCGGATCTCGGCCCTGACTAGGGAAAGTTAACAGTAGAAATGCATGTGACACTTGGGTGTCGTGGGTTTAGTAAGTTTATCGAATATTAGAAAGGCATGTGACACCGGGTGGTGTCGTATGATACGTGAACGTATCGAACAATAGAATTGCATGTGACACTTAGTAGTGTCCTAGGAGCAGTGAACTCTCGATATTAGAATTACTAGAGGCATATGACCATGCCCGGAGGTTGATTGTGAAACTGTTGATATTAGAACTGCTGGAGGCATATGACCATGCCCGGAGGTTGATTGTGTCTTGGGTGGCCATGAGAGCCCGTATTACTGTTGTGTCTTGGGTGGCCATGAGAGCCCGTATTACTGTTGTGTCTTGGGTGGCCATGAGAGCCTGTATTACTGTCGTGTCTTGGGTGACCATGAGAGCCCGTACTTTACTGTTGTGTCTTGGGTAGCCATGAGAGCCCGTATTACTGTTGTGTCTTCAGTGGCCATGAGAGCCCGTGTTTTACTGTCGGTGTCTTGGGTGGCCATGAGTGCCCGTGGGGTTGTTGAGCCCGTGAGTTATTGTCGGTGTGTCTTGGGAGGCCGTGAGTGCCCATGGGGTTGTTGAGCCCGTGTTTTACTATTGGTGTGTCTTGGGTGGCCGTGAGTGCCCGTGGGGTTGTTGAGCCCGTGAGTTATTGTCGGTGTGTCTTGGGAGCCCGTGAGTGCCTGTGGGGTTGTTGAGCCCGTGTTTTACTGTTGGTGTGTCTTGGGTGGCCGTGAGTGCCTGTGGGGTTGTTGAGCCCGTGAGTTACTGTTGGTGTGTCTTGGGAGGCCGTGAGTGCCCGTGGGGTTGTTGAGCCCGTGAGTTACTGTTGGTGTGTCTTGGGAGGCCGTGAGTGCCTGTGGGGTTGTTGAGCCCGTGAGTTACTGTTGGTGTGTCTTGGGAGGCCGTGAGTGGCCGTGGGGTTGTTGAGCCCGTGAGTTACTATTGGTGTGTCTTGGGAGGCCGTGAATGCCCGTGGGGTTGTTGAGCCCGTGAGTTACTGTTGGTGTGTCTTGGGAGGCCGTGAGTGCCCGTGGGGTTGTTGAGTCCGTGTTTTACTGTTGGTGTTTTGGGTGGCCATGAGTGCCTGTGGAGTGTTAAACCTGTGTTGTTGCTGTTTGTTGAACTTTGCTTGTGATTGTGATTGTGGTTACCTGAGGTTGGTGGAGGTTGTATGGTGTGGCTAGCCTCCCGACAGGGATCGGGGGAAGTGGCGAGGTTGTGGGCTAGCCTCCTGACAGGGATCGGGAGAAGGTGCGCGTGGGTGTGGCTAGCCTCCCGACAGGGGTCGGGGGTAGGGGAGAGGTTGTGGGCTAGCCTCCCGACTGAGATCGGGAGAAGTTGCGCGACAGGTCGACCGCCTGACCTGACAGGGATCGGTAAAGGGCGAGAGCGAGAGAGAGAGAGAGGAGGTTACTGAGCAGTTGGCGTGCGATCCTTTGTGATCTCTTTTGGTGTGCGATCCTTTGTGATCTTGGGTGTTGCGTGGTTATCTGTCGTGTCTTTGGAGGAGGTCGTCAATCGTTGTGCCGGGTCTACATTACGTGTCCGAGTGTTGAATCGGTTGAGGAAAGTAATAGTGTGTGTGTGTCGGTCGGGTTACTTGAGTTGGGGATATTGATCCCCGATGTTTGGGTTGTTGTTGGTGTTATCGGCATTGTCTGCTAAGTATGTCGTAGTCAGTCTGTTATCCGTGGTGGTGAGCGAACGCTTACCCCTATCTGCTTTTCCTACAGGTACCGGTCGCGGGTTGGACTAGGTGAGCTTCCGAAGCTTGAAGAGCTAGGAGCGGGAGTCCGGTTTTACTTTTGAGTCTAGCGACGTACACTTGTATTTTGTCCGCTTGTGGGACGTACTTTTGAGTTGTAAATAACTATTTTGTGTAACTAAATGGTGATTTTAAAGTGTTTTATTTAAAATGTCTAAAAGGTTTTATTGTTTTAAACGTTCGCATTCTGAGTTCGGTTTTACTGAAATTGGGGAGTGACATCGTCTTCCATGTAAGTATGCTAAAGGCTTATCATGCGGATGCGGGGGATTCAAGTCGAGGGAAGTCCTCCCGAGCTCAAATGGGTGTGCGGACCGCGTGTGACAAGGAAGTTGAGGCTGTCTTGGCTGATTGTCTACACAAAGATCACAAGTGCCGAGAGTACTTTGTGTCATAGAAGGGCTTTCCGGAGAGCAAGCAAAGTTGGGAGACTAGTAACTTGTTGTGGGAATACGAGGGGCTCATTCGAGACTACCACAAAGCGAAGGATGCTGAGGCGCGGAGCAAGGGGCAACCGAGCATCTGGGCAATTGCTCGCTTGGTAGGGGAGGATGTCACGGACCGAGAGTTGAATCGGTCCTTAACATGTGGGGAGCATGTGTGGGCAAGGAGGACTCGGCCCAAGTTGGTTGCCAAGAGGAAGAGTTGGGCTAAGGGATGGATGCAACATGGTCAAGGCCCTAGAGGAAGGCTTGACATGGTCAAGGTGCGTGCATGCCATGTTGGCTTGGACATAAAGCACAAAAGGAGGAAGCGAGAGCCATGTTGGCGTCGGGACAAGGAGAAGATAAATGAGGGTCGGTTTTCCACCTTGGCCAAGAAGAAGTCTTAGGCTTTGGAATTTGAATCTTACTTCTTTCTTGTAACCAAGTGCTATTTTTAGTATCCTTGGATTAGTATATATACGGGGTTTATATCCCAATTGTAATTACTTACTTCACACTTATTTTCTCATCAATACAAATCTGAAAACGCTCTCCTTTTGAGCACCAATTCTTATTCTTCTCCATTTCTTGTTTGGTTTGTTCGTGGTTTGCTATCAATTCGCTTCCGTGACCTTCTAGGCTGATCACAACTCTTGAAAAGCTCGGGGAGGAGTCATGTGCAAGGTCGTGAGACGCACATATCAAAGGGTTGGAATTTGGTCTCGTGACACGTAGGTGATCCAACGCTCATGGATCTGAGTTTTTTGAACTGTCCCCTCGGGACGTTCCTTAGCCAAGTCGCATGTCTCTGAATTTCCCTCACTTCCCTCCTCGAGCGCTAGTAATCTCAGGAGAGGAAGTAGGGGAATCCCATTTCCTCCCAAGAGATCTTTAACCGGGTCCAAGGATAACGAAGTAAGTAGTTCATCAACCGAGAGCACCTGTGGTGCCCTAGGTGCCCCCACTCCGTTCGTAGCAACCGGTCCACGTCAAAACCCATTAGTACTCTCAGCGAGTCATTAAATCGGCCCTCCTCTTGCCCAACGCCCTAGGTGCGGGCCCAATAGGTCCCTATCGAATGTTTGAGTTGTCTACACTGAACACAAAAGCCTTCAAAGGTGCTCTTACCGTAGGATCACCGTGGTGGAGTCCACATGACCCGAGAATAGGAGTCGGATTTTCTAACGTAGCGATCTGTCCACATCAAGACTCACCCAGAACCACAAGAAATCATCAAAACTACGCGGAATCTGGATAAGGGTAGATGTTACCTCGGTGCCCAAGGCATTTGCCAAGATGGATTTGATCAGAGCGTTCCTCTCATCACCCGGGACGTTGAAAGCTTAGACTCTTATCTCCATGAATCGGAACAGGATGGTGCTCGGCTGCATGCATGGCAAGAGAGGCATGAGTAGTACCGGGTCGCCGCTAAAAGTCCACGACCCTTGATGACGGACACCTTCCTTGGCCAGGCCCGACGAGAAGTGGAACGCCATGATGTCCTTTGTGAGGCATTCCACATCTAAGCCCCGGACCTTATGATTCAAGATCATGAGGCCGTAGACGGTATTGACATTGCAATTGACATCTCCCACTCTTGGACTGGTAAGGGAATGACGTCGATCGTTGTCGTAATAGCTTCGATCAAGACGACGACTATGGTGTCCTTGTCATCCGGATTGCCTTCAAGGAATAACGACCCCAGTTGGTGTTGAATCTCTCCCGGTTTCTTCAGGACGAGGGTCGAAGACGACGTCCCGATGGAGCGCGACATAACGGTGGGCGGGCAGATGCTGATGAAGTAAAAACAACCCTTCCCAGTATTGCATGCGACATATGAAGGCATGACCGGACAAGATTTTCGCCTTATGATATTTGGGGCATTGGAGACGAGAAAACAGTCCCTGATGGAGCATTTACGATGATGTATGCAATTTATTGGACTTTATTAGAATTAAATTAGACTTTGATATCCGAAAAAGAATATAAAAAATGTATATTTTAATATATAAAGTAATATTTTTTAAGTAACGGTTGGACTTTCCATTTATTTCCAACCAAATTAATAACAATACATAAAAAAAAATACATTTTTTGTCTCACTTAAAACACCAAAGGGTCGATCTAAATTCGAAAACACTTTTACCATATGCCTCCTTAAATATTTCAATGTTCATGTCAAAAGAAGACTGAGTATTTGTGTTAGCCGCACATGGTAGACAATACTACATGTCTTCTTCATCCATTTAGATTACAGCTTAGAGTGTGGGATCAAATAGGGATATGACACATCAGGAGCTTTCAGACTTAAGACTGACTGTTGCACTGCACAGGCCCACTTCTTACCTCCAATCACGTGTTAATGTGCGGCGCAGACACACTCACTAAAAAAATATAAATACCAACTCAAATTAATAAAAATATATATAAAAAAGAAATTTAATCCAGTAACGAGTTTGTAAAACGATGATTATACAAAAACGAATAATAAATGTAAATTTACACAAATAACATATACAAATAACGCAATTCATCATGAACAGAAAATTTAGTTACATTTCAAAAAAATAAAAATAAGCAAATGTTATCGACAAAATTCAAAATACTAAGATCACACTAACTACAATGAATAGTAACTCTCTCATTCAAAATTTATAAAACATCTATTTTTCAAAATACATTGATTAAGAAAATTAAGTCAATTCTTTATATAGTTTGTTTAAAAATATATATAATCAATCTGAGATTTGATTTTCTTTATTTAAATTTAAACCTTTTAAGTTATTGTTTAATTTTATTGGTAATAGGAACCATTTGGGTTTCTCTCCTTTTCAAAAGCCTCCCCCCTCTGATTCTCCACACCATTTCCGCATTCCTCCTGATTGTCACGACCTCCACCTTCATCTTCCGATCATTATGGACGCTTGTTCACCACGCTCGCCTGTAAGAATATATTCATCATATTAAATTAGGGTATTAAATATATAAATAATATCTTCCTATTATATGATGAATTAGGAATCCATCACTTTTAGGAAACGTGATATTCTAATTAAATGATAATTACTTACTCAAAAAAATTAAATGATAATTACCAATTGATTGGTAAAGAAGTCTTTCCTAAATCCAATCTCTATTTTGATGGACGGTAGAGATTGAATCCTAATGAAACCTTAATAAGGAATCTTGGTCCTTTCACCACCTATAAATACATGTAACTTATTCCATCATAAGAGCATCCATAACGCTCACCGCCGACACTGTCGAGGAGGTGCTGGCGGTGAGCATTAAAATAATGGTTTTCTTGTTTGTCACCAACGCCAACAACCTGTAGTGGGAGATTTTTTACCGGAGGGGAGCCGCAAGCGGTGAAAATGAAATAATAATTAAAAATATATTTTTTTATTGAAAATAACACAAACAAGCTCGACAAGCTCGTGAAAGGAAAAGTACATGTTATTATCATCGAAAATGGAAAGCAAACTTAACATGTTCATGATTTACAGTTTGTGAACGTACTGGAGGAACTTCGGGTGGTTTTCAACGATCTCCCAAAGCGAGGACTTCATGAAGCGGTGACCATGTTGGGCAAGGTATCGGTCCACCATTGTAGTTCGAAGAAAAGCTTCGGTTTTTCCCGGAAGGTGAGCAAACAATGCTTCACTGTAACATAAATTGAAACGGTGCATCTTCAGGGAGGACCTCCGCCAATGGTCCTTGCACTACTTCTGTGTGCACCACGGGGCGTTGACCGTTGTATTTCCGACATAGTTGGCGAACACTTACGACCAATACCTATTATTTGGCCCTGATGGCGAACACTTACGACCAATATCTATTATTTGGCCCCGGACGGGCATCGTGTAGCCAACATAGCACCAAAACCATCTCCTCCTCATGTCGCCAGGGGTAGGCTACTGCATTGCCGACCATTTGCCCTTTAGAAAAGGAAAGAAGGATAACAAGGGGTTTGAAAGAAAAAAGCTCGTGGAGGAAGAGAGGTATTGGAGTGAAGAGGTGTGAAAATAATGGAACGAAGATGTGGTTTTTATTGCCACAAAATCGTCGGCCACCAAAGATCATTTTGGACTTTTGCATGGTCATGGCAATAATTTCACGTAAACCAAGGCATAAGAAAGTCTACAATTCATTAATGAAAAAAACAACTAATGAAAAAAAAAACATTAGGGAAACAAGCAGATGATTCAGGAGGCGACACTACTTCATCAAATTGCACAACATTTCAAGGATCGCAAAGTGGGCCTCAAGCTCAGGGGGTCATGACTGACTTGTCCTTGGCTTCCTGTTGCACCCATCGATCGAAGGCCATGAGCTTCAACTTGGCTTGGTTTTCTTTTTAAGCAACTAAATGGGTTGTCTCAACACGCTCGATAAGCTTCTTCTTGGTTGCTACAGGGCCTTTACCTTTGAGCTTCACAAATTTTGCCACCTTCTGACCCATAGGCCGCATGTACACCGGTGGCAAGTAGAACATCCCCGTGGTGCGCTCACTGTCCTTCCTAGGCGTATCTTCACTAGTGCGTTTGCTCGAGTCGATAGAGAGGTCAAAATTACTCGCCGATGTGCCTTCATATTCACCCTCGTGATTTCATCATCGGAACGGACGCTCTTGTGGTCATTTATACACCGTGTGTAGTATCCCCTGGAACTTCGTCACTTTAGGATTCACTTGGCCCTATTGGTCTTTACATTCCTTTTGGTTCCTCGTGGGATCATCCAGTACACGCATAGAAGCAACTTCTTCAACTATGCCCCCAATACTTCATGTTATACTTCGCATTCCCGTGAATTGAATTGTAGGAATGATGCATCCAAGCAAGAACAAGACGCTCATCCTCATCAACGGTCCACAATATTCGCCTCGATTTTTCTTTAGGTTGTTCGCCGGCTCCGGCTTCGCTAACCATTGGAGATCGTTCGGTTGTCGCTCTGGATACAGCTCTTAAAGGGAAAAATTGTTGAGTTGCCGAGTCAAACATGTCGCCGCCCAACTCGGTGATCATATCCCCCCAGTCGTTGAGATCAAGTTCCAATTCAAAACAATAAAAAATATGAATTGTGGAAGAAGAATAGAGTGGTAGATTGAGAGAATGTTGGTGATGTGTTTAAAAAAATTGGGGGTTGGCTATTTCTAAAGGGGGGATTTGCATTCAACATCTGCTAGCGCCTTGCCACGTGTCGCCAGCGTGTGGAGGTCTAACGATCGACGCAGTCAACGAGGTGGAACAGCTCTCAACGCCAACGGTAATTGATGGCGTTGAGCTCAACGACTATTTTCCTCGCCAGCTCTCCGCATGCTCCACGTCGCCGACTGCTCACTGCCAGCACATCCCCTCCAGCTCACCGCCCACCACTGTGGATGCTCTAAGTATACAATTCACAAACACCTAAAGGAGTGTATAGGAAGGGGACGAAAACCAAAGTCCCCAAGACGAACTACGTGGACTTTGATCTCGCATATATTATTGGGGTGTACGTAGCAATCCGGGTACCTTCTAGATACAAGTCTGTTATGCCCAACCAAGATCATCTACAAGTGCATCTACAACCATGAATGTTGGTATTCCTAAAAACTCTCTTCATCTATATTTTCATCTTGTGATTGATTGTGATGACTAAGATTTAGGATCATGTTATTATGTTTAACATGTGGTATCAGAGCAAGGTTTAGGGCACACTTTTATTTCCTTGATTCAAATTAAATTGATTGATGATATATGATGCAAGTTGTATGTTCTATAATATTCATAATCAAAATGTGTATTAAGCTTTCGATTAATAGAAATTTCAAGATGAACGAACCAAAAAAAAAATCGGTTTGAACAATGTTTTGTGAACAGTAATCGGATTTGAATAGTAATCTGATTTGAACAGTGTTCTGTAATCAGATTTGAATAGTAATCTAAATTGAATACTGTTTAGTAATTAAATTTGAATAGTGTTCTATAATCGAATTGAAGCAGTATTTTGTGGACAGTGATCAGATTTGAATAATAACTGATCTGTGTTTTTTCCAATCATTTTTTTTAACTGTAGCTCACTCCATGTCTACTACTCAACCAAATTCGGATTGGCTAGTTGATAGCGGAGCAACTCATCATGTGACGAATGATCTTGAGAACCTTTTCATACACTACCCATATAATGGACTGGACAAGTTATTTGTTGGAGACAATTCAAGCTTAAGGATTTCTAACACTGGTTCTTCTAAGCTTCATGGTATTTTGTTGAATGATGATCAATATGTTCCATCTATTACAAAAATGTTATATTTGTCTCCAAATTCACAAAACATCATAATTTTGCTATTATTTTCTTACACAGTTGCTTTCTTGTGAAAGAGATAAAAATGGGCCGAACTCTTTTTAAGGTTCTTATATAGATGGGATTTATGTTAGGTCGTCCTTTCTACCTTCTATCCTTATTCTTCATCTCACTCCCTAAACAACATGACATTACAAGCTTGGACATTCATCTTCTTCGATCTTTCAATATCTACAAAACAACTCTATTATTAAATCGTCTTAGTTTCATCATTCTGGTTGCACCTCTTGTAGTATTAACCAGAGTCACAGGCTTTCATTTCATAATTCTACTCTTACTTTTAGTCATCCTTTATAAATTATATGTTCTGATGTATGGAAGTCTCCAGTTCTTTCTTGTAATGGTTTTCATTATTTTTATATCTTTGTGGATCATTTTACCAAGTACACTTGATTGTATCCAATGAAATGTAAAGCCAACACTCAATTAGTGTTCATAAACTTCAAAGATCTTGTGGAAAATTACTTCAACCACAAGAATAAGATTCTATACACTGATAATGGAAAAGAATACATTGTCCTTCGTTCTTTTCTTAGCTCCAATGGGATCAGTCACATCACAATGCCTCCTTATATACCAAAACATAATAGTATTTCATAACGATAGAAACGCCACATAGTTAAGGCGGGTCTTTCGTTATTTATGCAGACATACCTTTCTCTTATTGGTCTTGTTCCATTACAACAACATTTATATGATGAATCGTCTCCCAACTCATATACTTGATTTTGACACACCATATTATAAACGGTTGAACATGAAACTGGATTATCTTAAGCTTAAAAGCTTTTGCTGCTTCAGTTTTCCTATAAACAGTTGAACATGAAACTGGATTATCTTAAGCTTAAAAGCTTTTGCTGCTTTAGTTCTCCTTTGCTTTGACCGTATGCTCCTAATATATAGCTCCAAATTCATTATGTGTGTGTTTATATGTTAATCTACGGACCATAGAGCTTATCAATGTCTTGACCAAAGTACCACCTGAGTCTATTCTTCTCGACATGTCGATTTTTGGAGACTTAGTACCCGTTTTGGTCTCAAGTTCCACAATATGTGCAAGATTCTCATCATGTTCATATCTTATTACTAACTGTGGGTCATGCATAGGAAAACAAGGTATCACGACTCTCATTTTGTCATTCCAACATTTACTACTGAACATGTTCAACCACTTACTAGTATCACCATATCTCTTATCAACTCACCATCATCTTATCAACTAGAAAACAAACCTACAAGCTCTTCATCTCATGTAGTCGTCTTATTTACGCTCCCTTTATCAACTACTTCTACTCGTCACATATAAAGATCATCCCACAACTACCTATCCATTCATATACCACCACCATTACATTGACCTCCTTCAAACAGAAGAATCGCATCCCACGGCTACCTCCCCATCCATACCCACCACCATTTCCCCAACATCTTTCAAATACAGGAACCGTGACACGATCAAAGAATAATATCACTAAGCCCATAAGTAAACTGAAGTTGTCCTCTTTGGTCGTACCATATCTTGAAACTCGTAAAATTTTATCAAGGTCCTCTCTAACAAATTTTCTCTTAAGGGTCTTGGTGAGCTTCTTTTTGGGTGTCGAGGTTCATCGTATTGAACCAAGTGTTAGAAAGAACTCTTAATCTTTGACCCCTTTTCATCGTGTTTTTTCTTGTTATTGAATAAGTCTTGAGTTGTTATACTAGGCTACTAGCTCTAATTTGTAGCCTAGTTTGTAGGCCAAAATCACTTCCTTTTCTTATCCCTTTCCTTACTATAAATAAAGAGTCCAAACCATGAACATGCTATCATATTTTCAATACTTCTCCGTGTTCTTTTTTTTTCTTATTGTAAGCTTTCATTTGGTATCAGAGCCTCACGTGAAACATTATTATGGTTGAAGACAGTTCAAAGAGGATAGCAGTTGGAGGTTAGGAATTATGTGATAAGGGCTTAGAAAATGATGGTGATGATGAAGACAATAGGAGTATGAGAAGCAATCAAAGAAGGGAAACATGTAAGTGAAGAAAGAGATTAAGTAATCACTCAATTTGTTACAAAGGTAACTTTGATGTTTGTTACTCATGCAAAGACAATTGAAGAAGCCTGAGAAGCATCGACAGCTATGCATGTAGATGAAAAATGGAGAAATTAGCCAACATTTAGTGTTTCAAATGCGATTTTGGTAGGTTAGTCATGGATAAATCAGAAAAATAATTAATAGTTATCATACAAAACTGATTAACCTTGTGAATAACTATGTTAGATTGATTGTAAGTTGCTTGAATCACAAGTAGTAGAGGAGATCTTTAGTTTTATACCTCACAGGTTCTTACCAATTGTTGGAACAACTTAAGAATATGGAGACGTTGAAACTATGTATGTGGCAGAGGCAATTAGAAGACTCAAGGTGTTTGAATACACGCTTAAAGGGAGGAAGCAGGAGCAAGAAAGTGGGCAATTGTTGCTCACTAAAGCTTAGTGGGAATCAAGGTTGATGATGATGAGCCTGCCTTTTCATGGAATTTGTAGGAGAGTCCTCCAAAAGGTCAAGGACAATGGGAGAGCCCATTGGGAGAAAGAGGTAAAGGTCAATCGTGACACCCCTCATCCCCAAACCAAGAGGTGACAAAAGTAGAGACAAGTGTTACACTTGTGTTGAGTTTGGCCATTTTGCATATGAGTGAAAAAAGGAAAGAAAATATTGAGTGAACTTTGCTGAACAGGTTGATGATGATGAGCCTGCATTTTCATGGCATTTGTAGCTGAAAGAAATGAATAATTCATCATAATAAACGAAGCGAAGGTGAATCCTATGATGAAAGAAAGAACCAGGGAATGATGTCTAGTACTTGGACACATGTGCTAACAACCATAAGACTGTGAGAGAAGAAGTGTTTTCTTTTTCTTGATAAAAAAATTCGAGGATGTCAAATTCAGACATGTCTCAATTATGGATATTAAAGAGCGATGTATAATTCTGCTTGAATGACAGAGTGAAGAGCATCGAGCATCATCAAGTGTGTATCTCATTCATAAGCTTAAAAGTAACATAATAAGTTCGGGACAAGTTGATGAAAATGGTTACAGAACTGAGATGGAGAAAGGAATGTTGAATGTCTTTTTATCAGCAGAAACGATTGCTATTCAAAGTCAAGAAATCACAAAATAAATTGTATGTCCTATAAATGAAATGCACTGCACCAGTAAACCTTTTAACAAGGATGGAGTCTGAACACTAGCTCTGGCATGCTAGATATGGGCATATCAGCTTCCATGCATTGGAGAATGTGTCAATGGGAAATTAGAGGAAGGCCAGACAAGAATTGTTCAGCTAGAGCAACTAAGTGATGCATGTCTGATAGGGAAGTAGAACTGCATGCCATTCCAAAAGGAAGCAAGATTTAAAGCTTAAAAAAAACTAGAACTAGTGCATACTGATCTATGTGAACCGATTACTCTTGAGCACCAAGAGATGATAGATATGTTATGCTAATTTTTTATAACCTCTCAGGTTTTATGTGGATAATCTCATTAAAAAGAAAGGATGTTACCTTTTTCATGTTTTGAGAATAAGATGAACTGTGTTGAAGTTGAAGTTGAAGAAAAACTTAAAGCCATAAGGAGTGGTAGCAGGGGAGAATTCAGGTCAAGAAACTTTAAAACATTATGTGATTCTAATGGGATCAAACATTATTTCACAACTCCTAACTCATCTCAACAAAATGGAGTTTTTGAAAGACCGAATCAGATCACAGTTCGAACTGCTCGAAACCTACTGAAGAGAAAAAATATGCCAGGACAATTTTTGGGGAGAAGCTGTTGTTACAACAATATATTTGCTGAATCAAACAACTACAAAGATCATCGAACACTCGTACGAATTGTTCCTTTGGTATTGGTAAACTTTCTTATTACATCTATGCACTAACTAACGATCATTGGAATTCTATGAAGAGGTTGCGACGATATCTTGTGGGTTCTATGGACAAATGCATCAACATTTCAGCAACTACATCTTTGAGTCATCATGCTTTCTCAAATGCAGATTGGGTTGGTGATAAATATAATTACATTTCAATTACATGGGTATATTATATATCTTGGTGAGGTATCAATCACCATTCTTATGGAGCTCTTGGAAACAAAATTTAGTGGCAAAATCTTTCACAGAGGCTGAGTACAAAGTACTTGCGGATACCATTGCAGAATTGATATGGGTTCAGAATTTTTTCTCCGAGTTAGGTTATGTCCAAACTTCTACTCCCACGATTTTCAATGATGATCTAGGTGTTACAAGCCTCAATCCCAACCCGATTTTCACTCACGAATGAATCATATATGCTCTGTCATTTCACTTTGTTCGTGAGCAGTTTCAACGTGGAACTATGAGAGTTTCATTCGTCTCGACAAAAGACCAATTAGTTGATATCCTGACAAAACCATAACCACGCCCTTGATCTAATGTACTTATCTCCAAACGTGATTTCTCTAATATGACGATCATTTTGTAGAGGAATATTAACACAACCGAAATCTTCTATATTTATTTTCTTTGTATAGTCTTCCCAAGATTTCCCTCTCAACAACTATAATTGAGATATTATGAAAGCTCTCATCACGTCTTTTATATTTGGTAATAGTGATTAATTATTAAGCCATTACCACCAACATCATAGGTACAAAAACTTTTCTCTTTACATATAGTTCTTTTATCAAATGATATAAATTTGAGAAAATATAAATAAAATAAATTGCAATAATTATCATTTTTACAAATTTAATGACATATGTTACCACTTTTGACTCTCTACATCTCTACTTTGCATTCACTTGAGTATGGGTAATCCGTCCGGAATGTTGTGACTTTATTCACTCGATTTTTACGGATGAATTCGACCAACAACTTATACATACAAAACATACTCGTATAAACGAGTTAGTGAAATTGATTATCTTTTGTAACACTCGTGCTTCTCTCTCTAGAACTAACCCCTCATCTTCTTCACGTCGTCGTCGTCAGCGGCCATGACTTCGCCCATGGAAGCTGTCGACAACCTCTCCCCTTTTCCCCTTCAAACTCCTGTCGAGGACCTCTCCAAAGAAGCTACACTGGTTGTCAATTTCCTTTGTCATCCGTCTTCGTTAATCATGCACTGCCGCTCTTCCACCGTCCTTCCTCCGCCGCTGCTCCCCTTTATTCACGTCCCCCCTTCTCCTCCCTGTGGTCATCACTCGTCGGCCATATCGGGTGGCTCATCACCCCCCCCCCACGCCTCCAACCCTTGTCGACGACAGTCGGCCACGACCACAAGCATCTGACGACCATGTCTGATGCAAAGCCCCCTCTTTTCGGCCTCATCTCTCGACAACGACCCGAGCTCCTCTTCCCGAACCTCTCTTCCAGGCACACTCCTCCTCCGACGATACGGCCAGATTTGTTCCAACTTTTCGTCGGAGTTCCGTAGTCCGAGACGGTCGGTTGTGCTCTTCCTTACTGTGCTTACTCGACCATTATCGCTCTCTCGCCCCAAGCGAGTCAGATCTGTACCCGTCGGCATCGTCCGCCTCCCCCTTGCTCTGACCCCACCCCTCACATCGGAGGTCAATTGCGAGTAGTTCATGCTCGTTGTTGTTTTTATTTTGTTTGTATTTTTGTAGGGTTTTTGTGTGTCCCATCTACCGGAATCTCGGATCTCCAGTAAGTGTGGTTGTTGCCTTTGGTGGCGTGTCTGGTCATGTCTCTCTATCGACAAATCTTTTTAAAGAGTCGATAAAAAAAGACCGATCTGATAGTTTAGTTTATTTATGCATTGCATCGTCTTTTTTGAATGTTATTCATCTTGTTGGTTGTCCTTTGAATTTTCGAGTTTAACCGATGGGTATAACGCTTATATTATTCGTTGTATAAGATTTATTAATGAATCTCTCTTTCAAAGAAAGATAATTGATTGTTCGTCCAACAATATCAACCTATGTTAGAGAAAGAAAACATAAGGCCACCTAATTTTTCTCCCACGCTTGATACACAAACCATCTTTATGCGACATGGTAATTAGGTGACCTGCCAATTTTTTCTAGCTCTCGAGATAATTACGTGTGAAACCTGCATTGATTGGGACTAACACTATGTAATTACCATAAAAAATGTCTCTTTTCTAGAGAGATTCGAGGAAGGTATCCTCATTGTTTGGGTCGATAGTTCATAAGATTCTGGTTCATACTCCCAAACTCGTTTCTGGGTTTGCTTTGCTCCGCTTTTATCTGTATTTTAATGTTTTGGGCGAATATGTGTCGGCTCTCGGGTTCTCTGCTTTCCTCTCTTCGCAGCCACCATTTATAACCTGTAGCTCAACACACAGACCCAACTGTACATACATTTATATTTATAAAAGCTCTTCCTTTTCACAACCAACCTCATTACTTTCTTCTTCATTGGACCAATCTCTGCATTGCCATTGCCATTGCCAAAATCAGAAGCTCAACTCCAATTGGGCTGTCTTGGATTGCCCTTCCACTTCCATTTTTGTTCCGGTACCTTTACCATTTCATCACTCATCTGAATACCTTATATTTCTCTTTGTTTCTTCTTCTCAGAAAGACTGGATTTTTTTTTCTGAACTGGGTACTCATTTGCTGATTTTTGTGTAGTAACTCTGGTGATGGATCTGGGTTTTATCTTGTTTTTGCTTTATTGGGTCATTAAAATGACATTTTTTTGTGGTTCTAGTTTGAATACTTGTTCTTATCCGATTAGGAAGTTGCTGACCATGTGAATTAATTTTCATCTTCCCCCAATTTTAATGCAACCATCACTTGCCTGATTCTGCAGAATGGTGGATGTGAGAACAGGCCTGCTTCTATGTCTGTTTATGTTGTTGGAGACTCAAGGCTCTTCTAATGTACCAATTACTTATGTCCATGATGCTGTAGCCAAAGGGGCTGGTGAGGATTTTTAATTAGTCTTGTGAATCATGAATATGTGTACATTAGAACTTGTTAGTTTTCTTACTCCTTAATCTATGTGCTATGTGGATGGAAGCTGAATGTAATGTTATATGCAGTTTGCTTGGATGGAAGCCCCGCGGCGTACCACTTCGATAAGGGATTTGGCGAGGGGATTAACAATTGGTTGGTTCACATGGAGGTTTGTTCCTTACCCATTACTTGATGCTATCTTTCATTGCATAAATTGATGGAAACTACATATAATGATATTAAATTTTCTTACGTTAGGATGAATAGTTCTCATTGTGATGCATAAAGCATGAAATTTTGGTTGCTTGCATGCTTAGGCTCTCTATATTTTCTGTTTTGTTCACGAGTTTATACCCTTTGTAAAACTTTTGATCCGGCTTTCCAGGGAGGTGGGTGGTGCAATAATGTTACATCTTGTCTCTCTCGCAAGAAGACCCGATTAGGATCATCCAAGCAAATGGAAAAGCTACTTCCTTTCTCCGGGATCCTTAACAATAAGCGGATATACAATCCAGGTCTTTTGATCTTGATCTCGTTACTTCTTCATTCCTTAATGCCCCAAAAATCCACATTTGAAAACTTATAATCCGTCACTTCGCAGATTTTTACAACTGGAATAGGATCAAGATTAGGTATTGTGATGGAGCATCCTTTACAGGAGATGTAGAAGCAGTCAACCATGTAAGTTGTTTTGGTTTCAATTAGACTATTGAGTTTCTGTTTCAGCATAAAACCTATGGTTCCATATTTTTGGGGGGCTTTTCTTGATCAGGCTACTAATCTTCACTTCAGAGGAGCAAGGATATGGCTAGCGGTCGTTCAGGAACTGTTAGCAAAAGGAATGAAAAAGGCTGAAAATGTATAGCCTGATAGGTTCTTTTTTTAATCAAATTTAATTCTTCTTTGTCTTTGGCATCACATTCTTAGTCATTGTTTTTCTACCTTTTTTTATGGCAGGCACTTCTTTCGGGTTGTTCAGCTGGAGGATTGACAGCAATTTTGCACTGTGATAGTTTCAGTGCTCTCCTACCCATGGGAACCAAAGTGAAATGCCTTTCAGATGCTGGTTATTTTATCAATGTGTAAGCATATCAGACCTTGTTCTTTGATGTTATTTTATCGATGTGTGTGCTCATATCGGCTTTGTGTTTGTATTGCAGAAAGGATGTTTCAGGAGCACAGCATATTCAAGAGTTCTATAATCAAATAGTTGCTACCCATGTACTCTCTCTCTCTCTCTACCCCGTTCCCATCAACTTTCTGGTATGAAATGACATGAAAAAAATATGAAAAAATAATGGCATTTTTGTCAATTTACACCCAAAAGTTGACCGAATCAGGGTAAATCAAAAACTTTTCAGACCGAAGGGTAGTTGAGTTAGAAAGGTGCATACTTAAGGGTAGCTGACTGAGATTTTCCCTAAACATATTTATCTCTATCGAAGTAATATGATACCCTTCAGCTTGTCAAGTTTTTTTCGGCTTAATACATATATCACGGGGTTTGGAAAAATAACTGTGTTTCTGACTTTGAATTGTTTGTGTAGGGATCATCCAAGAATTTGCCTCCATCATGCACTTCAAGGATGAAACCTGGGCTGGTTGTTATTTGTTAATACTTAATAGGCATATTGTTCTTAAAATTCACCATTTTTTTTTTCATTTTTGCCCTGCCTAATTCTCGCTAGTTGACTTTTGCAGTGCTTCTTCCCGCAATATGTTGTGCAAGGAATACAGACGCCAATTTTCATTTTAAACGCAGCCTACGATTCATGGCAGGTTATAACCCATTTATGATTATGTATATTATCTACATCTTGATGTTAACACAATCTGATTTTGAAAACAATTTGGAAACCATGTCCTAATTCCAATCCTCATAAGCTATTTTTCCCTATGGAAACTGAACTGTTCGATGTATTTTTTTTCGGCAAACAAGAAAAGAGAATCATGCTTGAAACTTATCGGCTGAAACATCACTTAAGCTTAGGTATATGAAGTGCTAATGAATGTGTTCACTGCCCTAAATCTGATTTCGGTAATCGTATTCTGCAGATAAGGAACATTCTAGCACCAGGTGATGCTGATCCTCGTGGCCACTGGCATAACTGCAAGCTTGATGTAGAGAAATGCTCTCCCAATCAACTCCAAACCATGCAAGGTATCATTACCATCCAACGCCTCTTAAAGCAACCTTGCAGAACATTAACCTTAAAGCTACCAAAATGTACTAGGACTTGGAACTGAACTTGTGAATCTTCTCAGTCACTGATTATAGCTTCGATTATATATTCAGATTTCAGGAAGAAGTTCTTACTTGCATTGGGTGGATTGGGAAGCTCTTCTTCTCGGGGAATGTTTATAAACTCATGTTATGCTCATTGCCAAACCGAAACTCAAGAAACCTGGTTTTGGGAGGACTCCCCAGTATTGGGTAAAGTGGTAAGACACTTTATGTTCCTTATTCTTTCCAAAACAGTTCATGTGCTGACAGTGATACCATTTCAGTTTCACTAGTCTTCATTTTCACCGCCATTTTTATTCGATTATGCAGACAATAGCACAGGCAGTAGGAGACTGGTTTTACGACCGTGTCCTGTTTCAGAAGATAGATTGCCCTTACCCTTGCAACCCCAGCTGTCACAACCGGGTTTTCGATACAGACAATCTAGAATTATAAGCATCACACCATATTCTTAGTGGTCTGGTTTGATTATAGTCATGATATATACTCTCATACCATATATGTAGGTAGAATAAGAAAAGAAAATTTATGATTGATCAAGAGTGGAAATAATCCCAGGTTAGCAGCCATTACTGCAGAGAGCCAGTCCTGGTTCTCATCTGTCATTGTTTGAGTGTAATGAAAAGCTATTTATGTTCTGTCAATAAAAATCAATTTATTCAATCTCCACACCAAGTATGAACATTTATGCACGACACATTTTTTTTGAGGATATGCATTTCACATTTTACTTGTTTAAAATTAAATCTGAGGGATAATCTCACAAAGGTACAATAATCCTATCATATTTGTTACTTAAATATGTTGACTTTTAAATTCGCACTCAAATACATTAATCTTTTAAATTTTCCTACTTTATTCTATTTTGATTGGTAATGAATGACAAGATTACCCCTACAATAATTTAGGGCAATCAGACACATTTTGTCATGTTTTTTAAAGGAAAATTGTAAAGAATATTTTTGTAATTTATTACCAAAATAGAGAAAATTTTGAAATTTAGAGTAATTAGAGTAGAACTTACAAGTTGCTGTATTTATGTGAGAAATGTAACAAAGTTAAATGTATTTATGTGAGAAATATAACAAAGTTAAAATGTATTTATGTGAGAAATGTAACAAAGTTTTTTTTTAGCATAGATGTATGTATTCATTCAAGCAAACAAAACGATAGGAACAGATAGGTGACCCGGCACACGTAGCTGAAATATAAAAAATTCTACACATGCGGGTAGAAGAGACTGGCAGTTGGAGGTACATTTAGTAACACGAGACCCAAGGGCTAAATTCTCCGAAGTTAGGTTGCTTTGGGTCGCGAAGGCATGCTGAATATCACCCCAAAGAACATGACCCCCCCCCCCCCCCCCCCAAAAAAAAAAATAGTAATAATAAAAAAGGCCTAGGGAGCGTGTTGGGAGGTGAAAAGGATCAGCCTCCCAACTAACCAAAGACCTATCATAATTCTCGACGAGTTTGTTTACCAGCCTTCGTCGACATACTCGGGGGGGGGGGGGGGGGGGGGGGGGGGGGGGGGGGCGACATGGGGGGGGGGGGGGGGGGGCGACATGTAGGGCATCCACCACATTCTGATCGATGTCCATTAACACAAAAACTCGCTTCTTGGAGCTAAATACTGCTTCAATTGGCTGGATCCTTTTTTCTCTGGAAAGGTCCTTGAGGGTCTTTACCATCCTTAGGACTCGCTTGATTGGCGGCTTCTGATCAAATCCAACAAAAATCTTGTGTTGAAGTATATGTTGAACAAGCTGAAAATGGGGAGGCGTCACCTGGTTCTGAGCCGACATCCCAAGAAGTTGTGGTCCCCCGTCATTCTTTGGGTCCCTGTCCTCACAAACGGTGATGGGCAAGGGTACCTTCGAGTTAGGCAAGATTATGGATTGGATGGTCAACAGGGATAGGGAAGGTACTACCGATCTCTTCCCACATTCCACATCCTTCAACATTACCACCAGTGGGGGTTCAGATTCTCCTATCGGGAGGCAAGACTATAGATTCGAAATCAACGGACTCCTGTGCAAGAGCACAACTTTTCAGGGGACTGGTAAAAACCAGCCGATAGGACTCTGGGTTCTCCTGAGACACTATAACAAAATCAGATAAAAATGGATTAGTAGGAGTTTCGTCCACAACAATTGGGGCCGGTGGTGGCATGACATGTTAGGTGTGTCCACATGTGAGTTAGGAGTCCCACATCGGATACTTAAGGAATAAAGTAAGACTTAATATACACCTTGGACCCATGACCTGATAGGCTAGTCTTTTGGGCCAAGTGTGGTGGCCAATGTGTATATTATGGGCTTCTTGTTGTATGCTCCTCCTTAGTAGGCCCAGTTCTCCCTAACAGTGGTATCAGAGCCTGGTTCTGTGAACTCTCCCAGGAAGCGGGCCGGGGTATATCTCCTAGGGTCAGAAACACTAGGATACCATGATCGCTGCTCTCATGGTGGTGGGCCTAGATAGGATGAAGTGGGCCCGTATGGGATTGAGTAGAACATGTAAAAGTTGGGCTTAGGAGTGCGAGCAAGCCGGTGTGGTGAGACTCAATGTGGAGGGGGAGATTGTTAGGTGTGTCCACATGTGAGTCAGGAGTCCCACATCGGATACTTAAGAAATAAAGTAAGACTTAATATACACCTTGGACCCATGACCTGATAGGCTAGTCTTTTGGGTCAAGTGTGGTGGCCAATGTGTATATTATGGGCTTCTTGTTGTATGCTCCTCCTTAGTAGGCCCAGTTCTCCCTAACATGACATTCCAATCCGTACGAAAGATCCCTTCAGATTGGATTGTCGGAGGATCTCGCAATGATTCCCCATATCTCCTTGCAAGTTGGTCCATGCCCGGGAGGACAACCACACAATCCATGTTTAGGTGGCCAAGCCGGCCACACCGGTAGCAGAAATCCGATAATTTTTTGTGTTCATTCCGTACTTTAAGCGATTTTGCGTTTGCATCGATCTGTAAAATCAAGTGACGGAGAAATGGTCGTGTAGCATCCAGTTACACCCGGAGCCAAAGAAAAGTATCCCAACCCCAAGGTTGGCTTGGGTATTTTAGGGCGTTTTCCCTTCGAATCTGCACCGCCGTCCCCAGATTTGAGACTATGAAAGCTCTCATCTGAGAGGTTTCAGCCTCTACCGGTATATCATAGTTTCTCACCGATATCCGGACAGATTGGAAGCAAAGGCTTTCCGATTGGGTCTGTGGCGACAAGAGTGTAAGAAGTAACATCGTGCCGTAGAAAGACCACAACTCCCTAGTGCGAATGTCGTCCATCGTCTCTTTAGAGAAGAAGTAAAAGGCCACAACTTTGTCTGTCAGTGGCTGGACCATCAGATTGTCCATACTCTAAGCGTTCGCAATAACAGTACAAAGAGAGCAAAGTCTTACTCTTTTTCTACTAGAAATCGGCCAGCGAGAACAAATCGGTACCAGGAATCATCAAGCAATGGGACCGTATTCACCGGGACTTCAATCACCTCATAATCATCATAGAAGTCATCATTCAAGGGGATTTCGATGGATACCTCCGTGAGCTTGGCTTGAATCGCGTCGAGGCTCGTTGAGCACGAATCCGGGTTCGATTGAACTCTGGTGGCTGAGATGGGGGGTCGGGGATAGGGGTTTGAGTATTCTCCCAAGAGAAAGTCTCTTGCATGTTTCTTCGAACGGTCGAGGTTGCAGGGGAGATTGGTTGTGGTGGATGAGATTTCGGTTGGCGGTTTTATAGGGGTTAGGAGAAGCGTGTTAAGGTTGTGTGGAGACTTCCTATTTTATTTAGGAAAGGTCTAGTCTTCCTAATAGATTTAGGTAAGAGACTTGAGTAGGCAATTAGAGGAGATTTTCTATTAGGATTAGGAAACCTAATTCCTACCTTATTTTACCCATTGTCTTCTCCTATAAATACCATGTACTTGTAAACTCAAATCATTCATTCATTGTGAGAGCAATAAGAAGAGAGTAGTGAGACCGTGGACGTAGGCAAATTTCCGAACCACGTAAATACTTGTGTTCTTGTGTGATTGCTTATTTTCCCTTGGTTTCTTCTTGCTTGAATATTGTTCCACGTTGTTATACCCCAACAACTGGTATCAGAGCCTGGTTCGTGGCAAGTGGGAGCAATGGAAGAAGATGGGAAAGTTCGAATCGACAAGTTCGATGGGAAAGATTTTGGATTCTGGAAGATGTAGATTGAGGATTATCTGTACCAGAAGAAGCTACATGAACCGTTGTCAGAGACCAAAACCAGAGAAGCTAAGTTCGGCCGATTGGCAGTTGCTAGATCGACAAGCACTTGGTGCGGTGAGGTTGACTGTAATAACCACTCCCGGTCAACGCCAGTCAAACCTGCGAAAAACAAGAAAATTTAAAACTTTTAAGACAGACACTTAATTTAGCCTAAATTGACCCCGAGGGTCATACCAAACTTAATTTGACCCCGATATCGACCAAAGTGAGTTCCGGGGGACTCAGGGCAACTTTCTGATCAATTTGGGAAAAGTTGACTTTTCGCCGGAAAAGTCAACCGAGCGACGTTTTGGTCCATTCGAGGACCGTTTTGGATCCAAAAAGCTTAGCTGTCGTCGCAGCGATCTTAGTTGAGCCGTTTCCTTGTAGTCCGTCAAGTTTAATAATTTCTTGGAAAAAGTGCCCGTTTGGGTCCCGAAACGTCCGATTTTCGCAAATCTAATTGGAAAATATCTTCTAGATATTGTTCCAAAAAAGTGTGGGACCCACCTTGCCACTTGTCAACCAAGTGGTGGTGTTAGGTTTTGGGGGGAAAATGAGAGGTGATGGCTTAAGGGGGGTTCGGCCACCTAGGGTTAGAAAGAGAAACAAAAAAAAAGAGTTAGAGAGAGAAGGAGAAGAAGAAAAGAGAGGAGCTAGGGTTTGTTGTGCCACAATTCACGTCATCAACCTTTGGATCGTCTCAACGTTGCAAGAATCGAACTCCCCTCGTCTTCCTCTACGGTATACACCAAACCGATCTTCGATTTGTCATTTTCAAAATTTAGGTTTTGGTTTGAAACTATTAGTTTAAGGTTGTTTTGATGTGGGGGGGGGGGAGTGTTGGAGACGTTTTGGAGACGTTTGGAGGTGAAGGAGAACGTTTTCCGGCGACCGGGAGCTCGGGAGGAGCTCCGGCCACCATAGGGGGTGGCCGGCCACCATGAGGGGTGGCTGGTCGGAGCTAGGGCCGGCCACCACCATGGTGGGCCGGGCCCACTTGAACCCTAGGACCCACGGACAAGTTGGGCCGGGTGGGGCCCACGTGCTCGGGTGCTCGGGTTTAGTGTTCGGGTGGTTTAGAACGTTCCCCGGACCATTTATCCACAACCGAATCGAAATTTGGAATTAAATTGTTAAAGTTGTAATTATCGGGTTTAGAAACTTTAAACGTTAATTAATTGACTCGGAAGTCGGAATTCGATTCCGTCGAGTGCATAGGAACCCTTGAATTATTCTAAGACCGTAGAAACGAAAACGAGAACTTTTGGAGCCCCGGAAGGGCATTTCCAAAACCCGGGCAGATTCGCCATGTCGGGCGAATCGGGCCTTTACGGGTCCTTTATCGACAATGTCGAGTAATCGGGAAGTTTGGGAGTGATCGACATTGTCGGAGTTACGTTTGGGCCTTAATTTTATTGAATTTCAGTTTATTCCTACGAGTTTAAAAGTGCCTTAAATTTATGTTCTTTTAGATCGTGCTGCGGACCGAGGCAAAGGAAAGCTAGGCGAGTGACTTAGATCACGCCGGGGCTTATTTGGGCACTTTTGGAGAACTTATACGAGGTAGGGAAAAGTAGCCGGATCTCGGCCCTGACTAGGGAAAATTAACAGTAGAATTGCATGTGGCACCGGGGTGTCGTGGGTTAAGTAGGTTTATTTGAATATTAGAAAGGCATGATACGGGAACGTAGCAAATATTAGAAAAGCATGTGACACTTAGTAGTGTCGTAGGAACAGAGAACTTAGCGATGTTAGAACTACTGGAGGCATATGACTATGCCCGGAGGTTGTTTGTTTAAGTTTATGTCTTGGGTGGCCATGAGAGCCCGTGTTGTATTGTTGGAGTCTTGGGTGGCCATGAGAGCCCGTGTTTTATTATTGGAGTCTTGGGTGGCCATGAGTGCCCGTGGGGTTGTTGAGCCCGTGAGTTACTATTGGTGTCTTGGGTGGCCATGAGTGCCTGTGAGGGTTGTTGAACCCGTGTTTTACCGTTGGTGTTTTGGGTGGCTGTGAGTGCCCGTGGGGTTGTTGAACCCGAGTCTTGACTGTTGATGTGTCTTGGGTGGCCTTGAGTGCCGGGGAGTGTTGGACTAGTGTTGTTGCTGTTTGTTGAGCTTTGGCTGTGATTGTGATTGTGGTTACCTGAGGTTGGGGCCCGCTTCATGAAACGGGGGTCCACGAGTACACGCGTCTGCATGTTCAGACGGGGTAGGGGGCCCGCCTGACAACAAAGGGGTCCTGGCCGCGCGTGTGTGGTTTGGGGTTGTGAGTGTGACAGGTCGACAGCCTGATCCGACTTTGTGTCGAGGAAAATGCAACAGGTCGACCGCCTGGCCTGACTGGGATCGGTAAAGGGCGTGAGGGAGATTACTGAGCAGCTGGTATGCGATCCTTTGTGATCTTGTTTGGTGTGCGATCCTTTGTGATCTTGGGTGTTGCGTGGTGGTCTTTTAAGTCATTGGAAGAGGTCGTGATCGTTGTGTCGGGTTTACAGCACGAGTCTGAGTGTTGAGTCTGTTGAGGAAAGTAACGGGTTGTGTGTCAGTTGAGTTACTTGAGTTTGGGGATGGTATTCCCGGTGTTGGGTCTGGTTTTGGTGTTACCGGCATTGTTTGCTAATTATGTCGTAGTCAGTCTGTTATCCGTGGTGGTGAGCAAACGCTCACCCCTAGCTGCTTTTCCTACAGGTACTGATCACAGGACGGACTAGGTGAGCTCTCGAAGCTTGAGGAGCTAGGAGCGGAGTCCGTATTTTTATCTTTTGAGTCTAGTGACGGATACCATGTACCTTGTCCATTTGTTGGGACATTTTTGAGTTGTAAATATTATTTTGATTTATTAAATGGCAATTTCAAAGTGTTGATTCAAAACAGGTTTCAAATGTTTTATGATTTTAAATGTTCGCGTCCCGAGTTCGGTTTACTGAAATTGGGGCGTGACATTGACATTGACAAGGAACGTTGCCTACAACGTAATGAAGGAGACAACTACCTACGGACTAATAAAGGCGTTATCAAATATGTACGAAAATACGTCTGCATCAAACAAGGTATATTTGATTCGTCTATTAGTTAATACGAAGATGAGGGAAGGTGCTAATGTTACCGATCATGTGAACTAATTTAATACGATACTATCCAGATTAGTGTCAGTGGATATTAAATTCGATGATAAGGTACAAGCCCTATTGTTGCTGTCTTTGTCACCTGATAGTTGGTCAGGAACCGTCACAGCAGTTAGTAGTTCGTCTGGATCTACTAAACTGTCGTTCGAGGGGATAAGAGACTTGATTCTCGGGGAAGATATTCGTAGAAGGAATTCTGGAGAATCGTCAGGCTCCGTGTTGAACGTGGAAGAAAGAGGTAGGAACTCTGAAAGGGGGAAGAACAAAGGGCGAGGCAGATCGAAGTCCAGAAGGAGAGGACAATCTAAGAGCAGAGCAGACGTGACTTGCTATAATTGTCAACAAACTGGCCACTTCAAGAGTCAATGCCCGAACCCAAAGAAGGAAAGAAAGGAGAACAACTCGGTGAATGCGACAGAAGAATTTGAAGATGATGCTTTGATTTGTTGTGTAGAAAGCCCGGTTGAGTCATGGATCATGGATTCAGGTGCTTCTTTCCATACTACCCATTATAAAAATATGCTAGTGAATTTTAGACCTATAAAAGGTATAGTTCATCTAGCCAATGATGAGACGGAAGATATTGCGGGCATATGAGATGTGAATCTCAAAACTCCCATGGGTACAATTTGGACGTTAAAAGATGTAAGGTATATCCCTAACATAAGGAGAATGTTGATCTATGTAAGTCATCTGGACAGTTTGGGATACGGTATAACCTTTAAAAACGGCCAATGGGAGGTATCAAAAGGGAATTTGATTATTGATCGAGGATGGAAGAGAGGAACTTTGTACATGGCGGAGATGCCAGTGGAAGATGTTAATGCAGTTACTGATGGGCCTGATCCTTCAACTCTATGGCACCAACGACTTGGGCATATGAGTGAGAAATGAATGAAGATGTTAGATTCAAATGGGAAGATTCCAGAACAGAAGAATGTGAAGGTTAGTTTTTGCGAACCATGTGTGTTTGGAAAGCAGAAACGAGTTAACTTTGCAAAGTCAGGGAAACCTCTTAAGGAAAAGAAGCTGGAAATGGTGCATTCAGACGTGTATGGACCTACAAAAGTTCCATCCATTGGAGGATCTCGCTACTATGTCACCTTCATTGATGATTCCACAAGAAAGGTATGAGTTTACTTTCTAAAGCACAAGGATGAAGTTTTTAATACCTTTAAGAAGTGGAAAGCTGTTGTTGAGAATGAAACTGACTTAAAAGTGAAGTGTTTAAAGTCTGACAATGGTGGTGAGTGTAGTAGTGATGAGTTCATTGATTATTGATCTGAGCATGGTATAAGGATGCTAAAGACTGAGCCTGAGACGCCCCAGCATAATGGTGTTGCTGAGAGGATGAACAGAACGCTGAACGAGAGGGCGAAGAGTATGAGGATCAAGCAGGATTTCCTAAAAGGTTTTGGGTAGACGCAGTGAGCACAGCAGCATACCTCATCAATCGTGGACCCTCAGTTCCTTTGGGATTCAAGATTCCTGAAGAAGAATGCCGTGGAAAAGAGGTAAATCTTCAACATTTGCGAGTTTTTGGTTGTGTTTCTTATGTGAGAGTAAAGGATTCCGACAAAGACAAGCTTGATCCAAAAGCACAGAAGTGTGCATTCATTGGCTATGGATCTGATGACATGGGGTATATATTCTGGGATGAGTCAAAAATGAAAGTCATCAGAAGCAGAGATGTCACATTCTGTGAAAGCGTTATGTACACGGATCGCTTGAGTGTGGAGCAAGATATCACTAAAGAACCCGAAGGCAAGGAAGAAGCGATGTTGGAAGATATCACAATAGAAGATGTTACAGGCAGCAGTGAGAGTCAACTACAAGAAAATAATGAGGAGATACTACCGGCTACCCCAATAGCTGAAGTGAGGAGATCGAGCATAGTTTCAAGACCTCCAAAACGGTTCTCTCCATCACTACATTATCTGTTGTTGATTGAGAATGGAGTGCCTCAGTGTTATACAGAGGCAGTTCAAATAGATGATTCGATTAAGTGGAAGTCAGTCATGGATGAAGAGATGAAATCTCTTGAAAATAATGAAACTTGGTCATTGACCAAATTACCGGTTGGGAAAAAGGCTCTACAAAATAAATGGGCGTTCAGGGTCAAGGAAGAACATGATGGTAGCAAGAGGTACAAGGCAAGGTTAGTAGTCAAAGGCTTTCAACAGAAGAAGGGGATTGACTACAACGAGATATTCTCTCCAATAGTCAAGATGACTACTATCAGGCTTGTGTTAGGTATCGTGGCTGCAGAGGATCTTCATCTAGAGCAACTAGATGTGAAGACCGCGTTCTTACATGGTGATCTTGATGAAGATATTTATATGGTACAGCCTGAGGGTTTCCAGAGAGCTGGGAGTGAAGACCTAGTTTGCAAATTGCAGAAAAGTTTGTATGGCCCGAAACAAGCACCGAGACAGTGGTACTTGAAGATTGATGATTTTATGATGAGGAGTGGATACTCAAGATGTGTCATGGATCATTGTTTCTATGTCAAGCATTTCAATGGATCCTAAATCATATTATTGTTATACGTTGATGACATGTTGATTGCAGGATCCAACATGGTAGAAATCAACAAGTTGAAGAGACATATGTCTAAAGAGTTTGAGATGAAGGACTTAGGCGCATCGAAGCAAATACTCGGAATGAGCATCAGTAGGGATCGATCTGATGGAAATTTAAAGCTATCTCAAGAGAAGTATATTGAGAAGATCTTGAACAAGTTCAGTCTCCAAGATGCTAAGACAAGAAGTCCGCCATTGGGAGGTCACTTCCAACTCACTCGAGAACAGTCACCTAAGACGGATAAAAACAAGGAAGAAATGGCTAAAGTCTCGTACGCATCAGCAGTGGGTAGTTTGATGTACGCAATGGTTTGCACGAGGCCAGACATTGCACATGCAGTGGGAGTTGTTAGTAGATTCATGTCTAATCCTAGGAGAGAGCATTAGGAAGCAGTCAAGTGGTTGTTTCGCTACTTGAAAGACACTTCAAAGGTTGCACTACATTTCAAGAAGAAGGATGTAATCTTAGAAGGGTTTTCTAATGCAGACTTAGGTGGATGTTTGGACACAAGGAAGAGTACTACAGGGTACGTCTTTACCTTGGGTGGCACAGTAGTTAATTGGATGTCTCGACTGCAAAAGAGTGTTGCTATTTCAACCACTAAAGTTGAGTACATGGCTATTTCAGAAGCTGGAAAGGAAATGATCTAGTTGAAGAATTTCTTGGAGGAGTTAGGGAAGAAACAGGCAGACAGTCCTTTGTATATCGACAGTCAGAGCGCCATTCACCTCGCCAAGAATCCTGTGTTTCATGCTAGGACGAAACATATTCAGTTGAGATATCATTTCATTAGAGTATTAATGAGTGATGGTACTTTTTCCTTGAAGAAAATCCTTGGGTCAAAGAATCCTACAGATATGTTGACCAAGGTTGTTACAACGGAGAAGCTGAATTTATGCATAACTTCAGCTGGCCTTCATGGTTAGTTGAAGGAAGATGTCTCACTACCTCAGAAGCTTATTGATGTTGCATTGGGGTGTTATTGGAGTTACATGAGTAGGAGTGAAGTGAAGACATTCATAGACAGTCTCCATGTGGGAGATTGTTAGGGTTGTGTGGAGACTTCCTATTTTATTTAGGAAAAGTCTAGTCTTTCTAATAGATTTAGGTAAGAGACTTTAGTAGGCAATTAGAGGAGATTTTCTATTAGGATTAGGAAACCTAATTCCTACCTTATTTTACCCATTGTCTTCTCCTATAAATATCATGTACTTGTAAACCCAAATCATTCATTCATTGTGAGAGCAATAAGAAAATAGTAGTGAGACCGTGGACGTAGGCAAATTGTCGAACCACGTAAATCCTTGTGTTCTTGTGTGATTACTTATTTTCCCTTGGTTTCTTCTTGATTGAATATTGTTCCACGTTGTTATACCCCAACAAAGCGGAGCTTCGGTGGAGAGCCTGTATTTTAGGGAAGGGGAGCTTGGGGGTTGTCAATATTGCCTGGCAGGGGGGTTGAGAGAAGCCATGATAGATTCAGTTGGGGTGAAGATGGAGAAGGATAAGAAGAAGCATGAGGGGAAAGGATTTTGGAGGAGCTCCGATAAGGTAAGAAAGAAGAAAGGGACAAACCCTGCATCATCACCGCAGACCTCGAACAAATGAGGCGTGGATAAGATGTGATAGAGAGCACGCAGAAGGAAGAGGTTCATAACAAAGTTGATGTACTTACGTGAGAACATCTCTAAATTTTATATTGTTTTCTTTGCAAAAATAAATAAATTAAAGCAACTGGAATAAAGGACGAAAGTGAGGTGAATCACCCAAAAAGTGGGTTTTTGTCCGTTTCGGGCGATCCCCTCTCTTCATAGGCGAAGGATTCATCGCCATGTGAATTCATCCAACAAACTCAATTCGTTCTCTTTATGGCCATTTGTAACACGACATGTAGATATTCGTCTAGACAAATCATCAGTGGCATTATGGGAGGATGGATGAGTTGAGGGTGAATCGGGACTAGTCACCCGGATTCGCTTGGCCAAATCACTCGTGCGTTGGAGATGCTCTTGGAACTAATAGAAGCTATTGAGATTGTTGATGAAATGTAAACCCTTCACTGGATGAAACCCACTTTTAATAGATAATACCAGATCGGAAACATTGACCACATAAATTCACTCCCACGGCATATGTTTCGATACAACTTCCCGTACAAACATGATTTAAAGCCAGTCATACAAAAATGGCAGCCCTGATACATGATGAACCACATAGTGATGGGAGATACGAATACAAATACCCCATAAACTACGAACACATGATAATTACATATACAATTAGATGATAATTATCCTTCGTTCTTTTCTGTATTTGTCATCACCTAGTAGACATAATTATCGTTACTCAGTATTTGAAGGAGTATTTGATCTCATCCCCAGATTAATTGTGCCATAGCATTCAATTGGTTAATTCAGCTCCTTTATCATCTTTGTGAATCACAGTATTGAGGAAATTGACATTGGCAAAGACCTGTCCTGACCTGCATGGTGTATAAACAAAGCAAACACGTCAAAACTGCAACAACACATCTTCTTATCCCTACATTAAAGGATTAATTACAGATAGCTATTGCGTCCTATACTAAACATTATAAAATCATTTATAACTACCTAAACTTAAAAAAAAATGCAGATGGCTCTTGTTTTGCCAAAAAAATGACAAAAATGCCCTTGACTCTAAACTAAAAAGACGTCTCTTCAATACTTTGATCTTTTATGAAGTCTTTTGTGAGATTAGGGTCAAGGGCATTTTCAACATTGCTGGCAAAAAAAAGTTTTGTGCAAAAAACTTTTCAAAGTTTAGATAGAAGCAACGAACGTTTTGAAGTTTTGGGGATAGTTATGGCAAAAGGCTTATAGTATGCAATAGCAATATACATTTAACCTTATATTAAACAGAAACAAAACAATTACTGAGTTCAAACCCACACCTTACGTAGAGTGAAAGATACTCTCCTTGAGCTCCTTTTGATGACGTTGTCATTTACTATGTCAATCTGTAAGGAAGCAACATCAATTTTATACATGCAAAAGCACTGCATGGGCAAATAAATAGACAACTTCAGTATAATAACAATTTACCTTGTGATGTGGGATATAATGATGCCAAGCTAACCGTGCTTCTCCAGATAGCAAAAGCATAGACCGAGGTGGGAGATATATAGCCTTCCTAGTGAAGTTAGTACAGTTCTCAGGATTTTCGGACTCTGTGTCAATACTTGAGCCAGCTTTAGGGAACCAGGCACCTTGTGCATATCTTCTGAACTCCATTATGCAAGGCCCTGCCAATGAAAGGCTGAAAATTAATCCCTCGAATGCCGAATGGGTGTCTATATGTGGCGATAACCCCACCCCAGGTGGATACTCATTTACCTGTATCATAATCATGCATATTCACTCATTAATGACAATTGTTCAATCAAACACCTATTTCACAATGTAGAATTTTCAAATACGGCTTGTACAAAGAGCTAGGAATTTAAGGGATATAAAAATTTGGGTTTTTTATTCTTCACAATATAATTTTTAAAATTTAAATTTCCAAAGGTAAAATCGTGATTTTGAAACAAATTTATACAAAATACAACAAAAAGACAAGTTCATGGCATTTTTTAGGGAATTGTCAAAGAAGAGGGCTACAAATTGCAAAAAGTGAGTACCTCCTGGTACTTTTATGCAATTATGTTAGTTCAGGGTCGCAAATTGTCAAAATATCATACCCGAGGGACATTTTCTGCATTTTACTGTAAGGATAAAAGTGATATTTTACAAGCTTCGGATGGTACGTGACTTACTTGGATGGAAAATGTAACTTTTCACTGACGGTGCAAAATAACAAAAGTTCAGGGGTACAAGTTGATAGGGTTTTTTCTTCAGGGACACAAGTTGCCAAACCGCATACCCGAGGGTCGGTTTTTGCAATATTCCCTTTTTTCTATTTCTATTCGACGTGACACTTTGTACTTCAACACATGAGGTAGAGTAAGACCTATTAATAGTGTTCAAGATAACATTGGCCACCTACTATGATATTTAATCAACTATAGAACTGTTGACACATTCCATTACAGATATTACAAAAGCTCATAACAAAAGAAAGGGGAAAATGTTGTATATGCAAGTTCAATGAGTTGAGAAGATATTAACACATACAGTAAGTTGGTCCAAAGATACATCTGCAGCATCACTGAGGTTGGGAAATGACAAGACCCTTTCAAGTACTGGAGATACAAATGATGGAAGTGCACCCAGGTGCTGTTTGGTATTAACATTCCTTGTCTATGCCGGAAATGGAAAAGAAGAGAAATGTTATTTAGGGGCAATGAGTAACTAGCAAAAGATTACAAGTAAATAATTGTTAGCAAGAATCAAGAACATCAATGAAAATGTAAGGGACCTAAGATTCACAGCATTGATTGTTGTCTGTACCACAGATAAAGTAGTCTGATAAATAGAAAAAGCATACATGACCATAACTTTTAATACTCTCACCTCATTTTGAGGGTAGGAATATGAAGCAAGCCCAAAGAGCAACGAGGCAGAACTAACTATAGACACAATAGCAATTGGTACACAAGATCGAACTAAACGAACTGTGACTGATGGGTATTGGAGAGAAACGGACATACCTGATAACAAAATTGATATCCATAATGCTGAACCCTTCTCTTGGCAAGACTTATCCAAGGCCTAGCATCAACAGCAGCAAGCAGTTCCTAAAGAAACCAAAAACAGTTGAGAAAAAATGGTGAGTCATGCAATTAGAAGAATTCCAGGATCAGTTCCAACCCATTATTGGCTAAAAATCTAATCCACCGCCTAAACTTCATATAAATTTGTCATGTTTTCAAACAGTGGGATCATCTCTGAAACACACCTCCAATCCACTCAAGGTTCTATATAACGGTAACGGTCAAATCGCGACGAGGTACCGATTAAGGATATTTCAACTTAACGGGGATATATTGGCAAATGACATTTTGTATTAAATAACAAATAAATACATATATTTAAGACAAAAATAGCAGTAGTTTAGTAAATTAAGATAGTTCTAAACACACTTTAATTCATCTTTGGTGAATTTAATTGTATTTGAAAATTGAATTGAACTTGCTATCGATAATCTCTTTTTGTGTCCGTGCTATACAAAGATCTTCGAGTACAAATTTTCATATACAGTGTACAATTGTATATGAAAACTAGTCGACTGAGTTTTGATCAATTTTCAAAACTAGGTGGAAAACGGTCAAAACCCAGTGGTTAAGTTCCACCGAGATATCGAGGTGATATCGGATTATTTAGAACTCTGAACCCAGTCCAAATACATCAAATTATTTGGTGTATGTGGCAATTTCAACTCCAACTCTCACCATCTCCATCTTCAGATTTGGTGTATTGCTAGTGTAACCACCCAAATACACCAAAAAGTAATCGTGGTATTTAGTTAGAGTTAGGATGAGACGTCACTTTTTATACTACGGTGTAAGATTTAGAGTTAGGGTTGGAATTGAACATATTTTTGGTGTGGAATCTACAGAAAAAATGTAAATTTTACAGAGATTGGGTTGGAATTGCTAGGAAAAGCAAATGTAGCCAATTACATAAGAACCTGTTCTTCATGGGGAGTGACGAAGTCGGGAAGCAAGTAAAGTCCAGGAATAGCAGTCTCTGAAGCAGACAAGCACACCTGAAAAACAGTCCAATATGAAATTGAAATTGAAATCGAAGAAGAAGAGCCACATTGCTATTAACACAATCAAACACAGAGACTTAGAGAACCTGAACGGAGCTGGAATTAACGGTAGTTGGCGATGGCTGAAGAACTGAATAGCGAATGTGCAAAGTGCGAGAGGCGAGTTGGGGACAGGGGCGTCCGTGCAAAGCGGAGAGAGCGGCGGCGGCACAACTTTCATCGTCGTAGCAGACGACGACGCGAGCGCCGGAGTCGTCGGCGGCGTACACTCCTCGGACGTGGCCGAATCTGGCGAAAACGGAAGCGATGGTGTCGTGAGAGAGACCGACGGCGGGTCCGCAGTTGGCGACGTAAAGATTCGGACTTGAAATTACCCGATTCGGCTTCTTCGTCTTGCTATCGCCATCATCATCACCCACCGCTGCCTTGGGATTGGGTGGCCCAAATCTCGGCAACCCCATAGCAATCGAACCTTAGAACCAAAATCGCTGATTTGACGATCCCTAACCTTTCCTGAGCCAACTTGCTATTTTGACGGCGGTTTCACAAGGTGCGCTGCTCAAGTTTCTCCTTCCAGGTGGGTTGCATGTGAGAAGGTAGCATCTTTTTTTGAACATGAGACAAGGGTATTTTATCGGGAAAACGCTGGTTCTAAACTTTTTTGAACGTTTCGTTATCACGTCATTTCCCAGACCAACGTTTTGTTGCAATTCCATACTTGAAAGGTTTGGTTTTTTGCAGAAAGTATAAAAAACTGTCAAAGTTAGCAGCACCGTTAGACATCAGAACACGTGCATGTCACGTGTACTGTTTCAAATTTAAATATGACCATTTTGCCCTCGACCTTTGTTACCCATTCTAACCTTTGCCCTCGAACCCTAGAACCAAAATCGCTGATTTGACGATCCCTAACCTTTCCTGAGCCAACTTGTTATTTTGACGGCGGTTTCACAAGGTGCGCTGCTCAAGTTTCTCCTTCCAAGTGATTGCACGAGAATAGGTAACAATTCTCATTTTTGGGAAAATTACCCATGCTTAGGGGTGGACATGGGCGGATATCCGGCCCGATCCGCTTAAATTTCGATCCATCCGTATATATGTGGATCGGATGAACTTGATCCATAATCCGTTCCGACATCCGCGAATTTGGAAAATTATCTGACCACTCGTGTTTTGGATGAGTCGGGTCCAAAACCGCAAATCCGAAAAATAAATAAATAATTAGGCTCACATACAAGCTTATAATCAAAACCTTGAATACGTACCCTTAATATTCCAATAGTGCTTTCATATCTAAACAATTTTTTCATGTTCACTTCCTATATCATACGTATCCATAAATTTTTCAATTCATCAAAAAAAATTTATAATGGTGCAATACAAAATGTCATCATCTTGATAACTATCAAATTACATGGGCGCATCATTAGTAAACCACCTAACCCAACTATAACCCAAAAAATTCCTAACTACCCAACCAACTTAAATACAAAATGAATCGTTTGTGGCCGCTTTCTTTGAAGAAGTTGAGTGTTGTTGACAATATCAAAAAAAAAACCTTCATAACAGAGCACTCATATGCAGTAACTAAGTAGCTTCTAATTCTGCAAAAAGAAAGATGAGTTGTTAATATTAAAAAAAACTATTTACACTAAGTAAATTACATATCATTAAACAAAAAGTATACCTGTTTCGAATTCTTCAAGCTCTTTGTGATCTTCCATAAATGTGATCTTGCTTGTTGAGCTTCTAATCCAATCTTGAAGACAAACCAATGCTTCAATAGTCCTTGGGGTTAATGAGCTCCTAAACTCATCCACAATCCTACCAGCAGAAAAGACAGATTCAGATGATATAGCAGTAATGATGACTGCTAAAATATCCCCAGCCATAATAGAAAGTATTGGGAACGTAGAGGAATTGCACTTCCACCAATCTAACAAGTTGAACTTAGCCACATCTTCCTCCACATCTTCGTTCAAATATCTGTCCAATTCAGTTTTAACAACACTATATAAGGAACTGTTACGCCTTTTAAAGGTGGCCCTCAAAAGACTTCCTCTAGTGTCATCCTCAACTAAATTGGTCGGGCTGGACTATGGATTAGGTTCACCTATACTATCAGACGTGGAATGCAATTTAACATGTTCATCAAACATCTCATTTAATGTGTCCTTCACACTCAAAGAAAGCGCATATGCAGCATGTTCATCATCCATACACTCAATACCATACTAAACAACTTGCAGCTTATTCTTAGGATAAAAAAATGCTAAAAAGATGAGCACATTAATTTTGGATAAATCTGACAATACTTATCAAATTTCAGCTTCATCTTTTCAGCCACAGAAATCATATGATGATCATTTTCAGCAATTAGACCCTCTTTAATTAATTGAAAAGTGTCATTCATTTCTTCGAAAAACATATTGGATGTAATATATGAAGAACTAGACACTCTACAAGTTAAGTCATAAAAGTGTTTGAGAAATGAAAAAAAAAGACTTGACAATGGCCCAATTATGATCACAGAAAATGCCTAGAAACTTTTTTGAGATTAAAAGGCAGGACAAATGTTAAACCAACACTCATCAAAACACAACCAACAAACCAGATGACTAAAACAAACCTTAGCATCAACCAACAGGGACAACACACTAAAAAAACTATGGGTCTAACAGGTCTTATACCTAGTTTTTTTCAAACATGAAGCAACTAAAGTCAAGTTAAAAACAACAAGAGTAAAACATGTCTAAAACCCAGATCCAGACATGAAGCAAACAAGTTACAATAACAACAGAGAACCAAAAAGTCTAGAATCTAGATTTCGCTAACATGAAGCTCAAAAACAGATAAAAGTAAAGAAGGCCTAACAGTCCAAAGTCTGACCACCGACAACCAAACCAGGCACTCACACAGAAAACACAAAGCATCAGATTACAAAACGCCCAAAACTCCTTTCGAACTTGAACCTCCGATGAAAACAGGATCGGTTGTCAACACCACAAAAACGATCTCAGAAGCCAACAAAATCCTAACAACCTAACAAACGGATCTCTAACTGGCTCCTCAAACACCGTGACGGAAACCCACTGCCGACCAACACCGGGCGGCGACCCAAACGAGGGGAGGACTTGTACCAAAGATCAATACCGAGAAAATAGATCCGAACATAAAGTTGTAAAGAAAGGAGGTGGGTCCACCCGAAATAAATCACAAACTAGCCTTCATCTCCCAAGAATTTACCACACTGTCGATCACCAAACTGGTGGAAACAACCCCTCCAACTTCGGAGAGAAAACAGGGGAAAGATGAAAAGGCATACGTGAAGCACACAAGGATCTCACAATCGAAATCGAAGAGATCCGGGGTCTGATCTGGTGCAAAATAAACTAAATGATACCGAAGCGAGGCGGAGGAGAACTAGAGAGGTCATTGAAAGAAAGAGGCTCAGATCCAGAACGAGTAAGGTTCGGGGAGGAGAGAGAGGGAGGTTAGCCACCAACAACTTCAAGGCAAGCCAAAGAAGCCGACGGCGGTATAAAGGATATTAGGGTTTGAGAACGGCTAAGGGGGAAATTTTAAAGAGTTTAGGCATATGATTGGTTTGAAAAAGAATTTAAGAATGAGAGAAGATTGAAGTTGAGAAACAAGATTAAGCGTGTAAGAGTACGAAAAGTAGGTACTATTAATAGGGGGAAAGGCTCGATTATGGATGCTCTTGACAAATCGACCTAGTTCAAGAACTTGAGCTCCACGTCTATCACTACACTATTGAAGGAGAAAGACTATAGTCGAGAGATCCCAAGTAGCAGCAAAGGAACAAAAAAGATGCTCATTAACCAATTGGCAATATCATCATTTACAAAAACCCCCATCCAATTTCAAACCCACTCTTGTTTTTACAGAGGTGAACTTGTAGGAGACACAGTGGTGCAAGCTTCATTGCCTATGCACCATCCTCTACTTCTACCAGGAGTCATAGTGACAGAACTTGCCTTAACCTCACCCTCAGCACCCATTTCGCTTCCACCAACACTAGAATTCCAATCCTGTCCATCCACCTTGTTCATCTCATCAACAAGTGAGTGCCTGATCTTTGCATTTCCATTCTCCACCATACCCATGATCCCCACAAAGCAACATGTTGCTGCAGGTGAGTTTGGGTTGCTCACTATGTCTTCTTGCAGAATATCCCTCATCCTACACAATATGCTCATGGCCAAGTTCCCTATAACCCGAGAATAAGCCTCAAGAACCGAATGCCCTACATCCTATTCAACAAGAAACTGTATGTGTTAGGGTCGAGGGCACTTTTGTCATTTTTTTGCAAAAAAAGTAAACTTAGGTGTAGCAAGTGTGACTCACCTTGCCATATTGGATTTTTGTTACAGTAAGGAACGTCTGAGGAAGGTTCGGGTATTGGGTTTTTAGATGCTGTAGAAGGGCTTCTGCTCGGTAACTTAGAACCTCCAACTGATCCGATTCAGACACTGGATCCTTAATAAAAGACCATGATGTCCGAACTGGGGATTTACCGCTAACTTGTTCTGAAATTTTCTCTTTCCATGCAAATGCAGCAGCCTCCAATCTGTTGACAGTGTCAAGCACACTGTGCTCGGATTTCAAATAGAGGGCATGGGCTATTTCCTCAACTGGGCTTGTTTCATCGCTCAATACTCTATACAGTTCCTCACCAAGGCTTGTTCTCCCGGACTGTCAACAATGTTGCATAATGTAGTTATAACAAAAACAGTGACAAACTGCCATATTTCAAACCTTGACATTGCTACTTTACTCATCTGTTCGGGTAAAGTTTTATTTGACCGATAAATTAAAGGGAAAATCTTGCAGAAATAAAGTAAACTTGTCAACTTTTCCACTTGATTTAAATTTTCTCACCCAACTACATTAAACTTTCAAATTTTCACAGTTTACTTTATTTTGATAATAAATGACAAAAATACCCTTCATTAACTAAGTCTTCAAAATTGGGAATTCCTTGAAACTACCGTTACGAATTGTCAACGAACGGAATACTACCATTTGAAAAGATATGAACTCCAAACTGTCATTTCTATTAGCTTTTAAACAAAATGACTACTTTACCCCTGGACCTTTTGAAAATTAACAATTTTGTCATAAGCAATTAAAGCAAATATTTATTTTCCATTTCGACGACAATCCTGTCATTTTGAATAAAGTAATTAATTCAAATAAAATCTATTTATTTATTTTCATTTCAAGGGCAATGTTGTCGTTTTGAAAAAAAAAAAACCACCCACTTTAACACAATATTCCTGCATTTCGGTAAATGTAGTCTTTCAAACAAATGATCATTTAAAATTCAAATTTTTTCGTAGGGTATTTGTCTTTTATTACCAAATTAGAGTAGATTGAGAAAAAATTGAAAGTTACATGTAATTGGTGAGAAAATTTGAAAATCGGTGTAGTTAAGAGAGAATGGAAACAAGTTGACTGTACTTTTGTAAATTAAAAGTAACCAAAAGCAGCGAACTAGTGCAGTCACGTTCAGTTGGACCGAGTATATTGAAAGACGCACGTAACAAATGGAGAAAGCATGCTTACCTTGGGAAGTGCATCCCTAATACTTGCTGGCACGGGCATTTCAAGCAAAACATTCTCGTTGATTGATTTAGCAGCCTTCAATACTTGATGTACAACCTTACCCTGATGGAGCAATTTCTTTCTTTCAGATTCAGAGAGACCGAGCATTGGTACTTGGGGCGACGGGAGCCACCATCTCTTGCTATGGTTTGCACTCTTGCTTCTTCCTTCTGCTTTGCTACCAACTTCAGAGTACCAAAACTCTGTATCCACCATTGAATCCAGTGTTTCCTGCTTATTTCAAGAGTCAGAGTATGGTGAATATAGACGACAACACTCAACAATTGAATAGTTCTTTGCATATAGCCATTGTGTACTATGTGTCTTTTGCACATAACTATCCTCAACTTTAAAGTGTTATTTACAGCTACCTAAACCTTTTTTAGATTAGGGTCAAGGGCATTTTCATCATATTCTAGCAAAAAAGATTTATCTACAATTTTTTTTAAGTTTTGGTAGGTGGTTGTAAAAGTTTAAAGTTGGGGATAATTACGTGCAAAAGACGTATAATATACAATAGTTATCTGCAATTGGCCCTAGTTGTTTAAACATTGGTGGGTGTGAAGGGATCACCTACAATTAGCATAGAGTCCAACTTTTGAAGCGCCGGGAGATTCATATGGATGTCTGCACGAGCTTTTGGAGTCATTATCTGATACAATATAAAAGCAAACCTAAGTATCACCATGTAATTGAATATGTTCTCTATTTTCTTGAATTTGACATAAACAGTAAGGTACCTCCAAGGTCCGGCCATTGCTGCCATTTTGCTTAGCGGGAACTAGCTCCACCATGTAGTTTGTGGGAGAGAGAAACCAATCCATTTCTCTACGCCATTTGTTCTTCCTTTCTTGGGGCAGTGGCTCCAATTTCCACAACTCCCCAAAAACTGATGCTGCATATGCATTTTCACAATTTAGTGGAATGAAGAACATAACAATTAGCAACCATACAGAACAGACATCACTTCCTTTCTACTGGAAAACATCACAAGTTCTGTTTATATTATGATGCTGGGTAAGAAATGCTCATTTCCATCATCAATACTTTAAGTAAGGGATATTCTCACTTAGAACCTTAAGTATGCACCTTTCTACTGGAAAACATAATAAGTACTGTTTATATTATGATGCTGGGTAAGAAATGCTCATTTCCATCATCAATACTTTAAATAAGGGATAATCTCACTTAGAACCTTAAGTATGCACCTTTCTCAATCAACTACCCCCAAGTTTTAAAAAAATGACAACCCCTGTGTTTGAGGGTATTTCCGTCATTTCACACCAAAATTTGACAGATTTAGGACAAAACAAGACTAAAAAACTTATGGGGTTGTCAAAAACCTTTAAAGTTAGTGGTAGTTAGTTGAGAATGTTTCATACATAGGGGTAGCTAAGTGAGATTTTCCCTTAAACTAATTTATGAAAGAAGAACTTCATTACGTGCATAAGCAAAGCTTACCTGCAAGATTCGTTATGGCATTAGACAGTGATAATGCAGTAGAAAGTCCTTTGCGTCCTCCGGTAATGTCTTCCCCCAATAAAAGTTTTGCAAATTTTTCTCTCATTGCCTCTACATTTGAACATTGAATGGCATGAGAAGGCTTCTCTTTGGCATAAAAATTATGATGGGGACTTCCCAAAACATCCCATTCATCCAAACCCATCTCCTCTCTCTTCACTGTTAACCATTTAGAAGAAAATGACCCAAAAACATCTTTGCTTGACGAACAGCTCGATGCATCTTCATCCAAGGAGTCAGTGGGGCATCCATCTCCTCTACTTAATCCACTTTCATTTTCATAAGATTGATTATTGAGAATGCAAGCCTCAAGCCCATCATATGTCATTATCCCTGAAACAGTCCAATCTCCCTTCGGTTAAAACCAAGAGCATAAAAGCAATTCAAAGAGAAACATACATGAGTTGGGGCCTTAGCAACAAGATTTAGATATATATCAGTTTAAGAAACATGGTCTATCCTAGGGTGAAAAATATGATTTCTTAAACCAAATGATGGCAACAGAAAAACTATCAGAATTTGAGTGCTCTTGCATAGGTTCTTCTCCAACCAAATGAAATTACCAAGCCATCACTATACTTTTCATCATATAGATATATAAATTATAGGGATAATTGCAAAAAAGTACCTTGAACTTGTCTATTTCTTGCAATTTGTATAAAAATGACATATTTACCCTTAAATTTTATATTTAGAAAATAACAAAGGATCCAAATTTTCATATCCCTCAATTTTCTTCCTTCTTTGTACCATACTAAGAGTAAGAAATTTAAGAGAAGGAAAATCTGGATTTTTGGTTCTTTAATTATTATTATTATTCTAAATTTTAAAGGGTAAAATCGTTATTTTGAAACAAATTCATACAAAGTGCAACAAAAAGAAAAGTTCAAGGCATATTTCTGCAATTATCAAAGACGAGGGCTACAAATTGCAAAAAGTGAATATCTCAGGGTACTTTTATGCAATTATCCCTAAATTATAATTCTAAGTAGTGTATGCTCGTTAAGCTCTTAGATCATGCAAATTACAGCTCCAACATGATACAATATTATCAAAGAAGAGGGCTACAAATTGCAAAAAGTGAATATCTCAGGGTACTTTTTTGCAATTATCCCTAAATTATAATTCTAAGTAGCGTATGGTTGTTAAGCTCTTAGATCATGCAAATTTACAGCTCCAACATGATACAATGTCTTTGGTCCTCAGAAATTGCTCTACTTCTCTAAAATGCAGGTTGCCGGGATGATCAAGTCGATTTCTTTTCTGTGACATGCATACACAGTTTAATCTATGCAATTAGATCTGACAGAATAAGAAGGTGAGGTTCACAAATGCAACTTTTGAGTCAAATTGACATAGGAAAGAAGCCAGAAGCTTCCTTTGATTGGAAAAGAGTGGCAATATGGGCTTGCTTAACTCTAAAGCTAAGAGTGGATCTAGATCCAGGGCTCAGGATAACTTGTTTGTTTGTCAAACTAAAATTTTCCCACACCAAGAAAAAAAATATTTTTTTTCCTTCCGAAAATGACATGTTGCTGGCCATTCAAAAAAGAGAGAATATAAAACTTTGAGAACAAATGGGACAGATATATGGACCAAAGAAGGGATCCACACAGTGAGAATCAATCCAAAAATAAATTATAATTAACTATACACTTAAAAAAAAGGCCATGCAGATATTGACTTCCATGACCCGACTCAGTTACTCCATCGTCTCATTGTAAATCATATATTAAAGTATAAACTAGTTGAGTAGAGGTAAGAGATGCAAAGCCTCCAAGTTTGTAACTTGCTTTGCTACTATTTCTATACTCGATTACAAATAAAGCTTAATCGGGTTCTTAACTATAACAATGAATATCATGAAAACATACATACAAAATAACAGGGCACCACATCGCATATGATATGCATGGCATATCAAACAAGGACAAGTAGTAGGTCCCAGCCCATCCCCTAACAAACAACGCCAGCCCTTCAATTAAAAGGACTTTGGTAGGGTGTTGCTGAAACTAATTGACCTCCTAAAATAATTAACTTTACCTGTGAAATTTGCAAATAGAATGACCGTATTCATTATATTCAGTTTGAAAGGTTAAAGATTTAATAATCTATCTTTCTTTTTTTCTAATTTCCTCCGAATAAGTCCGAACTTTCACACTTCTACCCTGACATTCCCCATGTGGTGGTTTGGTTTGCTGTTAACAAGCTATAGTTTAGAGAATATGTCATCTGTGAGGTCACAAACCATAAGACAAGGTCGCAAGAGCACTTGAAAAATAGCAATTCTATTCACAACATGTAATGCTGTTGATGATAATGATAAGGAGTGAAAAAAGATTTTCTGATAAAAAAAAGATAAGGAATGAAGATTACATAGGAAGAAAACTTACTTTCTTGCTGGTCGAAGTCGATACTAACATCTCTGTCCCTAGTGACACAACATACCAGTTTTCTTCTCATCCTTAACATCTTCTTTGATACAGTAACAACAAGCTAAGAGCAGCAACACCTGGTGAGACCTGGGAAAGGATGGCCTGAATAAGAGTAAATAAAAGGTTAATAAAAACCCAATGAGAGAAATTGAGCAATTAGGTTGTAATGTAGCATCTCTGTCAACAAGTAAACATAGGCCCATACTTTCTTTTTATATCAACAGCTCCTGACCTAACCCCTCTCTGCCCTGATCAGATGACTCAACTATGGTTCTAACAGTGGACCTCTTGCTCATCTTGACCAACCAGGTCAGCCCTAGTAGGCAAAATGGGTCCATTCTTACAACAGATTAATGAGTCCTGGAATAAAATTGAAGCCCCAGCCCTGGTTATCCCCCAGAATCAGCCAATAGAACACAGTATTATAAACATATTGCACTGTGGTCTGTATGTATGTCAAAGTTAGTGGAGCCAATGGAAACATCATCCGCTGATTAGAGGCTGAAAAGGGTTGAAAAAGAAAAGGGAGTAGGTGGGACAGACAAATTCAAAAGAGGAACTTTTTGTATGGGGAGTTAAAAAGAAGAGCAAAAGCAGAGAACCCAGAAAGGAACCTTGATAACAATAAGCATGTGGCTCTTTTTCATGTTGAAACATGAAGGTTGTAATAAGTAATTAATTAATGGGAAAAGGGAAGGAAAATCTATGTGAAGAAGAAGCATACATATACATATACATACATATATGTAAGTATAGAAACATACCTGAGCAGAAGAGAAAGAAAGAGGGTTGTTGAAGAGTAGAGTAGAGGCTAGCTTTCTTGCTTCATCTCTTTGAGATAGTGATGTGCATTTCTCTTGCAGCCATGGAGACAGAGACTGAGACTGAGGAGCAAACTAGTAATTAATAGAGACTCACTCACACACACTATTTAGTATTTAGAATTTAGTATTTAGTATTTAGAGAGAGTATTTAGAGAGTGAAAGCAAAGAATGAAGAAAGTGACCGGAAATGGCTCCTCCATAGTCGATTTCACTTTCACCCACCACTCCACCAACAGTACCACCATTCACTTTCCATTTTTGAAATAAAATTAATTGATAAACGCTCTTCTCTTCTGCACAACACTACGGAATTGGAGGAGCCATTGTTGCATCTCCACCCTCCATTTCTCTAGCTTGGGACCCACCCAAGCTAGAGAAATATTTATCTAAGATAAGTTCAAATTATTTTCTTTTTCTCTCTTGTGGTGATTTTATGTCATCATTGTGTATTATATATTATTTTCATATCATTGTATGAACATCAGATTTAATATTTGTTTTTTTGTTAATGTAGCTGGGGATAGGATTAAGGATTTAAAATTGAAAGATGAATGCATGTGACATCCAACAAAAGCGCCGGTAACAAGGAGAGCATGTTTGACTTTCTCTGTCTACCACTACCATTACTGTCTTCCTCTCTCTCATTTTTGAATCACCTTTCCCGCTACATTCCTTCTGTAGTTGGGTTGTGGAGAAATATGGATAATGATAACTACATTTTTGTATTTAAATATGGTTGCATGATATTACTAATTGCACCGGAGTGTCGCTCGGATGGTCTAGGCCCTAGGGTTTCTCACCGTCCCCGATAGTGAACGGTCGCCATCCATGAGAGAAGCACGAGGAGGACGAAGAAAGGCATGGAGGACAACTAATGCATTCTCCCAATCAAGCTGCGTGAGATAGCCATTGTCGGGTGTTGTTCGAGAGGCGGAGCAAGTGCCTAGCAGTGGGTTGGTCGGTGTGTGAGAGCATTTCAAGAGTAAGTCGACAAGACGGGATCGGGTCGATGACCAACGACAGGTGCTTCGGCTTCTGGAACCCAAATGAAAGGTGAGTGTGTCCTCTCTTTCTTTGATTATTATGATTCACTTGGATACCGACTTTAGAGACGGAGATTGCGAGATCGTTGTTTGATTTGGAGTAGATCTTCATTGTGCGTATTTTGCCTTGAACTTGTTGTGGGTTAGGCAAGTCGGCGGCGACCGAATATCTCAAAAGTGTTGTGGGTCGATGCAGGCCTAATGTTGTCTTCTTGTGTGAGACTTTTGCCTCTGTGGATCGTCGAGTCGTTGAAAGTGCAACTTGGATACCAAAAGTGTTATGCAGTTGCATCAAAAGTACACTAGAGTGGGCTTATGATGTTATGGACGGAGGAGGTGGAAGTTATTATTATAGGGACCAGAAATAGGCACATTGATGCCAAAATTTGGGGGCTAGAGTGGAGGAATTCCGTCTCAGAGGTGTCTATAGGGAAGCTAGACAGGAGAACCATTGGAAGACTTGGGACTTGTGTCAGTCCCCCGCGGGTTCTCTAGAGGATCACGGGGATAGGTGGGCCATCATGTGGGACTTTAACGGTATCTTGAACCAGAGCGAGAAACGGGGAGGTCACCCTTACCTGGAAAATCTAATCATGACCTTCCGGGATGTGGTAGAGGATACCATCTGTATGGGGTACAACAGGAAACAAGTCGACTCTCGACATAACAACGACAGTAGGGTTGGCCATGGGGGAATGGAGACGAAATGCCTATAATGAATTGCTTCGGAAGATCAATTCCTATGAGAGAGATATCATCTTTCTGAATGGCAAGGGGGATCGGTTGAGCATACGACGTAGGGGAAAATGAGTCACTCTTCAACGCCGCATTGGATTGGAAGGCAGAGTTTTGGCGCCAGCGGGCCAAAAAACACTGGCCAGATGGCTCAAAATAAGTCCCTAATGGCCCCGATTTCGTCTGAGGAGATCACGGACACAACTTTTTCAATGGGTCATAACAAGTCACCTGGTCTGGTCAAACTTAACTCATTCTTTTACCAAAAATATTGGTCCAACGTTGGGGAGGATGTCACTAATTGCGTTTGACGAGTCTTTGTTGGGGGGAGGTCCCGTCAAACCTCAACGCCCCAACCTTGGTCTTGATTCCGAAAGTGGCGACCCCTGTCATTCTAAAGGATCTTCATCCTATCGTCATGTGCAATGTGTTTTTCAAGATCGTTTATAAGGTAGCGGCCAATCGACTCAAACCTCTTCTGGACATAATTATTTCCACATCCCAAAGGGTTTTGTACCCGGACGTTTGATTCAAGATAATGTCATCTTGTCTTTTGAGACTCTTCACCACATGAGATACAAGCGATAAGGGAGAAAAGGTTGAGTGGCTTTTAAACTTGATATGATAAAAACCTATGACACAATCTAATGGCCATTTATGTGGGGTATGATGAAAGCTTCCGCGCTCTATGATGAATGGATCGACCTTCTACGCACATGTACCTACTATGTGACTTACAATTTGGTCATATGAGGACGAAAAAATGGGTTTATTCGTCCTAAGTGAGGCATCAGACAAGGAGATCCCTTATCCTCGTATTTGTTTCTATTTAGTATGGAAGGATTGGCTCGTCTGCTCCAATCGACGGAACGACAGGGTCTAATCCTCGGGGTCAAAGTAGCTTCTACGGCTCCACCATTTTCACACCTTTTTCTTTGTGGATGACTATTACGTCTATTTCAAAGAAACTCACCTAGATATGGGCAGAGTTAGGAATTTAGGGTTTGGAAGTTTCAGGGGAGATGGTGAACATATTATTTAGTACTAACACCTACCTAGATACGAGAGCGAATGGAGTCCACCTCTTAGAAATTGTGAAATTAAGTACACCCTCACACTATCTCGGGGTACCCAACCAGAAAGGTCGGAACAGGAAATGAAGACTATAGTACATTCTTGACCGCCTCCTTCAAGAGATCAATGGTTAGGACGACTTGATGCCCAACGTGGCCAACAAGGAGGTGATGGTGAAGTCAGTCCTCCAGTCGATACTTACGTATGTCATGAGTGTGATGCAACTCCTACAGGGATTAGTGAATAAGATTAATGTCTCCTTAGCTAGATTATGGTGGCGGTCATTGGGGGCAGTTATAACCCGATTATCTAGCAATCGTGGTCGGTCATGTGCTAACCAAAGGAGGCTGGAAGGTTGGGATTCAGAAACTTAACGGAATTTGATATAGCCCAGTTAGGAAAACAATTGTGGAAAGTGGAAACTACAAAAAGAGGATATCGGTCTTGTTGCACAGGTTATATAGGCCAGGTACTATCCAGAATGCTCATCTTTATAGGCAAGGAAGGCTGCAAAAGGTTGATTGGACCTTGAACCACTACATCTGTGGCTGACGGGTATTGATCCACGAGTCTCCTCGTTCGGGGCTCAGTTGGAGCATCACCATGTCGCGAACCTCATGATGCTAAGGACCCGTCTTTGGAATGAGGAGGTCATCCGAGATCTTTTCAATGAACGAGACGATACGACAATGCTTTCTATCCCTATCATCACTTCAGCTCGTTTGGACTCGTGGTATTGGATGTGGGAATCAATGGGCAATTACAAGCCCCCTAGGGCCTAGTCAAATATTAAGGCCCTAGACGTGCTCCCTGAAATTTTCGTTGGAGGATGTGTGTGGGGTACCTTCAAGTTACGAATCGTCTTCGAGTCTGACGGGTGGATGTGTTGGACTCTTTTCCAATGTGCCAAATGGGCATCGAATTAGAGATACACATGTCAGGTAGCGGTTGAATGTTGGAGACTCAGTGGTCTTGTATGACCAGTCCAGAAAGATAACATAGTGGACTAGTCATATGATGCTCTTACATTAAACCCGCCCTACGAGGAAGGGTCAGTGGGTTTCCTCCTCTGGGAACTATGGGAGGGGATCACCCAATAGTTACCTCTATCCGGCACACAACGATGCTCCTTAATGCGGGATGACAGGAGGCACGAGCTAGATTCAAGGTCAACCAGCCACGACCCAACTCAATCTTCCCTGGTGCGACTACCCAATGGGTGTATCCATCCCCAAGGTCCTTGGCGATCAATACGGATGAAGAACTTGCAAACACAAGGCAAGTGGGGATGGGCTGGGTCTGTAGAGACGCCTTAGGCTAGCTAGAGGAGACTCGGTCTAGATCGATCGTTAGACCACAGTTACCCAGCCTGGTTGAAACCAATGTACGCGCTATAGTGTATCAACCAGCGACCGCGTTAAAGAGCTCACGTCTAGAGTGTGTTAGGTCGTGGTGGACATGATCAACAAGAAGGGAGACTCTCCCTCCCCTTTAAGGCCAGTCATTCACGATTGTATTTTCCATCTTACAAAATTCAAGATGGTACAACTCGAGTTCGTAAAGCGGACCGCAAACAAAGTGGCTCATTGGCGAACTAGGACAACTTGTTCTTCCCCTATATGGGAGTGACAAGGAAGTTACCTCCCTGAGCCACTTCAGTGTGTTCTTATTTCCGACGTTTAAATAATATTGGTTTAGATTATAGTTCAAAAAAAAAAACTAATTGCACCATCTATAATGGAGTCTATAATAGAGCTAAAAATCAAACGAAAAGACTGGACTCTCCTCCGAAAATCTTTGTTTCGTGAAAAGATGAGAATGGTAATATTGTTGTTCTGAAAATTATGTAGATATTACTTGAAAATGATTTTTTTCTTTTATTTCGACAATTATTAGTGCTGAACATAAAAGGTACAAGGTAACAATTTACCACAAAAAGAAGATAATGGTGCTCACCTGCAACTAAATATCAATTACACGATATTTTTTTGCCAATTTAAGTTAGGAAATAAATATACCACTTGAAATTGATCTAGTTTAATTGTTTATTTTTCATTTATTAATCCTAAACTATTCAACTTGCAAGTTTATCGAGTATTGAAAGATTAGGCTAGAAATCAACTTGTGTTTAATAAACGATCTCAAACCGAACATTTAATCACTTGAATTTGAACAACTCGACTTGTTTTCAGTCTAGATCATACCTAAATCTTATTGTGAAGTTTTTTTGGAAAGTAAATATAATCTAAATATCTCAAGATTTTAAAGTAAAGTCAAGAGAAACAACTCGACTTGTTTTCAGTCTAGATCATACCTAAACCTTATTGTGAAGTTTTTTTGGAAAGTAAATATAATCTAAATATCTCAAGATTTTAAAGTAAAGTCAAGAGAAAGAGGGATGATACCTCTCTTATAAACACGAGCAATCCTGAAATGAAAAACAAGTACGAACCACTCAGTGACTGGGAATACAAAGGTCACAAACCTAGATTTTCCGAACATGAAGTAAACAAGACTAACAACCGTATAAGAGGTGAACAGAATAACAAATAACAAGAGGTCTAAAACCGGATCTAACAATACGCACAACGAATAACAAGGTCCAGGTCTCAAACTGCAACGTCTCTAACACCAGGATAGCCTAGAGCCGCTAGCGAACGACTGGGGACCACCAAATCCAGCCCCCAAACCACTCTCCCAAGGACCCAGAACCACTAGAACACCGAAACAAGCACAACGGTTGTAACAAACCCGTCGAGACCAACACCAGCGGTTGAGTCTCGAGTCACTCATTGCACCACCGCATGCAGTATCGAATAAGGAGAGCATAGAGGAATCTAGGAGGAAGGAAAGTGAAAGGGCACCAGATTTGACTTGAGAGGAGACTCGGGCAGTGGAGAAGGATGCCCTGCACGGCGAAACGGAGGGGTGCGGGGGAGGAAACAGACCGGCTAATTGACGACAAATCTAACCAATACAACGGCGGAAGAGGAGGTGGTCACCGAAAGTTGCGGTAGAAGGCGACGAGGACCATATCTAGACTCGAGAACCTTCTTGACGGCCATCACTGAGAAACCAACGATCCACAGATCTGGGACGATCGGTGGCGAGACAGATCACAATGATGTTAGTCTTGACGGAATAGATTTGGCCAAAACTAACCAAATTGGGAAATAGGATGGAGGAGAAAAGAAGGATCCAAAATAGAAGAGGGAAGAAGAGAAGTAGGAAGAGAGTGCCAATGATAGTCGTGGCCATCAAAGCCACCGCCGATGACTAAAGAAAAAGAAAAAACTAGGTTCGAGGTTGTAGAGAGTGGAGAGGATTTTTCTAGAGTGAGGGTGAGATACGAGTTTTAGGTTATTGGTTTTACCTTACTATGAAGTAAACGTCATTTTGAGTACCTTCCTCAAATAAATGAACTCTAACTCTTCACCTTCTCCATCACCATTCACATTTTCATGGCAATAGCTTGTAAAACACAGACAAAGAAACACATCACATTAGTGTGTTCAAAAATCACTCAACAAACTTTTAAACTCAATCTACTATTACTTAAAATGCATGTCATTGATCTGTAGATCCCCTCCATAGCACTTTACCATTGTATATGGTAAAGTAAGTTTGTTGCTTACCAGATTCTCTTTGGTGATCCACCATGTTCATAGAAAAGGCCATCAAGCCAGATCAATGCACGCATTGTAGAAGGTATATTCCTATCTAACATAATAAAGGTGATCCTTGTTGCGCCAGAAACAATTAAATACGACTCGTGCTGAGATTATATATCATATTGATTAATTAAAAACATAATTTCATTACAATTTTAGACAACTGAACAGGGCGGAAGCCGGCCTCAGAGACTTCATTGTGGATGCCCTTATAGATCCACACGTACAATATGAATCTTTGTCCATGATGTCATAACCTACGGCTGATTGTACAAACATGGATTCTCAATACAGGGATAGGATCACCATTAAACAAAGACAAATAGGAAGCAATTGGAAAAAAAAAACAGAAACCAAGAAAATAATGGTTGCCCCAAAAATAGAAAAAGAAAAGATTGTGTTGACAATTTAGAACCAAAAGGTAAATTAAGTAGAAAGCAAATGCACCAACATAGTTTGAAAGCAAATATGGAAGGCAGGCACTAGATCAATTAAGACATTTTGACAAACATGACCCTGACTTATGGCATATTAGCTTCAAAGAGATCTTTGACCACCAAAACAACTCAAGTGGGCATGTATCTGACAAAACTTGAAATGGAGATTCTACATTTATATTCCAATTACTGCTCGACGATGAGAAAATTGAGACAGCTTTTAAAAGCATAGTATTCTAAAGAAGAAAAAATCTGATGCAAGCAAAATTGAATCCACAAGAATTATAAAGCAATATCACATATTCTCCTCAACAAGAAATGTGTCCAAAGGACAGAAAAAAATAAGGAAATTTTTATACTTATGCACACCAAATAACAATGAAAATGCAAAGCAACAAATACCCAGATCTTCTTTTTGAAAGCCTGGGTCAGTTATGGATAATCTGGCAAAAGTTTATCCAGATCTTCTCCACAATGTGTAAACAACATAAGAGAACCAACAAACTAGAAAGTTCCAACTCACAATGATGACAAAACCAAGTAATAGCCCGTTGCTAGTACATCAGAGATCCCAGACACAATCTTGATGGAGTCTCAAATTCAGCTTGGGCAATGATCGCTATTCGCTACATACAAGCATCACTAGGCCATTACTTCAGTAATCATCCACAGAAAACATATTAAATTTAAAGAAGAAAAAGCATAGTATTAAACCTGCAATCGAAGACTGTCAACATTGAAAGAAATTTAGTGCACCTGGCTGCTTGAGTAGGTACACCAAGAATGGAAACAGTGAATAGTTTAGCTATTCATCACATTCGTCAAAGATAGCCATTGCCACTTTTGTCAAAAGCATGCTCGCCAAGTAAAGAAGTACTCACCTCCCATGGTCATTTTCTTTGCACTTTACACTAACTGACAGCAATTAAATTATCTATGTGTGTGTATAAATGTAGGGCTCTTTGTACAGTAAGTATATCAAAGACACAGACTCAGTAGCTATAGGTTCTAAATATAGCTTCTGTGCAGATATATCATCAGAAGTAGAGATTGTCAAGTTTCTTGGAGATAGCTCATTAGTTTCTGATAAGAGAGGTAATATTTGACATCAACTCTATTTCCACATAAAATGGTTCGCGGGTCAACATCCAGTAGGAAGTAAAAACAGATGGATGATTATCTGCTTGACACAAACCAGACATATGTATGAAACCACTAACAAAATCAAAAGACATGCAATTTCACAACATCCAATAGCTACTTATAAATAAATCAGCAAATCAGCAATACAGGGCATCACCTAACATTAGAACATATATTCACTCTACTAATTTGTAAGTATCAAGAACAATTGATAGCTTGCAGTAGAGCAAGTAAAGAAGGTTTGTAATTGAAGCTAGCTCGAAAGCTCATGCTATATATTAAGCATTATGAAAAAAAACTTGAAACCCACTTCCCACATCCCTGAACAAACACTGCTATACATGAAATGAGAGGCCATCAACTGATGAACCCAACTACACAAGCCTGGCTAATATGAAATGAAAGGTCAATTTTTTTTCTCACATCAATGGTAGCTACATCTGAAGAGACATGGGTAATAGATCAATTGAATCATCAAGCTAGATTAGAACCGTAAGAAGAAGAAATAGAGAGAAATTAGAAGGAAAGGAAGCAACCTGATCCGAGAGAGAATTAATCTGCCTCGCGGTCTCCGATTCAGTTGATGCAAGGCGGGATCCAATTGGGTAGTGAACCAATAAGTTCCCGACCTGCACCAAGCGAATTAGAGACCACCGGTAATCCAATCACCGGCGACGGCGACGGCAGTGGCTCGATAGTGTGGAAGAGAAAGAGAGGGTGAAGTTAATGTGAATGGTAAGGTAATATCCTGTAACCCTATTTCACATTTGTGTTGAGAGTTGAGAGAGATGGATTGGTTTGTTTTGTTCATTTATAGAAGATGGTCCAATCCCGTTTGAGCACGTCACCTAAGTACAAGTCAATAATAAGGGTAATGGGGCTTTGTGATTGTGGCTGATATATTTATTTTGAAATTAATATCATGTATTAAAACGTATTGTAAGTAAGAATACAAGAGAATAATGAAGAGCTCTGTTAGGGTTTCGGTATCGTTTTGTTGCGTCTCATCCCAATTCAGCCTTCATCGGCGTAGCCTCGGTCTCTTTCGGCGTAGTCTCGGTCCCTCGTCCCGGCAGCTATGCCGCTCTCCCGTTCCTGCAAGGCCGGGATTAGAGGATCTCCCCTCTCTGCGAGGCACATTTCCCTGGTCCTCTTCGTCGGCGATTCCTCCTTCTCCTACGACGCTATCTTTGCACCCGCCAGTCCGCCACTGAAGCAGCCAACGATGTCCCCACCTCTTTGGCCTCCACTGATAGGAGGACCCATACAGCGTCCCTTGGTTGCGTCCTCCTAAAGCAACGCCCTTCCCCCACCAAACCCTAGGCCGCCAGGCACCCAAATTTTCCAAGACCTTGCTCTGGCTCTTCCTCTCCCGGGCAGCGCGCTTTCTAGGGTTGCGCCTTCACCATGTGTTGTTGCGACCTGGGCCCTGGTTCCTCCTCTTACTGGCGGAGCGGGCTCTAGGGTTGCCTCCTCTTCACGGCGCGAGGCTCTTCTCCCTACCGCTGCGTGGTCTAAGGTTGTGACTAACGCCAACCGACGTGCCTCTACAGCGGCCCTCGCAACTCCGGGAGGGATGTCGAGGGACCGATCAAGGCACTTGGATCGGGACGAGCTCTCCAGTTTAGGCAAGGGCGGGAAAACAACCCCGCCAGGAGGAATGAAAAGCCGACAGAGCATCGGGTACTGGCCCTGGGAGGGGTCTCATGACGATGCTTTGCCTGTCACCATCATAGTTGTTGAGATCTCTGATTTCCGGAACTCCCCTCCCCCCCCCCCCTTCGTATTCAGTCCTTGCATATACGCATCCTAGCTCAGTGTTAGCTGGCTCATCCAATACCATCAGTGACGGTTATAGTATGAAAAGAACTGCGACACCATTATGTCTTTTGTCTATTCTTCGTGGTCAGGGATTTATTCCTGATGCACTCAGATGTATTTGTATTTAAATTAATGAATTGCACCTTTCGCTAAAAAAATGAATCGTAAAGTTTCATAAAAAAGCGTATTGATACTTTAAAAAAAATGATAATGTTAGTTATGTGTTAAAAAATAAAGGAAGAGATTATTTTATTTCATAATTTTCTGATTATACGTCCGACGGGAGAGGAGGCGGCCAACCGACCTGAAGAGTAGGAAAACCAAGGAATCCTTCTCCGTCAGAGTGTGTGGGACTTCGATGACAGCGTCTTCATCTGGGATCAGGGAACATGCAGCAAGCCCATCCTGGATGTTGTCCAGCGATGGTGGCGGGGTTTATGTGACCAGAGACGGCATGAGGGCTACGACGTGAATACAAGTTGCGATGGTGGTGGAAGTGTGACCTAGGGTTGCAATAACATAGGGTGTTGCGGAGGTGGTGGGGTCACCGTGGGCATCGAAAGTAGGACGGGATGCCACCTGGGTAGTACTTATTACGAGCCGAAAGGTGAAATCGACATGTATGTCAAGGGAGTAAGGGATGAATGAGACCGCCTCTTGAGGATGGGTTTACGGGGGCAATGCGTTCGGTCACCTTGCAAGTCTATGGGTGAGGGAGGAGCCCCAAGGTTGAACACTAGGAGAGTAGTGATGGTCATGATATCGGCGGCGACTAGGGACGGGAGTTAAGTTCGGCTCTGGTGAAAGGAGAGGCTTAGCAGTTTAAGGTTTTATGGCCCGAGGTATCCGTTAGGGCATAACACCTCATGAATGGGACAATCTGGTGGCACAATAGGTGGTAGTAAAGTAACGACAAGGGACAAAGATGGTGGGGAGATTAAAGAGGTGTGCTTAGGGTTGGCCAGGGATCGACTTTTTGTAGTCCTAACATCCCGTCTAGGTTTGGAGAATTAGATGGTAGGGCACGGGGGCACCACCAACAGAGGAGTAGCAGATTGCAGTAGAGTAGGAGTAGTGGCCGACAGCGACAGGAGGTTCTTGGGGAACAACATTGCTGGTGTCGGAGTCGTGGAGAGAAAAGGCGTCATTAGGTCACGGGAGGAGGTCTAGCAAAGCTTCTTATTAGGGGTAAAAACGATCCGGTTAATCGGAATAAAAAATCTAATTCCTAGCGCCAAACAAACAATTTTTCGCTATTTGGTTTTAGAGTTGTTCTTGTTTAAAACCAAACTACCCTTTCTAAAGCAAATAAAATATAAATAAATAAATAGGAACCTTAAACTAATAGGAGTCCAAAAAATTTCTCACCTTATCAAACGTGTTTGAGTTAGCTTGAAACAAAAAACCCTAGAGTTTTCTAGCTCTCTCGTCCATGATCTAATGGAACCACCATTCATGTCCTCCAAGCAATCATTGTCAACCACCACTTCCTCACCCCTGCAACCTGCCTCGTCCCGATTGGTGATGCCCATGTGCCTTAACATCGAGTTTTCAAAGCCGATCCCGCCCCTTAAGGCTATAAAGGGTCCAATCCCTACCATCTCTAAGTCGCCCTCTCCGACTCCTTCATCGTATCCCTCAAGTGCTGCAGCAATGGTATCAACGGTTCGACCCTCCCACGAGGTAACACGTCCTAAGCGGGCGCCTTGTGTCACTAAGAACACGCGCCAACCAGCAAACCCTAATCTCCCAACTTCCGCTGCCACAACCATGACTACCCTCATAGACACCGTCAACTTGCCGATGTTCCATGCAGGGTTTCCGCTACCCCCTTGGACCCATCTATTGGTCATAGTAAGAGTACCCGCAAAACCGTCATCAAGAGGCGTCCTAATGCACCATCCTATTCCTTGGTAAGGTCGCAACCTCTCCTACTTTCTTTGGATAGGGAAACCTCCTCGCCATCCCTGGACAATGACAATATCCAAAGGATTTTTGCAAAGTGCTTGCTACATGTTATTCCATTGAGATCTATTTCCTTCTCGTTGTTGAATGCATCGTCGTGGTCGCGCCCGATCATGTTATCTCTGGTCACGGAAATCCCACCCCGTCCCTCAAAGACATTCAGAAGAGTTTTGCTACCTTCTTTTTGATCCTAGACGAGGAGGAAGTCATCAAGGTCCCTCACACATCGGCTGATCAAGCATCTCTAGTTTGTCTCCGCTAGGGCATGGCTGGGTTTCTACTGTCCCACTGCCCGTACAATCGGGTAGGGCTCCTCGGTTGACGACATGGTGGTCAAGGACATAGTCGCGGATGTGTATGAATTCTATTTCTCAGCACAAAAGGCCAAGGATAGGGTGTGATGAGATAAACTGTGGTGCTTTGGTCGCGCCCCTCTCATCCTTGGTGACCTACCAATGCTTGGGATGTCCCTCCCCCGTCTAGATCAGATCCAGCTATGAACCCAAGCCTTAGGCCTTCCACAGCAGGTTATGATGGCCACAGCAAGAACCACGGTGGGTGACACGTAAGGTGGTTGAGTAAAGGTTCACAGTGACCAATGGGGGCTTTATTGACCAACGTACATTGCCACACCCCTTCAGTGTTCCATAGTGCTACAATTTCAAGAGCTCCTAAATCCTGTGCGGGTCATTCTGAAGTACGAACGACTGCCTCTATTCTGCTTCAATTACGACGTTTAGGGCATGCGCCCCATGAATGTGATATTCACATACTGGGTGTGCCAGAATTTGACCTCTCAATTGTGGTGGAGGGGAATGCGAAGCTATGTAAGACATTCAACATGAGTTGGAAGGCCTTGTTGCCTTACTTTTCGCTGAGGTCTCCTAGATTTCTCATCACCGCCACCATTTTGGGCGCCACAACTAACAACTTACGTCTTGCCTAAAACACCATCACATCTTGGATCCCCCTAGCCCGTTTGGCCCAATCACACCTTATAAGGAAATATGAGGGTTCGTCTCAGGGAACGATGTTGGTTGTGACAACCAACGTTCTTCCTAACCCATAGTTAGGAGGCGCGAGTACTACATGAGCTCTTAACCCTCCACATATCAAAGAGTTAGGCGATACTTGGGGTCCAAGAGGGTACCCCCAAGAGATGGTAGCATATGGGAAAGATCGAGAAGGGATTTCCAACCATCCGCTCATAGGCATTGAGCCGAAGAAGACCTTAGCTAGGAAGAGGATAGTAGTTGAAGAAGAATGGTTTTTCCATCTGGCGAGGACTAGGAAACAACCTTGTTAGGACAATTAATGCACTTCGTATAGGACTATGTGCTACGTTAACACGGTAGAAAACAAATTTTTTATTCTTGTCGGTAAACTTATGATAAACTAGATCAACATGTATCAATAAATCATAATTTATGCATATATGTACTAAGGGATTATCTTGATGTAGGATACTTTGGAAGTAATTGGTTCGAGACGAGGACTTTTGAAAAGATAGCCTTAGGCGTCCAAGAGTTCGCCCTCTAACGGTATCCACACGAGAAAGATCGCTCCACAACTTGAATTGCTAGTAGCCTTGAACAGAAACTCACTCTTCTCTTTATGGGGTGACTAAAAATTTCAGCTATAATGCTTGTGAAACTCGGCTACCCAAGGCTTGTATTTATAGGACTTGATTTATCTTAAACCAGTCTAAGTAGAATTAGTAAAACACCGTTTTGGAACTAGAAGTTCCACATAAATCTCATAGCCTTAAATCTTTAAAGAAAAAGAGAATTTGGGACTTCTTTCCATCCATATCCTATATGATGTCTTCGCTACTGTCTTAGATGGAACTTTTTTTTTGAATGAATGGTTTTACGATCCCTGACTTCTTAGTTCAAATATTTTCCATATCGGTCAAATCGTATTGCTTTAATATTTTGGCAGAATAATGTTGGAGTCTTGTGCCTTAAGACAAATCCATATTGACATGTTTCGAACGTCTTTGTGAGTTAATAAATAAGTTGGCTAACGTTTTATTATCATTAAGTCGTAATGTTAGTAAAATCATGAATATATTACTTTTAGGGAAAATTTTAATATAACACCCTAGCAAACATTTATTTTCAAAATGATATCTTGGCAAAAAAAAATTTGCAGTTTCATACCCAAACCAAACATTTACCAACACTTTCATACCCAATCGTCATATTTCAGTTAAGTTTCCATCCAAAGAGTGTAAAATGTCCAAAATACCCCTCACTAGCAATCAAAATTTCAAAAATATGCTGTTAGTTCTTCAAACCATAAAATGTTAAAATTACCCTTCATTCATCTTCAAATTTCCAAAATCTATCACAAAAAAATCATATTTTTTTTATATATTTCAAAAAATCATATTTTATTTTAAAAAGTTTATTTTATTTTATAAAAATAAATTTTTATTTCAAAAATAAGTTTTGAATTTTTTAAAAAAATCATATTTTTATATATTTCAAAAAATAAGGTTTTATTTCAAAAATAATATATTTTAATTTTAGAAAATTAGTTAGTTTTTTTTTAAATAATATTTTTATTTAAAAAATCAGTTAATTGTTTTTAAACAACTTTTAATTTATAATAATAATATTTTATAATGAATTCATTATGTTAATTTTCAATATTATTTTCTTTGACTTTTAATTTAAGGAAAATTTCAGTTTAGCACCCTACCTAACATTTAATTTCATTTTGATATCCTGACATAAATTTTTAACACTTTCATACCTAAACCAAACTTTTAATTTCACTTTCATGCCTAACCGTCTATTTTGGACAGAATCCATTAGTTTGCTTCACAAAATACCCTAATATTAACCAAAATCCCTAAATTTCATAAAACTACCCTAATTTTACCTAAAACCACTTTCTTCACATATTAGGCATATGCTCACACCAATATAATTAATATCTTAATTCATATCATTTTTTATAGTTATTAAACCATGTTCTTTCTAAATTTGAAATTGTACTACATAGAAGAGATAAAGACCAAAATCAATATAGTTGTGGTTGAACAAAGCACTGCAGCCCAACAAGAGCCGACACAGGATTTAATTAATATATATTGAAATTGCTTGAACAAATGGTCGCAGCCGTATTGGGCGGCTTAAACATATCCGAAGCAGTAGACGTCATCTCGTAGAGCCATCGAAGAACCGGAGACCGAAATTCGCTCAAGCAAACGCGTCGGAGCAATATAGACCGAGGTGTTGTCGCGAGGGAAGCGAACTCATAAGGGAGGGAGGATCAGTGAATGATCAGATCCGTCCAACCCAGCATAGACGTTGCCACCAATCGAAGGAGTGACTACTGGAGATAAAGCCGACCGGAAGAGCAGAGAAAGGTTGGAGACGCAGCCAGCCGGAGAAAGAACCAGCCAAAAAGGATGGGGAAAAGGGGAGGATTATGAAGGTTTGATTTTCGTTGTTGCATATGTTAAATTGAAGAAGAAGAGTTGCTGAGTTGGTGATGGTGGCTGAGGGTTAAAAAGGAGAAAATATTAGGGTTAAAAGATAGGTTAGGGGTAATTTTGTCATCTTGAAAAAATTCAAGGTCATGACTAACACCGTCTGTCTACATTTGACGGTTGGGTATGAAAGTGTTGGTAAATGTTTGGTTTGGGTATGGAACTGCAATTTTTTTTGCCAGGGTATCATTTCGAAAATAAATGTTTGGTAGGGTGTTATATTGAAATTTTCCCTTACTTTTATGAGGTATTATGGAACATTTCCCAAATAGTATAAACCTCATAAAGAAAAAAAGGGTTAATCCATTCATTAGTCCCTAGACTAATCTGATAGATAGATCTAGAGTGGCTTTTGACGAGAGGATCGTGTTTTACTGATCATGCATATAGAGATATGAGTCAAAGACACGAATGCCAAAGAGTTTGACATTTGGACGACCTACCTTGAGAGTACTTGATATAACTAAGACGTTAGTACATCTCAACTACCCACGTAGTCTATTAGTCCTACGACCATGACATCACCATGTGATCTACATAACGGAGATTCATGATTTGAGCTAACCAAACACTTATCCTAATTCCTAACCGATAGCTATAAAGGTTGTGCTTGGACATGAATAGACACATGTGAGACATATGAGTGGTGGTCATAAGGACTTGTCTCTTGTGGTTACACAAGTAAGATGTCATTAAAACAGCCGCTCTTGATGAGTAGGAGGATTATAATAGAAGCATGACCATGCATGTGATTAGTCACCTACATTCCTCACTCACAATCAAGAGAACATGTTAAAAGTGAATTAGAAAGGATGATGTATCTATGACTTTGTTCAGTTGTGACAATCGTTGAATGACAAAAGGATATTATTACACGAGGTAACACACAATAGAGAAAGTCCACAACGAAGTGAACGATAATGTTTTGATTAATTAAAGTAGCGTACTAGTTATTTGATAAACACGTAAAGAGACAATTATATTACAATAATGGGGCTTGATCGAACACCCTTATAGGCTAATAAGGGGTTCGACCAAACCAATTATTTGATATAACTTCAGCCCTTTAATTGTTTCAATAGGATTAAAAGAGGAAATATTACTTCTAAAAAGTCTAGAAAACAAGGAGGACTAGTTGAACTAGTTCAAAGTTTCCTATTCCTACCAAGCTTGGGATTTAAGTAATACATACGCCTATAAATACATGGGTAGAGAGCTAACCAAAACAACAAGAGAATTAGTCCCTTGTGATTTTCGGCCAAGCATAATGAGGAGTTATGAGGTTTCGTTCAATGGCTACTAGCGGGTTTAGTTGTGGACAAACTTTCTCGTGTGGATACCATTAGAGGGCGAACGCTTGGGAGCCTATACCAACACTATCAAAGGTTTCCGTATTGAACCAGTTAAATCTAAATTAGCTGAATCCGAGGTAATATCTATTAAATAATGGGGTTAAATATCAAAACTTACTCTTAAGTATTGGTCACGCACACTACACTACCCAACGTTTCAAAATGACAAATGCATTACCTTAAGTATCGGTCACGTGATTCTGTTAGTAAAAATAGACGGAATATTTCATTTCATAAGTCATATGACCTCATATGTCATTTAATGGAGGGTAAAATGACGATTTTTCCTTTACTTATTTGACATATATACATTTGATAAAGAACATTACCATTTTCATCATCACAACAACTTAATGATAATAAAACATTTTTCAACTTACTTATTAATGCACAAAGACATTATAATATGCCAGAATGGATTGTCCTAAGACACAAAACCTCAACACTTCTTTTGATACGGGTTGATGGGGAGGAATGGCAACCCAACCATTATAGGGGTTCATCCACCAATCAGTTCGTCCCTTGTCTTAAAAGAAAAGGGACGCTTGAACTAGCTCGTTCTTCATGACATTTGACATGCCGAACCTCTAGTTCATAATGTTGATGATGTCACTTATGTTGTTTAATTTATTTTGTTAACTGTAATTAGCTATTTGAGACTAGATCAGTTATAGATAGCTATTATATGCAATATGGATCCATATGCGGGTAGGGGGTAGTTTCCTTCTCTTGTTCGGAAGAAATTTCATAAAGTGATAGAGTCCTCAGTAACCTTAAATTTTATAACATGTGTAAATCAGAATTTATAAGAAAAAATCATGGTCACTTAACTATTTGCTGTATGTTTGGACTTTTTTATATTCTAAAACCGATTTTAGTTACAAACCCTTACAACTTTGCCAAACAAACTTGTTATCACATCATCCGAAAAAATAGATGCAATAAAAGATAAATATAAAATATGGATTGAAAAACTTCTAAAAATGAATATGATGAGAAATATTTTTTAATGAGTGAATTATATTATCATTATTGTTCATATAGGATTCGTTTTGGCGAGAGCGCCCAAATCCGCTATATATTTGACACGGGTTTGCCGTAATGCTAAAACTATGGAAAGTAGTAATAGGAATCCGTGCCGCTCTCACTTCTCACTAAGGAAAGCACGTATCCGGAGGGATACGAGTATATCCTCCCTTATTTCAACACAGTGATTGGAATCTGCAATTTTAAATGGAAATAAATGTATGAATGAAATCATAAGAATATATATGTCGTACACTTTAATGTCTGGGGATTGTAGTTCAATTGGTCAGAGCACCGCCCTGTCAAGGCGGAAGTTGCGGGTTCGAGACCCGTCAGTCCCGATGAGTTCAAATCCAATAAAAAACTACACGAATTTTTCTTTTTGTTTTCTGCTGGGAAGTCCAAATTGCAGAATTCCAGCCCCCAGGGGATCTTTTTTTTTTTATATTTTGCTTGGCAAATTGCTTGTCTCAATAAGAAATGGAATGGGAACTGACGGTCGATTACCCCAGTACCCGGCACTATCCAACCGAATCCAATGCATTTTTGACTTATTCAATTTCAATTTAATGCGTGAGTTTTCAAGTTCAACCAACCCTTTTTCAAAAGATCAAACGGATACAGAAAAATCTTGATAAAGTATTTCATCTGTCTATTGTTATATAAATACTACCCGTATTCTCTATCGAATTCGAATCTGAACTCTATTTAACTTACCGATTCCTTCCAATGACTCCATATATTGATTTAGGTGCGCACGCTCATATGCTAATTGACCATGAACTATATCCTCTCCCAACTTCGTTGCCTCACTCTTCGTCTTTCGTACTACTTCCAGTAACTCCCTTATTCATTCCCATCTCAGCCAGCAACTGCATCATCTTGACGAGAGCATTCCAGAAAGGGCCAGTGAAGGGATTCTCTCTATTGCTCAGTTGGCATAGAAGACAAGTCTTGACATAAGTTGTATATTATTCCAATCAAACCCATTCTAAAGATTAGAAATAAACAAAGGGAAAGGCAAGTGGACCTAACCCGTTGAATCATAACTATACCCCCTATTCTGATATTAGATATTAAAGGTCCCTCGGGATGAAATTCTAAGAGTGCCTTTTTTTTATTTCATATTTCTTTGGACTCCGAACAATCATTTGAAGCAATCTTTGAGTACGTATATTACGTATATATCTACGTATAGGTTTACCCTCGCCCTTTTTGAAGGTTCCATAGAAGGCTTCCTTTCCCAACGTAACGTAGCCGACCCCATTTGTTAGAACAGCTTCCATCGAGTCTCTGCACCTCTCCTTTTTTTTATTATTCCCGCTTTCTGAGTCCCTCCTCGTTTTCGTAAAACAGGATTTGGCTCAGGATTGCCCTGGGTTTCCACTATTGGTAAAGCAGTCATACTTCCCTCACCCAAATTCGAACTTGATTTAGCTTTCCAAAAGGCGTGAATGTAAATAAAAAACATCTCCCGGATAAGCTTCGCGACCAGGCGGTCTTCGTAATAGAAGAGACATTTGGCGCGAATTCGAGTTCATCTCTCACCACATACTCACCATATCGCCATTCCTCTATCAGATCCCACAACCTATTTATTTCAGCCTTGTTCGGAAGAAATTTCATAAAGTGATAGAGTCCTCAGTAACCTTAAATTTTATAACATGTGTAAATCAGAATTTATAAGAAAAAATCATGGTCACTTAACTATTTGCTGTATGTTTGGACTTTTTTATATTCTAAAACCGATTTTAGTTACAAACCCTTACAACTTTGCCAAACAAACTTGTTATCACATCATCCGAAAAAATAGATGCAATAAAAGATAAATATAAAATATGGATTGAAAAACTTCTAAAAATGAATATGATGAGAAATATTTTTTAATGAGTGAATTATATTATCATTATTGTTCATATGAACAATATCATATAATCCCACGCACGAATGAAGGAGATGAAGTAATTTTTAATATCAACATTCTTATATTTAAGTTTGTTTGTGAGATAACGAATTAAGCTTTTTCTTTCATTTTAACTTAGCCTTTGTTTTATTTCAGTAAAACTGCAAAAAAAAATCATACATTAGTCTAGTCTAACCCATCACTCATACATTTTTTTTATTCAAAAAAGAGATTTTATTAGTAGACCAGGGTCGAAAGAGACCTTACATGATGATGAAACCAAACTGAAACAGGATGAGATATAGTTCCAATGACAGTCGAAACACTCATCCTATAGCTAAAAGACCCGGTATGTACCAGGGAGAACTCAGGGGGTAGTTCCCTATTCCATTTGTGTGTGGCGCCATGTTTTGTTATGTCATTCTCCGTCTCGACCTGACAGACTATGTTGTGTCGCAACAAACGGGAAAAGAGTGTGCTAAGGAAAGGAGGGCGTGGTAATAAGTAGAGGGATGATGTCTATCGATCAAAGTGTATCTTCTCAGTGACACCCCGATATTGTCTAAGCAAATCATAGGGATCCGCGAGGCAGTCCAACATGCCTCGTTGTTTCTTCACGTCGGTTGTTCTCACCATCTGTAGTCGCAGCCGTGGATTGCATGCTTCCTAGAACATAAGTTCCTGAGCCATTTGAATCCTAGGATGAAACATCCCAACGGGGGTCCAGGATCTGATGGCTAAGGTTAGTAGGATCGTACCAATCAGCTGATTGCGAGACCTTCTTATGCACATCGTGGTATGTTCCTCTATGGTACTTATTTTCTGATTCGGCTCCTCTGTTTGGGTCTCGTAGTTCCGATGTCTAGTGTCTTGAGGTTTTGCTCGAGACACACACATCTAATGCAACCCGGAGTCGCACCCGGATTCCACATCCTTGCATGAGTTGTTGAAATCCTCTTTCAAGAAGGTCACTAAAGATTGGATTCGAGAGCACCCGTTCATAATGGTGGATCGTCGTCCACGAGAAAAGTTTGTCCTCAGGGCGCCAGGTTTCCTGCATGGGTCTCGGGCTTGGTCCTAAAATACCTTTCCATTGCATGGTGGCCTAGGTATTACCATCTCTAGGGTATGTGTCGGTGCCCTAATATAGGGCGATGGTGGATTATATCATATCAGTCTTTGTTTTGCCGCTTCCGGATAGGTGTCTTGAGCGATGTCTCCGTCGGCTTCCAGCGGATAGCCGGTTTTTCCATTGTGTTCATGGTTCGAGCAAACTTACTCGGTGGTAGGCGTCAAGAATTCGTCGTGTTATGTCGTTCTAGGGGGCTGGTTGTATAGCATCCCATGGTAAAGTTTAAGACGATAGTTGGTATTGGGGATGGATTCCTCTCTCGAGAGTATCTAGGGTCCACATCGTGTCGAGCGGCTGACAGTGAGACAGCGAGATAAAAGGCGAGATGTTGTCGGTGATGGAGGGCGTACCTATTGTGGCTCCATAGGTGGTAGCAACGTCATGAGCGGTCGGAGTAAAGACCGTAGAGAAAGAGACGGTTATTGTATTCGCATAAAACTTTACGAGAGATTGGGAGAAAAACCTTAGATTTCAAAATAATTTTTTTTTAAGCGGAAGATCGAGATTTTATTATTTGAAAAGTACTAAGATAGAAATGAGTGCATCCGGAATAGTGAATCCGGACTTCGAGAGGACAGGCAAAGAACGGGCTTCCCGAGCTAGCCAGTGGGCTAATCCGTTCGCTGACCTAGAGACATACTCGAGTTTAACATCCTCGAGAGTAGCTAGAAGGGTCCGACAGTCGTCCACCAGTCGCCCCAATGGGGAGAATACCTGGTGTGACCCTTGGATCAGGTGCACCAGGTACTGGGCATCGCTCTGTATAATGATCCTGGAAGAGTGTGATGCTTGGATCCATTCCAGGGCTTGCCATATCGTCATGGCCTCAGAGTATTCAGGACCCAACAAACCGCTCCCACAACCATTTCTCCCTTCCAGGACCCCATCCATCTTTGTTCGACAAATCCAGCATCCAAACTGCCCGAAATCCGCAAAAGTCGCTCCATCCACATTGATTATGGACCAATTCGGAGGTGGTGGACTTCACCTTGTTTGCCTGTAGTGGGGGATAACAATGGGTTTTGGCTACACTGGTTGCTGAGGATCGTGGCCAGTATATCATGTGGTTTGGAGATAGTCTGATCCCAGACCATAGCATTCCTTGCTTTCCATAGTTCCCAAAGAAAAAGACAGGCTTTACTCTTTACCTGCATATCAGGTAGTAGTATCAAGGCAGATAGCCAGTCATGCAGCGTACCGGACGGGGGGATCGGAACTAGAAGACCCGCTATATCCCCAAAAGACCTTGCGAACGGACAATGGAGAAGGAGATGATCCGTAGTCTCCTGGTCGTGCTGACACATCTGACATGTGTCCGGAATCGGAACAAATTTTGTCCGAAGATTGAACGCGACCTGTAGGGTACCAGAGAGAGCTCGCCATAGGAACACTTTGATTTGCGGTTGAATGTCCAAATCCCATATGCCCGTCCAAACTGTCGCCCCTGTCGAAACGTGTCAACGACCATTTTCTCGAGATAACGCCCTGTATCCTTCCTTTACCGAATACACTCCCCGAATATTGAACTTCCAGGACCATTTGTCTGCATGCCGGGGGAGGGGCGGGGGCACCTGTAAAATGACTTCTACAATAGTCGGAGGGAGGTTCTGTTGAAGTTTCGGAACGTCCCACAAGTGATTATCCGTGGCCAAATCCGACACCCTTAGAGCCGGAGTGATACATGTATGGAGTGGGATGACCGGGTTATTCCCCAGTAGCCAGGGAGAGTCCTCCACCATAGTTGAGCAGCCGTCCCCAATAGTCTTAATCAAGCCCTGCTGAAGTAGGCCCTGTGTTGCACGAAGCCCCGTCCAGATCTGACTGGGGCTATTTCCACCTTCAGCTGAGAGGAAGTCACCCTTCGGGAAGTACCTCGCCTTTAGAACGCGAGCAACCAAATTGTCCGGTTGGGTTAGCAATTTCCACCCCATTTTTGCCAGCAAAGCAATGTTCATATCTCTCATGTCCCGGAAGCCCATTCCCCCATCCTCCTTTGGCCTGCAAAATTTCGTCCAATTTTGCCATATAATCGGTTTGGTGCCTCTGGGGGTACCCGTCCACCAATACCGGGCTAACGCGACATGTATCTTGTTGATGGATTCCCTTGGTAACAAGAAAACGCTCATAGCATAAATCGGCTTAGCTTGGAGAACTGACCGTATCATTACCTCCTTCTCCCCGGCAGAGAGCATTAGACCATCCCAGGTTCCAATTTTGGCAACAGTCCGGTCACACAGAAACTGAAGACTCTGGCCTTTTCGTCGTCCCAGCATATTAGGGACCCCCAGATACTTTGTCGGGCCCGAGATTTCCTGTATCCCTAAAATACCACACCAAGCCGATCTATTTGCCATAGATGTATTTGTACTGAAGAAGATAGACGACTTTCCCTTATTGATGACCTGACCCGATAGCCGGCCGAAAGTATGCAGAATCTGGTTCAGCTGTGTCGCCTCCTCCGGGTCAGCCCTGCTGAAATATGTAGCAGTCATCTGCAAAAAAGATATGAGAGACTAACGAAGCTCCTCTGGCCACCAAGACCCCGTGAAGTGTACCGGCCCTCTCCGCTTGATTGAGCATGCGGGACAGACCCTCCATACAAAATAGGAAGAGGTATGGAGATAGTGGGTCGCCTTGTCGAATCCCCCTCCCAGCTGTGAACGGGCGTATTATTCCCATCTGAACTCACTGTATACTGGATAGAGCGCATACAGGCTAAGGCCAGAGACCGCCAACCTATATCTAAACCAAAAGCACCCATCATAGATATCAAAAATGACCATTCCACTCTGTTATAAGTCTTACTCATGTCTAGTTTCAAAGCCATGACCCCTCTGTCCTTGCGTTCTGCGCCTGAGAGTATGTATAAGTTCATACGAGATAATCACATCATCTTGGATATGTTGTCCTGGCACGAACGCTCCCTGATTCGTGGAAATAATCGGATCCAATAGTGGTTTTAACCGGTTCGCCAGCACTTTAGACAAGATTCTAAAGATGACGTTGCAGAGGGTTATCGTCGCAGCTCTGTGATCTTCTTCGCCCCTGGAATATTTGGAATCAAGACCAGAGTGGTCTTGTTGACGTCCTGGTCAATGGTACCCGTTGCTACTGCAGTTCGGACAAATTCAATAACTTCCGGAGCCAACGTATCCTAGAAGTGTTGAAAAAATTTCAGATTGAGGCCATCGGGGCCCGGAGACTTCGATGGTCTCATCTGAAACACAACCTGACGCACCTCTGCATCCGTTACCCTTTTGGCCAGCTGCAGATTTTGAGCCGAGTTGATCATATGGGGAACTGGCATAGGGAGATCATAGTCCTCAATATCACCAGCTGTAAAGATGTCAGCAAAATAAGAGTGCATCAACTCACTCATTCCCGTGTGCCAATACAGTTCCACCCCTGCGTCATTAACCAGAGATTTCAGCTTGTTTTTAGCATGCCTTTTCGTAGCCGATCTCTAACAGAATTTCGTGTTCCTGTCCCCTTCTCCGAGCCAGTGTTGTTTTGCTCGTTGGCGCCAGAATTACTCTTGTTTTGCCAAGGCCCTATTATACTGTTTCTGGAGCGCCAGACGGAGTTTGATTCCCTGTCTATCAGACCGTCCATTTAACTTAGCCAATCTCATCTGAAGATACTGGATCTGATTGTTGTTATCGCGAAAAACTGTTTGTCCCCAGTCATCCAACAAATGTCCAATATCCTTTATATGGTATTTTATGTGGCGGTTTCCCGGTTGTCCCTATTCGGCTTGGACCAGGGTACCACATTCAGGATGCTCCAACCACATATTTTCAAAGCGAAATTGTCGAGGCTGGCGTTCCACTGGTTCCTTTTGGATATGCACTAAGATGGGCATATGGTCCGAGGTCGACACCCCCAAATTATGCAAACACACATCCCGAAAACGAGTTATAGCCTGGGGGGAAATGAAAGCCCTATCCAGTTGGCTTTCCACTTGCGTCTCTGGATCATGTCCCCGGGACCACGTGAACTGATAACCCTGTGACGGGATTTCCTCCACTCCAATGGCCGAGATAGCCTGTTGGAACCCCTGCATGAGACCTAAAGGATACACTTGACCTCCTTTTTTTTTTCGAAGGCCGAAGTATACCATTGAAGTCCCCCATTAGAACCCAATCCGACGAAGCCGGGATCGTAGCCAAATGCCGCAGATTATCCCAAGTCTTATGTCTGCTCTCCCATGCCGGTTCGCCATATATACCTGTAAAACGGAAAGGTGGCTCCTGGCCAATACGGACCACTATATCGATATGGGATTGTTGGGTCGCTAGAACGTCCACTTAACATTTCTCAGACCACAAAAGCATAACCCCCCTTTGTTCAACGGTGGGGGCGAATACCCGGGGCTGCCGGTGGAACAATACCCGGAATCCCTGTGCCGCCATGGAAACCTAATGTCCGAAGGAGAATAGCCGTTTTGGACCTAGAGTTCCAAGCATCGACATGACGGGTCTCGGTAAGGAACACTAGGTCCGGTTTGAAACGACTTACCAAGTCTTTCAATTGACGTCGGTTGTGATCCGTTCCCAAACCCTGGCAATTCCAGGCTAAAAGAGTCGTCATTCAAAACACAAACAGGGCAACCCTAACAAAGCAGATCAGAGCAGATACCTGAAGACGTCCGGGACGTCTAGAGGACGACGACCAGAGCGACGGGACCACCGCAGCACGTGCTCAGGCGGTTCGGATCACTCGAGCAGTGCCGACACCTCAGGAGAACGACACGGCCGGACCAGATCAGAGAACGAAAGAGAGTCGTGAGCTGGGCGGCCGCAACGGCGGTGATTCAACAAGCAGAATCAAACAACACCGAGGATGATGATGACCGGAACAGGCGGCCGAGTAGAGCAGCAAGCAGAACGTGAACCGACTCCGATGCAACGACGGTGGATGAAAACCCTAAGATTGGACAAAGAGCTTTTTTATTTTTCAAAAAAAAAAAAAAATCTTAATCTATAATGAGTAATATAAAAAATTTAGGAGGCCCATCACTCGTACATACTTTAAAATGTGTATTCACTGACACAGTTACACTAGACTCTTCATTTTAACTTAAAACAGTTTAATTATTATTTTTCTTTATTCGAATGTTTTTTCCTCCAATTTACACTATTAGTGCGGTGCCATTTAATTGAATTGATTATTCCTCTATTCATCACAATGGCTTCCGTTAATAGATATTCGTTGATAAATACTACAAGATCTATTTGTAAATTTCGGTTACCAGACTAATAATTGAATGATGATAGGATGTTTATGAATATGCAAAAGAAGAAATAAAGTTGCATGTAATGGAGAGAGAAACAATACATGATTGGAATCAGGTCATCAAATTAAAAATTATAATTTGAGACATATTATTATTTAATCAAAATAATTCCTATGGCTCTCTCCCAACCTCTTGAGGTTCTCTCAAAACCCTACTGTGTTCATCGCCGCCGCCCTTCCCCACCATCTCCGACCAGCAGCCCCCAGCCGTTTCACCGCCCTCGTTCATATTCCTCACTTCTCCGGTCAGGCTCATCAACCGAGCACGAACGCCGCCGCCGTGTTTCGCCCCCGCCCGACTTCGTCTGGACCTCCATCGCCACCACATGCCCCCTCGCCTCCAACAGCGCCCATTTCCGATTAGACGAGGTCGGATCTGCCTCCCCCCCATCCTCACGAGTCGGATAGGGTCGGCCCCGACCAGATCCCCTCACATGCAGAGGTCCGTCGGGTTATCGGGGCCTTCACCCAACACCAGGCGCGTCGCGCCGCTGCTCTCCCGCTGCTACCTGGACCGGCCGCTGTCCCCCCTCGGCATCCACCACACACGACAGATCTGAAAGACAAGTCGGGCTTGTCCTCGACAGATCTAACGGACAAGCTGGGCCAGTCTTCGCCCATCGAGACGTTTTTGGTCGCCAGCGACGCTTCTGTACCACCGGAGTTATGCCCGTCTTACATTGGCCTCCCGTCAATACCGATGGAGGTCTGCCGGGACTGGGTGACCCTTCCCCGGCCGATACAGTCCCCGACGAGTAAGTATCATCCTCCTTCGGCCGGAAGGGGACAATATGCTAGCCCTAGCTGCCCGAGGGTTGGTGAGTCATTGGGGCCGCCTCTAGCGATTCAGGAAAGCCGCACCCCCCGGTCCCGGACCTGGGCGACCTAACACTAAAATCTAAGGTCCGATCGAGAGGGATTACCATGGGTGCTGAGCCGTCCAACGCAGGCATCTCGAAGCCTGACATTCTGGCTAAGGTTAACCAAGATGGGTTAACCACTACCTTGCAGGGGGATGGCTATGGAGCACCCAACCCGCCACCCAGGCCCACAAAGCCTGACTTCCAGCCTGACATCCATCCTGCTACCGGGCCTGTGACCCGAGCTCCTCCTGGACTCAATGCAATTATGAGGAATGAATAGGAGACAGATCCACGGGGCTATCCGACGGACTCTCTGAAGACTGGGAGCGGGTCGATGTACTCCCGTCCACCAGAGATGCAGAAGCACAAGGGTGACCCGACTGATCAGCCACAGCCCTGGTATCAGCCCGCTGTGGTGGAGGCAACAACTGTTGGAGCGGAGGCTCAGAGGCCTCCGATGGAGGAATGATCAGCTCCAGCAGGGGTGGGTGGAGTCGGTCCCAGACTATACCTACAGACCCCAGACAGCCACTGCTGGGAGGTTCCGGGAAGCCTGCATCATCAGCACCAATTATCTTTATTTCTTGCTATTACTGTTATAGTTGTTGGGTCTTTTTATTTTCTGTCGGTTTTGGAACTTGGTTTGTTTTCCCCCGTTATTTTGAAACGACGGTAGGGAGTTGTCTTGAGTTATTGCCCACGAATTTGTGCGGGCTAAAATTATGGGTCCATGAGCGCCGGGCTTGCTACGGTCGGCCCGGAAAAACATCTGGAACCCGAGGCGGTCACGCCTCACCTTGTTTGATTGCCTTTTGGCATTAATGAAATCTCCGGTTACCCGTTTCAAAAAAAATTATTTAATCAAAATAGAATAAGTTCTGATAGTGATACTTAATGTGGCAGAACTACTGTCGTAAAAGTTTCCACTTAGTTTATTTAGGTCCTCGTTTAGTCTGTTTATGCTTCACTTAAGCCCCAAAATTTGTAAAAATGTTAGATTTGTCGTTTTATTCAGGCCCTAAAATCTAGAAATCATCTAATTCATCGTTTCGTTCGATTAGGCGGAAACTTGGAATTCTAATTTAGGAAATTGGACATTTAAGACAATAATAAAAAGGGGAGGGACACAATATGTTTGTAATAGTCTTGAATTTATTGATAAAACGAATATGGGACGTGTCCCTATTTGGTGATTTATCAATATAATTTAGATTTTTATTAAATTTAGAGTAAAATCAAAATGAGAGCATTATTTGGTTTAGTTTTTTTGTATCTTGATACTTGATTGATGGTTTTGGGATTTCAACCGTGATTTGTTTATTCCATTTAATGTGTATTTGTATACAATGTAATGTACCTGAATTCGCTGTCATGTGAGAGGAAGCACCCGTATCCATGTACCATCGACCATCCGGAACTTGCTGCATGGAGAGATTAGCCACAGCGCTGGAAATGTCAGCCGGAATTGCCAAGCGGGCTTGAGATGATGTATAGGGACGAGAACCCAAAACTCCTTGATGTCCAGGCTGAGGCGATGGCTCACGAACCTATCGACCTAAAATAGGCGGGTAAGGACAAGATGACATCTGAACCTGATTCTGCTGACAGGGCCAGAATTGTGGTTGCGGTTGGTAATGTTGAAATGTTGGATTCAAGTTGTTGGTAATGATCTGGTTCGTCAGCTCAGTACTAAGCTTGCCTAAGCCCTCAGGTTAGAAGGGCACTCCCTTCTCTCCAAAAATTTCTAATTTCTCTTCATTTATCAAATTTGTCCAAAATGGACCAGCCCTTATCACTATTCTCAATGGGCTCTTCTCCTCTTCTAATAATTCACCTCCAAACCCGTAAAACGGGCTTGTCCGTGAGGGCGCGTGTTAGAATATAACTATAATTGATCCTTCAACTATCAGCTTGAGCTTTTAGTTGAGTTGATCCTCTAATATGGTATCAGAGCTTGGCACCTCATGGACCCGGGTTCAAATCCCACTCTCTACAAAAAAATATATAATTTCTTCTAAATTTATCAAATTTGCTCCAAAATGGGCTAGCCCTTATCTCTCTCCTCATGAGCTCTTCTCCTCTTCTAATAATTCACCTCCAAACTCGTAAACGGGCTTGTCCGTGAGGGCGTTGGGCCTTCAACTATCAGCTTAAGCTTTTAGTTGAGTTGATCCTCTAATATTGATATTTTTTATATTATATAAATATAGTATATATTTTGATTTTTTTTATTATATTTGTGTAATTTTTTTTTATTAGCTCGAAAATTTATTAATAAGACCTATTCCATAACGGAATCAGAATGCCCTGATAAGAAATCAAGGTAAAGGAGGTCAAAAGACCAGTACCACGCTTACAATGGAATTCTACTAAGGGGGAACTATTAAGTATATTTGTGTAATTTATACTTAATAATAATTAAAAATATTAAAAAAATTAATCCTCCTAGGCCCCGACTAGTCCCCGCCTACCGCTAGGGGTCCTCACCACCCGACTAGCGCCTAGCGCTTTTTACAACCATGGGCATAACCATAGTCGTTTTTAGAGAATCTCGTGTAGCTATCTGATATTTTTTTCATCTTAACCATTAGATTAAAAACTCTAAATGTTTAACTATTTAATCAAATAAATCATGGTATCAATTTGCAATCCCATCGGTTTCTCTGTCTGTTTTCCGATCATTTCCAAGCTGTCGTCCTCCTCCGATCATCGTTATTCCCTATTGTAGCCATGACTTCCTTATCTCCCGTCCCACCAGCCCGCCTCCCTCCTCGTAATCAATTTCACCGTTCACCGTGCGCTGGCCAATGCAGTTGGCTCTGCGGGTACAAACCCCGAGAGCGAACCCTCTCCGCCACCACTATTTGGTCTGCGCGCTACCCTCACCCGCATGTGATCTCTTGCCTCGGGTGCCCATAGTTTCTCCCTATGCGATGAGACCCCTTAGCCGTCTCCACAACCCGATGGAGATCCGGCCGAAAATCCATTGGCTCCCATCGGAGATCTCCATATAGGGTAGGGAACCCTAACCTGCGTATCAGCACCCAATCAAGCGCGACAAACGTCAGGATCAGAGCATCCATCGATTGGAACCGTGCACGCCCTTCCCTTGGAGAACCACGTCGTAAGCCATCGCCCCTTAAGAAGACATAACCTCCGTGCACATGCCAATCCATGGCCCATCGCACTACAATATCGAGAATTGATCTATGGCGAACGATCCACACGTAGGAGCTGATGGTGGAAGAGGACGTCGCTGTAGACCGTATGAGGGGAGATCGGACAGACCCTCGTCCCCACAATATGTTATTCCGTATTCGGATCCTAATGGATATCCTCCCCGGGGCAATACCTCTAGGCCAGAAACCCGATGAGTACGACATATCTACTTCTCGATTAGAGTAGGACCCGAGGAGTACGACCTGTCCCGTTTCTCGATGAAATGTCCTCCTAGAGTGCATGGCAGAAGCTTCGTCCACCACACTAACCAAGGCAGGGAGGGCTGGAACTCTCTCCCTTCAATCAAGACAACTGTTTCTATCTATAAAACTAGACTTAGAATTTTTGCAACTCACATGTTTAAAATAAAATAAAAAACTATATTGAAAATTATAGATAAGAAACAAACATAACAGTGAGCTCTTTCACACACACAATAAGGGTTGTAGCAAAAAGCAAGAGGGTGGCGGGGATGCAATTGCTCCTCTCTATCGTGATTCTTTGGCACGCATGACTAGAGCTTTATAGTTGGTCCCGACTTTGCATGGCGGCAAGGCTGCTCGAGAAGGGTATTGGGTCGGAGGTGGGGATTGGTCGTGGAGCTAAGATGAGGAGACGGAGGCCGAGGAGGGAATGGGACATGGCTCAAAATCCTTTGATCCGAACGGGGGTGTTCCTCTAGGGAGGGGGGCCATTTTCTTCTTTGATAGGTGTTGAGGGACTGCGGAGGAAAAGGTAGATCATGGGGATTGCTAGGGTGATAACGGCTCGAGTGGATCCTTAAGACCCGACTAGAGCAGGGAAAGGCGATGGCCCGATAAGGTGGAAAGGTTCATGACAGGACCCACAAGCTTCACGGGTTCCAAGGTAGGCGGGAATGGACGAGTTAGGCGCCCACATGAGTGTCCTGGTAATACGGGAGGTGGTTATCCCACCGAAGGAGTTGTGCGATAGGGACTCAACTTTGTGTACGTAGTTGCGGCCCGAGTTATGACCACCAGGACCTTTACTAGTAGTCCCTCATGGATTGGCTAACAGAACTCTGGCATGTGCTAAATATGGTAGCAAGACCGTTGGAAGGCGGAGTGGTCGGCTTCTTCTTCCAGACAACGAGGGAGAGAGCTAGTGTGCTGGCTGGGGAGCTGTGGGATTTTTGTTGCTCCCTGGTCCTGTTCGCGGACCTACGACCCCAGATGCGACCAAGACACATGCTATTCACACAATTCTCAATCTGGGTCTTCATCTCCAATCTCTCAATCGGAGCTTGGAACCGAGGTGTAGGCTACCATCTTGGAGACGCATTGGGCACTTTTCTTGATGTGGACGACGACGCGGATGAGATGAGTTGAGGTAATTTTATGTGTATTTGGGCGTAACTAGACGTGTGACTTCCGCTTTAGAGTTACTTGTGGTTCCGCCTCTTGAACTCGGAGGTATGAATTCTTCTCCACCTTCATTATCAACATCTACTAAACCACTATATTTTTTGTAGCTGTGGCAGGCATATAGCTGCGGCATGCCCGTCTAGACAAGGTGCTAGGGGTCTCTCCCTAAAATCCCCTATTGGCCCCCAAGTTGTTTAGTACCGAGATCGTCATGGTTGGGAGACCCCTAGGACGAATAGGTTCCGTCGGGGTGGGGGGGGGGGCGCTCTCCCTTCATTAGACACCAAGATTCACATTAGTGGCCCCGAGACCAGTAGATCGGAAGGGAAATGCGAAGATGGTGGATGAGGAGGAAGATTCATCCGACCGAGTTAAGTCTTTTCCAGTTAGAAGTGAACGACCAACTCGGGTTCCCCAGCCACGGGTCAGGTCTTTTCTCATCATGGGGCTTCACCTTGAATTTCCCGATAGTCCCTCATTACGAGGAGGAGAGCCTCCACCACTTCTGACGCCGACCAAGGTTCTTCCAAGGAGTCGTACGGAGGAGAGACTGGAGGGTATGTCAGGGCTAGCTACGACTTCCCCCCAATGGGTAGGAAGCGCCTGATGGGGGATATACAAGACTCCAAGTAAGAGGGTTCTACACGTTCTGATGGGGTGTATCGAGCAACGACGGGGGGTAGCAAGCACCCCCGCCTTCGTAGGTACTACCGCCTCCCTAGACGTATAATGAAAGTGGTTCCACCAAGTACCAGCACAATACTATTTTATTGTCTCGGGAGCCAACATTCTCGTGTTCTTGGAGCGTATACTATCAATCAAGGGAAGACGAAGCATGTTGGATCCTCGAAGGAGTACTTAGTCCGTCTCAGTGCCAAATTTTCGGAAATGGGCCTCTCTGTCCAATCTCATCGTTTGGAGTAGTTGTATTGTTGTCTTCGACCATTATCGCAGTACACCTCTCCCTACATCCACCTTGAGTATTTCGGCATATGAGTAATTTTAATCCCGTAATATTCAAACTTGTCAATATGACTTAGTATTCTTTAATTATCCCGTTTTAAGTCGGGATTTTATTTTTGATTAAGTTAATAAATACTATTACAGTTCAAAAAAACATAACCATATAGATAATTGATTATATTAGATCAAGTCAAACATGGACCACTCCTTTTTCCATCACGATCTCATGTGATAAAGATCTAAAATTAAAATTGACCGTTGTCAGCTGTGTATTCTTCACCCCTAAGGAAACTATTTTACCAACCATAGTCACTAACATATAAAAAAACCAAATGTGTTTTTCCGGAAAGATGCGTGCAGCAAAAGGAAGAAGATATTTATTTGAAAAGAGAAAGTGGCTTCTTTAATCTTTCTCTTTTCTTTGTCCTGTCCAACACCTGTCATGTAATTCAAACATTTCATTACAAGACTTAGAATCAGATCATTTGAATAAATAAGTTTTTAACGATCTTCATTCCCTAACGTTTTCATCCGTTATTATGATTCACATATCTAATTACAAGATTTAGATTTAAGTTCAAATCATTCGAACAAATAATCTACCTACAAGACCGGCACAATGATTATTTGGACTTGGAGCTGCACCGGGAGCGAATGTAGCTTCCGTTGACGGTATGGAAGCGGAGCTCGCAGTTCAGATGACAAGGGAACTTGACCGACCCCAAGGGGCCGACCCTCCACCTCGTCCTGGAATCACCTTTCAACTCGAACACGATCTCGTTGTGCTTGAGCGAGTAATCCACATCCTCCATCACCGCCGGATCAAGCGGTATGGAAGAAGAGTGCACCACGTAGTTGAAGTCCTTAGTCCCGTTCTTCTCCACCTCGAAGGCTCCGGCGACGAGCTGGGCTATCCTGACGCCGTGAAAGGAGAGGAAGAAGCTGGTGTCGGAGAAGCTGGCGTGGGCCTTGGCGTTGTCGTTCTCGGCGCGGACGACGATGGTGAGCTCCGTCTCGAGGAGGCCGAGGGCGTCGTAGTCGACGTGGTGGAGGTGGGCGTCGAGGACGCTGATGAAGGGGACTCTCGGGTGGATCACCATGTACCCCACGAACACCACGATGCCGGTCACGATCACGCCGACGGCCACCACCGTGCAGATTATGGCGGCGCACCAAACCAGCCAATGGGTCGGTCGCTGCGAGCTCGGGAACTTTCTGCGCATTGGGTCGTGGGATCTGGCAACATTCAACAACAACAACAACAAGGGTTTTTTTATTATGGGGTATTAGGGTTAGGGTGTGGAGAGAGAGAGGTTAGGGAAGGTATAGAATTAGCAACACTAGCTAGTTGGGGGTATGGTGCTTAGCTTCAATTGGTGGGGAAGGTTTGGTATCTTTCTTCCTCTAAAGCACAAACACAAACACAAACACAAACTCTCTCTCACTATAACTCTATTGAAGTTATTATATTATATATAGACTGATATTTATGTATATGGATGATCGTCAAAAATTATCCGTAAAGTATTATTTACAAACGAAAAACTATCTAAGGGCATCCACAGTTGTGGGCGGGGATCTGGTGGGGAGGCGCTGGCGAGGAGCAATCGCCGGCGAGGAGCTGGCTGGGAGGTCCTTGACGGGGAGGGCTGACTGGGAGCTTCACGCATATTCTCACCGCTGACTGAAAACAAAAATGTGAACAAAAAGGGGTATATAGCTGACTATAAGCCACCTAGCATTGTAGGGTACTGGCTGGGAGAGCTGACTATAAGCCAACAAAATATAATTTTTTATTCTCCCCGCCAGCCCTCCCCGCCAGCAACCGACTATTGGACTGTGGATGCCCAAAGTTTTGTCCAAACATTCAAGCTAACTAAAATTTTGTCTACTAACTTCAATTAAAAAAAACGGAACATATTAATTATTAAAAACTACCCTAAAGTACTGCACATACAACATTATAATACATTATGCATTACCCACAAATCTATTGAATCTGCGAAAAAATCTGCCCAAACATATATTCGGAATATTCATCATAGTTTGTTTCCATTACGTTTTTCTAACAAAAGTCGGGGGACAAAACTTTAACATACCTTAAAAAACGTAAACAATACTTTAGAGTAGTTTTTAAATATTAATCCTTATATATAAATATATGTTCTTTCTTTCATCATCGTCTTTGGCTTAACCTGTCTAGGAATCTCAGCCCTCCTTTATCTATCCCTCTTACAAAAAGTAAAATACCAAACTTGCAAATACAAACCCTTCATTTATTTCCTTCAAAAATCATATCAAGGATGGGACTAGATGGTCTGATAAAGTACAAAGTGAATATTTGAAAACATGGGTAAGAAAAGAAAAGAAAACGTTTATTGATCAGAAAATGATTGGTAGTGCAGAGCAGCGCACAAATTGCTTCTTTAATATCAGATACCTTTGAGAAACTTTAAGTTGATGATACTTTCTGAGTTTGGGGCCTCAAAATGAACCCAAACACAACGAGGCAAAAGCTAAAGAAGCAATCAGTTCGTGTTTGCAACCTTCATTGCTTAAAAGGGAAGTACTTTAAGAAACTGGACAGATGTAATGGAACTGAGGATTTCAATCCAAGTTTACAAAATAACATATACACAGTTTGGCTATCCATATTGACGTCGTAATAGTGTCGTCGAATCGTATGGTGCACAGAATTTTGGCGCCGAATCTATACTGTAGACTCTATTCCCCGTCGAGTCTTCGAAACTCTAGAATCGTAGACTCAGAAGGTCGTCTAATCGACGGATTCAGGCTCAGCAAAATTGGGCCCCGTGAATCTCCGCCCAACGAGTGTCAGCGATTCTGAACCCGAAATTTAATTTTTGGCCTTATTATCCAATGCCCGAAGCGTCTTTCTCACGAATCCTCTGCAAGTTCAGCACAATACCGATGTTTCTCCGCCCAACCCCCGATTCAATCATCCTTTCTTCTACTCCCGTTTCTCCGGCGATTTTGGGTCATTTCTTGGCAACTCCGACGTTTCTCCTAGTTGCTTCGTCGTCTCCGTTTCTCCAAGCTAATTCATCGTCCTTGTTTCTTCCTACCGCGTCCGTCACAGTGCTATGAAAAGGCCGGCTCAAACAACCTCCGATACCCTCCCGAATTCCACTTGTCAGGCGACGCTTCGCCACCTCAAAGTTGTATCGACGACAGTCATGAAGACTACCAACGTAGAGGAAGCCGGGAGTGAGAATTCGTGCCCGAGTGACAACATTACTGTGACGAGGAGGAGGAGGGATATTGGGCCCAAGATCCGGAGGCATACGTCCCTTCCTTGCCGGAGCAACGGACATTGCCGGCAACCCTTGTCCGAACCGCAACCCTGGCACCTTTGGTTCATCCTAGCCATTCCTCAATGGAATGACGTACGAGGGCCCAATGACTTAGGAAACGGGAACGGGGTCGGGCAATAACAGACCGCGCACAGGCTATACCGGGACAGGGAAGCGGAAAGGACTTAACAAAGCTTTCATTAATTTTTCATACTTGTAATTTACATTCAAGTCGAATATTTATAGTCGGTCATCTGTATTCAACATAGAAACCATTAATATTTCAATAAAAACATGCAAAATGCTATACATCATCTATTCAAGGGTCAATCACGGTCTAATTGCCTATGTGAACATAAAAAAATTAGACTCTGTTATTGGATCTATTCAAGGTCTGTTTAGGGCTTATTGAAGGTCGGTCTAATTTAGGGTCTAATCCAAAAAAACGTCTGATTAGGCCAAAATTAGATAGATTATGTCTAATCCCACAATAGGTCATAGGAAAGTGTTTTCTTCGGTGTTCAAGACAACAACTTAAGTTCCCAGTACTCACTTTTACTTCAATACAATAATCAATAGAGCATCCATAATGAGAATAGATTGAATTGATCTATTTCCAATCCAATTGAGTTAGATTTGTAGAAATTAGTGCCAATTAGACCCTGAATCATGGGTCTAATATTTTTGGTGTTACATTAGGAATAGACCAATGTAAATTTGTTGGGAATTCTCGAAAAAATTTATTTTACAAATTTACTTCTTCGAAGATAAGAAGAATCTATGACCATTAAGGCAATCCTAATCAGATTATTTTTTCGGAGATGAATGTGAATCAAAAGGAAAAAGACTTGGCATTGAGACGCAAAGCGGGCTAGGTTTAGCCTTTATATAGACACGCAGGATCCCATTATGAACCCTGAGCCCTTTTATTTTAGTCTAGTTCTTCCTCTTCTCATAAACTTCTTCAAAGACTCTGTTACCTCCTAATTTCTTATGCATATAGGGTTTTGTCAATTAACGATATTGAAAATTACATCTTATCAGTTGTTCTGAATCCATTATGCTTTAAACAAATATAAATATGTATTTGGTTTGTGTTCAGTCTCGAGATGATTGACGTGAGAGTCATGTCTTTTTTCTCTAGATTCAGTAGGGACAAATTAAACTTAAGCAATTTTTTTATTTGAAATCGGAAATCGTGACTATATTTGGTTGTACATCGTTAGAAACTGTTACACGTTCCACTTCAATTACACACCCCAGCCCATTACTCACTACGATGCATCCAATAGGGCATGTCGTGCACGAGGATCCTTCAGTGCTTTCATACGATATCGTGTTCGTACTTCTCGGCGTACTCCTCTACATGGCCATAACCTTGTGGTCGGAATCACCGGGTTGGTAAATGAGCTTAAACTTTGACCAGCAAAAATGGAACTTCTTCACCTTCCAGTTGGTGACGATGCAAAGGTACTTGCAGTTTTCGGCTGACCGATCCGTCGCTGGGGTTTGACGGGTCATGTGGGCGAGCTGTGCCCGAATGCTATCCAAAAAGGCTTCGCCGGTATGGTCAGCTTCGTGCTCCGACAGTTTGAGCCATGCACACACCAATGTAACCTCCTCGGGCGACTCCACTTCCGATACATATGTATCACCCTTGACGGGGGTGGATGAAGTCGGCTATATAAGACCAGCGATGGACATTGCGTTCTCGGTACAAGCAGCCCGTGATAAGAAAAAATATGGTTTTGATCCTATACCTATTTCTCGCGTGTTAAACTAGCTATCCCTAATCTATATTTAAACTCAAGTTGTACTACAACAAAACTTCACTTGGCCGACGATTTTGATCCGTTAGTGGTGTAAATGAAACTATCGGCTTTAAAATTAACTAATGACCAAATCGTCGGTTAAGTTTCATCAGTCTTAGTTCGTCTAGTTTTCTAAAGCAGGCGAAATAATAGACATTCACTACACAATCGGTGAAGTTTTTTCATTGCCGATCAAATATGTGTCATCGGTGTTGAACATTCAACATTGACAATCTGATGACGTCGATATTGATTATTCAAATATTCAACACCGACAATATGAAGACATCGGTATTGAATATTCAAATATTCAATGTCGACGATCTGAAGACCTCGGTATTTAATATTCAATACCGACGGTCTGAACACATTGATGTTGAATGTTCAACACCGAAGAATCTGAAGACATCAGTGTTTAATATTTAAATGTTCAATACCGAGTATCTTAAAACATCAAGAATGAAAAATTATATTTGTTTTATTACCGACGAATGATGAATTTTTCGATCAAGATTAGTCCAGATTCAACAAACAAATATTTGCAGGTCGTGCACCCAAACGTGCATTACTTGCATAAGAAACTATAGCACCATAATAGCATATATTTTTTATTAAATTGTTCAACAAAAATAAACATTCAAGTGTAGTTTAAAAATGTAATGTGAACGACTAAAAAGAAAACAAGTCCAAAAAAACTTGAGAGCTATTTGGGCTATCAGGACGACTCTGCTAGGCGCGCTACATGAATGTCATTAATACAACGAGTTGAGACGCCATTTCCTCCAATTGTTGTCTTTCCTAAGCTAGCCTAGCCTTCATCTCCCATTCTCCTGAGCGTGTTTAGTCTCCCACTCCGCGACAATACGAGCGAGCTCATCCAACCCCTCAGAGGATTCAAATGATGCGCCGGACACAACAACATACCAAGTTGTGTGGACCCTGACCCTCCACCCGACTCCCATCTGGACTCGTCCTCTATGGTCATCAAACGCTGCACCGATCGCTTGAATCTCCTAAGTATCAAGCTCAATGATCACCGATAGGGAGGACGAGTTCTGGCAACCAGACTTTTGCATGGCAACTCAGGATGGTAAGAGCTCGTCTACACCTTTTGCAACTTGATACGAGATATATGAGAATTAAGGTAAATGTTAATATAAAACATTAATCTATATTATATTATATATGGATAATTACAGAAAAATGTCCTTTAGGTATTCGGTTTTTACAACTTGTGTCCCTAAACAAAAAGTCCTAACAATATGCTTATCTTAAGTTGCACAATCCATCACAGAACTATTTACCCTTATATTAGAGAAATGACTTATTTACGCTCAATTATAAAATGTTAAAGGGATAACTTTAAAAAGCCACATAAAACTATACGCGTTTATCACCTACATACCCACTTCTATTTTTGTTTCATACGACCCCCAAACTATCTATATTTTATCACCGTTTGATTTTTTGTTAGTTTTTTCAGAAATGACGAAAATACCCCTATGCTTATAAACCCTAATATCAACCCTGACTTTCACATAATTACGAAAATCCCATAACACATAAAATAAGAAAAATAAGAAATCAAAATTAATTTTTATTTATTTTCAGAAATAAGAAAAAATAATTATATTTTTTTATTTATTTTCAAAAAATATGGAGAAATGCAAAGCATCGGATTGGGTTCTCACTCAGTTGATAATCTGAGTAACAAAGCAAGTCATGTGGGTGCTATTAGAGAGGGTGCTTTGGAGGTTTTTGTCGAAAGTATGGCCAGAAGTTTGGGTTTACAGGGATGGATTCCAAAGAGTTGTTATCTGAACAGAACTTGTTATAGCAACCATGGACGTGTGGAGGAGTTGGAGCATGTCTTCACAGAATTGAGGTATTTGGAGGGTAATTCACTTGTAATAGTGGTGTGTTTGTTGCAGCAAGTTAGACACCATTTGAGTAAAAAGGATGTTTGGTTGTGCTTGTTTATGAGTGAGATGTATGAAAATTCTATTTGGGAATGGGTGCAGAAACCCAAAAAATCAAGTGAGGTTTTACTCAAAACTTCAATTACTAAGAAGATGTCTCAACTTCTGATAGATTTCAACCTCAAGGATGAGTATCCGGAATTGTATGATGGCACGGGATTAAGGTATCAAGTAATTAAGATGAGATTTATTGATAGGGTAGTTTTGACTTGTGGTGGAGATATGAAGCTGGTAAATGGTTACATACTTGATAAAAAAATTGAGGGTGGATGTGGTGTTCTGGTTGTTGTGGAGGTCTACTATTGAAGTTTATCTGTTTAAGAACGTCATGAGCAGTGTTCTAAAAATCCTGACTAGGCCCCATTTCTTTGTTGGCCGGCCCGATTAATTCCCGATAAATTGAGTTAATCTCTGATTAATCCCCGTTTAATCCCCGATTAATCCCCAAAAGGCCCTAACCTCCCAACTAGCGCCTAACGATTTTTAGAACCATGATCATGAGTAGTTTACATGACGGAGTTGTTGTGGGGAAATTTATGGTTGATATTACACATGTTGGGTGTGGGTTGAGTATCACTGTGAAGTGAAGGAGGAGGTGCTGAAGCTGGTAATTGATGGTGTGTTTGTGAGTATTGAGAACAACTTGTACCAAGATCTGGGTATGGAAAATAATAGGGATGCAACAAACAAGGAGTTCATTCCAAGGCTTCACAATTTGGAGGAGCAAGTTGATCACATTAAGTTGCAAGGGAAAGGGCTGACCAAGAATTGGTTTTTGATTGTTCATCTATCTCCTAGTCTTATTAGCTACAAGGCAGTTGCATTCTTGTTCCAAAATTCATTCTATCAACCAAGTTGCACCAAGATTGATTGGGAGAGTACCAAGTTGAATGGGGCTACTAGATGTATTTGTTGGAATAGCCTGTTTTGGCTCTTCAGTTTTCAAGGAGTGGCACGATGAGGTTGCCCATACTATTATTATGCAGGAAAGCGGAAACTGATTTGATCTTGAATTAAATCTTTATACTCTTAACATGTTGCTTAAGTATTCTTTTGCTGGAGATCGAGCTCAGCATTCAAGCTTGAGGACAAGCTTGCTGTATGGGGGGTGGTTTGTCCTTCCTAGCATGAAATTTCAGGTTTTTGCAAATCCATTATGCTTAAGTAACAAAAACTAATACAAGAAATAAAGAATGTAAGAAGTATAGCTACCCCTGTTTAGATTTCCACTTTTAAGTGCCCCAGGTTTCTACTACAATGTTCCGTTGGGGTGAATGGTAGATGTAAGGCAAGAGATGGCTAAATCCCCAACATGAGACTCCGCTAAACGGGCTAGATAAATATGTCAGAATAACTCACAAGGAAAGCATAGAACAATGGATACCAAGAAATTTAAAACAAGAACACAGCAATTTTATCCATCTTGACTATTCTCAGTGAACAAGCTTTTCAGGCATAACAATACAGACTCTTCTTAGAATCACACAGTACAAATTTCAATTTCATTTTAAAAATAAGGGTAATTTCCACCTCAATACCCTAACTATCGTCTTATTTCACCTCAATACCCTAACTATTTTTCGTGGCACCTCAATACCCTACAATGGCATTTCCCGTCACTTTAGTACCTGCGGTTAATTTTCCATCCATTTTGGATGGAAAATAGTCATGTGCTTTGCACATGACCCTACCTTTTCAAAAAATTCCAAAAATAACCTCAAACCCTATAACCCTTTAACTGCTTCTACTTTCCTCATATTTCATATCCTCTCTCTCTTTTGTTCATCTCCTTGCCAAACAACACCATCACCCCCAACCTTAGCCGCACACCACCATCGCCCCAAACCTTAATACCCCATCTTCTCTCTTCTTTACCGAGGTCGACGCCGGCTTGGATTCGAGGGACGGAGAAGGGTGAAAATCCCCAAACAAATCGCAGTGTAGCCGACGATGGTGAGTCCGATGTAGTTGAGGAGGGACATGAAGAGGGTCGCGAGCTCGAGGTAGTCGATGCAGAGGGTCGATCTGAGGGGAGTCGAGGTTGTCGATCTGAAGGGGGGTTGGGTTGTTCTCAAAAAAACCTTCATCTTCAAATCTGATTTTCATGTTCTCAAAAAAATTCATCTGTCAGATCTGATTTTCAAGTTCTAAAAAAATCATCGTTAGTTTGAATTTTTGGTTATTTGATTTTCATGTTCTCTTGAAATTGGTTTGATTTTGAGGCTACTGAAATTAGATTTGAGTTTTGAATTGATTTTTTGGAAATTGGAAGGTGCTCTTGCGGGATGGAATGTTCATGTTGGATTCTAATTTTTTTGTTGATGGAGGTGAGGTTGAAGACGGGGTGAGGTTGGAGTTATTGTTGTTCTGAAATTGTTTTTTAGAAATATGTAATTTTAAGAAAAAGAAATACACAACTCAACAATAAATAAAAATATAGAATATTGATATTAAATAAAATATTTAAATCTGATATACAATTAAAATATGATTTATTAAAAGAAGAAAAACTGATTTTATAATTAAAAAAAACTGATTTTATATATAAATAAGTAAAGAAATAAATAAAAAATAAAATTAATAAGTAAAGAATTAAAAATAAATCATTTTTGAAAAATTAATGAATTAGTATTGGTTTTAAAAAATTAATAAAAAAAACTGGTTTTATAATTAAAAAAACTGATTTTAAAATAAAAAAACTGATTTTTTAACAATAAAATATGATTTTGAAAAATAAAAATGATTTTTTAACAATTAAATATGATTTTTAAAAATAAAAGTGAATTTTTGTAGTAAAAATTGTTTTTTTAAAAATAAAATCTGATTTTTAAAATTAAATATTAATTTTTTAAATAAAAAATTGAATTTTGAAAAATAAAATCTAATTTTTTAAAATTTAAAACAGATTTTTATAAAATAAATAAATAAATATAATTTTTGAAAATCAATGGCATTGGTTTGAAAATTTGACTGTTAGTGAGGGGTATTTTGGACTTTTCAAGCATTTTCCATCCAAAATGGATGGAAAGTTGACGGCGGGTACTAAAGTGACGGAAAATGTCATTCTAGGGTATTGAGGTGCCACGAAAAATAGTTAGGGTATTGAGGTGAAATAAGACGATAGTTAGGGTATTGAGATGGAAATTACCCTAAAAATAATCATGCAATGTCTGTCCAACAATTACCGAGCAGCAGAGAATTCAACCATGTTCCACATTATATGACAAAGTTCAGAAATAGGGAGTGAAAATCATTGGAAAGTTCACCTACATGGGAGGTATCAAATTAACATGGATAGAACATCATAAATTAAGCTTGAGCAAACAACATCAGCTAGTTGCTCTCAAGCCATAAGGCTATACCACAAAACAGAAGACTACCATAACATTTATATCATGTACATAAAAGAAAGGCATGCAATAAGATGTTATAGATATCACTACCTAAGAAGTAGTAAAAGGCTTGTATTGGAAAAAATTTGAACAGTCAAGACACTGATACAGTGATTACCTAGCAAGCCTTCCATCTCCTCGAAAGACTATCATATGTATCTCTTGCCTTTCTACCCTCCTTGTAGAAACTATTCTTCAACTTCTCCATAGTTGATTCACATATATTGATTCTTCTATGGAGCATATCCTCAACAAACCTTTTCAACTCCGACAACCTCCCCAAGTCGCAAAACCCTAAGAGCAAGGCATTTGCACTCTCATCAATAGGCTTGATATCATTATCCACCACAAAATTCCAAATCTCAATTGCCATTTCAGGGTCATCACCGCTGATCAACATTGCAATGGCCGCTGCACAATTAGAATGAGTAGGAGGCCACTCGTTCTTGATCATCTCAAGGAAGAACTTGCCAGCTTCACGCACCATCTTGTTCTTAATCAAGCAATCGAAAATCGTGTTATAGGTTATAGAATCGGGAAAAGAACCATTGAAGGCCATCTCATCAAGGAGGCTGTATGCTCTGTCAATGTTATTGCTGCTGCATAGAAGGCTGATCATGGAGTTGTACATAGTCAATCTGGGCAATACACCACTCTCAATCATCATATCCCACAAGGGGATGGCATTGGCCGAATCGTTCTGCTTGGCAAGGATGTCAAGAGTATTGGAGAAGAATTTCGAACCTGGCAAGCAGTTGTTCCCCTTCATGACATGGAGGAACTTGACAGCATCTGTGAGCTGCAACCCACGAACCAGTGTTGTCAAGAATGCATCATAAGCCACCATGTTTTGAGGGCTCCAACCTACACGAACCACCATCTCCCCGAAAGTGGTCTTGGCCTTGGCCACATTGCCTTCCTTCTCCCAACCCTGCAACAGAATGGCAAAAGTGTCCCCATTTGGGGGAATTTTGGCTTTTATCTTCTCGAAAAACTCCAACCCTTTTGCCGTCTGCTTGTCCTGGCTGCAAATGGCGCTCAACAGCGAGTTCACCGCAGCCACGTCGGGCGAAAAGCCATACCTTTCCATGGCATCAAAGCTCATGGTGGCGTCGGTGAACCGACCGGCGGCGCAGTAGCTACTGAAGACGGAGGAGAAGGTAGCGGGAGAGAGCAAGTGGTCTTCCCTCATAGAGCGAATGGCGTCCCACATGGGATCGAAGAGCTGGTTCATGCCTAGCAGATCGACCAAGAGGTTCCAGGTGGGGGCGGAGGGTTTGAGGTAGGAGGCGGCCCAGCGGAAGAATCTGAGGGCGAACCAGGGGACGTGGAAGTAGATTTCGAGGACCTGGTCGACGACGGCGGGGGGCGGCGGGATGGGGATTCCGGCGGAAGAGAGGGTGGATTCGATGTCTTGGGGCGGAGCGGAGGCGTGGAAGATATTGGGGATGATTCTGGAAAAATCGAATTGGCGATGGAGCGGAGATTGAGAATAGAGAGAGGATGAAGGTGGAGGCGAAGGACGAATCGGAAATCTGGTGCTGAGATTGGGTTCCATTGATAATTTGGGTCACTGAGAAGCTTAAACCTAGAAAGGGAGATTCATCCGAAAATACAATGAAGAAGAAGAAGAAACACTGACTGACACAGTCAGTAATTGAGGGGAAATCGGGCAGCGCAGGCGCCAAACATTAAGGGGTTAAAGTGACAAGATCAGTATGGGGAAAAATGACCTACTTCCCAACCCATAAGAAATTTTTCCTAATCTCATGTGGTTCGTCCCAAGGCGAAAAATATCGAATGACAAGACCGATGATTTTTCTGCTATCGAATTCATCGTCGAGCAATCTGAGGAATTTTAATGGATTCATCGACGAAGATAAAAAATCCATGCCTGCTTGACTAAACACTTCCGAAGATTTTATCAAAAAGACCAATTAGGTGAGACCTTTTGAGATCAAGTGTCGAATAGTATAATCGGGGTAGTACTTTTCCGGGGAAGCATGACTCGCAATGCAAAAATCACTCGAGCATGGTTGTACCTCGGGTAAGAAGAATGAACCATCATTTCGAGAGGGCCCGAAAAACTAGACAAGAGGATTCACCAACGAAGATTTGTTCGTCGTTGCCCTACAATGTACGAGGAGGAAAAAATCCCAAGAAAGTTCAAGTCTATGCATTAGTGAGAGATTTTGAAGGTGGAGTCCAAATTTATGGCAGAGGAATGCACGACAGGGAGAAGCATACAAATCCTAGACACCTCATTCATCAATCGGAGATCAAGCCACAATGGTGTTGGGTCTCGAGGTAGAGAAGATGAAGAACAAAAATCAAGCGGAAGCATAATAATCGAGACTCATGCAAGCTATAAAACACTACCAAGTTAGAAACACAAGACAAAAAAACAATTCATGTTTATTTACCAATTTTGTTCAAGAACACCAAGGAAAAGAAGAGAACACAAAGAAAGGATGATCGGTTCAAGTCTCCAAGAAGCCTACGTATCTTGAAGGAATCAAAGTCACGTAGTTCTTGAGGTAGAGAACTCAAGAACACGATAAGGAGATGGGGTGAAAGGGGGGTTCGGCCAAGCTAGAAAGGAAGAACAAGAATGATGAGTTCCAAACTCTCTTTTGCATGTGTACTAAGCCCAAGTGAGATAAGTGGTGACCATCGCTAGGGGTGTGTAAATATTCGGCCGTCATCGATCGTCCCCATAACTGGAGTCACCCGAACCGGTGTCACCGATGACAGTTACAGTTAAAAAAATATCAACCTGACGATATTTTGGGTGGCTACGGTTTTGTATCTTTCAACTTGTAAAAAACCGACCAGCTGGTTTTTATTTCATAAACCTATTACTTTTCCGTTTTTATTGGGCTACCCAGACATAAGCCCAAATTAATTTAGTTTACATTAGGCTGCTTTAGGTTGTGCCTCGACTCAACATCCTTTTACCAAAATTATATAAGTTTATGGGCTAAGCCCATTTTACTTTTAATCCAGTTAATTTTCAACCACCAACTAACTCATTTGTATTTAAATCCATTTATTTTTCAGCCACCAATTAACGTTAACCCTAATAATAGGGTGCGTAAAAAATCGATCGTCACCTAAAAACCTTGTTAACTAAATTGACAAATATTCAAAAATGAAGTCAACATATAGAAATTAAGTATAAATTTCGCTAAAGAACTTAAATCATAGTTCAAATTTGAAGCTTAAAATGAAGGCCCGAAAAAGCCCAATGGGCTTAGTGAACCGGATAAAAACGGTAACCGACCGGCCCCATAACCAGACGGATTTTTAGATAACCGTCGATTATAGGGACGGTGAAACTTATGGATCTTAGTAAACCAATAGTCACGGCCCGATTACCGGTTTATGGTAAAAAGGGTGGTCACCGATCGACGACCACCCCTAATCATCGCCTCATAAATCCCCCATCACTAGCTTATTTTAATAGTTAATTAGGATAGTGAACTAAAATAGTATTAGTTAGTTAGTTAGTGGAATTAAGGTCCCACCTAGTTACTAACTAACTAACTTAGTTAGAGTCTTCTAGTCAAGACTCAACTTGATAGTTCTTTGGGCCTTTGGAGACTTGGGCCACACATTGGGCCTCGTGGGTGGGGCCCACGACCACTCCCGTAGAGGTCCCATGACGCTCTAATAGTCTCTAATGCCTTCCACTTTGGACATGTTTAACATTATCCGACGAGATCTTTCTCAAGACTCCATGGTTCTATTCCTTTTGTTCACAACAACAACGATGTCGGGGAACGACGTACTCAATCCCAGAACTAATAGGCGGTGCGACGATGACAACCATTCGATGGGGGTGACGTTTGTCGATTCCAACAGTGATCTTGTTTCTCTATCCGAGCATAGCTATTGTCACCTTCCACTGAGTCTAAGAGACTATATACTGCGTCTAAGAGACTATATAGAGCCTTCATGATTACTCTAAAACCGATTCCCACAACTTAGGGTTTTGATTTGCAGAGGTTTGGTTTTGGTACAACTTTACCAACCAAACGCTTGCACGAACTGGATGGAGAAGGTCTCGGAGCAATACAAACGGTGGACTTGGGATCCGAGAGGAGGGATGATAAGATGAGGTCTGTCTCCACGACACCTAATGTCGGGTACCTCAAGTCTGGACAGACCATTTTGGGATATGTTAGTATTGGGCAGGCCCTACCGGATTACAATAGGGTGGGTCGATCCGATGATGATTTACGGAGGCCAGAGCGATCTGTTTCTACGAGAGGTATCGGTGAAGTCACAGCCGAAGCATGCTCTGTTGCCCCTACAACATCTAAACCAAGTCTCATCACAGGGAGGGACATTTCAGGTGATCTCGACGACTCAAGACGATGGGTTTGCAATATCAAAACGCCCACTATGCAAGTTACGAGGTTCAAAAGAACGGGCATGCAGGCTCTATAGTTTCTTATGTTCATTTTTGTGTTTATTTATTGTTTTTATTGTCTACGATACAAAATAGGCTATTAATACGTGTCCAAGTATGCCGGAAGCCCTATGGGGGCTCGGACATATACCGGAGCTCAGGGTCAAGAACCCAATTTATGGTTACGATTGATTGCCATGATTAATAAAATACTTTTATTCACGTTTCATAAAAAGAAAAAGAAACGATGATGTCCTCTTTTGAATGTTGAAAATACAAGCAGAGTGAAATGTAAGTCCAATATTGTACCAATACCCAATGTTATATTTTCTTTTCGTCCCGTGCTTTTGGGGATATTTTTCTAAAACTAAATAAATAAATAAATCAACTGATTTCAGGAAAAAGAAATTAATCTTATAATATATAATAGCAGAGTTCACTACTTACGTGTCAGCTTACGTGGCGTCCTGGCTTTTCCAAAAACCTCTTATAATATATAATAGCAGAGTTCACTACTTATGTGGCAGCTGTCGTGGTGCCCTGGCTTTGTCAAAAACCTCTCTTCCTCGCTCAACGTATATTCAGCTCAAATCTCTCTTCGTTTTTCAATTTTGAAAGCCACAGATATGGTTGTTGAGCTTTACAGATTTCCTCCCTACCATCGTGTATATATTGGCAACACCCTCACTTTGATTTCACACCGGCTTTCCATAATTTCATAGCCCGCCTTTCCAGTTGCTGATTTAGGTAATTTTTTGTCCCAGATCTTCAATTTCGTTCGGTTAGTGACTTGGCTATGTTGATTTTAGGGTTGTTGCTCGTTTCTATTTCTCTTTTTTCTTTATTCAAAAAATGGTGCCTACGGGGAGAGAAGTGAATGTTTCAGGTTTAGGGGATGCTAAGTTGAGTGTGTTGATTTTTGGTTTTGGGATCAATCGGTGGGTTGGGAATCTGTCAACTGTGCGGGGAGAGAAGTGAATGTTTGAGGTTTAGGGATGTTGAGTTGAGTGTGTTGATTTTTGGTTTTGGGATCAATTGGTGGATTGGGAATCTGTCAACTGTGAGTGCAACTGGGTGATGATTTAGGAGTGAAAATTGTTTTTTTAATAATGGGAGAGTTAAGGAAGCATCTGAAAATTTAGAGTTGAATGATGTGAAATGGTGAAGTGCAAAGACATTATGCATTAGTGCAGAAGGTATTAATTTTTTACATAAATTTTTAATGTAGTTATGCGATATAGTCTACGGTTTATTAGTTGTATATAGAAGTTAAGTTCTGGTTGAATTTCTTGTGGGTTAGTGAGGAGCTATGATAATTTAATTCTTAACTCATGCTCCTCTACTATTTGTAGCCATTTTTTTTGTAATGAGGCATTAGTGATGCAATTTTAGTATGATTTTTTACCAGACATTATAGGGGAATGATGCCTGTAGACGATTCATAGCAATCTGTGACAACAATTTAATGGCTCGGATGAGTTAGTCCCATTTTCGTGGGGAGGGAAACAAGTTGAATTAGGAATCTGCATGCAAGTTCATTGTTTTGTTCGGCATAATTTCTTTTCTTTTTTTTGTATTCAGGGATTTTCTGGGATTAATTTGGGTTTGGTTTTGTTGCTTTGGTTTTGTGGGTTTATAGTTGTGGGTTTTTCTCTTTTCGGGTTCCTTCAGTTTAAGTTTTTGGAATTTTTCTGTTCCATTTCATCTATATGGTTTTTTCATTATGAATTTAGCTGAATTTTTTTTGGATAAGTTATGATTCAACCAGAGATCAAAGATATCATAAAATGTGTATGTTGATCACACACACAAATCAAAGGCTCTGCTTTGACCTTGAGAAACATGTATTGGCTCTGTTTTGATCAAAGTGAGGTTTTGCTCCTTTCGGCTTCCTTCAGTTTAAGTTTTTGGAAATTTCCAGTTCCATTGGCTTATTGCTCCCTTTGGTTATCAGAATTGTGGAATGGATCAAAGGGAAATTTGATTTGCATGTTGGGTGTTGATTTGGGTCTATGATTTGATATATGGTTGTACTGTGCCCATGGAAAATTTAGACAAAGATTGGTTTTTTAATTATGAATTTAGCTGAATTTTTTTTTGGGTTAAATATTGAAACTTACTCTTAAGTGTTGGTCACGAACACTACACTACACACGTTTCAAAATGAACACTACACTACCCTTAAGTATTGGCCACACAATTTTGTTAGTAAAAATGGACGGAATTTTCCATTCCATTAGTCATATGATCTCAAGTGTCATATAATGGATGGTAATATGACGTTTTTTTGCCCTTAAGTATTAGACATCTATACATTTTATAAGGAACAATAACGAGGGTACAATGGTAATGTTCCTTATAAAATGTGTAGAGGTCATATAATTCAGGGGAAACGTCATTTTACCATCCATTATATGACACTTGAGGTCATATGACTAACGGAATGGAAAATTCCGTCCATTTTTACTAACAAAATCGTGTGGCCAATACTTAAGGGTAGTGTAGTGTTCATTTTGAAAACGTGGGTAGTATAATGTTCGTGACCAATACTTAAGAGTAAGTTTCGATATTTAACCCTTTTTTTTGGATACGTTATGATTTTATAGAACAAACTTGAATGTTATATTTAATCGTTTCTGGGTTTAGATTTAATGGAAAAGGGAAGGAGAGACTTTGATTTAAGTTTGATACCATCGCCAAGTTGACACTTGCGAGGCAAGTTTGTTATGCCTTTGCCCGTAGCAATATGGGTTCCTTCCCATTCGATTTGCATTCATTTGCTTACAATGATCGGGAGTTTCTACACATTGGCATTGGATCTTTTCAATCATATGAAGGTTTTAAATCTTTTGTCGTTTTAAAGTCCCAAATTTCATTTTGATGTCTATTAACTCACTTAGATTTTTATTTTACTTTCGCGTATAACTATGGTTATTATGAAAATAGCTTGTATTATGTTTTTCATTTCACTATATTATAGTGTAAGTTAAGTGTGTTTTTGGAATAACACCCCAACTTTTCATTAGATTAGTTGACTAAATCGACAATTGTGATTGGCCCTTTGTCTTTCTGCTTTATTGTTCCCTTTTGTTGGCTTTTGAAGTGTATTATTGACAATATACTTTATGACTTTTTTTTAGTTCTTGCTCATTTTTTTCCCCGCCAGCCCTCAAGCGATTGACTTTGTATCCCTACGGAGCCTTATTACTACTTCTGGTTCAATCCCGATTCAAGTTCGTGTCACACGTGTTTGGGATGGAAAGAACGTCAAAAACGACACCCTGATCAGTATGGATATGATTTTGGTTGATGATGAGGTTTAACTTATACTTTTTGTTTTTCCAGCTGTATTTATTTTCCTAGGTTACCCTCTAACTGTTGTCTTTGTTTCAGGGCTCCCCTATGTGGGGTCAGGTAAAGGCTGGGATGGTTCGCCGGTTCCGTCATCTTCTGACTGCCGGGTGTGTCTGCTCCATCAAGAATTTCAAGGTAGCTGCAGTGACTGGGAAATACCGTCCTGTTGACACAAAATTCAGGATGTCTTTCACAATGATCACAAAGGTGAAAAAATAGAGATCCCAACACCCACAATCCCTCTGCATGGTTTCTAGTTTGCTTCACATGCAACTATTATTGAGAGGACTGGAAATGTTACTTACTTAACAGGTTTTCACTACACTCAGTTTGTTTTTAATCTTAATTTTTTTCTTTTTTAATCTTCCTACCTTGGATATGTTCTCGGTTTGTTTCAGATGTTGTTGGATGTCTTTTGTCTGTTGGAGAACTTGAAGTAGTTACTGGCAACCATAAGAAACGCGACTTGGAACTCTTATGTGAATCGTATGTACTCAGACTTGCTCTTTTCGTTCTGTTTGTTTTTTTTTGCTCTGCACCCGCATTTTCCCAACCATTTGTTTCGACAGGTCTGGAAAGATTAGAGTTACCCTTTGGAAAGAACATGCTGAAACATTTGTAGCAACACACAATATCTGTACCACAACGTCTCCAGTCATTGTTGTTTTCACCTCAATGACTGTCAAGCAATATGTTGGTTCGTTTCTCCCTCATTTTTTCCATTGTCACCTTCTACCTTATGTCAATTTCATTTTTTCAGCGATTCATACCCTCCTCTGCTGACTTTCATTACTTCCCATTTTGCAGATGCTCTTAACTTTTCGTCTTTTGGTTCAACTATGAGTTATGTTGGCCTTGACCATCCAAAGGTTGTTGCTCTCCGCTCGCACTTTGCAGCAGATGCTCAACCAGTTCTTTTCCTCGAACGTTCATATGGTGTGAGTGGCACAACAAAAGAGGCCATGACAGAAAATTGAATGCCTATTTCTGATATCCTAGACGTTGTATGGGCAGATGAAAAAACGGTTTGTCCACATTGCCCTTTTGTCACTTTTTCCTTTCATTATTGTGTTATTATACCGATTCCATTTTTTTTCCTGTCCAGGGGTACAAGATTACGTTTGTCGGTTGTATTTCTGATGTATGCACCAAATACGGGTGGTACTAGTTTGGGTGTTCCGACTGCAAGAAAAAGGTTGTCATCACGAAAGGAAGTTACAAATGCCTTAACTGTCCTTCAGCTTCTGGCCCCCAGCGGTTTTGTACGTCCCTTTTTCACTTCTCGATTTTTAGGTTCTTTTATTTACTATTTAGTAGCCAATGACCCACTATGCCTTTTTCTTCCTCATATTCAAAATCAACTTCACTGTCACCGAAAAAGCTGAAACTATTTCTTGCACTGCCATGAACAACGTTGTAGAGCGCATGGTTGACTCATCTGCCATGAAATTTTTCAGCCGACCAGGTGACGGGGATGACACTTTCCCTCACCAGGTACTTGATTTGGTGGGTAAGGAGTACATTTTCAAGATTGTCCTCAATGAGTACAACCTCGATGATGGTGGCGATGTGTTCACTGTGATCGACGTGTTCACCCTCGAAGCTGAGGTTTGTTACCTTTTAAAGTCTACTTGACCTGGACAAATTATGATTTTTTAGGTGTTTGTTCTTTAAAATTCCACTTTTTCCTATTCTAATGTTGTTTATCAAACTTGTAGGTTCAAATATCTGAATCTTCTGACGATGATTCGCCAAGTTCAGTTCGTACTTGTTGGAGGCTCCGTAAAGACTCGTCGGAGGTCCCAGGATGATGGATTAGATGATGAGGATGCTTAGCTTTACATTTCTTTTTCTGTTTTTTTTTGCATTCCCACTATGGACTATGTTGCTTTTTCTTTACAATTGTTTTCTGCTCACGTATTTTACAAATAAAAAACCTTTGTTTTGCCTTGGTTTTGCATTTGCTCTTTTTTGTTCCCATATGACTGTTTTCAATAGAATCTATGTGTAGTATGGTGATTGTATATGACTATTTTAAGTAGATTGTGCATATACATGAGATTCAGAGGTTGATGTTGTGCTATAATTTTTTCCAGATGTTATCACCCTTTCTTTAGAGGAAAGTATGATATGAGTATGGAACTTTCCTAATGGACAGGTGTGAGAGTCATTCCTTCATGGCTCAAAGTTCTTAAAGTTATTATTATTGGTACCAGTGAGTACACAAAGTTATGCTTATACTAGAATCTTCAATTGAACATATTTCTATGTTCTTACTTTTTTTTATATATCCCCTTTAAAAGAATGTGAAATAAGCATTCTCTGTGTGATCAATATTAAAAATTTATGTAATTGTAATGTATGTATTTATGGACATCAATTTTTTTTCTGTTCAATGATAAGAAGCCTGAGAAGCGAGAAGTTGATTTATCTGGTAATTTTACGTATATCTAACGTCATAAATTTTTTTAGATAGATTTCTTGGTCAATGATTTTGTGAGTTTTTTCTTTTCGTCCGTCCTTAGGTCCCATTTATGTCGGTGGAAGATAGGGATTTGGGAGGGAAGCGTGTAGTTGAATACTCTATTGTGTGCAGATCGAGGAGTGGAACTGTTCATCGCATGTTTTGGTCTTTATTTTTCGTTGTTTGTTCGTGCTTGATCATTTTTTCATCTTCATCGCTTCAATTTCAGCAACATATGAGGTATTGTTTCTGTCTTGATCTGTTAGTTTCATTTACAGTTTTCTTTGAAGTAAAATTTGATATTCAAATGAATTGCTTAGTGATTTATATTGTGTTCATTATTTTGAATTGTAGTTGTGCCTCTGATTCTTTTATTCATGTGAAATGTTAGCCAACTTGATTAGATCAAACATGCTCAAGCTTTCATGTACTCCTAACTTTTAAATCCATTTGGACGGTTCTTGCATGTACAGTACTTCATCCTTTGATTTTTTACATGTTGTTGTATTTTCGTTCAATTTGAAATAACTGAAAAGATATGAAAATTTAGTTATTGTATAGCTTAATTTATTATGGGATTATTTGGATTTTAGGTTTCATTTGAGATTCAATACATGTGTAGGCATATACTTTTTATATGATCAAATTCCATTGCATATTTGTTTCTCAAACAAATGGTCTTGATTTATCGATGTGAGCAGAATTTGTGTATATGGTAGTTTAGTAATTTTCGTTTGTATTTTGTAGCTTCACGAGGAGACTATTCCAAGTGGTATGGATTTGTTTTTTTTTCTTTTCTAAATTTGTGTTTGTTTGCCGAGAAAGTGAGGAGGAGAGGTAATTAGCTGAATTTTAAATTTATAATGTGATTTTGGTTCAATATGGAAAGATACGAAAATTCAGTTTTTGTATAGCTTAATTTATGATTGGCTTGTGGGTACGTGATTTAAACAAAGATTAACTTCATATTTCTTCGATATCTAGGAAACTCGATAACTACTAAAACAATGTATTGTGACCTTTATCCTATTATTGCATATTGTTTCCCTGTCTAATTATTTGGGATTGGTGGTTTGTGGGAGTCCCTACTATTCTTGATTTTTGAATAATATTGATCACGATTTGGAATTTTGGATCAAGTTTGTACTGGGTTGACTCTAACCCCGAGGGGAAGTAGCAGTGCTACAGAGGAGGTGCCAGAAGTGCTAGAGGAAGATATAGAGGTATGGTACACGAGAAAGTTTTTGCATCATATTATGAAAGTCCTACCGTTAATTTGATATACTTCCCAAAAATTTATCAGTCAAGGAGATTGCATATGGATTTGAATTTCTACTGATTTTTTTTTTACTTATCAGCTCCAAATAATGCCAAAACCATTAATTGCTCTCCATGATGTTCACATCTCCCTTGATTCATGCTTCAAGATTTGAATACGAAGTTAAATTCATCAAGGATTTAGCAAATATCCTTTTCGGATTGATTCTCCAAATCAAATTTGAATGGGTACTTTTTTCAACCTTTGAATGAGTAGATTGTCAGCTGTATATATTTGGTTGTTGGCAGGTTTATGAGATAAATCCATTAATGTATGTAGTTTGTCATGCCCCAATTTCAGCAAACCGAACTCGAGACGCGAACGTTTTAAAAACAATAAACATTTTGAAACCCTTTTTATAATTCACTTTAAAATCACCAAATGTTCAACAAAATAATATTTACATCTCAAAATAAGTCCCAACAATTGGACAAAAACGTGGTACACGTCACTAGACCCAAAAATAACCCAGAAACCCGCTTCAAGCTTCAAAAGCTCACCTAGTCCAGCCTGCGAGCGGTACCTGTAGGAAAAGCAGCTAGGGGTGAGCGTTCGCTCACCACTATAGATAACAGACTGACTACGGCATACTTAGCAGATAAAGCCGGTGACACCAACAACGAGTCAACTGACACACGCACGACCAAAGTACTTTCCTCAACCGACTCAACACTCGGACACGTGATGTAGACCCCACACAACAATTGACGACCTCTTCCAAGACACGACTGACAACCACGCAATACCAGGATCACAAAGGATCGCATACCAAACAAGATCACAAATGATCACATACCAGCTGCTCAGTAACCATCTCTGTCTATCGCCCTTTACCGATCCCAGTCAGGTCAGGCGGTCGACCTGTCGCGTAACTTCTCTCGATCCCAATCGGGTGGTTAGCCACACCCGTGCGTCCTTCCCCCGATCCCAGTCGGGGAGCTAGCCCACAACCTCTCCGCTTCTCCCGATCCCAGTCGGGATGCTAGCTACACCACACAACCTCCACCATGATCAAGTAACCAAACACAATCACAAACAAAGTTCACCAGACAGTAACGACACCAGTCCCAACTCCACAGGCACTCAAGGCCACCAAGACACCAACAACAAAACACGGGTTCAACAACCCTACGGGCCCTCATGGCCACCCAAGACACCAACGGTAAAGTACGGGTTCACAACCCCACGGGCACTCATGGCCACCCAAGACTCAACAATAAAACACGGGCTCTCATGGCCACCCAAAACTCAACAATAATAACACGGGCTCTCATGGCCACCAAAAACTCAACATTAATAACACGGGCTCTCATGGCCACCCAAAACTCAACATTAATAACACGGGCTCTCATGGCCACCCAAAACTCAACAATAATAACACGGGCTCTCATGGCCACCCAAAACTCAACATTAATAACACGGGCTCTCATGGCCACCCAAAACTCAACATTAATAACACGGGCTCTCATGGCCACCCAAAACTCAACAATAATAACAAACAACCTCCGGGCATGGTCATATGCCTCCAGTAATTCTAATCTCGCTAAGTTCACTGCTCCTACGACACTACTAAGTGTCACATGCTTTTCTAATAATTGCTACGTTCCCGTATCATGCTTTTCTAATACTCGATAACCTAAATAACCCACGACACCCCGGTGTCACATGCAATTCTACAGTTAACTTTCCCTAGTCAGGGCCGAGATCCGGCTACTTTTCCTTACCTCGTATAAGTCCTCCAAAAGTGCTCAACTAAGCCCCAGCGTGATCCCAGTCACTCGCCTAGCTTCCATTTGCCTCGGTCCGCAGCACGATCTAAAAGAACACAGTTTTTAATGCACTTTAAACTTGCAAGAAATAAACTGAAATTCAATAAACTTAACGCCCAAACGAAACCCCGACAATGTCGATCACTCCCAAACTTCCCAATTACTCGACATTGTCGATAAAAGACCCGCAAAGGCCCGATTCACCGGACATGGCGAATCTGCCCGGGTTTTGTAAATGCCCTTCCGGGGCTCCAAAAGTTCCCGTTTTCGTTTCTACGGTCTTAGAATAATTCAAAGATCCCAATGTACTTGACGGAATCGAATTCCGACTTCCGAGTCGATTAATTAACGTTTAAAGTTTCTAAAACCCGTTAATTACAACTTCTCCAATTTAATTCCAATTTTCGATTCGGTTAAGGATAAATGGTCCGGGAACGTTTTAAACCTCCCGAACACTAAACCCGATCACCCGAGCACGTGGGCCCCACCCGGCCCACTTGGCTGTGGGCCCTAGGGTTTCAATGGGGCTCGGCCACCATGGTGGTGGCCGGCCCTAGCTCCGGCCAGCCACCTCCTATGGTGGCCGGCCACCCCCTATGGTAGCCGGAGCTCCTCCCGAGCTCCCGGTCGCCGGAAAAACGTTTAAACTCAACTCCAAACACCTATAAAATGTCTCCAATAATTCTCCCAACCTCAAAACACCATAAACTAAAAGTTTCACCCAAACCCTAACTTTCAAAAGTTAACAAAACGACGATCGGTTTAGGTCTTACCAACGAGGAAGACGAGGGGAAGATGATTGCTCCTTGTCTTGAGACGATCCAAGGGTTGGATATTCTCCAAACACTCTCTTCCTTTTCTATTTCAAAAACACTAACTCAATTTCTCTTTTTTTTTTCTCTTTTAATACATGTGGCCGGCCACACCTCCCTCACCACTCATTTTCCCCACAAAACTAACACCAGCACTTGTTGGACAAGTGGCAAGGTGGGCCCCACACCTTTTGCAAAATATCTACTAGATATTTTCCAATCAGATTCGCGAAAATCGGACGTTTCGGGCCCGAACATGCACTTTTCCCGAGAAATTACGAAACTTGACGGGCTACAAGGAAACGGCTCAACTAAGACCGCTACGACGACGGCTAAGCTTTTTGGATCCAAAACGGTCCTCGAATGGACCAAAACGTCGCTCGGTTGACTTTTCCAGCGAAAAGTCAACATTTCCCAAATTGATCAGAAAGTTGCCCTGAGTCCCCCGGAACTCATTTTGGTCGATAACGGAGTCAACTTAAGTCCGGTATGACCCTCGGGGTCAACTTAGGTTAATTTAAGTGTCTGTCTTAAAATTTTTAAATTTTCCTGTTTTTTGCAGGTTTGACTATCGTTGACCGGGAGTGGTTCTTACATAGTTGAGCGGAAATCATATGGAGATTCTTTATTTTATAGACATGTAAACTCTCTCTCTCTCTCTCTCAAACTAAGGAAAAGTTTCAACAATACTTTAAGGTGTAAAGGTGTCGTAAGTCTGTAACTATAATCAATTTTAGTTCACTGTGACTCTGTGCTTTGTTTAGGAATTAGAAGCAGTCAGTCCACAATATGTTTCTGTTGGCCTCACGTTTGTTTGTAGATTTTAATCTCAAAATTAAGTTTTGCCTATTGATTATTTTGATTTTTATTGGTTATTAAACGTTTATTGATTAATGTATTATCCCAACAACTACGTTTCAATTCATTTTGATTAAAACATTTTATTAATATGATCGTGTATTTTGTTTCCTTCTGTTTGTTGCGAGTTCTTCCTTGTTTGTTGTCAGCATAAATTACAAACGTGTTTCATTTTAAATTTTTAATGGTGCTTTAGGTTTGTTGCTCGCATTTTTAATGGTGCCATTAAATTTGGTTATGCTTATTTGTTCTTGTGCATCCAATTTACAGGTACACTCTTTCATTTGTCCTGGATTACGTCTTCAACTGCCTCTTTGCTTCTTAAAATCATATCAAAACATTTTTTTGGCACCACGGGCTGGGCTAACATTCAGGTTTGCAATTTTTTGGATTACAATACAATTGTGCTAATTTTCATTAGACTCATTGCCATGTTTTTCCATGTTTGTTCTGTTTTGATTTATTCCATTTCTTGGATGTTTGTGCTTTTTCTTTTCCCTCATTCTACTGTTCATCCCAGCATGTTTTCCTCACACTTTATTTTATTTTATTTTATGTTCTTTAGCTATGGGCATGCAACAACCACCGAGATGTGATTCTCTTATTCAAATCCCAGATGATATCCTTAGAGTCATTTTTGAAAAGAACATTGCTGATGGCGATGATTCTTACTTCGCTCTTTGTGTCTGGTATGCATAGTTCCCATGATCTCAAGTTTCATATGTAAATATGGTCATGCATCCCTATCAAATATAAACCCATTACCCTTTTTTACACTGTCTTGCCTTTTTCATTTTTTTTGTTTGTTCCCAGCTGCAAAGATTTTTACAGACTTGTCCATATTGATCATGTCATCAACAACCTTCGTTTCGTGTGCACACCTCAATATGTACAAGCTGTGACAAACTCGAGCATACCTATGCTGATGGATGCATCAAAGGCCGGGAATGTCATGGTTGGTTACCTCCTTGGACTGTTTCTTATATTCAATGGTGGTAACCCACGGCCGGGATTCGATATTTAGCTGGGTTTGAGAAGCATGCAATGTGGGTTAGTTGTTATACCTACGCTATGGATTTGCTAAAGGTGTGCCGACATATAGCTGCTGCTCATGCCCTCCAAGAGTTGCTTGAGGACATGTCCTTCAAAATGGTTGCTTTATTGAATTGCCGCCAAGTTTTCCGAGCTATGCTACTGCCTGGGAAACACAAGGATCTTGGGCGAACTAAATTATGTGCCTTCACTCGTCCCGGTCATTGGATTCTAAAGACAGATGGCAAGATTTCCGGTGACCATGAACTTGATATCGAGTGTGCTTTTTGTATAATAGATGTCGAGACATACAAGCTAAAATACGATATTGAGTGATTGATTTCATATTATCCTTTTTGTTTTGCTTAAACAAATTGTCATGTTGTAGGAACAATTGAACCATTTCAATTTAATAAATTCCTTTTTCCCAGACATTGTTATTTGACAGCGTGGTTGCATTTGTTCTTATATATGATCATAATTTTTTTCGTTAAGTTTTTTTCCGGGGATTGTTATTTGATAGTGGTTTTTGTATTTGTTCGTATACATGATCATAATTTGTTTTTGATACCTTCGGTGCATTATGATTAAAATTCGTTTATTTCTAACAGGCAATTACTTGAACTTATACCATGGAAAGGGATGCTAACGAAACAGCCCTCAGTCGTTGTCTCAGCTACATTGCTAGATGGAATCAACGTCGTATTTTGACCGCAACTCGGGAAGCTCGAGTACAAACAACGAAATATTTGGTTGCTGTAGCACCTTTCACAGATCACTTTGCATCGCATTATGCCTGTCTCAAGCGACGTTTGTTTTTGCTCCAAACAGGACGTACTTTATCACCATATACGGAACTGCATAGGTATGTTACAATTGTATGCAATTTTATATCAACATATATTTCACCCATTTATTCATCAACCCTACTCGGTACTCGGACGCCGTTCAACCAATACATGCACCATGTCGTCAATATCAGTTCGATCATCCTTTTGCTCACCATCCACATGTGGTTCACGATATGGGTGCTGATCCTACAAGTTTGCACAAAGAACAACCACTTCCTGGTGGTCGTGGTACGCATTGTCTCCCATTTGCATCGCAACAAAAAATTGGTGGGATGGATGTTTATCCTGCAAGCTTAAATAGAGAACGCCCGTTATTCCGTTCACGTGTCCTCCCCTTGATCCTCACCACCACCCAGTCGAACCAACTTGTTCCGAACAAGCTAATTCGACAACTGCGTGCTCACACGGTTTGTATGCTAACTTCTTGCACTTGTTTTTATTTCTCATATATGTTCTTGTTACTATATTCCTCCACAATCAGTGTCATTCATTATTCTATATTTTAAACCTTTACAGATTTAAATGCCTCTGTGACATGTCCAAACTCTCAACTTGCTTCCTCACATGCACTAAGGAGGCGTAAGAGGACATATATTCGACCCGACAATCAAGGTAGCTATATTTTTTCACTAAATCTAGCTTTTCCTTTTGCGCTTTATACCCCCATATTCCATTCACGTATCTAATACCATCTGACACTCCGAGAATTAACCATCATAATGGTACGGCAAGCGTACCGGTCGTCAAGTAGTATTCGGGTTTAAGTCCGAGATATCGTACCCAAGGGAGCAATTAGACAAGCACTTTAGTTAATTAGTTCGATGGTCAAGCTATTCTTATAACGATGTTTGGTTTGGTTTGTAAAATGTAAATTCATGCAAGTAATGAAAATATATGATTGATCAGAAAACAAAGAACAAAGTCAACGAGATTGTAAATCAGAGATAAAAAGGCGTTCTAGGACATTAACGGGGTTCGAATGTGATAAATGACTTAACGGGATTCGGTATACATTTGCAACTAATACTATTCTAAGGGCAACGGGAATTCTCTCGATGTAGTCCTAACCATCTCTCGATCGTATTAGGACCCTAACATATACAGTCCACCTAATTATCTCTAATCTAGGTGTAGAGCGGTATATAGCATTACAATCTATGAATTCCTCTAACTTTCGGTTTCTACACCTATAGCTATTACACTCGTGTCAGTCTAGCTGTCACGCCCCAATTTCAGTAAAACCGAACTCGGGACGCGAACGTTTAAAACAATAAAACATTTCGAAACCTTTTAAATAAATCACTTTAAAACCACCATTTACTTAACCAAAATAATTATTTACAACTCAAAAGTACGTCCCAACAAGCGGACAAAATACAAGTGTACGTCGCTAGACTCAAAAGTAAACTCGGACTCCCGCTCCTAGCTCTTCAAGCTTCGGAAGCTCACCTAGTCCATCCTGCGACCAGTATCTGTAGGAAAAGCAGCTAGGTGTGAGCGTTCGCTCACCACCGCGGATAACAGACTGACTACGACATACTTAGCAGATAATGCCGGTAACACCAACAACAACCCGACTGACACACACAAACTGTTACTTTCCTCAACCGACTCAACACTCGGACCCGTAATGTAGACCCGATACAACGATTGACGACTTCCTCCAGAGACACACAGATAACCACACAACACCCAAGATCACTAAGGATCGCACACCAAATAAGATCACAAAGGATCGCACTCCAGCTGCTCAGTAACACCCACGCCCTTTACCGATCCCTGTCAGGCCAGGCGGTCGACCTGTCGCACTTTTCCCGACACAAAGTCGGATTAGGCTGTCGACCTGTCACCCCTAACCACGCACGCGCGGCCAAGACCCCTTTCCTCACGGGCGGGCCCCCTACCCCGTCTGAACATGCAGACGCGTGCGATCACAGGACCCCCGTTTCATGAAGCGGGCCCCCAACCTCAGGTAACCACAATCACAATCACAACCAAAGTTCAACAAACAACAACAACACCGGTCTAACACTCCACAGGCACTCATGGCCACCCAAGACACACCAACAGTAAAGACTCGTGCTCAACAACCCCACGGGCACTCACGGCCACCCAAAACACCAACGGTAAAACACGGGCTCAACAACCCAACGGGCACTCATGGCCACCCAAGACACCAACAGTAAAGACGCGGGCTCTCATGGCCACCCAAGACACCAACAGTAAAGACACAGTCTCTCATGGCCACCCAAGACACCAACAGTAATGACACGGGCTCTCATGGCCACCCAAGACATAAATTAAACAATCAACCTCCGGGCATAACCAAATGCATCCAGTAAATAAAATACCGATAAGCTCACTTATCCTACGACACTACTAAGTGTCACATGCCTTTCTATTGTTCGATACGTTCCCGTATCATACGACACCACCCGGTGTCGCCTACCTTTCTAATATTCGATAAACTTACTTAACCCATGACACCCCGATGTCACATGCATTTCTATTGTTAACTTTCCCTAATCAGGGCCGAGATCCGGCTACTTTTCCCTACCTCGTCTACTTTCTCCAAAAGCGCACTAACAATCTCCGGCGTGATCTCGATCACTCGCCTAGCTTTCCCTTTCCTCTGTTTGCGGCACGATCTAATAAGAACACAATTTAAATACTTTTAAGTTCGCAGACATAAATTGGAATTTAATAAACTTGACGCCCAAAAGTAACCCCGACAATGTTGATCACTCCCAAACTTCCCAATTACTCGACATTGTCGATAATGGACCCGGAAAAGCCCGATTCGCCCGACATGGAGAATCTGCCCGGGTTTTTGAAACGCCCTTCCAAGGCTCCGAAAATCCCCGTTTTCGTTTCTACGGTCTTGAATAATTCAAGGGTTCCTATGCACTCGACGGAATCCAATTCCGACTTCCGAGTAATTTAATTAGCGTTTCAAGTTTCTAAACCCGTCAATTACAAATTTTGCAATCTAATTCCAAATTTCGATCCGGTTGTAGATTAATTACTTGGGGAACGTTCTAAACCACCCGAACACGAAACCCGAGCACCCAAGCACGTGGGCCCCACCCGGCCAACCTTGGTCGTGGGTGGCTAGGGCATTTTGGGCCCGGCTCACCATGGTGGTGGTTGGTCCTAGCTCCGGCCAGCACACCATAGGTCCGGCCAGCTCCGGCCAGCCCCTACAAGGTCTGGCCAGCTCCGGCCAGCACCCTACAGGTCCGACCAGCTCCGGCCAGCCCCTACAAGGCCCGACCAACTCCGGCCAGCCACCATACACGGTGGCCGGAGCTCCCCCGAGCCTCCGGTCACCGGAAAACGTCCCAATCTTGCTCCAAAACGTCTCCAACGAACCCCAATCCTCAATACAACCCTAAACTACTAGTTTTAAACCAAACCCTAATTTTTGAACTTAACAAAACGAAGATCGATTAGGTGCTCACCGTAGAGAATCTCGATGGGAGTTCGATTCTTGGAACGTTGAGACGATCCAATGGTTTGATGCTCGTGAATAGTGGCAAGACCCCAAAGCTCCTTCTCTTTTCTCTCTTCTTCTCCTTCTCCTTCTCTCTCTAAAACTATCTTCTCTTTTTCTATTTTTTTTTCTTTTTTCTAGTGTTGGCCGAACCCCCCCCCCCCCCCCCCCCCCTTGTACTCATCCTTGTCTTGTCCAAAAACCTAACACCAGCACTTGTTTGACAAGTGACAAGTGGGTCCCACACCTTTTTGGGAAGATATCTAAAAGATATTTTCCAATCAGATTCGTGAAATTCGGACGTTTCGGGCCCCGAACGGGCACTTTTTCCAAGAAATTACGAAACTTCCCGGGCTACAAGGAAACGGCTCAAATAAGACCGCTGTGACGACGGATAAGCTTTTTGGATCCAAAACGGACCTCGAATGGACCAAAACGTCACTCGGTTGACTTTTCCAACGAAAAGTCAACATTTCCCAAATTGGTCAGAAAGTTGCCCTGAGTCCCCCGTAACTCACTTTGGTCGATATCGGGGCCAACTTAAGTCTGGTATGACCCTCGGGGTCAATTTTAGGTTCAATTAAGTGTCTGTCTTAAATTTTTTAAATTTTCCCGTTTTTCGAAGATTTGACTGGCGTTGACCGAGAGTGGTTATTACACTAGCCATATTCTAGCCTAGATTAAAACCCGAGTTATCTAATTCCTCTTTCCTCCTACTAACCTCATTTCTCAATTGTTGGTTAATACGATTAAATCATACAAGTATGTGATCAGGGTAATGTAGCATTACGAACGGAATTAAATAAACACTTTCCTAGATACTAGTTTGACGAATGTATACACGAATATGTTAACTCAATTCATCACATCGTTCCCCGAGCCCTAGATCAATATAGGTTTAGTTCATAGAACAAGAATAAGAACAAAAGGAGATGAATAAATCACTGAAATTCATATTAAACGATGAAGAGTAATACAAATATAAGTTTGAATCCAATCTACACAAAACCTTTGATGTTCTAATCTCTTGCTTTCGATCCTCTATCTGAATTCTCCAAGCTCCAATGTGTGTTTTTCTCTTCAATTTCGTGATGCCCCATATAATGACCTAATATCCCTTTTATATGTTGAGTTAAATCTGATTAAAAACGGGAAACACGGCTGGAATTCGCGTTTCTGACATCTGCACTGTCGCATGCACGCCGTGCATTTCAAGGTGCATCTTAAGTTGTACCGGTTATTTGCACGGCGTGCAACTTCCCGGTGCAGATTTTTTTCTCTCTGATATGGATGCACCACCAGGTTGCACGCCGTGCAACAAGTGGTGCACTGCTTCTTTGCACCCCGTGCAAAGAAATGGTGCACCTTACTGGCACTTCTGACCAACTTCCAATTTGGCTCCGTTTTGCTCATGTTTCACCCCTTTTTGCTCCAATTGCTTGGCGAACTCTGAAATAAGATCAATTACACAAAATGAGAGTAAAATGCATCATTTTATCTTAACTCGGGATTAAAAAGAACATAAATGTGGGCTAATGACATCTGAAATAGATGTATTTTATGTCCACATCACCATCGTTCGTACTTTTTTCCCTTACTTAAAGCACCATGGTCGTTTGGCCACCCCACTCATGCATGTCAGTATTGCGGAGCCATGATGTGGGCTGAAGAGCGGTGTCTTACCCGTGGGTTAGCCAAAGATCCTATTTTCATGATTGGTTGTTCTGTAGGGCGTGTTCAACTACCTTTCATACCTAAACCCCCAACATTGCAGCAAGCATTATTAGATGCAGGTGTTGATCCACGAGGTGCCCATTTTCATTGTGAAATTCATACATACAATGCAATGTTTGCAATGACTTCCACCAGAGGTAAGATCGATGTTACAATAAATCGTGGGAATGGGCCGTAAGTTTACCATGTAAGTGGGCAAAACTATCACAATCTTGGGTCTTTACCACCTATTGAAGGAAATCGCTCATAGTTCGCTCAGCTTTACTTCTATGATACGCATAATGAATTACCAAATAGGAGGGCTGCGTTGGGTAGGAACGATCCTGGTGATTCGATCGATGATAGTTTGATTGAGGACATATCTAGAATGCTCGATGAACACAACGTATTAGTTCGTTCTTTCCGAACAGCACGCGACCGACATGAGACAAACCCTGATGAACCTTTTCGATTGCGGCTCATTAATGATCGGCAACTACATGGTAACCAATATAACCAACCTACGCATAATGAAGTTGTCGGTCTGGTTGTTGGGGATTTTGAAAATGAGTCCTTTGAACGAGATCTCATTGTTGAACACAAGACTACTGGGCTCAAGTGTGTTACTGATTTACATCGGTCTTTTATGGCCATGTCATATCATTTGGTACATCCATATGGAGAAGCCGGTTTTCACTATGACATTCCCCGTGTGGTGCCCGGGACGTCACGTCCAGTGGAAGATTGTGTAACTATGCGTCAATTTTATGCTTATCGTTTCCAACAACGGGCTTCTGAAGGTCATACTCTCATTAAGGCTGGACGCTTATTGCAACAATACATGGTTGATGCGTGGATGACACTTGAGGAGATTCAGTTTCTCTTTGCTCGCCTAAACCAAGATACCTTCCGAGCTTACCTATACTATGAGCTTATGGATGCTTTTGGTCGTGGTGATGCAGATGCTACCAAACCGGGTAAGAAAATTATTCTCCCATCAAGTCATACTGGCAGTCCTAGATGCAATGGCTATATGTCGGTGGGCTGGTTATCCAGACATATTCATTACTTTCACATGCAATCCAAAGTGGCCTGAAATCAGTGGCATGCTTGGTTTGATTGGTCAAGAAGGTGATACAAATCGGCATGATATTAATAGCCGGGTTTTTGCGATCAAACTGAAGCAGCTTATGAAAGATTTGCGCAAAGATCAACCATTTGGCCCTGTTGTTGCTAGTGAGTTTCATTCTTACTTCACTTTCCGCTTCTGTCTTTCATTCACATAATTTAATTCCTTACACCACATAACCTTGCAGGTTTATACACGATTGAGTTCCAAAAGAGGGGTCTACCACATGCTCATATACTCATGTTCCTTGCAACTGGTTCAAAGAAACCTTCATCTCAAGTTCTCAACGGATTGACACTTTGGTTTCTGTAGAACTTCCTGACCCGGCTACTAATTTAGTTGCCTACAATATTGTGAGTGACACAATGTTGCATGGGCCTTGTGGGGTTGCAAATCCAAAATCGCCATGCATGGTCAACGGAAACACTTTCCTAAAAATTGGAACGACACTACCACAACTGATGATTCTGGGTTCCCTATTTAAGGCAGCGTGATACTAAAATAACAGCAACGAAAAAGGGTCATGTCCTCGACAATCGGTACGCCACTCCCTACAATCGCAACTTGTCAGTTAAATATAATGCCCATATAAATGTTGAGATTTATAATCATTCTTGTGCGATCAAGTATTTGTTCAAGTATTTGCATAAGGGTTCTGATCGAGCTATAGCAACATTTGAACCGAGCGACGCATCCCAAGGTCGAGATGAGATAAAAATGTACTTGGATTGTCGGTATAAATCTGCGGCTGAAGCGTGCTGGCGAATATTTAGATTTGACATCCACCTGTTGAATGACTACATTGTCATCTACCTGGGGAACAAACCATAGTTTTTAATGAAGCCTCAATTGTTGATGCTGTCTTATCTAGGCCAGGTATTGAGAGGACAAAATTAACTGAATGGATGGAGACAAATAAAATCTGTCCAGAGACGCGTCATCTTACATATTCTGAGTTCCCCACTGAATATAAGTGGGATAGTACAGAACTTGCTTGGATTCGTCGTAAATAAGGTATATCCATTGGTCGTGTTTATTTTCTCATCCTGCTTCAGGTGAACGCTTTTACTTGCGCATGTTGTTAAACCATGCCCGAGGGTGCACTTCATATGAAAATATTTGAACCGTCGATGGTGTTTTATATCCAACTTTCAAAGCAGCTTGTCATGCTTCGGGTTTATTAGGCGATGATGGTGAATGGGTCCAATGTATTGAAGAAGCCTCAACGTGGGCGTCTGGACCTGAATTACGTCGGTTGTTTGTCACACTATTAATGCACTGCTAAGTTATTGATGCTGGTAAATTGTGGACTGATGAACGTCGGTTGTTTGTCACGCTATGAAGCATTGCCAAAAGATATGGCATATAACCAACACAAGAAATATAGGTTGACAAATTTGCAATTGCCAAATGAACATATTGAATCTCTTACTTTGCTTGAGATTGAAACATTGCTTCATAAGATGGGGAAATCGTTGACAGATTTTAGTGCCATGGCACTGCCCCGTGAAGAAGATCTGCATATGTTAGACAATCGGTTGATCAATGAATAGATAGATTATGATGTTGACCAGCAATATGCCATGTACTCCAGTTTTCATGCAAAACTAAACGCATGTCAGTTGCTTGCTTACAACGCAATTATTGACTCGGTGGACAATGACAAAGGTGAGCTTTTTTTCATTCAGGGGCGGGGAGGTACTGGCAAGACATTCTTATGGAATACAATTGTATCAAAACTTCGTGCAGAGAAAAAAAAATGTCCTCCCTATTGCAACAGCAGGTATTGCAACCCTTCTTTTACCCAATGGAAGGACGGCCCATTCTCGGTTTTGTATACCATTTCATGCATAAAACCCACATGCAAGAACTTAAAACATGTTATCAATCAAGCATGCACCCATATATGCAAAAGCATGAAATTAAGAAGCTAACATGCATTTTTAAGCACTTTAAATAAAAAACCAGCAAGCACTTCAAATTTTCCAGCACCAAATCTGAAAAATTCAGCTCTTGTTTTTCCCGTTGGTAGCCAAGCTCTGATACCACTGTTGGAACTTGATGTCGTGTACAAGATAAACAAGAATAGCAGTGGATATTAACCACGAATCAAGTAAATTAACACTACCAAATATGAAGAACAAAGCTGAAAAATTCAGCAAGGTTTCAAGAACATCACCTTGTTGTTTTGGTGGAGATAATGGATGAATAACACCAACTATGGTTTGGCTTGAGTCCCTTGGACGCCTACGTATCCGAGATGGAATCAAAGCCAACGTAGTTCTTGAGTTTGATGACTCAAGAACATGCACAAACAACTTTGAAGCTTGGAGGAGATTTTCGACCAAGGTAGGAGAAGAAGAAGAACTATATCTCTCTCTTTCTCTACACTTGCATGTTATATGTTCCAACCCCTCTTGCATGTGGAGTTAAGTGCATTTAGTCAAATCACTTAGTTTCCATCACTAGACAAGTGTCCAAGTCTAGGTGCAAGGTGGAACTAATAAACTATCCAAGTTTATTAGTTTAGTGGAAATTGGGTCCCACCCAATTTTGGTCAACAAGACTTATTAGTCATCTAATGACATGAGTCCTTGTTGGGCCTAGACAATGTGGGCCGGCCATGGGCCTCTCCAAGAGAGCCCATGCCGAACCCAATATGCTAGCCGGTCCACTATGGCGCTCCCCGCCATGTCTCCCTCCAACTCAAGTTTGTCATGTTCTTATTGAGCATCGTATTGTCGGTGTGACCCTTAGGTCTATGCATGTCGATAAGATCAACGTAAAATCCCATTTTACTTGATCTTATTAATGTGGCGACTGACGAGACTCAGTATCGTCCGACCCTGCATAACGAATCGCCCCTTGTCGATTCTGACCTTTCAGCCGTCCTTGTCATTATCCCTTATCACTGATATCCTGATTGAGATAAGGCATAGAGCCGTCATCCTTCTTATCCTCAATCACTGTTCTTTGATATGTGAGATGACTGACCCTTATGATATTCCATATCATGCGCATGGCCATGCTTTTCCCGTCTGTCACTCTCGATCAAGCGGCCGTGAACTAGATATCTTTCCCATACCGCAGTATGATGGATACATCCCTTAGCCGCCTATCATGTCACTCATGCAGTCATTCCCCAAGCCAATCCTGGCCGTTATGGAAGCCCAGTCACGGTGCAACGTTGGGCTTTCAGGTCAAACTTGGTTGTTTACTGCATAGCAATCATATAGACTCCTCGGTCTAAGGATACCTGACAAGCAACGACTCTGAACATGTTCATGACTTAATCTATGGAACATATTCAGGTCGGGTCGTCCAACATCATGTCCCACACATGATGTTTATGATCAGACTCCGGAAACCTTTCCTAAGGCCAATAGAACGTAAGCCATCAAGAGTCATCTTTCATACTAGTCGCTTCTAGCGAAGACTATTGACTAGGGACCCGTCGAGTGTGATCCATCCTGATCTATGGTTCTATTCGTATCGTGGGCATAGATCGGAAACACATACGACATATTACTTCAACACTTAAGTAATATCAAAAGCCGCTTTGTTATATTGCCAACGATGATATTTACATTTGGACATTTACGATTGGGCTACGGGCATAAATGCTAACACCAATGACGAATCGTTTTTCCTTTGAAGCTTTGGACAAGAGTCTTCGAGATATTTTGAAAACCCGTTATGCAGATAGCATGTCTCGACCATTTGGTGGTATTATAGTTGTATGTGGTGGGGATTTCAGACAAATACTACCGGTCATTTCAAAGGGAAGTCGCTCAGATATTATTGATGTTGTTTTGAATTCTTCATACCTCTAGTCCTCATTCAAATTGTTCGAGATGACTCAAAACATGCGGTTACTAACTCCAGGAATTGGGGCCACTAATGCAGCCAAGTTGATGCTTTTGATAAGTGGTTGCTTGAAATTGGGAATGGGTCGCATTATGTGTGTCCCCGAGATGAGACAATTTGTGTACTTTCAAACCTGTCTCCACCAGATGGGTGCTCACCGATTGATAGTCTCATTGAATCGGTTTATCCATCGTTTGCAACTCGCTACAATGACTTAGGCTACCTTGCTGAAAGATCAAATCTTACTCCAAGAAATGATATGGTGAAAGTTGTCATCTATATCATGTTGGCCATGTTACCTAGAGAGGGGAAGACATACTTGAGCTCTGAAACTGTTTGTAAGGGCAGCGTTCAGACAAGCGATGAAGATGATTTATACCCAATTGAGTTCCTTAACAGTTTGACATTCAATGGGATACCAAGTCATTCGCTAGAGCTTAAGGTTGGTTGTCATGTCATGCTTATGCGGAATTTGAATCAAACTGGAGGATTATGCAATGGAACACGACTTGTTGTTAAAGGTCTTGGAAGATGGCCAGTTCGAGGTGTTATATTAGCTAGTGTCCACAAGGGTAAGGAAGTGACAGTTCCACGAATCATAATGTGTCCAAACGATACGAAATGGCCGTTCACACTGAATCGCAGGCAATTACCATTAACCCCGTGCTTTACCATGACAATTAATAAAAGCCAAGACCAAATCATTGAAGAATGTTGGGGTTTATCTGCCACAATAGGTTAGTATACCAATTGCCTCTTCTGTTTTACATTCTTTGCTTTTTAGAATCCTCTTCACTTTTCATAATTTTTGTTCCAGGTTTTTTACACATGTCCAGCTATATGTTGCTCTTTCACGGGTGACATCCATAGATGGGTTGGTGATTGTTAATGCGGATGGAGAAAGTACTAACAAATCATTGGTAAAGAATGTTGTGTATCATGAGGCCTATAGAAATTTGAGGACCTAGATTGTTTCTTATCCTTTTCTTTCAATTGGATAACTCTTTCCTATGTTTATTTTTGGATATCGGATGAATGTCAATTACTCCATTTCTGCCCCCAAAGTTAATAAGGTTTCCTCTGACATCCTAACTTGTTCTATACAGAGCAAAGAGATTGCTTTGGACTTTTGATCAATGTTTGATTAACCAAATACCAATCTCTATCTCTGTATATTCAGCCACTTGTTTTGCTACTTAGCAACCTACATGGTTATAATTTTCCTCGTCTCACTTAAAATTTAAAGCCATACATCAAATAGAAACAAAACATATTATCATCAAAACACATCGTGAATGAGACAAATTTATCAAACAAGTAGACTGCCATATACACAACACATCGACGATTTTAATTTGGACACAACATAGACTGCTTCACCTACCATTCATGTAGAGTTTTCATATAACATCTAATATTTTATTACTTTACTTGTTTTCTCAAACAATATTCAACATGTATATTTTTTCATAAGTGATTAGTACATGTCAAACGGTAATTCCTAAAAAAATTGTCGTTCTTGAAAACCGATGCCACCTGACCTTTCATCTCCAACGAAATTGTTTTTCCCCGTCCATCTCATGTGTAATGTGTCACATACAACCATCCACCATTATTATCCCATTCGATAACATGGAGCCACGGACAAACTTTTTTTCCGGCTTCAACCGTGCATCGCGCGGTGCCCGCACCTAGTATATTCTAATAACTGAAGTGAAGTATTATATAACATAAGTTGATAAAATCAAGATTTCTATTAAATTTATGAAAGTGCAGCAGTATAAGTAAAATACCAAGACAAAAAAACTAATATGGGATAACCAAGTATATCTGAAGAATACAACAAGGCAAACCCCTTCATCTTTACAAAGCTTCTCTGCAATGGTTAAGATTTTAGTATCATCACTATAACTGGAACACAAGTTCAAGCACTGCAACACTGTCCAAGTTAGCGTCTTCAATTGTTCCTGGCTAAAAGCATTATTCACAACCTTTATGTTCATCCCATGCATTATGCAGCATCGCTTTAGCTCCTCCCGATCCTCCAAATATTGCATAATAATCCTCCAATGGGTAGCTTCTCTGTGTACAATACCAGTTCTAGGTATGATCCTGTTATAACTCTTTGCAGCTGAGTAGAATACTTGAAAACTGTTAGAACAAAAAGTAGGTCCCAGTCAATCTAGAGTTACCGGCTGAAGTGATCGAGTCCTGCAAGGTAGAGAAAGATGCCCAAATTATTCAATAGAGAAACTTCTAGAAAACATCAATTGATTTCAGAGAAGGAAACAAGTGGTGTACCAAAAACCTCCCTAAACTTTGACAGTGTGTGCCTCAGCCAGTTGAGAATTAAGGTCTTCTCTAGACTGTGACCTTCTGCTTTGAAGGCGCATCTGACTTCTGTGAGGAGGCCAAAAAGAAGCCATGCTACTACTGTCAAATTGCAGCTGTCCCAAGGTGCTTGAAGAATAACTATGTGAAACACTGCTTGTTGGTGGGTAGAAGGAAGACTCCATGAGATGCATGCTGCTCCCACCAAGACTATGATCCAAACCAAACGGTCTTTGTTGCGAACCTGCAACTGTTGGACTCAGTGGCATCTTTACTCTTCCATCCCCTGAAAACAGATAGTAACAAAATGAATCACAAAAATGTGGATCCAGGCATGATGATTCCATCTTTTCTTCTTCTGTCCACTGATAAATTTGACAATAAGAGGAGATTTGAATCCAAGCTCTTCAGAAAAGGGAAAAATATGAAGTAAATTAACATTCAACTATCAAAGCAAGAGTTGCCAACACCTTTAAGATGAGAACAAATGTGAGTTTCTAATTAGCTTTTGGTGGATAATTATGCATGCATTGTGTGTGATAAGAGACTATCTTGTGATGGTAAAAAAATGAAACAATAGCTTAGAATCAATATTACACAATATTAATGTACAAGTTACACGAGAAAACCAGGCAAGCATCTGCTTGCCTAGCACTTCAGTTGATAACAATAATAAAACACTCCTAGATCCATATGCTGTGAAGTGTCAATTGAGCTAGAGCTATGCTAACCTGATAGGTATCAGAAAAATAAGCTTATTTTCATTTCCAATTAAAATTCTAGTAAACTTCGCCTCTTTATACATGCATGATTATCACAAAAAATATATAATTCCACACGGTTGTTGTCTCACATCATACACAGTATCCCATATAAGTATTTCAGACTGTTGGCTTTTATGCAGAACCTAGGCCATCCCCGCAAGGTACAAAACTTATCTTTATGATTAGCATCCTCTAGAGAAAGATAAACCGAATGCTCAGTTACACAAAATCTTTTTCCTTCCAAGAAAATACCAAAGGTTAACTACAGTACCAAGCAATGCATATCAAAAGGTTGTTGCAGATATCTACAAGTACATTGAAAAGACATCCAGAATTGTGCCCCCAAGTTCCAAGGATCTTGTACCTGAACTGATAGGGCTCCAATGCTGGAACCGAAAAGGAGAAGGAAAATTACGGCCAGATGAAGGTGATGCACTATTCAGCCTGTAGAGTGGGATATATGATCTCCAGAAGAATCTAGGTATCCAATTGCCAACACACAACAATGTGCAAACCAAGAAAAACAATGATACAAACAAAATGGCAATAAGAACTCCAGGACTAATCTTCATATGGAATACTTGATAACTCTGAAGCCCCATTCTAGCTGAAGATACCTTCCCAGCTTCTAACAGGGCAACCCCAAGTGTCCATGTTATACTGCCAGAACCAATAAGAATTTGTTTATCTATAATGCGTAAACCCTCTCTCAACAGTAAGACGATGTATGGTGCCCTAAAGCAGTATTGTTCAATAAAGGGCTGTGGAGGAACACTGTTCTTAGCAACTTCCCAAGTTCTTTCACAGAAACCCCGACCTCTCTCCAGTATATCATCGAGTGTTGCTTCTGAAGTCAGGTTAAAGAATCGATAGACGACAAAAAAGCCTGACATTGCATAGAACTGACCATAAGGGCGAGGCAAGCTATTAGGAAGAGCACAAGGTTGTGCATTGCAATCAATTCCTGGGACCCCATTTGACCATTCAGACAAATTGATGGCAACTTTTGCAAGTGCATTACATTTTTCCCAATTCGGAGCACCAACAAGATTCACAGGAATTCCTACTTTAACTCCTTTGCCCGCATTTCTCCCTCCAATCATAGGGCTCACACCTTCTGGGTAATTAGAAACACAGCGAGAACAAGTGTACTTATCCTTATATCCAGAATGCAAGCAAGGATGCCTTAGTTCTATATTTCCCTTGTTTACATCGGCTTTTATGGTTTCTGGAAGGCTTCTAAAAAGTTGAGTCACAGTCTTATCGAACGCATCATTCAGACCATATCCTGAGAGAGAATACGCACTCAAATGGTGGTTAAGAGGGCCAAATTTAAGGTTTAGGCTAGTGTCATTATGCAAGTCTTCATTGGTCTCAAATGTTACCTGCAACGACGATCCACCCAAATCAAGTGCACCAAATGTTGCTTTTTTTGGTGTGTTCCCCAGCATACCCGTATGATAATTGAGAGCTACCCAACCAAAATAAGCTTCCTCCATGCCACTAATAATTTTGATCCAGTCTCTCTGGCATACAAAGGGTGACCTCTTCAGTATGGACCATGCAGTGTCTAGAAGCCATTTTGACTCAGCGCGTGGAAGCCTACGAACTCCGGCTGTGGCGTAAAGAAAGAGAGATGTAGTTTTATGAGCATGCTTTGGTATTTGCTTCTCAGCCCACTGAAGTAGTGGTTTTACTGCAGTCTTCAAGCCAGAAACATTGTACACCAACTTATCAAAACCAGGCTCAGTTTCCATTCGATCATAAGCACGTCCTCTATTAGATTTGCTGCGAAAACCTGTAAAAGTTTTCAGAACAAAAGGGAGATTGCCGTCTTTCCCGTGGTTTATGGACGCCTGATATACATAAACTCGAGTTCCAGTACTTCCACAATCAAGTACAACATAGAATTTGGACACTTCTTTAGACCAATTAGAATAACCATATGCCACAATCATATACATTAGAAGTGCAAACAACAATAAGCACAAGAACACCAATATCACCCGCATCCGTTTCTTCCAGACAAACGAGGTACTTCCTAGGAATCCCTTATCCTTTGAAAAACTTAAGAGCGCACTTTCGTTCTGCAAAGGATGAAATTGTTTTGCATGGTTCATATTCCCATCATTTCCAAGGTTGGGATCAATCTCTTCATGATCATGTTGTTTATATGAAGAGAAGTCTTGAAGAGAAGAGGAGAGTCGCATATTTATTTTATGCCCAGAGTAACCGAAACTCAAACCATGGGCGGCTGAATCTGTCCTTGGTGATGATCCAGACAACATATACGGAACAGTAGGAGCTGAAAAGCGACTTGATGCAGCAGAAAAGATCTCTGCAATTTTACTAAATGCCATTTCTTTATGCTTTGAGAATATTTGAAACTTCACTAGGATAGTGAAATAACATTTCATAAATAAGGGGCATAATCTTTCAAGTAGGCATCTGTCTCCTTGCACAATGGTAAGCAAGTGGTGGAACAGGAACAAAAGCACCAAAAAAGTCCAGCAACCTGGCACCAAATGCAACTATAATCTTTATTCTTTCCCTAAATCCTGAACACGTTAGAGATGAAATAAGACACGCATACAGACACCAACCGAAACATCAGGGATGGTTGCTAAGGCCAACATCTACTGATGAACTATCACTCAAGAACAAATTGAAATAAAACCCACATTCACTGATCTCAGTACTATTTAGATATGTAAATATACTCATGAGGTTAATCATTTTATATGTCACAGAACTGAATTTTCTACTTCCAATGCACTAATTGAGCAGACAACTAATCTAAGAGCTCAAACAAGAAACAACATCAAGATCATCATTTTTTTTCTACATCCTTCAACTACAATGCAAAAAGTGGATAGAAAATTGAGGATCAGGAGGCACCTGTTCGTGAACATGGATACAATGGCCGAGTTCCAGACCCAGATTGAGACCCAGATCCGAGTGAAAGAAGAAAACCAGAAGCTATAGGGACCGTACGGAAATCGGCGGATTTTGCAGAAAAAAATGCCCTAATCACCCAATCGAACAAAGACCTACCGGCCTCAACTCGATCTGCTCTGTTACATCCCCAAAATCCCCAATGTAGAAGATGAAGGAAAAACCCTAATCCGGGGCAGAGAGACTTGCTTGCAGTGTAAGCGAGATCGCGTCGTGTTGTTGGAGAGCAAGTAGTAGCAAGACTTGACCTTGTTGGGTCCTTTTCAGTTCAACTTGGTTGTTGACGACGATTGATTACGCTCTACGCTCTGGTTGTCGATTGCATATAATAATAATATTACATTACAGACTCTTTATTTGATTAATCAGTTTTTTTTAACAAAACATACTTACTCAATTTTAAATCAAATTCTTTTTGTTTCTTGCTAACTCAATAAATTTCAAATTATTTCTATGTTTCTAGTCAAATAAAAAAGATATGTTTACCAAAAAAATGGATTCGGAAATAAATTCCCAAAATGAATGTAGGTTCATCTTCAACTTTTTTTTTTTTTTTTGGAGGAATGGTTCATCTTCAACTTTAACTTTAGGGTTGAATTTAAATCATTGTAGCGAATCATCTGGTAGATCATTAAAACAAATATACAGATAATTGAAAATGAATGTGAGGTCCTTAAAAAGATACCCATAGGTGAAAGACTCACGTCTTTGAGAACACCTGGAGTGGGACGTTGCAGGGTCGTTGTAGACGGCTTGTTGTAATGCTTGTAACGCCTCCTGCGGTGATCTTCGACACAGGAGACGTTGCAGCACGTCTCGCCGATAGATCCTGTAACGATGGAACTCGACAACGCAGGCCCAACGGTTAGTCGCCGACCTAATGGTGATGCACCACGTGTCGACGCCAAAATTTAAAATATCCCTAAATTTCCTATATATACACTATCACCCCTACACAAAATTTACACGGGTTCTCTTCTATGCCTTCTCTCTCAATCTTTTTGTAAAAAAATTTGATCGATCGTTATCCAACATTAGCGAAATTGGCTCAAATGACTCCCCAATAAATGACGAGAGCGGGAGAACAGATGGGAATTCGAATGTCCAAGCGGCTTCACGAGCGGATTTCGGAAAGGGTACATCAAAAGGCAGAAGGTGGGGATGCCAAGGGGTCACAATCGTCGGCGACACCAAAGCAGAGATAGACAGAACGAAATCGAGTGGAAGCACACGAGCGGTTGATGGTTGACTACCTCTATCCTACTTCGGTGTACAACGATCAATAATTTCGACGTCGATACCGGATGTCGAGGGAGTTGTTCCTACGAATCATGGATGTATTGAGTAAGCGGTACGCATACTTTCATCAACAACCTGATGCTAGAGGGAAGCCCGGATTCTCTCCACATCAGAAATGCACAGCATGACTTCGTCAGCTCTATTATGGAATTCTCGCTGATATCGTTGAGGAGTATTTGCGAATGGCGGAGAACACTACTTTGGAGTGTGTCAAGAAGTTCTACTTGGGCGTCATCAAGATTTCCGGACAAACATATCTACGACGCCCGACCGAGGAAGATGTCCGTCGTTTGCTGGAAATCAACAAAGATCGTGGCTTATCGGGGATGATAGGGAGTCTCGACTACATGCATTGGGATTGGAAGAACTGTCTAATGGCATGGGCTGCACAATTCTCAAGTAGATACCACGAGAACGTCCCCACAATCATGCTACCTATGGAAATGGCACACTTTTTTCAGAACATCTAGATCCAACAACGACATCAACGTGTTGAAACCAAGAGGCGGCGAGAAAGGATATCGAACGAGAATTTAGAATCCTATAGGCTCGTTTTCATATCATCACCCGTCCGAGCCGAACGTGGGATAGGAACTCACTCGTAATGATCATGAAAACTTGTATTATTCTCCACAACATGATCGTTGAGGATCAACAGCGTCTGTACCCCATTGATCCTTTGCAAATATTAGTGTCCTGATCGCACCAACCCGACAAGGACCACCACTAGCGGTGAACATCAAAAGTATATCGACCCATATAACAAGGATCCGAGATCGAGAAGTTCATCATTATCTCCATGCTGACCTCATCGATCACATTTGGGCTAAATATGGAGATGACGAGCACAGTTAAAGTAATATAACGTAACAATTTGTATTTCATATTTGGTATAAATAAATTAGTAGTTTTTTTTTAAATTATTAAAAAGTGTAAAAACAACCAAACAACTAGCTCCTACCTCTAACGGGTAGATACCATTGTATAGATAGTGATAGCAGCTAATGGTTTGGAAGAGAGAGAAAGTGAAAATGTGATCCTACTACTATCTCCTACCACTAGCTAGTTGTTTAGTATTGGAGATGCTCTGAACAATCACAATGATTTTTCTAATAAAAAATGAAATGGGGGACAATTTTCTAACACGAAAGAAAAAAATTTCTTTACTTTTTTTTTTCAATGTGAATTTTACATCGTCAATATACATAAAAAAAATATTCAGACATTTAAAATTAATTGCGGTATAAGTTAATAACTCCAATAACGAGATTTTTAGATAGAACGTTGAAGGATGTCACCGCTATCTCTTTCTCAATCCTATGGAGTTCCAATTCACCGTCGCGGGCGGTCTCCTTCTCGGGCCTCGTCTTGTCCGTCACCTGCACCTGGGCATCAATACCTTTGACCTCTCTGTTTCCCCCATCGGTCCCATACGGGTCGTTCTTGTCCACAACACCACCAATCAGTTCATCCTTGGGGACACAACTTCCTCTTCCATCGACCATTTCCCCTATCTGATGCAAAAAACATCGTTCAACCATGGTCCACACGGAGCAACGAAGATCGTGGGTTCATCAATCGGACGCCGCCCTCCTCCCAGGCTATATCCGTCGCCACCCCACCCTTGCGAGCTGACCACAGAAGTAGATGATCTTTTTCCTCCAACCCCAATGATCGCCCCCCGTCCAACGAGACTAACTTACTGAACTTGTGATATCAACACCGAAGACGTCTCTTCATTTATCGCATTTACTTCTGTAGGAATTATGATATCATTTGATGTACCAACTTACTGAACTTGTTCCTTTCTTTTTCTTGGGATTTTATCTTTGGATACAATAGGTCTACCATGCTTCTGGTGTGATTTAGACTCATTTTCTAGCATATTTCCTATTTCTTCATCAAGAAGAGTAATTATACAAGGAACATTAGCTACTGGTATATGTGATTTTATCATAGTCTTAACATTTGTAAATGCATCAGACAATGTATTTGCAACTTTTTGTAAGTGGATAGTCTTCTGAACTTCTAGTTCATATTGATTTGTACGATGATCAAAATGAGACAATGTCAATACACTCTATGCAATTTGTAAGAACCACTCCCGGTCAACGCCAGTCAAATCGGCGAAAAACAGGAAAATTTAAAAAATTTGGACAGACACTTAAATGAACCTAAATTTGACCCCGAGGGTCATACCGGACTTAAGTTGACCCCGATATCGACCAAAGTGAGTTTCGGGGGACTCAGGGCAACTTTCTGACCAATTTGGGAAAGGTTGACTTTTTGTTAAAAAAGTCAACCGAGCGACATTTTGGTCCGTTCGAGGTCCGTTTTGGATCCAAAAAGCTTATCCGTCGTCACAGCGGTACTAGTTGAGCCGTTTCCTTGTAGCCCGTGAAGTTTCGTAATTTCTTGGAAAAAGTGCCCGTTCGGGGCCCGAGACGGCCGAATTTCGCGAATCTGACTGTAAAATATCTAGAAGATATTTTCCAAAAGGGGTGGGACCCACTTGCCACATGTCAAATATGTTGTGGTGTTAGGTGATTTTTGAACAAAACAAGGAAGACCACATATAGGGGTGGTCGGCCACACTTGTGAAAAAGAGAAGAAAAAAAAAAGAGAAAGGAGATAGAAAGAGGAGAGAAGGAGGAGAGAAAAAGAGAAGACAAAGTTAGGGTTTGTCGATCTCTCGACGATCCAACCGACGGATCGTCTCAACGATCGAAGAATCGAGCTCCCGTCATCATTCCCTACGGTGAGCATCTATCCGATTTTCGTTTTGGTACGTTTAAAAGTTAGGGTTTGGGTTAAAACATGTAGACTTTGGATGAGTTGAGGTGTGGGGTTCGTTGGAGGCGTTTGGGAGCGAAAGATGAACGTTTTCCGGTGACCGGAGGCTCGGGGGAGCTCCGACCACCGTGTAAGGTGGCTGGCCGGACCGGGTGGTGGCTGGCCGGAGCTAGGACCGGTCACCACCATGGTGAACCGGCCCAAGCCACCCACGGCCAAGGGTGGCCGGGTCGGGCCCACATGCTCGGGTCTCAGGTTTTCGTGTTCGCGTGGTTTAGGACGTTCCCCAAGTAGTTAATCCACACCCGGAACGAATTTTGGAATTAAATTGTAAAAGTTGTAAATGACGGGTTTAGAAACTTTAAACGCGAATTAAATTGCTCGGAAGTCGGAAATTGATTCCGTCGATTGCGTTGGAACCCTTAAATTATTCTAAGACCGTAGAAACGAAAACGGGAATTTTCGGAGCCCCAGAAGGGCGTTTTCAAAACCCGGGCAGATTCGCCGAGCCGGGCGAATCGGGCCTTTCCGTGTCCATTATCGACAATGTCGAGTAATTGGGAAGTTTGGGAGTGATCGACATTGTCGGGGTTGCGTTTGGGCGTCAAGTGTATCAAAATTCAGTTTATGCCTGCGAACTTAAAAGTGTTTTTAATTGTGTTCTTATTAGATCGTGCCACCGACAGAGGAAAGGGAAAGCTAGGCGAGTGATCGTGAGCACGCCGGAGCTTGGTTGTGAGCTTTTGGGAAAGCATACGAGGTAGGGAAAAGTAGCCGGATCTCGGCCCTGACTAGGGAAAGTTAACGGTAGAAATGCATGTGACACTTGGGTGTCGTGGGTTGAGTAAGTTCATCGAACAATAGAAAGGCAGGCGACACCGGGTGGTGTCGTATGGTACGGGAACGTATCAAACAATAGAAATGCATGTGACACTTAGTAGTGTCGTAGGAGCAGTGAACATATTGATATTCGAAATACTGGAGGCATTTGGTTATGCCCGGAGGTTGATTGTATTGTTGGTGTCTTGGGTGGCCATGAGTGCCCGTGGGGTTGTTGAACCCGTATTTTACTGTTGGTGTGTCTTGGGTGGTCATGAGTGCCCGTGGGGTTGTTGAACCCGTATTTTACTGTTGGTGTGTCTTGGGTGGCCATGAGTGCCCGTGGGGGTTGTTGAACCCGTATTTTATTGTTGGTGTGTCTTGGGTGGCCATGAGTGCTTGTGGGGTTGTTGAACCCGTATTTTACTGTTGGTGTGTCTTGGGTGGCCATGAGTGCCCGTAGGGTTGTTGAACCTGTGTTGTTGCTGTTTGTTGAACTTTGGTTGTGGACTGTCTCTTCCCGAGGTTGGGGGCCCGCCTGACAAGAAAGGGGTCCCGTGGTCGCGCGCGTGTGCATTGTTCAGACGAGGTTGGGGGCCCACCTGACAAGAAAGGGGTCCTGTGGCCACGTGTCGTGGGGGTTGGCTTGCCTTCCGGGTTAACCACCGGTAAAGTTGTGCATTCTTCGGCGATGGAGGGCAGCTCCCCTTCCGACTAGCTATCGGAAAAGTAGCTCTGTATATATCGCTAACAGGTCGACCGCCTGGCCCGACAGAGACCGGGGGAAGTTGCGTGGGGCAGGCTCAAGCCCAGCCGGTTAGCAACCGGTACTGAGCAGCTGGAGTGCGATCCTTTGTGATCTTGTTTGGTGTGCGATCCTTTGTGATCTTGGGTGTTGTGTGGTTATCTTTTGTGTCTTTGGTGGAGGTCGTAACCGCTGTGTCAGGTCTACATTACGTGTCCGGGTGTTGAGTTGGTTGGGGAAAGTAACAGTTTGTGCGTCAGTCGGGTTACTTGAGTTGGGGATCGTAGTCCCCGGTGTTTTTTTTGTTGTTGGTGTTTCTGGCATTGTCTGCTAGTATGCCGTAGTCAGTCTGGTATCCGTGGTGGTGAGCGAACGCTCACCCCTAGCTGCTTTTCCTACAGGTACTGTTCGCGGGACGGACTAGGTGAGTTCTCGAAACTTGAAGAGCTGGGAGCGGGGGTCCGGGTTTCCTTTTGAGTTTAGTGACGTACGCCATGTCTTTTGTCCGCTTGTTTGGACGTATTTTTGAGTTGTAAATTGTTATTTTGATTAACTAAATGGTGATTTAAAGTGATTTATTTAAAAGGTTTAAAAATGGTTTTATTGTTTTACCGTTCGCGTTCCGGGTTCGGTTCTACTGAATTTGGGGTGTGACACAATTTATTGTCTTTCTTTTTCAAACGTTCTTTTATCTCCACCTAATGCAGGAACAATTATCTCATTGAATTGATTGTCAAAAAATCGTGCCGTAAATATATCACATGTCATGGGTTCCAATATATCTATGTGAATTCTTTCTAAAATATATTAGACATTTTTTTGGTCCGTAGAAAAAACAAATTTTATTCAACCTAAATTGATACACTCAAGAGAGATACAAATACGGGAAGAAGAGAGAGAAAAGGAAAAAATGGCCGAAGCATTTTAATCACTTCTAAGGAACACATTGGAAGTGCCTTTATCGCCACGAGATGAGGTGAAACCAAAATATTTGCACATGGCCCAATCCCACTTGGCTTCATATTTTTACGAAGGGAACGAGATGGGCTAACGTTTTTGGGCATTGGTGGGCGCCTCTTTTTTGCCGTTTGAGTCTGCGATTAGTCTGGCGAAGAAGAGAGTTGGGGTCAAGCGAAGGAGATTGGATGTCCGATATGAAGGACAAAAATGAGTAGAGTTGAGCAACAAAGAGATCGGGCCTTGAGGGCAGGGCCTGAAAGAGACTGGTCTACCACATGGAAAAGGTCCGGTTCTTCTTTACTTGTATTGAAGACATGTGTGAGATTGAAGCGGTGTTAGGAATTAAAAATTTGGAAACCGTCATCACGCCGATTCGCATTACACGAGGCTTCGTGAGGAGGTGAAGGGACTTGACGTTGTTGAGCATAAACTGACGAAGAATTTAGGTGAGATGAGGGCTCAACCGAGGCCGAATTGACTGCCGGAAAGATGTCAAGGAAGATTTGACGAAGAAAGGACCAGTTGGTCACTTCAGAAGCATGGAAGTCAGCTGAGTTTAGGAAGGAGACAAGAAACACTCCTATCCCCAAAAATCTAAGCTAAATACCACCAAGAGCTTGAGGAGGACTACTTGGAAGAACCACCCCTATCACATTGCGAGAGAGAAACTCGAGCTAGAGCAGGGAACCATAGACGTGACAACCGCTGAGAAAGATTTGGATCCCTGTACTACATTTCTGAAGGAGGAAGGCTTGAGGCAGGCTCGGGAGGAGCGGGCTCCGATCTTCGAACAAAACTATGAGGAGGGCCTAAAGAGAATTCCACAATCAATCTCTCTGAGCCGAATGCATCTGAAAAACGGTTGTGGCAGTTGCGAGGGGCGGAAAGAAGATGAAACCGAACTTCTTACCAAAGGTGATGAGCTTCGAAGTGAGGTGAGCTCGGTTAAGGGGAACTAGATCGGTAAAAAGGACGAAGAGATCCTCTTGAGTGTACGTCAAAGGGAGGTTGCAGACGAACACTAAAGAGGAAGAAGAGGGAGGTGAGGAAGCAGGTTCAAGAGGTTTTGCAGCCATTGTTTTCTACTTCTGTTGTTTTGTAAGGATCACGAAAATTGGTCGGCCCTATCTGTTGATGAGTCAAAGACGTCTAAAAATGTTAGACACTTAGTCGCAATTTTCATTTGAGATGGTCTTGTAATAAGTTTTTCTTGAAAACAAGCAACACATAGATAGTCTTTTGACAAAAGGACGTTTTTACTCTTCAGCGTATGTCCATGTGAATTTTCTATTGTTCTTCGTATCATTATGGAACCCAGATAGCCTAAACGATCATGTCATATCATAAAATTTGATGGGTCTATTGGTTTTTGGTTTATCACCATATTGGATTCAATTGGAATAATAAAAGTATAATAGAATGTAGAACTATATGAAGGGAGTTTTCCACAATTTCTTTTCTCCCCGAGACCATGGACGTGATGTATAACCATTCAATGTCATTTTCATTTGTTGTCTCAATGTGATAACCATTTCGGAGAATATCTTTGAAACTTAACAAGATTCTTTTTGATCTAGTTGAGAACATTGCATCATTAATAATAAATTATGTATCATTTAGTAACATTACATCGGCTCTTCCAGAGCCTTCAATAAGATATCCAATACACCAGATATTGTGTTCAGTTTAGCTTTACCTAACACAAGATGTGAAAAATATTTTCTCTCTCAGAATGGTATGTGGCCGCATCGCACAATCTGCCAAACAAAGTGATTCTCCGTTGCTTTTAACATAATTAGAGAAACTTTTGTCCATAGTTCTTCATAAAACAAATAAATAAAACTAGAACAAGAACTCCAAATGTTTCATTTTGCAATAAAAAGGTAGCTCTTCCGATGCCCTTTATTATATTTGTAGCACCCATAATGGTATTCATGTTTGCCTCGATCAAGGTCAGACGTAAAAAAATATTTTTTTTGTCTATCAGAATTGTATGTGTTTTTTTTTTTTTTGAAGAAAGAATTGTATGTGTTGTGGTACTATCAACAATACACATATCTTTATCATTTCTTTAACTAGATAGATCACTTCTGGGATCCATATACATAAGAATATGACATAAATATTGATACAAATCATCCAAAAATTGGCGCATAATCATGATACTTATGTTCCCGTCATCATTCGACAAACGAGATAGAGACATTTGATTAGATCTTAAGGATCAAAGTCATGAATAAAGTCTGTTTATACCCTTTCTTATTTGCCTTCCATTAAATCGTTGATTGTACTTCAGGTACGCAATCAACTACATTTACAAAATATAATTTCCATCACGTTCATGAGTTTTCCTTTGATGGGTCACATTCTTTCTTTTGCCTTTCATACTCGTTCTTCTTCTAGTGGTACACATTATTTTTTTATGGAACTGGAAATAATCACTCTCATGACCATGACCACGACCACAACCACGTTTGGGGCATCGACCTTGCTTGGGTCTAAATCTATCCATATTTTATCACATTCACTTCAGGGAATGGAGTGCTGCCAACAAGGCGAGTTTGATGGTTTTCAACAATAATTCATTATTTCAGTAATAAATATGATAAGTCTGATTTTTTTCGTATTCTCGATAATGCTACTTTAGGAGCATACTAGATGGAAGAAATGTAGAGGAACACATTTTTCATTGATTATAAATAATATGATGACGCATGAAAATATTTTCTTTGATCTATCCTGCAGGGATCATCAATTTAGAACTTCAGGTCTTTATGTAAGCTTCAGGTCACATTTTTTCTCCAGCAATTGTATGCATCTTGTTTACTTGAATGACATGTTCATCTTCATAATATCATGACTTGTGTAAACTTCATGTTACACATATCGAATATACATAATGACCACACAAATATAATAAGTATATATTATGATCACACAATGAATGAACGGATGTGGTAAACATTATAATGCAGAAAATAAACATAACCGCACATCGAGTAAACTCGTGGGGTAAGAATTAGATATACATATGACTACACATCGAGAGAACTTGTGGGGTAACCAATATATAAATAACTTCATAGAAAAAATTTAGGCTCAAGCCTTAGACACAAGTTATAAGCTTCGGGTTTGTGGTCTGTCATTTAGTCATAAAAGTAAGTTTCAAGTTTATACTTCGAACCAAAACTTCAGGTTTTGTTATCATTAGGTACATGTGAACTTCGGTCCACACTATTTTCAGTAAGTTATATGACCCACGATCTTTAATCCAGCACTACCAAACCCAAAGGAGACATCAGCACCTCACTCCCGTTTATAGCCTGCACCGCACTTAAGCAGTCCGATTCAATGACTCATGCATGCCATCCAGCCTCATAAATCCTCGAGAGCGCCTTGTTTATACACATCATCTCAATAAGCCTGCACCGCACTTAAGCAGTCCGATTCAATGACTCATGCATGCCATCCAACCTCATAAATCCTCGAGAGCGCCTCGTTTATACACATCATCTCAACGGCGTCCTCGAGAGTGCCGTTGCAACACATCGTTACAACGCCTGCGCCTTCTGTTGGAGGTGCTCTAATAGACCCAATTTTTTAAGAGAGAACAAAAATGATTGTTATGGATCTAATAGTCCTAACGGATCTACACCACTGTGGATGCTCTTAACCTTAAGCCTTAATCAACCAGACCAGCCCTAAAAGGCAAGTAAAACTCAACCGTGAACCAAAATAAGTAGAAGCCTTGATTCAATATCAGTACTGGTCATGGAACCCTTACACAAGCCAAGAACCAATATTGAACGCTAGGCTAGCACAAATCGCATCCATCCATATGAACATATGTGAAAAAGTCATAGTCATGAAAAACTTTACATTTCATCTCCTCACATTTACACTTTCAGTAACGTGGTCAACAGCCCAGGAAAGATATGTCCTCTTCACCCATCTTTGAGGATGAGAGGTTCAGAGCTTCGAGGTATGATACCGATACCCGCCTGTCTTTCTCTGTAGGATGCCCAAGTCACCACATAAAGGCCGGCAACAATCAGTAAACCTCCCGCTACACTGTAAAAGGAAACACAAGTAAATTTTGATACCTTACATCGACAACTACAACCAAACCGATAAGATAACATAGTGAAGAGAAGTAAATATGAGTAAAACCTTCCCAAATAGATCGGGCTTCCAAGAAAGATCATAGAGAGTATAGCAGATGCAGCGGGTTGAAGAGGATTGTATAGAGCCACTAAAGAGGGGCCCAAGATCTTATTGGACCATGTCAATAATCCATAGTTAAGCGCAGATGCAACAATACCCTGTAAATAGTATATCATGAAAATGTAGAGATGTTCAAAACATTTCGCTTTTCTATGAATACAAAGATATAAAGCGTGCAAGTGAAAAGAAGAGAAGAGAAGCGTGTACCCTAATTTAAGATTTAATGATGAAAATGGCACTTATATATATATAAAAACACAAGTAATTATAAAATAATTTGTTCATAAAGAGCAAACACCATGTTTTTTTATATATAAATGGTATTTTCATCATTAAACCTCAAATTAGGGGAAAGTGAAATGAAAAGTAAAGTTCTTCGGGTGAGTTGATACAATTTAAAGTATAATTACCCCTTTTGCAAATGCAAGGGGTTATGTTTGCTGAAATGTAAAGAGAGCTATTTCACATAAGAATCCACAACTGCTTGAAGACTACAGCCAGCTAATATGCATGCGTGTGACTAAATAAACTACTAATTCCAAAATGCTAAAGTTATCTAAGGAGAAGAGAGAAGTTTAACTATTCAAAGGAACCAAAATATTTATAAACTAGTACTTCTGACAAACCCCATATAAAACGAGAACACAAAGCATCTGCCTAAAATCGAGTTTCAAAAATAAAGCACCAAAATAATTCCAAATCAGATTTATGACAAAAAAAACTAAAAATAATTCGATTTTCAGGACTCGAGTTTCAACAAAAAAATCAATCAGAGACTTACAGCATAAGTAACTGCGAGAATTTCGGACTGTGTCAAATTCCAATCTGTCGCCTCATTTGACAAGAAAAATGCAGTGAACACCATTAACATAGCACCAAAAAAGTAGGAATATGCTGTGACTGATAGGTTGGCAGGATATTTCTTCAGGACTGGTGCCTGAAAATTCGTCATAGATATAAACTGAACATTAACAAACATAAGAACTGAAGCTTTAATACAACAAATTTAGTATACCATATCCTTGACACTTTGGGAAATAAGTTTTCGGAATACTTGCAAAAACTTGTTGTGAACTATGCGTGTTTTGCAATTACTATCGCTGAACTAATTTTTTTTTTTTTTTGCAAAACACATCCCCCAACAATTCTCCGTCTGCGAATCCACTAACAGGGTTAATTTTTTTGCAAAAAGTCAAAAGTAACCATGCAAAAGTGTATATAGGAGGGTTCCAAATTGCAAAACATGTATACACGAGGGTTACGAACTGCAAAACTCATACAATGTACAGGGAAAAACTGTCATTTCTAAAAAATTGAAGCCACATGATTGTCACATGACTAATTTCTGTTAAAGATAGCGGATTTGCAGACGGACAATAGTTGGGGTGTTTTTTGGCAAAAAAAATAGTTCATCGATAGTATTTGCAAAACGTGCATAGTTCACCGCAAGTTTTTGCAATTATCCCTAAATCTTAAATCATCATCAATTGCAACGAAAAAGTGCAAACAAAATAATTCTAAGATTAATTCCACAAATGCAATATTTATTGTAATAAGGGATAACGTCGATTCCTAGCCCAATCGGAAAGGTCATTTGCACATCCTAACCGTGCTCCACCTTTTGTGACAGATCCTAATACAAAGGTGGTACACGTTTACTAAAAGTACCAGTCACGATTAAAATAATTATGAAAAAGGGGGTTAGAATTTGTAAAAAAGTACCACCCTTTATGCTACTTTTTGTAACAAAATACCACCTTTATGTTACTTTTTGTAGCAAAAAACCACCTTTGTGTTAGGATCTGTCACAAAAGGTGGAGCATGGTTAGGATGTGCAAATGACCTTTCTAACTGGGCTAGGAAATGACGTTTTCCCTTGTAACAAACCCTTTTAAACATGCCTCATTTCCCATCAAGAGAAACCAGCCTTACCTGAATGGCTAGAAAGGCAGCCATGCACATACAATTTCCCAATAAGCATAAAACTCCAAGGTGCCAGTGATCAATCCCAAACTCCAGAAAAGTAGAGACTAACCATCCAGCAGGCTCTGGTTGACCCTTGGCACTTATTTCATTGTGTGTTGTGAACTCCATTTCCTTGTCTCCAATCACAACCGGTCCCCGAAAGATAACCATAAATATGGCGCCGAAAACACATACAAGTGTACCTCCAACCTTTGCCTGACCTTCAACCCTGAGTAAATTCACTTTCTCTGTACTGCAAGCATGGGTTTCTACATGACATTAGCCATGTAGCAATGAAACCAAAAAAAAAAACAGATACATGCAAATGGGGAAGACTGGAACTAACCCCATGACTACTGCCAAGAGAAAGGTGAAGACCGGAATTGCAGGCTGGATGGCAGCAGCATAAGTTGGGTTCGTATAGCCAAGACCGATAAGAAACAAAAGCTGGTTGCCAAATATGCTATATGAATGTGAAGAATAGAGCAAAAAAAATGATTTCAATTGATTCGTTGTGAAACTGCAGCAAAAGAATAATAATAATAATAATAATAATTGACATGTGGAACAATCTGTAAAGACCATCTAAACTTACCCAGTTAATCCAAGAAAGAAGAATGAGAAGAGAAGGTGTCTTGTGATAGGAAGTCGAACCCTCCTACAAGCAATTAAGTCAAAGATGTTTTAGATTTGAACAAATGAGCTCATACCCATAAATTATATCATAGGAACTAATGAGATAAAAGCATTGAAGAAACTGGAAGAGGCCAGTCAATCAACCCATTCAATCAAATTCAATTCAATTCAATTCAGTTTTGATCAATCATCAAAAGGACAAATTAAAAGTGGAAGAACAAAACCACCAATACACCACTCGATAGACTTAAGATCTCTAATTGGTACCTCCAAACTGTAAATTCGGAAGAATGTGAACATGGGTCTTGCCGTTGAGCGGATCAAAACAAAACCCACAAATCATTCAGCAGCATTCTACAGAAGAGCTAAGCAAATCCCTAAATACATTTTTCGCAGATGGATAAAAACGTCAACTTTTAAGGAGAAGGGTGAGAGGAACGATTGAATCGGGCAAACCTTTCACGGACGTAGGCGACGGGGGCGAGGATGAGGAGGGCGAGGAGGTCGCGGAAAACGCAGAAGACGAGCTGGTTGATGCCGACGTTGAGGGCTACTTTGGTAATAACGTGGTATCCGCCGTTGAAAAGCTGAACCATCGCCATGGCGGTATGAGCCTTCCAGGCGTCTCCTCCGGCAGCGGCCATGACGGACCTTTTTCCTCTCTTCCTGTTCCAGGGCAAGCCGAGCAGAGAAGCGATCATATATTGAAATGTCAGAAATGGAGATAAGAGGAAGAAAAAAGATAAGAGAGGAGAGGGTAGTTAGGTGGGGACGACGTCTGTGTCAATGGGGTTGGGGTTGGGGTTGCTGGTGGTGCTTACGGCAATGAAGACGAAATGGATCTATCATCCATTCATCATTCTTCATTTGCAAGGGAACAAAAAAAAATCGTCTTTCCATCTTTAGCTTCGTGTCTATCTAATTCCTTATTGGGGTAGTCGCACATTTTCGGTGTATCACCTAGTTATGTAAATCATAACTTTCAGAGCTTTGGTAGCGGTCTGCCCAAGGGTATCACGTTTTAGAAGCGTTTTGAGGACGACGTTTTGTAAACGAGGTAGATCGGCGATTTTATTGGCGTTTTCGGCACGACGCTAACAATAACGTCGTAAGTTTAAGTCGGTCGTTAAGAACGAATTTGACCAATGATCGATTGATATCCGTGCCAATAGTTTCACTGTAACTGCATGGGTGACGCATAAATTCGGCCTCTACCCGATTTCCCCTATTTAAACCCCGCCTCCTTCTTCCTAATTCAATAACGTCGTAAGTTTAAGTCGTAAGTTTAAGTCGGTCGTCAAGAACGAATTTGACCAATGATCGATTGATATCTGTGCCGATAGTTTCCCTGTAACGCATGGGTGACGCATAAATTCGGCCTCTACCCGATTTCCCCTATTTAAACCCCGCCTCCTTCTTCCTAATTCAAATCATTTCTCTGATCGTCATGTATTTTGATCGTTTTGTTGGTGGGGAGGATTGCACCGTTCCGAAAATGCAAGAAACAACACTCGATGATGAGGTCACTTATGACTGGTCCGGGCCTGAGGTTACCGAAGATAATCAGGACCCTCCTAGCGGGTTGAGGGTTCGTTTTCCGAATTCATCTTCGGCGTCCCATGGTTCGGGATCGTCCAACCAATCAAGTGGGTCGAAACCTAGAAGGTCGCGGATCAAGTGAAGTATCGTGGAACTGTTGTAAAAGTCCCCATCTAGGCCCCAAAATCTGTAAAAACGCCTGACTTACCGCCTCACCTAGTTCCAAAATCTGAGAACCATCCGACTCACTGTCCCGCATGATTAGTCCGAAACATGAGACTCTGTTTTGTGAAATTAGACCTTTAAAACAAAGATGAGAAGATGAGAGACACACTATGTTTGTAATGGTCTTGAACTTTTTGATAAAAAGAATATAGAGGACGTGTTCCTCTTTGGTGGTTTATATTATAATTTAGATTTTTATTAAAATTTAGAGTAAAAATGAGAGCATTATTAGTTTTTTTTTTGTATCTTGACACTTGATATTTTTTATATTATATAAATATAGTATATATTTTGAATTTTTATTATATTTGTGTAATATATATTTAATAATAATTAAAAATATTAAACAAAATCCGCCTAGGCCACGATTAGTTCTCGCCTAACTCATAGGGTCCTCACCGCCCGGCTAGCGCCTATCACTTTTTATGACCATGCCTGGTGGGGGAACGTCTTGTTTGTGCTTGGATGAAAAACTCAATTGACCCTATTTTCAAGAATAGTAAGAAGGAATAAGACTACTAGGATGATATTATGAAAGAGGTGGAACTCATGCGGGACAATGATTTGAAGCATTCTGGAAAGAATTACAAGAATCATTGACAATAACCAGAGAGTAATGAAGTTCCATAGAAACTTCACACGCGTAATCACCTTAGTAGGGGGTCTGATGACCAATCAATAAAACTAGTTGAGGAGATGTATACGAGGGATGAAAAGTATGAGTTCACATAAAAATATTAGTGGAAACTTATGAAAGATCAACCAAAGAGGATTGCACGATAATTTGCCCACCTCCTACTGCAACTATTCCACATGTTGAATAAGCCAAAAGCAAAGTCAATTTGTATAATTTATTTTGGGGAAGTTACCTTTATGTACTCTAAAGTTTTGGCCGCGTACAAAACAAATTTTAAGCAAGTTTTCGACATTTTTATTTTGTTTTCTAATTTTTAAAGGTATGTAAATGATATGTGACCAGTGTATAAGACATGTAAATGTTATGTAACCAATTCATAAAAACATGTAAATCATTTGTGACCAAAATTTTGGATATCGTATTGGACATTTTTAAACTTTGAGACTCTTAAGGTACGTGACCTATATTTTAAGGTACAAAAAAAGTAGTTTCCCCGTTTATTTTTATGGTGTTTGTGTTATGTGCCTTTGTCTAAATAAATCTGTGATGTTTTCTCTTTGATTAGACACAAAACTCTAAAATGAGTTTGGTATGATTTATACATATTTTCCTCTCTTTTTTTTCATATTCTTCTCTTGTTTTGCTTGAACGTTAAGTTTGAGATCAAGAAATATACTTTCAAAGTAAAATTTGTAAGATGAATTTCACTTAATTACGAATTCACTATCACGACCATGTAATTACATATATAGTTGTGCTTTATGAATCAGATATAATTTCAGTTTTAATGATATTATGCTTTATGTCGGCTAAGAATTCTATTATAAAAAATTACTGTGTATATATTTTTTTTATTTGATCACATGTTGTACATCTTTATTTAACACGAGTTTTGTAATTTTTTGTTGTATAAGAGTTGATAACAAGTGGTGAACTCATATACTATTCCATCACCTCTATCTAGAATTTTCTACTCTCTTCTACCCAGACTCCCTCCTCCTTTAACCCTAGCTCGCCGCCAGTGGCTCTCGGGGTCTTCCCGACCTTTGGAATCACTGGCGGTGGACGCCTCTCACTTGCCCTTTCGTCTCTCATTTCCTTCTCTCGGTCTCTTCCCCGGTGAAGCGCGGCAGTCAGTTCTCCTCGTCGACGGTGGTGGCTGCCCAGATCTGGGCGTCGCACGTCCTTCTCTTTGCAGATCGACGCAGATCTGGTAGTCCTGCTCAGTCTGTGCTCTGGTTTGTCGGACCCTGCTCCTTCATTGTTTTTGGGGGATGGGGAGTGTCGGCTCCAGCCGTGCCGCTCTAGCCCTCTTCTTCGTTGGCTCGTCAGGCGCCGGAAAGGTTCAGATCTGATCGTGGGTCGACTTTCCTCTTCGATTTTGGAGAGGATAGTTGCAGATCTGGCTTTTTCTTGCCATGGTGATATCTTCATCCGTGTAGCTGTGATGAAATGAATGCTCTATGGTTTTAGGTGGCTCTGCTTGTCCCAGACGTGGCACTCTCTTCCTGGTGGTGGATCGATGCGGTATCGATGTTTGTTGCTGCTGTGGAGTCCGACTTTCATCTTGGTTGTGCCGCCCCGCTCTCTGGCCAGATCTTGGATCTTGAGGTCGGTAAGGCTTTTCATCCCTACCGGTCCTTATTTGGTTTCCTACTCTCTCCCTGACCCCGCTATTTTCATTGGATCTTCTAGAGTTTCTGGCCACTTCTGTGGTTCTGTCTCGCCGGTTATCGGTGTTGGCCGCCGACGAGAACTCTGGGCAGTGATGCCTCAAGAAGACATGTGTCAAATTTTTAGGTTTTGGGGATTCTCTTCGGTATTTCTCCCGGCCGAACACGGTGCTGGTTGCCGACAAGTCCTTTGCTCTCTGTTAAAAGGGGTTATAGGTTCTTTGGAGAATGAGTGGTTGTAATTCCGATTTAGACTTGGGTAGGGGTGTCTCGGGTAGATGGAGGCTATTAGCTTTTCCAGTGCTTAATGGTAGTCAAATATAGTTTTTAGGCCTATTTTAAAAAAATGTGCTTCATAGTGGATAAATTCAGTTTGTATAACTATTCTTGGTTATTGCTTTAGCTTCATAGCCTCCATTCAATGTGTTTTGTGTTCTTCTCCCATGTTGATGTTTGGTGTTGTCCAAGTTGTTCAAGTTGTAATTTCCATGTGTAGAGATGTGTTGTTGCGGATCCTTGTTTTGGATGGCTCTTTAGGTTGTATCCTACCCTGCTATTCTCTTCGAAGAGCATGTTTTTAATTATACTTTATTGATAAAAAAAAAACAAGTAGTGAACTGATTCAAATCCCGATGGATACATTTGTTTGAGAGTAAGTGTGGGTCATAGGTTAGATTAGACTAAAATAGAATTTCCTTGTATTTCTCTCTGATAAACAAAAAATAACAAGTGGTGAACAATCAAAATAAAAATAAGGTATCTTCTAACTAAATGCAAACAAGATTTGACCTATACATAAATAGACTTCCAACGCGTATGAAAATTTTATAAATGAATAAGAGATGTATGATAAATCATATAGTTGCTATTGTATAATTATTAATATTTTATTAGTGTAATAACATAATATATGGAGTATGATATTTATTTGCTCAAATGATAAAATTGTTGAAGTATCAATTCCTTATGTACTTTGAAAAGGTCATTCCTGAATTTTCCGATTAGGCCCCAAGAATCGTTAGGTCGACCTTGTTTTGAGTCATGGAATATATTGAGGTTCTCATTATGCCCTAAATCATCATTCTGAAATGCATTTCCTCTCTAGTTGACCCTCGTACAAGGGATTAGACTATTGAGTATGTGGCATGCGCATATTGATAGCTTATTAATCAGAAAAGGATGATACAAAAGCAAGCATAATCGTAAAAACTAAAATACTACCGAAAATTAAAGAGTGAGACAAATTTCCTGACCATAGGTACCAGATGTTAAACCTATAACCAGAGACCTAACTAATCTAGGGACAATCTAGTGGATTACTGCTTTGAATTGTAGTTTTGTAAGTCTATCCATACCAAAGAGGTACGAAGCAGACATGCGGTGGAGGCGGAGGCACATGCGAGGATGGTGGCAGGAGTAGAGGCGACATCGGCTCTAATGGCAGCGGAGGAGGTGCCGGTGACGACGTTGGTGGTAGAGGATGAAGTAGGGTGCTAGGTCGTGAGCGATGGTGGATGAGGTTGGCATCATCGTAGGAGGAGGTGGTGATAATTTTCATAGGCATCACTTGATTTCTTATTATGCTCTACTGTTTTTTTTTTCTTTTTACTTGCCTACTCTAGTTGAGAATGTGTCTTTTTTTATCAGCAAAGCAAATATATATAAAAAAAATCATCTTTTAGAATATGAAAGTTGAGAATGAGCCTCTTCGCTTGTTGCAATTTTTACTTTATTTTGAACCTTATTTGGTTTTTGGTTTATGGGTTTCTCCATGTGTTTCTCAACCCCGTTAATGCATTTATTTATTTCTAATAATTAAAAAAAATCCTTGGTCAATAACTCTCTCAAACTAGTTTCGGCATTTCGACGTCCTCTATTTTCAAATCGCTCAGCTTGCTATTCTCCATTTCAACTAAGAATTCTCTCATCATATGTTGCGTCGACTATTCGCCTCCAACAGACTACAATGCTCTCAACTGTCACACCACTCACCAACTATTTTCAATCTCCAATGTACCTCAATAAAACTCTCCAGAATCTGTTTAGGAGTTTAGGGTTAGGGTGGATCCTAGGGTCAGGCAACAGGGTTCGATTCTTATTGGATGTGTGGATTGGAGAGGCTCCTCTAAAAGATAGGTTCCATCATCTTTATCACATCTTTAAGGATCAAAATGAGTGTGTTTCAGATTTGTGGGTAAGTGATGGATGGGTATTGAGGTTTAACTATGCTCCACGGGGTCGGGTGCTGTATATGCAAATTATTTGAAGGATGTTGTTAGGTCTTATTCAGTCTCATCGAGGATAAAGGATTCTTGTACCTGGGTTCCCGGAGGTAAGGAGTTTTCGGTGAGGAACGTTTCGAGGTTGTTAGAGAGGCAGGGTGCGAGGAAACCATAGGTCAAAGTGTTGTGCATGTCGAATACCCCCCGAAGTTGGCCGCATTCGCTTGGTTGGGATGAAAGGGGGCCATCCCAACAAAAATGTTCTTGGAGGAGAGAGGGGTGGGCATCCCCCTATAGAGGTGTTGGTGTCCCTTTTTAGATTGGCTTTCGAGAATTTTTCGCATCTTCTGTTCCAGTGTCAGTTCGTTTGGTTAAGTTGGGCTAAGGTGGTGGATATTCAGTGGGGTGCCCCGGGGATGTGAGGAGTTTTTTTTTTTGCAGGGTGGCAATCTTTAGTCCCGAGGTTTGTGAGGAAGATTTGGAACCCAATTTGTACCTTAGTGTTTTTGGAGGTTTTGTTGGCTCGGAATAGGCTCGTGTTTAGTCAGGAGGTCCCAACAGTGGAAAAGGTGGTAGCGAATGTGCATGTGGTAGGGTGGGGGTTGGTAAGGCTGTTTGGCCGAAAGTATTTGAGGTTTCACTCTTGAAATGGTCTAGAATGCATGTGATGTGTTGTCGGAGTTCCCTTAGATCCAATTAGGAGGTTTGGTTTGAGTTTTGCATCATGTTCGATTTGAGGCATTTCTGTTTTGTGTTTTAAGTTTCTAACTTAAAGATTTCTTCTTTCTTATGTCGGGGGAGCTTTTATACAACTTCTTTGATAAAAAAACACTCTTAGTCTCTCGTCTTCATTGCGGTGTCGTCTCCTCTCAACCTCATCTCATCCTCCTTCAACTTTACGAGTTCTCAATTCGCCCGAAGTCCAATAAGGTGAATTTGTACTCAAAATCTTATTTGTTAACAGGTCATGAGTTTGGTACTCCATTAGTTGTATGTATACATATGGATGCAAGTGATACGGGTCAGTCACTTATCCGCCCATGAAGATTCCTAAACTAAAGTCAAAACTCCATCATTGATACATGCTACTCAAGATTTTTTTAAGCGGACAACGAGAATAATATATTAATAAAAGAAAATCTCTGGAGGTACTGACCCAAAACGGGTCACCCAGGAGAAAACAGCCAATTGAAATAATATAAGGAAACAAATAAAAAGTCCATACATCGTGGGACAACTATGAAATTGAAAAAGTACTCTTTCACCGAAGTGATTTAAGGATGTCGACGGGAGAATGCTACGATAGCGGCTGAGGCAACCGGTACAACGGTTGAAGACTGTGGGGTAAGGCCGAGTGAACCTTATGGTCAGAATAGGCACCGATCGACTCTTGACTGTGCTCCTAGAGAATACTTCGTAAACGGTCGAGACCACTAAAATAGTTGCTGAAACCCGAGAGTGACAGCCTGGGAAGTCTTGTGACCAAGGACTTAGATGGCTCAAATGGACTAAGCACCCTCCCGAATAACTAATTGACGTCATCCTCCTGATGATAATGAGGACCTGTAAAAATGTAAAAATGTTGGTTCTTGATCTGATTGGAGAATGTTACGTCGGTACTTGGCGGAATCGATGCCACCCTATGGTCAATGAGGGAGGAGTACCCACAGACCCCGCATCGACCCCCCGATTACTCTTTGGGAGAGGCGAGGGTGCTTGCCGCCCCTCGCCGGTTCTCGTGATGCCCCATTAGACTCCACAAAACCCTTCGAGTCCATAAGTGCACGCGAACGACGCACACCTCCATCCTCTGCGTCATTGTCGTCAGTTGGTCGTGGTCCACACGTAATCTCACTATCATCGCACTTAACTTCTACCGCCACCTCCTTGACATCGATCGGTCGCACTCCCCAAGCGATGGCACCATCACCACGCAAAACCACAATCCCCGATAAGGAGGTGACACACAACTCTCGCCACAGTCGATGGAATCTCTGGACCCCTCGACGAAACATCTGAGGGTCTCATACAACACCACCATGGGTTTACCAAAAAGGCATCCTGCCCATCAGACATAAAGACCTCCACAAAACTTTTCTGCACACATGGACAACAAAATCGTCCAGCAAGATCGCCCTTTTGCACTCTCGTCCACCGCTTAACGCAGAAAAGACGACTACAAGCGGAACTTCTAAAGCGTACTCCGTATTGGGCACACGGGAGGGAAGAAGAAGATACCAAGTGAAGACCCCACGGAGCGATGGTAGTGATACCAATCCGTTGTGATGTAGAGAACGATAAAGTCGAGCCCTCGCCCTTCCTTGCTCTCCTCCGTGTTTGTCTCCAAGTAACAACCGCACCACGTGCCGCCTCCCACCGTCGTTATCAACGGACCCGGAGCAATTGACTTCCCCACCTGACAACCCTAAGCCAAAGCTATTCCTTCGGGAACGAACTGGACAACACCAACATGAATCCCATGAACCAGCAGCAAAATAAAGAAACATATGACGCAAGCATATTGAATACCCACTGAAAAGAATCCTCGACGACGGTAGAAACAGAACCCTAACCGTCGATGTTTCTCTCTTGAGCTGCTACTCAAGATCATATAGAACTTGATATATTCTAGACTAATATGCCGGCTTGGAAGATCTTGTGTAGCTGATATCTAGATTGATGTTAGAAAAATTCATTTAAATCACAACTAACTCAATTAAATCAGACAACACAGCCTCATTACTCATGGATTCACCTGTGATAATCTTGAACACCCTAAGGTTTAGGTGGTGCCAATTATATAATTACAATTTAATTGAGGTAGATGGTATAGTACTATCTTGTTATTATACTATTCTTATTTATTTTGAAATAAAGATTTCATTAGACATAACAAACCTTACACACCATACAAAACAAGCGAGGCATCTATCGATCATTCTTGAGAACCTAAGGGACGGCCAGTAAGATGATAGCTCTCAAACAGGGTAAAGTAGTGCCTAGACAACCAACGATCAGGCCAGTCTTTTTTATCGACGCTCCGGAAAAAACTGCCGATAGAGAGACCCAACCGACAATGTCACCAAAAGCAACAACCAGATCTAACGGAGACCCGCCGGTCAAAGATACGCCAAAGACGAGGTTCCGGATTGTTATGCCAACACTGTTGCAAAACAAAATAAAAATACAAAAAGTATCGCAATAATGATGAGTATGTTTAAGAATAGTTCAACAGAGAAAAAATGTGAAGGTAAAGGCATTATCCCAAGTATAAATATCTATAATATTAGATATTTGATCTATAATATCTAATATTGTCTATGAACTGAACTAATAACATGAAGATTAATGACTGTAATAGCCACCCACGTGTGTGGAGAGACTATTAAAAAGAAAATTGGTTTACTAAATCTAACGAGTGAACAAAAGTTTTCTCTATAAATATCTATGAATGCAATCTTTTGTCTATATTTCTTCTTTCTTGCGATTGTAACGGGTAAGTTTTCTGAACACAACTCTCCAACCAAACTTAATACAATCAGTGTATAGATTATAAGGTAACCGGAGCACCTTTTAAGGGCATGTTATTATTCATCCCTACAATTCTAGCTAGTTGATGAGAATCCAAACATGTGTTTGTCATCTATTTCATTTGATATTACATCAAATGACTTCTATTTTGTCTTGTACATTATTAGGTGAAGAAATATGGGTGATAGGAAAGACAATGATGGATCCGGATATTATCCACAACCGGGATATCCTCCAGGTGGGTATCCTGCACAGGCCGCAAGTGGATATCCAGCGTCCAACGTCGGAGGATATCCTGCTCCAGGACCCGGAGGATACCCGCCTCCAGGCGTAGGGGGATATCCATCTCCCGGGGCAGGAGGATATCCACCTCCATCAGAAGGATATCCTCCACAAGGCTACCCTCCGTATGGTGGTTATCCCCCTCAAGGCTATTCCCCATACGGTGGATATCCTCCTAATGCATATCCTTCTGGTGCACCAGCACCAGGTGGTGGCTATCCTCCTAATGCATATCCTGGTGCACCCCCGCCGGGTGGCAACTATCCTCCTGGTGCATCACAGCCACCTCCTAATGCATATGGAGCACCCCCGGCAGGTGGTGGCTATCCTTCCGGTTCTGATGCATACCCATCAGCCGGTTATCCTAATCAACCTCCGCCCAGCCAACCCGCACCAAATGAATCAGGTATATGTTACTATAGAATTCTTTTAAAAGTATGAATCGTATAGTACCATAATGGAAAATGATACTGGAACGGCAGGTTCTAGAGGTATGGGCGGCATGGGCATGAATGCTATGATGCTCGGGGGTGCCGCAATGGCGGGTTCCAAAGTTGGGGGCGTGAAAGGTATGATGCTCGGGAGTGCAATGTCAGGGGGTTCCAAAGCTGGGGGCATGAATGCTATGATGGCCGGGGGCGCTGCAGCCGCAGCTGCATCTTTAGGCGCCCAACGTGTAGGTAGCCATCTTCCCGGGGGGCAACCTCCTGGTGGTGCATTCCCACCAGCTGGTTATCCTGGCCAACCTATGCCACAAAATTCAGGTATATATTACTATAAAGTTACTTAAAAACAGTAGCATATCATATGTTTATTTATATATACAGTAGCATCTGCATAATATACTGGAATTTCAGGTTCCAAAATGGGGGGCATGAATCCGATGCTAGTCGGGGGTGCTGCAGCCGCGGCTGCAGCTATAGGTGCCCATCAAGTAGCTAAGGGTGGATTCAAGCGTGGCAAGCACGGCAAGCATTCTAAGAAATGGAAGTAATTGTGACTTTCCTTCAACTAGCAATTGGCTTAACTTTGAACCTCATACATTATAGAGGTAATTAGGACACTACACCTCTTTTATAATTTATAACCATGTACTTTCAAGTCTACTACTTTACACTAACGTATTTCATGTTTGTTACAATTATCGTTAATTTGAAAGAAAAAATCAAATTTCAAGATTCCGTGATATCATGTGATGCAATATATTCTTTTTTTTTTGTTAAGATCAAACAGAAAAACATTTGAGGAAGGGTAGTTTAGGGATTTCTTAAATATATTGCATCACGTGAGGCCCACAAGACCTCAGAATCTGATTTTTTTCGTCCAAATTAACATCAATGCAAAAAAAAAAACATGAAGAGCTAGCTTATCAGCTTACCTGTACATATGACATGTTCAGATAACCCTTGGCAATTTGTGCATAGTTTGTACAAAAGAATGTTTTTGTACTAAATGTTTTTTTTTTTCATTTGCGCATAATTTGTACAAAATGAACAATGTATTATTATATTTAGATCACTTATTGACATGATGCAATAACATCTCAACTATTTTGCTGATTTCTCAATACCCATATATCAGGAAAAAAAATATAAAAAAATCTTGATTCCAACGGCAAAGAAACGTGCATCAGTCGCTCTAAAACACAATTTTAAGGGACGAAAAATTTGATCACAACTTATCCATCTTGATCTTGCTATCTTACACTAATTTTGTACTCGAATCACATTCATACAAACCTACTGTGTTTTTGGTCATCTGCAGATCCTGCAACTTTTCTCACCAATTGTAACTCAAAAAGATCTAGTATTACCTTTGGGGAAATCCTACACCATCCTAGTCTAATTCTTAACCTAACCTACCCTTCACCCGCACACGCTCCCAAGCAGTGTACCCACTGGGGTTCTCCGACCACCAGGCCAACCCAAACGGGTAATCCAACCTTTTAAGTTGATACTAAGTGAATGTAGAACTTACAGCTGTGTGAGGAGTTTTAACCAGCTTCAGACCTTGCAGCATGCTGAGGATGATTTTGAGTCTCACCACCATGGGTGGTCATCCTCTAGAGTTTGAGGTGGAACGGGTTTCCAACCAGGCTTCTCATCCCAGTACATATCATAGTATATGTGACCACGAGCGTTAGTCTCCACACAACACCATAGTCCAACATATCTCTTTACACGGTTCCTGAATCTCCATTCCCTTGTCTGTCAAGAAATTTAACGCATGATTGGCACGTCAAATCACTATAAGTATCTATTTCATATTAACATGAGGAAGTAGTTATGCGGGACTTGCCTTGTCGATGAAACCTCCAAAAGCATCTTGCATTGAGGAAAACTGAATGACTTTGACATCCTTGAATGAAGAAAATACTGTCTTCAACTGTAAGGCAATAACCATCAACATGGTTAGTGATCAGGTCAGTGTTCATATAAATCCACATGGTAATTGGAATGCTATGATTGGGATTTACATCTAAGCATATGCCTATTTATTTTGAGCATTTGACATTTTCAAGACCCAAATACAAGCCTAAGCGCACCAAGTAATAAGGAAACAAGAGATATTGAATGTATTGAAGAACAAAACACAAGGAAAAAAAATTGTGCAAGTATCTAGAATACCATTTCTTCATTCCCGTGTTTAGGCAATCTAAGTACACCAGGCAGGCTTGTACTATTTGAGGCATGGCAATCATGGGTTCCTTCGTGACAAAGTTGAACATCAAGCCATGATTCTTTCACCTTGAAGAAACAGCAAAATATGTGAAGCTACCAACCAAGTATAGAAACCTGAGCAAAAGTGATGATGACATGTACCTGTTTGGGCAATGATGGATTCTCTAAGAAGGAATACTCTCTAATGTTGATCCTAGGGCCAAATTCTTCCTCAGGCAGTTCTTGCATCATGATATGTACCTGTACAGCAGCCCCCATGCCTTGAAATTATATGATAATTATGAAGAAATAAATAAGAGTAACATGAATTTGTAATCAAATAACCCGTAGTTAAGAAAACCATTGGCACCCATGCCATTACATTGTGCATGAAATCTGAAGGGTAGCTTGTACTTCCTTGTGTACATATATGGTTCCCTAATGTGTGTATGGAACTCGATGTCCATGGAAAAGGATGCCCTTGAGAGGAGTTTGGGGAGCCGGGTTAGAATTTATTTCCTGTTAGAAATTATCTCCTAGATTTCCCTTTCCTAGTTCGTTTCTTATTTAGTGTGGGTTGCCCCCTATATAAAGGGATCACCCGCTGTAATTCAAAAACAACTCTTCAGCTAACAATCAATCACTCAATTATATTTCTATATTTTAGAATTTAACAAGTCGCAAGAATGATATTTCAGTTAGTTGCAAAAATGCAAAACTTAAAAATAACCAATAATGAAACGGTCTTCAAATAGTAATTATATATTGCACAGGCTACAAGTTAGACATAGTTCACCTTCATGCATATAGAACAATTAGATACTTCTACAGGTACCCATATGGCAGCAATCAAACGATTAAAAATCACATGATGGTAGTACAATGAGGCTTCAATAAAAAGGTACCTCAAATACATGGTCCAGTGGGCAGAGAAAGGGTTGCCTAGTCAAAGAACCCTCCAGCGTCCCAGGGTGTGGGAACCATAGCCTATCCAACCTGCACCATAGTGGAGGCATGACCTGAAAATTGCACATAAAATAACAAAGAATGGAAAATGGTTACAATGATATAGCAAAAAGTATGAGATGGTAGCACATAAGTATATAGGTTTTAGTGGTTTGTTGTAATAATGGCTACAGCTTAGAGACATGATTTGTTCCACATTTCTACTATTCTATAGGTACTCTGTGATCCTAAATGACAGCTGACCACATCATTTCAGATCTTAAAAAGATTTGTCAGTATCATGGTTCCACAGGTTAATGCATGAACTTGATTATAGCATACAGATAGATAGGAAAAATAAGCGTCTGGTATTAAGATAACTATTTCATAATTCTCATACCAGAGTACGATTCAACAATGAAGCAATTGCCAGTGCTGTCCTAATTTGTTTTATCTGAACAGTAATTATACAAAGTTATGAGATTCAACATAGAATTATTCGTTAATAATAACTAACAAGAGTTAGTGGTGAAGGTTTATGCATGCTTACTTGATAATTAACAAGAGAAAAATGTGATTCAACAGTATGCTCTCCATCCAATAACAAGCTCTTAGGAATTGATGGCTTAAACGACAAGAAACCTCCTGCATACATTACCCAGAGAAGTTAGTTAGATAATAATCTTCAGCACACTAGGAAAGTAGATGTATGATGTTCACTTCTATATGTCTCGGTTTGAAGTTCTCAACTGATTCCCCGTGAAAGATTATATTTCATGTGAGAAGGCTGAAGAGGCTCCATTTGGTTAGAATGGCGAAAAATTATCCTATTTGTGGAAAAAAGAAAAACTTCAGGCCCGTTTATAAGATCTTTTGTCAACTAATGGAAGTCTATCATAATTGATTAAGTCATTACAATTGGTATCTTACATGTTCACCTTATTGTCTATTTAGAGAATCAAGTGTTTAGTGCCCCCCTTCCTTCTCCTTGAGGTTGATTGCTATCTTTTCTTGATACACATTTGGCTGATACAAAAAATTGGTATTTTAAACATTTTATTAGTTTATAGGATTAGTTCTACCCCACCACCACCTACTGATATGTCTACTCCAACACCACACCAGCACCTACTAGTACTTCTACTCCATTTATTGACGACGACAAGCTCCCATACAGGATCCTAAAGACAACCTTTGTATAGCCTTCCACAGAGGTAAACGTCAATGTACTTTTCCTATAATCATTTATCTCATTCATCTTGTTGTTTTGTTGCCTCTCTTGATTTGGTATTTGTTCCCAATATTCTCCATAAAGCATTGCCACGCCCTAGTTGGCGTGCAACAACTCAGAGACTCCTGGTCAAGGTAATAATCACAAAGAACAAAATGACAAAGAATCAAGTGGCAGAAACCATCATGGGTTTCATGCAAAAATAGAAAAACGATATGCTCACCCAACAGACTTACCTGATTCCTCATAATATTCCGGGGGGTCATAGAAAAGCATTGCTTCCCGCAGTCGGTGACGCTTTCCTTCGGTACCAGCATACTGAAACGTGGTGTGTACAGCATATGGTTCCAGTCTGAGTTGTTGATACATAGCCTGCAACAAATATATAGACTTTAGTCATTCTTAATAAGATTATAATTTTCGCAACGAAATTGCTCTAAAGATTAGTGGGGAAACTATTTAGTTATAAGGTCTCCTAATGTATAAATCTCTTCTTTAATTAAAAAAATCAGTGAAAAATAATCCATTCGTCCAAAACGAGTGTCCTATTTGACTTCTAGCAAACTATTGAGATATAAGAGTATTGAGGGTATTGTTTGGAAAATTTGAAAATGATGCATGCATAATTAGCCATCTAAGAAGGAAACTGTATACGAATATTGAGACAGACGAATTGAGGAACAATATTTTTACACCAATCTCTAAAGCAATCCAAAATTACATAATGGCGATTATACCATTATCATCAACTCATAAAAACAACACAGCTAAAACATGATAGGTTTTAAACATTTTTACTGGAACAGTCTTTCATTGTTGACTAACTATTTTTCCCCCAAGGAAATTACTAATATGCTTTTATTTCAAATGAGTCCCTTTGGCTTTCTAAAAGAATTAATTAATATTTTTTGTTAAAATGGTTTGGGCTTCTTAAAAATTAAGTAGTTATTTTCATTTTTTAAACTCTGCCCGTCTGCCTCTTTGAGTTGGCCTTTCCAGAATAGTAATACTTTAAAAAATGGGGCCCTATCTATATGCCCCAATCCCAGGGCGGCCCTGGTTACAAGTTAAAACTTTTGAAACATGATGAAAGAGTGTCAAAATCACAAGAGTTTAACATAAATAAATCATACCTGGACAAAATAAGTGTGACCACTACAAAATATACTAGCTGGCAGGATTCCCATCTTGAGATTCCCATCAAAAGCATACACAAGTCCACTTTCTTCATCAACTGAAGGCCCTAACTGTTTGCGCATAAGATAGTTGAACCCATTTTGATCCCATATAGTGTCATCAGCTAAAAGCATATTCTTCCATTCTTTAGCTAATTTTTTTGCAGAATCTGTTGGCCTCCAGTGAAAAATTCCTACGTTATAAGCAGCAACAACTGTTGAAGGTGAAAAAAAATATTGCCATTAGTTGTGTTTGTTAAGAATCTGAGTTCTATATAAATTGAAGTTAATAAATCTGCAGAATAGCCATTTGAATGAAGAAGTAATTAAAAAATTAAGCTTATTTGCAATGCAGAGTAACTAAGACTATTTTAGGGTGCAAGTTGAGCTGCACTGCACCATGTCTCACGGGATTTCAGGAGAAAATTGATTTTCGTTAATCCAAAAGAAAGAAACTGCCAAGAGTACAAAATAAGTAGCACCTTCAACTATCATCTTAGAATATATTAAAATTTCATGGAAATGCTGTTCTATGATAATGGTGATGACACTGGTAAAGTTAGATGTTGAACTTTGAAACATTCAGCAGATGCAGCAAGAAGGAACAGACAAACCAAATGCCAAAAGATCATCTGTGTCAAAGTAGATGTGTATGGAATTTTCTTTGTTCACCTTGTTGCCAAATATCCAGTCTATCATCAACCACTGTAGGCGCAACTTGGTCACTTGAAGTTAGAACATCTGCCCCAGGATATCGAGCAACATATGGAAGAGGATTCTGTTCTAACAACTCCAAAGACATTAGTATGATAAGGTTTCACCAGTAATAGTCTCGGTAAGAGAATAAAAATCCAACAATGCTCAAAGATAAAAAAAACAAAGGTACATGTAAAGGGAAAACCAAACCGCACTATTAAGGTTGGCATTTAAGTATGGGAACCAAGTTTTTATGTGTAACTAAAATTCTAATAGAGCAGGTTTATACCTTTAGTGTGGTTCGCATCTGAGTAAGAGTGCTAAAGATCGACATTTTAGTCTGACAACTCAAGCCAATATATGTAGGCTAAAAATAAAGCTATATATACATATAAAAAAGTTGTACGAAAACAACAAGGTTGACATTTTAGTACGAGAGCCCCAACCCTTATATATAATCCAATAAATAAATTTCTCATTCTAGGTTAACAAAAATTGCCGATGGAAAGGATAGGAAATATATTTCAACATTCGCAAATAACAACTATATTATATACAGGTCAATTTTTTTATATTTTGCAGTTACCATATATTATGAAGAGCATAAGAAATTAGACATAAGCATGGAGAAAGCCATGGATAGATGAAAGAAACAAGGTACGAAAAGAGAATCATGATATTCAGCTAAAGACGATAAATAGATAGATATATCCCCTGCTCTATCAGATGCTTACTTAGCTATGCTAGTCCATAAGTTTTTGTTTATCTTAGGATGCAAACAAAATGCTTACATCTAACAGCTTCTCTAAAGCAATTCCAGTAACTGGTTCACAACCGGTAAATGAAAGGAACTTCAAACTGATAAGGGGGAGAAACTAATTTATGTCTTTAATCGACTATGCAACAGTTCTCTTGCCAAACCATAACTTCATCATGCAAAAGTCGTATACAAAATTCATTAAGAAAAAGTACAAAAGAAAATGGCCTATTCCTGATCAACCACTCCAAATTTATATTTCGTCACTCAGTCTCAAGATAATTCCCTTACAAGTGGAGTTTATGCAGAAAATGATAAAACAAAAATAATAAGACGGAACATGATGCTAGCAATATGAAGATAATGAATAAGTATCAAAGTAAGGACAACACGCTGCCACAAGTACCTTTAACCAAACCATGTCGGTATCACACATCAATAACTCATACCCAAAAGGGAGGATTGCATCTATGAGGATGACTTTTTCTCTCCCCATTTTATGGAATGCTGGAGATCCCCATCCGACATCTACCGTGCTCATATGGCTACCCATGTCGAAAACTGGAACACCTCGCCAATACAAGGCCTCTAATAATTTGGTGTCCATTGCACCTGCAAGAACATAGTATAACTCCATTGAGAGCTGGTTTGTTTGCAATGCTATAAAATACAAACATTACAGTGTAAAAAGTACAAGATGGGAAGGAGACGGTAAAGAAAGAAAGAAAATCAGAAGACAAAAATAACATACCAACAAGAAGATTCGATAGTCCGAGATCAGTTAAGTGTTTAACCCAAGTGAGGGTAAAATCCATGAATGCATAATTACCAAAGGTTACTATGATGATGTTATTTTCCACCCTCTGTTGAACAAGTTGCTTTGTCAGTTGAAAGCTCTTCATGGGTGGCATTTTTGAAGTGCGCGGAGGAGCCTCCCAAATAGGTCTTCCATGTATGTCATTCCTTGGTGACTGCTTTGAAGGCGGTGGTGGAATTTCACCAATTGTTGGTAGAGAAGTATCGGATGCTTGATAGATGAGAGGAGAATTTACATCTGAATTTAACACGCACATGGAGAGATGCGTGAATCAAAATATCAAAGGACAACACAAATTGAAAAGTCGATATTGTATCAAAGACAGACTTGACAAAAGAGGCAAGCATTCTAGCAAAAGAATGAACATGGGGTAAATGGTTAATTGGTTATGAAGTGCAATTTGATGTAAGAAGGAAAGTATGATGTTGGACTAGCAACATTAATGAACAACAAAGAAATAGTAAACTATTCTCATCCACAGGAAGATGTCAAAATTCTAAGCACATTTTTCTCCTTACAAGAAGTTCACACGAAGAGAGAATAGCATATCAACCTACCTACATGGTGCACCCATGCATATAATGTTTTATGAACTTAACTTTCTATTGTGAAGGTGTAATTCCACTAAGAGGGAAGATTGCTTCAAAAAAAAGTTCGTAGGCACAATCCCATACAATTGTGCATAATCTACTTCTGTCTGCAAGTTACATAATACACGATCTCTGGCTAGGCTACTGAATCTAATAATGCAGTGAAGAAATGACCAAGAAAAGGATCAAATATACGATAAATCCAGTTTCTATAGCTTTTGTTTAGATAACACTATAACAGACATCAACCTATCAAGAAATCAACTCCCAATGCAGAAATATGAGCTTCCGAACAAACAAACAAAAAGTATAACTAGAACTTAGTCCTAACTTCAAACCCAATTATCAACCAAATCCTGACTTCAACCCTAATTAATGCCCATGGTGGCTAGCTAGAGAGGCACATCACTGTGCAACATTGTCACCAGAAACAATACTCCGTCCCACCATTCCCGTTGCTTTAGCAACTGAATTGGGTTTCTGAACTTTGAACTGTAACAATCAAAAGCCATCACATTTGAAAATGATACGATTCAACGGAAGCATCAGAGAGAAAACGTACGGGAAAGAGAAGAAGCTGCTGTGGCGGCAGGAGAGGATAGCCATTGAGAAGAGGGAGCAGCGGGAGAGTGAATGGCGGAGAAGACGTAGAAGGAGGAGAAGAGTATGCCGATTATGACAGCGCCATAGATCGTGAGGAAGAGAGGCTTCGTGTTCGCTACTTCCTGGAACGCGCTTCTCCATCCTGCACCCATTCTTCTGCACCGTCTTCCCCAAATTGAGCTCCAGAAACCCTAATTCGCGAAGGAATGATAACAATCTGATCGATTCATGCTCCGAAGAAGACAGATACATAGATTCCCTCGCTTTCCTTATCAAATTACCGGTAATGCTTGGAATGATAATGCTATTAAGTGGTAGTATTTGATTGTTTCGATGTCTTTCTGCAATTGACACTCCAGTGATGACTCAGTTCAATCACCTTTTCTATCATTTTGCATCAACTACGATACTTAACTTTAAAAAAAGGTATAAGACAATCATTACCATAATACAATAAAACTAATTCTATCAAATACTCTCTCTTCCTTCATACCATTTCAGTCTCGATTCTCTTCTATCACCACTATTATTAACCTTGATCCCTCTCGATTACCATGGATTTACAACCATTGTATCCGTTGATCCTTGGCATATCCCGTTTGTCTGTCCGTTGATCTTCTATGACCCGTTCTACGTGATAGAAATCGTGGAGCATACCACAGGAAAAACTATTGTCCTCATCACATACCACCGTTTGCTTCCACATGAGATGATTTACTCCTAGTTTGAGAATCGACAACCCATGACGAATCCTCGACTGCTGACATTGCGTAGGAGAGACTTTATAGAGGAAGAGGATAGTCTCTTCCTTCAATGGATGTCGCACGATATTGTTGTGAGTAATATGGCTCGGGGACCCATTCAGACACAATCGCTAGCCTCGGCATCACCCCACCCCTACCGATGGGAATCCATACTACGTTGTTTCGGTAATGCAAGAAAGTCAACTTGATGATGACATTGGGGAGATGTTTTTCGGGATCAATGGTACCTCTAACTCACAAACTCCTCCTATAGTCGCGTCCAACCCACTGAACAAGATGACAGCGAAAAGGACCCACGTGAAATAGAACATGGAGGAGGATGTATGTCTTGTTCGTACTAGGATGGTAAATTTATTTGACTCGATACAAGGAAATAGTAAGAAGAAAGACAGATACTAGGAGGACGTCGGAAGAGCAGTTGGTCTCTTGCGGGGACGAAGCGATCTGCTTCAGTTAAGCAAGAATTGCAAGGACCACTAGCGGACAATGAACCCGCGAATGATAAAATTCTAAGGGTGCTACCAATTTGGCATGTGACACTGGCAAGTCAATACCAATTTGGCGCAAAAACTTGGAATGTGATTTTTCTCTCCCTCCCACTAGTTGTCTTGTTGTTTTTCAATTTTCCGTTGTTTCAATTTTTGTTATTTGGTTCGTTTATTTATATTTTATTTTTAAAATTTAATGAAACTTTCTTTTCTATTTCCATTGCATTTGCGTTACATTTCTGGTGAATTTCATTTCCGTTTTCCTTTCATTCAAGCATCCTCGATTAACGTGAAATAATTACCTTGACTTGACAAAATTATCATAATACCCTTGAGCCACCGACGATTAGGCGCCCCCTATTCCCCACCTATTAATACACGTTCAACCTCTCATCCCCTCATTTCTCCACCAAATCGTTGTCTAGATGGATTACGCTCGTTGCAATTAGCCATGGTCCCCTGAAGAAGAAGCGATGTTGTGCCTTGTGTGCCTTCAACATGCACGACCCGGGCCCAACATCTAGTATTAGCCGACGGTATACAACCACTTCATTGTTGAAGAGCCGTTGTTCGCCCCTACACGAACCCAAAGGCAAGTGAAGGACCGCTGGCAAATGACTTCCCTCAAGATGAAATGGTTCAATTCAATCCACCGCGATCTAATCCATGCTCGGCAATCGGGTCAAACCGATGCCTAAATCAGAACATTGGTTGCAACGACTTACAAGGATCGTACTAGTCAACCATTCACCAAGTTTGAATGGTGGAACCTCGTCAAACATCATCATAGGTGGCTCTAGTATATTAACGAACTCCCTATTTAGAATCGATCTCATGGGACTTAAAATATATGTTTAGTTTTCATTTCAATAATAAACAACTCGTGTAATGTCGGATTCAGTTTTATAATAAAAGTATAATTTCCCTTTTTATGTTTGTTCTTATTTTATTCTATCGGTCTTAGCTATCAGCCTACATAAAATTCATGGACTGAAAATGAAAATGTTTTAGCTAGGCTGAAAGATGAGAGATAAATGTTCTCCTTCTTTCAGGCTCAACCTTTCGGCCTTAGCTAAGTCGAAGGATTACAGATGCTCTTAAGTTGTAATTTTTAAAAATAATAAAAATATCCTTTTATTGCTCAAACATTCGTGGGTTTTTTCTTTTGTTTTAAAATAAATAATATTGTTGTTTCCATAGAATAATACATTATTATATTTAAATTGCATTTAAAAGTGAATTGACACACTATTCTTAAATTTGAGTCATAAAGCGAAGAAAAAAGGGGAAAATTTCATCTTGCTACCCTAAGACTCTTTTATTTGTAAACTAATATGTTATATTGTTTTTTGTCCTCGCTACGTAAACGAAACAATTTTCTTTTCAATTTAGCCTTTTTCGTTACCACGATGTTATGTTTGAGATGTAATGGACGATCTACCTTTGAGTAAAATACACTGACCATTGACTATTGACTTTAACCTCATTCTTTCACACTCTCTCACATAACCTAGATAAGAAGTGTAAACAAAATTCAGTTGAAGAGGGAGACTTTGTTGTCGGAGAAGAACTAAGATCACACATTTCTTTGAAGAAAACATAGTGGTGTAGTCGGCATCGAAAATTTAGGACGAGTAAGTATTCAAACTTTGACTGTTATTTATGCTGAAGAGCGTTAAATTAGGGTTTAGTTTTACTTATTTAGAAACTGTGAGTGTTATTTTTTTGTAGAGTAAAGTGGGTTTTATTATAATTTATGTGCAAAATCGTAGTGGTAGACAAACTAAACAAACAATTGTGTTTGTAAACTTATTTGTCATTAGTGAAGAAGAACGTAGCTACTTCAAGATGATCATCGTCATGAGTTAGGGTGTTAGCCCACAAGCACCCTGCATTATAGGAAGAATAAGTTAGTTGTGGAGATAAATAGTTATGCGTAAATGGACTATTTTCCCCATACTTTTACTTTGTTTGTGACTTTTGATTTTTTAAACGTTTATTAATAATGACTCTTAAGCCCCTTGATTGTTGATATCGATCGGAGTACAAACAAAGCATAAATGAGAGAAATAGCGAAAAATCATTAAAAGTTGATGTTTTGACCAGTTGGCGACATGTGGCGCGCTGACTAGTGCGTTGCATGACATGCCATGCACTCACATGCGGCCAACCAATCAGCACGTTGGCCACGGCCGCCGACTTGGCTCCAACCACCACATTTCCTAACTGCACTACAACTCCCATGCACCCGCGCACAAAAAGATTGTTTTGGACCGCTCCAACCTAGCTCGCGATAGCACAAATAAGGATAAAAAAATTCTTGAACAATGAGATAATTTTTACAACATATTTTTTGGAGACGGGATATTTTTGGGGCAACATTTTTTGTTATTCTCTCTATTCTTTTGTGCTTTATCATGAATGTATCTAGAAAAAACACAATTTGAAATTGAAAAAACTCAAACAACATTCAGATTTCTTGAACTCTACCTCGTCAATCCTTGGATTTTTTGATTAACTCACATTCTTCTTAAAGGCTTTCAATCGTCGTCGACATGGTATTTAGTGTTTTGAACCATCATGTTCCAAACAACCTCTCCCTTCTAAATCGCGAGAACTCTCCTTTTATTAATGTTGATATCAATATGGACGCAAGCCTTTCCGAGAGTTACTAACAATATCCATGTCATTTCTGCTGAGATTTTCAAATTCATAAGTAGTTGATCGATCGCTTCTTCATACTCACCTTCCACCTCTTATTCGCTAACCCGCCCCCTCATCGACTGGTTGGAGCTCACAACGGTGGGAAGCCTCACATGGATCACACGGGTCTTTGTTTAGGAGAAGTACCAGAAAGGAAACGTCGTCGAGAGCAAAAAAGAGAGGCCTAAGCTACAACAACGATATTGGTGGAGGCGTGATATCTGATGACGAGAGCGTGAACATTAAACTAACAGATTTGGATGAAAATTATAACAATGTTGGCTAACAGTATAAGTTGGTCTATCCGTTCGTTAAGTTTGAAGGTTACGTATATAGTGTTAACATATACAAATTTGTGCACTTATGTACATAATTATATCTTGTGTCAAACTATTACATGTTTGAAGAGCACAGTCACAAGCTTTGACGAGCAAAATGTGTTTGTCTCCTATAATCACTATTTCTTCCACTCTAGACATTTCGTTTTCAAAACCCTACCTCGTGACCCTATGTCGTTACCTGCGTTGCTGTCTTGCCTAAGTGCTCTTGAAGTCGTCGGAGGCTTTTGTTCCTTTGTCGCTTGTTTTCTCTCGGCCTATCTCCATCGCGTTGCTTAGCGACCTCTAATCGTCTCCCTCTTAAGCCGTATCGGTTCCTCGGTCCATTTTATGGATTGATCTGTCTTATTTCATGTTCCTCTCTGCTTCTTCGGAAAAGGAGATCATTGATTTTACCTCTCTGTTATTGGTCATCGGTTGGTGTTGGCCGTCGTTGGGGAACCTCTTTGGTAGCTGAGGTTTGTGCAAGGTATTTTGGTCCGGGTTGGCTTCGTGCTTGGTCGTTCCTGCTCCGTCGGTCTAGGTCTCGAGTCTGTTGTATTTTGTTTTCTCCCCTTTGAATTTGGGTCATCTTATGGTGATTGTTGTAGAGACGGGCTTTCGCTGAAAGTTGAGATATGTGACGGAATACAGAAAACGAGATTCAAAGGTTCGATTGTTCGAAGGTCCGTGGGGTTCGTGGCTGGATCATCTGGTGTTGGTCCGGTGTGGTTACCGATGATCTTCGTTCGGCATACGTAGGAGCAAGTTTTGAGGCCTCTCGGTGGGTGAGCGGTGGCTGTGAACGAGCGTGCGCGTGGAGTGCGACATAATGCCTTTGCGGTGTGTTGGGTCTTGTTGAAGACCCGTTTTATTTTGTGGGGCTTTGTTGTCTGGGTGTATTTTTTTATTCCTTGACATTGGGCTGTATTTCGTTGTTTTTGAAGGTCTTTGAAATTACAAAACATTAATAATACATCGCTTATCAAAAAAAATATTTGTATCGCACAACAAATCTTTCATTCCGGAAAGATATCGGTGAAGAAAAATTAGTGATGGAGGTCAAAGAACAACTCCATGCAACAACAAAAAATTGGTTACGAGTTTAAGACTTAAAAAGAAATTGCTCATCTTTCTAGCACAGGGTACTTTGTATGGAATTGAAGTTGGTTAAGAGCACCTCCAGCGGGTCGTTGCATGCACTGGCACGACTGGTCGTGTCAAAGGGTCTTGTCAGATGGGGGCGTGTCAGCCGATCGTTGCAGAATCCTGCAATGACGCGTCGCGTCGTCTCAGCCTCAACGGCTTGTTGGCGACCCAGTGGGAAGCCGACACGTGTCGGCGAAGATTAAAAAAAAACTAAACTTTTCTATAAATTCATATTCAGCCCAAGCAAAAATTCACTCCCTCACTTTCTTCAAGCTCCTTTTCCTCTATTCCTCTCCATATTCTCTCAATTTATTTCCTCGATTCGCAATGGACGAGAATCGCGCCCTCCAATTCGTATCCGAGTCATTGAAGGACGACGACACCGATTCTTACCACACCGAAGACGAAGGCATGACCACTTTCACGTCATTCACCCACCTCCTCAACTCGAGTCAATCATCGTCGCTTCCTCCATACACCCCGACCACCCACTCCCAATGGCAAGAGTCGCAAGTGCCAAACGTGCAACCTTCACAATCTTCTCAATCCGTTTTGGCCACTCAACCTTCTCAATCCGCTCTGACGCAATCGAGGAGGAAAGGGAAGAAGGCTGCATCTACATCGACGAGAGCAGCTCTGTGGCCGAAGTGGTCCATCGAGGAGCAGACAAGATTGGCCCGTGCGTGGCTCAACAATTCGCTGGACCCCATCAATGGGAAGAACCAGAAGAATGACTTGTACTGGAAAAAAAGTACATGCTGAGCTCGACACGAAGAGAAAAGAAGACGACCCACATCGGGCGTGGATGACTTGCAAGGACCATTGGCATCAGTGCAACCAAAAAGTCAGCAAATTCAAGGAGAAGTACACCAGCTATGAGAACGCTCTCACAAGCGGGAGGAGCGAGGTTGACGTCATGGCAGGCGCTGCACATGCGTACAGGGAGGAGGAAGGGCAAGAGTTCAAGCTCAAGCATATTTGGCTAATCTTGAGGGGCAACCGAAGTAGCAGCATAAGAAGGTTCCACAATGTGACATCCCTGACAATGACCTCAACCTCGACGTTGAAAGTGAACCAAGCAAGCGGACAAGGTTGGCGAGTCTCGCAACTACACTTCGGGAGATGGATGCGACTACGAGTTGAACTCGCTTGCAACCGAGTAGCGACCGATCGGCCAGAAGAGATCAAAGACCAAGGCTCGAGGCAAAGGCAAACAAATGGACCCCCCAACCCAGCCAGTAGTGGTACCTCCCGAGCAAATGCAATTTCTTCACGAGTATTCTGAACGGGAATCGATGCTCGTGGATAAGAAACAGAATCTCGAAGATACCATATTCAAGATGCAGGCGCAGGTCATGGAGCCTCGGTCTTCGTGCACGATTACTATTTTGACATAGTAACCATTGTGGTTGTGGCTGCCACACTGACCCCTCCCCCTTCCATCCTATAAATACCCCTCAAGCCTCCCTCTAATTCTCACACCTCTCTCTCTCTCTCTCTCTCTCTCTCTCTTTCTATCTCAATTCGATATGTCGGGAGCATCTTCTTCTTGGGAAATTGGTCCTCTATGATCCTTGGAGGAGGAGATCCATTTGGTGTTGAATTGGCTCACGTATGTCGAGACCGGGGGCAAGTATTGGAATAAGCTCTACCTTGTTTTCGTTCAAACCGGAGATGAAGCGTGGCCAAAGCGGACGGATAAGCAAGTCAAGGATCATTTCCAAAAGATGAGCAAAAAGTGCAAGGCTTTTGATGCTATTTATCGGGGTCGTCTCAACGACCGTAGGAAAGGCGCAACCAATGAGGAAATCTATATTGCGACCGTGAGTGATTATGAAAGCCAACACGGGCTATGGACAAAACGCCTTGTGTGAGAGATGCTCAAAGACGATGGGAAGTGGCGTTTACACATTCGAGCCGTTAGGAATTAGGTTAATTATCTTACTTTAATTATTGTCTTTTTAATTATCGAATATGAACTAGGTTAAATAATATGTAAGTTGTGTTTGTGGGTTTAAATAAAACTATTAATTAAATTTGAGAACTTGTTTTAATTATTGAAACTGTGTTAACATAGCTCCTGACACTAATTATGTGAGACCATTGGAAAAATCATGTCAAGAAGCCAAAATGCTCCTCTTAACATAGCTTCTTGACACTGTCAAACGGTTGAAAATGCTCTAAGCAAAAATATGATATGCAACAAAAGAATAACTTGTATTATAATTTCACATTTAATCTAACTGGTAGCCCATTCACGAAGTCATGACAAGAAAGGGAGATTTAACGATAAAAAAGACAATTACGAATATAAATTTGACTGTAAACAAAAACAAAACATATTATTTGGACATCATTTGTAAACTTTATTTAACTGTTTAACTGTTGATAGTGATAGTTTATTGTGTTTGTGACAGTTGACGGTTATTGTGTTCGTAACATTTTCATATATCACACGAAATCCAAAGTGGTTCGTCAAACTGGCCTTTCAACTTCTCCCCAACTCCCAAGCGAAGCCCTCCCACTCCCACCTCGGAGTGCCACGCTGGCGTCCCATTCTCGTAACCGTTACACGTAAGCCGTCTAAGCCCACTACCGTCAAGCCTCACCACGTACAAGTCACCGTACGGCTGGAACTGATTCGGCCACGACACTGGCTCCGCCGTCAGACCGCCCAAGTTAGCCGTAAATAGAACCCACTCCCCGTCTCCACTGAAGCAGACGTGGTTTATCCTCTCCCTATCGATGCAACCGACCACCACCTCGATCCTCCTTAGGTCAGACCCATCCGGTCGAACGACGTAGATACTGAAAGCAGCGTCGTTTTTAGGATTATGCATGTTTGAAGAAAACGCTATGAGGTCTCCCTTCGGGGACCAGCTCGGCATGGTGTCGATCCACGGCCCGTTCGTCAACTGACGGACGTAGCCGCCGTCAAACTCACCGTTGACGGCATCGACCAGGTACAGGTTCTTGTGTCCGGACCGGCCGGACCGGAACACGATGGACTTCCCGTCGGGGGAGCACGACGGGAAAGCGTTATTTCCCGTGTCCTCCCTCGTTAGGATCTTCAAATCGATCGGTATGATCTCTGCTTCATCGACGAGGCTCGAGGGATCGAACGAAATCCGAGCAATCTGAACGGTCGTACTCGCCGACTGGAAGATAGGCCCTACCGAGGTGTATATCACGTGCTTCTCCGTCGGGCTCCACGAGGTGCAGAAAGCGGTTGCGCGGCCTCTCAACGGCATCGCCCACCGCTTGGAACCGTCAGATTTGACGATCATGACGCCAGGATCGGAGTCGAGGTCTCGGTTGAACGCGATCAGGTCACCGTCCGGTGAGTAGGAAGGAAACGACCCGTTGAGCCGGACCATCCGTAGACCGTCTACGAGTGACGTCACCAGTTCAAGATGCGGAACGGTTAAACCGTGAGGTGTCGAACCGCCTCGGAACCGGTGGTACCCGACGAATTGTGAATCCGCTGAGACGAAGGGGTTGTAGTGGTTCGTGTCGGGGTTGAGCGGTTGGGTCAGCGGGCGAAATGTCCCCAACTCCAGATCGAAGATCTCGATGTGGCGGAAACGACCGCCGCGCCGCCGTGTCGCGACGACGATTCGCTTGCCGTCGTGCATAGCCGCCGGAGTGAAGCAATGGACGCCCGCCGGGGTGACCCGCGTAGGCGAAACCACTTTAACACCTGGTCCTGTAGTGAGATCGAGATCGAGATCTAGATCTAGCCGGAATATGCTCCACCACCCGTCGTCGGCGGGGCGGTGGAAGTAAACGGTGGAATCCCCAGACCAGGTGGGCCAGCCACCGCGATCGGAAACAACAAATCGGCGGTCGGGATCGGATTTTTTGAAAACGGCTATCTGGGTATTGACCTCGTGGAACTCGCCGTCCCAGGGACGGCATCCGTAAGATGCGACGGCAATAAACTCGCCGGACTCTGAAACAGCAGGGCTGTAATCGACCTCCCCGGGAGGGGTCAACCGGAGAACTCCCTCGCCGGCGGCGAATGTGTAGAGAGCAGAGCTACTCTTGAAGTGCTGCTGGGTCTGTTCGTGAGCCGAGACGAAGTAGAATCGGCCGTTTTTGATGATGGGTCGGTCGAGAAAAGGGCTCGCCGGCACAGACGGTAGCTGCAATTCCGGTTCGGAGTCGTTTAGAAGATAAATTTGGGGGGAGCCGGTTCGTTCGGAAACGAAGACGATGGATTGGTGCTGGTGGTGGTCTACGAATTGGGCGTTGAAATTGATGGAAACGCCGTCGGTGAGGCGGTGGTCGGAGGTGGGTTGAGATGAGATGTCGAGGGAGAAGACGTCGAAGCCGTAGTGAGACCTGCCGACGGTGCTGAAGACGATGGTTCCTTTTGGATCTTCCATTGCTGTGTGTATCTCTGTAGTGAGGATGATAGTGGGGTAGATAAAAGGAAGGTTGATTGGTCACGTGCGTGTGGGATGACATAAGCAGCACCATTGTTTGTCATTTTGGATTTTCCTATGTTTTCGAAGAAGACAGAGTTAGATAGTGGAGTTGGTGTCGCTGACTCTTCTCTGGTTTGGTCTTATTTTCAAACTAAATGTTTAAGATAATGTTTATCAACATGAAAGTATGTGGAGAATCGGGGCAAGCGATGACAAGTAAAACAACGTACGTACGAATAAAATCTTAATTAAATTTGAGTATCTGTGTGTTCAGACGGATAGAACAAAGGGTAACAGAACGGGTTTTGATAACACAGTTCGGCTATTTATTCATAATGGCGTCGAAACGGTGTGTTATTTGGGCGTCGAATCCGAGGTGGCGTTAAAAACATCAATGGCTGTGTTTGGTCTGCGTCGAATCTACGAAAGTGCATATTTGACGTCGGGGGTCTTGTAGACTCGTGGACCCGTCGAATCGACGGATACGGAGCCCAGTCGTATCGTGACCAGCGAACCAGAGTGTGCCACGTGGCACGATTCTGCGATAAAAAGACCAACCGCTTCATCTTCCTCACTACTTCTCTCAACCCGTTTCTTCGACTTCCGATAACCATCGCCGAAGTTCCATACTTCCCGACATTCTCTACCTAACCTGTCGATGTTGTCGGCGTTTTTGCCACCACATATTTTCCAAGAACGTCACGAAGGTGTCTCCACGGAAGTTATGTCACCGCTGTTTCTCCACCGGCCTTACTTCGCCACTGCTTCCTCTCGTTTTCCCGTTTATCTACCGCCTGAATCACCTCCTATGACCGACGACACTCCTCTCTGAGGCTTTTTCCCGGTGCCGGGGTCGAGCTCGAGCCGCTCAATTAATCGGCCAGACGGTGATTAATCGGACGAATCGGCGATTAATCGGTCATATTCCGACCGAACGGCCTGTAACGTCGTAAAAAGATAAATCAGATCGACATAACGTATTTCAATGCCTAGGCGAGGCCTAGGCGCCTCTAAGCAGAGATTTTTACCACATTTTTTTGAACGAAAGGTGCAATATCATTAATCAAAGGCGAATTACATTAATGTGTGTCGAGGAAGAAGCTCCCCGACCACTGAGAGAAGGTCAGAAGGATGAACAATAGTTCTCTGATCCTTTTAGTACCATAACCGTCACAGACGGTATTGTGATGTCTCATGGGAAAATACAGACTACAGAGAGGGAGAAGGGGGTATCGGAGATCCTAAGGGATCTCAACAGTAATAGTGATGGTGGGAGGCAAAGCATCGTCTTGGTCGGGGAAATCCCTAATGCTCCCCTTCCTAGAGAAGTCCTTGATTATCTGATTGATAGGCATTGATCCTGCAAAGACACACTCAAACAAAATAAACAAAACTCTTTCGATTAGCCAGAGCCATAATCGTGAAAGGGGACGGAGTAGTTGCGGCGGTGGAGGCCAGGGAGAAGGACGCGCCGGCTATGGTAGAGCCTGATGTTGCAACTTCAGGGATATCTCTAGGGTCGGCGGCGGCATCCGAGGCGGCGACAACAGCAGGGGTGGCGACGGATTCAAGGACGGTAGCGACAACATCAAGGACGGCAGCGACAACATCAAGGACGGCGGCTGTAGAGACGGAAACCCCCGGGGCAGAGGAGAGACCGAAACAGATCGGGAGATGCTCCGTTGGTGGCGGGAGGCGGCCAACGTCGCGGCGGCTAGAGACGGCTTGAAAGAAGCCCTAGTAGGAAAAAAATTCGCAGGATCCAAGAAGAAAGTGCAAAGGGGAGATTGGGAATAAGAGAGAAGAAGAACCATGGAGGTGTAGACGGCGACAAAACTCCCCAAACCCGAGCAGAGAGCTTTTTCTAAAAACTCTTGTAACATTTTTTTTTATTTTTTGAGTAAATTTGCTATTCCATTCCATTATAAGAGTCAATACATGTTTAGAACCCTAGGAGGTAAACAGAGAAACCCTGTAACTACTATCACGTTAGAGACGTGGTGTTGATGTGTCTTAGTGGTGTCTAGAATTAACAACCAAACATAGATAACTAGATTAAAAGAAAAACAGACACTCAAATCTAATAGCGAAAAATTAAAACCCATGGTAGATAATATCCACCGACAAACACTGCTCAAGATGGGGTCTGGGTACCTCTGGGTCACCCAAGGGTGACTCTCTGCCTCGTTGATGCAATCGAACCTGTGATCGTCAGTGGGGGAAGGTTGGTGGGCCACCCCTAGAGACTCCTCCCTGCCTCCGAGGCCGGCCTGGGAGTTCATGTGAATTGGCGGGGCTGGTACCCAGCCCTCACCTGTCCTAGTAGTTGCCAACCTCCCCAGTCCTCCACATCCAGCTGACGAAGATATTCCATCCCACTAAGGGGCATGGGAGTTGCAGCAAGACGAACTCCACTTGGTGTCTGACCTGTAGCTCCGAAACCTTCCCTAGGGCCCGGGACTATAGCTAGTTGGGAAGACCTCCGGAGATGTTGGTGAGCCCAGCACCCCAATGAGTCCAATGCCCGCAGAGGGCCGTGTCCCAGGGTAGAGACTGGCACCAACGGTACCTCGGCCCCCGAGCCACGACACGACCCAATCTTAGGTAATGGGTCTAGGGGCAAAGGTGGGAAGACAACCCCCAGACCTAGCATCCCCGTGCCACCATGGCCTCGTGGTCCCTGATGCCCTGGCCAAGGCCGAGGTCCTACCAGCCGCCATGTGTGGACATTCTATGCAGGGTCATAGTACGCTAAGGGCTCCACTCGAAGGGGCCGCCGATATCCCAACGCACCATGTCCCTTGCCATCCAGCAAAGAGTCCGACCAACCCGAGAGCCAAGACCCACTCACCGAGGTAGACGCCCGATGTGAACGATATGCCCGGGTGGGAGAAGGAGGCCAGCCAGATGAATAGACAGGAATCCCGAGCCAGCCCCTCACAACCCTAGGGCACTCCGAGGATCGACAAAAACCTGCCGGATGACCGGGCCTGCTTTGCACCCAACGACGCCCCAGAGCAAGGTCATGGGACGCAACGTTCTCGAAGGGTGCCTGATGGCCAGGCTTTCCGTGCACCCGACGACGACCCAGAGCAAGGTCATGAGTCGCATCAGTCATGAACTATGGTTGGTGGATGCGAGAAGGACCACCAGAACGCTGGCCTTGCACCCAACGACGACCCAGAGCAAGGTCATGGGTCGCAGCAGTCTTGAAACGCGGTTGTTTGATGCGAGAAGGACCACCAGAACGAAGGGAGGCTCCCATGACCGCCCCCCGCGAAGCTACGTCTTGGCGGGAACGCCTCCAAACCCGAGCGATGACGACGCGGTCCCCATGTGGAAGAAGCGAGATCGGAGGCGATTGGTGGGATCGGTGCAGCGACGAAGAGATCGAGGACGAGTCCGAGGAGATAACAATCACGCTCGGGGGAGAGGCGGACGAATCTGCTGCCGATTCGAACGAGGATCACGACATAGTGACAAGAGGGGAAGGGGACGCCGACCAGGGTAACAGGGAAGACCATTCCGCCGACGCAGCCTCCGTAGAGCTCTGCCTAGGGGAGGTGACGGGAATAGGGGCCAATTCCATAACTAGGGTTTCGGTCTCGACAGAGCGAGGAGGGGGTCTCGACAGAAGCGAGTGGGAGAGAGTAACATTTTTTATTTAATTGGACTAATGTACTTATTTTTAAAACATTAAGAGCAGGAACAACGGGTCGGCCCTGAGGCTCGGCTCACGTTTTTGCGGGCCGCGAGACGCGGGCCGTCCCATTGTGGGACGGCTTTTACGCGGCCCGCGTCCCGCAAAAACGCGGGCAGGGCCGCAACCCTCGTTTCGGAATCGCTGGCCGAGCCGCGTCCCTCGTACCGCATCCCGCGCCCGGCTTCCGTCCAATCCCGTTTCACCACGTGTCCTGCATTAGAAAAAAAATCCGACCGTTTGAAAACGGTCGGAAATGGTAACTTTAAAAAAAAAATTAAATCTACTGCAATTTAAACCCTATATATACCCAAACCCCAACCTCATTTATTTCACTCATCACTCACCCATTCTCCAATTTCACTTTCCCATTCCCACATTCTACTCTCTCATTTCCAAAATGTCTGACGATGAGGTTCCAACATATGAAGAGTTGGCAGCCCAAATGCCGACATATGAGGAGATGGCATCCCAAATGCGGGTAATTGACCGACGACTCCGGTAGAGGATTGAGAGGAGTATGCAGAGAGAAATGCCAAGGATTGAGAGGGTCGCCCGTGGGGAACCAATGCGACGAGAGATTAACAGAGGTCGTGTTGAAGCCCACGACCAATTAATAAGGTACTATTTTGTCGATCAACCCGTATATGACCCAAATATGTTTAGGCATCGGTTCTGTATGTGCAAACCACTTTTTCAACGGATTATGGACAAGGTCAAGGAACACGACAATTACTTCGTTTAGAAGGTTGACGCGGCCTCACGGTTGGGCTTATCAATGGAAAGAAGTGCACCGCCGCGATACTGATGCTTGCGTATGGGTGCTCGGCCGATTCATTGGACGAAACTCGGCACATTGGGGTAAGCACTATACTTGAATGTTTACGTAAGTTTTTCAATGCCGTCATTGAGGCATTCGGCGCCGAGTACCAGCGTACACCCACACCAGCTAACATGGAGCGCTTACTCCGAGAAGGGTACAACCGAGAGTTTCCCGGAATGGCGGGGAGTCTTGACTACATGCATTGGAAGTGGAAGAATTTCCCAACTGAAGACTAGGGAGCCAATGGACGGGGAAGTCACCACGGGGACAAGACGGTTATGCTTGAAGGTGTAGCGTCTCGGGATTTATGGATTTGGCATGCGTTTTCGGGATGGCTGGCTCGAACAACGACATCAACGTCCTCAACAACAACCACTTATTCCAAGACGCTTACTACGGCCGTGAGCTGGGAGTGGAGTATTATATCAACAGGCATCAGTACGAACGACCTTATTACTTGTTGGACGGCATTTACCCAACATGGGCACGGTTCGTGAAGACTATTCGACATCCCTACTCGCACAAAGAGAAGTTGTTTGCTAAATGCTAAGAAGGTGATCAGAAAGATATTGAAAGGACTTTTGGAGTACTTCAAGCAAGGTGACACATCATTTCCCGTCCCGCTCATACTTGGAGCAAACACACTTTGGCTGATATCATGCACACTTGCATCATTCTACACAACATGATTGTAGAGGATGAGCGCGACCGGTACGAGTATGGAGGTGACGAGTTGTTTTACGAGCAACCTCCAAAAATGCCGAATTGGACACCACCGAAACGATGGCACCAAGGAGGGCCATTCGAATACCAGCAATGAGTGGATGCTTAACATAGTGTCACAAGTCATCAGACTCACAGGCAACTACAAAATGATTTTGTGGAGCACTTATGGGGTCTATATGGAGCTGGTTTTCATAACGACGAGTAATCTTTTGTACTCTTGGAGCTGAATTTTGGGTTGTATTAAGAGGGGATGAATAAAAGTTCAAGTTCATTTTTATTCGTGTTAAATTTATTTCTTATTTTTTATTGTCATTAATTATTTTTTTCACATTTTTTTATATTTTATATAATTTAAACGGTTTCTGATAAATAATTAAATAAAACAGCAAAATATCAATTAATTAACAACTAAGCATCCAATCAGCATCCACTAAAACAGTTAGCCTCACTGTAAGCCTCACAGTGAGTCTCTCATTGCAAAACACCCACTACTCTGAGTCCCAAATCCCACTATTTTATCCAGTCAACATACGTAATTTAGGACTTGGAACTCCCTAAGGACCTTTCCATTGTGCATGGTCTAATAAGGACATAATGATATAGTTTGTCAAAATTCTCCACTACCTCTGCTTAGAGGTGCTCCTCACCCTAAATAGGGTTTCGCCGCCGCCCGTCTCCACGTCCAAAGTGCCCTCGCCGCCGTCCACTCTTCACCCACCGCCCGTCGCCGCCTTTGTCCCCACGCTGCCCGTTCGCCTCCCGATCGTCCTCGCCATCTACGAACTGCTCCCCTCCCCACTACATTGAATCGTAGTCATGACAACGAACGCAACTCCTTCCACGAACCGCCACCGCTGGTACCGACGACTCCATTTTGGGCCACACCCCTCCTTTCGAGCTGGCCGAACCAATGGCTATGCATCGCCGGTGCGTCTGGCTCATGCAAGGGCGGGCACACAGACTTGTGTGGCCGTATTGGCCTCCTTGGGATATAAATATCCGGTCGCTGGTACATAGGCCGGAGATGGGGGGCCGAGTAATGAATCGCCGCCCGGTAGGAACATGGGGCCGAGCAGACTTTTATGGAGGTGGTCCCCATCCGAGGATGCTTCCAAACCTTGTACGGGAGCACCTCATCTCTGCTCCGATCATGGAGGCGCTGCCACCGGTCTTCCCAGGGCGGCCGTCGGTGCCATACATGAGGCATGTAAACCCTAGGGGTCGAGGGGATCGGGGGCCACTGTTTCCATCGTCTAGGCGACACGATCCGGAGCCACATAGACCTAAGGCGGTGACGTTGATCGCCCCGAGAGAGGACTCCCCCGCACTGAGGCCTCCATGTAGACCTAGACCCCTGGTGAATCAGTTTACTCAGAGGGAGATGTTGTTGGTCCGTCGAGGTATTCTGAGATACAACCCGGGCATTGGTCCCCGCCCTCGGAGGACCAAGACAAGGAAGGCCGAGGAAGCGCTTGCTGGAGAGGTAGATCCACCAGAGGTTCGGGCGACACCTACACAGGCTCAGGACCGGGAGATGAGTTCGGGGGGTTGTAACCCCTCGAAGGGTGAATGACCTCCAAATGCGGGGGTGGGGAGGGCCGACTGAAGCCTATACCCACAGACCCGGGACTGCTGCAGCTGGGAGGTCTCGGGAAATCCGCACTAAAGGCTCTTTATCTGGTTTATTTGTTTGGTCATTTCTTTGTTTTAGGTCGAATAAAAGTTTTATTAGATAGGGCTAGGTTTTGGGATGTTTATTTTTTTGAAACGTTGGATCAAGAATTTCTTGATTTCAGATCTGCGAGGCAAAACAGACTATCCTTATGGATCCATGAGCGTCTGACGGGCTACGGCCGGTTGGGACACAAATATAGAATCCGGGACGATTATGTCCTGCCCTGTAAGATTGATATGTTATAGTTAATATAATATCTCGTTCCCGTTTCAAAAAAAAGGACATAATGATATATTAATATACCTATTTTCTTATATTATTTAGGAAGAGCATCCACAACCATGAGAGAGATGTCGCCGGCGAGGAGAAAACGCCGGCGAGGAGGAGGCGGGGAGCTGGCGAGGAGCAGGCGAGGAGCTCGCTGGCGAGGAAGAGAGACGTTGACGATCTCGCTGGCATATCTCGCTGGCGATGTTGACTGAGTCAGCCTCGGTCGGCGTGCCGGCCGTTGGCGAGTCCTTCGCTGGCGACACGTGGCTTGGTCGCTGGCACCTCATTTAATTTTTTTTCACTTCCCCTTATAAATAACACCTTTCACAATTCATTTTTCACCCACGTTCATCATCTACTCTCTCATTTCTCCTTCTAATCCACTTCCAAATTTCCGTTAGAATGTTTTTCGATCTCAACGAATGGGGAAGCATTTAGAGGGCGATGACGGACGACGCGATGTCCCAAGAGTTCTTGGACCCGAACTTTTCCCCCAACCCGACGGTCCAATCCTCTCCAACTATTACCGAGCCCGCCGACGTGGGTCCGTCAAAGGGCAAAGCAAAGCGTGTCTTGTGGACCAACGACGAGGACGAGCGGTTAGTTCGAGCTTGGATGCACCACTCGTACGACTCAATTCACGGCAACCAGAAGCATAATCTGAAATACTGGGGGGCCATCGCTGAGGAACTTGCTGCTACTCGGGGCCGGGGTGATCCGATGAGGACGACTAAGCAGTACAAAGACCACTGGAAGCAGACAAATACCAGAGTGACGTTCTTCCAAGGGCTGTTTGTGAAGAACTGTAGGGACCACCGAAGCGGCCATTCGGATGAGGAAATCATGAGTTTGACCGAGGAGAAATACGAACAGACGCATGGACATCCATTCATATGGAAACATTGGTGGAAACTTGTGAAAGATCAAAACAAGTGGAAATCCTGTTATTTTTCCGTTGACAAGCCCGATGAAGGGACACCGCTTACGTAGTTCGATGTCGAGGATTCTACCGACTCGGGGAAGCGCACTCGTGAAGACACGTCGGCGTTTGAGGACAGTCAGCAGACGACGGGTGCTAATAAGGACGGTCCACCGCAGTACCAGAGGCCTATGGGCCAGAAGGCTGCCAAGGCTGCGAGGCTCAGAGGTAAAAACCCTAAAACCTCTAAGGTTGCGATTGCCGAGCGTGTCCAGATGACCCATGTAGCGACCAAAGAAGCAAGCAATGCCAGAACCATTAAGACCGCCCAACAACTGAAGCTGAAGGCATTCGATCAGTGGATGCTCGCGAAAGCAAGGGACACTTCGGCCATGGCTCCCCCAGCTCGAGGCCCACAATGCAGAACTTGCGATTTTACGCAATCTGATGAACCAGTGACGTCGTTCTTTATTTTACGTATTTTGTGTTTTTTTTTAAGTTGTATTTCCATTTTCGTTAATGAATTGTTGTTTTTAATTAATGTCAACCAATTAGTAATTTTTTTTACAAAAATTGTTTTATGTTTCGGTAATCCATTGTTGTTTTTTCAATTTGGTCAAACAAATAGTAGTTTTTTTTACATTTAGTGAATTGTAGGTTTCTTGGGATGTGTGCCATTAATGCCACCCCACCAAAAAGACCAAAATTCCCCTCAGTGGCCGGCGGCTTGGACTATAAATAGATACCCCTCCTCCTTCATTTTTCACACCTCTTCTCCCAGTTCTCTCTCTTACTCCCAACCTTCTTCCGTTCTTATTTTCTCCCCTTCTTCGAAACACCAATGGCCGTTGTACATTCATACCCGTGGGTTGCCGAGGAAGAGATGGTGCTGGTCATATGTTGGCTACAAGACGCCCGACCGGGCCCAAACAATAGGTACTGGCCGGTAGTCTACGCCAATTTTGTCCACAGTGCTCCGGCCGGTTCCCCGCCGAGAACCCAAAAGCAGTGTAGAGACCATTGGCAGGATCTCGCCAAGAAAATCTACCGTTATGAATTGTGCTACCGTGTAGCAGTTGAGGTCTCCCCGCCGGGAAATACCGAGAATTACCATCGCTCTGCAGCGGCCGTTGAGTACCACAGGGTCCATGGCCAACATTTCATGAAGTGCTTTCTGTGGGAGATCGTTCGAGACCAACCCAAATTTTTGTAGTACGTTCACAAGCTGTAAATCGTGAACGTGTAATAAAATTATATATCGTTTATGTTTTTAAGTATCGTCTGTGTGCTAATTATGTTTTAATTATCGTTTGTGTGCTACATATCATATGTATAATTATAATAAAATTGTGAGGTTTGATTATAATTTTTTTTTGTTTTAAATTTGCTTTTTCCCCATCTCGCCGGCGGCTCCCCGCCAGCAACAGAAACCCCACTGCAGAGCTCGCTGGCGGTGAGCTGGTGAGGAAATTAAAACCAAATATTTTAAACCATCTCGCCAGTGCCATCTCGCCGGCGAGATGGTTGTGGATGCTCTAATGGTCTATGATATATTTCGTTTGAATCAGAACGGTTGCTTTACCAATATCTTCTGTTTGAAAGCATTTCTTCTCTCTTCGCGACGAGATGGTTGCAAATACTCTAATGGTCTATGATATATTTCGTTTGAATCGAAACAGTTGCTTTACCAATATCTTCTGTTTGAAAGCCTTTCTTCTCTCTTCGCTAAAGACAACCTATCGATCTTCCAAAAGATCTCACAGCTATTTGTAAGAGACGTATGCAGCCCATATTCTTATTGGACAAAAAAGTCTTTTAACAGTATAACTCTGGGCTCTGGCATCAACAAAGGCTCCTCGTGCTCCTACTGACAGAACCAAGTGATATGTGTATGTACCATATCATCAAACATTGTCAGACATGTCGTCAAGTCCAACCATGACTCAACAAATCTTATCCTGCGCCGTACCTTTATTGTTTTAAGAGAGCCATAGTTGAAGTTTTATAGAATATTATTAACTTGTTTCATATTTTAAATTATATCAACTTATTTGAATGGATTTTGTCTTTATTTCGAGTTTGTTATAATTTACATATTAATAACAAAGATGTCCCTCTTATATAAAATAGAAATTTATTTTAGAAAAAGGACGTAATTTAAAACAAATACATTTTTAAATTAAAAATACTACCGTACGTGTTCATTTTTCATACAAAAATAAATTACCTTTTTAATAAGTTATATCTCTTAGTTTGAAGTAGTTAGTAAACATGTATCAATAAATAATAAAAGCTCGATTTAAAACAGACAAATCAAAATCAAAGCATAAAAATGCTGGAAATCAGATCATAACAATATGAGATTACAAAGACTGAATATTAAATAACCGAATAAAAATGCTTAAATATCGAAATGCTCTACTGGGATTTTCAGAAGGTGATACTGGGATAACGTTCGAAAAAACCGATACAATAAATCTGAACAGAATGCTTGGACAAAGCCAGCCCATTTTCAAAGGATTGATTTTAGGCATGATTTTGGTAAAATATGGTATCCATTTTTGCCTCTGAAGTGAGGTTATATCTTGATTTTGATTGATCATATTTTGAAGTGGTGCTGAGTTTTGAACAATTACCTTTTATTTGAAATGCTCATTTGTGAATTGGGTTGTGTTGGTTTTTGGTTTTATGGATTGCTTGGATGCTCCTTAACCTTATACTTAGTTATGTGATTATCCTCTCGAAATTGCTCTCTCATATGACCTATCAGAGCCACCATGTGACTATCGTCCTTATTTCTATTCCTGTTTAGACTGGCGAATTTGATGCTATCTCAATCTGACACAGCCCTTCAGTTGACTAAATTTCCTAAACTTGACACATATAAATGTTTTATATCGACCAATAAACCAACAAAATTTGCTAATCATCCCTATCTATAATCTAAAATCACTACTACTACAATTTCAAGTAAAGAAAGTTCAACAACTAAACTTTGTAAGTTTAGATCGATAGGAAAAAGAGTCGCAACATACCTCAGAAAAGAAGAACACTAGGCCGATGACCTTAGCTTGCAACTGCACCAGCAATTATAGATGAGATGGAGAGACTTGTTTGACGGCGACGTGCGAAAGGGGAGAGAGGGAGGGACTGAGTTTGAGTTTGGAAGGAAGAAATGATATGAACTTAGGTGGGAGTGAAGTGAAGCATAATCGATTTTTTCAGTTAGGGGCAAATTTGGGTTTTCATGGGTTTTGGTTAAAAATAAAGGTCATGTTGCAAAGAAACCTACCGCTTGAGGCCATTTTGCTAATTACTCCTACGCGAGTCCTCGAAAATGTTTCTGTTAGTTGAAAAAAATCATAACTTTTCCAAACTTACTTGCTTTTTTGTTCTTATGTATTGAATTTTTGTTGTTGAAACATTTATAGTTGTTGCAAATAACTATATAACTAATGATAAGGGTACTTGAATTTGTAAATGTATAAAAATTTGTGTGTTTAATTCATTAACAGAATCAGATATATATACAAGTGTTTGTAGTCCTGTTTGAGACATAGTGACAGAACACTTCTATAATATCTCAAGCACTCTCACACTCTCTAATGCTAATTGTAGTTCCTATAATCTCTCCAACTATCAACAACATGATTATTCAAGGTGTGGACCGAGCCTTTTTCGTAACATTCCCCCGCAAGTTGATCGGTCGGCGAGAGAGATTCAACTTGGTGAGGAGGTTGTCAAACCGGGAACAAAGAAGCGGCTTTGTGAGAACATCCGCAAGCTGATCATTTGTGGAGACATACGAGACCCTGAAGGTGTTCCTTTGCACTTGCTCACGGACAAAGTGGTAAGCAAGAGCAATATGTTTCATTCTTGAGTGAAACACTGGATTGGAGCTTAGACTTGTAGCTCCGAGGTTATCATAGTGGATCACCGGCTTCTCATGTAGTTGATAGCCCAATTCAGTAAAAAGAGATACAATCCACATCAGCTCAGCAACCGTATCAGCTAGTGCCTTATACTCAGCCTTAGTAGAGGATATAGCGACGAACCGTTGCTTCTTGGAACTCCATGAAACGGGTGGGGCACCAAGGTAGATTAGGTAACCAGTCGTTGATACATAATCGTCTTTGTCGCCTGCCCAGTCGGCATCCGAGAAGGCATGTAGGTTGAGAGGCGTCGAGGCATAAATGTGGATACTCCGATTAATAGAGCCATTAAGATAGCGAAGAACACGTTTCAGCGCCTGCTAGTGCTCACTCGTGGGAGTTTGCATGAATTGTGACATCTTATTGACAGTAAACGCAATGTCAGGACGTGTCAGACTGTGGTACTGAAGGCTACCCACCAACATGCGATAGTCAGATGAAGATGGAAGAACAAAGCCACTATCTCATAATAGGCAACCTGCAGCAGACATTGGTATGGAGGCCGGTTTTGAGTCTATCATGCCAACTTTAAGAAGAAGATCTGAAACATATTTTCTCTGGCTTAAGAACAGTCCATCCGAGGTGGGAAACACTTCAACTCCAAGGAAGTAACTGAGGTTACCAAGGTCTTTTAGAGAAAACTTGTCTGCAAGTTGACTGATTAGGCGAGTAACTGCAGTTGGTGTTTTTCCAGTGCAATTATATCATCGACATAGACTAGCGGAAATATGGTAGTTAGACCATGACGATAAATAAAGAGAGAGGCATCTGCCACTGAATTGATGAATCCCAAAGATAATAGGTAGCAACACAACTCATAGTACCATGCCCTGGGTGCTTGTTTGAGCCAATAAATCACCTTTCTGAGTTTACAAATATGATGCACATATGTAGTGTTGACGAACCTCGAAGGTTGAGCCGTATATACTTCCTCAGAGAGATTTCCCTGTAAAAAAAGCATTATTGATGTCCAACTGCCTTAAAGGCCACCCATGATGAACAACAAGAGTCAAGACAAGGCGAACCGTTATTGGTTTGACAACAGCACTAAAGGTCTCAGTGTAGTCACAACCAGGACGTTGATGAAATCCCTTGGCTACAAGTCTAGCTTTGTAACGGTCAATTGAATCATCTGATCTATGTTTAATAGGAAATACCCACTTGCAACCTACCAAGTTTTGTGTATCAGAGGCTGGAACCAGATCCCACGTATGATTGTTGTCCAATGCATCAAATTCACATTGCATAGCTTCACGTCATTCGGGTTGCTTCAAGGCTTGTAAGATGGTTCTTGGTTCTATGTGACGGGACATATGAGCTAGGAGATTAAGCTTTTTGATAGGTTTAGTAATGTTATTCTACGATCGGGTGATTGCTCCAGGACGTGTGTTGTTAAAGTGAGCCTGTGGAGTTGTAATAGGTGGTAAAGGGTTTGAGGGTGACTCACAGGAAGTAGGTGTGTTTTGGTGAGATGGGTCAGTTGGTGTGGGAGGGATGTATGAGGAATAATAGGGGTTGTAACTATGGGATGTGCTGGAGGGGAAGGAGGCACGACATCATGTTGTAGAGGTGCATGATTGTGAGCATTATGAGTTATCGGGAGAGGTATAGTGATCCATTCATCGGGAGTTAGGTTTGTTGTAGTGGATTCCATTGTGAGGTCTCGGTAAGGAAATTTACATTCCAAAAACTGAACATGTCTGGAAGTGTAAATTCTCTTAGTGGTCGGATCCAAACAGTGATAAGTGCTTTGTGATGTTGAATAACCTACAAACACACATAAATCAGATCTCAGAACAAGTTTATTAACAGCATACGATCTATGCCATGGGAAACATAAACAACCAAAACTCATAAGCTTCTTGTAGTTCGGAGATTTATTAACAAGTTTAGAGTATGGAGACTGGAAAAGGAGGGTATGAGTAGGAAGATGATTGATGAGGTAAACCGCTGTAGTGAAGGCATGAGGCCAATGATCAAGGGGCATACCAGAATAGGTGAGTAACGACAACCCGGTCTCGACAATATGGCGGTGACGACGTTTAGAGAGACTGTTGTGTTCTGGTGTGTGTGGAGGAGAGGTGAAGCGACTAATTCCGTTGGTACTAAGAAAGGATTTGATTGCATCATACTCGCCCCCGTTGTCTGAAAACAAAACTTTGATTTTACGGTTAAAGAAGTTTTCAACCAAGGCTTTAAACTTGATGAACACATCACACGTATCATATTTCTTTTTAAGTGGATAAAACCAAATACAGCGAGTGAAATGATCAACAAAAATACAGTAATAACGCAAGTCATCATATGAAACAACAGGGGAAGTCCAAACATCAGAAAATATTATTTCCAAAGGATAAGTAGATGTAATAGTAGATGTATGGAAAGGGAGCTTATGACTCTTGTTTATCTGGCACGAAGTACAATCAGATTGCAAGTACATCGAAGGTCCTAAATGAAATTGATGCTGCAAAAGTTGATAAATTCGAGATGAAGGATGGCCGAGTTTATGATGCCACATAGAAGAGTCTGAAAGTTGAACATTAAAATTAGATGGTAATGAAGGAGGCCAAATGTAGACTCCATCCACACAAGGTCCTTTAAGCATCGTGTTCCCCGTGTGTATGTCCTTCACAAGAAAATAATCAGGTAAGAATTCAATAGCCGAATTTGTTTGTTGTGTAAACTTAGAGCCGGAGATAATATTTTTTGACATAGAAGGGACACAAAGAACATTTGAAATAGGGAAACCAAGAAGCTTAAGAGAACCAGTATGAGTTATGGCCGAACCTTTTTCATCTCCCATAAATAAAGCATCTGGGCCATTGTACGTGTGATGAAGGGCTAAATTATCAATGTCATGGGTAACATGATGGGAGGCTCCACTATCAACAAGCCAACTCGGATCAAGTGAGGTGGTGGTAAGCGAATGAGCTTGAGGTCCAATCTGACTAGGTACTGGGAAAGGAGATGATGTAGGTAACAGGAAAGTATGATGCCGTGAACGAAAGGTTGGGCATTGGGTGAGAACATGACCTTGTATTTTGCACCATTGACAACGTTCTTTGAAGGGTTTGCCAGCGGAAGGAGGTGAAGGTGAGGGACGGTGTGAGGAAGGCGATGTGTAGTGCGGTCGGGACGGAGACCAAGCAGGACGCGAACCCGAATAGCGGTGGGGAGGCGCAGCAGATTTGAATTGGGCATTCAAAGCATTCATGGGACCTGAAACTGATGATTGTTCCAACCTGATACAAAGTTCTCGGTTAATGAGTTTTTCATGTAATTCATCAAATGAAATTGGCGGGTCTCTAGCATTGACATCATCGATGATTGATCAATATGATTCATAGAGACCCTACAAGACATAATCAGTAAGATCTTCAGGATGAACGAGAGAGAGCCAACAGATGCGAGGAGATCAGTTGTAGCCTTGAGAGAGTGCATGTAATCAGCGACTGATAAAGACCCTTTTGTGGTGGAGCGAAGCTTTTGTTTGAGTTGCTTGATGTGGCCACGTGATGCTCGGGCTTACGTTTGTTGCAAGATAGTCCAAATCTCGTGAGAGTATGTTGTTTGTGTCACCAAGGAGGCAACTGGTGTGGACAACGTGCTAAGGATGGCTCCATTGAGAAGGCGATCTTGACGGCGCCATGAGAGATATTCTGGGTTCGGAATCGACTGCAGCTTTGTGGTGGTTGTGTCGGAGGCCACTATTGATGGCGTTATTGTCGCCACCAGCATTGGATGTGAGCCATCGATGAACTTAAATAAGTCGTGGCCTTAAAGTATTGCTTGGACCTGCATCTTCCAAGTAATATAGTTAGATGGTGTCAGTTTGATGACATTTGTGAGCACAACATGCGTAAATAGTAGAGTGGCTTCATAGGGATTTGGTATTGTAGTGACTGCATCTGAAGCCATGGAATGAGAAAGTGACAAAGAAGAAGGGATGATGGCGTAGTGGGTGTTGTGGACCAATTAGGTTGATACCATGTAAATGTATAGAAACTTGTGTGTTTAATTCATTAACAGAAGCAGACATATATACAAGTGTTTGTAGTCGTACATGAGAGATAGTGGCAGAACACGCCTATAATATCTCAAGCCCTCTCACACTCTCTAATGCTAGTTATAGTTCCTATAATCTCTCCAACTATCAACAACATGATTATTTAAGGTGTGGACTGAGTCTTATTCGTAAGATAATTGTCCATTGTGCTCGTGCTTATGTTGAATATGATTATCTTGTGTATATTGAGAATGACATAATTGCTACGTTTACCTCTAAGGGAATGTGATGTTAACATATTTGATTATGTGGATTAGATTAAATGTTGAATGGTTACTATTTTAATTTTACAGTGACCTGTATTATATGCCAAAGTATCCATGAACTTGCACATAAAAAATGAATATTGCATTGGTTGTCCCTTAATTCTTTTATGTTTCAGTTACTTTCAAATTATCTAGGAGAAAAGGAATTTTCAGTTTGAGTGATAAAAATTGTAGTCTCTAAAAGATATATCAGCTATGCATTAATTAGATAACAAAGACATTAATGTGAGACAAGTGATTTAAGTTCCTATCCAACTCAAAAGCTTGAATTAATGGGTGGAGACACTAATATGTGCTTCCATAGAGATCGTGTGCTGAGGACCATTCACAGGCGCCCCTGCGCGTTGCTCCTCGTCCAGTTCCGATTTGGAGTGATACCGACGTCGATCTGCTCCGACAGATTGGCTAGGCGTCAGCGGCGGTCCTAGGAGAAGAAGTCCTTTCTTTGCTCTGACGGAGAGGTGCTGTTCGCCGGAGGAGGCACGGTTGTTAGGGGATGTGGTCACTTGCGGTTGGTCTTGCATCCGATACAGGTGAGTTATGGTGATCCGTTCAGTTGTGTTATCTGCTGAACAAGTTGCAGCGGCACGAGAGGCAGAGAAAGGCAAAGGGGTGACGGTCGATCCTGCCGAGGAAGGGACCAGAGGAAAGGATTCGTCCCGGGAAGGTGCTCACCGGACGGGAAGAGTTGCTAAGGTATTTGTTTATAAGTTACTGGAAGGGACGACAACCGAAGGTTTGAAAGCGATTTTTGGCACGGTTGCGGATGTTACTCATATTAACATTCCAACGAATCCAAATCGGATAGGAAAATTCTTCGGTTTTGTCTCCTTTCAGATTGGGGCTGATCTGGAACAGTTGGTGAGAAAGGTTAATGGATCCAGGCAAGGCTCCCATAAGTTATTTGTTGCTCAAGCTTGGGACCAAAGGCCTTCCATGGATGTACGTGACTTCATTAACAAAAAAAGGGAGGAGCGTGCTCGATGCAAAAGGAAGCCACTAGTTCTGCAGGTTAATAATGCTCGGCCCTCATAGGTTGATGCAGGATGGTTGGGGGTGCTTCAAGAGAACGTTTTGCCAACTGATCTACAAGATGAGTTTGTTCGGCAAGGAGAGACTTCCGTTAAGATTACGGCATTGGGGAACAGAGTCGTCTTGATCCTATGTTTGGACAAATCGATATAAGAGCGAATGGTTCTTACAAGATGGGCCTTGCTTTCTCAATGGGTTGTCATGGGTCTCGACAAGGAGGATCTGCTTAGTAAGGGAGGTGTGTTCAATTGGGTCAAGTTTGTCGGGGTTCCTTATCATGGGTGGAGTCGTGCAAATCTGGAGTCCCTAGCTGAGATTTTGGGTACTATTGTCATGGTTCATCCAGATTCATTACATGGACTAAGTTTTGTTGAGTCTCTGGTCTTGATCCATATGGAGCCTTATCTAACCTTGCAGACTATGGAGGTGGAATTAGGGGACACGGTTGTCCCGATGTTGCCTTTGGTTGTTGAAGCTGCGTCTGTACCTAATGTGCTTGCAGCAGAAGGGTCTCGGTGGGGAGAGGGTGACGTCTCGATAGGGAGTGGGACCAAAGATGATGACTTCGATAAGGAAAGTCACTTTGATTCTCACTTCAGGGAGCTTGTTGATATGGTGCCGGCGACGCTTTCTGTACCAAGCAATTCCGGGAAGACAGAAAACACGTTTTCTAGTCCACAAGTCCAATGCAGGGAGCTCGAGAGTGTGACACCTTCTCCCACGTTCAATGGGAGAGTAGGGAAGGACTCAGAACAGGTACATACAAACATGATTGTGCCTGACACAAAGTCTCCAGTAAGGACATGTGATTCGGAAAGAACAGTGTCGAGCAATTTTCTCTTCTGTAAGAAGAAGCGCACACTTAAGGGTAAGGAACTCTGCGGTAATTCAGGTACCCTATCGGATCAGACTTTGGCGGATGATTCATACGGGCCCGGGCCTACTATAGACTTGAGCAAACAACAGTTAGCGACCAAGGCTTGGGATTATTGTAGCAAAATGGGCTTCAAATCCAAGACTATTGGCGAACAGTTCAAGAATGAGCTCGATATGTTAAATGCAGAGTTAAGTCACCGTAGTCCGGAGTGTGATTTTTCTGATTCGGAATCTGACTCGGAATCTACTCCGGATAATCCACGATTGAGAAAGGAGGTGGGTTGATCTTTGTTGATCTAGTAGGGGTTTTCATTGGTCTGGCAAAAGAGTTCCCGTTTCTGAGTTGCATGAGTCCTTTGGGTCCAAGTCGTTTCGCTTAGGTTATCTAGGCTGGTGGTTATGTTTTTACGGTTTCTGTTTTGTTTCGGTTCGTGCTTTTTTTTTTTGTTTTGTAGGAGGATGGTATATCCACCTTTGGTACTGCTGTTTTCTTGTAGTTTGTGGTCTTGGTCTGCCCTCGAGCAGACTGCCTATATCTCATTTTGAGAATAAGGCTTATAAAACTTCTCTGATAAAAAAAAAAGTGTTCAATTTGTCCATACACTTTTATATGGGACTTATACTTCAACAAAATGAGATACTAGAATGTCTTTTATATTGTCTTCAGTAACATATGCTTTCTTCAATAAGGGAGCAGTAACTCTATATGATCTTCAAGGTATATCTTTTGTCATATTTTTTTTTCATTTTCGATTTTTTTGATGGCTTGTGGATGCAAGAAACTCCAAATAAGTTTCTTGCTGAATGGAAAAAATGCAATCTAATAATGATGCATATAAAATGGTTTAGAATCAATTGTAGCGTTTTTTAGGTCAAGTAACTGAACATTATATCAGCATATGCATGTATATGTACATTTTCAGAGAATTTCAATTTATAGTGATATTCTGTTGAATATGTTCTCATTATTGGATTCTGCATGTGTTTTGAAGACGATAGTGTGACGTCAACAAAGATTGTCAAGCAATAGGAATGTAAAGGTCATTTATTAAACATTATCTTGGATTGTGAATGTTTTGATGGTTTGTGAATATTAAACAGTATCTTGTAGATAACCAAGAACAATCGGCAACACATTGAGTGCAATGAGCCTAACACTACACTATGATATTTGACCCGTGTTAGTCATATTGAAGGTTTACAAGAGGTTGTCTTTTGTAATTGTTTGCATTTTCATATGTTTGTGGCTAGCCCCGAAAAACAGGAATTATACATTCATGCGGATAACCCCTAAAAAATAGAAGTTGTACATCCAAGTGAAGGACGCCCTTAGATTTATAGATTTAACTATTGGGTATCGAAGAGGTAAGGTCCATGTCCAAATGAAGGACTCTGTAGATGTTTATTTTCCCTATTGTAGTTTTAAGTCTTGCTATATGACAGTTAAAAGAATATCACTGAAAGTAGTATAATTGTCTTAGTTGAGTAATACAATTGGTTTTGCTGATATTTTTTATGTATAATAACATAGTTCAATGTCTCTTTGATAAAATTTGATGCTATTCATGTTATGTTTAGCCAAATAATCATGCAATGTAGTCTTTCTCCTCTCTGTTCAATGGTTCCTCGAGCTTATTTGGTTCTGTGGTAATTGTACGCTTATAGTTGAAACATAATTTGTGGGGGTTCTTATTGCCAACTTGCCTCTATTTTCTCATGTTTCAATGTGAAATTTCTATCTTATTTAGTGGTTGTGACTTGTGAGTTTGTTTTTTTATCAATAATATTTCGTTTACAAGGCCATTTCATATTTAATTCTCTTTAAATTAACCTTATTTCTTTTCCGGCTTGGGAAAATGAATGGAAAAATCTTTTGACATTGAAAGTTGATTTGAGATGTTTTGGGACTTTGATAAGAAGTATGTGAGTTCTTTCAATTGCGGATTGGAGTTTATTGTTCGGAGTAGTTCCTTTCCATGCTTTTTATTGAACTCTATATTGTAGATAATAGATTGTTTTGAAATTAAAATGTTGTAGTTATTTTGTTTGGTTTTGATGTCGTGATTTTGGGCGTAAAGCGATGCCCGATAGATCTTGAAAATTGGCTCCTCGATGACATTGAACATTGTCTCCTTTCCAACCTTTTCATGCAAATACTGGTTCAATATGAAATAGTATATACGATTTTTTTTTTGTGATCTACGAAGTCAAATATGAATTTTATCTCTTACTATTTTCTATGAAAAAATCTGTACAAAATTTATTTCTGGCCGGAAAATTAAATGAGTACTCTTTATACCATAACATTGTTTCATGCTAAATGTACCGTTACCTTCCCTGTTGGCGCTATCAAGCAAACTTTGTGTGTGAACACACCAATTTATGCTTGAATTTCGCTTTTCACTTTTATATCATTGTGTCACATTGCTTATAATTCTCTTATACAAGGTCGCCCCAAAACGAGAATTTCATCGAAATCTATTTTTCTTGTAAGAGAATATAAATAAATTTACTGGTACAGAAAGATTATACTAGATGTAATTGAAAAAATGAGCTTCAACATCTATTTTTAAAACTCAAAATTTAAAATAAATGATAGAGATTCATTTCTAAAAGACACATTCGATGGATAAAATTTATTGTCTATAATTGTACAAAAATCCAAATATTTAGGGATTCACATTTATCTATAAATGAAATATATTCATGTTAAGTTCGAATGTGATAGATTCAAGACAATTCTAGACATTTACACGAGATTATGCTAGCTTTTATGTGACGTTGTGTATGACTAGTTATTGTCATCAACTTCTAGAAATTTTCACATTTTTTTTCGAAAACTAAATACAGGTTATAACTAGGAGCAATCAAATATAACCAACAATAAGAAAACCATCGAAATCTACACTAGCATTGCAAGATAGTAGTTAGATGAGAATTTTCAAGAACAAAAGGTGTTCTTTACAAAAACCTATCGGTTAACCGACCTAAAAAAGACAAGCTCAACACATTCTTCTCATTACATCAGGATATATAGTCAAGTTCATTTAATTGTTGTTATTTTATAAAGATTAAAAAAAGCTTATAAACAAGCTTATGTTTATTAATTTTTTAGACTAAAAATCATAAACAAATAATCATTTATGATCATGTTCTATGATACTTCTTCTCCATTAATCATCTCTATGTCAATAATTGGGAAACATCTTCATCTCTTATGAGTGAATCTTTTTCATGAAATTTGGACTATATAACTCCATGTGATATGTCACGCCCCAATTTCAGTAAACCGAACTCGGGACGCGAACATTTAAAATAATAAAACCTTTGAAACCTGTTTTGAAACAACACTTTAAAATCGCCATTTGATTAATCAAAATAATATTTACAACTCAAAATAAGTCCCAACAAGTGGACAAAACAAGGTATCCGCCGCTAGACTCAAAATAAACCCAGAATCCCGCTCCTAGCTCTTCAAGCTTCAGAAGCTCCCCTAGTCCAACCTGCGACCGGTACCTGTAGGAAAAGCAGCTAGGGGTGAGCGTTCGCTCACCACCACGGATAACAGACTGACTACGGCATAATTAGCAGACAATGCCAGTAACACCAACAACCAGCTCAACACCGGGGATCACTATCCCCAAACTCAAATAGTCCGACTGACACACACCCACAGTGACCTTCCTCAACCGACTCGACACTTGGACACGTAAAGTAGACCCAACACAACGATCACGACCTCTTCCAAGGACTCAAAAGACCACCACACAACACCCAAGATCACAAAGGATCGCACACCAAACAAGATCACAAAGGATCGCATACCAGCTGCTCAGTAACCTCCCTCACTCACGTGAACACGGATTATGCTAGCCAAAGAATGATCACAACCTGCCGAGACTCGAACACGGATCAGGCCAGCCAAAGAATGCTCGTAACCTGCCGAGACCCGGTCACGGATCAGGGTAGCCAAAGAATGCTCATAACCTTTCGAGATCCGGACACGGAACAGGCTAACCAAAGAATGCTCATAACCTGTCGAGACTCGAATTTGGTCAGGCCAGCCAAAGAATGCTCGTAACCTGCCAAAATCCACACCACTCCCCGACACGAAGTCGGGTTACTAACCCCGGGCAAACACAATCACAATCACATGCAAAGTTCAACAAACAGCAACAACACAGGTTCAACACTCCACAGGCACTCATGGCCACCCAAGACACCAACAGTAAAACACGGACTCAACAACCCACGGGCACTCACGGCCTCTCAAGACACACAAACCATAATTCACGGGCTCAACAACCCCACGGGCACTCACGGCATCCCAAGACACACCAACCATAACTCACGGGCTCAACAACCCCACGGGCACTCACGGCCTCCCAAGACACACCAACCATAACTCACGGGCTCAACAACCCCACGGGCACTCACGGCCTCTCAAGACACACCAACCATAACTCACGGGCTCAACAACCCCACAGGCACTCACGGCCTCCCAAGACACACCACCCATAACTCACGGGCTCAACAACCCCACGTGCACTCACGGCTACCCAAGACACACAAAAAGTAACTCACGGGCTCAACAACCCTACAGGCACTCACGGCCTCCCAAGACACACCACCAATCAGGACACGGGTTCAACAACCCCACGGGCACTCATGACCCCCCAAAACACCAAAGGTAAAGACACGGGTTCAACAACCCCACGTGCACTCATGGCCACCCAAAACACCAAAGGTAAAGACACGGGTTCAACAACCCCACGAGCACTCATGGCCACCAAAACTCAACAATAATAGCACGGGTTCTCAAGGCCACCCAAGACTCAACAATAATAGCACGGGCTCTCAAGGCCACCAAAGACATCAACAATACACAATCAACCTCCGGCATAACCAATGCCTCCAACAGTCCTAAAATCAACAGTTTCACAAACAACCTCCGGGCATGGTCATATGCCTCCAGTACTCCTAATCTCGATAAGTTCGCAATCAACCTCCGGGCATGGTCATATGCCTCCAGTAATTCTACTAACGCTAAGTTCTCTGCTCCTACGACACTACTAAGTGTCACATGCATTTCCAATATTCTCTACGTTCCCGTATCATGCATTTCTAATATTCGATAACCTACTCAACCCACGACACCCCGGTGTCACATGCAATTCTACTGTTAACTTTCCCTAGTCAGGGCCGAGATCCGGCTACTTTTCCCTACCTCGTGCGTGTTCTCCAAAAGCCAACCAACAAGCTCCGGCGTGATCTCAGTCACTCGCTTAGCTTTCCTTTCCCTCGGTCTGCAGCACAATCTAAAAGAACACAATTTCAAACGCTTTTAAGCTTGCAGGAATAATGCTGAATTTTAATAAACCTGACGCCCCAAAATAACCCCGACAATGTCGATCACTCCCAAACTCCCCAATTACTCGACATTGTCGATATTGGACCCGGAAAGGCCCGATTCTCCCGACATGACGAATCTGCCCGGGTTTTGAAAACGCCCTTCCGGGGCTCCGAAAATTCCCGTTTTCGTTTCCACAGTCTTAGAATAATTCAAGGGTTCCTAGGCACTCGAAGGAATCGAATTCCGACTTTCGAGTCATTAAATTAACGTTTAAAGTTTCTAAACCCGTCAATTACAACTTTCACAATTCAATTCCAAATTTCGATCCGGTTGTAGATTAATTACTTGGGGAACGTTCTAAACCACCCGAACACGAAACCCGAGCACGAAACCCGAGCACGTGGGCCCCACACGACCACAATGGAAAAATTCCCTTTTTGCCCCAAAACGTTCCTAACGAACCCCAAACCTCAACCATTCATCTTTAAACCAATTCTAACCAAAACCCAACCATATTTGAATCGTTTAAAATTCGAACTTAACAAAACAAAAATCGGTTAGGTGCTCACCGTAGAGAATGACGGTGTGAGCTTGAATCTTCTATCGTTGAGACGATCCAACGGCTTGATGAACGAGTAACGCCACAAATTCCCCCAAGCCTATTCTCTTTTTCTCTCCTCCTTCTCTCTTCTTTCCTCTCTCTAAAAACACCTTTTTTTCTATTTTTTGAATGAAATGGCCGAGACCTCATTTTTGCTCTTCCTTTTGATTGGTTTTTAAAACAACTAATATTTAAATACAAAACTAACACTTCAAGTCTCATTTTGTTTTGTTCAAGAAACCTAACACCACCACATAATGGACATGTGGCAAGTGGGTCCCACACCTTTTTGGAAAATATCTTATAGATATTTTCCAATCAGATTCGCGAAATTCGGTCGTTTCGGGCCCCGAACGGGCACTTTTTCCAAGAAATTATGAAACTTGGCGGGCTACAAGGAAACGGCTCAACTAAGACCTCTGCGACGACGGCTAAGCTTTTTGGATCCAAAACGGTCCTCGAATGGACCAAAACGTTGCTCGGTTGACTTTTCCAGCGAAAAATCAACTTTTCCCAAATTGATCAGAAAGTTGCCCTGAGTCCCCCGGAACTCACTTTGATCGATAACGGGGTCAACTTAAGTCTGGTATGACCATCGGGGTCAATTTAGGTTCAAATAAGTGCCTGACCAAATTTTTTAAATTTTCCCGTTTTTCGCAGGTTTGACTGGCGTTGACCGGGAGTGGTTTTTACATGATAAGTATATAAAGTCAAATCTATTTAATGTCTTGTTTAATCATGAAATGAAATTTCTCTCTAGCCAAAAAAATGTTTGCCTGCTTATCCTCTTCCTCTGTTCGCCGCCAGCGACCCCATGGTTTCCTCCATGAAGGTCTCCCCCCCCCTCCTTTCCTTCTTGGTGATTCATTCACTTCAGGTCTTTTTGCTCCTTCCTGTCGGGCTCCTCCGGACCGGCACTTCCTTTGCGTCACCGCTTCTTCTCTTCTCTCGTGGTAGATCTTGAGGTTCTTTCTGCCTCCACTGCTCCCGGTTTCGAGGTCCGCTCCGAACCTTGGTCGCACATATCTTTCGAGGTCCGAAGTTCTCGGCTATCGTTTCTCAACCGCTTTTGGGTCCTCTGTTGCTAATGTGGTGGTTGTGGTTCTTGCTCTCCTCTGCCCCGGGTTTGAAGTGTAACAGTCGTCTCTTGGCTACCGGCAAGCTTCTGGTCTCTCTCTTTTAGTCCTCTCTCTATCTTTGGTATCATTTATCCTCGGTCTCGTCGGATCTTTTGCTCATCTTTCCCGCACTTCTGTCGTCCCATCGTCTCCCCTGTCCCCCACCGTGGACGATGCTTCCTCGTTGCGGCTGGCTTTGGTAATCTATTTTAAAGTTGTCAGTTAAACCGAGTATTTTTTATATATATAATTTCGAATCAAGTGATTATAAATCAGTTCATCCACAAACTACAGATCATATGAGAGTCCATACAAATATAAAAGATGCATTGAAATTAGACAAAGAATTACAAACCAATGAAAACAAAAGATGGTCATAGAATGGGCATAATTAGTCGCACAACAAACCCAACACACAAGCCATGAAGATAATGGCCAATTATCACCCACTCAATCGGTATTATGACCACCTTTATAAAAAAAAATGGAAATGTAATCAATAAGCCAAAAGAACATAACACAACAATAAGCATTAATCTAATCTTAAACAAAGATTAACCAGTAAACATGTTAGTCATTAGGATTCAGACATTTATTTCCACCTCAACCAACTCGACCACTCTTAGTGCTAAGCACGCCAAAGCCGGTCTAGTGTAAGCCGAGGAACCGAATATTTCCCGGACAAGATGCTAGTCGCAACCACTCGGTTCGCAGCGTCGGTGTAGTGAACTCCGTCCCAAACTATAGATTCGGAGACATTGCCGCACATTGTGTAGCCAGGTTGGCCGCAAGTTGCTTTTACGTTGTAGTTATTCGGAGGGCCTCCGTAGCCACAACAAGCCATGAACGGGTCCTTGAAACCGTATTTTTGGTGCTTGGCGAAAAGATTGTATTTGATCGTGTACACATCCACATAGACGATGGTGGCGTCCTTCAAAAGAGACCTCATTTCCTTGCAGAGCTTGCGGAGGCCTTTGTTAAAGGCCTTCGCAACCGCATTGTGGACGCCAAGACAGCCGATTGCATCCAAGTCTTGTTGAGTATGGGGATGCAACGCCAGTTCCTTGGGGGAACAACCGAGCGGGCCAGTGTTGTGCACCCAGAACTTTCTGGCACCGTAGAGATGTAGGTTCTGTAATTTGAAGATAGTGAGATTCGAACTCGTGTTTAGGAGGTAAGAACGCTTTGCCATTTCAGAAGACTAACACAATTAAAAGTTCAAACTGATAATTGAATGAAAAATTATAATACTTAGAAACCAGCTGACTAGTGTCCACAAGAGTTCAAACATATTCAAGGTATATAGTAGGGTTTATTATGTTTATGTACACTAACCTATATATATTCCACATACATATATTAATCTTTGAAAATTACCCATACCTACCGTATGTATCTTGTTGAAATCTTGAAAATATATAAAAATTAGCATAAGTATCTGTTAAAATATTAAAAATATATAAAATTTAGTATAAATATCCGTAATTTTCAAAAGTGTGTAACCATAATATGAATACTACACTAAGACAAAATTAACCCTATATTCTAATAGAAACTTCAATACAAAACGTGACCCAAAAACAAAACAATTGTGTAAACAATTTGAAGCTTACTTGAATGGCTAGTTTGATCTCTTCAAGGTAAGATGAGATATTGGCAACAGCCGGTGTGAAAGTCAAATTGGAAGCGTAGAGTGCAAGCAAGAGATCGTTTTGCCCAATGTCGATCATGTGCACTGCGTCCCGGTAGAAATCCTCATCCACAACGGCAAGTTCCAGAGATTTGTTCTTGAAGTGAACAAATTGTCGAACCTGAACGCTGAGCACGAAAGGCACGAATTTCGGCAGAGTGGTAGCGCCGCTCACCGCGAAATTCACTCCGCTCGTGAAGTTTGGAGCCAACGCGTCCAAATACGGACTCAAGAATGGCACTCCCAACTCTTCACCTACACAACAACATTCACTATTTAGTATAGAGAAAATCCCTATTAACGCACACTCGAACGACTTTTGCTAAGGGAAACATACTGGACACTTTTAATTTATCATCATTAAACAACAACTTCCGTTAAATAACGGTTTTCTCAAAAACATCTTAAAAGAAGTGACGTTAGGTTTTACAAAGAAAGAAAGAACTGACAACGTACGCACGCGCACACACTAAAAGGAAGAGAGGGGAAAGACTGACAAAAGAAGTCGATGACAAGGCGACCATTGCCAAGACGGCCGGTGCCTCGGTGGAAAAAGGTGATTCCGTGGGGAAGGCCGATGGGAAGCCCGGCGCCGGCAAGTACTCCACCGGTGTCGGAGTTTGAGTCCCCAAAATTGATCACAATGGGTCTCTTGTTGCTATGGTGACTTTGGCTGGTTGAGAGGGTTAACACACTAAGGAAGAGGAATGGGAGCAAAATAGTTGCAATACTTGAACAATAACACCCCATCACTGCTCTTTTCTTCTGATCTTCACTCCTTTTGCTCATTTTATAAAGAAGCCAATAGCTAGTTGTATTAAGTCTCCTCTCAAAAGTCTTAGTCTTACTAAATTAATATTACTTAATCCTTGTTGTGTTAAACTAATCAATAGATATATACTTGAAATTCAAACTTCAACCCGAAAGGACTGGCGATTTGCACATGGATCAGTGACCCACTTGCAAGGAATCTTTCATTTCATTTATTAACTCGCAGCAAAATAGAAATAAAAAAAAATCTGTCTCTCTTGCAATCTTAACAAAGTAGCAAAACTGTTGCCTAATACTACTGTTTCTGCTTTACTCTAACAATTTATCTTATGGATTCACAAGCGGGGATAGCTTAGTTGGAGAGCGTCAGGCTGAAGATATGAAGGTTGGGTGTCTTCTTTTAATAGACGTTGAGGCAGAATTTTGATTAAATCTTGTAGGGTAAACCCTATTTCCGTGTCAATGGCGGATCTAGTTCTTTTAATAACGTTAAAAATATTAATATCTACTAAAAAGATAGTATTTAATACTTATTACATCGAACCTTCATATTTTAAAAATATTATAAAACACTTTTATTGTTAATACGACAAAAAAAACCTTTCTCGACCTATACGATATTCATCGGCTACTTACATGATTTTTCTTCCTTTTTATCAAAAAATTGCGGAGCCATATTTTTTTTTGAAATATCTTTCCATGATTATAATAATTTAGTAGATTATTAAATTCAAATTTATAATAGTTTCGAACCTTAAACAATAATAGTACTCAATACTCAAATTAATAATAATTTTAAATTTTAAAACAATGAATTATGTTAAACCTTTGCACGAATTAAGACACTTAAATCATAGAATATATAAATTAATTATGAAAGTAAAAATTAATAGAATACAAAACAGATTATTAGAAATATAAGGGAATAAAAATATAGTTTTATAGAAGGATACAATAGAATTGAAAGAAATTAAATGATAATAGATTTTCCTAAAAGTTGAGGGGGCACTTATAATAAAAAAATGAATTTCATGAAAATAAATTAAAAAATATACCTAATATATATGATTTTAAAAATTTGAGGGGGGGGGGGGGGGGGGGGGGGCGGCACGTGCCCCCCTGGCTCTTTAGTAAGTCCGTCTATTCATACTGTAACTACATTTGTATGCAAGTCTTACCAGTGATTTTTTTTCATTTTCAAGTCTTACCAATGACTTTTAGTTATTTTCAAAAAATATATGACTTTTTTTTGTAAATGTCAGGGTCACCTTTAACAAATTTCGTCATTTTTTTGGAAATTAAAGGTCGTATTCTGACAGGACTTGAACATAAAGATCACCACAGTATGGACTTACCACTTTCACCTTTATCCACAACACGGAAATGTCGATACCCCAATCTTGTATTAAACGTGAACAAATTAAAAAGATATCTACTCAATTCAGAGGTCATGGTCTCATATCCTCAAAATTATTTCTTGGCAATTTGGCTTGTTAGTTTCCGTGACATATCTGTCTTGTTTCAGAATTTTTTTCACTAATTCAGTATCAAGCCTATAATTAGGAATGAGCATCTTTTAATTGTAACTACTCTTTCTTTTATCTAAGTTGGCTCTTAGATCCCTCTTTCTGCTTACTACGTAAGCAAAAAATAGCCCTCTCAGTCCTCTGATCTTGCATGCTTCAGATTTGGTTCAATGCCTCTCAGTGCCCTTCCCTCTCTTACCGGGTCTTGTTTATGATATTTTTTTTGCTCTTTTTTGCTTGTTTTGTATTCGTAGAATACGCATCAAGCTCATTTGCAGCGGCAACCGTAGCCCATGGGATGGCCCACGACCTAATTGCCTCCATTCCCTCCGCATCCCACTCAACTCCTCGACCCAACCACACTCCAATAACTCGTCTAGCCTCTTCCGCAACAACAAATATTCACAAGTCACGTGAACCAGCTTCAACAACAACATCTATTTTTGGCCCCTCCTCGACAATTTGTACCAACCCAACTTCTACCAGCCACGACTCAACAGCTCACGACCCAACATCAAATCTTTTCAGCTCTCATGGTTCAAGGACCAATTCTCCAACAACAGCTCACAAGCTCCTTTGTTCAACAATTAGATCTTCCGTTCTTAGTAAGCACAAATCAGGTTCAACAATCAACTGATCTTAATAATTTATTCTCTACCATGTTGTTTAGCAACCTCAAGACGGATGATACATGGATACTGGTGTTACCTCGCACACGACCTTTCACTCTGGTAATTTTTCTCATGTTACTCCTTGTATTAATTCTAGTTGGAAATGGTGATGTTACACCCATTAAATTTACCGAACAATCCTTTATTTTTTCACTATCCCAAAATTCTAAATTATGTAGTATCCTCATTATTCATCATATTATTAAAAACCTGACTTATGTTCATCAATTTACTCGTGATAATAATTGTTCTGTTGAATTTGATTTGTGTGGATCTTCTGTAAAAGACCGTCAGATCAAAGCTCTTATTTCTGTTGTGATAACGCTGGAGATTTATACCTTGTTATCACGCTAGCTCATTTGTCTCAATTACCACCTCTAGTCTCCTTGCTCCTTCATACTGGCATTCTCTCTACCACTTGGCATCGTCGACTCGATTATCATGTATCTCAATTTTTTGAGATTCTTCGTTCCTATTTTCTTGTAATAAGGACTCTTTGGATAACATTTGTCATGCATATCAGTTAGACAAACATTTACGCCTTTGTTTTTCACCTTCTCTTTCTCGCACTACACAATTGTTCGAAATTATACACTCCGATCTATGGAATTCCCCTATCATTAGCTCTAATGGTTATAAATATATATTTTTTCATCGTCTTCTCTCATTTTCTGAGGGCCTTTCCCTTATGTGTTGAGTCCGAGGTTTTTAACTTCTTCGTTCAATTTCACACTTACATTCGTACTCAATGTTCTCTTCTTATTAAAGATTTTCAATGTGACAATAGTAGCATGTTTGATAATACCCATTTTCATAAATTTTCTCAAACTCATGGTTTTACTTTTCAATTTTCTTGTCCCCACACATCTCAGCAAAATGGAAAGGCCGAACGTATGATCCGCATTGTTAACAACATAGTTTGTTCTCTTATCTTTCAGGCTCAACTTTCTCCCTCTTTTTGGGTCAAAGGTCTCCCTATGTCGGTTCATACCCTTAATCTTCTTCCTACTACAACTCTCTGTTTTCAAACTCCGTTTGAGCGTTTATTTCATACTTTTCCTTTCAACAACCATATTCGTGTTTTCGGTTGTTTGTGCTATTTGAATCTCTCATTCACAACTCCTCACAAACTCGATCTATGCTCTGTTGCTTGCGTTTTTTTCGGCTATCCCTTGAACCATCGTGGTTTTCGTTAACTTGATCTCTTTAATAGGCACATTATCATCTCTCGTCATGTCATTTTTTATGAGACCGTATGTCTTTATCCATCTTATCACTTTTTCCCTCACCCTGATTCTTTTGAGTTTTTGTATAGTTCCTCTAATGACTTCTCTCCCCTTATCCACTATTATTCTTCTTTGGCTCCACTTGATCCTCTTCCCTTTATGACGAGTCCCCCTAAAAATTCCTTCATTTCTCTATCGTCTTCTTCTCCAACATCCTTTCGCTCTTCTCGTCCTCTTGATTCTCCACCCATTCCCTCACTAATTCTGGTTCCTACTCCGTAACTCTTATTTTTTCCTCCGCCTCGTTTATACCATCCCATGACCACTTCTACTCAGACCGAAACTTTTCGTACAAGGCGAATTCTTGATTTTCATTTTTCAATGTTCACCATCTCCCCAATTCCCCGCTCTTCTTCTCAGGCTTTATATGGGCCCATTGGAAGTAAGCAGTGGAAGATGAACTTTCTACCCTTTATGTCAATAGTATTGGGGGTTGGTTTCTTTCCTTTCTCATGTTAATCTGGTTGGTCTTAAATTGATATTATGCCATAAGTTTCGATATGACAGTTCATTTAAGCGTTATAAGGCTCACTTAGTTGATCAGGGCTACACTCATGAGCCTGACATCAACTATGATGAAAACTTTAGATTGTTAGTCAAACCAGCTACTATCCACACCATCCCTAGTCTCTCCTTGTCTCATTCATGGTCGATTTACCAGTTGGACGTTAAGAGCGATTTTCTCCATAGCGACCTTCACAAAGTCGTTTACATGAAACAACCTCCTAGTTTCTCAAACCTTTCTCTTCTCAATCATGTTTGTCGTCTCAAGAAAGCTCTTTATGGTCTCAAACAAGCACCTCAGGTTGGTATCTCCGCTTCTCGTTTTATCTTCTTTCCATAGGTTTCGTTAGTAGGCGAGCCGAAACCTCTCTATTCATCTATCGTCGCGGTTGTGACACGGCCTATCTCCTTCTATACATTGATCATATTATTCTTACTGACTCCTCTTCCTCCCTCTTGTCCTCCATCACCTCTCGTTTTAGTTTTGAATTTTCTATAACTAATCTTGGTCTTTTGTACTACTTCCTCGATATTTATATCACTCGTACCTCTTCTGGTCTTCTCATCTCCCAAGAGAATTTCTCCCGTGTAACTCTCTCGAGCGAATGTAGATTAAAAATTTAATCTAAAATAATGATAAGTGGAAGAAAATAGTTTTATTAGAAAGAATGGGTAAAAAAGTAGATAAAAGTTAGTTTTGCTTCTTCTTCTTCTTCTTCTTCTTCTTCTTCTTCTTCTTCTTCTTCTTCTTCTTCTTCTTCTTCTTCTTCTTCTTCTTCTTCTTCTTCTTCTTCTTCTTCTTCTTCTTCTTCTTCTTCTTCTTCTTCTTCTTCTTGATTAACGTCAACGAACTCAAAGTCGGCTGATTAGTCACCAAAACGAGAATAATAATGATAAGTATATGAGAGATGTGAATTCGATGTGTTTAAAATAATACCAAATATGTGAATATATATAGCCTTTTGGGAAGGGTATAATGGGAAATTCATAGGGTGACAAATCCAATGAATTTCTCATAGAATTGATTGTCAATCAATTCCACACTTAATTCACATTATTAGTCTTGAATTTGAAATAAATCAGAAATTTATTTTAATTAACCGTCAATTTTTTCCATTTACATCCAACAACCCCCCACAAAAATGTGATGGGTAAAGAGATGTAAACGAGGAAGTAGTGACTTCACAAAGTCGATATTTCCATAGGATATGTAGATGTTCATTCTTAAACCTTCCCTTGTGAAAGTATATTTACTCTGCTGACTGACTAGTAGACACGATGTCCTTGAATTATTCTATCGTTTATGCAGATGATGATATACACCACACAGATTCCAACACAACCGGTTCGGTTATCATTGGTGTGCCCGTTATGATCATGAGCACTTCCTGGTTCTGCAAGAATTTAAGATGACTAGCCACATTAGTCACCCTTGAAGCGACTCTACTTCACTCTCACATAGGTGATTCATTTGCTTAATACTCTTGATGCACAATGAATCATTAAAAGTAATACTTATCGTTCATTGCTTATGTAAAGACCGAGAAAATTTTAACGTTTAAATTATTAAATAATAACGTCGAGGTTGGGAACGAGTTTGAATTGTGAAAAAAAAAGATGTTGGGCCGGCCAGACCCGACCAGACCCGGCCAGGTCAGGCCAGGCCGCCCAAATCAGTTTTGCCTCGCCAACTGGGCCGTGAAGCCCAACTCGCGTTTAAGGCCCATTTTCTGAACGGCCCACGCTTATAAAGCCGGGTTTTAGGGTTTCAGTCGTCGAACCCTCACTCCCCTTCTCGTCTTCGGAACCCTCGAACCCGAGCCCCGTCGTCGGGTCCAGATCTGAGACGGGCGAGAGGCCACCGTGCTCCGCCACCTCAAGACCGCACCGCCGCCTTTTTCTTTGTTCCCTAAGGTGAGGCCACGGTCTCCGGCGTTTCTGCCGGTGAACGTTCGGATTCTGACCGAGACCCTCCCCCTTTTCGTTGTTTTTTTGAACTTCGGTTGAATCTGGGTTTTAGTTGAAACCGATCCTTTGGATCTGTCTGGGTGTTTGGAATCGGATTTGAATCGAGAAGTTTAAGAAACAAATCTGTTAAAAGGAAAATAAACTAAAACGAGTTTAAATTCAAAAGTTGATTTTGTGTTTCTGTCCCGAGTTGTGGATCTGAGTGTTTTGAAAACGACAAGAAGTATTGTACTTTTAGAGAAGAAAATAAAACGAGATTTGAAATAAAGTTCGATCTTTGTTACTTTGGACGTGAAATTGATTCGAAGAACATTTTACTTGAAACCGTCTTTGTTATTGATCTGGATTGATCTGGAAACTGAATCATTTTTGAATCTGGATTTGAATCCTTGAGATGGGAAAAGAACAGTAAAGAGATGATTTTAAAATGAAATCAGAGTTTATTAACGAGAGTTTCAAAAACAGTTTTAAATTAAATCGGGTTTGAACATTTTGGACTGGAAACGAATCCGTTGAAATGGACTTAGGACGAGTTTAAAAAAAGGGCAACTACTGTTTTTAAAGTGGACCGTACCAGAACTGATGGAAAGTTGTATCTGTTAAATTCAGACTGGGACTCCGCCCGAGAAGACCAGAGTCGGACTCGGACTTGGACTTCGTGGACTTCACCCAAGAAGACGGTGTTGGCCCGGTCGTCAGCAGCTAGGAGACGCTGCTGTGGTATCGCCTTGAGGTAGGGAAAAGTAGACGGATGTCGGCCCTGACTAGGGAAAGTTAACAGTAGAAATGCACGTGACACTGGGGTGTCGTGGGTTAAGTAGGTTTATCGAATATTAGAAAGGTAGACGATATCGGGTAGTGTCGCATGATTCAGGAACGTATCGAACATTAGAAATGCATGTGACACTTAGTAGTGCCGTAGGAATAGTGAATTATAGTTAGTAGAATTATTGGACGCATATGATCATGCCCAGAGGTTGATTGCGAACTTATCGAGATTAGGAGTACTGGAGGCATATGACCATGCCCGGAGGTTGATTGTGAAACTGTTGATATTAGAACTGTTGGAGGCATTGGTTATGCCGGAGGTTGATTGTGTATTTTTGTGTCTTGGGTGGCCATGAGAGCCCGTGTTTTACTGTTGTGTTTTGGGTGGCCATGAGAGCCCGTACTTTACTTTTGTGTCTTGGGTGGCCATGAGTGTCTGTGGGGTGGTTGAACCCGTGTCTTTACTGTTGGTGTGGCTTGGAATGTCGTGAGTGCCTGTGGGGTTGTTGAGCGCGTGAGTTACTGTTGGTGTGTCTTGGGTGGCCGTGAGTGCCGTAGGGTTGTTGAGCCCGTGAGTTATGGTTGGTGTGTCTTGGGAGGCCGTGAGTGCCCGTGGGGTTGTTGAGCCCGTGAGTTATGGTTGGTGTGTCTTGGGAGGTCGTGAGTGCCCGTGGGGTTGTTGAGCCCGTGAGTTATGGTTGGTGTGTCTTGGGAGGCCGTGAGTGCCCGTGGGGTGTTGAGTCCGTGTTTTACTGTTGGTGTCTTGGGTGGCCATGAGTGCCTGTGGAGTGTTGAACCTGTGTTGTCGATGTTTGTTGAACTTTGCTTGTGATTGTGATTGTGCTTGTTCGAGGTTAGTGACCCGACTGTGTGTCGGGAAGTGGTGTGAAATTTGGCTGGCCTGACCGAGTTCGAGTCTCGGGAGGTTGCGAGCATCCTTTGGCTGGTCTGACCGAGTTCGAGTCTCGGGAGGTTGCGAGCGTTCTTTGGCTAGCCTGATCCGTGTTCGAGTCTCGGCAGGTTGTGAGCATTTGTAGGCGATGAGAGGGCAGCTCCCCTTCCGACCAGCTATCGGAAAAGTAGCGTTGTATATATCGCCAACAGGTCGACTGCCTGGAGCCTGACAGGGATCGGTAAAGCGCGTGGGGCAGGCTCGAGCCCAGCCGGTTAGCAACCGGCACTGAGCAGCTGACAGGAATGCGATCCTTTGTGATCTTGTTTGCGTGCGATCCTTTGTGATCTTGTTTGGTGTTGCGTAGTTGTCTGTCGTGTCTTTGGAGGAGGTCATCGATCGTTGTGTCGGGTCTACATTGCGAGTCCGAGTGTTGAGTCTATTGAGGAAAGTGACCGGTGGGGTGTCAGTTCAGGCACTTGAGTTTGGGATGGTATTTCCCGGCCTTGGGTTGGTTTTGAGTGTTACCGGCATTGTCTGCTAATTATGCCGTAGTCAGTATGTTTTCTGTGGTTGTGAGCGAACGTTCACCCCTAGCTGGTTTTCCTACAGGTACTGATCACAGGACGGACTAGGTGAGCTTCCGAAGCTTGAAGAGTTAGGAGCGGGATTCAGGGTTTATTTTGAGTCTAGCGACGGATACCATACTTTTGTCCACTTGTTGGGATGTATTTTAAGTTGTAAATATTATTTTTGTTGAACAAACGGTGATTTCAAAGGGATTTATTGTAAAAGGTTTCAAAATGTTTTATTGTTTTAAAGGTTCACGTCCTGAGTTCGGTTTACTGAAATTGGGGCGTGACAGCTTATCCTTTACATGCTATATGTCACTGCTTTTGCATCACACAAATAGACTTGGGGTTTGACCCCCACAGTGACTTCACAAGGTTTATGCAATTAGGTAGTCCCATTGAACCTAGATCTTGGGATCTCCAATCATTTAGGTTGAGTTTTTCCTTCACATAACACCTTTAAGTGGGCTTTAGTCACATTCCCTTGGATGTCTTTTTCTCAACTAGATCTCAATTTAACGTTTGGGTTAGCGGATCCGCGGTGTTTTCCTTTGAAATATCATAAGTCAATAACTTTTGTTTGACATCAGTTGTTGTGTCAAATCGAGTTATGTGTCTTATTAGTAGCTACTAAGTTATACTCGTATAACGTAGACACAGATCTTAGTCAATCAGAAATATTCCATGTAGTGGGACCGATCCCCACATTTACAAGTAATTATACAAAAAGGTTTATCTTTTTTATAATTATCCAAAACTGAAATCTTTCAACTTGGTCAAAGTACAAAGTTTGCTTGATTTAATAAACCAAATTTAATCGTTCTAACGTATTTCGCAATGAAAACAGAAACCGATTAATTGGTCATTAATGAAACTAGTCTTATAAATCAATAACTTGTATCACAGAATCCTCAACACGTTTTATGTCACTGTTTCTGCATCATAGGAATGAACATGGGGTTAACCCCCCACAGTGACCTTATAAGGTTTATGCAATTTGGTTGGCCCATTGAACCTAAATCTTGGGATCTCCAGTTAACTAGGTTGGGTTTTCTTTCACATAACGCCTTAAATGCTACGGGTATTAGTCACATTCCCTTGGATGTTTGCCCAACTAAATCTCGATTTAACTTTTGAAAGATCAAAAGGTAATAACTCTCGTTTGAGATCAGTTGGTGTCAAAGACACATGTGTTGACTCAAGTTCCGATTCTTATTAGTTGATGCTTTATTATGCACGCATAGCTTGGACACGAATCATGATCATCGAGAACTTTACGTCAAGAATTTCTCTTTAGTAGTAGGACCGACCCCCACATTAACGGGTAATTATGCAAAGAGGTTTCCCCTTTTCCATTTTATGTGATAATTCAGATTCAACATAAATTCCACAATTATAACTGTTTTGGGATGTATTCTGAATTTATGTAAATGTATCCGACTTTGTCGTGTCATACATATAATAACTCAATGAAAATCTATAAGTGGCATCCTTCTTATTTATTCATTTATTGGAATAGTTGAAAGATTACATTCAAATTCAAACATTCATTTTAACTTTTGAAATCAAGCACGTAACTCATCGTCTGAATCAACTTGTGGAGTAACTTCCACAATATTTGCTTGATAAGGCTTGACCTTCTTTGGAAGCTCGCAGCTTGAGGATTTATGACTCATTTGGTTGCAATTGTAGCATTTTCAATTGAACTTGGGTTATTTGTGGATGCCTCCCTTAGGTCACGAAGAGAATATTTATTGAGGCTTCTTGCCCCTTCGAATATTCTTCATGCCTTCTACCATATTCACCATTTCCTCAGACGAACTGTCTTTTGAAAACTTCTTGTAGGAGTTTTTGTTGGTTTCTTCGACACAAAGTTTAACAACCAAGTCCTCTATAATCAAGTCTTTTCTTTTATGCATAAGATAGTTCTTGAACTGCTCCTAACTTGGTGGTACCTTCTCGATGATTGCTGACACTTGGAAACGTTCACTAACTCTTGTATCCTCAACTAACATACTTTGAGTGAGTGACTGGAGCTTCTAGACTTAACTCACAATAGATTTGGAGTCAACAATTCAAAATTGAAGATATTCGACAACTAATAATTTCTTAGATCCGACGTCATCTACTTTGTACTTTCTATCTAAGGATGTCCATAGTTTCTTTGTCTTTTTTTCCGTATTATGCACGCGATATAAGACATCTACTAACTCGTTAAAAATTAAATTGTAATACACATAATCCTGATGTTTCCATGCATCAAATACGTGTTGCGTGAGATGATCGGTCTCATTCTCGTCGACAGCAGAGGGGTCCTATTTCACTAAGTATGCCATTTTCATTACTGTTAAGTAAAATAACATCTTCTGGTGCCAAGTTTTGAAATCTATCCCTATAAATTTCTCCGGTCGATCGGAGTGGATGAGTGGCACAGACATAGGCATAAGCAACCGTTCAGCCTCAGTGTGTGTCATCGACACATGTAGTGGTATTTGTTGCTTTTCAGGTTCGTTGTTAAGTTCATCAGACTTGAAACCAGTCAGTAATTCAACGCCATTCAATTTCCCATCAACCATTTCTGAAAATTGAAACAATCAATTAATTAGTTTCGTACACAAACTATTCTTGTTTATAAAGTTTGTTAACTAGATTTCATTCAATTGTTAATATGTTCGTACGTTTTGTACGTTTAGAACTGAACCACAATAATTTTACGGATTCCATATGATTCCATATTTGTTGGTCATCTTTGCATGTTTCCAAGAAACAAGATCGATCAATAAGAAACCGTTTAGGAACTAGTTCCAATTTGTTTCTTGAATCAAGGGAAAACCGTTTAGGAATAATTCCAAGTTTGTTTCCCTTATCTTGAATTTGAAGAAAACCGTTTAGGAACGTAATTCCAATTTGTATTCTATTAAATTCAAACTGTAGAGAGAAAAATAAATAAATTATATATATAATTAATTAATATTTTTTTCAAAGCTGTCCAGCCGGGTCAAACCGCGACCCGCTCTGCTGACCCGCGCGCTGACCCGCGTGAGGTTGAAAGTTGCACTGAATTTTTTTCTTCGATAGTTCAACCATTAAAAGCTAAGTCCAAATAAAAAAAATTAAAACCATTTTGGACCTTTTTTTTCTTTTTTATTTTTGCTAAAACAGCAACCCATAGAGTTTAGCATGTTTTAAACAAACACTTAAAAGGGCTGAAAAAATGGGTTGTCCAAAAACGTTGTGATCAACCTAGAACGTTGCAGAAGCGAATTGATAGCTAACCACGAAGAAACCAAACAAGAAATCGAGAAGAACGAGAATTGGTGCTCAAGAGAATAGCGTTTTCAGATTTGTATTGATGAGAAAATAAGTGTGAAGTAAGTGATTACAATTGAGAAATGAATCTCATATATATACTAATCCAAGGATGCTAAAAATAGCACTTGGTTACAAGAAGTAAGGAAGATTCAAATTCAAAAGCCTAAGACTTCTTCTAAGTCAAGGGGGAGAACCATCCCTCTTTTATCTCCTCCTTGTCCCGACGCCAACATGGCTCTCACTTCCTCCTTTCGTGCTCCATGTTCGAGCCAACATGGCATGCGCGCACTTTGACCATGTCAAGTCTTCCTCGTGGGCCTTGGTCATGCCAAGTCCATGCCACATCCATCCCTTGGCCCAACTCTTCCTCTTGGCAACCGACTTGGGCCGAGTCCTCCTCCTTAGTGATGGAAAGACACCCTTGCCCCGTTCGGGGTGGGTTCGGGGCGGGAATTTTCTGGTGGGGTGGGGCACGGGGAAAAAACGGGGAATTTGACTTGAGGCGGGGCGGGGAGGGGCAAGCAGTCCCATTCCCGAACCCGCCCCACTACTGATAATTCTATATAATATATATGTTAATAATAATTTATTCTTATAATTTTTTACCAAACCCTCCTATTCCTAATCTGAAACCCCTCTCTCTGTCGACAGAAACTCGCATATCTCAATCTCTCCTCACCACCACCGTCGATTTTTGTACGACGTCCACCACCATTCGTCCGGTCGTCCCTCTTCTGAGCTCCGTCTGGTGTTCCTCTCCTGAGCTCTATTCGGTGTCTACTATTGTTCCTCTCTTGAGCTCTATCCAACATCACCAGATTCACAACCCTTTTCTTCGTTGGTAAAAAAAATCTCTAAACTTCACTATCCCTTTCCTTCGTTTATTAAAACTCGGTTTATCATTTGTGAGATTGTTGTTGTGAATCTGTGATATATCTATGGGACGGGTTGTGAACATGTCATTAAATCATGCTTCCACAGTTAATTATCTAGAATCATTACTGTAGTGGTATTTAATAGGTCTATTAATTTTTATTGCTTAACGAAGTATGAGTTTGTATGGGATTTTAGATTAGTTACTACTGATTCTATGGATAAAAGATTCAGTTGATCATTCAATCACGCAACATGGTTTCTTTTGGGGTTTATCAGTCAAGTACGTGTTCTGAACTTGAGAGTAGCCAATATGAATTGATCCCCATGAATTGTGTATGATTTATTCCTAAATTGATTTTTTTGTTGTTTTAACGGAGTATGTGATTTAAGTTGATGAAATTTGCGTGGATAGTTTTAGTATAGACTGATTGTTGAAGCTTATCTCATTATACTTTACTATAATATTTCAGCTTTTCATTATGGGTAAACTACAAATGCATACCCTTAAGTATGCACGTTTAACCGATGAAAACCACAAAGTTTAAAGTTAATTGATGCATACCCTGAAGTTACGAGTTGTAACTCAAAACCCCTTTTGTCAGCTAAAATGATGAAAATACCCTTAGTGATTTTTAAAAAATATAAATGAAGTCATTTAATAAGTAAATATATATATATATATATAAAAAGTAATTTTTAAATAATTTGTTTAACATAATTATTGAAGTGTAGTTGAGGGTATTTTCGTCATTTTAGCTGACGGAGGGGTTTTGAGTTACAACTCGTAACTTCAGGGTATGCATCAGTTAACTTTAAACTTTAGGGTACTCATCGGTTAAACGTGCATACTTAAGGGTATGCATTTGTAGTTTACCCTTTCATTATTGATTGTTGTTGATGATATTTTATTAGTTTCTGGTTCAATTTTTTCGTTCACTTTCTATTGTGTGTGGTTCTGTGTGGAAGTGGAGTCTTGCTCAATTTATAAAAGATCCCAAATATGTTATTTACTTTTTTCTTTATATTTTGTACACCGTTTGAGCTATTACTATATACAAAATTGTAGTATTGGTATATAACATTAGAATAAAAAATTATAGATCTTTTATCGTGGAATCAAATATTTAATAACATATGTTTGAATGTTGGTTTATTATTTACAACTTCATTGGATATAGATACTCAGTCAAATACTTTTGATACTCCCATGGGTAGTAGTTAATCTCCCATGGATGAAGTTGCTAGCTTGTCAATGTCATTTCCAACCAGCAACGAGGAAGATGTTATACATTCCCTAAAGAAAATACACATGTTGGTAGCAAGAGAAAATTGACATATGTGGGATGGAATCATTTCAAAAAAGTAAAGATAAATGGTGAAGATAAGGCAATATGTAACTATTATGGGAATAAGTTGGGAGCTAAAAGAACAAATGGAACAAAACATCTTCATGATAATTTTGCAAGGTGTTCAAGGCGTCCCGAAAAAGAAGTTGGTCAACAAGTCTTGACGGGAGAAAAAAAAAAGCAAAATAGATGGGAAAATGTTTTTGACCAAACATCAATTTGGTCAAGATGCATTGAGAAAGCAACTCTCTCGTGTGATTGTCGTGCACGGGCTCCCTTTATCATTTGTTGAGTATTATGAATTTAGGAAGTTTTAAAAGGGTGTTCAACCATTGTTCAAAATGCCATGTCGAAACACTGTCAAAAGTGATATAGTGAAGATTTACGAACATGAAAAAAGTATCACAATGAAGGTGTTGGAGAGGAATGAAAGTAGGATTGCAATAACAACATATATGTGGACATCCAGCAATCAAGGTAAAGGTTTTGTGGCAATCACAACGGATTACATTGACAACAATTTGTAGATGCAAAGTAGGATTATCAGGTAGTGTTACAATAATTTTTGTATCATATTTTGTAATTGTTAATTTTAATATCATAAAATTAATATGAGATAGTTTAAATGCATGTTTTTATTTTATTTTGAAAGTTGGTGTGTTTAGGTTTGCATATGTGCCTTGTTCAAATACTTCTAATGTTCTTGCTGGTGTCTTGTGTGAGTGCATGCTGGACTGGAACTTGGATCGGAAACTCTCTACACTGACGGTGGATAATTGTACTACCAATGATGTCATTATTAAAAGTTTGTTGGAAAACCTTAATCATGCCTCACTTTTATTAGAAGGAAAGCTATTACACTTGCGTTGTTGTGCACATATTCTAAATTTGATAGTGCAAGATGGTTCGTCTCTTATCAAGTAAGATATTGAGAAAGTAAGGGATACAGAGGCTTATTGGAGTGCAAGTCTAAAAAGAGTTCAGAAATTTGAGGAGGCATCACGTCAACTGCAAACTAAATGTACAAAAAGGTTATCGCTTGATTGCAAGACACGATGGAATTCTACCTATTTAATGTTGATGGTCTCATTGAAGTATAAAAAGTGTTTATGTGGTTGGAAATGCAGGAAGAACTATTTAAATGTTGTCCAAAAACTGTAAAGTGGGATGTAGTTGAAGAGGTATGTGACAAGCTGCGCATATTTCATGAGGTGACTGAAAAAATTTCAGTACAAAATATCTTACTGCAAACATGTTCTTTACTCGCATGAATAAAATTAGATCTGCATTATTTTCATGGAATCATCTTCATCTCAAATGATAGTATCCATGACACTTGGCATTATTCAGAAGTTTGAAAAATATTGGCATAACATACATGGAATTATGAATATTGCTAGTGTTTTGGATCCAAGGTATAAGATTAAATTACTGCAATTTTACTTCCCTAAAATCTACGGTAACGAATCTCTTCTTTAGAGGGAAAACTTGCAAGAGGTAAAATATTTTCCGTTATTCAAGTTAATAATGGTTTTAAGAATTCTTCTCCTACCTTTCTTGCAGTACTAAGGGGTGATGTACGGACAAAGGGGAAAGAAGTTCTTCCTGATGTGGTAGGAGAACTTTTGCACGAATTCAAGGATGTGATGCCTAGTGAATTGCCTATGAACCTACCACCAAGGCGTGATGCCGATCATGCTATCGAGTTGCTGCCCAATTCGAAACCACTAGCGGGTGTTCCATATAGAATGAGCCCATCAGAGTTGGAAGAGTTAAGGAAGCAGTTGGGGGAGTTGTTGGAGGCAGGATTCATCCAACCATCCAAAGCTCCATATGGTGCACCGGTCCTATTCCAGAAGAAGCATGATGGATCGATGAAGATGTGCATTGACTACCGAGCGCTCAAAAAATTAACGGTAAAGAATAAGTACCCAATTCTTTTACCTGCTAATTTATTTGATTGTTTGGGGGGTTCTCTCTTCTTCTCAAAGTTGGACTTGCGATCGGGGTATTGGCAAGTTTAGATTGCAGAGGGGGATGAGTCCAAAACCGCTTGTGTGACGCGGTATGGATCATATGAGTTTCTTGTGATGCCATTCGGGTTAACAAATGCATCAACCACTTTTTGCATGCTCATGAACAAGGAATTACAACCGTTCTTTAATCGTTTTGTGGTGGTTTATTTGGATGATATCCTTGTGTATAGACGGTCTTTGGCCGAGCATGTGGATCACTTGAGATAGGTGTTTGAGGTGTTGCGATAACATGAGCTCTTCGTGAAGGAGGAGAAATGTTCTTTTTCCAAGAGGAAGTGGTGTTCCTTGGGCATGTTCTTGGTAGAGGGCGGGCGGGTCAAGATGGATGGAGCCAAAGTAAGGGTTATCCAAGAGTGGCGACCGCCAACCAAGGTGACGGAGTTGCGATCTTTTCTCGGACTTTCCAACTACTATATGAGGTTTATTCGAGATTAGTACAAGATTGTAGCTCCTTTGACGAATCTTTTGAAGGAAGATCGTATGTGAGAATGGAGCGAGAAAGTCAATGAAGCTTGTCGTTCCTTGAAGCAAGCTGTTGTGGAAAAACCAGTGCTTATGTTACCAGATTTTTTAGAGGCATGAACGGTCCAAACGGATGCAAGTGACTTTGCACGTGGCGGAGTCCTAATTCAAGATGGGCACCCCGTTGCATTTGAGAGCCGAAAGCTCAACGATGCGGAGAAGAGGTATACGGTGCACGAGAAGGAGATGACGGTTGTTGTGCATTACTTACGGGTATGGAGACATTATTTACTTGGCATCAAATTTAATGTAATTACTGATAATGTTGTTGTGAGTTTCTCCCAAACAAGCAAGGTGGAAAGACTTCCTAGCCGAGTTTGACTACACTTTGAAGTACAAAGTCGGTATGACAAATGTTGTGGCGGATGCCTTGAGTCGCAAAGCGGAGTTTGCAAGCATTCAAACAAGTGCCTTGAGCGAGGACTTGTGGGGGCACGACCCATTGGGTAACACCAATGCGGGTTTTGTTGTGGAGGAAGAAGACAACCACAAAGCGAAGGATGCCGCGGCGCGGAGCAAGGGGAAACCGAGCATCATGGCGATTGCTCAATTTGATGGGGGAGTATGTCACGGACCATGAGTTGACTCGGTCCTTGACAGGCGCAAAGCATGTGTGGGTAAGGAGGACTCGACCCAAGTTGGTTGACAAGAGGAAGAGTTAGGCCAAGGGATGGATGCGGCATGGACTTGGCGTGGTCAAGGCCCGCGAGGAAGTCTTAACATGGTCAAGGTGCGCGCATGCCATGTTGGCTCGAACATGGAGCACGAAAGGAGGAAACGAGAGCCATGTTGGTGTCGGGACAAGGAGAAGATAGAGGAGGGTCGGTACTCCCCCTTAACCAAGAACAAGTCTTAGGCTTTTGAATTTGAATCTTCCTTCTTACTTGTAACTAAGTGCTATTTTTAGCATCTTTGGATTAATATATATATATATGTATATATATATATGTGTATATATATATATATATATGTATATATATATATGGGTTTCTTTTCCCAATTGTAATCACTTATTTCATACTTATTTTTCACCAATACAAATCTTAAAACGCTCTCCTCTTGGGCATCAATTCTCTTTCTTCTCCATTTCTTTTTTGGTTTGTTTGTGGTTAACTATAAATTTGCTTTCGTAACGTTCTAGGTTGATCACAACGCTTGCAAAGCTCGGGGAGGAGTCTTGTGCAAGGTCGTGAGCCGCACTGATAAAAGGGTTGGAATTTTGTCCTACAGACCGAGAGTTGACCCGGTCCTTGACATGTACGAAGCATGTGTGGGCAAGGAGGACTCGGACCAAGTTGGTTGCCAAGAGGAAGAGTTGGGCCAAGGGATGGATGTGGCATGGTCAAGCCCCGCAAGGAAGGTTTGAGATGGTCAAGGTGCGCGCATGCCATGTTGGCTCGAACATGGAGCACAAAAGGAGGAAGCGAGAGCCATGTTGGCGTCGGGACAAGGAGGAGATAAAGGAGGGTCGGTTCCCCCCCTTGGCCAAGAACACGTCTTAGTCTTTTGAATTTGAATCTTCTTTCTTTCTTGTAATCAAGTGCTATTTTTAGCATCCTTGGATTAATATATATATATAGGGTTTTTTTCAAAGTGTAATCACTTATTTCATACTTATTTTCCACCAATAAAAATCTTAAAACACTCTCCTCTTGAGCATCAATTCTCGTTCTTCTCCATTTCTTGTTTGGTTTGTTTGTGGTTAGCTATAAATTCGCTTCCGTAACGTTCTAGGGTTGATCACAACGTTTGCAAAGCTCGGGGAGGAGTCTTGTGCAAGGTCGAGAGCCGCACTGATCAAAGGGTTGGAATTTGGTCCTACGGACCGAGAGTTGACCCGGTCCTTGACATGTGCGAAGCATGTGTGGGCGAGGAGGACTCGACCCAAATTGGTTGCCAAGAGGAAGAGTTGGGCCAAGGGATGGATGCGACATGGACTTGGCATAGTCAAGCCCCGCGAGGAAGGTTTGAGATGGTCAAGGTGCGCGCATGCCATGTTGGCTCGAACATGGAGCACAAAAGGAGGAAGCGAGAGCCATGTTGGCGTTGGGACAAAGAGGAGATAAAGGAGTGTCGGTTCTCCCCCTTGACCTAGAACAAGTCTTAGGCTTTTGAATTTGAATCTTCCTTCTTTCTTGTAACCAAGTGCTATTTTTATCATCCTTGGATTAGTATATATATGGGGGTCATTTCCCAATTGTAATCACTTACTTCACACTTATTTTTTCATCAATACAAATATGAAAACGCTCTACTCTTGAGCACCAATTCTCGTTTTTATCCATCTCTTATTTGGTTTGTTCGTGGCTAGCTATCAATTCGCTTTCGCAACGTTCTAGGCTGATCACAACGCTTGCAAAGCTCGGGGAGGAGTCTTGTGCAAGGTCTTGAGCCGCCCGAATCAAAGGGTTGTAATTTGGTCCCGTGACAGGTGGTATCAAAGTTCCGATTCAAACAACAAGCAATGGCCGATCAAGAGATTGCAATTGAGGCGGAGGCTACCGGACGTGATATGTCCAAGGTGAACACAAAAAGAGTAGTTAGTCCAAAGCACCCATACTTTGTGTTATTGTCTCTTCCTCATCTATTTCTATGGAGGATCACATTTCTCTTTTGGAGGATTATATGCGAAGGGGGGATATTCGGTACACGTGGGTGAAGGGGAAGTTCATCACAATGGCTAAACGTGATGAAGCCATTGTGAAGGACAACATTGTAGCTATGGATGCCATCATTGAGAATTATAATAAGAAGTTAGAGGAGTTGGAGGCAATTATGACTATTTTGTAGGATGAACTAGCGATATGCAAGAAAGCTTTGGCTGGTGGCGGTGGAGGCGCTCCTAGGATCGAGATTCCTAAGCTAAAGGCCTTCTCGGGGGTTCGGTTGGAAAAGATTGCGGACAATTTTCTATGAAGTATAGAAAATTACTTCGAAGCTGGGGGCGTCAGAGACGATGCAATTAATTGAGCAGCATTTGCAATTATCTTACTGACACTTCTAGTCTCTGGTGGCGTAGAAGATGTCAAGAGGTTGAACTCTATGAAGAGGAAAACATTGACTCTTAGCTAGAGTTTAAGGAAGAGTTCTTAGCACAATTTTGGCCTGGAAATGCTGAGGACGGGGCGAGAGGGAGACTTCGTCGCTTGACTCAGAAGGGTACCATCACGGAGTATGTGGTGGTTTTTTAGGAAATTATGTAGGAGATTCCGGGGTTTGGAGGGAAGGAGGCACTCTTCAAATTCAAGGACGGGTTGGCATCTTAGGCTCAACTAGAGTTGGGGAGAGCCAATGTGAGAACTCTCAATGAAGCTATTCGAGTGTCTGAGTCCCTAGTCGATTTTTCGAGGAAGGATAGGCCATCGGATGTGGGTGTTAAGAGTTGGAAGTCTCATCATAGGGAGGAGAAGCGAATGGACATGCAAATGGAGAAGCCCAGTTTCAATGGAGGGAAACCATCCAAATGGGGTAATTATAATGTTTTTCAAAGAGTCTTGACATGTTATATTTTCAAAGGCTCACATATGATGCGAGATTGCCAAAACAACACTAGCTTGCTAGTTATGGAGGCCGTGTCGGAACCGCATGAGACAACCTTGAGTTCGGTGAAGGTCTCAAGGGTTGTAGCGAAGGAAGGACGAGTCTAATGCAAAGTCTCCATCTATGTGGAGGTTGTGGTGAATGAGGTCTCGATTGGTGGACACGGGCGCTTCAGACCTCTTTGCAAGTACTGAGGCAGCCAAGAAGATGGGCCTCAAGATCCATGATATGGGGTCAACCGTGAAGACGGTGAACAATGAACCCATCCCGGTGGAGGGGATAGCTCGAGACGTCCAGTTGAAGGTTGGTTCTTGGAGCGGGGTTGAAGACGTGTTGGTGATGCAATTGGACGACTATGACTTCGCGATGAGGTGGGATTTTCTCGGCCGCATACAAGGCATTCTCCTTCCACATGCCAACACAATGTGGATCCTAGAAGGGACGTCGTGCATGGTCCCGCTCGAGAGGAAGAATCATGGAGGTAAGATGTTGTTGTCCATTACTTTCAATTGTGATTCTAAGTCTTCTGCTTCTACATTTCTTGGGGTCAAAGGGTGTGACAAACGGGTGGAGAAGGAGGAAGTGGTTCTTAAGAAGGTGGGGGAGGTTGTGGTCGAACTCAAAAATACACTGACTTGTGAGTTGTCCCCGAAACTCCCACCGAGGCATGACGTTTCTCAAGGAAAGGAGATGGTGTCGATGGGGTTTGCGAGCATCCAAGAAAGCACCCTTTTAGGGGACTTGTAAGGACGCATAAACCATTGCGGGTTATGCCAATGAGGGCAAGACGAGGCGGTTCTTGAGGCGGAAGATCCTCAAGGAGTGCCATGACGTCCAGTGGGCGGGGCATCCGGGCATTCATAGGACACAAGCGATGTTGGAGACGTCCTATTATTGGCCGTGGATGAAGGACGATGTGGAGTCCCATGTCAAGACGCGTCTTGTGTGCCAACAAGACAAAAGAGAACAAAAGGCTTATGCGGGGTTGCTGCAGCCATTACCGATTCCGAAAGGGCCATGTGAGAGTGTCTCTATAGACTTTATAGTGGTTGTGGTTGTGGACAGATTCTCGAAATATAGCACTTTCATACCGGCGCCGAAGCAATGTCTTGCAGAGGTGGCAGCGAAGTTGTTCTTCAAGCATGTGGTGAAGTTGTGGGGGCTGCCCAAAACTATCATGAGCGATCGAGACTCAAGGTTCACGGGTAATTTTTAGACCGAGTTGTTTAAATTGATGGGTTCTGATTTATAATTCTATACTTCCCTTCATCCTTAAACGGACGGTCAAACCGAACGGATTAACTCCTTGTTGGAACTATACTTGCGTCACTACGTCAAGGCCAATAGAGTTGATTGAGCCCCTTTGTTGGACGTGGCGCAATTTAGCTACAACTTTCAATGAAGTGAGTACACGGGGAGAAGTCCTTTTGAGCTAGCAACAGGGAGGCAGCCCATAGCTCTGAATGCTCTCGTGACGGACTACACGGGGAATAGTCCATCAGCATTTCAAGTTGTGGATGGGTGCACGAGCAACATGATATTTCCAAATCCAACTTGGTAAAAGCGGAAAATAAGATGAAGAAATGGGCGGACAAGAAGCGGCGGCATGTTGAGTTCAAGGAGGGCGACATAGGTGGGCAAGAAGCGGCGGACGGGTTACACCGATGGCTCATGCGTAAGTACGAAGGTCAGTTTCCCATCCTCAAGAAGGTTGGCAAGGTGACATACAAGTTGGAGCTCCCATCACATTTGACAGTCCATCTCGTCTTCCATATAAGTATGTTAAAGGCTTATCATGCGGATGCGGGGGATTCAAGTCGAGGGAATTCCTCCCGAGCTCCAATGGGTGTGCGGACTGTGTATGACTAGGAAGTTGAGGCCGTCTTGGATGATCGTCTACACAAAGATCAGAAGCGCCGAGAGTACTTCGTGTCATGGAAGGGCTTGCGGGAGAGCGAGCGAATTTGTGAGCCTAGTAACTCGTTGTGGGAATACGAGGGGCTCATTCGAGGCTATCACTGTAATAACCACTCCCGGTCAACGCCAGTCAAATCTGCGAAAAACAGGAAAATTTAAAATTTTTAAGCAGGCACTTAATTAAACCTAAAATTGACCCCGAGGGTCATACCGGACTAAAGTTGACCCCAATGTCGACCAAAGTGAGTTCCGGGGGACTCAGGGCAACTTTCTGACCAATTTGGGAAATGTTGACTTTTCGCCGGAAAAGTCAACCGAGGGACGTTTTGGTCCATTCGAGGACCGTTTTGGATCCAAAAGCTTAGCCGTCATCGCAACGGTCTTAGTTGAGCCGTTTCCTTGCATCCCGTGAAGTTTTGTAACTTCTTGGAAAAAGTGCCCGATCGGGGCTCGAAACGTCCGAATTTCGCGAATCTGATTGAAAAATATCTAGGAGATATTTTCCATAGAGGGATGGAACCCACTTGCCACATGTCACCAATGTGGTGGTGTTAGGTTTGTTGGACAAGACAAGAGGAGACTACTTGATGGTTAGTTTACTTTTTAAAGTGTTAGTTGTTTTTTTTTAAATAAAACAAAAGGGAAAGAAGATGACTTACACGTTCATTTCAAAAAAAAGAGAAGAAAAGGAGTTAGTTTTAGAAAAGAAGATAGTTTTAGAGAGAGAAGGAGAAGAGAGAAAAAACGAGGTGTTCTTGAGGATTTGTGACGTTTCCCTTCCATCCAACCCTTGGATCGTCTTAAAGTTAGGAGAATCAAACTCACATCGTCTTCCTCTACGGTAAGCACCAAACTGATCTTCGTTTTGTCAAGTTCTAAAATTTTGTTTTGGTTTAAAACTATTATTTTAGGGTTGTATTGAGGTTTGGAGTTCGTTAGGAACGTTTTGGGGCGAAAAGGAAATTTTCCTATTGTGGCTGTGTGGGGCCCACATGCTCGGGTATCGGGTTTTCGTGTTCGGGTGGTTTAGAACGTTCCCCGAATCTTTTATCTACAACCGGATCGAATTTTGGAATTAAAATGCGAAAGTTGTAATTGACGGGTTTAGAAACTTTAAACGTTAATTAAATGACTCGGAAGTCGGAATTCGATTCCGTCGAGTGCCTAGGAACCCTTGAATTATTCTAAGACCGTAGAAACAAAAACGGGAATTTTCGGAGCCCCGGAAGGGCGTTTCCAAAACCCAGGCAGGTTCGCAATGTCGGGCGAATCGGGCCTTTCCGGTCCAATATCGACAATGTCGAGTAATTGGGGAGTTTGGGAGTGATCGACATTGTCGGGGTTACTTTTGGGCGTCAGGTTTATTAAAATTCAGCATTATGCCTGCAAGCTTAAAAGCGTTTAAAATTGTGTTCTTTTAGATCGTGCTGCGGACCGAGGCAAAGGAAAGCTAGGCGAGTGACTGAGATCACGTCGGGGCTTATTTGGGCACTTTTGGAGAACATATACGAGGTAGGGAAAAGTAGCTGGATCTCGGCCATGACTAGGGAAAGTTAACAGTAGAATTGCATGTGACACCGGGGTGTCGTGGGTTAAGTAGGTTTATCGAATATTAGAAAGGCATGATACGGGAATGTAGCGAATATTGGAAATGCATGTGACACTTAGTAGTGTCGTAGGAGCAGAGAACTTAGCGTTAGTAGTTTTACTAGAGGCATATGACCATGCCCGAAGGTTGATTGCGAACTTATCAAGATTAGGAGTATTGGAGGCATATGACCATGCCCGGAGGTTGATTGTGAAACTGTTGATATTAGGACTGTTGGAGGCATTGGGTATGCCGGAGGTTGATTGTATATTTTGTGTCTTGGGTGGCCATGAGAGCCCGTGTTTTACTGTTGTGTCTTGGGTGGCCATGAGAGCCCGTACTTTACTGTTGTGTCTTGGGTGGCCATGAGAGCCCGTACTTTACTGTTGTGTCTTGGGTGGCCATGAGTGCCCGTGGGGTTGTTGAACCCGTGTCTTTACTGTTGGTGTGTCTTGGGAGGCCATGAGTGCCCGTGGGGTTGTTGAACCCGTGTCTTTACTGTTGGTATGTCTTGGGAGTCCATGAGTGCCCGTGGGGTTGTTGAATCCGTGTCTTTACTGTTGGTGTGTCTTGGGAGGCCGTGAGTGTCTGTGGGGTTGTTGAACCCGTGTCTTTACTGTTGGTGTATCTTTGAAGGCCGTGAGTGCATGTGGGGTTGTTGAGCCCGTGAGTTAGTGTTGGCGTGTCTTGGGTGGCCGTGAGTGCCCGTGGGGTCGTTGAGCCCGTGAGTTACTGTTGGTGTGTCTTGGGTGACCATGAGTGCCCGTGGGGTTGTTGAGCCCGTGAGTTATTGTTGGTGTGTCTTGGGTGGTCATGAGTGCCCGTGGGGTTGTTGAGCCCGTGAGTTACTGTTGGTGTGTCTTGGGTGGCCATGAGTGCCCGTGGGGTTGTTGAGCTTGTGAGTTATGGTTGGTGTGTCTTGGGAGGCCGTGAGTGCCTGTGGGGTTGTTGAGCCGTGTTTTACTGTTGGTGTCTTGTGTGACCATGAGTGCCTGTGGAGTGTTGAACCTGTGTTGTTGCTGTTTGTTAAACTTGCTTGTGATTGTGATTGTGGTTACCTGAGTGAGAGAGGTTACTGAGACAGGTCGACCGCCTGGCCCGACTTTATGTCGGGGAAGCGCGTGAGTGAGAGAGGTTAGTGAGACAGGTCGACCGCCTGGCCTGAGTGGTTCGGCAAAGCGCGTGAGTGAGACAGGTCGACCGCCTGGCCTGAGTGGTTCGGCAAAGCGCGTGAGTGAGACAGGTCGACCGCCTGACCTGAGTGGTTCGGCAAAGCGCGTGAGTGAGAGAGGTTACTGAGACAGGTCGACCGCCTGGCCTGAGTGGTTCGGCAAAGCGCATGATTGAGGGAGGTTACTGAGTAGCTGGTTTTGTGATCTTGTTTGGTGTGCGATCCTTTGTGATCTTGGTTGTTGTGTGGTGGTCTTTTGAGTCCTTGGAAGAGGTCATGATCGTTGTGCTGGGTCTACATTACGAGTCCAAGTGTTGAGTCTGTTCAAGAAGTAATGGGTTGTGTGTCAGTTAAGTTACTTGAGTTTGGGGATAGTGATCCCCGGTGTTGAGTTAGTTGTTGGTGTTACCGGCATTGTCTGCTAATTATGCCATAGTCAGTCTGTTATCCGTGGTGGTGAGCGAACGCTCACCCCTAGCTGCTTTTCCTACAGGTACCGGTCGCAGCTTGGACTAGGTGAGGTTCTGAAGCTTGAAGAGCTAGGAGCGGGATTCTGGGTATATTTTGAGTGTCACGCCCCAATTTCAGTAAAACCGAACTAGGGACACGAACATTTTAAATAATAAAGCCGTTTGAAACCTGTTTTCATTAAACACTTTAAAAGTACCATTTTTTCAACAAAATCATAATTACAGGCAAGTTCAATCACACAGGCACTCAAGGCCACTCAAGACACCTCAACAGTCAAGACTCGGGTTCAACAACCCCACGGGCACTCACGGCCACTCAAGACACACCAACGGTCAAGACTCGGGTTCAACAACCCCACGGGCACTCACTGCTACTCAAGACACACCAACGGTCAAGACTCGGGTTCAACAACCCCATGGCACTCACGGCCACCCCAAAACACTGACAGTAAGACACGGGCACTCATGGCCACCCAAGACACCAATTTAAACACACGGGCTCTCAAGGCCACCCAACTCAACAATAAATAACACGGGCTCTCAAGGCCACCCAAACTCAACAATAAATAACACGGGCTCTCATGGCCACCCAAGACACCAATTTAAATGCACGGGCTCTCATGGCCACCCAACTCAACAATAAATAACACGGGCTCTCAAGGCCACCCAAACTCAACAATAAATAACACGGGCTCTCAAGGCCACCCAAACTCAACAATAAATAACACGGGCTCTCATGGCCACCCAAGACACCAAAATAAACAGTCAACCTCCGGCTTAACCCAAGCCTCCAACAGTCCTAATATCAACAGTTTCACAATCAACCTCCGAGCATGGTCATATGCCTCCAGTACTCCTAATATCGATAAGTTCACAATCAACCTCCGGGCATGGTCATATGCCTCCAGTAAAACAATTATCGCTAAGTTCTCTACTCCTACGACACTACTAAGTGCCACATGCCTTTCCAATAATTACTAAGTTCCCGTAACATGCTTTTCTGATAAACGCTACAATCCCATATCATGCTCTTCTAATATTTAAATAAATCTATTCAACCCATGACACCCCGGTGTTACATGCAATTCTACTGTTAACTTTCCCTAGTCAAGGCCGAGATCCGGCTACTTTTCCCTACCTCGTGCGTGTTCTCCAAAAGTGCCCAAATAAGCCCCGGCGTGATCTCCGTCACTCGCCTAACTTTCCTTTGCCTCGGTCCGCAGCACGATCTAATAAGAACACGATTTTAAATACTTATAAGCTCGCAGACATAAACTGGAATTCAGTAAACTCGACGCCCAAAAGTAACCCCGACAATGTCGATCACTCCCAAACTTCCCAATTACTCGACATTGTCGGTAAAGGACCCGTAAAGGCCCGATTCGCCCGACATGGCGAATCTGCCCGGGTTTTGGAAATGCCCTTCCGGGGCTCCAAAAATTTCCATTTTCGTTTCTACAACTCCTAATTATACTTACTCGTTCCAACGTAAGCGGCGGAATCGATTTCCGAATTTTCACGAATAACTTCCCGAATTCCCTATTTTTCAATACAAGACAGTAATCTACAAAAGAGAAAAAAAAACTATCCAATCTATTGTTACCGAAACAAAATCCAAGAATCACTTTTGATGGTCTTGTACTATTTGTTAACAAGAAAAAAAAAAACAAAAACCCCTTTGAATCTTACTCACGGTTCGGCAACCACCAAGTAAATAAATAAAAAAGAAAATGTCTTCCAAGTTGTAACTTGCTACAATGACACACCTCAAGAATAAAGAAAGGGGATTACTATCAAATTCTTACCATAGTAAATGTTTTACCTAGAGAGAAGCAAAACATTTGCTTTCTTGTTTTTCGTGTCTTCCATTTGACCACGCCACATAAGAGAACAAATGGAGAAGCCACTATCCATGACTCTGTGTCCATTTTGCCAAGTCCACCACCTTTGATTCAATTAATGCCCCATTGATGAACCACACTTGAACAACCTCTCTCTGCCAAAAGTATGGAGCCGCCCCCTCTTTGATACCTTACCAGACGCCTCTGCTAATTTAAGGAACGAAACCCTACTCTTTATATATATATATATGTATATATATATATAGGGGCATTTTCATGCGTTACCATAATGAATTTTGTTACTTGTTACCTTAATATGAACCATTAGATGTATTATATCCAATGGTTATAGATTTTCACCCTCAATTATCTACAAATAAAATAAAATAAAATAAAAAAGGGTAATTTAATAATTCCATATCCTTTAATTTCAGTACTACAGAATTATTATTATTATGCCCCAACCTTGATTTTTTTTATTTTATAAATATCGATGTTACCAAAAGTTACACCTTATGTTACATACAGTTTTGTCGGATGTTACAATGATTTTTATCAAATTTTACATAAATTTTTTAACCAAAGTTATAGATTTTGTATTCCTTTTATGTCTACATTACAGTTTTTTTAAATCCAATTTTATCATGTTTACTTTATGATCAGCATGAAGTTACCTGCTAACTCAACGTGCCCCCCCAAAAAACGAGTTATATAATTTCATGACGAAAGTTATATAATTTCATGACGAAAGATACATAAACTGAGATCGGTTACATAGTACAATACTAAAAATTACAAAATAATACACCATGTTTCACCTAACCATAACAACAGATCTAATAAACTGAGATCGGTTACATAATACAATACTAAAAATTACAAAATAATACACCATGTTTCACTTAACCATAACAACCCCTAAAGACAAACCAGATCTAATTTTACCGTTGTTACACAATATCATACCAAACATTACAAAATAATACACCATACATCACATAACCCGATCTTAACCAACAAACACTAAAAAATTAATATACAATTGTTGCAAAATGCTACACTAAAGTTTCAAAACTTTCAGAATCTATGTTCAGAAAGGATACATAAACCTACCCTGACAGTTACAAAAAAAAAATATCCGAACTTTTGCAAAAATATAACCCGATATTTAAATAACATAAAACCCAAAAAAAAACAAAGAGCAATCAGCAGATCCAAACATTCATCATCATGAAATCTGTTCCAGAAAACTACACAACATGTTACAAAAAACAGAAAAATATATAACAGAATACTATACTATGTGCCTCCAACTAGTTTTTGATCTAAACAACTAAAACAACCAAAAACCAGAATTGATTTTTCAAAAAATCAACAAAAACATTAAAAAAAATCATGAAACTGATCAATCGCTGTACCCAAACCCAGATGTCCATGATTTGGCCTAGGCAGACCACACCGGCGAGAATGGCTTCAAATCTGCCGAGTTTCGGTGTCGAGATTCAGTGTTTTACCCGGCGAAACGCTGCAACAGCGTAGGAACATGCAGGCTAGGAGCGTCGTTGCGCATCTCGGGGACGCCGGAGAAGAAGGCTTCGATAACTGATCTCCGGAGACAATAAACCACGCACGACCATGAGGCTTCACGGTGGCGAATGAGGTTGCAGCGAAGGCGGCGGCGGCTCGAGGCGGACCTTCTTCCTTTGTCGCAGAGCAGCAAGCGTGGTTGTTGTGGTGGCTTTGGCGCGCGATAGCAGAGGTGCACGGACGCGGGGGAAGGGGGAGGTGCACTGCCAGGTGAGCAGAGGAGGGAGGCGCAGATGGGTTGGAGAGGAAGCCGGTGTGGTGTTCTGAACATTAAAACCAAATAGGTATAAATTGATTTAAGGGTTTCGGTGAAAGTACATGGAAAATTACATATGTACCCATTTAATTATATAATTACTAAAATATATTGAAACTTCATCTTATTTACGGGTGTATGCCAATTTAATTTACACCATTGATTTAAGATGATCTAATGGTCTATAATCCGATAACAGGTAACAATTAAGCATGTGGGTAACGCATGAATACATACATACATGTATATATATATCAATAAAAGACCAAAGGAGAGATGGGCTTGAGTTTGATTAAAAGGGCCTAACTCATGGGCCAAAACATTAGGCCCTTTCTTCTTCTTCTTTTTTGATTTTCTTTACTTTTCGTACTCGATCCAAATTTCCACGTCGTTTTTCAAGAAATTACGAAATTTCACGTGCTACAAGGAAACGGCTCAACTAAGACCGATGTAACGACGGCTAAGCTTTTTGGATCCAAAACGAGCCTCGAACGGACCAAAACGTCGCTTGGTTGACTTTTTCGACAAAAAGTCAACATTTCCCAAATTGGTCAAAAAGTTGCCCTGAGTCCCCCAGAACTCACTTTGATCAATAACGGGGTAAACTTAAGTCCGGCATGACACTCGGGGTCATTTAAGGTTCACTTAACTGTCAGCCTTAAATTTTTTAAATTTTCCTGTTTTTCGCAGGTTTGATTGGCGTTGACCGGGAATGGTTATTACATTGAGTCTAGCGATGGATACCATACTTTTGTCCACTTGTTGGGACATGTTTTAAGTTGTAAATATTATTTTGTTGAACAAATGGTGATTTTAAAGTGATTTAATGTAAAAGGTTTCAAAATGTTTTATTGTTTTAAAAGTTCACGTTCTGAGTTCGGTTTACTGAAATTGGGGTGTGACAACCACAAAGCGAAGGATGCCGAGGCACGGAGAAAAAGGCAACCAAGCATCGGGACAATTGCTCGCTTTGGTGGGGGAAAATGTCACGGACCAAGAGTTGACCCGGTCCTTGATATGTGCGGAGCATGTGTGGGCGAGCAGGACTCGGCCCAAGTTGGTTGCCAAGAGGAAGAGTTGGGCCAATGGATAGATGCGACATGGACTTGGCATGGTCAAGGCCCGCGAGGAAGGCTTGACATGGTCAAGGTGCGCGCATGCCATGTTGACTCGAACATGCTGCACGAAAGGAGGAAGCGAGAGCCATGTTGGCGTCGGGACAAGGAGGAGATAAAGGAGGGCCGATTCTCCCCATTGACCAAGAAGAAGTGTTAGGCTTTTGAATTTGAATCTTCCTTCTTTCTTGTAACCAAGTGCTATTTTTAGCATCCTTGGATTAATATATATAAGGGGGTCATTTCCCAATTGTAATCACTTATTTTACACTTATTTTCTCATTAATACAAATCTGAATACGCTCTCCTCTTGAGCACCAATTCTCGTTCTTCTCCATTTATTGTTTGGTTTGTGGTTAGCTATCAATTCGCTTCCGCAACGTTCTAGGCTGATCGCAACACTTGCAAAGCTCGGGGAGGAGTCTTGTGCAAGGTCGTGAGCCATACAGATCAAAGGGTTGGAATTTGGTCCCGTGACACTGGACACATCAACGTGCTTGGACTTGGAGCCAGACCTGGGGCAGGAGTTGGAGTTGGTTTTGGAGGTACAATAGGTAACGGCGGAGTGAAGAGGGGTTCGACTGGTGAACCCCGGGATGATCAAGCGAGGGTTGGTAAACAGCCCGCCAAGAGTAATGTTAGGTCCTTGTGCTTCAGGGACTATCTCCGAGAGGGGTCCCTAGTTCAAGCCTTTCCTTCTACTACTGATGCAGTCCTTACTAGGGTTTTTAAAAGAATACTTCTAGTTTCCTCTTTTCAAACCTCTTCTTTCTTGATTGCCTATGTGGCGTACCGTTTGTGACGTTTCTAGCTATAAAAGAATTATGAACGAGTTTGTTTGATGTCTGTTTTTTCCTTGGTGGACAGGAAATATCTTGTCGTACATCTATATAGTTGATTCTCTGATTGATAATATTGCACCATTCAGTAAAAAAAATCATAATTAAATATAGCAATATATGTCTATCATATGAAACTCAAATTTTCCAATAATTTAAGGCATAACGAACCTAGTATTTACAACCATAGCTAGTGCGTCAACCTTATAATTTGGTGATAAGATAATTGTACTCTTCTCAATTTTACCTCAACATTTGTAAAACCAATCATGAAGTGTCTAATAAATGAATTCAACAAATAAAGTGAATGGATAGCTCTGAGTGTAATAACCACTTCTGGTCAACGTCAGTCAAACCTGCGAAAAACAGGAAAATTTAAAAAATTTAAGACATGCACTTAACTTAACCTAAATTGACCCCGAGGGTTATACCGGACTTAAGTTGACCCCAATGTCGACCAAAGTGAGTTCCGGGGGACTCAGGGCAACTTTCTGATCATTTTGGGAAATGTTGACTTTTCGCTGGAAAAGTCAATCGAGCGACGTTTTGGTCCATTCGAGGACCGTTTTGGATCCAAAAAGCTTAGCCGTCATCGCAGCGGTCTTAGTTGAGCCGTTTCCTTGTAGCCCGTCAAATTTCGTAATTTCTTGGGAAAAGTGCCCGTTCGGGGCCCGAAACGTCCGTTTTTCGCGAAACTGATTGGAAAATATCAACTAGATATTTTCAAAAGGTGTGGGACCCACCTTGACACTTGTCAACTAATTGGTGGTGTTAGTTTTGGGGGGAAAAGGTGTGGTTGTGGTGTGTTGGCCGAAACTAAGGGGTTAAAAGGGGGGAAAAGTGTAGTTAGTTGTTAGTTGATTTAATTAGAAAGAAGAAGAGAGGTTTTAGAGAGAGAAGAAGAAGGAGAAGAAGAGAGAAGAAAGGAAGTGGAGTTAGGGTTTGATTTCCAACCATTGGATCGATTCAAAGCAAGGAGCAAATCTCTTCCCCTCGTCTTCCTCTCGAGTAAGCACTAACCCGATTCTCATTTCGATTATTTTCTTGAAAGCTAGGGTTTGAGTATAAACTAAGACTTAGGGTTGTGTAGAGTTTGGGAGGTGTTGGAGACGTTTTAGAGGTGTTTGGGGGTGTAAGGGCACGTTTTCCGGTGACCGGAGGCTCGGGAGGAGCTCCGACCACTGTGGGTGGTGGCCGACCGGCCATGAGGTGGCTGGCCGGAGCTGGCAGCAGCCACCACATGGTGGCCGAGCCCCCCCCCCTCAAACCCTAGGGTCTCGGCCAAGTGTTTTGGGTGGGGCTCACGTGCTCGGTTGCTCGGGTTTTAATGTTCGGGTGGTTTAAAACGTTCCCAGGACCATTTGCCCTAAACCGAATCGAAAATTGGAATTAAATTGGAGAATTTGTAATTGACGGGTTTTGGGAAACTTTAAACGTTAATTATTTGATTTAGAAGTCGGAATTCAATTCCGTCAAGTGCGTTGGGTTCCTTGAAATATTCTAAGACCGTAGAAACGAAAACTGGGGCTTTTGGAGCCCCGGAAGGCAATTAACCAAAACCGGGCAGATTCGCCATGTCGGGCGAATCTGGCCTTTACGGGTCCCTTATCGACAACATCGAGTAATTGGGGAGTTTGGGAGTGATCGGCATTGTCGGGGTTACGTTTGGGCGTTAAGTATGTTAATTTTCGGTTTATTCGTACTAGTTTAAAAGTACTTTGAATTTGTGTTCTTTTAGATCGTGCTACGGACCGAGGCAAAGGGAAGCTCGGCGAGTGACTGGGTGTACTTCGGGTGTTGTTGGAGCGCTTTTGGGATTATATACGAGGTAGGGAAAAGTAGCCGGATCTCGGCCCTGATTAGGGAAAGTTAACAGTAGAACTGCATGTGATATCGGGGTGTCGTGGGTTGTTTAGGTTTATTTAAATATTAGAAAAGCATGTTACGGGAACTTAGTATTTATTGGAAAGGCATGTGACACTTAGTAGTGTCGTAGGAATAGAGAACTTAGCGATATTAGAATTGCTGGAGGCATATGACCATGCCCGGAGGTTGACTGTTTAATTTCTGTCTTGGGTGGCCATGAGAGCTCGTGTTATGTGAATTGGTGTTTGGGTGGCCATGAGAGCCCGTGTATTTATTGTTGAGTTTGGGGTGGCCATGAGAGCCCGGGTGTTATTATTGGCGTCTTGGGGTTGTTGAGCCGTGAGTTAAGTGGTTGTATCTTGGGAGGCCATGATGGCCCGTGGGGTTGTTGAACCCGAGTCTTGACTGTTGGGGTGTCTTGAGTGGTCTTGAGTGCCTGTTTGTTGAACTTGCTTGTGTTTGTGGTTGTGTTTGCCCGAACCGACTGTGTGTCGGGGAGTGGTGTGGATTTTGGCAGGTTACGAGCATTCTTGGGCTGGCCTGACCAAACTCGAGCCTCGGCAGGTTCTGAGCATTCTTCGGCTAGCCTGTTCCGTGTCCGGATCCCGAGAGGTTATGAGTATTCTTCGGCTAGCCTGATCCGTGACCGGGTCCCGGCAGGTTACGAGCATTCTTCGGCTGGCCTGACCGCGTACGAGGCTCGGCAGGTTCTGAGCATTCTTCGGCTAGCCTGATCCGTGTTCTTGTTTTTGGGGAAGGTCATTGTTAGCTGTGTTGTTTTACTTTGTGAGTTTGAGGTTGAGTTTGTTATGGAAGGTAACGGGTTGTGGTTAAGTTGAGTACTTGAGTTCGTGTTGGTTTTGGTGTTAGTTTTAGTGTTGGTGTTACTGGCTTTATCTACTAATTATGCCATAGTCAGTCTGTTATCCGTGGAGGTGAGCGAACGCTCACCCCTAGCTGCTTTTCCTACAGGTACTGATCACCGGACGGACTAGGTTAGCTCTTGAAGCTTGGAGCGGAGTCTGGTCTTTATTTTGTTGAGTCTAGTGACGGATATTGTACCTTGTCCATTTGTTTGGACGTTTTTGTATTGTAAATACTATTATTTTGAGAAGTAAATGGAAATGTCAAAGCTTTTATTCAAAACAGGTTCAAGTGTTTATGTTTTAAAATGTTCGCGTCCCGAGTTCGGTTAGTTGAATTTGGGGCGTGACACTGAGCATCTCTTATTTTGCTTTTAAAGTTCTCTACATAACTACTTGTCATTATGTTATACCTATAAGAAAACAACTAAAAATAACAATAAAAAAATAAAAAAAAATCTATTAAACACACAAAAATGAATTGTATCAATCGTAGCTGCGTACTAATTTCTAAAACATATGGTCGATTCCACTTTTCAAAGTTGATGTCATCAAGGTAATTCACTGATGGAAGAACTTACCTTTATTTTGTCAAAATGTTTTAAAATTTTATGTTTTCTAAAAGAGTAAGCTAGTGATCGATCTTAAATTTGGTTTTCACATTCATATTTATGTGATGATAACAAGCACCATGATATGCACTTGGGAAAATTGTTTCCAATGCATGTACAATACTAGTATGTCTATTAGAGACAGATGCTAGATTCTCTATTTTCCTAATCGCCTCTTTCAGCTTTGACATGAAATACGTCCATGAGTCATTATTTTTACTATCAACAATACTAAATGCAATAGGATGAATATGGTTGCTTGCATTTAATGCAATAGAATATAATTGTTGTCCACCATAGCTAGTTTTCAAGAAAGTCTCATGTACAACTATTATGGGACGACACGAAGAAAAGCCTCTTATACTAACTCCAAGAAAAAAAAATATTTGAATAATTCATCTTTGACCACAAAGTTACTGGAGTTCTGTGTTGGAGCATGAAGAAGTATGATAGTAAATTATAGTATGATGTTTCAAGTGTCCCTCAAACTTATATAAAAGCTTTTTTCTGGCATCTCCAAGCTTTTTCATATGTCATCTAAATGTCATAATCATTTTTTATGTCTTCTTTGTTGTTTGACAAATATTCATTAGCCAATGTCTCATATTTTTTTTAATACAGTTTCCAATTACCTAAGGTATAACTTGATGATGGTCTTCATTACTAAGATCAAGGTGAATAAGCATATATATCAGTGAAGCGTATAATCTCAAACATTTTAGATTTTGCTAGCTTTATTTCTCTTATTCTCTAATCACACTCGTCATCATTGCATGCGATATGCCAAACATCAGTACCAGAATTTTTGACAACAAATTCATAATTTATCTTCATGGCATATAAGTGTACCTTGTTCTTTAATTGCAACTTATTTTGAAACACTTTCCTTCTCGACTATTCCACATTTTTATTGCAACTTTGATTTTCAAACATAAATTTTTTTCTCCATCACACATTTTGATGCAAGTAACAAACAAAAACAATAAATAGATTTATACAGCAGAGCTAGCATTACAACAATCATAAGAACAATGAAGAAAGAAGAAAATAATGAATCACAAATATATTAAAATATGATAACAAAATGCATTAACGTAAACACAAAGATTTACACACAACTTTGGTTCAAAGGTCACAATCTGTCACGTCCCAATTTCAGTAAACCGAACTCGGGACGCGAACGTTTAAAATAAGGAAACACTTTGAAACCATTTCCATTAAACACTTTACAATACCAGTTTAGTTCAACAAAAGATAATTACAACTCAAAATAAAACGTCCCACAAGTGGACAAAAAGCGAGGTATCCGTCGCTAGACTAAAAAGTAACCCGGACTCCCGCCTCTAGCTCTTCAAGCTTCGGAGGCTCACCTAGTCCGACCCGCGACAAGTACCTGTAGGAAAAGCAGCTAGGGGTGAGCGTTCGCTCACCACCACGAATAACAGACTGACTACGACATAATTAGCAGACAAGCCGGTAACACCAACAACAACTCAACACCGGGGAACACCATCCCCAACCCAAGCACTCTAACTGAACATACACCCACTGTTGCCTTCTCTGACCAACTCGACACCCTGACACGTAAAGTAGACCCGACACAACCATTGACGACCTCTTCCAAGGACTCCAAAGAAAGTTACGCAACACCAAACAGCATCACAATGGATCACGCACCAACAGGATCACGAAGGATCGCACACCAAACAAGATCACAAAGGAACGCACACCAAACAAGATCACAAAGGAACGCACACCAAACAAGATCACAAAGGATCGCACACCAAGCAAGATCACAAAGGATCGCAAACCAGCTGCTCAGTAACCTCCCTCACCATACTCAAACTCAACTCGTAGAGTAAAACCGACACAAAAAACAATGACGACCTTCCCCAAAGACACGAACACGGATCAGGCTAGCCGAAGAATGCTCAGAACCTGCCGAGCCTCGTACACGGATCAGGCCAGCCGAAGAATGCTCGTAACCTGCTGGGACCCGGTCACGGATCAGGCTAGCCGAAGAATGCTCATAACCTTTCGGGATCCGGACACGGAACAGGCTAGCCGAAGAATGCTCAGAACCTGCCGAGGCTCGAGTTTGGTCAGGCCAGCCGAAGAATGCTCGTAACCTGCCAAAATCCACACCACTCCCCGACACACAGTCGGTTCGGGCAAACACAACCACAAACACAAGCAAGATCAACAGCTAGGCGCTCAAGGCCACTCAAGACACCTCAACAGTAAAACTCGGACTCAACAGCCCCACAGGCACTCACGGCCTCCCAAGACACACCGACAGTAAGACACGGACTCAACAGCCCCACAGGCACTCACGGCCACTCAAAACCACCAACAGTAAAGGCACAGGTTCACAACCCCACGGGCACTCACTGCCACCCAAAACACCAAAATAACAATACGGACTCTCAAGGCCACCCAAAACTCAACAATAATCAACACGGCTCTCAAGGCCACCCGAACTCAACAATAATTAACACAGGCTCTCAAGGCCACCCAAACTCAACAACAAATAACACGGCTCTCAAGGCCACCCAAACTCGACAAAAACAACACGGGCTCTCAAGGACACCCAAACTCAACAACAATTAACACGGGCTCTCAAGGCCACCCAAATTCAACAACAAATAACGCACAACAACCTCCGGCATAATCGATGCCTCCAACAGTCATAAGATCGCTAGTTTCACAAACAACCTCCGGGCATGGTCATATGCCTTCAGTAAAACAATTATCGCTAAGTTCTCTGATCCTACGACACTACTAAGTGTCACATGCTTTTCCGATATTTACTAAGTTCCCGTAACATGCTTTTCTAATATTCGACAACCTAGATAACACACGACTCCCCAGTGTCACATGCATTTCTACTGTTAACTTTCCCTAGTCAGGGCCGAGATCCGGGTACTTTTCCCTACCTCGTATGCTTTCCCCAAAAGCTCACAATCAAGCTCCGGCGTGATCACGATCACTCGCCTAGATTTCCCTTTCCTCTGTCGGTGGCACGATCTAAAAAGAATACAATTCAAAACACTTTTAAGTTCGCAGGCATAAACTGAATTCTAATAAACTTGACGCTCAAAAGTAACCCCGACAATGTCGATCACTCCCAAACTTCCCAATTACTCGACATTGTCGATAATGGACCCGGAAAAGCCCGATTCGCCCGACATGGCGAATCTGACCGGGTTTTGGAAACGCCCTTCCGGGGCTCCGAAAATTCCCGTTTTCGTTTCTACGGTCTTAGAATAATTCAACGGTTCCTAAGCACTCGACGGAATCACTTTCCGACTTCCGAGTAAATTAATTCGCGTTTAAAGTTTCTAAACCACAATTCCGAATTCTCACGATTACAAACCCTAACTCCCTACTTCTCAAAACAAAATAAACGGCCATCCACAAAAGAACTTAGTCTATCCTTTGTTATCGATAAATTTGAGAATCAGGAGCAACTCTACAAAATGCAAAGGAGAGACCTTTACCTTGGGCGTGTAGCTCCCACAACTCCTCTCATGTATTGTACCAATCTAGCTCCGCTTCAACAACACACAGATGTTGCTACCGAGACCAGCCACTAATGAACTCTAAGCTTCCTAATTTTACCAAATAACCTCACGGTAAAACAAATTGGTCTTGGTCTCTTAACTCTCCCGTAGCCAAAGCACACCTAAAACAAGATGGAGTAGTTAATGCTCCAACAATAAATTGCCAAAGTATCATTCTATACACTGATCCAAAAATAGATAATTATACCTCATCGTGTAGCTCTCACATCCAAATAAATATGTGCTTTCTCATCTCATCAAGGGACCAACCTTTTTTTTCTGACTTGACCTAGCACTTTGGTGAACGCTCAACTACCCAAAGAAGAAAAAGCACAGAAGTCGAAGATGAGGTGAGCTCCCTCTGCTCAAGCCGCCGCCCACACCGAGACCTCTTATTTATTTTTCTTGTTCAAGACACAGCCTCTGCACATATATTAGAACCCTACTGCTCCTTTGTGTGCCAACAAGAGACAAACGGAAATGGGCTTAAGTGACATTTAAAAGGGCTTGAATTGTGAATGGGCTTGATCCATGGGCTGAACAATTAGACTCATATTGGAGCCAATTTCTATCATCTTCACCTTGGCGAAAGAGCCCATAAATGTTCCACCTGCTCGCCGTCCTCCACCGGCTCCACCTCTACCCATAATTAAATTCAGCACATTTAGTTTAATTCGATAAAGCCTCTAATTTGACCTCGTTTGACCCGGATTCGACTTTTTCACAAAAGTAGTCATTTGAAAGGAAACGACACAACTAAGCTAACCGTAAAGACTGTTAAGATTTTTGGATCCCAAACGGGCCTCGAACGGACCAAAACGTCGCTCGATTGAGTTTTACTACAAAAAGTCAACTTTTCCCGAATTGGTCAAAAAGTTGCCCTGAGTCACCCAGAACTCACTTTGGTCGATATCGGGGTCAAATTAAGTCCGATATGACGCTCGAGGTCAATTTTAGGTTCATTTAGGTGTATGTCCAAATTTTTTAAATTTTCCTGTTTTTCGCCGATTTGATTGGCGTTGACCGGGAGTGGTTCTTACACAATCAGCAAGAGTAAACATCAAAATGGTTAAAATAGGATAAACAAAACATATTACCAAAAGGCAAACAACACATACTAAAATGAAAACGAAAAAGATCACGAAAACGCCCCAAAATAACACTGAACCCTATGAGAGTAAAAAATATGATTCTCATCTGAAGTGATTTTTGACAATAAGAATAAATAAGAGACAACTTCACACAGTAGACGAAAATAAGTCAACCATTACATACACAAAAAAGATAGGAATCATTAATAGTTGTTGCGAGACAAGATATTGGATTGGGAATACATCCCAAAATAACATTGAACCCAATGAGAGTAAAAACAGATGATTATCATTTGATGTAATTTTTTATAGTAAGAACATGTTGGATGTAAATGGAAAAATCTGATGGATTAACTAAATTAAATTTCTTGATTTATTTTTTAAGTCATGAATGAGGCTATAAAATCAGAATTGAATTGACAATCAATTCTGATTATGGCAATGAATTGGGGGCTGAAATCATGGGATTTGTCTCCCCACGCATTTCCCTTTTTGCCCTTCCCAAGAGCCTATTTATACCTCTTTCCAAGACTTGAAAAATCAGATCAAAAATACATCAGATTCTCATCTCTCAAATAGTTAAACTCTCATTCTTCATTTTGGTGATGGATCAACCGGCTTTGAGTTCGCTGACGTTAGTCGTTTTATCCAGGGAGACCGCTGCCATTATAAGACAGTCAAGAGTCTTATGGACATATGATTACTTGAACTCGACTAAACCCCTTTCTGATTCCTGTATTTTCTATAAATTGTTTGGTACTGTTCTTCAATTTCTATAATAATTTGTATCTAATTTTCGTTATTATACTAACCACCTAACAGAACAAATAAGAGACGACCTCACATAATAGAAAAAAATAAGTCAACCCTTACATACACAACAAAGAGTAATCATTATATAGTTGTTGCGAGAGAAGACATTGGATTGGAAAAACACCACCGAGAATGTAATAACAGTGGGATGGCGAGTACATCGCGAGTCTCATACGTGAAATGCGATTGTTCAAACTATATAGAGCGCATACAATTTAGTGTTATCCTCCTTTTATAGATTACATCACTTTTATATCAATTATGATGAAATTATAACAATTCAGAATTTCAGATTTAAATCAAGAGTTTGGGTTTTTATATTCTGGTTTGAACTTTTTTTAATTATTTTTTTTTGAATATGTGATGGTTAGTTGAATTTCCATATTTTTATTTGATATTTCTTTTCAAAAGGGATGTAAGAATATGTATGATATTCATGTGCTTTTTTTAAAACATCATATTTATGTTAAATTATTAGACTTTATAGTCGACACCGTGATGAATCCGTTTCGGTAAAAGTAATAAAGTCGGGATTACGATTCCCTCTTACCATACCCCATATTATAGTAAATTTATTTTATTTACTTTCTTATATGATTATTAGATGTTGTTCCATTTATCATTTGTACCAGAATGTGAAATTATTAGTAACTGAATGGTGGTTATACATCTTATTATAAAAGAAGAAAGAGAACATAAAAAGATGATATATAACAAGTTTTTGTCTCTACCAAATTAGAATAACAGAATAAGGGAAACTGAAGAAAAACAAACCAATTTCATGAAAAATAAATTGAAAATTAAAGAACTGCAACAATAAATTCAGGTGAATTCTATGTGTTTTATATTGTTTATTGTGGTTGAGTAAACACAAGTTTAAGATCCTATTTTATATCGTTTTATGTTCTCATAATTATAGAACACATGGTTTCCACATTAAAGATTACAACTCATACACTCCTATTTTGTTCTCCTTTTAAATAATTCCAGATTTTTACCAAGAGAACGGATTTTCGGATTCCACTTTGTTTTTTTGTAAATTATTTTTATTCTGGGATGTTTAGTTGATATTCCATATTGTTGTTTGATTGAAATCCTAAAAGGGATTAGTTACCATTCATGGATGGTTAATTGTGAGTTTTTTTTTGATATTATTATTAGAATTTCTAATTTCTTTTTCTAAATCTATGTTTTATTGATGTTTAATATTATAATTTTCGGATTATATGTTGTGAATATGATCATCCAAAATTCTAGATAATTATATATAATTAAGGGTTAATTACCTTTTGTATCCCTTTTGAATTGGTAATATACTTTTATTAACCCAAAGTTTTATAACGTTCAATAACAGTCCTTATGTTTTGGTAACACACATTTAAAACCCTTTATGAATTGATACAGATCATTTAATACCCCTTATATATTGATAACAGAACATTTAATACCCCTTATAAATTGGTCACAGATCATCACAATGACGTAAACTTGACCAAAATTTTGTCTAAAGCGCTACCAATACATCAAGGTACTAACGAAGTGTTATCAATACATAAGGAGTCTTATCAAAAATGCAAAAGGAGTACTAACGGTAATTATCTCTATAATTAATTAAAACTACGTGAATGTTTGTCTCTTATGGACAGATAATCCAAACCATGAAACATTATCATGTTTACAGAGAAAATAAAAACCTTTTCATTTTATTATGTTGAATAAACGGTATTTTATTTTTATTCTGCTAAATACATCCTAAAATTGAAAGAAACGGCCCCCTTCATGCTAATAGGAAATGAAAATCAACATATTTTAGTTTTTTATTATGTTTTCGTATTATTTAGATTTGTTTCGTTTTTTTTAATCTTTTAAAGATGTTTATGTTTTTTTTTTATATTTGATTTTATATAATAATAAAAAATTAAATAAACCATCATCGTTGATTATCTCTGCACTTGATATGGTATGATCCGCTGTGTGCAGAGAGAGAGAGAGGTCGAGCACATGGCGATAGCGAGCCTCAGTTCAGGGCCATTGCTTTGCTCAGCACTTCAATATCATCCACCATCACCACCGCCTCGACGGCCCTCACCTTCTAGGGTTTCTTGTGCTCCTCCTCACGCCTCTGCTCCGTCTCCTGTTGACGCGACTCTATCTCGCATTCACGATTCTGGCATCATCGCTTGTCTCCGGGCCAACTCGTACCCTCTCTCTCTCTCTCCCTCTCTACTTGCATTTACTTCAAAATTGTGGATAGCTTCAGCTCAGTTACTTCGAATTTTGCAGTCCGGAGACGGCCATGGAAGCAGCTCGTGCCGCGATCGGTGCTGGGATCTCAGTTGTGAGTTGTGTTTCTCTTCTCCGATGTCACTGTGTTTGTCAATTTTTCGATTCTGTAGTTGAAATTATTGTGGTGGATTGTGTTGTTATTAGTTTTTGATGAGCAATTCTACTCTCTTTGTTTTTGGTTTGTAGCTGGAGATTGTAGTGTCCACCCCAGGCGTGTTTGAGGTTGTTTGGATTTTTGCATCATTTCTAGCTCTCTCTCGATTCAATTTCGGGCGATGAGCTCTAAAAGGAGCTCATGTGATTTCTCTGTTTTTGAGCAGGTTCTCCAGCAGCTGGTACAGGACCATCCTACAATGACCCTAGGAGTAATAATCTTTTCATATTTAAGATATGAAAAGATTCTTTGATGCAGTGATATTGTGTATTCTGTGCATTCCACTTGTTTGTTAATGAATAGGAGCCAACAGCAGCTGATTTTCATCTCATGCTTGCTATACAAACACCTATATACATACTTGAATGTCACTGATTAATTTAGTGACGATAATTTGAACACAAAAGCGCTTCTCATTGACAAATGACTTTCTTAGTGGAAGATTTGAAGCAAATCTAGTTAGAGGCATCTGTATGTGCGTGAATTATACGTGTGTATTCGTTTCTTATAAAGCTTTTGTGTACCGTCCAGGTTGGAACTGTTCTAAATGTAGAGGATGCTAAACGTGCGGTAAAAGCTGGAGCCAAATTTCTCATGAGTCCTGCTATGGTGAAGGTGTGGATTTGTTTTTCCTACCAATTACGTTCGCTGATAGATCTACATTGAACTGTTGTGATATGTTCCAAATACTCTTATTGTTTTTGCTAAATGTGCTTGCTGGTCATCAGGACATCATTCATGATCTCCGGGGTGGTGAAGCTTTATACATACCTGGTGTTATGACCCCAACAGAAGTAAGAACATCCTTTTCTATTATAACTATCTTTTGAGGCTCATCTGGATCATTATTTGTATATGCTTGACTTGTTCTAATGCTCATCTGTTTGTTTTTATACTTGGTGAATCTGGAAGATCGGACTTAGATATTTGTTTTTTTTCCATCTTTCTGTTTGAGCATGAGGCTTTTCTGTCCCCAGGGAAACCTAAAATTCTTGATGTGTGATTTTACAGATATTGTCTGCATATGATTGTGGTGCGAAAATTGTGAAGGTTAGTCATGTTAAGTTGTCATGGTTCCATTTTCTCAATATTCGTTGACATGGAAGGGCCACTGAGAAGCTTCATTTTTATGGTTCAAAATGCCTTATGGAGTTAATTTTTGTTTTATTTTGTGGAATAGGTATATCCTGTTTCCGCATTAGGTGGTATTCGGTATATCTCAGCTCTTAAGAAGCCCTTTGGTCACATCTCAATGGTTGCTTCACAAGGCATAACAATAGGTTGGTTATGTTTTACCCATGCTTTTGTGTGCCCTTCCTGCTTTATGCACATACATTTTCAATAAAGCATGCAAGTTAAGCAGAGAAAATAAAGATAAAACAAGTTTAATGTTTTCACAAGGTTTGACTTTGTAACATGCACTCTATCTGAACTATTTAATCATAAATGTTTCAGTAGTTCTATTGCACCTTTATGAACTTTATTGTGTTTTTATTACATAGGAGTTTCAGAATTGCTTTACACCCACTAATGTCACTTTGTTTCATTGTTTGCACAAAATTTGTTTTCCATTCATTGCAGACTCAATAGGGGAATATATCGCCAGGGGGGCATCAGCAGTTGTGTTATCAGATGCCATATTTAATCAAGAAGCAATGGTTACAAATAATTTTAATGTAGTATATGAACTTGCGAACCTTGCTGCTCAACAGGGAAATATAGCAGTTGCAAAGTGAGTTTTCATGTTATGTGTTTCTGCGTATTTTTGTTTAAAACAAACTAAATTATGTTTGCATTTTTGGCCATTGATATTGATTTACTGTTTATGTCCGCTGCGGAATACTATGTTAGCTACAGTCATCCCAAATAACTGATGATTCTCCAATTGATTTGTGTAGCTTTGATTGGTTTGCTTCTTTTCCAGGAAGAAATGGCGTGTAACGAGTTAATTGCTTTTCAATGATAAATACACTTTCTCCAAGCACACTTATAAGCAATTACTTTGAAGCATCAAGAAAGTTCTTGTACATGCTTTTGTTACTTGAATGAACTGATGCAGACCAGAAATCAAGGTACACTTACCCTCTTCAAGTTTGAATTTGAAGATTCATTTTTGGATGGAAACACTTAACAAGTACATAATACCCCTCACTAATAATCTAATTTTCAAAAGCATGCCATTGGATTTTAAATTTCTTTTTATTTTAAAAAATCAGTTTTAATTTAAAAATTCAGATTTTATTTTAAAAAAAATCAGTTTTTATTTAAAAAAATCTGTTTTGGTTTTATAAAATCAGTTTTATTTATAAAAAATCAGTTTGGGTTTTATAAAATCAGTTTTTTATTTAAAAAATCAGTTTTATTTTAAGAAATCATTTTTTATTTAAATATATATTATTTTTCCTTAATATTTTTGTACTAATTATTTTATTTAAGTTTAATTAAAAAATAGAAATTAGTTTTTTAAAATCAATTTTTATTTTAAAAAATCAATTTTAATTATTACTTATTTTTATTAATTTCTATAATCCTTCTTTTTTACTTAATTCTTGTTATTAACAAAACAATTTTCATATATACTTTTCTTTAATACTGTTTTACCGATTCATATTCTTTAATTTTTAATAAATAAAAAAGAAAACAAGAAAAAAAAATTGATTGTTTGTCTCCTTGACTCATTCCCAAAGGAGACCTCATGAACAATTTCAATTGATTGTTTATCTCCAAAATTCATCTCATACACAGTTTCAATTTTTTTCCCAACATCAATTTACAAAATCCACAAGCATCCAGAAAGCTTTCCCAAAATCAAAACACCAACTCCGATCAACTCTGAAGGTACCACAACTCCGCCCGAATTGGTGGAGAACGCCAGAGCATTAGCCTCTCAAAATCAAACGCCGAACCAGAGATTTTCCAAAAGCCAAGAAATCAAAACCCAAGCACATCAACAACACGAAGACAAAGGAGATGAGGAGGGGATCTGGACGGGCTTCTACTCCGGCGAGGTCTGACTCCAGCGGCGACGTTGTTGAACCAGAGCCTCGAAAGACCAGATCTAAACTTCGCTCTCGTAACGAGAGTCTCGTTGTCTGTCCTACTAGATCTAGAAGGCGGCGTTTGCTCCTCGTTGTCGGAGAGAGGAGCGGGGGAGAGGGGTTGAGCTCCTCCTCCGGTGGCCTTGGCAGAGCCCATGAAAGTCGATCCGCTCTCCACGACGCCGAAGTCGGATCTGCGCAGCCATGAAATGGGGAAGATAGAGAGACAGATTAGTTTAGGTCTTAAAGAGATGATAAATCAGTTTAGGTTTTAAAGAGATAAGATGAAATCAGCTTAAGGTTTTGAAGAGAAAATGAAATAATTTATTCTTTATTTTGATTTAACTAATTAGGATTTAGAGAGGTAAGGGGTATTTTGGGTATTTTTTTAAAAAAAATAGGGTCATGTGCCAGGCAAATGACTTTTTCTATCCAAAAATAGACAGAAAACTAATGGTAGGTACCAAATTGATACTAAAAATTTCGTTAGGGTAGTGAGGTGCAACAAAGTTTGGTTAGGGTAATGAAATGAAACTCAAGTATTTTTAGGGTAGTGAGATGAAGTTTACCCTTTTTCTTATTCTAATTCATTAACTTTAACTGCTGATAGAACCATGGCAATGTCATCATATTTTTGGTGCTCACATGCTCTCTTTTTCATTATGTTTAATCCTTACAGTTTTATGAGTCAAATATACTCTGAGTTGACTTGATTGAAGTAAATCTTCATGGTTTTCCGATCGAATCACAAAGAATTGAATAACCGTCTTCATCACCCTTGTAATCACATCATAATTGAGTTGAGTTCCTGTACTTCATTCGTTTTGGTCTTGTAATGTGTTGTTGATTCAGGATGCTTTTGTCTATTGCTTAAAACACCACTCATACAGCCAAGGTTGTATTTCTTCTTTGTATATACTTCTTATTGTGAGTGATAAAATTGCCTCACCGATTGTTACTGATATTCTGCATTAGAGTATTCATCTTCCTTACACCTGTATTTAATTGTTAGTTCATCTTACTTGGTCTTCTTTTTCTAACAATTCTCTTCTGTAGACTGCTTATGGTGATCAGATCCACCCTGATGGCCTGGGACAACCTGCTTTAGACAAGCAGGTTTTGGCACTTGAATATTTGGTTCGATGACAATGGTGGGAGCATCCATGTGAATCTTGGTCCGACATCGAATAATTAAAACGTTAAAGAGTTTGATTCATACATCACATCCTTAACCTAAGGTAGTCTCTTGGGTCAGAGGATTCTTGCTACTCAGTAGATTTACGTACTTTAATTATTTACTGTTCCTTATATCTCAAAACTATCTTGATCCTTACATATAGAAATTATTGGCAGCTAATTAACGTTAATTTTTTTGATCTTTTTTAGAGATAATTTGTTGTACCTATACTTTTACTTATAATACATGCAACTTTTTTTATTTTTTTTGATAGGGTAATGATTTAATATTATAGATGAATAACAATTTTTTTCCCGAAACGGCAACTGAATTTATTAATGGCTCCCCTCTACAAGAAGTAGAGGAGGGCAAAAGCTCTCAGAAAACAAGTACTAAAAAACAAGTTACAACACCCACAACTAATCCTAGAACAAGCAAAAAAACACCCCAAGCGATAGAGCTCTAAGTGTTACAATGAGTATGGATGAATAACGATGAATGACAGAAAAACCACCAACCATAACATCAATGAACTGAAACACAAAATAATATAGCTTAAGACACCGAACTGCTTCATTTAGATGTTTAGAAGGGGGTACTGCGGTAGCGTCTATCATCACTGATGCAACGAATCTGGACTAGAAGCTAGGGTAGAGAGGACCAATTTCCGGAGAGGTACTATGGCAGACTGAATACTTCCCCAGGATGTCAGCGTGCGTCGTCCTCCCTAGAATGATAAATATAGGGCTTCATAACGCGGGATTGCTGGCCTCCGAAAAGGTAAGAGAGTACGGTACCAACTCTTGGTGGAACCTCTGCCACCTTACGTCCAGTGGGACAGTGATGTTGGCCAACCCCCCATTAGACCACTTTGTACTCATTCTGCGAGGCGAGGATGCCTATATCCCCCCGTCGTTGCAGCTAGCATCCTTCATGATCATGTGGAATCTTCCGACTCCTCTTCCCCTCGCTCAAGACGCTTTCTCCCGGTGAACACTGATGTGGTGGCCTTATGACGAACGTTCTCCTAACTTGGAAGGTTGTCCTGTGGGTTTGGATGTTGTTCTTGAAACTCCTGTTTGGCCGAAGGATAGTGACCTGGCTCCTCACGTCTATGCCCTGAGGCTATGTCCTTTTTCCTTCTTCCTTTCTGCCCTGATGCCACTAGAGCGAAGAGTCGAGGTGAATATCATGATGATCCTCCTTAATAAGCCTAACTTGTTCATGTGAGAGGTTTTTCATGTTGGGACCGTACTAATGCCGGTCGTGGATCGACTGACGATCTCAACGAGGGCCCCTTACTTCCTCCCTCCAAGGGACATGCCGTGAACAAATGGACCGCACAACTGCACCTAAAACAATGATATGAGAGTCTCTCATACGAAACATGTAATATTGTACGCACATGTGATTCATTGAGTCTGAACCAAAATTGGCTCTGAAGTGAGACATGAATGTCCATTCGAATCTAAATGCGCATAAAATCATCCGAGCACATGCCGTCAGCATCATCATCTATTGCTAGGCAGACTCCCAGCGCACCCCCCCAGTCTGAAGCCCACCCATCTGTTCCATACGCCCACCAGTAGGTTTGAGAACCTATCTCCGAGTCTCATATGGGATCGTAGATCCGTGAACAGTAATAGTGAGTGTCTAACGCTCATAGTTCTCCTACTAGTATTCTTGCCTATTCTTTGGCCGTTCTGAAGAACAACGCGACTACCCATTCCTCCAATGACCCGACCTCCGCATTTTTCAACTCCTACAAGTCCTACAGACAAGCCATTAATGTATTTCAGAAGAATGACCATGTGGTAAGTACCTTAGCTGCAAGGCATACGCAAAATTAGTTCCTTTTCCACAAGCTTCAGGGAGGGGTACAATCACCTCCTTAATTTGTAGACTCTCCATCCTCGTTCCCAGATTTCCCAAACCCAATTGACCCTTGTCCCTTGTTTCCCGGTCCCTATTCAAAAAATTAGATGGATACCACCTGACCCGGTTTCTTTCTTGGGTTTTACCCATACCCGACCCGTCACGAGTCAACTCACTCACCCGCTTCAAATTGGGCCTGGGCCTCCCCGCACCACTTCAGGCCAGGTGTGAATTTGCTGGATCTGGACGATCCATTAGCCGTGGGCCTCGACCAATTGATTGTTGTTGAGGATCCAAACCCGATAGCCTTTTTTTGGAACCCTATATGTTCTTGCGAAACGTGCGAAGGAAAGCAACAATAAAAGACATAGAGAATGTATTTGAAGAACCGATAATTGTCATCTAAGTTCTTAGTCTTTATTTATTGGTTACAACCAAGGTTCTAAATATCGGTCGCGGTGAAATATCGGTGAGGTCACCGGTAAAGATATTTCAATATATCGGAGAGATCTCGGTAAATCGCGTTTTGTGTTAAATATATATATATATATATATACACACAATACATATATTAATAACAAGTTACCAAAGAAGTTCATATTTGTTATCGATCTTATAAAATCAACTTCATCTTACATAAACAACAAGTATAAAAAAACAAATTACAAGAGAAGCACTTTTTACTACTCTTCATCGGAATCAAAGTTATAGCGAACATTTTCTTCTTCCGGATCCGATTCAAATTCATCTTCATCTAGCTCTCTAGGCTCTCTTTCTTTGACATGTCGTCCACTCCTTCTAGCTTCTAATGCGTTATCCGCCTCACATACTTCTCCAATAGCTTCCCAATGATCTTCATCTTCGCCATCAATCATCCATCCTTGGGCATTTCTAACATCACTTGTATGTAGGTGTCCACAAGGATCTTCCATTGCTCTCTTCCTTATGTTGATGAAGTTTTTTTTTTGATCAGCAAAAAAAACGATTTTCATTAAAGGCCCAAAGGCGAGAACAGATACAGAGATGGGCCAGGCCCAAGAAAAAGAAAAAACACGATGTCCGAGGTGCGATGGGAAGGGACGACTCCAACGCACGGGACACGAGGCGGCGCCTCGGGACGCTACGCCACGCACGAGCATCGAACCGGAAACCAGACGCCGGGGGCGCCTCCGACAGCCGGCGGCCAGCACCACAAGAAACGGCGACGAGGAAGAACCCACTGTCACGCCCCAATTTCAGTAAACCAAACTCGGGACGCGAACGTTTAAAAATAATAAAACAATGAAACCTGTTTTGGATAAACACTTTAAAATCTCCATTTTATTAATCAAAATAATATTACAACTTAAAATACGTCCCAACAAGTGGACAAAATATGGTATCCGTCGCTAAACTCAAAAGACTGAACCCGAACTCCGCTCCTAGCTCCACAACCTTCGAGAGCTCACCTAGTCCGTCCTGTGATCAATACCTGTAGGAAAAGCAGCTAGGGGTGAGCGTTCGCTCACCACCACAGATAACAGACTGACTACGACATAATTAGCAGACAATGCCGGTAACACCAACAACAAACTCAACTCCGGGGATCACTGTCCCCAACTCAAGTACTCTGACTGACAAACACCCACGGTGACCTTCCTCGAACGACTCAACAATCAAACGAGTAAGTAGACCGACACAACGATCACGACCTCTTCCAAGGACTCAAAAGAAACTACATAACACCAAACAAGATCACAAAGGATCGCAAACCAGCTGCTCAGTAACCAATTCAGTTTCTCGCCCTTTCCGATCCCAGTCGGTCCAGGCGGTTGACCTGTCTTACAACTTCTCTGTCCCTCGCCCTTTCCGATCCCAGTCGGTCCAGGCGGTCGAACTGTCTTACAACTTCTCTCCCTCGCTCTTTTCGATCCCAGTCGGTCCAGGCAGTCGACCTGTCTTACAACTTCTGTGTCTCTCGCTCTTTCCGATCCCAGTCGGTCCAGGCAGTCGACCTGTCTTACAACTTCTGTGTCCCTCGCTCTTTCCGATCCCAGTCGGTCCAGGCAGTCGACCTGTCTTACAACTTCTCTCACTCACGCGCTTCCCCGACACAAAGTCGGGCCAGGCGGTCGACCTGTCTCAGTAACCTCTCTCACTCAGGTAACCACAATCACAAGCAAGTTCAACAAACAGCAACAACACATGTTCAGCACTCCACAAGCACTCATGGCCACCCAAGACACCAACCATAAAACACGGACTCAACAGCCCCACAGGCACTCACGGCCTCCCAAGACACACCAACAGTAACTCACGACTCAACAACCCCACGGGCACTCACGGCCTCCCAAGACACACCAACAATAAAGACACGGGTTCAACAACCCCACAGGCACTCACGGCCTCCCAAGACACACCAACAATAATTCACGGCTCAACAACCCCCACAGGCACTCACGGCATCCCAAGACACACCAACGATAAAGACACGGACTCAACAGCCCCACAGGCACTCACGGCCTCCCAAGATACACCAACAGTAACTCACGGACTCAACAGCCCCACGGGCACTCACGGCCACTCAAACCACCAACAGTAAAGACACGAGTTCAACAACCCTACGGGCACTCATGGCCACCCAAAACACCCAAGGTAAAGACACGGGTTCAACGACCCCACGGGCACTCATGGCCACCCAAACTCAACAATAATACACGCTCGCAACTTACCGAGACTCTAACTCATAAGCCAGCCAAAGAAAGCTTGCAACCCTCCCCCCCCCCCCCCCCTCCCCCCCCGAGACTCTAACTCGGTCAGGCCAGCCAAAGACACCAACCTTAGTACACGGGCTCTCATGGCCACCCAAACACAAATAATAACACGGGCTCTCATGGCCACCCAAGACTCAACAATAATAGCACGGGCTCTCAAGGCCACCCAAACACAGATAATAACACGGGCTCTCATGACACCAAAGACACCCAATAAACAATCAACCTCCGGCTTAACCAAAGCCTCCAACAGTTCTAATATCAACAGTTTCTCAACCTCCGGGCATGATCATATGCCTCTAGTACTCCTAATATCGATAAGTTCACAAACAACCTTCGGGCATGGTCATATGCCTCAAGTAATTCTAATAACGCTAAGTTCTCTGCTCCTACGACACTACTAAGTGTCACATGCTTTTCCAATAATTGCTACGATCCCGTATCATGCTTTTCTAATAATTAAATAAACCTACTTAACCCACGACACCCCGGTGTCACATGCAATTCTACTGTTAACTTTCCCTAGTCAGGGCCGAGATCCGGCTACTTTTCCCTACCTCGTGCGTGTTCTCCCAAAAGCCAAACACGAGCTCCGGTGATGATCTCAGTCACTCACCCAGCTTTCCCTTGCCTCGGTCCGTGGCACGATCTAAAAGAACACAATTTAAAGGCACTTAACAACTTGCAGGAATAAACTGAAAATCATTAAACTCGATGCCCAAACTTAACCCCGACAATGTCGATCACTCCCAAACTTCCCAATTACTCGACATTGTCGATATGGGACCCGTCAAGGCCCGATTCGCCCGACATGGCAAATCTGCTCGGGTTTTGTAAATGCCCTTCTGGGGCTCCAAAAATTCCCGTTTTCGTTTCTACGGTCTTAGAATAAATCAAGGGTCCCCATGTACTTGACGGAATCGAATTCCGACTTCCGAGTCAATTAAATGACGTTTAAAGTTTCTAAACCCGATAAATTACAACTTCTCCAATTTAATTCCAATTTTCGATTCGGTTAAGGATAAATGGTCCGGGGAACGTTTTAAACCACCCGAACACAAAACCTAAGCACCCGAGTACGTGGGCCACACCCGGCCCAACCTAGCCGTGGGCCCTAGGGCTTAAATGAGGCTCGGCCACCATGGTGGTGGCCGGCCCTAGCTCCGGCCATCCACCTCCTATGGTGGCCGGCCACCCCCCCATGGTGGCCGGGGCTTCTCCCGAACCCCCGGTCGCCGAAAAACGTTCAATCAAACCTCCAACACCTCTAAAACGTCTCCAACAATTAACCCAACATCAAAACCACCTCAAACTAATAGTTTTACAAAAACCTAACTTCCAAAATTAATCAAAACGAGAATCGGTTCGGTGTATACCGTAGAGGAGAATGAGGGGAAGTAGATTGCTCCTTGCCTCGAGACGATCCAAGGGTTGGATATGGCGTGAATAGTGCCCAAACCCTAACTTCCTCTCTTCCTTCTTCTCCTTCTCTCCCTTTCTTCTCTCTTCTTTCTCTTTCTAAAACACTAGCTCATTTTATCTTTTTTTCTTCTCTTTTTAATACATGGCCGCCACCCCTTGTCCTCTCATCCTTTCCCCCCCAAAACTAACACCACCACAATTAGGACAAGTGTCAAGGTGGGTCCCACACCTTTTGGAAAATATCTGCTTGATATTTTCCAATCAGATTCGCGAAAATCGGACGTTTCGGGCCCCGAACGGGCACTTTTTCCAAGAAATTACGAAACTTGGCGGGCTACAAGGAAATGGCTCAACTAAGACCGCTGCGACGACGGCTAAGCTTTTTGGATCCAAAACGGTCCTCGAATGGACCAAAACGTCGCTCGGTTGACTTTTCCAACGAAAAGTCAACATTTCCCAAACTGATCAGAAAGTTGCCCTGAGTCCCCCGGAACTCACTTTGGTCAATAACGGGGTCAACTTAATTCCGGTATGACCCTCGGGGTCAAATTCCGGTTCAATTCAGTGTCTGCTCAATTTTTTTAAATTTTCCTACTTTTCGCAGGTTTGACTGGCGTATACCGGGAGTGGTTATTACACCCACGATCCACACGGATGCTACACACGAACCACGAACTTCAACGGGGGAGCCCAGAAGGAAAAGAGGCACGCTGGGGCCAGCACCCAGAGACGACGGCGAACCCACGATCTACCGCACGGCGAGGCCGCAGGGGGGAGACGGGGAAGAGCCCACATCGAAGCCGAAGGACGAGCGAGAAGATAGAGTAGGGCGGCGGAGGAAACCGGAACAGCGAGCGCAGCGAGACGACAGCACCCGAGGACAAGAGGAGGAAGATGGACGCCGACCCAAACAGATCTGGATCTTCCGGAAAAGATGGGCCAAAAAGGCCAGAGAACTCGTCGGGGCCAACACCCCTAAAGAGAAACGAGCCCCCGACCACAACCACGACAACAAGCGTGAGGGGCGGGGAAAGAACCGACAGATCCAGAGCTGGTGACGCACACAGGGCCGGCGGCGACGAGAGGCAGGGGCGGCCGAGGAGAGAGAGCAAGAGGCCAGGCTAGGGCAAAGCAAGGGGAGGAGATCTGGAGGGTAGATCTGAGGAGGGGAGGAGGTGGAAAAGGGGGCAAAGGAGGAGGGGCTTCGCCGGCAACGACCAAGGCCGAGGCCGAGGTCGAAGCCGGCGAAGAGAGAGAAGGGCAAGGAGGACGGCGAGGAAGGGGGAAAGGGTTCTAGAGAGAGCCGCAAAGCTTCTCTCCCTAGTTTATTTGGGCTTTTGATGAAGTTGTTGTTAAATAGAACATAAACCAAGTTGTTCAATCTCTTTGACTCCAATCTATTTCTTTTTTTGGTGTGAATCTAATAAAATAAATGAACAATTAATTATATTTATGAAACAATTGAAATAATAATAGAATGTATCTACTTACGCTTTCAAAAGTACGCCAATTTCGCTCACACCCCGATGAACTAGTTGTCAATGAAAGGATCCTCATCGCCATGGCTTTGAAGGTAGGCTCCCCATTTCCATACATACTCCACTAATGCACTATTTAGAAAATAAATTAAAAATGTTAATGAAAGTGTTCATGAAAAATATAAATTAAATACAATTCATAGATAAATATAACATACCCGGATCAAATAGATCTTTCTCGGGAAAGCACATTTTTTTGGCCAATTCTTTTCCAAAGTTTCTTTCTTTTTGCAAGTAAGTCCAAATCTCCTTATTGACAATTACTTCTTGCTTTTCTATGTCGTACATTCTCTAAACACAAGATATAAACCCGTCTTTGACCATACCATCTTCTCCAATAGTACGATCATTATACGTATAATATGGATTCAACAAGTAACTTGCCAAATGCAATGAAGTATCAAAACGATTTTTTGACTTGTCATGCATAATGGCTAGAATGGGGCGGTAAAGTGCTTCCACATTATCGACGGCAAACTTAATATCTTCACTTGCTCTTTTCAACTCCCCAAATATAAGACCCATTGACGTCCTTTTATCCCCATCCACAAGGCGAAGAACTTTCACTAAGGGTTCAAATACCTTCCAAAACAAAAACAAAAAGAATAAATTTATATTAGAATTTTAAATATCATGTTATATGTGAAGAAGTATTAACAATATAAATTTTAACTAAAATACCTTCAAGCATTCTTTAACTTGAGGCAAAAAAGTTTTACTCAAAACGGTAGCCGTGGAATTTACCCTTTTGACACTTGCGGACAACTTTTCATTGGCTTGCCATTCATTGCTTGTGAACATAAGCCTCAATGGCTCTCTTTTATCCAACAAACTTTTTAAGGTAAGAAAAGCCGTGGCAAATCTAGTTACTCCCGGCCTAATGATTTCCCTATCATCCGAATGATGTCTCATGAGTGACAAAGTTTGTGTATGAGCATATATGAATATAGTCAAATTCTTTGCCTTCTCGATTTTCGATTTGTACCTGGGTATCTTGCCAATTCCTTCGAGCATGAGATTAATCGTGTGAGTGGCACACAAAGTCCAAAATATGGACGGTCTCTTCGCTTTTAAGAGACTCGATGCGGCCATGTTGTTTGTAGCATTGTTGGTTACTACTTGAACAACATTTTCGGGGCCAATATCTTCAATATGTTTGTCAACATATTCAAAAATATATTGTCCCGTGTGCGAAGAAACCGAATCTTCCCTTGAAGAAATGAAAGCAGTGCCCACTTTACAATTCACGCATAAATTCATTATGCTTCGTCTCTTCCTATCACTCCAACCGTCGGTCATAACCGAATAACCGTTAACCTTCCATTCTTCTTCTTCTTGTTGTTGAAGTGTTTTCTTTGTTCTTGCAACCTCTTCTTCTAATAAAGGCTCCCTTAATTGATATTGACTCGGAGGTCGATAACCCGGTCCATATTGACCAATAGCTTCACAAAGTTGCTTAAAAGCATCGTTGTCAATAGCATTAACAGGAATTCCGAACTCATACACCCACCTTGCAACATATTGGTGCACATGATGCATCTTTTCCTTAGCCATTACCTCATTCACAACCGGTTGTCGCATACTTGTATTTGGATCTCCTCGTCTAACGAACTTATCAATTGGCCCAAGTTCATGTGGGCTCTTTCTTGATCCTCCTCATGTGCTTCATTTATGCTCACGTCGTTTGTCACTTCGCTTTCACGCCTCCTTTTCTCCATCTTCTTACTTTGTACCGCTCGAAGAGCGTTCATACACTTTTCTTTGTTTTCTTTAGTTGCTTTCGCGCAAGGGTTTTACATTGCCGAAGAAGTGGCCTATGTGTTCTTTCATTCTTGTTATACCCCCGTGCACTTATTTGGTGCATAAATGACATTTCAAAATTCTTGTTGATGGTGGATATACCATCGATGCATATTCCCATCCAATATCATCCGAGCCGGGAGGTTTTGATCTAAGAGGAGCCGGTGTTGAAGAATGAGACGCCATCACTATTAAAACATCACATTTCAAACAATTAATTAGTAAGTAAATAAGTAATTTAGTACATCATTATGAAATAATCAAATATAAGAAAAGAATAGTGAATAATTAATTTAATATAAATTACCAAACAATTAAATATGGGAAAAGATAAGTAAACAATATTTTTTTTTGTAAATTGAACCGACCATTAATTGTTCCACCCACCAACACAACTCTCTTAAATGTTGCTTCATCTCTAGAAATTTATTAGTCTAAAGAACAATTACATCCGGCCATGAACAACCACACCCGGCCATTAATGTATGTGATTTGATAGTTGCAATTTACAATAAAACAAGCTAAATAATTAATATACACACCCATACTATTTATGATTGTCACGTGAACCACACAACACTATTGGATGAAAGGGACAAAACAAAGAGAATATTTTAACTTTCAAAAAACTTTTTTTAACACACTCAATCCCTTCAACTTCTTCAAGGTCAGTTTTACACTTCCTTCTTCTATTTCAAACCCAACATACAACTTTTCTTCTCCTTCTATTTCAAATCCTCTCTGATTTCAAAGCAATCTCAAATTTCTTATCTTTTTTTGTTTTCCTTTGCTGGAATACTACCTCTATCCAACCTACAAAAAAGGAAAAGTAAACAATAGAGATGGAAAGAAGAAGAATAACTGCAACTTGTAGAATATGAGAGAAGAAAGAGAAATACAAACCCTAACAAGATTTTGGCTTTTGAGAGAGAAAGAGTAGAAGAATAGACTCACTTACCCCGATCAAGGTTAGTTTATATATATTTGAAGTTAAAAAAATATTCTTCAGATTTTTTTTTACGAGTTGACCAGCCAATTCGGTGAGTTGACCGAGTCTACTCGGGTTGACCAAGTTGACCGAGTTTTGCAGCCGATACACCTTCTCGTTATCGCCTAACCCTTTTTGGCCGAGATACCGCCGAGATCTCGCGAGTTTTAGAACCTTGGTTACAACTAAAATAGAAATTGATATCTAATAACTCTAGCAAAAGACTAGAGCTAGCTAAAACAAATAAGACTTATTCAAAGCTCTAAAAATAGAAAATTACATGTCAATGATTAGAGGTTCTTTCTCATCCTTAATCATTGACATTCTTGAGGTTAACCATCCCAATTGTAAGAACCATTCCCGGTCAACGCCAGTCAAACCGGCGAAACACAGAAAAATTTAAAATTTTGGGACGAATACTTAAATGAACCTAAAATTGACCCCAAGGGTCATACCGGACTTAAGTTGACCCCGATATCGACCAAAGTGAGTTCTGGGGAACTCAGGGCAACTTTTTGACCAATTTGGGAAAGGTTGACTTTTTACTAGAAAAGTCAACCGAGCGACGTTTTGGTCCGTTCGAGGTCCGTTTTGGATCCAAAAATCCTATCCGTCGTTACAGCGGTCTTAGTTGAGCCGTTTCCTTGTAGCCCGTGAACTTTTGTAATTTCTTGGAAAATGGGCCCGTTCGGGGCCCGAGACGGCCGAATTTCGCGAATCTGACTGAAAAATATCTAGAAGATATTTTCCAAAAGGAGTGGGACCCACTTGCCACTTGTCACACAAGTGGTGGTGTTAGGTGATTTTGAACCAAAACAAAAGCAAGACCACATAGTGTGGTCGGCCACACTTAGAGAAAAAGAGAAGAAAAAAAAGAGAAAAGAAGAGAGAGAAAGAAGAGAGAGAAAAAGGAGAGAAGAGTAAAAGAAAAAGAGAAAAAGAGGGTTGGAGTTTAGGGTTTTCCCGACGATCCAACTGACGAATCGTCTCAACGATCGAAGAATCAAGCTCCCGTCATCATTCCCTACGGTGAGAACCTATTCGATTTTCGTTTTGATATGTTTAAAAGTTAGGGTTTGGGTTAAAACGAGTATACTATGGATGAGTTGAGGTGTGGGGTTCGTTGGAGGCGTTTTAGAGCGAAAAATGATCGGTTTCCAGTGACCGGAGGCTCGGGGGAGCTCCGGCCACCGTGGGTGGTGGCTGCCGGAGTTGGGGGGTGGCTGGCCGAAGCTAGGACCGACCACCATGGTGGTGAACTGGCCCAAAACCAGCCTAGCCACCCACGGGTCCTAATGGACGAGTGGGGCCCACGTGCTCGGGTCTCGGGTTTTCGTGTTCGGGTGGTTTAGGACGATCCCCAATTCGTTAATCCACACCCGGAACGAAATTTGGAATTAAATTGTAAAAGTTGGAAATGACGGGTTTAGAAACTCTAAATGCGAATTAAATTGCTCGGAAGTTGGAAATTGATTCCGTCGATTGCATTGGAACCCTTGAATTATTCTAAGATAGTAGAAACGAAAACGGGAATTTTCGGAGCCCCGGAAGGGCGTTTTCCAATCCCGGGCAGATTCGCCAAGCCGGGCGGATCGGGCCCTTCCAGGCTCATTATCGACAATGTCGAGTAATTGCGAAGTTTAGGAGTGATCGACATTGTCGGGGTTTCATTTGGGCGTCAAGTTTATTAAAATTCAGCTTTGCCTGCAAACTTAAAAAGTGTTTTAATTGTGTTCTTGATTAGATCGTGCCACACACCGAGGAAAGGGAAAGCTAGGCGAGTGATCGTGAGCACGCCGGAGCTTGGTTGTGAACTTTTGGGGAAAGCGTACTAGGTAGGGAAAAGTAGCCGGATCTCGGCTCTGATTAGGGAAAGTTAACAGTAGAAATGCATGTGACACTTGGGTGTCGTGGGACAGGTAAGTTTATTGAATAATAGAAAGGAAGGCGACACCGGGTGGTGTCGTATGATACGTGAACGTATCGAACAATAGAAAGGCATGTGACACTTAGTAGTGTCGTAGGATAAGTAAACTTATCGAACATTAGAGATACTGGAGGCATTTGGTTGTGTCCGGAGGTTGATTGAATTGTTTGTGTGTCTTGGGTGGCCATGAGTACCCGTGGGGAGTTGAACCCGTATTTTACTGTTTGTGTGTCTTGGGTAGCCATGAGTGCTCGTGGGGAGTTGAACCCGTATTTTATTGGTTGTGTGTCTTGGGTGGCCATGAGTGCCCGTGGGGAGTTGAACCCGTATTTTATTGGTTGTGTGTCTTGGGTGGCCATGAGTGCCCGTGGGGAGTTGAACCCGTATTTTACTGTTTGTGTGTCGTAGGTGGCCAGGTGTGCCTTTGGGGTGTTGAACCCGTGTGTCACTATTGTGTGTGTCGTGGGTGGTCATGTGTGCCTGTGGGGTTTAAAACCTGTGTTATCGCTTGTTGTTGAACTTTGGTTGTGATTGTGGTTGCCTGAGGTTGGGGGCCCGCCTGACGATAAAGGGGTCATGTGGTCGCGCGCGTGGGGGTTGGCTAGACTTCCGACAGAGATCGGTAAAGTTGTGCATTCTTCGGCGATGGAGGGCTGCTCACCTTCCGACTAGCTATCGGAGAAGTATTGCGGAATATATCGCTAACAGGTCGCCGGCCTGGCCCGACAGGGATCGGGGGAAGTTGCGTGGGGCAGGCTCGAGCCCAGCCGGTTAGCAACCGACACTGAGCAGTTGGAGTGCGGTCCTTTGTGATCTTGTTTGGTGTGCGATCCTTTGTGATCTTGGGTGTTGCGTGATTATCTTTTGTGTCTTTGGTGGAGGTCGTAACCGCTGTGTCGGGTCTACATTACGTGTCCGAGTGTTGAGGTCGTTGGGGAAAGTAATTGTTCGTGTGTTAGTCGGGTTACTTGAGTTTGGGGATAGTAGTCCCCGGTGTTTGGGTTGTTGTTGGTGTTTCCGGCATTTTCTGCTAAGTATGTTGTAATCAGTCTAGTATCCGTGGTGGTGAGCGAACACACACCCCTAGCTGCTTTTCCTACAGGTACTGATCGTGAGACGGACTAGGGGAACTCTCGAAGCTTGAAGAGCTGGGAGTGGGAGTCCGGGTTTCTTTTTGGGAGTTTAGCAACGTACGCTTTGTTTATTTTGTCTGCTTGTTTTGGACGTACTTTTTAGTTGTAAAATATTATTATGATTAACTAAATAGTGATTTTCAAGTGGTTTACTAAAAGGTTTAAAATTTGTTTTACTGTTTCATCTTTCGCGTTCCGGGTTCGATTCTACCGAATTTGGGGCGTGACACCAATCTTCCTCCTTAACTTGTGAAATGACAATTCACTCAAAAGTTTCGTGAGTATATATGTCTTATGTGCCTTAGTAGGAATGTAGCTGATTTCGACTTTGTCCTGCTTCATACATTCTCGGATAAAATGGTAACGAGTGTCTATATGCTTGCTCTTGTCATGATGTATAAGATTCTTGCTCAAAATAATGGCAAACCTGTTGTCAATTTGTAATCTCCATTTTTCAGTTTTTTGTTCCTTGAATATCAACTATATTAGGTTATTCAACCACACTCTTTAACAAGATGCAGTAGCTGCAGCTACATACTCAGCCTCGTAGGATGATAGAGCCACAATTTTTTTTTTGTTTTTAAAAGAGCTAGAAAATCGGATTTGTCCCGTAAAAAAAACATTACTTCATTGATACTTCATCTGTCATCAATATCACCAGCTAAATTGCTATAATTGAAGCTATTAATCTTTCTCCTCCTGCTTCTCTTTGATACTTCAGACCAATACCGAAGAATATGCTTGACTACCATCAAGTGTTCGGTCTCTACAGCCTTTATGAACTTACTCACGATACCCAAAACATAAATGAGATCAAGTCTAGTGTTAACTAAGTACCTTAGCCCTCTTATCAAACTGCGATATGGTGTGGGATTTATAAAATTTCCTTCCATCTTGTTTAGCTTCAGTTTATGTTCCATAGGCGTTTGACAAGGGTTGCAGTCTTCAAGTCCTACAATTTGAAATAGCTTCTGGGCATACCCTTTTCTAGCACAGAGTGATGCTTCCTTTGCTTTGTGCTACCTCAATTCCAAGTTAATAAGTAAGAGCTCCGAGATCACTCATATCGAACAACTTCTTCATTTGATCTTTGAACTACAAGATATCATCCCCACGTTCTCAATGATGAGAAGGTCATTAATGTACACTCCAATCATGAGAGTAGCTCCAATTATGAGAGCATCTCCATTTCTTCTTCTGGTATATACAACATGTTCGAAGGAACTCTTGGTAAAGCCAATCTTCACTAAGCTTTCGTCGAGCTTATTATTCTACGCCTTTGGTGCTTTCCTTAGCCCATACAGGGCAATTTTCAATTTTAACACAAAAGAGGGATTAGTTTTATCAATGAATCCATAAGGTTGAGACATGAGTACCTCTTCTGATAAGCTTCCATTGAAAAAGGATGACTTCATGTTGATGTGATGCACCTTCCATCCTTGTTGAGTGGTCATGACTATGATCAATCTGACAGTTTCGAGTCGTGCAAAGACCTCCTTAAAGTTGAATCCTTCTCGTTGCACATATCCTTTTGACACGAGATGAGTTTTGTAATTTATGATTCTTCCATCTGTATCTTTCTTAGCCTTAAACACCCACTTCAGGCTTATCTCCTTTTGATCGGGTGGAAAATTAGTCAGAACCCATATGTTGTTGCTCTGAATTGAGGCTAATTCCTACCCATGGCTTGTCTCCATTTTTCGTCTTTTAGAGCTTATTTTGGTCTCTTTGGTTCTTCAGAGGAGAGGAAGGAATGTTCATCCAGTTTAATGATGGGTGCTTCCTCATAGATGTCTGTAATATTTCCGAAAGAAGGGGTTTTTTAGTGGAAGAGCTTTCATGCGCTCCTTGCATCGACTCATCTCCTTGCTCTAGCATTATTGGTGTGACATGCTTAGGTGCTTCAAGTTGATTTTCATCGAGGATTTCTTCCCAACCAATCTCAAAAACTTCTAAGATTGGGGTTCTTGTTGTGCTTCATTACTTTCCCATTCCCAACCTCTTCCTTCTTCAAAGCCCATGTCTCGATTAATGATTAGCTTCTGGATATTGCATCATAGATCGATACCCTTAGACCCTGCTTCATATCCAACAAACACAATGTTTTAGCTATGGTCATCAAGTTTACTGGGGGATGTTGTTACCTTAATATGTGCTACACAACCAAAGGCTCTTAGGTAAGATAAATTGTTGGCCTCCTGTCATGCCATGTTTCATAAGGTGTCTTGTTGGTTATACTCTGTGCAACTTCGATTTAGGAAATATGTGGCTGTCACGACTATCGTTTGGTTCCTTCTTTCAGTCACTCCGTTTTGTTGAGGTGAATGAGGAACCGTGTAAAAATGCTTGATTCCTCTTGCTTCATAGAAGCCATCAAAGCCTCTTGACTTGTATCCACCTCATCGATCAATTCTCAGTGCTCAGAGTCTTTCTTCAGACTCAATTTCAGCTCGTTGCATAGTTTTCTTAAACTGAGAAAGCGCTGCTCTTTACTCTTTGATAGAACAACCCACATAAATCTTGAGAAATCATCAACGATAAGAAGGAAATACTTGTTAGCTCTTGGTGTTTCTGGAATGATTGGACCACACAAGTCTGTGTGCACAAGCTCGAGTTTTCTTGTAGCTCTGAATTGAGTCTCTTTTGGGAAAGGAAGTCTTTTCTGTTTTCCTATCAGGATGCCTCACAACTGCTCTGCTTGGATGATTTTTCGCAAGCCCTTAACAAGGCATTCATTTGACATTTTATGTAGTGCTCTGAAATTGATATGCCCACAACGAGCATGCTAGAGCCATTTTATATTCAGAGCATAGAGCTTGTTCTGCATCTTCTTCACCCTAAAAGTACTTGCCTTTGTTGATCGAACACACTTAGTGTTCCATTTTCAATTCCAAATCTGCACCTTGTTTCATCAAGTTGACCAAGGCTAATTATGTCGTTTTTCAATTTAGGAATCAAGTACACACCTGTCAAAGCCTTGTGTTCCTCATTTTTCCCTTCAAAAATTGATATACCCCATCCTTTGATTTCAACAATTGATCTGTCTCCAAATTTTACTATGTCATTGACTTTTCTGTCAAGAAATGAGAAAATATCCTCTTTTCCAGTCATGTGGTTGCTCACGCCAGCATCCAAGTACCAGACATTGCTTTTGTGCTCTCTATTCCCTTTCATCACGGGGATCACGTTTACTTCATTCAACATTATCACTTCCTCTCCCATTGAAGTCAGAAAGAGTGCATGTTCATCATCTTCAACTTGTTCTGCATAATTTGCTTTTACCCTTTTCCCTTTTCTGCATTCAGATGCAAAATGCCCAAATTCGGAACAATTATAGCATCTTACTCTACTTTTATCACCTCTTGGTTTTGGTGATCCGGTTTTCCACGGTGATCATCTTCCTCCCGATGAGCTCTCTCATAGTCCTTGGCCTCTTAGTGGGATCTCCCACCTTCTGCTTAAGCTATCTCTAGCTCGGCCATTCTTTAACAAAGATTCCCAATGGGCCTTTGTGAGAAGAAAGTGCTTGTTCTCTTGTTCTTGCTTCCTTCCCTTCAGCGTGTACTCAAACGCCTTCAATCTCCCAATTGCCTCTGCAATGGACACGTTCTAATAACTCGGAAAAATACTAGAGCTAGCTAAAAAAACAGACTTATTAAAAGATCTAAAAATAGGAAATGACAGGTCAATGATTAAAGGTTCTAATAGTTTCTTCACCAACTCGCCACCGTCAAGACTTCCCTCCCTTGAGTTCGTCCTGAGTTCTTTTTAGGGCACCAGAATTTTCCAACACTGGCTTAGAGACCACCCTCGGAAGAATACCCACATACACCATCAGTACATTTGTGTCGTTCTTCTCAGAACTGACCTCCTCCAACAAGAGTAATCCCCTATGAAACATCCCTGAGTCATCAAGCCCTTGGAGACAGTTCGACGAGATCGGACCTAAACTATCAGTCATCACTGATATATTCATCACGAGATGTTGTTCAAAACTCCATTGTCGAGTCATAGGACCCATAGCCAGATTTCGTCGGAATAAACCCCTTGGGCCGTCCATCAGTGTTACCTAATTCATTATGCCCCCTTTCCCTCTGGTTGACGTCAAAATATCTTGTTCCATCGCCTTGATGGCGGAGAACACCAGACCAGTTCTCTCATGTACTGAAACCCCATCGGAGACCGACGATAGAGGAAAGGAAGATCAACTGGATTTTCGAGACAATGGACCCGGAGATGTCGGAGGAGAATCCCCAACTGTCCTTACATCCAATCCCCCATTTCTTGACGTTCAGTGACGGCCAGAACTTGCATGAGAAGCCGCCTCCATTTTCGCTTGAAACCCTAGAATTTTTTGAGAGAGAAAGAAGAATAGTGTTTAGCTATGCAACTTTTTTATGATGAGATTTGTATTTTCCTAAATTTTTCATTTGAACTCTATTTTTTATGTCCAACCAGTTGTTAATAATATGACCAAGTCAATGATGACCAAGTCTAGTCCAACTCTAATCACGTAACTTATCTCTGTTACTTGTTGAGATAATATATGAGTTGTTATTTGTTGAGATAAAATAAGTACTTAGTGGTACACGTTCACTCCTCTTTCATGTATATATCCAATGGATCATAGTGAATAAAACACACAACAGTTATATCAATTATTCACATGGTATCAGAGTCCAACAAGGTTTGACCACCAATTTGTTTTCTCCAACGAAACAACTTTTCTTTTACAAAACCACTCCATCTATTTTCAACAAAACCACCGTTTTGGAACCTGACACAAGCCACCAACTTTTGCTTTTGTTTTTGCTTTTGCTATACCACACACTTAAGTCACTTCTCAACCTTTTGTAACTTCACACAACTTTTCTTCTTTTTTTAAACCAACCCCATCACATATTTCCTTACTATACCCATTCTCATCTCCTCTCTCTCTCTATGTTTTCTCTGGTTCTCGTCCATGGCTTCTGATGGTGCTTCTGTTTTACAAAATCCTCAAGACCCATCTCATCCCTTTACCCACATAATGTTGTCCAACATCATCAAGCTTACTCCATCTAACTACATCACATGGAAGATGCAGATTCAGGTTGTACTTGAAGGCTACGATTTGTTTCGGTTCGTCGATGGTTCTCACAAAATGCCGGCTGCCACAATGCTTAACTCAGCATCACCTCCTGTTCAAGTTCCCAATCTGGCTTACATAACTTGGAAACGACAAGATCGACTCCTCTACGGTGCACTTCTCGGTACCCTTTCACTTCAGGTGGCCTCTCTGGTAACCCAAACACAGTACTCCCATGAGGTACGGACTCTATTACAAATACTTATGCTCGTCCATCTCGCGGGCACATTAAATAGTTTAAGGCTAAGCTCAAATCCACTACAAAAGGGACACTTTCTATTTCGGATTTTATGCATTCTGTTAAAGGCACTGTTGATGTTCTTGCTTCGATTGGTTCTCCACTTGATCAAGAAGACATCACTGATATAATTTTACTATGGTTGGATGACTCGTACAAATCTGTCGTGGATGGCGTCAATGCTAGGGATACACCCATCTCATTTGACGAGCTCCATGAAAAATTAATCAATCATGAATTGTGTCTCAGGTTAGAAGGTGCTGCAATCTCGTCTCCGATCACTGCTCTGTCGGCTCAGGTCCGTTCTGTACGGAACCGTCAATGTCATCCTACTGCTATGCCACGTCCTTGGTCCTATCTGGGTTCTTCATCATCCTCAAGGACAAATATGATGCCTGGTAACTCCCGTTCCTCGGGAGCTTCTCCCGTTGGAAACAAACCGTTTGAAGGGAGATGTCAATGGTGCAGGGAGTAGGGGCATGTTATCTCGCATTGCCCTATTTTTCGAAATCAGAATCCTGGCCTTCATCCTCCATCATCAACCCGATTTCCTGTTGCTGCAGTTTCTCAGCCTTAAGCTCATACATCCAATACATGCTCCACCAACCCGGAATGGATCGTGGATAGTGGCGCTACTTATCATGTCACTTGGGACTTAGAAAACATGGCTCCACATCATCCATATACGGGTCCAGATTCTTTGTTCGTTGGTGATGGTAAGGGCAACCACATAACACACACTGGATCTCTTAAAATTCTCAATTTTCCGCTGTCAAATGTCTTATGTGTTCCATCTCTCACGAAAAATATTATTTCTGTTTCTCAATTCACAAAGCATAATAACTCCTCTATTGAATTCTTACCTGATTGTTTTTTTGTCAAGGACATTCGCACGGGGAACATGCTTCTTAAAGGCCCGTGTATTGGTGGTGTTTATGTGTGGCCTCAAGCTGTACCTTCTGTCCACCATCTCAGCATCAATTCCTCTACACTTTGGCACCATAAGTTGGGACATCCGTCCACTGCTATTTTTTCTTTCATTCAACAAACTCATAAATTATGTCATCCTAAGTTTTTGCAATCTTCTTGTTCTTCTTGCCAAATAAACAAAAAGTCATAAGCTTCCTTTTAACGAGAGCACTATTGTTTCAACTAACCCACTTGAGATTATTTATAGTGATGTTTGGACATCTCCAGTTATTTCGTATGATGGATTGCGCTATTACTGTGTTTTTGTTGATCACTTCACCAGATATGTATGGCTTTATCCCCTGAAACGAAAGTCGGACACTCGGGCTGTGTTTGTTAAATTCAAAGCATTAGTGGAGAAGTTCTTTGCTCGAACCATTAAAATTTTATTTACCGACAATGGGGGTGAGTACGATGCCCTTAGCTCTTTTCTCAGTGATCAAGGAACTACAAGACTCACATCACCTCCTCATACTCCGGAACATAACGGCCTTTCAGAACGTCGACACCGTCACATAGTTGAAACTGGTCTCTCGTTACTCACTTACTCTGGTATTCCCCTTGACCATTGGCTTCATGCATTTGCAACTTCGGTATATCTAATCAATCGTCTTCCTACTCCCACCTTACAATATAATACTCCTTACGTTTGTCTCACTAATCACCATCCTAATTATGAGAAGCTTAAGAGTTTTGGTTGTTTGTGTTTTCCGTGGCTACATCCTTATGCTAACCATAAACTTGCTCCGAGATCTGTTATGTGTGTTTTTGTAGGGTATTCAAGCACTCAAAGTGCATATCTTTGTCTTGATCCGACAACGAAGCGTCTCTATTCCTCTCGCCATGTTCGGTTTGTGGAGACTGATTACCCGTTCAAACTACTCACCCAAACTCTTGACCAGCAAGAAGCCCAACCTGATGAATGGGTCAATTTTTCCATCCCCTTACAACCTACTCAACATTTACCGGGCCCTCCTTCTGAGATTTGCGCTACACTTTCCCATGACACAACTTCAAGCCATGCACTTCCCTCTTCCGAAACCCCTTCCTCTAATCCCAACCCTCCTACTCGTTCATCACCTTCACCTACATCCCTACCTCTAATTACAAGTCCTTTAGCCCGCCTTAATAATACCAGACCCGGTCCGACTACGAGATCTAAAAATAATATCTCGAAGTCTGTCCAAAAGCTTAACCTATTGGCCTCTGCTCACTCACCAGACGTACCAAGGACGATCACTCAGGCACTTAAGCATACAGAATGACGTGCGGCGATGCAGAAAGATTATGATGCTCTTCAGTCCAATGGCACTTGGACGTTGGTTCCATCTACTTCTGCTCACAACCTAGTAGGATGCAAATGGGTATTTCGTATTAAGCAAAAGTCGGATGGCACTATTGATTGTTACAAGGCTCGTCTTGTTGCAAATGGTTTTCATCAACGTCCAGGTTGTGACTTTCATGAGATGCATAGCCCAGTGATTAAGCTTGTGACAATTCGACTTGTTCTCACTCTTGCGGTGAAAAATGGGTGGTTATTGCAGCAGTTGGATGTTAACAATGCTTTTTTTGCAGGGTTCCCTAGTTGAGGAGGTATACATGGAACAACCTCCTGGGTTTCTCAATCACTCATACCCGATCACATTTGTCGTTTACATAAGGCAATTTATGGCCTTAAGCAGGCACCTCGGGCGTGGTATAACGAGCTCCTAAGTCAATGATGACCAAGTCTAGTCCAACTCTAATCACGTAGCTTATCTTTGTTACTTGTTGAGATAATATAGGAGTTGTTATTTGTTGAGATAATATAGGAACTTAGTGGTACACGTTCACTCCTCTTTCATGTATATATCCAATGGATCATTGTGAAGACCGCTCTAGTTAAAAGGTTTAATTTATATAAAAAAAATTAAAATTAAATCGTTCGGAACGTCGAGGTTGATTTTCGGTTTAATTTGTTTTTCGTAAAAAAAAAAGAAGGAAAGAAAAGCTGTTTAAAAAAAAGAAAAAAAAAGAGGGTTTGGGCTGGACCGGGCAGACCCGGCCCAAGTTCCGACCCGGCCCAGGCTTCTGACCCGGCCCAAGCCCGGGGTATAAAAGGCCCTATTTAGGGTTTCTGCGCATTCCACTCTTCTGTTTCGCAGCCGAACCCTCCCCTCTTCTTGCCTCAGCGCCTTCTCCACCTTCTACATCAAACCCTTGCCGCCCTCACACCAGCCCCGGCCACATCCCCCATCTCCGAAACCTCCCGAGCCTCGCCACCGATCTCTATCCCTCTTCGCACGCGGCCTAAGCTCGCCGTACCCGACCTCACCTCTTCTCTGGCCGTGTTCAACGCCGAGCCACCGAGCCCACTCTCTCCTCGCTCAGCGCCGCCCTCACACCACCGTTTCCTCTCCTCGTCGCCTCCGCTCGAGCTCCCGACGTCCTCGTCCCGACCCTCTCCCCCTCGCACCGCCGGAGCCGCCATCTCCCGAGCCTTCTGCCGCAGCCCTTTGTTTCCCCACGGTGAGATTCACAAAACCATGAGGTTTTGTTCGGCCAGTTTCAAACCGAGACGTTTCTATCCTTCTTCTTCTTTCCCCGAGTTTTTCTCGTGGATCTGGGTTTTTGTTGAGAGGATCTGTCTGGTTGTTTGAATTCGGTTTTGAATCGAGTAGATTAAGAAGCAGATTTGTTAAAAGGAAAATAAACTAAAACGAATTTGATTTTAAAAGTTGATTTTGTGTTGTTGAGACTGAAATCGTTGGAAACAAAAGAATGGTTTTGGAAGATTAAATTGAAACGAAAAACAGTTTTAAAAGAAAGAGGGAAAAGAAATATGTTTTGGGATTAAAAGGAAATTAAAATAAAACTGGTTATGTGTTTTTAAAAAAAACGGTTTTAAATCTAGTTTGGGGAACGCAGAATCGGTACCTTGGGATTCGTGCCACGAAGCTTGTACCTCAGGAATCGTGCCACGACACATGCACCTCGAAACTCGCGTCTCGGGATCCGTGCATCGAGAACCGTACCTCGGGAAACATGCACCGGGTTCTGTGCTCGGGGTTCGAATACTCGATACCGATTCGTCGTTTAATCCCGCTCTTATCCGCTCGAGTTTAAAAGACAACTGTTGAGCTTAATTTTTGAAACCTTCGTAATGTGTATTCGACTTCGGGACCGTTTTAATTTGTGGCTTTCGTGTTAAATTAGAGTTCCGGCTTCGAACGAGGAGAAGACCGTAGTTAAACCCAGACGCGGACTTCGCCCTAGAAGACGGTGTTGGCCCGGTCGTCAGCAGCTAGGAGACGCTGCTGTGGTATCGCTTTGAGGTAGGGAAAGTAGCGATTACCGGTTTAATTACGGAAAGTTACTAGTATGCAAGCTAGGAATTTATAAAACTGGCTAAAGAACTAGTATGCGTATAGGAAACGAACAACTAGCGTAGACGTATCAAACTGCGAACGTTTACGTTTTTGTCTTGGGAATTGATGTGCTGGTAGATCGGCCGTGTCGAGCCGTAGGTTGCGTGTTGTTGTTTGATGTGCTTGCCGTGTGAGTCGGTGTCGTTAGGGTTAATAGACAAGATTAGTATATCCGTTGAGCATGTTGTTGTTATGTGTGGGTGAGTGTGCCATGCTTGTGTTGATGTGAACTCTTGGTTGTGTGATGGTCAGGTGAGTGATAGACCGACGTGACTGGTTGTGGTAAGTTTGTTGGGCCTGTGAGCCGTGTTCGATCTGTTGCATTTCGATGCGTGGTTTTAGTTTGTTGTGTGATCCTTGAGGATGGTATTCCGGTTGTGTTTGGGGCCTACTGGTCGTTGTTTGGGGCCTACGGGTCATTGTTTGGGGCCGACGGGCCATAATAGGGTAGAGGCCTACGGGTCGTGTTGGGCCTACGGGTCGTATTGCATAGGGCCGACGGGTCGGAGCCGACGAGCCGCATCATATCATCTTGCATAGGGACGACGGGTCGGAGCCGACGGGTCGCATCATATCATATTGCATAGGGCCGACGGGTCGGAGCCGACGGGCCAAATCATAGCATAGTGGGCCTTCGGGTCGTGGTTGGGCCTGAGGGTCGTGTTGGGCCTACAGGTCGTGATGGGCACTGTGTGCCGTGTTTCAACCTCGATGATCTATGGTCCTTTGGAGACGTTTCATAGAGTCCCGACGAATGCGTCCTTGTAAGGACGTCTCCGGCATTCTTGACGTTATACGTCTTTGTGACGTTATGCGCCTCCTCTGGATCGAGGGGTAGTCCGATGGATACTTGACCTACCGTTTGATATGATGATGTCGGGCTGTGCACAGTCGGCGGAGTTCTAGGATTGTAGTACGAGATGTGTGTGCTGATGGCTTCTGTGTTTTGATACGTTTGTTCTTTGGTTAGTGGTTATTGTACGAGAGTTGTCGGTTTGTGTGTTTTGGTAAATTGGCTATGAACCCCGATCGGTAGTTAGTTGTGCTGTACTAGTATGCCCTAATTGGACGGTTACTCGTGGTGGTGAGCCTATGTTCGTTACCTTAACTACTTTCTCTACTGGGCGAAAGCTCACCCCTTACATTGTTGATTTTCAGGTGTTGAGCGGGATTTGTACTAGCAGGACATAGCTGAGCTTGGGAGCTTGCGCGGGTCTTGTCTAGTCGGTCTAGTGACGTGCGTCTATTTTGAATCGAATTTTTTGTATACTGGGTTTTGTGAGCTGTTAACTTTGTCAATTGATTTATTATCACTTTTGAAATTTTATCCTTCGTAATTTTACCGTGTTTATTTTTTTTTTAAGTGCACGTCTCGAATCCGGTCAAAACCGGATTTGGGGCGTGACAATCATAATGAATAAAACACACAACAGTTATATCAATTATTCACACCAGTTTCATGGCGATACAGAAACAGTGGTCGGATCTGCGACGATATTTATGGAACGTTGGTTAGTCATTAGTCATTGCATTCTTTTTTTTTGAAACACACGACAAAGGATTTTTATTAATAGTTTCAATCGATAGTAACATAAACTAGGTCAATGATCCTGTATTTCAGAATAAATCTGAGACCCCGTAGAATTGTCAGCGCTCTTGGACCCATATAAAGTGTCTAGTTTGCATCTTAGACAAGAACATCCAATACCAATATCCTGTTGACGAAAAAGGGAAATGTCAAAACAAAAATAGGAACTCATCCAATCAAATTGCAAGTTGAATTTCTTGTTGATTCATAATTTTATTTGAAAAAAACCGAGAAGTTCATCACGAAATGAAAGACCATAAGGCTGACGAGGTTGTTTGCGAGCTCTTCTTTAATTTCTCGGCATGAGAAAAGAATTCTTTCTCGATAAAGTCGATTATATAAGTCAATCCAAGTGGCTTCTTCTTCATGACTTTGAAAAGATACTTTTGGAACATCAAACGGCATACAATAAAATGGCTTTTAGGGCACATGGTCTCTAGTCATAGGTGGTAGGCCACCATCCACCTACCCCACGTCCCAGGGTCAACTCATGGCTCTCGACGGGCTGTTTGGCAGCCCTCGCTTGGGGGAAACAGTCTCTCCCTTCACTTTGCAGCAGGTGGGCCATGGTGGTTAGAGCCCGCTTCAGCTTGCCCGTTTGAGTATAGAATTGGCCCGTCTTACCTCACCCCTTCGGGTTCCACTTCCGACTCCCCCCTTTCTCGTTCCTTATGTGGCAATTGTTTCTCTCTCTTTAAACACAAATTGGTAGTACTAAGCTAATGCCAGGGATGTAGATGCTCCAAGAAGTTTTATAAAAAGGAAAAGATATATTATTTGTGAATAAACTATAATATTTTTTGGCACCTTGAGAATTCACATGCACTTGATCGTGGATCGATCAAAAGGCTATGCCGAATTGTCATGCATTGTCACATGGAGCTTGTTTGGGACGTGACGAGTTGGACAAGGTGTGTCTCTACGGCTCGTTTCACCACTGGTATCAGTGTTAATGCTAAACAAAATGATGGTCTCGACAATAGATCATGCAATGGTAATTTCAAGCAGCATTAACAACACGGTTGTCGAGTTCAACGACTACACTAATCAACATTTGCACTGCTGCACATACCCTAACAATCAAAAGTTCGGTGCTTCTTGATTCTATATTATAAGCTATTGAGTCTCAGTCTGTACATAAGTGATACAAATGAATATTTGGATAATCGAATATGATAAATATCAACTTGTATAGTAATCATACAACTTATAATAGTATATTTGGTACATGTCTTTTGCAATGAAAGATGGAGTATTGTAAGCATGAGTCGAACAAAACGGGGACTCAAATACAAATGACACAAATCATAATCAGACAACAGAAAAGCAAGAACAAACAAAAAAATCGCAATGAATATGCTAACGTTGAATTAAAAATCTAACAACTCATCAATAATTTACAACCAAACAGCAACCCTCAATATGGTTTGACAGTAAAAGAGGGGCTCGAACCCACGACCTTTTGAACAGTCGTATCTGCGAGCACCATGGGGTTGTAGCGCGAGAAACGGATGGGAGTTGGAAGCATCGAAGCCCGATGCATGGACCCGAAGCTCCATGTGCAGTCTGTAAGCAGAGAAAGTCTCTATGTTATGTAGAACTTGTGTAATTTATCGAGAGACTTTGAGCTTCTTATATACATTGTATAATGCTAAAAATAGAGAGTGGTAGAGTTGGCGCAGCAATCTCTCCAACTAACAAAGAGGCATATAATTAAGGAGAGCTAATTAAGGAGTTAGTGGATTAGCTTTGGACTTGATCAACATCCCCCCTCAAGTTGTATGGCATGGTCTTGTAGTGAGTTGCAACTTGCCACAAAGAGTCTCAAAGCGTGTACGCAAAAGTGGCTTGGTAAGAATATCCGCGAGTTGATCCTCAGTAGAGGCATAAGAAACCCGAAACGTTCTCATTCTGACTTGTTCTCTCACGAAGTGGTATGCAATGGCGATGTGCTTCATGCATGAGTGGAACACTGGATTGGAACTCAAATTTGTGGCACCAAAATTGTCGCAGTAGATCATTGGTTGGGAACTCATCTTGTGACCAAGCTCAGCAAAAATGGACAAAATCCACATTATTTCAGAGGCTGTGTTAGCGAGAACCTTATACTCAGACTTTGTTGATGAGCGAGCGACCGAACGTTGTTTCCTTGAGCTCCAAGAAATTGGTGTGGAACCAAGGTATAAAAGATAGCCTGTTGTAGAGATGCAGTCGTCTTTGTCCCCAACCTAATCAACATCAGAAAAGGCATGAAGGTCAACCGATCTTGTGGAGGAGATATGGATACCGCGATCTAGTGAGCTTGACAAGTACCTCAAGACACGTTTGACAGCACACCAATGGTCTGAAGTAGGAGATTGCATGAATTAAGATAATTTGTTAACCAGAAAGGTCACGTTCGGTCGAGTGAGACTAAATATTGCAAGCTTCTAGCAATAGTCCTGTAGTCCGTAGGAAGTGCCAGGGGAGTTCCCGTGTTCTTTAGCAATGTTGGAGTGGATGTCATGGGAGTAGATATTGGCTTGCAGTATTCCATTCCTGCTTTGTGAAGTAAATCCAGTATATACTTTCGCTGAGAGAGAAATACACCATCCTTAGAACGGAGCACCTCTACGCCAAGAAAGTAGCTCAGGTCACCAAGGTCTTTCAAAGAGAATTTACTAGTTAATCTCTGTATCAAATCTTGAACTGCCACTATAGAGATTTCTGTCACAATAATGTCATCAACGTATACCAGCAGATAAATAGTGGTTAGTGAATAATTGAAGATAAGGAGAGAGGACAAAGTTATTGAAGCCGAGAGAACCCCGAAGTTCATTGTTCCAAGCCCGGGGCGCTTGTTTTAGACCATATATGGCCTTTCTGAGTTTACAAACACGATCTAGGTGAGTAGGGTCGATAAAGCCTGGAGGTTGAGACATGAATACCTCATCGTTAAGGGTACCTTGGAGAAACACATTATTAATATCAAATTGCTTCAAATTCCATCCATGATGAACTACTAGAGCAAGAACAATTCGTATTGTGACTGGTTTGACCACCGGACTGAAGGTCTCATGATAATCCCATCCAGGCCTTTGATGAAAACCTTTGGCAACCAATCTAGCTTTGAAGCAATCAACCGAGCCATCTGTCTTTTCCTTGACCCGAAATACCCATCTGCAACCAACTACGTGTTCAGGAGATGCCATAATTAGTTCACATGTGTCATTTCTTTGAAGAGCATCAAACTCACGTTGCATCGCAACGCGCCACTCGGTATGACAGAGTGCTTGAGTGATATTCTGGGGTTCAGATGTCTGAGTCACAATTGAAGCAAGGTTCATTTTTCGTTTAGGTTTGAAGATATTATTCTTCGATCTAGTGCTGATAGAGGATTGAGAGGATGGCCGGTTATGGTTAAGGCGGTCGAGAGAGTTAAGGATTGGAAGGATGGAGGTGGATTACGTAGTTATTTCTGGTGTAGAGGAGGGTTGTGGCAGATTAGCAGGGACAGAAGACAAGTCATTGGATACAGGGGATACTTGGGGTGTGAGTTGGGAAGAAGGAGTATTAGTTTGTGGTGGAGAGATAAGTGTAATGGTAACTGTGGGTACTGGTATGGACAAGGAAACCCATTTTGAGAGTTGATGTGTTGAGGTTGTAGAACTCGAGGTGAGGTTCTTGCATGGATAATGATCCTCCACAAACCGAACATGACAGGAGGTATAGACGCGCTTAGTCACCGGATCAAGACACAAATATGCACTATGAGTGTTAAAGTAACCTACAAAAACACATAAAGCAGACCTTGGTGCAAGTTTATTGTTAGCATAAGATCGAAGCCATGGAAAACACATACAACCAAAACATTTAAGATTTGCATAGTTGGGTTGAGTACGAGTAAGACGAAAATATGGTGAGTCATGTTGGAGAATGGGTGTTGGAAGATGATTAATTAGGTACACTACAGTATTAAAGGCGTGAGGCCAATGATCCATAGGTAGCCCAGAATGAGTAAGTAAAGATAGCCCTGTTTCCACAACATGACGGTGGTGGCGTTCAAAGATGCCATTGTGTTCAAGCGTATGTGGTGGAGATGTGTAACGGGTAATGCCATGTTCTTGAAGAAAAGAGGAAAGTCCTTCATACTCACCACCATTGTCGGTAAAAAGAATTTTAATGGTGGTATTAAAGAACTTTTCTACTGGCGTGTAAAATATAAAAGATGAAATGCTTTTCTTGTTATTATAATGAGGTTTGATACTCCTATATATAGAAGATTACAAGACTATGAGAAGGAAATAAAGATTACATATCAATATAATTAACCACCGTAATCGAATCATATCAATTATATTGACTTTGATTTTCCCCCTCAAGTTGGAGCATGTAGATTCGTAATGCCCAACTTGAAAAGGAGATCATAGAACAATAACGTCTAATGCCTTTGGATGGTGCAAACGACATCTCGTCTCGGGGTCGACAGTGCGAACGACAATAAAAAGTAGGATCAATATGTCCTTCAGATGCTCTGCCCACTTGTTAGAACCATAAGCCAACAAGTGGGCAAAGCTACAGATTCATAAGAACTTTTCAAAGATCGAAAACCGAGAACTCTGATACCATGTAAAATATGAAATTGAAATGTGTTGAATGATATTATTAAAGAGTCCACACTCCTTTATATAGGAGGTTACAAGATTTTTCGAAGGAAACAAATAATACATAATTGTTTAATTTAATTATCAAAATCAAATCAAATCTAAATAAATCAATTAGATTTATTCAAATATGATTACTTTCAATACTCCCCCTCAAGTTGCAGCATGGAGATTTGTAATGCCCAACTTGAAAAAAAAGACTATAGAACGATCACGTATAATGTCTTTGGTGTATGTTGCAAACGGCTACTCGTCTCGTGGCCGACGGTGCAAACGGCATCTCGTCTCATGGCCGACGGTGCAAACAGTTACTCGTCTCGTGGCCGACGGTGCAAATGGCTACTCGTCTCGTGACCGACAGTGCAAAGGGCATCTCGTCTCGAGGCCGACGGTGCAAAGGGCATCTCGTCTCGTGGCCGACGGTGCAAAGAGCATCTCATCATGTGGTTGACGGTACAAACAACATCTTGTCTCGTGATCGATAGTGTAAACATCATAAAAGGGGGAAACGGCTATGGTTTATTACCATGATGCTGAAGCGAAATAAAACAATGAAAAAAAATAGGACTAAATATATCCTTCAAACGCCATGCCCACTTGTTAGAACCATAAGCTAACAAGTGGGCAAAGCTACAGATTCATAAGACTTTATCAAGGATCGAAATCGGGAGCTCTGATACCATGTAAAAAGTGTAAATTGAAATGCTTTGAATGATTTTATTGAAGAACATACACTCTTTTATATAGGAGGTTACAAGATTCGTAGAAAGGAAACAAATAATACATAATTGTTTAATTTAATTATCAAAATCAAATCAAATCAAATCAGAATAAATCAATTAGATTTATTCAAATATGATTACCTTCAATACTCCCCCTCAAGTTGGAGTATGGAGATTTGTAAAGCCCAACTTGAAAAAGGAGACTATAGAACGATCACGTCTAACGCCTTTGGTGGATGGTGCAAACGGCTACTCGTCTCGTGGCCGACGGTGCAAACGGCATCTTGTCTCATGCCCGACGGTGCAAACATCTACTCGTCTCGTGGCCGATGGTGCAAACGGTTACTCGTCTCGTGACCGACGGTGCAAAGGGCATCTTGTCTCTGGGCCGACGGTGCAAAGGTGTAAGAATCTCCCCCGGTCGATCCCGGTCGATTCTGGCGAAAGTTGACTTTTTGCTAGATTAGTCAACCGATGACTCGGAAGTCATTCGGGACCTTTCTGGGGCCCAAAAAGCTTAGCCGTCGTTACGGTTAGCTTAGTTGGCCCATTTCCTTTCAAATGACTGTAATGTTGGGAAAAGTCAACTCGGGGTCTTTTTCGGTCAAACGCGGTCCAATTAGAAAATAAACCTAATTAATTAATTGAGCTGGAATTATTTGGGTTAGTAATGGTCCCCACATGGACATGTGTCCATGCTAGCTTGGAAGGGAAGAAATGGGTGCAAATTGACCTTTTTACCCTTAATGGTTGCACTTGAGAAGAGAGGACAAATGGGTAGTTTGGGGATCATTCTCTCTAGGTTTAAGACACCAATTGGACCCATTTCAGCCCATTATTTCACTAGTGGCCGAAATTGTCAAGGGAGGAGAGAGAGAGGAGCTCCCATAGAAGCTTGAGGAAGAAGCAAGGAAAAGAAAGGGACTTTTTGCTCTTTTATACCCCAAATCACCTCAAAAACCACATTTTCTTCATCTACTCTTCATTACCAAGGTAATCATCCAAACCATTTTCGTTTTTGGTTAAATTTGATTCATGGGTTTAATAGAGAAATGATAGAAATGGGTGAGTTTGAGGGTTGTTGGTGTTAGATGATGTTTTTGTGGATGGAAGTGAAGTTGGATGATGGAAATCAATTAATTTGAGTAGTTTTGATGAAACTCATTGAGGGTGTTGAAGTATTGAGGATTGTTGGGTCTGTTTTGGAGATTTATGAGTTCATCAATGGAGGTTTGAGGTAGAAACTCGTGGAAAACGAAGTGGAAGAAGGGTCTGCCCAGACCGACACGGAACGCCGCACGGACCGAGCCAGGGTCCGGCACGGTGTGCAGCACGGACCGTGCCTGGTCCTGGGCCGGTCTGCAGCACGGACCGTGCCTGGTCCCGGGCCGGTGTGCCGCACGGGCCGTGCTGGTCCCGGGCCAGTCTGTGGCGCGGGCCGGGTCGGGTGCCAGGCCGGTGTGCTGCACGGGCCGAGTCGATTTACGGGCTTGTGGGCCACCCGGATTGGGCCTCATTCCGGCCCATTTCCCGTTTTTGCCCATGTTGGACTTTCGGGCTTAATTTAGTTGTTTCTCGTTTAAAACGCAACTGAATTGGTATTGATTCGAGTATTTATTTGTGATCCAAGACTTTGGACTCGAGCTCGACGGAGGAGGAGACCTTTGGACATCGTGAAGTGACGAGGAGGAAGCTAGTCAGGTCGTCCGCAGCTAGGATTGGATTGCTTTGAGGTAGGGAAAGTAGCGAATACCGGTTTAATTGCGGAAAGTTACTAGTATGCATATAGGTTGTAATTACATGATTTAATTGTTAGAATTGCATGATTAGGATGTGAGGAACGAGTGAAATGAGGGATAGCTTACGTGCCATGTCGAGCCATAAGTTTGGGATTGTCGTGCTGTAGAAATGCATGTGGGCCATGTAGAGCCCTTAGGGTTGCGTGTTGATTGTGATGCCATGATCCATGATGGAGATGCATGATGTGTGACTTAGCCGTTGATTAGATTGAGGAGCATAATTTGGTATACTCGGTGTAGTATGTTGTTACTATGTTTGGGCAAGTGTGTCATGCGTGATGTGATGTGAACCATTGATTGTGATATGATCGGGTGAGTGATAGACCGATGTGATGTGTTATGGTGATTTGACTCGGTTGGTATACCGTGGTCAAACTAGGGCATTATGATGCGTGTTATTCTCTTGAGGTGTGTTCCCAGAGGAAGTGTGTCCGGTATGACGCCTACACCGAGGGAGTATGCCTGTGTAGGGTATCGAGGCTAAGGATGGCGTGATCATTACCCCGATGATGTGTGGTCCGGGAAGACGTACGACCGAGGTATGTGCCGGTCCGGTATGTGTTGTGAGTGATGCCCCGAGTCTGTGTGACGGGAAGACGTCCGACCGATGGATATGCCGGTCAAGGATGTGCCCCGAGTCTAAGTGACGGGAAGATATCGAGACCGATGTTGTGTGGTCCGGTACGATATAAGTGGGATGGCTGTGTGCATTCGGTGATGTTGGAGACTGTTATATGGGACATGTATCTGTTCTGCTGTGTGTTGTACTTAATGATTGGTTGTTTGCGATGACTAAGTGTGGTGTGGTCTTGTGAGAGTGATTAGTGATTGTTAGATTTCCGTGAAAGTTGTTAGTTGTTATGCCTTGCTAGTATGCCCTAATTGGACGGTTACTCGTGGTGGTGAACGGATGTTCATAACCTTAACTACTTTTCCTACTGAGCGAAAGCTCATCCCTTTACCTTGTTGTTTTACAGGTTTTGAGCGGGATTTGAGCTAGCGGGATTCTCGGCGCTTGGGAGCTAGCGAGGGTTTTGTCTAGTTGTCTAGAGACGTACTGTTTATTTGAATTAAACACTTTATTTCTAGATTTATGAGCTGTTGGCTCGCTTTTATCGGATTATTATTATTGTTGGAACTCTTTTCTTTCAAAATTGTCTTTTATTATTTATTACGTTAAGTTCACGTCTCGAGTCCGGTCAAAACCGGATTTGGGGCGTGACAAAAGGGCATCTCGTCTCGTGGCCGAAGGTGCAAAGAGCATCTCATCTTATGGTTGACGGCACAAACAACATCTTGTCTCGTGATCGATAGTGTAAACATCATAAAAGTGGGAAACGGCTATGGTTTATTACCACTATGCTGAAGCGAAATAAAACAATGAAAAAAATAGGACTAAATATATCCTTCAAACGCCATGCCCACTTGTTATAACCATAAGCTAATAAGTGGGCAAAGCTACAGATTCATAAGACTTTACCAAGGATCGAAACCGGGAGCTCTGATACCATGTAAAATATAAAAAGATGAAATGCTTTTCTTGTTATTATAATGAGGTTTGATACTTCTATATATAGGAGATTACAAGACTATAAGAAGGAAATAAAGATTACATACCAATGTAATTAACCACCGTAATCGAATCATATCAATTATATTGATTTTGATTTTATTACCTTCCACAGCTTTGAATTTGACAAACACCGCCTTAGTGTCCTATTTTCTCCTGAGAGGATACAACCATACATATCGAGTAAAATGGTCAACAAACACGTAGTAATAACGCAAACCATCATAAGAGATGATAGGAGAAGTCCAAACATCAGAAAAAATAACTTCCAAAGGATATGAAGATTTGATGGTTGAATTTGAAAAAGGTAATTTATGACTTTTGTGTTATTTGACATGGAACACAATGAGATAGAGGAAATTTTATTGAGCCTAGTTTGAAGCGTGTTTGAGTAACATAATTGATCGATGTAGAGGGATGGCCCAATTTGTGATGCCATATATCGGATGGCGAGAGATGAATGTGATCCATAGATGGAGAGGGCGAAGACCACTTGTAGACACCATCAATGCATGGTTCTTTATGAAGAACCTTCCCCATTCGAATTTCCTTCACAAGAAAGTAATCAGGTAAGAACTTAATTGAAGAATCAGTTTATTTTGTGAATTGTGAAACGGAAATGATATTTTTGGTCATCGAAGGAACACAAAGAACATTATGTAAAGGAAAGTATGAAAGCTTAAATGAACTGGTGTGTGTAATGTTAAGCCCCTTACCATTTCCCATTAACAATGCATCAGGTCCGGTATATGGATGATGTAGAGCCAAATTGTCTAGATCACGAGCGACATGTTGAGTTACGCCACTATCTACCAACCAGTCATGATCCACAGTAGAGGAGGTGAGATTGTGGGCTTGTGGTTGAGTAGGTTGAGAAGTAGGAAACCTCGCCGAGGTAGGGAGCTGGAGATCAGGGTGTTGTGTACGGAATGTCGGGCATTAAGACAATACATGGCCTTGAATCTTGCACCACTGACAACGACCTTTAAAAGGCTTACCACGAGAATAAGTATGTGAAGGTGCACGAGAACCAGAAGCAGCATGTGACGGAGACCAAGTATGTTGAGGTGCAGTACGTGAGCGATGTTTAGCAGGATAAGATTGCACATTCAAAGCAGACACCAGGGAACCAATTGATACAACATCTAACCTAAGACTTAAGTCATGATTAATCAATTTCTCATAAAGCTCATCAAAGGAAATAGGATTGTCACGAGCATTGACCCCGTAAATAACAGGACGGTACGAATCATCTAGACCCTGTAAAACAAAATCAGTAATGTCTTCTGGATGCACCGGAGAACCAATCGATGCCAACAAATAAGATGTTGTTTTAATAGAATGCATGTAGTCCGTAATTGAGAGGGATCATTTGGTTGCTGATTTGACTTTGGATCGGAGAAGCTTAACACGACCTCGTGATGGCCGAGCAAACGTATTTTGTAAAATAGACCATATTTAAAGAGAATAGGTTGTCCGAGTTACCAGAGAGGCGACCGGAAAAGTTAGCGTGCTTAGAAGGGCACCATAAATCAAGCGATCTTGTCGCTTCCAAGAGATGTATGTCGGGTTCACGATTTGTGCTGAAGAAGTGGACTTACTGGGTTTCGGAGCAGGGAGCGGATGTGAGCCATCCACGAATCGAAAGAGATCATGACCCTCCAACGTAGCTTGAATTTGCAGCTTCTAGGTTAAGTAATTTGTGTTTGTAAGCGTCAGAATGTGAGAGAGAACCACATTTATAAATGGATTTTTGGTGTTATGTGGGTTTGGTATGGTTACGTCTTCGGTGGCCATTTGGAGAACGTCGCAGCGGAAAAGATGACCTTAAGATCGCAAGACGTCTGATACCATGTAAACAGAGAAAGTCTCTGTATTTTGTAGAACCCGTATAATTTATTGAGAGAACTTTGAGCTTCTTATATATATAGTATAATGCTAAAAATAGAGAGAGTGGTAGAGTTGGCGCAACAATCTCTCCGACTAACAAAGAGGGAGATAATTAAGGAGAGCAAATTAAGGAGTTAATGGATTAGCTTTGGACTTGATCAACACAATCGAGGTACCGAACTCAGACCCTCCCTATTCAGCCACTTCAAACCTGATGTGTGACTTGCAAAAAATTACAAGCTTAGAGGTTGAGGCACAATTGGTGTTTATTTATTTTTATTTTTTATTTGTCTTTTGTCTTTTGTCTTCTGTTTTTCTTTTTTAGTTTTATATTTTTTATTAATTATAATTATTTTTAAAATTGTTATTAATTATGTAACTATTTTTTTTATGTTTATTACTTATATTTTCAGTTTTTATTAAGAAAATTCGTATTTTGTTAATACCTTCTTTTTCGAGCAGTAGATGAATTTTATTGATATATTGAAATCTTACTTACACAAAACCCAACTGAAAATGTCACTAGATAAAGGAAAATGTAAAGAAATAAAGGGAAATTGTGAGATTTGAGTCATGACTTGTAGGTATCGGGCGCTAGTCATATAACAAGAGACTCAACTAATCCAAGGATGACCTAGAGGTGGACTAATTCCACATGGTTGTCTACTCAACTGTAGCACATATGATTCATTATTTGACTCGATCGGGTGATGTCCGCGTCGAGAGATTCAAAGCGGTTGAGGGGGGAGCGGACAATTAGGAAGAACACTAGATAAAGGGGGAAAGGGTTCATCGAACATGCACCGATGGTGGTAGGGCGAGACGTGCATCCCCATACACGCTTCAATGCTCGATAGTCCGCTCATAAGCCTAGGCGAGGCTGCTGAAGAACCCTCGCCTGAGGGATTCTTTGGTAGTTTGATCCCCTACGTCGTGGGTTCATGGGTAGTCCGGTTGCGTAATCAGATGGTTGATTGTGGAAGGTGGCCAATCCGAGGTGCCTACGGAGGAGATCATTGTCATAAGGCCGAGGACCATGGGCGGTGCTTCAATACTTTCTCTCCTTTTGGTCAGGTAGGGTAGATAATGTGCAGTAGCCCCGGCGGTTGTTCTTGTGGATAGGAACAATTATGAATAGGGATGGATCGGGACACCAACGGATTGGTATATCTCCTTTCGGGGTGGGGTGCATATCAATCCTGGATCGATGCTCCATGGGAACCACGGTGGTGGGGGTCATCGAGAATTTGGCAGAAGGCCCCAATATCGATAGGGTGGATATGGCTTGGTCCTGCACCGAAAAGGTTGGGGGAGGCGCAGAGGATGACGGTGGTTAAAATCGGGAGGCGAGGTGGGCGGTTCCTCTTTTTCCTTGGCCTGATCGGTTTGACGAATACTCGAGAAGGATCCGACGACATGGAACAGGAGGGGAGTGGTAGCCATCAGGTGGGAGACGACGTAGGTGTTACAGTGGTGGTTGGGGGAACAATAAAGCTTGACATGGTGGGCAGGGGGGGCACGAAGACAGATCTGTTAGATTAGTGGTGGGTGGGAATAGGTAGAGTGATGGTAAAGTCTTGATAAGGCCGGTACCGATCGAGATCAGGCAACGAGTAAAGAAGTTGATAAAAAAATAACGATTTTTGATATAAAAATCATAAAAATTAATATTTTAACTCTACATATCTTTATAGACTTCGCATTCCCGTAGAATATCACGATTCAACATCGAAACCTTTAATTTCGAAAATTTTAAAATATAATAATTAATTAGAACTGTCATGGGTGTCCATGCATGGTTTAGGAGCCTTTCGCTTAATTTAAGCTTATAGTATAGATTCGACTTCATATTGGGCCTAGGCCTAGGGAAGCCCAAATATAGAGTCCAGCCCACGAGACCAAAGCAATTCGCAATCAGTACCTATAAGAATGGAGAGAATGAAAAAAAAATCCTAATTTTCATCCTTGGGTTGGGGAAGAAGAAGAAAACCCCTCTCTAACCCCCAATTTCTGGTTCTCGTCTTACCGATTTCTTCTTCTATCAACTGTTACTGAAGTTAATTTCATTCGTATTCAACCTATGTAGATTGATTATAGCTTGGTTTGATTTGGCGAACCAAATCAGTCAGATTAGCTGCCATAACATAACCAAAAACTCCATGTATGTGCATAAATGATTTGCACAAGATGGTCAAAAGTTTACATTGTAATTGATGCGGTTCGTGATCTTCTAAAGAATTTGGGAATCTGTTCATAATGTAATCGTTAAAGTTTATGTCTTTGGGTGCTGCTGTGATTTCACTTATCTGGGCATTGCTTGAAAACTGATTTTATTCATGGGATGTGTTCTTACAAGATATATTTAGTTCATCTTTTGTTCATTGCTATTGCTCTTATTTGATACACAATTTACTTAATTAATGTTTAGCTCTTCAGAGTGGCATCTTCACCACCAGGAGAACTAAAAGTAACCATCTATCTTCCTCTCTGGTGTATTTTACTTTCTTGTCAATTTGGTAGAATACTTTGAATTTTGGTTAGGATCTGTCGGGAACGCATCATTAAAGGCCAGTAAGGGTTTCAATCCCTAAATCCGGAAACATGAGTGTTGAAGCTTTCAATAGGTATACTTTCCCCCCAACTAGCTATAGCTTAGATAAAGGTGTTAATATTTTGTTTTGCAACTCATCAGTCCAACTGCTGCAATTTTGTTTCTGGGGATTTTAGGTTGGTGAAGATGGTAGCTAGGGCATTTTATGATGATATACCAAGCAAGGGAGAAAATCAGCCGAAAAAGGGAAGGAGCGATGATAGAGGCATTGCTGTTGTGGTGCTTGATGCCTTGACAAGGTTGGTTTCTTCTGTTTTTTCTTTTTATCAGGCATATCATTTTAGAAAGAAAAAAAATAGATAATTTGCACCTTGTTTCCGCTAAAAATTACTTCAGTTTGTTTTGAATTTTGCCAGTGCAATACTGTCACACTTCCTTGCTAATCTAACCAATTCACATGAGATTTTAAAATTGCTACATAAAGTCCTTGCAACTTTGCAAAACTGGAACACTTAATGCGAAATTGTCATAGCCTTAATTACCCCAACTCCAACAATTGTTCAAACAATATCCCTCTGAACCATTACACTCAATTATTAATTTTTCAGTTTCAACATTTTAATCCCTACCAAAAATTGTCATTCAGTACATTGTTGATATTTATTAATATGAATCATTGCTAACCCATATGCTGACTTATCTAATTCATAAGCCCCTGGTTACCTATTTGTTGAGCTATAACTATGGTTTAGTTCTTTTTGCCTACTGATATTTCCTCCAAGAGAATGAATGACACGTTTCTGTTTCTTACACTATTATAACTGTGAATATCATTATATAGTTGTTTCGGCATATGTACATTATATAATGCTTGAACAAATTCTTTTAACTTTAACCTGTATCACGGTTTGCTTTTGTACATCGTTTCTGGCTGAATTAGTATGTAAATAATTACTAGATTTTTGGATACAGTACGAGTTTACCACACACTGACGATACCATATATTTCTGTCTAAAAAGGCATAATTATCAGGAAGTATAGAGAAAAAGATATTGTTTGTTCTTGCATAGTGCCTTAAAAGTTGGGTGGTGTAGCTTTTCTAGTCCATGTATTATGTTTTATGACTTTCAATACAATTTTTTTGGACCAGACGACAGTGGGCCAGAGAAGAAGATTTGGCCAAAGACTTGAAATTGCATTCTAATCAACTTCGTCGGACTCTGCATTTTTTTGAAAAAGAGAAGCTAGTGACTAGATATCAGAAGGTATTAAATATTATGTTTGAGATTAAAGGGAAGTAGTAATTGCTATGCTTCAATTTCTTCTATCATTGTACTAGATGCACATTTAAAGGTGGTTGTTCCATGTATGGATTTTTGTTTCATATGGTACTTCTTTGGAGGTTTTTTTTTGTGACTTAAAGATATTAGGCTTAATGACCTTTTGTATCCCTTTTGAATTGGTAACAGACGGTTAGTATCCTTATGTTTTATAACGTTCAATAACAGTCCCTACGTTTTGGTAACAGCCTCCCGTTAGGAAAAAGTAACATCATGGTTTGAAATGTCCATTTTACCCTTTAGCATTTGAATGTGAGTAACTCATATGAGTTGAAAGATCATTATACCCCTCTTCATCTGATTATTATTAGTTAATTAATTTTGTAGTTCTTTTTATTAAGGGATAATTGTCAAAACATGCACTTATGTTTCGTCCACAAACGAAATAGTGCACAATGTTTTGTCCACGTCGTCTGGCTACCCTTATGAATCGTCCACGCACTTTTGTTAGAAAAGTGTAACAACAGAACCTGAATTGACAATTTTACCCTTTTGGTTTGAAATTCAAAAATAAGAATTTCGTCCAAAAAAATGAGTGGCTGAGGATTGTTAGGGCAATTTCGTCCAAAAAAAATTTCAGACACAAGCACATGATAGCACGTGAGGCTACAGATTCGAATATTCTGTTAATTTTACTGACAGAAGTGCATGGACGATTCATAAGGGTAGCCAGACGACGTGGACGAAACATTGTGCACTATTTCGTTTGTGGACGAAACATAAGTGCATGTTTTGACATTTATCCCTTTTATTAATTGTTTAATTTTTTTTTATCAAAAACTATTTTTTTTATTTTTTAGAAAAAGTAATTTTACCATTTTATATGAAAATTAATTATTATTTTCATATAAAATAATATTTTTTGATTAAAATATCTTTTTATTGATAAAAATAATAATTTTACAATTTTTTATAAAAAATAATAATAATTTTCTAATTTAATTTTTATTATTAAATGTGGGTAAAATGGCCACTTCCCCTGTAAAATCTTTAACCTTCAAAAGAGTAAGGGCAAAATCGTCATTTCACTCACTTAACTGGTACATGGTGTCACATGACTAATGGAATAGAATATACCGCCCGTTTTTCCTAATAGAAGGTTGTTACCAAAACGTAGGGACTGTTATTGAATCTCAAAACATAAGGGTCCTAACCGTCTGTTACCAATTCAAAAGGGGTACAAAAGGTCATTAAGCCAAGATAATATTCGATAACAACAAACAATTTTATGTTCAATAAATCTCTATATACGCTTTGATTTTTTATTGGAGGAGGTAGTTTGCACTGATATTGTAAACCTGAAGTATAAATGATAATGATTTTCTTGTTTCTCATTCTTTCATTCCTTCCACACAAGTTTAGAGAACATTAATATTGCATACCTCACTTTGGTTATAGAAGACACTTGCATAGTTTTCTTAGTTGCCCCTTTAATTGTCTTACAATATTGGCTGTCCCATCCATTTATTTTCTTAAATGTGCTCTCTGTATCAATATATTAATGATTTTTATTCAGGAAATTTACATTTCTTCTGTTCACTGTTGATTTGATTTGGAGTCAGCGAGTCTCCCCAAGTGTTAGAGATAATATATTTATATCTTGTGTGTGGGAAGTTAATGTTTGAATGTGTTCCAGACAGCTAAGAATGCAAAGGAGGACTCTTACTGCTGTCTAGATTATGCACAGGTTCTCCCTCTCATCCTCTTATAACATATATTGCATTATTCCTTAACTTGGTAGCTACTGTTGAAAGAAACATCAAACACTTATGTTTTTAGTTCATGCCTGACTCAGTTATCAGTTTATGGTTAAATTTATATCGTGCATTTCTGAGAAAAGGCCTAAAAGTAAAATGTGTTGCAGATATACGATGTTGTCAGGTACAGACTGCATCATATGAATAAAAAACTTAAAGATGAGCTGGAACCAAATAACACAGTTCAGGAGTATATATGCCTAAATTGTGGGAAAAGGTTTCTTCATTGCTTGTCTTGATTTCCCTACTCGTAAGAAGAAGCAAGTTATATATTTTTGAGACTTGAAGATCTCCTGATGTCTTCTGTACAGATACACTGCTTTTGATGCAATGGCGGTCATTAATCCAGAAGATGGATGTTTTCGCTGTGAAAATTGTGAAGGGGAGGTCGTTGCTGAGAGCGACAAGGTAGCTGCTGCTCAACAAGTAGGGGATGGAGATAGCAATGCAAGGAAGCGGCGGCGTGAAAAGTTGAAAGAAATGCTTAAGAAGTTGGAGGAGCAGGTCAAGCCACTTGTGGATCAAATCAGAAGAGTTAAAGATTTACCTGTTCCTGAATTTGGGACTCTTCAGGCCTGGGAAGCCCGAGCAAGTGCTGCTAGACGTGCAAATGGTGATTCTGCCAATGATCCCTCAAAATCTTCTCAGGGTGGTTACTGTGTAACACCGATGCCATTTCTTGGGGATACAAAGGTGGAGGTTGCCTTTTCTGGTGCGCAAGGAGAAGAAGGGGATGTTAAATCTGATACTGCAGCTACAGGCTTGAAAGTTCTGCCACCATGGATGATCAAGCAAGGAATGAACCTTACCAAGGAACAACGTGGAGAGGTCAAAGAAGAGGATTCAAAGATAGATGTCAAGCCAGCTGTAGAATATTCAAATGATGATAAGAAGAATATACAGGCTTGTTATCTTTCAAACTATTCATTGCCGTACTCATACATACATATATGGATTTTTATTATAAAGTTATCTTTTCCTATCGTCCCCTTCAGGTCATATAAAATCTTACCCGGAAATCTATTTTCTGTAGGATGAGTATGCTAAAGCTTACTACGCCGCACTGCTTGCACTGCAACAGAAAAGACGAGAGGAATCTGCTAGTGCGCTCCAAGAGTTGCCCAACACAGGTGTCTCTAATGATGTTTCTCGTGTGTCTCCTACTCGTCAAGTTGGCATCAAGTCTAAACGCGAGGATGATGATGATGATGATGATGTTGAATGTGAATACGCTCCAGTTGCAGGTAAATATAAAAAAATTGTATCCTAGCTCCTTTAATTGACATTGTGTATTCGCTTTTCACATGTCAACTTTTGCTCTGACAACTTTTATGATATCTTGGGGTTGATTATCCCCAATCCCCAAGTTATTGAATATAGAATATAAGGTTAATTACGTTTACCTACACCGACGCATACATGTATTACACATGCACACACTAACATTTGGAAATTATGGATACGTGCACCAACCTATCTGTTAAAATTACAGATGCATACACTAGCGTACAAACCAAATGTAAAGGTTAGGGTAGGTATGTGTAATTTCCGAAGGTTAGTGTATACGTTAGTGCAGGTAAACGTAATTAACCCAAGAATTTGTTAATAAATTGATGGAATACGTAAATTATTTTGTTCATGTGTTGTACTCTGCCACACTTCAATTTATGCTATTGCTTGAATCAAATTATCACCCGCTTGCAAAATGGTGGACTATATAATGCACCCAGCTGTAACTATAGTCATGGTTTCAGTTGAAACCAGATTGTATTTTTCTTGATGCAATTCGTAAAGAAGAGGGTGAGGGACTCAGGTTTAATCCAAAATTATGCTTAGTAAGAAAAACTAGATAGGCAAAGTCACTATCAGATGGGTTTTTTGAATTTCATAGTTTTAACGACATTAAATTGTGTTTGGTGTGCGATTACAGGTAATGAAAGGAGTGAAGGTTACAAGATCAACGATTTGAATATTCAAGTTGATGCCTCTGGAGGAGAGGAGGAAGAAGGCGATATCTGGGAGGAAGACTAAACAACATACTTTATATGAGAAGGTAAGGTGTTTTATATTTACGCAGGAGGCGAAGAGGAGGGCCAGTAGTGCATCTTCTTAGTTATGGAACCTCTTAAAGTCTCAGTTTCTCGACTCTGGACCCTCAAGGATCAATGAATTGATGTCTTTGCCCTCATTCGCGGCATAGCATTTTCTCCCATAACATTTTAATTCCAAGATCAGAAACAATACTGTATAGCAACATGATCTTAGAATGGATTTCTGAAGTGCTAATGTCGTTTCTGATGACTGTCCTGTTTAGTTATGGATTAGCTATCCAAGTGTTTCTGATTATATACATTCATTGACACTTAAATCCTATCCTCTACACGCAATGCCAAGCCCACCTTACGAAAAGTGTCCGAAAACCAGGTATTGAGATTTCCGAGCTTGTATTACACATTAATTTATACACATGACGTTGAGGAGAAACGACAAGTAAATGCCCCAATCTTATAGAGATGGAGAGGTAATCCGTCTCCAAATATTCAATTAAACTTTCCACCATAATGACAAGATCAAAAATGTCCAAATAAATCTACAAATGGGAGTTGGGTTTTAAAATGTCCTTAAGTAAAGATTAATTTATAACAAAAAAAAATCCTCATCATTTGTATGCCGTTGATTAGGTAGTGACAATCAAAAAAACTGGTATCAAATATCAACAAACCTAGGTAAGATTTTGAATGAATTGTGGCAATTTTATTGATTGATTAAATAAAGGAAAGCCTACGGCCGTGTATAAAAGAGAGACAAAGCATAGCTATAGCCATTCAAACTGAAACAACTTCATGTGAACAGAAAGAGGAGGAAGAAGAAAAGGGAGTCTTCGGATGAGGAATCAGCTCACGTGCAACTAAAATCGCTCCTGTATCATCCGACAAATCGTTATCATGGCCTCGTTCATGTTGCAGCTGCCAATGACAAGCTCTTTGTCATGACCCAGGTTGCTTTGTCGGATGGAGATGGTTGATGAAGAAGAATCATTCGAAGGTGGTGATGAGGATGAATCAGAGGACTATGGTGCAGTTCCAATTGAGAAGCCCACCGTCATGACCTCAATCGAGGTTAAATCTTCAGATGAATCCGGTACATCTGTAGTTCACGAGCTCGTTATGTTGACCTCGCCTCCATCTTCAACGAGCAAGAAGGGGATGGTTGATGAAGAAGAATCGTCTCTTATAGCGGAGATGAAGATGAATCCTCGGGCTTCACGCGCGTGCGATTAGGGCTCCCTGCGCGACTTCGTGCGCCGCCACTGCCGCCGTTTCGCTTCTTCTCCGGTGTTCCATCCGGAGTGTTGGAAGTTGCTTGGGCGTGTGTTGCGGGAGGCGTCTGGTTCCGGTCGATATCGTCGTCGTCTACGATTTGAAGCCGGCCGTCCGGAGTGTGGCAGTTTCTGGGGCGTGGATTGCGGGAACCGTCTGGTTCCGGTCGATATTGACTACGATTTGAAGCCGGTCGTGACAGAGATGGGGGTGTGTCCTCGGGTTTAGTCCCCGACTTGAAGCTGGTCGTGGCAGAGGTGGGGGAGTGAAGCAAATCTCCTCGCCGATGTTGTCTTCAGGCCGATTCAGAGGTGGGGGACTGAAGCCGATCGTTTGGTGGACTGTTGCAGGTGTGGTGCTTGAGGTCTGGTTGTGAAATTTTGTTGCAGGTGTGCTGCTTGTGAAGAACACGGGTAAGTGAGGCAGGTGACTTCGCTCCTTCCCTAGGATTCGCTCGATGCCGGAGTTTTGACTTCGACGGAGCCGTCCAATCAAGGTAATGCTTTCCGGGGTTTATTGTAATAACCACTCCCGGTCAACGCCACTCAAATCTCGAAAAACGGGAAAATTTTAAATTTTTGGACAAGCACTTAAATGAACCTAAATTTGACCCCGAGGGCCGGACTTAAGTTGACCCCGTTATCGACCAAAGTGAGTTCCGGGGGACTCAGGGCAACTTTCTGACCAATTTGGAAAATGTTGACTTTTCGCTGCAAAAGTCAACCGAGCGACGTTTTGGTCCATTCGAGGTCCGTTTTGGATCCAAAAAGCTTAGCCGTCGTCGCAGCGGTCTTAGTTGAGCCGTTTCCTTGTAGCCTGTGAAGTTTCGTAATTTCTTGGAAAAAGTGCCCGTTCGGGGCCCGAGACGGCCGAATTTCGCGAATCTGACTGAAAATATCTATGAGATATTTTCCAAAAAGGGGTGGGACCCATTTGCCACATGTCACACAAGTGGTGGTTTTAGGTTTTGGGGACAAAAACAATAGAGGAGAAGTTGAGGGTTAGTTTTGTAATTATGATAAAAATGTGTGGTTTGAAACAAATTAAAAAGGGAATGAAGTGGTGTGTTCGGCCAACACTTCTCAAATTAGAAAAAAAAATAGACTTTTAGAGAGAGAAAAGAAGAGAGAAGGAGGAGAGAAAAAGAGAAGAGGCTTGGGGAATTTGTGACGTTTCTCGTTCATCAAGCCGTTGGATCGTCTTAACGATAGAAGATTCAAGCTCACACCGTCATTCTCTACGGTGAGCACCTAACCGATTTTCGTTTTGGTACGTTTGAAATTTAGGGTTTGAGTTTAAACGGTTTAATTGTGGTTGGGTTTTGGTTAGAATTGGTTTGAAGATGAATGTTTGAGGTTTGGGTTCGTTAGGAACGTTTTGGGGCAAAAAGGGAATTTTGCCATTGTGGCCGTGTGGGGCCCACGTGCTCGGGTCACGGGTTTTCGTGTTCGGGTGGTTTAGAACGTTCCCCGAGTCATTAATCTACAACCGGATCGAAAATTGGAATTAAATTGTGAAAGTTATAATTGACGGGTTTAGAAACTTGAAACGCTAAATAAATTACTCGGAAGTCGGAATTGGATTTCGTCGAGTGCATAGGAACCCTTGAATTATTCTAAGACCGTAGAAACAAAAACGGGAATTTTCGGAGCCCCAGAGGGACGTTTTCAAAACCCGGGCAGATTCGCCATGTCGGGGGAATCGGGCTTTTCCGAGCCCATTATCGACAATGTCGAGTAATTGGGAAGTTTGGGAGTGATCGACATTGTCGGGGTTGCATTTGGGCATTTAATACTTTAAATTCGGGTTTCGCCTGCTTACTTAAAAAGTGTGTTAATTGTAATGATTGTAGACCGTGTCGCCTACCGTGGAAATAGGAGGATAAGCGGGAATTTTGGAGCTTTGCTGGAGTAAGAGTATCGGGTGTGACACGCTTCAAGAGGTAGGGAAAAGTAGCCGGATCTCGGCCCTGACTAGGGAAAGTTAACAGTAGAAATGCATGTGACACTTGGGTGTCGTGGGTTTAGTAAGTTTATCGAATATTAGAAAGGCAGGCGACACCGGGTGGTGTCGTATGATACGAGAACGTATCGAACATTAGAAATGCATGTGACACTTAGTAGTGTCGTAGGAGCAGTGAACTTGTTGATATTATAATTACTGGAGGCATATGACCATGCCCGGAGGTTGATTGTTAGCTTGTTGATATTAGAACTGCTGGAGGCATTGGTGATGCCCGGAGGTTGATTGTGTAGTTGCGTCTTGGGTGGCTATGAGAGTCCATGTTTTAGTATTGGTGTCTTGGGTGGCCATGAGTGCCTGTGTGGTTGTTGAGCCCGTGAGTTACTGTTGGTGTGTCTTGGGAGGCCATGAGTGTCCGTGGGTTTGTTGAGCCCATGAGTTACTGTTGGTGTGTTTTGGGTGGCCGTGAGTGCCCGTGGGGTTGTTGAGCCCGTGTCTTTACCGTTGGTGACTTGGGTGGCCATGAGTGCATGTGGAGTGTTGAACCGGTCTTGTTGCTGTTTGTTGAACTTGCTTGTGATTGTGATTGTGGTTACTTGAGGTTGGGGGCCCGCTTCATGAAACGGGGGTCCTCGAGCGCACGCGTCTGCATGTTCAGACGGGGTAGGGGGCCCGCCCGTGAGGAAAGGGGTCCTGGCCGCACGTGCGTGGTTTGGGGTGATAGGTCGACAGCCTGATCCGACTTTGTGTCGAGGAAACTGCAACAGGTCGACCGCCTGGCCTGACAGGGATCGGTAAAGGGTGTGAGGGAGGTTACTGAGCAGGTGGAATGCGATCCTTTGTGATCTTGTTTGGTGTGCGATCCTTTGTGATCTTGGGTGTTGCGTGGTTGTCTGTCGTGTCTTTGGAGGAGGTTGTCAATCGTTGTGTCAGGTCTACATTATGGGTCCGAGTGTTGAGTCTGTTGTGGAAAGTAACGGGTTTGTGTCAGTTGAGTTACTTGAGTTGGGGATAGTGATCCCCGGTGTTGGGTTTGGTGTTGGTGTTACCGGCATTGTCTGCTAAGTATGTCGTAGTCAGTCTGTTATCCGTGGTGGTGAGCGAACGCTCACCCTTAGCTGCTTTTCCTACAGGTACTGATCGCAGGACGGACTAGGTGAGCTCTCGAAGCTTGAGGAGCTAGGAGCGGAGTCCGGGTTTTACTTTTGAGTCTAGTGACGTATACCTTATACTTTGTCCATTTGATGGGACGCATTTTTGAGTTGTAAATATTATTTTGATTAACTAAATGGTGATTTTAATGTGGTTATTTAAAAAGGTTTCAAATGTTTTATTGTTTTAAATGTTCGCGTCCCGAGTTCGGTTTTACTGAAATTGGGGCGTGACAGCTTGGTATCAGAGCTCGAGGTTTCACACCTCGGACTGTACGTCAATTAGGTGGGGAGAGTCGAGTCAGTAAAGTCTCGTCGTGCGTTGGGTACGCAGGTCGAAAACCGTGTGTAGACCCGTTGTGTTGTGAGTCCTGTTTGTGATTGCGTGTATGTGCAGTACTTTATTACTGGCATACTAATTATTTGTTGCTGCGTGAATGTTTTTAAGCTGTCGCGGGTCGACTCAGGAGCGCTCCTGTAGTCGAACGTGACGGTGCTGATATCAAGTCGGTACAACGTAGTTCGGGGACGCCTGGACCGGGTTGTAACTACGTGATGTCAAGAAATGAGGTTTTAAAATGAAAAGGAGAAAGTTTTAAAATTTGTTGGCCATGTGGTCGTGTTTTAAACTTGATTGGCCCTGTGGGCGCGTGTGTAAGTTGGTTGGTCTGGTGGGTGCGTTTTGATTTTGGTTGGTCCGGTGGGTGCGCTTTAATTTTGGTTGGTCCGGTGGGTGCGTCTTGATTTTGGTTGGCCCGGTGGGCGTGTTTTGGTCTTTGTTGGCCTTGTCGACTTGTATCTGAGGTTGAGTGACTTGATTTGGCATGTGAGTCGTTGTGGGCGAGCTTGCTAAAGTGGTGGTCAAGCGTGTGTGTCGTTTAAGACCGTCTCGAGGGCTAAAAAGGAGATAAAGATCGAGTCTGAAACGAAATTGAAAAACAGGTCTGCGCGAGCGTCACTGATCTGTGACGGACCAGAGCGTTTGGGCGAATTTTAGGCCTTCATCACAGCTCTGTGACCACAACCGTGATGGAGTCTGTCACGGATCTGTGATCCCTGTCTTGTTCCACCGTCTTGATTGTGCAATTTGAGTGGTGGTTTGCGTGGCTGCGTTCACAGTTGTTTTGGTTGTAGAGGTCGTAATTTAGGTGTTAAAGGATAAGGTCTTGGGTTCGAGACTCATCAATAACCTACGGTAGTGATGCAGCGCCTCGGTGTGAGAGTCTCACCACGGAGAGGGGTTAGGGTAGGTGCGCTGCGGCGCCATACGAACTAGGTTTCCCTATGTGAACGGGTGTTCGAGGTTTCCCTCGCGTGAACGGGTGGGTTATTTGAGGTTTCCTTCACGTGAGTGGGTTATTTGAGGTTTCCTTATGTGATCAGATTATTGGGGTATTGATAGTGTGAGCAATAGTGTTTGCTTAGTTGAGAGCGTGATCCCCGTTTTGAGGTTTCCCTACGTGATCGGGTAATTGGGGTATTGAGGTTGTGAGAAATAGTGATTTGCTGAATTGAGAACATAATCCCTGTTTCGAGGTTTCCCTTACGTGTGAGAGTGTTTGAGGTATTAATGGCTTGAGCAGTGTGACATTTTGGTATCAGGTTTTGAGGTGGTGGTTTGCCCTGGCTAGATTGGTAAGTCGTTAGTGCTTTACTAGTATGCCATAATCGAACGGGTGTCCGTGGAGGTGAGCATAACGCTCATCCCCTTTACTACTTTTCCCGCAAGGGACGAGTAGCGAACACTATTTTGGTTGTGGAAAGTTATAAGTAAATGCATAGAGGACAGTGTGGGGTTTGTGCTAGACTTTACCGGAGTGACTAATGGAATGGTTGTTCGGCCTATGAATTAGGCGTCAGTTTTATTGGATACCGGGGTGTCACACTCGTTTGCTTCGTCGAGTTGTGCTGAGATGTTGGGGCTGAGTTTAGAGCCGTTGAGTCCACCCCTGCGTCTGGATACGCCGGTTAGGGGTGTTGTAGTGTTGACTAGGGTCTGTCGTGCCTGCGGAGTTAGAGAAGCGGACCGATACGGGAGGTTCGAGAGAGGGCTCAAAAGCCCTGATGCTAGATCAAGTCCTCACCCCGAGGACTCGGGTGTGTCCGGAGTTGGTAGGCACGACGACGGTAGTAGAGCGAGGTCTTAGAGAGACTGCGAGGACCCGTGAGGATCGGCAGCGACTGAGCTTGTGCATGTATCCATGGGAAGGATACTTACGAAATGACAACCGTTAACGAAATCTTGGGAATGGATTGGCTGGCGGAGTGCCGAGCCAATGCCAACTGTTACTGGCGACGAGTGACGGTGTCAACAGGCAATGCGAAAGGTTCGTGTATTCTGGGCAGTAGGAGCGTAGTTCTCCTGTCGGCTTGTCCGCAGTAAAGGAAGTATCGGCCGTGCAGAGCTGAGAGTTCCTGCGAGAGGCGTGCGAGTTCCCCGAGGTCTTCCCTGAGGAGTTGAGCGGGTTGCCACCAGTTCGTGAGGTGGAGTTCGGGATTGACCTGGTGCCGGGAACGACAGCGATATCGATGGCGCCTTACAGGTTCGCGCCAGCCGAGTTGACCGAGTTGAAGAGTCAGTTCGAGGAACGTTGGGAGAAGGGGTTTATCCGGCCGAGCACATCGCCGTGGGGAGCGCCAGCACTCTTCGTGAAGAAGAAGAGTGCAGAGCTTCGGATGTGCATCGACTATCGGAAGCCGAACCGGGTTACAGTGAAGAACCGATACCCGATCCCGAGAATTGACGACTTGTTCGACCAGTTGAGAGGGTCGACGTGTTTCTCGAAGATCGATCTGCGATCCGGATATTACCAGTTGCGAGTCTGAGAGGGGGACGTCGCAAAGACTGCATTCCGGACACACTATGGGCATTACGAGTTCTTGGTGATGCCTTTGGACTGACGAACGCACCTGCAGCATTCATGGATCTGATGAACAGTATAATCCGGCCGTTCTTAGAACAGTTTGTGCTGGTGTTTGTAGACGACATCATGATCTACTCGCAGAACGAGGCGGCGCATGAGGAACATCTGAGGGGTGTTCTGACCCTGTTGCGCACGCTTCAGCTATACGCTAACCTGGAGAAGTGCGAGTTTTGGCTCGCTGAGGTGAGAGTCATCGGTCACGTTGGGTCCCGTGACGGTAGATTGGTCGATCCGGTGGAGATCGACGCAGTTTTGAAGTGGGCGCGGCCCACGAGCGTTTTCGAGATCCGTAGCTTCTTGGGGCTGGCAGGATATTATCGGCGGTTGGCCATGTACTTATTGGTGGCTCAGCCCACCCGGCTTGGCCGGGGAATATAGGCGCAGTCGGCGGATGTCGAGATGACTGAAATCCGGGAGAGAGTTGCCGGCGGTGTTGACGCCGAGGGTTGGGATCGTCGTGCTAATTAGGACTTACGGTATCGTGGAAGTTTGTTCGTACCACGTAACGGTGGAGGCGACGAGCTGCGAGAGTCGCATTATTCGCGTCTGACAGTGCACGTGGGTAGCACTAAGAAGAGCGCGACATCAGGCGACAGATCTAGTGGAGCGGGATGCGGAGAGCGGTCGCAGAGTTGGTATCGCGGTGCCTCATTCTTCGGCAGGTGAGAGCCGAACAACAGCGTCCCGCTGGTTTACTGCAACCACTGCAGGTTGCATAGTGGAAATGGGGGCACGTCACGATGGGTTTCGTGAACGGTTAGCCTAGTTCGCCTACAACAACAGCTTACAGGCCAGTATCAGGATGGCACCGTTCGGAGCGTTGTATGGTAGGCCGTGTCGATCGCCCGTGTGCTGGGCAGAAGTGAGAAATAAGAGTTTACTGGGTCTAGAACTAGACCGAGAGACAGCTGAGTCGGTCGTGCCGAAGCATGAGCGGTTGAAGACCGCGCAGAGTCAGCAGGAGCTATGCTGACAGACGGCGCCGACCTCTCGAGTCAGCAGTCGGTGATCAGGTATCCCTGGAGGTGAGTCCGAAAGGTGGACTGGTGCGTTTCAAACGCGGCGGAGGCGGGTTAGCCCCGCGGTGTATCAGGCCTTTCGAGGTCTTGAGTGCGTCCTTGTGTGGGCAGATGTCGAGGTAACGGGTGATGTCCCGTATAAGGAGAAACCGATGTGGGAAATGGATCCACAAAAGCAGGTCCTGCGCGGAAAGGTCATCCGCTTAGAACTGGTGTTATGGCGACACCACGAGGCCGAGTCGACTTGGGAGCGCGAGGACAAGGTTCGCGCGAAGTACCCTGATCTGTTCGACTCTTGAGGTATTTCTGTCTTAAATTTCGCGGAGAAAATTCCTTTAAGGGGGGTAGATTGTAATAACCACTCCCGGTCAACGCCAGTCAAATCTGCGAAAAACGGGAAAATTTAAAATTTTTGGACAAACACTTAAATGAACCTAAATTTGACCCCGAGGGTCATACCGGACTTAAGTTGACCCCGTTATCGACCAAAGTGAGTTCCGGGGGACTCAGGGCAACTTTCTGACCAATTTGGAAAATGTTGACTTTTCGCTGGAAAAGTCAACCGAGCGACGTTTTGGTCCATTCGAGGTCCATTTTGGATCCAAAAATCTTAGCCGTCGTCGCAGCGGTCTTAGTTGAGCCGTTTCCTTGTAGCCTGTGAAGTTTCGTAATTTCTTGGAAAAAGTGCCCGTTCGGGGCACGAGACGACCGAAATTCGCGAATCTGACTGGAAATATCTATGAGATATTTTCCAAAAAGGGGTGGGACCCATTTTCCACATGTCACACAAGTGGTGGTGTTAGGTTTTTGGGACAAACACAAAAGATGAGAAGTTGAGGGTTAGTTTTGTAATTATGATAAAAATGTGTGGTTTGAAACAAATTAAAAAGGGAATGAAATGGTGTGTTTGGCCAACACTTCTCAAATTAGAAAAAAAAATAGACTTTTAGAGAGAGAAAAGAAGAGAGAAGGAGGAGAGAAAAAGAGAAGAGGCTTGGGGAATTTGTGACGTTTCTCGTTCATCAAGCCGTTGGATCGTCTCAACGATAGAAGATTCAAGCTCACACCGTCATTCTCTACGGTGAACACCTAAACGATTTTTGTTTTGGTACGTTTGAAATTTAGGGTTTGAGTTTAAACGGTTTGGTTGTGGTTGGGTTTTGGTTAGAATTGGTTTAAAGATGAATGGTTGAGGTTTGTGGTTCGTTAGGAACGTTTTGGGGCAAAAAGGGAATTTTGCCATTGTGGCCGTGTGGGGCCCACGTGCTCGGGTCACGGGTTTTCGTGTTCGGGTGGTTTAGAACGTTCCCCGAGTCATTAATCTACAACCGGATCGAAAATTGGAATTAAATTGTGAAAGTTGTAATTGACGGGTTTAGAAACTTGAAACGCTAAATAAATTACTCAGAAGTCGGAATTGGATTTCGTCGAGTGCATAGGAACTCTTGAATTATTCTAAGACCGTAGAAACAAAAACGGGAATTTTCGGAGCCTCGGAGGAACGTTTTCACAACCTGGGCAGATTCGCCATGTCGGGAGAATCGGGCTTTTCCGAGCCCATTATCGACAATGTCGAGTAATTGGAAAGTTTGGGAGTGATCGAAATTTTCGGGGTTGCATTTGGGCGTTTAATACTTTAAATTCGGGTTTCGCCTGCTTACTTAAAAAGTGTGTTAATTGTAATGATTGTAGACCGTGTCGCCTACCGTGGAAATAGGAGGATAAGCGGGAATTTTGAAGCTTTTCCGGAGTAAGAGTATCGGGTTTGACACGCTTCAAGAGGTAGTGAAAAGTAGCCGGATCTCGGCCCTGACTAGGGAAAGTTAACAGTAGAAATGCATGTGACACTTGGGTGTCGTGGGTTTAGTAAGTTTATCGAATATTAGAAAGGCAGGCGACAACGGGTGGTGTCGTATGATACGAGAACGTATCGAACATTAGAAATGCATGTGACACTTAGTAGTGTCGTAGGAGCAGTGAACTTGTTGATATTATAATTACTGAGGTATATGATCATGCCCGGAGGTTGATTGTTAGCTTGTTGATATTAGAACTGCTGGAGGCATTGGTGATGCCCGGAGGTTGATTGTGTAGTTGCGTCTTTGGTGGCTATGAGAGTCCGTGTTTTACTGTTGGTGTCTTGGGTGGCCATGAGTGCCCGTGTGGTTGTTGAGCCCGTTAGTTACTGTTGGTGTGTCTTGGGAAGCCATGAGTACCCGTGGGGTTGTTGAGCCCGTGAGTTACTGTTGGTGTGTTTTGGGTGGCCGTGAGTGCCCGTGGGGTTGTTGAGCCCGTGTCTTTACCGTTGGTGACTTGGGTGGCCATGAGTGCCTGTGGAGTGTTGAACCGATCTTGTTGCTGTTTGTTGAACTTGCTTGTGATTGTGATTGTGGTTACCTGAGGTTGGGGGCCCGCTTCATGAAACGGGGGTCCTCGAGCGCGCGCGTCTGCATGTTCAGACGGGGTAGGGGGCCCGCCCGTGAGGAAAGGGGTCCTGGCCGCGCGTGCGTGGTTTGGGGTGACAGGTCGACAGCCTGATCCGACTTTGTGTCGAGGAAAATGCAACAGGTTGAACGCCTGGCCTGACAGGGATCGGTAAAAGGGCGTGAGGGAGGTTACTGAGCAGTTGGAATGCGATCCTTTGTGATCTTGTTTGGTGTGCGATCCTTTGTGATCTTGGGTGTTGCGTGGTTGTCTGTCGTGTCTTTGGAGGAGGTCGTCAATCGTTGTGTCAGGTCTACATTACGGGTCCGAGTGTTGAGTCTGTTGTGGAAAGTAACGGGTTTGTGTCAGTTGAGTTACTTGAGTTGGGGATAGTGATCCCCGGTGTTGGGTTTGGTGTTGGTGTTATCGGCATTGTCTGCTAAGTATGCCGTAGTTAGTCTGTTATCCGTGGTGGTGAGCGAACGCTCACCCCTAGCTGCTTTTCCTACAGGTACTGATCGCAGGACGGACTAGGTGAGCTCTCGAAGCTTGAGGAGCTAGGAGCGGAGTCCGGGTTTTACTTTTGAGTCTAGTGACGTATACCTTGTACTTTTTCCATTTGTTGGGACGCATTTTGAGTTGTAAATATTATTTTGATTAACTAAATGGTGATTTTAATGTGGTTATTTAAAAAGGTTTCAAATGTTTTATTGTTTAAAATGTTCGCGTCCCGAGTTCGGTTTTACTGAAATTGGGGCGTGACATTTATGGTCGTCGACAACAGGCGATCTAGCCTATGTTTCTAAAGGATTCACTTTTGTGGATACACAATTCGGCGCGTAAAGGGAGTCAGATGGCTTCAAAAGGTACGGAGACTGACATTGCCTCAAGAGTACCATGAGAAGTTGATTGAAGGTAAACTATTCCGTGTGCCCATACTCTCTTCGGTGATCTACAGGCTGGAGAATTCTGCTGAGGTGTCGATCAGCAGCTCGGTCAGTCGAGGTGAAAGGAATTCAGTGAGTCCAGTTATCGAGCCTTTGTCAATTCCAATCCGTAGTACGAGCAGAGGCAGTAAAGAACCGATCACTTCTTCGGCTGAATCAAGAGAGATAAGTAAGCTCTTTATTTTCAATCTTCCCCCTAGTGCGAATCGTGTGAAGCTGAGAGCATGGTTGGAACAATCCATACGAGTGCTCAAAGTCTTCGTTTGCAAAAGGCAAAATGCTGGAGGTCGTTTCTTCGGGTTTATATCGGTTAGATCAAAGGATGACGCAAAAGTGTTATTGAAGGCTTGTAATGGGTCGATTTGGAAAGAGCATAAGATCTTCATGACCTTTGCTTGGCCGGAGAGACTGAGTAAAAGTATGGGGAAACCATTGGTGAATCTAGTTTGGAGACCAAAAACCTTGAATAGCAATGATCAAGTTAAAACTGTGGAGGCTTCTGACCTTAGCCCAGAGGTTAAGGGCACTATCTCAAGCTACCTTTCACCTTGGGCTGAGGCTAGTATATTGGGGGTGGCGAGAGACGATTTTTCTATTTCAGAGCTAAGGAATTGTATCAATTCTGAAGAGCCCTTGGACCTGCAATTTCGTTACCTAGGCAATAGAATTTTCCTGTTACTCTCTTCTGATCAGGACACTCTGTGTAGTATTTTGGGATCAAATTGGAATTGGTGTTCCACATCATTCATCATGTTTGACAAGGCTAAGGAATGGCTAAACGCTGAGGGTTGTTTCTCTTGGGTGAAGGTATCTGGCATTCCTTGTTTGGGTTGGTGTATGTCGACATTCAGAGAACTGGGAAATTCTATGGTATCCTTTATTTTGTCCCTGCGCGATGAGACCTCGCCGATGCTAGATTTCAATTACTTCCTGTTAAAATTGAATTCGCATGCACGATCTTTCTCTCGTATTCTGGTTTTGGATGGTAAGCAGTATCCTGTTGAAGCCTACAGAACCACTGATCTCCCAGTCATCGAGTCTGCCTTTGATTCGAAAGGTTAGTCTATGGATTCCAGTGAAGCTCTTGGTCTGAACGACAAAATACAGTTCCCCCCTCCGGATGGTATGTTGAAAAACAAAGGAATGTTGCATGGGTCGCCCCCCTTGGCCAGTAAGGTGGCGGACTCCCGGAGTCAGAGCAGCCCGAGCCCATCGAGCCTTATGCGAGGGCCTCTAGCTACTCGGGCTGGAAGTTCTGGCAGCCGCAACCTACTCAATTCAAGTAAACCTAATTATGTGTATCGTTCATATGCTGCAAAGGTTTGTTCCTTGAGTAAGGAGAACGATGATCGCGATAAAAGATGGAAACTCCTCAAAGCTAGTCAGAAAGCCATTGCGGGTAATTCTGATGCTGCAGACCAAATAGAAGCTCTGAACTTTGAGCTTGGTGACTCAGTTGATCCAGAGTTTCAGGATGACTCCGAGGATTTTTGCATTGAAGATGAGGTAGAAGAGGGAGACTCTCTCCCCACTGCTTTACCTTTTTAGTTGCGATATTATGGTGAAATTCATCTCCTGGAACGTGAGGGGATGAATGATGTTCAAAAGAGACGGAGCATTAGGCATTATGTAGTTGTGTTCCATGTGTTCGAAGTCTTTTGAAGACTTACCTTTTGTTTCGGTGTTGTGAATTTTCTCGGAGATTATGGGGTTAATTTTTCTAGATGCCTGGGTCGCTTCGTTGTGCTTGTGCAAATTGGGCAGTGTTGGCAGATTCTTTCAGATGCTCGGTGTGGTTGAAAGGGATTTTCTGCACAATGTTTTTTTGAGCAGTGGTCTGTGGCCCCAAGATCGTGCATGTTGCTGCAATAGCGTAGTTTGCTTGGAAGGGGGTAATGTGGTTTTTTTCGCTGTCATTAGTTCTGAGTTGTTTTCTTTTGGCTTAGTTTCTTTTTTGGTGTAACCTTTTGAGATTTTTTTTGGTGTATCCTTTCGAGGTATTTTTGGTGTAACCTTTCAAGGTTTTTTCAGGGATCCACCTTGGATTCTGGTAATAGTAATTTCATCGCCTATCAAAAAAAAAGATGAATGCTGTAGTTGCAATTATCGCCACACTTCTATATTCAACTAGCAAGAAAAGCAAGGTTATGGAAGAAGAAGAAAGACATGTCGTGCAAACCTCCACACTCACATCCCATGGAAGCAGAGTTGAAGATGAATCCTCCAACTGAGAGGCAACTCATATTGTCATGATCTCAACGAAGAACAAGTAGAAGGCCCCAATTCTTCTTGAGGCTCATGTTCTTGTTTACTCTGTTATTCAGGAAATCCGTTGAGATCACAATACTCTAGAAATCAAACTCCTCCAAGGTATTCTCGAGTTTGCTAAACAACATGGAGTGAAACCTTCGTCCGTTTCAACTTCAAATGTACAAGCTTTTCTATCAGCAGCAAATTTTGAAGGCTTTGTCTCTAATCGAAGAAAGGTAATGAAACAGTTTTACAAAATTGTATAAAATGTATTGATGTTGCTAACACATTGATGGAGCTTGGGCATTCTTATGTGCTGATGAATTGTCTTTTCAGATGTTTGCTAGCACTGAAAAATCTAACAGAGAACACAAATTTTGACGGGTTTATTTTCAATTGCATTTGCAGAGTGACAGAGCAAACAAGAACATGAGCCTTATGAGGCCTTCCTCTTTGTTAGATTATATTATTACTTATATTAGAATTCATATATACCTAGGTTTCCTCCTTAGATTCAATGTATAGGGACATTTATGATATGGTAGTCTTCTAGTAATATATGTATGCTATCACTATAAATACCCAGTATTATAGTACAAACATCAATAAGATTTATCATTCTTTCACTCTTCTTGTTCCTCGTCGAGATCATGACAATTTGAGCTGCCTCTCGATTGGAGGATTCACGACAAGTTTTTCTTTTTTCTCAACCTGTTCTTGCTAGTTGAAGATGAAAGTGTGGCCGTAATTGCAACCGCAGCACCATGACCCTCCTCATTTGACGATTCATCTTCATCTCCCCTATGGACTATTCTTCTTCATCAGTCTTGCTCTTCTTGCTCGTTGAAGATAGAGGCAGAGTTCAACATGGCGAACTTCTAAACTATAGGTGTACCGTGATCCTCAGGACTCATCTTCATCTCCTTCTGATGATTTAACCTCGAGCGAGGTCATGACGGTGGGGTTGTCAATTGGAACTGCACCATGGTTCTCGGATTCATCCTCATCACCACCGTCCTATGATTCTTCTTCTTCATCAACCTTATCCTCATTTCCGTCAGATTCATTTTCATCTCCATCTGATGATGACACCTCGGTCATGACAGTGACCTTGTCATTGGCAGCTGCAACATGGTCCTCTTCATTGGAGGAAACTCAACCGCCGAGGCCATGCCAATGGGTTCGTCGGATGATATAGGAGTGACTTTAGGCGGGGTAGTTGCACGGTGAGCTGATTTATCATCCGAAGACTCCTTTTCTTCCTCCTCTAGTGGATGAGCAAGTTGCGCCGGCGTGTCCTCTTTTTCTTGACAGAAAGTGTCAGTTTGGCAAGCATTCTCGGATTCATGAGCCATTAGAAATTTGGAAGGCCATAGCTATGCTTTGTCTCTCTTTTATGCACGGCATTAGTGTTTCCTTTATTTAATCAATCAATAAAAGTAATTCAAAATCAAATTATTAAGCATTAAGTCTTTGGAAAAGGAAGAGTTTTAATCATGATAAGCTCGAATAAGACCGAATCCAGAAAAAGGAAACGGTAAGCACTGATTCAAGGAGAAGCAGAGTAGCAACCAAAGTAACAGAGGGTTTCCAACACAAGGGGAACCAAAAGGCTCAACTTTTTCTTCAAAAAAAATAGAAAAAACAAGGAGCAAGAAAACAGAAAAAAAAACCCGTCAAAATGTCACTGGTCAATCGGTGTGGCCTTCTTTTTGGCAGCCAACTCCCGGATTACAGTCCAAGCGTCGGGACCCTGAGACGACCCGACGATTTGAGTTTCTCCATTTCTAGCTTGCTCAACCTGTTTCCCAACGTCGACGGGACGAACAACTCTATCCCGATCTCTAGAGACCTTTGACTTGCACGACAAAGTGTAAAATCCGTTAAATGTTTAGGGGGACGACTCTCCCGTTTCTTGACGAGAACGTCCTTCCACGGCGAGGCCACCTTTTGAAACGGTTGAACTGTTACGACGTCCACCTGAACGTCCATTGTTTCAAACACAACCATCTGCACTAATTACTTTACTTTGATTAGAATAGTTAATTACACTAACATCAAGAATAGATGACATATGAGAAATGTCGAGCCTGCTTCTTTCTCTTTATTTTGTTCAGATCAATTTTTGAGCTATGAGAAATACTGTTCAGTTGTATCTCGTGCATTCTCGTCAAGAAGGGGTGTGACGAGTTGGTTGTCCGGATAGATTCCCTGTTCAGTTGCGTTTGTTACCTCCACAGTTGCGCCTGTTTGTGATGAGTTAGGAAAACAGAGCATCAGCTCTCCTCCTATCGACAATCAAAGCATTCCATATGATGAGACGAGTGAGATTCAAGCTATAATGGTTAATAACTAATCAGTCCAGTTATCAAATCTTCGGATCATACTTTAATCACGGGGCTTCCAACTGATTTGGAAGGTTCCCAAGTGGATGAGGTGGTTCCAGTGGCCCTGACCGCTCCTCAAGCGGCAGACTGTTGCTGGGTCATCTACTATAGTGGGCACTTCTTCAAAGCCGGTGGGTATTGGACATAGAGTGGCTGGTCAAGAAGGTTCACCCTCATTTTTTTGGTTGAGGAAACGGTTGTGGTTATGACCCCACTTGTTTTGGTTCAAGGAGAGTTGCTTGCTGCAAGCGGGACAATGCAGGAACAGAATCTCCCTCTCAAACCGAAACGGAAGAACCGATCCAAAGCATTTAGCGGATTATTATATTGCTAAATCCAAACCAAGAGCCCATTCTTTAAGTCGTGAGAGAATTTTTAATCATGTTGACGTCTAGAAGCTGGTTGCGTAAGCTTTAAGCGCTCAATTAGCTCAGTTTGCTTAAGCAAAAGCTTTCGACATCCGAACTTGACTTTAGAAGGTGAATAGTGGGTCATTGATGAGGGTTAATTTTTTTATTCGTGATTGTTTGTTTTGGGCTTTGGCCTTTTTTCGAGTTTTGTTCTCGCATCTCATTTTTAGAACTCCCTTGTTATTGTTTATTTTGGTTCGATCCTTCTTGGATCTAATCTTTTATAATAAAATTCTTAGATGTTGATTACATATGTTTAAGTTTGCTAAACATCGAGGAAAGAGTTTAGTTACACTTTATGATAATCCAACTTTGTAACATCTCAGCCAATTATAGAGGTATTATATTACAAAAAAAAAAAAACATTGTGCATCGCGCGGTGCAACTACCTTAGAATTGATATAAATCTAAGAATAATGGTTTTAATTCTTCATTTCTTTCTTTTTTTCCCTTAAACTCATAGGTCGAAGTCAAGTGATTGGCGTCTGTTAAACATAACGAATTTATAGATGAAAATTAGTTCATCAGTAACATTTGTGATATACACAATCCATTATAAATGGATGCTTAAACACAAAAAAGAAAGTTCCATATAAAGAGTAATTACAAATGTGTGGGTTGACCCTGTGCTGTAGATGGATCCGAAGAAGAAGAAGAAAGCTCAGAAATCCCAAGAGTTGAAGAAGAAGGTTGGTCCATTGTATGCACACTTGGTGGCTCTCCTGTGGTAATGCTTCTATCTCTTGCCCAACTTGTTAACATATCATGCATATGCTCCTCAAACATGCCTTGTTTGAAGCTACTTCCCATCTTCATGAATACCACCTCAAATCATACATTCCATACTATATATACTATACTTTATATATATATATAAGAAAGAAAGAGATGAGGTGCTTAATTACCTGTGTGACAAGAGCATACAGAGGCAAGGTGCTATAACTGCATAGCACTTGAACAATCACACTGCACATGTAGGAATTATGAAGCAAATGACATATGACAATTTGTTGAATATAATTATAATTGGGTTTTTGTTATTAGTTTGAGTTTTTAGTCAAGTTGGTAATACCAGGTAGTTCACGGACAAGGGTTGAAACTCCACAATTTATGAAAAATCTAATTTCTTTTCAATTTATCAAATTTGTCCAAACAAACCAGTCTTTATCTCTTTTTCTAGTGGGCTCATATTCTCTTTTAAGTACTTCAACTCGCAAATAGATTTGTACGTGAAAACGTGTGTTAGAATATAACTAGTATTTGACTTTGCCTATCTATTTGAGTTTTTAGTTGAATTGATCTTCTAATATGATTCACTGAAGAGAAGCAAATGAACTGAACTTACCCGATAATAAGTCTAGGAATTATGAAGCTCAACTTTTCCATGATGCATGAATGGAATCCATACGTGCTCTTGAGAAGAAGAAGATTTAACACACAAATCAATAAATGAATGATATTAATTTGTAATGAAGAGGGTATAATAAATAAATAAAAGGATAAATACCAAAATCCAGAAGAAGAAAGCGATCTCGAAGGAGTTCTGAAACAAAATGAAGTGGATCAAGTAAAGGACGATGCTAGGACGGCCAAACCAAAAGTGTTTGTCCGAGGGCTTCACTTGAGGTGTTTCACGGTTTTCTTCGTCGTCCCCTCCAACCTTCTCAGCCAAGCACGATATCACGTGTTCTAGCTTTGCACCCACTATTAATAGAAGCTGCAATATTTCTTTCACCCAATTATTTTTGCCTTTAATTGTTACTAATTTAGTTTTGTATGTATGACTTACAATCAACGGCAAAAAGGCTAACCAAAAGTACGTGTTCCATCCTGCATGCATAAAAGGGTATGCACAACAAGTAATTCAAACACCTAATGTATAGTCATTCTCAAGAAAAAACACGGGGTGAATTGTAGAACAAATATGTTTAACTAAAAAAGTTGTCGATTTACTACTTGTATACCTTTTAGGGAAAACGTCATTTCTTAGCCTAGTTAGAAGGGTCATTCGTTTATCCTAAACGTGTTCCACTTTTTGTGACAAATTCTAACACAAATGTGGTATTTTGTTACAAATCCTATAATGAAGGTGGTATTTTGTTACAAAAAGTAGCATAAAGCTGGTATTTTTCATAATTATTTTACACCTGGTTGGTACTTTTTGTAAACGTGTACCACCTTTTTGTTAGGATCTGTCACAAAAGGTGGAGCACGATTAGATGTGAAAATGACTTTTCCGAGTGGGCTAGAAATTGACGTTATCCCTACCTTCTATGATGTAACTAAAAATAGATTGCAACATTATACATTTGGTTTGGCGTGGGAGGCTTGGTTGTTGCAGCAAGGGGTGTCGTTCCAAGACTAATAATATTGAAACTTACTTTTAAGTATTGGTCATAAACACTATATTATCTAACGTTTCAAAATGACAAATGCACTACATGTAAGTATTGGTCATGCGATTTTGTTAGTAAAAATGAACGAAATATTCCATTTTATTAGTCATATGGCCTTAAGTGTCAAATAAAAGATGGTAAAATTAAGTTTTCCCCTTAATTATTTGATTTTTATACATTTTTTAAGGAACACTATTGTTGTACCCTTGTTATTGCTCATTGTAAAATGTATAAATGTCAAATACTTAAGGAAAATAAACATCATTTTACCATCCATTATATGACATTTAAGGTCATATGACTAACGGAGTGGAATATTCCGTCTATTTTCAATAACAAAATCGTGTGACCAGTACATCAGAAAATGCATTTGTCATTTCGAAATGCTGGGTAATATAGCGTTCGTAATTAATGCTTAAGAATAAGTTTCGATATTTAACTATATTTTTTTACTTGAAGGTACTATGTACAATTTCCCTATAATTATAAATAACTGAGACCGGAATAACTAAATGAAAGTACCTGCCACATCCATAAGGAGAAAGAGGACAACAAAGAGCCAAAGGTACCAACTACATATACATGTGATGTGAGTGAATGGGATAGTAAGAGTTGAAACTTGATTGATGAATTATATTATATGAACTTCTAATTATAAGATTTACCTTATACCCACAACTTTTTTGAAATCAACTTCAAGTGTCCGCATCACATACTTGTGAAAATCAAACTTTGGCGTTGAAGGACAATGGGTCTACCCAAGTGACAAAAATGAAAAAAAAAACAATATTATCTAATAATGTACCAAATATAAGATGAAAATACATGCATACAACTTCACACAAGTAAGAAATTTACCTTAATAAACCCGTATCGTAAAGCAATATAGTCAGACTTGGTGACCGACCCATAAAATTGTTTGAAAAATGATACCTACAACCAGTATAAGTTAGAACAAGTGATAGATTGTTCACTTCCATATGCAAATATAGTCCTCAGTTCGAATCTTATATATGTTCAATTGACACAGTTATTTATTAACTTACTAAGACGTAACAAATTAAAATGAAAAAACGGCTTAGGGTTAGGACTCACCGTCCAACTAACGATCACTAATTTTCTGCCAACACGGTGGTGCTCAGAAAATTGCCGATGATGATGAGCATGGAATTTTTTGATCCTAGTTGAAGCTGTTTCATTATGAAAACATATATAGTACGTGATATGGACAAAGGATATAAAGTTTTCACCAATTAAACGACAAAAAAATCACATAAATTAAGATGGATTCATGTACCATACAAACTATAAATATTGGAACCTAGAAATGAGAACTTTACCATTCATTATGTTAGGTGATGTTGGTTTCATTAGATCATAAGCTTCGTTAATTTATGGAAACTTGTAAGGTTGTTATGTAGAGGAGTGAGCTACAGAGAAACTGATCAGTTTCATCAAATGATATTCTAAATGATGTTGATAGGGTTACTTTTCAAATAGTGTGCAGAAAACTACCCTAAGTTTTGGAAACTTACTGTCTTATTGTTCAACTCTTAAAGCATGTAAATGATTCGTGACCAATTCATAAAACATACAAATATATGTGACCAATTCATAGTATATCTTATGGGTCACTTTTAACTTTAAAATAGTTTTCTGTATGTGACCAATACATAAGGGTAACTTTTGACAATTAACCATATATATAAAATTACCCTTTTCTGTCTTTGTCTGTGAAACTTGGTTCCAAATAGATTCCTCCCAGTACCTCCATTGCCGTATCTACACAAACATGTAATAGAAATTAATAGTATGGTTGCAATTGCAAAAGAGGCAAGTTAAGCACAAAGGCCTGTAATGGGCACGTACCCTGGCCCCTCCTAGAACCATAGTAGAGGCACAGAAGATGACATGAACGACCGCTAACACAAAGATGAATATATGCAGCTGGTGCAACCCCTCCAATGACAACAGTTGCACCTTCCCCTTGTGACAATGGTTAGAAGAACCTGTCTCCGACGTCAAAAGGCGCCGTCCATGGCCATATTTCTCGTGATCGTTAAGGAACAAGTTTATGTCACAAGGAAGCATGTGAGTTGTTAGGTGACTCGCAATGCATACGCGGCTTAGCGAGCTTTGAAGGACGGTTAGCAGAAGCGAAATGAACCCCAAAAGCATCAACTCTGCACCAAACATTAAAATTAATAGTTGAAGGCTCAATTATAGTTTTTTATTCTAACGCATGCTTTTATAAAGCAATATTTGACTTAAGGAACTTACCTCTATACCTTATTATTAAAGGACTAATTCAATTAAAAACTCCAATTGATAATTAAAAGTCTAATTGTTGAAATATAAGTCTCACAAAAAGTGTATGGACAAATTGAATAGTTGATAAGTATATTAGAGTCTCCAGCCACCAGTTTGAGTTTTTGGGTTGGATAAATATTTAACATAGTACGACCCATGGCCTATTTGTAACTTCTACCCCGTAGTCTCCGGTTCATATACAGATGTCAAGTCTTGATATAGCCCACATAAGGGCGAGTGTTGAAATATGTGGATAAATTGACCTTTTGATATACATCTTGATGTCTCCGCCCATCAGTTCGAGTCCTTTTCACGTGTAGGACTGGACATCTGCATATGGACCGGAGGCCATTGGGTAGAGGTGACAAACGGACCTGCATACAGACCGGAGACCATAGGATAGAGATGACAAACGTGTCATAAGCCGAACTAGCTCTAATACCATGTGAACGTCTAATTCAACCCCAAAACTCAAACCGATGGTGGGGGCGTCATGATGTATATTAAAAGATCAATTTATCCACACATTTTAGATGTAGGATACACACTTCAACACTAATTAATTTATATTCAAACACTTTGATCAAACCTATATTGGGAATCGAACTACCAACCTTCCTTGAGCTTCTGCAATGCTTCGGCCAATGCATCTTGTTTCTTATGCCTCAGCAACTGTACCAGCAAATCAATAGTAGTGAATGGATTTACATTTAAATTTAAAGGTGAATTGTTGAAGGATGGTAATGAACCTTGCCGAGGTAATGAAGACCTCGCTCGGCCAAAAGAGAAATGAGAACGATGACGGAGCAGACAACAGCAACTACCCATGTTGGAGTAAATTCGAGAGAGCGCGGCGACGACAATGATGATTCGGTCTCTTCTACCATTTCTTCTGAATTGTAGTCTGTGAAATTAGTTTTGGAAAATGAAGGAACATAGAGTAGTTTAGAGAGATGACATTAGCCAGCTTGGAAGAGGAACAGTGTTGTGTATAAGGAGAAGAAAAGAATATGGAGTAAATTGAAGATTTGGGTTAAAGAATATAGCAAGGGTGGGAGGGAAGGTAAAGGGATAAAAGAGTATGATTGAGTGTGATGGCAATGATAGTATATGGGAGGATCAAGTAGCAGAATCTCTTAATGAGAGTTATGTGATCAGATTCTAAGAGTACTTGTGATGGAGTCGTTGAGTTTTTGGATGGTGAGTGGGATGTGGAGTTTTAGATGCAGGTTTTGACGATTAAGATTCTTTGTTTTTTTACTAGAAGGTGTAAATTTCATTAATATTAAAGCATAACAAAGGTGTACATTAAAGAACAAGCTCCCTGACCATTAGAAAAGAACAGACATCGAACATAGCGTTCATAATTCTTTTTATCAATATAGCCGTTACAGACGGTTTTGAACTCATAAATGAAACCTGTTGAAACAAATTTCGGGATGCCATATAGGCCGCCATAAATGCATGAAGGAAAGGTGAGGGGTAAGAAGGTGGTACTGGAAGTCCCAGTCCAATGCATGGACCCGGACTGCATCAGTAAAAGAAGGTACAATCTATACCAGGGACCCCTCCAAGGCCGGTCCCTAAGGCTCTGGGTGTCTAGCATTCCTCTTGGCGAGGCTGCTTATCAGCCCTCGTCAGATCATTCACCTCCTCATCGTCGAACATTGTGACATTCGCTTTCCAAGAGTCTCGGTGGTTTGATAGGCCAGTGGGATTGGGCCAAGGTGGGCCGGGTTGAGCTTGATAGGCCCACTAGGAATAGGAAACCCTAGCCCCTTGCTTCCTTCGCACGACACAAGAGCAGACACCGTGTAAGGAACGAGAGTCAGAGATTCCGATCCCGACGGCGGCTGCTTCCTCCACGGGTTTGCTAGTACGACCTCCCCTACCATGGGTAAGATAGCCCCGGATAAGTCCGGGGGTTTTGTGACGTTGATAGACGGCATGTGTCCTGTTGGCACTAGTCCACCACCGATGGTCAAAAAATTCCAAGCCAGTACCCAAAGATTCGATTTCTCTGGCGCCGAAGGGGAAGAGGAAGCCCTCGAGTCCCAATTACGCTGCGAGCCCCGAACAAAAGCGAACGGGCTCCCTGGGTCCAGTAGAGACAGCACCGATGTTCTCTCATCTCCACGGGAGCCCACGGGAGGTAAGGGTAATAACAGTGGAGCAGCTGGCGAAGTTTGAGAAAGGATATCCTCCAATCCCAACTTATGGGAGAGGGGGATCTAACTAATACAGGGGTTACCTAGGGGATTGGAGCACTGGTCGGGACTAAGCCGAGTCTTTACCTCGTGGCCAATTTTTTGAACCGACCCGGAGTGATTTGGTTAAAAAAAAATTAAACCACTCCCGGCCACGGGCTAAAAAAGGGACCTTTGAACCCGCCCGTTCGAATTATGGCCCGGTTCATCGGGTTGGACCAACCAATCCGAATTTATTAACAATTGATCATATTAACCGTAAGTAGTAGCACATATACTTTCAATAAAAAAATTCATTATTTAAAAAATCATTAAAAAGTCATCAAAAAGTGCTTACAAGCTTTCAATTTGATCGCTTCTTAATGATGAAAAAACACCCTACCATATTAAAATTTTATCAAAGGTTGAAGGATTACAAACGTCAAACAGGGAGTTCAAGTTGAACCAAAAAAAATTACGATTACAAAAGATGAGTTCAACTCAACACAAAACTATGACTTGTTTTATTACAAAATTGGTAATCATCTTCAAAATCTCAAGCTATCTTCATCTTCATATGTAAAAATAATTAAAATTGTAAGAGTATGGCCTTAGGGCTTGCACTTGTACCATATCCGAGTTGTCCGGATTATGTAGGAAACGGATCCGTCACCCGGACCGCTCACTCTGAGTTTGATACTTTTGAACTCAGGCCCGTCCCCGTAACTCATGGTGGCAAACCCACTGGGACCGTTGGACCGAGTTAACCGGATGGATTGGGTTATGGGCTAATTTTAGACACCCCTATCTTAGATTACCAACCCAATTAGTACTTGTATCAACTATTAGTTCATGTTTGTTCTAAAAAGAAAAACTATTACTTTATGACACATTTATGGAATTGAGACTTCACCTCATATAGAAACTCATATAGAAACTCATATAACGTCATTAACTATGTAGATTCGACGGACAACGGAAATTACATAAGTCAAGCACTTAAAGTTTAGTTATTAACCAAACTCACACTGTTCAACTTACTGTGTTTCAAAGAATACATATTGTTTTCATACATATATACTGCATACGTGTATAACAAAACAAATCCAAATAGACCAACATTCTCAGATACCAGTCACAGTTTCTTGATGCTTTCAGTTTCCTTACCACACAACCTAGTTGCCAAGTCTATAGGTCGCTCGTTTCCCGTGTTCATCATCTCCTTCCCCCACTCCTTGCATTTGACTTCAAGGGAACTGAAATGCGAAACCAACTAGTGCAGCAAAATCATCCTATTTGTAGATCACAGTACACAGCAGAAAAAAGATTAGCACCGTTTAGGATCCTCATGGCTTCCAAGGAGCTGGAGGAGGTGGAGGGGTCGGGAACATTGGAGGGACAGCAGAAAAGATGGTGTTCTTGTCAATTCCAATCTCCTTCTCACCAGACAAGGCCACAAGTGCTGCAACTAGACCTGCATTGCCTGCGATAGTTGGCTCTGTGTAATTATAGTTAGTCCGGACATCTCTGAAACCATCACGCTTATCTGGACCAGCTACCATGGCTCCTACTAGAGTGTTTGGGTTCGGCTTTGTAGCATCCCTCCATTTCCACCCTCCCTTGCAGTTATATTTCACCTTATTCTTTGGGATAGACGCTGCTCGATGGTGGACTCGTCTTGGATAATGATTGCCAAAACCAACAAGGTAACTCATTTTCCTAGGATTTTTGCCCAGGATGTAATCAATCTGCCAAAACATGAATAGTTAGTCACCATTACATCTCAGAATATAAGCAGCAACAAGAAATAGCAGTTCTTTACACAAAAAATTACCTGGGTCTTGGCAAAATCACGCAAAACATCAGTGGAATAGAAATTAGGCCCACAGTACCATCCCGGTGTATCTGCAGCTTCAAGATAATCACTGTATAGGGTAGCTAAGAAAGCTGCATTAACTACATACTGAAGGGGTTGAGGCCTTCCATGGTTTAGCTGGATCAGTCCACCTGTGACGAATTCCGAAAAGGTTACACTGAGATCATACAGGCACGTCGTTCTACATAACAAATGATAAACCAAGCATGAGATAGCTACCTCTAGTTCTGTTGAAGGTATTGAAAAATGGCAGGTAAGAACACATGATTATACTGGTCTGGTTATGAAAGGTCCGTAATATTTCTTCGTAAGGATACCCGGGACTCAAGAACAATCTTAAGCGACTGAGAAGCACCTACAACACAATAATAAAAATAAATACTATCACCAATGCAACAAGAGTCATCTCCAGAAAGCAACCATTAAAAAGAACTGAATTAAAACGAACCCGTCTTTGAATGGTAACTGCACAAGATTACGATAAATGTAATAAGAGACTTCACTAGTTTACCTGTGAACCAGCAAGCTTGTTGTCCCAGCTAAGAACACCATAATCCGGGCCTCCCCAGAAAGCACCAGCATGTTTAGCCAGACCAGGCATAGTAGCAAGCTGAAGGTAAGAAGAGTTGCCAGTTGCATAGTACATCCAAGCTCCACCCCAGATAAATTCATCCCAATAACCAGTGGAGTTATAGAAGATCGCTTGATCAGTACCGGTTGGACTGTATCTGCCTCGCTGATCCCTAGAGAACTTAAAGAGTGTTCCAGCACCATGGACAAGTTTTTGCGAGTATGCCTTGTTGTCCTTGAAAACAATGGACGCAGAAGCTAAGGCAGCCGCCATTTCTGCAGCAAGGTCTGAGCAACTATGGCATTGAACTACAGGTCGGTCATAATCAATGTCCTCAGGGCGCATCCAGCAATAATGATCATTAGGTGTTGTGCTCCCTCCAGAAGTATCCCCAACACCGACCTGTCAAAAGTGGGTAATTCCGTTGATCAAGCTCCATACATTTCCTTTTAATAGTCAGAGCTGGTTAGGAAAGTAGATGTTTTTCAAGGTTAAAAGGAAATGGAAAGTCCCACAAATTGATTTAAGGGTGGTAATAATGATAACAGCCTTTTTCAATTAAACTCATATCAAGTTAAATCTTTCCATTGAATTGTACAAACTAATATCTAAGCTGAAGCCAGAAACTAAAATAGATAGCAAAGTGTAATACTGTGAAACATCTATATAGTATAACATGGTATACCTGTGCTGCAATAACATCTATCGAATCTGCAGTGGAATTGAAGGTCTTGAGAATGTAATCAGTACCCCACTTAATGATTTCCTTAACATGATTAAGCTCCCCAGCAGCTTCGTATTTAGCACTGTACTCAATAACACTCCAACTCAACATGGTCATGGCAAAAGACGAAGGGAAGTTGAACTTGATGGCATCTCCAGCATCATAGAAGCCACCCACTAGATCTTTGGTAATGGTCCATGATGAGTCAGACTTGCCATCTTGGAGACCAGAGCTCCCTCTCCAGGATACATTGTTATGTTTTGGCAATTTCCCAGCTGCAATTATGGAAGATGTGAAAGAGTTAAAGCCCAATCTACAGCTTCAGCATATATATTAATATTTACCCATTTCTTTGTTTTTTAGCAGATTAAAGAGACAAAGCAATGAAATTGAACTGACAAGAGACATACACCATTGAAGGGATTTGATGCAAGCAGATAGTTACATAATATAATAACAATTCCATTACTTGTGACCAATTAGAACTAATCAAATAAAAATTGATTGATAATTCCAACCAAATCCATATCAAAAGATGACCCACTACAACTCTATCACTAAACTCGTATGAGAAGGGATTAGAGACATACATCTTTGGGCGTTGAAGAACATGAGGGCCTTGTGAAGGGCAAGAGTGTAATTATCAGGTGGCGCGTGGGCGTGGTGGTGGCGGGGCACGGTCTTGACGATGAGGGTGATGAATCCGGCGAGGAAGGCGGAGACGAGGAGCGCGCCCACCGTCCAGATGAAGATCTTGCGGCTGACGATGATGCAGCCGAGATCCACATACCTCTTCTTCTTCTGCTCGCCGGGACCCAGAAGCCAGCTCTGCTGGGTCTCGTCGAGGGGGCGAGAAAGAGCCGCCCTGTCGAAGTCCTGCAGGTTGCGGCTCCGGTCATCGTCGGTGGCTGAGTCCGCCGCGTTGATCTCAAGCGGGCCTCCCCACGGATCCCTCCCGTACATGCTCATCGGTGAAGCAGCGGCACCGGTCGATTGAGAATGGAATACCCAGATGGAAAAGATCTGTGCCCAGATCTGAGATGCGAGGTGGAAGCAGCTGGATCAGCTTCAGCTCAGCTGGAGAGAAGCGACAGTGTGGTTGTGAGAGAGAGAGAGAGAGGAGATGGGCTTGTGGCTACTTGACGGTGCCAGAAGAGTCAATACTCAATAATGTGTGTGATGATGATTGAGTTTGAGGGTTGGATTTTTTTTTTCAATGTTTTAATTTTTGTGGAATAAATGTTGGTTTGATGACACTAAAGAGTCCACTAATTGACACCAAATTACCGATTAAACAAAGGTTAAACAAAAACTATCCGTCCACGTCCAACGTACTACAACTCTTTGCCTTTCACTCGAATCACTTTTTATGAGCAATTAACTAAAGTTTGTTTGATGTGAAAGCCACCTCCCGAGCCAGTTGTCTATTGCTATTTTCATGTCACATCTTGTGTAACACTGTGATAAGTGATGGTTAGTCCATCAAAATACTTTATGTGAACAATTAATTTTGAATATTTAAGATATAACTTTAACATGTCTTATTCAGTTTTTCTAGTTTTTATAAATTTCAAGTCGGTTTGTTAGGTATTAATGAAAACGGGAATTTTTATTTTTGTTAAAGGAAATATTCATTAATAAATCTTACCAATCGAATACAAACTAAATCGTATAAGTGTTACATGTATCAGTCGTTTTCGAGAATCCGAGAAACGACCAGGGAGATGAATAGCTCTCGAGGCGGAAGATGCAACGTCTAGATAAACAAACTACTACTAGGTCGGTCTTCCTTATCGGCTCTCTGGAGAGATCCACCAATAAAGAGTCCCGACCAGACACGCCATCAGAGGCAGCAACCGCACCTACCGGATATCCGAGATTTAGGCACAGAGGAAAAAAAACTCGGATAAAAAAAACAAAATAAACAATGACGACGAGCAAGAGCTACTCGGGACCGGCCTCCGATGTACGGGCTTGGGATCGGGGAGAGGTGGACGATGCCGACGGGTGCAGATCCGATCCGCTAAGGGATGTTGCACTGGACTGGCCGGGTAAACACGAAAAGAAGGAGCACAACTGAACGACTTTGATTGTAATATTCCGACGAAAGATGGGCGCAAATCTGACCGTTTGGCCGAAGAAAGAGTGTGGCTAAGAAGCTCGGTCAAAAAAAATTGGTCGTTGTTGGGAACTGTTGTCGGTCATTCGTGGTCTCTGATGAGGCAACGAGCGATGTCGGCGTTTGAAAGGATGGACACCAGAGTCTTGCCAGATCTGTGGTGGAGAGTAGATCTGGCAAGGGGAATTCTCCGACGATGAGCAGGGGGTCGAAACTCGCGGGAGGGGGGCAAAGTGTGGTCTCTAGAGAGGTGAGGACCTGCGTGAGGTCGGAGCTCACAGGATGAGGGGACTCTGGCGGCAGCCATTAAAGAGGGGTGGACATACGGTGGTTGAGGGGACTGATCGCACCGGATCTAATAGGAGAGGAGTAGTTGAAGAGGAGAAAGGGGAGAGACTGTCGGCGGCTTACCTAGCCAAGGCCATGGTGGCTGGCGGTGGTAATGGCAGCAATTTAAAGAATGAGCAGTAGTAGGGGTTGAGGGGGGAAGACAAAGCGATGGAAGAGGGAGAATGACAAAGGCTTTGCATGCCAACTATCAAATATTTTACCAGGAAATTTTATTTGAGTACCATGAATTACGTAATTTTATCATGCTATTATGGTGTTTTTAAAGCGAAAGAGATGTTTTATTATTTAAAACAAAAGAGAAACGAGAAGAATAATGTAATAGTAGCCCTTCCTGAGACAGACTACAACTAATCCTTTAAAACAATCTGAGATATATACGAGTTTTTGAAAGCTTAGTAAACTAGAAGAGTAAAACTAGAATAGAAAATAAAATCACATTAGGCTCAATTTGAGGCCATCCATTATTGCCATTAAAATTTGTGGATCCTCCAACAGGGACCTCCAACCGGTTGAGTGACGCGTCTTGTTCGGGGATGAAGCACAAGACATGGTAGAGGGACGAGTTGTCATTCCTCTAAAGCAACTTATGACTCTTGGCGGGGCTGTTTCTCAACCCTCGCCTACACTACTTCCAACGAATCTTCCCTGGCTCACTTATAGAGGAGGTTTTCGTCAGCTCACCTCCTCTTGGGGAATCCACTAGAAACCCTTCTTGAGAATCTATTGCAATAATCCTTCCTAACCCCGAGTTAGGCTGAAAGGTGGACGTCACTGAACCTTCCTTTATCTCCCCTAAGGGACGGGTGAACCAGGTTGGATTGGAAGCCCAACTGGCCCTGGTGACTTGGGTAGAACGGTGGACCCCAGGTAATTCTGTGGCAACTAGATCAGAGCAAAACCTAAGGGAACCTTAGGAAACACCCTCGTTGTCGGAGTAGCCCACCCTAGCAGAATGGGTTTCCCGACCAAGGGGATTTCGAGTGTTTCCAAGGACAGATCGTACCTAGAATCTCCTAGTAAGGGTATCTCACAATCGTGAGCCACATGTCTCTAGCACCCATAGTTGAAGCAGAATGATGCGGGTGCATCTTAGCATTAAAAATGCCACATTTAGAGGGATTTTACTGTTGATTTTAACCCATTATTGCCTCACTCTCTCATGTTTTGCTCGTTTCTAGCGTTTTTCATGTTTTACAGGGTATAGCTTGGAAAAGGAGCGAAAACACATAAAAAAGGGGAAGAAATTCGAAAGCAGCTGACAAAGTGGTGGAGCAGAGCAGGCATCACGGATCCGTGACCGAACCCGTCACGGGTAGGGTCACGGAGCCGTGACGAAGACACAATTTGTTACAAATTGTTCTGCTCCGTCACGGATCCGTGACGGTGGCCGTGACGGAGGCCATCACGGAGCCGTGACGCACGCGCAGAACTGTTTCCCAAACTCGCTTTAAACTCGAGTTTTACCCCTTTTAAACCTAAAAATCAGCCTCCAATAGATCTAACTTGTAATTTTGAGAGCTAAGGAGGGAGGAGAGTTGAGAGCAAGCTTGAGGAGAGGATTTCCACTTGAAGAACATCATTGTAATCAAATATTGGGTATTGTATTTCTCTACTTTGGTCAATTATGAAGCTTTGTTCATGTTCATCAATGGTGTTTTCTTCTCCCTTGCTCATAAGTAACTAAAACCCCATAATCTAGGGTTATGGGGGATTAGAGATTTGCTTTCCAGTGTGTTGATTGTATGAATGAGGATTGTGTAGAATGATTTGATTTAGGGTTTGCATTTGATTTAAACGTAATGCTCTATCTCCCGGGTAGGCCTGATAGAAGGTGGGAATTGCAATCTGACACTCGTGAGAGGTGGGGTGCAATTAGGTCAGAAATCTTATACGAATTGGGTTTAAATCTAGACTAGTGATAGCTAGGTTAACACGATTGCAATAACCATAGGGTTCAAACCGAAAGTTAGAAATTATCAAAGAACGTAATGCTTTGGGTCTCCCTACATCCTGATTCGTGAGAGCTGGGTGGTTAGATTCCATTAGGGTCCGAAACAACGTGAGGAGTTAGGACTAGTTTGAGAGATAATTCGTTGCCCCTAAAATCAGAACACTTCACAATGTTCATCGCCAGTTAAATGCATTGGAAACGGTCTCTATGAACCCACAACATTAGAATACTTTTTCTCTGAATTAAAACTCTTTTAAGCTTTGTGATTACTGGTTCACTGTCATTTCGCTTACTGTTTACTTTTCATGTTTTAAAACAAAACCATCATTTCATCGAAATAGCTTGACAACGATTTTGATATAGAACGTGCTTGACTCGTGCTCCCTTGGGTACGATAATCCGGAACTTAAATTCCAAAAATACTACTTGACGACTGGTACGCTTGCTGTGTCCTTTTCTGCGTTAAAAATACAGGGTGTCAAGTTAATGGCGCCATTGCCGGGGAGAAATTAAGGCAACCTTTTCTATATAGTTTGTGTTACGACTGTTTCATTCTTTTTTGTATATATCTTTTTAGTCAATTCTTTGCAACATGACTTTCATGGATTATAATTATTGTGATATATGAAAAGCTACTGATCATTGGTTTTTGGAATGCGAGTTTCTTGTGGTTTCCGTTAATCCAAATTGGAGGGAAACTTCCTCACGATTGCCTAAAGAGGCTCAAAGGCAATTGAATGATCTCGTAGAATTGCTTAATAAGACAACCTTCAAGGAACTACCAATCGACATTGAGGATGATCATTCCAAGCACTTATGTGACACAACAGAGCAAGAAACTCCTGATTCAACTATGAGTTTAGAGGTAAGTGCGGAATGTGAGGTATCAAGTTCGTATCCCTCTTGTATTATGCCCATTCCATCTCCATATAATTTTGATGCATTGAATTCTGTAGATGTAAATAATAATTGTATAGTTGAAGAAAAGAGTTCACAAACTCTTATTGAGCCAAATCTTCCCATAGTATCCATAGAATTGGCTGACAAATCTATTAGATATCCAAGGGGTACTATGGAAGATGCTCTCAAGAAAGGGGATGTTCTTGAATCTCCCATTGATTTTATTTTGCTAGACATCGAGCATGATGTCGAAATTCCTTTTAGTGTGAGAGATTCATATTTAGATTCTATCAAATCAACTCTATATGTTCAACCTATACCATTGGTCTTTAAATTTAATATTGAGCATAGAGTTGTTAATATTAATCATGAATTTTTGGACACATTTGCTAGTCTTCAATCCCCGTTTGTGAACCATTATTCTATTTTGGTGGATGCTACTAACCCTTGTGGACAGATGCATTTTCCAATTCATGGGATTCATATCCCTATCAAGTTATGTCAAGATGAACTTGATCATAATTATTCTATTAAGGCAAGCTTGATGATGTTGGCCTTGAGTTTGGAGTTCTTACAAAACTCAAGGAAAATTTTCTTATGCTACATTGTATTCCGTCTCCTGACTTTTTATCTACACTTGAATAGGAGGACGCAATGGAAGTATGAGACGTTCGGGAGGCCTACTGATTGAGCCTCCTACCCGTCGAGCAAACGACGTTAAACAATTGCGCTTGTTGGGAGGCAACCCAATATCTCTACCCCTATTTGTTTTGTATATGCTATGTCTTGCTCTTATTTTCTGACTATTTGTGCAAGTTGGTGATACAGGATGGAAGCATGAGAATTATAATTGTATTTGTTGGCGCCGAGTTCTTGTGAACACACTTGGGCGAAGTACCTCTTCATCCATCCATGCACGAGGATTCCCACAATTGGTCCAGTTCGCATAGCGGTTCTTCGAGGGGCAGTATCTCTTCCCTTTCTATTTTTATTGTATACCGCTATTGTATTTCCTTTATGCTATCTGGTGGGCGCTGAGCGCCCGAATTGTCGTGCTGATAAAACATGCATATAAGATTTCGTGAATTGTGTATATGCTGATTATAAGTGTGGGGTTGTTAGTTATGAAGCTAGGAGCATGTGTAGGATTGAGTCGCATTGGGGACAATGTTTAGTTTTAAAGTGTGGGGTGGGGTATGTCTTGTGTCACACCCCAATTTCAGAGAACCGAACTCGGGACGCGAACATTTAAAAACATAAAAACACCTGAACCTGTTTTGAATAAAGCTTTGATATTTCCATTTAGTTCTCAAAAATATAATAATATTTACAATACAAAAACGTCCCAACAAGTGGACAAGGTACAATATCCGTCACTAGACTCAACAAAATAAAGACCAGACTCCGCTCCTAGCTCCACAAGCGTCAAGAGCTAACCTAGTCCGTCCGGTGATCAGTACCTGTAGGAAAAGCAGCTAGGGGTGAGTGTTCGCTCACCTCCACGGATAACAAACTGACTATGGCATAATTAGTAGATAAAGCCAGAAACACCAAAACCAAACCCAACACTGGGACTACAGTCCCCAACTCAAGTACCCAACTGACCCACAACCCGTTACTTTCCTCAACAGACTCAACACCCGATAAAGTAATGTAGACCCGACACAACTATCGACGACCTCCTCCAAGGACACGACAGAAAGACTACACAACGCCAAACAAGATCACAAAGGATCGCACACCAGCTGCTCAGTAACCAATCTCAATTAGGTCAGGGATCGACCTATCGCAATTCCTCGGCACGAAGTCGGATCAGGCTGTCGACCTTTCGAACTCGCAATTCATCGACACTAAGTCGGATCAGGCTGTCGACCTTTCGAACTCGCAATTCATCGACACTAAGTCGGATCAGGCTGTCGACCTTTCGAACTCGCAATTCATCGACACTAAGTCGGATCAGGCTGTCGACCTTTCGAACTCACAACTTCAGGTAACCACAATCACAATCACAGGCAAGTTCAAGCACACAGGCACTCAAGGCCACTCAAGACACCTCAACAGTCAAGACTCGGGTTCAACAACCCCACGAGCACTCACGGCCACCCAAGACACACCAACGGTCAAGACTCGGGTTCAACAACCCCACGGGCACTCACGGCCACTCAAGACACACCAACGGTCAAGACTCGGGTTCAACAACCTCACGACACTCACGGCCACCCCAAAACATCAACAGTAAGACACGGGCACTCAAGGCCACCCAAACTCAACAATAAATAACACGGCTCTCAAGGCCACCCAAGCTCAACAATAAATAACACGGGCTCTCAAGGCCACCCAAACTCAACAATAAATAACACGGGCTCTCAAGGCCACCCAAACTCAACAATAAATAACGCACAACAACCTCCGGCATACTCGATGCCTCCAACAGCCCTAAGATCACTAGTTTCACAAACAACCTCCGGGCATGGTCATATGCCTCCAGTAATTCAATTATCGCTAAGTTCTCTGTTCCTACGACACTACTAAGTGCCACATGTTTTTCTCTTAAACGCTACAACCCCGTATCATGCTTTTCTAATATTCGATAACTCACTTAACCCACGACACCCAGTGTCACATGCATTTCTATTGTTAACTTTCCCTAGTCATGGCCGAGATCCGGCTACTTTTCCCTACCTCTTGAACAGACACGATCAACTCCTAGCTGCTGACGTCCTGGCTCGCTTCCCCCTCAACTTCACGAGATTCAACCGTCTCCTCTCCCGTCACGATCGGGTCCAAAGTCTAAGATTACAAACCGTACACGAATTAATGCTAAGTTTCAAAACCTCAAAAATTAACCTCAACAACAATTTCAAATAACCACCTAAACTTCTAATCTTTGTTGCCCTTACTCTAACTAATTAGTTAGAGCGTTAACTGTATAAATGCAATACTCAAGGTAGTAGAGCAGAACCCATTTCAATTATTGTTGCTTCAATATTTAATGATATAAGATCAAGCTATATCAGAACAACTAAGCGAGGAAGAGTACACACCTTGTGTACGTGCGTAGACCAAGGCAAAAGTCAAGGTTGCTTGGTTGATCTCATCTTTTCAACAACGCAGCCACTTCCTTCCATGAATTTACATGGACATTTAATGCTCCAATAGTTCCTTGACTTTTTCACGATACAACCTCTTATTCCACAAGTCAAAAGACAAGCTTTCTCTCAGCTCACCATATTAAGCCGCCATCCTCATCAATGATCAATTGATCATGAACTACCAAAAAAATGTGGGAGAAAAGAGCACCATTTACGAGACACCCAAGAAGAAGAGCCAGATCCCCTTTTCTTCAGTTCATGCCGTCGCACAAGACAAATAAGAAAGAAACCCTACTCTTCTCTTTGTATTACTCAGCCAACACATGGAAATGGACTTAAGTGATATGTTATATGGGCTTGGTACATGGGTCCAAAATATTAGGCCCTCTCTATTTTTTTTTACAAAGGTTCCCAAAATTTTGATCCGTTTTCCCACCACGGCGTTACCAAAAAACGACCCGATTTTCAACCTTGATGTTTCGATAGCACAAAAATTAGATAAATTAAATCTTTTTACCGAGGAGGTCTTCACAACCTACCCCCTTAAGAGAATTTCGTCCTCGAAATTTTAAAACAGACGTACCTCAGGAATCGAACAACGCGGGGTACTTCGAGCGGACCTCGTCCTCACGCTCCCGCGTCGACTCAGCCCCGTGGTGCCTCCACTGCACCCATACTAGGCGGATAACCCTTCCGCGTAGGACCAGCTCCCATGGATCCATTTCCCAAACCGGTGTCTCCTTATAGGAGACATCATCAGCCACCTCGATATATGTCCACTCAATGACGTGGGAGGGGTCTGCGTTGTACTACCGCAACTGGGATACGTGGAAGACGTTATGGACTCTCCCAAGCTGCGGTGGCAACGCCAGACGATAGACCACTGCTCCCACTCTGCCCAAGATCTCGAACAGGCCTATGTACCTCGGGGCCAACTTGCCCCCGTTGCGTCTGAACCGCACCAGCCCCTTCCTCGGGCTCACCTTCCGGAACACGTGATCCCCGACTGCAAACTCAAGAGGTCGACGTCGCCTGTCGGCATAACTCTTCTACCGGCTCTGCGCGGTCCTCAACCGATCGCGTATCAGTGCGACCTTCTTCGTCGTCTCTCTGACAAGATCTGGCCACAGCAGACTCTTGTCCCCCACCTCTGCCCAACACACTGGCGATCGACACGGCCTCCCATACAACGCTTCAAACGGTGCCATCCCGATACTGGCCTGGAAGTTGTTGTTGTAGGCGAACTTGGCCAACGGCAGGTGGGTCTCCCATGATCCCCTGAAATCCAGCACACATGCCCGCAGCATGTCCTCCAATATCTGAATAGTGCGCTCAGACTGACCGTCTGTCTAGGGATGATGTGCCGTACTGAGTAGAACCTCGGTCCCCAATGCCTTCTGCAGACTCGGCCAAAATCTGGACGTGAAGCGGGGATCCCTGTCAGACACTATCAACACCGGGACCCCATGGAGACGCACTATCTCCTGAATATACAAGCTGCTTAACTTGTCGACCGAGTCAGTCATCCTCATAGCCAGGAAGTGGGCCGACTTGGTCAACCGGTTGACCACCACCCACACGGCGTCGTTTCCCTTCGGCGATCTCGGTAGTCCACACACGAAGTCCATAGTAATGTGCTCCTACTTCCACTGAGCAATCGGTAGTGGCTGTAACAATCCCGCTGGACGCTGATGCTTGGCCTTCACCTGCTGACAGACGAGGCATCTCGACACAAACTCTGCGACTGCTCTCCTCATCCCGCGCCACCAGAAGTGCCCTCTGAGGTCACGGTACATCTTGGTGCCCCCCCCCCCCCCGGGTGCACTGTAAGACGCGAGTGATGTGCCTCTCGTAACACGGCGTCTCTACAGTTAACCGGCACGAACAGTCCCTCGCGGTACCGTAACCCCCAATAAGTACTATCCTCCCAGCCCACCACCTCGTCACCCCTGACGACTCTCTCGCGGATCTCTGACGCCTCGACGTCCTCCGACTGCGCCTCCAACACTTGGGCAAGCAGCGAGGGCTGAGCCACCAATGAACACATGGCTACGCTGCCCGTAATCTCCTCTAGCTCGAGCCCGAACGTGCTCAGCTCCCCCATCATGCCCCACTCTCGGACTGATATGCTGGCGAGGCTCGGAACCGACTTCCTACTCAAGGCGTCGGCGACCACGTTCGCCTTTCCCGGATGGTAGTGTAGCTCGAAGTCGTACTCCTCGAGTAGTTCCATCCATTGTCGCTGACGCATGTTCAGGTCTCGCTGGGAAAATATGTACTTGAGGCTCTTGTGATCCGAGAACACCTGAAACCCCTCGCCATACAGATAATATCGCCAGCTCTATAGCGCAAACAGGACTGCTGCTAGCTCCAAGTCGTGGGTGGGATAGTTGCGCTCGTGCGTCTTCAACTGTCTGGAGCCATAAGCCACAACTCTGCCCAACTGCATCAGTACGCAGCCCAGTCCCTCTCCGGACGCGTCACAATAGACATCATAACCGACCCCTCGCTCGGGCACCACTAATACTGGAGCAGTAGTCAGCCGAGTCTTCAACTCCGTGAATGCCCGTTCACAGTCCTCCGTCCACACAAATCCGGTTCCCTTGCGCGTCAGCAGAGTCATTGGCACGGCTAGTCGCGTAAAATCCTGTACGAATCGCCGATAGTAGCCTGCCAATCCCAGAAAGCTGCGGATCTCGAAGACACTCGTGGGCCGTGCCCACTTCGAGACCGCGTCGATCTTCGACTGATCGACCAGGATACTGTCACGGGACACGATGTGGCCAAGGAATTTCACCTCAGAGAGCCAGAACTCGCACTTCTCCCGGTTGGCATATAGCTGATGCTCGCGCAATAGTGTCAGAACAGCCCTCAGGTGTGACTTATGCGCCGCCTCGTTCTGCGAATATATCAGGATGTCGTCCACGAATACCACCACAAACTGATCTAGGTACGGTCGGAAGATGTTGTTCATCGGGTCTATGAACGCTGCAGGTGCGTTCGTCAGTCCGAATGGCATCACCAGGAGCTCGTAGTGCCCATAGCGTGTCCAGAATGCAGTCTTTGCGACGTCCCCCTCACGGACTCGCAACTGATAATAACCGGATCGCAGATCGATCTTCGAGAAGTAGGTCACCCCTCTCAACTGGTCGAACAAGTCATCGATCCTCGGCATCGGGTATCGGTTCTTCACCGTAACCCGGTCCAGCTTCCGGTAGTCTATACACATCCGTAGCTCTCCACTCTTCTTCTTCATGAAGAGTGCTGGTGCTCCCCACGGTGATACACTCGGACGGATAAACCCCTTTTGCTGAAGCTCCTCTAGCTGACGCTTCAGCTCAGTCAACTCTGTCGGCGCAAACCGGTAAGGCGTCATCGATATCGCCGCTGTCCCCGGCACTAGGTCAATCCCGAACTCCACCTCACGAATCAGTGGCAACCCGCTCAACTCCTCAAGAAAGACCTCGGGGAACTCGCATACCACTCTCGGTAACTCTCGGCTCTGCACAGCCGGCACTTCCTCCTCAACGGACAACGCCGATAGGAGGACCCCATTCTTACTCCCCAGCACACACGTCACCTTCGAACCATCCACTGACACTGTCACTCGTCGCCTGTAGCAATCGATATTGGCTCGTTACCTCGACAGCCAATCCATTCCCAAGATCACGTCAAAGGTTGTCATTTCGTAAGTATCCTTCCCACGGATACACGCACAAGCCCAGTCGTTTCCGATCCTCACGGATCCTCGCAGTCTCTCTAAAACCTCGCTCCACTACCGCCGTCGTGCCCACCAACTCCGAACATACCCGACTCCTCGGGTTGAGGACTCGATCCAGCTTCAGGGTTCTTGAGCCCTCTCTCGAACCTCCTGTGTCAGTTCGCTTCTCTGACTTCGCAGGCACGACAGACTCTAGTCAACACCACACCACTACCAACCGGCGTGTCCAGACGCAGGGGTGGACTCAACGGCTCTAAACTCAGCCCCAACCTCTCAGCACAACTCGACGACACAAACGAGTGTGACGCCCCGGTATCCAACTGAAATAACGCTCAAAGCAGAGACCGAGAACCACTCCATTAGTTACTCTGGTAAAGTCTAGCACGAACCCTCACCCGGTCCTCTATGCATTTACTTATAACTTTCCGCAACCAAACCAGTGTTCGCTACTCGTCCCTTGCGGGAAAAGTAGTAAAGGGGGTGAGCATTATGCTCACCTCCACGGACACCCGTTCGATTATGGCATACTAGTAACGCACCAAGGACTTACCAATCTAACCAGGGCAAACCACTACCTCAAAACCTGATGCCAAACGTCACACTGCTCACGCTATCAACACCTCAAGTACTCGCTCAAGTAAGATAAACCTCGACACGGGAAACACGTCCTCAAATCAGTAATCACTAATGTTCACAACCTCAAACACCCAAATATCCGATCACGTAGAGAAACCTCAAGACGGGGATCACGCTCGCAACTGAGCACACACCATTGCTCACACTATTAAAACTTCAATTATAATAATACGTAAGCGAACCCTCAAATAAACCGCACAAACGCACACTAAGCCGCGCAACGACAAACCGAACCGTACAACGAAACAACCACGAAACAATTAAAACCGGCTTACTGGACCAGGCCGGCAACTGACCCGGGCCGTACCACCTTCCGGGCCGGCACCCAAGTCGTGTCGTGCCACCTACCGGGCCGGCACGCCAAATGGGCCGTGCCCCATTCCGAGCCAAAACAGAGGCTCCAACCACGTTTTCTATCGGGCTGGTCCAAGACCCGTCCCGTAGCGGTGATGATTTCGCACCCAACACACCGTCACGTCGATCCTAGGACACTCGCATCCTATCCTTTTTCCTAGCAACCCGCACGCTTGTGCGTCGCAGACATCTGACCACCAAACCAACGACACACTTAAAACAATTCAAGACCAAAACACAACTCACCCAAAGTCAACCACAAGCCAACGCGGCCAAACAAAACCGAAAGCCCGCCCGCCGGGCCAACCAAAATCAAAGCATACCCACCGGACCAACCAACCTACACACACGCCCACAAGGCCAACCAAAGTCGAAACACGCCCACCGGGCCAACCCACAATCAAAACACGCCCACCGGGCCAATCAACAATCACGACACGCCCACAGGGCCAATCACAATTAACACAATCAAATTTTTTTTTTGCTTTCTCCACTTCATTAAAACCTCATTTCTTGACGTCAGGTAGTTACAACCCAGTCCATGCGTCCCCGAACTACATTGTACCCACTTGATATCAACACCGTCACGCTCGACTACAGGGGCGCCCCTGAGTCGAGTCGCGACAGCTTAAAACCTTTCACGCAGCAACACACAAACAGTATGCCAGTAACCCCGTACTGCACATACACACAAACACAAGCAGGACTCACAACTCAACGGGTCTACACACGTTTCCCGACCTGCGTACCCAATGTACGACGAGACTTTACCGACTCGACTCTCCCCACCTAATTGACGGATAGTCCGAGGTATGAAACCTCGAGCTCTAATACCAAGCTGTCACGCCCCAATTTCAGAGAACCGAACTCGGGACGCGAACATTTAAAAACATAAAAACACTTGAACCTGTTTTGAATAAAATCTTTGATATTTCCATTTAGTTCTCAAAAATATAATAATATTTACAATACAAAAACGTCCCAATAAGTGGACAAGGTACAATATCCGTCACTAGACTCAACAAAATAAAGACCAGACTCCGCTCCTAGCTCCACAAGCGTCAAGAGCTAACCTAGTCCGTTCGGTGATCAGTACCTATAGGAAAAGCAGCTAGGGGTGAGCGTTCGCTCACCTCCACGGATAACAGACTGACTATGGCATAATTAGTAGATAAAGCCAGAAACACCAAAACCAAACCCAACACCGGGACTACAGTCCCCAACTCAAGTACCCAACTGACCCACAACCCGTTACTTTCCTCAACAAACTCAACACCCGGTAAAGTAATGTAGACCCGAAACAACTATCGACGACCTCCTCCAAGGACACGACAGAAAGACTACACAACGCCAAACAAGATCACAAAGGATCGCACACCAGCTGCTCAGTAACCAATCTCAATCAGGTCAGGGATCGACCTATCGCAATTCCTCGACACGAAGTCGGATCAGGCTATCGACCTTTCGAACTCGCAATTCATCGACACTAAGTCGGATCAGGCTGTCGACCTTTCGAACTCGCAATTCATCGCAATTCATCGACACTAAGTCGGATCAGGCTGTCGACCTTTCGAACTCGCAATTCATCGACACTAAGTCGGATCAGGCTGTCGACCTTTCGAACTCACAACTTCAGGTAACCACAATCACAATCACAAGCAAGTTCAAGCACACAGGCACTCAAGGCCACTCAAGACACCTCAACAGTCAAGACTCGGGTTCAACAACCCCACGAGCACTCACGGCCACCCAAGACACACCAACGGTCAAGACTCGGGTTCAACAACCCCACGGGCACTCACGGCCACTCAAGACACACCAACGGTCAAGAATCGGGTTCAACAACCCCACGGCACTCACGGCCACCCAAGACACACCAACGGTCAAGACTCGGGTTCAACAACCCCACGGGCACTCACGGCCACTCAAGACACACCAACGGTCAAGACTCGGGTTCAACAACCCCACGGCACTCACGGCCACCCCAAAACATCAACAGTAAGACACGGGCACTCAAGGCCACCCAAACTCAACAATAAATAACACGGCTCTCAAGGCCACCCAAGCTCAACAATAAATAACACGGGCTCTCAAGGCCACCCAAACTCAACAATAAATAACACGGGCTCTCAAGGCCACCCAAACTCAACAATAAATAACGCACAACAACCTCCGGCATACTCGATGCCTCCGACAGCCCTAAGATCACTAGTTTCACAAACAACCTCCGGGCATGGTCATATGCCTCCAGTAATTCAATTATCGCTAAGTTCTCTGTTCCTACGACACTACTAAGTGTCACATGTTTTTCTCTTAAACGCTACAACCCCGTATCATGCTTTTCTAATATTCGATAACTCACTTAACCCACGACACCCAGTGTCACATGCATTTCTATTGTTAACTTTCCCTAGTCATGGCCGAGATCCGGCTACTTTTCCCTACCTCTTGAACAGACACGATCAACTCCTAGCTGCTGACGTCCTGGCTCGCTTCCCCCTCAACTTCACGAGATTCAACCGTCTCCTCTCCCGTCACGATCGGGTCCAAAGTCTAAGATTACAAACCGTACACGAATTAATGCTAAGTTTCAAAACCTCAAAAATTAACCTCAACAACAATTTCAAATAACCACCTAAACTTCTAATCTTTGTTGCCCTTACTCTAACTAATTAGTTAGAGCGTTAACTGTATAAATGCAATACTCAAGGTAGTAGAGCAGAACCCATTTCAATTATTGTTGCTTCAATATTTAATGATATAAGATCAAGCTATATCAGAACAACTAAGCGAGGAAGAGTACACACCTTGTGTACGTGCGTAGACCAAGGCAAAAGTCAAGGTTGCTTGGTTGATCTCATCTTTTCAACAACGCAGCCACTTCCTTCCATGAATTTACATGGACATTTAATGCTCCAATAGTTCCTTGACTTTTTCACGATACAACCTCTTATTCCACAAGTCAAAAGACAAGCTTTCTCTCAGCTCACCATATTAAGCCGCCATCCTCATCAATGATCAATTGATCATGAACTACCAGAAAAAATGTGGGAGAAAAGAGCACCATTTCCGAGACACCCAAGAAGAAGAGCCAGATCCCCTTTTCTTCAGTTCATGCCGCCGCACAAGACAAATAAGAAAGAAACCCTACTCTTCTCTTTGTATTACTCAGCCAACACATGGAAATGGACTTAAGTGATATGTTATATGGGCTTGGTACATGGGTCCAAAATATTAGGCCCTCTCTATTTTTTTTTACAAAGGTTCCCAAAATTTTGATCCGTTTTCCCACCACGGCGTTACCAAAAAACGACCCGATTTTCAACCTTGATGTTTCGATCGCACAAAAATTAGATAAATTAAATCTTTTTACCGAGGAGGTCTTCACATCTTGCATTTTGTGTTTTCTTTTGTGTACCAATGCATCATTTCGTGTTATAAATTTTTGAAAAAATCCAAAAAAATTGAAAATTTTGAAAAAAATCAAAAAAATATTTTCTGGTGATATGTTGAGTCTAGTGTGTATGATCGTAAGGCTTCAATGATTGCACTTTACATATGCTTATTTCCTTGCATAAATCAAAGTTGTATATGAGCATTAATGAATCGAATGAGTAGTGAAAGCACATGCATTAGGAATAACTCTTCCACTTGTGTTTTGAGTGATTGCTAAACTAGTGTTGTATTCCTTTGATTTCTATGCATGGTAAATTGAGTCTAGAACTACATGTAAGATCCATTCGAGGCGAAATAAGAATAAGGAACATGGTTATTTAGGAAAGTGATTTTAGGCCATTTATGGACCGTTTGAGCTAAATTTCCTACATTTGCATGTATTACTCCATAGTCACCCAATTTGAGTCTTAGCCTTTCATTTCTAACCCGAACATTACAAACCTAGGTGCCTCTCATTTCTTTTTATATATCCTTATTATTGTTTGAACCCATACTTCCTGGCTTAGGTGCTTCATTGAGTGGGGTTGTTATTTGGGATATGGAGTGAGTGAAAGAAATAGAGAAAATATGTATATTAATATGTCATGTGATTGTATTGAGTTGAAAATTTTAGCCTTACCCCGAAAGAATAAAAAAAAGAGAAAAAATGTGGGGTAAGGTAGGAAAATACAATGGGGTTGAAAAAGAAGGTTGTGCATATTTGAAAAATAAAATAAAAATTGTCTTATGGTGCTATTATTGGTTACTCAATACAAGGAGAAAAGGTGATAGAGAATACCAAAGGTTGGTCAGGCACAAATGGGAGTTTGGGTTGAGTGATATACATTTGTGGGTGTGAGTTGAAGCACTTTGTCACGAGGTATTTATTTGAGCTTCTTTTCATATTCCGTCTTCCCTACCCTTTGCCTAGCCTTACATTACAAGCCAAATCAAAGACCTTTCTGATTCTTAAATGGTCATGATTCCTTACAATTAGTGGAGATGGGTCTAACATGATAGCATATGAACTTCTAAGCTCTATGTATAAGGAAGAGAGGAAACACATTTGTTTGAGTGAATTAGGAAATACAAGTCTCAATGGAAAGAGTCATTCTTTAATGTGAGTAGCGTCATGCTTTAATGTATTCATTGGTTTATATGTTTCTTTGATGTGTGTAAGGGTTTGTGGCATATGACGACTATGAGAAAATATTTTTGATCCTCTTTGCACAAGTATTCGACTATCATCTATTTTTTGTGTCTTTTTGCATGCATCATATAGTTTGTTTTAGGAATGCATTAGATTTAGGATTTATGCATTGCACGTGGATCTTTACTTTTTGTTGTTTTGAATAAAGGAGGCCCGGACTCCTCCTATCGAGGTGAACTTCTGGGTTTAACCGGGACATATCTTTAAAATGTTTTCTTAGTTTAGTTTTCTCGTGGCGAGAAAATTTTAAGTGTGGGGTGTTGATGTGGACATAAATTGCATCGATTCTAGATGTTTTTAGCCCACATTCTTAAGCATTTTAGTCCTGAGATTGTATAATTTGGACCACTTTTCTCTCTTTAATCGTATTGTGTCTCTTATTATGTTTTGTAGGTGATTTGATATAAAAAAGGGCTAAAATAGAGGAAACCCCGGTTTTAGGAGTTCTGGAAGCTGGATGATCTTGTGAAAAGCATAACTTCTTCATACGAACTCCGATTTCCTTGAATTTTATGTTAAATCAAAGGGAATTCAGAGATCTACAACTTTCGTCAAGGGCTCAAAGCCGTTCCGGCCCTATATCAGTCCCGTGCGAGGCTTGCAAGCTTCTAGACGGGTTTCCTCCTTTAGAAAAAAGGAAATTTTCCTATTCCAAATCCGAATTTGAGAAGGAAAAGAGGGTCTTGAAGTCCTATAAATAGAAGAGCACGAATTTAGAGAGAAATAACTTGTTTTGGGGACAATCCTAGAGAGCTAGAAGGTGAAGATTGGTGAACTTTGAAGCTTGAAGGAAGAGAAGCAACTTGGGCAAGCTTTGTATGAGAAGAGATTGTAATTCTACATTGGTATTGTATTTCCACTACTCTTTCAATATGATGATTGCTTATGAATGTATTTCTTCATCTTCATCTTCTTCTTTCTCCATGAGTAGCTAAACCCCATAATCTAGGGTTATGGGGGAGTAGAGATTTACTTTCCAATGTATTGAATGTATGAATGAATATTGTGTTGATTGATTTGATTTAGGGTTTGTATTAGATTTGAACTTAATGCTCTATCTCCCGGGTAGGCTTGATAGAAGGTGGGAATTGTAATCTAACACTCGTGAGAGGTGGGTTGCAATTGGGTCAGAAATCTTATACAAATTGGGTTTAAATCTAGACTAGTGATAGCTAGGTTTACACGATTGCAATAACCATAGGATTCAAACCGAAAGTTAGAAATTGTCAAAGAACGTAATGCTTTGGGTCTCCCTACATCCTGATTCGTGAGAGCTGGGTGGTTAGATTCCATTAGGGTCTGAAACAACGTGAGGAGTTAGGACTAGTTTGAGAGATGATTTTTTGCCCCTAAAATCAGACAACTTCATAGTGTTCATCATCGTTTAAATGCATTGAAATTGGTCTCTATGAACCCAAAAATCCTTAGATTATCTTTTTCTCTGATTCTAATCTCTTCGGTTTTACCTAAATACTTGTTCACCTTTTAATTACTTGTTTACATTTGCATGATCTTTTAAAACCAAAAATCATCTTTTTAACGAAACAGCTTAACTACGAACTTCAAATAGGAATTGCTTGTCTTGTGCTCCCTTGGGTACGATAATCCGGAACTAAAAATCCCGAAATACTACTTGATGACCGGTACGCTTGCCGTGTCCTTTTCTGCGTTAAAAACGCAGGGCGTCAAGTTAATGGAGCACGAGTCTAGCACGTTCTATATCAAAATCGTTGTCAAGCTATTTCGATGAAATGATGGTTTTGTTTTAAAACATGAAAAGTAAACAGTAAGCGAAATGACAGTGAACCAGTAATCACAAAGCTTAAAAGAGTTTTAATTCAGAGAAAAAGTATTCTAAGGTTGTGGGTTCATAGAGACCGTTTCCAATGCATTTAACTGGCGATGAACATTGTGAAGTGTTCTGATTTTAGGGGCAACGAATTATCTCTCAAACTAGTCCTAACTCCTCACGTTGTTTCGGACCCTAATGGAATCTAACCACCCAGCTCTCACGAATCAGGATGTAGGGAGACCCAAAGCATTACATTCTTTGATAATTTCTAACTTTCGGTTTGAACCCTATGGTTATTGCAATCGTGTTAACCTAGCTATCACTAGTCTAGATTTAAACCCAATTCGTATAAGATTTCTGACCTAATTGCAACCCACCTCTCACGAGTGTCAGATTGCAATTCCCACCTTCTATCAGGCCTACCCGGGAGATAGAACATTAAGTTTAAATCAAATGCAAACCCTAAATCAAATCATTCTACACAATCCTCATTCATACAATCAACACATTGGAAAGCAAATCTCTAATCCCCCATAACCCTAGATTATGGGGTTTTAGTTACTCATGAGCAAGGGAAAAGAAAACACCATTGATGAACATGAACAAAGCTTCATAATTGACCAAAGTAGAGAAATACAATACCGAATATTTGATTACAATGATGTTCTTCAAGTGGAAATCCTCTTTTCAAGCTTGCTCTCAACTCTGCTCCCTCCTTAGCTCTCAAAATTACAAGTTACATCTATTGGAGGCTGATTTTTAGGTTTAAAAGGGGTAAAACTCGAGTCTGAAGCGAGTTTGGGAAACAGTTCTGCGCGCGCGTCACGGCTCCGTGATGGCCTCCGTCACGGCCACCGTCACGGATCCGTGACGGAGCATAACGATTTGTAACAAATTGTGTCTTCGTCACGGTTCCGTGACCCTACCCGTGACGGGTTCGGTCACGGATCCGTGATGCCTGCTCTGCTCCACCACTTTGTCAGCTGCTTTTGAATTTCTTCCCTTTTTTATGTGTTTTCGCTCCTTTTCCAAGCTAAACCCTGTGAAACATGAAAAACGCTAGAAACGAGCAAAACATGAGAGAGTGAGGCAATAATGAGTTAAAATTAACAGTAAAATCCCTCTAAATGTGGCATTTTTAATGCTAAGATGCACCCTCATCACAGAACATCGGGAGTCGCTCATATTTGGGAAAAACCCATATGGGATCCTGATACTCCTGGAGTTTGAGCACCATCGAGAGGTATAGGGGAATGTGTAGTTGATGCCAAAACCGGACTCCGACCTTACCCCCCGGCAGAAGTTCTACTTGTCAACATGCACCATGACACAACCCCCGAGAGAGTCACCGACATTAATGCCTGTTATAATTGTGGAGATCTTTTTGGAGAAATCCCCACCTACAAATGGATCCTCTATATGGTTTGAGAGGGGGAAAGGTCATCCGTCGGGATGATTGTCAAGATGAGGGGTAGCTCCGAAAACACCAAGGCTTAGACCGACATACCTTATCTATTGTCGTGCGAGATGCAAAGTAGAACCCAGTCCGGCCTTCTACATTCATATATTTCTCCAAACTCTTTCACCAATTCAATCATCTTATGCTTATAATTTTCCCAATCCGATGGTTTTGGGTAGGATGAGAATTTTAATCATTTGAACGGAAGGATAAATAGGATTAAAGAGAGAAATTTGATAGTAAGAGAAAAGAATGTGTTGGATATACGTAGGGGTAAATTTCTTATTACAATAATATTTTATTATTAAGAAAATGAGTACCAACTTTTGTTGGAAGGAACGATCATTTTTTTAATTGAGCTGTCTCATGTCAAGTAGCCATTAGCAGTAGGGAGATCATCACCAACATCGAGGACGCCATGTCGAAACACCAAGTTCGACGTTCGGGTTCGAATTCGACATTGTATTCAAACGTTGATCTCCTACAATTGTCTTCAGGCTCGATACTGAAGGTAAGCTTCTCATCAGCACGGTTGAATTTGTTCCCGCTTCGGGTGCTCGTAGTTTCCCCATATGTTATATGACTAGTGTTCTAACAATCTCGATTAGGCGCCATCTAAGTGTCATTTTATGCATAACCGACCCAACTTGACGCCTAGAACAATTTTGCATAGTATAGTGACTAAATTAAAATAATTAGATGGTTGTGCAGAGTTGTTTGGTGTTGATGATATTAGGGGTTGTGCTCCTAAATTGTAGTTTTTTTTAGCGAAAGGTGCAACTTTTATATCTTAAAATCAATTACAATGTTGTAAAAACAGTAAGTAGAATCAGGGTTCCTGCGCACTGCTAGGGGATTGACCGGAGATCCGCCGGAGATCTAACAGCGCCGGAAAGATTAGCGACAACGATGAAGGCCCTTTCATTCTCTTCTTTTTGTTCGGTATTGCTGTCTAGTTATGCTACATACTGTAATCTCGTTTGTACTCAAGTTGTTAGCAAGTCAGGCAAGAGGAAACAAGGCAAGAGGAAACAAAGAGGCAGAAGTTGTTTTGGCACTCAGCGTTTTGATCCAATTTCTGGTTCAAAACCGAAGGTTGGGAAGAAAGGTCTTAGACCAGTGCCGGCGTGTCCCTCGCGTGAAAAGGAGAATCGACATGGGAAAGGACGAGAGTCACAGGTGTATCAATCTTCTGTTCTCCGATCAGAAAATCAGGGCTCCGGTCGGCAATTGTCCGATCCGCCCGCAGTCGACAAAGTCACGCCGCTGAATTCGCTGGTTCTTAATCCGGCGACCGGAGCATCGTCGGTGGTTCTTATTCCGGGGACTATCTCGCTGGAGGGATCGAAATCTTCGGAGATTTCGATTTCGAATTCGAAGCCGCGAATCATGGAGATCCCAAATTTGGATCAACATGCGATTCGCACATCTGAAGCCGCTCGCGTTTCAAGTGGAGAAGAAGGTATTAGCGAGACTGGGCCTGAGTTTTGTGGGCCGGTTGTTCTTCATGGGGCAGCCCAACCCGTTTCTGTAGGTTTGGTGGCAGCCCAAGAAAAGGTTGTTGGCCCTTTTCAATCAAAACTGGATTCAGGTTCTAAATTTTTTGTCTATAACGTGCCTTTTGCTACTTCTGATGATTGGATGCGTTCTACTTTTGGAGTATTTGGTACCATTGTATCCGCCATTGCTCTAAAACGACCTAACAGGACAGGTCATTGTTTCGGTTTTGTGGAGTTCTTGTCATCGTCATCAGCCCAGAAAGCCATTGAAAAGTATAACGGGTTTAAATACAATGGTTTTAAGCTTTTCGTAGCTTATGCTCGGCCTGAAAAGGAACCTTTTCCAGTCAAGGGCAAAGTCGTGTCAAAACAGAACATTCCGAGCTCTGTTGTTGGAGTTTCAAATTCTGATGTTTTGCAGGAGACGAATTGGAAATTGACAGATGGTACATTAGCAAAGCTGGTGCAGAATGTCGATCAGAGTTCGGTGTTTGACTGGCTGTCAGGTTTGTTTAGGGCAGAGATTGTCTCTCGCCGGGTTGCTCAGTCCTGCAGGGTTTCTGTCGATGGTGTTGTCGGTCAGGCAACGTCTCAAACGAATTCCCCTCCTGAGGTGGATCCAGTGGACGATGTGACGACAGGTTCGATGCGTTCCGACATTGTTCCTGGTTTGGGCTTTGACGCTGGTGTGGATCAGGTTGGGGGCCCGGATGTGATGACAAGTTCGGTAACTGAGGTTATTGAAGGGTTGGAGGCTCCGGTGGAGACAGCGGATAAGGAGAGTAGTCCTTGGAAGGACGCTCTCCTTCAGCCTCGTCAGAGCCGGCCTTCTACTTATACTGTTATTACTCGTTCGAGAAATCGTTCTTTGACTAGGGAACGTAATAAGAAGACAGCACCCCCCATTTCGACTCTGTGGAAATCATCTCATAAGGCGCGACATAATTCCGCTCTTTAATTGTGGATGTTTTCTTTTCCTTTTGTTTTGTTCTGTTTTGTTTTGTTGTGTTTTGGTTGGTCTGTTTTGGGTTAAGGTCAATCCTTATAGTTCCCCCTTAGCAGAACTCCTTTGTAAGCGTCTTTTCTTCACCCTGCTTCTTCTTGAATCAGGGCATTCCGTTTCTTTTTAGATTCGGTCTTATCAATAAAAATTTTCGAGCTTATCAAAAAAAAATTACAATGTTGTTCATCGAGGAACATGCTCCCCGACCATGAAAAGGACAATTTAAACGAACAATGGTTCACTGATCCTTGTAATACCAGAACTGTCACAGACGGTATTTTGGCGCCCCATGGGCACGGAAAGAAGACGGAGGGGGGAAGGGGATACCGGAAATTAGAGATCCCAACAGTGGTGATGGTGGGAGGCAAAGCATCGTCTAGGGACCCCTCCTAGGGCCAGTCCCTAATGCTCCCTTTCCTAGAGAAATCCTCGGTTCTCTATTTGGCAGGCATTGATCCTGCAAAGACAAACTCAAATAAAAGAAAAAAAGACCCTTTCGATTAGCCAAATCCATAATTGTGAAAGGGTCGGGCAGTTGCGGCGATGGAGGCCAGGGAGAAGGACGCGCCGGCTGCGGCTACAGATTCGGCGGCGGCGACTTCAGGGACAACTTTAGAGATGGCGAAGTCACCTGAGACGGCGGCAATATTAGAAGCGGCGACGACTGTAAAGATGGAAACCCCCAGGGCGACGGATTCAGAGGTGCTTCAGGGGCGGCGGCAACGGCGGCGACTATAGAGATGCCACCGGCTTCAGGCGACTTGAAGGTTGGTTGACGCCGAGGTGAGCCAAACGACAACCATAGGAATTGTAGAGGGGGAACCAAACATGATCGGGAGACGCGTCGGTGGTGGTGGGGGAGAGTCCACAGCGCGGTGGCTAGCAGCTGCCGAGAGGAACCCTAGTAGAGAAAGCTCTCGCATGAGCCGATGGGGATATGCAGAGGAGAGGGTGGAAAGAGAAGAGAAGGATAACCATAGCATAAGCTATGACAATTTTCATAGCCATAGCTATGGTGGTGCGGCGGCAGAGATTTCAAAGCCCTAGTAGAGAGTTTTTTTATTTATAATTGCTCCTGAGTTATTTGGTGTTATTTTTTTAGATATTTTAATATTTGTTTCTATTTTTAATATAATGAAATTCATATTTTGTTTCTATATATTAATATATCTATTAAAAATTTAAAAATAAAAATCCGATTAATTCACAAATGTCCTAATCATCTAATTAACGTCTAGCGATTTCCCCCGACGCCACCCGACTGTCTTGCCTCGACTGGTCGGCATGTCTTCTCGCCTGTGGGGATCCCTCCATCTCTCTTCGCCGCTGCACCCGCTGCAGTAACGACGCCAACGATGGAAGCCGTTATCCCTGACGGTGGATATGCCCTTCCTCTCCATTCCCTTCAGTATCCTGCTTTGGCTGCTAGGGACAAGGGGCGTCGTCGGCACAAACCCAAGCCTACCCAGGTTAGGCCACCCTCTCTGATCCCCCACCCCCCACCCCCGCCTATGGGACCAAGCCCGAAGGGAGGCTCCTCTCTCGCATCGACTTCTCCGATCTCGAATGCTAACCCGAAGCGGGGAAGGCCTCACGTCAACCTAAGATACCTTCCTCCCTAAGTAATGGCCTTTTGGCCTTTCCTCCCCCGAATTCTGGCGAGATGGCTCCTCCACCTAATCTCTCATCCTCCCCCATCGGCCACGACCTTGCTCTGGACTTGTTCGTTGGTGGCGAGGAGTCTAGGGTTTCATCGACCTTCGGTGTTACCCCGAACCTACCTAGGGCCCATCAATCTTCGGTGCCACCTCGACCCTGCCTAGGGTTCTACCCCGACCTTTCCTAGGGTTCATACCCCGCCCTAACCTAGGGTTTCTCCATCCCCACAAGTGGATCATGCTCTGGTTCCACCCGGCACATCAGAAGTGAAAGCGGCCCATCGGACCCTCACACCCCCTCGGCTAGGGGTAATCCGGCCTCAACCCCCTCCTTCCCCAGTGCTGCAGAAGCCGCAACCGATTTCGAGGAATGGGGACGTGACCGCACGTGAGGACTTCTCGACGATGTCAGCCCCAGGCCCTTACATCCTTGGCCCGCTACACTAGGGATAAGTTTTTCCTACCGATCCCGCCGTCGCCCGCGTTGTAGGTCGCCGTAGCGGGTACTGATCTCGCTGGGGGACCCTTGGGATGGGGGATAACCAGGCGGGGGCTGGTAAACAGCTTAGGTGTCGACGAGGTCGGTGCTAGACCCTTACACCCTTGGCCCGCTATGCTAGGGATAAGTTGATCCTGCCGACCCCAACGTCACTCGTGCGACAGCTCGCCATAGAGGGTACTGATCTCGCGACTCTAGGGCACGAAACACGCCCAAGGGCTGAAGCATCACCAGACAACCAGGCGAGGGCTGGGAAGCAACCTAGGTCTCGACGAGGTTGGCCTCAGGCCCTTACATCCTTGGCCCGCTATGCTAGGGATAAGTTGTTCCTGCCAACCCCGCCGTCGCCCGCGTTGCAGGTCGCCGTAGAGGGTAATAACCTTGCTGGTGGATTCCTTGTGATGGGGGGATGGGTCTCCTCCAGCGGCCCCAAGGTACCCCAAGCGCCCACGGGCTGAAGCATCACCAGACAACCAGGCGAGGGCTGGTAAGCGGTCTCGCGAGGAGGGATGGTAGACGCTCGGGACCCCAGGGATTGGCCCTGGGAGGGGTCCCTGTATGAGGTGTTGCCTCCCGCCTTCATCATTACCGTCGAGGTCCTTCAGAATCAACGGTACCCCGCCCCCTCTATCCGCCTTCTGCCTTTGCCCATGGGGCACCAGCTCAATACCGTCAAGGACGGTTCCATTATGAAAAGAACTGCGAGTATCTTTACATGATTTATGTCTATTCTTTGTGGTCAGAGAGTCGCTGATGCATTGTCTTGTTTCTTTTTTTATCAGCAAATTATTATTGAGGAATCAATTCTACGAATTGTAGAAAAGATCAAGAGACAAACACAATCTCTCAAGACACCCAAACCCAATACAACAACACCAACAATGGATAAGCCCATACCCACCAAAAAAATAAACTAACTTGGAAACTTGTGTTCCAAGAAACCACCCAACTAACTCAACTAACTTGGCATCTTGTTTTCCAAGAAAACATCAACTGATGAAACCCCCACTGGTTCACCAAAATACAACCAGCACAAATGAAAATCGGTACTCAATCCCAACCCCTCAAACCTAATAGAACTCCTAAGTATTCCCTTAAAACTTTTCAAAAACACCAAACCAGCTGTAAAGCTTGATAATTGGAATTTTTCAATCCAATTTTGCAGCAGCAGCATCCAATTTTTCAATCCAAATTTGTAGCAGCATCAACATCTAAACAAGGGGAGTCATTTCCTCCAACTCAAACTCAAATAGATATCTTCTTCTCCCAACCCAGCAGTGATGATCCATGCAGCTCCACACCAAACTCAAAATTAAATCAGAACCAAACATCCATACATTATTCCATTGCAACTGAAGTCTCCAAGGATCTCCCGGAGACACAACTTGTACAACAACATCAGATGCCAATTACAGCATACAATGGCACCAAAAATACCTGTGAAGGTATCAAAACCAAGACCAAATTACAACAAAACACTCAAAGCCTATACAGCAAAACTACCCCCCTCCAAAGCCTTGAGATTGAGGTAATCAGGCTAACAAGTATGAAAACCCCACACACCAATGCAAAACAACTGGTAGCTCCTAAATCCCCCAACAAAGTGCCTAGCCTCACCAACTAAAAAAACCCAAAACCATTCCCTCATCACCCCAAACCACCCCGGTACTCCTCAGTGTCTCAATGCCTTAAATTAGGAGATCTGTTCTTTTTCCTTACACAATGTAAAGGTTTCTTCAACCAGTCATCGAAGAAGAAAGGCTGCGTTTTATTGAAGATACTCCACTCCAAATTAAAGGTATAGATTTGGATATTTTGCAACATAATGCCAATAGCGCTTACCGAGTTGTTAAAGACCACATCATTTCTAGAGAGCCAGATAAACCAGAGTGACACAAAGATGACTATTCTCCATTGCTCTGCAGATTCCTTAGGACATAACTCCACCCAGAAACACAGGAAGTCCAGGAAGTTATCTGTCATCACCCCTTGATGTCCCCACCAATTAAGTAATGTTGTCCACACTAGCCATGTTCTATTACAAATGAGGAATACATGATTGATTTCCTCAAAGTCATTTGCACAGAAGGGACATAGAGTATCATTGAAGGCCAAATTTAATTCCCTGGCCTCCAGGAAAAGCTTTGTAGGAACTGCATTATGACATGCCAGCCAAGCATAGACTGAGATCTTAGGAGGTAAGAGTGGGGATCAGAGAAATTTACTCCAGGGATGATCCTGCATATCAGCTCTATCAAGATAATTGTACATTTTTCTAACATTGAAGCCTGCTTCATGAATTTTCCAAGAGATCTTGTCTTCCCCAGCATCCTGTAGCTCAAACAGATTGAGAAGGTCAGATAAAATTATGAATTGTCCCAGCTCCCAGCCTCTAAGTTCTTTCCTAAAGTGAAAGAACCATAGTCCATTGTTCCAGAAAAGAGTCACCTTTTTATGTTTATGTATACACAGATGATACAGTCTAACAAACCTAGACTTAAGGGGCTCATCTATCAACCATATATCCTCCAAAAAATTAACTCTCAAACCATTATGTACAAACCATTCCAGGCCAGCAAAACCAACAGCATTATCGAACCTTTGATCTGCCAATAGTGCCTGCACATGACTTAGAAAATTATGATTCCCAGCAATTCTGATATGTGAAAGGCCCAATCATCTGCAGACCACCCATATTTAGCACAGATCAATTTTTTCCACAAGGAGTTGGTTTCTAAGGCAAATCTCTACCACCACTGCTAACAAGGTTGTATCCAGGATATAAAGGCCTTTGATACCAAGTCCTCCTTTCTCCTTAGGTAAGCAGATCAAAACTCATTTCACTTTGTGCAATACCTTCTTTATTATTGATCCATTCCAGAGGAATCTCCTTTGCCACATCTCTATTTCTCTCAAAACTTTCTTAGGGACTTTGTATAGTGACATGTAATATAGTGGTAGAGATGATAGAGAGGATTTGATCAGAGTGATTCTCCCTCCAAAGTTGAGTGTCTTTGCTTGCCATAGATTTAACTTCTTCTTGAACTTGTTAATGATAGGAGACCAAGTTTTATACCTCTTGGGATTGGCACCCAGTTGAAAGCCAAGATAGTCCATTGGTAATTGAACTCCTTAACACCCCAAGACTGTTGTGATCTGGCTTTCCTCAACTGTATTAGCATTAAGAAGTACCACCTTGGACTTAGAAAAATTAATCTTCAAACCTGAGGCTAGCTGGAAAGCCATTAGTGAGGTTTTAAGATTCTGAACATGAGATAAATTGGCCTTTAAGAAGATGAGCGTACCATCTGCAAATTGTAGATGTGATTTCACATGACCTCCAATGCCACAGGTGATCCCTTGAAGATTGCCAGATGAAATACCTTGTTCCAACAATAAATGTAACCCTTCTGCAGCTAAGGCAAAAAGAAGAGGGGATAAGGAACTACCTTGTCTGAGCCGCCTTATGAGTTTGGAATCAAGGGAAGGTGAGCCATTAATCAGAACAGAAGCCCATGCATTGAAACAGGACCTCATCCACATACACCATTTTGTCCCAAACCCCATAAGATACATCACTAGCTCTAAATAATCCCAATCCAGGTGGTCATATGCTTTTTCAAAATCAACTTTGAGCAGAATCACTTCTTCTTTTGTAGCTTTAACTGATGTAGCACCTCAGTGGAAATTAGAATGCCATCAAGTAGTTGTCTTCCTGCTATAAAGCATGTTTGCACATCACTGAGCAATTGGTTCATCACTGTTTTGAGTATGGCTGCCAGGATTTTGGAGATGATCTTATAAATGGCCCCAACTAAACTTATAGGTCTATAATCATCAAAATTTGTGGGGCTAGTGACTTTAGGTATCAGAGTAAAGAAAGAGGAATTAATGTCTTTCCCCAAAGAGCTTGTTAAGTGAAAATGATGGCAGAAGGATAAAACATCTTGTTGAAGAAAATCCCAGCATTTTTGGAAAAACTTGAGAGTGTAGCCATCAGGTCCAGTGGCCTTATCCCCATTGCAAGCCATTACTGCAGAGAGGACTTCATCTTCAGTGAAAGGCCTCTCTAAGAATTCAGCTTTTGTTGTGGAGAGGAAGCTAAAAGGAAGCTGAGAAAGACCAACAATCATTGAGGAGCTTTTTTGTGCACTGTCTTGTTATTACACCCAATGATTAATAATATCTGCAACTTTCACTCAAAAAAACATCTAGCGATTGCTAGAAACTTTTATATGACCCAATGAATCTATGTTATATGCCAGATATTATATTATATAAAATATAATGACGAATAATGGAGTGTCAATTATTGGATATTGAATCAAGGGTTCTGGAAGCCTTAATCGACACTAATCCTGTAAAACACCCCTATAATAGAAATACAAGATTCATTCAATTCCATCCCTAAACTTAAACTACTAATTATGTAGTAAAACAAGTAAATCTCACTAAGTCATTGCAATGACACAACACAAGCATCGATTACACGTCTTAGATTTACACAATAGGAGACCAAATGAAGCAAAAAAGTAGGGGAAAGGTCGCTTCCCAACTATGGTTCACCTTTGTTTCCATCGTCCACACTGCGACTGACCTTCGTTCCCCATTCCGATCGGTGAACTTTTCGCGATTCTCAGAAACTAACGGAAACCGTCTGTTTTGACGGCACCGTCAGTATTTTCAGCGCGTGACAGTCACGTGCCTTTCCATTTTTTCGTAAATGGCCCGATTGCCCTTAGGGGAAAAGCCACATCCCAACTATGTTTCACCTTTGATTCCACCATCCTAACTGCGACTTACCTTTGATCTCAATTCCCATCTGCGAACTATTCGCTATTCTTAAAAACTATCAACCATCAACATCACGCCATACCCATCTCTCATGCTCATCTCTTGTGACCTTCTTCCCATACCCATCATATTCTTCTTCCATACTCATCCATGGTGAGCATCCATGGTGAAGCTCGGGCTAGATTTAAAAAAACTCCTCCTTTTCTTTTCATGAAAAAAAACATGCTTAAAAAAAGCCCCACACGAATTGCAGATCTGAGAAGTTCATCCCTCCATGGGCGTGAACCAAATAAGGAGATTTGGGGATTTTATTGGATGTGGTTTCAGAGTTCGTCTTCTTGGATTTGGCTCTGCAGAGTACATAATCTCGAACTCACCGATGCTCTTCGTCTCCGATGGAGCTTCAGTTCTGCAGATTTGAGATGATGAACATAGAACCACCATCGTACTCTATTTGTGTCCATATTTGGGTTTGAAAAAAAAGTATCAAAATGATAAATAAATAAAACAAAAAAGAAGAAGATTTGGGTCTGTGTTCATCGGTTGGAGATTTGGGGAAGAAGAAGAAGAAAATGTTAAAAAAATTTCAATTTTGGTTAAAAATATATATTTTTTTATAATTAAAATATGATTATTAGTGGAGAAATCTATTGAGCACCACTCTTAACATAGGAACCGTGAGAACCAATCCTACCCACACACATTTAAGATCCAACATTCACCATGATCCACATCATCACTCCAATCCAACCCCCATCCACGCCAATTTCATCTATTCTCAAACAAGCAAGGTCATAATTGTAATAGCATGGTGCCATGTGGACAATTGTACATTTTTCCCCACCAATTCACTAATTTAATATTTCCCGATTCGTTTGAACTCCGATTAACTTCAAACTTGCGCCAATATTTTTCTTTTTTCAAGGGCTTTAAATCAAGATCAGTCATGAATATATTTTGAAGCATGAAAATAAAAATTTATATCAAGGTGATAAAAATAATGTTGAGCGTTGATAAATCTTCACTAATAAATATTTTGTATCGGAGTACCAAACTAGTGCTAAATGTTGATAAAAAACATGTAATGAGGTGATAAGAAACAAATAATGAGGTGATAAAAACCATTTTCAGTTTTGATAATAAGTGTGATACACTAGAGTTTAACGTTGATAAAAAAACTTGTGATGAGGTGATAAAAAACACGTAATTCAATGATAAATCTAGTGTTCAGTGTTGATAAAACTGGTGTTCATAAAAAGCACGTGATGAGATGATACAAATCATGATCAGTTTTGGAGAATGGGGTGATAAAACCGGTGTAAAGTGTTGATAAATACAGGGTAAAGTGTTGATAAACCCAGAGCAAAGTGTTGATAAAAATTACCCATATATAATTCCATTAAAAACTAGCCCCAAAATAAATAAATAAAATCCGTGCTTCAAAAAAACATGTGATGGGGGTTATAAAACACACATAATTTGAATAATAAACCTAGTGTTTAGTGTTGATAAAACTAGTGTTCATAAAAAGCACGCGATGGGGTGATAAAATCATGATCAGTTTTGGAAAATGAGGTGATAAAACCAGTGTAAAGTGTTGATAAAACCAATGTAAAAGTGTTGATAAATCCAGAGCAACGTGCTGATAAAAATTACCCAGATTCTTTTTTACAAAAAAAACAACCCCGAAATATATATTTTTTCGTGCTTCAAAATATATTCATGACTGATCTTGAATGAAAGCCCTTAAAAAAAACTAATGACGCAAGTTTGAAGCCAATCAGAGTTCAAACGAATCGGAAAAATTAAATTAGTGAATTGGTTAAAAAAAAAATATGATAGTTTTACTAAAAAGCCCTTACCACTTACTAAAAAGTGCTGTTTTTTTGCAGTCAACAAGTCAACTACTCAATTGCATCTCATCCATCCATTCCTAAAATGAATGACTTAGATTGGTTCTCGCGGTTCCTACGTTAAAACATGGTTCTCACCAGATTTCTCCTCATGATTATTATATATACAAATATTTAAAAATCAGATTTGTTAATATCATATTATAAATAAATTTAAAAAGTTTATTTATAGATAAATTTAAAAATATATTTATTAATTTGATTTAAAACAAATCTATTTCAAGTTTGAGGGCAAATTCGTCTTTTTCCAAGCAAAACTAACGGTGTCATCCAAAATAACAGATTTTGATAGTTTTGAAGAATCGCGAATAGTTCGCAGGTTGGAATGGGGAACGAAGGTCAGTCGTAGTGTGGACGATGGAAACAAAGGTGAACCATAGTTCGGATACGGCCTTTCCCCAAAAAAGTATCACCAACTATCAGTTGGGGCTCGTAAAATGTACACTAATTAACTAGAGTCATACACAATAAGCTCACATGGGTGTGGTTTCATCATTCATGTTTCTCCTCTTTTCCTGCTTCAATTTACATACACGGTTGTTGTAAATTCCAATCAGCATATTGCAGTTTCAACATGATTAAGCTGGCTAAACATAACATGTGTTATACTAATTGACATGATAATCACGCTTCACATTGTACTAATTGCCTACATAAGTCTCCATAGGATTCCGATGGTCATAGCCAGTTTTGTGTCAGTCCTATTCACAACACACTTGGACAAACATCTAACTGATCCGCAGACAGAATTTCATCTCTACGATGACGATGACAACAACAACGACAAAGGCAGTGACATTGTTTAATTTATATAACCTTTTTCTTGCAAGCTTTGCACTGTGTCTTGAATGGCCTCTTCTAGAGGTGTGAAGACAAGCCCTAGATCAATCAGTTTCTTTGCTGCATCTTTGCATGCCGTCAACCCTGGTTGGGTTTCCCCAGCAAACCTACAAGTGGTTCTAGTTAGTAACTTGTGGCATATTCAAAAAAATATATAGGGAAAAGAAACTTCATTAGATAAAAGGGAAGATAAACATCATATGAAGCTGAAAGGGAACATTGATTAGAAGGTTTGGTTTGTGGAAGAGTTCCGAGGTTGTCTTGTTCCCTATCACATGAATGAAGGGCATAGTGTCACTGCGTGTAATGTTGGGGAAAACAGGCCTACAAAGCAGTGAACGCAAGGGTATGTATCAACCCTTCCTTAACCCCACATATACTTGATGTGAGGGCGGATCTAGTTTGCTCAAAACCAGCAAAGACTTCATATTGGAAGAGCTGAAGAATATGTACAACGATTGAACAAAACACCAAACTCAAAGTCTCAAAACATATCTAAGGGATAACCTCAATTAATACCCACTTTGACCTTTTGTTTGCAAGAACTTACCCTGTGACCTATTTTTTGTCATAAAATAACCCTGAAATTTACGTAATCTACAGAAAACAAATAATCGTTATGAAACGGTCAGTTTTTTTGCAAGAAATAATAATAAGTTTTTGCCAAAAAAATACGTCGTCTGCAGTCAGTCATTGCGAAACGGGGATAGTAGATGGGTGGTTTTTGAAAATATGCAAAAACTAACGGCATCAAAAAGGTTCGTCGTTTTTTGAATACTTCAAAAAGTTCAGGGTTAGTTTATGACAAAAAATAGGTCACATGATAAGATCTTGCAAATGCAAGGTTAAAGTGGGTGTGTTATGGGGGGTTTCCCTATATCTAAAGAATTGAGAAGTCTTGAATGATACTCTTTAGCAATAAGAAAAACTATCTTGATGTCAAATTTCCATGATATTTGGTCTTTCGAGCAAGTTGAACAATTATGAAGTTTCTTACTCATAAATGTAATGGTATAAATATAAGGGATAACCCAAAATACCACTATACACATTTAGCAAGCACATACTGTAGCCAACCTTTGTTCTAAAATACTAACGTTAAACCTTTTTTTTTTGCAATTGTTATAACTCCGCCAATTTTGACGTGAAATGCCCAAAATATCCCCGAGGAATTTGCATATACTAACTAATAGTTTTTTTAGCAACAAAGGTCGTCTACAGTTTGTTGTTGCAAGAAAGCGGATAGTAGGGGGTCCGGTTAGTATTTGAGGTTATCCCAAGAAATATGCTAAATTATCATGGGAAGTTCGTGTTTAAAATAGACAGACTTGTAACGGTTGCAAAACAAGAAGTTTAATGTTCGCTTTTGACAACAAAGGCCGTCTCGTTATACTCATCTGCGTCATCATACTTCATTGTTCATTTCCCTCTACAATCTAGACCCAAGGATATTCAGCTAACAAGAACTATCAAAGATGCATTTTTGTAGCCTTGAACTTTCAAAACAATCACTACAAGGCTAATTATACAAATCTTGTTGCTTTTCATTATCAGTCACAACCCAAGGCAACAAGGAAAGTGTAAGTTGCATATTCACAATGACAAGAAGTCATTAAGAGCACAAAATGCAAAAGCATACCTGTGAACAGGGAACTGAGGGAAGAGCTTGGATACCGTTTCAGCAAAATCACCAAACTGATAGATACCGTTGGTACAAAGATATCTACCAGAAGCAGCAGGTGTCTCGAACAGCAATACTTGTGCATTGGCCACATCTGTAACATGCACAGCCCCCAGCCAGTAATACTCCTGAGTGTCCTGTGACCCTTTGAGCAGCTCCAGCAACACAGCACAGCTAGCATTGAGACTAGGCTGCAGGAGAGGCCCGAGACAGGTCGCCGGATGGATTGCTACAAGATCAATTCCATTCTCTTCTGCAAACTCCCAAGCTGCCTTCTCTGCCAGTGTCTTAGAAACTGGGTACCACTTCTGCCAAATCAAGTTCACAAATGCAGCTTAAAAATCGATTCTTTTTGGTACATTGCAAAAACCCAGATCCAGTTTCTCAATTCAAGATGAAGTATACATAAATGCAACCCATTTTTTTTGTGTATTGCAAAAACCCAAATCCAATTTCTCAATTCAAGATGAACTATTCATAAATGCAACTAAAGACAAGTGTTTTATTATCATCAAAAATTGATTTTTTTGGTATAATGCAAAAACCCAAATTCAGTTTCTCAATTCAAACTAAATCAAAGGACAGAGAAGAGACCTGGCGTGATTTGCAGTAATCCAAGTCAGTCCAAGAAGACTCGTCGAAGGGCTGGTGAGGAGGCCAGGATGGGTTGGGGACGATGGCGGAGATGGAGGAGGTGAGGACGACGCGCCGGACCTTGGAGTCGGAGGCAGCTCGGAGGACGTTGAGGGTGCCCTGGACGGCGGGAAAGATGAGTTCGGTTTGTGGGTCCTCCGGCGGGTGGAGGGTGCAGGGAGAGGCGACGTGGAAGACGCCGGCGCAGCCGCGGATGGCGGCGGAGAGGGCGGGATGGTCGAGAAGGTGGGCGTCGAAGATGTTGAGGACGGAAGGGGAAGCGCCGGGGAGGGAGCGGAGGTGGGTGGTGTCGGAGCCGGGGAAGACGGCGGCGTGGACGGAGGTGTAGCCTTTGTCGAGCAAGGTGCGGACTATCCAGCTGCCGATGAATCCGTTGGCTCCGGTTACGCAGACGGTTTCATTCTTCATCTCGGAGCTCAATTCTGAAGGGCAGAGCAATCTCGGAGAAATGTTTGTATGTGTGTTGATGATGATGATGGTGTTGTCAGGCAGAGATGGGAGAGTTCTACTTCTGCTTTTGTTTTTGATGTTAAAGTGGCATTTAGAAAAAAAATGGATTGAAAGTGTTCCTACCAAAACCGAAATTGCAGGTAGAAGGGATAAAAGAAGGTTTCACTTGATGGTTAAAAATATCTTTGGAGATTTAATGTATAGTGGTTAATTTTCAAATTATAACTTATACTCTTTTTTTTTTTTGAAACGGGTAACCGGTGAAGTGCATTACTGTGAAAAAAGAAACCGTACAAGGTAGAGCGTAATCGCCCAGGGTTCCAGATATTTGTCCTGGCCGACCGTAGCAAGTCCAACGCTCGTGGACCCATAAAGATAGTCTACTTGACATCGTAGACAATAACTGAGGACATCCCCCTACTGACGTCTCAAAACAACGAGAAATAAAGAAAAGCAAAGTCCTAAACCAACCTAACCAAAGACTTATTCGACCTAGAAAGAAGTACAAAGCAGACCTAAAAGCTGAACGTAGTGCCTTGAATGCGGATTTCCCGAGACTCCCCAGCACTGGTAGTCCCGGGTCTGTGGGTATAGTCTATAGACGGACCCTTCCACCCCCGTCGGGTCTTCTCATTCTTCCGAAGGAGGCTGAGACGCCTCCTTCTGTGGGCCCCGAACCAGAACGACGACATGAAATATGTCGCGATCCTCATGTTGCATTATTCCGACGTCCCGAGGACGATCCCTTCGCCTGGGGTGATGGCGGCGAGCTTTTCCCCGTCGTCGACTCAGACCAGATGCCCATGACTTGACCGATCGCAGGAGCAAGGACGGTCGGGGGGAGCGGTCGGAAGCCATGGCTGCCATGGTTGATTTCGGACGAGGCGGGGTTGCCTGATTGGTTGTAACCCTTGTCGACCCTAGGTCAAATCGGCGACGAGGTGAGGGGCGGTGATCGGCTGTGTTGGGGAGCACCGACGGGGTGCGTGTGAGGCCGTCGGGACCACGAGGATGATCACGGCCACCGGCAACGTTGTCCTGGGCTGGCGAAGGCGATAGGACGCGTGCGGAGTCGCCGTGGCGCCGAAAGTGGTCGGTAGAAACAAGAGACCACTAGCGGCGGTGCGCGGGAAAGGCTGCGGCGCTGCTGAAGGGAGGAGCAGGGCGTCTGTGACGAGCAGTAAGCGGAACCACGTCGATCAAGCGTTGACCGGCAACAATGAGTTGCACCCCTTGGGTTATGGGGGGAAACCCTAAGATTTCGTTCAGAACGTTCTTTTTTCCAGATTGTTTTGAGCATGTTTTAGTACGACCAAAAGATAATTAAATAGAAACACTTATACTCTTTAAATTTTTGTATATAATAACAAGTTTGACAAATTAATTTTTAAAATATATTAAAATTTGTTAAGTGTAACTGATTTCGTCAAATATCAATCCCATCCTTATAACGTACCTCTAAAACATTCTTAAAATGACATGAAAAAATTTGATGTCATAACATAAACTTTTCGTTTATTCTCAAATCATAACTCTGACCTATCAATTTTTCTTGTTACTTACTAAACGACCGTTAAACTTGACGACGGAAAATGACAAACACTGTCGTCAACGCTATATGATATGAGAAGCAACCTTTGCTTGAGTTATGATTTGGTAATAAACGAAAAGTCAGAATTATGACATCGTGTTACCCCAAACATTTACATTTAAGGTCGTATATGTCATTGATTTGGTTAAGAACTAAGAAGGAACAAAAATGTGTTTTTTTTTTCTCTTATACGTCAAGGGATTCATTAATAGTATAGAATCGTCAAATGAAAACAATATCTTCTCTCTTTCTTTTCTCAGCTTCTCTCAAAATGAAACCTTACAATTTCTTCATTCTGCATGAGACCATGTGGATTCTTTTTCTCAGATTCGACCCACGTTGTATCCTTTTGTGAATCAACCTTAAATTTTCACCAAATAGATGGATGGTTTACGTATGAGACAATGAAAATTGAAGGCAACTACTTTTAAACTCAGCTCGGTTGATTCCGTTTTATTATAGCTGAGTAGAAGAATCTAAACTTATGATAAATTGATTTTAAACTGAAAGATTTCATAAATTCGTAAATAAGTTAGTTTAATATTTATTTGTTGGGATGATCACTGGCCGATTAATCGTGTCGATGACCATGATATCCTACCGTACCAGTAAGTCTTTATAAAGAAATTCCCATACCGTCGCTTGCTTCCAAAAAAGTGATTGGTTTTCGCATGCGATTACACTAGTCGGAGTAGGTTTTTATCAGAATAGAACGGGCCGAACATAGGCCTTTTATGAGAACAAGAATTAATTTAAAGGAAGACAGTGGTATAAAAACTAATGGGAAAATATCACATTGCTACACTAGTAAGATTTCTCGTCGGATCTCATTTCACTTTATGAAGACTAGGAAAGTGAAGGAAGTATGAAAATTTGGAGAGAAAATATTTGAAGGACAAAGAGATTAGGAAGATCTAAACATGGAGAAAAAGGTTAAAATGAGAGAGACATCCAGCAAACAGGAAAATATATTATAATCCTTATCCTTATTAATCCTTACTAATGTAATAGGAGGAAGTATGCCAGCGTGACACTATTTCTCGCACACTATTCTCCCACAGCCTTCTATCGCAAATCCTCCCCACTGAGTCCCCTTCGCCTTCCATCCATTACTCTCACGCCCCCACTCCATTCCCTTCGGCTTCCATGCATTTATCTCAGGCCGACCGTTTCTCGGTGTATTGAAGCCCGATTTCCGTTACCCTTGACCTAGGGTTAAATGCCTTCCACCATTAAATGGGTTCGGCTACTGCATATATCCATTCCTATAACCCTCATTTTCCACTCAAATTCTTCCTTCCAGTCAGTTGCGAACTCAATTCCTTCGACCCAGTTTTGTTCTGCAGGCGATTTGGCGTCCGGCTCATCGGTTAGTTTCTGTTGCTGCTTTGGTGTTTCGTGTTTTGTAATTTGGGTTTTTTCCTGAGGATTTTCGAGTAGTTTTTGCATGTTTTGTTTCTGATTGTTGTTGATTAGGGTTTCGATTATGGTTTCGATGATCTCTTTATTCTGCCCATTTGTTGTGTTGTGATTACGGCCTACACAAAGCCCTGTTAGGTTAATTGTAGGTTTCTTCCTGATTGTTGTTGATTAGGGTTTCGATTATGGTCTCGATTATCTCTTTATTCTGCCCATTTTTTGTGTTGTGATTACGGCTTACACAAAGCCCTGTTAGGTTAATTGTAGGTTTTGGTTCAGGACGTGTCTGGTCTATACATTTTATACTGATCTGGAAAAATTAGCTTGGAATACGTTAATTTGTTAGTTTTGGTACACTGGTCCTGAAATACATTGTTTATAGGGTTTGAATTTTGATGTTTGGGAACTAGAAATAATTTTTGGGTTCTCATTCTCATGTTTTAGACCTGAAATGAGATTCGCGTTTATTGCAGATCCTATACTTTCAGGTCGGATTGAGTTAAAGATTAACCTTTTTAAGCCAACAAGAGTTATTTGATATTATCACTGTATCTGATGGGTTTTTTTTAGGCTGGCTATATAGGCTTGATGTTTGTTTTGGGGTTGAAGAGTGGGTTTAGAGAAAACAGTCCCGCCGTTTACCCCGTTTTTATTTCACCCATATACATATCTTTTTTTTTTGTGGTTTCAGCCATTTTCATGCACTAACAACCGTGTATATTCTGTTGCAGCTATTTTTCCTGCGCGGACTTCGGCCACAAATAACTGGAACAGTTGCAGGTATAGTCTTTTTGGGGTGTAGTCAAAGTATGCGTCTTTCACTCCCTTAATCTATTAGGCTATAGCTCCAATTATGCATATTTGTATGAACTGTTTATGGGCTTGGATCGTTTCCATTTGTTTAGGATGTTTGAGTAAGATATTCAGCCCTCCACTGAGCATTACTGTATGATGTTTTGTATAAAACCCATTTTTCCCTAAATGAATTGAGTAGATAATATTTTTTATGTCTCTCTAGCAGTATGATGTTTGTTTTAAGAGTTTGGCCAATCAAGCTGGGTAGGCTTTTTATGCTACTTCTCTATTTTTCATATGTTTGTATACTTTTACTGATTCTATTTTTATTTTGGAGTTCACATCTTATACGTATTTTGCTTTGATGTTTTAAGTTTATTTTTGCTGATCATTTCGAGAGGGTAGGGTTTAGGGTTTAGAGAAGGTTAGCCTTATTAAATTTTCAGTCTGCATCCTAGATTTGGTATAGGCATGAACCCTGTTTATGTGGTTCAGTTTATTTGTTTCACTTCCTATTTAAAAAAAATAAATATTGTCTGATTCACAGCTAAGAAAGATGGCAATATACTACTTAAATTAGTTACCACACCGAACACTTGACATGGGAGCTTAAAATTAGTTAATGGTATACTATAGGCATTGTTGTGGTGCTGAGGTTTAGTGTATTTTTTCCCCATGTTCACTGTATATATTTAAGTTGCATGAGAAACTAGCTTCATGCTTGAGTTCACACCCTTTTAATTTGGTTCCTATTTGTACGCCACCTGCATTCTCTCCTTTTCTTTACCTTTTGAGAAGTCCAAACTGATACTATTTTTTGGTGTCTATTTTGGTGCCCCTTGGGATTGTTCTGAATGTGTGTCCATTAATTTTGGTTAGTGTGTGTGTGTCGAATTGAATCTGAGTTCTATTTGTGGGGTTGAAATGTAGCAGGAATAGTCGGGTCTCTTAGATATCACCTTGAATCTAATTGTTGTACTTACTGCCTTACTAGGTTTGCTGCTCGAAAGATAGATCTTTTAGTGGAACTGGTTTAGCAGGCTGATGGCTTTTTAGATGTTTTGTGGTGTAGAATTGAGTACTTAGTTCTTACTATTTTTTTCCTTCACCGTAACCTACCATCTGTATTTCCCTTTTTTAACGGGAGTGATGCTAAGATACTACAAATGTCTTCGCCTAATTGTAGTTGGGGGTTATTTCAAAAGGAATCAATATTTTTTGCATCTGGTCTGCTCCTATGCATTCTTAGCTATTTGTTTGCTCTGTTATGTGCTGTGTTGGTGACTGATTTTGCTGGACCGGCCTTTTGATTCCTTACCTTTTTCTTATTCGCTCCCAGGTCAAAGTTGCTACAGCCATGGAATTTGTTACTCTCAAATCCCTGACAAAGGACTCCGGGTCTGTACCCATAGAAGTTCGTGTCTGCCGACTCTGGGAATCAGTAAACCCTAACACTGATCTGCCGATGAGAATTGACATGATAGTTGCTGACTCTGAGGTACGTGACTTCGCTTATACCTATATGTGGTCCTTACTAATGTAATAGGAGGAAGTATGCTAGCGTGACACTGTTCCTCGCACACTATTCTCCCACAGCCTTCTCTCGCAAATCATCCCCACTGAGTCCCTTTCGCCTTCCATCCATTACTCTCACGCCCCCACTCCATTCCCTTCGGCTTCCATGCATTTACTCAGGTCGACCGTTTCTCGGTGTATTGAAGCCCGATTTCCGTTACCCTTGACCTAGGGTTAAATGCCTTCCACCATTAAATGGGTTCGGCTACTGCATATATCCATTCCTATAACCATCATTTCCCACTCAAATTCTTCCTTCCAGTCATTGCGAACTCAATTCCTTCGACCCAGTTTTGTTCTGCAGGCGATTTGGCGTCCGTCTCATCGGTTAGTTTCTGTTCTTGCTTTGGTGTTTCGTGTTTTGTAATTTGGGTTTTTTCCTGAGGATTTTCGAGTAGTTTTTGCATGTTTTGTTTCTGATTGTTGTTGATTAGGGTTTCGATTATGATTTTGATGATCTCTTTATTCTGCCCATTTGTTGTGTTGTGATTACGGCCTACACAAAGCCCTGTTAGGTTAATTGTAGCTTTCTTCCTGATTGTTGTTGATTAGGGTTTCGATTATGGTTTCGATTATCTCTTTATTCTGCCCATTTTTTGTGTTGTGATTACGGCTTACACAAAGCCCCGTTAGGTTAATTGTAGGTTTTGGTTCAGGACGTGTCTGGTCTATACATTTTATACTGATCTGGAAAAATTAGCTTGGAATACGTTAATTTGTTAGTTTTGGTACACTGGTCCTGAAATACATTGTTTATAGGGTTTGAATTTTGATGTTTGGGAACTAGAAATAATTTTTGGGTTCTCATTCTCATGTTTTAGACTTGAAATGAGATTCGCGTTTATTGCAGATCCTATACTTTCAGGTCGGATTGAGTTAAAGATTAACCTTTTTAAGCCAACAAGAGTTATTTGATATTATCACTGTATCTGATGGGTTTTTTTAGGCTGGCTATATAGGCTTGATGTTTGTTTTGGGGTTGAAGAGCGGGTTTAGAGAAAACAGTCCCGCCGTTTACCCCGTTTTTATTTCACCCATATACATATCTTTTTTTTTGTGGTTTCAGCCATTTTCATGCACTAACAACCGTGTATATTCTGTTGCAGCTATTTTTCCCGCACGGACTTCGGCCACAAATAACTGGAACAGTTGCAAGTATAATCTTTTTGGGGTGTAGTCAAAGTATGCATCTTTCACTCCCTTAATCTATTAGGCTATAGCTCCAATTATGCATATTTGTATGAACTGTTTATGGGCTTGGATCGTTTCCATTTGTTTAGGATGTTTGAGTAAGATATTCAGCCTTCCACTGAGCATTACTGTATGATGTTTTGTATAAAACCCATTTTTCCCTAAATGAATAGAGTAGATAATATTTTTTATGTCTCTCTAGCAGTATGATGTTTGTTTTAAGAGTTTGGCCAATCAAGCTGGGTAGGCTTTTCTGCTACTTCTCTATTTTTCATATGTTTGTATACTTTTACTGATTCTATTTTTTTTGGAGTTCACATCTTATACGTATTTTGCTTTGATGTTTTAAGTTTATTTTTGTTGATCATTTCGAGAGGGTAGGGTTTAGGGTTTAGAGAAGGTTAGCCTTATTAAATTTTCAGTCTGCATCCTAGATTTGGTATAGGCATGAACCCTGTTTATGTGGTTCAGTTTATTTGTTTCACTTCCTATTTTAAAAAAATAAATACTGTCTGATTCACAGCTAAGAAAGATGGCAATATACTACTTAAATTAGTTACCACACCGAACACTTGACATGGGAGCTTAAAATTAGTTAATGGTATACTAGAGGCATTGTTGTGGTGCTGAGGTTTAGTGTATTTTTTCCCCATGTTCACTGTATATATTTAAGTTGCATGAGAAACTAGCTTCATGCTTGAGTTCACACCCTTTTAATTTGGTTCCTATTTGTACGCCACCTGCATTCTCTCCTTTTCTTTACCTTTTGAGAAGTCCAAACTGATACTATTTTTTGGTGTCTATTTTGGTGCCCCTTGGGATTGTCCTGAATGTGTGTCCATTAATTTTGGTTAGTGTGTGTGTGTCGAATTGAATCTGAGTTCTATTTGTGGGGTTGAAATGTAGCAGGAATAGTCGGGTCTCTTAGATATCACCTTGAATCTAATTGTTGTACTTACTGCCTTACTAGGTTTGCTGCTCGAAAGATAGATCTTTTAGTGGAACTGGTTTAGCAGGCTGATGGCTTTTTAGATGCTTTGTGGTGTAGAATTGAGTACTTAGTTCTTACTATTTTTTTCCTTCACCGTAACCTACCATCTGTATTTCCCTTTTTTAACGGGAGTGATGCTAAGATACTACAAATGTCTTCGCCTAATTGTAGTTGGGGGTTATTTCAAAAGGAATCAATATTTTTTGCATCTGGTCTGCTCCTATGCATTCTTAGCTATTTGTTTGCTCTGTTATGTGCTGTGTTGGTGACTGATTTTGCTGGACCGGCCTTTTGATTCCTTACCTTTTTCTTATTCGCTCCCAGGTCAAGGTTGCTACAGCCATGGAATTTGTTACTCTCAAATCCCTGACAAAGGACTCCGGGTCTGTACCCATAGAAGTTCGTGTCTGCCGACTCTGGGAATCAGTAAACCCTAACACTGATCTGCCGACGAGCATTGACATGATAGTTGCTGACTCTGAGGTACGTGACTTCGCTCAGCCCTTTCATAGTTAAGGTGCTTATATCTAACAGTTTTTTCCCTCTGTCTAGGGGACCTATATGTGGGTCCAAGTTAAGAAGACCCTCATGAAACGATTTCGCCACCTTCTGTCGGCTGGTACGATTTATTCGTTCATGAACTTCATCGTATCCCCTGTGACTGGTCAGTACCAACCGGTAGACACACCAAAGAGAATCTTTTTCTCCCTCATCACAACGGTTAAGCGGGTATCTGCCCCAACGCTCGGGCAACAAAGTCAAACGTGAGCTTCAACTCCTCTCCCCCACGTAAGATTCTGACCAGCCTGTCGTCGGACATTTACTTAGTTTGTATTCTGCTCCATGCTTTTCCCACTTTTGAAGCAAGCTTTACCTAACACATTTTCCATAGTGGCAGCGAAGGGAAGATTAAACTTACTCTTTGGAAGACCCAGGCTGAGACGTTTGTCTCATCCCACAGGCTTGATGCTGCAACTGAACCTGTGATGGTTGTTGTCACGGCGCTGAAAATAACGCAATATGGTGGTACGTTTCACCATGCCTGGTGTTTTTTTTTTCATCGCAGTAACTTCAGTTTTTAAAATCCACTGTTATCTGACACACGTGCTACTTACCTCCCAGGTTCTTACGCTTTCAATGCGACGAGTGCAACCCAGATGTTCATCGATCTGGATTGTCCGGATGTGACTCGCGCTCGGGCTGAGCTTGCTGCTGATGAAAAACCAGTTGTTTTGCTTGGCCGGTCTCCTGGGACAACGAGCACTACTGCTGAAGCCATGTCCGAGAACCGGTTGACGATTGCTGAGATACTTGCCGTTGAGTGGAGAAATGAAGAAGAGGTTATTTGTCGCTCCTTTTCTCTCCTTTGATGCCCATTACACAATTCACTCTAACTCTGGTTTCTTAACAGGGCTACAAAATGACTTTTACGGGCTGCATTACTAAGATACTGACCCATAGTGGGTGGTTTTACCTTGGTTGCCCTGAATGCAAATCCAAGTCCCTACCCGAAGCTTATTACTACAAATGCACCACCTGTTTCGCAACAACAGACTCGCCAATGGTTTAGTATGTTTTTCTCCCTGTTTATTTCCCTAAACTCCAAGATAAGGGTAGCTTAACAACTGACGTTTTACCTCTGCCCTGTAGCTACAAAATTAACTTTACTGTTGAAGACGAGACATACACAATAATATGTACTGCTCTCAACAAAGTCGCTGAACGCATGGTTGATTCTTCGGCGAAGAAGCTGTTCAATCGCTTAGACCATGGATCGGACGCCTTTCCACAACAGATTATGGATTTGTGCGGGCAGGAGTACATTTTCAAGATTGGTCTCATGAAGTAAAACCTGAATAGAGGCAACGACTCTCTCACATTAGTTGACGTTTTCACAACTGACAAAATGGTTTGGTCCTATTCTTTGCTCTATCTCTTTATTGCTTTTGTGTTCTCCAAATTTTTTTGTACTAATGCCTGATTCTGTTGCGGTTCTCAGGCCTGCAAAGGAAGAACTTCTGCTGCTGTCCGTAAGTCACTTCCTAAATCACCCGGTGGCTTTGGCAAGAGCAAGGGAAAGGTGGATGAATACCAAACCGAAGTGATTCTAACACCTCGCAAGAGGAAGGACCGTGCTGTTTCTTCCTGCTTCTCGTGGTTCATTTAATTTTCATTTTAGTATGGACTACTTATTTCGTTGTTCTCTTTTCGCTGCACTGTTTTACCAGACTTAAGCATGTTTGCTATTGCCTATTTCATTTTCCCTATTTCGCTGAACTTTGATTCCCGAACTAAAGCATGTTTGCTTTCCACTGCCTGGACTTATTAGAAATAAATTGTTTTCCGTTTCGCATTTTTTGTGGGTCGTGCAATCCGGTTATTTGTGGTTTTCATGATTCGTCGTATGCATTATTTTTTGTTTCCAGTATGATAACATTCCCTGAATTTGTTCGTTCATTGTACGGTGTTGCAAATGGAGTCTGTAGCACGGCTCCATTTTTGCCTTTTGTGCTTGCTGTTTATGCAGCAAATACTTATTTGTCCTTACAACCCATGACTGTAAAGAAGAAAATTGTTGCCTTTTGTTCTATTTTTATCAATTACAAATTATAAATCGAAGCTTGTTGTTTGAAAACATGTATCTTAGGCTTCGTTTACCTCCCAAGTGCAAAATATGAAGTTCTTTATGTGCCTAATCCCCATGGATCAATTCATGGTCCTTCTCATAGGGAGCTGGAAAGGTTTCTTGCTCAAGGAACCTCAGGAAATAAATCAGTCAATTCTACGACATGTGATGAAATAGGTATTTTCTTCCTCCATCATCTCATTGGCAAAATTTGTGTTGCCTAACATGTTTTCTGTGATTTTATTTCCGATTTCCCTATTATGTGGTTCTATCTGGTAATGAATTTGATTAATTTATGATCATATTGCTTATTCATATATCTTTTACCTCTCTTTTTTAAAATGCATGTTCTTATATAGGGTTACGGAGTTCATACGAATGACTATGTTGAAAAACATGCACACAAAATTCTATGGACTGGGAACAAAAAGTCAATCGAAACCCACTTACCAGGAAAGTCGAAACTACTCAAAACATGATATCGATTTGTGGAACACATGATTTTGGCCATTAGCTTTGAAACAGGAAGTAGTAGATTTAAATAAAGCCTGAAGCTTCTTCAGACTTCAGCATATTTAGGTTTTGATTTGGTTTTTTTGAATTCAAGTTTTACAGTTACATTTTAGGATAATAATCCTCTAATCAACATACCCCTACCACATTAATTGCCCCAAATGTAACTGAAGCTTTAATTAACCACTACCCACTTTTAAGAATTCCATCCCTCTAGCTGTTACGATTTTTAGAATTCCCATCATAATAGGTTCAGTTTTGTAACGTCGTATTTATTGTCATTATTTTGAATCCATTATTAGTGCATGTCTCTTTAATACCTCCATTAGCTTAGTCCACCAGCTTATATAAAGGTTCCTCTAATCAGTAATTTCTATTTCTTTCTTATATTTCTCTGTCAGGTACAGCCATTTGCAGCAACTTCCTTAAGGATAAGGTATCTCATTTTTGCATGAACTTTATACAAAAACTTTTATATCTTCATTTGTTTTCGTACTGCATGGTAGTAGTAACATATGTACAAGAATTCTGTTCCCTGTTAAATTTCAAATTTGTGTGCACACTTGCTTTTTGATTGCCCAATTATTAATTTATTCCCCCTATTTCTCACATTCGGATTCAATGCTAAACATTTTGGAGCCCTTTTTATCTTGCTCAATTTTTTTTTATAGATTTCAGCTCTCTTCCCATGTATCCAATACTAAGTGGTAAAGTATATGCGATTGTCTAAATTCTACAGTTAAATCACATCGGAATAATTAACCGTCATTTAAAATATAAACTTAGTTATGTAGTAAATAGTTTTTAGGATGGTGGTATTGATATGAGAAGAAGTATAACACTAACTGTTTTTGTGGGAGATACATATCACTAATGTTGAGGTGGTACTACATACTACATGTGTTGTGGTGGTAGATGCATATGACTGATTATTGTATTCCCCCCATGTCAATTTACTTGATTCATGCTTGCTATCCGTATTCCAGTTGAAATCTTTCAATAAAAATAACTACCACAACAAATGTAGTGACATCCTTCCCATTTTCTTTTCTATTGGTTCTTGTAGTTCTTTTGAATTTGATTACCTGCTGATACATTCTGAATTTCGATATGCAATGATATATGATCTTTAAATAATGAAATAACTATTTCTGAAACATATTATTGATTATCGGGGTGACAGTAGTCACCACAAGGGATCAATATGCATCAAACTTGAATCTGAAGTAAATGAGGGAATGAAGAGAGTGGTCTTTGTTGACAAAATTGTGTTGCTATGGGACCCGTGCTTATTGAAAGAGTTGTACTTGGTAGAAGCTGTCTAATATTTAAAAATCAGTTTGTAAATCTAACGATATATTGTCCATGTTCTAGGAGCCTTGATCAGTATTTCAAGATGAAGAATCTATCAGCAAGCTCGAGCTAGGATTTGGGACTATCCACTACCTCTAACCAGTTTTAATACTTTTAAAGTTTTACTAATTATGATTCAGCCCTTTTGCGACCAAATTTATTGACTTATTTGATTTTAGAGATGAGTTTTGCTAATATGTGTATGTTAGTTATGGTGCCTTTATCATGGAAAGTTAAACATACAATTAATACGAACTTAACTACAAAGTACATGAGATGAGTGTGCCTAGAGCATAAGAGAAATGATTATTGTACTAGGGTTTGCACTGTTTTAAAGTCTTTTCTAACAATGCCTTTGTAAAGAGAACATTTTTGTTCTCTTTGACTTCTTTTTCTGTTTTTGTTCGGACTTTTGAGCTTATATTTTTGCCGATCAAATACGCAACCCGTACAACATGAGCTTGAACTTATGACTTAAATTCTTCGTTATACCATGTATATACACCCAAGACCACCCGTATTTCATCTCCCTCTTTCAGCTATGGCGACGGATCCCCCACCTTCTAGCAGCAACCTTACTAAACTGCCAAATGATATGTTGTATGTGATATTTGCGAAGTGTCTACATGAAAGCGATGCTCCATTCCATGCTATAACATCTAGGTACTGCCTACATCTTTTGCATAGTTTGATTGTGCTTTTTCCCCCTTGACTATACTGCTATTTACCTTATACTATATTTTTCCACTTGCAAGGAATTCTATGCTCTCCTCCATGAACCACGTGTGCTTAAGGCTCTAAAATTTGACTGCACTCCAGAATCCGTCTTCGTTGTCACAAAGGAAAGCTGCTCCTTGCTAAAAGATGCATTCGAGGCGGGGCAACAACTCGCGGGCTATTTTCTAGGTTTGTACCTCACCTTCAATGGGTCAGACACCGACTCTGAAACCGGCATTCAATACCTCACAGGGATGGCTGTGCAGCAAATGTGGATTTCTTGGTACATCCACGTTATGGCTTTGCTCAAGGTTGGACGTGTTTAGGAAGCTGGTCATGCACTCCAACGCTTATTCCAGGACATGGGTTATTCGAGGACAGCCTTGCTAGACTGTCGGGACCTTTTCCGCCAAATGCTTCATCCAGGAAAACATACATCCCTTGGCACAACTAACCTATGTGTGTTCAGTGGTTATGGCCATTGGCAATTTAAAACTGATGATGAAATAACGGGCCCGCGCGAATTCGACTTCCATTGTCCCTTCTGCGCGATTGACATTGAAACCTACAAACTTAAACATGCCATCGAGTAGCTTACATTTGTTTGTTTCATTTCTCCTTCACTCTGCCACTAATTTCCAATATATTATTACATGATTACTTTCTATTATTTACTCAGTTGAGTTCATTGGTCTGTTCTCTTTTTGTTAACACATTCTGCCCTCAACAGCTTCACCACGTGTATGTCATACAGGTACTCTAATTCACTATGAGCTCTGGGGATAGGGACATTGAACTAAATCGCTTGCTTTCCACCATAGCACGTTGGAACAGGCGCCAGGTAATAGATTGTACTCGCCGTCCTACGGTTGCAAACAACCCACGCTATTTTGAAGAACTTATTTATGAGCGCAATGTTGTCGCGGCCTACGCTAGGTTTCGGCGCCGACTTCGGCTTTTGCAACTTGGATTACCCTCCGCATCAACAGCAAATTACCATATGAGGGTAGAACATGTACGCAATTTCGTTAGGCGGTACATTGAACCAATGTACATACTTCCGTTGGCTATTATGCATCCGCCCACCCCGTTTCCGCTCCACGCACAACCACCTCGATTACCGTTTTGCTCCCACCCAACTATGCCAAGTCCATTACAATTATGCGCACCACCCTTACTCCACCGTGCCTACACCCATGAAAATGATGTCATATCACCTACCCTTACTCCACACAGCTACCCGTCGAACACAATCGCCCGATACTCCGTGGTGGTGGTTCAAGCGGCCCTTTACAACCCGGACATTTCCCACTATCTACTAGCGCCCTTTGTACTCAACAGGTTCTAGGCACAACCACGTTCCAAGGTATACAATTTTTCACTCATATTATTACCCTACCCACCTGCCTACCATCTTTTCTGCTAAACTATCTTCAATGTATATACAGATGAGAATGATGTCATAACAACTCCACATCCGCCAGTTGAACACACCCGCCCGATCCTCCGTGGTGGTGGTTCAAGGGGCCATGAGCACAACGGACATGTTCCACCAACAACTCCCACCCTGAGTACTCAACATGTTGTGGGCACAACCACGTTACCAGGTACACCAGTTGTCTATCGTACTTTTACCCCACCAAACTCCGGGCCCACTGTTCTGCTAACCTATCTTCGATGTGTATGCAGGTGTTGCTTTAAATAGGCCACAGTAACCTCCCAAACATCCTTCAAACCACCGCAGACCTCCTCGCCGCACTCGCACTCCAAAACGAGGTAAGTCCTTCTACCTATGCTTTATTGTTAAATCTATACGATTACTCTTATTCCCGTACCAACTACAGTTGACACTGCATGGTCGTTTGGCGCCCCAACCTGCATATGTGAAGGATGTAATGCCATGATGTGGTCAGAAGAATGCACACCAAAACATGGTTCTGGGTCAGAGCCCGTGTTCATGTTGTGCTGCTCTGCAGGCCTTGTTCGCCTACCCCTAATCCCAGAACCTCCTGATCTACTACACTCCCTACTTACACCAGGCGTTGACCCCCGCGGTACAACCTTTCGCAATGAGATACGCACTATAAATGCAATGTTCGCGATGACCTCATCTGGGGCCCAAGTGGATAACTCTATCAATAACGGCAGTGCGCCCTATGTGTATCGAGTTTGTGGCCAAAACTACCATAGACTTGGGTCCCTCTTACCACCCGGTGATAATCCCCCTCGATTTGCTCAACTGAATATATATATGACACACAACATGAAGTTGCGAACAGGCGCTCTGCACTTGGCCGAGGAACCAATGATAATGGGATAGATGATACGCTTATCCAAGATATATCCAACATGCTTGATACCCATAATGCCTTGGTTGCATCCTTCCGAACTGCTAGGGACCGTTATGAAGCCAACCCAACTGAGCCTTTTTCTCTGCGCTTGATAAACACCCGCCACAATGATGGAGTCCAATACGATCAACCTTCATAGAATGAAGTCGCTGGCCTTATTGTTGGTGACTTTGACCATACCTCATTCGAGCGTGACATTGTTGTCCATCACAACTCGACTGGGCTCCAACGTGTTACTGATCTAGACCTTCATTTTATGGCTTTTTCATATCCTCTTATCCATCCATATGGAGAAGCCGGGTTCCATAACAAGATTGCCCTTGTGCTCCCGCCAAACTCTACAGCGGCCCGCACAACTGTTACTATGCGACAATACTATGCGTACAGATTCCAACAACGTGCTAGAGAAGGTCAATAATTGATCAATGCTGGCCGCTTACTCCAACAATACAGGGTCGATGCTTACATGGAACTGGAGGAAATACGATTCCGCTATTATCGCCTTAATCAAGATGATTTGTGAGCAGTTACGTATTGCGGGCTGATGGACGCCTCAGGTCAGGGCGACACAGATGCTACTCAGTTGGGCAAAACTATTATCCTCCCATCCAGTCATACCGGAGGGCCGCGCTATCGGGTCGAAAACTATCAGGATGCCATGGCTATTTGTCGTTGGGCTGGCTACTCAGACATTATTCTTACCTTTACCTGTAACCCAAATTGGCCAGAAATCAATGCCATGCTTGGACTGATTGGACGAGAAGGCGATACTAATAGACATGATGTTACTGCCCGTGTGTTTTCAATAAAGTTGAAACACTTTATGGACGACTTGAGGAAGAAAAAACCCGTTGGCCCTGTTCTTGCATGTGAGTTCCTTCTCTTTTTCTCACTCTCAATTTTTATATGTGCCCTTACATAAAGCTAATGATCATTTTGCTATTTCCAAGGCTATACACAATTGAATTCCAAAAGAGAGGACTTCCACACGCTCACATTCTTCTGTTCCTACAATCAGGACATAAGAACCCTTCTGGGCCACAGATCGATAAATTTGTCAGTGCAGAGCTTCCTGATCCAAATGTTGATTTGCCTGGTTACAATATTGTTCACGACACAATGCTACATGGTCCGTGCGGAATTGCAAATCCCAAATCCCCATGTATAGTGAACGGTCAATGTTCCAAACATTTTCCTAAACCATGGAACCCGTCTACAACAACTGATGAAAACGGGTTCCCCGTTTATATGCGACGAGATACATCTATTACTGCGACAAAAAAAGGTCATACCCTTGACAACAGGTACCTTATGCATTCAAAACTTTTAATATCTATTGTTACAGCGTATACCTCAACTCTAAAATCCATTTACTTTACATTAACCAAATATTTGATAAACTAACCTGTTCCGTTCAGGTTTGTTATCCCTTATAATACGGACCTATCCGTGAAATATAATGCGCATATCAACGTGGAAATTTGCAATCATTCTCGCGCAATCAAGTATTTGTTCAAGTATTTGCACAAGGGATCAGACCGCGCCATAGCAACATTTGACCCATCCGATTCAACCCGTTCTAGAGATGAGATTAAGTTGTACCTAGATTGTCGTTACATATCAGCTGCTGAAGCATGTTGGCGGATTTTTAAGTTTGACATCCACCACAGGTACCCTGCTGTTGAACGCTTATAATGCCACCTACCAGGGGAGCACACAGTTGTCTTTGCTCAAGATACTACAGTTGAATCAGTTACAAGGCGCCCAAGTATCGAGCGCACTAAATTGACAGAGTGGATGAAAACAAAAAAAACGAACCCAGAGACAAGGCACCTCACGTATGCGGCTTTTCCATCTTATTATAAGTGGGATGCTAGAGAAAGGGTATGGGTACGCCGAAAAAAAGGAATTTCAGTTGGCCGTATTTATTTTTCCCATCCTGCTTCCGGCGAGAGGTTTTATCTCCGTATGCTACTAAACCATGTGACTGGGTGCACTTGCTTTGAAGATATTCGAACAGTCAACGGATTTTTCCATCCAACGTTTAAGGCTGCATGCCTTGCCTCTGGTTTGTTAGGCGATGACAGCGAATGGATCCAATGTCTTGAAGAAGCTTCTAGATGGGCCTCAGGTTCAGAATTATGCCGCCTGTTTGTCACACTACTTGTGCACTACCAAGTTATCGATGCTGCTAAACTATGAGATGCACATTTTGAATCTCTTTATGAAGATATTGCATACACCCAAAAGAAAAAATACCGTTTAGCCAACATGAACATAACGCATGAACAAATATCAGCTTTGACCCTCATTGAGATTGAACAACTACTACGTCAATAAGGAAAGTCATTGCAAGACTTTCCTGGAATGCCAGTTCCAAGGGCAGACGATCTATGTGACTTGAGCAATAGGCTGGTTTTGGAAGAGCTGGACTACAACACAGATGAACAACGTGCCATACACATGCGTTCGTTCTCAGCGCTTAATAGTTGCTAGATACGTGCATATACAACCATCATGGATTCAGTTGATAATGACAAATGTGGTTTGTTTTTCATCCAAGTTCGGGGGGAACGGGTAAAACTTTCCTATGGAATACAATAGTCACCAAATTGCGCGCTGACAAGAAAATTGTTCTACCTGTGGCCACCTCTGGCATTGCCGCCCTTATATTACCAAATGGTCGGACAGCACATTCATGATTTCGTATACCTCTGAAGCCGACGACAGAAGCAACATGTGATATACGACAGGGCACAAACTTGGCTTCCCTTTTGCAGAAGACGTCATTGATTATATGGGATGAAGCTCCTATGGCCAGCAGATTGTGCTTTGAGGCCCTGGATAGGACTCTGCGTGATATTTTGCGATACCGCTACACAGATAGCATGGACAGACCGTTTGGCGGATTGACGGTTGTGTGCGGGGGTGATTATAGACAAATTTTGTCTGTCGTTACAAAGGGTTCATGGACTAATATCATCGATGCTGCTTTAAATTCTTCGTACCTCTGGCCATCCTTCCAAGTATTTGAACTCACCCAAAATATGCGCCTCCTTACACCGGGCCTTACTGAAGCTGGTGTCGCCGAAATAACTGCTTTCGATCAGTGGATGTTGGATATTAGGAATGGTACAAAATACGAGTGCCCACAACATGAACTTATCCGTATACCACCGACAATGGTCCCCTCAACATTTCCGACAGAAGTAACAAGCCTTATCTCATCTGTTTATCCTGACTTTGTGGAACACTATACTGATCATACATACCTCTCTGAACGAGCAATCCTGACCCCCAAAAATGGCATGGTCCATGTTGTTAATGATATGATGCTTGACATGATACCTGGGGAAGGTAAATCATACTTTAGTTGCGATACAGTATGTAAGGAAAGTATGCGGGTTGAAGATGTTGACTCTTTATATCCTATAGAGTTCTTGAAGAGCTTGACATTTAACGGGGTCCCCTCCCATCACATCCGTTTGAAGATAGGCTGCCATGTTATGCTTATGCGCAATTTGAATCAATCAGAAGGATTGTGCAATGGCACACGATTGGTTGTTACTGAACTTGGAGAATGGTCTATTCGAGGGACAGTTTTATCTGGCAGCTATAAAGGTAAGGTGATGACAATCCATCGGATTATTTTGTGCCCAACTGATTCAAAATGGCCGTTTGTACTAAATCGAAGACAACTGCCCGTCGCACCGTGTTTCACAATGACAATCAACAAGAGTCAAGGGCAATCACTAAAAAATGTTGGCATTTATTTACCCCAGCAGGTTCTTCCTTCATATACTTTTTTCACTTATTGCTATACACAAGTTACATAATGCTTTCATCTAACTTGGGTTTTCCCATACAAGGTATTCGCCCATGGACAACTATATGTTGCACTTTCTCGGGTTACGTCTGTTAAAGGTTTGGTCATAGTCAATGCAGACCCTGAAGCCGAAGACACATTGTTGATAAAAAATGTTGTCTACCATGAAGCATACCGCAATTTAGCTATACTTAATCATGCTGATCGTAATGTTATGTCTTAAATTGTCAATATGGAATTTTCCCACTTGTATTCACGTTTATTTTCAAAAAAAAAAATCTGCAACCTTTGTTTGTATGAATTCTTTCCTCTTAACAAAAATAAGTTGTCAATCCACAAAACAAATTAGACAACATCAAAAAAGGAAAAAAATTGCGATTGCATTATCAAATATTATAATGTCAAACGAAATTTATTTACGAGATGTTGCAAGCAGACTTACCCTCTCTCTTCTTTGCACCATCAGTCCATCTCCCAAGTAAGATATAAGCAACCAAAGGAAGCACAACCAAGACCAGAAACAAGGCAGGTATGTCAGCTTCCCTTGGCTCGAGCATGTCCCCACCAGCATTCTCATGTCCAATTTCCTCTCAGAATCACTACCCAGAAGCTGATATCATAAAGTTTCAAGGCCAGACAACTACACCATGCAGAGACAGACCCACAACACATGCGTATATGACGGGGGTAAATGTTTGGATTGTATGATATGACGGAAAATTAAAACATAGTGTGCATGCCAAGTAACGGTACATAAATAACCTGAACGATAGACAATTAAAATTCACTAGAACACAAAAATCACTCTAATCAGAGGTGGAGGTTTATATACCATACTACAAAAATCATTAATAACATACGTTCATTGTTCAAACCAAACATGGGCAGCACAACCAAAAAGTACACATATCATCCTCATAATATTATCAACCCCAAAAACTATCAGAAAAGTCCCCACAAAATAATACTATCCATCCTTCTCATGCACCAGGACCATCACCTCTAATAAACGCCATGAATTCCCTGTCCAGCCAGGGTTTGAACGCTCCTTCGTTGTTCCGCCCCTACAACAAACATACAACCATATAGTCAAAATACCCAAACAGAATGTAAACATTTTTTTTATTACTCAGCTCAATGCACATATAACCGGTTAACTTCAAAACCATAAAAGAGTATAGCAAATGTTAGTGTACAAGAACAGCTAATATATGAATAAACCGAGGTTTTTTTTGGAAGACTTACAAAAAACCAGAATGAATAACCTCTTAATAGGTTTAGGAACTTCGGTTTATCTCCCACGCTTGCATTAATTTTAGCAACAAGCTCTGCAAATTGAACCCACATGTGGTATCATGTCAAACCAAACAAAAAAAACCCCAAAATATATGATCTGATGTACCAACCAAATTAGAAGCATGTCCATAAGAATCAACAAACTAACTGCCAACCAGTTCTAACATAATTGAGATCATAGATACCAAAATTTAAGTGCACATGTTCACTATATGCATGCCAAGATAAGAAACAATTACACAGTATAATGCACATACCTAACCAATCGTTATCATCTAAAATAACACGTTTCAAACAGAAATCGATGTACATACACATACCAAAACATTTATTATCATTCATGTATTACAGATTAAATACTTTTCATATTATCAGTAGTACATAGCATTCGACAAATCTGCATACATATTAATGATCAAACTTCGTTATTTTTGTCCAAACAAATCAATGCATTTTGAGTTCTTCATACTCCTACAATCCATCTTCTTTAATTAAACTTAACAGCTAATCATTCACCACTCAATGAAAATCAAATAATTTTGTTACCAGGGTGACGGTTCAAGTGCGACTTCATCTCCAATTCTGGCCTTTCAGAGACACGTGATCTCTTTAACGTTTCAAACTCATCCTTTATAAACGGTACTCTAACAACATTCATCAGGCCCTTCCTAAATCTTGCACTTGGATCCACCTATATTCACATACAAAATACCATGCAAACAAATAAACACATATCAGTATCTTACCCTTACCACTGATTTTGGTACACATACACCCATCAACACACAACTACAACATGCAAAATAATCGGTAGCTAGGTTTTCACTTACAGGGACATTCTGGCCTCCAGTGGAGTTGCATGTACTTGGTACACTTACAACACAGGGAATCTCCTCCGGCACGGCAGGTTCCACGGCAGGTTGGACGGCAGGTTCGCTCGTCGGGATCGGATCCGCCTCCTCATGTTCTGGTAGGTCACCATGGATCAGGGCAACGACCCGCTCTTTACGCCTCCCACTTGTGCTGTATGAGCACATGTCTGAATTAGGGCATAGATGACAGCGCCGACGAACTCCCACACGTTCTGCCAAACGAGCTGATCGTCGGACACTGCCGCTACACCCAGAACTAGCCCCTCCACTCTTCATCGTTGCCCTTCAAACCCTTCAACTCTCTACCAAGACAATGATTCCTTTCTTCACTCAGTCGTTTTCTCTTCTGACGCGTATGACTCTTATACCACACAAGCACCGTTCCGGTTTCTTAATTTGACACCCGAATCATCGCCGAAAATTCTGGGCCTCGCTCCACCCCCTCAGACGCCAATTCGCATCCACCTCAAGCACATACTCAAGGGCCCGTATAAAGCCCATACTAAAGACCAAAGTCCATTCACGCGCCCATATCAACCCAGCCACACTACCACGGGCCATTACCAATCTAACCCCATTACTGCTAATACTACAAGGCTAATAACCAAATCCCCCAACTAATAATCTCACCCAATATACATATTTTTCTTCCTACCGTATAAATTTCGTAAACACCAATTTCAGTTTACCTACTCAAATTAAAAATTTGTTAATCCGAAATCTTACTCTACTACAAATCTAATCTATTCCAAAATTTTGATGATTCAAACTAAAAATTTTAATTATCAATCGAATTTATTCTCCCGTGTTAATTACCGGTTCAAATGTCATGTACAATAACAACATTACGCCTGTCTACTACACAAATACCACAAAAATTACATCACGCCTTGCACCGCGCATCGCGCGGTGCCCCATGCCTAGTTAAGATAATAAGAGGATTTATGCCAGCGTGGCACTGTTCTCCTCCCACTATTCCTTGATACTGTATCTACAGTAAATCCTCTCCACTCACTCTCTTCATCTTCTCTCCATTAGAGCATGTACAACAGAACGGCCCTGGGTGAGGCCTTGACCCTGAGACCCTTGTGCTGACTGGACAAAAGTCAGGGAGTGGGAGTGCAGAAAAGTGGGTGTTCTACAACAGAAAGGACCTCTGAGGCCCTGGGAGTGCAGAACAGTGCTGACTGGATTATTATTTGATATTTTCGGTTTTATTTAATTCGTTATCAGAAACCGTTTAAAGTATTTATAATTTAAACAATTTTGGAAATAAATAATTAATGACAATAAATAATACATAAATAAATTTAACACGAATATAATTGAACTTTAAATTTTATTCAACCCCTTTTAATACAACCCAAAACAAAATACAAGTTCAAGAATCATCGTCTGTTGGGCCGACATCCGGTGGGGGGGGGGGGTTGTCGTCGAAGATCATCGATTTGGGCTTTAAGGGTGGCTATGAGTTGTCGCAGTTCGGACTTGAAAAACTTATGGTCTGCCATAGCCTCTTCGTCATAGGAAGATGTATCCGCCCCCAGAACCTCCTTGTAGGTGGCGAGGTTTGTTTCCCACTGTTGGGTTAATGTCTGTATCAGGCGATGCCTTTCTACATGTTGTTCGCCACGTGAACGTTCAACATCCACCCGTGAACGTTCCAGCTCGGCGAAGGCGGACATTTGGGCCGTGAGGACGGTCCCCTTCTTTGCGGCCTTCGCTGCCTTCTTCCCTTGCGGTCGGCGAGGGGGACTTGGGGCGGCCTCAGGGGATGGGGGTGTGTCGCTGAGAGGGACTTGAGTCCCCTCGTAGTTCTCGCTTCCTCCCTATTCTGGTTGTTGGGACTCACCACTGAGATGTGTGCCCTCCTCCCCTGTGCTTGTGGGTGGGGTTGAGCTGTAAGCCCCAGCCTCATCCAACCGCTGTCGTTGTTGGCGTTCTTGACGGCGGACATTTCCCATTGTGCCCTCCTGAGCAGTGAACTTCGAGACGCCCTCGAGCCTCTCCACCCAATGATCCAGGTCGAACTTTAGTGGGTGGTCTCTCACCACTTTCCATGCCTCCTCCCTCATTGCCTTCGCACGTTTCATGTGCTCTGCCTGGTTGGCGCCGCTCAGTTTCTCCTCTTTGGACCTCTTCAAATAGCCGAGGAACCTCTTTGTCTGAGAGGAACCTCTGCCCCAATGTTTCTTGATAGCTTCCCAGTGTCGCTCTAGGAAACCTCCCTTCGAGTTGTATTTCTTCGTAACTTCGCACCAGAATGTGGTGCCGGTTTGAGAGTTTCCCTTGATGGCGTCTTTTGTAGTACTCAACCAGTAAGTTATGAGGTGGTGATCCTCCTGCTTGCTGAATGTCCGGCCATCCGGTTCTGGTTCTTGGGGTTGGGCTCGGGGTTGGGCTCGGGCAGGGGCTCGGGCTCGTCGTTGGGAAGCTCCGGCAGAGGATGGTTGGGGGGTTTGTACGTCGGGTAGTGGGTGCCCCTCGTAGTTGTAAAATTGGGTTGGCATCGAGAACCCTTGCGGGGGCATCCCATACGGTGGCGTCTGGAACCCTTGTTCGTACATATCAAATTGTGATCGCACCTGAAACCCTGGCGCCATTTGATATTGTGGGGGACGGTATTGGCCTATTACAAAAAATTTATACAATAAATTAATTAACAATGCATTAATAATATAATAAATTACTAAAAAATTAAATAGAATGCATTAATATAATACATTACTAAAAAAATGAATAGAATGCATTAATACAATAAATTAATTAACAAAATTACGTTACATAAATAATAAGTTTGCACTTACCTGAACTCGACCCCGGTTGCGAGTTTGGGGAGTAGTCGCGATTGCCCGTTAGAATGTCTCTGAAACCTCGTGCCAGTTCGTCCTCGGTGAATCCTACTTCGTCACCAGCTGAATGTACACGAGACCCAGCGTCGCCCGACATTTTTCACGCGAATAATTGAAACGAGAAAGGAGAATTTGTGAAGATGAGAGTGAAGTTGGATAGTGAAAGTATAGAGTGGTGTGGAAAAAATGAGAGTGAAGATGAGTATTTATAGGGTTTGTTTTTGCTGATTTTTGAATTAAAAAAAAAATATATATATATATAGCTGTTTGTTACCGTTGCCAACGGTCGGGCCACGTGGCGCAGCCACAGGCTGCCAGCGCAGCGAGGCGCGCGGAGAGCGGGAGCGGCCAGTGAACGGGGCACGCGGAACGCGGAGCAGGGGCGGGAGCGCGATTTTGGGGAGCGGGAGCGCGTTTTTCGGCCTCCACAGCGGGACGGCCCGCGTGCCGCGGTCCTCGTGCGCGTGGAGTGGGGCGCGGGTCTGACCCATTGTACATGCTCTTAAGTCGTGCCCTTAAAAGGGAGACGATTCTTCAAACTCCAATCTCCTTTCTCATCGCTGATATGTAATGTTTTGCTTCAGCCTCGGTGTCGAAGTCCATTCCTCTGTTGACGGCTTCAGATCGGTACTCTCGGAACTCTATAACGGTGATTTCTTTAGGTTTTCGTTTTGATATTTGTGTCTCAACTCTCCGAACCCATTTCCCCAAATCGCGTATCGGCAACGAAAAATGCGATCTTCTGCACCAGTCCGGACCGTTAGGAGTTCCCTGATCGACCCCGACGGTGTCGTCTTGGTGGACCTGGTGGTGCCGGAGGGAGAGCGGGCGGCTAAGTTGATGCAGGCGGAGTCGCTCCCCAAGGCGAGGCTGACGAAGATCGATCTGGTGTGGGTTCACGTGATCAGCGAGGGGTGGGCGAGTCCGTTGAGAGGATTCATGAGGGAAGACCAGTATTTACAAAGCTTGCATTTCAATTTCATAAGAACCGAGGATGGGAGCATCGTGAACATGTTGCTTCCCATCGTGTTGGCCATCTATGATCAGGCTAAGGAGGCAATCAAGGTTTCCTCGGATGTCGTATTGGTCAGGCCTGATGGTGATTTGATTTCCATCCTCACGAGGTTAGTAGTTTTGAGTACCAAATTTTATGCTATGGTTTGATTACAAGCTAAACACAAATTATTGGTTGAGTTCAATGAGTTGAGATTAGTGCTGACAATTAACCTGCAACTTTGTCTTCAACTCAATGAGGGGGGGGGGGGGGGGGGGGGGGGGGGGGGGGGGGCATTAATGCAACAACATACCAAACAACTATCTCAAAACGGATTAGACACTAAGAAATGCTATTTCGATTTATAAAGTGAAGAGCTGGAAGAAAATAGTTTTTTCTACTATCTTATGCAACTTTTTGAATGGTTAGCACATTTAATAAAGTAAACAGAACAATCAAACACATTTGCTGATTCTGGAAGAAGACAACTATAACTTACTGTAACTACATTATAATTTCTGTAACTCAGCTAGAAGAAACGACGAAATAACCAGAAGTTTACTGCTTCGTTGTAGTAAAGAGAAAAAGCCTCAGGGTTGTGGCAATAGATTGCAAAAAAAAAAGCAGTTGTGGTGAAAGGGAAATTGACAGTCCCTGTAAAAATTAGTGAAAGGCTATTGATTGAAAGAAAAAGAAAATTGAGATTAAAAGAAAGTGTTTTAGTTACATGCTTAAAATGTGTTTTTGTTTAGTGTGTTGAAATTTGAAATTAGAATAAAGTAGTTAGATTCTTAAAATGTGTTTTTGTTTATTGATTGGTGAAGGAGAATAGAAATGTGTTTTAGTATATTGATTGTTGATTGTGCTATTGTATTTTTAGTAATTGTGTTTTCGTGACTTGGCTACATGGTGTTTGTATGATGAGCATTTTTGAGGTTTGTAGCTTCCGGACTCACATACTTTTAACCTCTATTGCAGGGCACTGTTCGCGCCTTTAGAAAGGATGAACATCCCTTTCTCTCGGTAATTGTCTGTAAAAGGTTTGTGTTTCTTATTTGAGTTTTTTCCTACAACATGTTTGCTTGATTGTTAAATGCCAATTTTTGGTTGCTGTTGATTATGTTGTATATATAGTTATATTTCTCTTTTAACAATCTAACTTACAGTTCAAGATTGTCTGGGTATTTTTGTATTGATATGTGAATAGTTAGAAATATTTTATGATTAAAACTCTTTCAAATAAAGATCATAATAAGAGGTTTTGATGGTGATTAAGTCACATGGAAAACATGTTTGTAGAGTATAGAATAATTTTTGTAGGCTTTCCTCTTCCAAACTCAATCCTTCCTACAAGATTTACCAATTATTTTATGTACTGATATAATATTTCATTATGTATTTTCTTAATTTTGTGGATGCAAGCAACATTTAGACTTTAAATTCAAGGACAATATTGATGTTGTAGTATGAGTATTTTAAATTTGTGAGAGAGGTGCCAATTAGACACAGTGGCTGGGGAAAGTCTCATGTTGATGAAGTAAGTATGTTGTACTAACTTCCAGAAGTGTGCGTGATAGTTTTGATTATACTTTCATGAACTATGGACATTCAACTACAACATATAGTTCTATCCTTAACTAGTTTAGTTTTCATGTAATTGAAATCATGAATAGCTCTAATCTGGCATAATTAGTAAAAAAAATATAAGTGAAAGCTCTCACCTTTGCATTCAAGGCGTGTTACATATAGCTTGAAATGATTGGATTTATTTGTCACTGATTCATGGTTAAGATCATCAAGTTTGAGTAATTTGTTTTACTGATATTTTTTAATGCATCATAGTCTGAACAAACAAGAAGAGGTAGAGCATTTACCATATGTTATAAGTAACCATTTTGGAAGATGATAAATACAGGTCGATGTAGAAGGTTTACTATGGTTTAATTGAGCCATTTTTTGGTATGGCTGATTTTTATATGGTGGTCATTATAGAAGCAAAAAAAAAGCAGATGAACCTAATTGAGCTCTTTTTCAGTATGGCTGGTTTTTACATGGTAGTAGTAATCATAAAAGCAAACAAGAAAACAAAATAAATAAGATGAACGTTGAAAATAATGATATTGGATTAGGATTTTGAACACACTTTTCCAAGTGCATTTCATAAATCTCAATGCTCTTCTTCTTAATCACAGATTGCTTTGTTTTTAATGATGTATGTATATAAATTAATTTAGATTTAGGTTGATTAGTATCAACTTTGATGAATTATTGATGTCAACAGTGTAACATGATTTAGGAAGTATGGTTCTCGAAGGAAAATTGATTTTAGAAGTTACTTCCTATTTATTAAATTCTGTAGATCATGTCATTGATACTTGCCTGGTTTCTTTACAGCAAGAAATTTTAACCAATTACTTCTCAAGAGACGAGGGAGCGAAGAGAAAGGTACTATGATTTTCTTCTATATTTGATGTTTTCATTTTCATTAAGACGATATAAAGAGTGGAATGCATATCTGGTTGCAAATAGGAAATGATGGTTGCAAGTAGGAAATTATAGTTTCCTTTGCATGTGTAAAGTCCCGAAAATTTAATTGTCCTTACGGGTTTTAATTGACGGGATTGGGAAGCGGTTCGAAAAGTCTGAAAAAAAATAAATTCAAAAGGCTGGACCGGGCGGGCCAGACCCGGCCCAAGCTGCAGACCCGGATAGCCCGGCCCACTTACCAGGCCCGCCTATTTAAAGGCAATTTTAGGGTTAAACCCTAAAATTCCCTTCCTCTCTCGCTACTCAGCCGCAGCCACCCTCCCTCACTCCCTTTTCTTCGTCTTCTTCGAGCCTCACCCACGCCATCTCCCTCACCTCTCCCTCTCTGGTCCCGACCCTCTCGCCGGAGCCCTCACCCACGCCGTCTCCGACCACCTTTTCCCTCTCCGTCCAGCCACCACCACGCCGCAGTCGACCCTCCCTCTTCTCCGTCCAACCACGACCACGTCGCCCCGTCTCCGTTCTTCTCCGGCTCGAACCGCCGCCCTCGCTCTCACCGTCCTCTCACCATCTTCGACCGGCCTGGTTCGCCGGCCACGTTTCTCCAGCCTCGTCTCCCACCTCTCTCGGATCTGAGCCGCCACGACCTCGAACCCGAGCCCCGCCCCTCTCCCTTGTCTACTCGGACCTGACCAACCGTCGCCGACCGTTCCCTGCCGTCCCCGAGCTCCTCTCGCCTCTCTCTCCCGAGGGTCCGCCGCCTCCTCTCGTCGTCGGAACCCTCGAACCCGAGCCCCGTCGTCCCAGATCTGAGACGGGTGAGGGGCCACCGTGCCACGCCGTGCTCCGCCGCCACGCCCGGCACCGCGACCACCTCCCGCCGCCCTTATCTCCCCTACGGTGAGCCACCACCGTGAGTTCCCGGCCGGCTTTATCGCCGTCGAGGGTCGTCGGAGTTTCTGACCGAGCCCTCCCTTTCGTTGTTTTGTTTTCGACTTAGGTTAAATCTGTTAATGTTAAAGCTGTTAATGTTAAATCCGTTAGTGTTAAATCTGTTAGTGTTGAATCTATAAATGTTGAATCTATTAATACGAAACAACTGTGAATTTTTGGATCTGTTTAGTGGAATCAAAATCAGGTTTTTTTTTGGAAAGAAAAGTTGTAAAACGAAAAATCAGATTAAAGAAAAAAGGGGTTTAAAATAAAAAGGGAAATAAAATCAATTTGGGTTTTAAAAACGGTTTTAAATCGAGGAGTTGAGAATCAGATTTGTTAGGAAATAAACTAAAACGTCGGAAATAAAACTTGGGTTTTAGAAAGTCGATTTAAGGGAACAATCAGATTTGATTTAAAATGGATCTTGATCCGTTGAGCGTGGAACGAATAATCGGGCTGTTAAAATGGATTGCAATTTGGGTTTAAAAAGGAACAAAAGCAGACCGCTGAATCGGACCTCGGGATTCGTGCATTGGGACTGTGCCTCGCATGCACCGGTTTCGGTGCTCGGGTACTCAACCCGATTCACCGTGACCCCGCTTTTATCCCGCTTGAGTTTAAAGGACAACTGTCGGTTTTAAAACTGGAATAATTGTGACCTTTAGATTAACCTGGGAACCGCCTCTGATTTATGGCTTTCGTGTTATCCTTAGCGTCCGGCTTCGATCGAAGTGAAGCTCGGAGGTAGCGAGCCAGAACGTCAGCAGCTAGGAAGCGTAGCGGTTGCTCTTTAGTTGAGGTAGGGAAAAGTAGCCGGATCTCGGCCCTGATTAGGGAAAGTTAATAGGAGAATTGCATGTGACACCGGGGTGTCGTGAGTTGAGTAGAATTATTTAAATATTAGAAAAGCATGATACGGGCTTGTAGCGTTTATGAGAAAAGCATGTGACACTTAGTAGTGTCGTAGGATCAGAGAACTTAGCGATAATTGAATTACTGGAGGCATATGACCATGCCCGGAGGTTGATTGTGAAACTGTTGATATTAGGACTGTTGGAGGCTTGGGTTAAGCCGGATGTTGATTGTTTATTTTGGCGTCTTGGGTGGCCTTGAGAGCCCGTGTATTATTATGGTTGAGTCTTGGGTGGCCATGAGAGCCCGTGTTGTTAATCGTGTTTGGGTGGCCATGAGAGCCCGTACTTTACTGTTGGTGTTTTAGCTGGCTTACGAGTTAGAGTCTCGGTAAGTTGCAAGCGTGTTTTATTGTTGAGTTTTGGGTGGCCATGAGTGCCCGTGGGGTTGTTGAAACCGTGTCTTTACCTTTGGTGTTTTGGGTGGCCTTGAGAGCCCGTGTACTGAGGTTGGTGTCTTTGGCTGGCCTGACTGAGTTAGAGTCTCGGGGGGTTGTAAGCTTTCTTTAGCTGGCTTACGAGTTAGAGTCTCGGTAAGTTGCAGGCGTGTTTTATGGTTGGTGTCTTGGGAGGCCGTGAGTGCCTGTGGGGTTGTTGAGTCCGTGTCTTACTTTCGGTGGGTCTTGGGAGGCCGTGAGTGCCTGTGGGGCGGTTGAGTTCGAGTTTTACTGTTGGTGTCTTGGTGGCCATGAGTGCCTGTGAGTGTTGAACTTGTGTTGTCACTGGTTGTTGAACTTGCTTGTGATTGTGATTATGTTTGTGGTTACCGGAGGTTGGGGGCCCGCTTCCTGAAACGGGGGTCCACGAGCACACGCGTCTGCATGTTCAGACGGGGTAGGGGGCCCGCCCGCCAATAAAGGGGTCCTGGCCTCGCGTGTGTGGTTTGTGTTTGTGAGCATACCTTGGCTGGCTTATGGGTTAGAGTCCTAGTAAGTTGCAGCATTTTCAGGCTGGCTTATGGGTTAGAGTCCCAGTAAGTTGCAGCATTTTCCGGCTGGCTTATGGGTTAGAGTCCCGGTAAGTTGCAGCATTCTTGGGTTGGCCTGATCGGGTTAGAGTCCCGGGAGGGCGTTCTTGGCAGCTGGTTTGCGATCCTTTGTGATCTTGTTTTGGTGTGCGATCCTTTGTGATCTTGGTTGGTGTGTGATCCCTTGTGATGCTGTTTGGTGTTGCGTACTTTCTTTTGAGTCCTTGGAAGATGTCGTCAATCGTTGTGGCAGGTCTACTTTACGTGTCAGAGTGTTGAGTCGTTCGAGGAAGGTCACCGTGGGTGTTTGTTCAGTCAGAGTACTTGGGTTGGGGATGGTGTTCCCCGGTGTTGAGTCGTTGTTGGTGTTACTTGCTTTGCCTGCTAATTATGCCGTAGTCAGTCTGTTATCCGTGGTGGTGAGCGAACGCTCACCTCTAGCTGCTTTTCCTACAGGTACTGTTCGTGGGATGGACTAGGTGAGCTCTCGAAGCTTGTGGAGCTAGGATCGGAGTCCGGGTTTTGGCTTTTGAGTCTAGTGACGGATACCTTGTACTTTTGTCCACTTGTTGTGACGTGTTTTAAACTGTAATTATTATTTTGTTGAACTAAATTGGTATTTTTAAAGTGGTTTATTGAAAACAGGTTTCAAGTGCGTTTATGTTTTTAAAACGTTCGCGTCCCGAGTTCGGTTTACTGAAATTGGGGCGTGACAACATGTCTACATGTCTTCGAGGAATGAAAATTGAAGCTGCTTTAATCCTTATTTTTCTATAAAAAAAAGTTAATTATCATGAGTTCCATTGCAATTTGTATTATCCGACTTCAATTGATTTGGTGCTGATTTAAGAAAATGTCTTTAAACTTATAGCATTTCAACCTTTCAAATATACTTATAACTATGAAAGAAAACTATACAGTAACCATCTAGAGTAAGCCAATAATGCTAATATTAATAGAAGAACTGGTATGTATATTTTGGTTCTGAAAAATTTATATTTGAACTTCTGTTTCCCTTTTTGGGGTTAGTTGACTACTTGTCTGATATTAACTATCAAATTCAGCTGAGCCATATAGTAGCACAAATGGTAATAATTATAATGAACCTCCTGGGCACTCTGTAGGACAAAATGCCTATGAAGACGGCTATAATGTTCCTCAGGCCTGTCTTCGTTCCCACGTTTGGTTGATAACGTGCCTTCATTATTTTTCCTCCTTTTATTGTTGAAAGATATTCCAATGTTCATCACTCTATGAATTTGCTATTAGTGTGTGAATTTGTTGAAATTTTTAGTTAGGGCAATGTAACTAGGACTTTTTTGCGGTGTACTGGAAAAACGAGCTGCTCCGAGTACATGGGGAGTGGATTCGGAGGCAAACGCAGGAGGTGGTGGTAGGCAATTACAGGGCGTTTATCGCCGCCGCGAATACGTTGTTGGCGATTATTTGTAGAAGTTTTTGTCATTGATAAGCATTTTGAGTCTCTGGTATGTAAATAAGTTCGTGCTATTTTTCTAAATGACATTTTACTATAAGCAGTAAATGGCGTGGTTCTAACAATTTGTAAGTGGCACAAACTTAACATGTATGTCTGGACCTTCAAACAAAAATGCAACATGATTATAATATTGAGTGAGGCGTTGTTTTTGATCGAGTGAAATATAAAACTATTGTTTAAACTTAATTATGTTGCTTCCCTTTGCTGTGTAGCTCAATTATAAAGAACAATATCATTTACTATGCATTGTCATGGTTTTTATTATAATGATCAGAATGCATTGTCATGATTTACAGGAGAAGATACTAAAGATAATGAGTTATTGGGGATGAATGATGATTATGTATACAATGATTTGATGTCTGAAAATTACTTATTTGGGAAAAGTGATGACAAGAGATGACACCGGCGAGGAGGTCGCCGACGTCTTGCCAATCGGCTGATCGCCGTACATTGGTGCTACCGGCCGCCCTAGCTCTCGGTTCTTCATCCTTGCCCTTGCGATCGTTCTTCTCTCTACCCAGACAATGCTTCCTTTTTCCTCTCTGTCGTTTCCTCTTCTGAGGCATATGTGCATTTTATTACCGAAACAACGTTTCGGTTTCTTTAATTTGAACCAACACTCAAGCCACATATTTTGGGCCTCGCTTGCAACTCCTCCTATGGGCTTCGACCTCCAACCCAAACCCATTACCACGTGCCCATATAAGACTCACCCTCATCAAAGCGGCCCATATATTTTCTATATACACCCAGAAAAAACAACATGTTTGACATACTTCCCTCTAAACATGGACCCTCCACCAATGGGCTACGGCTTTACCACTAACCCATTAACACTAATAGACCACACACACCACACATCATCTCACCCACTCTAAATTATTATGTTCATAACGCATAATTTCCCTATAGACCTGTTTACATATTAATCTAAACCAACCTCCACAATTGGTTAATTCAAACTATTATTGTAGTACAAATCAAATTTACGCATCCGTCCTAATCACCGTCTCCAATCCAACGTACAAAAACAAACATACTACCTCTCTACTACACGAATATCACACGTTATTCCTCATGCCTTGCACCGCGCATCGTGCGGTGCCACCTACCTAGTTAATTTTAAAACTAATAGATAAAGGTGACAAGGTGGTGCGGTAGCGTGGTCACGTGATGTAGATCTTGCAAGATGGAATACCAATCATCCCGGACAATCAATTAATTTGCTTTCTCCAGTAAAGACACCATCTTAATGGAACCATGCCGTTTTCTTTACGCCCGATAGAATACCAATCAATCGATTTGAAAGTTCACAACAATGGCCTCTATCATAACGATCGAAGGATGACATGTGTAACCTAGTTTGAGTAGCGATCGTTGTCTTGCCTTTCGTCATCGCTCCATGCAAAAGTGACGAGTCAATTTGGCGATACCTGCAATGACGGTCATATCGAGAGAGTGATCACATGATCAAACCTTTGGTATGATCTCTTTAAGTCATCTCATCAAGAAATTTTATGTAGGATCATGTGTTTCATAAACAATGCGGAAATAAATTTGTTCATAATCCTTAAACCCTCTATTCATGCATCATGTGAGTAACTAATCTAGAACATGTATTTAATGGATACTACCTCGTTGTAGAACAACGTCTGGTTCAAGACTATGACCTTTTGTTGGGTTCTTGTGCCCTAGGACAATCCACATTGAAATATCAAAACGACTTTGTGAGTTAATAATAAGTTGGAAAATGTTTTATTATCATTAAGATGCAGGGACAGTGAAACCATGAATATACTATTCTTTCAAAGGTACCGGGGAGCAGCTCTCCTGTGGTAGAACTATTACATAAAAAGGAGCGAGTCTATTCATTTTGGTCCCTAGTGTGACTGTAGATTGGAGGATCATGTTTTACTGATCATGCATATAGATATATGAGTCAACATCACAAGTAACGAAGAGTTTGACATTGGATGACCCACATTGAGAATGCTCCATAGAACATGGGACATGAGCATTTCTGAACTATCTATATGATCACTACTGCTGATTCGATATTGGCAGACATATGGTATCCGTTGCCTAGGTTGTCATAACCTTCGGCCAAATTCCTTACCGATGGATGCATCTGTTAGCTAAGATTCGTTGGTAAGGTCTTGTTGCCCAAGATTTGGACTAATCGACCAAAAATACCCATTAGGAAGGTCATATATTCAATCATGGATGGCCACCGAATCGACCGAGAGTGCATTAGGGAGGCACATGGTTCAAGTTACGATACAATAAAGTTGTCAAAATACAGTTAAACGAAAATACATTGAATTGAACTACGTAAATAAAATAAACAAGGAATTAGTTGTCGTCATCCATAACGGCCTCCGCCCTGAGCATGTACTAAATGTGTTCTATAAGATCACCCTTCAGTTGTTGGTGCGCTGCTAGATTCTCTAGCTAGCTTGACTGGTTTCGGATGTGGTCGTAACACGGTAATAGCCCTCGATGAACGGGTATGATTGTTTCTTCAGATGAGAGTCGTTCTATTTCTCCCTGGTAGGTGTCATGTTCATCGTCCACAATCATGTTGTGTATAATAATGCACGCCCGTATGATCATATACAATTTCCTATCATCCCAATCTCGAGCAGGCCTACTGATAATATGGAAACGAGTTGGCACGATCCGAATGTCATCTCCACATCTTTCCTTGCGACCTTCTATTTCTTTGCGTATAACACGTGCCTCGGTAGTTGTAGTACATTAATAGACTTTACAAAGCACGCCCACAATGGGTAAATTCCGTCGGTTAAGTAGTAAGGAGTGTTGTAGTACATACCGTTCACCTCAAATAGAGCGAGGGATGGTCACCCCGATATACGTGTTCAAATATAGACGATTGGTTTAAAACATTAATATCATTGTTCAAACCCGGCATACCAAAGTATGTGTGCCAAATCCAAGTGCCGAGCCCTACAACTACTTCAAGCATGATTGTAGGTCTAGAATGATCACCCCGCTCGTAAACCCCCTGGTGCGCTTTTGGAAAATTCTTCCACGCCCAATGCATACAATCGAGGCTATCGATACAACCTGGAAAATCATGAGTTTTATTGATACGCGTATTGTAAGCAATATCATTACTCTTCGGCTTTCTAAGGTAGGTTTCACCGAAGGCGCTGATTACGGTGAAGCCAAACCGGTGCATGCACTCGAGGGTCGTTGTCTCAACCATCTTCAAATACTCATCCATTCTGTCAGCCGAAGCACCGTAGCACAACATATGTATAGTTTCCTTACACTTTTGAATGATTGAGAAACCGGATCGCCCACGACAATCAACTTCTTGTTTGAAGTAGTCATCGTACTCGGACACGCCATCTGTAATTTTCATGAAAACATATTGCACCATTCTGAAATACCGACCAAACATTTTTTTCATCTTACATCGGGGTCGCTACAAAGTAGTCGGACATTATCCGGTCGTGAGAAGCGCTTCGATCTCTAAAAATATAATACATTTTCTGCTTCCCCAGGACGGGGCTCGTCATAGTTGCCTTTGACTCCCTAAACTTTGCCTGTATAGACTCCAACACCTCTTCCTTCACTTGTCGGGTCCTTGCACGTAACGTTGCATAGTCCATTTCGCCGTCATCATACTCCTCACTACTCGATGAATCCATAACGATAAGATGGTAACACAAAGTGTAGAGAGAAAATTTGTGGGATTTGTTGTGTTGTGATACCATCTTCAAAAATGTAGTAAGGCATTTATAGATTTTTTTTGAAATTATAAAAAATAAAATATTTTGGTCTAACCGAATCAGCTGACCCCGAACACGTGGTAGAATCATCGGGCCATGTCAGATTCTACGCGCTGATACGCTTCCACGTGGCGTTCCCTGATTCGTTTGGTCAACACCGAATCAATCAATAGAATAGACTCTACAGCAAGTCGACAGATGCGTAGACCATCAAAAGTGACTTCTCCGATTCGACGTGACAACAGACACTAATTCGACCATTTGAAGTGAAAAGGCCGATTTGATGCCCGTTTAAACGACCTATTCGATGACGAAAAGATCCCATTGTAGACGGTCTTAATTGTTGGATGTTACGATAATGATTCGGATTATTAAAAATTTATAAGATAAAGAGGGAATGGTAGTAGATCTCAACGTCACTTCAAACAAATGCAAGGTTAAAAGTGGCTATCATTTCCCCCTATGATATTTTTGGGTCTAAATTAAAGAGAAGTTGGTTCATTGCCAAATGTAGAAATCCAGTTGAAGCAAGGCTCACAATGACCCAGAACCTAGAGCCCAGCAAACAAGCCCCACAAGAAAGACAAGCCTAAAGTTGCAAGATCCAAGTGGATTTTCTCGCATCATAGTTTGAAGAAATCAAACCAAATTACGAAATTGACCCATCCATTTTCTTTCAAATCCATCACATAGTCAATGGGCAGAAGAAAGTCTTAAAAACAGTACTCTGGTGTCTATTACAATGCAAGTAGATTAAGGGGATACAATTACGACTACGAGGATTGCATTTCATTGGGTCAGTTGGAACTCAGTTTTTTTTTTTTTCAACATCCTCTCTCAAATAAATAACATCTTGTAATTTAGGCATGGTAGATACCAGATGGAGCTCTCACTGTCACGGTTTAATAAATATATATTACAGTGAAATTCAATACAAATGGTTCTTATTGTACAAATAAGAATTAATCTGAATCATCGAATTTGCGAGATCTAAAGGGCTGGATTCCGCCAGCACGCTGTAGCATTATTGTAAATATTGCGAACTTTCTCACGCCTTTGACCGTACTGTAGCACGTATTACTACGCATGCAGCACATAAAGTATTAGCACTCATGTGTACAAAGTACTGACGCTTGTGTATGAAAGGTAACGACACTTGTGTATGAAAGATACCATTACTTTTATATGTAAGGTACCAACATTTTTTTGTATATAAGTTACTAGCCTTTACATTTGATGGGTCTAGGTGTTGATGTTTGGTTGTGAGCTTGTAATGTGCTGGGTTCCGTGGCCAAGGTCTCAGCACCAACGAAGTTTTCGGGGACTTGTTTTAGATCCGGTGTGGGACATGTTTCTCAGCCACCCTTATTCTAGATCGTAGCAGATCTAGACAAGTTGTTCCTGGTCCTTTGTTCTTATTTTATTTTTATCTACAATGTTTTATTAAAAATCTCAAAGCTTTGAAGTAAAGCTAAGGAATATGGGGAAAAGTCACCCGCATTACAACCGAGAGGTAGAAAATTAAGCACGAAACAACAGGCATAACGCCCAATACAAACAAAACGACAAACTCAACACGGGTCTAACCAGAAACGAACTGGTCTAAAACCTAAATGCCAAACTTGAAGCCCAGATTTGTGAGGCCCAAACACCACAACCCAAACAACGATAATAGTGAAACAACAAGAATAAAAACCTCGATAAAGTAACTCGGACATGGACCAAAACGACATATCGGGAATGCAGACCATGGACCACGCACCACATCCGAAACCTTGAAACCTCTCGGCTGACCCTAAGAACGACGATCAACCCACCACGACGGAGTACGAAGACAATCACCCAAGTGCGGCCCAAATCATCGGTCCACAAACGAGAAGAACACCGAAGAAAGGAGATCCATCCCCAAACGATCCTTCGAAGAACACCCAATCTCGAAGCTCCTCGAACTACCACAGCCGGCCCAAAGTTACCAGAAATAAGGAAACCCGACGCCGGCCACCACTAGACAATGACCATAACAAGGGCGACCAGAATCCTCCCCAACCCACACACAAGCCGAGCAACACCTCTCAACCCCAAATCCAATAAATCTTACAATAGAGCCCACAGTCAAACCCCCTACGACGATCAACCCCTACCGTGAGGCCTCGATCAAAGGATGCTGGGGAGACAAAGAATAAATGGAAGAGGTTAAGAGAGTGATACCTAAACAAGGATAGGAGGAGGAGAATTCAATCCCAACGACAAAACACAAGCCTACCCCTCAGATGTCAAAGATCTAAAGTCTCCAAGATCCCGCCAGCGGCCAACACCAATCCGACGACCTCCAAAGGAGAGAGAGAAGAAGCCCCACGATCTCATGAGAAGAAATCATGCATCCAAACTTGTAGATCTGGTGAGGGAAGTAGGGAGAAGGGAGGGAAGTAGGGAGAAGGGAGGGAAGTTAAGATCCGTGCACCTGGAGACGACACCGAGGCAAGAAAAAGGGGGGAAATAGGGTAAGAGGGAAAGGAATGGTGTAGAGGCCACCGACGACTTCCAAACCATAAGGGTCAGGCCGTCGACGGCGAAAAAGAACAGAAAGTAAAGAAGAGTTTTTGTGAAGAGAGAAGACAGAGGGAACTCTAAAAAGAGAATGAATAAATATACTGGACGCATTGTTCTTCTTTTGAACAAAAAGAAAATAAAAAGTAAGAATCCAATTTTCATTTCTTTGATGTGCTTGAATGATGAGAAGTGAAGAGAGCAAATTAAAAGAAACGAGAGATTATATTATTATAAGTGTGTGTTACATATATATGGATGAATCTGAATCATCACATGTTGTGTATTCGGAGAAGAGGAGAAGTAGGTGTTGAGGAAACTTGGTTAACCATAGCAGATCGAGCCGAGACAACACCTGTAGGAACTAAGCAAGCATCAAACTAATTTTGAAAATTAAAATTTGATTTTTAAATAAAAATTAATTTAAAGAATCGAATGACAAGGTTTTGAAAATTTGAATGACAGTTAGGGCTGTTATAGACTTTTCAATTATTTTAATGGAAAATTAACCAAAATCTGATAATTAGGTAATAAAGCGTTGGTAAATGTTAGATTTGGGTATTAAACTATAATTCTTATAAGGTATCATTGTGAAAATATATGTTTGATAGGTGTTAAAATGAAATTTTCTCTAAATAATAATTCATTATACTTGTAGTAATATTAATATTTTATTAATGGCCCTCTCATTAAAAAAAGACGGGATCCCCTACTGTACTATGCCATTCTCCTTGTACGACTAGTAGTAGAATGGAGAAGAGACATGAATAGACACGGTTATAATCCAACAAGAAGAAGAGGTGATATTTAATGAGAAGAAGAAACAAAATATAATTAAATGGTATTGGTCAGAGGGTCAATAGATGTCCCTGGTCCTGGTCCAGTTCAGTCCGTCAACCGTTGACTATTTCCCTATCATTAAATGAAAGAGTTGAATAGAGTTATAAATCCGCGGTGAAAACCGGAGGGAATGTAACTCATCCTCAATTATTTCCTTTTCTGAACTTATTTGATTTTAATTGCCAATACTAGGTAGTAAAACTCTTTTTTTTTATAGAGGAAAGAAAATGAAAAACTTCCGGTTCTAACCTTAATTTATTTATTAAGAGGTGTAATTTTATTCATTTAGACTTTTAAAAATATTTGAGTACGACCGAGGTAAATCTCTGACCACGAAGAACTAACTAAGAGCACAATAGTTTGTTATTCTTTTTATAATATAAATGTACTTGACGGTATTGGATGAGGCGCCATATAGACAAGCTAAAACTATACTATGACGAAACTGACTACTACTGCTCAAGGTATTGTCTAAACGCTGCATACTATGTATAGTGCGACCGAACCTGCTATCATCAGTTTCAAAGGGAGGCAGAGCTCTTCCCAAGGACCCATCTTAGGGCCAGTCCCTAGAGCACCGAACTCCTTTCATTCCTGCATGCAGGGCTGCTTCCCCACCTTGTTATGGTCATATTGAGGTTCCCTAGCGGATCCACGCTTCACCCCCCAGCTCCTGCTCCAACTCCAACCACAACTCCATCTCTAAGGCCATTCTATCTTTATGCCCAGGCTGGCCGGGGGTGTCGGGTTTCCACCTACCGGAGAGTGGCCGCCCACCAAGTTCTTCCAACCCGGGTCCACCGAGCGGGCTTGGGTGGCAACACGAGGACTCGCACAGTTAGGTTTAGTAATCAGGGATACAATTGGGCCCCTTCCTTGAGACAAGATGACCTTAGGTGCAGTAGTCGAGGATACCGGTTTGTGGGACGCTTGACGGTCCCAGTCTGTGGCATAAGACTTCGCATGTCGATCCCTCTGGTATTCCAGCAGAGATGAGTCGTACCAAGGGTGCTCAACACATCCCGATCACACTCATTAACAACGTGGCCAATCAAACCACAATTAAAACAAAACACATGTAGTTTTGTATAAATGAGTGAGACACAAACCGGGTCGGCAAATTCTCGAAAGCGGAGTAGAAGTTGACGGCGCAAAGGACGATCCACGAGGTGCTAGAACCGGACCTTCACCGTTCCTCCCAAACAGGTACCTCATTGGTCACACGGGACATCAACACACAACCTCATTATCGAGCCAATCGTCTCACCCGTGGTTCTGGTTCGTACCAAAAGAGGAAGACCATGGGCATGTACCCAAAATTGGAGCCGATCTAGGGCGGGGGGCTCCTTAGCCAACGGATCCAAGTCGTCAAGCAAGAGGGGTCACTCGTCGAAGCACCATGGTTCATTCCCTCGAACACATGCACGAGCCTCCTCTGTCTCAATGTAGAACCCGAAGACTCCGGGGTCAATATCCTTGATCACCAATCTGGCATCTGATTCCCCCTACGCCTTGGTGATGATCCGGGGGAGGACCTCCTTCCGGGGGGGTGGGGGATTGGAGGCCCACAATTTGTCCATCATGGCAAAATGTTGGCGAGGTAGAATCGAAGGGCTCACCGGAGCATACGACACCATTACCTCAATTTCTTTCTCCTCTTCTAACGAACATGATGATAGGCCATCTTAAAGGCTAGCCAAGTGAGAATCCAAGGGTGCTGGCGAAGGTGGTGCCCCGGAAGTTGAATCGGCCTCCTTGGCTTTGAAGACCCGACAATGATGGATCATACCCAGTGGAGTAAGCAGCGCAGGGATCACGGAGACGTGATCCATATCTAGAACCCAGACCCCCTCGTAGAGAGCCTCTAACTCTGTCGTCCCTGGTTTAATCATGTGATATTTTCCACGAAGAAGGTCCCGGTAACCTGGGGGAAACGACACAGCAGCGGGGGCCTCCATAGATGGCGATACACTGGTTGGATCGGGTAACGTCGGTGGGTGGTAGATGGGGACAATCATGGAAGGTGGTAGCCTTATTGGGTCATCAGCAAGGATTAGTGGCAACTAAGACCCCAAAACCCTAGTGTGGCTTACAAAAGAAGAAAGAGCTTGGGCTTTGAGAGGACGGCTTCGTCGTGGCTTACACAAAGGATCAGAGGATCTAGGTGAGAAGGTCATGATCTTCGAGGACGACGATAAAGGTATAGTCGAGGTGGAGGGATAAAGAGAGGTCGTAGCAAGGGAGAATTTCTTCATTCTTCTTCGACACCTCGACTTTAACGGGGGAACCACATCCGAAGATGGGCGAGGTGGAGGCATAAGTGCCAAAGGATAAGCTAGGGAAGACGACGATGAGACAAGATCGGCGGTGGTAGTAGCCTTGTCGACGACAGAGGTAGAGAATTCCATAGGGTAGGGGTTAGGGTTTCTTCGGGAAGAGGCTCTCGACACAGGGTTAGACGAGAGAGTTTTTTTATTCGGGTTCTAACTTAATAACCTTCATCCACACTTGGTTTTTTTACTGAAAGGTGCACTTTTATTAATTCAGAAAATCAACTACATAGATATGCGATAGGAAAATTCTCGACCACCTAGGGAAGAATAGACATCGAATAGATCGTTCGCAGTTCTTTTAAAAGTAAAACCGTCACAGAAGGTATTGATATGCCACATAGGCAGGAAAGAAGACGAGGGGGGTAAGAAAGCAAAACTGAAAGTCTTGCTCAAAAGCCCGGGTATGGACAGCATCAGTAGTATGAGGCAAGGCTTGAACCAGTGATCCCTCATGGAGCTAGTCCCTGAAGCCTGAGGACCTAACATTCCTCTTGGCGAGGCTGCTTACCAGCCCTTGCCTGATCATCCCGTAGTTCACCAGCCGAACCCCTCTTCACTCCGCCACTACCAGCTGCAGCTCTAGAACTAGCTCTAGTTCCAAGCCTACCTCTGTGCCTAAGGAAACCTGAAACTTTGGTTTCTTGGCCCTCAAAGAGCTGGCTGATCCTTCAGTTTCTCTAGTTAGGGTCCACCGTCTCGGCCTAGGTAATTCCACGAGCCCTTGAACCCGTAGGTACAGTGTCCGCAGATACTATCGGACCCCTTACCCAAGGCAAGGTTCCCTTAGATACAATGCCCTGAGATACATTCACGGTCTTCAACCGAGACTCATGAGTACTTGAGTCAGTCGTGTATGGCTTTGCGCCCCTATCTCTCTAAAACTCTAGTATAGAAGAGTCAAACGCCGGCCCGTTCTCGATCTCCCGGTTGTACTCCTAGACAATGTGGCCAATTATCCCACAATTGTAGTAGGAGTGAAGCTTGGTGTAAGTGAGAGAGACCCGGACCGAGTCCAGAAACTCCTTGAACCAAAGTAGAAATTGTCGGCGTAAGGGGCACTCTACAGGTACCAGAACCGGACCTTCACTGTTATTCCCTAACAGATACCCCCATTGATTGTATGGGACCTTAACACACCTCCCGAGCGCCGCCCCAATGGTTTTCCCCATTGTTCGAGTCCGCACTAATGAAGGAAGCCTATGGACGTGAACTCATAGAAGGAGCAAGTCAAGAACAAAAAGTTCCCTAGTCATCGGATCCAAGTCCCCAAGTAGGAGTGGACAGTTGTCAAAACACCATGGCTCGTTGCTCCGAACCCATGCAAAAGCCTCCTCAGATTCAAAGTAGAACCCGAAGATCCCAAGACCAATGTCCTTGATGACTAGGCCCTCTACAGCTCTCCCCTACGCCTTGGTGTTTATCTAGAGGAGCACCTCCTTTCGGTGTGGTTTAGAGGACCAAAGCTTATCCATCATCGCAAATTGTTGGTGGGCGATGACCGAGGGATCCACCGGGGGAGTATGGAACGAGGATCTCCTCCTCCTCCTCCAGCGAGGAAGACGAAATATCGTCTTGAAGACTAGCAAGGCTGGACTCGAGTGGTTCTAGTGGTGTCGGTGTCCCTAGAGCAAGGTTGGCCTCGCAAGGTTTGAGCACACGACATCGACATACCATACCCGGAGGCGTGGTAAACAGACCCATGATGGGAGGGATCCTCGCCGCATTAGGGGTTATGGTCCCTTCAAGCAGTTCTTCCACAACCGCCCTTTCGTCACCATCGGGCCATTTCCCCAGAGAAGATCCCAACACAATGGGGGTAGCGAGACCTCATAGAGAGAGGGGGAAACCTTCAATAGAGGCGAAGGGCCATCAGACCTAGGGCTCGCAAGTAGAGGAAGCGGTGTAAGAGATGGTAGTAGTGGGTGGCATGACAAGGAAGCAATCAGACACACCTTCACCGGCCGGCCTCTCCTAGGTTTCGCTAACGGCGTGTCAGAACCGAGGGAGAACGGTACGATCGCCGTTGAAAAGGACGGAGTAGGTGTAGAGAATTATGGTGGAAGAGGTACCGAAGGGGTTCCCGCAAGAGTTTGCTTCGGCTTCCTTTGACGCTGGGACTTTAATGGGGACTCCACCGCCGAAGAGGGGCGAGGAGGGGGGATTGCCGAGAAACACATCGGTGCAAGCGATAACATAACTAGACCGAAAAAATTGTCGACGACCAGGACAGACGTAGGTAGCTCCATAGAGCTACGGTTTTTCTCGGGCAGAGACTCTCAAAAAATGGTGCGAGAAAGATTTTATGCTATGTAATTCCTAAGCTAAGTGTTTCCCACACTTGTTTATAAACATGTATATTCACAAGGATTCTGTAACAGGATTTCAAAAAGAGTATAAAGAACTTTTTATTACCATATCAACTTAAATTAACAAATCAGATAGGGGAATTAACCATGCTAAGTCATCTCTTTCTCTCTAGGAGCTCTCGTTGGCTTAGACTCTCACGGTAACACCGTCGTTCGTCTCTATAGGTATCGTTCCGAACATCTATCATTATTCCATCACCACCACTACCACCACCTTCTCATACATCACTTCCCTCTTCTCTGGTGATCAAATGGTCTCCACCAATGCCTCAGCCTCCGTTGTCTCCTTCACCTCCTTTGCATCATTCGCTGCCTCCCTCGCCTCCGTTTCCCACACATCCTTTGTCGCCTATACTACCACCTCCACCTCCGATGCCTCCCTCTCCTTGTTCTCCTCCTCCGCTACCGCCTCCTCCCTAGTTGCCTTCTTCGCCGCCTCTGATCCAAATTCAGCACAGGCTCAACCCAGGGTTTGACAATCATTTCAGGATGCACTCGGTCACTCGAGGCCTCTATGTGGGGCTGTTCTGACCCCTCTCGCTAGATCAGGACCCTGACACCCCTGATGGAGCTTAGGAAAAGTGGAATCGATGTCTGATCATGCCGATAGCTATCAAAGAAAACACGACGGCAACACGATGCCATCTTGGAACAATGATATCAACTCATATTGGTCCAAACAACCAGGTGAGGTCTGCTACGCAGGCTCGTTGGGTCTAATGAGTCGAAGGACAAAAAACGGGGTATGTATGGGGACGCGCACCTCACCCTACTTTACATGGTACACTCATTGGACGACTGTTAAGAGACCACATGTTAGTTCAAGTTCAGACGTAGAAAGTCACATGGAATTCTTGCATCGAATACCATCAGAATAGGGAACCACCCATACAGTTATCTCTAGTAGTACCAGGCATTCAGTTATATGATTAGTGTTCCAGTCTTCCAAACGTCAACGAAACGTTATCTCCTTCTTTTATTTTATTCCCACTATTATATGATCATTATGATCTCTCCATTTTAAATTCAATAAAATATATTATGTTAGGCTAAAAAACAAATTAAATAAAATATTATTATTTTAATTATTATTAGAATACATTTTATATAAATATATTATATAATTAACATAAGATAAAGATATGGTGAATATGTTAGTACTAAAGAAATTTTATTACAATCAAATAATATAGAGGTTAATTTCAGTAAGTCTTATCTCTTTCTTTTGTCGAGAACTTTTACTCGAGAAACCCTAGCCTTATGGCCTCCTCTACTCTAGCCAACATCGTCGCCGACATGTATGTCAATGGTGGACATGTCTCGTCGTCGCTTGCGCAGGTGCAGCCCTCGGTACTTGTACCGCCGTGTTGTCCTTTGTCAGACGTGGTGCTCCCCGACCGATAAGAAGACGTCGTAAGCCACTCTAACTGGCCAAGATGTCCTCTACTCTCTTCTCCGGCTATGGTTGAGGGCTCCTTCTCCCTCGACCAAGCAACCCCGGTGATCAAAGCCCGTCGAGGTCGGCCGCATAAAACCCTAGGGGCTTCCGTCTCCTGCAATCAAGCCTAGGGCTCCGATTCTCCACCCTCCATATGGCATGGTGGCCGCAGCGACTACGATTAACCCCTCTCCACCAAGAGTAGGACCGGTTAGGGTTCCGATCCCTGTGTCCCTAACTGAAGTCGCTCTTGTGTCTTCTGCAAGTAACCCTAAGGAGGCGCCTCCTCAGACTATTGTTGTTCCAGTGGTCGCGGAGGAAAATGGGGTATCCTTAGATAAGGCTCGGGCCCCTGAGGTTCCTCCTGGCTTTGCTCCCCTGGATGCATCTGTTCCTACTGCGGCGGCCTTGAAAAATACAGAATCGGACCAGGTTCCCTCCTCTCCACGCTATCGACATCATGCCTGAGGGAAAGCTCTGATGGAGGAACCGGAACGCACGATGTTGCGGGAGCTCTATGCGGGAGGGCTTACCCCTAACTTTGATCGAAGCCCCATCGTCCCTACTGCTCTGAATCTGCCCCGAGAGTGGTTCGGCGTCGGCCGGTCTTCAAGTCCAAAGACGCCGGTTCCACCTCGGAGCCTCCATCGGCGGGGCCAACCCTGGAGATTAAACTCGACAATCTATATGACAGCTTCTCGGCCTGCTCGCTGGAAGATGAGGAGGAGGTGGAGGTCGTGATGCTGAGTGCATCACTCATCCCCTCATTGTTGGCCCGCCAACAATTTGCTATAATGGGAAAATTGTGGGCGACCAAACCACCTCGGAAGGACGTGCTAGTCCAAGTCATTACTAGGGCATGGAGGAAAGCCACAGAGGGCCTGGTCATCAAGGACATTGTACCAGGGGTATTCAGTTTCTAATTCGAGACGGAAGATGCGCGCACGTGGGTCCGTAGAAATGAACCTTGGTGCTTTGACGGACGCCCTCTCCTCCTTGAGGATTTGGATCCGATGGCTAAGGACCCTCCAGCCTTGGATTGGCTCTAACTCTGGGGCCATGTTCACGGTCTCCCTCCCTTGGTGTGGACCAAGACAACGGGGGAGACGATCGACTCAGTGTTGGGGCTGAGCGTTGAGGTACCATATGACGAGTGTGGCACATGCTGGGGGAGGAACTATTCAGATTCGGTTTTGACATCTGATGGAGCGTCCCTTGCGTCGTCATATCCTGCTCCGATTTCGGGAATTTTCAGAACCAATTCAGGTAGCTCTCACATACTCTAAGTTACTTGACTTCTGTGGAAATTGTGGGATGATTGGACATGGCATCAAGGAGTGTCCCCGGGAAGTGGTGGGAACACTACGGTTCGACTCTTCTATGATGGGGTATCAAAGTGATCGGGACAAGAAGGTATACACGACGGATTTGAACCAGGTATTCGCGACTACTGCATCTAAGTGACCGTTGTATCGAGGCAGCAGGCCGATTGTATCCCGACTACTGCACCTAATAGTGTGAGTCCTCGAGGCACCACTCGGCCCCGCTCGGTGGATCCGGGTTGGAAAAATCTGGTGGTCGGCCGGATCTCTGGTGGCCGGAATCCTGACAACCCGACCCTGCTTGTGCACAGAGATAGAAGCGGACCTGGAAGTGTGTTTGGGTCTGATATAGGGGCATGAGTTGGGGGAGTGAAACGGGGTTCTATTGGTGAACCTCAGGAGGATCAAGAGCGGGCGAGAAAGTATTCCCGCATGGAGGAATGAAAGGAATCCAATGCTCTAGGGGCTGGCCCTAGGAGAGGTCCTTGGTTATTCCACTACACATCACAATCATCCTCTACCACGACACAAAAATTGTTACGTCGCGTAAGTGACACTTAGCTGACGCGTTACTATATGTTTCGTTATCTACATGTTCAAACGACGAATTTAGATGACATTATGACGATATAACCTCAGTCTTCCTATTACAAAAACGATACCATCGGTTATAAGAGCACGTACAATGGAAGGACTTGAGTTAAGTGCTTGGATTAGAGGCTGAGATGCTGACTGGACAAAATAGTGGGATTCAGGACTCAAAATAAACTGTGTTTTACAATGGTGAGTCCTGGATTGAGTCCTGGATTGTTAGTGGATGCTGACTGGTTAATTAATTAATATTTTTTTTGTTTTATTTAATTCGTTATGAAAACAGATATATTATATAAAATTGAAATAATTGTGAAAAAAAATAATTAATGATAATATAAAATATAATAAATTAAAACTGATAATTTAGTTATTCCCGAATAGGAGCATCAAGTACAAAAGACTAAATGTTGGGATCAAAAGTAGCTCCAAATCGGCCCCATATGTGCTCAATAAGATCATTTTGTAGTTGCTTATGGGTCTGATAACTTGTGAGACTGAGTCGAACATCCAACCGTTGTCGGTATTGCAATGGCCCTCCTCGGTGCCATCGTTCTAGTGATGCCCAATTCGGTATTTCTGGAGGTTGCTCGTACAACACTCGTCATCTCCATATTCGTACTGGTCACGTTCATCCTCTACAATCATGTTGTGTAGAATAATACAAGTGTGCATGATATCAGCCAAAGTGTGTTTGCTCCAAACACGAGCGAGACGGGAAATGATGTGCCACCGTGCTTGAAGTACTCCAAAAGCCCTTTCAATATCTTTCTGAGCACCTTCTTGGCATCTAGCAAACAACTTCTCTTTGTGTGTGTAGAGATGCCGAATACTCTTCACGAACCGTCCCCATGATGGGTAAATGCCGTCGACCAAGTAATAAGGTCGATCGTACAGATGGTCGTTGATCTCGTACTCTACGGCAAGGTCACGGTCGTAATAAGCGTCCTGGAATAAGTGGTTGTTGTTGAGGACGTTGATGTCGTTGTTCGAGCCAACCATCCCGAAAAAAGCATGGCAAATCCATAAATCACGGGACGCTACAGCTTCAAGCATAACGGTACTTACCCCGTGGTGACTTCCCCGTCCATGGCACCTTGCGCCGCGGTTTAGCAATTCTTCCACTCCCAATGCAAGCAGTCAAGACTCCCAGCCATGCCGGGGAACCGTCGGTTGTACCCTTCTCGGAGTAAGCGGTCCAAGTCAGCCGATATGTGTGTACGCTCCTATTCAGGTCCGAATACCTCAATGAAGGCCTTGAAAAAATAACGTAAACATTCAAGTATGGTGCTTACCCCAATGTGTAGAGTTTCGTCCAATGAATTGGTCGAGCACCCATACAGAAGCATCCGTATTGCGGCGGTGCACTTCTGTTCTGTTGATAAGCATAAGCGTCCGGCAGCGTCCCACTTCTGAATGAAGTAATTTTCGTGTTATTTGACCTAGTCCATCACCCTTTGAAAAAGTGGTTTGCACATACAGAACCAACGCCTAAACATATCGGGCCCATATATGGGCTGATCGACAACATGATACCTCATTAGTTGGTCGTGTGCTTCGACACGACCTCTGTGAATCTCTCGTCGCATTGGTTCCCCACGGTCGATCCTCTCCCTCAGAGCATTGATCCTTGGCATTGCTCTTTGTATGCCTCTCTCAACCCTTCGTTGGAGTCTTGGTCAACTATCCGCATTTGGGCTGCCAACTCCTCATATGATGGACCCTCATCGTCAGACCTTTTGTATTGAAATGTAGAAAGGAAATTTGTAGAGAAGTTGTAGGATGGTTGGTGGTTTGAGGAAGGGGTTGGAGGTAATTTATAGGGTTAGAATTTTTGAATTAAAAAAATAGCGGTTTAACACCAACGGTCGAATTTTTTCCCCTCCCAACGACACGTGGCACGCCATTATTGACTGACCTTCGAACGCGGGACGCGAACCTTGATTCGTCCCGGATTTGCGGGACGTGGCCCGACCTGTGTTTTTGGGAACGCGGGACGTGAAAAAACCGTCCCATAACAGAACGGCTCGCGTGATACGTCCCGTAAAACCACGGGCCGGACCGCAGAATTCGATCCGGACCGGCCTGTTGTGCATGCTCTAAGGACCACCCATCCTCTAAATCACTTGATACCTTCCCCTAGTAGTGATAGTGTGTACTGCATTCTAATCATCGTCTCCGGATACAATAATACATCCGTCACATTATTGAATGGTTGTTGTCAGAAGAGAAGATCATACATGTAGCTCACATCAAAGTCAGAGTCATAATCAGAAATTAAATATTGTGCGGTGGTGCGGTGCCAGCATTAACGTAGTGATTAGTAGCAGGAGTGTTTACCAACTCTACCATATCCACCTCTTTCAAATTAATGTTGCATATATCATCTCTTACTCGGATTTAAACAGGTGGGATTTTTCCTATTATTCAAGCTTATTTAGATAAATATTTTATTACTGTTTTTCATAATTAAATTTAAATTGGATTCGAATTAGATATTAAATTTAATTTGCTGTACAAGTGAATCGAATAATAAATATAAATTTTTGAAGATTATATAATTAATCAAGTATATTTTTGTAAATGACTACGCATCAATTCGGATTCCGGAAAAAAATAACGCATCTTCTCCCGAACCCTAGGTCGTATTGTAGTCGTTGACATCCTCTTTCCCTGGCATCGCTCGTCCACCACTTGTCGTTCCATCTCATTCAACAACTTCTCTCCCCCTCTTCTCCGACAATTAATCTCAAGATCCCCTTCTAAAACTATAAGGGTAAAGGATCAAAGGCATTATGCTACCCCACCATTGTCTGCAGTGGCTTGGTCTCATAGCTCTTCTGTAATAACCACTCCCGGTCAACGCCAGTCAAACCTGCGAAAAACAGGAAATTTTAAATTTTTAAGACGGACACTTAATGAACCTAAAATGACCCTGAGTGTCATACCGGACTTAAGTTGACCCCGTTATTGACCAAAGTGAGTTCCGGGGGACTTAGGGCAACTTTCTGATCAATTTGGAAAATGTTGACTTTTCGCTGGAAAAGTCAACCGAGCGACGTTTTGGTCCATTCGAGGACCGTTTTGGATCCGAAAAGCTTATCCGTCGTCGCAGCGGTCTTAGTTGAGCCGTTTCCTTGTAGCCCGCCAAGTTTCGTAATTTCTTGGGAAAAGTGCCCGTTCGGGGCCCGAAACGTCCGTTTTTCGCAAAACTGATTGGAAAATACCAACTAGATATTTTCCAAAAGTTGTGGGACCCACCTTGACACTTGTCAATTATATGGTGGTGTTAGTTTTGGGGGGAAAAGGTGTGGAGGAGGTGTGTTGGCCGAAATTAAGGGTTAAAGGAAGAAAAAAAAATAGAATTTTAGTTAGTTGATTAAATTAGAAAAGAAGAGAGAGTTTAGAGAGAGAAGGAGAAGAAGAAGAAGAAGAAGAAGGAAGAGAGGGAAAGCTAGGGTTTGAGGAGAATCAAGCCCTTGGATCGTCTTGAAGAGCAATCCCGTTCCCCTCATCCTCTTCTACGGTAATATCCAAACCGATTCTTGTTTTGATTATTTTGGGAGGTTAGGGTTTGGGTGAAACTATTATTTTAAGGTGGTTTGGTGTTGGGGGAATTGTTGGAGACGTTTTGGAGGTGTTTGGATGGAAGAGATGACGTTTTCCGGTGACCGGAGACTCGGGAGGAGCTCCGGCCACCGTGGGTGGTGACCGGCCGGCCATGAGGTGGCTGGCCGGAGCTGGCAGCAGCCACCACATGGTGGCCGAGCCTCCCCTTAAACCCTAGGGTCTCGGCCAAGGAGTTTGGGTGGGGCCCACGTGCTCGGGTGCTCGGGTTTTATCGTTCGGGTGGTTTAAAACGTTCCCCGGACCAATTATCCTTAATCGAATCAAAATTTGGAATTAAATTGGAGAAGTTGTAATTAACGGGTTTTAGAAACTTTAAACGTTAATTATTTGACATAGAAGTCGGAATTCGATTCCGTTAAGTGCGTTGGGTTCCTTGAATTATTCTAAGACCGTAGAAACGAAAACGGGGGCTTTCGGAACCCCGGAAGGCCATTAACAAAAACCGGGCAGATTCGTCATGTCGGGCGAATCGGGCCTTTACGAGTCCTTTATCGACAATGTCGAGTAATTGGGAAGTTTGGGAGTGATCGACATTGTCGGGGTTAAGTTTGGGCATCGAGTTAAATGGTTTTCGGTTTATTCTTGCGAGTTGTTTAGTGACTTTAAATTGTGTTCCTTTAGATCGTGCCACGGACCGAGGCAAGGGAAAGCTGGGTGAGTGACTGAGATCATCACCGGAGCTCGTGGTTTGGCTTTTGGGAGAACACGCACGAGGTAAGGAAAAGTAGCCGGATCTCGGCCCTGACCGGGGAAAGTTAACAGTAGAACTGCATGTGACACCGGGGTGTCGTGGGTTGAGTAGGTTTATTTAAATATTAGAAAAGCATGATACGGGATTGTAGCGTTTATTAGAAAAGCATGTTACGAGAATTTAGTAATTATGAGAAAAGCATGTGACACTTAGTAGTGTCGTAGGAACAGAGAACTTAGCGATAATTGAATTACTGGAGGCATATGACCATGCCCGGAGGTTGTTTGTGAAACTAGTGATTCTAGGACTATTGGAGGCATCGAGTATGCCGGAGGTTGCTGTGCGTATTTATTGTGGAGTTTGAGTGGCCTTGAGAGCCCGTGTTATTTATTGTTGAGTTTGAGTGGCCTTGAGAGCCCGTGTGATTTATTGTGGAGTTTGAGTGGCCTTGAGAGCCCGTGTTATTTATTGTTGAGTTTGAGTGGCCTTGAGAGCCCGTGTGATTTATTGTGGAGTTTGAGTGGCCTTGAGAGCCCGTGTTATTTATTGTTGAGTTTGGGTGGCCTTGAGAGCCCGTGTATTTAAATTGGTGTCTTGGGTGGCCATGAGTGCCCGTGTCTTACTATTGATGTCTTGAGTGGCCGTGAGTGACATGGGGTTGTTGAACCCGAGTCTTGACTGTTGGTGTGTCTTGAGTGGCAGTGAGTGTCGTGGGGTTGTTGAACCCGAGTCTTGACCGTTGGTGTGTCTTGAGTGGCAGTGAGTGTTGTGGGGTTGTTGAACCCGAGTCTTGACCGTTAGGGTGTCTCGAGTGGCAGTGAGTGCCGTGGGGTTGTTGAACCCGAGTCTTGATCGTTGATGTGTCTTGAGTGGCAGTGAGTGCCCGTGGGGTTGTTGAACCCGAGTCTTGATTGTTGAGGTGTCTTGAGTGGCCTTGAGTGCCTGTGTTGTTGAACAACTTGTGATTGTGTTTGTGATTGTGACTGTGATTGTGGTTGCCTGAGTGAGAGAGGTTACTGAGACAGGTCGACCGCCTGGCCTGAGTGGTTCGGCAAAGCGCGTGAGTGAGACAGGTCGACCGCCTGGCCTGAGTGGTTCGGCAAAGCGCGTGAGTGAGACAGGTCGACCGTCTGGCCTGAGTGGTTCGGCAAAGCGCGTGAGTGAGAGAGATTACTGAGACAGGTCGACCGCCTGGCCTGAGTGGTTCGGCAAAGCGCGTGAGTGAGGGAGGTTACTGAGCAGCTGGTTTGCGATCCTTTGTGATCTTGTTTGGTGTGCGATTCCTTGTGATCTTGTTTGGCGTTGTGTAGTCTTTCTGTCGTGTCCTTGGAGGAGGTCGTCGATAGTTGTGTCGGGTCTACATTGTGTTATCGAGTGTTGAGTCTGTTGAGGAAGTTAACGGGTTGTGGGTCAGTTGGGTACTTGAGTTGGGGACTATAGTCCCAGTGTTGGGTTTGGTTTTAGTGTTACTGGCTTTATCTACTAATTATGCCATAGTCAGTATGTTATCTGTGGAGGTGAGCGAACGCTCACCCCTAGCTACTTTTCCTACAGGTACTGATCACCGGACGGACTAGGTTAGCTCTTGAAGTTCATGGAGCTTGGAGCGGAGTCTGGTCTTTACTTTTGTTGAGTCTAGTGACGGATGTGTACCTTGTCCACTTGTTGGGACGTTTTCGTATTGTAAATACTACTATTATTTTGGTAAATAAATGGAAATGTCAAAGCTTTTATTCAAAACAGGTTTTAAGTACTCATGTTTTAAAAGTTCGCGTCCCGAGTTCGTTTCGCTGAAATTGGGGCGTGACATCTTCCCTCGCTCAACTGATCACCAGTATCATATGAAGGATGGGAGCGACTTTGGAGACAAGAGATGGCCAGATCCGATCGCTATGAAAATCCATGACGGGTCCTTTCATCCCCATGATCTGCTTCGTGGAGGTTGGGATCAACGGATGGATTTGCAGGTGTGGTCAACGATGGAAGACGGTGTTGTCTCCTCCGGAATGTCGGAGGTGGATAGTGGAAAATCGGTGGCGAAGATTTGCTGACGTGGATCAGCAATAAGAAACTTTGTTGGCCCAAACAACTAGGTGAGGTCTACTACATAGTCTCATTAGTTTCAATGAGTACCAGGCGGGAGAATGGGTCGTAGTTGAGGAGACACTTCCCGTCCCAACAGGATTTTGCACAACCTGGTCTCATTTCTCATCCTTTTCCTACATACCTTTTTGGTTACCTGGAGTACTTCTTTCCTTCCCCGAAGGATCCCCGTCAAGGGACCAAGGGGCACTTTAAGAAAAACAGGTCAATCCGTGTCGAGTTAGGAAAATTTATATTTCATTCATCTCACGAAAATAAAGATAAATCCCCTAATTTCTTACATAAAATAGTCGGACTCTTTTGTAATAAGGTCAGATCTTTGGATTTGTTCAAGACTATATCCGACTCTTTTTCATAGTTTCCTAATAAGAATTCTTTTTATGCTAAAAAACTATATATTAATAATCATATTCTATATACTCATTTTAAATCAAATCATTTTTTTAATGAGCAATCCTTACAAATTTTTATAAGTACAAAGTAAATTATACCTAGTCAATTCTTTTAATTATACTCGTTTTTCACCTAGATACATCTAATTATAAAATTTGTCCGAATGTTACTAAAACTTTCAAAAATTTGGCTAACGGTATCTGGTTTTACTTCACTACCCTATCTTTTTTTGTAGTAACATGGACATTTTGGAAAATTAGGCAACGTCCAGGCGAACTTTATAATTAAATATAATAAGACGAAAATCAATATAAATGAATATAAACAATGTGTAATTAGCCCTTTATCTATTTTTTTTCATCCGATAATTACGTTCTCTTATTAGTAAGGAATGAATCTCTCTGCTAGGGTTTCGCAACCCATGGCACAGGTGCGCCGCCGCCGCCCCTCCCGACCTCTATCTGGCTCTCAATCTCTCCCTCGTCACTCTTCTGCGGGTCGACATCCGCCTCACTTATGTTGGGCTGCGGTCTCTCCGTCGGCTCCACTTTCTCTACCCTCATATCGAACGATGATGTCGGGCTCTATTTCCCTAGAAGGTGGTGTCCATTTGCTGGCACCGTTCCCACGCCCGTCTTCCCGGTCTTATCGCGGTGGTGGCCCCTCCACCGATACCCTTGATTCCACCGGATTTGTCTCTACATCCGACTCCCTTGAGGCCGGGTCCGCCAACACCTAGGGCTGGGAGACGACCTGAGGCCCCCCCGTGGTCACCTTTCACGGCTCCCTTGATGGTACCTACCCCGATTCCTCTGCTCTCATATCTGAATACGACTCTTTTGGGTCGGATGCCACCGGTGGTAAGGAGGGGAAGACGTGCGGAGGGGGTGGGTGCGTTGGATCTCCGGATTATTTCCTGGAACTGTCAAGGTCTGGGCACAGACTCTCATAAGCAGCTGCGTCAATTCCTTCATACTCATTACCCCCATCTGGTTTTCCTTTCCGAAACACTTGCCCATGACCATGAGGTTCGCATGCTGGCGCGGTCGATGGGCTTCCAAGGATACTACAATGTTCCGATCTCTCCTACGGGAAGGGGATTGGCGTTATTCTGGGTACAAGGAGTGGAAGTGGATATCAGGTAATGGGACGATCATTTCATTGATGCGGAGGTGTCGGCGGTAGGATATTTAGACATGCGGCTTACGAGTATCTATGGCTTTGTAAGGCGGGTGCTTCGACATAGAACATGGGACTTGCTTCGAAGGCTTCATCATCAGGCCCAGCCAAAATGTGTTCTTATCAGGGATTTTAACGGTATCCTGAGTCAAACGGAAACGGCGGGGGGTGAGGCGTACCCGCAATCCCTTATTGAGGACTTTCGGGAGGTGATGGATGAACTGAACCAGGGGGATGTTCCTCTGGAGGGCCATCAATTCACTTGGCGCTGTGAGACTATCCAGACGCGGTTGGATAGAGCTCTGATTAAAGGTCTGTTCTTTCAGTCCCTTCTGAACGTACACCTCAATAATACAGGTACGACCACGTCGGACCATTGGCCTTTCCTGCTGTCCCTGACTCGGCATGTACGACATGTAGCGCCTCTAAAGTTCAAATTTCAGTCTCAGTGGATTCAAGATGCTGGATGTGAGGAGGTGGTTCGTAACCATTGGCGAGCACCTAGGGGCACGACTATGTGAGTTGTCATTAAACATGTAGGGTCAGCTTTGCATCAATGGGGGAACGACCAGTTCAAGAAACACGTTAATCACATTCGGTGGTGCCAGCGTACGATCGCGGGACTTAATGGCAAGATGGACGGACCAAGTATCAAACAGAGGGAGGCAGTGCAGATCCAATACGAATGGGCCCTCTGCGTTCAGGAGGCGTTTTGGCACCAGCGCGCTAAGAAGCACTGGTTGGCAGAAGGGGATAGAAATACAAGGTTCTTCCAAGTAGCTACCTCATACAAGCGACGGGTTAACACGGTTGCATCACTTACGAATGGGGCTGATGAATGGCTCACTTGGGAAACGGGTATGAAGAAATTGATAACATGGTACTTCCAACAACTATTCTCTACGGGATCGCCGAACTTGTCAGATTTTCTGATTCAGGGACTAAGGGTCATATCATGGACCCAGAATGCGTCATTGCTTTTAACCGCTATAGCGGGAGAAATTAGAGATGCCGTCTTCCAGATGGGACCAGATAAGGCGCCGGGGCCGGATGGTCTCAATCCTCGTTTCTATCAGCACTCCTGGCCTATTGTGGGTGAGGTTGTCATCCGGTTCGTCCATGGGGTTATCCAGATGGGGGAGTTCGACTCAGAAATCAATTCCACCTCGATGGTTCTAATCCCTAAAAAACCGGACCCGGAATAGATTACGGACATGCGGCCCATTGCTCTCCGTAATGTTATTTTCCGGATAGTCTCTAAGGTCCTTGCCAATCACCTCCGACCGGTACTATGATCAATTATCTTTGAAACTAAAGGGTCATGTATCCAAGGGATGTGCATCCAAGATAATGTGATTATCGCTTTCGAAGTGATCCATCACTTGAAAACACTAAGGGGAGGGCCGGTGGGCTATATGGAAATTAAGATTGATATTAGTAAGGCCTGTGACCGGGTGGAGTGGTCATACCTCCAGAGCATTATGCAACAAATGGGATTTTCTGAGGCCTGGATATCTCTTATGGCCTGTTGTCTGCAAACGGTCACGTACTCTATATTGTCTAGGGGTAGGGACACGGCTTGGCTGACACTGACTAGGGGTATCAGGCAGGGGGGCCCACTATCTCCGTATTTTTTCTTATTCTGCATGGAGGGCTTGGCCCGTCTACTTTCCCAGGAACACACTTTGGGACGTTTGAAGGGTGTCCGGGTGGCACGAGGAGCACCGGAGATCACACACATGTTCTTTGTGGACGACTGCTACTTATTCTGTAGGGCCACCCCGGAGGACGTCGAGACAGTCCAATCGGTGCTGACCACGTTTGGTAGACTTTCGGGCCAGACACTGAACCTCGGTAAATCCTCTATTTTCTTTATTTCGAACACATCCTTTCTCAATACGCTAGCTTGCTGTGACATTTTGGGAATAGAAGAAATTGCAGGGGCTTCAATGTACCTAGGGGTCCCTAATCTGGTGGGTCGGAATCGGATTGCGGCTATGGCATACTTGGGAGACCGGGTGATTTCTCGTATCCAATCTTGGGATGGGAAGTTGCTCACCCCGGCAGGACGGGATGTCATGATTCGGTCTGTCTTGACGTCGCTACCGGTCTATGTCATGTCGGTGTTCAAAGTCCCTCTTACTATCATTCATCGTATTCATGTGGCTTTGGTAAAGTTTTGGTGGGGTGGGAAATCACAGAAAACGTTTATCTGGAAAGATTGGGATCGGCTGTGTAAACCCAAGGATAAAGGGGGTATGGGACTCCGTCATTTGCATGATGCAAATACTGCCTTTCTTGGGAAGCAAGTGTGGAATATGATCCATAAGCCTGATGCCTTGGTCACAAGGTCACTCAAAGCCCGCTATTTCCCTCAGTCCGACTTTCTCTCGTTGACTGGGGTGAGTCGCACGCGAGTTTTGTCTGGGCTAGTGTTTTTTCTACCCATGATATGATCTGGCGTGGCATATGTATTGCTATTGGGGATGGGCTGACCACCCCTTTTATAGGCACGCCGTGGTTACTCGGCCAGTGAGCTTCTGTACGTATGGACTCCCCGAATCTACAGGGTTTCATGGTGGCGGGCCTCATGGTCCCGAGCACTCGTCAGTGGGACGTCCAGAGGATAACTCAGCTCTTTGGCCAGGAAAACATAGATGATATTTTACGAGTCCCGCTCTCTCCGCTTCGACACTAGGATGTCCCATACTGATTGGGAGATAAAAATGGACAATACTCATCAAAAGCATGCTATCGCCAATTGCACCTCATTTGGCAGGCACGTCAGAGTCAGTCGCTAGAGGTCCTTTGGGCATCGATTTGGCGGATCTGGGTTCCCCCTCGCTATAAGATTTTCTTGTGGCGCTGTCTGACGGACACGCTCCAAGTCGCCACCGCACTCACCAAGAAATATGTTCCTGTGGATCCTACTTGTACCATATGTGCTTGGCATCCTGAATCAGCCTTACACCTCTTGGCGACTTGTGGATTTGCGAAGACGTGTTGGAAGGAATTTGGGCATTTCATCTCGGTTGGCCCGACCCAAGAGTTTGAACAATGGTGGCTCGCCTGTGTAGCGGGATGTGATCCCGATAAAACGACGGTGGTAGTATCAGTTCTTTGGGAAATCTTGAAGGCTAGGAATGCCCTGGTTTGGTCAGGGGATCGGCCAACAGCTCTGACAGTCCTGTCTAAGGCGAAGGTCAACCTCCAGGCATGGACGGAGCCTGCTACATCAACACCTTAGCCCCCGTGTCTCGATGCCTCGTTGGCCGACGAGGTGGTTTCCGCCGCCAGAGGATACGGTAGTCATTAATGTGGACGGGGCCACCTTCTAGGACACGGCTCAGGAAGGGTGGGGTCTCATAGGTCGCTCCTCGGACCCGGGGTACGTCCCAGGGTCTCAAAGTATGGAATAACACGTTGCACGGTATCTGGTCCCCTCTTATGATTGAGGCGTATGCTATCGCTATCGCTCTAAGTAACGTGGCGAGCCTGGGGCATGGACCCATTTGCATTCGATCGGACGCTCATGTCCTCCTCCGGTTAATACACTAATCGGTGGTTCCCATATCTCCTATTGGTACGATTATTCATGATATTCGTCGTATGTTAGCTGAAAACGAGAGAGTCTCTCTCGAATTTGTAAAGAGGACAGCGAATAAGGCTTCTCACTGGTTAGCTAGGGGAGCCCGTTCAACACATGTTCTCCCGTGGCCAGACACCTTGCTTGATGCACTCATGTGTATTGTACAATCAAATCATTAATACACGGATCGTTTTGACTAAAAAAACCCATTAATACACACCCTATTTATCTAACCAACGTTTAGTTATTGCCTACTTAAATCTACAATCCTAGTTATAGAAAATTATGGATGGATCAATCAACTTATTACAAGTTTTCTTTATATAAAGAATATTACAAGTTTTTGACAGAATTGGACAAACTCAATTAAAATAGAAAAGAACATTTAATCTCATTCAAACTAGTTGCATTTGGCATTTAGTAGAGATGGAAGATATTTGGTTACTGCATAAGACAATAATGTTAACAATTATTGATGTGATGCTTGAATATACATTAATTACATCAACCAAGCAACGTCACTTGCAAAAAGGTAATTCGTGGAAGTAATGTCTTTACATGGCATGGACGGTGAGGACCCTATAACACAGAAAAGGTCCTTGTCTCGCAAACGTACATCTATATTAATTGGTCGGTTTAGGTTTAGCCTGCATTAGTATGATCCATATACACAAGATTATAATAAATTGTAATAGTAAAGATCACAAATCAAATCAGACATTTATCAAATGGACAAATATAAGTTTGGGGATATGTCGAGCGTGTCATATAAGTATACTTTATAAAGGAGAAATCTAATAAAAACCCATCTTATCCTAAAAACTGTGTGAACCAATCCTAACCACACACTCTTTAGATTCAACATTCACCATGATGCCTCATCACCCCAATTCAACCAAAACTCACGCCATTTTCTTACTTTCTCCCACAAGCAAGGGAATAATTGTAATAGCATGGTGCCATGTGGACAAGTGTCCATTTTTTTGTTCAACAATTCATTAATTTAATCATTCCCGCTTCGTTTCAACTCCAATTAGCTTCAAACTTGCGCCAATATTTTTCTTTTTCAAGGGCTTTAAATCAAGATCAGTCATGAATATATTTTGAAGCACGAAAATAAAAATTTATATTGGGGTGATAAAACAATGTTTAGTGTTGATAAATCTTCACTAATAATTTTTTTATATCGGGGTATCAAACTAGTGTTAAATAGTGTTTAGTGTTGATAAAACTAGTGCTTAGTGTTCATAAAAAACATGTGATGATATGATAAAAATCATGCTCGATTTTGGAAAATGAGGTGATAAAACTAGTGTTTAGTGTTGATAAGCCCAATGTATAGTGTTGATAAACCCAGTGTATAGTGTTGATAAAAATTACCCAGACTTAACTTTTTTTAAAAATCAACCCCGAAATAAGGGTGATAACCTAGAGTTTAGTGTTGATAAAAAAAAACATGTGATGGGATGATAAAAACACATGTAATTTAATGATAAACATAGTGTTTAGTGTTGATAAAACTAGTGCTTAGTGTTCATAAAAAACATGTGATGATGTGATAAAAATCATGCTCGATTTTGGAAAATGAGGTGATAAAACTAGTGTTTAGTGTTGATAAACCCAATGTATAGTGTTGATAAACCCAGTGTATAGTGTTGATAAACCCAGTGTATAGTGTTGATAAAAATTACCCAGACTTAACTTTTTTTTTAAATCAACCCCGAAATAAGGGTGATAACCTAGAGTTTAGTGTTGATAAAAAAACATGTGATGGGATGATAAAAACACATGTAATTTAATGATAAACATAGTGTTTAGTGTTGATAAAACTAGTGCTTAGTGTTCATAAAAAACATGTGATGATGTGATAAAAATCATGTTCGATTTTGGAAAATGAGGTGATAAAACTAGTGTTCAGTGTTGATAAACCCAGTTTATAGTGTTGATAAACCCAGTGTATAGTGTTGATAAAAATTACCCAAACTTAAATTTTTTTTAAATCAGCCCCGAAATAAGGGTGATGGCCTAGAGTTTAGTGTTGATAAAAAAACATGTGATGAGATGATAAAAACACATGTAATTTAATGATAAACATCGTGTTTAGTGTTGATAAAACTAGTGCTTAGTGTTCATAAAAAACATGTGATTATGTGATAAAAATCATGTTCGATTTTGAAAAATGAGGTGATAAAAATAGTGTTCAATGTTGATAAACCCAATGTATAGTGTTGATAAACCCAGTGTATAGTGTTGATAAAAATTACCCAGACTTAACTTTTTTTAAAATCAGCTCTGAAATAAGGGTGATAACCTAGAGTTTAGTGTTGATAAAAAAAACATGTGATGGGATGATAAAAACACATGTAATTGAATGATAAACATAGTGTTTAGTGTTGATAAAACTAGTGCTTAGTAATCATAAAAGAACATGTGATGATGTGATAAAAATCATGTTCGATTTTGGAAAATGAGGTGATAAATCTAGTGTATAGTGTTGATAAATCCAGTGTATAGTGTTGATAAACCCAGTGTATAGTGTTGATAAAAATTACTCAGACTTAACTTTATATAAAAAAAATCAACCCCGAAAATAATTTTTTTTCGTGCTTCAAAATATATTCATGACTGATCTTGATAGAAAGCCCTTGAAAAAACAAAACTAATGGCGCAAGTTTGAAGTCAATCGGAGTTCAAACGAAGCGGGAAAAATTAAATTAGTGAATTGGTAAAAAAAAATATATGATGGTTTTACTAAAAAGCTCTTACCCCTTACTAAAAAATGCTGTTTTTTTGCAGTCAACAAGTCAACAAATCAATTGCATCTCATCCATCCATTCTTAAAATGAATGGGTTGTATTGGTTCACACAGTTTTTACGTTAAGGAGTGGTTTCTATTTGATTTTTCCTCATTTTTTACATATTAAAGAATATATATTCACTCTTTTAAATTAGAATTTTATAATTAGTATAGAAGAACTAGGGATGACAGAAAAACCCGAACCCGATGAAGACCCGATGTCCCCGACCCGATCGGGGCGGAGAAAATCCGCGAACCCGCCCCGGTATGATTATTATATACAAAAATATGGAAGAAAGCAAATAAGTAACATTGGTGTAGGTGTAGTGGTATACGTTCTTCTGAAGAACGTATAAAAGGAAGATTCAGAGTTTGAGTATGTATATTTTCTATAGGTAATTTCGACTATCTGATCATAAAACTAATAGAAACAAATACGGTTTTGAAAATTATGACAATCGCTAATATAATAAAAAAATTATTTCCTTTAGTGATCAATTGTGGCACGACCTCATATATATAAGATTTTCCGATTGCCGCTTGATCCTATAAAGGAGACATGTTGCTTTCTGTGAGGGGTGCGTTAGTAGATCAAGGATGACATCAATTGGTTGAAAAAACCAGTTAGCTGATGCTAACTATGGAGGGGTCGGGATGTCTTTCCTCCCCAACGTCCCGTGTCCCCTAGGGCCTCTCATTTAACTGGGCGAACTTGTTTTCCAGACCTCGCCTGATTTTTATAAGACCCTTGTGTAGAATTATGATGGTCAGGCCAGTGCTCTCTTCTTTGTGGTGGTTTTCTTCGGCTCAATAGGCGGAGCCGCAGGTTCTTTCCTCCCTTCCTTAGCTTTCCCGGGAGCCAGCTTATCCATCGGTTGGCCCATGGTGATTTGAAATGGTAGATAAGTGGGGTAAGGTCCACTATTTGGTCCTAGTCTTTCTATCCATCCCAACTGTGGGTTAGGAAAGATTTTGGTTGCTATGCCCGAAAATCCTTCCCGAACTAAACCCCCATTGATCACTATTTCATTGTGGGGTCTCCAGACGGGCGCTTGGGTCCAAGGATATGATGGGGTATTAGGCGGGATGTTTGTTGTCAGTGGTGGTGGCCTCACATGTCCAACGTCGGGGAGATTGTCAGGCGGGGCGAAGTGGCTATGGTGCCTAATCTATGATGAAGTTATGACCTAATGTCGCATTTTTGTCGACCACCAAGGATAAGTCATGCTTGGTTATCCTTGTTGTGGCTGTTGTGCACTCACGAACCGTATGTCCCAAGAGGATGCAGTTGAAGCGTAATAGAGGAAGACACTCGTACGTACACTGATACAGACCGATTAGGGTAATACCCGCACTTTGAGGACTATAGATCCTCGAAGGGGTAGTCCAGGTGCATCCAGAATCTCATCCGAATTTTTCCTCCCCACCATGTAATAACCACTCCCGGTCAACGCCAGTCAAATCTGCGAAAAACAGGAAAATTTAAAAATTTTAAGCAGACACTTAAATGAACCTAAATTTGACCCCGAGGGTCATACCGGACATAAGTTGACCTCGTTATCGACCAAAGTGAGTTCCGGAGGACTCAGGGCAACTTTCTGATCAAATTGGGAAATGTTGACTTTTCGCTGGAAAAGTCAACCGAGCGACGTTTTGGCCCATTCGAGTACCGTTTTGGATCCAAAAAGGTTAGCCTATGTCACAACAGTCTTAGTTGAGCCGTTTCCTTGTAGCCTGTGAAGTTTCATAATTTCTTGGAAAATGTGCCCGTTCGGGGCCCGAGACGGCCGAATTTCGCGAATCTGACTGAATAAAATATCTAGAAGATATCTTTCCAAAAGGAGTGGGACCCACTTGCCACATGTCAAATATGTGGTGGTGTTAGGTTTTGGGTACAAATAGTGGAAACAATAGGGTTTTGGGTGACATTTTGGAAAGAACAAAAGAAAGGGGCGGCATCATCTTGAAGTGGATGGTCGTGTACAGAGAGAAACCAAAGTTTTAGTTCTTTGGCTTCTTCAGTGTGGCGGCTTGATCTGTTTGGGCAAAAGGGAAGTGAGCATAGGCTTTGGCTTGAAGGATGGGACGGCTTCAGTTTTGGACAAAGGAGGTTTTGATTGTTTTGATACAAAATCAATTGATGGAGCAATAAAGGGTCATCATATTTCAAGGAAGAGACAACAAAGGAGTCACTTGGTTGGTGGCTGTGATCTCGAAGTCAACCGAGCAAACAAGGTTAGAGTTGTTGATTTTATTGTGTTGTGGGGTTAGCAAAGAAAAACAAAAAAAGAAAAGAGGAAAGGGATATTAAGCAAACCGTGAAGTGTTTGAGCTTCTTTATTCCCTTTTTGTAAATTCTTTTCTAAGTTCTTGGTTGCTGGAGCATTGATTGCTCATATAGTGAAGCATTGAAAGCTTTGTCATCTTCACAAAGAAGTGACGCCGGTGTTGTGGTAATTCTTGAGAGTTGGGTTTTATTTTATTTCGTTTTTGTCAAAGACTATTATATGCTTATTGGTTTGAATTTGGGAAATTCATTACAAATTTGATTAGTCTTGGAATTGCCCTTTTTGTATTGAGGAATAGAGAATTAGGGCTTGTAATTCGGGAGAATTCGGAAATTGTGGTTAGAAACTTTAAACGCGAATTATATTACTCGGAAGTCGGAAAGCTATTCCGTCGAGTGCTTAGGAACCCTTGAATTATTCTAAGAGCATAGAAACGAAAACGGGAATTTTCGGAGCCCCGGAAGGGCGTTTCCAAAACCCGGGCAGATTCGCCGTGTCGGGCGAATTGGGCTTTTCCGGGTCCAATATCGACAATGTCGAGTAATTGGGGAGTTTGGGAGTGATCGGCATTGTCGGGGTTACTTTTGGGCGTCGGGTTTATTAAATTTCAGTTTATGCCTGCAAGCTTAAAAGAGTTTAAAATTGTGTTCTTTTAGATCGTGCTGCGGACAGAGGAAAGGGAAAGCTAGGTGAGTGACCGAGATCACGCCGGAGCTAAATTTTTGCGCTTTTGGAGAAGGCATACGAGGTAGGGAAAAGTAGCCGGATCTCGGCCCTGACTAGGGAAAGTTAACAGTAGAATTGCATGTGACACCGGGGTGTCGTGGGTTGAGTAGGTTATCGAATATTAGAATTGCATGATACGGGATGGTAGCGTTTATAAGAAAATCATGTGACACTTAGTAGTGTCGTAGGATCAGAGAACTTAGCGATAATTGAATTACTGGAGGCATATGACCATGCCCGGAGGTTGTTTGTGAAACTAGTGATCTTAGGACTGTTGGAGGCATCGTTTATGTCGGAGGTTGTTGTGCGTTATTTTTTTATTGTTGAGTTTGGGTGGCCTTGAGAGCCCGTGTTATCTATTGTCGAGTTTGGGTGGCCTTGAGAGCCCGTGTTATCTATTGTCGAGTTGGGTGGCCTTGAGAGCCGTGCTATTTATTGTTGAGTTTGGGTGGCCTTGAGAGCCGTGTTATTTATTGTCGAGTTTGGGTGGCCTTGAGAGCCCGTGTACTAAGGTTGGTGTCTTTCGATGACTTACGAGTTAGAGTCTCGGTAAGTTGCAAGCGTGGTTTATTGTTGAGTTTGGGTGGCCATGAGTGCCTGTGGGGTCGTTGGACCCGTGTCTTTACCTTTGATGTCTTGGGAGGCCGTGAGTGCCTGTGGGGCTGTTGAGTCCGTGTTCTACTATTGGTGTGTCTTGGGAGGCCGTGAGTGTCTGTGGGGCTGTTGAGTCCGTGTTTTACTGTTGGTGTCTTGTGTGGCCATGAGTGCTTGTGGAGTGTTGAACCTGTGTTGTTGTTGTTTGTTGAACTCGCTTGTGATTGTGATTGTGGTTGCGTGAGTGAGAGAGGTGAGTGAGACAGGTCGACCGCCTGGCCTGAGTGGTTCGGCAAAGCGCGTGAGTGAGAGAGGTTAGTGAGACAAGTCGACCGCTTGGCCTGAGTGGTTCGGCAAAGCGCGTGAGTGAGACAGGTTACTGAGACAGGTCGACCGCCTGGCCTGAGTGGTTCGGCAAAGCGCGTGAGTGAGACAGGTCGACCGCCTGGCCTGAGTGGTTCGGCAAAGCGCGTGATTGAGAGAGGTTACTGAGCAGCTGGTATGCGATCCTTTGTGATCTTGTTTGGTGTGCGATCCTTTGTGATCTTGTTTGGTGTTGCGTAGTTCCTTTTGAGTCCTTGGAAGAGGTCGTGATCGTTATGTCGGGTCTACTTACGTGTTTGAGTGTTGAGTCGTTCGAGGAAGGTCACCGTGGGTGTTTATCAGTCAGAGTACTTGAGTTGGGGACAGTGATCCCCGGAGTTGAGTTTGTTGTTGGTGTTACCGGCATGGTCTGCTAATTATGCCGTAGTCAGTCTGTTATCCGTGGTGGTGAGCGAACGCTCACCCCTAGCTGCTTTTCCTACAGGTACCGGTCCCAGGTTGGACTAGGTGAGCTTCTGAAGCTTGAAGAGCTAGGAGCGGGATTCTGGGTGTATTTTGAGTCTAGCGACGGATACCATACTTTTGTCCACTGGTTAGGACGTGTTTTAAGTTGCAAATATTATTTTGTTGAACAAATGGTGATTTCAAAGTGACTTAATGTAAAAGGTTTCAAAGTGTTTTATTGTTTTAAAATTTCACGTCCTGAGTTCGGTTTACTGAAATTGGGGCGTGACACACTAGATGCCTAATTTGTAGTAGTCGACCTTCACACAAATCCCCTAAAGTGTTACCCACGAGGTTTCACGTAGCCTCCGTCATGACTTCTGGAGGAATGTCCCGTGCCTAAGCCCATAGGTTGATGTGGTCAAGTTAGGGAGTCTTCACCACCCCATGTGTCGACACATAAGTGAGGATAAATGATGCAGTGAAACACAGAAGAAAGACATACATATGATGACTATCCTAGGTGTAAACTTAGGGGATTTGACCTTATCAATATGAATACGTGCATCGTGCTTTTTTCGTGCCTCAACCCGAAAGTACTCGAGGAGGTCTCTACGAGAAGGAGGAGTGGGATTAAAGAGCGGTTTGTTGTTCCTCATCAGCGTCACACGATCATAAGAACACATGTATGGCGCTCCTAGTCTCGTTGATGTCGTTGCTTCCCAAACCATAGGATAGATGAGCCCCCATATGGTCGCCCACCAATACCTTTGACCTTCACAACCCAATCGGAGAGCAATTCCATAATAACATTATCGCTGAACCCTACATAAGAGATACAAAAACGATCAAATCGACCCAAAATCAAAGGATTTACCGACGATAATCCACTAAATATTAACATACCATATATGATATAAAAAAACGAGCAAAAAAATCCACATAAGGCATTAGAGGAGGAGGAGGAGAAGAAGAAGAAGCTCGGTTTGAGCTACATTTCTACAATTTATTTATTTTTCTAACTTTCATATTCTTTGATCCCTAATTCTTCATCTTGTAGTATTATTTGTACATACTCCATAACTAAGGAGTAGTCATCTCAAGACATTGATACGATTATAGATACTTTATAATGATAACGAATGTATGACGTTTTTTAATTGATGAATTTGTGGTGTTTTTTTTTTCATGATTAAGATTTTGAGTTTAAGAAACAAGAAATTTATTTGGATTTGAATTATGCATGTAATGCGATTCTAGATTGAAGAAATTGTATGTAACTGTAATTGCATGCTAAACTAGGATTGGCTTTAAACACAATTATGAAATTTTCCTAGCTCTTGGTTGAATTATAAGTGATATTAGCATATTGAATGATTTTTTTTTATAAGTGAAAATTTATTAAGCACATGTTCTCCTCAGATGGAAAAACATGGCAAAAAAAGGCACCCGAAAAAGGACCCCATCCTCAAAACCAAAACAAAACTAAAAAAAAACTAACAGCTCTCACAAGAGCTAACACCTCCCACACGGAGGAAACAACCAAAATAAAACAAGAACACACCAAAAAACTACTCAACAAAAACACAACTCAAAATAGCGAAACCAAACTACGAAGCCAAAGAGAAACAACACACAGCCACCACATGTAGCATATTGGATGATTAGATTGCTTAATATGTAAATTTCATTTATATTGGATGATTTAAATAGGGAAAACTCCAGGAAACAACGATTATTTAACTTCCTAGTACAAATTGGAATTGTTGACTATTTTATCGTCCATTAAACAACTGTATAGAAACGTAATATCCAAAAACCAACATTTACCGTCCACATGCATTACGGACAATTAACAGCGAAGGCGAAAAGACAGGAATACTCTTAGGACATATTAGCTAAATATGTCTGAAAATTGACCTAAGCTCATAAAGTCAAAAACGAGAAGTCGAAACCTCTCGACTTCTGTCTTCAGTTCTTCCGTCCAAGCACAGTTCGTCTTCGTCTTCAACGCAGGATTCAGCTTGGTTGAGGCATGGAAATCTACAACAACAAAAAGGTACGTACACTATCTTAGTTCCCCCAGAAATTTGTATGGTGAAAAACTTTAGTGTATGTTCTTTGTAGCTGAAAATGGTAGGAACCATGAGGTGGAGAAATGAGGAGGAAATAGTAGTAATGGTTGAGTTTTTGGTATGGGGAAGAAACGAAAAGTGTTGGTGTATTCGACCTAGGGTTTGGGGTTCAACTGACAGAGGGTTTTAAAGATAAACCCTAACTTCTAGCTGGGGGTTTGAGTTAGTATAGGGATTTGTCATCTGAAATGTAGTAGATTAGAACTTGAAGCATCATTTCATTCGAGTTAGGGTTTGGATTTGAAGTGGAAAAGGGGTTTTGATGGATTAGGTTGAAAATGGGGAATATATATTGTGTAGGTGTGGGAATGGGTGAAGAACAATGGTTCATTGAATAATGTAGTGATGACCATTATAAATCATGTCTGTTTAATCTATATGATTTGTGATATTGTTATGAAATTTTCCTAGTGTGTGGTGTGTATGCAACAATAAATCAACAACGTCACCTGTGATTTATTGTTGCATAATTTCTTGATTGTCAGTTTATTGGTAACAAACAGAATTATATAATGTGTATATTGGTTTCAGTTGTTGTGTAATAAGTTGTTGGAATTGGTTGCAGATGGGGAAGAAGCGAAAATATACTCCAACACGAACATTAGTTGACGAGCCATCAGATGTTGAGGTACTAGCTGATGCAGAGATGTTTTGATGAGCAACTTATAGACGAAGAATTAATAAACGATGATGATGATGATGATGATGATGATGATGATGATGATGATGATGATGATGATGATGATGATGATGATGATGATGATGATGATGATGATGATGATGATGATGATGTACCTGAGGATCTAGGCTGCGATGGTGGGGACTTTATAGCTGGTGGAGGAGTAGAAGACGTAGGATTAGAAGGACTAGTTGGGGAAGTTGGAGAAGTTGGAGAAGTACGCGACGAAGGTGAATTTGGAGACCTATCAGGTGGGTCATCGACAGATTCTGATTATGTTCCAGAATCAGCAGAGGAGGATACCTAGATGAGGAGGATGGAATAGGAGATGAGGATGCTTTAGTTGAGGAAGCAGCTGGCAATGCAGACCCAGAAACAGATGGTGAGGAAGTGGAAGAAGACTTTAAATGTGAACAGATGATGGAAGAAGAAATGATCGAACCAAGAATGTGGGATCAACGGAGCTCGTTGAAAAATATTGACCAACAATTGGGTGATAGGTTTGTGAGTGTTGAGTGGTACTGGGTAGTGCTTCAAAACTATGCTGCCGAACAGGGTTTTAATTACAGATATAGTCGTAATCAACTAGTTGACGGTTTAGGGGTTATTTGTCCTATGCAAGGGTTCAGTTTTTACATCTAGCGTGGTCTGGTCAAGAAGGCTAACGTGTACGCAATTAAAACATTCAGACCACAACATACATGTCAAACTGAGCAAGAAGGATTAAATATAACTGCGGGGTCCCTGGCATACAGGTAATCTTCTGATTATTAGTTAGCCAATGCAAGGTATGATATGTTTATATAAGATATGCATCATGTAACCTGCTGGTTGTTGCTTTGGTGATGTGTTGTAGGTATTATGAGGAACTTAACTCAAAGAACAAGGTGGTTGTATCTGAGTTGATGAGCGACATTCTTGTTGACATAGGGGTCGACTTAGAAGTTGGAAAATGTTATCGCATTTTACGTGCTGTGGATGACATCCATAATGAAGACCAAGGGCTTCAATATGGCATGTTGGAGAAGTACAGGGAGTTGGTGATGAGAAGTAACCCTGATTACAAGTTTGTCATAGTAAAAACCGATGAAGCGAACCGTAGGTTTAAGAGACTTTACATTCGATATGGAGCACAGAAGCAAGGTTTTTTTGGAGGATGTCGGCCTTTCGCTGGCCTTGGTGGTTGTCATCTGAAAGCCTACCATGGTGGGGTTGTGTTAGCTGTGGTGGTAAGAGATGGGAATGATGGTATGTTCCCCCTTGCCCTAGGAGTGGTAGAACAGGAAACCATCGACACATGGAGGTGGTTTCTCGATGAGTTTTTTTGAAGATTTTTGTAGTGGCGAGGACATGGGCTGGGTGTTTATGTCTGACAAGCAAAATGTATGATTTTTATTAGAAAGTACACCTTACTTGTGTTTGTACATTAGGCTAAAAATTGAGGAATTGTTAGAATGTACATCATGTAGTATATAAGCTAGACAATTAGTTTGTTGACCATTGCACAATGTATGGCCCATATCGGTTAACATTCTCTAATTATTACATGACTAAGTAATATTTTTGTGTGTTGTTTCAGGGCCTTATAAGCATATTCAACCATCACCCAACAGTGGAGCATAGACATTGTATGCGTCATATGTACCAGAATTGGTTCAAATCATTCAAGTCCTATGACCTGAAGTTGAAGTTGTGGGAATGTTCTCGGGCCACGACTGTGGACATGTATGTGAATCATTTAACTCATGGATTGGGAAGGCAAGGGACCAGTCAATTCTAAATTTCTTGGAGTTCTATAGAAAGAAATTGATGGCGTGGTTCATAAAAAAGCGAAGTTGGTGAATGAAGGTGGAGATGATTTGATTTTCCCTAAGATCAAAGACAGATTGGATGTGGTTATAAACAAGGCTAGGTAGTGCAAGGTAGTTCAGAGTGGTACAAGTTTATTTGAGGTAGAAATGTTCAAAGAGACGTACGGGGTGAACATTTACGAGGAGACATGTACTTGCTTAGATAGGCAGTTTACTGGTATTCCCTGCTTACACGGTGCAGCCTTGTTGTTGAAGGCCAAGAAATAAGTGTATGCACATGTGAATGCATATTACTTGTCATCAGCCTTCTGTAAGAGTTATGAAGGTCAGATTTACCCTCTAGTAGGTTTAAGTAAGTGCAAGACTGTGCCTCTCGAGGGTCGTATACCTGCCCCAAAAGTTCCTAAATCATCGGGTAGGCCCAGAACTTCCAGAATGAAGGGATTCATGGAAGGGCCAAATTCAAGTCAATGGTGGTTGTATCTGAAAAGGAGCGAAGGAGTTGATGAAAATGGTAACACAACAAAGTCAAGGAAAACCGTAGTCCCCAGATGCAGGTCGGTCGGCCACAATATCAGAAGTTGCACCACCATGGACTATGGCACCAACCCAACACCTACACCAAAGGAGGCCCAAGAAAAGGCACTGGATACAAAGTGGGTGGGAAGAGTGAGTTTGAGGTTCAAGTACTCCTGGATAAGAAGCGGGCAGCCATCCAAGCTAGGTTAGAAAAGGCTAAGGCTCTTAGTAGAAAAAAGAAGGCAATGCAAGGTGGTGAGGGTAACCCTATATGTGTTGGAGGTGAGGAAGATGGACATTCTGAGAATCCAATAGAAGTAGATGGTGAGCAAGTAGTTGGAGATGAAGGTAGCATGATGGAGAACCATATGGATGATCATGGGACAGTGTGAAGGAGGTGATGATGACAATACATCTTAGTTTGGCCATGATGATCACTACAGATCCACATTTGGGGAGGAACCTGACCTCAGGGATTACCTACATGAAGAGCCCATCGCATAAGAATCCGTGCCGGTGGATATACTATCAGAAAGTATACAAGCTGAGAAGAACACATGAAATGTGGTTACACCCAAGAAGGCCTTTGTAGCAGAAGTGGAGGAATTAGCTAGTCAGCATGAGCATATAGTGGTTGAGGTTGATAAATTCTTCGAAATACTTGGGGATGAATTCTGGAAACCTTCTCCGGGTGAAACCCTTAGAACACAGACATTGAGGAAATATGCATTAGGGTTTATTAAGGAAAGACAATCTAGGCTACAAAACCAGATGATGGACAATGAAAGGGAAACTGATGTAGACTAGGTGGTTCAGAAAAAGCCTACCTCCAAGAAGGCTTTTCGAAAAAAGCTTACCCCTAAGAAGGTGATGAACATCCGCATGTCAAAGAAAATCAGTAAATGCTCTACGAAGAAGACCATGGCATTCACTCAGACACTGACAGAGCAAGTCACGAACGCAAGTTATGCCAAAGCAACCATCACAAGCAATGCCAAGGCTTGTGAGCCAAGGACTACAACAAGCAAGGCTTGTGAGCCCAATACTACCAAAGCCAAGGCTTGTGAGGCAAGGTCTTCCACAACCAAGGCTTGTGAGCCAAAGACTGTCAAACCCAATGCACTGATCTGCCACACCCATGACCTACTGACAGACAAGGCCACTGAGCCAAGGACTGTCAATGACAAATCAAAGTCCATTGGAGAGGCAGAGTGGAAAAAGTCTAAGGTTCCCATCATAATGTTTTTATTTCAATTTCATTATACATAATTTGCTTCAATTTCTCCATTTAATTAATTTTACTTACACATGGCATAATATATTTATTTGAAAATCAAACCTACACATGTTCTTAATATTATGAACATCAAATATGGGGTAGTAATTTGTTCATGATGTGTGAGATGATGACGGTTATTGAACATGGGTAATAGGTTCATACCTTACTTGTTTAGGTTATTTTCAGATCTTCATTATGTTAGTCGTATGATTTAGGGGAAACTCTTAGACATATCAAACACACCAAGGTATAGATTCTCACCTTTGACTATGTTGTGTAGGCTGCGGAGGGTTTTGAGAAATGGATTCAAGCAACAAGGATTCATGGCTTAGCTCGTGGTGGAAAGGGAACACCAGGCCGAGGAGAAAGTGTTGCAGTAGGAAGTTCCAGCCAAGACTTTGTGAAAGGTGGAGGAGAAAGGTCCATCAATGAGGGGCACAACTCTCAGCCTTATGATGTAGGTCAAGAAGGAAGTACATAGTCTATAGATAATTTTTTGTTGGGTGAAGGCTTTAATGGCAATTGAATGTTGAACAGTGTGGTTGTTGTGTTGTATATGGTGGCAGACACCATGTGTTTCACTTTAGACTTTTGTGGAACCCCATGGGAATATGATTCCCTCTCCCATGACATATTCGGGAGCTTTTGTAAGGCATCACAAGTAGATGATGTTGGTTTGGCAGGTGTAGCCTGTGCTAGGTACATTATGACCTTCTTTTCATGTAGTATATTACTTTGCTGCCCTCACAATTGTATGGTTTGTACATAGTGTTTCCTATCCTATATAAACTAACTAATGCAGCTAACTCTTAGGACCACAAGTAGACATGCCAAAAAAAAACTCTTGATGCAGAGGATGAAGCAATGTTTCTCGCATGGGAGGAAAGGGGTGAGTATTGCACACCCCAGTCATCGTCTGAACATACAGACCAATGGAACAAAGCGTCCTACGGTTGTCCTCCTCCACCGGACACATATGTCTACCCACAAGAATATTTGCCAGATTGACAATATCCGTATCCGGATGAGGGCCTACCAAAGTCATGCCTCCAACAACATCTCAGTTCAGAGATTACCCCAACCAAGCCTCTGATGATGAAGTTGAAAGCAAGCTACAAACACCACCAGTGCAACACCATACACCTTCCACACCAAAACCTACCATCAGAGCTTGGAAGAAAGCTAAAGCTTCCTCTCCCCTCCCTGCCCAACCATACGAACGTTATCAAGCTGATGTAGAGGACAATGGAGATGACAAGGACTTCCCATCATCTCAAGGTAGTACTACGACTAGTCTATTCCGGAAACCTGCTAGATATTAGACGTGCTAAAGTGTGTTTGCAAGTATGTGTGGCAACTTATGTTTTGTATTAATGATTCCATGTTTAATTTCAGTTACGTTTAAGGTACATAGCAACACATGTCAACTATCTACTTGAACATAAGCTTCATTCATCAATATTATGTATAACTACAAACATATTGCAATCCATAAAATCCTTACACCCGACCAAGTTTTGTCTACATAAGGTGAAGCCCTTGGTTCCCGGAACCACTACTACCTTCTTCTTTAAGCACTAATACTAACAATATGTAAAACACAATGCCATACATAAACCACAAAACATTCGAAAAACACTTTGCTGTTTTCCTATGCTTTCTTTTTTCATTTCGTAGAGCTTCTTCCAATCTGTGTATCCTCTCATATAGTTCAGTCGCTATTTCTCCACGATCAACCCATTGGAAGAAATTACAGCTCCGTTCTCCCTACTAATTGCTAATAATTCAAACAATTTCAGACCACAACCACATACATATATACAAACACATGAACAAACTGGATTGTTATCTGCCCTTGTATTTCCCACATCCATAAAAGCGTCTACCGGGATTATTTACTGAGTATGATGTCAATATAGGAGCTGGTACTCCACAGTAGCACAACACACTGCTTTGCCTTCCATATTCAACATCCTTAAACATTTAAACAATTCAAATATGGTTAACTAACATGATGCATTATCATACACATTCAACACTAGTATTTTAACAGTTAACCCTACACTTCAGTATTTATCCCCTTTACTAAATTATACAATCCATGGCCTAATAGCCTAATGTTTCTTACCTCTAAGTCCTAAGTTTTCATGGTAGTACTAAGGTTTAACACAATTCCACGATACCTTTTACAAGCTGGTATTGATGCATCCATTGTTCAGCACCTTCATAGAAATCATTACCCGAAACCCTATTTTGGTTGGGTAATTCAAATGAATTTTTCCACAGAAACCGATTTCCTCATGTTCCGACTATGGTTTAACCCAAAACCAACACCCTTTACGATATGGTAGTAGCAGACTTCCATTTCAAACATCAATACAAATCTTTTTCATTAATATAAAGGAAAATTGAAAGGAACACAGACTTTCTCTAGTACTAACCGACTTCCATAAACCCTATTTTGGTTGGGGGATTTCGCAAATTGGAAGGAAAATTTCAACGGACAGACAGTGTTTCGGATCTTACCATTAATATTTTCGATTTTTTTTACTGCTTCGTCTTCCTCCAACCGCCTTCTTCCTCTAGGGTTCGGCCTTCGTCTTCGAACACAGACTTCCTCTCACCTCTGAACTCTCTCAAACCGATGGTCAAAGGGGCTCAAATGATGACTTGTATGCATGACACCCTAAGGGCTTTATTGTCATTACCAAAATTCTGGCAATTCACGTGCCCATCACACACGATTCTAACAAACGTTTGTTGTTAAATGGGACGGTAAATGTTGGTTTTTGCTAACTATTTTTCTGTACAGTTGTATATTTGACGATAAAATAGTCAACAATTCCAATTTGTACTAGGAAGTTAACTAACCGTTATTTGTACTAGGAAGAATAATTATGGTGATGTTATCTATACCTGTGTGTTTTAAGCTTAATCGATGGTCATGGATGTGGATTGCCTAAGTGATTTATTACTTTGGTGTAAATTGTTCCTTAATTGTTGGTTGTGGTTATCTATGATTGGTATATGATTTATAGTTGTGCATCTTGAACTTATTATTGTAGTTATGCGATTTCATAATTTTTACTTGATAATGGACTTAGCTTGGATACTACTAAGTTTTCTTATACGGACATTGGTAGACTTATATAGATCATATTCTAACCAAAACATTCTTATGAGGGAGTGGCCTTATTTTATTCAAAAATAAGAAAGTAGAGATGTACATGCAAACAAGGGTGACTTGGGTGGTTTGGCTTTTGTAAAGGACCTGTTGGAGCGTTTTCAGAAAGGGTTTGGGCTTAAGATTAATTTTCACAAGTCTACAGCGATGGTTCTAAATGAGGCTGTTTGTTCAGAAGTTGAGGTGGCTCGGGTGCTTGGGTGTCAGGTGGGGCGCCTTCCTATGAAGTATCTCGGGTTTTGGTTGGGAGCAAACCCAAGGAGAATTGCTTCGTGGGATCCTATTGTTGATAAGTTCAAGAAGTCCTTGGGGTTGTGGAAACTCAAGAATCTAAACATGGCCGGTCGCATTGTATTGGTAAAGTCGACTTTATCTGCTTTACCTCTATTTTATATGTCCCTTCTTAAAGCTCCTAAGAAGGTGGTGGCGGTTCTTGAGGCCTGACAGAGACGTTTCCTATGGACCAACCCCTACACTGGAAAAATGTTCTTCAAGGTCCCATAGAGTAAGGTTGGTAGAAGTAAGGAAGAAGGAGGCCTTGGATTAGGCGGTTGGAAGCCATGAATGTTAGCTTGTTGGCTAAGAGGTGGTGGAGGTTTGCTTCTAAAGGTGACTCGTTGTGGAAACAGGTTGTTTGTGCCTTGTTTGGGTGGGACCCTACGGATTGGGATCTTACTTCAGTTGATAAGCTTGATCCTTCCTACTTGTTTTCTCATATTGTATATCTAGCTTCTGATCCGAATTTCAAGGGGTTCATTGGTTGTTGGGGAAGGGAGATAGAATATCTTTCTGGGACGACTTGTGGGTAGGCGATTTCCCCTTACGTTTCCGATTCCCTGATCTTTATATGCTTTCACCGGCCAAGCATGCAAAGGTAGAATTTTTTTTTGGCCTCGGGGTGTTGGAGAATCGGGTTCAGTCGAGATTTGGAGAATTGGGAGTAGGAATCGGTCGAGGCGCTTATGGGGGTGTTGGAAGAGGTGCAGGTTCGGTCAGAAAAGGCAGATTCTCTTGTATGGGTGAAAGATCGGAAATGTTTTTCAGTGGCGAAGGCATACGCTTTGCTGACCGGTTCTGGGGATAATAGGCGTGACCTGGAATGGGCGCATATCCTGTGGGTGAAAGGTATTCCTCCTAAGTTCAGTGTTTTTGTATAATTGGCGGTGCAGGGAGCTTTACCGACCATGGATTTCTTGGAAAGCAGGGGGGGTAAACATTTCTCTTAACCAAATGCAGTGTGGTTTCTGCAAGCTTAATTTCTAGACTGTTGATCACCTGTTGATTCACTGCATTTTTTCGTGGGAGGTGTGGTGTAAGCTGTTGGAGTGGTGGAAGGTTGTTGGCCCCATGCCAAACAGTGTAGCGGAGAATTTGTTGTGGTGGAAGGGCTTGGGGACCGGCCGGTGGTGGTCAGGGTGGGTTACGGTGGGATATATCACCCTTTAGCAGATATGGATGGTGCAGAATGGGGTGGCTTTTAACTCTATGATGATCTCTGTGGATGAGGTGGTTAGTAAAGTGAAGCATCAGTCTTTTGGTTTGTGTTGGAACTCGGGCTCTTTTCGACAGGAAATTACTTTTGAGGAGTGGTCGAGAGATTCTGGTTGGTGTTTGGCCGTCAGTAAGAGAATGGGGAGACCGGGTATGGAGCCGGGAGCATGAGGCCGGTTGTCTGTTGGAGGTTTTTGTGTTGTTTAGAGTTTTCCTGTTCATTGGTTTTCTCTTGGGTTTGGGATTGGTATGAGGGTTGTTCCCTGTTTGTGGGGTTATTTTTTGCTCTTGTAGCCGTTTGTGTTTTGGTTGAAAGGCCTTTTTTCAGGGTCGCTATCTTTGCTTCGTTTCTATTACTTATAGAATGAATGTCTAATAAATCTCTCGCTTATAAAAAAACATGTACATGCAAACAGTTCTAAAATGCGAGTGTTTGAAAAGTGGGCATGTAGTTTATGTGAACCTTTTAGAGTTGTACATGCCAACCTTTTTCCATTAATCCGCATGAAAGTACATAGATTAAAGAATGGTTGAAGTATAAATTCAAATCTAAAATTAAAACCTTACCACTTTCACACATTTTCTCTTGACAACTCCAAAAAAGATGTCTCCTTTACACATGTATTTAGAACTTAGAAGTTTATATGCTACCTCATGATAAAATTAGGTGATCAAGAATGACTTTTTTAGCTTGTAATGTCAGGCTTGGCTCAAGGTCAAGATACGATAAAAAAATAACATCATGACAAACATGCTTCAAACTCTCACCCTATAAATGTTTAATACAATCCCAACGTCATTTGAATTTCAATGCACCCTTTGGGTTCTTTGAACACTACTTTTATATTTTTTTAGCTTTGCTTTCTTTTCTTCGTCTCTTGTTTTCTATTTCTCCTTTTTATTCTTTTATTTTATGAGGAGATGAATTTTATCCTCCATTCTTTTTTTTCTTTTGGACGAAATATAGAAACTTATCGCAACCTTAGCATTTGATATTTTTTCTTTTCTCTCAATCCTCACAATTCACTCCCAAAGGTTACCCCACACAAATAAACTTTTAAGCAACGAAGTACATGCTTAAAAATTTGAAGGTAATAAGAAACAAAATGGCGCGTAGGCCTGTGACGTTCAGGTTAGAAATGAAAGGCTCGTGCCTAAAATTGGGTGATTAAGGATAAACATAAAAATAGGGTTCCAATTTTGGCTCAAACTATGCCTTAAATCATTTTCGTAATCACCTTTCTCTTTATTCTATTTTACTTTGAAGGTGTACGCAAAATAGTTCTATATATACGCAAACTCAATTTTTTACTACATAGTAATCACAAAGACTCCTTGGTCTAAGAATACATGACAAGCTACGACAATGAATATGTTCATGGCTAGATCTATGACACATATTCATGTTTGGTCGTCCAATATCATGTCTCACATGATATCTATGATCAGACTCTGGAATCTCATTCCAATGACTAACAGAATGTAAGCAATAAAGAGGCATCTTTCATACTAGTAGCTTATAGTGAAGCTTTGTCGACTAGGGACTCATCAAGTGTGATCTATCTCGATCTATGGTTCTATTCACTTGGTGGGCATAAATCAGAACACACATCAATATATCACTTCAACACATAAGTAATATAAAGAAGCTTTAATTTTATTGCTAACGATGATATATAAATTTGGATGTTTACGATTGAACTACAGGCTCTAAGACTAACAAAATTGAATCTAGAGAAAAGTTTAGAAATGAGCTAGAGCTTTTTTTTGGATAAGCGCTTAAAATTTTATTCAGTGGCCATTCTCCAAGGAGGAGAAAGCCAAAAAGCACACAAACCATGATTACAATAGACTCCGTACGGAGAAACGGGGAACAAATCCCTTAACAGAAAAACTACTAGACATTACCAGTCAGAAACAATCTCCTCGACTTCTTCCTCAAACAGCCTGAAGGATCCTCCTGCCAATCCGAGTAAGACCGGTCCTTCCTAATAGAGTCAGAAGCCCATAACACCCCAAAAGCCGTGTTCTGAATCTTCCCAAAAACAAATTCTGCACACTCCATCACCCCATTGAACACCACATAACCGACCCTCACCCAATGCATCCACCACTACGCACAACCAAAACCCTTCCACGACAGAATACATTGAGCCACAGAACACGGAGAAACCCAATCAACTCCCCACCAAGAAAACACCTTACACCAGACAAACCATATGAACTCAAAATGTAAAAACATATGATTCACTTCCTCCATCCCCACTCTACAAATTCTGCAATACATATAATTAAGAGGCACATAAACCCCCCGAGCTTCCAAAAATAAAGAAGTAAGCAAAGCCGATAACGCCGCCAGCCACACCAGCATGGAGTACTTGGGTGGAATGCCCTTCACCCATAAGATCGAAGCCCAAGCCATAATCGGGGCGTCATCGTCACCTGAAAGAATAGAATAACATTTCGAGACTGAAAAACCATCAACATGTTTTTTTTCCAAATAATTCGGTCCTCCACATTAGGCACTACCACTGCCTGAGAAATATACAATAATAACTCATTTCCCTCAGCCTTTTCCCAATCCCATAATCTCTTGCGGGTAATAACAACCTAAACCACATTCCTCCAATAATCAGCAAGCAGACTATTTTTATTTTCCACAACAGCATAAATAAGAGGATACCTGAATCGCAGTGGAACATCCCCACACCAGGGATCATCCTAAAAACGAACCCGAGTCCCTCTTCCCACACACCAAACAAGTCCCTGCTGGCCAAACAAAGCTCTACAAATTGGGTCAGAAGCTAGCCCGCCCAATAATATGGTGAAAAATAAATAGGCTACCTCTCCGATCCAAAATAGTTAAGTCCCACTCCAACTCCGACCACCACATTCTATAACAAATCAACATCTTCCATAACGAATTCGACTCCGAGGCGAACCTCCAAAACCACTTTGCCAACAATGCGATATTCATCTCCTCCAACCTCCTTAGACCGAGCCCCCCTTTCGCCTTCAGCCTACAAACACGACTCCAACTAACCTTGGAAAAACTCTTACCAGAGCTATAGGATCTCCATAAAAATTGTCGTTGACAGGCTTCAAGTAAAGTGATCACTGCTTTCGGAGCTCGCAACAAGGACATATAGAATAGCGGGAGGCCTGACAAAGTGATTTGAATCAGAACCACACTCCCTGCAGTAAACAGATACTTAGTCCTCCACACGGCCAACGATTGCCTGTATTTCTGGATCACCGGGTCCCAAGTAGCTATCCTTCTCGGGGAGGCACCCAAACTAAAACCCAAGTAAGGCATAGGAAGGGTACCAATTGAACGGCCCAAACACCCCTCCAACTGTTCACTAGACAACAGATTAGCATTTAAAATAATTGCCTTAGATTTAGCAAAATTGATATTTAACCCCGAGACCTGCTGAAAATTCACCAAAGTTAGCTTCACATGAGATAAATCAGTCGAGTCCCCTCTAAAAAATAAAAGGGTGTCGTCATCGAACTGAAGATGAGAAATTGATAAACCCTTTCCCACCTCCAATCCCCTAAACCGACCACTAGCAATATCCTGCTCAATAAACCTTTGAAGCCCTTCAGCAACCAATAAAAACAGGAAAGGAGAAATCGGGCAACCCTGACGAATACCATTCACCATTTTAAATTCTCGACTAAGAACCCCATTCACCAGTATAGAGAGATGAGCCTGAAATAAGCCTCTCATCCAGTTCCTCCACCGAACACTAAATCTCATTTGGCCCATAATTTCATCCAAGTAATCCCAATTCAGCATGTCGTAAGCTTTTTCGAAGTCTAGCATCAAAAGAACAGCCTTAATATTCGACCTTTTCACCATATAGATCACCACGGAGGCAACCAAGACCCCATCCACAAGTTGCATGCCCGCTACAAAAGCGCTCTGAGTATCGCTCACAAGATTATCAATAACTTGCTTCAATCGATTTTCCAACACCTTAGCAACTATTTTATAAGGCCCAGAAATCAAACTGATAGGCCTAAAATCACTTAGCAACTGAGCTTGATCATGCTTGGGAATTAAAGTAACAAAGGTCGAATTCAGTCCCTTACCCAAGTTACCAGTTGCAAAAAATTCATCAATGAAACGCTTCACATCCAACTGAATAATACTCCAAGAAATTTTGAAAAACTTCGTCGAAAAATCATCCGGGCCGGGGGACTTTTCACTACCACAAGCATCAATTGCATTCTTTATCTTCTCCAGAGAAGCCATTACCTCCAGTTTCTGAGCCTGCATAGAAGTGAGAGTATGAAAAGGTAAATCAGGCAACCGGGTTCTACCTTCCAACGAATTAGAGAATCGAGCTTCAAAATGTATAGCAGCCGCCTCTTTCTTCTTAGATGGCACAGTGACAAAACCTTGAGAAACTCGGAAATGAGAAATCTTGTTTCTATGTGCTCTGAAATTGGCAATACGGTGATAGAACCGAGAACACCTATCCCCACCTCGGAACCACCTGACTTTTGACTTTTGCCTCCAAATCTTAGCCTGCAACTTTCTTTTCTTAATCAACAACGCAGTATACCAGGCTCTGTCAGCTTGTTCTAACCCCGATAAATCACGTTCTTCCTGAAGCTTATCGAGCTCATCAATTAAATTCCTCAACCCATCAATATCTTTATCAATCAGGCCGAACACCTCTTTATTCTATATACCTGCAAATCATGCCTCAGAGCCTTTAACTTCGACCATAAAGTATACGAAGCCGATTCATAAGTCGGGTATGAGTTCCATAATTCAGAGACTTTAGACAGAAAATTCGCATGCTTTGTCCAAGCATTTAAGAATTTAATTGGACGCGGGCCCCAATTAATTGCTTCCTCTTGCAGCACAATTGGTCTATGATCTGAAATGTCACGAGGCTTGCTAACCTGTTTTAGCGGGCCGAGTGATACAATAAACTCCGAAGAAACAAGAAACCGGTCCAGACGAGACGCCTTGGACTCCCTACCATACCAAGTATAATGAGAACCAGACATAGGCAAATCAATATGCCCAGAGTTTGACACAAAAATATTGAAAGGCCCTGACATCCAACCGAGAAGAACTATTATTCCTTCTCTCAGAATCTGCCAATACCGCATTAAAATCCCCACCGATTACCGAGTTAATTGGAATTGTGGAAATTACACCCTCCAAATCATCCCACAGTACCCTTCTAGCCGAAAAATTTGATGGAGCATAAATATTAATAAAACAAACAGGGATATCAGTTTCTGTCCACCATCCCTTTCAAACCAAGATACGTTCCAAAGGATCCACATTATCCTTAATCAAAGCAGAGGTACGCCACAAACTAAGAATATCACTCGCACTCCCTAAAGCCGGGATTAATTCACATTCCCAATCGGAACTCAAACCACAACATCTTAATTTCACCTAATCAATATCAACCCATTTCACTTCTTGCAACATTATGAAATCAGGCTTTACCTTAGTCACAAGCCCTCTCAGACTGCGGTACTTCTAAGAGGTATTAAGTCCTCTCACGTTCCACGAGAGGACGATCATCTTTCATGCAGGAAAAGGCGTGCCACCCCCTCGGTGCCTTCTGAGCCACTACACTCCCCACATTCGTCGTCTGGATCAATAGAATGCTTCTTAAACAACTTCCTGGTGAGAATTGATTGACCCACAACAATTGCTTTGTCACTCACCTTTGGTACCAATTTCGAAAAAAACTTGGAGCTGATTAACTGATGGCAACCCAGCACTCTTCTCCTTCTCAGCTGAACGGGTCCTAGACCGCGTCTGAATGATAGAACGAATAGGAGATAAATTTTTATTACGCACCGTGACTCTACTTTCATTAACTGGTACTGGGACAGCAACCAAAGCAGTAGACTCCTTTTCAAATTGAGTCTCTCGTCCAACCTCATCCCCTACATCCACGGGTTTCGAACATCCAATCGGCTGAATCTCTCCTTCCTCACAGGAATTTGAATTGGCATTCGAATTGGATTGCGAAGTAACAGAGTCTCCAGAGTTTTCGCCCGAAACAGAAGGAGGAGAAATACCAGACTCAGCAACTTTGACCAGTCTCGACGCCAGAGAGATTTTCACCCGAAATGAGCCATCACCAAGCTGAAAATTAGCTTCAAAACTTAAACAAGAACGGGTAGAACTCACCAGAGCAATGACTGACGAGAATATCTCACCATCGTCAGGAAAGTCAACCGGCGTCCATAGCAGCTTCATCTCCTCACGCAACATTCACGTCAGGGCATCCTGAGATCGTCCATGCCAAGGGACTCCCTCTATTTTCACCCAACTCCAAACTCCTCTCAACAACATCGGGGAACCATAGAAGCTCACAATAGAGAACCAATTTTCCAACCATTTCCATCCCGTTTCACGCAGCATAGCACCGAAGAGCACGTCGGAGCAATTAACCAAGCAAACACCCCCTCAACATGTCGGAGTTCCATTCCCTTTGCCCCACTTTCAGAAAACGCAGAAAGCAATTACTCCCTAGACAATTGGGTCCGGTTAACTGCCAAAATGCTCGATTTGATCCAATTGAGACGATCACTGTCCCACAACACCCTCCCAGAGCTCACCTGATGAGCGGTGTCAGGAACCTTTCTCCAAACCCCACTCTTCTCCTTGGCCCGCCCCTTTGACCACGCCATCGCCACCAAAAAAACGTGGCCTTTCACCTTGACTCCATTTTGGTGATTCACGATCTTCCTAACTTCAGCCATGGATGTCGCTTGCAAGAACCCAAAATAAACACCCCCGGAGATTTGGCCGATGAACGAAAACCGAACTCGCCAGTTGACCACAGCTCCCAAAATACGACGCAAACCAATCATCAGTAGTGGCTGCCGGGAGATTGTTGACGAAAACACGAGCCTCTTCAACCGGAGAAGACGAACCTTCCCCCACCGACGAGCCCCCGGCCAACAGTGCCTCCTTGAATCCCGTCCCAACCCGGGAACGAGAACCCCCTTTCCCCCCTCTCTCTCTCCATTTTCTCTCTCTTAATTTTTACTCGTGATGGGGATAGTAAATATAATATTTGATTTATGAGCAAGAGCTAAGATACCTACCAGGTAATATCAAATATGTTCGGATAGATAGAAATAATTCACATGTTGTGTTTGTTCCTTCTAACTTGTTTGTGAGTAAGGAAAAATAAATGTTATATATACCAAGTGAAAGAAGAGAGCTTTGAGTGAAACACTCACTCATTTACATGGACGAATTACACAAGGGTGCGAAATTAAAATTCCTATGAAAGATGGCTCGAAGATATTAATTGACCTTTGACACCAGTCTAAGCCAATTGTGCCAAACATATGAGTCAAATGTGGGGTGATAGACAATCCTCTAGAACTAGACATACAGAGAAACCTGGGGTTTATAACTTTCCCAAGTTATAATAGATGCATTTCACTATATGAATGATGCACCGTGTTCCACACGAGGAGTGAGGGCAAGAAAAGTGAACCGGTCATCAAGTAGTAATCAGATGGTAAGTACATATGCCATACCCAAAGGATAAAATTGGCATACACTATTGAGGTGTTTAAGATTGATAGTTGTGAAGTTCAATAGTACAAAATCAAGAGTAAGAAATGAAAGCATAGAGTTCATAATTATAAAGAGAAACTAACGCGCGATTATACCTTCGTAATGGTATTTACTCGTAGCATTGAACAACCGTGAGCGTACCACTCTACATGACCCACACGGTACTGACAAAAGAAATGTCGCTTAAGATCCATAACATCACGATGTAGGTATCGAACCTCACGATCCGGTAGTACCTTCAGTCGAAATCACTACTCTCTAATGTTGCATGTGTTTTTATCATGCGGCGTACATAATATACATTCACATGCTACTCATAAAAAACAATTACTAACTATAATCCTAGATTCAGGATCTTTAGTTACAAATGAACATCTTATTTGTAGATAAAGTGGTTGTTAGGAAAACTGCAAACATATAAAGAATGAAAACAAATAAAACTAAAAATACGTAAAAGATGAAAGGAACTTCTTTTATTGAAAAAATGGTCATCTTAAACTTTTCTCAACGGTTTACACCTCTTAACTCTCAGTTTTTCTCTCTGAATTCCTATACAAATTGACTCTCGATTGTCACTTAAATGGGTTTAGAGACTCGTTACTTTTCTTCCCCCGATGGGCACACTTTTCCTAAGCTAGAAGATACGTATTTATACTAATATTTTGATAACTAACACTCCCCACATGTCTTTCCACATCTCCCTTTTTTTATCATACTCAAAGAGGTTCCAAAATGGGAGGAAATCGCCCATAACTACCTCTGCCATTATCTATCCGTCGGTTACAACGGTACCAGCGATCCTACCCAATGGATGGGTCGTCGGTAACTACTATATCCAATGATCGTACTCGACGGATGGCTCGTCGAGTACTATTGTATCTGGAGCCTCTATCTGGTCAGATGTGTCGTCGACTACTGAGTGCTTCTTTCTCCTTTTTCGCTCGTTTTTTGTTCTTTTCATTCCAAATAAACTAATAATTAACATACGATTTTTTATCTTTAATTCTGATTAATGAAAACATTAAATCATAATTACAGGAATTATATTAAGATTCAAAGCTATTAGAAAATTAAATCCTTTGTACGAGTAATACTTCTCAAAATCAATACAAATATTTTGAATTTAACACCAAGAAACTAACATGATCTAAACATATTTTTCCATAAATGAGTGATTAGTTCACATAATCTAACAACTCTCAAGGTTTTTTTAGTGAAAACAAAAATTATATTATAAAATTCCTGGATTAGAGTGACATAAGATAAATCAGGACCATATTATAGTCTTGATAAAACTAGTGCTCTGGTATAGATAAACTGACTGATTTGTCAAAGCTCGACTTAATTCTTCCTAAGTACATGATAAACTTTATAGGCACATTAACAACCAGCCATGTTCCGACTCGGGCTTTGCCAGGGTGCTTGTAATGTGTCTCAGTTATATGGAGATGACTCTATGGATTCTGGGAGGGGTGTGCTAGCTGGTCAAGGAGGATCACGTAGTATGGAGGGGGAGCGTGATCGTCTAAAGCCGATGTATACGGGGGCGGGATGTTCTTCCTCTCAAAAGTCCTGTATTCCTTTTGATGCCTTAATGGACCTGGAGAGGCTACTTGACATACCTCACATGATCTAATGGGACCACATCCTCGATTATTACTGAAGTGGGTTCATCTAGGGTATGTTATTTCAGTGTGGCAATGCCTTTATCACTGTCTATGGCTCATGAGGTTGACGCTCTATCCTTCTATTTCTTAGCTTTTCTAGCCTCTAAAGCACATTTCTAGAACCCAATGGAGAACTAGGGCTTAGATTGATACTTGTACAAGCCTATAGGCCTTTAGCGTTGAGGATGAACATGTTTGACCTTGTTTAGTCAAGAGGTTGTGTGTCATTCTCGGGGGGATTAGCCCCAACCAAATATTTCTTTAAGCCCAGTCTCGACGGGTGGACCCCCATGTGCTTCTCGTCCCATCCACGTGAAATAGGCTTGTTTAAGAGGTTGTGTGCCATAATGGATTCATCCATTACTGTTGGGAGCTTTCATGGAGGAGAGGGTAGCAGGGTTTATAGTGGGTTCTAAAAGGCTAAAACCTCGATAGTTATTAGTAATGGGCTCGGGTATTCCCAATTTGTCCACAGATGTTGGCGTGTCAAATTGATCTAGTTCGCCAAGAATGACATATTAAAGCGCAATGTCGCCGCTTCACCGTTTGAGCATGTTTCCAGAAACTTGTGCTCTGGCTAACCTAGTCGACCACTATCAAACCGGAACAACAATGGGTCTCGTATTGTATGATCACTTTGATCGATAAGGGGATGATCCAGGAACATAGATTAGAAGGAGCGGGAAGGTTTGGTACTTCAAGAAGCGGACGCATAGGGCCTTCCCTTAATAAAGCCACCATGAATCATCCTCCAAGCACCATCCTGATAGTGTTGCTCGTTTCCACTATCATGACGTCCAGTAAAGGCATGTACACACAACTATAGATGGCTGGAGCGGACAAAAGAGGACACTACTTGTGGGGGGGGAGTCCTCAAGGATAAGTCGTACCCATTTGAAGCACCACGACTCACCCTCTTGGATGCGATTCTTGACCTCTTGGGACGAGAAATAGAAGGTTGACACCCACATGGCCTAGATCTTTGTTGACTAGGTCGTTTGATTGCCAAGCGTCCTCCATGAAACCAATGAGGGCCTTCTGGTTGTACGATTGTGGCGTGGGGAGGCGCCACATAAGTCCATAGCGGAAACATATATTCCCAACTATCATCGCGTGACTCGGTTAGAACCTCGACATCCAGGTCATCGTCCTCTGCAAGATTGATGTCCCCGAGCCCTTTTTAGAATGCGATCTGACCGTCGGTTATAGATTGGATCTCCATCCACGTCTATGAGGGGAAACGGAGGTGGGTTTGATGGTTGCATGATAGGTTGGTGGAGATCTTGCATAGGCTGAGCACCCATATATATGTGGATTGATCACTAAATACGAGGACCGCTTGTAGGTTGGTTCATTTCACGAAAGGCCACAGAAGTGATGAAAGAAATCGAGGAGGAGAAATAAGTGGACGGAAAAGAGGGAGTAAAGGTGGAGAACAATGATGTTGGGTCTCTAGGTAGGGTTGGAGATGAACCAACTCGCAGTGGAAAATCAATGAAAACCAAGAGACGATTAAAACCATGAAACAACTAACAAAGAATGGATTCACAAGAGAAAAATTCAGCACTATTTCTTACCAAAACAAGAACACCGGGTAACGAATGATTGGCTTGAGTCTCCAAGATGCCTACGTATCCACATGGGAATCAAAGCCACGTATTTCTTCTCTTTGAGGACTCAAGAACACAAAAATGGAGGTAGGAGCTTGCCTTGGCCGAAATTGCAAGGGAGAGGAGGGAGAAGTTGTGTTTCCTATTCTTGTCTTGTGTTTGTTATGTTGAAAAAAGATGACTTGAACATATCAAACCCCATACTTGTCCAACTAAAGGCATGGCACAATGCTTTCCTTTTCTACCTTTTGTACGCTATAACTCTCTTTGTACAGAGAATATGCTGCTATTGAGAGTAAGTTGCTGCCAAAGAAGGCCAGAGGATCTCTGGTTCCGATGGATGCAACCCGCAAAAGCAAGTTAGCAAAAACCAGAGTTAAGGTCAAAAAATGCACTCGTAAAAGGAAACGCACACAGGACGGTGGTGCTTCCTACTTGAAATCTCGGCATCAAACTGCTCCCGCAGAGGAGTCTGGGAAGATCGCCGACAAGGACGTCGGTAAGGATCAAGGTTTCGGGTCCAATACCTCTGTTTCAGGTTTGGAAGTCGACATCCCTGCATTTGGTTGTGGCACCATGGTGGTGGCGGGGGATGGTCATGTTCACAGTGTTCACACCCAGCACCAGGCTCGAGCTGGTGCTATCTCCAAGGATGTATCTCAGTGTTCATGTACAAAACATTTTGTGTATAATATCCCTTTCGGTTCCACAGATGAATGGATTCAGAACTTTTTTGTGAAACTTGGAGGAATTAAGTCAGCCATAGTGATTAAAAGACCAAACAAGAAGGGACGGTGTTTCGGTTTTGTGGATTTTCTCTCGCCGGCTATTGCTCTAAAGGCCATCGAGGTTTATGATGGCTTCAATTTCAATGGTTATAATTTTTTGTGGCTTTAGCCTGACCGGAAAAGGTGGCGTTTCCGGCTAGAGACAACTTGGCTCCAAAACAGAGTATGGTTGGTACTCACGAACGGGTCATCTCAGGTGCAGGATTAGCGTCTTCACAGGCGATGAAGTCCACGGATGAGGATGGGAAGTTGACCGAGCTTTTGTTTTTCGGTTCTCGGATCTCGTCGTTGATGGCCAATTGGTTGTTAGAGGAGATTCGCTTGCAGATTCTCCGGGTGTCTCGCGATTCTCGTCAGTTATTTTCCTTTTCTGGTGAGTTATCTTCGGCAGCAGATCTCGGAAAAGATTGTGAGGACTCTTCGGTAGCGAATCACAGAGGAAATCGCGTGCAGGAGTTATCGTTTGAGACGTTAAGTGGAGACTAATTTTTTTTCTGTCTGATACGCGTCCAGTTTCTTTAATTCGGGATTTGGGCTCGCGTCAAGTCTTGAATCTCAGACTTTGGGCTTGCCACCGGCCCAGAACTTAGCTGACCAGGTCTGTGACCCACTGGACAATGGTAAAGTGGTTGTGTCCGGTGTAGTCTTAGACGTGGTCGGTGATTTGACAAGGCCGACAGCTCCGGTTTCAGATATTGACGGTATGGAGGTCTCGGTGGAAACAGGGGAGAAGGAGAGTAGCCCTTGGAAGGATGCCTTACTCCAACTCCGTCAAAGTCGGCCTTCTACCTATACTGTTTTTACCCATTCGAGAGCTCGTTCTTTGACTAGGTAACGTACGGTCAAGGCTGCGCCTCCCATTTCGACTTTGTGGTGGGCATCCCACAAGGCTCGGCAGAAATCGGCACATTAGCTTTGTTTTGTTGTTTTGGTGTTACCTTTAGTTTTGTTTTGCTGCTTTGGTGTCTCCTGTTTTTGGGTTTAAGGTTATCCTTATAGTTCTCCCCATAGCAGAGCTCCTTTGTAAGCGTGTTACTAGTCACCTGACCTTTTACCCAGTTTCTCCTTGAACCAAGATTTCTTATTAATAAATTTTTCAAGCTTATAAAAAAAAGGCATGGGACAAGCATGGCGACAAGTAAGGTGTTAATACGACAAAGTATGGCTAGATAAGATAGAGTTAGGTGGTGAATCACCAACACCTTAATCCTTGTCATGCTTACTTAGTACTAATTAATCAAGACTTGATTAATTAGTTCCATGGGCCTTGGTTTCATGGGCCTTTCATGGACCTCTTTGAACATGGCCCGTGACCATTTCCAACGAGGTCCCGCAATTCGCTCATCGCCTTCAAGCCTTCCATACCGGAAATGTCCAACATTATCCGACGCGATCAATCCCAAGACTCTAAGCCTTGTCTCGATCCGTAAAGTTCTATTCACTTACAGACACATGACCTAAAACCCAGTTTTGGTCATGTCCCGAGACAACTCACTTTTAACCATTCTCCATAAATGTGTCAATGAGTTTCACCCTCTGGTGTGACCCTTAGGTTTATGCATGTCAATAGGTCAACGTAAAATCTCATTTTACTTGATCCTATATAAGTGGTAATTAACGAGACTTTTGTATTGCCTAACACTACATAACAAATCGACCATGTCGATTCTAACCTTTTCCGTTGTCTCTGTCATTATCCTTTTATCTCTGATATCCTGATTGAGATAAGGCATAGAGCCGTCATCCTTATTATTCTCAATCACTGTTCCTTGATATGTGAGATGACTGAATATATGATACCCAGTATCATGTGCATGGTCATGCTATTCATTCAGTCATTCTCGATCAAGCGGCCGAGAAACGATATTTTTCCCATACCGTAGTATGATGGATAAATCCTTTAGCTGTCTTTCGTGTCACTCATGCAGTGCGTCCCCAAGACAATCCTGGCCGTTATGGAAGCCCTGTTACGAACAACGTTAGGCTCAGGTCAAACTCAATTGTTTACTGCATAGCGATCACAAAGACTCCTTGGTCTAAGGATACATGACAAGCTAAGACAATGAATATGTTCATGACTTGATCTATGGCACATATTCATGTTGGGTCGTCCAATATCATGTCCCACATGATATTCTATGATCAGACTCTGTAATCTCATTCCAATGACTAACAGAACATAAGCCATAAAGAGTCATCTTTCATACTAATCGCTTCTAGTGAGGCTTTGATGACTAGAAACCCATCGAGTGTGATCTATCTCGATCTATGGTTCTATTCGAATTGTGGGCATAGATCAGAGCACACATCGGTATATTACTCCAATACATAAGTAATATTAAGCCACTATAATTTTATTGCTAACGATGATATATACATTTGGAAAGTTAGGATTGAACTACGGGCACTAAGACTAACAAATGACATTGAGAGGTTACGGAGAAACCCTAAACATATGCATCGGAGGATTCATTTACTCATTGTGTTTTAATTCTAACAATTGTAAGGTCGATATATCTCGCATTGCATATAATAAAGATATGATCAGTATAGTCGTGATAGATTTTTTTTACTAAGAGTTGCAATTTCATTAAATTAGATTTCAACCTGACAAAGGATGTGCATCAGGGAAACTCCTGACCATAGTAAAAGAGCTATTACATGGTATCGATCCCCTAAGGTATATCTACTCATAAATCTGTGACAAAAAAACCAACAAAGCCGGTATGTTGGGCGCCATAAAGGTGAACATAAAGTAAATAACAATGAAACTGGTGGCTGCTGCTCTAGGTCATGCCTAACTGCTGCATATTCAGATGAATGCTACCGAACCTGTTGATACCAGTTTCCAAGGAAGGCAAGGCTCTTCCTAGGGACCCCTCCTAGAGCCAGTCCCTAGAGCACTGAATCTCTTTCATTCCTCCACTCAGGCCATCTTCCCGACCTGGATTGGTCTTGATCTTACCCAAGGTTCCCCAACAGAACCATGTTTCACTCCCCCACCTCCCGCTCCACTACTAGACTCAGCTGCAGCTCCAAGTACAGTTATATCTCTGTGCACATGCACGCGTGGGGGTTCGTATGTGCTGCCCCTGCTTGGTGGTCGATCACCAAGTTCTTCCAGGCTGGATCACCGACCCGCGGTTGGGAGACCCGTTGAACCCCCCCCCCCCCCCCCCCCCCGAGGTGAAGTAGATGAGGATACATTTGGTCCCCTACCCCGAGACAAGGGACCCTGAGGTACAGAAGTCGAGGACACAAGTCGACTAGGAGTTTGATCGTTCCAGTTCGTCGCATACATCTTTGGGTGGCGGTCCTTCTGATAATCTAGGACGGATGAGTGTAGTTTTAGCTTACCCATCAACTCCCGCTAACAGTCAGCCATCATGTGACTGATCTACCACGGTTAAAACAAAACATGCGAAGTTTGCTATAGGTAAGAGTGACACAAACCGGCTCGGGAAATTCCCAGAACCGAAACAGGAGCTGACGGCGTATAGGGCGCTCCACGAGGTGCCAAAAACGGACTTTCATTGCACCTCTCCAACAGATACCCCACTGGTCACATGGGACCTCGACACATAACCCTAGTGTCGATCTGATCGTCTCTCCCATGGTCTTTACGCGCACTACCGGAGGGATGTCGTGGGCGTGCACCCATAACTGTAGGCGGTCCAAGGCCGGAGTCTCCCTATCCATGGGATCCTAATCAACCTGTAGGAGGGGCCGACCGTCAAAACATCATGGCTCGTTCTGCCGAACCTATAATCGTGCCGCCACCATGTCAAAATAGAACCCAAACACCCCCATTCCGATGTCCTTGATGACCAACCCCTCAGCCGACTTCCCCTAAGACCGAGAGATTATCAGGAGGAGGGTCTCCTTGCGGGGTGGCTTGTCAGTCCATAATTTTCCCAACATGGAAAACTGTTGTTGGGTGAGGACCGACGAGCTCACCGGAAGGTACAGGACCTCAACCACTTCTTCTTCCTCCACTTCCAGCGAACATGCCGAGAGGTCATCTTGAATGTTGAGCAGATTGGATGCTAGTGACACCGGAAACTCCGGCGTCTTCGGGGCGGTCCCGATGCACTTGGGTTTGAAAACCCTACGACGGTGGACCATGCCCGATGAAGGAAAAGAGTAGTGCCAGAATCACCGGTACCTGATCCCTATTGGGGACGATGATCCCATCGCATAGGGCTTCCAGCTTCTTCCGGCCCGCTTCCTCCCTCTCCTTGTCTACCACGGGGGCCTTCCCTCGAGCTGGATCCTTTATCAGTGGAGGCGGCGGGATGGAGGTGGAAACTTCCAATACCCTAACATGACTTGGGGTGGAAGCTAGGGTTGGGGACAAGAGTAGGAGACTGTCCACCGGCCGAGATAAGCCTCCCTCCCTTGTGGGAGACTTAGGCAGAACGACCGACCCCGAAGCCCTTGGTTCCACCATGCCATTCAGAAGAATGCATGCCAGCGTAGGCAACAGAGACACCAACGATTGCAGTGTGCCAGGAACTCGATGTTTCGAGGGTAGTTGAGGAGCTGAATCAATCGCCAAAGGCCGGGATAGAGACGAGGCGGGAGGGCTGACAGTTTGTGAGGAACGCTTCGAAACCCTAACCAGACTTGGAGAAGACGTTAGGGTTTTGACCTTAATATGATGGCCCCGTCGTTGCTTCAATAATGGTTCGAAGAACCCAGGGAAAAAACCGGCGACACCATTGATGATGGAGTCAAGATAGGGTCTGTGGGAGAAAGAGGGAGGTGAACCAAAGCTGTAGACACTTTTTGCTTTTGCTTCCGATTCCGTCTCGGTTTGATAAGAGGGCGCGATGATGGCACAGGTGAAGGCACAAGTGCTTCACCACGTGGGGCTGTGATGGGACGTGGCTGGTGGTGGAGGCAACATTCACATCGACGATAGAAATAGAGGCCTTCATAAATAAGACTAAGATTTCTTTAAATAATTAGAAAAATCTGACAAGTCGAGTGTGATAGATAAGGAAACACGATACTACAGCGTGGCTCAATTACCATGCAATAACAATGAGTAAAAGATATCAATAAAAACAATTAATAAAAATAAGCAATTGATTAGGATTAAGGATATGCGTGAGTGGCTAGCTGGGTGTGGAGGGCCCATGCAGTTGAGTGGTTGACGACCGCCAAAATTGTCCACACCACGGGAACCTTGTGGTTCCTTCTCCGACAACTGATAAACGATCACTTTTTCTTTCCTTTTCATTATTTTCTTATAATTAGAGGACCCATTAATATATACACTAAACATATAAAAATCCCAGAATCCCATTTTCATTTTGGTGTGGATGTAGTATATATTAACACTCATCGATTGAGTTTATTTCCCTAGCTAGTAGGTTGAACGGGCGACACACAAGTTGCCCACAAGTAAATGTTTTCTCTCAACAACACTGTAGCTTCACTGTAGCAACTTCATCATCTTCATCAGTTCTTCAACATCTTCATAGACAAATTCCAATGTTCTTCTTCTCCCTTAGCTGCTGCACTAGTAGGTTTATGGTGTAGTGTCCTGGTTGTCCACACTAGGACTTCGGACCACCATAGTCCAACTATGTACTAAGACATCTACACTTGCAGTTCATCTTCATCCTTCAACTTCTGCCCAACCTCCTTTGTCCTGAATCTTCCGGTGCTACAAGTTCTCAAGTTATGGTGCTCACTGTGGAGGAACTCTCAGGACTACAACAACCATTTTCTAGACAAGATACCCAACCAAGGATAACCTCATCCTCTTCGATCGGCCCACCACCAGGGTTTGAGTTCGCCAGGAAAAAATTATTCAAAAAGCGATTACAAAGAGCTGTTTCCTCCTCCTCCTTATCTGACAAAACGCAAGAGTATTCGCCGGGAGGCCACACTAAGTTACTACATGGGAGGAAAATGTTCTATAACAAGTTCTTTCAACCGCTAAACTCAGATACTGATCTTACGCCAAACTCCCCTGCTCCAGCTCCCAAGGGCAAATCCTTCAATCGTTATAACTTCAACAGAGACAGGTTCTCGAGAGCAGGTGATAAAACAAATCCTCAGCAGACAAGGACACAAGATTACAATCGTGAAGATCAGAAACTCTATGCTGCTATTGTGCTCAATCTACCTCCCCAAGCACATCTTTCCTGGCTACAAAAAATCTTCTACAATTCTAAGGGCTATTGCAAGGCCCTTTTGGCTCCAAAACCAAATGCAAAAGGTAATTGGTTTGGCTTTGTCTATTATGACTCTCCTTCTCATCTGCAGGAAGCCATACATAATTTCAATGGGATCATCTTTGGAAGATTTAAGCTTTTTGTTACAAAGGCTTAGGATAGAGAGGCCTCCTTTTCCCATCAAAACCAAGCACACGTTCAAGATATGCACCAACCTCAGAATACCTCAAATCCAGCTCAACTACTGCCTCGGGGCTATGAAGATTTCCTTCACAAGGGTTCAATAGTTGCTGCACATTCAAAGGTCTTGCATAACTCTTTCCTGGCAGTTTCTCATCTAAGTCTAAGTGTAGAGGCTATCCAACATGAGATTGGTTTTCAAGGGGTATCAGAAATCATACTTAAATCTCTGTGCAATAAAGTTGTAATGGTGCATTGTCCTGATGAGCTTTATCTTAAAGAACTCCTGGCAGATGAGTGCAAATACCTGCAAGATTGGTTGACATTTATTCCTACTCCAACAAATGTCTGTCTAAAAGGGGGGAGATTTGTTTGGTTGGCTATTCAAGGTTTGCCCTTTCATGGGTGGTGTGAGGAATCCTTCCAAGCAGCAGCCATTGATTTTGGAAACATTATTTACTCTCATCCCAAATCCAAGGAGGGTTCTATGTTGGATATTGCTTATGTATTAATTCACAGCCATGTTTTGAATCCTATTTCTGAAGAAGTACAGATTACCTTGGGAAACAAAGCTTTCAAGCTGTGGGTCTCCTCTGTTATGGTTGATGCTATCCCTCCCATTCAATCTCACTACAGCTTTTTGGAGGATTCTACTCCAAGTTCAAGTTCTTGTCCTGATTTGGATATTTTATCATCTCCCCCTACTGGGACAAACACCCAAATTGAGTGTAATGAGCTTCTTGCTACAGTTGCAATTCTAGGGGAAAAGACTTTGGAGGAGAAAGAATTTAATGCCTTTGATGACCTCCTTCCTGCTGAGGACTCTAGAGGACATCCACCCAATGATGAGCATTTAAATGGGGTTCAGGTCTCTTGGAGGCTTTGTGACCAACCACATTCAAGACCCTCAGCATTAACTCAAAAGGAGGACCAGATCATTTTTTCAGAAACTCAAGCTATATTAGATAAAGAAGATGAATTTATGGCTATACTCCCAGTGGAAGATTCATCAACTTCAAAGTATGGGGAGCTAATAGTTCAAGATACCTTCCATGTTGAAAGCTCAGCTATCCAGAATATTCCTTTAACCCAAAATTGTGCTTCAGCTTCATTGACCCAAAGTCAACAAAGGATCAATACAGTGCTTGTTCAGAGTTTGGAGGGAAACTCAAACCTACAAACCCCTCTGCCTATGGTTAATTCTTCCCATTGGATGTAGACCAAACAGTTAACATTAAACCAGTTTTTCCCTCTGATCAATGCTGCACATTCCTCTCAGCAGAGAGAACATTCCATTCAATCAGACAAGTTAGTTCGGACACAACTATTGCCTCAGACTCGGGAAAATCAAACCTCACAACCTGCAGAACATTTAATGCTGGGAAGGTCTCAAAAAGAAAGTTCATTGGAAAAGGATATAGCAGCTGTAAACTTACAAAGGAGTGAAAGTCTAGGCCATACTCAGTCAAAATCAAGGGGACCACAAGGGTTAGAAGACATATTAAGTGGTAAAGAAATTCACTCAAAACCCCAAAATTATTCTACCCCATGTACCTTTATACAAAATCAAATCTCTGAAGTAGCAGACTTCCTTGGTTTATCATCTACACCTTCAGTACACTCAATCTCTAGTTCTTGCAAAGGTAGAAAGAAGAAGAAAGAAAGAAGTGCAGCCACTACCACCTCCTACTTACATCACCAGATCTAAGTACAAAGAAGTAAAGAAAATTGGAAGAACTCTACAATTAGAGAGGAGTGCAGAAGCAAAAAAAGCCTGGGCATTTGGCAAAGCTATTGGCCTAAAGGCTAAGGTCCCTGAAGCAATACTACTCCAACATCTAAATACCATAGAAGATCAAATCAACAATAGCTTACAAGCTGAAGAAGATTCTGAGCAGGACCCTGAGGGCTTGGATAACATTTCTGATGCAGGTTTGGAACTTTGTCAAAGTGCAGATGATTTGGTGAGTCAGAATCTCACCAACATTCTCTCTTCTACTTGATTGAATATGAAAATTCTCTCATGGAATGTGAGAGGATTGTCCTCCACCCAAAAGAGGAGGTGCTTCAGAACATTGGTATTCAAACATAGTCCAGGATTTATTCTACTTCAAGAAACAAAATTGGATCCTTTTCCCATTGGCTTGCTCAAGGAATGTGGGCTAACTATAGGATGGGATCACTCCTTTATTAATGCCTCAGGATCAGCTGGAGGCATCTTGTCAATATGGAACAGTAATTAGTTCACAGCTGTAGATACAAAGAAGATAACAGGAGCTCTGATATGGTTTGGAAAATTACATCAGCATGACTGCTTCTGTTGCATAGTCAATGTTTATGCTCCTCAACCCTCTGTTGAAAGGAGGGCCCTTTGGTCTGATTTAATTAAAGAGCTGGAAGGGTTTCCTGAAGACCAAATGCTAATTCTTGGAGGAGATTTCAATGCCATACTAAAGATAGAGGAGAGATCAAGTCAGAGAAATGGAGGCTCATATATGCACGCTTTTCAAAGATTAGTAACTAATCTTTCTCTCATTGATTTACCACTGCAAGGGGGGGGGGAATTTACATGGTTTGGTCCTAGCTCAAGGGCTTCTAGAATTGACAGATTCCTAATTTCAGCTGAATGTCTAGCAAAATGCAACTCCCTCATCCAAACTTGTATTCCAAGAAACCTCTATGATCACAGGCCTATTATTTTAGGAGTTGATGCAATTGATTGGGGCCCCAAACCATTCAAATTCCTAAATATTTGGATTGATGATGCTAGATTTCTTTCAGCTGTACAACATTACTGGGATTCCTACTCAGTTTTAGGATATCCTCATTTTGTTCTTTGGAAAAAACTCACCTTGCTCAAAGCAGACTTGAAAGTGTGGAATGCTGAGGTGTTTGGACTGCTTGATACACAAATTATCTCTCTCACAAAGGCCATTGATCAGCTAGATTCATTAGCAGAAGCAAGGCCCCTATCAGATTCTTAAAGTAGTCAGAGAGGTTCTTTTATGGCTTTCCTTATTCAAAAACACAAATTACAAGCAAAACTTTGGAGTCAGAAAGCTAGAAGAAAATAGTACTATGATGGGGATAAAGGCTCAAAATACTATCACAGGATTGCCAACTACAATGGATGTAAAGGAAAACTCACACAAATTCTATCTGGGAATGTCCTACTCACTCAACCCACTGAGATTAAATTAGCTGCTACTGAGCACTTCAAGTTAAGGTTTACAGCCCCAGATCATGAGGATATCAGTCTGCTGGATCTCCCCTTCAACTCTATCACTTCTGAACAAGCTTCTTGGCTAGAGAGGCCATTCTCAGAGGGAGAAATACTCCAAGCTATCACAGGTTGTAATGGAGACAAAGCTCCTGGCCCGGATGGATTCACACTACAAAATTTTCAAGTGTGCTGGCCAACCTTAAAGCAGGATATCATTGCCTTTCTTCATCATTTTCATCTAACTGCACAATTGGGGAAAGGTCTCAATTCCTCTTTCATTGCCTTAATCCCCAAAACCTCAACCCCTATAACTTTTGATGAGTTCAGACCTATAAGCCTTATGGGGGGACCCTATAAAATCCTCTCTAAACTACTCTCTACAAGGCTGAAAACAGTTATAAACTCTTTGGTGGGAGATGAGCAATCTGCATTCATTTCTGGAAGGCAAATCTCAGATGGGATAGTAGTGGCCTCTGAAGTTGTCAATTATCTCAAAGTCTCCAAACTCAAGGCCTACATCTTCAAAGCTGATTTTGAAAAGGCTTTTGACAAGGTAAACTGGAATTTTGTTATGAATCTACTCACCAAAATGGGCTTTGGTCAAAAATGGAAATCATGGCTTCTGTCTTGCTTTAGGGCTCATGCTTCAGTATTGATAAATGGTTCAGCATCTCCAGATTTTCCTTTAAGCAGAGGGCTTAGGCAAGGGTGTGCTCTCTCACCTTTAATCTTTATTCTGGTAGCAGAAGGTTTAAACCAGATAATGAGAGCTTCAGTTCAAGCCAACTTACTAAGAGGTATTCAAATGACAACAAATGGCCCTGAGATTTCTCACCTCCAATTTGCAGACGATTCTATTTTCTTCATACAAGCCAAGGAGGACAGCATTTCAAATCTTAAATATGTACTCCATATGTTCTACCTCTCATCTGGTCTGGCTGTCAATTATACCAAGTCAGAATTCATTCCTTGCAATCTCAATGAGACTGAGAAAATTCAGTTAACATCTATGCTGGGTTGCTGTCAAACCTCCCTTCCTTTCAATTATCTGGGATTCCCCATAGGTGCTAATCCAAAAAGAATCAGAACTTGGGATCCCATTCTCAAAAAGTACAAAGCAGCATTAGGACTTTGGCAGGCCAAACTGCTCTCCTTTGTTGGGAGAATTACTTTGATAAAATCAACTCTTGGAGCTCTCCCATTATACTACTTCTCTATCATCAGAGCTCTTAAAGCAGTTATCTTATCCCTTGAGAGATGGCAAAGAAAATTTCTGTGGCATGGCAATCTAGACTCCAAACCTTTCTGCAAATTAAGTTGGAATACTGTTTGCAAACCAAAGAATGAGGGAGGATTGGGGATCAAAAATCTCACTCTTATGAATATCTCTTTACTCTCCAAGTGGTGGTGGAGATTTGCCCTGGAAAGGGCCTCACTTTGGAAGCTTGTCATCTGTGGAAAGTATGGTTGGGACCCTTCTGAATGGGATTTGTCAAATTTCAGTGAATTGGGCCAGGGTAGTTTTATGCAGCATATCTTATCCTTAACTGAAGTCCCTAGATTCTCAGGTCTCTTTGGTCTTGCTGGACTCTCTTGGACTCTAGGGGATGGACACAGAGTTCTTTTTTGGGATGATGTTTGGTGGGGAGACATCCCTTTTAAATCTCTTTACCCTAGGCTCTATCTTTTATCTCAATCCAAGAAACTGTTAGTATTTGATGCCTATTCAAACTCCTCATGGGACTTAAACTTCAGAAGATCACCAAGAGGCAGGGTTGAATCTGATTGGATGCTTCTTCAATTCATTCTAAATGGAGTACACCTTCAAAACAAGCAGGACACCTTGGTATGGGCTGGTGATCCAAGAGGTTTCTCAGTTAGGAAAGTGTATACATTGCTGCAGCAACAAGCAATTGCCTCCTCAGCTGATTTCAACTGGACAAAGCATATATGGTCACCAAGAATCCCTCCCAAAATTTTAGCATTCAGTTGGCGAGCATGCCATGAAGCAATCCCCTCCAAATCCTTCCTTCATTCCAGAGGATTAAATCTCTCCCTTCAAGAGCAACTCTGCAAGTTTTGTAATTGGGACTTTGAAGATGGTCCACACCTCCTCCTTCATTGCTCTAGAGCTTGGCAAACCTGGTGTCTGATCATGCAATGGTGGGGAGTCCATTGGGTAATTCCAACTGATCTTAAGATACTTTTAACCTCTTGGCACTCCCTTTTCTACTGCAGAAATAGAACCCCTTGGAAAAACCTAGCCCAAATCTGTTGCTGGCAATTATGGCTAGCCAGGAATGATCTTTTATTCAATGGTGTTTCAGCTCAAGCTTCAGAGATCTTCCTAAAAATCAAACATCAGGCTTATAGTTGGGAGGTGGCCAAATTCTGAACTTCAAAGATTTATTTCTCCTTCTTACAATGGGAATTGGCTCCTCTTCATTGCAGTCTTTTGAGATCATCTCAGTAGGGTTTGAGTTATTTCTTGGGAGGCAAGTAATCTTCTTTGATTCCTTGGGCTGCAAGTTTCTTCTGGCTGGTGACTGTCTTCGGTTGTTGTGTTGCTTCCCTTTCTTGGGTGGGTTTTGGGTTGGGTGTTTGGGGGAGAGTGGTGAGTTTGGTAAGGTAGGTGTAGTAGTTGCTTCTCTGTTTGGGAGTGTGGTTCTTCTCTCTTTGCCCTCGGCTCTCTGTCTGTTGGGTAGTTTCCTTCTAGGTTGAGAGGTTCTTTAGTCTTTTGGCTCTTCTTCTTTTGCAGGTCTCTGTTGCGGCTACCTCGATTAGGCTGGCCTGGCTTCCTTTCTCTGCTTTTCATGGGATCGACTTTCTATCCCCCTACAGTGTTCTTCCTCGCTGGTGCTACATCAAGTTGGATTATGCAGAGGTTCTTCTCCTCGTTGGATGCCCATTCTTGCCAGCTATCTCTTTGATTTCATCTCAGCTTTGATTCTATGACTTCACCTCAATATCACCTTCAAAATTGAGCAACACTCTTCACTTTTGAGGTTCCTTGTTCTGCAAGTTTTTAGTGTTGGTTGGTTTCTCTCCAGGATTCTCATTTATTGGGGCCATTTGATCTTGGCTTCTTCTTAGTTTTTGGTTCTCTTGTTTCCCCTATAATCGGCATATGACTGATTAGGGTTTGTTTTTGTAATTCTGTTCCCTTTTTCTCCTCAAAAGAGGGTTCTTAATACAATTAGATTTGCCGATCAAAAAAAAAACGGGCGACACACCAAATATGATGTTATCGTGCCTTTCATATCTTAGAATTAGTAAAATTTATAAACATTCTCATCAACATTAGCATAGATATATAAAATGATTGTAAAATTTATGTTTTTGGACCTTTTTTGTGTTTATTTTGTTATTCACTCCTCTTGTTGGGATTCATATGAGGTTGGGGTGGTCATTTTAGTGCTCGAATTTGTTTATGGTCCATGATTTTACTTTTTAGTCTGTAACTAACCCATTTTATACTTTTTTTTACCTCACAAGAGATTTTTATTTAAATGTGTATTGGTTGATAAAAAAATATATAAACCTTCTATAAGAAATTAAATCTTATTTTCATTATTATACACAATTTAATTAAAAACACATAAGTTTTTTTTTCTTCTAATAACAAGATCTTATACCATGCATTTAGTGAAAAGAAAACTTTCATGAGTTCTGCTAGGGTTTCAGAACCTTTAGTTCAGACGGCGGCTTGTCTCTAGGGTCGTCGTCGCTTCTCCCGGTCTCAATCTGGTACTGTTGCTATGTAGATATGGCGTTCATCCTCTTCACCCTCTCATGTTCCTCTGCTGCCCACGAGGGGGTTTACGTCTCCATTGGAGGACAACGTTAGGGTTTCAGCTCCTCCTTGTCGCGTCTCACCCCAACGTTGTCTCCACCTCTCCCGGCATAGGTACGGTCTCTCCTCTCTACTTCCATGGCGTTCCCGGCCCTGGGTTACTTCCAACCCAAGCAACGGCCCTGTCCCCCTCTCTCCAAACCCTAGATCGCCGAATTCTTGGGATTACCATGACCTTGCTCTGGTTCCTGTTTCGGGCGGCGTGTTGCCTAGAGTTTCGCCTTAACCTGAGCCTACGAGGTATCGGGTTATCTCTCTCGATCAGCCCCCGTTGCCGCTGAAGCCACTGGCGCGTCCTTCTCCCTGACCTCCGATGTCGTCGCCGCCTCTGAAGGCGTCATTGTCGTCCCTGAAACCGCCTCCTCCCTGGCCTCCACCACCGCTTCTTCCTCGACCCCTCTCTCGATTATGGATCTGACTAATCGGGTGGGTCTTTTGTATTCTTTCTGACTTCGTCTTTGCAGGGTCAATGACGACAGGAATCCGGTGCTCTAGTGACTGGCCCTAAGAGGGGTACCTAGGCGATGTTCTGCCTCCCACCGTCACCATTACTACTAAGGTCCCTCAGGATCTCCGGTACCCCGCTCCTCCTCATTGTCTTCTCTCTTTGCCCAGGAGGCATCACATTACCGTCAAGGTCCCACAGGATCTCCGGTACCGTCTTCCTACAGTGTCCAAGGGGCGTCAACATACCGTCTGTGACAGTTCTGATATTCAAAGGATCTTATTTCCCAAGGGACGTCAAAATACCGTATGTGACGATTATGATATTACAAGGATCAGTGAACCACTGTTCGCTAGTACTGATCTTTTGGTGGTCGGGGAGCCTGTTCCCCGAGGCCCGATAATATAATCAATTTCTAGTAATAAAATTACACCTTTCGTTCGGAAAAAATAACAAGATCTTATTTATGAATAAATAAAGTTAAAATCATTAGACTATTTATTTCAATAATATCTGTTACATGAGAGGAGGGACATGGAAGAGACAGAGACTCGTAGTCATAATAGTCATTTTCATTGAAAATTCTCACGCCTAATTTATATTATGAGAATAGTCGAGAGAGATCTTTCATGAAGAGAGCTCTGGAAACGCATATTACTCCCCACCTAAAATCTGACATCCATCACGATGTCACTCAATCGTGTAAAATTACAATGAAAACATAGCATTTTTACAGTTTACGCTCACGCAAGGGCCTGATCGTCCATCACGCAGGAATAAAAACATATAATACATCTGTTTTGTTTTTAAGGCTTTAAATAGAACAATGGATTTCTCTGTAAATTATCAAATCTCGCGCTAATTAAACTCAAAACAAAATGATATTATCTTTTTTTCCTTCATTCGATCATAATAGATACAAATCGAGATCAAAATCAGATTATATGTGTTTTTGGAGTTTCGAATTCTTCATACTTTGTTTTAGGTTTTTATCTGTTGTTCATCATAATTTCGTGCATTTTCTCATAAGAGTGATAATAAACTCATTTTAGATATTTATTGATTCATATTTAGCTTCGAATCACATCAATCAATGATTCTATGTGTTCTTCGAGTTTTGAATCTTCACACTTGTTTTTATCAAATGTTCATCATAATTCATTACCATAATATACTAAACACTATTGTTGATTAGCATTAGGCAGAAGGATGTTATCAGTTGCTTGGGAGGACCTATCCATTGGCCAAATGTTTAGCTGATAGATATATCCATCGGTGAGGTATCATAGAACAAGGTTTTGACCAACGGACCAAAATATCCGTTAGTAAGGCCTAACCTTTAGCTACAGATGGAATCCGTTACAGAGGAACTGAACTTGCCAGACGAATGACATCCGTGGGTGAATAACTTAGCCTGCTAGACGGCTGTTATCTATTGGTGAAGAACTTAACTTGTCAGACAGATGTTATCCGTTGGTGAAGAACTTATCCTGCTAGACGGATGCGATCCGTGGATGAATAGGTTAACCTGCCAGGCGGATGTTATCCGTGGGTGGAGAACTAATCCTGCTAGACGGATGTTAGTCGTGGCTGAAGTTCACCTCACCCACGGATGATATCCGTTGGTGAAGCATTTAACCAGCCAATTTGCACGATGGATTGTATACGTCGGGAAAATTAAGTAAAAAAATACTTTTTCAAAATGTTGCACCCAATCGTGCATTGTACGCTATACGACTTGTACTTGTGATAACAGTCCAAAAACTGCATAGAAACAGAAAATGTTTCAACACAACACAATACATTATTTGTTCTAAAATAGTCCATGACGAATAAAGAAAGTAGTACTAAAAAGTTATTATACACCACCAAATAAATAATGTATTGATGAAAATATTGAGGAATGATGGGGGATGAAGAAGGGGGGGTGGGAGGGGGGTGTCACGCCTCAAATTCGGTTTTGACCGGACTCGAGACGTGAGCTAAAATAAAATTGAATAACAATAAATAGATTGATTTGATAGAATAAAACTCCAAAAAAATCTCATAAATAAGTCCAACTGAGAGTCAAAGTTCAACTAAAATAAATATGACAAAGTTTTGAACAAAACGAAGGTACGTCTCTAACATGATAATACTCGGACCCTCAGTGAGCTCCCGAGCCCTGAGACATCCTACAGCCTACTCAGCAAAGAAACCTGTAAACAAATAGTAAACACGAAGGGGGGTGAGCTTACGCTCAGTAGGAAAAAGCAGTAAAGTAAAAGAAACCCCCGTTAAAACATAAAACCAATTAATATAATTATTCAAAGTTAATAATTAGAACGATTAAACAAAAAGTGCTGTAAATATCGATCAATAAGAGTTCCAATGCTTTAAAGAAAATAACACTCAAGGAGATCAACGGAAAATAACGAAGGTAATACTTTAGAGAAGGTAACACTCAAGGATATCAATGGAAAGAGAACAAATTTATCAAGGGGATTAATTAAAGTGACACACAAATACCGGCAAACTGAATATCAAATCTCAAAACTCTGATCCTTACACTAACTGGTACCTCATATCAGATTGCTCCTCGGTCCAGAGGAGACACATGTCGTCAGGACTTCCCGAAGCATTCCCTCAAAATGCATATCGTCGGAGGTCCCGGAAATGTCTCCAAAGGACCATAAATCATCGGGACGAAACCAGTAACAAGTAACATATCGTACCGGAAACGCACATCGGCCTGGATATCTTCCCGGAATTACCCCCTCGGGGTAAACAGACACACGTCATACCGGAACCGCACATCGGACTAGATATCTTCCCGGTATGTCCACCTCGGGGTTCACACTCACATCATATCGGAACCGCACATCGGTCTAGATGTCTTCCCGGCATGTCCACCTCGGGGTGCACACTCGAAACACACGGAAGCATAACACACACAATACAATCACACACAATATCAAACCAAGCTTACCATCATTACTTACCAATCATACCCATCGGTCTATCACTCACTCGATCATACCGTTAAGCACAATCAATACCCATTAACACAAACATTCAACCAATCATGACACATTCATTTCATTCATTCAACCAATCATCACACATTCAATCATTCACATCACGATTATCGTAGTTGAATTAATCTAGTTTGACTCTTATCTTATCCTAAGGACGGAACATGCATCGAACTTAAAGCGAACAAACATCGGTACATACAATCAACAAGAAATCCTAAGGCTCGACATGGCCATTCTACTAGCACGACAATTTCCCAAGATATTGAAAGCGATTAATCTAGTGAATCACATCCTATATGCATACTAAGACTCGTCCGGTTATTATTATAATTGAAAACGGTTATTCTAGTGAATCACATCCTATACGCAACTAGGACCTTTCCGGTTATTAATTATCCTATATGCATACTATTAATGTCCTTAAATTGCTCGAGGAGTTTAGTACTTTTCCCTACCTCAAGAAGAACCAACAGCTACGTCTCTTAGCTGCTGACGTCCGGGCCTATCTCCGGTCTTCTGGAGTGAAGTCCAAGTTTGGGTTTAACAGATAAAATGTCCAATCAGTCCCGGTATAGTCCAAAGTTCTCTGATTTGTCCATTAAGTCCTTTAATTAACCATTTTAACTCATTTTAATTAAATTAATTAAATATTTTAAGATGCCGACCTGGATCCGAGAACCAGACCCAAATCCGACTCGGATCCGACCCGGTCTAGAACCCAGGCCCGACCGGACCTAGGACCGACCCGAACCCGGTCTAGGCTCGAGTCCGGACTCGCCCTATCGGACATGGGCCTGGCCCAAGGCCTGGCCCGGCCCAAGGCCCAACCAGGATCCAGTCTGGCCCAAGGTCCAACTGGCTCGAGGTTGTCCTGGCCTGGTGCCACTCCTGGCCCAAGGCCCAGTCCTCTAGGGTTCGTCATGTCCGAGCATGGCGAGGTCGAGGGCGACGGCGGCAGGTTTTGGTCTTGCCTTGGCGGTGGACGGCGTCAGGTGGCGAGGGGAGAGCGAAGGAGAGTGGCTGATGTGAAACCCGAGCTTCTCCGTCTAGATCTGGTGGCGTTAGAAGCTCGCCGGCGTGGCAAAGCCAGATCTGGAGCTCGAGAGCTCCAACGTTCCTGTTCGGTCAAACCCAGCTCAAAACGAGCTCGAAATGTCACGATTTTCAGGCGAAGGGTAGCGGGAAAGGTGAATCAGCTCGAGACGAGGCTCGCCGTGGCTGATTTCTACGGTTGAAGGCGCGGCGGAGCTCGGATCGAAGACGGTGGCTAGGGTTCGCTTCGGTTCGAGGAAGAAGAAGGGGAGGAAGAGGGAAATGAAGGGTTTCAGGTCTTCTGGTGTGGTGAGGGACGGTCGTGGGTAGACGCAGAAGAAGGAGGAGGTCGGAAAGACGTCGCCGGTGAACTGGTTCGCGAGAGAGAAATGGCGAGAGGTTGAAGACGCTCCTCGGTATGTGTTCATGCGAATGAGGACTGAAGCGTCGCGAGTGAGGGTTAGCTCACGTTGGTTTGGGCCGTGTGCGTTATGGGCCTGACTTCGCGATAATGGGCTCGGCTCAGCCTGGCTTGGGCCTGGTCTCTGACCGGGCCTGATCAGTCTGGTCCAGCCCAACTCTTCCCCTTTTCCTTTTTTTTGATTTTCTTTTCTTTTCTTTTTCTTTTTCTTTTGCAATCGATCCAATTTTTCCACCCTATTTCCAACCACGACGTTTCAAGTCGATAATAATACTATTTTAATTCTTTAAAACGGGGCGGTCTTTACAGGGGGATGAAGACGGGGATTCTGAAGAAGGGACGAATGAAGACCGATTCGCTGAAGAAGAGACGACAGCTTGTTGGGAGGTTGTCCAAGTGAAGATAAGCTCTTGAAGCTTGGCTTGTTATTCTACTTGAAAGGCAAGCCTTTCCTCAACCGTTATGCGCTGCTCCTCCATCATTCTGCGTTGATCCTTCATTTGTTGCGCGAACTGGGTCTGCTGCTTAAAAATGCGAGTCATTAGCTCTTCTAACTCCTCATAGGAGCTTACATACCTACCCTCAAGAAACCACTAGCCTCCATCGCCTTTTCGAGGTCGGATTGCAGTCGGCCCTCTTGTCGTTTACCCGAGATTTGCTGGATGAGGTGGAGCTCTTCCTCCAAGCTCATCGGCTTGAGTACACTAGGGGATTTTTTTATAAGCTTAAATTTTTTTATTGAAAAATAGATAAGATTCAAGAAGGATCGAACCTAAAGACAACCATTACAGGGGAGCTTTCAAAAGGAGTTGCGGGAACATAAACCAAAAAAGGTCAAACCCCGATACAAAAACCAAAAACATGCGACCGCGAATGAAAAGATAAACCCTCATAAATTACCCACTCTTCACCTTCTGAGGTCAAATTCGGATCATCGAAAGCCTTTGCTTGAACATGCTTAGCTAATTGACTGTTTCGAGCTTATGCAATCTGCTTCCAAGCGTACACATGATTTACAACTCTCTCACGACTCAAAGAAAAAGCTCTTGGAATGATTTCAGTAGTAAAGTAGTCAATATAAAACTTGGGAGGTCGACACTGACTATTTGAAGCTCGAGATGGCGCCAGCTTCGATTGACGACCCTTAAATTTCGGAGGTTTAAAAGGACCTCCTTCCACAGACTACTTTGTTTATCCCCGATATGGTCAACAGTTTTGGGGGTGATATTTCAAGATTCTAAGCAGTCAAGATGGGGTTTAATTGCTCGAACCGCCACAGTGGAAACCCGATTAGCGGCCAATGGGGTATTACCAGGTGTATGGTCACCTATTATGATCGAAGCCTATGCAATTGCTATAGCCCTTCAAAATGTTGCATCTTTGGGTACCAGCCCTATTGAATTCCGGTCGGATGCTAAAGTTCTGGTCAATATGATCTTAGCAGGCCCGATCCAAATTTCTCCGGTGGGCACTATTATTAAGGATATTTGATCCCTCCTTCAAAATGAGAGACTAACTCTCATATTTGTTAAAAGGAACACGAACAAGGCTTCTCACTAGCTTGTTCTAGAAACTCGGTATGTGTCTGTTCTTCAGTGATCAGGGGCTCCCTTCCTAACGCACTCAATTGTATTCTACAACTAGAACATTAATAAAGATCTATCTCTTGTTCTAAAAAAAAGTACGGTAACTATATGTTTTTTTTTCATCTCACTACCCTAACTTTTTTGTTGCACCTCACTACCCTAGAATGCAATTTTTTTTTCACTTTCATACCCTGCGTCAACTTTTCATCATTTTTGGATGGAAAATGGTCATACTTTTCCAGAAAAATGACCAAAATACCCCTTTATGTAATTAAACCCTAATATCCTTTTCAACACTTCCCTTCTCCATTTTTTCCCAAGCTCTTTATGTACTTATTCCCGAGCTCCATTTTTTTATTCGCTCTCTCTCATCTTGTCTTAAGACGCATCTCATACCCCAAGCTCTCTCTCCCTCATCTACCTCTTTCAACTTCTCTCTGTCAACAAATATATTGTTGTTTGGTTTAGGAAACTCGACGTCGGTGGAGCAAAGCTCGTGAGTAGCTTGTCGGTGGAGCAAAGCTCGTGAGTATCTTACCGGCGACACCGATCGAGCATGCCTAGATCTGAAAAATTTATTTTATTTGAGTTTTTGCTGAAATTTGTATGTTTGAATTGCTGCAAAAATTTTACCAAGGGTTTGAGATGGAATTAGAGATTTGCTGGGTTTGATGGTTTGAGGGTAGTTTTTGGGGATTCCTGAGTAAACTTTAGTTTTTTTTTCAATAAGCCAAGAAATTTTATAAAACCTCCAATTCAAAGAATGAATTGGGAGGGGAGCAACAAACAACCAACTACTGAGCATGAACAAAGACAAGATGAAAGTACCCACAACCCAACTAATTACAAACTAAACAAGCTTAACCCAATATCCACTAAACAAAAATACACAAATAACCATAATAGATGATCTTGTGTCATGGTGATGAAGCTTTTAGCCCTATGAGAATACTGCCTCAGCTTGTGACAATGGACAATGGAAGAGATGAAGTGATTTTTTCCTTCTTGAACTTATGATGAGTGCAGCTCTGAGAACAAAGGGTAAGGCTATGCAATGCTGAAACAATACAACAACTGTATCCATTCTTGAAAAGGACGGAAGCTTGTGATCGAATCTGGCCTCCAAAGGCACATAAACTGTCCTGAGAAATGACTGGATAGTGTTGATGAAGAGACTAACAATTGAACTCAGAAAAGAGAAGACCAGACCTGCACAGAACCAAACAAAGGGGGGAAATGAAAGCCCCAAAAAAAGAAAACACTCAGACCTAATAATACTACCCACTCAAAGAAAACAGAGGAACAAAGAGGACCCCACACTCAAAGGCCTGAGAAGCCAGCCTACAACTAAACCCCAAGATACCTCACCAGACCTCACACCACTCCCCAAAACCAACCAAACCCACCTCAACCCCCCAGGAAGCAATGGTAGAAACCATGACGGAGCCTTGAGGAAGAAGAAACTTTGAGGGCCATAACTGAGGTTACTTGGGACTGAAGCAAGCTTGATTAAACACAGCTTCTTGGATCTGCAATCAAAAATTGAAGAGTGAAATGATAAATAGAATTGAAAGATTCCCATTCTCCACTGAAAACCTTGTTTTGGATCTTGGCAAAGAGACTGGCAGATGATATCTCTACTCCATTGAAGATTTGATTGTTCCTTGCCAACCAGATGTTCCAAAGGGAGGTTTTTAATATATTACTCCATAGTTTCATGTACTTATGAGAAACCAAAGAGAACCAAGAGATGAAGATCTCTTTAACAGACCGAGGAAACACCCAACTTAGGTTCCACCAACTCAAAATTAAAGCCCATACTTCCCAGGCTTTCTGACAATGTATTAAGATGTGAGCTCCATCTTCTAAATCCCAATTACAAATAGGGCATATCAGATCTTGTAAGGTGAGAGTTATCCCCCTTGTTTCTGAAAAGCATTTTGAGGGTATAGCTTCTAAGCAAGCTAACCAGTAAAAGGCAGAAATCTTGGGAGGCACTCCAGGGTTCCACAGGTTTTTAGCCCAAGGTTGAAATGAAATTCCTTATGAAGCAATTAAAGAATAGAGTTTTTTTTACAGATAAGCCTTTATTATCACCAACCCAATTAATGGAATCTTGTATATCTTCCATGAGATGAATGAGTGGCAGAATAGCACAAAGAACTCCCCACTCATGGCATTCCCAACCTCTAGGATCTCTTCTAAGCTCTAGGTCTCAATGAGCCACATCCCATAATTGATCAATGACAGAATATTTTGAATCTGCAAGAAGATAGATTCTAGGAAAAAGATCTTTGAAAATTAAATCCCCCTACCAAAAATCTGTCCAAAAGTAAATTTTGGAGCCATTGCCAAGTGTCCAGAGAAAACCCTTATGGCTAAATCTATCATTATTTTGAGTTGTAAGTTTTGATGGTTTGGGACATTAATCGCAAGTTAAACAAATTTGGGGGTTATAAATATTGAGCGTAGAAGAAGATGAACAAGCAAGACATATTTATTTATTTATTTATTATTTCTTAAATTTTAATCTTTAATTAATAAAAGTTAACAATAAAGATTTAGAATTTAAAATAAAAAAATTTAAAATATGATTTATATATTTTTTTAATTAAAAATATTTTTAAATAAAAATTTTGATTTTATTAAATAAAAACTGATTTTTTTTAAAATAAAATCTGGTTTTTTAAATAAAATGTGATTTTTTTAAATAAAAATTGATTTTTAGAAATAAAAATTGATTTTTAGAAATAAAAATTTATATTTAAAAAAACTGATTTATGAAAATAAAAATTAACTTTTATAAAATAAATAAAAAAAAACTGATTTTTAAACAATATTATTTTTATAAAATAAAAAACTGATTTTTAAAAATAAAATCTGAATTTTTTAAAATTAAAAGAAAATTTGAAAATCAATGGCATGCTTTTGAAAATTTGAGTGTTATTGAGTGGTATTTTGGATTGTTTATATGGCTTGGATGGAAAAATGATGAAAAGTTGACGGTAGGTATGAAAGTGAAAAAAAAATTACATTCTAGGGTAGTGAGGTGCCACAAAAAAAGTTAGGGTAGTGAGATGAAAAAAATCATACAATTAGGATAGTAAGATGAAAATAACTCTTCTATTTCTATATATGAGAACACAACGATATAGTAACGATATAGTGATGGTTTATGTCATTTTCCAAAAGTATCTCAAAATTTTAATGGACAAGTTAAATGTTTAAAAATGTTGAAATCTTAATGTAAGTTTTTTTTATAAATAATATAGAAGATATCAAGATACATATAAAAAGAGGTGCTTAAAGTAAAGAAGAAAAGACATGTAATATATAGTTAGTTGTTGTCTTAATCAGAAAAGAGAAAAAAAAAAAGGAAAAGAAAAGAAAGGTCACAACTCACGGGCATCTCTTGACTCGTGCATGCATCCAAATCCAATAAAATTCCAATATATTTTTGTACATTATCGATTATTCAACTCAACCCATTCCCCACTTATGTTTGTATAATATACTCTACTCTTTCCTCTCTATCTATGCATATAATTCATTTACTTTCCACCAATCACCTTTCTACAACTCCACAACCATTGCTTCATGTAGAGTCTATTTTATAATTAAGCATGAGATTATCATGTATGTTTAATCTATTCAATATATATTAATCCGTATTACATGAGTGAAATAGTTTAATTTCTCATCAAATGGTTAAAGAAAATGTGTACAAAGGCCCTTTGTCAAAAGGTTAGTGTAACAAAAAAAACTAGGGTATGGTAAAGATAGAAAGACAAATTTACTATATGGTTTATGAGAGACGATCAATATGAGCACAGCTTCAAAAAGAATTATATACGCATGAAATTACATGTATGTAAGAAGATATGTAGACAAGTACATTATTTGATAATTTAAAAACTCAAATAACATTTACAAAATAAAATAAAAGATTATGAAATAAGAGTATAGTATAGAATTTTCAACAATATCTCTGTTGCCAAAAAAGACATGCAAACTAGTAAAAACTCAAGACATGTTACAGATTTTTCCTTGGGTTTTGGAATGGTTCAAAATGTAGTTCTCAAGATACGATGAATTTAAACTTAACATCGTACATTAAAAATACGCTTAGAACCTGAATTTTTCTCTATCACCAAATTTAGTAAGGTGTTTTTTCCCAACTCATGGCCAAAAGTTACACCAAGACTTTACTTCATGTTCTTAATAGTAAAATGTTTGATAAAAAAATTAAAAGCAATGTTTTACCTAGTCACAACCCTTACATCACTAAAATGTCATCATGACCATATGATGTATTTAAAGGGACAGGTCCAATAGCCCTTCAATATAGGAGGGGACACTATGACAATATACCAAATTTGAAGATGGGGATGGAGAGAGTTGGAATAGAGATTGCAACCCACATCAAATGATTTGTTTTATAGGTTGGGGGCTCCTTAGGAAGAACTTAAGAGGACTACAGAAGTATAACAACAGCTTGTTGGAATGTGTAAATGAAGATAGGCTAATTTGAAAACACCAAAAGACTACATGGTAGATCAAAAAATTCAATGAAGTGTACCATATAAATCAAGAAATTCAATTACAAATGATGAAAAGTTTGTAACATATATCTATCATCTTATAATATATGTATCATGGTAATGAAACACGTTTCATTCGTAGGGAAATTATTCAACAAGATTTTGTGTTTCATAATATTTATTTGATAGGTCGGTAATTACAATCCAACATATACAGAATTATCAGGTGTTCGTATTCTAAATAATTGTATTTGAACTTATTGAACCTTATGAGATAATTAGGGATCGAGAAATGATTTATTAAGCAAGTATATGAAATCATTTGTTAATCGGAGAATGACTAGGGCATTAAGATAACACACCCATTGTTGAACGAGTTGGAGCTTATGCATGAAATGCTCGATCTTGGTGTTCAGCAGAGTCAAGAGGAGGCAGGCGACGAGGTTATTTCAACACATTTTTTATAGAATAAATTGTAGTTTCATTAATAGAAAAACAGAGTTATTACAATGATCAATAGCCCTTAAAGGGACAATGATCCAATAACCCTTAGATATGAATCGGTCCAACAGGAAACGATAATGATAACAACAATCAGAACTAGAACAAGAAGCATAACTAACACATGAATTGAAACCAAAAACTAGAACATAAATAAAATCCAAAAGGTTCAAACTGCCAAGAACCGCTCAAAGTGGTGTCTAAACAATACTTGATCCCTTTTTTCCAAGGACTCTTTTCGTCATATGATCCACCAAACTTGAACCTAACAGTCTGTAAGAGAGGATATGTATGATTCAGGGATCCCTCCCGGTAAAAATCTCTGAATCCTTGCTTACTCATTGGGCTTGGCGAGGCTGCATAGCAGTCCTCGCCTGATTCATCTGATTTTTACCGATTACATTGTCGGTCGTGTTCCCGCTCGAGACGTAGAATGCTAACACGAAGAATGCGAGCATCACCGCAATAGGGAAATGCGGATCGTCTTCGATGCACCATCCTTCCGATACAACAACGCCAGATTATGGACACGCAGAGGAGAACACCACTACCACAGAGGGTTGCGGTCCGTCGCCTATACGCCTTCCTTCTGATACGACACTACTGAATTATGGATATGCAGAGGAAAACACTACTAAGAATAAAGAGAAGAGAATACTCACGATCGGTCCCGTGGTAATTAAAGGCGAACACAGTAAAAGTTCCATATTGACAACTATAACAACTAGGGTCGAGAGTTTCCAACCCTAACAGAATTCCTTGTTATTTCAACACATTATCGATCAAGCATGTACATCATTACCACAAATTTACATGTGTAGTAGGATTATCATATTATAGGAAGAAAGAAAGAAATAAATAAAAAAAGATTTAGAAAGTATCGTTTTCAGATGAACTATGTCATTGAATTGGGACTAAACAAGAATGAAAGACATGAAAATAAAAGAAAGGTCCAAAAAGCACCGCTATGTGGTAATTAGGGGTGGTGGGTGGGCCACCGGACACCCTGTCCAGCGTGCGATTTATGCATCCACCCGTCCAATACGTCCCTTTCTCTCCTTAAACACATCCTCTTCTCTACCTCTACCTACGATCCTCAACTCAACCTACATGTACATTTTACCTATTAACTTCACTCCTATTATTTTATATATATATTTATTAGCAAACAAATGATTCATTATAATCAAGATAAATTAATATTTTGACCCTGTGTTATTTTTTTTTAAAACGGACAAACAGAGAGGGTATTATATCAATTGAACAGTTACAAAATAGGGCTTAACAGCCTTGGATACCAGAATATTGTCTGAGCCAGACGTAGGCAACCCACAACTCTCATGGTTCCGTAGAAGATACTACCTTTTTTTCCGTAGATTCAGATTGAGGACAACCTCTTACCAGACGTTCCAACTTATTGAACCTAAAGTCGAAAACAAAACAACAACAACAACAACAACAAATCCAACTAAAACAATCCTCGCAATTAAAAACTGAAACTAAAACTGACTCCAACCTAAAACATAAAAAACGATATGCTTCCTTTCTATTCACGGGACGGCCAAACAATGTCGGTCTCATGACCCGATGTTACTAGTACATACGATTTTGTTGATATTTTGATATGATTTTGTCATGATCGGCGACCCACTTGCAATAATCTTATTTATACAAGAGAGAGAAGCTATATATGCTCAAAGGGTCGTCATCATCTGGCTCATAAATAGTTAAGAGCAGTTGGAGATTAGTTTATGGCCATAGCAGCAATCATGAGCTCTACCCAAGCCGAAGAAGATAACAAGAACAAGAAGGCCGAGAAGAAGCAAGGTCTTGATGGAGGTGACGAGGCCGCTGTCGACGAGGACCACCACGAACACGACATGGTTATGCCAGGCTTTCGCTTCCACCCCACCGAGGAAGAGCTCGTTGAGTTCTACCTTCGCCGTAAGGTAGAGGGCAAGCGCTTCAATGTCGAGCTCATTACTTTCCTCGACCTTTATCGTTATGACCCTTGGGAGCTTCCTGGTATCTATCTATCTATCTGTCTATCTGTCCGTCTGTCTACATATGTATGACGTATCCATGAATCTTGAATCTTTAATTGTATATATATATATATGTGTGTGTGTGCAGCTATGGCTGCTATTGGAGAGAAGGAGTGGTTCTTCTACGTGCCGCGAGACCGGAAGTACCGGAACGGAGACCGGCCGAACCGGGTTACTACGTCGGGGTACTGGAAAGCAACGGGGGCGGACCGGATGATCAGAGCGGACAACAGCCCTCGGTCGATAGGGTTGAAGAAAACCCTAGTTTTTTACTCCGGCAAAGCTCCCAAAGGTATCCGTACCAGTTGGATCATGAATGAGTATCGCTTGCCCCAACACGACACAGAGCGATACCACAAGGTATACGAATTGGAAGGTTTTGCGTCCATGGTTCTTCGTTTCTTGCTTCGTATCTCTCCCTGAATTTCTCCATCTTTTCTTCTTCTTTTTTTCTTTGGATACAAAACCCTAGTTTTTTTCTTTGTTTTGTTCATCTCGATCTATATGTTTTTAAGGGGTTTTTAATTCACAATATGTGCATAGAAAGCCACGGATCGATGATTCTATATATGTAGATCCATTGATTAAAAAGACACGTTTAAATTCCTCAATCGTAGCGTCTAGGTCTCAAGTTAATACAAGGGTGTTCAAAACCTAAATCATGGAGTGTAAGAAAATGAATTTGGACTATTATAATGGACAATTCAGAGTTTCTTTGGTTCTGAAACTTTAAGGATTGTACTTTCCCCCAACAACGGTGGTGGTGGTCTTATTAAGAGCAAGGAAGATGAAGGGGAGTTGCCCGATAAGGGGACATCTCATCCGACCCAAATAATATACAACAAGTTAGAATCTGAAAGTCTAATATTAATCTAAGTATGCGTTGTGTCATTGAAGTACTGACATAGTAAAGATCGTTGTTGGTGAATTATGTGTATCTTTTTTCTTCTTCTGATTATTTGCATATGTCATTTGTTTCCATGTTTTAGTTCCTTTCGTGTTTTTAGTTGTTTATTGGTCTGAGTAAGACATTCTGTAGTTTTGTTCTCGAGTCTATTTCTTGCAGACCGCCTCTTTCCTCTGTCTGAGAAAAGCATATATAAAACTTCTCTGATCGAACGAAAAAAACACGGGATGTAACACGATTAAATAATTATGTATTTGGGTGTGCAGGCGGAAATATCACTTTGTAGAGTGTACAAGAGAGCCGGAGTGGAAGACCACCACTCCCTCCCCCGTTCTCTTCCCGGAAACAAGGCATCCTCTTCCTCCTCCTTCCGGCAGCAGCCGGACAAAAACAAGAATTTGCAGCTGCTCGAATCATCCTCAGCACTTCATCAAGCCAATCTCCACCACCACCACCAGGGTTTCGGAGGCCAGCAGGCAGTATCACCGCTACCTCAAAACATAGAAGTGCACGACGCTGCCACCGATAGTGGAAGCAGTAGCTCCGATCACCACCACCACCACCAATACCCAGTCACCACCACCCTCGGTCTCTCCAAACACAACCCTAATTTCACTACTAACAACAACTACTTGACTAGTGCTACAGCTCCGATCCCTCCGATCAGCACCACCCTGGGCCTAACCGTAGAGGAACACGACGATAGAACAAATATGCTTCTTCAACAACATGATCATCACCAATCAAAGCCCATGACCTCTACTTCCTTCTTCACACCACCTCCTCATCACGTGATCTCCACTAATGGACAAGCCATCAACACTACACCTGTCGATGACCTCCATCGACTGGTCAACTTCAACCCATTACAAGCACAAGGACAGGCTCAAGTTTATTACAATCTTCATCAACAATTGATACAACACGAACCGTTGCAGGTTCTCAACGCTCTCCCCAGCTCGCTTCCGACAACCTTAGCCGACAGGCTCTGGGAGTGGAACACAAACCAAGACCCTAACAGATCATCATCGTCGTCCCATGATCGATACTCATCCCATGCACCAAACCCTTTCAAGTAATTAATTATACATACTTCTATTTATATATCATGCTATTTTATATATGTTTCATTATCTATAACTATATATGATGTAGGTATAGCTGCCTAACTTCTAAGTACCTTGCAACTGTTCAGGTCTAATTTCTTAATATCAATTGATGTATGGACTTCGATTCTGATTACCTATATGATATAAGATCGATTAATTGTGCGCGTGACTCATTAGCAGCTATTGTTTAAGGTTTTGATTTATTTTTGAGGTAGAAATGTATAGGTAAATACAAAGTCAACGCTCGAAAGTTAACATCCAACCGAATCCAGAAGCGGCAAGAAAAAAAAGAACTTCTAACAGGTCATTTTTCAATAGAAATTTAAAAGGTTTTTCGTGAGACGAACAATATCGGACGAGTAAAGATCACATTAGTCAAATTTGAGTGATCCCCGTATTCCAACTAATTAGCCTCGTTTTCAGTTTATGTCAGCGTAGGTTATAACAAACGTGGTTTGGTTATGTTCTTAGAGCGTCTCCAACGGTCGTGGTAGGCAGGCCGTGGCAGGCGCTGCCACGACTCGTTGTGTCAGGGGCGGCGTGTCAGGGGGTCGTTGCAGAATCTGTAACGACACGACGTCGTGGTAGGAGCTATTTTAGAGGAGAGAGAATACCATTTTGCTTCAAAAACAACTACAAATCATGGCTCCCTACCACTAGTTATGGCAGACCATTGGAGATGTCATGGCAGGAAGGAGAGAGAAAGCCAAAAGACACCTCCTACAATGGCATCTTGACACTAGCCATGACAGATCATTGGAGATGCTCTTATTGATTGCCTTTAGATGACATTTTTGTGCGATGATAGGAATCAAATATTCGCCCAATTTTTTTGTGTTTTATTAAAATCGGTGTAAAAAAGAATTAATCATAATTAAGCTAGTCTTCTGGATTTTATTGGTGTGTTTTAACTAGTTTCGTATTTTTTTTAAGATAGAATTGATCATAAATAAATTTTGAATTTCTAGAAAAAAATATATATAAGAAAGTGAAGAGAAAATAAATGAAAAATATGTAAATGAGCAAATTCTAATCCATACATGGGGTTATGGGTATGCCACGGCATACCATGTCTCGAGAAAAATACATAATATTGTAGAGTTTTCAGATATCTTTCAATTTTATATTATACGGGCTTGAATCAGAGATCGTATGAATAAGTTATGGTTATTTGAATTTGAAAAGTTAGATGTGGTTTAGTAGTATACATTTATTTGTTATTTATTGTTATTAAAAAAAAAGTAGTTTTGACTCATTTAAAAAAAATGATGTATCGTTTTTATCATTTATTACATTGTAATCAATTTAAATTTAGTGTTCGAATATCATATGAATGATTAGGTGTGCAAATCTAGTGTTTGATTATTTATATATTTGTTGACGTTGAGTTTTTTTTTAATATATTTTTGTAATTATACGGGGGTTGACAACTCTATCTTTTACGAGTTCATTTTTTAATTTCTATATTACCTTTTACATGTCTGTTTTCTAATCTTTATATACCGTCTTTTGCAAGTCTACTTTTTAATCTTTGTATTGTCTTTTACAAATATATTTTTTAAATTCTTCATTTTCTGAACCAATTTTGTTTTGGACCAGAACTTTGTTACTATTCATTACAAACTTCATAATCGTGAAATATGAATATCGAACTTGAACAAGGTTCTGTGTAAAAAGAGAGGAAAATATAGATTTTGGTTTTTAAGTTGTATAGAACCATACGTCTTGATAAACGGTATATCCCCGACTATTTGTTCCATACGCTCCCGCATACATTATATGACTGGTTGTATGTTTTGCCAACAGCACTCTGCCTATGACGGACCAAATATTGTATGACTGACAGTTTGACTTGCATGGCGTGCATAGGTTTATATACTTTTTTATGGCTTAAATTCCGTCATACAAATTGTAGATATCTAATCCTATTCCATTTGATATCTTACAGACCAAAATCAAAATTGTCACATCATTTGGAAGACCGATAAAAATATATGACTCATTAAATCGATTTTGTGTTTTTCTATATTTATTCATTAATAGTAACATACCATAAAATAAAATTCTTGATCCGTCCCTGTACATTGATATTTTAATTATCATTCTCAAAGCCAGAAAGGACCTTTGAGGTCCCTGGGAATGCAGAACAGTGCTGACTGGATTATTATTTGATATTTTCCTGTTTTATTTAATTCGTTATCAGAAACCGTTTAAATTATTTATAATTTAAACAATTTTGGAAATAAATAATTAATGACAATAAATAATACATAAATAAATTTAAGACGAATATAATTGAACTTTAAATTTTATTCAACCCCTTTGAATACAACCCAAAACAAAATACAAGTTCAAGAATCATCGTCTGTTGGGTCGACATCCGGTGGTGGGGGTTGTCGTCGAAGATCATCGATTTGGGCTTTAAGGGTGGCTATGAGTTGTCGCAGTTCGGACTTGAAAAACCTATGGTCTGCCATAGCCTCTTCGTCGTAGGAAGATGTATCCGCCCCCACCATGGACTTGTAGGTGGCGAGGTTTTTTTCCCACTGTTGGGTTAATGTCTGTATCAGGCGATGCCTTTCTACATGTTGTTCGCCACGTGAACGTTCAGCATCCACCCGTGAACGTTCCAGCTCGGCAAAGGCAGCCATTTGGGCCGTGAGGAAGGTCCCCTTCTTTGCGGCCTTCGCTGCCTTCTTCCCTTGCGGTCGGCGAGGGGGACTTGGGGCGGCCGCAGGGGATGGGGGTGTGTCACTGAGAGGGACTTGAGTCCCCTCGTAGTTGTCGCTTCCTCCCCATTCTGGTTGTTGGGACTCACCACTGAGATGTGTGCCCTCCTCCCCTGTGCTTGTGGGTAGGGTTGAGCTGTAAGCCCCAGCCTCATCCAAGCGCTGTCGTTGTTGGCGTACCTGACTGCGGACAGTTCCCATTGTGCCCTCCTGGGCAGTGAACTTCGTGACGCCCTCGAACCTCGCCACCCAATGATCCAGGTCGAACTATAGTGGGTGGTCTTTCACCACTTTCCCTGCGTCCTCCCATATTTTCTTCGCACGTCTCAAGTGCTCTTCCGGGTTTGCGCCGCTCGGATTCTCGGCCTTGGACCTCTTCAAATAGCCGAGCATCCTCCTTGTCTGCCCAGACCCTCTGAGCCAACATTTCTTGATAGCTTCCCATTTGCGATGTGGGAAACCTCCCCTCGAGTTGTATTTCTTCGTAACTTTGCACCAGAATGTGCTGCCCGTTTGAGAGTTGCCCTTGACGGTGTCTTTTGTAGTGCTCAACCAGCAAGTTATGAGGTGGTGGTCCTCCTCCTTGCTGAATGTCCAACCCTCCGGATCTGGTTCTTCGGGTTGGGCTCGGGGTTGGGCTCGGGCTCGGGCTCGTCGTTGGGAAGGTCCGGTAGAGGATGGTTGGGGGGTTTGTACGTCGGGTAGTGGATGGCCCTCGTAGTTGTAGAATTGGGGTGGCATGCCCCATTGTGATGGCACTTGGAACGGTGGCGTCTGGAAACCTTGTGGGGGCATGCCCCATTGTGATGGCACTTGGAACCCTGGCGCCATTTGGAATTGTTGGGGACGGTATTGCCCTAATAAAAAATTTAATACAATAAATTAAGTGAAAATTGTAACACAATGTATTAATATAATAAAATAATTAAAAAATGAATACAATGCATTAATACAATAAATTAAGTAAAAAAATTACGTTACATGAATAATAAGTTTGCACTTACCTGAATTCGACCTCGGGTTCGAGTTTGGGGACTTGGATCGATTGCCCGTTAGAATGTCTCCGAAACCTCGTGCCAGTTCGTCCTCGGTGAATCCTACTTCGTCACCAGCTGACTGTGCACGAGACCCAGCGTCGCCCGACATTTTTCACGAGAGTAATTGAAACGAGAGAGGAGAATTTGGGAAGGAGAGAGTGAAGTTGGATAGTGGAAGTAGAAAGTGGTGTGAAAAAAATGAGAGGAGAGGGGTATTTATAGGGGGTTTTTTGCTGATTTTTGAATTAGATAAAAAAACTAGCTGTTATAGTGCCAACGGTCGGGACACGTGGCGGCGCCACACGCTGCCAGCGCAGGAGAGGGCGCGACGGCGCGTCCAGCGCGCCCGGCCAGCGAGAGGGGAGCGGGGAGCGGTGCAAGGGGAGCGGGACCGCGTTTTTCGGCCTCCACAGCGGAACGACCATCGCGCCCGGCCAGCGAACGCCACGGCGCGGGGAGCAGGGTCGTTCTGTTGTGCTTGCTCTGACCTACATCTATTATTCATTCTATATAGGCAGAATAAATAGCAGATTTAGATTTTCCTAAAAAAAATAGCAGATTTAAATTAAGAGCTACATATAGTTTTTTATCTCAAGCATTCCTCTCATTTCATGTATAGTGTGTTTTTACATATATAAAAAATTACGTGATTAACCTTATTAAGAAAAAACAATTTAAAATTTGTGTTTGATAGTAAAATGATAATTATCTTGTAACTTAACGGTCGAATTTTAAGTTACGATAAAATAGATATTTGATCGTAATTTTTTAGTCAACCGATTAAAGGTGAGTCCAACGGGAAGGGAGGAGGTGGGATTAGGTTTAGGTGAAATGAAGATTTAAGAGTCACGAGATGGTTATAAGTTTGTGTTGTGCTGTACCTGATTGATGATTAGGTATGTAGCTCCTCGTGGGGAAATGAATAAAAATGAAGGTCACAAGCAAACATTGTCCGAAGAAATGGTGAGCTGGAATCGTAAAAGGACAAAGCAGGAGTATGTAAGAAGACATTGTTTGTACACTGGAGAGTCAGAGACAAGAGATACGACCGTTCAGAACAGTTGACGTACTGCTATTTATCCTTTACTTATTCTGCAAAGTCAACGTTGGACACTTGCATGCGCTGGCTTACCTTAACTTATTTTGCTTCTGCCACATACAAATGTGCTATCCATTGAAACGTTTAGCTACATAGGTAATTAAAATTTGTTCAATGTTCATCGGAAAATGTCGGGGTCCGGGGTGGGCCACCCTAAGAAATGGGGTGACTGGGTTTCAAAGACGTTTTTCTTTTCACTGAATGGAACGACAGTCTTGTTAATATTAAGAAAGAAACGTACAATATTAAGAAAGAAACATAAAAGTAAATAAAAGAACCGTGATGGATTATGGACATTCCCACCTCTCTAATTCAAATCGTCAGATTTTTACTTTTCGATTTTGAAATCTACATTGATTATGCCAACACATAAGAAATATAGATTCATGGGTGATCAACCATGGCTTAACTTTAGCTTCACTGGGGTGCGTTTCTACGTCTTGATCATATGGAAGAGCCTGTTAAAATCTGAAAGGACCACTTGCAACCAATCATGATAGGATGAGGCGCGTTTCCTCTCCAGCGTCCCACTTCCCTACATGTACTCATTGGTCATATTGAGGCTACGTAGCAGTGTGTAGCAGGCCTCGCCTCAAAAATTGCTCCTGGAAGCGAACTTTGACGTTGTCCTCGCCGTTATCTATCATCTCCCCAGTTCCCATACATTTGGAGCCAACTCAAAAACAACTACAAACCTAGATCTAAACCCTTGAAACAAACAATTAAAACTCAGGAAAAAATTCCAAACAAAAACCATCAAAACAATGAAGCGAAAATTATGGTAACCCACAAAAGAATGAACAAAGAAGAAATTACAGAGATGATAAGAGGTTTCAATCGAAAATGAAGAAGTTTCAATACAACATCGTTACTACAATACATAGTTTGACCCTTAAGGAAACCCATGTCTAAGCCACATGAGACGACAATGGAGGTAGTGTAGTTAGAGACAAAGTTGGACCAGAAAACCAAGCTTGTCGACCAAAATCAATGGCGGTCCCCACCTCAGCCCCATCAAATTTATCTAACCCTCGTTGTTTACTCTCTTTACTATTTTTGAGTCAATTAATGCACGCCCCTCGCAAACCTCATCTGGATGCAGCCTTCCATGTACTCCGCTATCTCAAAGGCAGTTTTGGGCAAGTGTTGCTCTTTTCGGCCGATAATCCACTCACCTTGCGAGCATATTTTGATGACGTTTGACAGAATGCCCTGACTCTTGGAAGTCTACCACTGGGTACATTATGTTTCTCGGGTCGTCTCTATTTTTTTGGCAATCTAAGAAACATACTGTGGCATCGTGTTCATCAGCAGAAGCCGAATATAGAGCCATGGCAGCCGCTATCACTCAGAGTGCGGCAGTCCCACTTTTTTGTGATAATCATGTGGCGATACACATTGCTTCCAATCCATTTTTCCATGAACGAACGAAGTACATAGAAATTGACTATAACTTCGTTCGTCAACATCTCCAAGCTGGAGTGCATCGACCTTAGCCCATCCCTAGTCGCCAATAGTTGTTAGGTGGTTAGTATAATAACGAAAATCAGATACAAAATAGTATAGAAATTGGAAAAACAATACCAAACAATTTATAGAAACTAGAGGAATCGGAAATGGGTTTAGTCGAGTCCAGGTAATCCTGTGTCCTTAAGACTCTTGACTGCCCTGTAATGGCAGCGGTCTCCCAGAATAAAACGACTAATCGTTAGCGAACTCGAAGCCGGTTGATCCGTCACCAAAAGGAATGAGAGAAATCTATTTGAGAGATGAGAAGCTGATGAATTTTTTATCTTATTTTTCAAGTCTTAGAATGAGGTTTAAATAGGCTCTTGGGAAGGGCAAAAAGGGAAATGTGTGGGGAGACAAATCCCACGATTTCAGCCCCCAATTCATTGCCATAATCAGAATTGATTGTCAATTCAATTCTGATTTATTGCCTCATTCGTGACTTAGAAATAAAAATAAAACAAGAAATTTAATTTAAATAATCCATCAGATTTTTTCTATTTTACATCCAACAATCCCCCACAAAAATGTGATGAATAAAGAAATGTAAACGAGGAAGTGGTGACTTCACAAAGTCGATATCTGCATAGGATATGTAGATGTTCATCCTTGAACCTTCCCTTGTGAAAGTATATTTACTCGGCTGACTGACTAGTAGACGCGATGTCCTTGAACTATTCTGTCGTTTATGCAGATGATGATACACCTCACACAAATACCAACACAACCGGTTCGGTTCTCATTGGTGTGCCCGTTATGGTCATGAGCACTGCCTGGTTCTGCAAGAGTTTAAGATGACTAGCCCCATGAGTCACCCTTGAAGCGACCCCACTTCACTCTCACATAGGTGATACATTTGCTCAACACTCTTGATGCACAATGAATCATTAAAAGCAATACTTATCCTTTATTGCTTATCCTTTACACATCATATGTCACTGCTTTTGCATCACAGGAATAGACTTGGGGTTTGACCCCCACAGTGACTTCACAAGGTTTATGCAATTAGGTTGTCCCATTGAACCAAGATCTTGGGATCTCCAGTCAACTTGGATGGGTTTTTCCTTCACATAACGCCTTATATGGGCTTTAGTCCCATTCCTTTGGATGCCTTTCCGAATTGATCTTTGTAAAGACCGGCTAAATTAAAAGAAGCAAAGTATTAAATTTTATCGTCTTGAAACGTCGAGGTTGGAAAATCGAGTTGAAATTGGTGATCGTTTGCGAAAGAAAAAAAAAAGGAAGCCAGATCAGGCCAGGCCGAGCAGGCCCCAGTCAAGCCTCGGTTTGGGCCGTGCGGCCTACTTCGCCAGGCCCGTGTGCCAGGCCAGAAGCCCAGGCCCGGTTGGGCTCGGGTATAAGAGGGAGGGTTGAGTCTGAAACCCTAGATCCCCTCTCCTGCTTCCTCCCGCAGTCGAACCCGACTCCCTCCCTCCCTCATTCGCCTTCGTCTTCTTCGAACCCCACGCCGACCTCCCTTCCTCGCCGTCTCCGACCCCCGTTCAACCACGGCGACCACCACCTCCCCCTTCCTCTTCCCTCACGTCCCAACGCCGCCCCCGTCTCCCTTCCTTCTCCGTCCGACCACCGAGCCCCCTCCTCGTCTCCGTCCAGCCACGGCGCCACCCCTCCCGAGTCCGGCCACCGAGCCCCCTCCTCGTCTCCGTCCAGCCACGGCGCCACCCCTCCCGAGTCCAGCCACCGAGCCCACTCCTCGTCTCCGTCCAGCCACGGCGCCGTCCCCGAGCTTCTCTCGCCTCCCTCACGGTGCCGTAGCCACCGCCGCCGTCCTCGATGGTAGCGAGGCCGGAGCTGCCTCGCCGTCGCCGGCCACGCCCTCTCCCGAACCGTGGCAGTTTCGCCGGCGCGAACTCAGATCCGGGACAGCCCGTTCTTCTCCGTCCAGATCTGGGACGGGCGAGATGCTCCGCCGTGCACCGCCCGGTCGCTTCCTTTCCTCCACGGTGAGGTTCGTACATGGGGGTTTTAGTCGCCGGCGGCCGGTTTATGTTGTTTCGTGCCGTTCATCTTGTTTGGTTTCTTTATACCGGCTTAGCTCACTGTAAATCCAGAAAAGGAAAGGAAGTAATAAAACAATTTTGTTTTAAAAGTTAGTTTTGTGTAATTTTGGATCTGGTCATATTTAGTTTAGTCTTGTTGTTTTGAACTCGATTTTTCGAGATGTAAAAGGGGAGATTGAAAAGGAAGTCATTTTGAAACAGTTAGGATTTTGAGTTTGTTTTGGATGAAAAATCGAACTTCGGAGGTTGAAAAGAAAAGAACCTTAAAACGAAAAAAATCAGTTTTAAGGAAAAGGATTTGAAATAAAATGGACTTAACGTCAATTTGGTTGTGATAACGGTTTGAGTCGAGGAGTTTTGAGGGACAAGGTTGTAGGAAAATGAACTAAAACGACTTGGGTTTTTAAAAAAAAGAGGAATTAAAAGGGAACAATCAAATTTGATTTAAACTGGGCCTTGAACAGTTGAGCGTGGAACGAATAATCGGGCTGTTGAAACGGACTTAGGATGGGTCTAACAACGGAACGCGGAATCGGTGCCTCGGGAGCCGTGTCTCGAAATCCATACCGGGTTTTGTGCTCGGGGCTCGAGTACTCGAACCCGATTCGCCGTGACCCCGCTTTTAGCCCGCTCGAGTTTAAAAGACAAATGTCGGATTTGAACTGGACAAATCGTAATCTTTAACTTAACGGTGGAACCGGGTTTAATTTATGGCTTTCGTGTTATCTTTAGTGTCCGGCTTCGATCGAAGTGAAGCCCGGAGGTGGCGAGCCAGAACGTCAGCAGCTAGGAAGCGTAGCGGGTGCTCTTCGGTTGAGGTAGGGAAAAGTAGCCGGATCTCGGCCCTGACTAGGGAAAGTTAACTGTAGAATTGCATGTGACACCGGGGTGTCGTGGGTTATTTAGGTTATCGAATGTTAGAAATGCATGATACGGGAACGTAGCAATTATTAGAAAAGCATGTTACGGGAACTTAGGAATTATTAGAAAGGTGATACGGGATTGTAGCGTTTAAGAGAAAAGCATGTGACACTTAGTAGTGTCGTAGGAACAGAGAACTTATCGTTAATTGAATTACTGGAGGCATATGACCATGCCCGGAGGTTGATTGCGAACTTATCGATATTAGTAGTACTGGAGGCATATGACCATGCCCGGAGGTTGTTTGTGAAACTAGCGATCTTAGGACTGTTGGAGGCATCGTTTATGCCGGAGGTTGTTGCGTGTTAATTGTTGTTGAGTTTGGGTGGCCTTGAGAGCCCGCGTTATTTGTTGTTGAGTTTGGGTGGCCTTGAGAGCCCGTGTTATTTGTTGTTGAGTTTGGGTGGCCTTGAGAGCCCGTGTTATTTATTGCTGAGTCTTGGGTGGCCATGAGAGCCCGTGTTGTCGTTTCGGTGTTTTGGTGGCCGTGAGTGCCCGTGGGGTTGTGAACCCGTACTTTACCGTTGGTGTCTTGGGTGGCCATGAGGGCCCATAGGGTTGTTGAACCTGTGTTTAGTTGTTGGTGTCTTGTTGGCCTTGAGTGCCTGTGGAGTTGTCACCGGTGTCGTCACTGTCTGTTTGAACTTGTTTGTGATTGTGTTTGGTTACCTGACACTGGGGGAGGTTGTGTGGTGTAGCTAGCCTCCCGACTGGGATCGGGAGAAGCGGAGGGGTTGTGGGCTAGCTCCCCGACTGGGATCGGGGGAAGGACGCGCGGGTGTGGCTAACCACCCGACTGGGATCGGGTGAAGCGGAGAGGTTGTGGGTTAGCCTCCCGACTGGGATCGGGGGAAGTTGCGCGACAGGTCGACCGCCTGTACCGACTGGGATCGGAAAGGGCAGGATACAGAGATTGGTTACTGAGCAGCTGGTTTGCGATCCTTTGTGATCTTGGTTGGTATTGTGTGGTTGTCAGTCGTGTCTTTGGAGGAGGTCGTTGATCGTAGTGTGGGGTCTTCATAACGTATCCGTGTGTTGAGTCGGTTGAGGAAAGTACTGGTCGTGTGTGTGTCTTTTGAGTCGTTGTGGTGTTACCTGCATTGTCTGCTAATTATGCCGTAGTCAGTCTGTTATCCGTGGTGGTGAGCGAACGCTCACCCCTAGCTGCTTTTCCTACAGGTACCGTTCGCAGGCTGGATTAGGTGAGCTTCTGAAGCTTGAAGAGCTTGAAGCGGGTTCTGGGAGTCTTGAGTCTAGTGACGTGTACTTACCCTTTTTGTCCAAGTGTGGGACTAATTTTGTTTGAGATGTAAATGACATTATTTGTTGAACTAAACTGATAATTGAAAGTGATTTAAAGAAAACAGGTTTAAAGAAGTGTATCTTTTAAATGTTCGCGTCCCGAGTTCGGTTCGCTGAAATTGGGGCGTGACAATCTTTGTATAACCCTTTGGTTAGTGGGTCTGCAGTGTTATCCTTTGATCTTACATAATCAACAGCGATAACTCCGGTAGAGATCAATTGTCTGATGTTGTTGTGGCGACGACGCATGTGTCGACTTTTACCATTATACATCAAATTTTGTGTCCTGCTAATTGTTGCTTGATTATCGCAATGCACGCACACCTTAGACACCGGTTTTGGCCAGTCGGGAATATCTTCCAAGAAGTTTCGTAGCCACTCAGCTTCTTCACCAGCTTTATCTAGGGCTACAAACTCAGATTCCATGGTCGATCTGGTTATTATCGTTTGTCTTGAAGATTTCCACGACACTGCCGCTCCTGCTAGAGTAAAGACATATCCACTTGTGCCTTTGGAATCTTGAATATCAGATATCCAACTAGCATCCGAATATCCTTCTAGCACAGCAGGTTCTTTCGTATAGTGGAGTCCATAGTCACGAGTTTCTCGTAGATACCTTAGTACCCTTACGATAGCTTTCCAGTGGTCTTTCCTTGGATTGCTCGTGTATCGGCTCAATGTACTTACCGTGAACGCAATATCAGGCCGTGTACAACTCATGAGGTACATGAGACTGCCTATGATCCGTGCGTACTCCACTTGGTTAACACTTTCTCCTTTGTTTTTAGACAAATGTAGATTCATGTCTGTTGGAGTTCTGGCAGTTCCAGTGTCCTCCATACTGAACTTATTCAGTATCTTGTCTACGTAATGTGACTGTGTTAAGATGATACCGTCTGATGAGCGTTTGATTTGGATACCCAAAATCACATCAGCTAGTCCCATATCCTTCATGTCAAACTTAGAATTTAACAAGTCCTTGGTCGTTTTTATCATCTTATCGTTACTCCCAATAATGAGTATGTCGTCCACGTACAAACATAGAATGATATATCCTTCATTTGTTAATTTGACGTATATGCACTTGTCACATTCGTTTATTTTATACCCGTTAGCAAACATGACATTATCAAACTTTATGTGCCATTGTTTTGGTGCTTGTTTTAATCCGTACAAGGATTTTACCAACCTACACACCTTTCTTTCCTGACCTGGAGATATACAACCTTCAGGTTGCTCCATATAGATTTCTTCATCTAAATCTCCATTTAAGAAGGCAGTTTTTACATCCATTTGATGAACGTCTAGATTTCGCAAAGCGGCAATTGCTAAAATCATCCTAATGAATGTTATTCTCGACACAGGAGAATATGTGTCAAAGTAATCAAGACCTTCTTTTTGCCTGTATCATTTTACAACCAATCTGGCCTTGTACTTTTCTATTGTTCCATCAACCTTTAGCTTACGTTTAAAAATCCATTTAGAGCTTAGTGGTTTTATTCCCTGAGGAAGATCCACTAGTTCCCACGTCTGATTTTGCAAGATGGAGCTAATTTCACTTTTAACAGCCTCTTTCCATAAAGGTTTTTCTGATGAACTCATAGCTTGGTGGTATGTTTGAGGTTCTGACTCTACCATGTAAGTCAAGAAGTCTGGGCCGAAGGATGTTTCTATCCTTGCTCTCTTACTTCTTCTAGGTTCAACCTCTTCTTCACCATCATCTTCTTCTTGTTGGTGATCGTCACTATCATCATCATGAAGAGGTTGTATGGATTCTGAATCATCTTCATTTTGTTCACATGGAAATATATGTTCAAAAAATGAAGCGTTCTTTGATTCCATTATCGTGTTCTTATGAATCTCGGGATTTTTAGATTCATGTACCAAGAACCGATATGTATTACTATGTTCTGCATATCCAATGAAAATACAATCTACCGTTTTCGGACCGATCTTCATTCTCTTTGGCGGTGGGGCCAGTACTTTAGCAAGGCACCCCCACACTTTCAGGTGATTATAGGAAGGTTTTCTACCTTTCAATAATTCATGTGGCGTCTTGTCTAATTTCTTTCGGGGTACCCTATTCAAAAGGTAGTTAGCTGACAAGATAGCTTCCCCCCACATGTGATGTGGCAACCCTGAGCTATTTAACATAACGTTCATCATTTCCTTTAGCGTTCGATTCTTATGCTCTGCTACTCCATTTGATTGCGGAGAGTATGGTGGATTTATCTCGTGTATGATCCCATGTTGTGAGCAAAACTCACCAAATGGTTCAACATATTCTCCACCACGATCACTTCTAACCACTTTGATTTTCTTATCGAGTTGGTTTTCCACTTCTTTCTTAAAGATAACAAATTTATCTAAAGCTTCGTTCTTGTTCTTTAACAAGTATACATAGCAAAACTTTGTGCAATCATCAATGAAGGTAATAAAGTATTTATTTCCTCCTCTCGTTGGATTCGATTTCATATCACAAAGATCACTATGTATTAGATTCAGAGATTCGTTATTCCTTTGCACCGTTTGGAATGCGGATCTTGTTTGTTTTGATTCAACACATATTTCACATTTATGTTTGAAATCAATTTGAAATTTTGGAATATGTTCCAATTTTATTAATTTGCGCAATGCATCGTAATTTACATGTCCAAGTCTACCATGCCATACATAAAATGGCTCCACGATATAAGAAGAAGAAACTATTTTTTTCCTTTTTATTCATCGTTTTGGACTTCCATGCAATTGTGGAAAATTTCCATAACATATCTTGGCGATAACCTCGACCTATTGGTTCATCCTTTTTATACAAGGAGAATTTCCCTCCATTATAGACTACTTTAAATCCATGTAAGTCTAAAAGGCTTTGGGATACAAGGTTCTTTCGCATGTCAGGCACATGGGCAACATTTTTCAGTGTCAAATCTTTGCCAGAGGTTAGTGTCAACACCACCTTGCCCGTTCCTTTAATCTCCGAGGTAGATTTGTTTCCCATCTGAAGCTTGTCGCCATTGCTTGGAGTGTACTCTTTAAAAGATTCTCGGTCCATGCAAATGTGGCGTGTCGCACCTGAATCCAACCACCATGACTTCGGGTTTGATTCAACCATGTTGACTTCAGAAATCATCGTGCATTCGTTTGAAGCCATTTCTGAAATTAAAAACTTCAAATGGTCGGTTTTAATGCACGAACAAACTATTCTCGTATAGAAAAGTTTGGTAGTCGTTAATCGATTGGTTTTCTAAACGTTGAAAACTCGTTCGATTTTAATCGGGAACCGTTTAGGAACGTAATTCCAATTTGTTCCGTTCTTGAATTTGAAGAAAACCGTTTAGGAACGTAATTCCAATTTGTTTTCTATTAAATTCAAACCGTATAGAGAAGATTAAATAAATTATATATAAATATATATAATTAATTAATTTTCCCAGCTGTCCAAACTTCTGACCTGCGCTGACCCGCGTGAGTTGAAAAAAAAACGGTTTGGTTTTGAATATATATATATATATATATATATATATATTCTTCAAATTGGGCCTCTTAGCAACTAAGCTCAAAAAAACTTAAAAACACTAAGCCCTTTTGGTTTGCTGGGTTGAAACCGAAGCACACACAAAAAAAGAAATTAGGTTTCTTTTAAGTACGGGTTAGCCGCAAAGCAGAATGGAAAAAAAAAATTCTTCTGCAACTTTTTGCTCTATTCTCAATCGCAGCAGAAACAGGTAAGGTTCGAATTCCTTTGATTTTATTTTCTTCAATCTTCTTCTTCCTTTTTTTTTTCAAATCAGAGAATCCAAAATATAGGAACAGAGAGAAGTTGAAAAAAAAACTTTTCAGATTGAATTATTTTTTTTTTCAGAAAGCCCGATTCGAGTTTTTTTTTTCAAAACCAGAATCGATTTATTTTTCTTTCCCATAAATCAAATCGCAGATTTTGTTTCAAAATAAGGATTCTCTTTTTTTTTTCAAAAAAAAACCCAGAACCGAAAAAATTAAACAAGCCCAGAAATGGAGGAAAGGAAACTGGATCGTTTTTTTTTCTCGAAACAGATTTGAAAACAAATCCGAAAACCGTTCCCTTTTTTTTCGTTACAAACCCAGAATCGCAAAAGGATCAAACTCAGAATAGGGTTTTTTTTTTCAAATCCGTTTGAAAAACAGACCAGCAAGAAAAAAAAATTCCGAGCTTCACCAATAAGTCTAAATCTTGTACATGTTCTTCGTCAATACTAAAAAAAGTCTTAATCTTGTTAGGTGGTTAGTATAATAACAAAAATCAGATACAAAATAGTATAGAAATTGGAAAAACAATACCAAACAATTTATAGAAACTAGAGGAATCGGAAATGGGTTTAGTCGAGTCCAGGTAATCCTGTGTCTTTAAGACTCTTGACTGCCCTGTAATGGCAGCGGTCTCCCAGGATAAAACGACTAATCGTTAGCGAACTCGAAGCCGGTTGATCCGTCACCAAAAGGAATGAGAGAAATCTATTTGAGAGATGAGAAGCTGATGAATTTTCGATCTTATTTTTCAAGTCTTAGAATGAGGTTTAAATAGGCTCTTGGGAAGGGCAAAAAGGGAAATGCGTGGGGAGACAAATCCCACGATTTCAGCCTCCAATTCATTGCCATAATCAGAATTGATTGTCAATTCAATTCTGATTTATTGTCTCATTCATGACTTAGAAATAAAAATAAAACAAGAAATTTAATTTAAATAATCCATCAGATTTTTTTCTATTTTACATCCAACAATAGTTTGCAGACATCTTCACCAAATGTTTGGGATGTGACCACTTCCATGAGGTTCTTTGCAAGTTAAGCATTGTTAACCTCCATACTTCAACTTGAGGGAGAGTATTGACGATGATCATATGATGAGATCAATCATGATCTCAATCACACGATTTCGGTTCCATCACTAATTCACTTCTTTATTTGTAGATACATTAATTACTAAATAGATCTCGGATTTCCTTTCTGGGTTTATGAACCTTGTATAAATTTGTAATTCTTGATCAATGAGAAAATAAGACACGATACAATATCCTAATTTTGTTTACAGTTTTTACTAAGTGTCACGTGTCCATTGATCACAACCCTTCCTCTTTGATCAGTTTTCCCAAATTCGTTTGGACGGTCCTCTCCCGTAGTCCCATGTATTCGTCTCTCTATCAATGACCCGTCATTTGAACGAGTAATCGGGGGATTTTCCTATCATTTTCGTCCCCCTCCTTTGTTTGCAATTGGAGGTGCCCTAATATCGCAATTTGCAGTGTGTAGACTGATCGAGAACGCGTTTGAGCGACTCATCTACTTGGTCCATGCTATCCACATGCATGGAAGGTCAAAGTTGACATTTTGAAGGAGAGGTCGTTCTTCAAACCTATAGATTGAGCTACCTTCGTCTCAGGGCAATGCTGCATGCTTGCTTTAGTCTATGTATTTATTGTGTGGTCACTACAATGGATAAGCCCAATTAATTAAAGTTTTCCTCGCCCAATAACAACCTAATTAAGATTTGCATCATCCAGAACAAACCATTTCGCCTTATCCTTACTTACCACAAACTAACGCACGTTAATTCGGCCTATCAAATCTGAAAGCTACAAGGTTGATCAAGTTGAGTATATAAACCTATCCAAAAGAAATAGGTATTAATAATTACATATAAAGATTAAAGTCATACTTAATTGATAAGTTAGCATTTTAGGTATAAAAGTCAAAATCAACCATGATCCAGACAATCGGCTTGAGGGTTCTCCACTTCTTTTCTTTTTCGTGCGTCGTCCACCTCGTCAATCATAGTGTACCGCTCGACAACCATGTCCCTCATTCCTTCTTCCTATCCCGATGTACCCGACAACACAACCCTCATCTATGTGATGCTTCTCTTTGATCAGTATGTTATCTCCTACGCGAGCTCGCAATTCGTGACACCTCGATGTATGCCCCCGACTCCTCCGAGGGATTTATCAAGCCAACTCGTCCAAGGAAAAACCCACAAAGGCCTTCTTTCCTTCCCCTCCGATCACTCCTCATGATGCTGCCATGTGCCCCCTACGAGCCCCGTCCCGGAAAGCCTCTACAGACGAGCCCTGGCCAGGGCCAGGAGCAGTATCTCCGGATGTCCCCGTTGCTCCAGTGTGGCTCATTCTAGAATCTCGATTGGGAGTCACGCTGACCGCCCAGCCTCCGCAACCCCCTTACCTCCAATCAGTGCATGTGGCTTCCGTGCAAGACGCGGTGGTATTTGGTCCTGTGAAGACGTTGTCGGTCAACCCGCGCACTATGGCCCCTCGCCACCAGTCTCACCCTCGCTAGCATACCCCAGGAGCCAAAAAGGGTATAGGGACCCCCTCACTACCATACCCGCTTTGACTGACCCCTTTTGTACAAGCATAGCTTAAAAGATCCCGCCCTCCATTACAGACCCTTCTGGCCCTACGAGAGGGCTTTGATGCCCTCAAAATGGATGAGGAGGAAGAAAAAGTGATTTTCATCCTGAAGGACTCGACAACGGCCTACACTCGTGCCCATATGACATTTTGTCGTGGCGGGATGTTTATTCACGTCTCGTACCTGTGATTGGGTCTCCATGGAGGCACTGATGACGAAGGTCTGGCACAATTATGGCATTGTCATCAAAGATCTCGGTTGGGCATCTCTGGGTTCTATTTCACCTCTCAGGTGGAAAAAGACATAATCCGAAAAAGAGAACCCTGGTCCTTCAGGTAGGCGCCTTTGATTTTGGAGGATCCCCGACCGCGTATCAACTTGGCCACTCCATCGCTTTCTCGGATCCAAATGTAGGCCCTTGTCTTCGATCTCCCCTAGGACAGCCTTACAGCTAAGATGGGTTTCCATGTGGGGAGGGAGGCATGGGGGATTTGTGGATATCCGTACGAACCGAGAAAACCTAGCTTGGGGGCACCCTAAGGGTGCGCTTCTAGAAGGATCTCGCAACACCGCTCCAGAGAACGATCCTAATCCTCGCCCCACGCCATCAGACACTAGTTCGAGCTCGGCTCCAATATGTATAGCTCTTAGCATTCTACTTCCATTGTGAATGTATAGGTCACCTGGGAGTGTAATGGCCCCATAGGGACCCTACTAACCCTCAGGTGAACTAACACTTTGATCTGTCGCTCATGGTGCTGAAACTCCCCGACTTGCAAATAGGGATTCGTAGGGATTGGTCGGGCCCCATTCCAACCAGGCTTTCCACTCGTCGTGGACCCCCGCCAGGGGTTGGAACCAACACTATGGCACTACCCAACACCAAGGTCCGCCATACCGTCAGGCTACGTCTCATTGGGACCAACAGCCCGCACCCCGACACAAGATCTGATGCTCATAGCACCAACACATACCTAGAGCCGGAAGCACGCGTCCCCTAACCCCGATCCCTACTTCCTACAGCACTGAGAGTAGGACCAAGAAAAGCAAGTGCGACACAAGATCTCTTGCCAAACCAGGAGCTATTCTTGTTTGTTGCGAAAAACATACATGCCTCAATGCCTACAGCCCTTTCCTAGACCGCTGGAAAGCCAATGAGGGGTAATATCAAGTTCTTCCTCCTAGATGCAAGGGTGACCATCCCCCTCCCGACCTAAAAGAAAAGGATCCTAGACTTCCCTTGCCCGGAAAAGAACCTGTTGTTCTGAAGCACACCTAAGTGAGGTATGCGAAGCATCCTCTCCAGGGCCAAGGAATATACCCTCGAGAAATGAGGTGTGCTTAGGGACGCATGCCTCGCCCTACCAAGGTCGGTGTCAGTCTGACCTCATGCTTCCCCCTTTCTTGGTGTTCTCCATGTATGCTTGTTATCCCCTCGAACACCCTTATTAGATACCACGGGCATTTTCAGGTCAAGTCAGGAAGTGACCATTGTTAGATGCATTCAAGCAACCACCATACCAAGGGTTTCCTTGTTCTCTTTCCTTAGATTAGTCGAGTATATTAGTCATAGGGTTAGCATCCAAAAACTATCGTTCTGGACTTTGTCTCACCCTTTTATCTTATCTCATATATGTATTCTTATTATCTATTATCTATTATTATTATTATTATTATTATTATTAAAACTTTCACTTATATGCTCGATTTTTTTATATATAAGTCTCACATGATATAAATTACTTTAATAAAGTATAAATGCTTATTCAAAATTTAGTTTTGTTCGTTTATTCATATTCTTCCATTTGAATAGTTTTTTCATACCTTTTTTTAAAACGGGTAATTGGAGAAGTGTATTAATGCCAAAAGGTAACCAAGCAAGGTGGGCGTAACCGCCCATGGTTCCAGATATATGTCCGGGCCGACCGTAGCAAGCCCACCGCTCATGGATCCATAAAAATAGCCTACTTGATATCGTAGGCAACAACTTAGGACATCCCCTTACCAACCTCTCAGAACAACGAAACATGAAATGAAAAATCCTAACCAAAGCATAAAATAAATTGTTCCAACAGTAAAGCAGATAGAAATAAAGCAAACAATAAAGTTGAGATGTTGTTGCAGGCTGCCCGAAACCTCCCAGCACTGGTTGTCCCAGGTCTGTAGGTATAGGTCGGCATCGACCCCACCCACCCCTACCGGGTCGGATCATCAATGCATAGGAGGCTTCCTTGCCTCCACCTGCTTCACCTGGTCCTCCTCTATGTTGTCCGACTTCGTGGGCTCTGGTGGGAGACTCGGCTGATCCAGCGACTTCTTTGTCCTGGAACTGGAGCCATTCGATGGGCGATCGCTCGGGACAAAGACATGACCAGTCGGGGGCAGTACCTGGCCATGGCCGCCGGCGAGGGTGATCGAGGAAGGGGTGGTTGCTCTCCAACCACCTCGGGCGAGATCCGACACAGAGACGCCGGCGGCTGCGGGTCAAACAGGACTAGGGCTCCGTCCGTCCCCGCGCCCAGGTTTGTCCTTCAGTGGGGGTAGGTTGCCGACGGCTCGGCGTTGCTCAAGCGGAAGGTGAGGACGGGTGTCGGTCGATGGCGACGAGAACGTGACCTCGGGCAGGAAGGCCGCTGGGGACCGTGGGACGACGACAGACTAGATCTGCTGTGGGTCGACGACGGGGAAGATTTGTTCGGCAGCGTCAATTTCCAGGCGATGTGGACGAGACAAGGCAACCAGAGCTACTGAAACACGGGACGGAACCGGCGAAGCAAGTGACGACGCCGGGGTGAGCTCGCGGGGTGGACGGACACGCTTCGACTCCGTGCGGGCGAGGGAGAGCGAGAGACGAGAGGAACCAAGGGCTTAGAGGCGTGTAGACTGGATTGACTGACAACCAACGCTGCCAGCGGTCCTGGTCGGGGATGGAGGCTTGGAAATGGAGCGGCGGCGGCTTGAACCCTAGCTAGGGTAGAGAAGAACCTCAGTGCGGTAGCCGAGAGCTTCTTAGTTTTTTCATACTTAATGAGAATTAAAGCAAGTTATTTGAGATAAGATAACGAACAATGTAACCTAACGCCTCAACCTGTTCCTGAGCCGAAAAACCTCCTACATATTTGATGGATCCTTCATGGTAACGAAACCGAATAGTTGCCCTGTATTTTCGCCACTTCAGGAAATTGAACTTATGTATCCTAACCCACAACTCCAAATACCTCTTTCACGAAAATTCAAGACAAACAATTTGTTCGCATGGAGCTCCTGTTTGGCATCCATGGAGAGGGACCTTCTCACCATCCCCATTTCATTCCCGACTCTTACCTTGGGTCCAACTAACCTACCTGTAAGCTCCGGCGCTGTAGGCGGCCAACAAGCCATCTGAGGAGACTCCGATTGCACATAACTTTCTCCTCATAGTCCTTCTTTCTCGGCCTGAACTTGTTGGAAGGACACAATGGTCGACCTCGGCACCAGCACCCTCCTTGTCTAGACGATCTCTTCTTCCCTTTGGGCTCCCATAGGCGACATGTTTGCGATCACTAACGCTACAAACGTCCGACGAACCATCCGGGGAGACTCCGTCTCTAACAAAGCCTCATTCCCCTTGGACTACATCCTCTCAGCTTGGACTTGTTGAGAGGGCACGATGGCCGACCTCAATATCATCCTCTCTTGTAGACCTCCTCTTCTCTTTGGGGTCCCATCGATGACGACATTGGGGCTATCCGTCGACTGAGAACACGATCCTACAACTAGGGATCTTAAGGATTTAGGACGCATGATAAGGCACGTGTTTTGAAGGTATTGGGAGTTTTTCCGATTAGTAGTAAGTTGTAATCTTATTGTACTAAAGGGATTGGGAGTTTTTCCGATTAGTAGTAAGTTGCAGGCAATGAAGAGACAAAGACGGTGGCCAGGGGCACGACAAAAACAGTAGCAGGTGGAGATGACGACATAGCTAAGTTAGGGACTAGGGTTTCCTCGCAAAAGATGCACGACTTGCGTGAGAAAATAGTATAGATTCTAGAGAACAAAATTTCTTAAAAATTCCGATTAGTTAGTAAGTTGTAATCTTATTATGTTTCCTTTCCTCCCAATTTTGTTCGAATTATTTGTTTGTACATCACAATTTTGTTCGAATCATGTTTTATACAACTACCGGTAAATAGAGCGGCTTAGCCGTAGTGTCTCATGCGTAATTGTCGTTAGATATTTTCGATCAGTTAAATTATTGTTTTTTTAAAACGAGTCGGGAAAGTGCATTAATGCAAGAAATAAACCATACAAGGTAGGGCGTAAAAGCCATAAGTTCCAGATATGTGTCTTGGTCGCCCGCAGGCAACCCGACGCTCATGGACCCGTAGAAAAATACTGCTTCTGCTCGCAGATACGAACTTAGGACAGTACATGAATCGAAACCAAACTAACCGACCTAACGAACCATACATGCCCTTATTGAAATAGAAAGCGTCAAAGCGGAGAAACCTACGGTGATGTCCTCCTTTCTTCCTCCATGTGCTAGGATGTCGTGGAGAACTACACCCCCTTACCGCCCCTCCTCCCGGATCCCAAACCCACCTGCCGACGACGATGACAATCATGCCGACGAGTGGTGGTCAGCGGCGATAGGAGAAGAAGAGAGACATAATATGTTTTTTCTCCTTTGGTGATTAGGGTTTTTCCCTCGATCGGTGGCGTCCAGGTCGGAGTGGCCACAAGCACTGGTAACGAGCAGGGCCAGACGCAGGGGAGAAGAGGCCGGCGAGGAACCCCGTCACATGTCGTCGGAGGCTGGGGATGGCCGGGACGCTGCTGCTGCGAGACGAACTCCGACAAAGTTGCAGTAGCGAGCACAGAGCTCTGGCAGTCAAAAACAACGATGGCGTGGAGGAGACAAAAGAAGGGGTAGCGAACTCTACCTTGGTGCGATAAAACAGAAAATCGAAAATGAAAAGAGGACTAGGGGAAAGGTGAAGAGGAGGAGGCCGCCGACAGCCATAGCCAAAGCCATTGTAACCACCGGCAACGGCTGAAAATAATGCAGAGGCGTAGGGTTTTTTGTTTTACTGTTAAAAAGTAAGTGTTTGTGTGTAAGCTAATATAATACTGGGCTGGGCTGAATGGGCTTGCAATCGAGCCTGCTTCTCATCTTTCTTTCTTTCTTTCGCCCTCAGACACCACTGAGACTGTTTCTCAACCATTTATCTCCATCTCTCTCCCCTCTTTCTTTGCCCAAATCAGAAGGAAAAAACCCTAGCTAGCTCCCATGCCAGACAGAGCCAAGCAACCCAATTTTAAGTTGTAATCTTCCCAATTTCAAAACCCTGACTCACCCATTTCGCCTAATTGTCTGTTCCTCGTTCATATTCCCTTCACAGCACCATTATCATCACCTTCCCAGTCCTGTCAAGCCTTCAATTGCTGTACATACATATACATATACACACACATAAAAGATTCCGACGAAGAAAGGAACGACGAGGGCGAAGAGGAATGGAGAACATACCGCCTCCAATACCCAGAACAGTCGAAGAGGTCTTCAGCGACTTCAAAGGCAGGCGCGCTGGCTTGATCAAGGCTCTCACCAATGGTTCTCTCTCTCTCTCCCTCCTCGCATTCTTCTTTTCAATTTTCTTTTACTGTTACTGATTTTCATGATTCATCTATTTTACTGTGTTTATTTTTGTGCAGATGTTGCCAAGTTCTATCAGCTGTGTGACCCAGGTTGATTTCCTTACAACCTGTGCAATTTTTTTCTTCTTGCTCTTTACTTTGATTTCTGTTTTCTTTGATGAATTAATTGTGCCCTTTTCTGTATTGTGTCTTTTCTTTTTGGGTCTTCAGCTAAATTTCTCTTTATCAACCAATTAATTAACCATTTGATGCCTAATTTAGAAGAATTTGATTGTTTACAATTACAAACTAGTATAGTTACTGCTATGGATTGTAATCTTTCCCTGAAAATGCCTTTTTTTTCTTTCACTCTGGCCATGTCTTCTCATACCAACTCTGGCTGGGAGTGGTTGCACAAGTTCCATGGAAGAGTGCCCAATTTTTCATTTATTTTTCCAGTGCATTTTGCCTATCAAGCTAGTTTGTCTGTATCCCTTTTCAGAATCCGAAGTCATAGTTTGTCTGTATCCCTTCATCTCCAGCATGGTGTTGACATCTGTCATCTCAACTCTTTTGTCTAGAAGGGTTTTGATTTGTTCTCTTGCACTGTCCATTCTTCCAAAATCCAAATGTATGTTTGTAGCTTGTCCTGCTTATCCTTATTTTCATTCATATAGTGGCCTACTCACATTTTATCGGCCGTTGATCCTGATCTGTTTCAATTTTCCCAATATTTAGTTTCTCTGTTGGTGTGGACATTGGTTAAGGACTTATATTTTGCCACATTTGCTTCTCTTTTCTTTTGCTTCATTGATGACTCCAAGTGTTTGTTGTGCTGAGGGTGAACATGTGACACTGAGTATCAGTTCAATTTTCCATTGAAATGGAATGGAACTTAACTATAATGAACAATTAGTTTCTAGCATAACACATTCATAGAAGAGTTGCTGCTTAGATTTCCGCTAGCCAGCAATCCGCTTATTGATGTCCATTCTTCACCCAAAAATATTTTTCCAAGCTGGACTCTATCAAATGGAGGCACAAATTTGATGTTTAACATGCACATCTTTAGTTATGTAAGAGAGGACAGCAACATGGGAAGATTACTATAGTACTCAAAGAATATCAAATAATAAGTTATCTAGATATTACTATTTTATGTACACTTAGCATACTTTTTTATTCCGCTTTCAACTTATGTACACGTAAACAATAATTGGGTGGTAACAAACAAACTCATACATATATACACAATTAATACTTGTCAAATCTGTATTCAACCTATGTGCACAGGCACAATAATTTGGTGGAAACAAAATAAGGTGTTGCTAATATCCTATATATTTCTATATCCACACATTATTCTGAATATTTGTCTTCTTTCAATGGTTGTAAGCTTTTTATTTTTGCATCCTACTGGTTGTTTGTTTGTCGCCAATATTATATTTTCAGTTCTGAATGGAGCTCATTATGGTTGACTATTTTTTTTAATACATTTAGTGGATACATATTTTCCTTATATCAGTGTTGAGTATATGTTTTAGCATCTGTTTGCCTGAAAGATGTATCTACTTATTGTATTTACAAGTAGGAATAGTCATGTGTTCTTTCCGAGGATTTTAATGCTGTGCTTACAGAGAAGGAGAACCTGTGTCTGTATGGACACCCAAATGCATCATGGGATGTTAACCTACCTGTTGAGGAGGTTCCCCCTGAGCTTCCTGAGCCAGCATTAGGTATCAACTTTGCTCGGGACGGGATGCAAGAGAAGGACTGGTTGTCACTGGTTGCAGTTCACAGCGATTCTTGGTTGCTTGCTGTTGCATTCTATTTTGGTGCACGATTTGGGTTTGGTAAGAATGATAGGTATGTTTAGGTTTCAGTAACTCCCATTGTTCACAACCATTTAGAGTAGTGCTCAACTGAGTTTAAACTAATCTGGTGGTTGAAATTGGATATACAGGAAGAGGCTTTTCTTGATGATAAATGATCTCCCTACCATATTTGAAGTTGTGACAGGAAATGACAAAACAAAGGACCAATCTGCTACTCATAACAGCGGGAAGATCAAATCAAGTGGGAAGATGGTAAGAAATTATGAACACTACCCATGTTATGTAATTTCTTTTGCAGTTTGTTCTATGTGTGTGAATTTCGTGTCTGTTGCCTTAACAGCAGTCCCGTCAACCTGAGCCTCTTACTAGGCCAGTGAAGATATCTCCACCGAAAGAAGAAGAGGAGAGTGGAGAAGAGGAAGACGAAGATGATGATGAACAGGGTGCCACTTGTGGGGCATGTGGGGATAACTATGCCATGGATGAGTTCTGGATCTGCTGTGATATATGTGAGAAATGGTTCCATGGGAAATGTGTAAAGATCACTCCTGCTAAGGCTGAGCATATTAAGCACTATAAGTGCCCGGGTTGCAGTAACAACAAGGCTAGAGTCTGAAGTTGGGAACAAAACATCAATGTAGATGCAGAGACAAGGTTTAGAACCCTTTCTGTTACCATACGAAAGTGAAAAACAGAGTCAGTAACCCATTCTAGTTATTGAAGTTGAATGACTGCATATGAGATTCTTAAAGTTCTGCTACTTCTGGTTTCTGTTCTGGTTTCTTTCTTTCTTTCTGGATTGGTGTTTTCGATTACTTGTTGCCACTAGATATATCATATATATGTTATCGTGCAGTTTCTTATTTAGGTGCATCAAGTATGCCTACACTTTTTTGCATTGGTTTCACAATGGTTCATTTGCAGGATATCGGATTTGTACATGAGGTAGGTTCCACTCTGATGATTGCAAAATGTGAAAAGCTGCTAGTGTTTCATCATTGGAGGAGATGTTGCCTCAAAAGGATTTGCATTGGACAAGTTGGATAAGAATGGTATGGAGTTTCATGCCCCACCCATGGATGGGAGAGTTTGTGGTGAGTAGCAAAGCAACCATATATTGTCATATGATTTGAAGAATGTAGAGTCCATATTCATTATGAGAGGGTGTCACATGTAGTGTGTATTTGTTAAAACTTTCAGATGAAGTAGTTTACTAGTTAGTGTGAATGATATAATGGTGGTAGAAACAAGCAGTGAATGAATAGGGGTAATGGTAGTAGATATAGGTGTAAACGAGTTTAATCGAGTTTAAATTGTTATGGTTTTGGCTCGGGTTGAATGATTTTATATTGTTTTTCGTCTTGAAAGTACAGATTCTAGTTCATATATGTTGACTTGGTTTGATTTGTTTAGTTTTTTGCTATAAACATTCCATAAAAGTTATATATATATATATATATATATATATATATATATATATATATATATATATATATTACAGTTATATTGGATTTGATACATGTATAATTAGTAAATGTTAAATGATTTGACTTGCTAGTCTTTTTTGTGCTTCGGTTTGAGTTCCACTCATTTATCAAATAAGCTCAACTGCTTTATTATAGAAACCTGACTTGAGTGTTGAAAAGTTGAGTTTCCCGATGTTTGAGTTGTTATGGAGTCGGGTTCGAGCTCAGTTCAAATCAGCCCTCCGAACTCGGATTCAACTTGGACTTGTTGATCAAAATTTAAAGGTTAGCTTCAAGTACACCTCAGTAGTTTTCTCTTCAAAAAAATATATGTTTGGGAATCAAATGACCCATAAAAGACATTTTTTTTGAAACGGGTAACCGGAGATTTCATTAATGTCAAAAGACAATCAAACAAGATGAGGCGTGACCGCCTCGGGTTCCAGATGTTTGTCCGGGCCGACCGTAGCAAGCCCGGCGCTCATGGACCCATAATTTTAGCCCACACAAATTCGTGGGCAATAACTCAAGACAACTCCCTACCGTCGTTTCAAAGTAACGGGGGAAAATAAACCAAGTTCCAAAACCGACAGAAAATAAAAAGTCCCAACAACAAGAACAGTAATAGCAAGAAATAAAGATAACTGGTGCTGATGATGCAGGCTGCCCGGAAACTCCCAGCAGTGGCTGTCCCGGGTCTGTAGGTATAGTCTGGGGCCTACTCCACCCACCCCTGCTGGAGCTGATCATTCCTCCATCGGAGGCCTCTGGACCTCCGCTCCAACAGCTGTTGCCTCCACCACAGAGGGCTGATACCAGGGCTGTGGCTGATCAGTCGGGTCACCCTTCTGCTTCTTTGTCTCCGGTGGACGGGAGTACATCGACCCGCTTCTGATTTGCAGGGTGGTCATTTTGCCTTTGCCCTTGCTGGGTCCTCCTTTACCTCTGCGCCCCTGAGAGTCCGCCGGGTAGCCCCGTGGATCTGTCTCCTCTTCATTCCTCATAATTGCATTGAATCCGGGAGGAGCTCGGATCACAGGCCCGGCAACAGGATGGATGTTAGCCAGGAGGTCAGGCTTTGTGGGCTTGGGTGGCGGGTTGGGTGCTCCATAGTCAGCCCCCTACAAGGTAGTGGTTAACCCATCTTGGTTAACCTTAGCCAGAAAGTCAGGCTTCGGAGTGCCTGCATTGGACGATTCAGCGCCCATGGTAATCATCCCGCATGCGATGTATTGATAATGCGACCCGTTCCCTGCAACCCTTGCTGCAACTGAGAACTCGCACGATCCCGACGTGAACCTCGGGATTCCCTCGTCCAAGACCACGACCTCCTCGTCCTCATCCTCCCAATCCGGGACCGGGGGGATACAGCTTTCCTGAACCGCCAGAGGTGGCCCCAATGATTCGCCAACCCTCGGGCAGCTAGGGCTAGCATATTGTCCCCTTCCGGCCGAAAGAGGATGATAAGTACTTGCCGGGGGCTGTATCGGCCGGGGAAGGTTCACCAGTTCCCGGTAGACCTCCCTCGGTGTTGACGAGAGACCAGTGTAAGACGGGCAAATCTCCGGTGGTACAGAGGCGTCGCCGGCGACCAGAGACGTCTCGGTGGGCGAAGACAGGCCCGACCTGTCCATCAGATCTGTCGAGGGCAAGCTCGGCTTGTCTTTCAGATCTATCTTGTGCGGTGGATGCCGAGGGGGGACAGCGGCCGGACCGGGCAGCAGCGGGAGACCAGCGTCGCGACGAGCCTGGTGCTGGACGGGGGCCCCGAGATCTCGACGGATCTCTGCATGTGAAGGGATCTGGTTGGAACCGACCATTTCCGACTCATGTAGATGGGGGGGGGGGGGGGCTGATCCGACATCGTCTGATCGGAAATGGGCGCTGTTGGAGACGAGGAGGTATGTGGCTGCGATGGAGGTCCAGACGAAGCTGGGCGGGAGCGAACCACGACGGCGGCGTTCGTGCTCGGCTGGTGAACCTGACCGGAGATGTGAGGAGTATGAACAAGGGGCGGTGGAACGGCTGGAGGCTACTGGTCGGAGGTGATGGAGAAGAGCGGCGACGATGAACCCACTAGGATTAGGAGAGAAACTCAAGAAGTTTTTTTAGAGTCCTATAAAAGACATTTAAACATTTGACAATACTACATTTTATATTTTAATTATATTAAAGTAATTACATAATTGGAGAAGATCACAGATTGTTGCGATGAGATAAAGATCATAATAGTGCACATCTCGTTAAAATCTTTTTGCTTCTAAATTGAGAACAAAATCACTAAATTGTGCATGATTTGAATTGGAGCGAAGAATGGCTCCACTTCTCATGAATTTAATTTACATACTCAGCAACTTTCTTATATATATACATAAGAATAAAATATTTAAACAACAAACAAATCGATTCATATGTCGTATTTTAACAATTTTATTCGATAAAAGCTCGATTCATTCGGAACCCATCCCTAAGGAATGATTGATTAGGAAAGTAGAAAGGAGCTTGTGTTTGCAACTTTGCTCTTGTCCTTGACTCTCCAGTTTATTTGTGTTTTGTCTACTGAATTATTATTATAGGCTTTTTCGGTGCAACACAAAGTTGTAATAACTCTTGGTTTGACTTTGAAACTACATATACCATGTCAAAATAAATGTCCCTCTATTTCAGTGGTTTGTTTTTGAATGCCTATTAAATTTCCTGTTTTAGAAAATAATGACCAACACTATTTTTACATTAATTTCCACACAAAAAAAGTGGGTTGTTTTTAAATGCGTGTTGAATTTTTCTGATTCAGAAAATAAAGACGAGTACTATTTTTGGATAATAATACATTAATTTGCAGAGAAAAGAAGTAACGTGGGATAGTGATATTAGGAAGTATATTTATAACAAAGAGATGGGGACGAAATCATTTTATTTAAGGCTTGTAATTGGTGGATGTGTTGATGGGTTACATCGCAATCACATGCTTATATTAGCAAACAAACATGGTATGTTTGTAACATAATGATACCTTGATTGAGACTATTCTAGTCTAGTCTCTTCATGCCAAATCTCACACACTCCTTCCATTTTTATATTAATATAATTCAATTATCTAATCAATCATGCAATATTTCCTATTACAAAAGTTTTCATCAAATGAAATGTTTAGCATTGAAATCTTATTAAGAATAAGATTATGTTTTTATTGTTGATAAAAATACAACAGTCCTTAATATTTGGATCAGCTAGATTCGATATGGATTACATTTTGGCTGATATAGATTATTGTTTGGCAAGAAATCTCTCGATTCGTTGGGACGAGTATGAGAAGATAGTTAAAATAAAAATCACGAACATTTGTAAAAATATGCGGTGAAGTGTGTATATTTTGTAAATATTATCGGTAAACTATTATTTATTCCTCTAGAAAACATCTACTAATTTTTTCTTTTTGTAAATTCACTTACAGGGTTATTCTTGTTTTCATAAAAAGTTGAAGTTAACCATGTAAAAATGTATATGTAAGAGTTTTAAATACAAGATACGTATAATATAAAAGTCAAAATTGTAATCTTTGAAAAAGTATGAGTCACGTAACCATCACATGACTAATTTTTGTCAAAAATGACGTATTTACAGAGGAAAAATAGTTGGAGGTGCTCTTTTACGAATAATAATTCATCGATTTATTAAACATGTATAATTCGGGTTTTTACTTAAAAATCAAGATGATAAAAAAATTTAGTAGAATTTATATAGAAAAAGCTCTTGCTTCTCTCTTTTGTGCCGCATGACACCACATTTCTCACTACTGGTCCCACTATCACCACTCCCCAATCACGCCTTGTCTTTGTTTGCCACCATCACTATGGCTCTACGCACTGCCTCCGCTATATTGGTGATGTCTCCATGCCACACCACAGAGTTCGTTAGACCTCTTCGTGCTCTTGAGGTATTAAAAAGGCCCTTAGGGATTCTACCTTGCCATGCCTCCAACGCCTCTACCGTTTCTGATGACTAGTGAGGCTTTGGTTCCACCACCACGACCTTTCCATGGGGTTATACGTTCGAAGACAACTCATCGCATGGTAAAGGTCTGTGTCATTACAACTATACTTACGTCAACTAACTTTGTCTCCGCAGTCGGAAAAAAGGTATAGCCTTTGTGGCCTTACCAAACGTCATTATGACTAGTTTCATGCCGATCGCCGCCTAGCCTGTTAGGGATACCACATGCTACTTTGACTAAGCTCCATGTAGGGCTGTCGCCCCTCCTTCTAAGTTACCTTACATGGTACCGTAGGCGACCATGGGAACCAGCCATCCAGCGATGTCCTCGCACACCGCCACATGATTTTGAGGGGTGGACCTATTGGGGAGGCATGAGCCAACCTTGGCCTCGATAGGTCTCGAGTACCCCTGTTCACGACCTCCTGCTCTTACGGGACAAGGAGTCTCTTCAATCGAGGATGAGCGACCTTTTGATACCTAAGTCTGCGCCGACGATGGCTCGAGATGTATCACTTTCAGGTCATGGGGATCAACCGTGGTATCCAACGTTATGTCTAAGAAATCAACATACAACCTCCTGCCTAACCTCTTGACTGTTAGAACAAGACCAACCGGTTTTCTAAGATGGTTCCCCTTAGTGCTACTAGCCTTCGGGCCATCAATGAAGGGGGTTCCACAAAGTCTCCTTACATGTAGTGAGTCGAAGAAGACCCTAACGAAGAATAGGGCGGAAGAATCAACGGACCACGAGGGGGTTCATGCGAGGGTTAGGAAACAGCTTCGTCGAGACCCATGAGGCCTCTTCTAGACCTCTGGTTGTTGGGGATGAAGGTCAAACCGACCCTACATAGCGCCCCTCCACCAATTATTGTGCTTCATGTCCAAGCCAAGCTCTTTACCCAGACTTTTAGTGAGCCTCACAAGAGGTTCCAACTGCTTTTAAGCACCTATGACTGGTCTCAGGTCGAGCCGGGATCGGGTTGACTATTTTTCGGTCTTATTACTTTTCAATTCACATCTAAATATTTCAAAATAATCATATATGTCTCGGTTATGTTTAGAGGATTACAGATCGTCCTCTCTTTCACTATTCTTCTTCTGGCTACTATAGTTTCCAATAAAGTTATTTCTTTTGCTAAAAAATTGGATTTACCTTTTTTCACATTTAAAATATAATATAATTCTTACTCAAACACTTCAAAATATTAAGTTGAATCACTCTAAATAAGCAAACAATATCATCACAAGACAATATGAATGTTGATTTTCAAATAACGTGATTCAAAATGAATTATGGGTAATATAAATACAACACTTAACAAATAACCAGGAGTGTAGTATCGAGAAATTGGGCAATTAGATTAAGATTGCGTTGTCGGATCATCTCTCTCTTTCTCTGTCTGTCCCTCTCATGGTCTGGAGCTGAAATAGAAGATTCAAAATAAGTGAAAACGAAACCCTAGGCAAGGTCACATCCATACCTAGTCTCGGACCACTCTGTCTCCTCCTCTGAAGATCACACCTCCTTCTTCCCCATTGCACATTACAACTGTCTCTGCCTATTCAACCAAAACCACCCAGATCCCTCTTCCATACATGTGATCTACTTCTCTATGTATACCCATTTCTATACTTGTTCAGATTAGTCTACCTTGAGGAAGAAGAAGAAGAAGGAGGTGGAGGAGTATTCTGCAACTCAGGGCATCTACAATGTCGGAAATGCGGGTTTCTGATCCGAGCAAGCTCCACCTCCTGAGGAAGGAGGAGCTCACCCAAATCCGTAAAGCCGCTCGGGTCCTGCGCGATCCCGGAACCACCTCTTCCTGGAAATCGCCTCTCGCTACTTCCTCCAGATCTGCTGCGGCCATTCCCAGAGCTCCGAAGAAGAACGGGCTTCACGCCCGTTCCGATTTCCCCCTCCCGCCGCCGGCGCCCGTCGCCGCCGACGACAAGAAGGTCTTTTTGTCGAACTGGAACACTTACAAATCGTCCGCCGACAGACCCGGAACGATGGGTAAGAACGACGGTGACGGCGTCGGCGTCGGCGGATCTTCTTCTCCTTCATCCTCTGTGGGGACCGACGAGGACAGTTTGAGCTATGCGCGTAATGGTGCAGCCGATTCCAGGAGCGACACTTCCCTCGGAGATAAGCTCTCGTCGATGATCTTCAGATGCAACAGCAGAGACGCGGCGAATCTGGTGTCGTCGTCCTCCGCCGCCAGGGCCTCCGTCACCAGAACAACTGGTTTTAAGAAGAAGAAGAACGGGAAGAAGATTGGTAAGAGTAAGAAAGTTTCTACTACTAGTAGTGCCAATTTCGATGCTTTGTCTAGATATCAGCATAATCAGATGATTTCAAATAGGAGTAATTTGCTTAAGGTAAAGGGTCAGCCTAATTCCAAGTCAATGCCTTTGGGTTTGGGTCTGAGTCGGGGTAACTCTGTTGATCAGTCTGAGGACGACGATGATTGTTCTAATTCAGAAGATCTAGGCAAGCTATCTGGGGCATCCCCATTGCTTATGAAGCTTAAGCAACGCAAGAATTGGTCGCAATCCTCCTCTAGGTTGTTGAAAACCGCTAGGAAGGATGATTCTTCTTATACTTACAGCACCCCGGCATTGTCCACTAGTTCTTATAATAGGTATGTCAATCACAACCCCAGCACTGTTGGGTCTTGGGATGCCACTACAGCTTCATTAAATGATGACGATGATGGTGATGATCATTTGGATTTGCCTGGAAGCCGGGGATGTGGGATTCCTTGCTATTGGTCCAAGAGGACGCCAAAACACAGAGTGTGTAGGAGTTGTTACTCTCCTTCGCTTTCAGATACTATAAGGAGGAAGGGGAGTAGCATCTTGTATGGAAGACAAAATATGTATCATAGACGGCACCTTTCATCATCAGGTCCTAACAAGAGAAGAATTGATTCTAGAAGTGCTCAGGGTATTCTCCCGTTGCTAACTAGTAGTGCTGATGGCAGAGGGGGTTCATCTATAGGAACAGGGCTTAGTGATGATGAGCTCTCTACAAACTTTGGAGAGCTAGATTTGGAGGCTTTGAGTAGGTTGGATGGAAGGAGGTGGTCATCAAGCTGTAGGAGTCAAGAAGGCCTAGAGATTGTAGCTCTGAATGGGGAAGGAGAAGAGGAAGGTACACCTGAAAATATTAAGAGTTTGAGCCAAAAATACAAGCCAATGTTCTTTGATGAGTTGATTGGACAGAATATTGTGGTTCAGTCACTCACAAATGCCGTTTCAAGAGGGAGGATTGCCCCGATGTATCTGTTCCAAGGACCCCGTGGGACAGGGAAAACATCAGCAGCCAGAATCTTCGCTGCAGCTTTAAATTGTGTTGCTAAAGAGGACACAAAGCCATGTGGGTACTGCAGTGAGTGCTCTGATTTCTTCTCTGGCAGGAGCAGGGATCTATGGGAAGTTGATGGCACCACTAAAAAGGGAATTGACAGAGTCAGGCACCTGCTGAGAAAACTGTTGGCAGGTTCCCCGTCTGCCTTCATACGGTATAAGGTATTTGTTATTGATGAGTGTCACTTGCTGCCTTCTAAAACTTGGTTGACATTTCTCAAGTTTCTTGAAGACCCACCCCAGCGAGTTGTGTTCTTATTCATAACAACTGATCTTGATAATGTTCCTCGCACAATTCAATCTCGGTGTCAGAAGTACCACTTCAACAAAATCAAAGACGTTGACATCGTTTCCAGGTTGAGAAATATTTCTTCCAATGAGAATCTAGATGTTGAATCAGATGCATTGGATTTGATTGCTTTGAATACGGACGGCTCACTTCGGGATGCAGAAACTATGTTAGACCAGTTGAGTTTGCTTGGGAAAAGAATAACTACTGCCCTAGTAAATGAACTTGTAAGTAACTAACTATTTCTGTTTCAAGACTGGGGAAAGGCCGGTAACTATGTTCGTAACTAATATATGCTTTCTTTTGTTTGGTGGATGATTATATTTTCTATAGGTTGGAGTTGTTTCAGATGACAAATTGCTGGAACTTTTGGAGCTAGCAATGTCGTCAGACACTGCAGAAACTGTGAAAAGAGCCAGGGAGTTGATGGATTCCGGAGTTGATCCAACTGTTTTGATGTCTCAAATGGCTAGTCTCATTATGGACATCATTGCTGGCACTTATAAAATTGTTGATGCCAAGGATTGTGATTCAGTTTTCGGCGGACGAAGTCGTAAGTACCAACCTCGTTTGCTATCTACTTTTGCTTATACGAACTTATTTGCTCATGAGAAATGACCAGCCAAATATTAACAAATGTATTGTTTCTGATGTGACATTCAGCACCACTTCAGTAATGCATTATGGAGATGTCTTCTTTAGAACTTTTTCTTTACAGGGATTAATATTGCTGAGGTGGATTTGTGGTTACACTAATAACAATAAGAATATGAATGGAGCAAGAATTGTGGCATATTTTAAATTTAATTAGGATTTCTGCTTAAGGTAGTATGTGCATGTGCAACTTAGGGAAGTTGATGAACCCGTGGTTAAGAGCATGTACAATGGGTCAAACCGTATAAGCAAACCATATTAGCAAACTGTATGATGACTATGCAAAATAGTGGTTTGCATAACTGTGTACCACAGTGGTGCAAACCAAGTAAGGAACCGTATTGTGAGTGGATGCTGATTGAATGCTGAATTGATATTTTGTTGAATTTATTAAAGGGAAAACTACAATACCTACCCAAAACCATGCCCATTTAACTAATGTTTACCATGAAGTTTAAAGTTAACTGATGCATACCCTGAAGTTACGACTTGTAACTAAAAAACCCTTCTGTCAGCTAAAATGACGAAAATACCCTCAGTGATTTAAAAAAAATATAAATGAAGTGATTTTTTTAAATAAAAATGAAGTCATTTAATAAGTAAATATATATATATATATATATATATATATATATATATATATATATATATATATAACAAAAGTCATTTTTAAATAATTTTTTAACATAATTATTGAAGTGTAGTTGAGGGTATTTTCGTCATTTTAGCTGACAGAGGTGTTTTGAGTTACATTTCGAAACTTAAGGGTATGCATCAGTTAACTTTAAACTTCAGGGTAAACATCAGTTAACTTTAAACTTCATGGTAAACATCAGTTAAATGAGTATGGTTCTGCGTAGGTATTGGTAGTTTTCCCTTTATTAAAACAGTAAATGTTACTTAAAATAAATTTGACAAAATTAATTAATAATAAATTAATTAATTATAAATAATACTAACACAAGTTATTAAAAATGAACTTCAACTTTCAAAGTTATTGAAATAAATTTAACAAAAAAAGTGGTGGTGAAGCCATGAGTTTTGCTCGAGAGCCCGATTCGACCCGAAAAATGCTAAGGTTCTGTCGTAAACGGGCACTGACGAGTTTTACATTTTAGTAAAAAAATATTGGGGTCCATTTTAAATGTTGACTAATATTTGTTATATTGTCAAATTGTCTATTATTTTTAGACTAATCCTATTTAGTTAAATCTGATTTTATTTAGTTAAATCTGATTTTATGTATTTTTTTTAAAGTAAAAAAATCCAACCGGGATGGCCACGTGTCGCGGCCTCATTTGCTCGCGCGTGAACTGTGAGATGCGAACCGGCGAACCGCTATAGCGGTTCGCGCCGCAAACCGTGATTTAGCGCTTCACAGTTCGCAAAACGGTTTGTGACACGGTTCCTTGCGTTGTAAGTGCTCTAAAGGTGTGAATTCAGGTAGGAGAAATAGAAAAGGGATAGGCTAAATCTCAGGCATAATGTTATCCTGATTGACCATCGCTTCATATTTCAATTTCCTTTTGCTTGTAGCATGCTAAGCTATCTTCCATCACGTGCCACCTCTAAATAGTAAACACTTCAGTTAAATTTGACCTGGTGAATTAGAGCTGGATAGAAATTACTTACATGATTTTCTTCCTTTCTGGGTACCCTATGTGGTTGCTGTCATGTCTTTCTAAATCTTAGGATTTTTGTTGTTGTATTTGATTAATTAATTGCTTTCTCCAGTCACTGAAGCTGAACTGGAGAGGCTGAAGCATGCCCTCAAGCTACTTTCAGAAGCTGAGAAACAGATAAGGATTTCAAGTGAACGATCAACATGGTTCACTGCAACTCTGTTACAGCTCGGTTCAGTGGCTTCATCAGAAGTTACTCAGTCCTGCAGTAGCAGGAGGCAGAGCTCTAAGACAACTGAGGAAGATCCATCAAGTGCATCACGAGAAGCTACTTCATACAGACAGAAATCAGACGCTCAACATGAATCCAGAAAATCAACTTCCCCTGCTTCCCTGCACAAAGCAGTATATGTAGATTCCTGCCATGTGGACATGATGGATGGTTGTAGTTTTGATTCCAAGCCATCGCATAGGCAATTCATGGACGGCAGTGCTTCTGCGTCACATTATGATGCTATGATTGACAATATGATTTCTAGATGCACAAATTCAGAAAAATTGGATGATATCTGGGCACAGTGTATAGAAAGGTGCCATTCCATGACACTAAGACAGCTGCTACATTCTCACGGAAAGCTTTTGTCTATATCCGAGGTTGAAGGTAAGCCATGGACTTTTCAAATATTCTGCTTTTGCTAGAGAAATTTATGATGAAAAAAAGTGAAAAAGCAAACCAAGATAAATCCTGAAAACATAATCACTGCATATATATATGTACTTCACAAATATGTAACAGTGAACCATATATTTAAATCATCTACTTCGCAATACATAATCACTCAAGCTCCATCTTTTCTGTATAGCTTAGCCAATACTTATTAGCTCCCAGATTAAATTATCCTAAAGTGTTGTACTTCAAAATGCTGCACTGGTTACATATTGGAGTTCAGATTCTAACACGTAGCTGAATATCCCAATCTCTTTCTATTTATATCTCTATTTCCTTGGATTCATGTTGTTTTTTACTAAACTGGTATGATTTGAGTAATTTTAGATCTAGGCTTTTGGTAAACAACATGAATAGTCTGAACCCCAGCTAGTGAGAGGTTATTTCTCTCCTTGTGTTGGCTTATTCTGATTGTTTGAAGTTTGAAAGTGCATCAATAATTCTTTAACAGGTTTGCATGTTCTTGATATTCTTGTTGCTTGATTGTAATTTGGTTTTACTTTGCAGGTCTTTTGGTTGCTTATGTTGCATTTTGTGACGGAGATATTAAAACCAGGGCTGAAAGATTCATGAGCAGTATCACAAACTCAATTGAAACTGTCTTGAGACGCAGTGTGGAGGTCAGAATCATCCTCTTGCCAGATGGTGAAGCTTCCATTGATTATCTGCATGCAGTGGGGCCCCTGGAAGGTCGCAAGCAAATGGGAAAAACTGTGGCAATTGAGAGAGAAAAGGAGTCACTAAATGCGGGTGATTTGGTTGCTAATACTGAAATCAGTGTTACTAAAGAGAAGAGCCAAGAGATTCCGATGCAGCGAATAGAATCTATTATCCGGGAGCAGAGGTTAGAAACTGCCTGGCTCCAGACTGCAGATAAAGGCACCCCTAGTTCATTGAGTCGTTTGAAACCTGAGAAAAATCAGGTCTTGCCTCAAGATGGGACATGCTGTCCAAATCAAATGGAATCCAAGAATTCATCGGTGCTGTCGTCGCAGCATTGGGAAGACGAACTAAATCATGAACTCAAAGTTTTAAAAGTTGACGATGTAAAGGCCCTCCAGAAGGATCAGATTGGTAGAAGGGCTGATCATTACCCGATGTCCCCTAGCTTGCTGCACGATAGCAGCTTGGTGGCCAACTTCAACAAAGATAACATGTGAGTTGGATTTCTTTTTTCTTTTTCTATTACGGAATAGTATCCATCAATCGTTCAGAAACTCATTTATTTCCCATTTAATTGCAAAACTTGTGAATATTCCCAAATCCCAAGATCGTACATACATGTAACTTCTGAAAAGGAAAAAAGTTGTGGAACTGGCTGGATAAATTTCTGGAGTTTACATAGTGATCTTGATTTTGGAAGTCCTCTTAACCAACTCTTTTTCCTGCAAAACCCATCTGTAACACTTGGGCTTTGAACAGTAGACTCTGTAAGTGCTCACAAGGACTTCTTTGAATTAGCTTCACTCAACACTGATAAGTTGAAAACTCTTGTGTAGATCTATTCCATATTAGTTAGTGAACAAGAAGTATTTATTTTTGGTGCCTCAGCTTTACAGTAATTTGAATCGCTTAATTTTACATCATACCCATATTCAAACTTTTTTTTTCCAGGGGATACGAGTCAGGATCAGGAAGTCGAGGCTGCAGCGCACTCTTCTGTTGGAAAAACAAACATCCTAAACAGGCAACGGTAGGTTATTTGTGTATTTCTTATTTAGTTTCCACTAGAGCTGACCTGGTTGGTCAAGACGAGCACTACCTTGTAAGAGGTCTGGTGTTCGATCTCTAGATGTTGGGAGAGAAGTTAAGTTAGGAATTGGATTTATAGAAAAGCATAACTTGCTTACATGTTTATCATTCTCTTCATGAGCAGGCCAAAGGGACTCCTATTCGAGCACGCAGAGGTGGAAGGTTAGCATTGTTTGGCAATTGTGGAAAATCAAAGAAAATTTAGAGCAAAGTTAGATGATTGATGGAAAATTTGCCATTAGAACTTTTGGGTTACTTTGATATCTTACCTTCAAATGATGAGGAAATGTAAAGATTATTAACTGACAATTTGTAAGTGATTTAAGTTTCTTCCCCACGGGATGGTAATAATTGAGAAACTTAATTTATCTCTTAAAAAAGGAAAATGATGGATTACTACCATTAATATGAAACACTAGTGAATGTTTTTTTTTGGATAAATGCAAAAAAGACACCATATTAGGCCTATGATACAAAAGAACCGCCGTCTTTATATCGATAAATCGTGACTGTGTTATTTACAAAATAGATTGTGATCCCGTACTTTTTTTATAGAGCATATAGTCAATGAAAATTAACGAAAAACAGTAAAATTAATCATGTGCACGTGGTGTCCTTACTTTTCAAAAATATCAAGTTCGTAGAAAACGCCGGCGAGGAGGAGGCGGGGAACTGGCGAGGAGTGCTGGTGAGAAGAATAAAACTGATTATTTTAAACCATCTCGCCAGCGCCATCTCGCCGGCAACCGGCGAGATGGTTGTGGATGCTCTAAATATTTGACAAGAAAATGAGCGTTAATTTTTATCCTACGGTAAATAGAATTGTCATCTTTAAATCGTGATCTTCTACTTTTCTTTACGAAACAGATCGTGATAATAAATATTTTAGTGAATCCCGTCAATAAAAATTAACGAAAAGCTAAAACTCAAACGCTGGTGTCTTTAATACCATGTACCATTCACCCCAAAGACATATGAATGGTACTGAAACTTGAAAGGCATAATCAATACATCAATGAAAACAATAAATACATGTAGTAGCACCCCTTAAGTACAATGGTAAGAGTTTCACGACATTGCAATAATAATTACTAATATTTAAATTTATTAGAGGACACATGAATTTTCTAAAAAAAATTATAACGTTAAAATTTATATCAGTTGACCATTTAATTTTTTGAAATAATTAAAATATTCTCAGATTTTGAACCTAAACTCGAAAACATTTATAAAAGTCAACAAAAATAAAGATAAACGATTTTTCTGAAAGATTAAAACTAAAATTAATTTTTTTTATATAAATGGTTAATTTTACTATAAATTATAAATAAATAGTTTTTTGGATCAAAATAAATTATTTATTCAAAAAACAAAAAAATGTCTTCTTTTTGATGATGCCGACCCAAAATAAGGGGTCCTTTTCTCACTACCTGGAAGGCTACAGACCATTGATTCCTAACCAAATGCAACCTCACTTACTATACACAAAGATCACGAGTAAAAAATCACCCTTGACCAACCAAGTTTAATAGGGATCATGTTTAGGTTGTGAGGATTGATGATACTGCTTCAATCTATGAGTTTGTCTGCGGATTCCATGATCTATCTTGTGTTCCTTGTCTTGCTCTTAATAAGATAATTGGGTAATAAGAATCGTCTTCTCAACACCTAGCCTTCTATTACACCTAATGGACAACTCAAATTTTACCCGAATGTTATACTTCATGTTTGACAATCATCCTTATCAGGTATACAGAATCATATTTGTGTTATTCACGTATCTATATTTGTAATTTGAATGAGTTTTTAGGTTAATTATTTTTAGTACCTCTTATATATTGATAACACTCTTTTAGTACTCTGATGTATTGATAATGCTCTAGACAAAGTTTTAGTCAAGTTCACGCCATTTGATGATCTGTGACCAATTCATAAAGGGTATTAAATGTAATGTTTTCAGTACATAAGAGGTATTAAATGATCTGTGACCAATTCATAAAGGGTATTAAATGTGTGTTACCAAAACATAAAGACTGTTATTGAGCGTTATAAATTTTTGGGCCACTAAAAGTATGTTACCAATTCAAAAGCGGTACAAAAGGTAATTAATCCAGGTTTTTTTCGTAGATTCATAATTTGTATAGGATCCTATCATTATTTGTAAAACTTATTTGTACCATTTGAGATAGCCAGCATAGAGAAAAACACACGAAATCAATTCATTTCAAATCGTAACATTTTACATGGTATCAGAACTCTACTCTGTTTCTTCTTCTTTTTTTAGCTTCTACGATTCAATTGCAACTGTTCTCTCACATTCTTCATTTAATTTGTTTATGTCAATCCCTTTCTCTTATTAACCGTTCTACACCTACCAACCCACATTTACTCCACTACCCAGCTGAACCTCATTCGTTCTTTGTTCCATCCAGTACACATTTTATTCTTCCAAAATATCCAATGATCCTTCTCATTTGATAAAGATTTCACCAGCCCAATCTCTTAATCTCAATCTCAATCACCTCCACCTGATATACACAATCATAGACGTCGATCATTCTATTCCGTTCAAGCTAACCATCAAAGATCCTCCATACAAGCAGTGGCAGGAGATGCTTAAGAACTTGTGTTAATCGCAGAGTTCTAACTCACAACACAATTCTAAGCCTATTGCTCCTGATGACTTGTGGATCCGACTTGATACTCTAGTGATCACATGACTCTATGCTATCATTCATCTGATTTGCTACCGGACATGTTTAAAACGAATGATACATCTCTCGAATTATGTGTTAGAATTAATCAATCCTTACCTGTCTTTTATTTTTCCTGAATAAGTCTTGGTTTGTTTTCTCTGTTGAGATTTGTTGCCTGATTGGTAGGCCTTGCTAGTTGTAAGTTTGTTACTCTTTTTCCCTTATTAATAAAGAGCTGAAGCCCTCTCTGTATATACGACCTTTCAATACATTGATTCACTTTCATCCTCTTTCTCTTCTTTATTCTTTCACGTGATATCAGAGCCTCAAACAATCCATGGATGGGATAACGCCAAAGAAAAGAGGAGCCTCAGATTCTGGAACCATGAAATAGATGAAAGGAAAAGGAGGATTGTCTCTTGCATACCTCATGTTAAATGATACCAACTATGATATATGGGTGTACAAAATGATTGCTATGATGAAAACAGTCAGCGTGTGGGGAGCAATTGAAGGAGACAAAGCCGTGAGCGAGGAGAAAGACCAAGGCGTGCAGGCGATCATCACTTAGTTTGTGCATGAGTTCACTCTGATGTCCATCTCACATGCCAAGACCACTCGAGAGTCATGAGATGCTCTTGCAAATATGCACGTTGGCGAAAAGAGGGTCAAGAAAGAAAATGTCTTGAGCCTAAAGAGAGATTTTATGAAGCTGACCATGGAAGAAACAGAGAAAGTAGGTAACTTCTATTGCAAGCTAACCAATATTGCTAATGAAATACATTCTCTTGCGTATGATATGCCAGAATATGAGGTGGTCGAGAAGCTTTTTAGCTATGCGCCAAACAGGTTCCTTCGTATAATTGGATCAATAACCCAATGAAGGATCTGGAGGAAATGACTATTATTGAGGCAGTGGGAAGGCTTAAAACCTATGAGTTTACACTCAAAGGTAGAAAGAAAGAACGAGAGGGAGATCAATTACCGCTCACGGAGGCTCAGTGAGAGTCAAGACGAGCCAAAGCAATTGAAGGCTCAAGGAGCAGAATGGAAAGCCTAAACAGGAGGTTTGGCAGTCCACAAGAAGGGAGAGGACGAGGCCAAGCTTGATACTCCTCATCCCCAAGAACGCAGAGAGGGTTGACAAAAGCAATGTGAGATATTATGTATGTGTTGATTATGGACATTATGCAAGTGAATGCCGAAAAAAGAAGGAAGAAGCAAATTTTGCAAAGCAAGTTGACGATAATGAACCAGCTCTATTCATGGCAAAAATTGAAAAGAGGTGGACAGAATTCGTCATATTGAATGAGACCAAGTTGAATCCTATGTTGGGAAATGAAGATGGTCATCACAATAAAGTTTAGCACCTTGACATATGCGCTAATAATCACATGACATGAAGAAAGGAGTTTTTCTCATTCCTGGACACAAAGGTGCAAGGAAATGTAAAATTTGGGAATGGCTCGGTTGAGGAGATCAAAGGACGAGACACAATCTTGTTTGGAGGAAATAATGAAGAACACAAAGCTCTATCAAGTGTGTATCTAATTCTTAAACTAAGAAATAAAATTATTAGCTTGGATCAATAAGATGAAAATGGTTGTAACATGAATCTTGAGCAATGTATTATGAAAATCTATGATGCACAAAGCAAGTTATTGTTCAGAGTTGAAAGAGCTAGGAACCGTTTGTATGCTCTCCAACAAAAATGCACAAGTCAAGTTTTCTTGTCAAATCTTGAGTCTGGACATTGGTTATGACACGCAAGACGTGGGCACATAAGCTTTCAAGCCCTGTAGAAAATGGAACGAGAAGGCCTAGTGATTGGTCTACCTAAAATCAATCATCTTGAGAAACTATGCGATGAGTGCCTCGTCGAAAAGTAGAAGCGTCTACCATTTCCCAAAAGCACAAACTTCAGAGCATCTCAAGTCCTGGAATTGGTTCACATTGATTTGTGTGGACCAATTTCTCCTACAACCCCATCAGGTAACAAGTATTTTCTATTGATTGTTGATGATCATTCTTTTTACACGGGGATTGCTTTACTGAAAACAAACGACAAGGCTATGTAAGAATTTGAGAAAATCATGAGCAAATCTGAGGTGGAGCCAGACAATAAGATCAAGGCCATACGAAATGATAGGGGAGGAGAATCCAGGTCAATAAATTTTGAAGCCTATTGTGACAGGCTTGACATAACACACTACTTCACAGCTCCACGATTCCCATAGTAGAATGGAGTGGTGGAGAGACGAAATCAAACGATGGTTAGCACAACTCGAAGCCTCTTGAAAAGAAAAGGCATGCCATGGAGGTTCTAGGGAGAAGCAGTTGTGACTATAGTCTGTCAATCTTCTCAACCGAGCCTCAACAAAAAGTTTGAAGAATGTGACTCCTTATAAGGCATGGAAAGGAAAGAATCTAGTGATTAACCATGTGTGTGTGATTGGAAGTATTGCTCACATCAAGATAACCACTCATCTTGAAAAACTTGATGACAAGAGTAAAACTATTGTTTTGTTGGCTATGAGGTAAGGTTAAAAAACATATCGATTCTTTGATCCTGAATCACAAAAGTTGATCATTAGCCGAAATGCCTTGTTTGAAGAAGGAAGGAGCTGGGAGTACAATTCAAAAGAACATCAAACCCTTGACAGCCAGAACGAGTTCGAAATCAAGTGGGAAAAGGAAGTTGAGACTGAAATCTTATCTACCAACTTCCTAAAAAATATTAGCTCGTATAAGGAACAACCATCCCCCGCAACTGAAGCTTTAACTAATAGACCACAATGATTCAAAAGTCTAGTTGATATAGATATGAAGAGGCTATAGTGGTGGAGCTGTGAGCAATTTTTTTGTCCTCAAAAGAGCGAAAGAATACAGAATAGGCCTTGAAAGATGAGAATTGAAGAAGAGCTATGGAAGAAGAAATAAAGAAGAGGTCTTATGGCAGATGTGAGGTGCGTCACATGAATGTGAAATCTGTATTCCTGAATGATGATCTAGTCGAGGAGGTATCTGTCTATCAATATCTTGGTTTTGTTAATAAAACTAATCCTTGTGTTGTGTTGAAGCTAAGAAATGGGTTGCGACAATCTCCCCGAACATGGAATATGAAGCTAGATGAGGGTCTTGTTAAGCTTGGATTTTGCAGAAACTCACATGAACATGTTGTGTACACAAAGAATAACGGAGAGTCGATGTTGATAATTGGTGTATATATGAACGATCTCCTTATAATGGGAACTCAAGCAAGTGACTGTTGGGTTTTAACATACATAAAGCAGCGGAATTTTTTTTAAAATAAACTAAAACCCAAAAGTCGGATCCATGTAATTTGGTAAACTAATAAGAAAACGAAGAGAAATGATTACCTCTTGTAGTTTCGGTGACTGGTTCGAGACGAGTACCTTTGATTAGAATCACTTACGTACCTTTTGAGATCGATACGCCTCCAACGGGATTCGCCCTCTGTACATATCCACACGAACAAGCCTCAATGTGCTAGCACTTACAAATCTCAAAACAATTTTGAGAACTAAATGTGAACTGTGTATCTTAGTAGAAATATAGAAAAGTAGTTTATCTCGTACACAGAGAACAAAATAAAAGGGTCTCTTAATTAATTTTCCAACTCCAATCGTGATATATTAAAACCAAGAAAATAAGACCACTAATAGGATAGTAGTAGGTCTCATTTCTGTGAAAACCTGAAGCACAACCAACGATATTTTTGAATGCTTCAATTTTAGAAAGAGTCGATTATTCATGCAATTAACATTTAACAAAATGATAATGAAAGTGTCAATGTATTAATAAATGATAATGCCATACAAGAATAGATTGGCCTAGGGCATAAAACTAATAGATGTGCATGTGGCACATTATGGATAAACTCGATACGAAGGTAAGTTTTTTTTGCTAATATGGCATACAAACTAAAAATACATATGTGGCTTATGATGATCACACATTCGATATATTCAGGACATACAAATGCGAAAAAATATTATGGCTAAACATACGCGTTGATGATGCAGGTTGCAGGTGCTAACGTTAAGGACACGCCATTCTATAGTGGTTTGTACAAGATCTTCTTCAACGATGACGTCACATCGGATGCATTCGAAGAAGAGTGGAATGATATCATGGTTGAGTACGATCTGCAGGAAAACAAATGGATGAAAAGCATATATGAGTTGCGGCATAAATGGATACCCGCGTATTTCAGGCACTTAGATATGGGGCAATTTATGAGGACATCATCTCGTTCAGAGTCTATGAACAATACATACTCGCAATTCACGAATAGGTATTACAGTCTTGTACAATTCATGTGGCGTGTGATGGGGTAATAGAAAGGCAGAGACATGAGCACTAAAGGCAAATGATGCAAAGCCACACTTAGTTCCTGCAGTTGATAACGAATACTGACATAGAAAGAGACGCTTGGAAACATTACACTCGCCCAGTGTTCAATGACATACTGGACGACCTTTTGGATGCCCAGAACCTATGCGAGATAGCTGGTATGGGGGGCAGCGGGGACTCAAGAGATTACAAGGTAATTGATTCTAAATTTGATCATACTCAAGAGTTCACAGTGGTCGAACAGTGGGCACGGACCACCTCGAATGCACTTGTAAACGTGTGCTAACACATGGTCTGTTGTGTTCACACATTTTTTTTGTACTACAAAGCACGACATTGAAGAACATTCCTCAAAGCTTGGTGAAGAGGCGTTGGTGCAGGGAAATGAAAATATCTACAATAGTTGATGTTGTTGCTGAACCAGCAGAGAACCCCACCGTACCCACTGAGGCACTATTCATGACTTTGAAGAAAGAGTTGGATGACAAGCTTAAAACACCAGATGTAGCTGAGTCCAGTCTGCGAGAGTTGTTGGATACACTCCGAAATTTTAAACTGAAATCAATACATGATATAGTAGAGGAACAACGTCTCAGCAGAATGAGTTATATTGCGTCGGTTACTGGTATCGCACTACCGGACTTGGTGACAGTCAAACCACCGGCTATTACAAACACTAAAGGTAATCGGTTACCGACGAGCGATAGGTTGAAGTCAAATAAGGAAAAGGCTATAGAAGCTGGAAGTAAACCCCCACGATTGTGCAGAACGTGCAAGCAGTATGTCACTGATCATGATAGCATGAACTGCCCGTTGAAAAAGAAGGATAAGTAATTTTGCATAATCAGGGTTGTGTATTTTAGAACAATGTTTGATGAGTTTATTTTGAATAACTTGTTTGATTACAATGTATGTTCGTGTTGGCAATAATTTACTCTTAAGTTTCAGTCAATGTTATCATAATTTGGTTTAACTTAAGTACTTACTGTACACATCAATATCTAATATGGATCAATTGAGTTTGTTTCCCAGGTAATATGGTGAAAGTCAAATACATAACAAGCCTTTAATTTATAAACATAAAATGAATGTACAAAAAATGGTAACAGACAAATAACGTACCCACAAATTAAAATTGAAAATTTGATATAAATCAAATAAATACTTTGATTCAAAGGTAAGCATGCAAAATAAGTAACAAAAACACACATATAGTTTGGGAGGACTTACTACACAAATTAAAATTGCCAAGTCATAAACTGAATATAAGTTACACTAACAAATTAAAATTGCAGAACATACATATAATTTTTTGGACTGGTCAACATGTGTGCTATTGATGGGTCAAAACTTTGAGTTAAAGAAATTGACACTACTAAAAAACAAACTGTCAAGACACCAAAATATTGCAAATTAGTACCCAAGCAGATTAAACAACCCCAAAACCAAGTTTTTTGCGATTGAAGACACAAAACTAAGCCATATAGCAGTTTTGTTTTTATCATCAATTTTTTGTATTGAAACCGGGCTTTCGAAATGAAAACCAAATCCACCAACTAACAATGCTTGCATTCCAAGACAATAGAAACCAACATGTTTCAATTCAAACCTTACCAAACCCATTAACAGACTACTACCCAAACTCAGTAGCAAAAAACTACCCAACTTCATCCAAAAGATCCCCTAAAAAGCAACAAAATCAATCCCATAAACCTTCAAGCCACAACACAACCAATGCAATATGTATCCCCAATCCAAGAACCAAAACTCTGCTCCAGAAACACAAAACCAGCCAAACCAAAACCAGGAGAATACGACAACACAAACACCAGCAACTTCAATTCAGAACCACCATTCAAATCAGGCAAGACACACAAGATAATCAAGATAATTAGGCAAGAAACAAAGAACAATACAAAATAGAGGTCTAACCTCACTCACTACAGCTCAACACATTACCAAGATATAAACCAGTGCATACTATTATCAGACAATGCAGTTTTAACCACCCATCAATCCAAGCAAAGATTACAAAATAGCAATTACATACATTGATCTAAGGTTAAGCATATAAAATAATGAACAAGAACATATAAATGTTTTTGATTGCATATATATAAATCAAATAGATACAACATACACTGATTTGAAATTATACATACAAATTACAAGGGCAAAACATACATAAGCAACCAAAAAATCCACCAAACTGGATTCAAACCAATATTGCATCACTACTTCATTTATATGAATTTCCAACCAACAAATTTGTATTTCATTCAAATGACAACCCTTATGATGACTGTAACCATTATACAACCCAAAAACAGAATAATCTACCAGAAAAATTGACAAAATTTGAAAGCCAATATATTTAACACAACCCATAGAGCACAAAATAAAGTCCAAACTTTTCATTAACTAACATAGGATGATTGTCAAACAAACACATGATTAACAAGATGATGAACTAGGTGTAAATCCTAAACAAACATACAAAAAACATCAATTGTTTGTTCATCATCATCCTGTTGATATACCCAAAAACAACTTGTACATGCTAGCTAATTGTTTTTCCATCATCCTACTAAACAAAAAACACAAAAGCAACTAATTGCTACCTAGTTGTCGTCTGCATCAGAGTCTTCAGCATCCCCAAAGTAGTCGTCCTCCTCTTCTTGCTCCTCACCCGAGACGTCGGATTCCTATCATTCCTCTTCGTGCTCCTCAAAAGCCTCGAGCTTAGCCTCCTCCTCCTCCTCCAGAGCCTCCAACACCGCCTTCTCGGCCTCAGTCAAAGCATCCAGTTCAGACTCGAGGTGTTGTCGCTTCGGATTGGTGCTTGACCCGGCTTCATGAGACTGGTCGTCTCCTTCCTCCGACCCACATCGCTTCTTTTTGAGGTTCTGGTTCTTCATCGCATTGGAGGACTCGGCCATGTCAGAACCCTTCTCTTTAGCCTCCACAGTGGCCCTGTGAGTAGGAGGGACTTCATCAGGGTCACCATCATCCCCGTCAGAGAGAGAAAGAGGACGGGGATCGCTTCTGCATGTTCATCGGATGAAGAATCCGATTGAATGTTGTCTTTGTCGGAATCCGAATGGAGTGGGTCAAAATCGGGCTACGATTCCGACAAGTAGAGGTCAGAATCCGATGATGGTATATCGTCTTTAGGTAGGAGTAGACGATCGGGCCTGATGTGGGTGTAGAGGTGGGCTGATTTCTTCGGCATGGTTGCTTGTTCGAGTGTTGAGCGTGTGGGGAAGGGAAGTTCAGAGAATGATGGGAATACGAAGAGACGAAGGCGTGAGGGTGTATATGAGTATATAATGGGCACTATTATAGGTAACCGAATAGGTGTGAAGAAGTAATAGGGAATGTGGGGGGTTGTGGAGAAGAATAAGGAATGTGAGGAGTTGTGTGTATAATAAAGTTGTATTAGTTAAGGAAACAAATAATTGGTAAGTGGTATTAAATATTTATGCATGCATTAATGAAATACTAGATTTTGCTATGGGGGGAACTTGATATACAAGCAACATCAGTTTGAAACTAAATGGGGTAAACTGAAATTTGTAAAAATATGATGTGTGGGGGTAAAATAAAATGAAGTTGTATGTATAAGGCAACCTATATGTTTGTTGTTGTAATTTTCATTTGTGTGTGGTTACTGAACTTTAGATGAGACCAATTGATAGATCAAACAACAGTGTTGTCATCTACAAGATACAGAATATATGATTATCATGTTTTGAAAACAAAGGGGTTTACACGTGTAGTTTAAAAACTACAAAGGTAGAAATTGCTACTTAAACCCGATAATAAAACCTTAAAGTACGGGATGACATTTTTGTTTTGTATGCATGATCAAAACTCTACGTATGTTTCTGAGCTGTTCAAATATTGTAGATAGGCATTTGGAATATAATAATAATAATATTAAAACAATGTTATTCATGAAATGCAAACTGGGTCCAAGCAATAAAATATGTCCAAATAGACTACTAGAGTATTAAAATGAAATGTAAGAAAAATATGATGAAAAGCATCATGCCCGTCGCCCCTTCACAGGAAGTAACGCCTTGAACTTTGGGTTGAACCTGAAGACCTTATTCTGCTGTTGAAAATAAGCGCGAACCGCCAATTTGATTTTTTTTCTCCCACAATGTATTCCTTTCGAAAGTTATCAACTTGTACATGAACCTCTTTCGTAATTGTAGTATTGAGCAGTCTTCATTGTACATGCAGTAAACACATATGTGTACACGACGACATAAATATATAACAAATATTTTGTAAAATATAAAATGATTATTTTAAATGTACTTACATTATCCCGTTTAAGCTTCCCATCTCATTGACCATAACCGAGATATGACTGCATGTGCCACATGGTGAACACCCCACAATCAACGAAATTCTTGGTTGACTCCCATGGGACATGAACACGGTTAAAAGGGCTGCATTGGTTCGATCGGCCAATGTAGTGTTACATAATTTATCATCTTTCCTCATTACAATGACAATATTGTCACGCCGGGTATATGAAAAACAACATCATAAAACCATAAAATATAAACAAAACGCATATAATAATATGAGGAGCGTACCATAGCACTATGTATCCCATCATAACGTAAATCGTCATCCACAAGTGTCTTGAAGTTATCAAAAATCTCAATGACGGCCCTTCCCAGATCGATACACATCAATGTGAAATGTTTGTTCTGTAATATAACCATGAATACCTGGTGCAAGATGAACAAGAAAAATGATTATATGTCATTACTGATGACAAATATTTGATATAATAAACACATAAATGATACTCACTAGATCCAAGTCCTTCCAAGAGAATTTGAATTGTGCCTCAAAATTATTATTGTTAGCGAATTGATCATACCATACATATAAAAATAATATGTTAGTTTACTACATGAACAACAAAAGATCGATCGTATTAAATGAAAGAACCGATAATCACGTACGCTTGCCTGCGCCGACAGAAAGAATCTAGCTGGAGAAATGTTGCTCTGGATCTCCTTGAGGTGGTTCAAGTAGTTGCACCAGGAATCGACCACATGTGCATCCAGTTCTAGATTCGGCAATAATGTCTGTATGAAATCCCTATTGATGCAAAACGGTTCACATTCATACAACAATTCCCTGCATGAAATCATACATAATTAAATTGGGATTAAAATGACAAGTAAATTTTACCACTAATCTACCTACAGGAAAACATACATAATAAAACAAGTAGAATACGCATACTTACAACTCATCTCCCTCACTCAGGCAAAGCCACTCGTCAATCTGTTGTTCATCGGTTTGTATGGGGTGATCAGACTTTGTTTGCCTATCAACATATGACGATAGCAATTTGTAGGACGGAATGGGTACTCGTTGAGGTTTGTGCGGAACACATTCAGTGGCGTTATTGACAATATTAAGTACCGTTGGACTTACATTGTCACCTACTATGTTCTCCTCGGTAACATTAAGTTCCACACGGACATTGCTATTCACTGTCGTTTGTTCATTTTGTGGATGCACGCTTGTATCCTGTAAGCAGGAGTAGTTAGAAATGATCGCCCCAAGACAATCCCTAACATCAGTTCTTTCAAACGACAATGTCCTAGCAACTTGATCGCGATCCTTGCTTGTTCAGCTTTCTCTAGACTGATTATAGTATCCCACACGCCAAGAATATCAAACCACGGGTCTTGTGCGAGAAAAATATGTTCTGTTTGTGTGGTGTGATCATAAGATGATTTTCTGTGTGCTATCCTGTCGACCAATTCGCCAATACGCTTGAACAATTCAGCTTCACGGTCACCTTGTTGTCCGTCACGGATAATATCCGTAAACTCTGTTATAACCTCGGTATACTTCTTCATGGCTGCATAACATCTTTCAACGAACCCCTGAATACAGAATACAATTGTATATTACTTTCAGTTGTATGTTGTGAACAAATCATATGTATGTTTGTATACAAGCCGTGGATAAAATTAGCACGAAGCAAACGTACTAGTTAATGTAATGCGTATTTACCTTGGGAATACCGCCAGATGTAGGTTCTTCTACTATAACGGGGTTTTTATTACCATTAACGTTATGGTTTACCTCAGCATGACCATCAGCAACAACAAGTGGCTTAGTGACTAAGTGACCCTTCTCGAATCCCTCCAACTCAATCTCCAGCGTTTCCCTGTCATTTACCATCTCAGTATTTCATCCAATTAATGATGGCCACACCCTTGGAACAGTAGGTATGCCAACTTGAACACGATCCGAGTAGAACAATTGCATGTTGTGAAATGTATGTTAAGAACAAAAACTATGACATGATAGACGTTCTAGTATATGGAAATATAATGAAATGATTGGTCGAACCACAAATATAGAAACTCACCAGGAGAAATGTAATTAGGCTGTTGAATAAACGAGACCCCTTGCTCTGGTAAACCCAATCTGTCTTTGAACTCGCAAGCTTTTGCACACTTAACTGACACCAATTAAATGATGGTATCCGAACGACATCCACTATCGCTTGGAAGCAAGACTGGTTCACCATGTTGTCAGATCCATATCCTATCATAGTGGTGACAAACAACACCATAAAGTTGCGTTTGAAATCATCACAACTTGTTGTTTGTGTCATCATCCTACTGGTCAGCACTTGTGTTGTGATAGTCTTACTTTGAAATTGACTCTTCCACGCATCAAACTCAGGGAGGTTCTTTCCTGCAAAAAGACTAGATTTAACAGGCATTTCGCCCTTCAGTATGCCAAGGGTGTCGTGCACTTCGCGATCCGTGATACGTAGAGACTATCTACCATCGTTCAGAGACAACGACATGCTGGCTACATCAAAATTCTCTACCAGGAAATACGACAGTGCATGATGGATGTTATTGACTCCCAAATGAAGCATGTATCCAAACCCTATAGCCTGAACCTCCTGTCTCTGAGCATCATTAAAAGTAGCAATAACCTGAGTCAGCGAGTTAGACGATGCCCTGGTCTTCAGCACCAGGACTGTCGAACGTCTTAGATTTATGAGGTCCTTCTTGTTTTGCTTAGTAAATTTTGGGTGCTTTGACTTCTTCTCCAACAAACGTTCTTTGTCACGTGCATCAACATCATCTCCAGCTGATATCGAATCGGCACTCCTCTTTCTTTTCGTACCGCCTCGAGAAACTTCGACCGGAACAACCGCCTTCGCCTTCTTCTTGCGTACCTGGGCAATCGGTACATGATCATCACTGGATTCCGGTACATCAGGTGTTGTCTGAGAGTCCGGATCATCTGTAACCAAATAAAAAACAATTTCATTGCAGTGACAAATTTGTAATACGTATACCACCTCTTAAAAATGCAGTTTACCACCCTATTGAATAAAAAAGAACAATACACACATATTAAAGAAGCTAAACATACATCCGGAATGTCTTACAAATTACTACTTTTTACATACGGTGCACACTTATAATTTGCAGTCGCCTACACTATTAAATTGTGCATCCATAATTCAATAAATGCATTTTAACACCCTATTAAATCACAGAGACCAATACACACATAAATAAAAGGCTAAACATACATCTGGAATGACTTACAAATTACTACATTGTATTGTTAAGGAATGTGTGGTTATTTGTACATACGTTGCCCAATTTTAATTTGCAGTCCACTACCCTAATAAATTGTGCATCCATAATTCGATAAATGCACTTTACCACCCTATTTAATCAGAAAGAACAATACACACATATTAAAAAAACGTAAGCATACATCTGAATTGAAGTACACATTACTACACCAATTTTTGGGGGATATAGGGTTGTTTTTACATATGTTGCCCACCTATAGTTTGCATTCCACTACCCTATTAAATTCTGCTTCCATAAGACGATGAAATCACTTTATCACCCTATTTTATAAAGAGTAACAATATGTGTAAGAACCGCTCCCGGTCAACGCTAGTCAAATCGGCGAAAAACAGGAAAATTTAAATTTTTGGACAGACGCTTAAATGAACCTAAATTTGACCTCGAGGGTCATACCGGACTTAAGTTGACCCCGATATCAACCAAAGTGAGTTCCGGGGGACTCAGGGCAACTTTCTGACCAAATTGAGAAATGTTGACTTTTCGCTGGAAAAGTCAACCGAGCGACGTTTTGGTCCATTCGAGGCTCGTTTTGGATCCAAAAAGCTTAGACGTCGTCGCAGCGGTCTTAGTTGAGCCGTTTCCTTGTAGCCCGTGAAGTTTCGTAATTTCTTGGAAAAAGTGCCCGTTCGGGGCTCGAAACGTCCGAATTTCGCGAATCTGATTGGAAAATATCTAGAGGATATTTTCCAAAAAGGTATGGGACCCACTTGCCACATGTCAACTATGTGGTGGTGTTAGGTTTATTGGACAAAACAAATGAAGAGACTTTAGTGTTAGTTTTGTAAATAAAGAGAAGTTGGTGTTAGTTTTTAAAACAAAACAAAAGGGAAATGAAGAGTATGTCTCGGCAAAGTTAGAAAAAAATGAGAGTTTTAGAGAGAGAAAGTGGATAGAGGAAAGAGAAGGAGAAAAGGGAGAAAAGAGAAGAAATTTTGGGGGGTTTTCCATTTCTCGATCATCCGACCGGTGGATCGTCTCAACGATAGAAGAATCGAGTTCACACCGTCATTCTCTACGGTGAGCACGTAACCTATTTTCGTTTTTTTAAGTTCGAATTTTAGGGTTTGAGTTTAAACGATTCAAATATGGTTGGCTTTTGGTTAGAATTGATTTAAAGATGAATGGTTGAGGTTTGGGGTTCGTTAGGAACGTTTTGGGGCAAAAGGGGAGTTTTTCCATTGTGTCCGTGTGGGGCCCACATGCCCGGGTATCGGATTTTCGTGTTCGGGTGGTTTAGGACGTTCTCCAAGTCGTTAATCCACACCCGGATCGAAATTTGGAATTAAATTGTGAAAGTTGGAATTTCGGGTTTAGAAACTTTAAACGCGAATTAAATCGCTCGGAAGTCGGAAATTGATTCCGTCGAGTGCCTAGGAACCCTTGAATTATTCTAAGACCGTAGAAACGAAAACGGGAATTTTCGGAGCCCCGGAAGGACGTTTTCAAAACCCAGGCAGATTCGCCATGTCGGGCGAATCGGGCTTTTCCGAGCCCATTATCGACAATGTCGAGTAATTGGGAAGTTTGGGAGTGATCTACATTGTCGGGGTTGATTTTGGGCGTTTAATTCTTTAAATTCGGGTTTCGCATGCTTACTTAAAAGGTGTGTTAATTGTAATAATTGTAGACCGTGTCGCCTACCGTGGAAAGAGGGGGCTAAGCGGGAAATTTGGAGCATTTCCGGAGAGCGAGCATCGGTTGTGACACGCTTCAAGAGGTAGGGAAAAGTAGCCGGATCTCGGCCCTGACTAGGGAAAGTTAACAGTAGAAATGCATGTGACACTTGGGTGTCGTGGGTTAAGTAGGTATTCGAATATTAGAAAGGCAGGCGACACCGGGTGGTGTCGTATGATACGGGAACGTATCGAACAATAGAAATGCATGTGACACTTAGTAGTGTCGTAGGAGCAGTGAACTTTCGATATTAGAACTACTGGAGGCATTTGGTTATGCCCGGAGGTTGATTGTGAGCTTGTTGATATTAGAACTGCTGGAGGCATTGGTTATGCCCGGAGGTTGATTGTGTAGTTGTGTCTTGGGTGGCCTTGAGAGCCCGTACTTTACTGTTTGTGTCTTGGGTGGCCATGAGAGCCCGTACTTTACTGTTGTGTCTTGGGTGGTCATGAGAGCCCGTGTTTTACTGTTGGTGTCTTGGGTGGCCATGAGAGCCCGTGTTTTACTGTTGGTGTCGTGGGTGGCCATGAGTGCCCGTGGGGTTGTTGAGCCCGTGAGTTATTGTCGGTGTGTCTTGGGTGGCCATGAGTGCCCGTGGGGTTGTTGAGCCCGTGAGTTACTGTTGGTGTGTCTTGGGAGGCCGTGAGTGCCCGTGGGGTTGTTGAGCCCGTGAGTTACTGTTGGTGTGTCTTGGGAGGCCATGCGTGCCCGTGGGGTTGTTGAGCCCGTGAGTTACTGTTAATGTGTCTTGGGTGGCCATGAGTGCCTGTGAAATGTTAGACCGGTATTGCTGCTGTTTGTTGAACTTTGCTTGTGATTGTGATTGTGGTTACCTGAGGTTGGGGGCCTGCTTCATAATAACGGGGGTCCTGTGATCGCACGCTTCTACATGTTCAGACGGGGTAGGGGCCCGCCCGTGAGGAAAGGGGTCCTGGCCGCGCGTGCGTGGATTGGGGTGACATGTCGACAGCCTGATCCGAGTTTGTGTCGGGAAAATTGCGACAGGTCGACCGCCTGGCCTTACAGGGATCGGTAAAGGGCGTGAGGGTTACTGAGCAGTTGGAGTGCGATCCTTTGTGATCTTGTTTGGTGTGCGATCCTTAGTGATCTTGGGTGTTGCGTGGTTATATGTCGTGTCTTTGGAGGAAGTCGTCAATTGTTGTGTCGGATCTACATTACGTGTCCGAGTGTTGAGTCGGTTGAGGAAAGTAACAGTTTGTGTGTCAGCCGGGTTACTTGAGTTTGGGGATAGTAGTCCCTAGTGTTGGGTTTGGTGTTGGTGTTACCGGCATTGTTTGCTAAGTATGCCGTAGTCACTCTGTTATCCGTGGTGGTGAGGGAACGCTCACCCCTAGCTGCTTTTCCTACAAGTATTGGTAGCGGGATGGACTAGGTGAGCTTCCGAAGCTTGAAGAGCTAGGAGCGGGAGTCCGGGTTTACTTTTGAGTCTAGCGACGTATACCTTGTATTTTGTCCACTTGTTGGGACGTACTTTTGAGTTGTAAATGATTATTTTGGTTAAGTAAATGGTGGTTTTAAAGTGATTTATTTAAAAGGTTTGAAAATGTTTTATTGTTTTAAAAGTTCGTGTTCCGAATTCGGTTCTACTGAATTTGGGGCGTGACAATATGCACATGATAACAAAGCTAAACATACATCTCATGCAAAACTATACATTACTGCACTGCCTTTTTGTGAATATGAGGTTATTTTTACATATACTGCCCACCTATAATTAGCAATCCACTGCCCTATTAAATTGGGCATCCATAATTTCATAATTGCAGTTTACCACCCTGTTGAATCAAACATAACAAATATACATATAACAAAAAAGTTAAATATACATCTGAAAAAGCTTACAAGTTACTACATTGTGTTTTTGGGAATACGTGGTATTTTTACATACGTTGCCAGCTGATGATTTTCATTCCACTATCCGATTAAATTATGCATACAAACTTCAACGAATTCATTTTACTACCCTAATGAACCAAATATAAAAGCACATACATCATATATACAAACCACCCCTTATTGTACAAACTACGAACCAATCTGAGCCATAGGATCCCCCAAAGTGATGTCAGTAGAGCGCACCAAATATTGACATGTGGGCAATAAATATATAAAACACCGCACCTTATTGTGCAAACTACGAACTCACCAGGTGCTGACACGTGGGCGCGCGCGCACAGTGCTGATCGTTTGCGCGCACAATGCTGATAGTTTGCATTATACCAAACTATCAGCACTTGCGCGCGCAAATGATCAGCACTGTGCGCGCGCGTGGTCAACACGCTCACGCGCGCTGGCAGAGGCTCGCGCGAAGCGGCCACGTGTCAGCATCACGTGGGCTCTGCTGACGTCACTTTGACCGCATCCTGTGGCTTAGATTGGTTCGTAGTTTGCACAATAAGGGTGATTTTTACTGGATAGCTACCCTATATATATATAGGGGGACTATCGAGTACAAACCTTGTTTCGGGTCAGAACGTAGAACTAATCTGGGCCATTGATTATCCAAATCGGATGGCCACCGAAATTCAGGGGGGTGGGGGGTGATTGATTACGAAATAAATTACAAGATATGCATTAATTAAAAAGATATGCATTAAATCTGGGCCTTTAATTATATGATCCAAGGGCCCAGATTGAAAGTTCTACGTTCTGACGAATATATAAAGTTTGTACCTGATAGTGATCCTATATATATATGCCCCACCAAACAAAAATAATGGACGACGTAACTTCTTTCCACTCTTATTCGAAATTTTCTTCTTCGAATTCTGCTTCTTCTTTTTCATTCTTCTAACGTTGTTCACGATATTCTCCAATTACACTCAACGAAGTGGGATACTGAATTATGAATATCTCCAATTCTGATATTGTGTTTATAGTTTACGGATGTATATCGAATACAATATCATTGTAGAGTTTGATTATTCCTTAAACTCAAAGTTCCCAAAAATATCAAAATCGAATTACTACATAAAATAAGAAACGTGTGATTTTAATTCCCTAAATTTATGCTATATACGATTCTATATATGAAGGTAAAGTCGGATATACCCTCAAATACGACGATAAAAATGATTCGGGAATGGAATTGGGCGCGTGAACACTAAATCGCAAAACTAATCTCATCCATCCAAATAACTATTTCAAGGGATGAGATTAGTTCTATGTTCTGACCAATTCTTGTGGTTTGTACCTGATAGCTATCATATATATATATATATATATATATATATATATATATATATATATATATGGGGAACCTAACTATTCTAGCTAATAGCTATACAGAGAATACAAGGATGCCACCAAGACAATTTTATTTTCATACAAGGTTTTCCAAGCTAAAAATTCTTGCATGATTAATACCAAAGTTTTCTACCACCCCCAACAGAAAATTAGCTAATCATGGAGAGATAGAGGGTTACCTTAGGCTCTGATACCACTTTGGTGTTGGATCTTGTTGATGGTGGATGATACTGATGATAATATGAAGATGAAGAATAATAGATATATAAACACACAAGCTTTATTTATTTCAGCAAATCTTACAAGCATACCATACAGAGGAGAACCAGCTCCTTCTTATAGAGAAATTGTGCTCCTAATCATGACAAGCACTCAATCTTGCCACTAAACACACATTTAAAAGTGGTGGAGTCCCCCCACCTTACATTGTCTTTATTCCTAATATGATTGACACTTTAATAAGCTAGTGGATTCTTATCACCTCCACTTTTGTCTTTGTCTTCAATATTATTGCAAGGATAGTGAATTCTCATCACCTTCACTTTTGTCTTTGTCTTCAATATTATTGCAAGGATATATATATATATATATATATATATAAGATAGTTTGGGTATTTCAAAAAATATAACGACATGTGCAAAGCACATGTTAATTTCCGTCTTATTTTGGATGAAAAAATAAAAAAAAAAGTAATAAAAATGAAGTTAAAAAGATGATGTGAAAAAACAGCAAAAGTAAAGAAGTTATGTGTAAATTTCCCCCCCAAAAAAACAAAAAGTTAGAAAAATGACATTTAACTTCCCCTAGAATATAAAAGACGTTAAAAACTTTGCTATGGCTTTGGAGGGCGGTCATCTGGGCCTGGAACGGGCCAGATTCGTCCCAGTATTTCATATTGGGCCGGCTTGGTCTTAATCCGGCCCAGTAGATAGAATTTGAAGATGACAACCATAAGTTTATGTATGACTATGACCAGTGGCCACCACCAAAACCTCCCAGAACGCAGCAGAAGCAGCGCGGAGAAGAAGATCGATCGATCTCGAGAGAGAGAGAAATGGCGAAACCATTGGGACCAACTGGGGAATTCTTCAAGAGGAGGGATGAGTGGAGGAAGCACCCGATGCTGACGAACCAGTTCCGCCACGCGACGCCAGGTCTCGGCATCGCAATCGTCGCCTTCGGCGTCTACCTCATCGGCGAGCAGGTCTACTCCAAGATGAACTCTCCTCCTCCCTCCTCCTCCTCCTCTTCGCACTGAGCTCAACCCATCCGTTTCAGGTCATTTCCGATCCCCATCTCTTTTTTTCTCTCTTTTCAATTCTAAACTAATTCCTTTTAATTTCTGACCGCGTTCGAATTGGTTTGATTATACGCTATGAACTCCTTTTTTTTTGTTAGAACCGATTGATAATTTTATGTATTGTTGCTTGTTGTTCTACCTTTACCCAGGTCGAACTTAATAGAAATTTGAAGATATCAATTATCTAGCATTCTAAATTTCTAATGTTCATATTTTTCACACACAATCTCAATTCATTTCACGATATGAGTTTCAAGTTTTGCTTTTGATGAAATGGCTACAAGTTATTCATGTTTCGTTATTCTATTATGCAAATGGATGTAGGGAATATTAAAGATTACTTGTTCTTCTTGCTGCTGTTTTATTAACATTTGGTTGGATTATCATTCCTGCATTTAGAAATACTTGGTAGCATCTCTTCTAGGATAATTTTAGTTATTTTGAAATAATTTAGCATAGCACTTGACCAAGGGCCTATTTGATGCCTGCTTTTGATTCTCGTGTTAGAAAATAGTTGTTAAAGATAATCTTTTGAATTTTCTCATCCAGCTACACTGAACTTAAAAATTTTCCCACTTCACTCTATTTGGGTAATAAATGACAAAAATACTCCTGTAACGATGAATCTTGACTTGATTTTCCACTCTATCCCATCAAGAAGTTAATTTACTAAGAAAAATCTGGTAATAAATAAAATAAATTGACGGTACATGGATATTCTTGTCCGAGTTCCTTAAATTGTTGTAGGGGTATTTTTTTCATTTATTATCAAAATAGAGTAAAGTGAGAAGAAATGGAAGTTGAGAGTAGTTATATGAGAAAATTTAAAAGTCTGTACTTGTGTGGAAAATGTGAAAGGTTTAGTGTACTTATTTGAGATTATCTGTACTTATTACTCCTAAATAAGTGTCCTTTTCGTGAAATGGATGTCCCTACATAAGTGTCTCATTTCCATTTGAGTTAATTAAACATAAAATACCAACACTATAGATCCTTAGGTTAGATATAACAGCTTGAGTAGTGGACACAAGTCAGCATATAGGAGTTGTTAAGGGTGGAAAGCCAAGCACTGTGAATGCTTGATTTTTTTTTTTTTTGTGCAAAAAAGTCAATAGGATGAGAATTTTGGGATGGAGTATTAAGTTTCTCATAGAGGCAGCAAGGCCACTTCAGAGGCGGATCCAGAGGGGTTAAGGGTATGCCATGGCATACCCTAACCAAATCGAAATATGGTTTGATGGTATAAGACTCGTTCAGTTATCCTTATCAACCCAGGTTCGAGTCACAGTATAGGTTTTTTTTGCTGCTGCAAGTTGTTTTGGATTGGGCTGCTAGAATCTATTGGCAAACCCATGTAAGTTGTTTTGGATTGGGTTGCAAGATTCTATTGGCAAACCCATGTAATAAGAAGTTGCAACTCTGTAAGGCTCTGCAAATTGCAACAGTATTCCGACACATATAAAATTGCAGTCACTTATAGAGCCTTAACCAACTCAAAATTTGAGATAATATTATATTAAATACATTATTAGAATTTTTTGAATCATTACACAAATGTTAGCATATATAAATCGTGATAGTTCCCTTTACAAAAACAGATTTTTAAGAATAGAAAATATAAAACCGTGTAAAAACAAGACCAAAAAGGTTAGTACAATCAAGAAAAAATACATTGTTTTCCAAATATAGATGAACATATAGATGAAGAAGCCTCCTCTTCCAAACATTTAGTGTATAGATAAATACAGTTTATGCATTTTAGCTAGATAATACAATCAAGAAAAATGTATTGTTTTTTATTTATTATTTGCTAAAGCACAAGGTAAAATATATAGGATAATTACACTCAAAATTAGCAAATATAAGATCTTAGACTCACCAGTTTTCTTATAAAAGTCCATTTAATTTTCTGAAGTTGATGAGAGGAGATTGCAATTACATTTATATTAGAATTTGATATTTACATTTGAATTAATATATTTAATCATGTAATAATCATATATCTTGGTACCGTTATTGTTTTTTAATATTTATTGATTATCGACGGCATACCCTAAAATAAATTCCTGGATCCGCCTCTGGGCCACTTTGTCAGTTTTGCAGCTGAACTTGTGGTGATTAGGATTTGGCATGTCTACGGCCTACTTCAAACAACATATAGTCACCCACCTTATAAAAACTTAACTTCTAACTAATCTAACATATTTTGGTTGTTCTAGAAGATTTATTATTTGATGTGTTGCTGATAGTGTTTTTGTAGATGAATACTTGGAGGGGAAGGACTTAAGCGTGAAGTGTGTTCTTTCCGGTGCTCCTATTTCTTGTCTCCTGCCGAATAAGAGTTTCTAATTGACTTTCGACTTTAAATTTGTTGATGCATTTCTGCTGTGCAAGTTCGATGTTGAACTTGGACAAAGCTGCTGCATAGATGTTGAGTTTGATATGTTGTTTATGTGACTTCTATGTATGCACATATGGTGGTTCAATCTTTCTTTGTTTTGTTTTTAGTTTGGTATTGCCCTCTAAGGTTGGTGGATCATTCTTTGGTTTGAAATTATGTGTAGGTCTAATCATATGACTCTCAGAAGAACTAGCATGAGAAATGCTTGTTCTTTGAGACATCTTTAAAATAAGCTTTGTATTTTGAATATATTCTTCTAAATGATTTTTAGGATGTTCATACTGGAAATAATCTTATTCACTTGATGACTGCACATACACAAGTACACGCGTATACACACAAGGATGTTAGCTTGCTACCTGTCTCATTAATGGAGGACTTATCATCTACCTCAATATTTATTACACTCCCCTTCTAGTGGATGTATAGATACTAATCATACCCAATTTGTTATAAAAATAATCAACTCGAGTCCTTGAAAGTATTTTGTTGAAAAAGTCTTTTAATTGTTCTTCGTTTTTACATAAAAGCGGTGATAATCAAATTCCGTCGAAGTTTTTCACGAATGAAGTGACAATCAATCTTAATATGAGTGGTTCGTTCATGAAACACATGATTCGAAGCAATATGGAGATCAATTTGATTATCACACCATAATTACGGATATGAAGACTTTCTATTTTATAAGCGAAATTTTTATTAGAAGTCCCGTCCTCCAAGGTGGAAAACAAAAATAGAATGATACAGTCTATGACGAGGATCAAACAAAAACCTTCTCAAAATCACGATAAAAGCATGAACCACACAACAAAAATAAATAAAGACAAGCAACACCTGCAAAACAGACAGCAGGATAACCCCAGCTCCCAGCATCGCCTCCCTGCAAAAACTCTATCTCCGATTTCGTGCTACACAAAGTTCCTCGGCCTCAAGCACCAGTCTTCAAATCTGCAATTCGGTACCAAATCTCCTGCCAAACGCATGACATTAAAGGAATAAGCCTGTAACTTCATCAAGAGATTTAACATGTCTCTTGTAAACTGCTCTATTCCGTTGTAACCAAATATGCCAGCAATTTAAATACCCAATTTTCAATCACATCTTATTAACACTCAGCATACGAATACCATCCCAAACCAACAATATAGTCCCGAAGTCTGCAAGCATGACCCAATAAAAATACCACCATCCATGAACTCTAACCCACAAACCCGAAGCATAATCGCAATGCAATAAAAGATGCATGGAATCTTCAAAGACCAACATATAGAGGTCCACGATGCCGGGATCAGATGTTGGGATCACAAAGATCTATAACCTGACTAACAAGGTCCACGGTGATGGGGGCGAAGGAGGGTGGATATTACTTGAATCCCTCTCCAAGCCCTATTCAGATGCGGACAATCATCCCCGACCATCTAGTGTGGGAGGTGGAGCTAGTCCCACGACCTGACCTACTATCGGATGGGAAGCAAAAGGATCCCCGAGAGCAATCCAGGGGATTGGAGCCGAAGAAGCCAATGGGCTAGAAGCCGAAGGGGCGAGGGATGACGAGCCAATTCTACACCTGAACGAGTTGCTTGAAACGGGCCCTCGACCTAGTAGGCTCCACCACCCTCCCGGTCCACTAATTGCACAAAGATGGAAAAAGATGCTTCTTCTATAGGAGGGCTGCCAAACAGTTCCGCCAGGAGCTATGAGTTAGGTTCAGAGTTGAGAGGTGGCAGTTGGTGGCCTACCCCCATCACCCCGGACCGGGTCCTCATGACCGGTACACAACGGGAGGGGCAACCCTTCACTTATGTTTTATGCTTTTATATTTTCTTTGTCATTTCCTAGTACATTATTGTTGTCCATTAATGTCTATGATGCAAAATAGATTTTGTCTATAGATCCAAAAACTTCGATACGTTTACGAGAATACCCTAATATTCTAAAGCTCAAGGTCATTGGCCCAATATATGTTGTTATCCTTGACATAATGAATAAAAACCCTAGTAGTCTAGGTAACATACAATTACACTATACAAGTTTACAAGGACAATAATAGCGTAAAAATGGATAATTGTCCATAACTATCCTAAAATTTCATCCACAAACGTTTTGGTGCACAAATTTTTGTCCACGCTCTGTGGCTACCTTAAAGTTTCGTCCACACACTTTTATCAGAAAAACGGACGAAATATTGTGTTTTGTTATGCATGTGACCATGTGCATGTTAAGGGTAAAGTGAATTTACCATTTTATCCTTAACAGCTGAACCTTTGACTTTTGCAAGGGAAAATACCATTTTACCCTTTTAAATAATAAATAAATAAAATAATTTATAAAATCGGTTTTAAATCAAATATTAATTTTTAAAATATATAAATTAAAAAATCAATTTCTAATTATATAAAATATGTTATAATTTAGATTTTACTTTTAGCCTTAAAATTCAGAAATTATAATAAAAATTAATTAATTTTAAAAAATAAATTAAAAAATTAATTCAACAATTTATTTTGAAATAATTAATTAAATAATTTATTTTGAACAAATTAAATTATTTTTAAATAAATAACTAATTATTTTGAAATAATTTAAATAAATAATTAAAAATATTTATTTATTTATTTAAAAAAAAATAATATTGAGAAATAAAAAAATTGAATTAGTTAAAACTAATTAAAACATTAATGAGTTATTAAGGATTTAATAAACTAAGGTGTATAATGGTCTTTCAATTTATCTACTTAAAATTCAGTTTAAACATAGAACTGATAGAAAGGTAAAATATTCACCTGTAAGTGTATAAACTAAACTTTAGAATGGCCACAGAACATAGACGAAGTACACCAAAAATGTTTGTGAACGAAACTTTAAAAAGTTTTGGACAATCATCCTTTAAAAAAATCGTTTCCAAAATAAATATAATTACACGACATTTTTTTTCCAGAAAATACGAGTATATAAAGAGAAACAGGATCAGAAGAAACCCAGTAAACCGGGAAAGAAATAGAAACACTCACATTTGAGTTTGAGTTGATCAGTAGCTGAAGTTGCAGCAGCAGACAAGCTATGGCGGCCAAGGGCGGTTCTATATGCGCCTCGGTGGACGATTTCCTGAACCAGTGCGAGCACTCCGGCGACGCCGCCTACGGTGCCTTCCGGTCGGTGCTCGAAAGGCTCGAAGATCCCACCACCCGCACCCGTGCCCGGATCTTCCTCTCCGATCTCCGGAAACGCTTCCCCACTAAAGAATCCGCCGACCAGTGCATGCTTAAGTTCCATTTCACCATCCAAGACATTTTCCTCGATCAATTTGAAGGTATCTCTCCGATCTCCATACCCATCTATCTACCTATGTCTCACGCGATTCATTATTCTTAGCCTCTGTTTGGCTTCCGAGTAAACGGAATCAGAAAATGACTTGAGCTCAGTTAATTTTAGCTTTCGATCTTTTTTTGCTTAATTGATTCCATGAGATTGTTCTTTATCCTGTAGCTAGTTGTTTTTTTTTTCATTTAGTTTTCTCGGCACCCAATCGAAGTCTCACCTAATTCTATCCCTTTCACTCCACTTCCCAAGACATAGGATGATATACTACAAGAAAAAAAATGTTATTTAGTCACTATCATCATTTAATAATATAAATTATTGATCTACACAACACAACAAAAACTTGCTTGATTTGGTTTTTGTCATCTACCCTGGATTCTGTATTGTAATGATTATCTGATCATTTTTCTAGGAAATCAAATAAGCACTAACAAGGTTCTGAGCCTTAACATTTTTGCCCACATGGGTTAGCCTGTGGTGAATACCTCTTCACATCTCACCTCTACTTGAGGTCACAGCTTCGAATCCCGGTGGGTACACTTACTTGAGAGCAAGTGTGGGTGATGGGTTAGATTAGGCTAAAATAGGATTTTCCTGTATTTCTCTATGATAAAAAAAAGGTTTTGAGCCTTAAATTGTGGTGTCATATTTGACCCAATTTTGATAAAAATTCACATCACTGGGCAATAGTGCTAGTCAGGAATAACGTACAGTAGTCCTAAAGTACAATGCAGCAATGCTCAGTAAATCTATGACCGACGGTAGATCAGATCGCAGATTTATCTCTGACTTATATTTTGGTTCGAAACATTCAATATTGTTATAGATGAAACTACAATCTGAAGAAGTACTCAAATTTTCTTAATAGAACCAGACAGTTGTTTGGTTTCATCTGCTCTTGCATTCCTTTCTGATTCTAAGTCATATACGTGTGGTTCTTGGTTGCTTTTCACAGTCATCCATTGATATCTGATAAATCATAATTCATAAGGAACCTTCAGTGATCTCTGGTATCCATTAATTTCTTCTCTTTTCAAATACCAGGCTATCAAGAGCGGAGGAAATTTACAATGATGGTGATCCCTAGCATTTTTGTACCAGAGGATTGGTCATTCACTTTCTATGAAGGGCTGAATAGACATCCAGACTCTATCTTCAAGGACAAGGTGGTTACTGAGCTTGGTTGTGGAAACGGATGGATAACCATTGCTATTGCGGAGAAGTGGTTGCCTCTCAAGGTCGTTATATTGCCTTTTTATGAATTCCACCTTGTTGGATAAACAAAGAGTAGTACTTGCATTTGTTCCTATTAGTACATTTGGATGCTCCATCTGCAACCTACAACAGCAAGCTTCAAGATATGGTTTTTACTTTTTACAGCATATTGAAGTTGGCTTTGGTCATCTTGTCACTGTCTTGTAAAGCATATTATTTATACCATGCTTTGGAAGTTTACTGAGCTTACATATACTCATTTGCAGGTATATGGTCTTGATATTAATCCAAGGGCTGTCAAGGTTTCTTGGATAAATTTGTACTTGAATGCTCTTGATGATGAAGGCCAACCCATATATGATGCAGAGAAGAAAACACTACTGAACAGGGTTGAATTTCATGAATCTGATCTTCTTTCCTATTGTAGAGATCATGACATAACCCTGGACCGAATTGTTGGATGCATACCTCAGGTATTGTCATCATGCGAAATTCATACGTCATTTATTTTATTTTAGGGCATGAAACTTACATGAACTCCGTATATAGGTGAGGCAGATTGGTTGGGTAGTGCTCCTATTATGTTCTGTTTAAACTATCTTCTCTGTTTTTATTTTGTAATTTAAACTTTTCTTATTTGATTCTTCTTGTTTGGTTGATATTGTAGATTCTTAACCCGAATCCCGATGCCATGTCAAAAATGATTACAGAGAATGCAAGTGAAGAATTTCTACATTCACTGAGTAACTATTGCGCACTTCAGGTAGGAAAAAATTCTTAGTAGCTTGACATTGATGTACATTTTCATTTTTCAGCTACATACCTCTTTATTGCTTCTCATTTAAAATTGTTTTTTTTTTCTGAACTTAATTGCTCTTATGAATGTGTTAAGACACACTTCCCTTAACACTTGTTGGTTTGCTGTCATGATTCTTTTGTGCAGGGTTTTGTTGAGGATCAATTTGGGTTAGGTTTGATTGCTAGAGCTGTTGAGGAAGGAATAGCTGTAATAAAGCCTACAGGGATTATGATCTTTAACATGGGAGGGCGTCCAGGACAAGGTGTATGTAAACGATTGTTTGAACGGCGTGGTTTCCGTATTAACAAGCTTTGGCAAACTAAAGTAATCCAGGCAAGTTGACTTCTTACTTCGTTAATTTATTTTCTTTGCAATGAAAGCGCTCCTTCTGAAATGCCGTGTTACAGGCTGCGGATACAGATATTTCAGCCTTGGTTGAAATCGAGAAGAATAGCCCTCATCGTTTTGAGTTCTTCATGGGGCTTGCTGGAGATCAGCCTATTTGTGCTCGTACAGCATGGGCCTATGGAAAGGCTGGTGGAAGTATTTCTCATGCTTTGTCTGTGTACAGTTGTGAACTTCGCATGCCAAGTCAGGTAGGTATATGCCTTTGAGTTTTGTGATAATTAAAGACTTGTTTCGTACTGCTTTTGGTTGGGAATGAGTTGAACAAGTATTATTTTAATGAACTGACAGGTCAAGACAATTTTCGGGTTTCTTAAAAATGGCTTCCAAGATATCAACAATTCCTTGGATTTATATTTCGAAGATGATGCTGTTGCTGACGAGAAGATTCCATTTCTAGCTTATCTAGCCAGTGTCTTGAAGGAAAGTTCATTTCTTCGGTATGAGCCGCCTGCTGGAAGTAACAGATTTCGCAATCTCATTGCAAGTTTCATGAAAACGTATCACCACATTCCCCTTAACGCTGATGTAAGTAATTAACATACATTTATTATAGGAATAGTTGCAAAAACTTGTGGTGAACTATGTGCGTTTTGCAAATACTATCGATGAACTATTTTATTTTATTTTTGCAAAAAACATCTTCCAACTATTTTCCGTCTGCAAATCAGTAATCTTTAATGGAAATTAGTAATGCGATTTCATATTTTTTGGAAATGACAGTTTTTCCCTTTAAATTATATATGTTTTGCAATTTGTAACCCTCATGGATACGAGTTTTGCAATTTGGAACCCTTATGTATACACTTCTGCATGGTTAGTTTTGACATTTTGAAAAAAAAAATATAGTTCACCAATAGTATTTGCAAAATACGCACAGTTCACCGCAGGTTCTTACAATCATCCCTTTGTTATATAATGATATTTTCTTAGTGTGTATGGTTGTGTTTGCTACTCCCTTCGTTGACCCAGATGGAAATGACCCACAAGCCTTAGTTCTTAATTAACTTATTTGAATGCATGATATCTATTTTTTTTGTTCTAACTTTGTACCAGGTAAATTTCTTCTCATTAATGGAACTTTGTATCAGCTGAGAATTATGACTAATGTGTTTTTGTCTTCTGGGCAAGACAGTGTAATTACCCGTTAATTGATCCAGCCCAAGTGGCGTCATAGGAGTATTAGTATATGTGTATGTTCTAATATTTAAGTTAAATCAGTAACAAATATGACCAAAAGGCTTTTGTATTATTTAATCTTCTTTTAAGTGAAGCATGGACTAGTGTTCTGAAAATTCATATGTCCAATAGGACATCCATTTGTATTTTTCTGCTACTCATACTTTGGATTACGATGATGATGGTAATTAATTTGGTTTTGTTCTAATCCATATGCTAATACCTTTCTCTGTTACTACAAAACTATTTAATTCTTTTATATTTGACTTGGAACATATACGTTCTATGCGTACTAACTCCAAATGCCTCAGAGAAAGGTCAAATTTTCATATGGCTTTCCCCTTGGATGGTAATCAGTGCATAATCTTTGGAATTCAAGAAACTCATCCTAAAGATTAGATGGTTTTAAAAGTTTTACATTTTTTCATTGGATCTGAGATCTACTTTTAATAAAACTTTTCTCTAAATGGACAAGATTTTATGAGTGCACGATGTATCATAGTTAAGGACCTGATAATTTGTTTTTGCATAGTTAAATGGAGAACAATAAACCTATTTAGTTCGTATATGGAGGGATTATTGCAAACTTGATGGTATTTATGCTTCCTTGGTGTGTAATTTAAGCTACAATACTGACTCTATTCTCCCTCCTTTGTACTATGCTAGAATGTTGTTGTCTTTCCTTCAAGGGATGTGGCAATTGAGAGTTCTCTTCAACTATTCTCACCTCGCCTTGCAATTGTCGATGAACATCTGACCAGATATCTACCCAAGCAATGGTTAACATCTTTGTCAATTCAGGTACTGTATGTTGGTAATGCCATCAATATCATCCCTCATTTAAATTTGATTAAAATTTTGAAAATGCTATAGTTTGATTAAAATTTGAATATATTTTGAAAATGCTATAGTTTGATTAAAATTTGAAATATCTGAAAATATCTATGATTGTGTTTGGTATCCTGTTTGCATCCAACATAGATAGAACATCCCTGAGAACCCTCATGGAAGATGTAACTAAATATTTCTTGAAATGTTACTATTTACTAGTTAATTCCGTTGAACATTAAAACACGGCTTGTATCTGTTTTATTCTTTATATGTTAGGTTTCTTACTCAATTTTGTATTTGTAAAGTTACTTTTTCTCTGGAATGGGTGGGATATTGCTGAGTTGGTAAAATCTAATTTTATCTATCTCATATCCGTCCTTGCAATGATTGCCTAATTTCCTGACACTCAAGGTAATTTTTTTTAACCTAAATAGGTCTAGGTTTTGGATTTTTGTTGACATTTTAACTTACACTGCTAGCATCTCGTTTCATTGATTGATCCTAAACTCATTAAGGCATCATAATAAATAGTAATAAGACAAATCCATATTCGCGAGCATTACCAGACCAATTACTGTTTGGTTTAGGTATTTTGACTGTGTGCTGCTCGTGTAACAACTGCCTATCGATTTTTGATGCAGAAAAATGGAACAGATAATTCTTCAGGGGACGCTATTACAGTCATTGAAGCACCACGCCAATCAGATCTGATGATAGAGCTGATAAAGAAATTGAAACCACAAGTGGTGGTCACTGGGTTGGCTCATTTTGAGGCTGTTACTAGTTCAGCTTTCCAGCACCTTTTAGACATTACAAGGGACATTGGAGCTAGGCTTTTCTTGGACATATCCGATCAGTTTGAGCTCTCCAGCCTCCCAGGTTCCAATGGAGTCCTAAAATATATTGCAGGAACTCGATTACCCTCACATGCAGCTATTATATGTGGCCTAGTAAAAAACCAGGTAACCAACCGATTAACTGAGTCAGGTTAGCAAAAGTTCAGGTTTTCATCTAAAAGAGTTCACTTCTCTTGATTTTTTTTTTCCTTTTAGCTTTCTTTACACGACAGTTTCTTATTAGTGATAGGCAAACACTCGTTGTGCTTGCAGGTGTATTCAGATTTGGAAGTGGCCTTTGTCATTTCAGAAGAAGAAGCCATCTTTAAGGCATTGTCAAAAACTGTGGAAGTATTAGAAGGGAATACTGCATTGATTAGTCAATACTATTATGGCTGTATTTTCCATGAGCTTCTAGCTTTTCAGATGGCTGACAGGCGTCCAACTGCTAAGGTTTGTCAGTTGTTTCTACTGCTAAAGATCCTTTCAGTTGAATGCATTTGAATTTGTACTTCTCTTAATTTGAAGAATTAGTCATGAGATATGGTACATGTACAGGTTCAAAAAGGTCATGATTGTTTGCTTTATTGTTTTCGATTTTATAAGAGAGTTAAACAATACAGGGTTAATTACATATAACTATTGTGTACTATGTCTTTTGTACATAACTATCCCTAACTTTAAAACTTTATTTACAACTACCTGAACTTTTTGAAAAAATTGCATATAGCTCTTTTTTACCAAAAAATGATGGAAATGCCCTTGATCCTAATCTAAGGAGTCTTTTAAACATTTATCTTTTAAGGAGTCTTTTTACATCTACTCAACCCTTTTCTACATCTAATCAAAATGTTTTTGGTAGTTATGAAGTCTTTTTTGAGATTGGGGTCAAGGACATTTTCATTATTTTCTGATGAAAAAGAGTATCTGTAATTTTTTGGAAGTTTAGGTAGCTGTAAATAAAAAATTTGAGTTGGACGATAGGTATGTGCAAAAGATGTACTGTACGCAATGGCTATCTGCAATTAACCCAACAATATATTCATTATTTCAACAATATACTAAAATATCTTGGGCATTAGTATATACTTTGTTAATGATAACTTTAGAAACCTGTTCTTGTAAATGATTTTCTTGTCCAAGAAAGCAACTCTATGCGTACCATAAGATACAAAAATGGAAATATATACTCCGACTTCCTTCTGTTGGTCTGTTATGGGTTTATTCATTGCATGTCACACGTTTACAAATGCCATACATGATCTGAGTAGTTGTTACATTTTGGATAGGAAAAAAACTATCAGTTCCTTGAAATTCTCAAAAAAATAATATCTACAACCTGTATTACCCAAGGCAAATTACTGATTATGATTTATTATATATGTTAATCAGAGGGAATGCGAAGAGGCCAAAACAGTTGGGATGATTGGTTTTTCTAGGTCGGCCACTGAAGTGCTTAATAACGCCGAGTTATCAATTAGTGAGGCTGAAAAGTCTCCCCTTATTCACATGGATGTAGATCAAAGTTTCTTGCCCATACCTTCTCCTGTCAAGGCTGCTATTTTTGAAAGTTTTGCAAGGCAAAACATGTCTGAATCAGAAATTGATGTTACTCCCAGCATCAAACAATTTATCAAGAGCAATTATGGTTTCCCAACAGATAGCAGTGCCGAGTTTATATACGCTGACAGCTCTCGAGCTCTCTTCAGTAAGTTGGTGCTCTGCTGCATCCAAGAAGGTGGAACCTTGTGCTTCCCAGCTGGCTCAAACGGGAATTATGTGTCTGCTGCAAAATTTCTGAAAGCAAACATTGTCAGCATCCCTACAGATCCTGAATTAGGCTTTAAGCTGACCGAGAAGGTTCTCACCAGAGGGCTGGAGAATGTGAGTAAGCCATGGGTGTATATTTCTGGCCCAACGGTCAACCCAACTGGCTTGATTTATAGCAACAAAGAGATGGAAGATATACTATCTACTTGTGCTAAACTTGGGGCAAGAGTTGTGCTCGATACTTCATTCTCGGGATTAGAATTTGACTCTGAGGGCTGGGGTGGCTGGAATTTGGAAGGCAGCTTGACACAGCTATATTCCTCCAGCAATCCATCATTTTGTGTGTCCCTACTTGGAGGACTGTCTCTGAGGATGTTAACTGGACCACTCAAGTTTGGGTTTCTGATCTTAAACCAGCCACTTCTGATTAATGCGTTTCATGCCTTTCCTGGATTAAGCAAACCTCATGGCACTGTCAAATATGCTATCAAGAAGTTGCTGGATGTCAAGGAGCAAAAAGACTTGGCGAATGCTGTGGCAGAAAAGATAAGAAATTTGGAAAGCAGATCAAAGCGACTAAAAGAGGTAACCCTTGCTTATATTTCTGCGAACAAATATAATTTTGAAATACCCTCTCGCTACCTAAATAAGTGTCCTATTTGATGTAAGGACTAATTGCAGATGAATACCTAAATTAATTGCTCAAAAACATATGTATACGTTGTAAATTTTTCCCCTCATGGATACATTGATAATGGGTTAATTGCTCTTGATCTCTTGCAAAAATGATGGATTAGTGAAGTTGGTACTCCACTTACTTCACATGCCTCTTTGTGGTCCGTTTGTTACACATAGTAATAAGTAAAAAAAAAATGTGACCGCTTATTTAGAAAAAGAGTAGGTGTAAAAATTAGTCATGGATTCTCATCACTTTTTCTACTCTCTGGTTTAATAAGGTGGGAGTCACATACATTGTGTTGGTTCTCATAATGAATTGTTGTATGCATTTCATTACTATCGTATACATCTAAATATCATTTTTTTTTCATAACATTTTGGAAAAAAACAGACACTCGAGGGTTGTGGATGGGATGTACTTGGATCCTGTGGTGGAGTGTCTATGGTAGCAAAGCCTTCTTCCTGCCTTAACAAGATTGTTAAGCTCGAGCAATCACCTAACGAAGTAAAGCTCAATGACTCAAATATCAGGGGAGTGATTCTTAGGGCCGCGGGTTTATGCATAAACAGCAGTTCATGGACCGGAATACCTGGCTATTGCCGCTTTACAATTGCTATGGAAGATGCTGAATTTGAGAAGGCTCTGAAATGCATAGTAGAGTTCAAAAAGATTGTTCAGTAATGAAATGTTGTATTTGTTATGCCTCGGGTTTTGTGGGCAGCAAATCGGTAGATCTTAGGTTGTACTTTTTCACAGACAAGCTTCTGTCTTTGGTTTGTTTCCCATCCATACACAATCCTTCCCTGTGTGCTAGAATTCTTGCAGGAAATGGTAGATATGTTATCATATTCTGTTGTATGAAGTTACAGAACTGTAGACATAATATAGAAAAGGACAAGTTCTTATTAATATATTAGAGAAACAGTATTGGCGTTCAAGGATTTCAGACTCATAATTGTACTAAGTTTAAATGTTTATGTGTGGACGCACTCGCCGCTCTCCTTTTCTCTCAACACAGAATAGGGTTAGGGTTTTGTAGTTTTATCATCACAAAAAGGGACACATAACGTCACTCCGGACGAGTTCCTGATGGGTGAGAATGGAAGTACCATTCAGACATTTGCATTTTCATAGGGTCCCGCTTGTTAAAACAAAAATGAGACGATGAATAACACACAAGAAAATCAAGAGCCATTACGGCAGGTGAAGAAATGGAGGTTCGAGCACAGGAAGCGGCGACCTAAAGGTCCTAGAGTTGATCTACAAGCCATTGACCCATCGGAGGAGATCCGGTTGGTGAGGGTGGTAAGCATCCCCGCCTTTCCCCATAAACGACTTTTAGGTTAATAGGGGGTCTGCATATACTCCCACCCACAGCCAAGTATTGGCAAGACGGTCTACTACCAGGTCAAGGTGCAGTAATTGTCTTGTCAACCAGGCCCTCAATCAAATAGTTGGTAGTAGAATGTTTTGATGCCATTTCTTTATGTTAGCTCACGAAGTGCAGTTATATTGGGATCCTTCCACTATAATTTGTCATAGGTTTTTGCCTTCGGGCCTTTAAATGGTATCTACTTATATTATAAAATTAAATAATAAAAAAAAAAAACTGTGCTCAATGATAGAGATTGGCTCCATTTTGATGCTACCCTCTCTTCCCATGTCGTCTGTTGTCCTGTTACTATGTTTTGCTATGGTACGGTTTGCCTATTCCTATAATAGACACATCTACAAGTTACATGTGATGTAAACACAATCTCATTCTCAACTATGAGCAATCCAAACCATATCAAATCATTCTTAAAAAGTCAAATGACAAAGCATCCAGAAAATGAAAAGGGAATAACTTAAACTTATCATATCATTGTTGATCCGCAGACACTATCAAACAGAACGGACATTTTGAGTATATTCTCATAGATACAATAGACTACTTATATATACAAATGGCATTGAGATACTGTTGTATGAATTATACAAAGAGGAAGGGAAATATAGTAAAGAAAGAAAATATCTTCTTCTCTGGCACCAGCCAAGGACAATCGCTCAATTTACATTCTTTAACCCAATCGAAAACCAATAGCCCTAAATCACTATAACAAAAAGAAAAGAAAAATAAGGCTCAAACCCTTACCTGCAATGCAACGCCTAGTCACCACACTTAGCTCCGATAAGACGACAGTACATCTTCATATAGTCCTCCCCTCATTTTGCACCCTGAGAGAAGACAAAATACACCACTAACAAACTTTGGGTAGCGTCTCCCATCAAATCTTTACTAAAAATGATATTATAATTGCTGTTGAATTCTCTTGCCCCTTGATTTGCTATAGAGCGCCATGTCATCAGCAACCAGACCCCACCATGGATGACTGGTCTTCGGTGTTGGCTGCCACATCAGAATCGGGTTTGCTTGGATTGCCATCCTCGTTAACAGGGAGCTTTATCTTTGGGGACAATCTCTTCACTTCTTCTGTGGTATAGATGAATATTTTCCTGACCATGCTGCAGAACTCACTACAATATAGAGGAATAAAAAAAATGAATTATGCTAAGGATCGAATCTGTTTGTCTGATATAGGCATCGTAAAAATAAATCTGTACACTAGAAAATTAGTCCGTAAAACACAATGAGAACCAGAGGGAACTTACTTCCATGGATCATCCCCAACCATCATCATATCATCCTCATCATCCGTGTATACGACCTTCCATTTCTTCGTAGATCCACATAGCTCCCCCTCAATGTCAAACATCTCCTCTAACTTTTTGAGCAGGTCATCATACCGGTCAAACTTTGTCAAATCCACGGCCCTCCCAACAGCCATACCTTGCATGTGAACCTAAAACAAAGAAACGCATCTAATCAGCTACACCTAGAGCATGCCGAGAAAGTGGATATGAAATAATCTAGTTAATACTAATACAAAACATAAATGTATAAAATAAACAAGACAATAAAGTACCCCTTAGTTTTTTTAATATAAGCACCAGCCAACTCCGAACCCCAAGGAGCAAAATTGCAGCATGAATAAGTTAATGGTGATATTAGACAAACAATTATCCACCTCTTGTACTTAAAGTTGCAAACGGTAAATCAAGCATATGCTAGAGAATGCTTAGATTAAGTAGAGTTAATACATGGCTAATTTTACGATATCTATGAAAACAAAAAAAAAATACCTTTGTGCAGCTCCGTGTTTGCCTACTTTGCAAATCCTGAGTGGATCTCAGGTTAGATTTCTCAGGATCACAGCCTCCTGTAGAAATATCATGCCGACTGACATTTGAAGGTTCAGATGGCTCAGAATGCAGGTCGGTATCAGCATTCAACGACGTCACTGGCCGATCATCTGCTTTAGCCACAGGAGAAGTTTCTTCCACATTAGAATTGTCAAGAAGCTGGATCCCGAAAAGCCTACAGCCATTTCCAGTGGCCTGTCTCTTTTCACCAGATTCTCTGTTCACAGCTGGTGTAAAGGGCGCCATTCCAGTTTCTGTTCTGTTAGACAAATATAAAGAACTGTTGGATATGACACCCGGAGCACTATTCCCACTGAAGCCGGGAGATTTGGCCATAGTGGAAGAGAACTTGGGTGATGGATAGAGATCAAGTCCACGCTGGAGGTCACTATATGAGAAAGCCGGAGATTCAATGGGGGAATTCCACATGCCTGATGTGCAGGAGCGATATGTAGTGAAGATAAATATGGAAGTAAGATCGCTGAAAAATTGAACATATAAACAACCACAAAAATACCATCATACCTAGCGCAGAGAGATCTGGTGTCGGTGATGGTAAAACAGGTGGTCTAGATCGCTTGTTTCTTTGTGCAGGCTGGGAGTTTGAAGGAGTAGATGCAACAAGTGGCTCTAATTCCCATGGTGATACTCTATCTGGACGCAATATTGATGAAGGTTCATCCCATTGAACCTGATCATTTGAAAATCCCCATTCACAAGGATGTCAGACGAATAAAAAAACTGAGATGACAGCAGACGATGCAAGTAAAAGAGCTCACTTCTACATAAGTGAGGTCTTGAGTTCAAACCTCGATACGCACAAAGGGCTGATAGAAAAAAAGTAATCATGAATGCCCAAAGTAACATCATTAAACACACCAAAACACGGAGCTTCATAATACATAAAATGGAAGAACAAATACACATGGCTCATTCTGTGGTTGGCAAATAATAGCAGGATAAAGCCAACAAAATCAGTTTTTCATGGAATATCACTTTCAGAACAAAGTAAAGTGAAACAAAATTACTTATATGTTACAACGGAGTATTCGAGGCATATGATGCAGCATGTAAACTTACCACTGGTATGCACAAAAGACACTAAACAAATAAATGATTTCTTCAATCACACCACAATTTTGTTTTTGACACTTGATTAGTAAGCTTATATGCATACAATTATATATTGGAGAAGGCAAGAAATGCTAAAGACGCAGAAGCATATGACCATATGAAAATGACATCATTTCAGATGCATATGTAACCCCAAACAAAAGATTCAATTATGATTTGAGTTTGAACATATTCACCTTCAAAGATCTCCACTCAGAATCTGCCCAACCAGAAGATATGTTATCTCCAACACCAACGATTGTGCCACTGAACCTGTAGTTTTAAAGGGATACAGTGAAACAATCAATAAATACAAACAAATAATTCTCAAATAGAAGGCCAGCAAGATACAAGTACCTCCTTTCAGGAACTTCCTCTCCTTCGAATCTCATTTTAAATCGCATCCCAACCGAAAGTTTGTGGCTCCGAGCTTCTATGTACTTGTTCAAACTCACAATGAACTCAGAACGACTTGTCCTGACAAAAATAAGACAAAGTTCAGCAAAAACAAAATTAAGAAAACCGAGTATCCGCGCAAATGTAAAACAATAATAAGAACAGCAACCATCCAAAAATCCCATAGCTTAACTCCAAAATTTCCAATACCAAAATCACTCAATATCTTCTTCACTAATTTACAGTGCTGAACAACAAACTGAGTGCTTTTGACAGCCTAAGGGATCATTTCAATATATCATCAACCAAACAAATGGCCAATATATGCAAGAACATCATCAGTGGCAGCAATTTTAAAACATCATCACTAACAGAAACCAGGAACATGGGTTCAGGAGAAAGAATAAACATTTGCAAGAAAAATATAAACAAAATGACGATAATTCATAAGATACAATGCCATTATCAAGAATAAAGTAGCATCAACCAATCAGCCCACCACAACCTATATTAGAACTACACATATTCCTAGCTAAAATCACTACACCTAAATCTGCCAGTCTGACATGACAATATCAATGATATAATAATTGGTGAAAGAAAAGAACCTCGGCTTATAGAACACAGAAAAGAGTGTTCCAGTTGAAATGGCATGAGAAGCAGTAGCAAGAACTCCTAGATGCATGCTGTGACTAGATATAACAGAAGATGGCATGTTGCTTAGCTGTCTCATAAGCCTTCTTACACCGACACGCAGCTCTCCATTTTCACCCCTAGAAAGGCATGGATATGGAAACGATAAATTTTGGAGAACTCCAAAAGGAAACATTATATGATTTCATCAAATAAATATAGCATACCTCAGGAATATGAATGCATCACCAGCTACTAACTTTTTCGAACTCACAAAGACACTCCACCCAGTTGTGAGTAAGTGTCTCCTAGGTTGCCCTGCAAATAATATGTGCTGAGTTTTGATCAATCCGTACACAATAGCACCGTGATGGTAGTGCATGCTAAAAATAAAAAAGAATCTATTCTCAGAAGCAATAATTTTTATTACAGTTTTCTGGTTTGAACAAAGTCAGTCTATAGTTTACCTATTATGGGATAACTCAATTTCTCATGTTCTAACAAATTCATAGGTGAAACTTCTAGTTTCAAAAAAACAAATTCATATGTGAGGCGATACTTTTTCGGAGGGTATTTCGGCTTGACCAAAGTTGACCCCGACTTAACCTAATATGGGATAACTTGCTGTCTCATGTTCTAAGAGATAACTAACTAATCCATAAGCGAGGCAGTGAATCTCTTCTGAGCATGATGCCCGACAAGCATCAATATACATTCTAATACACCATCTACAACTAGGTAGTTATGGATAGATCAGTCTATCCAATCATAAAATAGCCATAGTAATGAATATAGAAGAATGAATAATAGACTATCAATTCAACTAAGTCAACAAGTTCCGTCCAGGCCCAATATACCCAAGTACATTTGGACAAACACAAGACATTCTAGATTTATCAACAAACTTCAATGTTCTTCAATCTCTTTTATACATCGTTATTTCAATAAGGAAAAACATATGTACATAGTTGCAGCTACCGGAAAAAATGAACAGTCATTAAAAACATAGGAACAACCAGATACATATCTCCAACTCTCGGGGTAAATGGAAACAAGTACTTGAAAATGACTGTTTACCTCGAAATATGTGACGAAAATGCCACTCACTGCCATGTAAGTCAGTCGCAACCAACTCCTGCCAAGGTGGCTGCTGGGACATATCCTGAACAAAAAGCACAAATTGCAAGGAGCATGATAAAATAAAAACTATGTGGCATCATAGATGGAATGCTACAATTGCCAGAGAGGATTCTGAAGCTAACCAGTGGTGGCAGACAATCATCAGCATGCCTCCGAAGCACAGAGAACCCACCATGTGTGCTTGTGTCAGATGCAGTAAGGGTCTTGCAAAATGAATGGACTGTGCATCTTGGAGGATCAGGAAGTGGAGGATCTACGCTGGTAACCTCACTTTGCTGTTCCAAAAGGTATGCAAAAGACAAAGGAATAATGAGAATTGGGAAGGGGAAGGGAAGGGGGGAGGAAACATGTGAAGAAAAAGCTTCATAACCAACACAGAAGCACTATTACACACATCATGAAAAATACAAAAGGCAATTAGTTTGGAGCCAAAGGGAATAACTCACGTCTGTTTCAGGCAGTAGAGTAATTTGAGCATAAACTTCATCTGTTTCTGCTTCCGCCTGCATGAAAGTATAAGTGCATATTAGTCAAGATAGTAAAACCTGAGTAACTTGGTCGAAATTATGAAGACAAGAGACAAATGCCGCAAGAAAGCAGAGCTACCATGACTCACCCTGAGCTGAATGTTAACTACTTTGCAAAGAATTTTAGACGGCAGATTAAATGAAGGCATTTGCTGCTCTGACCCCTGATGCATTGATGCTTCAAGCTATCAAAAACAAACCATATGTTAGATAATATGCTACAAGCAACACAATGATGGAGAAATATAGCAAAAGATAAATAATACCAAACTGAACTGGATGCCTACAGGAATTCAAACCAATGTCTGGTATAGAAAATGTATGTATAGGAAATAATGTACAAGTTAGCAAATGAAGTCTACAAAATTACATGCCAACATGATAAAAAAATGGCATAGCAAATGGAAATACCATTACTGAAACTAGAATACAAACAAACAGAGGTTTCAAATACAGAGCACAAAATGTTATGTCTGCCAGGGCCAGCTCAACCCTTAAGCCATTTAAGCAATGGCTTAAGGCCCCAATATAAACAAGCCCCCAAAAATTTAGTATTACTTGTTTTATCAATTATCAATAAATATAAAAGCCCCAAAAAACTCATTTTAGAGGCCCCATATTCTAGTCTAACAGGAAAAAAAATCTTTATTTATTTAACCTGTATTCAAAAGCTTTACTTAGCATAACCCGATAAAGCAATTTTTCGTAAAATAAAAACTTATATAAATCATCGCTTAAGGCCCCCAAATTTGTTGGGCTGGCCCTGATGTCTGCCCAACAAAATTACTATATCTGGTGACTGTCGGTGTGGCATTGGGGTTCAACAGATATACACATAATAGAATACAATCTTAACTACCAACCAAACCCAAACAGAACCAACCTAGCAATTGAGCTGCTTCATTTTAAAAACTCAAAAAACTTTCCAATTGGACTTAGGGTAAAGTAAGGCATCAGCCAATTGAAGAACCATTGCAATGGTAAATTCATACACCCAAAATATAGTTACAGGTGCATAGATCAGGCTAAGAAGAAAGTTCTACCCAAACTCCACTCGATAACTTCAAACACTCTCAACCTAAGACGCAGTTGAAAATTGCAATCCTAATTTGGCATGTATGGGTTATAACTGAACTGAATCCAACCTGGAAAAAAAAATCTACCCTTCCTATCATAATGACAACAATAAATGTAAATGTATGAAACAAGCGACATCATTGCAAAGTTCAGCCTACCTGTTCCATGTGACCCTGCGGAAAGTAATATACTCTCTCCCCTTCACGAGGAAGAGTGACGAGGGGGCCTGCACAGGCATGCCATAATTCCTTGTATAGAAGATCATCTAGTGACCCTGCAAACACCATACCATTTGTTAGATGCCAACCATCATTCAACTACCGGATATAATTGTACACATAATAAACAGATTATGGCACAAGATAAAATGCACCATAGACAACACCAGATCCAAAATCCAACCATGTTACATCAACGGATTGAGTCCTTCAAAGATATACTAGTGTTGTGAAAGTGGTGGTGTTGAAGAACATCATTTTGCGAGAGGTACTCTCTTAGCGCATGGAGTGCAAATTTGTAGGTAATGCTAACTTTAGTGGTGCCCAATACACCCTCACATTCCAAGGACTTGCTTACTCTATCTGAATCCAAGTCTACACTCTATCGTCTACATAGGATCATGTCGGGCTATTTAAAGCCAATCCAGAGGATCTGATTCATACTTTGCAAATCCTTTCGAACAATTAGGTCGGGAAGAGCTCAAGAGCATAATTCCCAGACCGTAATTGTTCCTCTCCTACCTAATACTCGACATCACAATTATCCACAATAATAGAGAACTGCACATGGTGAGGAACTTTAACAAAGAGAGAACAAAACCTGGTTGAGGGCCTCCAGAAGGAAGATTAGAAGCATTGAATGCCATAGAAAGAACTACACAATCCTCGGGAAGCACCCACTCTATATAAATCCTGAGGAGGAAAGGGCCGGTTTAGTATGTGTAGATTCCCTCACCAACAAGGAAAAAAGAAACAGTAAATAAAATGCACATAACACCTCTAACAATCAATGCACTTTTTCAGATAATCTGCTCATTAAAGCTACATAACTCACTATGTGTCAATATGGTCATGCTTTGAGCCGTAAATAGTGTGGGAAAAAAGGAAGTAGAAAGCACAACCTTCCAATACCAATTCCAGGCAAAAGTTAGCCAGAAAATCAAAACATTTCACGAGATTCATACCTTACAACCTTTAACAGGCGTAAAATCAGCAAAATTCAGTGTGAAGCAAAGGAAACCTGATTCTTTACCACTAAAAGACACAACACCTTTAATACATATAACATGGAAAGAGAATCAAACAAACAGCATACAACTTGTGACCGTTGGCACAAACAATGTGAATCCGAGCTCATATGGTCATACAAAAGCAGGATTCAGCCATAATTTCACGAAGCCTATGTGTAATATCATATAAACCTACGATTAAACTGAAATTAAGATCTGAGACGTGGACTGGATCTCAGATAACATATTCAATTGCAGAGCGGCGAAACCTAAACGACAGCTCTAGCATACGTAACAAGCAATAGATATAATTTCGATCATTATTCATTTCATGGAAAGCAAAATCAGGGGAGTGATTGGAAATCAAGTGACGTACCTGAGCAGCTGAGAGCGATGGGAAGGGGGAATTGAGGTAGGGTTTGAGAAGGGGATCGAGTAGATCGAGTGATGGACGGAAGAGGAAGAGGAAGATAGAGGGAGAGGTTATGGTCTTTGTTTGGTTGAAGCCGACACGACCCTATGCTTGCTTGCTTGCTTGCCTGCCTCTTTTTCACTTCTTCTCCTTCGCAGTCTTTTCTCAGTCTAGGCTTTTATTATTATTTTTATTCCTTTTTTTATGGTTTTGTCTTAATTTAATTTGATCATCAGTGTCAAGACTCGAGACTCGGGTGGTGGGTCCCCCATACACGGGATAGGGATACATTCGTCGAATATTTACGGTAGCTTCTAATATTACTGATTTTAATTGTCGTAAATACATTACTTAGTATTTTATATTTATAATGCTGAAATTTGTCGATATAAATTTAAAGATTAAATATCAAAATTTACTTTTAAGTATAGGTCGCGAACATTATATTATCTAATGTTTCAAAGAGACAAATATGGTACCTTAAGAACGGAATATTTCATTTCATCAGTCATATGACCTCAAGTGTCGTATACTAGATGATAAAATGACGTTTTCCCTTAATTATTGGCCTCTATACATTTTATGAGAAACATCACCATTGTATTCTCATTATTGTTCCTTATAACATGTATTGATGTCAAATATTTAAAGGAAAAAATATCATTTTACCATCATTATATGACACTTGAGGTCATATGACTAACGGAATGGAATATTCTGTCTGTTTTTACTAACGAAATCGTGTGACCAATACTTAAAGTATTGCATTTGGAATTTTTTTTTTGAGAATTAACGATTTGTATTATTAAATGTCGGCAATAAGAATACGATGAAGTGGCTCTGGTATAAACCCTCTTTGCCACTCCCAAACAGTGTTTGTGACAAATACTGAAGATTAAGTTTTGATATTTAACCTTAAATTTAGTCACCTCACCTGCTAATAAATAACAATATTAGTTTTAAAATGAAGATTTTTAAAAGGAACTATAGAAAATGATTGTCAATCACTTTAGATGTTGTCGTCCTTAATCAAATTACCATAAAAATATGTACACAATTAAAAAAATAAAAGTCATGAAATTATTTTTACAGTGAAAATGTTCTTTCTATTCACAAATCTTTGTCGATCAAGCATTATGGACTTCAACCCGGCATAAACTTATTTTTATTTCAATCATAAAATATATTATTATTTTAAAATTTTAAATATTATAATTTTTTGTGAATTATAATTTAATTTTCCTAAATTATCATGTTTTCTCAAAATCGTCAGTAGTTACGAACAATATGTCTTTATTTGATCGTAGACTTTCTGAGACTTTGTTCATTGTATTGATTCTTATTTATTATTATTAATAATAAAATACCGTAACTTTCGTTTAAAAAAAGAGTACCTTACATATTCATGGATTTAAATGGTGATCTTTACCGATTAATCAAAAGGATATAATCCCTAAACTTTTTTTTTTGGAAGGGGCTGGTTTTGGAAAGAAAAATATAGATAAAAAAATAAAATATTTTATATTCTTTTTTAAAAAATACTTTATTTTATATGTGATAGTAATTTTTGCAATTTGAATATATTTATTGTGAGAATAGAAATTTTTTAATTTCCATTGAGTAGTGAAGTGGGATTCAAAGCCAGATTCACACTTTCACTGTACTGAGCTTTGGGGTTTGAGAGAGAGAGCGCGAGAGATTTCAAACTGAAGAAAGCTGATATTGGTTCTGTCATCGCATATCCTCTCCATCGCTGCAAAAAACCCTAGAAGTACTGTACAAAATGATGCTCAGAACTCCGCCCCCAAAGAGGCCCAGAGCTGCCGGAGCTCCGGAGAGCCCCTCCGACGGTTCCGATCGTCTTCTTGTCATCTACGAGGACCCTCCTTCGGGGCCACTCGTTTCCTCTCCCCAACCGCAACCTTCCTCCTCCGACCACATGCTCTGCACTTACCAATGCCGCCAAATGGTATCGTTTCCTCCATCAAACTTCGATTCCTATTGGATTCTTTTGTTTTTGATCAGTCCTACCTACTCCATCCTCATGAATTGATTCTATTTTGATTGTTCGCGGTGATTATCCTGAGAAATTCTTATGATTCAGTTGGTTATTAATTATTATGATGATGGTTTGTAAAATTGCTCACCAATTAGGTTTGGTCTGGTAGTGGATAGAAGAAGATGTTTGTTGGACTTTGAATGGATTATATATGTCCTTTTGAGCTATAAGACATATCTTGAACCCTTGATTTCCAGCTTCATCTGGATGTTATTTTATACATCATTGTTTGAATAGCTTCGGGTCTCTTTATACAGGTCAAGTCTGAGGTGCTAGATGCCTTAAGCAGCGCGGAAAAGCAGGTAGGTGATTATAGCTCCAAACTGGAGGCACTGAATGACAACTATGTCAAAGCTGGTAAGCTATTACAGTAGATTGTTCCTTCATCATGCAGCTTTAAACATCTGGCAGAACTTTGTCTTGATTCATAAGTTTGCAAATTTATGATCTTCAAAGCATTCTGAATATATGATAACAGAAATTACATTAAAACCCTTTGGTTTACTTCATTAACTGCTGTTAGAGTTTAGTTTATTTCCAGTTTACAAGTATTTCCTATTCTAGTTAAGTTAGGTTTCCTATGTTGTTTAGTATTAGCATTTCCTATTTCGCATATAGTTAAACCCTATATAAAGGGGTGCTCTTATTGTATTGATACATCACGACTATCAAGTTTAATCAATTATATTTCAGAATTTTACATGGTATCAGAGCCTATTCGATTCTAGGTTAGATTGTTGTGGGTTATGGCTTTGCCCACTCGTTAATATATAATTTAGCGGGTGGGCAAGGCATTATTGTTCGGGATCTCTATTGTTCATCCGAGAACTGTTCACGTCGATCATTGTTCATCGAGACACTGTTCACGGTGTCACTGTTCATGAGAGTATTGTTCACTGCCGACACTGTTTATGGAAATACTGTTCACCGGCCGACACTGTTCACAACGGGAAATTCGGTCCGGACAGTTTTCTTCTGAATACTTCTGATTTTAGTGTTTTGGTGATTTTCCATTAAAAAAAATCACATATATTTGCACCATCGTCGTGCTTACTTGAAGATGTTTCGCACCGTCGTTACACAACGTAGTTGCTCAAATTTGTTTCGCACCGTCGGCGTAGTTGCTTGAAGTTGTTTCGCACCGTCGACGTAGTTGCTTGAAATTCTTTCGCACCGTCCTTATGAGGCGTAGTTGCTTGAAAAGTTTTGCACCGTCGTTATGCGACGTAGTTGCTCGAAGTTGTTTCGCATCGTCGTTATGGGACGTCGTTGCTTGAAAAATTTTGCAGCGTCATGTGACATAGTTGCTTGAAGTTGTTTCACATTTTCGTCATGCGACTTGCGTGAAGATGTTTTGCTCTCACGTGGTGGAATTGCTCGAAGCTGAATCGTGCGTCCGTAAAATCAGGGTATGAGCCAATGGCTCCAGATCGTCTTAGGCTTTAAAAAGCCGTTATTGGGTATCGTCCCGTTTGTCACCTCCACCCTGTGGTCTCCGGTACATATGCAGATGTCCAGACCTGCTATGGTCCGCGTGTAGAAGATCATACCTACACGTGAGGGGGAGTGTTGAAAAAAAAATCTAGTCTTCGGCAACAACATCATAGTGATGAATCAACAACATGAAGAAATTTGAACTTTACTCTTCGTCCACGTGCAAGACTCGTTATCCGATTTGCACGTGAGGGGGAGTGTTAGAGTTTAGTTTATTTCCAGTTTACAACTATTTCCTATTCTAGTTAAGTTAGGTTTCCTATGTTGTTTAGTATTAGTATTTACTATTTCGCATAGAGTTAAACCCTATATAAAGGGGTGCTCTCATTGTATTGTTACATAACGACTATCAAGTTTAATCAATTATATTTCTGAATTTTACAACTGCCAATATGTAATTGCATTTTTTTCTCTTTTCATCAACCAGTAATGCAGAAGTGTAAGATTTATTTTTTAAGAAGTCTCCGTGAGAACTGAGAAGTGGATCATTGTCAATTATTTCGGGCAAAAGTGGAGAAGAGCTTTGTTTTTCTATTTTCCTAGAGTTAATGTTCAAGACATTAGACAAGACAGTATATCTCTTACATGTTTATATCACTTTTTGGTGGACTGTTGAAAGAATGAGTATCAAGTGGTCAAGCATAGTTGGGTATGTTTTAAACTTGAGAGTTTTCTTGAATCAACTGTGAGCCTTAAGGACTGTATCCAGATCGCTATATTAAAACAGTGATTAGGTCACTAATATTGCCCTAGCTTCTTTGATCAAAACTAATGTCATGCTGAGAGATCTATGTGTTGTATTTCAGAATGTTAGTACCCTGTGCAACTCTCTCATAAGAGCATGTACAGAGAGGGACTCACATATGGGACTCATGAGTTGAGACTCATGTGTTGACTGTACAAAACTGTGAGTTGTTGAGCTGTGTTCCACAGTGTGAGACTCATGTATGGGACTCAAGAGTTGAGTGGATGTTGGGTTTTTGTTCGTTTTCTCGATTCGAAGTGTAAGTCAATGTTTTTTTTTGTGATCAAAGACATTAAATAAATTATTTAGAACAATACGAACCTAATGGCTATAAATTTGTAAATTTTAGACACCGTTTGCACAAAATCGGATATTTTAAAGGCCACGTGGCGCGTTTTTGTTGGTTGGTCGAGACTTGCGACTCGCGACTCGTCGACTCACAATTGTGAGTCGCAGGTCGCGACTCAAGACTCGCAATTTAGTGGGCCGCGAGTCGCACACAATGTGTTCCACAGCATGTCATTTTTCTTGTTGTACCATGCATTATACCTTGGTGTGCAAGCTTTTACAGGCCCTTCATTCTGTTTGAATTGTTGCAGAAGCTGAGAGGAAGAAATTTCGGGATCAATTTTTGTATGCAGAACAAGAGCTTGCCGCTGCTAAAGGGCGTGAACAGGCATTGCAAGAGCAGCTCTTGAAGGAAGTTAATGATTCTCAAGAACGACTGAGAAAACAAATACAATCATGCAGTGAGCTTGAGGTCCGAGTCAATTGTTTTTTTCATATACATTAATTTTCTGTGTTGAGAACAAGGGTAATAGTAAGCCTGTTTGGTTTTAATTTATAATGAATTTTGTTGTTGGACTTCAAATGGTTAGCTGAAAAGACATTTTTAAGTGTTGTCATAAACATCCTGTCCACTGGGATGCTACCTAGCTGTTATTTTTTAGTGATTTACTTTTCTGTATTTGGCAGGTTGTATGTAAAACTTTGCTTTTTTGAAATTGTTGTTTAGGTTAAGCTTCAGAGCGAGGTGAACCTCCGAAGAAAAGCTGAGTCTTCTGCAGCTTCAGCTGAAGAGAAGGCTACTCTTAACGAGGGAAAATTGAGAGAGCTTTCTGAAAGTTCAGAAAGGGAAAGAAAACGGCTTCACAATGAACTTGAACAACTGAAGAGGGAGTCAAAGCATTCCGTTTCTAGGATACGTGCAGATGTTAGACACAAAATTTTGTTTGACTACATTATGATTTTCCATGTGTAGCATAATAGCTGATTATCTGGTTTAATTCTATTGCTTGTAGCTTGAAAGAGTGGAAAGCAGAGCTGCCAATGCAGTGAAAGAATCAGAACTACTACAAGAACAGGTGGAAGATCTTCTGAAGAAGCTCAATGAGGTGACTAACTTTTCTCTTTTCCATACTCTTTTTGGCTCCTACACGACTGACAGTAGGTTTCCTAAGCATTTTATATCTGAACCATACATTACCTATTTCTCTTTGTTTTATGGACTTGCTTCTGATGATGCCTTGTTTGTTGAGTGTAAATTTGATACTATACCCAATTCTAGTATTATATTAGGAAAAGTGAATCAAATTTTTATGTGTTTGTAATCTTCCTTTGTGATCTCTACTGCTTTCTGGGACTATTGGCATACAATCGACTATCTTCATCCATTCATTTTCTGATGTCGCTCACTATGTTTATTTTACAGTGCTTGAACCAGAAGAGTGAATTAGAGAAGAAGTTATTGAGCTTTACATCTCAAGAAGTTTCTCCAACAGAGACTAATGTTTTAGTAAAACATCTGCAAGAAGAGCTTAGAAACTATGTAAGTTCGTTTTTTGGCCATCTTGCTTCCTATGCAATGCCTCTTCATCTGCTGTGGTATAATTATGTTAGGATTTCATAATTGTATTAGAACTGGACTAATTTAGGTTTGTTTAATTATATTAGGATTTGGTCAATTGAGGTTTTCCTTTCATACGAATACGAGATTCAAGGTTTTCTTTTGCAAGCACAATTGACTGTTGTTTTGATGCCCATTGTTTATCTGCAAACTTGCATATTTGGATTTCAGACATGTTCTGCCATAATGTATTTGCACTTTGGCCATTCAAACTTGGCATCTACTTGAGTGGGAAATACTGTAGCAGAGATGTTATGGAACTGATTTAAAATAAAATCATAATTTATGTGTTTTCTTCTTATAGTAATGTGTTAACTTATTCAGCTAGACATGTTCCTTATGTTGTTAAGTGCATATTTTGTATAGCAACCATCACTTGTGTGGGTGTGAATGTGCTCGTCTTCAGTTGACTTAATGATCATTGAAGATTTTGGCTTCATTCATTTTTGGCATCTTACTGATTGTTACAGTGTTTAATGGACTTTTACTGTGGATATCTGATTGATATGCTTTATGTCTAAGTAGGAGTCTGAAGTGCGAGAAGCAAGAAAGTTGAAATCATCTTATGAAAGTATTGAGCTGATGAAGGAGAAATTACTGGAAGAAAAGAGCAAGAGGGAGAGAGCTGAATCAGAATTAACTAAATTACAAGAATTACAGCTAACTATAGACAAGTTGGAGAGCGAGTTGTCTTCTTGGAAGTTGACGATTAAGGACATTCCTGGTCTATCATGTTGTGATGATATACCTGTGAAATTCGCAGCATTACAAAAGTAGGTAATCAGGTTTCTTTTAATGCTATACATTTAAAGTCAATTAACCTGTTTTAATGTTTGAACTGTGCACTGATTGCCACTAAATATTTTGTTGGTGCCTTGTCAACCATTCCCCCTGTTCTTATAATTTGGACATGTAGAAGATCTTATGTTCCCAACACTTAGGATTCCTCATTCCTGGTTTACACATGTGATTGTGTCAAATGGAAGATGGTATGTACTTTAAAGGGATAGGGACCCTTTAAAGTGTCTGATTTATCTCCTTCCATTCTGTGATTGGGCCTGCAATTATGTCGGTAGAACATAAAGAGCTACCATGCTCATTAACATTTTGCGGGAAGCCTGAGAGCAAAACAAATGGCCTTCTTTCATTCAGAGTTATGAGTGTTGCATGATTCATGCCCAAACGTTCTTCTCTAGATTTTCATATGGGAGATTAAATCCTAACCTCTTGTGATTGTAGTCATGCTCCTTGTAACAATTAGAGTTTTGAGATGTCTTGTGCCTTTTATACATTAGTGAATTGTGTTTACTTTAGCATTTTTATTTTCCTATATTGATAAAAAAAACTTAAACACAGAGGAGTGATTGAAAGTGAGATGAAGGTGGGCGAGGCAAATGCACGCCTGAAACAATTGGAGGTGGCTCTTGATGTGGCCCAATTTGCTAAGCAAAATGCCGAAACTGAGGCTGCACTAATCAAAGAGAAGGCTGAAGCGTCAAACTCAGAGGTTAAGCGGCTTGAATTAATGGTAAGCAGTAGATTACTAGGTATTGTGTCATTATCTAATACTCATCAAATGCCTCCATAAGCCGTCCCCTTCATTGTAGGGTGCATAGCTTACATCCACGTAGACATACTCTTAATTCCCCATTGTGCACCCTCTCAACGTAAATGACACAAGCCACTACAATAATATCAATTTTGTTTGATCTTATTACTAATTGCTTTGTAATGCTTATGTACTGACAATGCGCAAATATAAAAAAGAACTGGTGTTCTGGTTTGTGTCATAATAGTTACTGTAATATCCATTTTTGTGTATTGAACTCTTTGTTACAATGAAATTTTTTGGTTGTTGGTTGCAGCTTTCTATGGTAACTGATGAAAGAGATAAGTTAAGAAATGTTGTTAATGAGTTCAAGAGACCAAAAGAAGATGGAGCAGTAGATGGAGCTACTGATGAAGCTCTTATTCAGGTCCTTATCTCTCTTCCAGTTCCATTTGTCATTTAAATTAATTGGCCATATTGATGTTTTTTCATGCTATGTTTTCTTAGGAGCTTCAATCATCCCTTGCCAAAAAGGAATCCTTTATAAGAGAACTGGAGAGTCACTTGCATGAACAGAAGGAAGTGAGTCATCGTCAACAAAATGAAATCAACTTGCTTAATGAGAAGTTGAATAGTGAGGCAAGAAGAATAAAGTCATTGGAGAGGGAGAGTGATCGGCTTCGTTCTGAGATATTTCTTCTTGAGTCCAAGGTAGGTGCCAGAGATCTATGAGAATACTTGATAGTTTAGCTGAACTCTTGTTGCGTTTTTAGTGTGTATGGTTATCATGGAGCAGTAAAAATAAATGTTGTAGTTCTTCAAAAAAACATTCCCCTAAAGTTTTTATTTCCGTTCTCACCTTCTATTTTTTAGTGTACCAACTTAGGTGATGCTAGGGATCTATGTAGGTGTGAACTTGAAGACAGCTTGATGATTCTTGTGTATTGAGGCTACATATTTATATACACAATAGTAACTCCCCATCACCTAAAGAAGAAATAATCCCTAATTGAATCCTAATATGTTTCGCTAACATACATTCTTATTCTCTACCGTAAGAATTAAGCATCTGGGTAAGTATGCAGGCCGATAGGATGGCACTCTTTGACTGGTGATATTGATCATGTATCATCAATGCTATCCCGTTGCTTCAACTATTTGATATGTCATGACATAATTACAATGGTAGTTTTAATTCTTCCCTGCTAAAATGACTTTTTTTGAAGTTTGTTTTAGGTAAGTTTACTTCTAAGTGTGCTTTGATGTTAAAATTGCTACTAAATAATTCTCTTCTGTTAATGTATGTGCATTACTGCTTATTCAAATTTGTTTATATTCTTCTATGTGTTAAAAGGATCCGCCCTGAATTGCATTGGCTGCTACCCTGTAACTTTGTGCTTTATTTAATAAAATGACCTTGGGGAGATGGAATTATAATGTAAACTCCCAATGGTCATCGGATTCTTTGGTTTGCCGGGCTTTAGCTTGATTTCGTTTTTTTTTCAGTTATTTTTCATGCTTGTTTGTTAAATATTTATCTTTATTTACATTTACAAGCATTAGTCCATGTTCTCTCCTTGTTCATACATTTATTCATGGGATAATTGTCCAAAACTACCCTAAAGTTTCGTCCACAAATGAAATAGTGCACAACGTTTCGTCCACGTTGTGTGGCTACCCTAAAGTTTCGTCCACAAAATGAAATAGTGCACAACGTTTCGTCCACGCTGTGTGGCTACCCTAAAGTTTCGTCCACAAATGAAATAGTGCACAACGTTTCGTCCACGTTGTGTGACTACCCTAAAGTAATTTGCTGATTTAGGTTTCATAAGTAATTTTACTAACAAATGTTCGTGGACGAAACTTTAGGGTAGCCACGCAGCGTGGACGAAACGTTGTGCACTATTTCATTTGTGGACGAAACTTTAGGGTAGTTTTGGACAATTAACCCTTTATTCATTTTGTGATGTATATTCCAACTTGTTTCTCTTTCTTGCTGCAGTTGGGTCATGGTGATTTTTCATCTGCAAATACAAAAGTTCTGAGAATGGTGAATACCCTTTCATTTGATAATGAGGCAAAACAAACAATAGAGGCTCTCCGAACTGAGCTACAGAAGACGAAAGAGAGGCTACAAGCTGTTGAAGAATTAAATAGTCAATCAGGTATGAGAAGTTCAAAATAAATTTCAATTGATCTCATTCTCTTAGCTCTCTTTTCTTATTTGAGGTCAATTCAATTCTGTTATGTTACTGTCAGTTTTGGACATATTTTCTTGTTCAAAAATATGTTATGTAAAATAAAAGTCTCATTAACCAGAAGTACACCCTCACTGCTTATGTTTTTTATATGTATATTATATCAGCAGATGCGGACACTGGTAATATACTTTCTAGCAGCATATGCTAATTCAATTCCTCTTTTTATAACCTTTATTACTTTGTTCTTTCTGACTTAGTTTATCTCGTCGAATCAAATTAGTTGTTCAGTGCAAACATTTCCCCTTGCAAAAGAACTCTTCTAAAAGCAACTGGAACAATTGTATCTTTACATCTTCTGAAAGGATAGAGAGTGTGATATGTTGTGAGCTTTAGGTGGGGCATTATGTTTTAGAAAATCCCCGTTCTGAACTTTTCCCTCCCTACAACCTTTTTCATTATACAGTTCTGTGATTACTTGATCTCCTTGATATATGTGTTGTTGTTAATATAGGCGATGCTGGCAAAGTAATGGTGGACTCTCATATATCTGGAAAGATAATGCAGTTAAAAGAACAAATTGCAACCCTTGAAAAACGCGAGGAAAGGTGAATCATTGATCAACCTCTTTAGTATTTATTTAGTTACTAAACCACAATTCAATTCCAGTGTAACTGAAACATTTCAATGTTTCCATTGAGCAGATACAAGACTGTTTTTGCAGATAGAATTTCAGTGTTCAGGAGGGCTTGTTGTGAGCTTTTTGGGTACAAGGTATGCATATATCAGTAGCTGTACCTGACCTTGTCCATGTGTCATGGTGATGATGTAATATTAATCTTTGTTTCGACATATGTTTAAGTTAGGTGATTGATCATGGTTTTTGAGGAAATTACCTCCTGCTTGTAACTGATTGTTTGTCGATGTCACTGGTGATAGATTGTGATGGATGAACATCAGCGTCCTAATGGGATCCCAGCCACACGTTTCACCCTCCAGTCTATCTATGCTCAAAGCGAGGATGAGAAACTCCAATTTGAATATGAATCTGGAAATACAAGCATTTTGGTAAGACATTTTCATAACCCAGTACAAAATGCTCCATAGATTTGTTTAAATTTATTTGCATTACCTGATAAATGGAGAATTTTGAATTTTATTTCATTCTTTGACCCAACAGCCAAATGAGTACTCTTCTCAGCGTGAGATATCCCAACAGGTATGAACCATGACTTCCAAGTACTAAAAATTAGGCCTATTAAGCCACAAAAGAATTTATATTATCTATTTGGTATAAATGAAGTTATATTTTCACCGATTTGCAGATTGAGATCTTCATTCGAAAGATGAACTCGATTCCAGCTTTCACCGCCAACTTGACGGTGGAGTCTTTCAATCGGCGAACCATGACTTAGAGCGGAGTTGGAATCACCTTATATTGTGTACAAGGAAAAAAGTATCACCCTCACGATGTTAGACTACAAATGCCGAGGTGACAAAGTTTTCAGATATAAAAACTTGAATGACATTCATGTTAGTCTGTGTACAAGACACTTACCAGTGGGAAGGGGTCGAGGATGCTGCAATGTATGCATCAATTTGTATGAATCAATATGGGAATCAATTTTCGTGGATCAAAGGGAAGAAATTATGATTCACATGTTTATGTTTTGATGCTGAACTTTATATTTTACATATGAATATATGATTGCTATTTAAACTCTGATGATCTGGCAGAAGAAATTGTAGATAATTATTAATTTCTCTTTCCTCAAAAAAAAATTATTAATTTTTCTCATCAGCAAGGCATTTACATAAAAACTCATCTTTAGAGAATGAAAGATAGACACATGGACAAAGCCCTTAGAGCACCTCCAACGGGTCGTTGTTGGAGGTCGTGTCAGCCGTAGACATGGCGCTGACACGACGTGCTGGCACGGCTCGTCGTGTCAGGTGGTCGTGTCAGCGGGTCCGTGTCAGCGGGTCGTGGTTGGTTCCAGCAACAACTCGTCTTGTTGTGCCAGACGCCAACGGCTAGTCGGTTGGCTAGTCACGACCCGACACGTGGCGACACCGAATCAGAAAAAACCCTAAATTTGTGTATAAATACAGATCCACTCCAAATCAAATTTCACCCTCTCTTCACTTGTTTCAAGCTTTCATTCCTCCATTCCTCATCAAATTCTCTCCAAAAAAATTTCCTACACTCGCAATGGACGCAAATCGAGCCCTCAAATCCCTTGTAGAGTCCTTGAATGACGAAGAGGCCGATTCTCAACACACCGAAGAGGACTTCATGGCCAACTACTCGTCGTATTCCCAACTCCTCCAATCGGGTTAAAATATTATGTAATGTGTTTGTGGTTTGAAATAAAGGTAGTATTTGAATGTGGGGTGCTTTTTTAATTTACTGAAACTGTGTAGACACTGCTCCTGACACTACCATTGGAGGAGCAGTGTCAGGAAGCCAAAAAGCACTCCCTGACACTGCTCCTTGACACTGCGCAGTGTCTAACCATTGTAGATGCTCTTACAAATAAGAGGACCGCATTAGTTTCGGCCGAAACTGAACAAATCTCAAATCAACAATAGATCCTAAAAAGATCTAATAAGTGCAAAAAATGGAACATTCCTATCAAAAGAATCTCGCAAAGTCGTTTTTTTTTTCATTTCACTACAAAACAAATTTTTGGATCTAATAAAAGTACTAATCTTTTTGAAAAGGTAAAAATGTCATTTGCCTAAGACCACTTTCGGCAGACACATACAAACTTTTTTCGTTCAAACGACGTTATCCTAGTTTGCACCAAGGTGTCTTGATCCGTTTTTGACGCACTTATAGGGTTAGAGGGTCGTGTCATTTACGTATGACGTTTGGTAATCGAGTTTGTCTTCGACAATGGCTTGTAATTACAATAAAGTGTGCACAGTGATCTATAGGACTGGGCATAAAACATCGCACCGTCGTATATCGACCAAATCCAACCACATATGGAAGCGGAGAAACCGGAACCGACGGATTCGGGTGAATTTCGGCGAGAATATCGTCGAACCGAAAGTGTTGACGCCAGAGATCGGTTCACGAAAGACTAAACCGATAGTTTGAGAAATCGATCGAAAGAGACGTGAGCTTCCTTAAGACCCAGTGAGTAAGTGGAAGCACTCTGATAAAAAAAAAGAGTAAGTGGAAGCCCATTGTAAGAACCGCCCCCGGTCGAACCGGTGAAATTTGGGGAAAGTTGACTTTCAACCGGAAAAGTCAACCGATGACTCCAGGAGTCATTCGGGACCTTTCCGGGACCCAAAAAGCTTATCCGTCGTTACGGTTAGCTTAGTTGGGTTATTTCCTTTCAAATGACTACTTTTGCGAAAAAGTCAAACCCGAGTCAAACTAGGTCGAATTAGGGGTCTTAAACGAATTAATTTAATTTGAGCTGAGATATTTGGGGGTAGAGGTGGACTCCACATGGACACATGTCCATGTGTCTTGGAGGAGAAGAAAAGAGGGGAAAAGACCCTTTGGTCCCCACTTGTGGACAAAAGAGAGAGAGAGGCTAAAGGACGAAAGAGACATTTAACTTCTAGGTTAAAGGTCACATGGGGGCAACTTTTCAGCACATTTACTCACCTTGGCCGAATTCTATAGAGAGAGAAAAAGCTTGAAACCTCCATAGCTTGAAGAAGAAGAAGAAAGGAGAAGAAGAGAAGAAAAATGTCTCTTTTCACTTGATTTTTACCCCAATACCTTCATTTTCTTCCATTTTCTTCATCATCTACCCATTCTCCAAGGTATTCAGGCACTTAACTTCCCTTTTTGTTAAATTTCTAGTTGTGGGTTTGGTAGAAAGTGCATGAACAAGACTTGGGTTTTATGGGTTTGGGGTTTTGTTGGTTAAATAGAGGATTTGTGGAGAGAAAGTGGAAGAGTTGTTGGAAATCAATTGGGTTTGTGGTTAATTGCTTGAAACCCACTTTGGGTTTGAAGTTTTTGGAGTTGTTGAGGTTAATTTTGAGGTTTTAGCACTTAACAATGAAGTTTGGAGAATCTAGAGCTTGTTAGTAACTTTTTGGAGAAAGGGGGTATTTTTCCGACGACCGGATGTTCGCCGGAGCTCCGGCCGGTCACCGGCGTCCGGTCACGGGGGGGAATGACCTAACATGGCCGGAGGAAGGGCACGGAGCCGTGACCGGCCACTCGGTGGCGGTCCGGTCCGGCCACCCACGGCCCACGTGTGGTCGTGGGGCCCACTCGGCCGGGGTACGAGTGTGTCATGTTCGGGTGGTCTTGGATGAACCCCGGGTCGATAATTTCACGCCCGGAACGAATTATGGAAGTGATTCGTGAAATTTCAGAAAATGCGATTAGAAACTTTAATTGCGAAATTAGAACACTCGGGCATTGGAATTTGATTCCGTCAAGTGCGTTGGAGCAAGTAAATTTAATTAGGGATGATAGAAACAAAAATGGAAATTTTCGGAGTCCTGAGGGACGCTTTCCCAATACCGGGCAAAATGGGCCATTCCGGGCCCATTTCGATAAGTTGGGTAATTGGGAGTTAGTTTGAGTATTTTCACTTTAAACCACACTTGAATTAGTATTAATTCTCGTATTACTTGGTGATCTTAGACGTTGGTCCCGAGCACGGCGGAGGAGGCTACTAGGCGACTCGTTGATTTCTTGCGTTTGGATAGCGGTTGAGGTAGGGAAAAGTAGTGAATACCGGTTTAATTGCGGAAAGTTACTAGTATGCATATAGGTTATGAACAATCGATATAATATAGAATCGTATGTAGGATGTGAATAACTAGCATAGTCATATAAAGATGGAACCACTTGTGGCCATGTCGTGCCGTAGGTGTGGGAATTGATGTGTTGTAGTATCACATGTGAGTCCCTGGTTGGGCTCGTAGGATTGCGTGTTGGTGGTGATTGTTGTGACTAGTGGCTTGTAATGTTTGATATGTGGTATGTCCATTGTTAAATCAAGGATCATGATATGTTATGAGAACGTGGTGAATTTTGGTGTGAACTATTGTTTGTGGTATGTGTGAGACCTTGTGATATGATCGGGTGAATGATAGACCGATGTGGTGTGTTCGGTAAGATTGTTCGGTATGGTATGCCGGTGTGATATGTTTCAGTATGATATGTTTGATGATGTTTTTCCGGTCCGATATCGTGGCCGATGTTGTTCCGACACGATATGTTCCGAGGCGGTGTGTTCCGGTCTGATATCTATATCGATGGATGGTTCCGATATAGATATCTAGACCGAGGCTTCCGGTATGATATCTATACCGTGGAGGATTCCGGTATAGGATATCTAGGCCGAGGATTTGGTTCCGGTACGATACATGTGCTGCATGTGTGATTCTGGTACAGAGGATCTAGAGCCGAGGAGGGTATTCCGGAGAAATATTTATACCGTACCCCCGGATGGTATGTGTGATGTGATTTGTACCCCGTGCTACGGGAAGATATACCCGACCGACGGAGGATTCCGGTCCGCTATATTATGAGTTGTACCCCGATGCTGTGTTCCGGGAAGATGTCCAGGCCGATGTCGAGTTGGGACGACGTGATAAGTCGGCCTTTAGAGGCCGGCACATTTTTCTAGAATACCACAGGTGGCAATGGTTGCCACTGACATTACTCTATGTGTTGATTTGAACTGATTTTCTGAGGTGACTTATGCTTGCTATGTGATTCTCTGTGATTTGAATACATTTGTGTTTGAGTGGCCGTTCAGTATCGAGTTTGATTTCGGGGTTGTTCACGAGTGGGTTCAAGTGGGGTCGTGAGTCACTTGCTTAACTGGCTTTTATCACTGCTACTAGTATGCCCTAATTGGACGGTTACTCGTGGTGGTGAGCGGACGGCTCATCACCTTTACTACCTTTTCCTACTGAGCGAAAGCTCACCCCTCTTTTCTACTGTTCTACAGGTTTTGATCGCGATTTGAGTTAGAGGTCGTGTCGGAGCGTGGGAGCTTAGCGAGAGTCCTAGTTGGATGTCTAGAGATGTACTTTCCTTTTTGTATTACACTTATTATTATTACTTGGTTTTCGAGTTTTGACTCTTGTTGAGCGAATAGTGGTTTGATTATCATTTCGGAGACCTATTTCGTTTAAATTCACTTTTATTATTATTATTATTTCTAGTTCACGTCTCGAGTTCGGTCAAAACCGGATTTGGGGCGTGACACCCATCAAGCGCATGCCCAATATCTTATGTCCAATTCATTTACTACAACCCATTCCACCTACCTCCGTCCAAATTATCCCCAACGTTGATTTCATGTCTTTAACCAACCACACGTTTGTTTTATACAAACCCTAAGATCATCTTCTCTCTTAAACTCCTTTCTAACATTTCATAACCTTCTTTTTCGTCGCAATTCTCTGAAACCTTTCTATGACTCTCTTCTTATCAGATGAATATTGTGCTTAACTCAATCCAGGATGCTATCATTATAAATCTATGATGCTTTAAAGTTGTTATTACATGGTCAGGAGATTGTCAGGGTTACTCAGCACATGACATTATTTAGGGAATAAGGAGTTGAATAAATGGATTGGCTCATGACATCGTTTAGTCATCAAGAGCAGCAAAGGAGCAAGAGGGTTCTAGAAGTCCAGGTGACAAGAATTGGTTAGAGACTGGTTAGAGTTTGTTAGAGCATGTACAATGGAAATGCTCATACGTGAGGCTCACATGTTGACTGGACAAAATAGTGGGGCTCAGAACTCAGAATAGTGGATGTTTTATAATGAGAGGCTTATACGTGAGGCTTGTATTGTTAGTGTATGCTGACTAGATGTTGAGTGGTTAATTAATTGATATTTTGCCTTTTTATTTAATTCTTTATCAGAAACGGTTTAAATTATATAAATTTTAAATAAATGTGAAAAAAAACAATGATAATAAAAAAATCAAGTAAATAAAAACTGATAATTTTATTTATTCCCAAATAGGATCATCAAGTACAAAAGACTAATCGTCGACATTGAAACCAGCTCCATATAGACCTCATAAGTTCTCAATAAGATCATGTTGTAGTTGCTTGTGGGTCTGATGACTTGTGACACTATGTTGAGCATCCACTCGTTGCGGGTATTCTAATGGCCCTCCTCGGTGCCATTGTTCCGGTGGTGTCCAATTCGTCATTTCTGGAGGTTGCTCGTACAACAACTCGTCATCTCCATATTCGTACCGGTCGCGTTCATCCTCTACAATCATGTTGTGTGGAATGATGCAAGTGTGCATGATATCAGCCAAAGTGTGTTTGCTCCAAGTACGAGCGAGACGGGAAATGATGTGCAACCTAGCTTGAAGTACTCCAAAAGCCCTTTCAATATCTTTCTGAGCATCTTCTTGGCATTTAGCAAACAACTTCTCTTTGGGCGAGTAGGGATGTCGAATAGTCTTCACGAACCGTCCCCATGATGGGTAAATGCCGTCCACCAAGTAATAAGGTCGGTCGTACCGATGCCCGTTGATATGATACTCCACGACAAGCTCACGGTCGTAATAAGCGTCTTGGAATAAGTGGTTATTGTTGAGGACGTTGATGTCGTAGTTCGAGCCAGCCATCCCGAAAAACGCATGCCAAATCCATAAATCATGGGACGCTACAGCTTCAAGCATAATTGTACTTACCGACTTCCCCGTCCATTGGCTCCCTGCTCTACTGTTGGGCAATTCTTCCACTCCCAATGCATGCAGTCAAGACTCCCAGCCATTCCGGGGAAACCTCGGTTGTATCCTTCTCGGAGTAAGCGCTCCATGTCAGCCGGTGCTGGTGTACGCTGGTACCCGGCTCCAAATACCTCAATGACGACCTTTCAAAACTTACGTAAACATTCGAGTATGATGCTTTCCCTAATATGCAGAGTTTCGTCCAATGAATCAGCCGAGCACCCATACGCAAGCATCCGTATCGCGGCAATGCACTTCTGTTCCGTTGATAAGCCCAAGCGTGAGGCCGTGTCATACTTCTGAACGAAGTAATTGTCGTGTCCCTTGATCTTGTCCATAATCCGTTGAAAAAAGTGGTTTGCACATACGGAACCAACGCCTAAACATATCTGGGCCATATATGGGTTGATCGACAAAATAGTACCTCATTAATTGGTAGTGGGCTTCAGCACGACCTCTGTCAATCTGTCGTCGCATTGGTTCCCCACGGGAGACCCTCTCCCTCAGAGTGTTGATCCTTGGAATTGATCTTTGTATGCACCTCTCAATCCTTCGCCGGACTCGTTCCTCAACTATCCGCATTTGGGCTGCCAACTCCTCATATGTCGGACCCTCATCGTCGGACATTTTTTATCGAAAAATAGAACTGAATTTTGTAGAGAATTTGTAGAGAAGTTGTAGGACGGTTTGTGGTTTGAGAAAGGAGTTGAGGGTATTTATAGGGGTAAAATGTAGGAATTTTGAATTAAAAAAAATAGAGTCGTTAGTCAATGGTCGGGGACACGTGGCAGCACGGGAGTGGCTGGCGGCCAGACGATGGACACAGTCTTCGGCCCGTCCCGTGGTTGTGGGACGTGGGCCTCGGCTTGGCCCGCGTTTTTGCGGGACGCGGTACGCGTAAAAGTCGTCCCACAACGGGACGTCCCGTGTCCTACGGCCCACAAAAACGCGAGTCGAGCCTCAGGGATGATCCACTATACATGCTCTTAGTTGTTAGAAGCCATGTGGCTTGAGTGAAGTCGATATATAGAGGCAGAAAGTCTTGGTTATGACTATTCTGGATCCCTTGTATAGTGTAGAGAGAGTTTGGTTTGGCTGTGAAGCAAAACTCATCAATTGTATCACAAATCATTCATCAATAAAGCTTTAATTAAGCTTCTTCTTCTCTAATTCAAGCCAGGATCAATTGAGATACTAACAGCGATGTGGCCGAATGCTAATTTAATGTTTAACCATTTAGAAAAGTTATTGAGCAATATCCAACCATTTTAGTCTTCTGATTTATCACTGTTTTTTCACTAGGTTTGGATGTTAATTTCTAGTTTAATTATCTATATTAAATTTTTTTGTAGATTCCTGATCCTTGGTCCAAATCTAAAATGTTATATACGAGGCAAAGCTTTTTTGTGTTTTGGTTTCTCATTCTTATTACATTTTTTTTTACTCTCATCCTCTTCGACCACAAAACCTTGATGCCGGAAAGTCATGTGAATTGTCGATTAAAACCGGAAATCGAGCAGAATCCATGTGGTCGGATTTTCACCGCTATTCCCAGTTTTAGTGCCGGTAACGTGACGATTTTTGGTAACTGGACTATTCTAGTGGGGGGCATCCAAGTGTGGCAGTGGTCGGTTAACCGGCCATTCCCACCCCAGCTGATCTGGATAGCATGGAATATATACAAGAAAATTTTGGGGTTTCATATGACCATGAATCGGGTTATGGGTGTGCACGACCGGTCAATAGACACCGATAGGTTTTCCAACCATTGGAACCGGAGCCTCTTGTTGCGCAACATACCCAATCGACATTGTCGTCGAAAACCAGAAGAAGTGTCCAAAACGACGGCTAAATTTATCACTGGTGACAGTTTTAATTGATTAGACCGGGCCTATTAGGTCGTGGTTTGGACTTCCTAGTTTGGGTCCAATTTCAGTTTTTAGTAACTATAATTTTACATTCAACCCTAAATTAGTTCCAATTGGTTAAAGCCCCCAAATACAACCTAATTTTATGTCAAATTTTTTCATTGCCTCTTAATAATATTTGGTTCTTCGTTCACATAATACTTATATAATATTATGAGAAATATAAACAATATAGAATAAATCTGACAATAAAAAGTAAATCATAGTTATAGATTGGTTATTCAATAGTTTCGTGTACAATTCAACCATATGGTCATCTCACACATCGTAAACAAAAATATCAACAAATAAAATAAAAAGTGCTAAACATCTACATACTACAAATAGATCTCGGTTTGAAATCCAAGTTTTGGATTTTATACTACCATCACAAATACGAGATGAGCGAATAAAAAATATGAAAACAAAGTCGGATTTTATAAACTACATCACTGATCCAAACATTAGAAATAGAGAGGTGAAAAATAAAATACATATAACTCTCGAAAATTCCATAAACATGCTGAAATATAAACAACGAAAAATAATGAAGAACTAGATTTGCTTTAGAAAATACTAGACCCGAAAAAAAAATATTCATGGATCTAAGAAACAGAATTTAAACTTTAGATGAACAAAATAAAAACGTAACCAAATCAAAATTAAACTTTAGATCCAAAAACGAAAATAATAACAAAAGAAAAGTTTGTTGTAGAATAATAAAGAAAACAGAAAACAGAAAACAAAAAGAGAAAATACAGAACATAAGAAGACATAATTAAGAACGATAGATTATAAAGGTGTAGTAGAGATAAGGGGTTTCGTTGATGAGTATAAAAGAGAGAAGCATGAACCTGAAGAACAAATATAAACTCAAGAGGATGAAAGAAAAAGGATAGAGAGAAGGCGACATGTTTGGTGGTTATTGGGTGTGATGAGTTTTGAAGAGAAAAAGTAAGTGTGTATAGAGTTCAATTGAGTAAGGGTAAAATCATCATTTCATTCTTCACTTAACTGCACATGATGTCACTTAACTGCACATGATGTCACATGTTTAACCTTATTTGAAACAAAAAAGTTCATGGACAATGGATAAGATACATCATTGGACATTTTTAAACATAGGAGACCTTAAGCTTCGTGGATATAAAAAAGGGTACCAAAAGGTATTTAACTTAAACACTTATGAGTTATTTATGATTTGACTTCATGTCCCATATGTATGATCATCAATCAACATCATATTAGTATTAGTATATTATTAAGACTATAGGTCAATGAATAATATTTTTTATACATCGAAGAGTTTTACTATATCAAGTCCCATACTTAATGATCTTAGAAAGAGTCGACTATTCACATAATTAATATTCCACACAATGATAATAATAGTGTCATTATATTAATAAATGATATTATCATACACAATCAAGATTAACCTAGGGCATATAACTGAAACACAACTCGTATCATAACCATGCTTGAACTACAATAAATCGGAACATTCAGGATGCACATATGTCAAATCAAAATGGAGAAAATCAACCAAAAAAATCACATATTCTGCAACAAAATTATTGATCCATACGAAACGAAACGAGTAAGCGCGGCTTCAGTTCAAATAAAACCAAAGAGCATCAAAATTTTCAAGGTAGTGAGATTGAGACAATGCATGTCTTGACTTGAGGACATAAGGAAGGATTGGAGAGAAACACGTAGTGGTGACTGTGTTCTGATTAAAATTAAAGAAACTAATGTCCAGCCAAACCTAGACCTATAGACTAGAATACATTGCTCAGATGTGGTCATGGACGACAAATACTATTAGAAGATTGGTTTGAGAGCATGATGTTGCTACATCGATATATACTACTTTTGAGTCAATACAAAGATGTTAGCAGAGATGTCAGTTGATATCATGGTAGAACCGGAGCAGAGAAGAACTGAAGATGTTAAAAATGATGTTAGTGACATCACAATGTTGACTGTATACGTGCGAGATTATCTGAATATATCCAGAACGCGTCCACATTCATCTGGTGAAAATATGTTTCCTATTCATATAGATGTTCTTTAATTGAGAGATCTACTTGCGTTAGGAAACATAGAGATTTACTTTCCAAGAATTTAAGATACAAAAGATATGCACACGGATTTGCGTGGGTAAAGATTAGAAAGTAATTGTTGAATAAGAAAACTAGTTGCAGATCCAGGAAACTAGTGATTCAGCTCAAACGTGACTCTGAAGTCACCTAAACCCTAGGAGGCACGACGTGGGAAGCAATCCATTACTATATATATACGGTGGAGACCTCACAAACTAGGGGTGATCGCACCATTGATTATCTGTCGATCTTTTAGGTCAGAGAATACCATTTTGTCTGTGCAGATTACTTGCTTCATGAATTCAGTGGTCTTGAGCGTGTAAGACTAGCGTGTTGAGGAACTGAATGAAGTGAAACAAAGTAAATGTATTAGTGCTCGTGCTATACATCATTCAACAAAGCATTGGAGTTGTACACTTGGTGATTGGAGCATCACAAGTGGTTGTTGCAGACCAAAAAGAATCTGAGATTGCAAGTTCTCGAAGAGTAGAACTGCTATTGGGATCTCAGGGTCAGAAGGAGTCTCTAATTGAGGTTTGTTTACCTGTAATAGTAGCATAAGGTGATCTGGATGATCTGTATACTTGTATAAGTATTGACTACACTATAGTGAAAAACCTTTTCACTGGCAAAGTACTCCTAGATGTAGGTATGTTGTACTGAATTGGGTAACCAATCTCATGTCTATGTGTGTGTTTGCTTATTTCAGTTATTGAATATGTTAAGCTGTCAAAGTGAGATGCCAGGTCATATGTTACAACATCTTAAGTGACATCCCACCAATATCTGCACACGTACATAATTACAATTGGTATCAGAGCAGGTAACTTAAATTCAAATAGCGTGATCCTAAAGGAAAACAATTATGTATGTGCATCATGGAGAGTTCAAGAGAAGGAGGACCGGTTAGTCGTCCTCCACTACTGGATGAAACCAATTATGACTACTGGAAAGCCAGAATGTGTACGTTTCTAAAATCTCTTGACATCAAATCTTGGAAGTCTGCTATCAATGGTTGGTCACCTCCTCAAACATCAGTTGATGGAACAAGCACTACTGCTCCCAAACCAGAGAGAGACTGGACAACTGTAGAAGATGATGCATCATTTGGTAATTCTCGTGCCCTCAATGCTATTTTTAATGGTGTTGATCAAAATGTCTTTAAACGTATCAACACCTACATTACGGCAAAAGAAGCTTGGGAAATACTAACAACATCGTATGAAGGAACTACCAAAGTCAGAAATCAAAGGTTCCAGTATCTTAAGATGGTGAAACTATAACTGAGTTTCACGTGTGAATCAGAAGTCTGACAAATGAAACATTTACCCTTGAAAAACCGATGACTAATGAAGATCTGGTCAGAAAAACACTGAGAGCTGCGAATGTCGTTCACATATTGATAGCACTAACCCGTGGGACGGTTATTTAGTGCAAATGAATCATTTGTCGTTCACTTAGTTCTCTCAATATGTGAATGTCGTTCACACATTGAGAGCACTAACCTATGGGACGGATCATAGAAGAATGTCGTTCCATTTTATTGTCCCTCGAGGATCTAAAACTCGAATATGTTGCTAGGATAGCGAACGATGCAACCCAATGATTGATTCAGGAGGCCCAATCTGTGACTACAAGTCATCGTTTCAAAAAACACTAAACTACTGTAATGATATTTTAGTTTATTTGATTAATTTGATTATCGAGCTATACTATCCGAAATCGAGCCTAATTTTTAAAGTTAATCAAACAAACGTGATCAAATAAACCGAATAGTCAAAATAATCGAACTATATTTTTATTCCGAACAGTGGAGGCTGTTACGTATAATTTTGCCTTAGAGTGTTGAGTACGAGATGGTAAAGTAGGAGAAAAATGAGGCCTATTTTAGCAATTACAAAAACTTGATTTCAAAGGACTTAGTTTGGAACTAGAGACAGAGAGAGAGAGAGAGAGAGAGCCCTACTCGGTAGCTTAGCTTTGCCGTCCTCTTTTGTTCTTCCCATCTGATCTTAACAATCCTTTGATCATGGAAGGAGCTGGTGGCGGTGGAGGAGAAGAGCTCAGCATTGAAGAGCTCGCTTCTAATCTCTCCGCCTACAGAATCAACCTCGACCAGGTAATCTTCCCTTTTCATATCCCCTCCACCTAGGTTTTCTCTCCCGTCAATTGATTTTCTTATTTGCTTATTCTGTGTTTGGTTGCCTAGAAAAACTAAGAAAATTGAGATTTTTCATTCTCTTCTCATTAAGCAGATAAGTTTGGCAGAGTGAGGTTAACTTGCCTAGGGTTTATTGGGCAACTCTGTGGAATTTTGCTTTGTTTATGAAATTTCACTTCTAAAAGCTTTCTTGCGATGTGAGATTGTTCTTACACACTGCATAGCAGTGCCCATTTCTTCTTTGTGTTTCCATATAAACATTGAAATGGCACCAAGTTAGGTTTAGTCCTAAGGTATCCAGTGCCCATGATAATATATTTTCCCTGGTATGTATAATTGATGTCGATTCTAAACCAGGGAGTACAATGAATTATTGTATTTGATCTTGGGCGGGTATAGGTTACTCTATGTGGGCTATATTTACTGTTGCTTTTTGCTTCTTCTCAAAAATATAACTTTTGTATGTATCTTCTTTCTTTGACTCTTCTTTCAGGTCAGACAACTTTTGGTTGATGATCCCGGAAACTCTGAATATGTGGACATGGAAAAGGAGCTTGAAGAGGTGACCGTCTATTTCTTTCTTAGTTTTTTGTTCTTGTATGATTTTGACTCGTTTATTTAATAACTCTTATTATCGATGCATGTTTCTTACTCTGTGCAATGCTATCTTTGGTATGGTGTTTCTGCTTGGAGTCTTATTTTGAACAAAGTAGAATCAACATCTTCTCTTATAATTTGGGATCACATGGCCCACTGTAGAGGTTATTATTTTTGGACTGTAGGTTTGTGCTTGTGCTTTTGAAGCTATTACCATGTTCCTCGAGCAGGAAACAGCAGTTAATGGCCAATGATTCCATGAAGGTTTGTGTTAGTTCTGCTTACAGAGCTGAAGGTGGTTTTGTTAATGCTAAATGGGTGTTCAGTAAACTTTCAAAAAAAATGTTATGTGTGAAATTTCGGAATGATGTCAAAATTCCCATCACCTCTATCTTGATTCTTGTGCAGGTGCTATTTGTCATGATGCCCAGTCTGCTTCTCTCCTGATGTTCACACTGAGATTCTAAGTTCGATTTTGACAATGGATTGGTTTTATTATGTTAAGGGTTGTGGATATCTAGTTATATTTGGACTGAAGTAGTTTTGATACAGGTGATATCTTTGACGGAAGAACTCCTTACAGCTGCAAAGCAAAATGAAATTTCTGGATCAGATATTGAGACAAGTTCCAATAGACCACTCGGTTTTCATCATGCCATGGGGGGCTCATATCATGAAATGGTAATTCATACTTTGGACATTGCTTCTGCAATTGCTCCATGTAAAATTTACGCAACACTTTCAGTTCAGAAAATATGTATGTATTGTTTCATTGCTTCTTTCCTTCCCTTTTCTCTTGCTCTGGTTCTTCGGTTTACGCCCCCTTTATTTATATTTTGTTTCTGGGTTATTTAGGAGTTTCTTTGTATGATACCAAAATGTAGTGTACAGCTATATGTGTGGACGCATAGCATAATGCTTGATGCTCAAATACATGAATTGCACACCGCTTTCACTTTGTTAAACAAGGGGATGATTCAACTTTTGCAAATCATAGCCCTCATCTTTGATGGTGGAAAAAAAGCGCCCATAACTTGTGCTTTTGTTGCACTGTGTACCCATTCAAAAATGACAATTTCACCCTTGAAATATTAAATTAAAGAAGTAATAAGTAAAACAAAAAATATCCCGAAATTTCATCTCCCATAATATTCTTCCTCTTTGTACATGTACTCATATTGTCATTTATTGACTTACCGGTGTTGCTCGACTCACTCTGTCTCATATTATGTGTTCTTTTCTCCTCTAGGAACTGGGAGATAACTCTGATCATTATGGAAAATTTCCTGTTGGCACAAAAGTTCAAGCTGTTTGGAGCGAAGATGGAGAGTGGTATGTATATTAGAGCCTCTACTCTATAGGTTTTTATTCCATTCAGTATGCACTTATATATCATTTATTTCACCTTTCCTCTTTGCCTGTGTTTGATTAGTTAAATGTTCAGGTATGATGCAACAGTCGAGGCTCATACTGCAAATGGATATTATATAACTTACACTGAATGGGGGAATAAAGAAGAGGTATGTTCATTAATGCATCTTTCTGTCTCCTTGATGTAACTTATCCATCACTGACATCTTATGCTTCCAGGTCGATCCCGATAATGTGAGACCCATACCAGAAGGTGCTGTGAATGCCTTGGTTGAAGCTGAAAAAGTAGCTGAAGCTACAAAGCAAGCAATCAAGCGGAAGATTGCGCAAGCTGCATCTGTTGACTTCCAGTCACGAACTTTACCAGCGAAGCTCCGTATAGAACCTGATGATTCCGAGGATGTGGTAAGTAAAGTCCACACCACACCTTTTGAATATTTTATCGGGGATCTGTGCAACAGTATGTTTTTAGGGATAATTTCAAAAGCTGACCTTGTGATTTACACTTTTTGCTTGTTGTTAACTAAGTACTGTAAACAAATATAAATTTGCACCTTGAATGACACTCCTAAAAATCAATGGAAAAGTCGGAAAAAAATCCCTCGAAGTAACAAAATTTATCACAAAAAATATAAAATGAATTTATTTTTAAAAAAATTCAATGAGTTATTTTATAATTTAATTCAAGGGTAACATTGGTATTTTCAAAAAATCGAGAAAGTCACGTGACCAAAGTTACCCTTTCCGTCAAATATAAGTAACTGATGGTGCAAAAAAAATATTGTTCACAGTACCCACTTGCAATGTTTTTGTAGAATAGGATACTGACTTGCAAGAAGTGTAAACCACAGTTAGTTTTTGTAATTATCCATTGTTAATTTGCTCAAGTTTTAGATCTTTCTATGATGTTTGGCTGTCGTGGTTTGTTGTTATTGACAATGATTTGTAGGTTGTGATATAAAATAGTTGAAATGTTTGATTGGTTTGAAATTATAGAAAGCTACGAAACGCAAGAAGATACATGCTTTCAAATCAAAGATGCGAATGGAACAACTAGAAGTCACACAAAACAAGAGGCAGAATGCTTGGCAGCAGTTCCAAACCACCAAAGGCAAGACTAAGAAGGTCTGTGTGATGGACACTGATTTTGCTCGAATATTACCATCATCAGATGTGGGTAGACGGCTTTTTATGTGGATAAAGTTTAATTTGTGTTTTGTTCTGTCCTAGGTTGGTTTCTTTTCGGGGCGCAAGCGAGAGAGCATATTCAAGTCTCCGGATGACCCACAAGGTAAGGTTGGGGTGACGGGTAGCGGGAAAGGATTGACCGACTTCCAAAAGAGGGAAAAACACTTGCATCTCAAGGATGGCACCGCCAGGGAGACCGATGAGTAGATGATTGTCTGTGTTTAGTTCTTCGGACTAGCCCGTTTACTGTGAAAGGGTTGTTATGAGGATTAATGGTAATAGAGAGAGAGAGACGGGTGTTTGATGATAGAGTTACCCGACTTAATACTGTACTGTATTTGCAAGCAGATGTTGTTTTCTTCCCCTTGTACTTGCCTCTCCTTTTATGTTACATTGCTGAATATCTGGTTAGGTAACATTTGAACTTGATTGAGGTGGTGCTGCCGGCCGGACGGCCATAGCGGTTGACATCGGGAGCAGTGCAGGTGGCCAAAGTGGTATTTGGCGGCTCTTAAATGGGTGATTTGTTGGGTGATGGGTGATAGGTTGTTCGAAGTCCTGGTCTGCGTCTGAATTTGAACCTTTAATTATTAATATTATTTATGGAGCTGTATTGGAAAGGTTAGTGACAGCCAAGGATGGTTGGTCCCAAACCAAGCATAAAGGGTTTCTTTTTGTTAATGTTGGTGGCCATATCTTTTGGCATGCGAAGCGCGTCCAGTGGGTTGCACCTACGTGCCAGTGTTATCTTAAACTGTGGATGAATATGTTACATGGTCTGCGTGTGGTGGGGTCTGTGGAGCTGGCATATGAGGAATAGGATCCATTCAATTCCAGCAGGTGCATGTGACATGTGCCATGTGGCCTCTATAACAGTTGTAAATGACAAGAAAGCGTACACTACAGACTGAGTATACGGTGTACGAGTATTTGTAATGGTAGACGAAAATCTGATTTTAGGGCTGTTCGTTTGGGTGAATTGACGAATTGACGATACGTGGTTGAATCGATATACAAATATGCTCGGTGTAATAGTCTGGACAATGATTTCATCATCTAGGAATCGCTTTGCATTGGGTAAAAGCCTAACGTTTATAACTCTCTTTTTGAAGAAGGAAAAAATATCAATAAATTCGGTCCTAGAAACCTTTCACACCTGCCACTCGTCGGCGACGGGCGTCGGCTTTAGCCTTCGATGTCATCGACAAGTCCTATTCTCCTTCCTTCCACCTCTCTATCCCATCCCATTGTTTCTAGCATGGATCCCGTGGTTCTCGCCATCGATCGGTTTCGCTTCCAGTCTCCCGATCTTCGTCTCATATCCTTGGGCATCTGTCACTGGCCTTGTAATGGTGGTTGGCCGGTGGGAACGTTTCGGGTTGTTTGATGGTTGTGCTAAAGCTCATTAGACCTTCTCAGTGGCTATATGATGTGGCTGGGGTCGACCCGGTTCGGACTCCAATTTGGACGGGCCTGCTTCTCCGACACGTATTCGGAAAGTTGTTGTCTCTAGGGGTGCTACTCGTCTCCCTTATCTCATATCTTCTCATCCGGGTCTGTATTTACCTCTTGCTCATTCGTTTTTCTCCTTCGTTTAAGAGGTTGTTAGCGTTTTTCTCCTTCGTTCGTTTTTCCCATACCCACTATTCTCTTAATTGGCTAAGTGAACAACTAGTTTCTCCGACTCCTTCTCGCATCTTTGATGAAGGCAAACCGATATCTGAAGACGCACCACTAACCAATGAAGATGCATCTCCAACCAATGAAAACATACCACTGCCTACTGACAACGACCAACTCTTTCTGATAATAGCCCTGTGACCCGTCCATGGTTATATTGGTCAGATTCCGATGAAAAATAGGAGGGCTATCGTCCCGATATAGAAGCTGAGGAATCGGATCAGAAAGAAGCTCCCAGTTCTGATGACGTGTGCAATCAAAAGACCAAAATTTGATAACATATATATTCGTTTATATATGAATAGTCGACATGTTTTAGTTATTCGGTTCAATTGTTATGTGTAACCATCATACATCTATTATGTAATGCTTAATTATAATGTACCTTCTAACTATTATCTAAAATGCAAAAAACTAAAACCTAGGGTTTCTCTCTCAATCTTCCGTAAAGTTTTATGCAGACATACCTGCCGCCTCCTCCTTTCTGGTCCATACTCCGACTGTTCTTGCCGCTACTACCACCTATGGAGCCACAAAAAGTACGCCCTCCACTACCGACGACATCTCGACTTTCATCTCGCCATCCCACTTTCAACCGCTTGGCACGATGGGGACTCTGGATACTCCTGAGAGAGGAATCCATCCCCAATACCAACTATCATCTTAAACTTCCCCATGAGATGATATACGACCAGCCCTCGGAATGACCTACCACGACGAATTCTCGCCGCCTATCACCGAGTAAGTTTTCTCGAACCATGGACACAATGGAAGAACCGGCTATCTGCTGGAACCCGACAGAGACATCGCTAAAGAGACTTATCCGTGAAGTGGAAAAACAAAGACCGACATGATATGATCCACCATCGCCCTATATTAGGGCGCCAACACCATACCTCGAAGATGGTAATACCCAAACTACTATGCAATGGAAAGGGATTTTGGTACCGAGCTCGAGACTCGTGCAAGAAACTTGGCGCCCCGAGGACAACGATCCACCATTATGAATGGGTGCTCCTGGACCCAACCTTTATTGATCATTTTGAAATAGGATCTCAAGAACTCTTGCATGGATGTGGAATCCGGGTGCGACTCTTGATTGCATTAAATGTGTGTGTCTCGAGCAAAACCCCAAGACACACGACACCGGAACCACGAGACCTGGACCGAGGAGCCAAGACACCAAATAGGTACCATAGAGAAACCCACCACGATGTGCCTAAGAAGGTCTCACGATCAGTTGATTGGGACTATCCTCTTTCCCTTAGCCATTAGATCCTGGACCCCTGTTGGGATGTTTCATCCCAAGATTCGAATGGCTCAAGAACCTATGTTCTAGGCAGCCTGCAATCCACGGCTACGACTATAGAGGGTGAGAACAACCGATACGAAGAAACAACGAGACATGATGGACTTCCTCGCTGATACCCATGATTTTCTTAGACAATATCGGGGTGTCACTGAGGAGATACACCCTGATCGATAGGCATCAACCCTCCACCGATTTTCACGCTCCTCCTTTCCCTAACGTACTCCTTGTCCGTCTGTCGCGTCACAACATAGCTGGTCAAGTCGAGACGGATAATGACTTAAGAAGACACAACGCCACACACAGATGGAATAGAGAACCACCCCATAAATTCACACCAGTCTTTTAGCTATAGGATTACTGTTTCGTCTGTCATCGAAACTAATCTCATCCTATTTCATTTTGTTTTCATCGTCATGTAAGATCGCTTTCGACCTTTTTCTATTAACAAAATTTCTTCCTTGAATAAAAAAAAACTACTATGTAATTATGCATAAATATAAGACAGAGAATATTCGGTATATTTACTTACCACTCTTTGTCAAATGTTTCTATTCCATGTTGTATAAAATCAAAGGAAAGAAAAACAATACAATTACCCAATCAAACATGTAAGGTCAGAAGAACCTGTGCAGATGTCCAGTCCTACTATGGCCCACGTATAGATGTCCAGTCCTACACGTGAGGGGGAGTGTTGAAGTGTGAGTCCCACATCGAAAGTGTGTGGATAAATTGACCCATTGATATACATCTTGATGCCTCCACCCATCAGTTCGAGCTTTTGGGTTGGATTGGGCTTTAACATGGTATCAGAGTTGGTTCGGCCCATGCCCCGTTTGTCACCTCCACCCTGTGGCCTCCGGTCCATATGCAGATGTCCAGTCCTGCTATGGCCCACATGTAGATGTCCAATCCTACACGTGAGGGGGAGTGTTGAAGTATGAACCCACATCGACTAAATATAAGAATAAAGAGCTACTTATAAAAGCTATGACCACACCCAACTAATAAGGATGACCTTTTAGTTGTGGAAGCCCGACCCGATATAAGTGGCCCAAATTTACATGTTCCTCATGGACCCGGGTTCAAACCCCACTCTCTACAAAAATTTCTAATTTCTCTCAATTTATCAAAAATTTCCCTAATGGGCCAGCCCTTATATCTCTCTTCTCAATGGGCTTATCTCCTCTTCTAAATATCTCACCTCCAAACCCGTAAACGGACTTATCCGTGAGGGCGCGTGTTAGAATATAACTACAATTGGGCCTTCAACTATCAGCTTAAGCTTTTAGTTGAGTTGGTTCTCTAACATGGTATCAGAGCTGGTTCAGCCCATGGCCTGTTTGTCGCCTCCACCCTGTGGTCTCCGGCCCATGTGCAGATGTCCAGTCCTGCTATGGCCCACGTGTAGATGTCCAGTCCTACACGTGAGGGGGAGTGTTGAAGTGTGAGTCCCACATCGAAAGTGTGTGGATAAATTGACCCATTGATATACATCTTGATGCCTCCACCCATCAATTCGAGCTTTTGGGTTGGATTGGGCTTTAACAGAACCATCTCCTCCTCCACAACTTGAATACGGTGGAACACTAAAAAACATAAACCCACACATAGATCTCAAGGGTGTCAGTGTCAAGACACAAAATCCAAATTGCACCGAGGCGTAGTGTAAAGGTTTTTAACGGCGTTAAAGAGTGGAAGCGTCACGTGTAAGAGCCCATTAAATAGAAACAAAAAATAGAGAATGAGGTGTGGCTTGTGGTATCATCCTAGCTACCTCCATTACTTTCTTGTTGTTGGTTGTGTGGTTTAACAAGAGCAAGAGCAAGAGGAAGAAGAAGAGCTCAACCTCAGTAGCTCCGCTGCCCAACTACTTTCCCCTCAGTTACGTCTCCTCTCAGCCTCTCCCTCTCTCTTCTTCGTTACTCTCAACAATCCATCTCCTATAAAGTAGATCCACTCCTCTTCATATCGATCAATTTGGCTCTCGTCGTCGTCGTTGTCTATGGCGCCTCCTCCGATGAATCTCAACAAATCCTCCAAATCTGCAGCGACCCAGACCTTAACGAGCTCCTCTCAGGATGCTCGCCTCCTCATCCGCGAAACCCTCCGCATCAGCGCCAATCTCGCCTCCCCAGATCCACTCCCTCCTCCTCCTCCCGAATTGCAGCAACCCCTCCTCGATTCCTCCTACCGCTTCATCTGCGCTGAAGTAATCGATGGCCGCCGTTTCAACTACGTCGCCCAGACCAATCCCGGTTCCTCCTCCCTCTCTTTTAAGAACGGATCCATCCGTGCCCTCAGCCTCCAATCCCCTAGATCTCCCGCCGAAGTTAGTCTCTCTCTTCGATTGAGTTGGGTTTATTGATTGAATTGGGTTTTATTCATTGAATTGGGTGGATTTGGTGGCAGGAGATGATGGCGTTTGTGAGATCTTATGTGGTGCCTGATGGCTTCCCGGATAGTGTCATCCCTTCCTATGTGCCTTACATGACTTGGAGAGCTCTCAAGGTCTTTTCATCATCACTACGCGCTTTTCTTCAATCATCATGATTTCGTGTGTATTCATTTTGTATATTGGTTGCCCACCAGCATTTCTTTGGTGGAGCCATGGGCGTTTTCACCACCCGCACTCTCCTGAACTCCGTTGGCGTCTCCAGGAACTCTGCTACTTCCGGCGCCGTTGCTATCAACTGGATTCTCAAGGTGAATTCATCTGCTCGCCCTTCCTAAACAACCCATTTCAAAAAGAACATTTTTTTATTGCATATTGTCTGTGTTCTTAAGGTATTGACTTAAAACCTTCCATTTTGTACCACTGTTTCCAATTTATTCAACTTATAATCCTATGTGCAGTGCATATTACTATGCATTCTAGCTCCAAATGCATTGCATTCTCCTTCTTTGCTCTTGATGTTGAATTGGTGGCTATGTGTTCTGTATTAGAATTCGTATTCAATGAAACTTACAGTACTGTATGCCCTTAACAGGATGGTGCTGGCCGTGTTGGAAAAATGCTCTTCTCCCGCCAAGGGAGGAAGTTCGATTATGATCTGAAACAGGTAAATTTTAATCCATGCTATCTTATCTTTTATCTTCACTTATTTGCGCACCTTTCATGGGAAGATTTCTCAACTGACTAAATTACCCATTTCCTAAAAATTGCAATGTGTTTTACAGCTACGATTTCTGGGTGATCTTCTGATGGAGTTTGGTGCCGGAATTGAATTGGCCACTGCGGCTATGCCACACCTTTTCCTGCCCATGGCTTGTGCTGCAAATGTCTGCAAGGTTTAGAACTATCCTACTGTATGATTTGTTAATGGAAAAATCACGTCTGTGTATTTATATTCTTCTTTGATGATTTATAGAACGTTGGTGCTGTAACTTCAACATCAACTCGCACACCAATTTACAAAGCCTTTGCTAGAGGAGAAAATATTGGGGATGTTACTGCCAAGGGTGAATGTGTTGGCAACATTGCAGATTTGGTATGCTTGTTAAACTTTCTAATTAATGAATTTTGATCTTCACCATAGAACCGTGTACCAAAGCTATAGTTGGAAGCTGTTCACACTTATAAAGGGATCACAACTGCTTTCTCTTAGGGATCAGACCTTCTTGTTCTCGCTTTTTGCTTAAACCAAATTTCTGTACTTATTTCTGCTTTCTTCCTTATTGATATGCTATTTCCTCGTATGTGTATAATTCCTTATCAGATACCCTTGATAAGTCAGGTGTTTCTTTCTGGACTCTCCAAATTTTGTTGTTTATTATAAAGATTCAAATAATACAACTTAACACATACAAGTTTGTTAACCAATTATAATGGTCAGACCTTTTCTTTGTAGAATAGTGTCTACCGTATTCTTGGCTGCATCTGGGTTTCTGAATCGCAGACAATTGTGTAGTTATGTTTTATGGCTTTATTTGGCATATGCAATCAAACAAATGGTCATAGATTTTAAGCCTATTAACTTGGCACTTCTAGTTTTCCCAAGTACACTGCCTACTTCGGGGGGATCTTAGGCAATGTAGTTACATGTGCTTCAGTGTGTTAATACTACATGGCAAGGTGATTGTGTCAATCTGTTCATGAAAGCTTATGCTAATGTTCATAATCTGCCTGGCTACCATGTCAATCTTTAGATTGCATAATCTATGCATGATTTGCTTTTTTTTTAAATCTTGGAAGCTAATGCAAGTGAATGCCTTATCTTTTGAAGCTGGGAACCGGCATGAGCATCATGTTATCAAAAAGAAATCCATCCTTGATTGCTACATTTGCCTTCTTGTCGTGTGGATATGTCTTCAGCTCTTACCAAGAGGTTCATTTTCTGTAATTGCCATTAGTCATATTTATTTCGGTACCTCTGTGTTGGGAAGCGAGTTAATTTTTCTGATTTTGTTTTTATAGGTTAGGTCTGTGGTGTTGCATACACTGAACCGAGCTAGATTCAAAGTTGCTGTAGACACCTTCTTGAACACAGGTTAGTATGCGATCCTCATCGTCCCAGTTCCTGATCAGTTTAGCCCAAACCCTCTTCGTAGGAAGACTAAGTGTGTTTTTCTGATGTATAATGGTTCAACATCCTCTTTGCAGGGCGTATTCCATCACTTGCGGAAGGGAACAGGGAAGAAAGCGTCCTCAGCGTGCCATGGTTCAAAGAAGTGCCTATTGTCTTAGGTGTCTCTTTATACTATGACAAGTCTTTTACTTACAAAATTCCATTCTCCGCAATCTTCTTGTTTGTGACTTCATTCTGAGGGCTAAACTTGTATGAATGTTGATCAATCAGGGCCCAGATTTAAGGATGCTTTCCAAGACCCGGGTGAATATCTTGCTGTTCAGCCTTTATTTGAGGTAGTCTCTCTCTCTCTCTCTCACACACACACACACACATATTGAGAGCAATCTGTTCTCATATAATGATGTGCTCTGTTCACCAATGGCAGAAGGAGAGATACATGGTGACTTACAACCCTACGAAGGGTAAAGTGTATGCGTTGTTCAAGGATCAAGCGAAATCCGATGACATTTTAAAAGCAGCCTTCCATGTAAGATACTTTTATTCTATGCCATGATCTTTCCAGGGTAAGCCTTTCATATTGGGCAATGGGCATTAAGATGAAACTGTTCCCTTGTATTGCAGGCCCACGTGCTTCTACATTTTATTTCTTCATCATGTGAGAATCAATCTTCATCAAAATTTACTCCCACAAATGCTGATATCGATGCTCATATTGCCGAGTCATGTAAATTGGTCTCAGCATCCTATGGGGTTTTCAAAGATAAAACTGAAGAACAAGTAAGTTGAGATTTATTAATGTTTTGCTATGCTATTCCTTCAACAATTATTCAGGTCATGTTTGAGCTTTCAGTTCTATACATTTAACTCTTGCATTCTGTCGATTTCTGGTAGGGTTGGAGGATGTCAGAATCACATCTAAATCCCGGCCGGGCAAGGTTATGTTAGTAATGCCAGTGGAACCAAGGGGTTATATATTAAAAAACAGTTCCGGAGATTGGCGCTGAAATGTTGAAACCAGCTGAGGACGGTTCATAAAGTCAGATAATGACGACGAATACATGCTGCAGATGGTGTAACCACATACATATATACATATTTTCTCTTCTGGTTTTTGTTTTTAAGAGAGGTCCAGGTTGTGCCCCTCTTCACTTGGAGTTTCTAGGTTGTGGATATTGTTTTGTAGCTTAAAACTTCCACAGTTGTCTGGACCATGTTCAGGAACGGTACTAAGTACCCTTTTTGTTTAGAAATAGTGCCTAAAACGCCTTTAGGATTGTTCAGCACGGATCAATGAGTGTCTATGATTCGATTCAATGCTAATGTATTAGTGTTAACGAACTTTGCATTTACTAATTTTAACAGAACCCGTTAAATCTGGAATTATTGTTTTTCATTGAAAGGGTAATTTTGTCCCTACAAAAGATAAACCATGACAACATCTTGTACCAACAAGAGCATCAACAGTGGGTATTAGCTAGACGAATATGTTTGATTCATCGCTAAATCATCGAGCCTCCTACAATGCAGTCGGTGTTTAGCCAGACTATTTCGCATTAATCCGAATCATCAAGCAAATCGTCCGACATAGATATCTGAGCTGAAGGAGAGAGAAAGTTCCTCAAATATATATATATATATTTCTCCTAATTGGTTAAGTGGCAAAGCACAACAACCTATAGAGAACTGTCAACAGCTCACAGTGATGATAAATGGAAGGAGTTGAGGATCCCACATCGGATGAGAAGGAAGAACCGAAAGGTGTTGGTGGGTATAAAGAAAAAGGAGCAGAACTTTAAGAAGGCATCTTTGAGCTTGGGGCAATGACGCAGCTAGTGAGGTACTAACCGAGGCGCGTCTATTGCTGGTTGAAAACTATTTCCAAACCCCCTCGGGCCCTCGAGAATTTTTGGAAGGGCTCCCTTTAACAAAGGGTAAAGCCCTACAATTCGCACTGGCAGCTAAGGTCCTACCATCCAAGAAAATTTTCTGGAAGTCAATGGTAGCGAGAATGGAGGATGTCTGGGGCATGAAGGTTGAGGCTAAACCCTTGGAGGGGGGCCTAGTCGCTTTTTTCTTCAGGACAACTAAAGAAAGAGAACGAGTGTTGCTGGGTGAACCGTGGTCCTTCTGGGACTCCCTTGTCCTGTTTACGGACTTGAGGGCCCATATGCAAGTGAAGGATCTGGAGTTTCATCATTTCTCGGTCTGGGCGCGGGTATCGAACTTACCTGTGGGGGCATGACGAGAGATGTGGGATTCAGAGTGGGGAACACGCTGGGTGTCTGCCAAGGTGTGGATGTGGATAAGGAGGGGCTCTGCTGGGGGGACTTCATGAAGATCAGAATCAGGGCGGACATTAGAGTACCTCTACAGAGCCAGTTATGGTTTCGACTGTTTGTATCCCAGGTACGAACTCGGTTGGTTATTTCATATGAACATTTACCTGAGCACTGTTTTGGCTGTTGCTGTGCTGGATATCTATTCCCGGTCTGCCCGGTTGTTGGGGGTGTGCCGGGATCATCGCTGAAGGCGCCGGCGGATCCGAGATCGGCCATGGAAAAGGAAAAACACGAGAGGCTATCCCAGGGACGACTTGGTCTTATCAGGGAGGTAAAGGAAAGGGGGGGCCCAGTCAGGGGGATCCAAGGACACCCCCACAGCCCAAGGAAATGGGGAGGTATGATGGGCAGAGGGAAAGGGATGAGGAGATTCCGATAGGATGACTACCCCGTGAACCATCCCCGTCGCTGTCTGGAAAGAAGAGGGCGGAGATGGATGAGGACCCTGAGGAGGAGGAATGATCATCGGCGTCTGATGGGGCGCCACATGTAGCAGCGGGGGGCTTCAAGCACCCCCGCCTCCAAGAATGAACGATGGGGTCCCCATGGAGGGGTTGGTCGACTGTACCTCCTCCCTGGCAGATAGGTGGCATTGGTACTGCCAACAGTCGATAAGTTACTTCCCTACCATTTCGGAGTCAACAATCCCGCGTTTAGGAGCCCTACCACTATCAGTCAAGGGAGGACGACACACGCTGACTTACCGGGGGAGTAATCGGTCAACCACTGCAAAGTTATCATCTGATCTGCTCGATCAGTTTCTTATGGTTGGAGCATACTGTATCGGTGTCTCTGGATGCTACCGCAGTCCCACCCCTCCGACCGCCCTTATGCCCATGAGCAACATTTACTATTCAGCAATCATCTTTCAGTTTATGTTAGTTTTCTTGGTTGTATGGTGCTATCCGTATTATCGGTCACCAGAATGCTTTAATTTATAATATTCGTCGTTCAGCCTAAAAAAAAAAATGACCGTATATGGCATAACATAGCTACATGGGACATAATGTAAATGAAAATTTTGAAAACCTATGTTTTTTTCGCGAAAGATATAAATATATTATTAATCAAAATAAAGAGTTTCTATAAGGATAGGGTCTTTCGAAGGTTTTTTTCCCCGCAAACTCTATGACAAAATGATAGGTGTCACAAACCAGCTTTCAAAACAGAAAAGATAATAAAAAACAAGGGTTAAATATTGAAAGTTACTTTTAAGTATTAGTAACGTACGGTACACTACACTATCCAACATTTCAATATCACATATGCAGTACCTAAACTGTTGGTCACACGATTTTGTTAAAAAAAAATTGATGAAATATTCCATTATGTTAATCATGTGTCAGTTAGGGGAGAGTGAAATGACCATTTTGACCTTATTATTTAAACTCTATGATTTTGATAGAGGAAATTACGATTTTTTCCTCATTTGATAATAGATTAAATTAAAAATAAATAAGTAAAACAGTTATAAAATAACTAAACAATAAAAAAATTAAAATACAATAATTAAAGTAAAACTAAAGAAATAAATATATGTAAACCTATCTAAGCGTTAACTTATTATCATCAAATCTATCTAAATCTATTCTCTGCAAATGAGAGCTTCCTCCTATAATGTTTGAATTAGAAAATATTGTGCCTTTCATTAATACGTGGATAGATATATATATACAAGAGAGTATCAAAAATAGAGAGATAATAAGGAGTTGGTGCCTATTATATCTTCACTAATCACATGACTAACTAACTCAATTAATGCCTAAAATATCTAGTGTGACCAAGTCATAGTTGACTAAAGACTACGTGGGAGTCTTAACATTCCCCCCTCAAGTTGGGGCCACGCATAACGAGGTTCAACTTGGATAGCAGTTGGTCAAAACGAGGGCGGAGAAGCGGCTTTGTGAGTATATCAACCAATTGATCATCCGTAGACACATATGCCACTCGAAGCGAGCCTTGACGAACTTGTTTTCAGACAAAGTGATAAGCGGTGACAATGTGCTTCATCCTAGAGTGAAAGACCGGGTTTGCGCTCAGAGATGTGGCCCCGAGGTTTTCATAGTAAATTACAGGAGCTTGTGGACGCTTGTGGCCAAGTTCACCGAGGAGTGCCAAAATCCACATAAGTTCAGCAGATGTGTCAGCTAATGCCTTGTATTCAGCTTCAGTTGAGGATCGGGCTACTGACTTTTGTTTCTGAGAGCTCCAAGAAATAGGCGTGGAACCCAAATAGATGATGTAACCAGTAGTGGAGATGAAGTCATCACCGTCACTGGCCCAATCCGCATCAGAGTAGCCATGTAGTTAGAGAAGAGATGCGGAAGAGATGTGTAACCCTTGGTCTATGGTACCTGCAAGATACCGAAGCAGGCGTTTCAAGGCTTGCCAGTGTTCCGTAGTCGAAGATTGCATAAACTATGACAACTTTTTTTTTACAGAAAAAGCCTTGTCGGGCGAAACGGGCCTTTCCGGGTCCATTATCGACAATGTCGAGTAATTGGGAAGTTTGGGAGTGATCGACATTGTCAGGGTTACATTTGGGCGTCAAGTTTATTAAAATTCAGTTTATGCCTGCAAGCTTAAAAACCTTTTAAATTGTGTTCTTATTAGATCGTGCCGCCGACAGAGGAAAGGGAAAGCTAGGCGAGTGATCGTGATCACGCCGGAGCTTGATTGTGAGCTTTTGAGGAAAGCATACGAGGTAGGGAAAAGTAGCCGGATCTCGGCCCTGACTAGGGAAAGTTAACTGTAGAAATGCATGTGACACTTGGGTGTCGTGGGTTAAGTAAGTTTATAGAACAATAGAAAGACAGGCGACACCGAGTGGTGTCGTATGATACGGGAACGTATCGAACAATAGAAATGCATGTGACACTTAGTAGTGTCGTAGGAGCAGTGAACTTATCGATATTAGAATTACTGGAGGCATTTGGTTATGCCCGGAGGTTGATTGTTTAGTTTGTGTCTTGGGTGGCCATGAGTTCCCGTGGGGTAGTTGAGCCCGTGTCTTTACTGTTGGTGTGTCTTAGGTGGCCATGAGTGCCCGTAGGGTTGTTGAGCCCGTGTCTTTACTGTTGGTGTCTTGGGTGGCCATGAGTGCCCGTGGGGCTGTTGAACTCGTGTTGTCACGCCCCAAGTCCGGTTCTTGCCCGGACTCGAGGCATGACTAGTAAAATATAAATAAAGGAGATAAAAATTTAAATCAAGTTCCAGAAAACTCCAATAAACGATTCGAATCCACAAAATGGAGTTCAAAACATAATAACCCTCTAGGGGTGTAATAATAATCCTCCACAGTTTGGTTCAAAACATAAAAAAATAAAGTACGAAGTCTCTATCAGGTACCCCCACCGAGAAGCGCCCAAGCTTCTACTCCTTAATCAAGCCTGTAGACACAACAGTAAAACATAGGGGTGAGCTCACGCTCAGTAGGGAAAACGCATAACATAGTGAACCTTAAACTCAAGAATCAACGGCAATGCCCACAAGATCCATAATTCACCAACACAGTTCACAAGGTAGTTCATAACATTACAGAAAACTCATTGGTAAAGTTAACATATAGCTCTTAACAATCATAGACAATAGATAGACCAAGCAATGTCGTGGCACATGAAGTCACCACCCTCCGATCCACATCTTATGTGTCCTCTCGGATTTTCCCTCCAATCCAGAGGAGACGCATATCATTGAGACTATCGGAAACACCCTTCAGGGCACATATCGTCGGAAGTCTCAGAAACGTCTCCAAGGGATTTTAGATCATCGGGAACCCAGGGCCATACTCCCATAGGAGCGCACACGTGGGCAATTTAATGATAAGTAGTTAATAATTGAATAACGCACTCAACCGAAATAGGAAGTAATACAAGCTCAACAACCACCAATCCAAGTTCACACACGGCTCAACCATCACCAATTCACCACAACACATAGTACACGAATCACACAACCATAGCACACCAAATACACAATCCCAACTTACCGTTCACTTACCAGTTTCGAACCACCGGGGCATCGATCACCTGATTGCACCGCTCGGCACAACCAGTCATACTCGATGCTCCAAACAACCAATCAAGTAAAATCAAGTAATCATTCGAATACCAATCAACGAGCAAGTACGAGTGTAATCAACTAATCATAAAGTTTTCAAAAGAGCATTCAAGCATGCAATTCCACTAGTTTCATTAGACTCCTTAGCCTATCCACTAAGCAACCAACAACCAAGCATGTGATCCTAGCACGCAACTAATCCGAGGGCTTTGCCAAGGCTCCTCTACCAGACAATCATATCCCAAGTATTGAAAACGAATTACACTAGTGATTGGCATCCTAATCGGTCACCACTAGACACTTCCGGTTGAAGACGATTATGCTAGTTATTCGCATCCTACATGCCTTTCTAGGACCTTTTCCAATTTTATTAACCTAGCATGCATACTAAACATCGTAAACGAGAGGTTAAGGCTTTCCCTACCTCAAGGTCCTCCTCTTCAACGCTTTGATGAAGCCCGGTGATCACCATTTCGCTCTTCCTTCGGGTCCCGGCGTGATCCTTGCTCCTCTAGCTCGATCCCCAAAGTCTTGGACACAAAGAAACGCTAGTTAGGCTCCACTTAGACAGCAAGAAAGACCCCCAAAACCCTTCCAAAGTTCAGCTCAAAACCAAGATGCAAAACCCTCAAGAAACTCTCACCCTGGTCGGTCACGGACCTGGTCACGGATCCGTGACGTTAACCCTCACGGTTACCGTCACGGAGCCGTGACGAGTGCCGTCACGGACTCCCTCATGGAGCCGTGACGTCGCCCGTCACGGGATCCGTCACGGATCCGTGGCGCACCAGGGCAGTTTCGCCCTTCTTCAACCTCCAGCTCCAAAACTCCGAAAAACCACCATCAAACCCAGAAATTTACCCTTTCCAACCCCCAAAACAGTCCAAATCCATCAATACTCCTCTACCCATGGTAGGAATCAACACACAAACAAGTTTCCAATGATTCATCAAATCAAACCCACTTCAAAATCTCCAACAACTATTGATTTCTCAACAAAAACTTAACCAAGCTCTTCATCAACACCATCTCCCATCATTTCTACTCAAACCCAACATCATCAAGCAACTTTCACCCAAAACCCATGAAAATAGATGAAGAGAAATGAGGATTAGAGAGTTCCATTACCTCTAGGATGTGGAGATGAAGAAGGTGCTAGTGATTTTGAGGGTGGAAGGCTAGAGGAAGACTCCAAATGGCTCCTTCTTCTTTGATTTTCCTTCAAGCTTCCATGGGAGCTCTTCTCCTTTGCTCCTCCTCTCAATTTCGGCTACACTCAACACAAATGAGTTGAAATTGCTTCTACAATCCAATATAATACCTAGATGTAGTAAATGACCAAAAGCCCTTGAGCTAGAAACCCATGTAGAAGCTTTTGGGAGGGTAAAATGGTCAAGGACTACTCACTTTTCCCTCCTTCAACCACAAAGAGACATGTGTCCACCTAGGTCATTTAAATTTCCAAAATAATTTCCAGCACTTTTAAAAATGAAGCTTTAGTCGATATAAAGTCTCGTTTTGACCAAAATTGACTTTATCCAATATTATACTCAAACGAAAGGGTTTTCTCCCCTGAAGCCAACCGTGATAATGGCTACTTCGTTTGGGTTCCGGAAAAGTCCCGAGTGACTTCCAGAGTCACCGGTTCGACCAGAGCGGGTCTTACACGTGTCTTTACTATTGGTGTCTTGGGTGGCCATGAGTGCCCATGGGGTTGTTGAACCCTTGTGTAATAACCATTCCCGGTCAACGCCAGTCAAACCTGGGAAAAACAGGAAAATTTAAAATTTTTGAGCAGACACTGAATTTAACCGGAATTGGACCCCGAGGGTCATACCAGACCTAAGTTGAGCCCGTTATCGACCAAAGTGAGTTCCGGGGGACTCAGGGCAACTTTCTGATCAATTTGGGAAACGTTGACTTTTCGCTGGAAAAGTCAACCGAGCGACGTTTTGGTCCATTCGAGGACCGTTTTGGATCCAAAAAGCTTAATCGTCGTCGCAACGGTCTTAGTTGAGCCGTTTTCTTGTAGCCCGCCAAGTTTCGTAATTTCTTGGGAAAAGTGCCCGTTCGGGGCCCGAAACGTCCGATTTTCGCGAATCTGATTGGAAAATATCAAGTAGATATTTTCCAAAAGGTGTGGGACCCACCTTGCCACTTGTCCAACAAGTGGTGGTGTTAATTTTGGGGGGGAAATGAGTGGTGAAGCCATATGTGGCCGGCCACACCTTAGAAAAAGAAAAAAAAAGGAAATTAGAGTTAGTTGTTTAGAAAGAGAAAGAAGAGAGAAGAAAGGGAGAGAAGGAGAAGAAGGAAGAGAGAAAGCTAGGGTTCGTGCACTATTCACGCCATATCCAACCCTTGGATCGTCTCGAGGCAAGGAGCAATTTACTTCCCCTCGTTCTCCTCTACGGTATACACCGAACCGATTCTCGTTTTGATTAATTTTGGAAGTTAAGTTTTTGTAAAACTATTAGTTTAAGGTGGTTTTGATGTTGGGGTAATTGTTGGAGACGTTTTGGAGGTGTTTGGAGGGAAGAGATGACGTTTTCCGGTGACCGGAGGCTCGGGAGGAGCTCCGGCCACCGTGGGTGGTGGCTAGCCGGCCATGGGTGGTTGGCCGGAGCCGGGACCAGCCACCACCATGGTGGCCGAGCCCCACTTTGAGCCCTAGGGCCCACGGCCAAGTGGGTCGGGTAGGGCCCACGTTCTCAGGTGCTCGGGTTTTATCGTTCGGGTGATTTAAAACGTTCCCCGGACCATTTATACTTAACCGAATCGAAAATTGGAATTAAATTGGAGAAGTTGTAATTTATCGGGTTTAGAAACTTTAAACGTCATTTAATTGCTCGGAAGTCGGAATTCGATTCCGTCAAGTACATTGGGACCCTTGATTTATTCTAAGACCGTAGGAACGAAAACGGGAATTTTTGGAGCCCCGGAAGGCAATTTACAAAACCCGGGCAGATTCGCCATGTCGGGCGAATCGGGCATTTCCGGGTCCCTTATCGACAATGTCGAGTAATTTGGGAAGTTTGGGAGTGATCGACATTGTCGGGGTTAAGTTTGGGCATCGAGTTTAATGATTTTCAGTTTATTCCTGCGGGTTGTTAAGTGCCTTGAATTTGTGTTCTTTTAGATCGTGCCACGGACCGAGGCAAGGGAAAGCTGGGTGAGTGACTGAGATCATCACCGGAGCTCGTTGTTTGGCTTTTGGGAGAACACGCACGAGGTAGGGAAAAGTAGCCGGATCTCGGCCCTGACTGGGGAAAGTTAACAGTAGAAATGCATGTGACACTGGGGTGTCGTGGGTTAAGTAGGTTTATCGAATATTAGAAAGGCATGATACGGGAACGTAGCAATTATTAGCAAAGCATGTGACACTTAGTAATGTCGTAGGAGCAGAGAACTTAGCGTGATTAGAATTACTGGAGGCATATGACCATGCCCGGAGGTTGTTTGTGAACTTATCGATATTAGGAGTACTTGAGGCATATGACCATGCCCGGAGGTTGATTGAGAAACTGTTGATATTAGGACTGTTGGAGGCTTTGGTTAAGCCGGAGGTTGATTTATTTGGTGTCTTGGGTGGCCTTGAGAGCCCGTGCTATTATTGTTGAGTCTTGGGTGGCCATGAGAGCCCGTGTTATTATTTGTGTTTGGGTGGCCATGAGAGCCCGTGTGCTAAGGTTGGTGTCTTTGGCTGGCCTGACCGAGTTAGAGTCTCGGGGGGGGGGGGGGGGTTGCGATCATTCTTTGGTTGGCTTACGAGTTAGAGTCTCGGTAAATTGCGAGCGTGTATTATTGTTGAGTTTTGGGTGGCCATGAGTGCCCGTGGGGTCGTCGAACCCGTGTCTTTACCTTTGGTGTTTTGGGTGGCCATGAGTGCCCGTGGGGTCGTCGAACCCGTGTCTTTACCTCTGGTGTTTTGGGTGGCCATGAGTGGCCGTGGGGTTGTGAACCCGTGTCTTTACTGTTGGTGGTTTGAGTGGCCGTGAGTGCCCCTGGGGTTGTTGAGCCCATGAGTTACTATTGGTGTGTCTTTGGCGGCCATGAGAGCCCGTGTTTGACTGTTGAGTCTTGGGTGTCCATGCGAGCCCGTGTTTGACTGTTGAGTCTTGGGTGGCCATGAGAGCCCGTGTTTGACTGTTGAGTCTTGGGTGGCCATGAGAGCCCGTGTTTGACTGTTGAGTCTTGGGTGGCCATGAGAGCCGTGTTTGACTGTTGGTGTCTAGGGAGGTCGTGTGTGCCCGTGGGGTTGTTGAACCTGTGTCTTTATCGTTGGTGTGTCTTGAGAGGCCGTGAGTGCCCGTGGGGTTGTTGAGCCGTGAGTTACTGTTGGTGTGTCTTGGGAGGCCGTGAGTGCCTGTGGGGCTGTTGAGTCCGTGTTTTATGGTTGGTGTCTTGGGTGGCCATGAGTGCCTGTGGAGTGCTGAACCTGTGTTGTTGCTGTTTGTTGAACTTGCTTGTGATTGTAATTGTGGTTACCTGAGTGAGAGAGGTTACTGAGACAGGTCGACCGCCTGGCCCGACTTTGTGTCGGGGAAGCGCGTGAGTGAGGGAAGTTGTAAGACAAGTCGACCGCCTGGACCGACTGGGATCGGAAAGGGCGAGGGATAGAGAAGTTGTAAGACAGGTCGACCGCCTGGACCGACTGGGATCGAAAAGGGCGAAGGACAGAGAGGTTACTGAGACAGGTCGACCGCCTGGCCCGACTAAGATCGGAAAGGGCGAGAAACAGAAATGGGTACTGAGCAGCTGGTATGCGATCCTTTGTGATCTTGTTTGGTGTGCGATCCTTTGTGATCTTGATTGGTGTGGAGTATTTATCTGTCATGTCTTTGTAGGAGGTCGTCAATGGTTGTGTCGGGTCCACTTTATGTGTCAGAGCGTTGAGTTGGTCAAGGAAGGTAACAGTGGGTGTATGTTCAGTCAGAGTACTTGGGTTGGGGACAGTGTCCCCCGGTGTTGACTTTATTATTGGTGTTACCGACATTGTCTGCTAATTATGTCGTGGTTGGTCTGTTATCCGTGGTGGTGAGCGAACGCTCACCCCTAGTTGCTTTTCCTACAAGTACCGGTCGCAGGTGGGACTAGGTGAGCTCTCGAGGCTTGTGGAGCTAGGAGCGGAGTCCGGGTTTTTGTCTTTTGAGTCTAGTGACGGATACCTTGTACTTTTGTCCACTTGTTGGGACGTGTTTTAAGTTGTAAATATTATTATTTTGATAACTAAATGGTAATTCAAAGTATTTATTCAAAACATGTTTTATTGTTTTAAAAATGTTCGCGTCCCTAGTTCGGTTTTACTGAAATTGGGGCGTGACAGTGTTTTACCGTTGGTGTCTTGGGTGGCCATGAGTGCCCGTTGGGTTCTTGAACCCGTGTTTTATCGTTGGTGTTTTAGGTGGCCATGAGTGCCCGTGGGGTTGTTGAACTCGTGTTTTACCGTTGGTGTTTTGGGTGGCCATGAGTGCCCGTGGGGTTGTTGAACCCGTGTTTTACCGTTGGTGTCTTGGGTGGCCATAAGTGCCTGTGGAGTGTTAAATTAGTGTTGTTGCTGTTGTTGAACATTGCTTGTGATTGTGGTTACCTGGGGCTGGTGAGTGACAGGTCGACAGCCTGATCCGACTTTGTGTCGGGAAAAGTGCGACAGGTCGACCGCCTGATCCAACCGTCGTGTTGGGAAAAGTGCGACAGGTTGACAGCCTGATCCGATTAGGTGTCGGGAAAAGTGCAACAGGTCGACACCCTGATCCAACCGTCGTGTTGGGAAAAGTGCGACATGTCGGTCGCCTGATCCAACCGTCGTGTTGGGAAAAGGGCAGGGGGTTACTGAGCAGCTGGAGTGCGATCCATTGCGATCTTGTTTGGTGTGCGATCCTTTGTGATCTTGGGTGTTGCGTGGTTATCTTTCGTGTCCTTGGAGGAAGTCGTAATCGTTGTGTCTGGTCTACATTACGTGTCCGAGCGTTGAGTCGGTTGAGGAAAGTAACAGTTTGTGTGTCAGTCGGGTTACTTGAGTTTGGGGATAGTAGTCCCCGGTGTTGGGTTGTTGTTGGTGTTACCGACATCGTCTGCTAGTATGTCGTAGTCAGTCTGTTATCCGTGGTGGTGAGCGAACGCTCACCCCTAGCTGCTAATTTCCTACAGGTACTGGTCGCGGGACGGACTAGATGAGCTCTCGAAGCTTGAAGAGCTAGGAGCGGGAGTCCGGGTTTCCTTTTGAGTCTAGCGACGTACGCCTTGTATTTTTCCGCTTGTTGGGACGTACTTTTGAGTTGTAAATTACTATTTTGTTTAACTATATGGTGGTTTTAAAGCGATTTATTTAAAAGGTCTGAAAATGTTTTATTGTCTTAAACGTTCGCGTTCCGGGTTCGGTTCTACTGAATTTGGGGCGTGACAGGTCTCGTGAAGCTCAAGTACTGAAGGCTGCCAACTAGCGTACGATAGTCAAGAGGAATAGAGATCGGAGAGCCCTTATTGCGAAGGAGTGGCGGCGAGGAAGCCATTGGTGTTGAAACAGGTTTGCAACACCAATGGAAGCTTTACGCAATAAATCCTTAATATACTTCTTCTGGGACAAGAATGCGCCATCAGAGGTACGAAACACCTCTACACCAAGAAAATAAGACAACGAACCAAGGTCTTTTAGAGAGAATCTATCCGCCAGCTTACAAATTAGATCTTGGACCGAGGATGACGAGCTACCTGTGACAATAATATCATCAACATACACGAGAACATATATAGTAGTGAGATTAGTATGGTATGTAAACAACGATGCACCCGAAACGGAGTTGGCGAATCCCAGGGAAATGAGATAGGTTCGAAGCTCATTATACCTAGCCCTTGGGGCTTGCTTTAAGCCGTATATTGCCTTGTTCAGTTTACATATGTGATCTGGGTAGGAGGGATTGACAAAGCCTGGTGGTTATTCCATATAGACTTCCTCAGCTAGAGAACCCTGTAAGAAGGCATTGTTAACATCCAATTGATTTAACAACCACCCGTTTGTCATAGCAATAGTAAGAATAAGACGAATGGTCACATGCTTAATAACTGGACTGAACATCTCAGTATAGTCCCAGCCTGGATGTTAATGAAATCCTTTAGCAACAAGACGGGCTTTGAAGCAATCTATAGTACCATCCGGTTTTTCCTTAACTCGAAATACCCACTTGCAACCAACTAGGTTCTGATTAGAAGAAGCTGGGACCAGTGTCCACGTGCCATTGGACTGAAGAGCGTCAAACTCCCTCTGCATCGCCGCACGCCAATCTGGATGTTTCAATGCTTGAGTAATTGTCCTTGGTATGTCTGGCAAGGAAGTAGAGACAAGAAGGTTAAGTTTCTGGATCGGTTTGGAAATATTGCTACGTGATCTGGTGGTAGGACCGGGTCTTTTGTGGTTTAGGCGGTCTAGGGGGTTCAATATTGGGGTAGGGAGAGGGACAAAATGGATGGGAGACGTTAGCGTAGTTTCGGGACCAGTTGTGGATGAAGGGGAGTCAGGGGAAGAGGAAGGGCGATCAATAGTAGGACTAGTCGTGGTAGGTTGGGCCGCAGATATTTCAGATGAAGGATTGGGTGTCGAGTGAGGCAAGGTGATAGGAAATGTAAAGCGGACCCACTCCTCTGGTAGAACAGCATTAGGTGCATTTGATTTGCCGAAGGCGCGATATGGGAATTCCGACTCCACAAAACGAACATGGCGTGAGGAGTAGAGACGCTTCGTCGTCGGATCAAGAAAAAGATACGCACTTTGAGTGTTGGAATAATCTACAAACACACACATAGCATACCTCATAGCAATTTTATGGTTAGCATAGGGTTGTAACCAAGGAAAACACATACATCCGAAACTCTTAAATTTCTCATATGTGGGATGAGTTTTAGTGAAACGGAAATAAGGAGTGTCATTCTGAAGGACATGAGTAGGAAGAAGATTCATGAGATAAACCGCAGTGGAGAAAGCATGAGGCCAATGATCCAAGGCGTCCCCGAGTAATCGAGTAGAGAGAGACCGGTCTCAACTATATGACAGTGACGACGCTCTGAAAGACCGTTGTGCTCCGGTGTATGAGGAGGCGATGTATAATGAGTAATTCCATGATCGCTGAGAAAAGAGTTTAAAGCATCATATTCACCGCCATTGTCAGTAAACAAAATTTTTATCGAATTGGAAAATAAATTTTCAACGAGGGCCTTGAACTTGACAAAAATAGCGCGTGTACCAGACTTGCGTTTCAGGGGATACATCCAAACATATCGAGTAAAGTGATAAAAAAACACAATAATATTTCAAGCCATCATAAGAGAGGACCGGGGATGTCCAAATATCACTGAATATAATCTCAAGCTGGTAAGAAGAAGTAATACTGGACGAATAAAAAGGAAGTTTGTGACTTTTACTTGTAAAACAAGACGAACATGAAGAATGTAAGTGCTTATTCGAGCATAAGTTATGAACTTTATCGATCAAATTAAAAGTGACTTTGGATGGATGTCCCAACTTGTGGTGCCACGAGGTAGAGGAAGAAACTTGACTTTGATGAACAGAAGGTGCAGAAGAAGGCCACACGTACATTCCATTGATACACGGGCCTTTAAGAAGTGTCCTCCCTGTATGAATGTCCTTCACGATAAAACAAGATGGTAAGAATTCAATTGCAGAATGATTTTGTTTGGTAAATTGGGAAACTAAGATAATGTTCTTAGTAACGCAAAGAACATTTGAAAGCGGAAAATGAAGGAGTTTAAGAGTTCCAGTATGTGTGATTACGTTACCCTTACCATCACCAACAAACAATGAATCCGGGCCAGTATATGGGTGATGTAGTGCCAAATTGTCCAAGTCTTGTGTGACGTGGTGTGAAGCGCCGCTATCCACAAGACATTCTTGAGAAGAGGAATTGATGTTAGCCGTGTGAGCCTGCAGCTGAGAGGTGGCAACAGTAGGGAACCGGGCTGAGGACGGAGGCTGAAGGCCAGGATGCTGCGACTTGAAGGTAGGACAGTGGGTTATGACATGTCCTAGCTCCTTGAACCATTGACAACAACCCTTGAACGGCTTGCCACTAGAGAAGGGACATGAGTTGGTAACTGGTGGATGAGGACGCAAATTTGTAGGTGAGGGTGCCGGATATGACCAAGGATGTTGTTGAACACCAGATGGGCGATAACGGTTTCGTGTAGAGCGAGCCTGAGCCGACAAAGCAGTGACCGGGGACGAAATGGCAGCACCTTCTAACCTGAGACACAATTCATGATTGATTAATTTGTCATGAAGCTCATCAAAAGAGATAGGTGTATCCCTAGCATTGACGCCATCCACAACATATTTGTAAGAGTCATCAAACCCTTGTAAAATAATATCAGTGAGGTCCTCTTGATGAAGAAGAGAACCAATCGAAGCAAGGACATCAGCAATGCCTTTAACAGAATGCATAAAATCTGAGATGGAGAGAGTCCGTTTTTTGTTGTAGATTTGAGCTTAGCCTTAAGCTGATTAATGTGCTCGCGGGATGGACGAGCATAGGTGTTTTGTAATAAATTCCATACCTCATGAGAGTATTGAGTTTGAGTTACCAGGCTAGCCACCGAAAGCGATAGAGTGCCGAGAAGTGCACCATAAATGAGTTGATCTTGTCGCTTCCAAGTCATGAAAGCCGGATTGGGTACCTGGCTAGGTGGTGTTGCTGAGTTTGCTATTGTAGCAGCAGGCATCTTGTGTGAACCATCAACGAACTGAAATAGATCGTAGCCTTCGAGGACAGCTTGAACTTGCAGCTTCCAGGTAATGTAGTTCGATGGAGTGAGCTTGATAATGTTGGACAAAATGATGTGGGTAAAAGGTTGAGAAGGTTCATGTAGGTTTTGTAACACAGAACCAGTTTCGGCAGCCATTGAAAGAGACAGAACAAAAGCAGAGAGAAAGTGTGGTGGTGGGTAGAAAGTAAAATATGTGAAGGAGAGTAGATAAGGAGAAAAAGCAACTGAGTGGAAGTTTTCCTTATGACAGTCAATTTGCAAAAGAAAAAGTGACTTGTGTCAGGAAAAGACTTGTTGTGACTTGTGGTTTTGGGAAAAGAAAATGGTTTTGTGAAAGAAAAGAGGTGGTTTTGTGAAGAAAAACAAGCAAAATGTGGCTGAAAAAGTTTGTTGAAAAAGAAGCGGTGGTCAAACCTAAAAAAGCTCTGATACCATATAATGTTTGAATTAGAAAGTATTGTGTCTTTCATTAATACATGGATAGATATATATACAAGAGAGAGTACCGAAAATAGAGAGATAATAGGGAGTTGGTGCCTATTATATCTCCACTAACCACATGACTAACTAACTCAGTTAATGCCTAAAATATCTGTGACCAAGTCATAGTTGACTAAAGACTACGTGGGAGTCTTAACACCTCCATCCTCGAAATCCAACGACGACGAGCTTCTTTATCCTTCATCTTCGAAACCCAACATCAACGAGCTTCTCCATCTCGCATCTCCGAAACCCAGGCATCGACGAGCTCTTCCATCTGTTAGTGTCTTCCCCTTTCAACCCAGATGTCGGTCCGGAGAGGGCGAGGCAAGATTTACATTTACGAAAGGGAGATGAAAAAGTTCGGATTTTTATTTTGCACTTGAGGTTTGGGGAATCGAGGGCTTGAGATTGTTTGGGGGTGAAATAGTTTGGATTTTAATTTTTCAATTTCGTGTTAAACCTTAATAGTCTGCAATTTCGATTTTGTCGTAGTTCTGCAATTTCAGTTTGAAACTGATTTCTTTAATTCGTGAATGTTCTGGACTCAAAAGATATTGGGTCAAAAAAAAGATTTAAGGAAAATAAGATGAAAGAACACAAAATGAAGTTTCAAAAAATTATAAAAAAATATTGAAAAATAATAAAATTATAAAAAATAAAATTTGGAATTTAATACAAACAAATTAAGGGTTAATGATATGTTATATAATTTAAATATTAGTAAATGATTAATGAATTAATGATGAGTAAGGGTATAATGGTCTTTCAACTCAATATCAAAACTTAGTTCAAATGCAAAAGGGCATGATGGTCATTTCATGTTCTACCGTTAGTTTTTCTTAATAGAATCGCGTGACCAGTAGTTTAGGTACTGTATACATGATTTTGAAATGTTAGGTAGTGTAGTGTTCGTGACCAATATTTCAGAGTAAGTTTCAATATTTAACCCAAAATACAATACTATTGAGAACCACTTAAGATAGTGCATAAACCTTGCTTGATCCTATTGGGGGGGGGGGGGGGGGGGACTCATTTCGTATGAAGGAGAAATAATATTATGGGGATAACAATATTGTATCAGGGACCCCTCCCGGGTACGATCCTTGAAGCTTAGGATCTCACTCATTCCGCCTAACGAGGATGCTTCCCAGCTCTCGCCAGTTTTTCTCGTGGTTCCCCAAACGAACCTCTGTTTGTCCTCATTGGCCTTGGAACAATGGACGATCCACTCGAAGACTGGCCGATCTCGCATGTTCTCCAGCCTGGATCTCCAACCCTATCATTGTACCTCTTATGTTAGGTATAATGTTTGGGTGTACAATTGGCCCCCTTCCCCGAGATAAGGGGTCCTTAGGTACTATGTCTAGGTTAAAGCCGCAAAACCCGGTGGGATCGACGGTTTCATGCTAGCCTCCTAGTCGGTAGCATAGCTCTTCCCTGACTTATCTGTCCTAAACTCCAAGATAGACATATCAAAACCGATGAATGCCCAACATCTCCCTATCATACTCTTGCGCTACATGTCCAATCTTGGAGCAATTGAAGTAGACTTCAGAAAACTTGGTGTAGGTCAGAGACACTCGGACCATATCCTAAAAATCATGGACCCTCAGTAGTAATGATCTGTGCATGAGAAGATCCAATGCATGCCAGTATCGCACCTTGATCGCCCCTCCCCAACAAACTCCACATTGATTGCACCGGACATCCACGCATTCTCTCAATGTTGCCCCGATCGTTTGTCCTATCTCTTTCGTTCGAACCAAGGATGGTAAAACCTTACCATGGACCTACAACTACAAGTGGCCCAACGAGGGAAGATCCCGTGCCAGTGGGTCGACGTCGCCTAGAAGAAGCGGTCAACCATCGAAATACCAAGTTTTGTTTCTTCGAACCCAGTCCCGAGCCTCCTGGTTCTCAAAATAGAATGCAAAAACTCCAGGCTCGACGTCCTTGAGCACTAGTCCTGATGCCGATTGACTCCATGCATTGGTGATGATGCGCAACATGAAGTCCTTTTGGAGATGCCGCGACGTCAGGAGCTTCCTGATCATACCGAACGTCTAACGAGCCAAGATGGTTGGATCCACTAGGGTGAAAGGAACCACCACCTCCATGTCTTCCTCCTCTATAAGGGAGCAGGATGAGAGTCCCTCCTAAAGAACGACTATCGAAGACAACAACAAAAGTAGAGGTTGTCGCATGGTAGGGATTGATGGGGCTGGAGAGGCCATGGTTGTTGGGGACCCCAATGATCCATGCCCCAGTGGTTGGAGGGCTCCCGTTCCATCCTTAGCCGATGCAACACTAATAAGGGATGAGGCGATCACGATCAGACCACACACATGGCGACCACACCGTCTTCTTCATAAACTTAGGACCGTCCAGAATGTGGATGGTAGGAGGCGGCGTGGGATTTCTTGGTAGGGGATTTAGGGTTACCCCCTTAACGCGATGTCCCCTCTTTGGTTTCGAGGACAACAACTCCAGGAGGGTTCTCCCCGGGGAGAAGGCCACAATAGAAAAAGTCATCAAGGGGGTGTTGACGACGGCGGTGGGATCCAACGTAGGTGGTGGTTGCGGGTTGGATGGCTTAGGATTCTACTTCCTCTGTTCCTTTAAAGGGCTGAGCACATCATGTGTTGGGCATGAGGGCATGACCAAACCGACATACCCAAGCTCTTTCATTGGCGAAGACGGAGATGCAACAGAGTTCTGTAGTAGAGCAGGCGATGGTGACATGATAAAAGAAAGGTTAGGCAAGCTAGGGTAGGGCACACGTCAGAGTGTGAAAGATTTAAATATTTTCCGTAACAGAGATCCCTTAATACTATTGTTATGTAGTTTTTTTTTGAAAATCTATGCTTCATAATATAATATATTTGTTTCATATATTATTATAACTTTAAATTTATGTTTTTTATAATTTAAAATTTATGTTCTTGAAATATTTTAGGGTAAATATACCCTCATAACAATTAGTCTAAAGCGACAAAATAAATGGTATATGAAAAGATATGAATCACGATTGTCCAAAATAGAATATATTAATTTAACAACTTGTGCTAAATAATTTATATGTATTATAGCTTTATACAAACCCGTCTTCATATGCAAAATACAAATTCATTTGAACCTATCATTCTCACGTCAGTATCTAGATAAAAAAAAATTTCTTGATAAGTTTACTAATTTAATCATTCCCGCTTCGTTTCAACTCCGATTTGTTTTGTTCTTGGACCAATATTTTTTTTCCAAGGGATATATATCAAGACCAGTGTTGAATATATTTTAAAGCACATATAATAATAAACAATCAAGGGTTACTATACGTCCAATATGTTTTGTAGATCGTATGGAAATGGTTTGCAAACCTATAAGAATGATTTGTAAATCCTAAGAAAATGGTTTGACATTGCATACCTATAAATTATAATAATGACTTATAAATCCTAAGAAAATGGTTTGACATCCGTCATTCCATACTTTCTAAAACTATGTTCTTAAAATGATAGGTTTTACAAACCATATTTTTGGGATTTACAAACCTTTTTTTTAGCTTTGACAAAACATTTTTTGTAACACATCGCCGTCCCACACATGACCCCACGCGCGGCGATGTTAGGTCTGCAGCCCAATACACCCCAACCCCTCAGGTGTACTGTCCACAGAAAAATACCAACCTAGGTTGTTGGTGAGACTTGAACCCAAGACCTCACCCTTTATAGCATTTCCTTGAGTGATGTTAGGTCTGCAGCTCAATTGGTGATTGTATCACTCAAGGAAATGCTATAAAGGGTGAGGTCTTGGGTTCAAGTCTCACCAACAACCTAGGTTGGTATTTTTCTGTGGACAGTACACCTGAGGGGTTGGGGTGTATTGGGCTGCAGACCTAACATCGCCGCGCGTGGGGCCCTGTGTGGGACGGCGGGGTGTTACATTTTTTAGGATAAGTTCCAATACAATCTGAAAGTTGTATGAAAACAGTATGCAAAAGCTATAAGAATAGTTTGTAAATCCTACGGAAATGGTTTGACATCCGTCATTCCCTAAACTGTAAATGTTACACCCTAAATTTTAAATCCCAAATGCTACCCCATAAATGTTAAACCCCAAATGCTACGTCCTAAATACATTTGTAACTAAGATGCTACAGTCAAGGGTTCATCTAATTTTCATGGTTGGTTGTTAGTCTGTTAACACTTAACATCAAGACCCTTAGTGTTACATCGAAAACATAACTTTTATTGGAAAATGTACTTACTAATTGCAAGGTAAAGAAACACCATTGACCGATACTAGCTTTCACAATACACACTAGACATACTGACATAATATATATAAAAACAAGTTTTGGTACATGGAATCAATCTCAATCCATATTCCATATAGTATATAGTACATCTACAATAAAATTCACAATAATAGCTTGCCTATCCTAGATCCCTACAACAATGGACATGGAAGTTTTTTTCTTCACATCTACAACTTTGTTAGGTTTCATCTCCTTCACCAAGTACTTCCTCTATTTTTTTTGATGGGTACGAGTCTTGAACTTGAGACCTCCTAGGAACCTTAAACATTACGGTCATTGGGTTGGCTGTCATCACTGGCTCCACATATGACATCGGAAAAATCTCTAGCCTATGAACTAGAATCAAAGGGTCTTCACCTTGTCTTGGTGGGTCGAAACCCAACGAAACTTGAATATATTTCGAATTCAACCTATAAAAGATTTAAGAGGAAGGTTTGAGTCAGGATTGTGGTTATTGATTTTTCAAAGTCTAGTGGGGATGAAATCTACAAGGCCATGAAGGAAGGGATCAAAGAGGTGGATGTTGGTATTTAGGTAAATTGTGTAGGTGTAGCTTACCCGTATTCACGTTACCATACAATTGAAGTCCCTTTGATGTTTCTATGTCAAGTATGAGAGAAAGAAAGTCAAAAGGGAGACACGATACTTTCTAATCCAGGTGATGATTCTCTGGAAGTTTATTGCCTTACATATATAGAGCTAAGACAATTAAAGCACAATGAAAGCCATAATGGCAGTTACATCTTCCTACAATTGAAACTAATTGAAAGGAAATAAAAACACAAAACGGTAACAACGGAAAGGAAATAATACTCCATCTTAACTGAGACTTAATTGCTCCATAAACTTGCTAAGGACAAGATTAGCGTTGGCCAATTTCTGACAATGCCTCCCTTAATCTTGTTCTTCTTGTTTTGATTCCTTGATACCCAATCTTCCCCGCATCTCTGTAAATTTGTTCCTTCCCAAAGGCTTAGTTAGGATATCAGCCTTTTGATTCTCTGACCTCACGAATTCAACTTCAATCTTCCTAGTCTCAACACACTCTCTTATGAAATGATACTTAGTATCGATGTGCTTGCTCCGATTGTGATGAACAGGATTCTTGCTAAGTTGAATTGCTGACTTGTTGTCAATCCTTAATTCAACACTTTCAGCATCTTTCTTCAATAATACACCAAGTAACTGAGCCAACCAAACACCTTGACAAGTTGCCGCCGCTGCTGCAATATACTCGGCCTCGCACGACGATAACGCTACAATCTTTTGCTTCTGTGAGGTCCAACTAATTAAGCTTGTTCCCAGAAAATACAAAAACCCAGAAGTACTCTTTCGATCATCAATGTCACCTGCCAAATCACTATCACAATACCCGATTAGCTTCAATTCAACATTTGATCTTTCATACGTTAGACCGAGTCCGATTGTTCCCTTCACATATCTTAATATTTGTTTTACTGCTGCAAAATGACTTGACATTGGGGCCTCCATGAACCTGCTCACGTAGCCAACAGACAAGGCTAAATCTGGCCTTGTATTCACCAAATATCTTAAGCTCCCCACTAAGCTACGATATTTGGTAGCGTCTGTTGCATCTCCACCCTCCTTTTTGCTCAACTTCAATTTTGTATCCATAGGGATTTGACATGGATTACAGTCCTCCAATCCTGCATTGCTCAAGATTCTTTTTGCATATCCGGACTGACACAGCTGAACTCCATTTTTTGACTGTCCCACTTCGATCCCCAAATAATATGTCAGCAAACCCAAATCGCTCATCAGGAAGGTGTCCTTCATTTGAGCTTTGAATATAGAAATGTCACTGACATTTGAACCAATAATTATGAGATCATCTACATAGACTCCCACGATCAGTATTGAGTCACCTTCAGGCTTTGTGTAACCGGCATGCTCGAGTTTACTTTTCAAGAAACCAAGCGATTCAAGAGCTTTATCAAGCTTTGAATTCCAAGCTCGCCGGGCTTGCCTCAGACCATATAGAGCTTTCTTCAACTTCAAAACAGAGCATGGGTTAGACTTGTTGATAAAACCAAATGGTTGATAAACATATACCTCCTCCAATAAGTCACCGTTTAAAAACGCAGACTTGACATCCATGTGGTGGATTTCCCAACCATTGTGCGCTGCTATTGCAAGAAGCATTCTCACGGTTTCAAGGCGAGCAACAGGCGCATAGACTTCATCAAAATCAACTCCTTCCCGTTGCACATAACCTTTTGCTACCAATCTGGCCTTGTGTTTGACTATCTTCCCTTCCGAGTCTTTTTTCACCTTAAAAATCCATTTGAGCCCAATGGTCTTCTGACCTGCAGGTAATTGGGTTAGTTCCCATGTGTCATTGCTAGTAATAGAGGCCATCTCCTCTTCCATAGCTCTCCTCCAATTTTCGTCTGACATTGCTTCATTTGGATTTTTTGGTTCTTCTGATGACAAAAAACAAAGCATGTTAGTCTCTGTTTCTATTGGAACAGTCTCTTCATAAATCTCCCGGAGTGATCGTTCTTTACGCGGTGCTTCAGATTCAGGAGAGCTAATGCCTGCTTCAGGTTCATTGACTTCAGGACCAACACTTTGTTCTGCACCCATTTGTTCGTCAAAATTTTCCCAATTGACTGAAAAAATTTCACGAACCTCTTCTTTTCCTTTAGCCTTCCAATCCCAAGCCCTTCCTTCATCAAAAATAGCATCACGACTCACAACCAATTTTCTTGTAATTGGATTGTAAAACCGGTAAGCTTTGGAACCATATTCATATCCGATAAAAATGACAAGCACACTTCTATCTTCGAGCTTCTTAAGGAAAGGATCGGTTACCTTGATGTGAGCAACGCTACCAAAGACTCGTAAGTGATGAATTTTTGGCTTCTTTTGATACAAAGCCTCATAAGGTGTTCTTCCCGTTAGACTTTTAGTCACGGACCTGTTCAACAAATATACCGCCGTAGTGACCGCTTCACCCCATAATTCTCCAGGAACGCCTTTGTTCTTCAGCAAGCATCTGGCAGTACCAAGCACCGTTTGATTTCTCCTCTCCGCTACTCCGTTTTGTTGTGGAGATCTTGGGGCGGTCAGATTGTGTTTGATACCCTGCTCATCACAGAATTGATTGAAATCTCCAGAAACAAATTCACCTCCGCGATCGGTCCGAAGAGATATCAACCTTTTCCGAGCTTCTTTCTCTATCTTGATTACAAACTTTTTGAATTCTGAGAGGGCTTGGTCCTTGCTTTTTAACAACATTAACCACATGAACCGTGAGAAATCATCTACAATTAAGAGGAAATATTTGTTACCCGATATTGTCTCCGGTGTAATTGGCCCGCACAAATCAACATGTACCAGCTCCAGAGACTCACTTGCTCTGTATTTTGATTCCTTTGGAAATGGGTTCCTCTTCTGTTTTCCCACAAGACACGCTTCACACAATTGTTCAGTGTGAGAAATATAAGGAAGTCCTTCCACCATCTGCATTCTTGACATTTCTTTTAGTGCATTGAAACTGATATGTCCCATCCTATCATGCCAAAGCCAACTTAAATCATTCCCCTTTGCCAACAAACAAACAGGACTTGTACACTTCAATTTGAGAGTGTAAAGTCTGTTCTTTGTTTTCTTCACCTTAGCAAATAGCTTCTTGTTGCGATAAAAAATGCTTAACCACCCATTTTCGAGCACAGTTCTACATCCGGCCTCATCTAGTTGACCCAAGCTAACAATATTATTTTTCAACTTGGGTATGTAATACGCACCTGTCAGAGCTCTATGTTCATTGCTCTCTCCTTGCATCAGAACCGTGCCTCTTCCGTTGATCTCAACGCGTGAGCCGTCCCCGAATTTTACTACTCCTGTCACTTGTTTGTTCAGGCTGGAGAATGGTTTCAGGTTTCCAGTCATGTGGTTGCTGGCGCCTGAGTCAAGGAACCAAATATCACTGCTCATCTTCTGACCTTCACCAAGGTCTGGTATCATGCTGTCTTCGTGCAACATGACCAACTCCTCTCCAATTTTGTGACCCTGTTTAATGGAGGTTATGCCCATTAACAAGGTGGGCTCATCATCTTCAACGTGTTCAGCAACTTTGGATTTATCAGACCTGCGTTGTGGTCTGCCATTACTCCCACGCCAATTTCCTTGGCTTCGGCCTCTTCCTCTTCCACCACTTCGATTTTCATGGGCAGCCATAGACTCCCACTGAGCTCGTGTGAGAAGCAATTGTTCCTCCTCTTTTTCTTGTTTCCGGGTTTTCATAGAGGCTTCAAACGCTCGCAACCTCCCTATTGCCTTTGCAATCGTCATAGAACTCATGTCTCCCCATTGTTGGATAGTACCGACAATAGGAAGAAATGAATCTGGCACCGAGCTAAACATTTTCTCCACAAGAGTTCTATCAGAAATATCATGTCCAAGTGTACGCATCTCACTCACAGAATTTGTTAGTTTCAAAGCAAATTCAGAGATGGTTTCATTGTCACGCATGACTAACCTGTCGAAGCTCCTCTTCAACACCATAACATTGGCGGCTCTCACTCTTTCTTCGCCAACATGCATTGATTTCAGGGCATCCCATGCCATTTTTGCAGTCTTCTTAGCTGTAATAGTCATCATAATAGCATCAGGATTTGATTGAGATATGACCGCCAAGGCTCCTTGCTCTGCATCCTCTGATGCATCTCCTTCCACAGCTGCCCACACTCCAAGCAATTTCATCAAGATCTCCATCTTGATAGCCCAAACACCATAATTTCCATCCGTCAACATAAGGTAGACGACAGGTACTCCATTTTTTTCTTGAGGCCGAGCTCCTCCTGAGCTTCCTGCTAAGTCTTTCTGTGGGGTAAAATCAGCCATTGATCACCAAAGCTCTGATACCAATTGAAGTCCCTTTGATGTTTCTATGTCAAGTATGAGAGAAAGAAAGTCAAAAGGGAGACACGATACTTTCTAATCCAGGTGATGATTCTCTGGAAGTTTATTGCCTTACATATATAGAGCTAAGACAATTAAAGCACAATGAAAGCCATAATGGCAGTTACATCTTCCTACAATTGAAACTAATTGAAAGGAAATAAAAACACAAAACGGTAACAACGGAAAGGAAATAATACTCCATCTTAACTGAGACTTAATTGCTCCATAAACTTGCTAAGGACAAGATTAGCGTTGGCCAATTTCTGACAACAATGCTAGGTGACTTATAGTCAGCTAGGTGACTATAAGCAACTACATGGGTCACGAGGTCGGTGCTTCCTGGTATGCTCGATAAGATGAAAGGTGCGATTGTTGATGCTGGTTCTGCTTCATCAATTTAGAAGTTCATTCCACATGAACTGAACTGTGCTGTTTTTGATGTCTTGAAGACATCATTTAACTTGGTTCATTGTGTTTGTTGATGGTCTGTGTATCTTTATTAGCGGTATCTAGCGATGTTGTCAAGATGCATCTCCATGGAATACAAGCGACATGGAATCGATATATAATGCTAGGTTCTTGTTCTTTCATATCTCACACATCCATAAACCATTCTTACCGGATCCAAATACCATTCTTATGAGATCCGCAAACCATTATGACCATATTGACAAACCACGTCACACGATTTACATACCATATTGGACATATCATTCATTTGATTTTTCATGCTTTAAAATATATTCAATATATATCTTGATAGATATCAATTGAAAAAATAAAAATGTTGGTGTAAGAACGAAAGAAATCGAAGCGAGAATGATTAAATTAGTAAATTTGGTAAAACAAAAAAAGGATGTTGACAAGTGGCACGTTTTTGAGTGAATATAATATGATGATAATACAATATTACCATTGTTAGTTGAAAAAAATGGCGGGTGAGGATGAAAAATCCAATTAATTACAATCCATGTCATCAATAAATTTTTAATCTCATCAATTTATTATCCCAATCCACGCTAAAATGGGGAGTGCGCTGAGAGAAGAGGGAGAACTGGGAGAGGAGGAATATGAGATCTTCAGATCGCAGCCGTCTCCGCTGTATCATGATGTGCTGGTAGAGGGGAAGACGACGCGCAAGCTGGCTTCACAGGTGACAAGACCGACATCAAATGAAACTGATGATGAGCCAAGGAAAAAACCCCATGAAAGAAGAAGGGAACCGGCAAGGACACGAAGTCAGTCAACACTTCAGCTCTTTGTTTGTAACATACCGAAGGCGGCTCGTGAACGGTGGCTACTCAGGACCTTTGAAACCTTTAGGAGAGTAGAGATGAGTTATCTGAGTAGAAGGCCAAACAAAACGGGAGAGTATTTTGGGTTTATCACTGCATGAACAGAGGAAGAAGGTAGATCCATGATTAATGGGTTGAATGACAAGGTTTTTAGTGGCAGAAAATTACTGGTAGTAAAGGCGTGACAAAAAGCTCAACCTAAGGAAGTCGATTTGATTAAGGCGACGATCCCACAAAAGAATGGAGGTGAAGCTGGCATTGTTGAAGGAACCTGCGTTGTAGAGAACATATCCATGGCGAAAGAGGGAGCCTTGACTCTGTCACTCTCAAATCAATCAGCCTCAACTATCCGGACGGAAATGGAGAAGGAAGGTGTAAGGAAGGTGGACATTAGAGACTTTGGCAACAGAGTGTTCTTAATCTCTGCGCCAAACTCAGAATTCGGTGACTTACTGTAGGAACAAAATGGTTATGTTTACAAAGATGGTTCCAAATCCTAGAAAACAAGGGAGACCGAGTTCTTCAAGGGGGTTTTTTCCAATGGATCGCAGTAGAAGGCATCCCCTTCCATGGATGGTGCTCCAGAACTTTTGAAGCGATAGGTAAAAGATTGGGAAGCCTAATCTTGGTAGCAAGAGAAGGAAATACAAACACCACTTTCGGAAAGGCCTTCATGCTCATTCACAGTCATCAAAAATTAAGGCATCCATTCTACGCATCCGAATTGACGATGAGTTGTTCAATCTGGAATGGGAGACGGTGGAAGCGAATACAGTTCCGATCATCGTCTCGCCGAAGGAGGAAAAGGAAAGCCACCAAATGGGGGGATTCACTCCGGGATTTTCTCGCAGCGAGGATCACTTTCCATCCCTGGAACAACCAGTTGGAAAATCAACGCCGAAAAATCTGGTAATCACACTGAGCAAAAATCCTTCAATTTCCAATTTGACCTCAGCTCCAGTATTGGGCCAAAACTGTTGGGCCGAGCGAAGTCCAGGAATTTCGCGTGATATACAAGGCAACTATTTTCACCGGAAGAACAGAAAGAGGGGAAACAATCAAAAGACGATTTCTTATCAAATTAAGGCTAGGATTTTTGAGTTGAGTAAGGGGGATGAAAGAAACAGGAAAGTTTTGGATTATGTCAAAAAAGTAGGAGTCAAAGCGATCGCATCGGGGGACTTGGTGATTGATCAGTTCAAAAATTTGGATGTGGAATTAGAAAAGAAATATCCTTCAGACGAAGACGATGGGAGCGAGTATGAAGGAATGTGGGGCGACAACGTAGACGGCACCCTTCTTGGGGCCGAATCCGACCTAAATTGAAGCATGGTGAAACTCCTCTCGTGGAATGTGAGAGGGGCAAATTCCCTTCACAAGAGGAGAAGTGTGCGGGGGGTAATAGTCAAAGAAAACCCCGATTGTGTGTTCCTACAGGAAAAAAAGTTATCAGAGTGGAGCCCAAAGTTTTTGAGAAGTTGCGGTTTCACACACGATTGGAGTCATCTGCATGTAGCAGCAGATGGAGCTTCTGGTGGCACTGGTATTCTTTGGAAACACTATGTTTTTGAGCTGGAAGAGCATTCTGAAGTTCTAAATTGTTTGGTATGGAGTGGTAATATGGTTGCAAATGGTGATCATGTTGATCTTATTAATGTTTATGCCCCAAAGACTTTGAGGGAGAGAAGTTGCGTTGGGTAGAGTAATCTCCAACATAAAAGAGGCGGTTATAGTAGCCGATGACTTCAATGCGGTACGATCGGAATCAGAGAGAAGACATGCAACCACTTCGGCCGGTGACTGTAGAAGCTTTAATGCTTTCATAACATCGAATTCTTTAGAAGATCTACCATTATTGGGGTGCAAATATACGTGGTACGGAGGTGGGAGCTCGTGAAAGGCTTCTCGACTCTACCGTTTCTTAATCACACCTGAAGCTCTAATGATCCTAGGCCAGGTGTTTCAGAGGGGGCTGCCAAAACTCCTTTCAGACCATAAACCCGTAACCTTAGCGCGCAAGCAAAAAGAGTGGGGACCCAAACCTGTCCGCTTCTTAAAGGCTTGGCTGGGTCATAAATCCTTCGTGGATACGGTGGAAAAATTGTGGACATCTTACTCGTGCAGTGGTTCGGCGCGGTACATGCTTTGTTTTAAATTGAGAAGATTGAGGAGAGACTTACAGGTGTGGAACAAAGAGGTATTCAGACGGATAGACTTCGAGGTGGAAAGCCTAACTAAAGAACTTGAAGCTTTAGACCTCATTTGTGAGGACCGTCCTCTTAGCTCAGAAGAATGTGCTAAACGCAACAATCTAAACTTAGAGCTGGTCTTGAAACACAAAAAACTCTCTAGCATTTGGTGTCAGAAGGCTAGAGCAAATTGGGTTGCACATGGAGACAATTGTTCCCGTTTTTATCACAAACTGGCAAATCTGAAAGCCACACACAAGATTATTGATCAGCTGGAGGGTGATCGTGGTTTGGTGGATGATCCGGACGATGTAAAGGAAGTGGCGGCGAAACACTTTGCTGAACGTTTTGCACTCTCCGCTGGCCAAAGGGTATGTTTACCATCTTTACCGTTCAATCATTTGTCTGTGATTCAACAGGAGGAGTTGGAAGCACTAATTTCCCAGGAAGAAATCAAACAAGCTGTCATGGATTGTGGAGGGGATAAAGCTCCCGGCCCCGATGGGTTTGCTTTGTGCTTCTTCAAATCTTGCTGGAACATAGTAGGGCCGGACGTTGAAGCCTTCATAGACGAATTTCAGAACTCAGCCGTGGTGGGAAAGGGTCTTAACTTAGCGTTCATTGTGCTCATCCCTAAATCCTCCAACCCCATTCGCATGTCGGAGTTCAGACCAATAAGTCTGATTACGGCCCCTTACAAGATATTAGCAAAAGTCCTTGCAAACAGGCTAAAACAGGTGATTGAGGATCTCATTAGCGATTGCCAGAGCGGATTTATGGCGGGGAGACAGTTGGTGGACGAGTATTGATAGTCTCGGAAATTATCCAATTGATTAAAAGATCGAAACAGGAAGCTGTCATATTAAAACTTGATTTCGAGAAAGCGTATGATAAGGTGATGTGGGCCTATTTAGACGAGGTTATGCAGGCAATGGGTTTTGGTAGTCGCTGGTGCGTTTGGATGAAGGGATGTTTCCAAGCTTATGGATCAGTCCTGGTTAACGGCTCACCTATCTCCGGATTTGCTATAGCAAATGGTTTAAGATAGGGCTGCCCACTCTCGCCCTTCATCTTCCTTTTGGCGGCAGAGGGTTTGCACCAGGTGTTGGAGGAAGGATGTCGGGCTGGAAACTTCAGAGGTATCGAATTGGGGAATTCAGGGTTAAGCCTTTCACACCCGCAGTTCGCCGATGACACTATACTCTTTGTCAAGGGTGAGGGCGAGGAATTGAGTAGCTTGAAAAACATCTTGGAAGGTTTCCAATGCATTTCGGGGTTGAAAGTAAATTTTCAGAAGTCGGAGGCGGTGATTTTACATTGCCCATCGTTATGTGCCTCACGGGTGGAGTCCATTCTAGGATGCAAGGTAGGTCAACTTCTTTTGAGATACTTGGGTTTCAGTTTGGGACAGAACCCGAGACTCCTAGCTTTTTGGGAACCAATTTTGGCAAAGTTTAAGGCTTCCTTAAACTTATGGCAAGCCAAGCACCAGAGTTTAGTAGGGAGATTAGTTTTGATAAAATCAACACTCGCTGCTCTGGCGGTTTTTTTACATGTCCCTGTTTCAAGCCCCCAAAAAGGTAATTCGTTCCATGGAAATGTGGCAACGTAAATTCTTATGGCAAAATAGTGTGGCCAGGAGAGCTATCCCCAAGGTTAACTGGAAAAATGTTTGCAAACCTAAAGATGAGGGAGGCCTGGGAATAAGGCGGTTGGAGGAGGTGAATGCAAGCCTTTTGGCCAAGTGGTGGTGGCGTTTTGCAGAAGAAGAAGACAGTTTGTGGAAGAAGGCTATCTGTGCTATTTATGGATGGGATTCGAGGGAGTGGGACTTGTCCACGTTAGACAAGCCCGGAAAGTCCTTTTTGATTCATCACTTAGTCGGGTTAGGTGACGATCCGAGATTCAGCAGTCTTTTTGGCGGCCAGCATGTTCATTGGAAGGTGGGTGATGGGGGGCGAGCAAAGTTTTGGGAAGAGAGGTGGATAGGTGATCGGCCTTTATGCCATAGATTTCCTCGGTTATACAGAGTGGCTCAACTCAAACACAAGTCGGTGTTTGTATTCTGGGTAAACGGATATTGGAAGGTGGAATTCAGAAGAACTCTGTGGCACGGTGAAGGACTATTGGCCAAGGAGCTTTTTTCAATCCTATACCAAGCTCGTCTGCAGGTTGGAGTTTCGGACAAGCTTATTTGGTCGAAATTCCCGAAAGGCCCAAGCACGGCTTCGACATACAGTTTATTGGTCGGTTCTGACCCTGAGAAGCCGATTTGGTCTCGCTTCCTATGGGCGAAAGGTGTGCCTCCAAAGTATTGCACTTTTGTTTGGTTATTGATGCATATAGCGGTTCCAACACTTTCGTTCCTGGAAGGGAGGGGGTGTAGAATATCTTTGAATGCTATGAGATGCTACTTCTGCAAGGACAAGTTTCAGGACCAAAAACATCTCTTTCTTCATTGTGATTTTGCTTGGGTCTTATGGAGAAAAGTTTATAGCTGGTGGAAGGTGACTTGGGTGATGCCCGAAGACGTGTTGGGGTGTTGTTTTCAGTGGGAAGGTCTGCAGGCGAAGTTTTGGTGGAGGGGCTGGGTCATTGTGGGGTATTCTACTTTGTGGAGTATTTGGTTGTGTCGAAATACTGCAGCCTATCAATCCAAAGTGGAGCCATTAGATCTAATTTTCACGAGATTGCAGCAGCACTGCTACGACTTGACGAGGTTTGCAGGTCTTCTATCTACACAGGCCGATTGGGAAATTTGGAAGCTCGACCCCGCAAGTTGTTTGGTGGGCAATCGGACGGTGACACACAAAGCGTTGTCGTGTTTTGCAGGAAGCTCGGTGGGCGAGCCGTAATAGTGGGCTTGCAGACTAGGGTTTTTTTTACTCTTCGTTATCTTTTTTCAGTTATTATCCTTCCCTTTTGGGTGTATTGGATCCCTTTTGTATATGATCTCCATATATGAAATCAATAAAATTCTTGCTTATCAAAAAAAATTATTATCCCAATCCAATGCATCATATTAGTTTGTAGGTTGTAAATATATAGACGATTTGTATCTTTTTAATTAATGCATATCTTGTAATTGATTTTGTAATCAATCATCTCCACCCCCTGAATTTCGTTGGCCATCCGATTTGGGCAACCTACGAACCAATCTGAGCCATAGGATCCCCCCAAAGTGATGTCAGTAGAGCGCACCAGATGCTGACACGTGGCAATTAAATATATAAAACACCGCACCTTATTGTGCAAATTACGAACTCACCAAGTACTGACACGTGGGCGCGCGCGCTGCTGGTGCACGCGCGCACAGTACTGATAGTTTGAATAGCACAGTGCTGATCGTTAGTACAAAAAAGTGCTGATAGTTTACATTTTTACTAAACTATCAGTACTGTGCTTGTAAACTATCAGCACCCACGCGCGCAATGTGGAAGAAGGAGCGGCCGGATGTTGCCCCACGACGAAGAAATAGGGGGAGAGTACCAGATCCTCAACGATCTCTGACCAGAGTGGTTAAAAATTGCGTCCCACGCCGCATCTGATAGGGTACGACGGTGACGACGAAATAAGCAAAAACCAGAGCCACAAAAGAAGACAGGAGGAGCGGGGAAAGAGTGGGAAGAAAGGCCACCGATAACGACAACTCTGTAAAAGGCTTAGGTTTTGAAGCTGCGTTCGAGAGGGAGCGTTTCCTTTTTGAGTTAATAAATGAAATGAGTTGAGTTAGGTTCCATTTTGAGTTTTTTTTATCAACGAAACGAATTTAAATTAAACATCTTTTGAGGTGAAAGAGGTGTATAAAGGCCACACTAAAGACCCAAAAATCCACAGATGGATGATGAAGCTGAAAACTAACAAATGGTTAGGAAAAAAAGCCCAAACATGAGGGCAAGAAAGAAAATTACAACTAAACAAGAACAAGATTAACACTGACAGGGGATGCCATCCAGCTCCTCAAGAGGTCATGAGGTGCAGTGAATAGTCTTCATAAGGATGGAAAGAGTGTAGGAGCAAAGTCTGAGTTTGAGAAGAAAGCCAGCCAAAGTGGATAGGGGGAAGAAGGGTTGATCCGCTAAACTTGATAAGAAACTATGATTTAACTTAAACTTACTAAAGGGTTGAAATGCCACAAAGAAACTGGTGAATCAGAAACACAAGAAAACACTTAGGACTAAGATGGAACTACCCACACTCCAACAGAAGACAACCTAAAACTCAAAAGGATACTACCCACACACCAGGAGACAAGGCATGAAGCCATCCAAAGAAAATCCTACAAGAAATACCAGAGAAAATAGATAAAGGACCTAATCTCTCATCTATAAGGAGCTCCCCTTACCCACACAACCCACAAGCCCCAACCTAGAGGAAAATAGTAGAGAAAAAGGTGAGAGGCAAAGATCTTGGAAGAAGCTTGACTTGACCTGCAAGCAATGTATGTACAATGGAACTAGGAAGACTTGAGCTGCAAGTAACTTATAAAACTCAGTAAAGATGATGAACATAGTCTGGGGAAGGACTTTGATTGATCAAAGGGACTGAATGAGGTCATCTGAAGGATAGTAAGAAAGATGATGGTCTGATTTTCCAGTGATGGCTTTGTGAGCTCCCAAATCCATTTGTATGACATGTTAATGATCTTTTGGAATATTAACTCTGGAGAGAGATGTATTCCTTGAAAGATCAAAAGGATCATACCCAACCAAATTTTCCAACAAGTCGTATAAGCCAACACCCCCATAAATTTCTGAATTCGTGCTTAAAAGAATATTTTCAGGATGAAAATAAAGAGTTAAGTGAGCCTGGTATGGTCCAACTTAAACCCCACCATGATATGACCAAATTCCAGACTAGCCAAGATCTTTGACGAAAAAGAAGTATATGAGGTCAATCCTCAAAATCTTTCCTAACAAGCCAACCAACTAAAAGCAGTAATTTTTGGTAGAATGCCTAGTAACCATAGATTTTTTGTCCATGATAGAATTGGGCAGTGAGGTTGCCTTGCTCTACAAGAAATGAGTATAGCCTCTTGATAGTAAATCCATTTTGATCCTAAATCCAATGCATAGAGCCTTGTTCCTCAAATAAGTGAACTCCTACAAGTATGTTGCATAAGATATCCCACTGTTGGACTTCTCATCCTCTATGGTCTTTTCTGAGATGTGAATTCCAATCACCATCTTCACAAGCCTCTGTCTCTATTATCATTTTTTTTAGAAATCAAGTAGATCATGGGGAATAAAGCTTTAAAAGGAGTGCCCCCACCAAATATCTTTCCAGAAAACACCTTATCCCTATTACCGATTCTCTAGGACAAACCTTTAATACCAAAGTAATATGAGAATCTAAGATGTTTGAGCAGGTCAAGGATATGAGACATAAAACAACAACTTCCCACTTTTATGAATATTAAAAGATCCCATTCATTAGCTTCCCAACCAAATTTAGATCAGATCACCAACTTCCATAAATAATTTCTTTTTAGGAAAAATCTCCACTACCATTTAGCTAATAAGACTATATTCATAAGATTTAAAAAATTTATTCCCAAACCCCCTCCTTCCTCTGATTCACAAACTTTTCCCCAAGTGTGCTTGTATAAAACTCTAACATTAAGCTTGTTATGTTTTAAGAATCTCTTTTACCAGTTTTCATGGCTTTAATTTTTTTTGATCAAAACAAGTAATATTATAAATTAAGTAGCGTTTGCAAAATACAATAATTGACGTGCAAAATGAAAAGTACTACAACTAGAACTAGCAAAATATGAAATGACATAACCTGAAAAGTAAATGTCCTCTTCGGACTGAGAAGGTGTCTGGAGCGTGGGACTGCGGTAGCGTCTAACGACACCGATACAGTAAGAACCAAACGAAATTGCACGAATCGAGCAGATCCAGTGTGAAGACTTGTATTGGTGGACTACGTATCCCCCCCAGGTTATCAGCGTGCGCAATCCTCCCTTGAATGATACGAGTAGGGCTCATAAACATGAGATTGCTGACCTCTGAGCTGGTAGGGAGATATCATGTCGGCTTTTGGTGGAACCGCTTCCACCATACATACAGAGAGACGGTACAGCCAACCCACCCCCTTTCGAATCTTTCCGCGAGGCAGGGGTGCTTGAAGCCCCCCGCCGATGTTGTATTCGCTTGACCCATCGGGAAGCGTGTGAGATCGGACCCAACAACCGAACCGGTTAGGACAACCAGTCGGGTCGTATCCTGGATCTCTACCCCGACCCGCGCCTGATCCAACTAAACTCTGTATTCCAGACCCGAGCTCACCAGCCCGCAGTCTGTTCAGAACCGGTCCAGCCCAAGTCCGCTCAGCTCCCGACACAAAACCTCGCGAACCAGCCCAGATCCGCGCTAGTCCTGTTCCCTTCCCGACCCTTAGATACCACACTGGCCCAGTACCCCAGGCCCGACTCGCGTCCGCCAGAAGTCCCCGGCCCAGGCACGCTTCAGTCTGGCGAGGCTCCTCCGAAACGCTAGCCACCAACTTACCCTTTCTTCTTCGCCAAGTTACCGTCTCCGGCGCCTCCTATGCCACCGGTGTCATGTCCGATGAGATGATTATCGGTTGTAGGTCTCCCGTACTCACCCACACCGCCTCCTCCTCGGTCTCTCTGCCCCGATCACCGTCCAACATCGTGTTCCATCGGAACACACGAGCTCCCCCAGGCTGAACTTCCTTGTCACGCCCCAAATCTGGTATTGACCGGACCCGAGACTTGACTTAGTGAAATTTAATAAAACAGTTCAAAAGTAATAATTATCTGAAAAGATGAATAACATAGTTCAACAGAAGTTCGAAACCCTGAGTCCTACGCTCAGTCAAATACAGAAGTCCAAAAACATAACGATATGTCTCTACGAAACATAAAATGAAGATAATCCCGGACCCTCGCTAGCCCCATGCTCCGCAATGCCCTCTACTCCAAGTCAAAGCTAAAACCTGTAGAAAACACGGTAAGGGGTGAGCTTGACGCTCAGTAGGGAAAACCCATAAAAACTTCCTCACTTCGGATTTACAAGAAAACCTTTCCACAATTTAGATTACATTAAAAAGTTTGATATAACGATGCGACACTTAAGCCAATTTAAAGACAAAAACCCTTTTTAAACCTGACGCTCAATGGTCCAACCATACCAACTTTAACTCAATCACCAACTATTAAACCAGGCACACAACGAAGGGAACAAACAAAGTAAGACACCTAAGTACGTTTCCGAACTAACTTTTAACAATTAAAAGGAGAAGGCGACAACGAGAACATGTAACCCAAATTAAACAACCTTCACTTACTCGACAACAAAAAATCCCAAAATCCTCGTCCAGAACCCCTTCACGACCGACTCATGGATAACCACAAAGACGACGCTTTTAACTTACCCAGAAACCACACACATGAACTCATCATCAACAATAAAAATCAAGTCACTCACGGTCACACACAACTCATAACAAGGGAAACACTCAAAGCCACAAACACAGCAACACTCGTTCAATCCAAAACATTAATAAAACACACAACTCGTAACCATCGCACGGTCTCAGGAGCAACCCGATCGGCCCGGCGCAGCCGCACGCAACTTTCCCCAACACAAAGTCGGGAGAGGTGGTCGACCTCATCGCGGAACACAGGCCCAGCCTCTTCGCGGTACAACCTCATCGCGGAACACAACGTTTTACTGATACACGGAAGGCAAGGAAAATGCCTCTTCGCGGCCTCATCTCTCGCGGTGCTCAACGTAGCGTTTTACCGAGTGCTAGTCGGAAGGTAGGGAAACCACCTCTTCGCGGGACACAACGTTTTATCGACTCACGATCGGAAGGTAGGGAAACCACATTTCTCATGTAACCAAGGCACAACACAACATCACACTTCACCGATTGCGCGCCGGAAGGTACGATACACTTGACGGAAGTACATCTCTCACACTTTACCGGCCGCGCATCGGAAGGTACAACACCCTCTCGGGAACAACTCAACCATGTGTCATCCAAACAATCACAATCACACTCACAATCATAATCACAATCACATTCTTAACAAACTACACGACCAGCACGCACTTACCATCACTTACCGTCACCCCACTCAACGTGGTAACCCCACCGGCTTAACCGGTATCCAACCCCCAACATCCCCAGTTCAACATACCAGATAAACAGGAAATAGCCACTCAGTCACTAATATGCATTACCAAGTTCAACTCTACTCGTTTTCAAGTTCGTTATTTATTAACCGTTCAAGCATCAAAGAGCACACAAGCAGATACATTCAGCAACCAATCCTACGGGCGCGACATGACCCGATTCTACCAGCACGAAAATTTCCCAAGATAGTAATCGTAAAAAATCATAGTTTAGACGTTTAAGCTAGTTAATCACATCCTATATGCATACTAGTTACTTATCCGATTATTAGGTTTCCCTATATGCATTCTAGTACAGCTGAAATAAAGCGGGTCTCGAGGTAATCCCTACCTCTCAAATCTCTATCTGGGTCGCCTAGCTGCTGACGTCCTGGCCAACTCCGGTCTTCTCCGAGCTCGGGGTAAAGGCCTGGTTTTTAACACAAAATGGACGGTCATCAGTCCCGGTCCAGTCCGTAACGGTCCTCAAATTTTATTATCAGGTAAGTCCTCTAAGTTATCATATCAGTCATTTAAATTGTCCGAAAGTCCTTGAATTTGTCTGATTTTAAGTCCGATTATTTAATTAATATTTTAATGAGACTGGTCTGACCCGGATCCGACCCGAGTCCGAAACCCAGACCTGAATCCGACCTGGATCCGACCCGTCCAGAACTCATACCCGGACCTGACCCGAGCCCGACCCAGACCCGGATCCAGACACGAGTCCGGACCCGAACCCAGATCCAGTCCAGGCTTGAGCCCCGAACCAGGTCTGGGCCCGAGACCCAAACCAAGTCCAGGCCCAAGCCCGTCCGGTACTCGGTTCTGGCCTAGAGACGAGCCTGGCTCAAGTCCGTCTGGACCGAGAGTGACGCCGACGAGGGTTCCGGTCTCACTCCGGCGACGGACGGTGGTGGGGAAGGTCGGAGTAGTGTTCTCGACGGCGGCGACAGCGTTAGGAGGCTCGGAAAGTCGTGGGGAGGTCGTCAGGGCGTGTATCGAGCTTCCCCGTCCAGATCTGACGGCTAGAGAAGCTCGCCGTCGAGGGAATGAAGACCTGAAGCTCGCGAGCTCGGGCCGAGCTTCTCCGCCCCAAGCCCGGTCAAATCGAGCCTAAAGCTCACGGATCTCAGGGAAGGGGTGACGGGGAAGGTGAAACGAGGTCGGGAAAAGGCTCACCAGCGCTGGTTTTGTCCATTGAAGGCGCGACGAGGTTCGGGATGAAGACGATAGTGTTGGGTCGTTGCGAATTGAGGAAGAAGAAGAGAGAGGAGAGGGGTTTTCTGGGGTTCTGAAGGCGTCTGGTGGTGAGTGGCGGTCGTCGGTTGAGGAAAGGAGGTCAGGCGAGGTCGCCGGAGCTCTGATGAGCTACGCGAAGGAGGAAGACGAGAACGATAGGTCTGAGAGGAGAGGCATCGGGCTGCGTGCATACGGAGGCGAGGGAATGTCTAGGGTTAGCGAAGCAGCGAGGTGGGCTAGGGCCCTGGCACGGATCTGGTTTGGGCCTGGTCTTATCCGGCCCAAGGCCTGGGTCTGGCCTGGTCCAGCCCATTTCCCTTCTTCTCCCTTTTTTTTGAATTTTTTTTAATTCGATCCAAAATTCAACTCGTTCTCCAACCAACGACGTTTCAACTTGATAAAATAACTCTTAAATTCTCAGGTCTTTACATTCCTCCTCCCTTTGGGCTGAAAACCTCATCAGTTTTCGGTCCTCCACCGTGGCCGCAGCCACCCTCGACGAGCCCGAGTGATCGAGCCCCAGTTCCGAGGACGGGTGCGCCGCGATTGGATCGTCGCCCCCTCGTTCTCCATCGGTTCCGACGTGGACTTCTTGAACAACTCCACGACGAAACCACCATCCACATCAGAGAGATCACCCGCCGGCGTTGCTTACCTTCTTGAACGGAAATCGCAAAGCTACTGTAAACCCGTGGGTTTTGTTTCAGCGCTGCTACTTTTTGATTCAACACAGGAACGTGTTTGCTTCATGGCTTTAATTATTGGGAAAAATACAAATACATACCTTCTAATGACCTTTTATCCCAAAAACCTATCTGCTATAAACTTCTTTACCACTTACTTGCCTGGTAGAAAGTTGATATCCTATATATAGTGAGTTTCCGTTACAAAGCTTAATTTATCCATCTAAAAACTTGGAAAAGACCATATTAGCCATTCACTCATCTTCTTCTTGCGTCATCTTCTTGCTCCGAAATATCGTGAAATATCCAGTCAAATAATCTTTAATTAAAACAGCCTATTTGTTCAATCTACTCCTCCCTATTTGCACCAGGAACTGAAACCGAAAAACAATTAAAAATACTGTATCTTAGTTGTTCAACATATACTCCTCCCTATTTGCACCTGCCATGGAACTGGAACCAAAAAACAATTGAACATACTTTAAATCCAATACAGATCAAATACAATATCAACACAAGAGAAGAAGTATATATCCTTATTTTCTATTTATTTTGGTTGGTCTATCATTCCACGGTCCCATTTCTTTCGTAATTTTGATGCAGAGTTTGGAATCACTATTATGGAAACAAAGAATTTGGCGAATTAACTTACATGGGGAAGAATTTTGGGGATTTGAATGTCAACATTCAGCGACTGAAACAATGATAATTCGGCGAGTTCCCGATGGCGTCATCGCAGAGCCGCATGTTGTTGATTGCTTGCGCCATAGACAACTCCGGTGACCTGATCCGACAACTGGTTTCAGGTCTCGAGTCATGTTCGGTCGTTGAGAAAAAACAGGCGGGCATGAAGATTAGGCTCCTGCTAAGAATAAATCGGAGAACTGCCTCAAAATTGCTAAAGCTAACACGGTGAGGCCACTGATTACACTGACTTCATCCTCCAACATTCAGCTCCAAGAGTACGGAATCACGGCAATACTGAACCTCTCGCTTCGCGACGAGAACAAGGAGCTTATTGCTTCCTCCTACGCGATCAAACCCCTGCTTCGAGATCTCAGGATTCGTAACCCGATTGTAAAGGAGAACACAACATGCGCTATGCTGACTTATTTTCTTGTGTTGATATTTTCTTTGATCTGTATTGAATTTAAAGTATTTAAAAACAAAAATTGTTCCAGTTCCATGGTGTATTGATTTAAAGTATTTAAAAACAAAAATTGTTCCAGTTCCATGGTAGGTGCAAGGTCGATTAAGCAACTATGATATCTCAAGATGATTAAAAATATTATAACCTTAATAATTTTCATATATTCGAGAGCAAGAAGAAGACAAGGGAGGAAGAAGAAGAAAACAAAAAGTTATGGGTAGTTTGGTCTTTTAAAATTGATTAATGGACTCCGTTTGGAATTCTAACTGAAACATGCATTAGGTGGGATATTGAAGTTCTACCATGTATGTAAATGGTAAAATAGTTCATGGGGGGTTAGTTTTTGGGACAAAAGGTCATTAGGGAATATGTATTGGTAGTTTTTTTTTATCAGCAAAAGTTTTATTGAAAGAGGAAAGTTTTCAAACCGAAAACAGACCCAAGGGATGCTCCCTCCATTACAACACGAGAATACACACAGGTACCTCAAACCACACAACCCAGAAACACGGGTGAACCAAGGTCTTACAAACCCAGAATTGATCACTGAGAGCACAACAATTACCCACGCAGGGGTAGGACTCTTTCCTAAGTAGATAATCTTTAAAGCAAACTAAAAGCAATTACAACAAAAAAGCTAAAAAAACAATAGAAGCACGGAACAAACAGAAGCCACCAAACGACCTTACCAAAACCTCCAAACGCAAACTGATTCAGCATCCAAAGCCCTCCAGAGAAGCCAAGACGAGTCTGCCCTTCTCGACCCAAAGTGAAGCTCCCGAATCCATCGCCTTCGATCAGAACAACATCCAATCCCACCGCTGGCCAGCACCAAGCGACGACCACAAAAGGAAGGGCGACACCACAACCGTAGCAGGAAACAGAAAACTCACTCAGGTCACAAGCCGAGGAAGAGCCCGACCAAAGTTCAGATCCCCCGCACTCCAAAAGACCCCCAAGCCCAACCCTCAAAGCTCCGAAACCAGGTCAAAAGACCAAAACGCTCGCCGGAAACCACATCGGCGAGTCCCCACACCGAGGAAACAGTCGGAGACCCGAGGAGGAAAAGGAGGAAAAGGAGAGAAATAAGGGAAACAAGAGAAGGAAACAAGTGAAGGGACTCAGATCCACGCTCCACTTCACCCTAAAGAGTGAGGAAGGAGCTCCCACCTGTAGATCTGAGCCACACCCCAGTCAAGGTACCAAGGAGGAGGGGGGGTTGAAACAGGTGCGAAAACGAGGAAAAGGAGAAGGAACCGAGAGGCAGAGGAGAGAAGAGAGGTACCCAAAACACGGCCAAGGCCAGTAGGCCACCGGCGGTGGCTAGGAACCCCAAGGAAGGAGGAACCACAGAATCGTCACGAACAAACCCTAGATCTGAGGGACTCCGAAACCTCAACACTGGATCTCACCGTTTCCGGTGAGTAGATCTACTCCTCGCCACCGAAACGAAGCGGGCCAACACCCGAAACAACGACCACCGGCGAAGGACGGCGGGGCGACAAGGAGGAGGAGGTCTGGAGCTGTAGATCTGAGGGCAAATCGTGTAGATCTGGGTTTGGGCGAAGGGGAAACGAAGGGGGAAGAGTACAACGGCGAAGGAAAGAGGTAGAGAGAGGCCACCGCCGGTGACGCCTCGGTCAGAAGGACACGAGGGCCACCGGCGGAGGAGAGAGCGAGGTCGGAAAAGGAGAAGTTTTAGAGAGAAGGCAGAGAGTTTTTGGTTTAGAGAGAGAATATCATTGATTTAGATTTCGTTGATAGATTCCTTAAGTTTAATTATGTATTGGTAGTTTCCCCTTAATTATTCCTGTGAGGACTCTGATGATGGAGAAGAAATAGAGAGGTATCTATGAGAGGAAGGATCTCTTTAATAAAATCCATTTTGAGTTGTGGAACCCAGATGCCACGAAGACAAATATTAACGTTGGGGGAGTGAATGTAAATTTGGATATGATTTTTGGTGAATTAGTTGAATTTGAGTTTATTTGGTTTTAGTTAAATATTTGGTAGGAAATAAGCTCTCTGTTTTCATTATATGTCTATTTTACTAGGAAATGTCAGATGTTAGTTGGGCAGGTGTGCTATTTAATGCTTTTGTAAAGATTTTTTATGAGAATGGGTTAATACTGTTGCAATGACTGTCTATCAGAATAGGTAGGAAATAAGTTATCTGTTCACATTAGATGACTATTCTACTAAGGGTGTGGAGCAAGCCCAGCACAGAGCGTTTTAATGTTGAAAAGCTTACGGCGTCACGATGTTTTACCCGGTTTCCACTTATGTATTTCAATTTTTTATACATATTTCAATTTTAATTTAATTTCAACTAAATTTCGCATTTGAATTTGCATTACTTATTGTAATTTTCATTTCAATTTCAGTTATTTTTATTTATGTTAACAAAATCCTAATTAGCTAAGATTTTAGAGCATGAGCACTCGTGTGCGTTTTATCTATGTTTTGTTATCGCCGATTAAAACACGAGGTACACGTCGGTTTTGTTAGCTTGGCATGTTGTGGTAACTATAGCGTTGGTGGAAAATGCTTAAACCAAATGATTTTAATCATATGCACAACATCCTCACTATTGATCAAAAGTTCTAGAGAGAGACGGTCCAACCTCTCTCTAGAACCCTAGCCGCTTCGCCTCTTCTTCTCAGTCTCACCGTTCCCTTGCTCCTCCGGTGCTCTCCTGGTCTTCTCGACCATGGAGGTCGCCAGCGGGGTCTTTCTTCTTCTCCCCTTCGTTTTGTTCTTCCCTCGAGCCTGTTTTAGCCTTTTATCTTCTCAGATTTGGTTTTCGTCTCAGATCTGACCCTCTGTTGTCCGTTTCTGTGGTTGTTGGTGAAGAGTTGCCGGAGTTTGCTGGTGTAGGCCTCGTCCTCGCCGGCTCTTTCAGATCTGGTCATCTTAGGCTCAAATCTGAATAGCTACGGCCTCTGGTGGTGCTGGCCCCAGTAGGGCTCTTCTCAGCGATCATCGGTGATGGTTTGGGGGATCTCTTGGTGAAGATGAGGGCTTTTTCTTCTCTCCTCCCTTTTCTCCGCCCTCTCCTCCTTCCTTGGCGAGTTGGGGCTTGTGGCCCCTTTCCACGGCGTTGATACTCAGCTCCGTTCCGGCCGTAGGACATCCCTTCTTCCCCTTCACTGGAGTGGATAGATGCGGTTCGGAGTCGGACGTTGGCAGCGTGTGGTGGTGCGGCTCGGGACTCCTCTCTCCTCGTCAGATCTGGGCCTTTCACAGCCAGATCTATGGCCTTGGGGGGCTTTTCAGCTTCGGGCGTGGCACGATCTACTTCTCCCTAGAGAGGTTCTTCGCGTTTCTGAAGGCTTCTCCGGCACCGGCAGTGGCGACTTCGGAGTCATGATGGAGGGCTTATGTTCCTCTTCAGTCGAAGAGCTCATTTTCTGGGTGTGGCTCGCGTTTCCCCCTAGGATCGTGCGGAAGAGAAGCTTGGAAGCTGTAGCTGGTGGGTTTGTCTTCTTCGGTGGCGCCTTCTGAAGGTCGGGTTCTCTGATCTTTGGAATCGAGGTTGGGTTAGGTATGGCTTCTCCCCTTACCCTTTTTTAAGGAAGGTTTTCATTTCCGTTTTCTTCTCCTCTACTATCAATCGATTTCCTGTGCCCCCCGCCATTTTTGGTCGGAATCGCCGGGTTGGTGTTGGCCTCCGGTGATGGCATGGGGTCTATGACCTGGATGTTGATTGACTGGTTGTGGAGTTAGATTAATGTCCCTGCCGTTTGTGGTCTTGGCCCCGGCTCTTGCAAGATCCCTCTCTCATTGGGGGATTTTGTGGACAACGGACATGATGTCAATCCTCCTTAGATTAGGGTTTGGGGGCTTCGGGTTGGTGCTCTCTGCTGGACTCTATTTGGGCTTAATGGTTGTCAAATTTGGATGTTTAGATCTTTTTTCTGAGCTTAATGTTAGTCAAATCTAGTTTCTAGAACTAAATCATTTTCAGTCCTTGTAAGTGTTTGTTGGTTGTTTCATCTGGGTTCTACCCTTTCATGTGGTTGGTTGTGTAATCCTTTGTTTGAGGTTGTTCATGAGGTTCCATTGATGGAATGATCTTCTTGTAATGCTTCACCCATGTTCTTCATTTCGAAGAACAGGTTTTATAATATGTTTTGCTGATCAAAAAAAAACAAATGATTTTTTTTTGGCATAATAGGGTCATTTTAGCTTATCTTTTAGCCTTGAAGAGCATCTTTAGTCGCGGGTGGATAGACGCTGGTAGAGTGGAAACGTCGGCGGAAAGAACAAAAACGACAGCGGATAGCTGGCGTTTATGCGTTGGCGGATAACGTTGCTGCTTACGTCATCGACGAAAATGTGACCGTTGTTAGTCAGCAATCAGCGTTGACTACCTCGGTTGCACCATCGGTGGTTGCTTACCACTTTGGTTGCGCCACGTGGATGCATCGACAAAAGCAAAAAAAAAAAATCGTCCCTATTTAAACAACAACCTCCTCTACAATTTTCACACACCTACAACCATTTTGTCATTCTATTACTCTCCCATTTCTCAATCTTCATTTCTTATATCCGTAATAACCACTCCCGGTCAACCCCAGTCAAACCTGCGAAAAAATGGAAAATTTAAAAAATTTAAGATAGACATTTAATTGAACCTAAAATTGACCCCGAGGGTCATACCGGACTTAAGTTGACCCCGATATCGACCAAAGTGAGTTACGGGGGACTCAGGGCAACTTTCTGACCAATTTTGGAAATGTTGACTTTTCGCTGGAAAAGTCAACCGAGCGACATTTTGGTCCATTCGAGGACCCTTTTGGATCCAAAAAGCTTAACCGTCATCGCAGCGGTCTTAGTTGAGCCGTTTCCTTGTAGCCCGTGAAGTTTCGTAATTTCTTGGAAAAATTGCCCGTTCGGGGCCCTAGACGGCCGAATTTCGCGAGTCTGACTGAAAAATATCTAGGAGATATTTTCCAAAAGGTGTGGGACCCATTTGCCACATGTCACACAAGTGGTGGTGTTAGGTTTTTGGGACAAAAACAAAAAGATGAGAAGTTGAGGTTAGTTTTGTAATTATGGAAAGTTGTGTGGTTTTGAATTAAAACAAAAAGAAGACCACATGTTAGTCTCGGCCAAGCATTTCAAAAGAGAAAAAAAGAGAGATATTTTAGAGAGAGAAAGGAGTTAGAAAGAAGAGAGAAAATGGGAGAAAAAGAGAAGAGTTGTTTAGAGTTTTGGTGATTCTCGTTCATCAAACCGTTGGATCGTCTCAAAGATAGAAGAACCGAGTTCCCATCGACATTCTCTACGGTGAGCACCTAACCGATTTTCAGTTTGTTAAGTTTGAAAATTTGGGTTTGGGTTAAAACTATTAGTTTATGGTTGATTTGAGGTGTGGGGTTCGTTGGAGGTGTTTTGGAGTGAAGAGATGAACGTTTTCCGGTGACCGGAGGCTCGGGGGAGCTCCGGCCACCGTGTATGGTGGCTGGCCGGTTTTGTAGGGTGGCTGGCCGGAGTTAGGACCAGCCACCACCATGGTGGGCTGGGCCCAAAAAGCCCTAGCCACCCACGGACATGGTTGGCCGGGTGGGGCCCACTTGCTCGGGTGCTCGGGTTTTGTGTTCGGGTGGTTTAGAACGTTCCCCGGATCATTAATCTACAACCGGATCGAATTTTGGAATTAAATTGTAGAAGTTGTAATTGACGGGTTTAGAAACTTTAAACGCTAATTAAATTACTCGAAAGTCGGAATTCGATTCCGTCGAGTGCCTAGGAACCCTTGAATTATTCTAAGACCGTAGAAACGAAAACGGGAATTTTCGGAGCCCCGGAATGGCGTTTTCAAAACCCGGGCAGATTCGCCTTGTTGGGCGAATCGGGCCTTTCCGGGTCCAATATCGACAATGTCGAGTAATTGGGGAGTTTGGAAGTGATCGACATTGTCGGGGTTACTTTTGGGCGTCAAGTTTATTAAAATTCAGTTTATGCCTGCAAGCTTAAAAGCGTTTAAAATTGTGTTCTTGTTAGATCGTGCCGTTGACAAAGGAAAGGGAAAGCTAGGCGAGTTACTGAGATCACGCCGGAGCTTAATTGTGCGCTTTTGGAGAAAGCATACGAGGTATGGAAAAGTAGCCGGATCTCGGCCCTGACTAGGGAAAGTTAATAGTAGAAATGCATGTGACACTTGTGTGTCGTGGGTTAAGTAAGTTTATCGAATATTAGAAAGGCAGCCGACACCGGGTGGTTTCGTATGATACGGGAACATATCGAACATTAGAATTGCATGTGACACTTAGTAGTGTCGTAGGAGCAGTGAGCTTTCGTTATTAGAATTACTGGAGGCATATGACCATGCCCGGAGGTTGATTGTTTAGTTTGTGTCTTGGGTGGTCATGAGAGCCCGTACTTTACTGTTGTGTCTTGGGTGGCCTTGAGAGCCCGTGTGTTACTGTTGGTGTGTCTTGGGAGGTCGTGAGTGCCCGTGAGTTACTGTTGGTGTGTCTTGGGAGGCCGTGAGTGCCCGTGGGGTTGTTGAGCTCGTGAGTTACTGTTGGTGTGTCTTGGGAGGCCGTGAGTGCCCGTGGGGTTGTTGAGCCCGTGAGTTATTGTCGGTGTGTCTTGGGTGGCCGTGAGTGCCCGTGGGGTTGTTGAGTCCGTGTTTTACCATTGGTGTCTTGAGTGGCCATGAGTGCCTTAGGAGTGTTGAACTGGTCTTGTTGCTGTTTGTTGAACTTTGCCTGTGATTGTGATTGTGGTTACCTGAGGTTGGAAACCCGACTTTGTGTCGAGGAAGTTGCGTGGTGTGGCTAGCCTCCCGACAGAGGTCGAGGGTAGGGGAGAGGTTGTGGGCTATCCTCCCGACAGGGATTGGGAGAAGGATTGCGAGGTTGGTGGTGTGGTTAGCCTCCCGATAGAGGTCGGGGGTAGGGGAGAGGTTGTGGGCTAGCCTCCCGGCTGTGTGTCGGGAGAAGTTTCGTGTGTTGCGCGGGTGTGGATAGCCTCCCGACAGAGGTCGGGGGTAGGGGAGAGGTTGTGGGCTAGCCTCCCGATAGAGATCAGGACAAGTTTGCGCGACAGGTCGCCGCCTGACCTGACAGGGATCGGTAAAGGGCGAGGGGGTTACTAAGCAGTTGGAGTGCGATCCTTTGTGATCTTGTTTGGTATGCGATCCTTTGTGATCTTGGGTGTTGCGTGGTTGTTTCTCGTGTCTTTGGAGGAGGTCGTCGATCGTTGTGTCGGGTCTACATTACGTGTCTGAGTATTGAGTCGGTTGACGGAAGTAACAGTGTGTGTGTGTCGGTCGGGTTACTTGAGTTGGGGATAGTTATCCCCGGTGTTTGGGTTGTTGTTGGTGTTACCAGCATCGTCTGCTAAGTATGCCATAGTCAGTCTGTTATCCGTGGTGGTGAGCGAACGCTCACCCCTAGCTGCTTTTCCTACAGGTACTGGTCGCGGGATGGACTAGGTGAGCTTTCGAAGCTTGAAGAGCTAGGAGCGAGAGTCCGGGTTTACTTTTGAGTGTAGCGACGTATACCTTGTATTTTGTCCGCTTGTGGGACGTACTTTTGAGTTGTAAATGTTTATTTTGATTAACTACTTGACGGTTTTAAAGTGATTTATTTAAAATGTCTGAAAGGTTTTATTGTTTTAAACGTTCGCGCTCCAAGTTCGGTTTTACTGAAATTGGGGTGTGACAAAATCGACTATGGATGTTTTCAATTCTTTCTTGTGCAAAGTCCATGATTCTGTCCCAGAAACACAAGAGTATTTCTTCCACAGTTAAGAGTCCGTCCCGACAACTCAAGAAAGTCCGTTCCGTGATGACGTCGTGGAGATGTTTTCGAGTCTCGACACTACCCAAGGTTCGCCACCACCTACAAACCAATCAAGACAGGTGAAAGCGAAAAAGACTCGCACGAAGTGGAGCGTCGAGGAGAATATCTGCCTTGTACGCGCATGAATGATAAATTTGTACGATTCAATATGCAGAGATAATAAGAGGAACATCAGGTACTGGGATGACATCGGGAGGGAAGTCGAGGACCAAATGACCTGTTGCGGTCCAGTAAGAATCGCAAGGATCACTGGAATAATGCCAACCCGTGAGTGATGAAGTTCCAAGGGTACTATGAATGCACCGTGAAAAATCACTGAAGCGGTTGATCCAATGACCAAATTTTGCCGTTTGTTGAGGAATTATACATGACTGTAGAAGCCCACGACTTCGTTTGAAAGCATTGGTGGAGACTTGTCTGAAATTAAAGAAAATAGATAGCTCGACACTTTGTAATCCATGACGTAGTGGGCAACGAAGAACCATTCAAACTAACGTCTCCTTTACATCCTTCAAGCAAATCAAGCAAGCGAAGTCGGGAAGACACACTTGAGGGCGATAGTGAGCGCACTACGAGGATGAGATTTGGTTTGATAACCAACCTACTAGTCAGAAGGTTGCTAAACCCCCAAGGCTCGAAGGTAAGGGTAAAGTGTTAGTGGCCTCAGAGGCAAAGCGGCTTGCAAAAATTCTGAAGGGGGCACAAGAAGCAATCTGCAATGCGCTCGAATTAAAGCGCAAGCTCATCGCTGACATCTAACCGTATTTTGAGATGTTGAAGGAGGAGGGGGCTAAGTAAACTTCGAATATGACTCTTCAAGAGCTTGCAATGCACTATGATGTGCTTGCGATGTTGTCACATAAGCTTGGAATGTGACTTTCGGTGTTTCTCCTACTAGTTCTATCGCTATTTTTAATCCCATATTTTAATTTCCATATTTCATTTCCTAGTTTAAATTTCCGTTGTTTCATTCTCGTATTTCAATGGAGTTTTATCTTTCAATTTATTATATCCCGTTACATTTTCTCTTTATAATTTTCATATGCATTTCCGTTAAATTTACATTTAATTTCCCTTGAATTACACCGTAATTTAAATGAGATTTCGGCAACACCTCACTTGTGTTTCACCTTCATTCAACTCTCCTAGATTTACGTGAAATAATTACCCAACACTTGGAAAAAGACCAAATTACCCTTGGCAAGGTCGGGGGTTTGGTGGCATTTTCCCTACCTCCCCACCTATAAATTCATCCTCTTGCATCATATTTCCCCACTAATTCCGCTACCGGCGCCTCTCTTCCCAAACTTCTCCACCAATTTTCCATCAAAGCTTGTTCAAACGAACCGCCAATGGATCTCGACCGTCTAAACTACCCATGGTCCCCAAAAGAATAAACGACGTTCTGTCTTGTGTGGCTTTAACATTCACGGTCGGGGCCCAACATATGATATTGGTGATATGTTTACAATAATTTCGTCCAAGAAGGATTGAATGTCGCGCCACTACAAACCGAAAGGCAAGTGAAGGACCACTGGAAAAGGACGTCCGTAAAGGTGAAGTGTTTCAATTTAATCTACAGTGAAAAACTTTATGCTTGAAAGCTGGGTCAAACCGATGCCCAACTCATAGCGTCGACTGCGGCGACTTACCAGGATCGGCATCACCAAAATTTCACCAAGTTTCATTAGTGGAATCTCGTCAAACACATCCCAAGTGGCTACAATATTGCAACAAAATATAAATCGTTGTTAACATATGCGTAGTTTCTGTTTCGGTAATAATAAATCGTGCAATATAGCTTTTGGTTTTATAATAAAAGTGTTGTCTTTTTTTTACTATTAATATTTTATTCTATCGACCTACCCTATCAGTTAGTAGCAAAAACATAGCCCGCAAATGAATTTCTTTCAGGCTGGCTAAAAGAGGAGAGAGAAACAGATTTATTATTTTTTAATTGTATCACCTTCATTCTTTGAAGTCAATAACATTGTTAATGATTGGAGATGCTTTAAGAAACTAATGGATTGCAATCTAATTTATTTTAGTCACACTATAAGAGAAGAGAAAAACTAATATTTTTTATTTTAGCTTTCTGTTTTTAACCTTCACTAGTGTAATATACATCACATGCTCTTAGTCTAACAGAGACTAATACATTGCAAGATAGATTCTTTTAGGATGGCTAAAAGATAAGAGAGAAACTAATAATCACCTTTTAGCATCACTCGTTTAGTCTTTTACAAGAAATATTAGATACTAGTACTTTTTATAGTTATGTTATGTCTCAAGTTAATTTGATAGTTAGAGCAGCCATAACGGCGTTGAAAATGAGTCTTTTCTAGCCGTCGAATCTATCATTTTCCCTTAAAAAAGGTGTCGAATCTTCGATGAACAGTCTGTTTTCAGTCGAATCTGCGCGCCTTCAATTTAAAGTCAAGGATTATGAAACCCTAACACTCGGCTTATTTAATGGTTCGGGCTCATTGAATCGTTGACTGACGAAACATTTGGAGATATGTGGCGCCGAAAAGGATGATGTCGTGAAAGCCGAAAGGTAAGTTCATCTTTAAACAACAAACACGATTCTCCTTCTTCTTCACCAAAACACGATTCTTCTTTAATTATCTCTAGCTCTTGTTTCGTTCAACCCGAATCGACGGCAGCCTAGCACCTCCTCCAGTGTTCCAAGTAGGCCTCTCTCCGTCAACCTCGCAGAATCTCCGGCGTCAAAACGCTGCATAATCTGTCTGTCGTTTTTCCACTACAGAATCTTTTGGAACACCATAACCATTTCTCACCCCCTCCTCCATTCTAGTTTGACGAATGTCCATATTCATTCATGGCCGACAACAACAACATCAAGTATTTGTCGGGGTTCAACTGTGTAGAAATAAGAAGTGGTCTTAATTAACTTGATTAAATTTGTACATAGAATGTATCTATATATACAAAAGTAGATTATTTTATCTACTACCCCATTAATGGTGAGACCATTAAAGGGTGACTCTTAATCTACCACCATTTATTAGGGATAGTTCGATTAGAAAAAGTATCATCAACATTAAGAGATGATTGTGGGAGAAATTTCGGACTTGATCTTTTGGTATGTCCCGGTTCATTATAATGAAAGCAGATAACTCCCTCTATCTCTTGATTTTAATTGCCCCAACTAGTCTCCTGAATTCGATTACTCCAACGACCTCAGCCACCTCCCATGCGAGTGCATCTCCGATACGGGTGAGAATTGAGAGGACCCCGTGAGTGACCAATAACAACACTGTGAACCTGAGGGGTATATGACCACTACACAAGAAAGTTTCATTACGAAGAACTATGATAAGAAATTGGTATATGTCGACACTTCTCCTTTCTAGTTATCGATACGAAGAACTATGTTAAACACCTCGACCAACGAGGTTAGCTTTGTGCTAGAAAGGATTTGAGATTTGGCAAACTCAAAGTGGGAGTTAAGTCCTACAAGAAAGATCATGATCATCATTTGTTTCTGTTGTGTCTGTTGAACTTTATTAGCTATGCTGAAAGACATTGCAACATTTCCTCATAAGTCTTCTTAAAGTTCATGAAATATGTTTGTATGGATTTCTCTCCTTGCTCAACACGATAAAAACCCTAACAAACATCATAAATACGTGCAACATTCCCTTTCTCGGAATAAACAAAGTCTAAATAATCCATCAACTCTTTAACATACTCATAATGGTTAACCAAACTGACAACTTCATGATCAATAGAGTTCCTAATTTGAAGGAACAAGCTTCTTCATCACTTGGGGGTCATCAGAAAGGTGATCATCCTTTGAAATACTTCGTAAATATATATGAACACTCTTTAACCAGCCCGGTTCCAGTCAATTTTTGATCGGTTATTCGGGATATCATGGGAATAATTTTCATCACAATAGGACTTTTGGTTTCTTAGGCCATTTAAAGTAAATATTAAAAAAATAACAGAGAATGGAAAATACCCAGACCAGACTGGTAGCGAAGGCAAAACTGTAGCACAATTTTTTTTCTCGGTTGGGAGACAGCTACTCGTGGGGTTCTCGCGTGTGAAAGAACACGGCTCATGGGGCACACACATGGTGGTAGGCGATGGCGCATGGAGCACACGGGTTGCGTGGGCGGTGATGCAATTTTCCATAAACTCCAGAAACGTCGGAAACACCTTGCAAAATCTTCAATTACCGGAGGTAAGAAGAAAATATGCACAAAAACTTGTAAATCAGGAATAACAAGTTCAAAACTTCCAGAAACTTATCCCGATGAGTGAGAATCCGATGGTGGTCGGATGAGGCTGAATTTTTAGATGTAGGTTGCACAGAACTTCCTCTATCTTATGAAAAGAGAGGTGAGAAGTAAATCGCGCCGGAAAGACACCCAACTGCACACTTGGGTAGGAGTAACATAACCTTGAGCACACTGGGGCACAAATAAAGGTTTGCTCCAACCACTCCCCAATCCCTTATAGATGATAACTATTGCTCTGATACCATGTAGAAATAAGAAGTGTTCTTATTTAACTTGATTAGATTGTACATGGGATCTATCTTTATATACATAAGTAGGTTTCTGAACTACCCTATTAATGGCGAGATCATTATTGGGTGACTCTTAATCTACCATCATTTATTACAAAGGTAGTTGTTATTGGTAAAATGAAGTCGTTATGGAAATTTAGCCACTTTAAAACCATTGATTGTATTGAAATTAAATAAACAATGGAACATAACCCAAAACATTTATTTACAATTGATTGTACTTAAAACTTCACTGAAGTAAACTACATATATCATGCTCATCAGAAGGATCTCATATGTGTTCAGTAAGATCGACCTTCAGTTGCCTATGAAATCTACCACTGTGTACATGTTCAAAATTTTCCACAAGCTTTGAAATCAGGCATGGGCCTTTGGTGAGCTTCCGGTGGGGGTTATTGTTGCGGAATTCCAATATCATTCTCATCCACAAAATCTTGTGCGTGTATGTATTTATTGTGTTCGTCCTCCGCAATTACGTTGTGTAAAATGATACAAGTATGTATTATATATGTTAATATTCGTTTCCCCACAAACAAGTTAGACGAGTACTAATGTGATAATGCACCTGTAGAACTCCGAACGTCCTTTCCATATTTCCCTCACACTCTCTTGGTATAGGGAAAAAAGTATATCTTCCTCACATCATAAATGTTGATAGATAAATAATAAGTATATTTTTAGAGAGTACCGTTTACCTAGTATTCTATTCTTGGTAGTTCGATTCAAAACACTTTGGTGAACAAATGCGAGTTGTTGAGTACGACTATGTCTTTGTTCGACCCAACGATACCAAAAAAAGGCATACAAAATCAACATATACTAGGTGAAGAAACGTCTCCCAACATGACCGTTGGGACATTACCATGATATCTATCTGAGAATTGTCTTCTCCATGTCGTGGGACTATTCATCCACTGCTATTGCATGCAATCTAAGCTTTCAATCATGTTCGGGAAGCCTTGTATAGTGCCCTGTAGTCCGAATTTGGTCGCCTAAGATACTCTTGCTCGAATATTAAGATGATGGTCTTGTGAAAGCTTCATAGGCATTCTAGAATGGTTGTTGGACCCATTCATGAAATTTTCGTAAACGAATCTGCGGAGCAACTATAAGCTAGCATCCTTAAGATAATCATGCCTTTCTAGTGTGTAATGAACCCTAAATGTCCTTAAGCGTCAGACTTTTAGATGAAGTAGTTGTCCTGCTCCACCATTCCTGCTATAATGAGAACAAAAAGCTTCCAGTCTACTTAGAACGAACGTTGGAACAACTCTTCTTCATATATTGGGTACTCGATAAAGTAATCATTTATCAATTGTTCGTGATCATCTACACGACCTCGGGAGGTACCTTCACTCGCGCTCACTCTGCGACTATACTTCTCCGGACAATACACTTGATGCCCTCAACGCTTCCATCCTCTCGTCAACATCATCACATTGGCCCTCTTGTCTTGATATATTTTTTCAATCTCTTTCATGTTAGACGCATAATTTTACTAATCCATTATTTTGGATCAGAGAATGCGTTTAGAAAAAGATGAAGATTGAAGACTAGAATTATGAATTATGAATGTCTAAGGCGATCCACAATGGCGTCGAAACGGCGCGTCGTTTAGGCGTCGAATCTAAGGTGGCGTTGGAAAAAGGCGTCAAATCTAAGTGGATGCGTCTACTCTGCGTCGAATCTGTGAAAGCGCATATTCGACGTCGAGGGTCTTGTAGACTCCGCGACCCGTCGAATTGACGGATACGGAGCCCAACCGTAACGTGACCAGCGAACCAGCGTGTGCCGCGTGGCAGGAATCTGCGTTAAATACACCACCCACTTCGTCTTCAATCCCTACTTCTCTCAACCCGTTTCTTCGACTTCCGATAATCAGTGCCGAAATTCCATACCTTCTGACATCCTCCTCCTAACCTGTCGACGCCGCCGGCGTTTCTGCCACCCCTTATTTTCCAGGAACGTCGCGAAGGTGTCTCCGTTTTAGTTACGCCATCGCCGTTTGTCCACCGGCCTTTCTTCGCCACTGCATCCTCTCATTTCCCGTTTATCTGCCGCCCGAATCATCTCCCATGGCTGATGGCAGTCCTCTCCGAGGCTCTTCCCGGTGCCGGGGTTGAGCTCGAGCCGCCCATACCACGGCCAACCGGGAACTAAAATTCCGTCCATGGTCTTGTACGCACGGTTGAACGTCAACCCGCCGGTAATGATACGCATGTACCAGAAATGGAGTTGGCCCGAGGAATCCGCCTTGATGTGTGCATGGCTCAGATAAGTGGGTGAAGGTGGTGACAAATTTGACGATGCGTTTTGGGGTGCCATACGGGCGGAGCTAGCCCACGTGACCCGACAATCCCTCACGACTGAATGGTCCGCCGCGAACTGCCAGTATCATTGGACCAGCATAAATCGGAAGGTGAAGAGGTTCAATGAGTGCTGGTCGGAGATAAAAAACGCAATTACCATCCCGGTTGGACCGACGAACATGTGATGAACATGGCTGAGGTGGTGTACTATGAGAGATACGAACACGAGTTTGCCTGACAGCATTGGTGGATTTTCGTGCGGTACAATCCAACTTGGTTTGCACGTGTAATGTGATGACATTGATTTGAATATATTATTAAATGTATTTCAATCGGATCGGGTCTTCTTACATTTCGATAAACACATGGATTTGAACTTGTTTTCGATTTAAATTCTACACAATAGACTGGGAATAGACCAAATCGGGCCACTCCTATTGTGACACGAAACGGGTCTAATTCATTTGTGGGGTCCACAAGTTTTCCAAAAAAAAATAGCCTCAATAGACCGGAATTAGACCGAATCGGTCTAATTCTATCGTGAATAGTCTAAAAGAGTAGAATGAGTTGAGTATTATTTTGCAGAATTTTTTTTAATTTTAACTAATGAAAAAACTACGATCTGATAAGTCGAGTGTGTTGAATTGCAGTGCCACGAGTCGGGCAGTTAATGGGATGTCAGCGAGTAGGCAACGACTCTACAACACCGTGCGTCAAAACCGAGTTCAATAGCTGCAATGCCACTCGGCGTCGGCTTCGACATCGACTCTACTTCGTTCTCTCAATCTGTTGTTACCAATAGCACAAATGGAAGCATCTTTATTGCTCCATCTTCTTCTCCGTCTCAATAATACTTTTTATAATTATTTTGTTCTGTTTTGGGGTAAGATTTTAAGGTTGTGCCACTGCGGGAGTGTTAAATATGTCTCAGGTAACCATTTTATTTCCTTAATTTTCTTTGGAGTCAACCCAAAAGTTAACATTAATCTTATTAGTTTTATAAATATGATGTTGTTCTTTGTTTATAGGACTGGCTATCACCAAGATATATGTAGACTTTAAACTGGTGATTGTATTAGCAACCTTCTTCACAAATCATGGGAAGAATATTACTCTGCTTAGAGCTGCGATTCTATCAAACGTTCGAGAAGGGTTGTCGGGATTAACCGTACTTCTTTTCACCCATCTCTCAGATGCCTTCGGATGTCACCAGATGGTGATTCTATGCTCGACTGTTGCATTTCTCATTGTGAGTTCTTTTTTTTTTGAACTGATCATTGTGAGTACTTTATACATACATTTTACCTTTTTGGTCAAAAGATTGTTTTTGTAGAAATCAGTATTAATACGTTCCAAATTCTACATTTTGGTTAAATATTATTGTTTGGCTCTAGGGTAGCTCAAACCACAGAACACTGAGTTTTGGGTTATAATAACACCAAAATGGTGGGGGTTTTTTTTCCATCAAAACTCATATCGAACAATTTTGTTATTAACAAAATAATATTTCAACATTATTATTTTTTGTATCATTATTATTTGTATAACTATATCTTTTATATTTATTATAATAAATATATTATTAATCATCCTGGGTATATTTTCTTAGGTAAACTACAAATACCTACCTCAAACTTGTAGCGTTTAACTAATATCTATCTTGACGATTTTTTTAACTGACACCTACTCAGATGTTTAGTTATATAACAAATAGCTCAAGCTGTCAGCTAAAATGACGAAAATGCCCTTAGTGATTTTTTAAAAATAAAACTGAAGTGATTTTTTAAATAAAATTGAAGTGATATATGTATATAACAAAAGTAATTTTTAAAATATTTTTTAAAAATAATTAGTGAAGTGTAGTTGAGGGTATTTTCGTCATTTTAGCTGACGGTTTGGGCTATTTGTTATATAACTAAACATCTGAGTAGGCATCAGTTAAAAAAACTTTAGAGTAGGTATCCGTTAAACGCTACAAGTTTGGGGTATGTGTTTTTTACTTTTGAATAATCGATAGATTTATCGAAAATAAATAAATAAATAATAATACTAATAAAAAAATAGGCTTTTAGGGTTTTTTCTCTCTTCTTCTCCTCTCCCAATTCCGTCTCTGCCCTCCTACGACTACCTCCGCCTCTGGTCAACCACGCCCTCACCATGGTCTCATCGTCACCACCCCCACGCCAATAGCCTCCTTGGCCCGCGCCACCACATGTGTCGCCTTCCCATGACACGTCCGGTGCGGATGGGACCATGGATCAACTCAACAAGCCAGATCTCACCCCACACTGCTAGATCATCTCCATACCGAGACTTCAGTCGCCGATGTGAAACTCCCTCCCTATGACGTCCCCCGTATTCTCACGCCGACCAAGAGACACTGAGTCGGAGAAAATACCGACCACGACTGTTAGTGGAATCTCACCAGGACAACCCTACTACATTAAGATGCCTCGCCAGTGATGCATTGTCTAACACTCTACCTTTATCGTCCTTGTAGGATCACCCCACCATTGTTGCACCCCCATGAAGGGTAATAACTCGAGCCTATTCTCGATTGGTTGTCTTTTTTAAGGTGAGGGCACCGCTCTAACCTCTACCCCGCTATCCCACTAGAAGGAATCCATCACAGATGCACCCCCACTATTATCTCTAGTGATTTTCAATGGATGCCTCACTCAGATCGGTCTGGCCGAAACTAACCACCAAGAATGCAACATTGGCAATGGGGAACATGTACTCAAGCACGCCCTCACCACCCTCTGGGAGACAAAAGTAATAATAGACCCCAGGACGAGGATCGAGTACCACCTGCCTATCCCTATCGAGTTTGGAACCCCCATCCACCAAAATATTACCCGTGGAAAACGATCCACAACCATGAGATACTGGTGGAGGGGATTCATGGAGGGACACCTGACAATCATACTAACCAGGAAGTATTGTGAGAAAACCCAATGCTTTTTAGGATTAGGATCACGATGGATATGTGACCAACATTACAACACCGACATGACTCTAGTAGCTAGGAAGGCTGCCACAGTCCTCGTCACTTCTTGTTTCCAAGAACGTGAAAGTGGAAATCGAGGTCAATTCACCAATAAACAACGAAGGACCTGTTATCACATCTCCTATAAGGATACGGGAGGCCCGGACCAATTCCAAAACGGAGAGAATTGATACATTATTCTAGGGAGGGTGTTTGGCCCTGTTGGGGTACAAAAGAGGCCTGCAAAACAGCCTCACTGGTCATCATGACAACCCTAGCTCCCCACGGGGTGTCCTTGAGGAACCACACCCCAGCCTCTATAGAATAAGACCCACCTGCTCTACAACCTCCTTATTTCCCTAATTTACTCCTTGGACAACTATTCAGACAAAACAGACCAGTTCAAGTCGAGACGAGGAAAGTCTATTGGAACTCATGTACTGCTCACCATATGAATAGGGAACCACCCCTTACATTTCTTCTTGGTTTTACCGGGCATTCAGTCATAGGATTAGTGTTTCGGTTGTCAAAAAACTGTATCTTGTCCTTTTCATGATTTTCCATTATTGTATGATCGTTATGATCTAACCTATTTTCAATTCTATAAAACGTTACATGTGATGCTAAAAGAAATACTAATAAACATTATATTTAACTACTCTAGAAAATATATCATGTACTTTCATAGAAGAAATCAAATAAACCATTAGAGATGACGTATCAAGTAAGAGTAAGACAAGACTAGGGTTCCCCGGTAGGCTGACTTCAAGTCATTTAAGAAAAACACCTTAACTATAAGTCGTGCTTTATATTGAACATCTTTGTTTTTCTCATTTACTTTCCTTATGAATATTCATCTATACCCAACTGGTAAAATATCTTTCGATATTCTGATCATAATTTTGAACATTGGACATTTTGCCAATAAGTTAATTCTACCTGAATTACTTTTTCTCGTATTGGCCAAACATGTCTTTAAATGACATTAGTCAACACCACGTGGTTCACTGTCAAAATTCAAAATCATCTACCATTTCATTTTCATGGAAAACGTAATGCCTTTATCATGGAAATCGATTTTTGATTCCATGGTTCTCAATATGTTAGAACAACTTATATGCATTTTCTCATTTCTTTTTTCTTCTAGAACTAACGCTTTTTTTGGAATAGATTTTCTTCTTAAATCAACTTATAGCATGCTTTGGTTTGTTTGTTTCAGGGTTTCCCCTTTGCCTCGTTTTCATTTTGAAAACTTGGTCCTATAATAACACTTTGCTGATAAAAAAAACACCTAGTACAGTATACATACTAAGTCATTTGAAGAACGAACTACATGAAGACACGTAATGACGGGGTCCACTTATTTTACCACTATGTCTAGTTTTTAAAAGTTCAAGCCCAAACTCTCCTAATACCTCCAAAGACAGAAGATTATAGTTTGTATAAATGGAACGAAAGCACATGCAAGAAGCACAATGATGACAACGATAGCAAGGCGGGCGATCATCGGCCAAAGCTCTAGGGCTGTAGTGGGGGCAGTTCAATTCGGAAGTGGGTGCCTGGCATCAAACCTCTTTCCTAGCAGAAGCTACGACTCAAGAAGAGTGGCCCGTCCACTCCGGATACAGTGGCATGGCGGTTGTTAGTGAGTGTCATCAATTGATATAAGTAGAACGCTAGAGGGCGCCAGAGGGGATGAAGGATTTGGGCAGCCAGATGGGATGAAGGATTTGGGCAGCCAGATGGGAGGGGTTTGCGATTAAGGAGGTGGTTGTGACGCCGACAAGTATCTGTTGTCGGGGAAATAGCTTCGTGTAAGTGTTGGTCGGTCAGGTTATGTCGTTTCGATCCTTCTTTTGGCAGTCCCTAATGGATGGATTGTCAAAATAGTAGTGGATTCCCATTCTGGTAGCTTGGTCATTGGAACGAGGATCGATTCCAAAGGGTACATGGCTTTTAATGGGGCATCAAGTAAACTAGTGGGGATGGTAAACACATTCGCTTTCTTCAATAAGCATCAGTGGGGCTCAGTTAGAAGTCTGTAAGAGCCTCCTTCTCTATAGTTGTACGTTGGTAATGGTTCCACCAAGTACCGATACGATACTCTTCTACCATTTTGAGAGCCAACATATCCACGTTTTTTGGGCCCCTCATTTATATCCGAGGGAGGATGACGACAAGTGGATCAGCAGGGAGTATACGGTCCAAATGTGCACCACCATGTTTTTGGTTCTAGGCTGGCCAAGCCCTCGCTCTTAAATCGGCTTCACCAACCACTATTGTAGCTATACCCTGGAGATATTTTTCGGAGCATACCGATCAGTTTCTTGTTCCAGCCCTTTTAGTTGTTAACAACAATCATATATTTTTAGTTCCACTACATTCGCACTTTCTATCATTTATGTTTCCCGTATTTATTATAGATTGTGGTTATTTTTTGGTGACCGTTTTTTCGGCCGGGGCATTCAGGCCTTACATTATAATATCTATATCTAAAGTTAAAAAAAGAAGATGACAAATAGTTACTTTAAAAAAAATAGTTATGGATATAAAATTTGAAGTCAACTTTAACATGTTTGTGTTCAGGGATTGGTGCTGCTATACCTTACCACCGCTGAAGTAATTACTCAATGTTTCTTGTTGTACACTTTGGTGGCTTCAGTCATCGGTGTCAGCATATCTGGATGGCAACCTATATTGACTGGGTTTTTCAAAGGACAGTTGAAAAACCATGATATACAAGGACTCGAAGAAGTAGGGAAGGATAGTGTTCATGCCAGATTGAAAATGTGGAATAATATTGCTTCTCTGTTGGCAATGCTTCTTATTGTGATTCTGCTACCTGTTCCTGGGTGGAGAGCAGATTTATTTATCTCGGCATCTATGGTTGGTTTTTCTTGTCTTCTTTTCGCGGGCGGCGCATCCAAATTCCACCACATCGATCCAATAATTACTCCTCTTACTATCATTGGTAATGTTCTCCGTGCGGCCTACTCGAAGAGGAACCTGCCTTTGAACATGAAGCTTGATGTTGGTGTTGGACGATGTATAGGCAAAGCAGCCATTATAGAAGAAAAACTTGAGGGACAAGGCAGGTGTTGCACGGCTACACAAGTAATGGAGACAAAGCTTGTGCTGACCATGCTTCCTATGTGGGTTATCGTCTCTGTTGGGTTCGGTCTGGTTCAGACAACAGGGAACACTTTCTTTCCCGAGCAAGTCGACAACATGCATTCTCAGATTGGCATCATGTCCCTCCTTTTTTTGCAGGGTGTGATCAAGGCCCTAACCTCCAACTTCTATGGAAGGCTATTGAAACGGCTCCCGAAGGAGAAACGAAGGTGTTGGATGGTGATAAGGATTTGCTTAGTAATGGCTCTGTATACACTCTGCTTTCTCTTCGCATGGTACGTGGAGGTTCATAAATTAAGAGTTGTAGAGAAGAATGGGTTACAGCTCAAGCTCAAGGACAAGATACCAGTAAGCACATGGATTCTAGTTCCCCAGTTCTTTTTTTCCGGGTGTGCAAAAGGACTTGTAAGCGGAGTGGTTCACTTCTACAAATATCAAGTTCCTAAATCTATGGAAAGTTATGGGGATATGTTTCATAGCTTCTTCGTTGGGATAGGAAACATCCTCAGCATAGCTTGTCTGGTAGGATTCAGAAGCTATTTTGGTCAGAGTCTCAACTCCAGTCGTCTGGACAAGTATTACATGTTCATAATACTATCGTGCGCTAGCAACTTTTTCCTTAGTTCCGGGCTGCTAGTATGGATTTACTTGTTCAAGTTCAACGTCGAAGTTACCGGTTTTGATACACAAATTGGTGAGGGGGGCGAGATGGTAGAAGAACCAGCGGCGGAGTTGGTTGAAAAAGTTGACTGTTATTTTGACGGTATTATGTCAGATGCAGCACCTGTACACATGAACACTGATGACGTGCACATGCACACACAGGACATTGATGACAGAGCATCTACACACACAGACATATATGACGCAACATCTGCACACATGGACATTGATGACGGAACATCTGCACACACGAACATATATGACGCGTCATCTGCACACATGGACATTGATGACGCAACATCATCAAACGAATTACGGCGACTTTAATTGATCACAAGATGAAAAACAATCAGCAAATGTCTGGACATGAATTGTATCGCTTGTTCTTCGATTCCAAACATGCATTTCTAAACATGCAAAAGATCAACTTATTTACCTACAGTCATTGCTAATTTCAATTAAATTGGAGACTTTGGTGTATCCAGAAGAATGTTCTTGGATTTTCGATGTCTTTACACTTGCCTTGAGATTTCGCTAAATGAATTGTGTGTGACAATTGGGGACCATAAACAATATTTATCTCTCCAGTTACAACTGCTTTATCAACAATCATACGGAAGAGTCATCATTGACATAGCATATTGAATCTCTTATCAATCATATAATTAATCATACTTTATGAATTCTGATAATGATATATTAGTCTTACATTCTCCCACTTGATCAATATATACTTATAAGAATATCCAATAATAAGAAAACAGACGCATAACTCATGGCGATATGTCCTTATAATGTAAAATAAGTAATACCTCCTATATATCACAATACATATGATTCTTATACTTTACGAATAATCCTAACGTTCATTTTTGGTCCAAACTTATTCGATGATTTATGATTAATCAACTTAATCATATACTAAATGTGCACATATTATAAATAGGGAAAACTACCATTACCTACCCAAAACCATGCCCATTTAACTGATGTTTACCCTGAAGCTTAAAGTTAACGGATGCATATCCTTAAGTTTCGAAATGTAACTCAAAACCCCTCCGTCATCTAAAATGACAAAAATACCATCAACTACACTTCAATAATTATGTTTAAAAAGTTATTTAAAAATACCTTTTTTACTTATTAAATGACTTCATTTTTATTTAAAAAATCACTTCATTTATATTTTAAAAAATATTTAAAAATTATCACTGAGGGTATTTTCGTCATTTTAGCTGACAGAAGTCGTAACTTCAAGGTATGCATCAGTTAACTTTAAACTTCAGGGTAAACATCAGTTAAATGGGCATGGTTTTGGGTAGGTATTGGTAGTTTTCCCTTATAAATAATAATAATCATCTTACAGTGAAGAGTTTCAGAACGACAAACATAATTCTAGCAACAGAAAGTTTACATCAAGGAACCAAGTCCCATACTCTTAACATGATCCTCAAATTTTCCTGGTGGCATACTTTTAGTTAAAGGATTCGCTATCATCAAATTCGTATTGATATGCTCAATGATAATTGTAGTGTCTTTCACTCGCTCTCTTATGGCGATATGCTTAATTCGACTTCCCCTTTCTTGTTCTTAGCCATGTAGACATCAACTGGATTGTCGCAATACAGCTTCAGGGGTCTACTGCTCGAATCCATGATTCTCAACTTGGATATGAAACTCTTAAGCCACACACCGTGAGAAGTAGCTTCGAAACAAGACACAAACTCAACTTACATGGTAGAAGTAGCAGTCAAGGACTGTTTGGCACTTCTCTATGACAAAGCTCTACCGGCCAATATAAAGATATATCTAGAACTTGATTTCCGTGAATCAACACAACCAATGAAATCGAAATAAGAATAACCGCTCACTTCCATATTGTTCGTTCGTGTGAATACTAGCATGTAATCTCGAGCCCCCTTACGATATCGTAATACCATCTTTGCAGTGTTCCAGTGCTTAATGTCTGGATTACTTTGATATCTCCCCAACATACCCATAATTAATGCAATATCTGGTCTAGTACAAACTTGTGTCCACATTAAGCTTCCAACTACTGAAGTATAGGGAATATTCCTCATTTATCCTCGTTCCATGTCATTTTTTAGATATTGGTTTAAGCTGAATTTATCGCCTTTCACAATAAGAGCTAATTTTGTTGAACAATCTTTCCTCCGAAATCTTTCCAAAACTTTTCTAATTATCGCGATGTATCTTTATCCCAAAGATGTAAGATGCATCACCTAAATCTTTCATATCAAAGTTCTTGGGTAGAAATTATTTCACCTCAAAACCATATTCTTATCGTTACCAGCAAGAATGATATCATCTACGTATAATATCAGGAAACAAGTCTTGCCCCCACTAACCTTTTGGTATATGCAATTGTCCATAACGTTTTCTTCAAAACCGAATAAAGAAACAACATCATGAAAATTCAAGTACCATTGTCGTGAGGCTTGTTTCAAACCATAGATTGATCTTTTAAACTTGCAAAGTAAATGCTCACCATTACTAAAGAGGAATCCTTCACGTTGTTTCATGAACGCCCTTCCTCTATTTCTCCGTTCAGAAAAGCCTGTTTCTTTTTTAGCTTCTTCATGTGTTTCTTCAGGGTTTCTTTTGTGTTGTTTATTTTCTTCTGTATTGGTTTATTGTTTGGTTGGAAGTTCTTGGTTGTAGTTGTTGAATGTTCTTCTGTGTTTGTTTATCCCTCCAGGTTGTATTACGTGTTGTTTTTAGTTTTGGGTTGTAGGTGTTGTTTTTGGTTCTGGGTTGTAGTTGTTGGTTATTCTTCAGGGTTTCTATACCCCTTTTGGAGTATGTAGTTGGATTCAATTGTGTACACCTCTTCCCTCTCATAAGAGGTTTAATTTAAATTTGTCTTGTTGATAAAAAAAACATACTCACGGCCCCTGCTCGGCGTATGCCATCCTGCTGAAACTGATGCTGAAAGTGTCCTGCAACTCTCTGTCTGCGGCGGTCTCGATGGTCAGACGGCTGCAAAAAGCCACTCGGTCTAGGCCTGGTCTCTCGCACCCTGGTAGTATCTTTGAAATGTCTCTCCATAGCCAACGCCTGATCCAAGAGTGTGGAGTAATCTGTGGTCCTGAAAGCGATAACCCTGTCGGCTATCGACGGGATGAGCCCGTTCTCAAACCTCCTGCAACGGTCCTCCGCAGTCCGTACCAACTCCGGCGCGAAGCGGGCCAAAGAGGTGAACCTCACTGCATACTCAGAAACACTCAAACCCCTCTGACGCAAATCAAGAAACTGATGGCGCCGATCATCCCGAATGGAGCGAGGGAAGTACTGCTCCAAGAACAGCCTGCTGAACAACTCAAAATCACTGCCAACCCTCTCCTGCACTGACTGCCACCAGTAATAGGCCTCTCCCTCAAGCTGAAAAGTGGCGAACGAAACCCTCAGACGCCCCTCCGATACCCCAGAAGTATCGAGGTTGCGGGTAACCCGCTCCAACCAACCGGAAGCCGCCTCGGGGTCAGCTCCCCCAGAGTAGGTCGGCGTACCAAGTCTGCGAAACTCTCGGAGCGACTGGGCCGTGAGACTATCCAACTGTCCTGGCCTCTCTCCAAAATCTGCTGAAGCAACAGGCACGGGCTCTGGTACCGGTGCGGTAGTCCTCTGCTGAGCACTCAGGGCTGCTAGCACATCGCGAACCACCTCCTCGAGAGGGGCCGCATGAGTCGGCTCTGCGACTGGAGATGTCCTGGGTGGCGACCCTGTTGGTCCGCCCTCAAAACGCTGATGCCCTGTGGAAGCAGCATCCTGGGAATCAGCTGTCCCCTCCTGCTCAGTGGTAGGTGCCTGACTCGGACCCCCAACTGGGCGGCTCCGGGTACCTCTATGAACATACGTACGAGCCATGTCGCCTATCCGCCTGCACGGATAACGCACATGTTCAGTACTTAGTTCAACAACGGTTCTCACACGTCACAAGGCCAAACTCACACGCGCCTACACAAGTCACCCACAGATACGCCCCTCACACTAATAGGTATATCTACTCATATAATATAGCACCCAAGTTCGCATCTCTATGCGTCACACAGCAACAACCAGCGATTTAGCAATCAACACCAAGTCCCACAGGAGGGCTCAATCAAACAAAGAAATCCACTCCCACAAGAGGATTCAATCAATCAAAGAAATCTACTCCTACAGGAGGATTCAATCAATCAAAGAAATCCACTCCCACAGGAGGATTCATTCTCCAGCACACCACACAAAAGGCACAACACAACAGGCATACCCCTTGCTCGGGTATCCTTTCACAAAGAGGGGTTTAGTACTTAACACAATTCAATTCCAAAGTCACTCTTAACCTTTTCTTCTCTTCCATGAATTCCCATTTCTTAACTTTTACTCAAACCTTTTTGTGTCGATCTCATGTTGTTACAATCTGATTCAGGCGTCCCCAAACCTCATTGTAACAACTTGACATCGAACATCACACTTGACTACAGTGGCGCCCCTGAGTCAACCCGTGATGTGTAAACATTTTAGTTCTACTTAAAATTCGGCATGACCCATTCGTATTTCCCTCAACCCTCCGCTTAAGCGGGACAACCACCAATACAAATTCACAAGGTACAAGTCCACAGAGTCCTCATGCTCTTTCAAGACATCACACACAGTCGAAATAACGGAGTTCTCATGCTCCTAGGGTACACAACGCAATCAATAAACGGAGTTCTCGTGCTCCCAATTACTACAGGGTACTCGTGCCCCAAACTCGCCACCCACGGGCCTACGGGATTCTCTGTCCCAAATTCGCCACCTCATCGGCCATAGGGGATACTCGTGTCCCAAAATCGCCACCTCAGCGGGCATAGGGGATACTCGTGTCCCAAAATCAACAATCAACCACACTCGCAACTTACTGAGTCATCAACTCGTAAGCCAGCCAAAGAATGCTCGCAACCTCCCCGAGGCCAGCCAATGACACCAACCTTAATACACAGGCTCTCATGGCCACCCAAACACAAATAACCACACGGCTCTCACGGCCACTCAAACCAAAGGCAAGACACGGTTTCGACGACCCACTCATAGTTCGCATACAATGGGATATGGGGTTCTCGTGCCCCACCCAAACTCTCAATAACAGCATACATGGAGTACTCATGCTCCAGCTCAACATTCAATCACAATTCAACACTTGAACAGGACCAAACCACAACTTGAAATTTTTTTTGAAGTAATACGCCAAAGGGCAAACGCCACTAACTGTTGGCTCACACCATCATGTGTGCATAGCGGGTCGGTCATTGACCGTCAATCCAATTCTGATCTCAACCATTCGGCCTCACCGATCATTAGGGAGAGGATACCAATCAAGTAATGCAAACATTGTAGTGCAAGATTTCAATTAGGACAACCCTTAAAGCAACTCAAGACTCACACTTCCTAACTCTACCCACCTAATTGACTTCGGTCCGAGGTTTGAAAATTAGTTCAAGAGACACCTGTTTCAAATGAAACCAGGCTCTGATACCAAATTGTCACGCCCCAAATCCGGTTCTTGCCCGGACTCGAGGCATGACTAGTAAAATATGAGTAAAGGAGATAACACTTTAAAACAAGTTCCGGAAAATTCCAATAAACAACTATAATCCAACAAAATGTAATTCAAAACATGAGTAACCCTCTAGGGGTGTAATAATAATCCTCCACAGTTTGGTTCAAAATATGAAAATGACAAGTACGAAGTCTCTATCATGTACCCCCGCCGAGAAGCGCCCAAGCTTCTACTCCTCAATCAAGCCTGTAGACACAACAGTAAATCATAGGGGTGAGCTTACGCTCAGTAGGGAAAACGTATAACATAGTGAACCTTAAACTCAAAGAATCAACGGCAATGCCCAAAAAATCCATAATTCACCAACACAGTCCACGAGGTAATTCATAACATTACAAATAAACTCATTGGTAAGGTTAACATAAGGCTCTTAACAATCGAAGATAATAGATAAACCAAACAATGCCGTGGTACATGAGGTCACCACCCTCCGATCCACGTCTTGCGTGTCCTCTCGGATTTTCCCTCCAATCCAGAGGAGACGCATATCATTGAGACTATCGGAAACACCCTTCAGGGCACATATCGCCGGAAGTCTCAGAAACGTCTCCAAGGGATTTTAGGTCATCGGGACCCAGGGCCATACTCCCATAGGAAGCGCACACGTGGGCAATTTAATGATAAGCAGTTAATAATTGAATAACGCACTCAACCGAAATTACGAAGTAATACAAGCTCAACAACCACCAATCCAAGTCCACACACGGCTCAACCATCAGCAATCCAAATTCACACACGCTTCAACCATCACCAATTCACCACAACACTCAGTACACAAATCACGCAACCATAGCACACCAAATACACAATTCCAACTTACCGTTCACTTACCAGTTTCGGACCACCGGGGCATTGATCACTTGATTGCACCGCTCGGCACAACCAGTCATACTCGATACCCCCAACAACCAATCAAGTAAATCAAGTAATCATTCGAATACAATCAACGAGCAAGTACGAGTATGATTAACGGAATCATAAAGCCTTCAAAATAGCATTCAAGCATGCATTTCAACTAGTTTCATTAGACTCTTTAGCCTATCCACTAAGCAATCAACAACCAAGCATGTGATCCTAACACACAACTAATCTGAGGGCTTTGCCAAGGCTCCTCTACCAGACAATCATATCCCAAGTATTGAAAGCGAATTACACTAGTGATTGGCATCCTAATCGGTCACCACTAGACTCTCCGGTTATTAGCAATTGAAAGACGATTAAGCTAGTTATTCGCATCCTATATGCATATCCAGGACCTTTTCCAATTTTATTAACCTCGCATGCATACTAAGCGTCATAAACGAGAGGTTAAGGCTTTCCCTACCTCAAGGTCCTCCTCTTCAACGCTTTGGTGAAGTTCGGTGATCACCACTTCGCTCTTCCCTCGGGTCTCGGTGTGATCCTTGCTTCTCTAGCTCGATCCCCAAAGTCTTGGACACAAAGAAACACTAATTAGGCTCCACTTAAACACAAGAAAGACTCCCAAAATCCTTCCAAAGTTCAGCTCAAAACCAAGATGTAAACACTTCGAAAAAACCCCAAGAAACCCTCACCCTGGTGGGTCACGGACCCGTGATGGCAACCCTCACGGTCACCGTCACGGAGCCGTGACGAGTGCCGTCACGGACTCCTTCACGGAGCCGTGACGTCGCCCGTCACGGGATCCGTCACGGATCCGTGGCGCACCAGGGCAATTTCGCCCTTCTTCAACCTCCAGCTCCAAAACTCCGAAAAATCACCTTCAAACCCAGAAATTTCCCCTTTCCATCCCCCAAAACAGTCCAAATCCATCAATACTCCTCTACCCATGGTAGGAATCAATACACAAACAAGTTTTCCAATGATTCATCAAATCAAACCCACTTCAAAATCTCCAACAACTATTGATTTCTCAACAAAAACTTCACCAAGCTCTTCATCAACACCATCTCCCATCATTTCTACTCAAACCCAACATCATCTAGCAACTTTCACCCAAAACCCAAGAAAATAGATGAAGAGGAATGAGGATTAGAGAGTTCCATTACCTCTAGGATGTGGAGATGAAGAAGATGCTAGTGTTTTTGAGGGTGGAAGGCTAGAGGAAGACTCCAAAAGGCTCCTTCTTCTTTGATTTTCCTTCAAGCTTCCATGAGAGCTCTTCTTCCTTGCCTCTCCTCTAAATTTCGGCTACAACAATGCAAAATGAATTGATTTTGCTTCTCCAATCCAATATAATACCTAGATGTAGTAAATGACCAAAAGCCCTTGAGCTAGAAATCCATGTAGAAGCTTTTGGGAGGGTAAAAGGGACAATGACTATCCTTTTTCTCTCCTTCAACCACAAATAGACATGTGTCCACCTAGGTCATTTAAATTTCCAAAATAAAATCCAGCACTTTTAAAATTGAAGCTTTAGTCGATATAAAGTCTCGTTTTGACCAAAATTGACTTTATCCAATATTATACTCAAACGAAAGGGTTTTCTCCCCTGAAGCCAACCGTGATAATGGCTACTTCGTTTGGTTTCCGGAAAAGTCCCGAGTGACTTCCGGAGTCACCGGTTCGACCGGAAGTGGGTCTTACAGACGAAGACAAGTGGATCAATAGGGAGTATATGGTCCAGATCTACACCACCAATTTTTTTGGTTCTAGGCATGCCAAGCCCTCGCTCTTAATTTGCAGCAGCGGTACCGATTACTCCGACCACTATTGTAGCTATACCATGGACATATTTTCTTAAGCATATTGACCATTTTCTTGTTCCGGCCTTCTTAGTTTTCTTTTTTGATAAGCTCGAAAATATTATTAAATAAGACCGAATCCAAAAAATTCGGAATGCCCTACTTCAAGTAGAAACAGGGTAAAGGGGTCAAAGACCCGTGCCACGCTTACAAAGGAGTTCTGCTAAGGGGGAACTATAAGGACAATCCTTATCCCAAAAACAGAAAAAACCGAAACAAAATAAAACAACAACTAAACTGATTTTTGTCGGGCCTTATGAGACGATTTCCGGCCTTCTTAGTTGGTAACAATAATCATGGGTGGAGAGTAGAACTATTTGCCTCGACATCTATGGTTGGGTTTTCTTGTCTTCTTTTCATGGGCGGCGCATCCAAATTCCACCACATCGATCCAATAATCACCCCACTTACTATCATCGGTAATGTTCTCCGTGAGGCCTACTCGAAAAGGAACCTCTAGTACCCTAAAGGAAATAACCTACATTTGAAGCCCGTTGTTGGAGTTGTTATAGAAGAAAAACTTGAGGGACAAGGCAGGCTTTGCACGACTACACAAGTAATGGAGACAAAGCTTGTGCTAACCATGCTTGCTATATGGCTTATCGTCTCTTTTGAGCTTGGTTCAGTTAAGACAACAGGGAACACTTTCTTTCCCGAGCAAGCTAACAACATGCATTCTCATATTGGCATGACGCCCCTTTTGGTTTTGCAGGTTGTGATCAATAGCCTAACCTCATACTTTTATCGAGGGCTATTGAAATGGCTCCCGAAGGAGAAACGAAAGTGTTGGATGGTTATGAGGATTTTCTTGGAAATGGCTCTGTATACCAATATTCATTCTTGGTCCAAACTTAATCGATGATTTATGATTAACCAACTTAATCATATACTAAATGTGCACATATTATAAATAATAATAATCTTCTTATAGGTAAGTAGTTTAGAACGACAAACATCGTTCTAACAACGAAAAGTTTACATCAGGGAACCAAGTCCTATACTCTTAACATGATCCTCAAATTTTCCTGGTAGCATGCCCTCAGTTAGTGGATTCACTATCATCAAGTCATTATTATATGCTCAATGATAATTGTGTTGTCTTTCACTCGCTCTCTTATGGCTAAATACTTGATATCGAAATGCTTAATTAGACTTCCACTTTCTTGTCCTTAGCCATGTAGACATAAACTGAATTGTTGCAACACAGCTTCAGGGGTCTACTACTTGAATCCATGATTCTCAACTTGGATATGAAACTCTTAAGCCATACACCGTGAGAAGTAGCCTCGAAACAAGACACGAACTCGGCTTCCATGGTAGAAATGGCAGTGAAGAACTATTTGGCACTTCTCTATGACACAGCTCTACCGGCCAATACAAAGATGGATCTAGAAGTTGATTTATGTGAATCAACACAACCAATGAAATCGAAATAAGAATAACCGCTCACTTCCATATTGTTCGTTCGTGTGAATACTAGCATGTAATCTCGAGCCCCCTTACGGTATCGCAATACCTTCCTTGCAGCTTTCCAGTGCTCAATGTCTAGATTACTTTGGTATCTCCCCAACATACCCACAATGAATGCAATATCTGGTCAGGTACATACCTGTGCCTACATTAAGCTTCCAACTACTAAAGTATAGGGAATATTCTTCATTTGTTCCCGTTCCATGTCATTTTTCGGATATTGGTTTAAGCCGAATTTATCGTCTTTCAAATTAAAAGCTAATTTTGTTGAACAATCTTTCATTCAAAATATTTCCAAAACTTTTCTGGTTATCGCGATTTATCTTTATCCCAAAGATGTAAGATGCATCGCCTAAATCTTTCATATCAAAGTTCTTGGATAGAAATTATTTCACCTCAAAACCATATTCCTATCGTTACCAGTAAGAAGGATATCATCTACGTATAATATCAAAGTTTTTGGTATATGCAATTGTCCATAACGTTTTCTTCAAAACCGAATAAAGAAACAACATCATGGAAATTCAAGTTGTAACGCCCCAATTTCAGTAAAACCGAACTCGGAACGTGAACCTTTAAAACAATAAAATCTTCCAGACATTTTAAATAAATCACTTTAAAACCACCATTTAATTCATCAAAAGAATAGTTTACAATTCAAACGTACATCCCACAAGCGAACAAAATACAAGTGTACGTCGCTAGACTTAAAAGTAAACCCGGACTCCCGCTCCCAGCTCTTCAAGCTTCGGAAGCTCATCTAGTCCAACCTGCGACCAGTACCTGTAGGAAAAGCAGCTAGGGGTGAGCGTTCGCTCACCACCACGGATAACAGACTGACTACGGCATACTTAGCAGACAATGCCGGTAACACCAACGACAAACTCAACACCGGGGATCACCATCCCCAACTCACGTAAACCGACTGACACACACGCACGATTACCTTCCTCAACTGACTCAACACTCGAACACGTAAGGTAGACCAGGCACAACGATCGACGACATCCTCCAAAGACACGACAGACAACCACGCAACACCCAAGATCACAAAGGATCGCACACCAAACAAGATCACAAAGGATCGCACTCCAGCTACTCGGTAACCTCTCTCACTCACGCGCTTTGCCGATCCTTGTCAGGCCAGGCGGTCGACCTGTCTCAGTAACCTCTCTCACTCACGCGCTTTGTCGATCATTGTCAGGCTAGGCGGTCGACCTGTCTCAGTAACCTCTCTCACTCACGCGCTTTGCCGATCCCTGTCAGGCCAGGCGGTCGACCTGTCTCAGTAACCTCTCTCACTCCGGTAACCACAATCACAATCACAAGCAAGTTCAATAAACAGCAACAACACAGGTTCAACACTCCACAGGCACTCATGGCCACCCAAGACACACCGACAATAACTCACGGGCTCAACAACCCCACGGGCACTCACGGCCACCCAAGACACACCGAAAATAACTCACGGGCTCAACAACCCCACGGGCACTCACGGCCTCCCAAGACACACCAACAGTAAGTCACGGGCTCAACAACCCCACAGGCACTCATGGCCACCCAAGACACACCACCGGTAACTCACGGGCTCAACAACCCCACGGGCACTCATGGACACCCAAGACACACCAACAGTAAAGACATGGGTTCAACAACCCCACGGGTACTCATGGTCACCCAAGACACGAACAGTAAAACACGGGCTCTCATGGCCACCCAAGACACAACAGTAAAGTACGGGCTCTCATGGCCACCCAAGACACAACAGTAAAGTACGGGCTCTCATGGTCACCCAAGACACAAATTACACAATCAACCTCCGGGCATAACCAATGCCTCCAGCAGTTCTAATATCAACAAGTTCAGAATCAACCTCCGGGCATGGTCATATGCCTCCAGTAATTCTAATATCGATAAGTTCACTGCTCCTACGACACTACTAAGTGTCACATGCATTTCTAAAGTTCGCTACGTTCCCGTATCATGCATTTCTAATATTCAATAAACCTACTTAACCCACGACACCCCGGTGTCACATGCAATTCTACTGTTAACTTTCCCTAGTCAGGGCCGAGATCCGGCTACTTTTCCCTACCTCGTATGCTTTATCCAAAGCACACAAAATAAGCTCCGGCGTGATCTCGGTTACTCGCCTAGCTTTCCCTTCACTCTGTCTGCAACACGATATAAAAGAACACAAATTTAAGTACCTTTAAGTTTGCAGACATAAACTGGAATTTAATAAACTTGACGCCCAAAGTAACCCCGACAATGTCGATCACTCCCAAACTTCCCAATTACTCGACATTGTCGATATTGGGCCCGGAAAGGCCCGATTCGCCCGACATGGCGAATTTGCCCGGGTTTTGAAAACGCCCTTCCGGGGCTCCGAAAATTCCCGTTTTTGTTTCTACGGTCTTAGAATAATTGAAGGGTTCCTAGGCACTCGATGGAATCGAATTCCGACTTCCGAGTAATTTAATTAGCGTTTCAAGTTTCTAAACCCGTCAATTACAACTTTCACAATTTAATTCCAAATTTCGATCCGGTTGTAGATTAATGATCCGGGGAACGTTATAAACCACCCGAACACTAAACCCGAGCACCCGAGCAAGTGGGCCCCACCCGGACAACCATGGCCGTGGGTGGCTAGGGCCTTTTGGGCCCGGCCCACTATGGTGGTGGCCGGCCCTAGCTCCGGCCACCCACCCCACATGGTGGTCGGCCACCCGACATGGTGGCCAGAGCTCCCCCCGAGCTCCCGGTCATCGGAAAACGTCCCTCTTCACCCCCAAAACGTCTCCAACAATCCCCACACCTCATTTCCACCATAAACTACTCATTTTAACCAAACCTTAAGTTTTGAACTTAACCAAAACGAAGATCGGATAGTAGCTCACGGAGAGAACGTCGAGGTGAGTTCGATTCTCCTAGCTTTGAGACGATCCAAGGGTTAGATGCAAAACCCTAGCCCAACACCTTCTCTTTTCTCTCTTCTTCTCCTTCTCCTTCTCTCTGTAAAACTATCTCCCTTTTTCCATTTTCCCCCCTTTTTCTTAAGCATGGCCGAACCCCCCCCCCCCCCCCCCCCCTCATAGTCTTCTTGTTTTGCCCCATAAACCTAACACCACCACTTGGTTGACAAGTGGCAAGATGGGTCCCACACCTTTTTGGGATATCTACTAGATATTTTCCAATCAGATTCGCGAAATTCGGACGTTTCGGGCCCCGAACGGGCACTTTTTCCAAGAAATTACGAAACTTCACGGGCTACAAGGAAACGGCTCAACTAAGACCGCTGCGACGACGGCTACGCTTTTTGGATCCCAAACGGTCCTCGAATGGACCAAAACGTCGCTCGGTTGACTTTTCCAGCGAAAAGTCAACATTTCCCAAACTGATCAGAAAGTTGCCCTGAGTCCCCCGGAACTCACTTTGGTCGATACCGGGGTCAAATTAAGTCCGGTATGACCCTCGGGGTCATATTTAGGTTCATTTAGGTGTCTGCTTAAAAAAAAATTAAATTTGCTTGTTTTTCGCAGATTTGACTGGCGTTGACCGATAGTGGTTCTTAGATTGATCTTTTAAGCTTGCAAAGTAAATGCTCACCATTACTAAAGAGGAATCCTTCACATTGTTTCATGAGATGGACAATGAAATATGTGTCCCTTGGATCATTCCACATATCCAACAAAATAACCGCTAAAGAAACTAGAATCTAATTTCTTGTGGGTTGTAAATCCTCACTTTAGGCGGGTATCCCAATACGTGTATATGGTGCAAAATTGGTTTCCATCCCTTGAATAATTCAAAAGGTGTCTTTGAAACAGACTTGGTTGGAACACGATTTAATTTGTACACAGCCGTCTTAAGTGCATCAGTCCATATGAATAATGAGAGATTCGCATTACTACGTATACTCTTCACCATCTCCATCAAGGCCTGGTTTCTTCTTTGAGCTACACCATTCTCATTAGGAGATTCTGGATTGGTGTATTGAGCAACTATTCCATGCTCTTGAAGAAACTTAGTGAATGGACTCGGTGCTTGACCACCTTTGGTGTATCTACCGTAGTACTCTCCTCCTCCTTCATTCTTGACAATCTTAATTTGCTTCTCAAATTGTTTTTCAACTTCCGCTTTGAAAATCTTAAACATGTCGAATTCTTCACTTTTATGTTGAAGCATATAGACATACATACATTGTGAGAAGTAATCAATATAAATAAAGAGTTTCAGACCACTTTGCATATCCATGTCGGGACAATAAATATCTGCATGGATGATTTCAAGTAATTCAGAACTTCTATGTGCACCCTTTTTTGGATATATTGATTTGCTTTACCGTTATGCAATCCACACAAACCTCAAAATCAGGAAAGACTTGAGTACCAAGTACTCTATCTTGATTTTCTTTCCCTTTATGCAATCCACACAAACCTCAAAATTAGCAAACTCCAGAGTACCAAGCACTTCATCATTTAGCAATCCTTTGATTCTATCCTAGGAGATATGTTCCAATCTCCGATGCCACAACATTTAAGATTCCTCATTTTCAACGCATCGTTTCATGCCAATAACATGCATAACGGAATTCGTATTACTACTTTTCACATTTAACATGAACTAACCATTGCATAGTATTCCATTTCCAACAACATCTAATTTGTAAAACAAATTTATTGATGTACCATGGAAATAAAAATCATAGCCTAAAGGCGATAGTTTAAATATAGATATCGAGTTCCTGGAAAATTCAGGAACATAAAATGTGTCTTGCAAAGTTAAAACAAATCCATTACATAATTTTACATGACATGTTCCTACCAACTCAACGGACGATCGCATTTTATTTCCAAAATAAATGTTCTACTCATTTCCCTCTTGTTTTCGTAGGTATGGCATTTCCTGTATTGATGTTGAAACATGGATTAAAGAACCAGAGTCAATCCATCATGTGTTAACACGAAAATCTGCCACATTGGACTCATAACAAACAACTGAAACATAATTACCTTTATTTTTCTGCCACCGAAGGAACTTTGGACGATCCTTCTTCATGTGCCCCTTCTTTTTACAGAAGTAACACCCGGATTCCTTGGTGATCCCTTCCTGAATGGGCATTTTTACCTTCCACTTGTTCTTAGGCTGCCATTTTTCCTTCTTCCGGGTTGTAAGCATTACAGTCTCACCTTGCTCTATCATCAACCCACTTTTCTCTTGAACACACATATTCATGAGTTCATTCATCCAAGGTTCTAAAAGTCGCTAGGCGCTAGTCGGACGGCTAGGTCCTTCGGGGATTAATCGGGGACTAGACGGGGATTAATCGGATTTGTATTTTTTGTATTTTTAATAGATATATTATTATATATAGAAATAAAATATGAATTTCATTATATTAAAAATGGTAACTAATATCTAAAATACCTAAAAAATAACACCAAAACAACTCAGAAGCAAATACCCTAATATCACCAACACCAACTAATTATTTTGGTTGAGTCAGTACACTACGCAAAATTGTTGTAATCGCCTAGGCGGGTCGGCTAGGCGTAGGCGGGTGCCTAGGCGGCGCCCAGTCGGGATTTTTAGAACATTGCATTCATCGAATATTTATCCTTATGTGTGTTGTAGGATATTTTATAAGGATCTAATTGATGAGGAAGGGTGTTCAAAACGTAATGCACCAAGAAGGCATCTCAAATCTCAACTTCCAATGTCTTTAATTTTGCCGCAATATCCCTCATTCTCATTATGTGCTCGCACACACCACCGAGATCTAGGAAAACCTGTAAGAACCACTCCCGGTCAACGCCAGTCAAATCGGCAAAAAACAGGAAAATTTAAAAAATTTGGACAGACACCTAAATGAACCCAAATTTGACCCCGAGGGTCATATCGGACTTGAGTAGACCCCGATATCGACCAAAGTGAGTTCTGGGGGACTCATGGCAACTTTTTGACCAATTTGGGAAAGGTTGACTTTTTGCTGGAAAAGTCAACTGAGCGACGTTTGGGTCCGTTCGAGGCTCGTTTTGGATCCAAAAAGCTTATCCGTCATCACAGCGGTCTTTGTTGAGTCGTTTCCTTGTAGCCCTTGAAGTTTCGTAATTTCTTGGAAAAAGTGCCCGTTCGGGGCCCGAGACGGCCGAATTTCGCGAATCTGATTGAAAAATATCTAGAAGATATTTTTCCAAAAAGGGATGGGACCCACTTGCCACATGGCACCAATGTGGTGGTGTTAGGTTTATTGGACAAAACAAAGATGAGACTTGAGTGGTAGTTTTGTAAATAAAAGGGTAGTTGTTTGTTTTAAAACAAATTAAAAAGGAAAGATTGAGTTAGTGTTCGACAATTGTTCAAAAAAAAGAGAAATGGAGAGAGAAAGGGAAGCAGAGAAAAGGAAAGAAAATGGGAGATTTTGGTGATTTCCCGACGATCCGACCGACCGATCGACTCAACGATTGAAGATTCGTCATCCCGTCGTCATTCCCTACGGTGAGCACCTAATCGATTTTCGTTTTGATACGTTTGAATTTTAGGGTTTGAGTTTAAACGGTTTGATTAAGGTTGGGTTTTGATTAAGATTGGTTTAAAGATGAATGGTTGAGGTTTGAGGTTCGTTAGGAACGTTTTGGGGCAAAAGGGAATTTTGCGATTGTGGCCGTGTGGGGCCCACTTGCCCGGGTCTTGGGTTTTCGTGTTCGGGTGGTTTAGAACGATCCCCAAGTCATTAATTCACACCCGGAACGAATTTCGTAATTAAATTGTGAAAGTTGGAATTTCGGGTTTAGAAACTTTAAACGCGAATTAAATTGCTCGGAAGTCGGAAATTGATTCTGTCGATTGCATTGGAACCCTTGAATTATTCTAAGCTCGTAGAAACGAAAACGGGAATTTTCGGAGCCCCGGAAGGGCGTTTTCAAAACCCGGGCAGATTCGCCGAGCCGGGCGAATTGGGCTTTTTCGAGCCCATTATTGACAATGTCGAGTAATTGGGAAGTTTGGGAGTGATCGACATTGTCGGGGTTGAGTTTGGGCGTCAAATTCATTAAAATTCAGCTTTGTCTGCAAATTTAAAAAGTGTTTAATTGTGATCTTGTTAGATCGTGCCGAGGACCGCGGCAAAGGAAAGCTAGGCGAGTGATCGCGAGCACGCCGGAGCTTGGTTGTGGACTTTTGGGAAAGCGTTACGAGGTAGGGAAAAGTAGCCGGATCTCGGCCCTGACTAGGGAAAGTTAACAGTAGATTGCATGTGACACTTGGGTGTCGTGGGTTAAGTAAGTTTATCGAATAATAGAAAGGCAGGCGACACCGGGTGGGGTCGTATGATACGGGAACGTATCGAACAATAGAAATGCATGTGACACCTAGTAGTGTCGTAGGAGCAGTGAACTTATCGATATTAGAATTACTGGAGGCATTTGGTTATGCCCGGAGGTTGATTGTTTAGTTTGTGTCTTGGGTGGCCATGAGTGCCCGTGGGGTTGTTGAGCCCGTGTCTTTACTGTTGGTGTGTCTTGGGTGGCCATGAGTGCCCGTGGGGTTGTTGAGCCCGTGTCTTTACTGTTGGTGTGTCTTGGGTGGCCATGAGTGCCCGTGGGGTTGTTGAGCCCGTGTCTTTACTGTTGGTGTGTCTTGGGTGGCCATGAGTGCCCGTGGGGTTGTTGAACCCGTGTCTTTACTATTGGTGTCTTGGGTGGCCATGAGTGCCCGTGGGGTTGTTGAACCGTGTTTTACCGTTGGTGTCTTGGGTGGCCATGAGTGCCTGTGGGGTTGCTGAACCTGTGTTGTTGCTGTTTGTTGACTTTGGTTGTGGACAGTCTCTGCCCGAGGTTGGGGGCCCGCCTGACAAGAAAGGGGTCCCGTGGTTCGCGCGCGTGTGCATGTTCAGACGAGGTTGGGGGCCCACCTGACTAGAAAGGGGTCCTGGGGCCATGTTTCGTGGGGCTTGGCCCGCCTTCCGGGTTAACCACCGGAAAAGGGGTGCATTCATCGGTGATGGAGGGTTGCTCCCCTCCCGACTAGCTATCGGAAAAGTAGCTCGGTATATATCGCTAACAGGTCGACCGCCTAGCCCGACAGAGACCGGGGGAAGTTGTGTGGGGAAGGCTCAAGCCCAGCCGGTTAGCAACCGGTACTGAGTAGCTGGAGTGCGATCCTTTGCGATCTTGTTTGGTGTGCGATCCTTTGTGATCTTGGGTGTTGCGTGTTTATCTTTTGAGTCTTGGTGGAAGTCGTGACCGCTGTGTCAGGTCTACATTACGTGTCCGAGTGTTGAGTTGGTTGAGGAGGGTAACAGTTGTGTGTCAATCGGGTTACTTGAGTTGGGGGATAGTAGTCCCCGGTGTAGGGTTTGTTGTTGGTGTTACCGGCATTGTCTGCTAGTATGCCGTAGTCAGTCTGTTATCCGTGGTGGTGAGCGAACGCTCGCCCCTAGCTGCTTTTCCTACAGGTACTGGTCGTGGGACGGACTGGGTGAGCTCTCGAAGCTTGAAGAGTTAGGAGCTGGAGTCCGGGTTTCCTTTTGAGTCTAGCGACAAACGCCTTGTATTTTGTCCGCTTGTTGGGACGTACTTTTGAGTTGTAAATTATTATTTTGATTAACTAAATGGTGGTTTTAAAGCAATTTATTTAAAAGGTTTTAAAATGTTTTATTGTCTTAAACGTTCGCGTTCCGGGTTCGGTTTTACTGAATTTGGGGCGTGACAGCTTGGTATCAGAGCTCGAGGTTTCACACCTCGGACTGTACGTCAATTAGGTGGGAGAGTCGAGTCAGTAAAAGTCATGTCGTACTTTGGGTACGCAAGTCGGAAACCGTGTGTAGACCCGTAGTGTCTTGAGTCTTGGTTGTGGTTGTGTGTATGTGCAGTACGGTCATTACTGGCATACTGTTTGTGTGTTGTTGCGTGAAACGTTTTTAAGCTGTCCCGACTCGACTCAGGGGCGCCCCTGTAGTCGAGCGTGACGGTGTTGACATCAAATGGGTACAATGTAGTTCGGGGACACTTGGACCGAGTTGTAACTATGTGATGTCAAGAAATGAGGTTTTATAATGAAAAGGAAAGGTTTTGAAAATTGGTTGGCCCTGTGGGCGTGTTTTGATTTTGATTGGCCCTGTGAGCGGATTTTGATTTCGGTTGGCCCGGTGGGCGTGGTTCGACTTTGGTTGGCCCGGTGGGCGTGTGTTGTTGTTGTTTGGCCTTGTCGGCTTGTGATTGAGGTTGAGTGACTTGATTTGGTCGGTGAGTCGTTGTGCGTGTGTTTGTTAAATTGGTGGTCGAGCGTGTGTGTCGTTTAAGGCTATTTTTAGGGTTAAAAAGGGGTAAGGATCGAGTTTAAAACGATTTGGGAAAACAGGCTTGCGCGAGTGTCACGGACCCTGTCACGGATCTGTGACGGAGCAGCGCGTTTTGGCAATTTTAGGGCCTTCATCATGGTTCTGTGACCCCAACCGTGACGGAGTCTGTCACGGACCCGTGATCCCTGTCTTTTTCCACCGTCTTGATTGTGCAGTTTGAGTGTTGGTTTTGCGTGGTGGTGTTCACGGTTGTGTTGGTTGTAGAGGTCGTAATCTCGGTGTTAAAGGATGAGGTCTTGGGTTCGAGACTCATCGATAACCTACGGTAGTGATACAGCGCCTCGGTGGGAGTGTCTCACCGCGGAGAGGGGTTAAGGTTGATGCGCTGCGGCGCCATACGAACTAGGTTTCCCCTATGTGAACGGGTTATTCGAGTTTTCCCTCGCGTGAACGGGTGGTTTGAGGTTTCCTTCACGTGAGTGGGTTATTTGAGGCTCCCTACATGATCGAGTAACTAGGGTATCGAGGTTGTGAGCAATAGTGGTTTGCTTAGTTGAGAACGTGATCCCCGTTTTGAGGTTTCCCTTATGTGATCGGGTAATTGGGGTATTGATATTGTGAGCAACAGTCTTGGCTTAGCTTAGAACATGATCCCCGTTTGAGGTTTCCCTACGTGATCGGGTAATTGGGGTATTGAGGTTGTGAGCAATAGTGGTTTGCTGAGTTGAGAACATGATCCCCGTTTCGAGGTCTCCCTTACTTGAGAGAGTATTTGAGGTATTGATAGCTTGAGCAGTGTGACGTTTTGGTATCAGGTTTTGAGGTAGTGGTTTTCCCTGGTTAGATTGGTGAGTCGTTAGTGCTTTACTAGTATGCCATAATCGAACGGGTGTCCGTGGAGGTGAGCAGAACGCTCATCCCCTTTACTACTTTTCTCGCAGGGGACGAGTAGCGAATATTGGTTTGGTTGCGGAAAGTTATAAGTAAATGCATATGGGTTTGTGTGAGGTTGGTGCTATACCTTATCGGTGTGACTAATGGAGTGGTTATTCGGTCTCTGTTTTGAGCGTCATTTATGTTGGATACCGGGGCGTCACACTCGTTTGTTTCGTCGAGTTGTGCTGAGATGTTGGGGCTGAGTTTAGAGCCGTTGAGTCCACCCATGCGTCTGGACACGCCGGTTGGTGGTGGTGTGGTTTTGACTAGAGTCCGTCGTGCCTGCGGAGTTAGAGAAGCAAACTGATACAGGAGGTTCGAGAGAGGGCTCAAGAGCCCTGATGCTGGATCGAGTCGTCACCCCGAGGATTCGCGTATGTACGGAGTTGGTAGGCACGACGACGGTAGAGGAGAGAGGTCTTAGAGAGACTGCGAGGTTCCGTGAGGTTCGGCAGCGACTGAGCTTGTGCGTGTATCCGTGGGAAGGATACTTACGAAATGACAGCCTTTGACGTGATCCTGAGAAAGGAGTGGCCGACGAAGTGCCGAGCCAATATCGACTATTACTGGCGACGAGTGACGGTGTCAACAGGCAACACGAAAGGTTCGTGTATTCTGGGCAGTAGGAGCGGAGTTCTCCTGTCGGCTTGTCCGCAGTAAAGGAAGTATCGGTCGTGCAGAGCCGAGAGTTACCGCGAGTGGCGTGCGAGTTCCCCGAGGTCTTCCCTGAGGAGTTGAGCGGGTCGCCACCAGTTCGTGAGGTGGAGTTTGGGATTGACCTGGTGCCGGGAACGGCAGCGATATCGATGGCGCCTTACAGGTTCGCGCCAGCCGAGTTGACCGAGCTGAAGAGTCAGCTCGAGGAACTTCGGGAGAAGGGTTTTATCTGGCCGAGCACATCGTCGTGGGGAGCGCCAGCACTCTTCGTGAAGAAGAAGAGTGGAGAGCTTCGGATGTGCATCGACTACCGGAAGCTGAACCGGGTTACGGTGAAGAACCGATACCCGATGCCGAGGATTGACGACTTGTTCGACTAGTTGAGAGGGTCGACATGCTTCTCGAAGATCGATCTGCGATCCGGATATTTCCAGTTGCGAGTCCGAGAGGGGGACGTCGCAAAGACTGCATTCCGGACACGTTATGGGCATTACGAGTTCTTGGTGATGCCTTTAGGACTGACGAACGCACCTGCAGCGTTCATGGATCTGATGAACATTATATTTCGGCCGTTCTTAGATCAATTTGTGGTGGTGTTTGTGGACGATATCTTGATCTTCTCGCAGAACGAGGCGGCGCATGAGGAACATCTGAGGGGTGTTCTGACCCTGTTGCGCACACATCAATTATACGCCAACCTGGAGAAGTGCGAGTTTTGGCTCGCTGAGGCGGGATTCCTCGGTCACGTTGTGTCCCGTGACGGTATATTGGTCGATCCAGCGAAGATCGACGCGGTTTTGAAGTGGGCGCGGCCCACGAGTGTCTTCGAGATCCGCAGCTTCTTGGGGTTGGCAGGATATTATCGGCAGTTTGTCCAGGACTTTGCGCGTCTAGCCGCGCCTATGACTTTTTACACGCAAGGGAGTCGGGTTTGTGCGGACAGAGGATTGTGAACGTGCGTTCACGGAGCTGAAGGCTCGTCTGACTACTGCTCCAGTGCTAATAGTGCCAGAGCGCGGGGTCGGGTATGAGGTCTATTGTGATGCATCTGGGAAGGACTGGGCTGCGTGCTAATGCAGTTAGGTAAAGTGGTTGCCTATGGCTCCAGGTAGTTGAAGACACACGAGCGCAACTATCCTACCCATGACTTGGAATTAGCAGCAGTCATGTTCGCGCTAAAGGGCTGGAGGTATTATCTGTATGGCGAGCGATTTCAGGTGTTCTCGGACCATAAGAGTTTTAAGTACATCTTTTCCCAATGAGACCTAAATACGCGCTAGCGGCGATGGATGGAACTACTTGAGGAGTACGACTTTGAGCTACTCTATCATCCGGGTAAGGCGAATGTGATTGCCGATACCGTGTCCTGCTAGCATCTCAGTCCGGGAGTGGGACATGATGGGACTGTTGGGCACGCTTGGGTTGGAGCTAGAAGAGGTTACTGGCGGCGTGGAAATGTGCTTCTTGGTGGCTCAGCCCACCCGGCTTGGCCGGAGGATAGAGGCACAGTCGGTGGATGTCGAGGCGACAGAGATCCGGGAGAGAGTTGCCGGCGGTGTTGACGCCGAGGGCTGGGATCGTCGTGCTAATTGGGAGTTACGGTATCGCGGAGGTTTGTTCGTACCGAGTAACGATGGAGGCGACGAGCTGCGAGAGTCGCACTATTCGCGTCTGACAGTGCACGCGGGTAGCACTAAGAGGAGCGCGACATCAAGCGACATATCTAATGGAGCGGGATGCGGAGAGCGGTTGCAGAGATGGTATCGCGGTGCCTCACTTGTCAGCAGGTGAGATGGCCTTGTCGGTCGCTCGTGTGCGGGGCGGAAGTGAGGAATGAGGGTTCACTGGGTCTAGAACTGGACCGAGAGACAACTGAGTCGGTCGTGCCCAAGCGTTAGCGGTGGAAGACCGCGTAGAGTCGGCAAGAGCTATGCTGACAGACGGCGTCGACCTCTCGAGTCAGCAGTCGATGGCCATGTATCCCTGAAGGTGAGTCCGAAAGGTGGACTGGTGCGTTTCAACCGCGGCGGAGGCAGGTTAGCCCCGCGGTGTGTCAAGCCTTTCGAGGTCTTGAGCGGAGTGGGAGCAGTTGCATACCGACTTGCACTATTGCGGAAGTATATGCGGACCCCTCACACGTCATTGAGTGGGCAGAGGTCGAGGTAACGGTTTATGTCTCGTATAAGGAGAAACCGGTTTGGGAAATGGATCCACGAGATCATGTCCTGCGCGGAAAGGTTATCCGCTTAGAACAGGTGCAGTGGCAGCACCACGAGGTCGAGTCGACTTGGGAGCGCGAGGACGAGGTCCGCGCAAAGTACCCCGATCTGTTCGACTCCTGAGGTACGTCTGTTTTAAATTTCGCGGACGAAATTCCTTTACGGGGGGTAGATTGTGAGAACCACTCCCGGTCAACGCCAGTCAAATCGGCGAAAAACAGGAAAATTTAAAAATTTTGGACAGACACCTAAATGAACCCAAATTTGACCCCGCGGGTCATATCGGACTTGAGTAGACCCCGATATTGGTGTCTTGGGTGGCCATGAGTGCCCGTGGGGTTGTTGAACCCGTGTCTTTACTATTGGTGTCTTGGGTGGCCATGAGTGCCCGTGGGGTTGTTGAACCGTGTTTTACCGTTGGTGTCTTGGGTGGCCATGAGTGCCTATGGGGTTGCTGAACCTGTGTTGTTGCTGTTTGTTGACTTTGGTTGTGGACAGTCTCTGCCCGAGGTTGGGGGCCCGCCTGACAAGAAAGGGGTCCCGTGGTTCGCGCGCGTGTGCATGTTCAGACGAGGTTGGGGGCCCACCTGACTAGAAAGGGGTCCTGGGGCCATGTTTCGTGGGGCTTGGCCCGCCTTCCGGGTTAACCACCGGAAAAGGGGTGCATTCATCGGCGATGGAGGGTTGCTCCCCTCCCGACTAGCTATCGGAAAAGTAGCTCGGTATATATCGCTAACAGGTCGACCGCCTGGCCCGACAGAGACCGGGGGAAGTTGTGTGGGGAAGGCTCAAGCCCAGCCGGTTAGCAACCGGTACTGAGTAGCTGGAGTGTGATCCTTTGCGATCTTGTTTGGTGTGCGATCCTTTGTGATCTTGGGTGTTGCGTGTTTATCTTTTGAGTCTTGGTGGAAGTCGTGACCGCTGTGTCAGGTCTACATTACGTGTCCGAGTGTTGAGTTGGTTGAGGAAAGTAACAGTTGTGTGTCAGTCGGGTTACTTGAGTTGGGGGATAGTAGTCCCCGGTGTTGGTTTTGTTGTTGGTGTTACCGGCATTGTCTGCTAGTATGCCGTAGTCAGTCTGTTATCCGTGGTGGTGAGCGAACGCTCACCCCTAGCTGCTTTTTCTACAGGTACTAGTCGTGGGACGGACTGGGTGAGCTCTCGAAGCTTGAAGAGCTAGGAGCTGGAGTCCGGGTTTCCTTTTGAGTCTAGCGACGTACGCCTTGTATTTTGTCCGCTTGTTGGGACGTACTTTTGAGTTGTAAATTATTATTTTGATTAACTAAATGGTGGTTCTAAAGCAATTTATTTAAAAGGTTTTAAAAAAATTTATTGTCTTAAACATTCGCGTTCCGGGTTCGGTTTTACTGAATTTGGGGCGTGACAAAACCGTCCGATGAGGGTACTATCCAAGGACTTATTCAAAGTCTAGTATTGCTCATCAATCGATGCACGAAGCGAACGAGCATTTCCATGCTTCTCCACCGAGCCCCTTATGCCGGTGAATATGTGAGTCTTTGTGAACATGATTGAGAGTTGGTTAGACTTCTCCCACTTATCATGTAGCTCACTTTCCAGTTTGTTGGCATCTAGGGCTGATGGCTCATCCTTAAGGATGTCATAATCCATAGCAGCCACTCCTACAGCGAGAAGTACCCTCTCTTTCTATATGGAGTAGTTTTGCACATTCAGTGTGAGAACCTATACCTCGAGGTCATTAACATTCAAAGAGTTTGATGCTACAAACATTACAACTATCATGCTTTACAAATATAAGCATACAAAAAAATGCAGCTATCGACGCAGAATTTGCCTGTGGGTTAAAATCATGTGCAAATACAACATTCATACAAAATAACCAATAAAACTATCAAAATAATGTTACGTTTCCTAATTCCTGTTGGTAGATTAGGAAAAATAACTTTGATATTTTATTCTGATCAATTATATATAGTTTAAAAGAATATCATGTGTGATCGATTCTATTAAACTTAATATAATTAGTCACTACTTTAAAGATTTATTTTCATACGATATATTGTTGATCTAAAGTTATTGTGGCTACTCTTTAAACTAACAATATAAACATTCATAAATCAAAGATGGATGATTAAAACACCAAATACATGATAATTTTTCGGCTGAAAAAACAACATAAGAGTTCCACTGATAGAACAAATAAAATCCAGTTAGCAAGTTTAACAAGAACCTCATTTAGGTCAATGGTAAGGGTCTTATCTAGTTAAGGGCAACTTCAAGGTTAGAGTCCCGACAAGTTCAAATATATGTATATTTTGCTTTAAGCCCAAAACAAGCCCGGGCCAAATGTTTGATAGTCGAGATAAACAATAAATACGATTTATTGAGTATGTATAAAAACGAATGACTAACATCCGAGTGTGGCTTATTTTATTTTTCTTTTCCTCTTTAAATATGCCAAAATGTCAAAAATGATGTCACTACCATCATCCCCTACCTCCGGCCGGGTCAGAATCGGGTCTCGTGACCAGACGCAACCCAAAACGTGTGTGGCTGTAACTCAACAACCATGAATCCGTTTTTCGACCATAATATATCAAAACGATCATACCAAAAAAACCATTGATATATAAACCCATAAAAATTACAGAAGCCCAAAATTGGGCACAATAAGCACAAATTCGAGAGAAAAATAATGCACCTAATAAGCAAGCCAGAGATACAAACATACTCTGATACCAATTGTAAGTCCTAACATGTTTTTCTAAACATATTATAATCAAAATTGAGAAATATCGAAGTACTTACCTCCAACCATTGCTAATTTCAATTAAATCGAAGATCTTGGTGTATCCAGAAGAATGTTCTTGGACTTCCAGTGCCTCCACACACGTCTCTCTCTAATGATGTATGAGATTTCATAAAATGAATTGTGTGGCAATCAGGGACCAGAAACAATATTTATCTCTTCAATTACAATTTCTCCATCAATAGTTATGAGAAAAAGTCACCATTGACATGGCATATTGACACTTGTATCAATCATATAATTGATTATACCTTATGAATTCTGATAATGAGAGATTGGTCGTAGAAACTTACGGGGATATGTTTCATAGCTTCTTCGTTGGGATTGGAAACATACTCAACATAACTTGTCTGGTAGGATTCAAAAGCTGGTTTGGTTAGAGTCTCAACTCCAGTCATCTGAAAAAGTATTACATGTTCATAATACTACTGTGTGTTGGCAACTTTTTCCTCAGTTCCAGGCTACTAGTATGGATTTACTTATTCAAGTTCAGCGTCGAAATTACTAATATTGATACACAAATTGTTCAGGGGCGAGATGGTAGTAGAACCAGCGACGGAAATCCTTGAAAATTTTGAATGTGATTTTGATGGTATTATGTTTGGTGTAGCACCTGCACACATGGACATTGCTGACGTGCACCTGCACAAACAGACATAGATGACACATCATCTGCACACACGGACATTGATGACGCAACATCATCAACCAAATTATGGTGTTTTTAGTTTATCACAAGATGAAAAACAATCAGCAAATGCCTGGACCCTTTCCAAGGGGGAACCTGTACTCAAATATGTCCTTACCGCTCTATGGGGCCAAAAGTGATAATAGACCCCGGGACGAGGACCGAGTAACACCTGCATATCCCAACTGCGTATGGAACCCACATTCACTATAACAGTATCCGTGGAAAACGATCCACAACCAGGAGATACTGGTGGAGGAGATCCATGGAGGGACACATGACGATCAAACTAACCAAACACATGATCCGCAACCAATGCTCTTTAGGATTAGGGTCACAGTGGATATGCAACCAACATTACAAAACTGATATGACTCTAGTAGCTAGAAAGGCCGCCTCATTCCTCATCACTTCTTGTTTCCGAGAATGGGAGAGTGGAAATTGAGGTCAGTTCGCCAATAAACAAGGAAGGACCTGCTATCACAACTCCTCTAAGGATACGGGAGGCCCTGACCATATCCAAAACGGAGAGGACGGATACATTATTCTATGGAGGGTATTTAGCCCTATTTGGGTACATGCGAGGCCTACGAAGCAGCCTCGCTGGTCATCATGACAGCCCTAGGGCCCCACGGTTATCCCTGAGGAGCCACACCCCATCCTCTATAGAACAGAACTCACCTGCTCTACAACCTCCTTCTTCCCCTGATTTACTCCTTGGACAACTGTTTAGACAAAACACGTCAGTTCAAGTCGAGACAGAGAAAGTCTCTTGGAACTCATGTACTGCTCACTGTATGTATAGGGAACCACCCCTTACATTTCTTCTTGGTTTTCCGGGCATTCAATCATAGGATAAGTGTTTCGGTTGTCAATGAAACTGTATGTTGTCCTTTTCATGATTTTCCATTTCGTTATGATCTAACCTATTTTCAATTCTATAAACGTTATATGTTATGCTAAAAGAAAATACTAATAAACACTATGTTTGACTAACTCTAGAAAATATAATATGTATTTTCATAGAATAAATCAAATAAACCCTTGGAGATGACGTAACAAATAAGAGTAAGACAAGACTAGGGTTCCCCGGTAGGTCAACTTCAAGTCATTTGAGAAAAATACATTAACTATAAGTCGTACTTTATATTGAGCATCTTTGTTTTTCTAATTTTCTTTCCTTATGAATATTCATCTATACGCAGTTGGTAAAACATTTTTTAATGTTCTGATCATGATTTTGAACATTGGACATTTTACCAATAAGTTAATTCTACTTGAATTACTTTTTCTCGTATTGACCAAACATGTCTTTAAATGAAATTAATCAGTAGCACGTGGTTCAATGTCAAAATTCAAAATCATCTATCATTTCATTTTCAGGGAAAACTTAACGCCTTTATCAATGGAAATTGATTTTTGATTCCATGGTTTTCAATATGTGAGAACAACTTATATGCGTTTTCTCATTTCTTTGTTCTTCTAGAACTAACGCTTTTGTTGGAATAGATTTTCTTCATAAAAATACTTCGAGAATGAATTTTATCATGCTTATTTATGAACTACCTGTTTAGGAGGAACGATCGATTCTTTCGGAAGGATTTTTCTTGAATCGATATTTTTTGGAACAAATTCCGATAGTGAAGATATATCATGTTCATCATTAAAATTCGCCTGATTCTTTCTCTTTTGTAATCAATATTCTTTAATCCAATTAGCCTCTCATTCTTTTAGCGTATAAAAAAAGAGTCATTCACCGGTTTCACAAAGCTTTTAAATCTTTATATGTATCTTGATATGACTTTATTATCTTTATAAATGTGTCTAGAATTCGGTATGCAACATGTTTCAAATGTGCGAGCTTATGTAATATCTGATAAGACAAAAATAATTTTCCAAGAACACTTTACTCCGTACTTCAAGAAGGTCTTTTCTCTTCACTTGAAGGTGAAAGATATCGTCTCAAAAAATAAAACTAACAAATGATGCAATAAACATCGTGTTCTTTAGGGACTCAAGATACCAGTATTGTCAAGTCGATCAAATTTATAAAGCGTGCCAACAACTTAGAAATTGCAATGTTACACGATAAGACCATATATGATGAGTAGGGATGACTATGCGTCAAAACCCTCATTTTACGTTCATCAGTACACTGTCATCAAGCAATATATTTGACAGTTAAGTACCGGTCGAACCCACAGGGAGTAGAGGTATCACTAGTATTTTGCTAAAACCTGGGGACGTGGGCTATCACTTCGACATCCCCGAAAAGGAAAATAAAAGACGAAAATTAAAGGTTGTTGTTTAAGTTTATAAAGCGATAAAATCTATCTACATGCTACCACCTAAGACACATAACTTTTGATTCACACAAGGAGTCGATCACGGGTATAAGTAAACATGACTTCCAATCAACGCATGGTTTGGTTAACGATGGTGAAATTAAATAATGTTTTCCTTATGGTCTTAGAACACTTAAGTTCCTATGTATGGGGTGTCACGCCCCAATTTCAGTAAACCGAACTCGGGACGCGAACATTTAAAAACATAAAGCACTAGAAACCTGTTTTGAGTAAATACTTTGAAATTACCATTTAGTTATCAAAAATAATATTTACAATACAAAAACGTCCCAACAATGGACAAGGTACAAATAAACCCGAACTCAACTGACCCACAATTCATTACCTTCCTCAACAGACTCAACCTCAAACTCGTAAAGTAAACCCGACACAACCAATTATGACCTCCTCCAAAGACACGAACACGGATCAGGCTAGCCAAAGAATGCTCACAACCTGCCGAGACTCGAACACGGATTAGGCCAGCCAAAGAATGCTCGTAACCTGCCGAGACTCGAACACGGATCAGGCCAGCCAAAGAATGCTTGTAACCTGCTGAGACCCTAACACGGATCAGGCTAGCCAAAGAATGCTCATAACCTGTCGAGACTCGAATTTGGTCAGGCCAGCCAAAGAATGCTCGTAACCTGCCAAAATCCACACCACTCCCCGACACGAAGTCGGGTTACTAACCTCGGGCAAACACAATCACAATCACAAGAAAAGCTCAACAAACAGTAACAAGACCCGTTCAACACTCCACAGGCACTCATGGCCACTCAAGACTCCAACGGTAAAGACTCGGGTTCAACAACCACACGGGCCCTCATGGCCTCCCAAGACACACCAACTGTAACTCATGGGCTCAACAACCCCACAGGCACTCCTGGCCTCCCAAGACATCCCAACAGTAAAACACGGGCTCTCATGGCCACTCAAGACACCACAATAAAACACGGGCTCTCATGGCCACCCAAGACACCAACAATAATACACGGGCTCTCATGGCCACCCAAGACACCAACAATAATACACAGGCTCTCATGGCCACCCAAGACATAAATTAAACAGTCAACCTCCGGGCATGGTCATATGCCTCCAGTAATTCTAATATCGCTAAGTTCTCTGTTCCTACGACACTACTAAGTGTCACATGCTTTTCTCATAAACGCTACGTTCCCATATCATGCTTTTCTAATATTTAAATAAACCTACTCAACCCACGACACCCCGGTGTCACGTGCAATTCTACTGCTAACTTTCCCTAGTCAGGGCCGAGATCCGGCTACTTTTCCCTACCTCGTATATAACTCCAAAAGTGCTCAACTAAGCCCCGACGTGATCCTAGTCACTCGCCTAGCTTCCCTTTGCCTCGGTCCGCAGCACGATCTAAAAGAACACAATATTTAATGCACTTTAAACTCGCAGGAAATAAACTGGAATTTAATAAACTTAACGCCCAAACGTAAGCCCAATAATGTCGACCACTCCCAAACCTCCCAATTACTCGACATTGTCGATAAAGGACCCGTAAAGGCCCGATTCGCCCGACATGGCGAATCTGCCCGGGTTTTGTAAATGCCCTTCCGGGGCTCCAAAAAATTCCCGTTTTCGTTTCTACGGTCTTAGAATAATTCAAGGATCCCAAAGCACTTAACGGAATCAAATTCCGACTTCCGAGTCAATTAATTAACGTTGAAAGTTTCTAAAACCCGTTAATTACAACTTTTCCAATTTAATTCCAAATTTCGATTCGGTTATGGATAAATGGTCTGGGGAACGTTTTAAACCTCCCGAACACTAAACCCGAGCACCCGAGCACGTGGGACCCACCCGGCCAAGCTAGGCCGTGGGCCCTAGGGTTCACTTTGGGGCCCGACCACCATGGTGGTGGCTGGTCCCAGCTCCGGCCAGCCACCCCATGGCCGGCCGGCCACCACCCACGGTGGCCGGAGCTCCTCCTGAGCTTCCGGTCACCGGAAAACGTCCAATCTCACCTCCAAAACGTCTCTAACAAACCCCCAACCTCACTACAACCCTAACTCATCATTTTTAACCAAACCCTAACATTTGAAAATTAACAAAACGGGAATCGGTTCGGTGCTTACTCAAGAGGAGGATGAGGGGAGATCGATTTCTCCTAGCCTTGAGACGATCCAATGGATGGATGACGTGAATAGTGGACAACAAACCCTAGCTCCCTCTCTTCTTCTTCTCCTTCTCTCTCTAAACCCTTTCTTCTTTTATTTTTTATTTTGTTTCTCTTTCTAAAAGGCATGGCCGAACCCCTTATGTCTCCCACCTCTCATTTTCCCCCCAAACTAACACCACCACTTGTTGGACAATTGGAAAGGTGGGTCCCACACCTTTTGGAAAATATCTTCTAGATATTTTCCAATCAGATTCGCGAGAATCGGACGTTTCGGGCCCCGAAGGGGCACTTTTTCCAAGAAATTACGAAACTTGGCAGGCTACAAGGAAACGGCTCAACTAAGACCGCTGCGACGACGGCTAAGCTTTTTGGATCCAAAACGGTCCTCGAATGGACTAAAACGTCGCTCGGTTGACTGTTCCAGCGAAAAGTCAACTTTTCCCAAATTGATCAGAAAGTTGCCCTGAGTCCCCCGGAACTCATCTTGGTCAATATCGGGGTCAACTTAAGTCCGGTATGACCCTCGGGGTCAATTTAGGTTAAATTAAGTGTCTGTCTTAAAAATTTTAAATTTTCCTGTTTCTCGCAGGTTTGACTAGCATTGACCGGAAGTGGTTATTACATGCGGTATCACGAAATTAACCGCATACTAGTCATGGGGAGAGGGAACAAGACCATTGCCCAGAACGATATGCGAACCACCTATCATCGGAAAGCAATAAAATACGGTGTAGCTCTATGATCTTGCGCGAAGCTCGATCAATCCTCAAACGAGAGATAACGGCAACGAATGCATGTCACTCTCGCTACCAACTACCATAAGTAGAGATAGCTACACCACTTGGCGAATCTACTCAGCTACGCCTAGTTCACTTCCTAATTCCCGAATGCTATCAATAAAATGAACACCGAAAATCAGGTAGAACTAAATAGAGTATCGAATCACGATTCTCTGGTACTACACAAGCATGAGAGGAATCTAAATAAGTTTTCGAATCTACTTAGCTACGCATAGTTCAATCAACCTGACGACGAAATAAATCGATCATCAAGGAGAACTAAATAGAGTAACGAATCACGAAGCTCTGATAAAACACAAGCGTAACTAAACACTAAATCATAAACGAATCTACTTAGCTACGCCTAGTTCACTTCTCGAAAACCAAACAACACTGATCGAGATGAGTTTAGTAATCAAGTCGAACTACGTAGAACATCGAATCACGATGCTCTGGTAATACACAAGCATAAGCAAATTCTATAAAAGTGAAATATTGTCTCACACTAGATCGAATCATGGATTGCTCCAAACATCAATCTACATAGCGCTCACAACAGTTAAGGAAAATCCCCTAAATCGTTCGGTCGGCTTGAAACACACAAGAGAATCGAGAAAACACACTCTAGCATATTTCTATCCCGTCAATAGGAAATCAAGACATAAAAATATCGGAAATCCTAGATAGGTTCACTAAATGGCTAAAGTTTGCATTTTTACGAACTCTAACCTAGAACTTAATATACACCCGAGAGATGAAATATTTAGCACATGAAAACGGGTTCAAAAACATGAAATTTCAAACACAAAGTAACACAATCATGCATTAACATCAAGTAGCTTAAATATATATGAATACTCATACAAGCAATTGGATGTTATTTAAGCTCAAAACCCCAAATCATGCCAAAAACATCACTCAACTCAAATTAACCACAAACTTATGCATCAATTTAAAGGAAATCAACATTTACACAACACCCATGACCAAATATTGGAATCCAAAGTCATGAAATGCAAATCCAAATCTAAAGAGGAAAAAAATCTGATCCAAAAGTTGTTGTCTCAAAATATCTCTCCTTCATCTATATATACACAAAATAAAAATAAAAAAGATAAAGATAAAATAAAAAACAATATCCGGCTCAAATACATCACTCACACAAAGGAGAGGAAGGGATGGAGCTGCTCTGGCGTTGACCAGTCAGCGTGCCACGTGGCGCGCTCTGGTTCGTTCGTCTATTTTTAATGATTTTTTCACCATTTCGCTCATTTTAGATCCGATCCGCCTCGTTCTTGTGCCAATAATTTTCTTTTCTCGAGCCCTACAAAAAAAGACCAATCAATAATATATTTTGAATACTTGAAAAATATCGACAAAAAACGAGGTTTTGCGCAATTAGTATTAAACGCTAAAAATATAAAAACGAAGCACAAACAAGATAAAAACATGGTGAAAATAGTCAAATTAGATACGACAAATTTACGCTCACCAATATACTAGATGCGTCTCTTATAAAGTAAGTAACGTCATATGCATCCTCATGAATTCTCTACATGAGTATAAATTTTTGTTTAGATAGTTGGACCACAAAGTATATTTTGTGAGAAAGAGTACGAAGTATATCATAGGAAATTGGAACCTTTTTGTTCTTTAGTGAATGACGATATTAACTCCCAATGATCCCACACATCATCATCGATCCCAAATGATTATGACGAATACGTCAACGTATAAAACATTTTATTATCAAAGTGTATGTCATTAACACTCTGCATATACTTTATCTCTATCACCCTTACTTTTATTTCTTTGATGTTTGATATAAAGCCATCAAAACATTCAGTCATACAACATGTAATCAACCAATTATATCTTCCATATCATATAAAACATATACTTTCATCATTTCTGAGAGTTCGTGTTTGTATGAACTTCTGGTCATATAAATTGCATGAGTGCATTTTGAATCAGAATCTTAAGTTTAGCGAAAGTTAATTCTGTATGAACTTCTGGTCATATGACATTTAACAATGATGCACATACCTATTTTATTTGATCGTATGACACAATGAACATATCTTTAACGATTTTGGAACTTCGGTCCCAAAATATCATGATATTCGAAAACTTCGTGTTACAAATATACAACATTTAAGTAACTATAATTAGATATATAACCGCACAATGAACGAACTCATGGGGTGAACATAATAAAAGTAAATAATCGCAAGAGATAAACGTAAGCATAATCGCACACCGAGCGAACTCGTGGGGTAACCATAATAAATGCATAAATTAAAATATGTGTATAGCCGCAAAACGAGAAAGCTCATGGGGTAGACAGAATAAGTATAAATAATTTCATAGAAAATATGTGACCTAAAATACAAGTTATAGGCTTCGGGACTGTGGTTTGTATTCTACATTTAAGGATATTTTACATGCTTTGGGTCAGTGGCTTGTCAATCGATCATAAATACAAGTATCAAGCTTCAAGCTTGTGATTTATCGTTTGACCAAAAAGGCAAGTATCAAGCTTCGGGCCTATAATTTTTTTTTCATTTGGCCGTTAAGGAACGTATTAAGCTCCGACATGCGATTTTTTCATTTGGTCGTTGATGTGGACATAAATTGCATCAATTCTAGATGCTTTTAGCCCACATTCTTGAGCTTTTTAGTCCCGAGATTGTATAATTTGGTCCATTTTTCCCTCTATACTCGTATTTTGTCTCTCATTGTGTTTTGTAGGTGCTTTGATCAAAAAAGGGCAAAATAGAGGAAAACCCGGTTTTAGGAGTTTTGGAAGCTGGTTGATCTTGCGAAGGACATAACTCCCTCACACAACCTCCGAATCGCTTCATAAAATATATCAAATCGAAGAGAATTCAAAATTCTACAACTTTCGTCAAGGGACCGTCACTGTCTGGATACGAGACAGTGCATGTTCCAGTCCGAGGGTGATTGTTTTTGGACCTGTTCAGTCTTTTGGTCCCCTGAGTGCATGTTCAGGAGTCAGTTCAGGTAACGCCTGTTCCCATCAGGATCTGATGAGTACTATCCGGGGGATTCAATGCGGCCGATCTGCTTAGTGAGCGGAGGGGCACGAATTACTTAGTCCCTTTGGGACCAAAGGATTCACCCGGTTCACCCCGAGGTACCGTTCACCGGTTCGTGTGGGACGCCTGGTTTCTATTCTCTTGAGTCATTGTTCTTTGGCCTGTTTTGTTTTATTGTTTTTGGTCTGCTCTTGCTCGGGGATTGTTCCCACAGCTCCTGATGAGAGTTTTTTGTTATGATTTTGTTCGGGATTGATCTTTCTTGAATCTTTCTTTTTTATAATAAAATTTGATGAGCTTATCCAAAAACTCAAAAAGAATCAAGAAAATTTTATAAGGCAGTGAAATAAAATTAACCCAAACAAAAATGAACCTAAAGATTATTTGGTTTCCGTTTCACGGGCTGTAGGCCCAATCAGGCCTACTTTCATTTTCCCAGATCGAACCCTTCTCCCCTCTACACTCCAGTTCTAATCCCAATCTCTGCTCGTTAATATCCTATTCCAGATCCAAAACCTTCCTCTTTATATTACCTTCTCTTTTCTTCGTCCTTCTCATATTCGCCCTGGTTCGTTTTCTTCCTTAACCTCTCTCTCACTTTGCGCTCTACGAAATCGAAATCTCCAATTGTTGCCCATCTATATTTCAATTTATTTAAAAATCTCGTTTTTATTTGTAGCAAATTAGTATATTTTTGTGTGTGTATATATATATGACGTGATTGTTGGATTGAGATTTCTGAGTTTGTATCTGTGTATGTGTTGATAACAGTTCTCGGTCAAACGTTCCTTTTTGGTTGACATGGTAGTCAATGTTTTACATCGCTGTGTTATAGTATTGTAGTTTCGAGCTGTTTTGCTTTGATTGTTTTGGATTCTTAATTTGGTAAATATATGTACTTGTTTACATCCAAAGGTTAGTTATGCGTTCGTAATTGCAGGTCTTCACAGTTAAATTTCTTTGTTTGTCCATAAGATCTGAAGGGTAGAGAATGTTTTTCCTCCAATGTAGCGCCAATTACAAAGTTAACACTAGCCTGGATTGGAAAAATTGATGGTAGATGGAATGATGAATATTATTATATCTTTTGTAAACTGGGCTTGGAGTTGTCTATGTTCGGTTTATTTATATTGGGTGCAGAGCTATCAAATTGTTTGACTGAGATGTGGCTCTTTGGATATTAGAGTCCAAGTGTTGTGGACGTGTGTTCATTTTAGTTATTGCTAGTGCATATTCATTGTAATTAGTTCCTAATCTGTTGTGAAATACTGGTGCAGGTTTGACTGGTTTAATTTAAGAAGATCACGATGGGAGGTGGTTTTAGAGTACTGCACCTTGTGAGGCCTTTCCTCTCATTTCTGCCCGAAGTTCAGAGCGCTGACAGGAAAGTTCCGTTCAGAGAGAAGGTCATATATACTGTGATATCTCTTTTCATTTTCCTGGTTTGCAGTCAACTCCCGCTCTATGGCATACACTCAACAACAGGGGCTGATCCATTCTATTGGATGCGTGTCATTCTCGCTTCAAACCGTGGGACTGTGATGGAGCTTGGTATCACCCCAATTGTGACTTCTGGACTGGTTATGCAACTCCTAGCTGGCTCAAAGATCATTGAAGTTGACAACAATGTCCGTGAGGATCGTGCCTTGTTGTAAGTATCTTCCGGATGCTAACTTTGATTTGATAGTCGGCCTCGGAGTATTTTATTATATCTGGCCATGCTCATATTTGCCTGTTTGCATGCTTCAATGCAACCAATGGTTTTTTTTTCAAACATTCTATTGTGTTATCGTAACATTGTCAAGAGGCACTACTCCATAACGTAGTGATTTTATGCATACTGAGTAGTGGTTTCTATATTTAAAGATCTCTTCATAGTTGAAAATGCCAATACTATAGTATGCAGCTTGTGGTGTATATATTCCTAATTAAGATTTATCCTTTTCTTTCAGAAATGGTGCCCAGAAGTTGTTGGGTATTCTGATAGCTGTTGGTGAGGCAGTTGCTTATGTTCTATCTGGAATGTATGGTAGTGTGGCCCAACTTGGAGTTGGCAATGCCATTCTTATAATCATACAGCTATGTTTTGCTGGTATAATTGTGATATGCCTAGACGAGCTCCTCCAGAAAGGATATGGTTTGGGCTCTGGTATTTCGCTTTTCATAGCAACCAATATCTGGTACGTTTTACCGTCTTCTTTCTAGGGTTGCTATAATACATATGTTTGGAATTTTAGATCTCAAGATTGTGGTAGCTCATTTATTTGAAGAGATTGCCTGTTTGTTTTTTCAGTGAAAACATTATCTGGAAGGCATTTAGCCCAACAACTATCAACAGTGGGAGAGGGGCTGAGTTTGAAGGGGCTGTTATTGCTCTCTTCCACCTCCTTATAACTAGAACGGACAAGGTTCGGGCTCTTCGCGAAGCCTTTTACCGGCAGAACCTTCCAAACGTGACAAATTTGCTTGCTACTGTTTTGATCTTTCTTATTGTAATCTACTTCCAAGGGTTCCGTGTGGTTTTGCCTGTGAGGTCAAAGAATGCTCGTGGACAGCAGGGCTCATATCCAATCAAGCTATTTTACACCTCCAACATGCCCATCATTTTACAGTCTGCACTTGTTTCCAATCTTTACTTCATCTCTCAGGTGAATTGGGTTTTATCCTCGAATCACGGTCCATTATTTTGGCTTAGTCATGTAATTAACTACAATTTTATTTCTTCGTTTTGCAGCTATTGTACAGGAAGTACGGTGGCAACTTTCTTGTGAACCTTTTGGGAATCTGGAAAGAATCTGAATACTCAGGAGGCCAATACATCCCCGTTGGTGGTATTGCATATTATATCACCGCACCATCAAGGTAATTATAACATTGTTTTTTCAAATGCTATATACATTTTGCTATGCTTTATTCCAAAGTTAACTAACACAAGTGATGTTTCTCTTGCAGCTTAGCTGATATGGCAGCTAATCCATTTCATGCACTGTTCTACCTTGTCTTTATGTTGTCTGCATGTGCACTATTCTCAAAAACCTGGATAGAAGTTTCTGGATCCTCTGCTCGAGATGTTGCCAAGCAACTAAAGGTATGTCTGGCTTGATCCTTTTAGTTACAAGTCAGCTGAGTTCTCAACACTATATACCGGTACCAGCCTCAATCCCAATACTAATTTCTTGTTTGACTTATAGGAACAACAAATGGTGATGCCTGGACACCGAGAGTCTAACTTACAGAAGGAGTTGAATCGGTACATACCAACTGCTGCTGCATTTGGAGGCATCTGCATTGGTGCTCTGACAGTGTTGGCTGATTTCATGGGAGCAATTGGTTCAGGAACTGGAATCCTCCTTGCAGTGACAATCATTTACCAGTACTTTGAGACCTTTGAGAAGGAGAGAGCCAGCGAGCTTGGCTTCTTCGGTTTCTAAGGCCCCTCATTTCGAGTTCAAGATCACAGGGTAGGTAGTTCATTGGTAGTTTCCTTACCTTTTCTTCTTTTTTTGTGAGAAAATTACAAGTACCTTCATTTAGTCGCCCTTTTGTTCCTCCCGCCAGTCCTTGGCCTTGCTAGAATCCAATTCGCGCATGTAATATTGAATCTATGAAAACTTGTCTTTCTTGGGTTCCCAAGGATCAACAAATTTACTGACTGAAAACCTCGAAGAGTAGGGCATTGTACTGTTTTGTGATCTTATTCCTATTTCATAGGATCAGGATACTAGATTCTTGTCTGATTCGAATCATTTTTTTTAATCTTAATATGATGATATTTGTTTTTACACTATATGGATTAGGATTCCAAGTTTTGATGAGACAGTAGTGGGAAACCAACCCAACTGGGGAAGGTAAAAGTTAAGGGCACATTGCCCTTGAGAGTGACCCCTATGAGGCTCTCTACCCACATTCTATGTATAGATACGATCATTGTGATCATGAAACTTCATCTTCAGTTTTTACACAAAAAAATTAAAAAAAAATATTGTGAACTGCTCTCCTCTCCTCTTCATGTGGTTTTTCTATAATTTAATACTAAATTTATTATGATGGAGATGTAGTAATTGGATGGCAGACCCACCAATAAATGACATTATTTATTACCATATCCTAATATTTAATTTTCATGGCGATTCTTCTATATTTCATTTAGTGTGCACGCTTTTCCTACTTCAACCCTAAATGACAAATGGTCCTATCATTTTAAGTTTAGTCAATGGTGCTATCATTTTAAGTTTAGTCTATTTAGACAAGGTATTGGAGTTTGTTTGTCTTTTTTAATTCGTTATTAAGAGCATCCACAGTCATCTCGCCGGCAGCCGGCGAGATGTAATAAATTAAGTGGATTAATTCATCTCGCCAGTTCACCGCCAGCGAGCTATGCAGTGGGCTGGCGGGGAGGCGCCGGCGAGATGCAAATAATTTTAGTTTTTCAATGTTTTTTGTTTAAAACAGATTTTGAATAGATCATACTAATTTTATTTAAAAACAAAAAATACTGAAAGATCGATAACACAAAGGAAACTAAAAATGGAATGCCCGATAACATAAAAGGGTAGAGGTACTCATTAAACAATGCAAATAAAAAGAAACCAACACAAAAGAAACTAAACCAAGGAAAGTAATAAAAAAAAAACAAATTGCAAATGAGAAATCCACCAACACATACGAAAATTAAAACAAACACGTTAATGAGAATTCCACTAGTGTTCTCCTTTGACAAGATCCCACCAGTGTTTCCATGTGAATGGATGCCCACAAGCCTTCATGTATTGCTCCTCGGTCAACTTCATGATTTCCGCATCGTTCCGGCCGCTCCTATGGTCCCTGCAGTTCTTCACAAACAGCCCTTGGAAGAACGTCACTTTGGGATTCGTCCACAGCCAGTGGTCTTTGCAATGCTTCCACGACCTCACCGGATCATTCGGGCCCCGAGTAGATTCCAGTTCCTCAGCGATGCCCCCCCAGTCGTACGGGTGGTGCATCCAAGCTTGAACTAGCTTGCAGTCCTCCTCGTCGGTCCACAAGACACGCTTTGCTTTGGCCTTTGTCGGACAGACGGACGGACGAACTTTGGCGGGATCGGACATAGCGAAAGAAATTGGAATACGACTTTTGGAAGTGTAGTAGAAGAGAGAAATTGAGTGTGTGTTTTAAAATGAATTTTGGGTTAGTATTTATAGGGGTGAAAACTGAAAAAAAAAATTAATGCTGCCAGCGACCAGCCACGTGTCGCCAGCTCCTTCATCGCCAACGGCCGGCGCGCCACCCGAGGAGATTAGACAGCACATCGCCAGCGAGATGTGCTGGCGAGGACGTTAACGGCTACCCATCTCGCCAGCAGCTTCCTCGCCTGCTCCTCGCCAGCTCCCCGCCCGTTCCTTGCCGGCGCCTTCTCCTCGCCAGCTACTCCTCGCCGACCACTGTAGATGCTCTAAGTACGTATCAAATGATAGTTAAATAATCAATTTTCAAATTGAATAGTTTTGATAGAACACTTGAATAAATGTTTTAAATTAACTGTTAGGAAGATTAAAGCGTAAGAGCATCTATCGTGGTTAGACACTGCGCAGTGTCAAAGAGCAGTGTCAGAGAGTGCTTTTTGTCTTCCTGACACTGCTCCTCCAATGGTAGTGTCAGGAGCAGTGTTTATACAGTTTCAGTAATTAAAAAATACCCCACATTTAAATACTATTTTTATTTAAACCCACAAACACATTACATAATATTTAAAACCTAGTACATATTAGATAATTTAAAACACAATTATTAAAATAAGATAGTTAAACTAATTCCTAATGGTCCTAATATGTAAACGTCACCTCGCATCGTCTTTGAGCATCTCCCACACAAGACGTTTTGTCCACTGCCCGTGTCGGCCTTCATAATCAGCAACGGTCGCGGCATATATTTCGTCATCCGTTGCCCCTTTCCTAGGGTCGGCCAATTTGCCCCAGTAGATTTCATCAAACAACCTGCACTTCTTGCTCATCTTTTGGAAGTGGTCCTTGACTTGCTTCTCAGTCCGTTGTGGCCAATTATTGTTCCCGGTTTCAACGTAAGCAAGGTATAGTACACGCCAATACTGGCCCCCGTGCTCGTAAAAGGTGAGTCAATTCCCCACCAAATGCATTTCCTCTTCTGGGGACCAAAGAGGCCCGGTTGCCCAATTAGATGGACCCACCATATCGACTTGAGAGAAAATGAGAGAAATTGAGAGAGTTTGAGAGGTGTGAGAAATTGAAGGGGGGATGGATATTTATAGGAGGGGGAGGGGGAGGGGTCGGCGCGGCTGCCACGACCCTAGGGTTACTATTTTCAAATAGTAACCCGGCACGCCCATCGAGGCCCTGAGAAACCGATAATTTTTTTTACTTTAAATAAAACACAAAGTACATAAGAAAACAACTAGATTAAAAAATTTATTACATAGATTAAAAACTAAAACTAAATTCAATCCTTGCCGAACCCAAGAACTCCAAACGCTTCCCGAGGCTTTGAAGGAGAGAGGCACGAGCCGCCTTTTCATCCGCACCCATGTTGGTGGTGTCTTGGCGAAGAACTTCGTTCAAGGTGTCCATGACCTCCTTCTACATCATCCTTCTGCTATCGACGAGATTCTGTTTCTTATCGACAAGGGAGTCGAGGAACTGCATTTCCTTGGGAAGCAGCACTGCCGCCGGCTGAGGTAGGGGGCCATTCGCCTCGAGGGTTGGCCTTTGCCTCGAGCCTTGGCCTTGGCTCTCTTCTGGCCGACCGGACGCTCCTCGGTTGCAAACGAGTTCAACTCGTGGTCGAACCCGTCTCCAGAAGTGCAAGACTCGTCTATCCTTGTCCGCTTGCTTCCTTCACTTTCGGCGTCGAGGTCGAGGTCGAGGTCGGGGATGTCACATTCTGGAACCTTTTTGGTCGAAAACTTCGGTTGCCCCCTCACGATCTACCACATATGCTTGAATTTGAACACGTGCCCTTCCTCCTTCCTGTACGCCTCTTCAGCGCCTGCCAAGACGTCAACCTCGTTCCTCTCGCTTGTCAGCATGTTCTCAAAGCTGGTGTACTTCTCCTTGAACTTGCTGATGAAGCCTTTGACCTTATGCCAATGGTCCTTGCAAGCCATCCACACCCGAGGTGGGTCCTCTGACGGTCTAACCGCCTCGTACTCGGCATGTACCTTTTGCCAGTACTGGTCATTCTTCTGGTTCTTCCTGTTGATGGGGTCGAGTGAATTGTTCAGCCACGCACGTGCCAATCTTACCTCCTCCCCGCTAGACCACTTCGGCCGCGGAGGTGCTCTCGGGCGCGATGAAGATGCAGCCGTCTTCCCCTTCTCCCTCCTCGATTGCGTCGGAGCGGATTGACAAGGTTGAGTGGCCGGAACGAATTGGGGAGGTTGCACTTGCGAGTCTTGCCATTGGGTAGGCGGGGTGTATGGAGGAAGCGGCGTTGAGTAGTCCGATTGGAGGAGTTGGGAAAACGTCTAAGAACTGAAGAGAAAAATGGTTTTAATATAAAATTTATATATCAATACTTTATATATTATATTTAAATTAATAATTATTTGATCTTTTTTTTAGAATAACAATTGCAATAGTATTAAAACATAAGAAGATAGTTTGGTAGGTACACAAGTGTACCCCCACCTACATAAACAAATCCAACTAATAATCAGAAATGAAACGGAAAGCAATAAATTCGGCTCTGGTAATTGGGGGCGGACGAAGGGGATATCTGCGGTAGCGTCTGGTGACACCGATACAACATGCTTCTTCCAAATGGGGCGAGGCGAGCCAACCAAGTTTAGGGGAATACTGGTGGACCTACATCTCCCCCGGTGTGTCAGCGTGCGTCGTCCTCCCTGAACTGATAATTGTAGGGCTCCCGAACGCGGGATTGCTGACTCTGGACTGGCAGGGGAGACAAATATCAAATGATGATGGTGCCGTCTCCATCCATCCGCCGGGAAGGGGCCAAAGTTGATCCACCTCTCCCCGGGCCACCTAGGACTCATTCCTGTAGGCGGGGGTGCTTGACGCCCCCCACCGCTGCCTGTGATTCTCCATCTGATTCTGTCGAGCCGTTCGACTCGTCCTGAGCCTCCTCCCTTACTAGGCGCTTCTTCCCAGACAGCGACGGGCTCCCCTCCTTCGCCACCCATTCAGACGGGATGTCCTCCGTGCCCGCCTCATCGGCATCCTCCTGTTCCCTCCTGGGGTCGTGGCACGGGAGCGGTGTACGGGGGCCACCCTGACTCTTGTTCCTTGCCTCCAAGTAGCTTCAGTTCGTCCCCGGGATCGCCTTCCCGTGTTTGTCCTTTTCAAAAGCCGACCTCGGGTCCCCCGGGGAACGAAGCGAGTGACCCCGTGTCCCACCCGCGACTGGGCACGACGGGAACAGGTGCCCCACGCAACTACAACCATAGCAGTGGTCCGGTAAATGTTCATAAGACACATTGAGAAGCGTGTGTGCCTGTGATTCCGACGGTCGGAACCAAACCTGGCTCTACAAGGGAAGTCGAATATCAGCCCGAATCCGGACCCTCATGAAGTCCCCCCAGCAGCGGCCAGCGCCATCCACATCCACAGCTTGGCAGATTCCCAGGGCACTTCCAATCCGGAACTCCACCGCCCTATTCCAAGCCCCCACAGGCAGATTGGAGACCCTAGCCCAGACCGAGAATTGGTGGAAACTCAGCTCGCTCACCTGCATGTGAGCCCTCAGGTCTGTAAACAACACCAGGGACTCCCAAAACGCCCATGGTTCCCCTGCGAGAACCCTCTCCCGCTCCTGCGCCGTGCGAAAGAAAAAGCCCACTAGTCCGCCTTCTAGAGGCCTATCATCCACCTTCATCCCCCACAGGTCTTCCATTCTGTCCACCAAAGATCTCCAGAAGAATCGCTTCGATGTCAGAACCTTAGCTGCAAGCGCAAAGCGAAACTGCTCTCCAGCCTGACCAATATCCCCAGCTGGGACCACCACCTCCTTGATACTTAACGAGGACATACGTTGGCCCAGACCGGGTATCCCTCCCACCGGGTCCTGACGGACCCCAGAATGTTCCTTGGCCCCCGAGTCCAGGCCCCCCCTCACGACCGCCAGGCCTCCCCGATCCGTATCGGGCCGCCCACCTGGCCACATCCCCCGACCCAGATGGCCCATCTCTACCACCGCGACCCGCCCGAGGGATCCAGTTTCCTACCCCACGATCCGCACGACGGGCATCACCCATGAACGATCCTCCGTTGCCTGGGCCAAGCCTCTGCTCCAAACCCAGCTCGGATTCGCTAGGGTCCTGCCCTACCTCAGCCACCGCCTTACCCTTCAGACGCCGCCGCTCCTGCGCTGTCGGGGACTCCGGCTGCGTGTTCTCCGAGTCTGACGAAATCTAGACCGGCTTGTAGAACTCCCTCCCGTCCTCATGCAGTATCCCCGTTGGCCTGAAGTGCGCCCCACGGCGAGCCCGAGAACCCAGGCCCCTTGCCGGCGCACGATCTCGTCCAGAACCTTGCCTGGCCCGCTCGCTTCCACCCCGACCATCACCCACTGATCGCCGGATCGAGGAGAACACGAGGGGCGGCTCCATCTCCTCCCCCGGCGATGACAGATCCAGCGCCGTTAACGGCGCGGTTGCACCTTCCTCCTCCCCGCCGTCGGACGACAGCGAGATCACCGGCTCCAGCGCACGCCGACACTCCTCACGCGCAGGGAGTCCCCCGCCCGATCTCCGGCCTTCATCCCCGCCTTCACTCAGTGCGGCGCCGTCCACCACAGGCAGCCCGCCTGCATCCGGCGCTGCACTGTCCACAGTCCCGTTCACCGCATCCACAAACGCATCGATCACGTCCCCAATCACCATCTCCTCCACCGGATCAAGCCACAGAGAAGGATTGATCTAGACACTCGAGAGATTAGCTGCCGATCGCACCATGATCTCACAAAAAACCAAACCTGAGGTTTGCTAGAGAGAGCAAAATCGAAAGGCGGCTTATGCTACACAAAAATTCAGAAGATTATTTGATCTTAATTATTGTGCCATAATGCAAAACTATATCCCTTTTCATATTATTTTTTGCTTAAAAAAATAAAATAGTTCATTTGCTTTGATAAATCCATAAACATGGTACATGGATACCAACAAACATTATAAAAAAATTAAAATAGAATATGTAAATAAAAAAGTTATGTTAATTCCAAATTCCAAAATAAATAATATAAAAGAGTCCTCGAAAGGTTCATCTGGTCACACACAACTCAGCATATTAGTTCCAGCTGGGAAGTAGAACATGGCAGTGGGACCCACACGCTCTCGCGCCACACACATCTCTCAGTCCGAGCACACCACACACAAGTCACCCCTTGAAATTCCGTAAATACCCCTCAAGCCTTCCCTACCCCCACAGCCCTTCGTGTCACAACGGCTACCCATATATCCAGGGGTATATCCGTCACACAAAGTATCGTCGACAGTGACCAAACCTCGAGCCCTTTTTAATTCCCGATGCTCTCTCTCCTCTCATCACCATCTTCAGACTTCAATCTCTGCTCTGCTTCTCTCTGCGCTACTGGGTTCTCATAATCTTCCCCATAAATCAACTCTCTTGGGTCACATTCGGAGCTCGATTCGGCCCCTTACCCACCATTGAAATCTCAGAATCTGGAGAGATTTTGCTGGTCAAAGCTCGATACTTTCCAATTTTCTGGAGGTAATTTCTTGGGCTTTTCGTGGAATCTTCCGAGAAGATTGAGATCTATTTGTTCATGTATTTATTTATTTCCGATTTGGGTCATGTCCCCTCTATTTCCATACCAGGTAGCTTCGTATCCTTGTGGGACTTAAGTAAATGCTATTTAGGGTTTAGGGTTCATCGTTCGCAGTTCTGTGTGTCAAAGCTTGCCCCTTTTCATTGCTTCTCAAACATTTTTCTGTTTCCATTGAGTTTCTGAAGTGGGTTTAGGTAGATTTGGGGTTTTTGATCAAAACGTCGTGTTTATTCTCGAAAAATCATTTTTTTTTTGTCGTTCCTGTTTTTGGGTTTGATGGTTTTGCTTTCGTTTTCGATTACAGAGCCAGAGGCGCGAGAAAGAGGGGACGGACGGTGTGAAATCGAAATCGCTTCTGTTTTCTTGAGATTCACGCTACAATGACTGGAAATTGATTAAGGTACGTACGTTACTTTGATTAATCAAGTAAGGTGTGAGTGTTAAGCATATTGCTTCATGATGTCCGGCGCTTGGTTAAATGACTTTTTTAACCCTTTTATCAAGAAACAAGAGAGGCCCAGTTGAAGGATTCAAGGGACTGGACTTGTCTTGATCCTAGGAATATCCTTGTCTGGTTCCTATATAGCTTATTGATCTTCTCTAAAGCATATTTAGTATGCTCAATACTATGTTTTAGACTACTGTAATAGCTTCCAGATGTAGTTTATATGTTCCATGACACATGAAGCTCTCTTAACTCATCTTTTGAGCCTCTCCTCTTATTTGTGCTTCCAAGCTTATCATATCTTCTTGCCATTTTCATTGCCTCACCACTGGTCCCCACACTTGTTTCTCTCAGGAAGATGCAGTCTGTTAAGCCATCTGCCATGACACCAAGCAAGAGCAAACTGGCTCGAACCATAGCCAAAGTTCTTCACTTGAGGTCAGTTTCTGGGGTTGTTCCTGATGACGGGACTCACACGGTGAAGGTGCAAGAGAAGCATAAGAGTAGTGATAGGGTTGGAAGTTTAGCTAATGCTTTTGAGGACAAGAAGAAGGCAGAGGAGGCTGATATGGTTGCAGCCTTGGATGCCATGCTTGCCAAGCTGTTTGCAAGCATCTCCACAGTCAAGGCTTCCTATGTCCAGTTGCAGTTTGCTCAATCGCCGTACGATGTTGATGGGATCCACGATGCTGATCAGGCGGTTGTGGCTGAGCTCAAGAACTTATCCGAGTTGAAGCGGCTTTATGTCAAAAAAAGGTTTGATGGTTTGTCTGAGGATGCACTGGTTTTAGCTGAAATCCAAGAGCACAAGAGTCTGCTGAAGACTTATGAAATCACAGGGAAGAAGCTGGAAGCGCAGATGAAGAGCAAGGAATCAGAAATCGAATCTCTCAGGGAGAAATTGGATGAAGTAAACCGACACAACAAGTTAATTGAGAAGAGATTGAATCAAAGCGGGCAGTTGGCAATGCTAGACAACCTTCACCTCTCTGGAATAAGTCCCAAGCATTTCAATTCCCTTCTAAGGCACACAGTCAAGTCTGTTCAAACCTTTGTCTGGTTGATGATAGATGAGATGAAATCAGCTGCTTGGGATATAGATGCCGCAGCCAACTCAATCCATTCTGGTTTCATTTACTGGAAACAAGATCACAAATGTTTTGCATTCCAATCCCATGTCTGTTCCGAGATGTTTGATGGCTTCAATCACCCGAATTTCGCCCTTCACAAACAGTCCTTGCCTGAAAACAATACACAAGCCAAGATCTTCTTTGAGAGGTTCCAAGAACTGAAATCCACAAAAGCTAAAGACTATCTTACCCAGAAGCCCAAGTCAGCTTTTGCAAGATTTTGCCGGGCCAAGTACTTGAGGCTCGTTCATCCCCGAATGGAGTCTGCATTCTTTGGCAACATGAACACAAGGAACCTTGTCAATGCTGGTAAGCTCCCGGAGACCAGCTTCTTCTCCACATTCGCTGAAATGGCGAGGCGGGTCTGGCTCTTGCATTGCCTGGCCTTCTCCTTCGAGCCTGAGGCCTCAATCTATACAGTCAGCAGAGGAACTCGTTTTTCTGAAGTGTACATGGAGAGTGTAGCTGATGAACCGTACATTTCACCTGAGAACAATGCACCGGAGCGATTCGATCCTCGAGTAGCTTTTACAGTTGTTCCAGGATTCAGGATTGGCAAAACTGTGTTACAGTCCCAGGTCTATCTATCTCAGCTGGAGTAGCAACTCTCCTGTGTCAGGTATTTTTGTCATATGGTAGGGACAATTATCAGACATGCAAGATGCATAAAACCTCAGTTTTGTTAAATCTTTCTGGTCTGTTGTTGCATTATTGCCATGTAATGTTGCTGGTCTGAAAATGTATATATATCATATTAGTATATCTAAAGGTGGGGTGGTTTATATATGTATTTCATATGTTCTGTACATGTACATATGGATGGTTGTGGGCAAGTTGTTACAAGCTGTTTTGAAGTCACAAGAGGTCATTGTGACTGTTGGAATGGACCAGGAGGTAAATTCCTTTTTTTTTTAAATGTTAATTATAGGTTTGTTCGGTGACATAAAGTTATTATTTTTTGTTGACAAATGGATATCTAAAAGAATAGTAAATACATGGAAATGGACGTCTCTCTCATCATGTGAATTGCACATGTGAGGTTGTTCTTTTAATACCTAGAATACCCTCTTTTATTTATACTTTTATATTTGTGGCTTTAGAAATGTATGCAACGGGACAAACACCCAAACATTTCGCCTATCCATATTGGTGGGTGTTGCTCTGGTACGAAACTGAATTCTCTACGGAGGAAGGCACTCAGGGAGAGACTCGGGCGAGGTTGGATGAAACTAGTTAGTATAGCTCGACCCCAATACCGTCATCAACCGGACATGAAGCTGGTTCTAGTTCACAGCCAGATTTGACCTCGCATCTTAGCAGGCCCGACTCGTCCACTTGACAAGTTTTTTTTTAGATCAGCAAGTTTTTTGTTTTATAAAAACCAACTGCTACAAATTGTAGCAGAAGGCCAAGGGCGAGGCCCTCCATCAACATTACAAACATGTGACTGGCCAACATGGCACAACCACAACCATAACCCTGCTAGGGTAACAACACAAACCAAAGGTCTCAGACCCAAATACATCAATTTAGCAACCTATTACAACAACTACTCGGGCAGAGCCCAACCAAAACAGACTTAACATGCCCAACATGGGCAAACCAAGGGAACAAAGCCCAACCAACTAAAACTGAAAAAACTTAAAAAAGAAAAGCAGGAAAGGTACCCACAGCCAGCCCACTTCGAGTCCAACACCCACCAAAGAGAGTGGCCACCTCGAGTTCCACGCCAACGAACACGGAACAACCACCATATCTTCCTCCTCTGCAATGAAGCCCCTCCGACCAAACCCGCCGGAAAACCAGGATCACAACCGATCCAAACCAAACCAAGACGAGGAGAAAAAGACCCAGGAACCAGTCAACGAAAAGTTAGGTAAAGGCCTAAGGCCTCATGCTGTACAAACATGTTTTGATTTCGTCAAGTAGGGTTTTATGTTTTTATTTATTTATTTCAGATTTCTCCATTTATGAGTGTTTGTGTTTTTTTTTCCTGAATGTTTTTTTTGATTTTGTACTGGTTTTATGCTAAATCTGATTCCGAGTAAGTTTGTCATTTATGTAATCTTGTTCTTAAAAGTGTTCTTTTGATTCAGCTGCTTTTAATTTAGACCAAGAAGATGATAAAATTAGAGATCTATTTGATTCTTTTTGTATTGTGTTTTGAACGATATCGTTGTTACATGGTTACTTTTCTGTTTCTGTTATGAATCTTTTTAATAATCATCAGTTATAGGTTTATTGTTTTGTTTGTAGGTTCAATAAATTAACCTGGTCCATCAATATTGTACAACATTTTATAATATAAACACGGTTTTTTTATTAGATAGAATTTGTAATTTGCTTGTTGTTTTAGTAGGCATTGTTTCTAATATATTGTTACACTGTTAATGTTAGGTTTTCTTGTCTTGGTTTTTTTCAATACGAGAAGGTTCTCATTTTGAAATTGCTCTTTTTGTTTATTAGCTTTTGAAGATGTCTTATTGTTATATGTAAGAGGTCTTGACTGTTATGGAGTAGAGTTGTGACCTTAACTTTTAAAGAAGCATATTTTTTTAATGGTTTGAAAAAGTTGTTTTATTATTATTATATTAATAAAATATTATATCATTTCATTGAGAGGTCCATTTTATATTTTCGCCTAAGACCACGAAATTCTTAGGACCGGCCCTATACCTTAGTCCACATACTCATCCCCATCCTAAGAAAACAGAATAGGAAGACCAGAAGGTCCATCTCTTGTCTAAGTATATGAAAACTGCGGCAAAGAATATTCTACAAGAGAATATTAGGATTAGGGAAGCAAGATGCACCGAACTAAACAACGAACTCGAAGAGTTGAACGTCAGAGACACATCCAACTTCACCCGACTCAAGTTAGATGTTCGAACAGACAGATGTGCATGGTTGGAGGAGAAATTAATGTACCTGCTTTTTTGTCTTTTATCAGCAAGACTACAATTTTATTAATGGGTTGGTCTTTGTTTAATGTATTGGTTTGTAATGTTTACATGTTTAATTATGTAATGCTTATCGTTGTTAGAACAATTATGGTAGCATTAGAACAAATATATTTGTTGTTAGAACAACTAATATATCGTCGAAAAAAGAATACATTTGTTCTGAGATTTGTATAAATAAACCACATTTTTCTGTCTTTGCCAAGGTTTCTCCACATCTCTCTGTATGTCGTCCCCATTTAAACCCTTTCGAAATCAGTGAATATGATGAATCATACACTACTCATCGTCGAAGAAGAACCTCCTATAAAATACCTTTCCGTAAAAGAGCCTCCCATTTTCACATGGTAATTTAGAGTTGCAATTAAAGTATGCAAGTTTAGATCCAATTTTGTTTTCACGATAGTTGATTGCCAAGACATTTTGAAGACTGAAAAGTAGGCTTAAAGCAATTTGAAAAAGAAAGAAGTAATAAAAAATAGCTTTGGAAAAGAGAGAAATCAATGAAGACTAAATCTTATCGCCGATGTTTTCAACCGGCTGATAGATAAATATGAGAGAAAAACACCTTACTGCCGATGCTTTCAAATTGAACTTCAAATAAAAATCTATTAGTCAGGCTGAAAGATGATAGAGAATCTTTCGGCCTTAACCTTTTAGCATAGCCAAGTTGAAGGACTACAAATACTCTTAACCATACACTTTAGTTAAGCTTTCATAATAACCCAGGTTCTCTGCAACACGAAACTTCTCAATATTCTCTATATTGTGTGGAAAAAGCATATATCCACATAAAGAAAGTGTTGATCTCAGAGGAGTTTCTAATGCTAGTTCAAAGTTTTCTTCATAGCTTTGTGTATACTCTGTAAATAATCTGTCCCTGATTTCAACTCCATGCTATATTCAAAACCCTTCCTTTGTTGAAGGGTCAACATTGGCTGATATATCATATATAGGTCTATTTGAATCTTCTGCACTTGTGATTTAGCACATTAGTCAAGTATTTCATACTATTGGGCTAGTTGATTCATAATGATTTCTCTTTTGGGGGGTACAAGGTCAAAAAGGTTTTAAGGTAGACAAGTTTTGGATTTCCTAATCAAGTGTTAACATCATTATCTTCCCAGAATTATGTGATGAATTTAAGGAATTATTCATTGAAACAACTCAAATTGAAGCTATTTTTGAAGGAAATTATAAAAAGTCTTGGCAGTAGTTGTCACTCAAATTGGGTATAAATATGAGAGGTTGTGCATGTCACATTAAGACTCTCAAGACCACAAGAAATCCTTGCTAGTTGCTACCACAAGACCCAGCATGGAGAAGAACTCTGCCCTACTCTGCTTTGTTCTTCTCATTCTTCTTCTTGGTTAGTGTGTTTCCATACACATCTCACTCCATTGTTCTTCTTGATTTACTTTCGAAACTTTAGGTGCTCAACTCAAAAAAACATTCACCGACCCAAATGACCAAAGATCTTTATAGATGCATACTAGGATCGATCTTATGTTAAGCTCGTTCTGCTGTGGAAACTGCAGGTGCACAAGGAGGAGGCCCAGGGGATTGTCATCGGTATATACAAGTTACAGGATGCACAAACCACAAGTGTTTACAAGAATGTAAGAAGAAAGTGACCGGAACAACAAGTGCACGGTGCCTCCCCAACCTCAATGCCTGCGTGTGCCATGTTCCTTGTTCAAATTAATATTCTTGTCTACTTCTTCAACTTTATGAAGAATTAATACTACATAGTATATGCATTTACCATGAATAATAAACCTAGACACACTGTCCTGGAGAAACAAATAGGCTTAACAACTATTACTATTATTCAGAGGTGATAGACATGAACATTTGCAGTATGCACTTTTCTCAACATGAATTCACCACTAACACTCAATGATCAATTGCTAATCACTTTCACAAGCTAACATGTTTTCTAAGAGAAGGCATGAATTTTTTTATTTGATATTCAAGGTTCCTTACCAATCTCTCCATCCAAAATCGCATGCCTTGTCAAGACTATTTCCTTTACGAGATTCCTGTAAGTAAATGGTCTAACCGCTGCCCGGAGAAAAAGCTCAGGAGGGACTCTGCTTTTCTTCATCTTCTTCCTCCATGGACCATAACCAATTCGCTTCCCTTCTCCTGGACTCACTTTTGTTCTTTCCCCCCTTAGTTCTGTTTCATCCCTGTCCTCTGCAACTTTCTCCTTCACTTTTGTGCTTTCCCCCCTCAATTCTGTTTCATCCTTGTCCTCTGCAACTTTCTCCTTTGTATTTACTCCTTCCATCTCTTTCATCTGCTTCATGTAAAGATTAGTATGGTACTCCATGCTCCGCTTTGCCAACTTCTCCATTGCTTCAGCGCTACTTGTAGGGTTTTTAAACTCGCTCTCCCAATCAATATCATCCTCATCTTCACTCAAATCATCCTCTTCTTCACCCAAATCCTCTTCTTCTTCACCACTCAACGTATCATCTGCATCTTTTTCCATGTCCGTGTCCATAACCACATTATCGTCATCATCACCATCATCCTCAATCCAATCTATGATATCAGTTTTACCTGCCTTCCTCCTTAAAACATCATCATCATCATCAGGGGCATCACAACCCAACTCTTCCTCCTCAAGTTTCGCCTTCCATTCCCTAGTGAAAGGATGCAACAACTGAATAGGATGATTCATCAGCAAAAATTCTAAACACTTTGACTTGCGCTCATCGCTCATCTTATCATATGCTTTGACCACATCATCCACAAAAGCTTTCTGATTAGCCTTGACAATCTTACACAACCCACCAAAATAAGTACACCACTCAACACTCCCATCATCATTTTTCAACTCGAAGAGGAAGTCCTGCTCCGTGTTGGGATCGAGAAAAGGGAACAACGCCTTGAAGAAATTATCTTGAGGCTCGAACCTGCACTGATAGACAGGCCTTTTCACATAGATAATATCAGGTCTCATCCAAGCTGCACACTTTGTAATCAACTCCCTCGTCTTGTTCCCGAACCTACCCATCACACTCCACTTATCCAGATATTGCGTCCCATGTTCCACAGCAACTTCAGCAACCAATGTCCATTGCTGCCATGGAAATTCTCTAACACTCCACTTTGGATGCCTCACAAACACCCAGAAGTATCTCAGCCCGATATTCTTATCCAATTTGCCTAATCTTTCACCATACTCTGTAGCCATTTCGAATTGTTCAATCACCTCCCACTCCTCGTGGTCCCTCACAGTACCAATGATGCTCACTCTCTCATCTGAGAACCGCCCTCGAACCGGGTCGCCAACCACCACGCCTCGCCACGAGTATGGCCCGAACTCGCCGTATTTGTACCAGTCGTAGGGGTGGCGCAGATTGGGGTCATCCGGTCCACTCATGAACCGGACCATCCGGTCGTACCCTAGCCCAATCATCTGGAGCTCGTCTTCAGTGAAGTTGTCTGGGTGGTTCTTGTCTGGGTTTTTCAGGCGATAGAACAGGGACTCAGCAAGCTTCTTGCTTTTCCGGCGGGCGTTCCGCTTTGCTTCGCGGCGGAACTCAGCGTTGCCTTCAATTCTCCCGCCGGAGGGCCCGCCGGGCTTCTTCTTGCTTCTGCCGGCGAACAAACGGAAATCGGGTCGAAAGGAATCATTTTGACGGGGAAATTGGGGGTCTGAGAAGGATTCGGAAGAACAGATGGGCTTGAATTTTCTGGGTTTTCGTGTCTGAGTTGGGATGTGGAAATGGGATGTTGTGAGGTTAGGGAAGAAGAAAGGGAAAGAGGGGTTTAGGGCTTTACGGAGCAAAGGGTTTTGAATCTGCATTTTGGACTTTTTGGTTCCTTACGACTATCTGATTTTATTAGGAAAGACAAGGACTTTGGTCTATGAAGATAAGTGGATATACATGTCCTTGCGATCATCCGCAGTGGTGCGATTTGTGGCCTGACCGCGTCGTCGAATCATACAGATTAAAGGTTTTCGGCGTCGATTCTCCGATGCAGAGTCGGGTTGGCGTCGCATCTTTGAGACCGCGTAGTTGCGGCGAGGAATGTACAGACCCTGACGCCGGTTCATTCGATCAAATTCGGGCCCAACGAATCGTGGCCCGACGCGTGGCGAGAGTGTCGAGTTTAAAGTTCGGCGCCAACTCTTCGTCTTCTTCACGCATGCACCATTCCTCTGCAACTGTTGTCGGTGTTTCTCCACCCAGCCACTTCTAACCACCAGCATTTCTCCACCCAGCCATCTCTCACCACCGGCGTTTCTCCACCCACCTGTTTCTAACCACCATCGTTTCTCCAACCAGCCACATCCTCACAACCGTCGCTTCTACATCAATGACCAACAACGAGAACTCCCGATTTGAGGGCTCGACCACGACCCCGAGATCAAGCTTAACGCCGGCCTACCATGGCATGCCCGTAGCGGGAACGCAAAGTTCATTGCAATTATTGTATACCAGACTTAATTCACCCCCACCAAGAATGATATGTATGTATCAGAAGTGGAGTCGTCCCGAGGAGGTTGCAATGGTGTGTGCATGGCTCAAATTGGCGGAGGACGACGCGAACCAAACCGCCCCAGACTTTTGGGAAATCATCCGTGCGGAGCTCGCCTACGTGACCCGCCAAACCCCAGCGACGGAGCGGTCCGCTGAAAACTGCTAATACCATTGGACCGTCACCAATCGGAAGGTGAAGAATTTCCAGTTGTGCTGGTCAACTTTGAAGTGCATTTACTAAACAAGTCGTTTTGACGCGGAGGTCATGGACGATGTACATAAAGAATACGCTGAGAAATACAAGCACTACTTCGTATGGAAGCACTGGTGGATCCTCATGCGGGACAAGCCCTACTGGAATATACCGTAGTAGTGAGTAACGGGTTGTGGTGGTGTGGGGAAGTCGAACGTGTAACAGCTAGTAATGATGTACACTTATTGTGAGGAAACTACTTCAAATTCTGTCTTTATGACCACATTTTGAGTTATATCGTTGTTAGTAGTGTTCTTGTTAATTGAATAAACTCCATATGCATCACAAATTGGGAGTACTAGAGTTGTCTAAGAAGAAACTAATAAGAGGAGAAACAAATACACTAAAATGAAAAGATTCACATTTCTCTCCGAAGAATCAGTGGCTAGTGTTGCCTTAATGGTCAGAGTTTCTTCTTAGGAAAACAAAATTTTAAAACAATTTTTTCTATAATTCACAATAATTGGCCCGGGAATAGACCGCATCGGTCTATTCCTACTATGACCACAAATACCATAGACCCATTTTTCAGGGTCTATTTGCCATTAAATCCCACAATTTTCACTTAATTAGATCGGGAATAGATCGATTCGATCTATTCCCATTGTGGATGGTCTAACTATAGCTTTTTTGTTTAGTATTATCTCATTCGACCACACAAATAACCCTTAATAAGGATAATACATCAACCTTCAAATCACCTTACAGTTTTGCTATTTCGACTAAGGGTGGGCACCGAAACCGCTAAAACTAACCACCACCAGCCAGAAATCGCACTAGTGAACACTAAACTAGGATCACCGACGGTATTTCTGGTGGAGAGACGATCGAACCGGAAGGTTAACGGTTGGTTGCCAGTTATTGAAACACCAAACCATCGGTTAACCAACCAAACCGAGATTGTTCATCATATACATGTGGCTTCATAATGGCCACTGATCTGATATAGATTAATGGCCCATGAGCACTCATCTGGGTCACGCGGATTGTCAACATAGAACACGATGACTTATGTGTACTTTTTGTTTTGTTTTGGAGAATGTAATAATATGTTTTAGTTTGAAATAGAAATATGTGTATGGTTACTGGTATCCAAATTTGTACTTACATGTAGTAAAATGGTTGGTTGGTTAAAACCATTAACCAACTGGCCAGTGAACTAACTGATTGATTTCATTGTGAAAATTTGGTTTTTGGGTTGGAGATAGTTCCAAGATATTTCAAACCGGTAATATCGGATTAGGTTCGAGAAGGGGTCCCTAACTTCCACCATATAGGGTCTTTTTTATAAATAAAAGACCGGTACACATAACTCGTTCCCAACACCTTCAGCAATTAGTCAGGGTTTCGGTCCCTGTTTACAACCAGCTTGGACCTTAGATTCTAGTTTTATAACTCCATCCCCAGATTCTAAAAGACAGCCAAAAGAAAAGAGAAGAATGCGGAGAAAAACGACCAACAAATCCATCTCATTACTAAGTATGAGAGAGCAAAGAAGAACAACCGGAGAAAAAGAAATTACTACAAGAGAATATTATGGTTAAGGAAGCGAGATAAGATGAATTAAATGCAAACTTGGGAGTTAGAGGAGACAGACACATCTAACTTCATGTCGACTCAATTATTTGTTTGGATGGACCGAAGAGCATGATTGGCAGAGAAATTGGATGACTTTTTTTAAACGGGCGACGAGGAATTGTATTACTAGTTCCAATCAAACCATACAAATAGGGCTAAAAGCCCTAGGAACCAGAATAAAACCGAGCCTCCCGTAGGAAACCCGACGGTCTTGGACCCGTCAGGAGTAGTCTAATTTTCATCTTAGACAAAGACAAAACTCCCTACATCCTACCCAGAACTAGGAAAGTAAAGTACTGGAAATAACCGAAATAACAAGCATCCAACCAAAACAAACTAAACAACAAAAGAAACAGCGGAAACAACAGAAAATCTTTGGTGTAGACACGCTCCTTCAAGTCACGGCACGTAGAATCAATCCGGGTATGACAGGTCCTTCTAGGGCACAATTACCAAACAATTTTGTGAATGGGGTGTTATAGCATAGAAGAGTTTGGCTGGAAAGCCATTGGAACAGACGGACGCCTCGGATGCGGAGGTACGCCAACATTTGGAGGGAGTCGAAGTCCAATGAACGAAGCGGATGGAGCGATGACATGTACGTACCAAAAGCCTATACAACGACACAGCGAAGGAAGGCGAACCGAAGGTATTCAACCTCGATCATTAGGTCCGTTTTTTGGCAGACGAAGACAAGTTCTGGGCAGAGGAAGGCACGCCGGTTCTATACGACGACAACGATTGGATGAGGCTGGGGATTACAACTCAACCCCACATAATTGTCCTCCAACCGATCATGAACATATTACAACTCTCGGTGGTGAGTCCCAACCGGATAGGGTATCCTCCAATCCGACCGAGGGAGGTAGTAACTCAAGTGCCCCTCCACATGTAGAAAAGCGCTTGTTGAGCCATAAGTCCACAAAGAGGAAGGGTATGCAACACCAATTACAAGTCATAACCGAAATGGACAAAGTACGGTGTGAGAAGGCGGACAGAGTGATACAACTAGACACCAACTTCAGAAAATATTACGCCGTATACAAAGACTTGCAGCAACAGAACATGTCAAACTTCACAGAGGAGCAAATGGACCGACACGCAAAAATGTTATCTCTATTATACCATCAATGTGAAAAGATCCCGACTCATATTGACAAGCTCCAACAAAATTATACTACTTTTATTTAGTTAATTTATTAATTAATTTTGTCAATTTTATTGTTTTAAATCGAAAATAAATAAATTCAGCAAAATATCAATTCAACATCCACTTAAATATGAATCTCATACATAAGTGCTACATTATAAAACACAAATTAATTTAAGGAGCTCAACTCATAATTCTATATAAGTTTCATGTGTGAGTCTCTTCACTACACTCTTATAAAAAAAAGAGACTCAAGCATAGTTGAAGACTTATCGATTTATTGCACTATACAGGGCATGAATTAAATACAAGATGATAATAAATGTAATTTGGTCATCAAAGAGTAAAAGTGGACATCATCATTTTGCAGCTCAACCAATGGATCGATTCAGAACTGATAGTTGACCTGAATCACCCTTTAGCAGGAAAACCTCCAGAGGTATGTACGGAGAGGCCGTCGGTGACCCAAACCTGTACGTAGGCTGCAGCATTCTGCTACCCTTGGGGCACCGGACGGTTATGAGTCGCGGCCCTGTTCTCATTTGCCACACCTACATCATGTCGCCGGAAAATTAACTATTTCGGGCACTTTCACAGTTATTATTCTCATTTCCTATCGGAAATAGCAAGACTAACATTTTCAGACATCAAGGAGTTCATGCCCAAGTCGCGGGTTTGACTTTTAACATTGTATCAAATTTGTTTAAAGTTGCAAAAATGTTTGGCGCTAATCAGGCTGATAGGGCCTCTAGGACTAATAAAGGATTAAATAGATTTATATCTTTCTATTTTTAATTTTTTATGTATGCAATTAAAATATGAATCATACTATATAAAAATATTTAAGGTATAAAAACATAAATATTTTAATGTTTGTTACATTCATATCCTTCTAAAATAAAAGGTGCCATTAATAATGGAGAAGATGAACATAAAAAATGGGGTATTGGGGTTTCAGAAAACGTATGTTAAAAAAGAATTAATGATTATTAATAAACTAAAAAATATTGTTATGCTCACTATGTTATGTTCCTTCATATCAGATACATCAGCAATATATGGGATTTAGGATTTAGATCGAGAGCTAGCAATAAAAGTACACAACTAAAATCAAGCCTGAACGTAACGATCTTTACCCTAAGCGTAAAATAAATTGTAATTTCAGCAAAATAAATAAGTCATGATTTGTAGTAAGATTCTCCTATAAGCAATTCGGAATGGAACACACACAATTATAGAAACAATGGATATACCTCAACGATTCCCTTTCGAGGTGCATGTATTGCTAAACACAGGCAGTAATCGCTCTTCACTGGTTCGTAATAAGAGTTTGAAGATGCACCATCTCTTTTAACTAGCATTTCCATGAACAGGCAATTAGCATCACGATATCCCTGAACAAGACAATTTGTTGTTACTGAGAGAAAAAAGATTCTAGGAAGAAAAATGAAAATCTAGGGATGCCAAGAGAGAAGAACCTTCCACAGTCGCACCACCACAAGTGCTTGTGTGTCCAAGAGCAATATGCGGCCCAGAGAATCTGTTATTGCTGCTAATGTACCACTAGGTGACAATGTGAGTTTTTCACCTTTTCGTGGGTGATCCTTCAAGCATGTCAATGGCGAAGCTGCCACAAAACATTGCTTCCGTAAATCCCTAAAATAATATTGGGACAACTGCAAAAAAGTACCCTGAGGTATATTCACTTTTTACAACTTGGAGCTCTCTTCTTTGATAATTGCAAAAGAAGTACCTTGAACTTGTCTTTTTGTTGCACTTTGTACAAATTTGTTTCAAAATGACAATTTTACCCTTGAAGTTTTAAATTTAAAAACAAAAAAAAATCCAAATTTCCATATCCCTTACATTTCTTACTCTTTGGATGGTGGTACAAATAATAAGAAAATTGAGGGATATGGAAATTTGGATTTTAGTTTTTTACTTATTATTTTTAAATATAAATTGTAAGGGCAAAATTGTTATTTTTTACAAATTGCAACAAAAAGACAAGTTCATGGTACTTTTTTGCAATTATACCTAATAATATTCAGATGGCTCAAAATAGAGCGTAAAAAATAAAGTTTGGGAAATATTATGAAAAACAGAGGGTACTGAGCATAAAATACAACTGAGTTTACCTCTAGCAAATGGTTGAGGCTTTGGTTGTGGTTTTTTCGGTGATGGTTCACTCCGCCAAATCATTTTAGAGAAAGAAGCAATTGTTGAAAATGTTGCAGGCATCACTTTTGACAAGATTACTCCCACTAAGGATCTGCTTTTGTCTTCTGAAAGTCTTTTACAGAATAGAAGAAGTGATCAATTAAAGTATTAACAGATAATAAAGTTACAATGGTGCAAAGGCCCAAAGGTAAAACTAACTGATTTTACAAAGCAAACATCGAGTAGGTGTCATGTTTCAAACCCAACTAGACTGACCTGAATGCTGAAATCACAGCATCTTCTCCAATAGTGATTGCACAGTAATAATGTTGACTTGACTGCCCAACAATAAAACCAGCTGAATTCAAATATCAGAATATACTTCAGAAAGTTTTCATCTTTCAATGGACGAGCAACCAGAAATAATGCCAGGCAATAACTATGACGAAGCATATCCTTATGTGTAGGTTAAGGGCTGTTAAAAAGTCATTACCTGAAGTTCAAACAATGGTGGAGGCATTACGCCGGTTATCGCAGCATCAGCACAGGAACCATACTTGCTAACATTCCACAACTGGTACCTAAGTCTTCCATATGAATTCTCCATTTCCTCTGGCTCTGGATCTCTTCTTTTCGGTTTCCAATCCCAAAACTGAGAATTCGTGTCGTGAAACCATTGTTGTAAGATATTCTACATGCCGAAAAAAAAACGATTTCAAAAGCTGATGATATTCATGCATATATTTCCATAAGATGACATTTTGAATTTAGTTCTTATGGTGGTAGCGCATTGAAGATCATATACCTGAATATCATTACCATCAAAACGGGCAATTACACCAGGCATAACAACACAAACCTCCTCTGACGATGTATGTTGGGACAAATCTCTCTTAGTTCCACGCACTCTTAGTTTAAGAATACATCCAGAATGTATAAACTGCAATGCAAAACGTGAATTAACGAGTTGCATGAACAAGCATTGAATTGAAGTCGGATCAGGTCAACTTCATAAGCACTGTGGCCCCACACTCTCCCCCCAACCCAAGTAGGAGATGACACTAGAGATCTAACACTATATCTATATCTTGTAAGAGGCAGAGTTCTACTTGACCACAACAGAATCAAGCTTCAAATTATCTTTGAAGTTTGAACATAACATTCAGATATCAGCCTTTCTCAAATGTGGCATCTAAAAAAATATATATCAAGTTCTTAAGAATGAACTATGAAAATGTTCGGTTGCAGTTGCACGCAGCCTCTATGCAATAGAAAAGGAGAGAATAAGGTGCACGGGAACCAAATAAAACATCTTTCTAGCAAGCATGAACTCATGATTTCTTCATAGATCAATAGCAAATGCAAGCAAGCTTCAAATTAAGTTGCCATGATGAAGACAAAACCAGACCCACATAAGAACATATGATTTTAAGGAATTCGAAATCAGTTTACAATTAAGCACATTCATATATTTCATCAAAAATTATCAACCAAACCTACAATCAAAAGCATCAATTAGACAAAAATAAACCCATAATCAATCTCAGGCTGAAAATCAAATGTCCATGTTGCAAAACCCAATACCACAAAAACAAAAACTCAATAATCTGAGAACCCACCTGCCTATGGATCAGAACGCCTCCGAGAGAGTAAATCATGAGGCAACCTGTGGAGGTTCCGACCAAAATCACCCGAATGTCGTGGAACACCAGCCACTCCAAGGCAGTGATGCGCTCGGCCTCGATCGGGGACAGTTCGGGTCGGATCTTGATGCGAGGTCCATCGGAGTCGGACCATCCAGTGACAACGATGAGGAATTTGCTGGCGAAGGCGAGAGAGTGAGCGTCGAGAGCGCAGAGCAAGTTGGGGTCATCGGAGAGCCAGCCATCCTTGCCGGCGCCGAGCTCTCGTAGCTCCTCGCAGACGACGAAGCCCAGCTCGGTTACGTGAGTTCGTTTGGCCATTTGTGTGTCTCCGATGGATTTACCTCATGCCTCAGAGAAAAGTTTGGAACTTGGATGTCACGAAGAAGAGTAACTTATAGGCAATCTACTTACTAATATTCTTGGGTTAATTATATTTAATACACTTATGTATTGGTAACATTTTTTTAGTACCTTGATGTATTGATAACGTTCTTTTAATGATCTGTGACCAATTCATAAAGGATTATTAAATGTTCTGTTATCAATACATAAAGAGTATTAAATGATCTGTGTCCAAATCATAAAGGTTACTGAATGACCGTTACCAAAATGGAGGGACGGTTAATGAACGTTACAAAATATAAACAAAAGATGTGTTACCAAAAGGGATACAAAAAATAACTAACCATCACAAAACTTCAAAAGTATGTAGGAGGATAATCACATCCGGAAATGTTGGTTATGAGGTCAATTAGGCGATCAGGCTCTCTTCTCGTGACATTTGATGATTCTGTTCCAAATCGACCCATGGAATCAACCGCGATGTGGATGCTCTAAACATGTACAAAATCGTACTCTCAAGCCTTCAAAATTATCTATTATTGGTCATTTAGAATGGTTAGTTATATTATTTTTTGTCCCCATAAAATCACTGTTGAGAACAGTACATTTTCATTTTCATTTTAGGTGTACAATCTGGTATTATGTTCTAACAAGGGACAGAAAAATTTGAAAGCTTATATTACTCCAAATACTCTTCTTCAAAGATACAAGTTAGCTTTGCCCACAAACTTGTGCAAAACTAAGGATTGAACAACAAAAATGCAAGACTTAAGCTAAATTAGCAACCTGTAATCAGACTACCAACTTAGGCTCTGCCACTGCAAAATCTTGAGGAGCTGTATCAAACTCGAAACCTCTTGCAACATCAAAGAAGTGTGCAACAGCTTCTTCGGGTGTCCCGACCAGAACACCATGCCCCAGGTTAAGAATGTGTCCTGTTGTCCCGGCACATCTCACAACCCTGCCACAAAACATGAGCAAACCCAGATTGGAATGAATGTATAATCAAGATTCAAGATACAAAACTACGATTTCCCACACATTGCTACCTTTCAATCTCATCGGTCAAGGCAGGAAGAGGCGAAAATAGGTAAGCAGGATCCACGTTTCCTTGTACACTGATATCACTACCCAATCGTTTCCTTCCATCTGCCATATCCACTGTCCAGTCAAGCCCAATCACATCAACCCCAACTCCCTTCATGCGCTCTAGGAGCCCACCATTTCCATTTATGTATAGAACAAGTGGTGTTTCCGGGCATTTCTTCCTTACTGTTTTCACAATCTTCAAAACCAAAAGCTCAATAAAATAAGAAACCCCTTTGTACAGGTTTGTTTATGCATCGAATTCCCTATTCTCCACAGAATGGTAACTAACAAGAGCTTACTTGTTCAATATAAGGCTTTGACCAGCGCTCCCACATATCAGGTGTTAGTTGTCCACCCCAAGAATCAAAAATTTGTATGCAATGAGCCCCAGATTCCACTTGGAATATAACATATTCAGATATCGCTTGCGTCAAATGAGACAGAAGAGCCCTCAGGACATCTGGTTCTGTATGGCACATGCTCTTTATGTTTGTATATGTCCGAGTTGTACCCCCTTCCACTATATATGTACCAATCGTCCAAGGTGCTCCAACAAAACCAAGAACAGCAGCACGCCCCTCAACCTTACATCAAGGAAGAAAAAAATAATAATCAATCTAATGCATTCATTACCCTCTAAACAGATGTGAACATGAAAACTACCTCCTTACGAAGTATCCCAAGGGATTCCCCCACAAAATGAAGCTTGTCCAAGTCAATTGGATGTAAGGCCTTCAAGCCCTCTTCTGAACGGATGGGTGAGCTAATAACCGGACCTCTCACATCTTCTATGTCAAAGGGGACACCGAATGCAGGCAGCGGAGTAAGTATATCAGAGAAAAGGATGACACCGTCAGGACGGAAGGCTTCCCAAGGCTGCAAAGAAATTTCAACAATGAGATCTGTTGTCTCTGATCTCTCCCTGAAGGATGGATGTTTCTCTGCAAGCTTTCTGTATACAGCCATGTACCTTCCTGCCTGGCGCATCATCCAGGCTGGAGGGCGGCTCACAGGTTCTCCTCTAGCAGCCTTAACCAATAGTGGGTCTGCATAATCATAGAAATAAGTAGTACGAAATAGCCATTTATAGTTGTGATGTATCATTAGACTGCCAATGTTTTGCTTGGAATCAAGTTTATCTATCTACTTTCATTGAAGTGTGTAATTCAAGGCATGCATATACTTCAGAAGCCATTTCAAAAAGTCAATCTGCTCTATATCTAGCCTAACAAATATGAACCAGCTTCTAATATGAAGTACTATATAAAGTCGTCATATTAGATCAATTAAATTGATATTTTTAATATTATGATCAAACTATTACATGCTCATAATATATAGATTTCAAACCGGTAATGATTGTATATGCAAACCTCACTGAGGAACCTTCTACACAAGAGTAGCTTCATTGATTTGGCACCCGATACCTAGTTAACTTCACCACATTTCTAGTGTTTTGTTCATTATCCCTTTCCATCTAAAACTTTGATTTACAAGGTTATTAATTATCAAAAACGCAAATTGAAGCTACCTATTGATCATATATAAGACCATAAAACACAACATATGTTATAGTAAGCATAAAAGGCAGACCATTCCTACAATTCTAGGGTTCAGGGAGAGTCACATAAGTGTAATCTGGGCTTTGTAGAGTACTAGCTTCCATGAATCAAACCAACGACCTCAAACTCACAATGTAGCATGAAGGTTTAAATTGTCCTCTCACCTATCTAGAGAAATAGTACGTTGTATTCCTTTCTGATTCACCTATAGGCACAGACAAAAGTAACTGCGGACATAAAGGTTCTATGATTTTCCCTTCACTTTCTAGGCAAACAAACAGGAGCCCAAATGACTATCTAGCAAAATTTGAGCAGCAACAATTTCCATTCATACCCAACAAGCTAATCATTGCACACAATAAAACACAACAAACAAAACAGACAGAGAAGGTCACAAAATATGACAAGAAACTATTACCTCAAAACCCAGAAATTAAACACAAATGGATTTTCTATATCCAAATCAGAAATCAACCCAGATAACCAAAATACATAACCAATACCATATATCATAGGAAAAACCAATGTATCCAACATTTTTTGATATTTTCAATACCAGATACTGAAAATTGCAGAACCATGTGCATTGAGGAAAACCCAAAACCCACATGAATAATTAGATACAGTACCAATTAAATTGAGCAAAACAATTGATCCTGTTATCAAAAGCTATACAAGAATGCACCACCAAAATGCAAGTGTCTGGTTCAAAAATGCAAAAAGTATGAAATCAACTTACCAGAAGACGAAGAGGAGGAGGAGGAGGAGCATGAGATTGCAGGGAAAGATTTGTGGCGGGTTCTGGGTCTAGGAGCAACCTTAAACCCATTAAGAGGAGTAGAGAGGGAACCCAATTGCACAGTCAAGCTCGAAGATTTACATCCCAGAGAACTGCACAAACACATTTGGTCAAATTCACCAACTTGGAGAGAGAGGGAGAGAGAGCTGACCTTGTTGAAGCTGAGAAGCTCATCTTTGGGTAAAGAAGGAGAATCGAAAATACAATCTGGTTATTGGACTCTCCTCCTCCTTCCTTATCTCCTGCTCCAGACCTCCTTATATCTATTTTCTTTTCTTTTTAAAGATAAAAATCGCACCTTTATTTTGTGCGGAAAAGACAGGACAACCCCTCATTAGTTACTAAATTTATAAAAACATGCCATCATCTATCCCAAAACTGAAAATTAATTATTTTTTCAAAATGAAATCCCCCAACCTAGATTGAAAAGGGCAATTTTGTGTTCGAAATTGTAGAGTTCAGAACTGATTTTGAAAAGAAAGAAAAAATCGTATATGAAATGTTTGAATCAAAAGTTTTGGAAACTTACCTTGGTTTTGATTTCTGAGGAAAGGGTCAGTTCTTCGCTTTGGAACACGATTTTTTTGTCTTGCCGCTGGGAAATCAAGTTGCAGGTTCTTCGTTGCTGCGGCTGAAAGACTGAAGAAGAAGAACGGTCGAATTGGGTTTTATTTTTTTGGGGGCTGTCATTTGTCATCTTGTGTTCAAGGCCCAAAGAGAAAAGAAGCTTTTTTTTAGCCCAAGACGTAAAGGAGAGAGGCACGCGGGTCAGGGATCCGAGACGGGTCGAACAAACCCGGTTGGGCATTTAAAAATCAAAAATATATTTAATTTACAAAATAATTATTTTTATATGTTAATGTTTTCTACGAAAGTAAGAACCCATAGCTTTTAAGCAAAATCTCTCTCGTTTTGTCGAGATCCTATGCTCGAGAAACCCTACCTTATATGGATTCTCCTGCTTCAGTCGTCGTTGGTCTAATGGCCATGTCCCGTCGCCGCTCGTCCATGTGCAGCCTTCGGTACTTGTACCGCCGCCTCGTCTCTCCTCGGACGTGGTGTCCCCCGCACGATAAGGAGACGTCGAAACCTCCTACAACATGCCAAGACGTCTTCGGCTCTCTCCCTCATCCCTCTTCCATCTTCTCCGGCCACGGCGGAGGGCACCTTCTCTCTTGGTCATGAAAGAAAACCTTTAGGGTTTGCGTATTATGCAAACAAGCCTAGGGCTCCGTCCCTCCAATCTACACCTTCTCTGGTGGACTCATCGGTTAGGGTTCACCCCTCTCCACCCGTGGTAGAGTCGGATAGGGTTCTAGCCCCTGAGGTTCCACCTGGTTTCGGTCCCTTGGCTTTACCTGCTCCTGTTGTGACGACCTCTCTTGACGCGGCTACTCCTGTTGCGACGGCCTTTCTTGATGCAAAATCGGTTCAGGTACCCTCCTTTCCACGCTATCGAGACTCTATCGAAGGGAAGGCCCCGATGGAGGTACCGGGACAGACGATACTGCAAGACCTTTGTGGGGGAGGGCTTACTCTGAACTTCGACCGCATCCCCATTGTCCCTGCTTCTCTGGACCTACCTCCGGGAGTTGTTCGGCGCCGACGGGTCTTCAAAACCAGAGACATCGGCTCCACCTCGGAGCCTCCACCGGCGGGGAAACCATTAGAGGTTAGTCTCAACAACCTTCAGGATGGCTTCTCGCCCTGCTCGCTGGAAGAAGAGGAGGAGGAGGTCGTGATGTCGTGTGCATCGTTGAGCCCCTCCTTGTTGGCTCGCCAAAAATTTGCTATGATGGGAAAATTGTGGGCGTCCAAACCATCTCGGAAGGAAGTATTACTCCAAGTCACCATTAGGGCATACGAACAGGCCGCGGAGGGCCTGGTCATCAAGGACATCGGACCGGGGGTGTTCAGTTTCTACTTCGAGTTGGAGGAGACGCGCACATGGGTCCGCAGGAACGAACCTTGGTGCTTTGACAGACGACCTCTCCTCCTTGTGGACTTGGACCCGATGGCTAAGGAGCCTCCTACTTTTGATCGGCTTCAACTCTGGTCCCATGCTCACGAGCTACCCCCTTGGTGCGAACCAAGGCAACGGGGGAGACGATCGGCTCGATGTTGGGGCTGAGCATCGAGGTTCTGTGTGACAAGTGGGGCACATGCTGGGGGGATCCCTTGCGCCGCCACCTCCTGCTCCGCTTTCGTGAATTTCCCGACCCGATTCGGTATCTCTCACATACTTTAAGTTACCTGAATTTTGTTGTAACTGTGGAATGACTGGACATGTCCTCAAGGAGTATCCCTGGGACGTAGTGGGTACCCCACGGTTCGACTCTCCCATGCTGGAGTATCAACGGGATCGGGACAACAAGGTATATGTGACAGATTGGAAACCGGTATCCTCGACTACTGCACCTAAGAAACCATTGTATCGGGGGAGAGTCCCTATAGTATCCTCGACTGCTGCACCTACCAATGCGGGTCATCGGGGAGCTACTAGACCCGCTCGGTGGATCCGGGCTGGAAAAATCTGGTGGTTGGTCAGATCTTTTGTAGCTAGAAGCCTGACACCCCGACCATGCCTGGGCACACATGTAGAACTGGGTCTGGAACTGTGTCTGGGTCTGATACAGGGGCAGGAGTTGGAGGAGTGAAACGGGGTTTCACTAGTGAGCAACAGGAGGACCAAGAATGGGCGAGAAAGCATTCTCGCATGGAGGAATGAAATGAATCCAGTACTCTATGGACTGGCCCTGTGAGTGGTCCTTAGGAAGAGCGTTGCCTCCCGAAGAAGTGGATGATAGCAAGTTCGGTCATACTTTACTGTACATGCAGCGTTTAGGCAAGACCTCGAGCAACCGTAGTCAACTTCATTTGGTTTTAACTTTACTATGTAGCCTCGGTGGCATTCCATCCAAAACCGTCACTGATGGTCATATTGTGAAAAGATCAGGGAACATTATAAATGTTCTAAGTCTATTCTTCATGGTCAGAGAGTCTCTGATGCACTCTATTGTTTTTGAATCCTTGATTTAATGAAATACAACACCTTTTTATTAAAAAAAATGTTTTCTTTACAAAAGTTTGTTTAAGGATATATTTTTAAGGGAAATTATAAATTTTTATACAAATTTTTGAATTTGTACAAAATTCAAAAACAAAGTAAACGAACTTAAAATTAAATACTAAACGATTTTATGAAGTTTAATAAAGAAATAAATTGGATTTATCTTTTAAACGGTTTTCTATTTTCCAATATAAAATTAAAGATATTTTCTAAAGAAAATGGTCTTTGAAAAATTGACCCTTCTTCTTTCTCGAAAACACGTAAAGGCGATAAGAAAATACGGATATGTGGAATCCGTAAAATTCATATAAATGGTTCCAAGCATAAAACATGTAGAAACAAATTACGAATCGAATGAGTTTTTAATAATTAGAATCGTTTGGCTCTTTGTTTCCAACTGCTCGAAGGAGGAAAGCTATTCGGAAACTAAAGAAGAGTAGCGGAGAATGGGTTACTTGGGAGGATGGATTGGAGGAGGAAGTTCTAACACATTTTAATACCTTATTTGTTGCAGATCAGGGAGGCGTGGACATGGTCAGTTCGCTAGTGCCGAGAGGTATTACAGATGATGGCGCTTGTTTGCTAAGACCGATTTCGAGGAGTGAAGTTCGAAAGGCGTTTTTTAGCATGGAACAACTTAAGTCGCCAGGACCAAACGGTTTTAATCCAGACTACTATCATAGGTTCTGTGGGACGTGTGGCGATGACATTGCGAAGATGGTACATGAGGCCTTCAGGTTAAGGAAATTGTCGGAGAAATTGAACGAGACGTACCTGGTTTTAATCCCGAAAGTGAACCCGCCGGAGCGAATAGGTGAGTTCAGACCTATTGCTCTGTGCAACGTGATGTATAAGGTCATTACGAAGATTATGGTAAACCGATTGAAGAGAGTCCTACACAAGGTAATTTTCGAATCCCAAAGTGCATTCTTGTCAGGGAGATTTATCACTGATAATGTCATTATTTCGGGAGAAACACTCCACTATCTTCGGAGTAGGAAGCAGGGGACTAATGGACTCATGGAAATGAAGTTAGATATGAGTAAGGCGCATGATCGCATTGAGTGGGGTTATCTAGAGAGGGTTATGACACAAATGGGTTTTCACTCGCATTGGACGGACTTTGTCATGGAATGTGTTCGTACGGAAGTACTATGGGCTGATACATAGGGGAGACAGTTGGGACCGCTGGTAATGGAACATGGGATTCATCAGGGTGACCCCCTCTCTCCTTATTTATTCATTATTTGTGTGGAAGGTTTGTCTAGACTTATTGAGAAAGGAGATAGGGAAGGGCGGATCCAAGGGTGCAGGGTGGCGAGGTCAGCTCCGGTGATATCTCATTTATTTTTTGCAAAAGATAGTTTTCTGTTCTCTAGGGAATTTCCTCAAGAGGCGGAGGCCTGGCTGAGTATGCTGCATACCTATGAGATGGCGTCGGGGCAGAAGATTAATCTGGAAAATTCCTCGATCATGTTTAGTCCAAACACGAGCCTAATAGGGAGAGAGGAGATCAGGAATGTCTTGGGTATGGGAGAAGTGGAGGACACGAGTTTGTATCTTGGACTGCCTTCTATTATTCAGCGTAGTAAATATGCTAGTTTTACTTTCATTCGGGATAGAATTGTAAAGCGTTAACAGGGATGGGACGAATTGCTATTAAGCAAGGCAGGCAAAGAGGTGTTACTCAAAGCGGTTAATCAAGCCCTTCCGACGTATACAATGGGGGTTTATAAAATCCCGGGGGATCTAATTCAGGAGATTGAGGTAATTATGAACATGTTCTGGTGGTGCCACTAGGGGTGTTCAAATATAACCGCAAATCGTGACACCGACAAAAACCAACCAGAACCGACACCAGCGGTGCAAAAGCCTTCAAGAATCCGGTGATGATACGAATTGAGTTCTCTAAAACTACAAGGTAACTGGTTGGGGGTCGGTTATGATACAACATGCTCGGCGGTTAACCGGAACCGCCCGCAACTCTCATATGCTATGATATAAGCGTTAATTTTCCTAAAGCCCAAGTCCACCTTAGTGTTGTTGACAGGTTGTAACCATTATAGAACTTTATATACACTTATGTTAATTGTAATCCCTCCTACGTGAGACAAATAAAACAGATCCTAAGTAGATTGACTGCAAATCCTAATTTGTTATAGAAAGAAAAAGTAAATTGTAGGATTTGATTATCAGATATTTAGGAAGAATAAGACAGATCATTTAAAGGATTTTGTTTCATATTTAGTTGTTTCAACATAAGCCACTTAAACTTCATACACATTTTCCTTGTATATACTGAATTATTTCCTATCATTTAGGTGATTAAAGTTGAAGATCTAAAGTATATTGTGAATTTAGTTACTTCTGATAGATTAAGAATATTGAAGTTTAAATTTAAGCCATATCACTAACCATTATTGTATACTATATGATTTTATATATGCTCGATAATAAGGTAATTTGTGGCATTAAACACTTATTTGAAGTTTGAACACCATGTTAAATCATAAATCTTCTCAAAAAAAATGTTAAATCATAAATCTATATTCGTTCTACTGAACATTGGACTACCTCCGCCTCTCATCTAAGTATCTAACGCTCTGCGACGGCTAGGGTACGTGCCGCCGCGGCTGTGCTTTGATTCTAAGCCATAATTATGGCTTGTTGGGTGGTGATTGATCATTGGATCATGATTTCGTTTTCTGTTTGTGCTACTGCTATGGAATATGATGGCTGAGGAAGAGCAGGAGTGGTTTACAGAGAAGAAAACGCAGAACCTAGGGTTTTCTGCGAGTCCTCACATGGTGACGGCGGCAAGGAGCTTTCCCGGCAGCGATCATGCGACGACGCGCGGTGGGTCGGAGGACAAGGCGGTTGGGGCTCCTCCTCGAACGTCTCAGGTATCGACCTTACGCGACACGATCTCCTACGCTAGTCCGCTGTCTCTGTTCCCCGTTGGGGTTGTAGCGATGGAGGGCCGAGGGGATCTCGAGTTCTTTGTCGCTGCGGCAGTAAAACATGGTGGAGGAGGCGCGGGACGATGGTCTCAGGCCTTGGCATGGGGCAGCCTACGACGCACTCCGACGTTAGGATCGAGACCACGGGCGGGTCGAAAGCTTACTCGGTCGACACTAAGCGAAGAGGAAGACGAGTTGAATTTCCGTTGGACTGCGGTGTTTGAGGTGTGGCCGCCGGAGAAGAAACCCTTGCTGCCGGACACCGTATCAGCGGCGGAGGAATCACCGGAGGAGATGGCGTGGAGGCGAAGCAAGGGAAAGGCGGTAGCGCGCGACACCGCTAGGGTTTTTGCAGACGGGTTGGGCCGAGACCGAGGGGACATGGGCCTGAGGCGTGGTCTTCTAACGGATGGTCGTCGGGCCTGGCAGAGCGGGCCAGATTGGATGCCCCGGGCTGGGATGGGGCCGGGGTCGACGACGTCAGATGGGGCATCACACTTAGCAGCGGTGGGGGGCCACAAGCACCCCCGCCTCCAAGAATGAGTCCATGGAGGCCTAGAGAGAGGTTGGTCGACGGTACCCTCTCTCTGGCAAGACGGTGGCAACGATTCCACCAACTGTCGACAAGATTCTCCCTTACCAGTTCGGAGTCAGCAATCGCACGTTCAGGAGCCCTACAACTATCAGTCAAGGGAGGACGACGCACGCTGACTTACCGGGGGAGTAATCGGTCCACCACTATAAAGTTATCACCTGATCTGCTCGATCAGTTTCTTATGGTTGGAGCATACTGTATCGGTGTCTTTGGATGCTACCGCAGTCCCACCCCTCCGACCGCCCTTAGGCCCATGAGCAACATTTACTATTCAGCATTTGTCTTTAAGTTTTATGTTAGTTTCTTGGTTTGCATAGTGCTAACCATCTTCGCGGTCACCAAAATGTTTTAATTAATAATATTATCATTTCGCCTCAAAAAAATATATTTGTTCTACTGATATATCCATATGACAGGTTTTCATTTTGAGCCATGTGATGTTGTTCATCATGCATATGTTATACACAAAGATACCAAGTTTTGTGTACATTAGTTTAGGGAACTCTAAAATACTCTCGCCATTGTAACCTAGCCGCCACCCCCGTCTTCTTCATCGGAGTCGGCCATGGCTCTCGCCGGTGAGGAACTTCTCCTCCCTTCCCTTCTATACTTTTCCCTCCTCCCCTGTTCTTTTCCCCTTCCTATCTCTTTTTCCTTTTTTCTTGTTTGAGGCCGGTGGCTTGTGTTGCTGAGGCGTGATTTCGGTGGTGAGGCTCAGATCTGAGATCTCGTGGGTGGTTCAGCCAGGTGAGAGGGGAGGCGGTGTTCCTCGTCCGTTCGTTGCTTCCGTTCTTCTACTGGAGTCGGGTGCTCGGGTTGTCTTCGGTTTGGGATTTGCTGTCGCAGGTGGTCCTGCCCGCTGGTAGTTTGGAGGCTGGTGTTCGTCGGACTCGAGCTCACCGCGTCAGGGAGACTTCTCGTGCCAGAGGCGGCTGGGCTGATTAGATTTGACCAGGTAGGTTTTTTTTCCTGTAGGTCGGGTTGGGCAGCGTTGGATTTGGGCCGGGTTGGGTATGGGCCGGGCGGGTTTGGGCCGGGTGGTTCTGGGCCTGGGCTTTATATATTCGGGTAAGTTCGTTTCATCCGGGTCGGCTAACCCGCCCGGGTCAGATTGACCCGCCCAAGTCAGTTTGACCCTGTCTCTCATGGTCTAGGCAAAGCGGTTTCGAAGGTGGACTTTCTCTCGGGTATTTGGAGGTGACTAGTTTCGGCTCAGGTCGTGGGACGCATTTCTACAGTCTAGCGGATGTGGATCGTTGCTGAGCTACTCTAGATGCTTCTTCTGCTTCAACCATCCGGGTGACCGTCTATTCGCCGTGAGCGTGGCTTTTCAGGCTTCCTTTTCAGAGCTGATCGTGGGACATGTTTATACTCCCTCCCGGGTGTGGATCGTTTTGGTTCTGGATCAGTCGCTTCTATTGCGCGCTTCATTACGGACCTGGTGTCATTTCGGTCCGGATTAGGGGTTACTCCTGCTCGAACACTCGGTTGGTGCTTTTCCGTTCTCCAGATCCCTCCAAGGTGGCTTGCAGGTGTTGGTTCCAGATTTACTGTAGGAAGCGTTTCAGTTTTCGGATTCGTTGTGCGTCTGGACTACTCCCTCGTCGTCGCGGTTGGTAATCTGTGTATCACCTTCTGCTTTATTTGTGGCTTGTTGGTTTTCTTCTCAACCCTATATTCAGGTTCATTGTATCTTCCTTAGTATCCCTGCTTTTTGGTAGGGGCCTGTCATTTTTTAGGTGTTGGCCTTTGACGGGTTATACTGGTCTTTAGGCCTTGGATTTCGACGAGTCCTGTTTCTTTGGGTTTCGAGTTTCGGTGATATTTCACTGGTTTATCTCTGCCATTTAGCGATGTTGGTCGTCGGCGTGTCGGTACCCCTACACTCTCTGAGTGTGGATGCCGATGAGATACAGTTCTTTCCTCAAGTTCGGATAAAGTTTTGGGTTTTCAATGGAGGACAGCTAGCTTATTTGCGCTTCATGGTTGCCAAATCTAGGTAGTAGACCTCATTTTCTTAGTGTTTCATGGTGGCTAAATGCGGGTTCTAGACTCTTTTTTTTTTAGCCTTTGTATTTTGAGCGCCATGCTCGTTGCTGTATTCCGAGCACCATGGTCGTGGTAGTATTCAGAGCGTCATGCTCGTGGTGGTTGTTAGCTTCAGGGTCTGCGTACCTATTCTTTGCTTCAGGGTCTACGTACTCATTCATAGCTTCAGGGTCTGTGTACCCATTCGTAGCTTCAGGGTCTGCGTACTATTCATAGCTTCAGGGTCTGCGTACCCATTCATTGTGATTGTTGGACTTCCCCGGTGTGGGGCTTCAGGGTCTGCGTACCCATTCTTAGCTTTCTTGAGGCTGAGCGACATGCCAGCGTTCGCTTCACTTGTTCCCTCAAAAGACGATTTTGAGCGTCTTGGGTTATTTTTTGTTGGTTTGTAGCTAAACCTTTTTTCCGTCTTTTTCTCAAAAGAGAGTTTATAAAAGGGGAAATATCAGTTTAGTACCACTAACTATACACTTTTAACACATAAGGTACCTTAACTAAAAAAATGGCTAAAAAGGTACCCTAATTATCAGAAAATAACACTTTCGTTTACGGCGTTACCTTTCCATCCAAAATCAGTTTTATTTATTTAATAAAAATTAGTTTTATTATTAAAAAATCTGATTTGTTATTAAAAAATCAGTTTTTATTATTAAAAATCAATTTGTTAATTAAAAAATCAATTTTATTTTTAAAAATCCAGTTTGATTATTAAAAAATAAATTTTATTTAAAAATTTCAGTTTATTTTATTAAATCAAGTTATTTTTAAAATCATTTCAGTTTTAAAAATAATTATGACTTAATAATAAAAACTGAAATTTAAAAATAAAAATGATTTTTTAATAATGAAACTGATTGTTTTAGTTAAAAACTGATTTTTAATAATAAAAACTGACTTTTTAATAACAAATCATATTTTTTTAATAATGAAACTGATTTTTATTAAATAAACAAAAATTATTTTATTTTTTAAAATCCAATTTCATTATTAAAAAATCATAATTATTTTAAAAACTGAAATGATTTTAAAATAATTTGATTTAATAAAATAAACTAAAGTTTTAAAATAAAATTGATTTTTAATAATGAAACTGGGTTTTTAAAATAAAATTGATTTTTTAATTAAAAATTGATTTTTAATAATAAAATCTGATTTTTTTAATAACAAATCAGAAAATTTTAATAATAAAACTATTTTTAATTAATTAAATAAAACTGATTTTTAAATAATAAAACTGATTTTAGATGGAAAGTTAACGCCGTAAACTAAAGTGTTATTTTCTGATAGTTATGATACTTTTTTAGCCATTTTCTTAGTTAATGTACTTTATGTGTTAAAAGTGTATAGTTAGGGGTACTAAACTTATATTTTCCCTTTATAAAACTTTCAATATGCATTGTCGATAAAAAAAATGTTATACACAAGGATGTAGGTCAAGTCAAACCTAATCATATATGTTTTTTCTGATAAAGAAATAGAGAAGGAAGCAACATAGTGGGTTGAAGAAAGAGAAAAATGGTGTTGCTTCATAAAATTACAATCCCATCGATCGGAATTGAGAAGCTTTATTATGTTTGTTTATAAAACTATAAGCAAGACATTCAGTGCTCAAAGCAGCGCCACGAGCTGAGCTTAAAGTTGTTTGGCCTTTTGAGATTAAACGAAGTATCTGTTTTGGTCATGAGAGAGGCCTTATAAAATTTTAAATGTTAAATTTAACATGTCGGTTAGTTTTGGTTTTAACCGGTAACCAGCCAGAAAGTTATCCGGTGATAAACAAACTGTATTTTCCTTTCCGGTGCCGACATCGGTAAATTTAAAACCGGAATGTCTGGTTTGGTTCGAAAAGGGAGGCTTCTTGCGGTTAACTGACCATGTACAGCCCTAGGTGCCACAACACGAGATCACGAACCGGTTTGAGATGGCAAAACTGGAGTAAGCTTTGTCAGCATAGACATGCAGGGGGTCTGGGCTTCAAACTTTTACAGGACTTCAACACTGCACTTTTAGCGAAGCAGGGTTGGCGTCTGATTCAGAGACCACATAGTCTAGTGGATAGAATTTTGAAGGCGAAATACTTCCCTCAGTGCGAGTTCGTGGATGCAAAAAAGAAACAAGGGGGTTATATTTTGACCAGTATTTAGAGGGGAGGGGCAACAAATTGTCAGAGAGGGGGTCAGACGCAGGATTGGTAGAAGAGCAGACACTCTTGTATCTGGCCATCCATGGTTGCCAACATCTAAGGGGTATGTGAACCCCAACTCAGAAATTGCCAATGACTTGCAAGTGCAGCAGCTCCTGAGGCTGGGATCAAGGAGCTGGGATAGGGAACTGATCACCCAGCTTTTTGACCCGGACACAGTTGTTGTTATATTGGGCACGCCTTTATCACGAGTTGAAGGGGAGGACGGGTGGTACTGGTGGGGTTTGAAAGATGGTGAATTTCGAGTCAGGGATGTGTACAGGGCGATTCAGATAGGGAAGGGACGGTGGGCTGAGCATAATGATGCAGAGTTTTGGAAACAATTCCGGAAACTAGGAGTCCCTGCAAAGGTCAAGCACATGGCTTGGAGGGCACTTAGGGGGTCGCTTCCCACGAACGCTAACCTACGAGAGAGGTATGTCCTTGTTAGTGCTGAATGTGCAAATTGTGGAGTTGTGAAAACAGAAGAGTACGTTTTTTTCGGGTGTGGGAACAGTGGGAATTTCTGGCTCAAATTAAACATTGCTCCTCTGGATGGTAATATGTCACTCCAGAATTGGTTACTAACGGCAATGGCCAGAAAACAAGAGGACTTGGGTGAAATGATTATGCTTTTCTGGTGGCAATTATGGTACTCTTGGAACCTTAGAGTTTGGAGCCATAAGGAGAGGTCGTTAGAGGAAGCATGGTATGGGGTCGTCGCTCTGCTTCGGGACCGGAAGGAAGCACATAAAGGGGAGGCAAGACGACAACTCTCGGAACCTTGCCAGATGAAGTGGCTCAAACTGGCGTAGGGAGAACTGAAGGTTAATGTGGACGGGGCAATTCTGAGTTCTACCCTACCTAGAGGTGGTATGGTCTGCAGGGATGACTCGGACACTCTCAGAGCAACAAAGAGTGTCGTGCACTCCGACTGTACAGACCCATAAATGGCGGAGGTCCTGTCGGTCCGAGACGCACTTTTATGGATGAGAGAGGAAGGTTGGCAAGCTGGGTGCATTGAGACCGATTGTCAGAGTATTGTTCAGGCTATAAAAGGGGATGGCGTCCTGTTATCTCCCTTTGGTTTACTGATAGAAGATTGTCGGTCCATTTCAGGAACCTTGTCGGGCTTCAGGCTGCAGTTTGCAAGACGTTCAGCTAATAAGGTGAGCCACCTCTTAGCTAGAAACGCTTCTGTTTGGAATTCAGTTAACTTGCGTTCCTACCGGTTCTTGATGTACTATTACACACCCTTATATGCGATCTCAATTAATAAAATTGATAACAGTTATCAAAAAAATAATTTAGAGTCGTCAGAAAATACTTTTTAAAGTTCACCGACGGTTTAAACACTATAAAATAAATAAATAAAATGAATTCACAATCACGTTTCTGTATCAATTTTTTTTGAAATTCTGTATCAAATACTTGAATTATGACTTAATACAATAATATTTTTCACGAGCAGGCTACATAGTAAGCGTGATAGATGCAGTCGTCCAAATTAATATTAAATTGGAGTTGACTATTTTATAAGGACTTTATTGTAGCATACTGTTTTTTATTCATAGACAAAATGGAATAATGTTGACCATATTTGTTTTATCATCAATTTTTTTTATAAAATATCCAATCCTTCTAAATGGAGGAGGAGGATAAGAAATTGACGAATCAGCCTTCAGTACAAACAAGAGCACTGGCAAAATACACAGCTTCCGAACAATCCCAACAAAAGGAGGTAACCAGACACATGGTCTCAGTACCAGATATAACTAACATGAAGTAAACATAAGCCAACAAAGGCAGACCAAATCGAACAGAAACTAAACCCTACTTGAGGGAGAGCCCAACCAGAGGCAACAATCTAACAAACACAGGTCTAAAACCGGATATAACGATAAAAGACAATCAAATAAGCACTAACAAAAAGCCAACAAAGAGTTTAGAACTTGAATTTAGCAACCATGAAGCACATCGAAAAAAGGTCTGCAACCCAGATTTGTCAACCTTGAAGCTCAAAAAAGATAGTCGTCCAACGCTCGAATCAACCAAAATCTTACCCTAACTTATGGAGAACCATGTATCTCATCGATGCCCAAACTCAAAGAGTTTAGGGGCACTAACACGTCGTCGGTCAACAACGCAGACCGGTAGAGATAAATCGGTGAGAAATCACCGAAACTCAAAACACATAGAAGCAAACTCCTCGAAATCCAACAATGACCAATAGACCAAAAACAACTTGTCAAGAGCCAACACCTGAGGATTGACGGGTCCCCATCATCATTGGACAGGGAAACAAAGGAAATCGACGAAAATCTAAATCTAGGGATTGAGCAGGGACTCTACAAGCCACGGATAAAGAAAAGATAGAAACGAGATCCTTACCATCCGCGACAACGAGGGACAAGATAAGCTTCACAACAAATCCAAAACAGAAACGTTTCCCACTGTAAATACAAATCAAGCCGCTTGAAGGCACCTTGAACGGAACTGGATAACAACACATCTAACCGGTCATGCACCGTCAAAAAAACACTTGGACGACCACAGCCGCAAAGGAACTTCCACCTCTACACCAAGATCCTAAACTCGTCCCAATAACGAGCTGATCTCAAGAGAAGCAGCACTATCGGAGCACCGAAAAACCCAATCCAACGAGCTGAAAATAGCCTCTTTCCGGGCAGAACTACTCACAGTGGCCAACACCACCGGTGATGCACCGGAATCCAGCCAGAATAAGAGCTGCGACCCCGAGAAGAACCTAATCCAGATCTGGCTGGCAACCAGATCTGGCCAAAGGCCATATAGCTCGGTCCCCCAAGGTCTCCCCACCTCACGAAAACGTTTGGGGACGAAACTGAAAAGAGGATCTCCGGGACAGAGGAAGCACAACAACGACGACCGACGAGCAGAGCCAGAGTCCCACCAGGCGACACGGTCCGGTGAGTACCCGCTCAGATCTGAAGCAGCTCACGTTGAAACGAAGACTGCAACCAAGCCCTCACAAGCGCACAACTACCATGAGATACACCCACTCCTTGCGGGCGCCGTCAACGAGCAAGACGGAGGCACCGAAGCTAGAAAACAGAGGAAAGAAACGAGAAGAAGAGAGATGGGGAAGAAGAGGGGAGGAAAGTTTGCCTCCGCCGACAGCAACCTTGGCCGGAGCCAGAGGCGTCACCGTCGACAAGGGGGTGTGGGCGGGGAAGGTATGGGTGACGCTGAGTCTAGATTAGGGTTTTACTTTGTTGATAAAAAAAATAGACTTCGAGAGGATCCTTTCCACAAAGGGAGAACGAAGCTACCATTTCTCTTGGTAGTTAATGTTGACCATATGTGAAGAAATTTATGAAACTTGTTGAGTACTGTGAATTAGAAAATATTATTGTAATAATATTTTGATGACTGTTTCGGAATAAAAAACAAAAATTAAAACAGTTCGATAAACCGCATGGAAGAACGCGAGATTCACGCAAGGGTTTAGTGCTCCCTATACTAATTATGTCATCATCTATCATATAGTTGACTTCAGTATTATTTTATAATTTTTCAGCTTCAACCGTTCGTTCTTTTTTGTTTTTGTTTTGAAAGGAAGATCTAATTTATATTAAGCCGGTAATAAGGAATCATAGAAGAGGATCTGATAATACAATATCCAATCTAATTTATATTATGTTTTATGTTGTTTTGTTTATTGATCACTTTACAAAGTTGAACTACATTTGATTAAAAGTTCACAAAGCTTTCTTTCTCTCGCTTGTCGAGAACTTCTGCCTGAGAAACCTTATCTCTACGGGCTCTTCTGTTTTAGTTGTCGTCGTCGTCGACATATCTGTTCATGGTGGACCTGTCCCGTCGCAGCTTGCCCAGGTGCAGCCCTCGGTACTTGTATCGTCGTCTCGTCCTTCCTCGGACGTGGTGCCCCCCGCCCGATAAGGAGACGTCGTAATCCACTCCAATCGGGTAAGACGTCATTTACTCTCCCTCTCATCCCTCTTCTCTCTTCTCCGGCCACGACGGAGGGCTCCTTCTCCCTTGACCGAGCAACCCCTGTGATAAAACCCTGTTGGGGTTGGCCGCATAAAACCCCAGGGCTTGTGTCTCCTGCAAGGAAGCCTCGCTTCTCCTCCCTCCATCTGATCTGGTGGCCGCAACGGATACGATTAACTCCCCTCCATCAGGAGTAGGACCGGTTATGGTTCTAATCCCTAAGGCCCTAATTGAAGTCGCTCTTGTGTCTTCTGCAAGTAACCCTAAGGCAGCGATTCTTCAGACTGCTGCTATTCTGGTGGTCGAGGCGGAGAGGGGGTGCAACCTCGGATAAGGCTCTGACCCCTAAGGTTCCTCCTGGCTTTGCTTCCCTAGCTGTATCTTCTCCTGTTGCGGTGGCCTTGAAGAACATAGAACCGGACCAGGTTCTCTTGTCTCCATGCTATCGGGATCCTAGACGAGGGAATGCTCCGATGGAGGAACCGAAACGGACGGTGTTGCGGGAACTCTATGGGGGGTGGCTTAACCTGAAATTTGACCGGATCCCCATTGTCCATGCTTCTCTGGATCTGCCCCCGGGAGTTGCTCGACGTCGACGGGTCTTCAGGTCCAAAGACACCGGTTCCACCTCGGAGCCTCCACCAGCAGAGCCAACCTTGAATATTAACCTCAACAATCTTCATGACAACTTCTCGGCCTACTCGTTGGAAGATGAGGAGGAGGTGGAGGTCGTGATGCCGAGTGCATCATTAAGCCTCTCACTGTTGGCCCGCCAACAATTTGCTATGATGGGAAAATTGTTTGCGGGCAAACCACCTCGGAAGGACGTGCTACTCCGAGTCATCACCAGGGCATGGGGAAGGCCGCGGAGGGCATGGTCATCAAGGACATTGGACCAGGGGTATTCAGTTTCTACTTCTAGACGGAAGATGCGCGCACGTGGGTCCGTAGAAACGAACCTTGGTGCTTTGACAGACGCCCTCTCCTCCTTGGGAATTTGGATCTGATGGCTAGGGAGCCTCCGTCCTTGGATCGACTCCAACTCTGGGCCCATGCTCACGATTTTCCTCCCTTGGTGCGAACCAAGACAACGGGGGAGACGATCGGCTTGATGTTGAGGCTGAGCGTTGAGGTGCCATGTGACAAGTGACACACATGCTGGGGAGGAATTGTTCGGATTCAGTTTTGGAATATGATGGATCGTCCCTTGCGCCGTCATCTCCTGCTCTAGTTTTAGGAATTTCCAAAACCAATTCAAGTAGCCCTCACATACTCTAAGTTACCTGACTTATGTGGTAATTGTGGTATGATTGGACATGACATCAAGGAGTGTCCCCAGGAAGTGGTGGGAACCCCGCGATTCGACTCTTCTATGTTGGAGTATCAAAGGGATCGGGACAAAAAGGTATACACGACGGATAGAAACCGCTATTCGCGACTACTGCACCTAAGGGACCGTTGTATCGAGGCACCGAGCCGATTGTATCCCCGACTACTGCACTTAATAGTGCGAGTCCTCGAGGCGCCACTCAGCCCCGCTCAATGGATCTGGGCTGGAAAAATCTGGTGATCGGCCGGATCTCTGGTGGCCGGAATCCTGACAACCCAACCCTACATGTGCACAAAGATAGAAGTAGACCTAGAACTGTGTCTGAGTCTAATACAGGGGCAGGTGTTGGGGGAGTGAAACATGGTTCTACTGGTGAACCTTAGGAGGATCAAGAGCGGGCAGGAAAGCATTCCCGCATGGAGGAATGAAAGGAATCCAGTACTATAGGGACTGGCCCTAGAAGGGGTCCCTGGTTAGAGCGTTGCCTCCTGACGAAGTGGATGATAACAGGTTTGGTCATATAATGTGCATGTATCGTTTAAGCAATACCTCGAGCAACCGTAGTCTACTTCGTTTAATTTTACTTTTATTTTGTAGCCTCTGTGACACCCCATTCAATACCGCCAGTGGCGATTATAGTTTAACAAGAATTGCGACACCACTGTGTGTGTCTTATGTCTGTTCTTTGTGGTCGGAGATTTATTCCTGATACACTCATATGTACGGAAACTTAAGTTAATGAAATTGCACATTTCGCTAAAAAAATAACCTGTAAAATAAACATGTATTTTTATTTATGATGATAAGACTCGGTCATTATTTGACAATTGCTTCGGAATCTCTAAAGGTTTATGGTGTGTAAACTTTTTTTACCAATAAGCTTGTGCACATATAAGATCAACATCGAGTACTGAACGATTATAATTATGTTTACTCCTAAAACTTCACAAATAAGTTTATTACTTATAAAAAGATAAATTAATTATTACTATATAATTATATGATCGACATGTCACATAAACAATAACATAACACTGCCAAATCTACTCGGCTCTGCTAGGGTTTGGCGAAAAGCTCCACCGCAACACCACACACCATGGACATGGCCATGGTTCCTTCCATGACCTATGTTATGGTTGTGCTTTTTCCGTCTATGCATTCTCTTCCTTGCGGTCTTCGTGGGGTTCCTGCGAAGGTCTTTTCTCCTAGGGTCCCCTTCGAGGCGCCTTTAGCCACCGCAACGTTGGCATCCTCACGCCACCGACGAAGCGTCCCTCCTCTACAACTCTGGCGGTTTCCGTCTCTGAAGCCGTTGTTGCCCCTGCTGTCGTTGTCGCCTTCGTTCATGGCTCCAAGGCGGGGAGGATCTCTGCGGCGGCCCTGGATTGCCTCCTCCTCAAGTAACGACCTCGTCACGCTTCCTCTCAACCTAGATGGCCGAGTTCCCGAGTGTACCACGACCTTGCTCTGGTTCCTGCTTTGAGCGGCATGAGGTTTAGGTTTGCGCCTTTGCCAGGACCTCTGAGGGTTCGATGGGCCCCGCCTCGACAATCATGGGTCGCGCCTCCTCGCCCACTCTCGCCTCCGGCCTTTCTGCGGTCTCCACTGCCGACGTGCCCTTCTCCCTGGCCTCCACCACCCCAACCGCCTTGGCCCCTTTCACGATAATGGATCTGGCTAATCAGAAGGGCCCTTTTTCTTTTGTTTGTGTTTGTCTTTGCAGGACCAGCGCCTGTCCAACAACGAATCAAGAATTTTCCTAGGAAAGGAACCCCGATTCACGGATCGCCCCTCACTATTACTGTTGAGGTCCCTCAGGATCTCCGGTATCCCCTTCCCCCTCTTCGTATTCTGTCTTTGCCCATGGGACGTCAAAATACCGTCTGTGACGGTTCTGGTTTTACAAGGTTTAGTGAACCATTGTTCGTTCACACTGACCTTTCATGGTCGATGAGCATGTTCCTCAAGACATTTCTTTTTTTAAACGAGTAGAGAGGTATTGTATTATTGTAGAACAACAACTTTACATGGTAGGACATAACTGTCCAGTATTCCTGATATTTGTCTCGATCGACCGTAGTCCATCCGACGCTCATGGATCCATAAAAGTAGTCTGCTTTGAATCGCAGATCCAAACTTAGGAGTTCCTCTTAACGACATTTCAAAAGAACTAATACTCAAAGTCCTAAACCTAGCTAGCCTAAAGTTTATTCGACCTAAACAGAAAGGCAAACTGAAAATAAGGCCTTTGGTGCAGATTTCCCGAGACTTCCCAGCTTTGGTAGTCCCGGGTTTGTGGATATAGGTCCCCAACAGACCATCCCACCCTCGCCGAGGGCTATCATTCCTTCCGCGGGGAGTCATGCCCCCCATTTGTACCTGCTGGTCCTGGTCCAGCCTGAACTCCTCGCTTGACTTCTGTGGACGGTGTGCTCCAGCGGATGCCCCTGACCCATTCCCCACCTTTGCCTTCCGGGGTCGAGGACCGATGCCGGGATTGTACTACAACAGACCTCTAAGGTTAACTAGTATGGACTCCTGAGTATACCGTCTTATTGGAGCCTTAGGGGTGTGCGACATTTTTTCCCTAGGACGCGATCCCAGATCTCCCTCCACGTTTGGATTGGTCTTTGTTGGGACATCAGAGTCTTCCATCAGAACGATTACCGTCATTGTCCTGGACCTCGGAGGCTTCGGGCCTCGTCGCTTTACCCGCGACGACGGTGGCATAGAAACCCTAATAGGGTACCAATGGCTCCACTGGCCAGCAAGAGGCTGAGGGGGTGGCGGCGAATGCCCTGCAGTATTCGGTACATGCCCCATCGCCTGTGACTGTCGGCCAACCCCACCCGACGATGGGATAAGGACCAACGGGATGGGAGGACAACCGCGGTAGGGTTCAATCATGTGTCATGGCGACACCGGGAAGCGGTACCACAACGGATGATCGGCGAAGGGACGGTGGTGCATCTCGAGCGGTTGAGTAGGATCGGACCAGTGGTGTAGCCCGATTGGCTGATCAGATGCGGGCCGGTGGTGCAGCCCGAATGGATGCTCGAGTAGCGGCCGGTGATGCAACCCGACCAACTGATCAACTATAGGGCGGTGGTGCAGCGACATGCATAGAGGCGCGAGCTTCCGCATATCATGCACGACCCCAACACGATGACGCCGAGGTGCAGGTTTGGGACCAAATCTCTAGAAGCGAAGGGGCTGCATAGTGGAGCTGGAATTGATGGATGAAGCTTGGGACCGTCGTCGACGGCGAGGAAACCTCTGATGTGGTTGAAGACAAACCCTATCAGGGTTGTGGGTGAACCCTAAGGGTTTGAAAGAGCGCTACTAATGTATTTAATTCTTTCATTTACTTCCGTGTCCCTCGAGACATTTTAATGTAATCGTTCTTAAGAAATTATCATATGACAATTTTCGTTAAAAAGAAAAGAAACGTAACACTGCCATTAAAGAAAATATGTACACATGATATATTTCTCTTTAAATTAGTGTTTATGTCCTTATATATATTTTTTGAAACGTTATGTCCTTATATTTAAGATGTCATTATCATTAGTATAAATACATAACTTATAATGTATGACCGTAAACTAACTAAAAATAAAGTATATACCTATTTTAAGACATGCGTGACACATATTCTCTGAAAGGAATATACTCCAACAAATCCACATCTAAATATGTTTATAATGTTTGGCTTGTTTCTTTATTTTGTTTTTTTTACTCAAGGTGTAATTTTATTAAATCATAGTTCAATTATATAGATGTGCGATAAAATACATATTTCTGATAGTCAAGGAAGAACAGACGTAGAGTATAATTGTTCGCTGTTCTTGTAACACTATAACCATAATAGATGGTATTGAGACGCCACATCGGCAGGAAGGAAATGTGGGGGCTGGAAAACGGAACTGAAAGTCCTGATCAAACGCCCGAGTCTGAACTGCATCAGTTGTATTGGGAGGATATACGTGATTCAAGGTTCCCTCCCAAGAAAAGTCCATGAATCTCGACTCACTAGTTATTGATCCTACAAGGAAGAAATCGGATAAAATAAAAAAGGCCCAATCGATTAGCCTGATCCAAAATCGAGAGAGGGGTCGAGGGTGCCACGGTGGAGACCAGGGAGATGGACGTGCCGGTGACGACTTCAAAGACGACGGTGGTTGCTCAAGAGAGATGATCTGATACAGTTTGTTCTAATGCAAGTTGAATCTGCAGTAGGTACAGACAATGAGGGTGCATCGTATCTGTACGCTTTTCGCATGCATCGGTGGAGGCCAAGGAAGGAGGGACATCGAAAGCGGCACCTGTGGTGGTTTCAGAGACGGCAGGGGGTGCGCAAGTGAGCTGATCTGATATAGGGAGATCAAGGGGATATGAGGCGGTGAGATCGATGGATACTGAGGTGAGCCAGACAACCACCACCGGAGTTGCAGAGGGGGGACCGAATACAATCGGGATACACGTCGTTGGTGGTGGGAGGGAGTCAATATCGCGGTGATTAGCGACGGCTCGAAGAAGGTCCTACGAGAAAAAACCCTAGAACTCATAGATAGGAAAACCCTAGCAGAGCAAAAGGAGGCTATTCTTGAAGATCTTAATTCTCCTATATAGCTTTTTATTCAAGTGTTTATAAAGATAGCTCGTTTGTTGTTCTTTTTTCCTTTTCTAGCAATAAAATGAATTTCCTCACAAAAAATTTAATTCTCGTATGGTTACCTTTTTTTATATATAAATAACGATTTTATTTAAAATCGTGTATTATAAGAAGAAATATCAAAGAAGGAGATGCAACCCAAAAATCGGGGATGATCTAAGTTACCTCCAAAGAAAAAACCCAGAACTAATAAAAAACGGTTAGCCCAAGCTAGGAGATTACCTATTTGTAATAATAACCGGTAATTATACAGCTAATACTACAAGTATTTGCTGACCTCCTTATAAAACAAGACGTAAAAGGGTAACAACAAGAAATGAACAACTTGCAGAAAAATAACACACGACCTGTTCGGAGGTTGGGCCTTAGTCTGACTCGTTCTCCTCATCTCTTGCAGTTTTTTCTTGTTTTCGATAGTTGCTCTTGGGAGGGCCGGTTAGCCCAAGCTAGGAGATGCCAAGAAAATGAGAGCATCCCAAAAAAGGACCCTCCCATGAGCAACTATCGAAAACAAGAAAAAACTGCAAAAGATGAGGAGAACGAGTCAGACTAAGGTCCAACCTCCGAACAGGTCGTGTGTTATTTTTCTGCAAGTTGTTCATTTCTTGTTGTTACCCTTTTACGTCTTGTTTTATAAGGAGGTCAGCAAATACTTGTAGTATTAACTGTATAATTACCGGTTAATATTACAATTAATGTCACACAACGCTCTCTCAAAACTTTCTCTATGTTGAGAGAATCCCACAAACTTAGTCGTTGTCGCCGTCTCAAGCGGCAACCCTTCCTCTAATCCCATACTGTCTCTTGCTTATCTCTCTCACGATATTGGTATTGTTTTCCCATGAGGGGCTTCCCTGATCTTTCTCCCGATTTCGGATCGTTATGTTTGATTTCTTTTTCCTTTTTTGCAAGGTCTAATCATCCCCAACTCCTCAGTCAACTGAAGTACTCACTTCCTCTACCTAAAGGTTCTCACCGAAGGACCAAGGTGCAACTCAGACAAAGCAGGATGACTCGAGTCGAGATAGGCAAAGCGGTTAAGTTCACACCTGGAATAATGATCGTTAGTATGATATATTTATGTGTTTTATTGAGTCTTTCATTTGAGAAGAAAAAAAGCCATTGCAGTTATATGGTAAATGTTTCAGGCATGTCCAAAACTATGTCTAACTCTTTTTTCAGTTTCTCTTAATAAAGAAGTCCTCTTTATGCTAAAATAATTAAATATAATAATACAAATCATTTCATCACATGTTGTAAGGAATCAATAAGTTACATTAAAGTAGTCACATTATATATAGTAACTAGAGGTGAACACTCAGTTATTTGATCAAATATTTGCGATTTGTGTAATCTAATTAAAAAATTATTGTCAAAATATACTAACCTGGTTAAATTTTTGCTAATTTACCAACCTAACTGAATTAATAAAAAGTCGATTTGATTTGATATTATTCAATTTTAGTTTCATGACTAAATATCATATAATATTTGTATTCAGTCACTTTATATAATAATATATTCAACTTCAGTCTCATTTAATACAAGTTAGGGTTCTCCTCTCTCTAATCCCCACACCTTTTTCACAATCATGACAACCTCCTACTCCTCCCACGACGTTATCGTAGCCTCAAACTGTCTCATAACATTCGACCTTCCTTCCTCCAACCGAAGGGGCCTCATCCTCACCCTAACCTGCAAACGTCTACGTCGTGTGATGGGGAATCCTTGATCCTCTTCCATGAGGGCCACTGATGGTAAGGCTTTTGACCGGGACCTCGTCGTAGGTCCTTCCCACGACCACCGGGAGCCTACTTACTTTTCACAAGCAACTGATAACTTGGTCTCTATCTCGGGTGCTCCGTGCACTCCTTTTTTATACGAGACGACAAGCTTAGTGCCTCAACGCTCCACAATCCGACCGAGGGTCGTCACAAGGTTGGGACCGCCGCTCCCAATTTCACTCAGATTCACGTGTTGTGTAGGACGTCCAGGATCATATCGGGGTATTCTCGCTGAAAGACGATACATATGCGAACCCCTGAATTTAAAAGAGCACCACATTGTGAGGAATATGTATGGGTCAGAGGTCTATAGAAGTGTTGAGTGGATGCTGACTGGATAATTAATTATGCTTTTGCTGAATTTATTAAATTCATATTTAAAACAATAAATACTAAATTAAATTGATTTTTTTTTGATAAAATGAATAAATAAATAAATAAATAAATTAGCTAAAATGAAAATTAAACTTATAATTATCCAAAAAAGGAAATTTAATAAAAACCAAATAATACATTCATGATTCGAAGTGTAAATCAATTTTGGTTCAGTCTCGATTTGAAGTGTAAATCAATGTTTTTTTTGTAATCGAAGTCATTAAATAAATTATTTAGAACAATACGAACTTGGCGACTATAAATTTTGGACACCGTTTACACAAAATCGGATTTAAAATAATTGTATTATTTTGTATTAAATTTAATTAAAAAAAGAAAAAAACAGTTGGCCACGTGGCACATTGGGATTGGTCACCAGCGAACCACGCGAACGACGAATCATGTACCAAAAAACGGTGTGCGGTACGAAAAACACACCGCATATCGCATAGTTATGGTTCGTGGTTCGCGGTTCGCGAATCACGTACGTCACATCGTGCGTAGTGCGGACCACGCACCACACGCGTGATCCGTACGATGGAGTTGCTACAAGATAGCCAAAGTTTAGAGAGAGAAAATGAACTAATAGGTATCGATTTGTTATATTTTCAATTTTCTGAATATTTTTTCATCTTACTTCTTATCATTTTCTTTGTGTTCTACTTTGATGTCTTTTGCCTATATATAGCACCCCTCACCAATGCTCTGTATCTCACATCGCTCTCCTCTCTTTTTCCTCTTGTCTGCTCCGATTACATTACTTTCCTCATACCCAGTTGCAAGGTACAACAATTTTCTCATGTGGGTCTCATTTTTGCATGCAATTTTGATCATTATGAACCTCAGTTTCTTACTTTCTGCAAGTGGGTTTTGTGTAAAGTCTCGATTTTTATGTGCTATGTATCTCTGGGTCGTGATTAGATTTTGTGGGTTTTGTAGTTAGTTTTGTGTACTTTTGCTGGGTTTTTTGATTTGGTGATCGCACAGTGTCTGTGAAGCTGCTAGTGGTGAGTGATGGCTACTCGGAACATGGAGAAGTTGGCGTCAATTGACGCACAAATCCGTGCTTTGGCTCCCGCCAAAGTGAGTGAAGATGACAAATTGGTGGAGTATGATGCTCTGCTTCTGGACTCGTTTCTCGATATCCTGCAGGACTTACACGGAGAGGATCTTAAGGAAACTGTGAGTGTTGAGCCTCTTATCAATTTTGAAATCTAATTGAATTGTTTTCAGGATATTGACGTGTTCAAATTTAATGCTTAGTTGTACCTTTGCTGCCAAACACTTTGATTTGATGTTAAAAGTTTATTGAATTTCCACTTCCATGTGAAAAATATGAAATTTTTAGTTGGGTTATAAGACCCAGTTATATATAATACTGTTTGGTTTTGGTGACTTTGCTTGTGAATTAGTTGGATCATGGATACTCTCTGAAAATGACTTGTGTTCTTGTTTGTATGTAGGGGGAACCATGGTTCCTAACTTACTTTGAGCTTTGTTTTCGCGATCCTAACTTGGGTTTACCTTCGTTGCATCTCCCAACTATGACCTTTACATTTTTTGCACGGACTATCGTTTGTTGTCAGAATTAACAGGGACGTTAGTTTTGGATGGGAAAAGTCCAAAATGCCCTCAGCAAAAAATATTATTCCGTGTAAAAAATGGAAAGGTCATAGTTGGGAAGTGCAAAAAAAAGTCAAACCCAACTTCAGGTTATTGACTTTTGTTGAGAGCATTTCTGTCTTTTCTCATCCAAAACTAACGTCCCTGTTAATTTTAATGACACACGATAGTCCGTGCAAAAAATGTAAAGGTCATAGTTGAGAAATGCAACGAAAAGTAAACCCAGGTTAGGATTGCGAAAACAAAGCTTAAAAAGTAAGTTAGGAGCTATGGTTTCCCCTTGTATGTAATGAGTCAGGGGCGGAACGAGAGGGGTTTAGGGTGTTCCATGGAACACCCTAAACAAGCTAGGAAGTGGTTTAGTGGTTAAGTCTTCTTCTAATTCCCATCTATTTGAGTTCGAATCCTGCCTCTGGAACACCCTGCATTTTGCTCCCTTTTTCCTGGTTTTTACTCTCGCTATAGTTTTATGGTCCCACATGCTTCATCTTTTTTTCATGTTTTTACACGTTATTGTTACTTTGTGGTCTCACCAAAACAATATAAAATACTTTTATATAAGTGGATATGCTATTTCAAAGGGATGGATAGATCATGTTTAATAGATGGCACGATATAAGCTCTTTTATCTTAATTATTACTATCCCCCGTTCAACTTCTATAAATTAGTCATGTGTGTTTTTTCCTCCATTAGTCCTTTTTTTTCTGTCCATGTATTAATAATTAATAATTATAACATTATTCTACCACATAAATTATCCATTTTGTATAACATAAAGTTTTTTTTGAGTAAACGTGCAATATATTCATTTAAAAAAAGTTAGTACATGTCTGACAGTTTTAACGAGGCAAACACAATAATCCTATCTACTGAGAAACACCTAAGTCGTTTTGTTAAAATGTCATAAAGGCGACCCGAAACTGATACCCAAACCAATTGACCTAGGACAATAATGAAATAACCAAGACTAACCAAACTAAGACAGGAGTGACCTGATAGCCCCCTCCTAAAAACAGAACTAAAACTAAAACCGATTGACGAAACACTGCTCAAGGTAGGGCTTAACTGCCGCTGGACCATTCTAGGACGACGCTCTTCTTCTGCTATAAAACCGAACTTGCGTTCATCAGCCGGGAAAGGCGGACAGGGTATCCTCATGGACTCCTTCTTGTCCCCGAGCCCTGCCAGCGTACTCATGTGGCCCGACGACAGGCGTAGAGGTAGGCATAACTAGGGTTTGACTCGATAGACGCGAGGAGGGGGTCTCGACAAAAACGAGTAGTTTTTTACTAAGAAAATAGAACGTGTACACATCTTGTATAACATAAAGATAATTATACTATATTACATAAAATTATCAAATATAATTATAAAGTTTTAATAATAATAAATAAATATTTTATTATGAACATAAATTAATTCGTCAACTATACTTCGTAAATATTATAACCTAATACATTATTAAATTAAATTATTTGGAAATATTATTGACTAAATAACAAAATATTTTAAAAAAAAGTTAACATGTTGTAACCATTTGGTGAGGGATGGTCAGTCCCTTTTATTCTTGTCAAGATCTTCCTCTACCATTGATGAATTTGTTCTCCAACCTGATATTTGTTATCATTTGTGGCTTGATAGGAATAAGATGTTCTTTAAGGGTTTTAGCACATATGAAAGCCAAATAGTACAATGAAGTGTTGAATGGTTAAATGGGTATAGACTTCTTTTAGATTTGTTTCGTCCTAGTATGTCGGTTCTGAATCGAAATATTGTATCCAAGTGGAGTCTCCCCATAATTGGTTGTCTCAATATGAACACAGATACGAGCGTGAAACCTTACGGTATGGGGATCGGGGTCATTATTCGAAACTGGGAAGGAGCTATGGTGGATGGGTGTGTATACTTCTTCGAGGGTCCGTTTCAACCGGATGGAGCTGAGCTAATTGCTCTTCATCACAAGCTCGCTTTCTGTAACAACCGAAACTTGATGATTTCAGAGGTGGAAGTGGACTCTCTCTCTCGGCTGTATTAACATGCCGGAATGGAGAATTCTTGGGGACTCGTGGGGAAGTTGTGGAAGCTATTATTGATCTACTCCCTATTTTCTCCTCTACTCAAATCTAGTGGGTCAAGAGAGATTCAAATGTTATTACTCATGAACTAGCCAAGATGGTGGTTAAAGATAGATGTATTGTTGTATAGGGTTCTAATGGTCCTTCTTTTGTTACTAATTTTGTACCTGCCGACTCTATCTAATAAAGTTGAATGTTATGTTTCAAAAAAAAAACAATTGGACCGCTCACTATTTTTTCATTTTTTATTTTTCAAAAATTCATTTATCCATATTGATAGGAGAAGAAAATAAATTATATTTGAACTAATTTTTTTTGAATATTTAACAATTTATTGGCGGAACACCCTGGATTTTATTCCTGGTTCCGCCCCTGTAATGAGTAAGGGATGAAGAAGCGTCCCTCATGTAGTTTGATCTACTACATTTGCTGGACAAAGCTGATACTAGATTAGATTTTAAACATTGCTAATAAAAATGGTGTTTCAAGGAAATTGTTAGTTTGTTTTTAGGATGACATTGTTTATGGTTTTGGTGGCTTTGCTTGTGGATTCATTGGATCCATGGACGCACTCGGAAAAAGACTCGTGTTCTTATTTATATGTAATGAGTAAGGGATGAGGAAGTGTTCTTCGTGTAGTTTGATCTACTATTTTTGCTGAACAAAGCTGATACTAGGTTACATTTTACACACTGCTAATAAAAACGGTGTTTCAAGGATATTCATAGTTCATTTTTACGCAGAATTGAAGTTCTATTCTGATAGTTATATAATATATAGTATATATTAGTGAATGATACTACTTTAGTTTGTGTTGAATTTTGTGTTAGATAATCATAATTAATTTGATCTGTAATGTTTCATTTGTTCAGGTTCAAGAGTGCTACGAGCTATCTGCTGAATATGAAGGAAAGCATGAACCCCAAAAGCTGGAGGAGCTGGGAAATGTTCTGACAAGTTTGGATCCCGGGGACTCCATTGTGATTGCTAAAGCTTTTTCTAACATGCTTAACTTGGCCAACTTGGCCGAGGAGGTACAGATTGCTTATCGGCGGAGGATTAAGCTAAAAAAGGGTGGTTTTATTGATGAGAACAGTGCTGCAACTGAGTCAGACATTGAAGAAACTCTCAAGAGACTTGTGGTGGACCTCAAGAAGTCTCCACAAGAGGTTTTCGATGCTCTGAAGAATCAAACTGTAGACCTCGTCTTTACTGCCCATCCTACTCAATCTGTGAGGAGATCATTGCTTCAGAAGCATGGCAGGTCTGTTCGCCAATTCTACTATCGCGGGCCTTTCAATTTCTTCTAAAATTCGACGGTTGTTTTATTATATAGGTTCTTATATATATTATCTTTCTCATCATATGGTCAGGATAAGAAATTGCTTGGCCCAGTTGTATGCCAAAGATATTACCCCTGATGATAAGCAGGAGCTTGATGAGGCTTTACAGAGAGAGGTATGTAACTCTTGCCTCTTATATAATTCTTTGATAATATGAGTATCAACAACCTTTTTACCTTAATTCTTTTATCACGCCTCTTCCCTAAAATTTAGAGTAAAATGTATCTTTGTTGTGACCCCATCTTTGGGAGATCTTCTGCAAGTTCTGTATCAACTCTAGGTCTATGCTTAGTTTTGTTTCAATGTTCTGCTTGAGAAATTGTATCCTTACCTTATTTTTGCCATGTTTCTTGTTGCAGATCCAAGCGGCGTTTCGTACTGATGAAATTCGTAGGACTCCTCCAACTCCACAAGATGAGATGAGAGCAGGAATGAGCTACTTCCATGAAACAATCTGGAAGGGTGTCCCTAAATTCTTGCGTCGCGTCGATACTGCTCTGAAGAACATAGGGATCGATGAGCGTGTTCCATATAATGCCCCACTTATTCAGTTTTCTTCTTGGATGGGTGGTGATCGTGATGGTAGGAAAAGTTTTTGACATGTTTGTTATTTTCAAAGAACATAGTTCATTGAAAGAGAAACATTTAATGTAGGTAACCCAAGGGTCACTCCTGAAGTCACGAGGGACGTCTGCTTGTTGGCCAGAATGATGGCGTCTAACCTTTACTATTCACAAATAGAGGGTCTCATGTTTGAGGTATCACTAATTTCCTTACTTGTATTCTTTATCGGCTTTTAAATGTATCAAGAAATGGGCTCAAGACCATTCTTCTATATTTTTCACTTAACCTAACCAAAGTTGGAGATAAAAAAGACTTTAGAGGCACTGCTGTCGGAACTTGAACTCTGGTCCCAAGGACCCAAGTGCAAGTGTTTGACCAGTTGAACAAGCAAACTTTCGGTTCTTTTGTTCCTTCATGATTCTAACCTTTTTTTTACTTCATTGCAGCTTTCTATGTGGCGCTGCAGTGATGAGCTTCGTGTTCGTGCAGATGAACTCCACAAATCATCACGGAAAGATGCAAAACACTACATAGGTAATTATTTGTTACAGTCAGGCTCTCTTTTTTCACTGTCAATGTAGCATGGTTCTGATTGAGATTTTGTTTCAGAGTTCTGGAAGCAAGTACCTCAAAATGAACCATATCGTGTCATTCTCGGTGATTTGAGAGATAAACTGTATCAAACCCGTGAGCGTTCTCGCCATTTGTTAGCCCATGGCCACTCTGATATTCCCGAGGAAGCAACTCTCGTCAATGTTGAGCAGGTTTTCTTCGCTCCTACACCATTTACAATCATTCATGTTGTTATCTCATTTTTAATTAATCCGTGGATATTCTGTGCAGTTCCTGGAACCTCTTGAATTGTGTTACAGATCACTATGCTCTTGTGGAGACCGGTCTATAGCTGATGGAAGCCTTCTTGATTTCTTGAGGCAAGTCTCGACATTTGGGCTCTCCCTTGTGAGGCTTGACATTAGGCAAGAGTCAGACCGGCACACTGATGTCATGGATGCCATAACCCAGCACTTGGGGATCGGTTCCTATCAGGAATGGTCTGAAGAGCGCCGCCAGGAATGGCTTCTCTCTGAGCTCAGAGGCAAGCGGCCTCTGTTTGGCCCTGACCTTCCCAAAACCGAAGAAATCAACGACGTTCTCGACACTCTTCATGTCCTAGCGGAGCTCCCATCAGACAACTTTGGAGCTTACATCATCTCCATGGCAACCGCAGCATCTGATGTGCTTGCAGTCGAGCTCCTTCAACGTGAATGCAACGTGAAGGAGCCTCTGAGAGTCGTTCCACTGTTTGAGAAGCTTGCAGATCTTGAAGCCGCTCCTACTGCTCTGGCTCGGCTCTTCTCTATCGAATGGTACAGAAACAGGATTGATGGTAAGCAAGAGGTCATGATTGGGTACTCTGATTCTGGTAAAGACGCCGGGAGGTTCTCTGCGGCGTGGCAGTTGTATAAGGCATAGGAGGAGCTGATCAATGTCGCTAAGAAGTTTGGTGTGAAGCTAACCATGTTTCACGGTCGCGGTGGGACTGTAGGAAGAGGAGGTGGCCCAACCCATCTTGCCATATTGTCTCAACCTCCTGAGACTGTCCATGGCTCTCTCCGTGTCACCGTTCAAGGTGAAGTCATCGAGCAATCGTTTGGAGAGGAACACTTGTGCTTCAGAACCCTCCAACGCTTCACAGCTGCCACACTTGAGCATGGGATGCGCCCCCCGGTTTCACCAAAGCCCGAATGGCGAGCCCTCGTGGATGAAATGACGGTTATCGCCACTGAGGAGTATCGTTCTGTTGTCTTCCAAGAACCCCGTTTTGTTGAATATTTCCGCCTGGTAAGAATTATGTAACAAGTATGAGGTCGCTGCATTATCAATGTGATCATGATTTATTCTTCCCGTTGTTGTAGGCTACGCCGGAGACAGAGTATGGGCGGATGAACATTGGGAGCCGTCCATCGAAGAGGAAACCAAGTGGAGGCATCGAATCGCTTCGAGCCATCCCGTGGATCTTTGCTTGGACTCAAACGAGGTTTCATCTCCCAGTGTGGCTAGGCTTTGGAGCGGCGTTCAAGCATGTCATTGAGAAGGACGTCAAGAATCTGAGCGTGCTCCAGAAGATGTACAATGAATGGCCTTTCTTTAGGGTCACTATCGATCTCGTTGAGATGGTTTTTGCCAAGGGAAACCCCGGGATTGCTGCCTTGTATGACAGGCTTCTTGTTTCAAAAGATCTGTGGTCGTTTGGAGAGAAGTTGAGGGCCAACTATGAAGAAACTAAGAGCCTTCTGCTCCAGGTAACAATACCTTTACATATGATTCAAGAATTGTTCTATTCTATTAGAGAATCAACTTAGCTAAAAGATTAAGTTGATAGTTGAAAGCCTAATTATAGTCGTATTCTAACACATTCCGTAGATAAAGAGCTTAGATTAAGTTAACATGTGTTTAGAGGTGAATTGTTTAGAAGCAGAGATAAGCTGATTGAAAATAGCGATAAGGGCTGGTCCATTTTGGATAAATTTGATAAATAGAGAATAAATTAATTACATGTCCATGAGGTACCAAGCTCTAAGGACCAACTCAACGCTAAAGTTGATAGTTGAGAACTCAATTATAGTAGTATTCTAACACATTCCATTAGGATAACGAGCTTAGATCTTGTCATTCTTGTTTTTAGATAGCGGGACACAAGGATCTTCTTGAAGGCGATCCTTACCTGAAGCAGAGGCTTCGCCTGCGTGATTCATACATCACAACTCTGAATGTGTGCCAAGCTTACACTCTGAAGAGGATCCGTGACCCAACCTATCTTGTGAAGGAGCGGCCTCATCTGTCCAAGGAGATCATGGAGTCAAGCAAGGCTGGCGACGAGCTTGTGAAGCTGAACCCAACAAGCGACTATGCTCCGGGTTTGGAGGACACTCTCATCTTGACCATGAAGGGCATTGCTGCCGGTCTCCAGAACACCGGTTAGGCATCACCGGAAGTATGTTTTTTTATCAGTTGTGTGATATTTGGACATGTGTGATCCGATTGCTGTAGTGAACACTCTTTGTTCCAGCAAGGGAATGATCATTGTTATACATGAGCAATAAAATAAATGGAAAATAAAATATATATGTACTTTTTATATTTAGATGTGTGATTTTTTCTTTTCAGTTTCATGAGGTGGTTGAGCAGTTTTGTATTTAGAAAAAAAAAACAGGGCTTCTAAGGTTGTTGTAACAAACTATTTCAGGTAATGAATGTACTGTTAAAGGTTGTCTATTTTCAATGCCGTGGGATTTCATTTGTATGCTAATTGTCAACCTTTCCTATAAAGATATTTTGGTAGTTTCAACTGTTCCTAATAAAAGTTTAGTTTATTTTCAATTTCCTACTCTCAAGTGTTATTGGATTTTTCTATTGAATATAGAGTATTTTTAATCCTTATATAGAGAAGTGCATTAATTGTATTGATAAACAATAATCAATGGGTGATATGTTATAGAATTTTACCCCAAGACATACATCATTGTAACTTTGATATTGCCAAATGAGTGTCCCAGTCAAGTACGAAATCCTCCTCATTTTTGTAGATCGTACATAAAGAAAACTGACACCGCGTAAGCTTGGAAATGGCGAGTCCATCTTCCTTTTTAATAGTTCATGGTTGGCTCCCCAATGGCACCACCAAACTTATCAATAAGAAGAATGACTGGGATCTGGTAGATCAACAAACATGGATAAGGGAGGAGGATTTAGAGAAGCATATGGAAAAGAAAAAGAGGTGTCAAGATAATAAATTGTTGAGTAATTGTGCGTCTATTATCAGTGTAGAGATTACATATATATATATAGGGGCACTTTAATGCGTTACCATAGTCAGTTTTGTTACTTGTTACTTTATTATGAACTCTTAGATGTACTATATCCAATCACTCTAAATTTTCAGCTTCAATTATCTATAAATAAAATAGAAAAATAACAAAATGGTAATTTAGTAAATCCATCTCCCTTAATATTTTTGCTGCAGATTTTTTTTTTACTTTTCAAATCTGATTTTTTTAGATATTGCATATTCATACATCAAGTTTCAAAAATATACCCAAATGTTACAAATACTGGTATTACAAATATATTGGCTCAAAATTACATAATCCTGCATTTAAAACGCAGAATTCTATATTAGAAAATACAGAACCTTGTAACCAAGTGTTACAAAAAACTACCTTGTACATAATATTAAACTTAAATTACATATTAATAGGATAAACATTACAGAAAACTACCATAAAGTTACAGATATATACCTTATCAGTTACAGATATATAGTTACAGAAATATATATACCGGAAAGTTACAAAAACGTTATACAATAATTACAAAAATTACATTGAACTTTCAAAACCTTTGCAATAGTGTTACAAAAAACTACCCTTCAAGTTACATATGCTTAGTACACCAATATACATCTCAGTTCACAGAACAGTACCTGAATGATTGATGTGTGAAACGCCCAGCAGAAAAAAATGAAACTACCTAAACAAATCTGGTTTCAAAATGTTGCCCAAACTTTTATGTACAACAAAGCTTGTTTTCAAAAAAAATACCCAAACTTTCCATGAGACCAGATCCACAGATCAAGCAACTTTAGTTTTGAAAAATTAAAACAACCAAAAAAATCAAGACAAAAAAAAAACTCAGCACAAAAAACAACTGGAGCTTCTTGTCTCCGGCGAGAAGCTTGGATGAGATCACACTACATGCAGTCCTATAAATCGAACTCGCCGAAGATCTGGAGAAGAGGAGAGCACGACCGACAGCTCCATTGTTGCTCAGCTGCGACGACGTTGAGGGTGGGCAACTTCCAGATCTGGAGCAGCTTCTCCAAGCGTAGGCGGCGGGCCAGGTCGAGCTGCAACTGCGAGTTGTCAAGTCCGAGATTCTCACGGTGTCGTCCTTCACACCGAGCAGCACATTCGCGCGGCGGAGATGGATCTCGAAAAGGTGGCGGCGGCGGAAGTCGCTGATGAAGACGACGAGCTCTTCGGTCTTCACAGCGGTGACCCAGCTCCAATGGTGTCCTTCCCACGGCAGAACACGAGCTCGTGAAGCCAGGATCCTGGCCGTGGACATTATCTGGCCGGGAACAGAGGATAGAAGTCGGAGGTGACGAGAGGTAGGAGGTCAGAGGTGATGCGTGAGGTGAATGAGAGATGTGAGGGTTGGTCTAGGGTTAGTAAGAATGGGATATAAAATTACTATAATGACCTTGTTTGATCAAAGTTACAAAAATAACAACAATAATTATGTTAATTACGGATGTATGTCACTTACACCATAGCCATTGGATCAACTTCATCTAATGGTCTAAAATTCGGTAACAATTAATAAAAGCACCTATAGGTAACGCGTGAGTGTATACCTATATATATAGGGTAGCTATCCAGTAAAACCACCCTTATTGTGCAAACTACGAACTCACCAGGTGCTGACACGTGGCGCGCACAGTGCTGATAGTTTGCGCATCACGGTGCTAATAGTTTGCGCGCACAGTGCTGATAGTTTGCATTTGTGCTAAACTATTAGCACCGTGCTGCGCAAACTATCAGCACTGTGCGCGCCACGTGTCAGCACCTGATGAGTTTGTAGTTTGCACAATAAGGTACGGTATTTTATATATTTATTGTCCACGTGTCAGTATCTGGTGCGCTCTGCTGACATCACTTTTGGGGGATCCTATGGCTCTCATGGGTTCGTAGTTTGCACAATAACGGGGGTTTGTACCTGATACCAACCCTATATATATATATATATATATATATATATATATATATATAGGGAGGCTTTCACGTGCGAACCCCTCTTAAAATGCGAACTTGCGAACTCAACAACATGACACGTGTCGCGCTTAGAAATGCTCATCTTTTTTTCCCCACCAACTTCATTAATTTAATTTTTCCCGCTTCGTTTCAACTCCGATTTTTTTTTTGCGCCAATATTCTGATTTTTTCAAGAGCTTTCTAACAAGTAGTAGATTGCATATATTTTGATGTGTTTTTGAATACGTGTGTGGATGTGTGAATATGAGTGCGAAAAGTGTGATGTGTTTTTGCAAATCTAGTGTATATGGTTTGCGGATTTAGTGTATATGTTTTGCGGATTTAGTGTATATGCTTTGCGAATTTAGTGTGTTTTGCAAATGTAGTGTATATGGTTTGCGGATTTAGTGTAATTTTCATACTTTTGTATGCAATAACCTTGGTCTTGGCCACCTGAATGTATCCAACATTATAGATTGAGCAATAATAGGCAAAAATGGGATATGAAGTGTAAATCAATAATCCAGAGAAGAAGTTACTTACTTGGTTGCTTCAACATAACTACATCATAACTACAATTATAACTTACAATAACTATAATATAACTGCTAATAATAAGGATCACTGCTCTTGAAATCTCTAATAGCAAGCCTTTTTCCTTGGACGACAACTACTTTCAGCAACCCCACAGACTCCTCCATCATGTTATACCAAAATCTACATAGTCATATTTGTGAATTGAATCAGTACCAAAAGACTGTAGTCTTCAAAACACAAACATAAAGCAAATCCAAGACTCCAAAAGAAGCTACTTTAGGAAGAAATTAAAACTGGGTTTAGTTCCAAGAGATGAATTTGTAACATGGTATCAAGCTACCATCATAAAACATGAATTAAAGCTGAAATCAACAATATCAACAATATCCAAGCTGTAACATGGTATCTAGCAATCAATTCAAGTTAGGTTATTGCATACAAAAGTTTGAAAATTACACTAAACTCGCAAACCATATACACTAAATTTGCAAAACACACTAAATCCGCAAACCATATACACTAAATCCGCAAACCATATACACTATATCCGCAAACCATATACACTAAATCCGCAAACCATATACACTAAATTTGCAAAAACACATCACACTTTTCGCACTCATATTCACACATCCACACACGTATTCAAAAACACATCAAAGTATATGCAATCCACTACTTGTTATAAAGCTCTTGAAAAAATAAGAATATTGGCGCAAGAAAAAATGAAATCGGAGTTGAAACGAAACGGGGAAAATCGAATTAATAAACTTGATTATAACAAAAAGAGGAGCATTTTATGAGCGCGACACATGGCGCAATCTGGTTGAGTTCGCATGTTCACACCGTAATTCATGGTTCGCACCTGATTGCTCTTATATATATATATATATCCAATAAAAATCATCCTTATTGTGCAAACTACGAACCAATCTAAGCCACAGGATGCGGTCAAAGTGACGTCAGCAGAGCGCGCGCGATGCTGACACGTGGCAGATTCACGCGCGCCTCTGCCTGCGCGCGTGAGCGTGTTGACCACGCGCGCGCACGGTGCTAATAGTTTGGCGCGCACAGTACTAATAGTTTAGCACAATGCCAAACTATTAGCACTGTGCGCCCAAACTATTAGCACTATGCGCGCCACGTGTCGGCACTGTGCGCGCGCACCAGCAGCGCGCGCGCCCACGTGTCAGCACCTGGTGAGTTCGTAGTATGCACAATAAGGGGTGGTTTGTATTTGATACCAACCCTATATATATATATATATATATGTCAGGTACAAACTTATATCTTTCGTCAGAACGTAGAACTATTAATCTGGGCCTTTGGATCGTAGAATTAATGGCCCACATTTAATACATATCTTTTAATATCTTTTTAATTAATGCATATCTTGTAATTGATTTCGTAATCAATCACCCCCCCTGACTTTCGGTGGCCATCCGATCTGGGTAATCAATGGCCCATATTAGTTCTACGTTCTGACCCGAAAGCTCTCATATATATATATATATATATATATATATATATATATATATATATATAGGGTAGCTATCCAGTAAAAACCACCATTATTATGCAAACTACAAACCAATCTAAGCCACAGGATGCGGTCAAAGTGACGTCAGCAGAGCGCGCGCGATGCTGACACGTGACCGCTTCGCGCGCGCCTCTGCCCGCGCGCGTGCGCGTGTTGACCACGCGCTCGCGCGGGTGCGGATCGTTTACAAGCACGATGCTGATAGTTTAGTACAAATGCAAACTATCAGCACTGTGCGCGCAAACTATCAGTATCGTGCTATGCAAACTATCAGTACTGTGCGCGCGCGCACCAGCAGCACGCGCGCCCACGTGTCAGCACATGGTGAGTTCGTAGTTTGCACAATAAGGTGCGGTGTTTTATATATTTATTGTCCACGTGTCAGCATCTGGTGCGCTCTGCTGACATCACTTTGGAGGGATCCTATGGATCAGATTGGTTCGTAGTTTGCACAATAAGGGGTAATTTGTACCTGATACCAACCATATATATATATAGTAAGGCTAGACTTGGCCCCCAAGACATCTATCTAAGTATTATAATTTTAATCCATTGATTTACATTAAGCATTCCCAATACTCCCCCTCTAGATGACGAGTGTAGATCTCGAACGCCCATCTTGCCAAGTAAATATGAAAACTGGATTCGGCCAATTGTTTTAGTCAATCAATCGACGATTTTCTTAGTAGTAAGAAGATGAGCTAGTGCTAAGACACGGTCCTGAAGAAGAAGAAGAAGAAGAAGAAGAAGAAGAAGAAGAAGAAGAAGAAGAAGAAGAAGAAGAAGAAGAAGAAGAAGAAGAAGAAGAAGAAGAAGAAGAAGAAGAAGAAGAAGAAGAAGAAGAAGAAAGTTTACATATTTGAGAGGGTTTGGAGAAAAAAAATTGAGTTTGGTAGATTTGAGTGTTATAACACTAAAAGGAGTTGGTGTGGTTTTAAATACAAAAACTTCTGCGACGTCATTGACCATCCCATGCGATGTCATACTATGACGTCGTAGTGGGTGTAGTACTTCTACGACGTCATAATATGATGACAAATACCGTCGTAGAGGTATCTTACCCCTACAACGTCATTGCATGGCGTCATAGGGGTAATATGTCTTTACAATGGTATTCACCATCATATTGTGGCGTTTTAGAACAAAAGAGACAACGGAACATGTGGTGAGAGAATGAGGCCGTGGAGCAATCGTTAGGACGCAGAGAAAAATAACTAAGATAAGGTTCCCTAGTAGAGAATGTCATTATTTCAATTTTATTTAGAAGTCATAAATAGTTTTATTTATGATTAAATGAAGATGATTTTCCCTGGATTAAAATTCACAAAAGCATACGCATAATATTGGTGGACGGGTACTCCTCATAGGAAGAAACCGATCATTTGAAAAGATTTGGCAAAACCGTGTCAACCCAAGAGGATGGTGGTATGGCCTTTAAGGACATGCGAGACATGAATATTGCTCTACTAGCAAAGATGGCTTGGAAATTTCTCACTCAACCGGACAGCTTGGTGGCCCGGGTCTTTAAAGCCTGATACTATCTGATAGGGGGCTTCTTTAGTGCAGGCGTGGGTCGTAACCCGAGCCACATATGTATGGGGGTACGGGCTACCCAGAACCTGTTGCGTCAGGGCCTACGCAGGAAAATTGGGGATGGACGCTCCACTCTAGTGGAAGGCATCCCGTGGCTAATAGGGAACGCCCCTACCATCCAGATTCATACTTCCACCATGCCGGATCTACTGGTTTTGGATCTGGTTACTCCATATGGAGATGCATGAGATGAAAAGATGCTCCATCAAAATTTCCCTCACGGGATAGTGGAGGATATATTGCAGGTACTTGTCCCCTTAGCTCACCATGCTGACAAATGGTTTTGGACGCACAATGTACGGGGAGTATACATAGTTAAAGAAGGGTACAGAGCCCTCTCTTGGGCAACGGAATATGGCAACATACTGGGGGGGGGGGGGGGGGGTCACCGCTTGGACATGCATCTAGAACCTGGACACTCAATCCCGTATCAAAATTTTCTTATGGCGGGCACTCTCGGGGACACTATATTTAGCGGCAAATCTTCGAACAAAATATGTTCTTATTTCGGAAATTTTCCATGTTTGTCAAGTCGGGGAGGAAACTACTTCGCATCTTATTCTGCACTGTCCCTCTGCTCAGGTCGTCTGGGCTCTAGTCGGATTACAGGTTCCGATCCTCTCACATTACTCTATGCTGGATTGGTTGACTTTGATTCTTGCATTACCAGACATGGAGACAAAGTGTAGGGTGGCGATGACTTTATGTGAATTGTGGAAAGTCAGGAATGGAATTGTTTAAGACCAGGTCCCCACGGCTCCCCAGAGTATCATAGCTATTGTAATGAGTAATCAGCATAACTAGATTGAGGCACATACGGGGAGGAAAAAACTACATGTACTCGCCTGAAGGAGACAAATTGGTTGGACCCCACCTCTTTCAATATGGATGGTGCTACTTTTGCTGATTCAGGTCAGATCGGATGGGGATGAATATACAGGTCAGGCCGGGGACAGGTGATAGATGGTCTAAGTGGTACGGGTCAGGGTCAGCGGGGGGCTGAATTCGCAGAGGCATTGTCAGGCCCTCCAGTGGATACAGGATCAGCCTCGTCCGAGGGTGATTGTGCGTAGTGATTGACAATATGTGGTGCACTTGATCCAGAGAAACACCAGATTTTCTCCCCATTAGGTCGATTAGTTGATGATTTTTGATCTATGTTAGGCCTTCTCGAGGATGTTAAACTGGAGTTTATCTCTAAGACAGCGAACGAAACAACTCACTGGTTAGTTCGGAAGGCCCGTTCTGTGTCTATCCAATCGTGATCGATTTTAATATTTCGGATGCACTTGGATGTATTTTGAACTTTTTAGATAAATACATTGTTTTCTCGCTTAAAAAAAACATAACCCAGTGCAAGGTGAAAGTGCACCGTACGTGGGGTCATATAATTGGGCGTTCACCCCACCACGATGAGAGGTCGGTGATGTTTGTTCCCACCACGACCACCTCGGTCCTAACCCGCACCGGCTATACCCGGTCACATCCTTTCCACAGTAAGTCAAAAACCATCTCTCTCTCACTGCACAAGAAGCAGAAGAAGCACTACTGTTGTTGTTTGAGATCGAATCCAATCGAACCGAATCAAGGCCATGGCTTCATCCAAAGATCGCGAGACCTTCGTCTACACCGCCAAGCTCGCCGAGCAAGCCGAGCGCTACGATGGTCTCTCCAGATCTGCTGCTGCTCCCACTCTCCTTGATTTCTGCTCCAATTCAACTAATTCCTGATTCTGTGCAGAAATGGTGGACGCCATGAAGAAGGTGGCGAAGCTGGACCTGGAGCCGACGGTGGAGGAGCGGAATCTGCTGTCCGTCGGGTACAAGAACGTGGTGGGGTCGCGGCGGGCGTCGTGGCGGATCCTGTCGTCGATCGAGCAGAAGGAGGATGCGAAAGGGAACGAAGCGAATGTGAAGAGGATCAGGGACTACAGGCAGAAGGTGGAGTCCGAGCTGTCCACCATTTGTGCTGATATTATGTCCGTCATTGATGAGCATCTGATTCCCTCGTCCTCCGCCGGCGAGTCTACCGTTTTCTACTACAAAATGTATTGTCTCTGGATTTTGATTTCTGGGTTTTACTTGTTTTTTACTATGAGTTGTTTGTGTTTGACCAATTATGAATTTTTGTGGGTTTTGCATTTTCTCCACTTAGGTTTGGTGCTTTGTTTTGTGGGTTTTTATTTTTATGTGTTTTGTTTATGTGCAGGAAAGGGGATTATTACAGGTATTTAGCTGAGTTCAAATCTGGTAATGAGAAGAAAGAGGCTGCTGATCACTCTCTTAAGGCATATGAGGTGCATGTCTGATCTGATTTAGCCTCTATTTCATGATTATTTTCTGTTGTGAAATTCTAGCCTTTTTGGGGTAGTATTGTATTCATGATGAATGACTGAGCTTCCCACTCTGGGGTGTATTTACAAGTCAAATGTTCAGGCTTTGATAGTTTTTTTTTTCACTGTGAATTTGTGTAGCTTAGATTATGTTTGCCTAATATGCACTTCAATCATAAATTGTGAGAGCATACTTGCTATTCACTATCAAAGTATTCCTTATCGAGACTATCAATTTCTAAATGTTTTTTAGTTTCCTTTTCAGCCCATGTAAACTTGACTATGGACCTTGTAAAAATATATAATTGGTGTTTTTGAAATTAGGATTAGCCTATCTCTTGACCATCTATTGCTAGTCTGAATTTTGAACAAATGTTCGAAGTTTGTTACCAAATAGTGTCAGTACTTGAAGATGTGGTCAGCTTTGTTACCTAGTAAATTCGGGTAAGGCTGTACCAGAACTTGTGTTTGAATACAAGCAGGATGACATATTTGTGATTATTTAGAACTGAAAAAAGATTTGTGGATGGAGTTTTCCTTTATAGTCTACTTCTAATAAAATACAATGATTTATAAATATAAATTCGTAAATGTACATATGATGATCAGTTGACCAAAAAAGAGCATTTTGGTTGAATGATGATGCTGTTGGCAGACTCTTGTTGTTGACATGAATATTTAGAACAACGGGTTTAGCCTTATTAGTAAACACTTCAACACTACATTGGTAGTATAGAGAATGTGATGTTAGGTGCAAAGAATAAACAGGCCTCAAGTATTGCTGTTACATATTATAATTCCTTTTGAGTATTCTCTTTGAGACTTCTGTTCCATGTGAAATTGCATTTCTCTCACTATACCAATTTTCTTGTTGGAATTAATTTGCAGACTGCTTCTACTACAGCAGAGACTGATTTGCCTCCCACCCACCCTATCAGATTGGGTCTTGCTCTTAATTTCTCTGTCTTCTACTATGAGATTATGAACTCGCCTGAAAGGTATGCAGTCAATATGAAGCAGTCCTGTATATATATACAGTTGGTCTCTAACCTTTTGGCAATTTTATTATAGGGCTTGCCACCTGGCAAAGCAAGCTTTTGATGAAGCTATTTCGGAGCTGGACAACCTGGGTGAAGAATCCTACAAGGATAGCACTTTGATCATGCAACTGTTGAGGGACAACCTCACTCTATGGACCTCCGACATCCCAGAGGATGGAGGTAACTTATAAAGCTCCACTATGCCCCATAAATTTCCTTTTCCATGCTAGTTGAGTTACTTATTTGTATGTATGTTCATCTATCCCGCCAGAAGACAGGATGGAAATTTCTAAGGCACCCGGTGGTGAAGATGAAGAGGTGAGTACATTCACCCATTTCAATCACTACATTAGAGACATGTCAATTTCCCAAAGTGAAGGTTTAAATCGGTCATTTTGTGATTGTCGAGTTGTCATTTAGGGATATTTTGTAATTTGTTAATTTTGTTATTTGTTTTGTTGACTCATGGAACTCTGCTGGTAACTTTGTATGATGCAGTGAATGCGAGGGCAGCCATACTAGCGGGTGAACAGAAGAAAGTCCATTGTGTTTTTAAGATTAGGGATTTCAGCCTTCTCCTTCATAAGTGTGGTATTATTCAATTTACAATCTATCCCTGGAGATGAAAGGGAATGTTGATTGCTTGATTATCCATGAAAACTCTTTGGTGTTGATTTTTTTAAAAACCAAATGTGCTATGGATATGCTATGTTGATGAAATTGTGTGAGTCCTATGATTGAGGTCTTTTATGATGTTTTTGACCTATGATTGTAAATTGTATATCTGAGGTTAGATCTTATTGGGTAGAACTAGTTATGTGTTTCTTAAATGACTTAGCTTTTGAGGGAGGACCACCACAATTGGTGGGTGGATTTTGAAAACGAAAGAGACCATTTGCGTTTGACCTAAGCTAGGCATCAAGGTGGACCAAACTAGTCCAACACGTGTCATGGCTAAACCCAATAGCATATCATTCAATCTATCATAAGTCATTTTAGAGCATCTCCAACACAGGTCGGTCTGCCGGCGTTTCGTTGTTGACGGAGACGAAACGGCAACGGCTCACAATCAGTTTGCAGGCGTTTGGATGCTGGCGGTGAGGTTAGTGTTGGCACGATTGCGTTGACGGTTATCATATCACTTTTTCTTTTTCTTTTTTTCTTTGTTAATTTTTTCCCAGTTTTTTAGTAACTTTCTTTTATAAACTCCGCTTTAAAATTATTTTTATATATAAATTATTTTTATTAAATTTTATATACACATTTTCATTATAATTCTTTTTGTTAATTCTTCTTATTTTTAATTCTTTAATTAATTTATTTTTTTGTTATTTTTTCTTTTTAATTTGTTTATTACCTTTTTTATTTTAAAGAATTTTCATTAATATTTGTAATTATTTTATAATTAATTTTCATATTATGAATAAAATAGCGCGAACATGTTGTCGTTCTCCTCCTATAAATGGAGGTTGATGGTTGATAGAAAAATTTAATATATTTTTATTCGAACAACCTATCACTAGAGATGTTGGACCGGTGACGAATAGGTGCTGACAGAGCTGAAACGTTTCGACGGAAAAAAGCAAAACATCAGCGGATGGGTGCTGGCGGTAAGCTAACAGATGACTAGATCCGTCGATTGCTATGAAAAATAAAGAAAAAGCTTTTTTTTCCTTTCAGTCTTGTGGCTGTAATTTTTATTTTCAGCCTCCTCATTCAGCCAACTAATTAGTTAATGGACTGGAGATGACGCTCTTACACGAAATACAGATCGGTCGTAGTGTTTTTGTTCATTAGTTGGAAACCCTTTTAAACTAAAAATTAGGATCCGTATTTTATATCGTACATCAAATAAATGAAGAAGTGAGGTGATTGAGCTTGGTTCATATTTTACGTGCAATTGGGTTGGTGTTCTAAAGATCTCCATGAGCACCAAGTTTTTAGAATATTAACCAGCCTAATTGTTTTAAAACGCTTCATCAATCCATAGTGTGGATTACATGAAATCATATCGATACTCTCTGAAAGTCTTTGCATATGCATTTGGTTTGACCGATTTTCATAATGTTAGCTGGTACTTATGGGTTAACAACTTAACCTCCATTCCTCTTGAATAATCTTCATATCTCTCTTTGTCTTTGCATAACAAAGATAATCTTCATCCGATCTAAGAAAAACATGTTTATTACCATTGCCAACCAAAAATTTGTTCGTTTCACCCATAAAAAATATTCTAAGACGTGAAAATGTATTATGTTTTCAAAAATGATAAGAAAATGTCTTTTGCTTGTTATAAATTTTCTTCATTCGTATAACTTTAGATTTAACAACTCATATTCACATACATGATTTATTTTCTTTGTTTTAACAAAAAAAAATTTATATCATTTTAAGACAATATAATGCATTGTTATACATGATTGTATGTAAATATGAAAATTTGAAGAAAAAACTTATATTAAAAGTTATTACATGTCATTCCCCTTTGTATGATTATCTTGCACAAAAGGCAACAATAATAAAAATTAAACGTGTTTTGAAAAAATTAAAAAAAAAACTTTGTTTATTTGAAAAAATAATCTTATTTTAGTTTTGGGAACAACAACCGAAGAGCAAACTTATTTCACCACCTTATATTTTAGAGTATTATCAATTAATTATTTTGCACTTTAAAACATGTACAATGTATAAGTACAGCATTATCCTCAAAAGTTTTATTTAAGAACTCCTGAGCCAAACATTTTAACCAAACATCTATTTAATAAAGGTTACATTATTTGACTTAAAACAAATATAACCTATCAAAAATTTTGTACTCACGACGTATTATAGCGAGTGCTTCAGTCTCTTTTAATTTGGAGTTTTTATATCTCTTCCCTAAGAGCATCCACAACGCTTACCATCGTCGTTGGCGGGGAGACGCTGGCGGAGAAACCGTCGGCTCACCGCCAGCCCAAAAGGCCATGAGCCTACATGCTAAAATTTTAGATGACTTTTGGCTCTTGACTGTTATATTTAAATAATATTAAATGACGAATAACCACCGACAACCAAACCGTTGATATAAGACGAAAAAACAATCGGAACGACAAGGAAACACACAATTAATTAACATTGATGCATTGAACGAAATGGAAGGACTGCAATTCATTAATGAAAATAAACAACATTGGTGAAACAAACAGATAATCCAGAAGGAAGAAAACCCGAGCGTCACTATTGTGCCATTTGATACAATAGTGAAAAGAGAAGGGGGTGTTTGGAGTTTGGTGATTTCCCGTCGATCAAACCGGTGGATCGTCTCAACGATCAAGGAATCGAGTTCACATCGACATTCCCTACGGTGAGCATCTAACCGATTATCGTTTTGTTAAGTTTGAAAGTTAGGGTTTGGGTTAAAACTAGTGGTTTGTGGTTGAGTTAGGTGTCGTGGGTTAAGTAAGTTTATCGAACAATAGAAATGCAGGCGACACCGGGTGGTGTCGTATGATACGGGAACGTATCGAACACTAGAAATGCATGTGACACTTAGTAGTGTCGTAGGAGCAGTGAACTTTCGATATTAGAATTACTGGAGGCGTTTGGTTATGCCCGGATGTTGATTGTTTAATTTGTGTCTTGGGTGGCCATGAGAGCCCGTACTTTACTGTTTGTGTCTTGGGTGGCCATGAGAGCCCGTATTTTACTGTTGGTGTTTTGGGATGGCCATGAGTGCCCGTGGGGTTGTTGAGCCCATGTCTTTACCGTTGGTGTTTTGGGTGGCCATGAGTGCCCGTGGGGTTGTTGAACCCGTGTTTTACCGTTGGTGTCTTGGGTGGCCATGAGTGCCTGTGAAGTGTTAAACATGTGTTGTTGCTGTCGGTTGAACTTTGCTTGTGGTTGTGATTGTGGTTACCTGAGGTTGGGGGCCCGCCTCATGAAAAGGGGGTCCAGTGATCGCGCGTGTATGCATGTTCAGACGAGGTAGGGGGCCCGCCTGAGAGTAAAGGGGTCCTGGCAACGCGTGCGTGGTGGTGACAGGTCGACAGCCTGATCCGACTTTGTGTCGGGAAAAGTGCGACAGGTCGACCGCCTGGCCTGACAGGGATCGGTAAAGTGCGTGGGGACTGAGCAGCTGGAGTGCGATCCTTTGTGATCTTGTTTGGTGTGCGATCATTTGTGATCTTGGGTGTTGCGTGGTTGTCTTTCGTGTCTTTGGAGGAAGTCGTAATCGTTGTGTCGGGTCTACATTACGTGTCCGAGTGTTGAGTCGGTTGAGGAAAGTAATAGTCGTGTGTCGGTCGGGTTACTTGAGTTTGGGGATAGTAGTCCCCGGTGTTTGGGTTGTTGTTGGTGTTACCGGCATTGTCTGCTAGTAAGTCGTAGTCAGTCTGTTATACGTGGTGGTGAGCGAACGCTCACCCCTAGCTACTTTTCCTACAGGTACTGGTCGCGGGACGGACTAGGTGAGCTCTCGAAGCTTGAAGAGCTAGGAGCGGGAGTCCGGGTTTCCTTTTTGAGTCTAGCGACGTACGCCATGTATTTTGTCCGCTTGTTGGGACGCACTTTTGAGTTGTAAATTATTATTTTGATAAACAAAATGGTGGTTTTAAAGTAATTTATTTAAGAGATTTAAAAATGTTTTATTGTCTTAAATGTTCGCGTTCCGGGTTCGGTTCTACTGAATTTGGGGCGTGACAACTTTATTCCCCGCCAGCGTTGACTCTGCTGCTCCCTGCCGCCGATTGCTCACCGTCAACAGCTCCCCGCCCAACACTGTGGATGCTCTAAATTATCTCTTTAACTTCTTCATCTTTTCTTTAATTTTTTCTTGAGTCGATGCATTGTATATGTTTTTTTCTTTTAGTGAAAAAAACATATATTATTATTTAGATCTAAAAAGAAATAAGGAGAAAAATAGTTGGGTTATAGCATTTTTTGAGATAGACTACGACTAATTCTCTAAGATAACATTAAAAAATCCATAAAAATTGGAATCAATAGTGTGTGCTCTCTCTAGACACCAAAGGAAACCCTAGCCACCGTCGTCGTCGCCGACGGCCCTCTCCCCCTTTCTTCTCTTATTTGTTTACTTGTTTTTTTTTTCATCTTTCTCTTCTCCTATGCATTTTTTTTGCTATGCCCTCCGATCTAGGATCGACATAATCGAGCTTCGACGTTGGATGAAGTCAATCTATGGGCTGCCCGTTTGGGTGAAGTCGTGTTTTGGGCTGCCCTTATGGGTGAAGTCGCCATGGGGTTTTGATCTGCTGATGTTCTCTGGCCTTCAGATGCTTGTTAAACATAATATACACGATCCTAAATCTTAGGCATCACAATCAATCACAAGATGAAAATATAGATGACGAGGGTTCTTAGGAATATCTCCATTCATGGTTGTAGATGCACTTGTAGATGATCTTGGTTGGGCATTACAGACTTGTATCCAGAACATACTCGGATTGCCTGCGTACTCCCCAAAAGTATGTGAGATATCAAAGTCCACGTAGTTCTCCTTGGGAACTTCAGTTTCTCTCATCTTCTTATACACTTCTTTATGTGTTTGTGAATTGTGTACTTATGATGGAATAAGTTACGTGTATTTATAGGTGGAGAGAGGACCAAGATTCCTTATTAGAGTTTCATTAGGATTCAATCTCTACCGTCCATCGTAGTAGAGATTGGATTTAAGAAAGACTTCTTTACCAATCAATTGGTAATTACCAATTAATTAGAATAGCATGTTTACTAAAAGTGATGGATTCCTAATTGACCATATAATAGAAGTATAATATTTATATATTTAATACCCTAATTAAATATAATAAATATATTCTTACAGTCTCCCACTTAGTCATTTAGGAATTGTTTTTATCCATCATTTTATGGATCATAAGGCCGGCATAAAGTGCTAAACTTAATCCAATATGCAATGAGAGTCATGGCGGGCACACATCTAAGTAGAAAATCCATTTTGCGAGGTGATTCGTTCCATATACTACAAACATTGTCTACCTTCATAACAAGACCATAATCAGAAGTCATCATACATGTCCCATAGTGTCTTTGTAAGAGGCACATTCTGTTATCATAAATCCCACGATAATGTGTTGTACTTCAGAAAACAGAATGTAAGATGTAAAAAAAAATTTAGAGCTTGTAATATAAATGTCAAATGTAGGCATACTTACTAACAACAACTTAAGTAGGAAACATTGTCAAGACTCATACAACTTAAGTAAGAAACATTGTCAAGACTCATACTTTCAGTGCGCTTCTGAAAAGTCTTTGTATGGTAGTTCTTTCGTTAATATGTCTACAACCATAACCTATGTGCATATGTGTTCAATGACAATCTTTCCTCTTTTAACATCTTTGTTACAATGATAAATATATAAGGTGATTGCTTTACGACCTTAGATATCTTAGATAATTGCACATTCGTTATTATAATAGAGAATTGAGGATGAAATAATTCCCCAAAACTCAAATCTATTCTGCAATTATGATCTTTAAATAAAAGCCCCATAACATGCTAAGTATTCAGACGTCATGGTAGATATATATACTATGTTATCCACCAAAGTCTAAACCAAAAATCCAACCATTTGTGGATGTGTTGATTTTCTATACATTAGCATGTAGTACCTTGTTCCCTTTAAGTATCTCAACACTTTCTTCGCAATTTCCAATTATCAATTCTTTGGCTACTTTGGACTGTACTAGAAGAACATAACATCTAATACATAATCAGAACTATGAACTTACTCCCACTGATCTTGAAGTAGATACACGGATCTACAATGTTTTCTTTGAAATCGAAAACTGTAAGGATTTCATCACACTTAAGATACCATTTCCTCGAAGCTTGCTTAAGTTCATGAATTGATTGCTTAAATATGCAGACCATGTCTCCCTAACCTTCGATTATGAAGCCTTCAGGTTGACGCATGTAGACTTTTTCTTCCAAGTCTCCTTTAAGAAAGGCGGTATTCACAACCATTTAGGGTAGCTCGAGGTCATGATGAGCGACTTAATAATGGCTAGTAAAAAAGTGTAATAACCACTTCTTGTCAACGTCAGTCAAACCTGCGAAAAACAGGAAAATTTAAAATTTTTAAGACAGACACTTAACTTAACTTAAATTGACCCCGAGGGTCATGCCGGACTTAAGTTGACCCCGTTATCGACTAAAATGAGTTACGGGGGACTCAGGGCAACTTTCTGGTCATTTTGGGAAAGATTGATTTTTCGTTGGAAAAGTCACCCGAGCGACGTTTTGGTCCATTCGAGGACCGTTTTGGACCCGAAAAGCTTAGCCGTCATCGTAGCGGTCTTAGTTGGGCCGTTTCCTTGAAGCCCGTCCAGTTTAAAAATTTATTGGGAAAAGTGCCCGTTCGGGGCCCGAAACGTCCGTTTTTCGCGAATCTGATTGGAAAATATCAACTAGATATTTTCCAAAAGGTATGGGACCCACCTTGACACTTGTCAAGTATATGGTGGTGTAATTTTTGGAGGGAAAATGGGTGGATGTGGTGAGTTGGCCGAGTATAGGGTAAAGGGGAAAGGAGTTGGAGTTAGTTGTTATTTGTTTTAAAAATTAGAAAGAGGAAGAGAGGTTTTAGAGAGAGAAGGAGAAGGAGAAGAAGAGAGAAGAAGGAAGGTTGAGCTAGGGTTGGTGATCGAGCCCTTGGATCGAGTCAAAGCAAAGAGCAATCCCGTTCCCCTCATTCTCCTCTACGGTAATACCCGAACCGATTCTCGTTTCGATTATTTTCAAGAGCTAGGGTTTGGTTATAAAATTTGGTTTAGGGTTTTGTAGAGATTAGAGAGGTGTTGGAGACGTTTTAGAGGTGTTTGGGAGAGAAATTTCACGTTTTCCGGTGACCGGAGGCTCGGGAGGAGCTCCGGCCACCGTGGGTGGTGGCCGGCCGGCCATGTGGTGGCTGGCCGGAGGTGGCAGCAGCCACCACTTGGTGGCCGAGCCCCTCCCTCAAACCCTAGGGCACGGCCAAGCCCTTTGGGTGGGGCCCACGTGCTCGATTGTTCGTGTTTTAATTACTCGGGTAGTTTAAAACGTTCCCCGGACCACTTTTTCCTAATCGAATCGAAACTTGGAATTAATTTGGAGAAGTTGTAATTAACGGGTTTTGGGAAACTTTAAACGTTAATTAATTGATTTAGAAGTCGGAATTCGATTCCGTCAAGTGCGTTGAGTTCCTTGATTTATTCTAAGACCGTAGAAACGAAAACGGGGGCTTTTGGAGCCCCGGAAGGCAATTAACCAAAACCGGGCAGATTCGCCATGTCGGGCGAATCTGGCCCTTACGGGTCCTTTTTCGGCAATATCGAATAATTGGGAAGTTTGGGAGTGACCGACATTGTCGGGGTTACGTTTGGGCGTTAAGTATGTAAATTTTTGGTTTATTCGTATTAGTTTAAAAGTACTTTAAATTTGTGTTCTTTTAGATCGTGCTACGGACCGAGGCAAGGGGAAGCTCGGCGAGTGACTGAGTGTGCTTCGGGTGTTGTTGGAGCGCTTTTGGGATTGTATACGAGGTAGGGAAAAGTAGCCGGATCTCGGCCCTGATTAGGGAAAGTTAATAGTAGAATTGCATGTGACACCGGGGTGTCGTGGGTTGAGTAGATTTATTTAATTATTAGAAAAGCATGATACGGGATTGTAGCGTTTAAGAGAAAAGCATGTGACACTTAGTAGTGTCGTAGGAACAGAGAACTTAGCGATAATTGAATTACTGGAGGCATATGACCATGCCCGGAGGTTGTTTGTGAAACTAGTGATTTTAGGACCGTTGGAGGCATCGAGTATGCCGGAGGTTGTCGTGCGTTTTATTTAATTGTTGAGTTTGGGTGGCCTTGAGAGCCCGTATTTAATTGTTGAGTTTGGGTGGCCTTGAGAGCCCGTATTTAATTGTTGAGTCGGGGTGGCCATGAGAGCCGTGTATTTAATTTGGTGTCTTGAGTGGCAGCGAGTGCCCGTGGGGTTGTTGAACCCGAGTCTTGACTGTTGAGGTGTCTTGAGTGGCCTTGAGTGCCTGTGTGATTGAACTTGTCTGTGATTGTGATTGTGGTTACCTGGGGTGGTGAGTTTTAAAGGTCGACAGCCTGATCCGACTTAGTGTCGATGAATTGCGAGTTCTAAAGGTCGACAGCCTGATCCGACTTAGTGTCGATGAATTGCGAGTTTTAAAGGTCGACAGCCTGATCCGACTTAGTGTCGAGGAATTGCGAGTTTGAAAGGTCGACAACCTGATCCGACTTCGTGTCGAGGAATTGCGATAGGTCGAACCCTGACCTGATTGAGATTGGTTACTGAGCAGCTGGTGTGCGATCCTTTGTGATCTTGGTTGGTGTTGTGTCGTTTCGTTCGAGTCCTTGAGGAGGTCGTCGATAGTTGTGTCGGGTTTACACTGTATCATCGAGTGTCGAGTCTGTTGAGGAAGGTGACGGGTTGTGGGTCAGTTGGGTACCTGAGTTGGGGACTGTAGTCCCGGTGTTGGGTTTGGTTTTAGTGTTACTGGCTTTATCTACTACTTATGCCATAGTCAGTCTGTTATCCGTGGAGGTGAGCGAACGCTCACCCCTAGCTGCTTTTCCTACAGGTACTGATCACCGGACGGACTAGGTTAGCTCTTGAAGTCCATGGAGCTTGGAGCGGAGTCTGGTCTTTACTTTTGTTGAGTCTAGTGACGGATGTGTACCTTGTCCACTTGTTGGGACGTTTTTGTATTGTAAATACTATTATTATTTTTGGTAATTAAATGGAAATATCAGAGTTTTATTCAAAACAGGTTTTAAGTGTTCATGTTTTAAATGTTCGCGTCCCGAGTTCGGTTCACTGAAATTGGGGCGTGACAAAAAGGATCTTTAATATTCTTTTCGTTAGAATGTACTTGATATGATCATTATTGGGTATATTGTGTGAATGGAGTGAACATTCATTTGTAGGTAAATTCCATTGTCCAATGATTCAACAATGATAGAATTTCTGACAACATTCAGAAGGAATATGAACCTGAACTTCTTGAATGCTTACATGTTTCACTTTAGCACTCCCACTAATATCTCTTTCATATAATCTAACATTATCGATTTCTTTAACGTCTTTCGGCTACACCATTCTACCATGGAGATCCAGGCGTTGTGTATTGAATAACAATTCCAATTCGATGGAGTAATTTGGCAAAAAGATCCAGGGTGGTGTCCTGTCTCATCATATTTGCCATTAAATTCACTCACCCCTAAAGTTGGAACATCAAAAGATCTACAACTTATGTATGAATAATTTCAAGAAGTTGTTTATTTCTTATGGCTCATTTCTTTGTGTGTTTAGTTTGCTAGCCCTTGATGCAATCTACACATTCTTTATGATTGGTAACGTCCAGATTCGGAAGAACTTCATTCTTTACCAATCTCCTCATCCTTTTACGGGAGACGTGTCCCAATCTTCTATGCCACGAGAAATTGGAGTCATGACTGTTAATTAATTTCTTAATTAATTAGTGGCCCATGTACTAATTAACCAATTCTATTAGTGAAACCCAATTTTATGGTGGTTGACCCAAAGGATGAGTTGGTTATTGGGGGTTATAATTCTCTTTTCTCTCCCTAATGGAATAAGTTACAAAAACCACTCTCTGAACCATTACAAAGAAGAGAAAAGAGAAAGGAGAGAGAGAAGAAAAACACTCAAGATCAAAGACCAAGCAAGAGTTCATGGATTCGGGTATGTCATATACTTATTTAATTCTTCTCGTTCGTTTTATAGAAGTATAGATTGCATTTGGTTGAATTAAACTGAGTTATTCGTTCGTCTTCAATTCTGCATCAAAGTTCATAGAATTGATCTTAATTTCCTACAATGACTTTATGACTCGTGTTTAGTTTCTCCACAAATATGCAGGATATGAAATTTGTAAAGTCCATTAACTAAAATTCCAAAAGCTAATGTGACAAGAATATTAAAAATAAATTTGAAAGTGTCATCGACATGATACATTTTAAAACCAACTTTATTAAGTTTGCTTACTGAAAATGATTTACGAGAAATAGATGGAACATAAATATTTTCAAATAAATCTAAGCAAAATCTTTTTTTTTAAATGAGACGGTGAACACCAATAGCTTTCACTGGTTCTTTGTCTCGGTTTTCCATAAATAAAAAAAATTCACTTGAGCTTATGGTTTGGTCGTAAGAAATCTCTGCATAGAATTAGAAATGTGGACATTTTCACTACTATCAATCCACCAAGTTGTTGATAAAGCACAAGTAGGATTAGATTCAAAAAATCTTACGAAACCCAAAAGGTTACCTTTCTATTCGAATCATCCCTCCATTTTTGGACAATCCTTCTGAAAGTGGTCAAGATTTCTGCAATGGCGTATGTACCCAACTTTAGGTCAAACTTCTTGAATATGATGAGAAACCTTAATACCTATGACTTCCTCTTGTACCAATTCATTAGTCAATTCATGAATTTGGAATGACGCATACTGAGGAGGCAATGTACTTAGGATGAATTGTGCGAGACATTATTCGTCCACTATCATTATCAAATTTCTTAATGTAACTGTTATGTTGGGCATTTCAATGCAATATTCATGCATAGACCGTGTTCCATCAAACTTCATGGTTGTAAGATCTATCATAGGTTTCCCTACAAGGGGTATGCCTGTAGTCCTAAACCGTTCTTTCATGTCTTCTATATAATATTTAGTATTCTTTAGCGGTGAAAGAGAACTCTTAATGTTGCTCAGAAATGTCATTCTTAAGAACATAAGCTCAATTTGTTCAATTTCTTCCAAACATCATAGAAAATTCCTTCAACCTCAGTACTAGATACAATAAGTGCAGCTGACTTTCTAAATGAAATGCTAGATCCAAATCAAGTACTTCTAAAGTTAACTCAACCTTCTCTTTCCATTATGAGAAGTTGGTCACCGTGAGGATTGAAACAATAGAGATGAAGGATGCTAAATTAGCAGGTAAAAAAGCTACAATTTATAGACATACAACAAGCATTTAAGCAGGCAACAAACACACATAACATAATTGAAATATTATAACAAAAAATCATGGTGCTCCTATGGGTTCAAAATATTTCTTCATTATACCAAATTCGTAATATTCAAAATGGACTTAATTGAGTGGTGTATATCAATTAGTTAGACTATCAAGTTATCTGTGGATATCCTTGGTCTACGCATATACAAAACTCCATATGGTATTGACTCAAGGGTTAATATCATAAAGCACCACACAAGTATACACGTTTTTCAAATAACACACTAAGTTATTATTATTTCATGCGGCACACCTGTGTATCAACGATTTTTTCATGTGGCACACCTATGTATCAACAAACTTTGATAATTTGTTGGTACATAGGTGTGCCACATGAAAAAAAAATCATAACTTAGTGTGTTATTTGAAAAACGTGTATACTTGTGTGGTGCTTTATGATATTAACCCTTGACTCAATCATATGTTTATAATCTACCTGTGGGTGACTAAATATTACATATGTTGATCAATTTTGCATACATAATTATGGTGGAAACATGCAAATAGCAAATCATTATAAGTTAAGTTCATTATGGTGATCCATAACCTAAATGTTTGCATTAACAATCATATAACATACAATAATTGTTACAAAATTTACTATATTTTAAACATAACGCATGTCACTATGTTCAGAAAAATTTAATAGAACTTTTTATAAAAATTTAACATGCAATTAGCAAATAGTTACAGGATATGAGCATTGTGTTGATTCTTAACATGAACTTCGCAATATCAATAACAATCATACAATATACTACAATTTTTACGAAGAATACATATGATGTTTAAAATATCATGTGCAGGATGAATATTTTTATATTCAGGAAAGCTTAAGAACTTTTTAAGTAGGAAAGTTTTTACCAAATTCTTAATTTTTTTAAAGTTTAAGACTCAAAACATAGGTGCGGAAACTTTAGATAGTCATAGATGTATTTTTTAAAAAATAAAAATATACTAATCATAAGTTTCGAAATAAAATTTCAATAATCGAAATTTTTGAAATAAAATTGCACTAGTCAGAAGTTTCGAAATAAAAAAAAAATCTACAAACTCTCGAAATAAAGATTGCACTAACCATGAGTTTCGAAATAAAGTTCAAGTAATATTCGAAATAAAAATTGCACTAACCATAAATCTCGACAAAATATATTCAATAATCATAAGTTTGGAAATAAAAATTGCACTAACATAAGTTTCTAAATGAAATTCCATTAATCATAAGTTTCGAGCTAAATTGCATTAATCATTTTTTTAAATTTGTAAACACTATTTTTTAATTAAAAATGAAATTATCATAATTCTTGAAATTAATAAAATTGATTTTCGAAATTTAGAAATTCAATAATAATAAATTTTTAAATTGAAGTTTAAGTTCCTTAAATTTCAAAATTAAGGTGTAAGAATTACAATTTTCGAAATTAAAGATGGACATAATTTTTGAAATTAAAGTTGGATAAACATACTTTTTTTCGAAATTGAAGTGTTCGAATTTAAAGTGGAATAAACATAATTTTTGAAATTAAAGTGCAATGAACATAATTTTCGAAATTAAAGTATAATAAACATAATTTTTCGAAATTGAAGTGCAATAAACATAATTTTCGAAATTAAAGTGGAATAAAAATAATTTTTCGAAATTTAAGAGAAAATAAAAAAAGTATTTTTTTAGACCACTGTTCATACCAGCTATTGTTCAAATCCGATTACTGTTCATAAAACATTGTTCAAATCAGCTTACTATTTAAATCTAATTACAGAATATTGTTCAGATCAGATTACTATTCAAATCTGATTACATAACAATGTTCAAACTTTTTCTTTTTTGGTTCATTCATCCTGAAAATGCTATTCATTCAAAACTTAATACACATCTTGATTATGAACATTATTGAACATATAACATGCATCATATATCATCAAACAATTTATTTTGCATCAAGGAAATATAAATGTGCCTTAAACCTTGCTCTGATACCACATGTTAAACATAAATCTTAGGCATCACAATCAATCACAAGATGAAAATATAGATGAAGATGGTTCTTAGGAATACCTTCATTCATGGTTGTAGATGCACTTGTAGATGATCTTGGTTGGGCATAACGGACTTGTATCTAGAACATACTCGGATAGCCTACGTACTCCCCAAAAGTATGCGAGAGATAAAAGTTCATGTAGTTCGCCTTAGGAACTTCGGTTTCTCTCTCCTTCCTATACACTCCTTTAGGTGTTTGTGAATTGTGTACTTATGATGGAATAAGTTACATGTATTTATAGGTGGAGAGAGGACCAAGATTTCTTATTAGGGTTTCATTAGGATTCAATTTCTACTGTCCATCATAGTAGAGATTGAATTTAGGAAAGACTTCTTTACCAATCAATTGGTAATTACCATTTAATAAGAATAACACGTTTCCTAAAAGTGATGGATTCCTAATTGACCATATAATAGGAAGATATTATTTATATATTTAATATCCTAATTAAATATAATAAAAATATTATTACAATGCCCCATTTCTTTGGTGAATATTAGGTACGAATCTCGAAGCAATACATACGATGAAACTGGGATCCGGGAGGAGGGACGATAGGATGGGGTCTGTCTCCACAGCACCCAAAGTCGTGTACCTTGAGTCGAGACGGACCCTTATGGGTCGATCCGATGATGATCTACGGAAGCTAGAGCGATTTGTTTATGCGAGAAGTATCGGTGAAGTCACACCCGGAGCATGATTCGATGTCCTTATAACAATTAAACTTCTCGGGGACTCAAGATGATGCGTTAGCAACACCAGAACGTCCAATGTGAAAGTTACAGGTTCTAGAAGAACCGGCAGCGCATGCTCTATAGTTTCTTATGTTCGTTTTTGTGTTCCTTATTGTCTGCGATACAAAGTATGATACTAATACGGGTCCAAGTGCGCTGGAATCCCTACGTGGGTCTCGAACATATACTAGAACTCAAGGGTTAGAGACCCAATTATGTTTATGTTTACGTTTCATTGTCATGACTAATGAAATACGTTGTCCTCGTTTCATAAAAAAATCATCTAAGATAACCCGAAGCATAAACGGTCTTTTGATAACTCACTAAACATGAGAATATGACTACAATAAAAAATAAAATCAAATACGGCTCGATCTAAGTCCTACCATTATAGTCTGAAAGCTTGTGAATTCTCCAAAAAGGACCTCTAACTTGTAGAGTGACGTGGCTGGTTCGGGGAGGGAGCACATGATAAGGTGGAGGGACCCCAGAAATAGGTGGGTTGTCAGTCCTCCAAAATAGCCCAAAGGCGGTTGATGGACTCAAGGCTCCTAACACGACTATCTTACAGCCTTCGCCTGCACTACTTCAAGTTGTTCCTCCCCGGTTCGCTTTTGAGAGGGGGTCTTCTTCGGCTCAATGTCCTCAGGGGTCCCTCTAAGTACCCTCCTGAAGACTCAGTTGTAAGAGCATCTACATCAATGGGGGCTTGATGGCGAGGTCAGGGCGGGAGCAAAAGGAGAAAAGGGTTCGGCCTCGGGGTTCGGTCGGTGTGGGTAGAGGGGCGTGTAGGGTTTGAGAGGCGCGGGGCTGGTCAGACAGGGTCCGAGTTTGGGGGGCCGAGGCGCGGGGCCTTTTTCAGCCCCGCAGCCCCAACCCCCTCTGCCTCTGGCTTGTCCTCTCCTCCATTGACGTGTGGCCTGTAAAAAAAAATTGAAGAAGCTGTTGTCGTGAGGTTGAAGAAGCTTAGGGTTTTTTTTGTTAATTAGTTAATACTAATTGGTAATTAATATTATTAGTTGATTAAAATATCAATTAGTATTAATTGATTAAAATAGCATTAATTGGAAATATACTAAATCTTTAAAAGTAAAACACATTTACTATTCACGCGCTTCTTTGCGTGCGGGTACTGTTCCCCCCCAACTTAACGCGCGCTAAAACAGATTTATTTGCTAATTTCCTTTTGATACACGCATAATTAATTCACCATTTCTGATCGGCCAAAACTCATCTCCCTCACACGATTTTGCCGACTTTGTAGCTCCTCCCATTAATGGTGTGACTCTCCAATCTCGATCCTTTCTCCTCCATTCCTCTCTTCGTCTTCATTCTCCGCAGCAATATAAATCGGGCCAGAACTCACCATTCTTTGTGCTCGATCATGGGTGGAGGCGTGTCGTCTCTATTAACAGGCATTGCAGAGGAATAGAGAACGTCAATGTTGAAGGGCTCTCCAATCCATGGTTCATCTGGATTTCAGGTTAGGGTTTCGACTTCTTCCTCTGATTACTTGTTGTTAGTTGTATTGTTGTTTTTATGGTTCAAGTTCCAATTCCGTTTGTAAATATTTGGCCGAAATTCTTTGTGCCATACGGGATTCCTTCCTACCATTTTGTTTTCGATTTTACAGGTCCCAGATGACCAGCTATGGGATGTTCCTTAATTCCAACTACGATTTGGTTTGCTTGGTACATGAACTACTGTGAGTTCCTAAGGTATGTGAATGTTGTGTCCAATCTGATTTTTTAATTGTCGTTGCATTTTATGATTTTTCTTTTGTATCTGTGATCTTTGAATGTAGTGTTCGTTGTCCCCATTTGTTTTTTGTTTTTTGTCCTGATTTGTAGTCTGGTGTTGCTTGTTAGTATTAATTGACAATTAATATTAATTAGGTAATTAGTATTAATGATAATTAGGAAATTAAATATATGGTAATTAGGTAATTAATATATGGTAATTATAATAATCAGATTATAATTGTATATATGGTAATTAGGTTTAAATTAATAATTGTATATATGATAATTAGGTAATTAATTAGGTAACTAATAATTTTAAATTTTAAAACTCAGTTTTTAATTTAAAAAATCAGTTTTAAAATTTAATAATATATTTTTTAATTAGGTAATCATTTTTTGTTGCTATAAAAAATATCTGACGACGAGGCTCAAACATTATTATCAGGAATAGTAACTATCAGTGTTTCAAAAATATATATATGGTATTAGTAACGGTCATCAAAGAATTCATCACTGCATAAGCTTATATCGACCAAATGAATTATCAATTTTAATTATGTATTTTTTTAAGTTATCTAATTTTTAAATTTTGTATATTATTAATGAACTTTTATTTAATTTATGAATTTTATTTAGTAGTTGTTGATTTAAAAATGGCGTTCATAGATTCAGGTAAAAGCTTAATTAATTACACAGTCAGCATTTCTAAAAACCCTGCCCCCCATACTTGCCCCTTTGATGAGGATCACACTTTGTTTTAGGGGGCAGGGGGCTAAGCCTTGCCCAGTCAGGCCTGAGGCTGAACCCTCTAGTGACTGGGCAGGGTTCTGCCCCCTGCCTCCTTAAAACAAAGTGTGCTCCATATCAGAGGGGCAAGTATGGGGGCAGGGTTTTTAGAAATGCTGATTGTGTAATTAATTAAGCTTTTAACTGAATCTGTTAACGTTATTTTTAAATTAACAACTACTAAATCAAATTCATAAATTAAATAAAAGTTCATTAATAAAATACAAAATTTAAAAAGTACATAACTTAAAAAAATACATAACATTAAACCAAGGAATTATCAGTCGTCCGAATGGTCGGAGTTGTAAGTCCCTCCCGACCGATTCCATATGTGCTCCATAAGGTCTTCTTGAAGTTGTCGATTCCATCGTTCACGTTCGTCCTCCACGATCATATTATGTAGAATGATACAACAATGCATCATGTCAGCCAAAGTCTATTTATCCTACATCTGAGTGGGCCTTGATATTTTTATTTTAACAAATTAATTTTTAAATCAAATTTTTATTCTTAAAAATCATATTTCTATTTAAAAAATAAATTTTATTTTAAAAATTAATTACCTTTTAATACTAATTCCCATTAATACTAATTCTCATTTATACTAATTCCCATTAATACTAACCTAATTTATACATTTTATACTAATTTAATGCTAAATTCTAATTTGTTTTTTTTTCGGCCGGACCATGCGTCACCACCAGAGTGGCCAGCTCCGAGGGAGAGAGGCGCGAGGCTGTGGGGCTGAAAAAGGCCTTGCGCCTCGCCCCTCCCCCCCCCCCCCCCGAACCCGGACCCAACCCCCACCAGCCTCGGCCCCTCACGCCCTGCGCGCCTCGCACCCCCCATTGACTGGACCCCGAACCCTCTCTCCCTTCTGCTCCCGCCCCGGCCTCGCTTGAACGCCCCCTTGATGTGGATGCTCTAAGAATCCTTCGTACACCAGGTTAGGCAGGACAATGGGCGTGACAAAACCATCATCTATCTCTGAAGAGGCGTGAGTGAACCAACTTGGGTTAAAAGTCCCAACCGGTTATTGTAACGTAGGTATGATGGTGGACGCCATATCGTTCCTCGACAGTTGGAGTGGAGCACATCATGGAAGAACTCCGGGGACACCGTCAATGGTGGAGTGACCTACTCTCTCGAGAGGACTCCTGAAATAGCAACACCATCAATCTCCGGAAGGGGAGGTGGATATGATGCCAGAACCGGACGCGGACCCCCCCCCCCCTTTCAATAACACCAGGGCTCGGAACGCCTCACTCTTTCCATTGTCATGCGAGTGGAAAAATAAAAACCATACACCCCTAGAGGAAGTCCCTTCACAACCAAACCCTCAATCGATGATCATCATGCCTTTATAATGATCAAGAGCATCAGATCATCTTTGAACGTGTGCGGGGACATAGAAACCGACGTGCCATCCTAAACTGCATACACATGGGAGATGGGTATGATAGTTGGGACATGAGTACCCTAACAACAACATCCTCATCCAACACCAAAGAAAACACCGCCAACGAGACCCCGATGTCATCCAAGGGCGGGAATGAGTTAGTGATTTGCGCTGGTCTTCCTCCCAAGTCGCCCCGGGTGACCTCCACCGGTAAATACCTTGATGCCCTAACATCAGGATCCGTAAGCCTATTAAAAATACGACCACGAGAAAGGAGGCACCTCTTCCCATCACCACGTTCGAAGCCTACAATAATGACGACGACGGAGGACTCTACACCTGATGGGTTGTCCGCGTTAGGTCAGATTTATGAGGTCTTCTGCCACACAACGTGGGATAAAAGCCTGAGAAAAGACCTCCGGTTGGAAAGATCCTTGAAAAAACGTCGACAACAGTGGCAGGATGGGTGACGATGGTCTATTCACTGGTGCAACGTCAGTAGGGATCGTCGCCTTCTTTAGTTTGCGTAGAGCTTGCTTGGGAAGGATAACTTTGTGGGATGACTATGGTAGGGAACGAGGTCGGACAACATCGAATGGTCGATGAAAGAGGCCATCATTAAAGACAGAGCAGATGAAGGAGAAGCAATTGTTGTGGGCATCTTTTTTGTTTCATTTCTCACCCTCAGAGTCCGTGAGTAGACACAGAGGAAAAGCCAACGAGATGGAAGGGCCTGATAGACATATCAAAGTGGTAAGATCCTACGAAAAAGTTGCATTGTTTATGTTCTTACATCATATCATTTTATTTTAAACAAGTATGTTTTTTTCTTTTAAATCATAATTAGATATTTAATGGCCAAAATATTCCACCCACAGGGAAAATTCCAAAAAATAGAAACGGTAAACCAGGTAATTAGTACACTTTTATTTTTTCATATATTTTAAATTATTTTATCGTAATTAAATGTTAAGTTAAGATAAATTTAAAATACACTAAAAATCCTTAAAACTAATAATAAATAATTCAGAATAGAACATAACTATTTTAAAATATAAAAAACAACCAAACACATCAAAAGAGAAAAAAGATTCATGGGAAAATTTCGTTTAACTACACCTAACTATCCAAAATTCTCACCTTACTACCCTAACTTTTTTTTTTCGCGTGACAGATACCCTAACTTTCAAAACTTCTCAGTTTACTACACTATGTTGCTTAGGCGTTACTTTGGTGTCAATGTGGATGTAGAATGACCCATATACCCTCACTTACAACCCATTACACTTAGCCTAACTCTCAGTTGTTTAGTTCAGATACCCAAATCGTAGAGGAGAAGTTGAAGAAGCTGAGAGGGAAGTGTTGTGCGAAGAGCTTATCACGGCCAGAGTTGTCGGAGGGGAAGACTTGCACGGCAGAACATGAACCGGCGATGGGTAAGTGGTCTAACCTCTAAGATTGTTGCAACGTTTATGGGGTAGAGTTAGGGTTTAGGTTTAGGGAATTTTAGAGTAGAGTTAGGGTTTAGGTTTAGGGATTTTGAAATCGTTTGAGTTTTATCTGAAGTTCTTGAGTTCTGTTAACATTATGCAGAAACCAATTGTGGAAGTGCCACCAACTGTGGAAGAGCCACCAACTGTGGAAGACAATGCACAAGGTAATATTGAAACGTCAATTTTCGATATTGAACATAACTATTATTGAAAACCGAACATTATACCGATAAAAAACCAGTTCAACCAACCTAATACGATTTTTTACCAATTCAAAAGCTTGATGTAGAAAGCTTCAGTTATTAGGTGTGTTTGTGAGCAGTCAATATCAAACATTATAGAAGAACTGTTTTCAATAAATTTGCTTCTTATATATTCTTGTGGATTAATTGTCAAACTTTCCTCATAAGGATTTCATACCGTGAATCTATTTATTATACCCTCATATCTTATCTTGACATGGTAGTTCAAGTTTTAAAGGGACCTTTGATAGGGATGAGTTTCTTAGGCGTGTAAGGTAATAAGAAAAAAAAAAGCTTATGGTGTTTTATGCTACATAATGTTATGGATAGTCAGAACTCAGAATGGCATTCACTACCTAATTGTCCTTATTTCTAAACTGTAAGTAAGGAGAAATTTTGATTATCCCTCACTTGTTTTATTTTGATTATCTCTCACTTGTTTCATTTTGATTATCCCCTTGTGTTTGTTAATCTGGCAACTCTTGATCAAAAGTAAAATTGTAAGTAATATTCAGTTGCTGAATCTAATGGATCGTATATGTGTGTATATATATGTATCAGGGAATGGTTTCTTAAGTTGAACAATTATCTTCTCAAGATTACCAAGTCTTGTTATGTGTTTTAAAAAGCTTGTGTGACCCTAAAATTAATTATATGCTCATATATGAAGGAGGATAGAACCTGATATTGATTGAACTCATCTATTGTGTAATATATAATTTCAATAAGTACTGTTTTAGAAACAACTTGTCTTGAGTTGTTTTTTGTGATTAAAAAGGTCAATGTTGGTGTTTCGTTGTAGAATTTTTGTCATAAAGAAACATTGGTTTAGGCTGCACATACAACCAATTTACTTACAAATCCTATTAACTATTGTTACATTGTTTTCTTTAAATACAGCTGTTGAGGAGGTCACTGCAGAAGCTGTTGAGAATTCCCAAGTACCAACAACAGAAGGTACAATAATTTTTTTTTATATTTTCAGTTCAGTACCCTTTGTTTTATTATAATATTTACAAACTGACATAAACACATAAACAGAAGTGGATAGCAATGGAGAATTGGAGGAAGAGATGTTGAGGCAGGAACGTATAAGAAAGGGAAAGACTCATATGATTGAGGTTGACTATGTTGTAAGTGATATTGAAGAAAAATATTTCCCTGAGTGGTTGAAGGTTGTACTGTTTGACAGTGACGGTGAAAGAGTATTTGAAGAGGCATATGTGGACGATGATAATACAGATGAGGAAGTTGAACCAACTGACAATGTGGAAGAACCAAATGCAGAGGAAGATGCTGAGGAAGACAATGTAGATGTTGATAATGTATTACTGCAAGATGATCCAATTGAAGATGTGCCAGACAGTTATGGGCGTAGAGTATGGGATTTGGATGATATAAGGACCAAAGTCCCTATGAAACTAGGGACTTCATTTAGGAATGGGAGGGTTTTTAGGGCCTTGTTCAAGGCATATGCAGCTAGAATTGGGTTTGACTATGATTTCAAAAGGAACGAGAAGAAGAAAATTGGGATACTTTGCGCGAATAAAAAATGTGGTTTCTGGTGTTATGCTAGTGCGCCTAAGCACAGTGAGGTGATGGAAATACGAACGTGGACACCACACATGCAAATGTGTCCAAGAAAATTGGTGAACCCGAAGATAACATCAGATTTCCTTGCCCAAAGGTTTTGTAGAGAAATTAGGAATACAATAGGGATGAACATCGAAACTCTTGGGAATATTATCCAAAAAAAACTTCAAGTCACAATGGCTCCAGGAAAGTTGTACCGAACCATCAGCAAAGCAAGGGAAATCATTGCTGGGGATTTAGCACGACAGTACGAAGAATTATTCACATACTGTGAAATGATTCGTCGCACAAATCCGGGCAGCAAGGCAATGTTGATGGTTGAACACGAAGTGTTCCCACCTGATCCCGGAAAAAACCCAAGGTTCCTAAGGTTGTACATACGGTACAAGGCACAGAAAGATGGTTTTCTAGCTGGTTGCAGGCCTTTAGTAGGGTTGGATGGCTGCCACTTGAAGGGTAGGTATGGTGGCCAACTACGAGCAGCTGTGGGGTTTGATGCAGATGACGGGATGTTCCCATTAGCTTTTGCTATTGTGGAGCAAGAGAACAAGAGCTCTTGGAGGTGGTTCTTGGAACAATTTTTTGATGACTATGGGTTGGAAGGGATGCGAGATTGGGTGTTCATCTCAGATCGACAAAAGGTAATTTCAGTTTACTACATTATCAGTCCAGTACATTAATTCTTTAGTATTAATATGTGAACATTATCACTTTAGTACCTGAACTAATTTATACAATTTTTGTAGGGATTGATGCAATTGTTCAAGGAGTGGCTCCCTCATGCTGAGCACCGCTTTTGCATGAGGCACATATACGAGAATTGGTATCTGAAATTCAGATCTGATGAGCTCACATCCTTGATGTATGCATGTTCAAGGTCAACTACGGTGGAAAAGTTCAACGAGAGGTTGGAAGCTGTGAAAAAGATTAATGAGGATGCTTACAACTGGCTACGGGAAATTGAACCTTCAGGTTGGTGCAAGACTTATTTTACTGATACAGCTAGGTCAAATCTCCAAGTCAATGATATGAGTGAGAGTTTTAATAGGTGGATTTTGAAGGGTAGGAACAAATCAATATTGGATTTGTGTGAGTATCTTAGCATTAAACTAATGAAGCTTTTTTTTAAGAGACACACCAAGTTTGATCATTTTCAGGGTACAATTTGTCCTAATATCCAATTGGTGTTAGAGGGTATCAAACTAAAAAGTAGGAACTGCCATGCAATTCCTAGTTCACTGCATTGTTTTGAGGTTTGTGAGGGGGATAGAACATATGTGGTGGACATGGAAGAGAAGAAATGTAGTTGTCTTTATTGGCAGTTACGTGGGATACCCTGTAGGCATGCCATAACTAGTATTACTGAACTTAGAAATGAAGCCGAGCCTTATGTTCACCAATACTATCATGTGGACACTTACAAGAAAATATATTGTGAGTTTGTGAATCCGATACCTAGCAAAGATACATGGCCAACAACACTTCACTACCCTAAGGTTGATCCACCTAATGTCCAAAAGCCTCCTGGTAGGCCTAGGGTTAGAAGAAGGAAGTCAACAGCGGAGAAACTCATTGATGTTGCAAGGGCCAGCAAGAAGAACTGTAGAATGACTTGTTCTAAGTGTGGTGGTGCTGGCCATAACATGCGTACATGTTCTGCCAAAGACCATGGAGAGACATCAACTGCGAGAAAAGCTAGAAAAGGTAACACTACTACAAAAGGCAAAAAGGATGTTTGGTACACTACAGAAGAGGAACGAGCAGCTGTCATGGAGAAAAGAAGACAAGCTGTTGCTAAAAGACTAAACAAGGGGAGGAAGTGCACACCAACTGAAATAGAGGCCAAGAGATTGGTAGCTGAACAAATGATGGCCCAAAGACAGTCACAAATGGAAGGAGAACCATCATCAAAACGAAGAAAACTAACCCCAAGAAGGAGTTCAAACTTGGGAAGTTCTGAATCTGAGAGCAGACCAAGTATTGGGATAGCTGCAGCTGAGTTAAATAGGAAGCAAAAAAATCATCAGGTAATGGTTAATTTACAAATTGTACTTACTTTTCATTTGTTAGGCTGTCGTAACACTAACTGATTTCCTGAATTTGTAGTCCCCTTTTGTATCTCTTCAATCTCAAGGAGCTAGAGCAAGAACCCTCACCGAGGATGCAAGGTTTTTTAGGCCTCCTACAAGTGGACAGAGAGGGAGAGGAGGAAGGAGAGGAGGAAGATCTACTTCAAGTCAAGGCTGTCCACACCCTCCAACCACTACCTCCACTCCACCAACTAGTAGCAGCCAGCCTTAAAGGCTAGGGTTTATTTTGGTGCATTTGGAAAGTAGTTGTGCAGCACATATGTGTCTGTTTTTGGGGACTTTTTGCTAATTTTTGTGGGTATTAAATGACAAAAGTTATTGTAAATCACATAGTGATGGGGACAGGGAATCTTTTGTGTCTGACTTTTACATTTTCCCCTCTTTTTTGGGCAGAAATTATATATATCAAACAAGACTTATGTATTATCATATTACCCTTGTTGGTTTATCTATGATTTAGGTATATGAAATTCTCAGATTTTTACATTTCAGTTTGATATTCACACAGGTTAAAACTCAACATAAAGCAAATGGGCCATGGCCAATTTTTTTCTTCATAATTTCCATTGCATTATGCTTGTGTACAAAGCTTAATTACAGTAAAGGAAAGAACTGGATTATATATAGTTCAGGAAAAGCATTACATAAACTTACACTTATTACCCATCCATTACAAAAACTTACACCAACAAACATCTAAGAAGGAGTATTAGATGGAGATGAACACCATGTTGATTTCATTGCTCACAATTCATTACAACATCTCAAATTTTCATAAACAAATAATCCTACACACAACTAATCCTACTACACACAACTAACACAATTACTACTACACACAACTAACACAATTAGCTCCCACCTCCACTCTTAGCTTCAATATAATTTCTTCATGACTTGTTTTTTGTTCCAACAAACACATATTCTCATCTTCTAGCCTTGCAATTTTTGTTTCTAAATCACTCAATTGCTCATACAACCAAGGCAACATCCTCTTCCCAGCTGCACATGTCTCATCATCAATCCATTTGAAGAATCCACATTTGGTTTCACTCTACCAAAACAACAACAAAAATTATTGGATAAAACCCTAGAACTAAAAAAAACCAAAGTAATTTCAGCTCAAACAATGTGATTAACTGAAACCAATACTTACATAGAACTTTCCACAACCATAAAACCTTCTTCCAGGGTTGAGTTTTGTGGTTGAGGTTCGTATTGGTGCAAGAACTCCACAGTAGCAATATACCTTTTCTTCAACCTTTATCTCCTTCGAATTGCAAAAATATTCTTTGTCCTTCACCTATGATCTGAACCTTAAGCAAGTCTCACCCACCTCTCGTCTCTCTCCTTCAGCTCGCGATGGTAAGTTCCAGCTTCATCTCTTTCTCCTCCTTCGTAGTTGTTTATTCACTGCAACATTCATCTCAGTATACAAAGACAAGTACAAGGGTAGTTTTGTCATTAACAAATCACAGAAGGTCACGTGAATTGCACGTTCGCGATTATTCCATCCAAAAAGTAACAGAGGGTAGTAAACTGAGAAGTTTTGAAAGTTAGGGTATCTGTCACGCGAAAAAAAAAGTTTGGGTAGTAAGGTGAGAATGTTGGATAGTTAGGTGTAATTAAACGAAATTTTCCCAAAATTCATTTTTGATTGTCATTGCCAGTGAAAGAACGAGAGGGCGCACCCACACTCCCTAAAACCCATCTTCTTCCTCTCTCTCTCTCTCTCGTTGTTGATTAGCAATCGACCTCAAATGGCCAACAGTAACCTCCCCCGCAGAATCATCAAGGTCCTTCCTGATCTTCTCTACTCGATCCCTCTTCTTCTCTTACACCCTTGTTTGTTTTCCGAAAAAACTGAAGGAAGATCATATAGATTCTTCGATCTTTATGGTTTTTCTTGTTTTCAATTTTTGGGTTTTTCTGGGTTTTGCTCGGATATTACAGAACTTGCCTCTACTGGGTTTCAATTTGAATTTCTTGCCTCAAATTTTATGATCCCAAACGATAAATCATATAAAAACAGCTCTCTCTTTTTGGATCTATTGTTATTTCATCTTGGTTTTGCTGGCTTTAGTTTAGCTTTCAGGTTGAATTTATCTGGTTTTTGATCGGTAACCATACAAAAATGAAGTAAAAACCTTAAACTTTTAGGGGTTTTGTTCTATTGTGCTTTGATTTTGATGTTTTGATTGTTGGGTTGTGGTTTGTTCTTGTAAAATTACAGGAAACTCAGAGGCTGCTCAGCGAGCCAGGTAATGATTTGATTTCATGTTAATTACGTTCATATAATTTGGGAATTTGATATGCTTTTAATTTTGTCCAGTGTGCTTTTTATTGAAGAACTTAATATGGGAATATTAAGATTATGAAGGAGCCATTTTTTTTAGCTGTATATCCATGTGCAAGTTTGTGTTCTTGCTTATGTCTACATTTGCTTACTGTGCAGCCCCTGGAATCAGTGCCTCTCCTTCTGAAGAAAATATGAGATACTTTAATGTGATGATCCTTGGTCCAACTCAATCACCTTATGAAGGTAATTTATTTGTAAATTGAGTCGTCAAGTTTGTGTGGTTTCTGTTTTAAAGGCTACTGGAAATCGTTAAATACATCACAATGTTTTGGCTTGATTTTTGCATTGGATAGGACTCTGATGAAGGCTTTGGAAAATGGTATTCCTTTATCGTGTCTCTACCGCAGTATCATATTATCTCGAATAAAACTCAATTTTTGTTGGAAAACAGTATCCTATGGACCATAGTTTTTACTTACATGTGTTATATGAAATTAGTCTGTTTTATGTTTTTAAATCTTGTATTGGTTTAAACTGATTAGGATAGTAGTAGGTATAATGTTTTATTTGCTTTCTTTGTGAAAGTTGTTGAAGTCAAAGTTGAAATTAGAAGCAAAGCAATCTTAAAGTTTTGGATGTTACTCCCACTTGTTTTATTTGCCATAATTTTATGTTAATTATTGAGGAAAAAGTGTTTGTTCTGTTTAAAGAGTGTTATTTGTTTGTTCTGCTGGCTAGACCATTTTTTTTTCTAATGATACACTCTCTTCTTCTAGGAGGAGTTTTCAAGTTGGAATTATTTTTGCCTGAAGAATATCCAATGGCTGCTCCTAAGGTACTTAATTTTGGGCTCTTCCATTACCATCGAGTACACGCACACACACACACACACACAGTTTATGCGTTGTCCTTCGAGAAGTTACAGTCTTAAGGATGGTGGTGTTCTCAATAGCCAATATATACTTGGATAGTAATCGAGCATCAGGACCATTGTATGTTTACATTGTCAATAGAAAGAGAAGACTAATTTAGATTATACAGTACCATTGAGGTTTCTTTGTTATCACTTACAAGTTACAACGGTAATATGAAATTTTAGGTTTGGGGAGAAAATGGAGATGATTATGGTATGTTCAAACATACTTTTAAATTAGGATATGGCAAATCCCGATGTGCAGTATGCCGCAGTGATATGTTTTAATATTTGATGCCTACCTTGCTCCAAATCCTAACACTTACAGCAAATTAAATGCTTGTGAAGTGTACATATTGATATATAATGTATCCACTACATATTTGTATCCTCCTCATGAAAAATTACTGTTCTAGCGTAGATCCGGTGGCTGTTGGTTGGTCAATATTCACTGTTATGTCCTTGTATGCATTAGTATCTGATTTCCATGTCCTTATTCTTACAGGTCCGGTTTCTCACCAAAATTTATCATCCTAACATTGACAAGGTAATCTATCTATACCTCTATGTTTGGTTTCATTTTAGGTATTTGATCTATGCATCTTACGGCACAAGTTTCCTTATGCAGCTTGGAAGGATATGCCTTGACATTCTGAAAGACAAATGGAGTCCTGCTCTGCAGATTCGGACTGTACTTCTGAGGTATGAAGAGCTTGATTTTGTTCAAATGTAGTAGAATATACACATATAATTCTGATATGATGCGCTATAAGTTGTTGATGGTGAGGTTCTTCATTGTTAGTATTCAAGCACTTCTGAGTGCTCCAAACCCAGATGATCCGCTGTCGGAGAACATTGCTAAGCATTGGAAATCAAACGAGGCTGAAGCTGTTGAAACAGGTATGGACTTGTTTGATTTTACTTTGTTAGTAATGAAACCAAACTGTGTGACCTCACCTTTGTTCTTGTGTGTATTGAATCGGACAGCTAAGGAATGGACCCGTTTATATGCAAGCGGTGCATGATGGCATATGCTGGGAACTTTCACTAATAACGTTGTACGATGCTTATTAACTGGATTTATCATGGAAATTTGTAAGAACTTAACGTCTGAACAATCAAAAGATTCTGAAAATCTTGCATTATCTATTCTGTTGTATGATTATTGATGTTTTGGTGTGCTTATAACACCCCATTGTCACTGTCGGCTTCCATTACTGACCGTTGGAATTTTCAACTATGGACCAAAAAAATTCTTACAAAAGTTAATCAATTAATTATGATTTAAAAGCCACTAGTAATTTAAGCATATAAAATGTTAAATTATAATTACACTGATGTGGAGTATAATTGTTCAGATGCTATCGGAGCATGATTGTAAAAACAATAAATATAAATCGTCTTTTATCTTGTGGTACAGTGGTCCTCATGGTTGATGTTCAAATTGCATTGACGATATTATATATATAAAAAGGTGTTTGAGTTTATGACTGGATAGTTAGAATTTTGAGTCACATCGGTGTTGTTAAAACCTTGACATCCATAGTAGAGTCTATTATGGGTGTGGGTGAAAATGAGTTTGTTTTTGTCTTGGGTTTTGCGATCCTTTCTCTTTGAGTCAATGGATTCGTCGAAGGTCTGACAGATTCTCTCTTCGGGCCAGATTCTTTCTTTTTGGGTCAATGGATTCGTCGATCTAACAAGGTCGTCTAATAGGGGCAGTTTCTTCAACCTCTCGACATATATTTTCTCTCATGTAGTTTCCTCCATGAGTGTGATCTGCAGATTCATCTCCCAACTGTGACTGACCAACCCCAAATTTTCGCCGGTTAAACCCTGTATAATCAGCCTCCACTATGGATTCTCTTAGGACGATAATATTGAAACTTTATCCTCCAAAAATGGTTGATGCAGATGTTTGTTCTGATCCATACCAACAACTTGGCCATGACCATTCAAGGATCCTTGACAAAACCTTAATTAGTTTTGAGCTTGAAGCTCTGTAAGACAGATGGATATAGCAAACAAATTAGAGGCATAGACAGATGATTCTAGCAAGTTAAAATTTTCATTTCTACTTGAGTTTGTGTTCATCACCACATGCATTCTCAGATTCTACATTGGTCACATTGTCACTACCACTAATGTTTCCATCTACCAGCTCTTCCTTGGTGGATTCATCAGCTCCCAATCCTGTAACCAACGGAGATCAGATCAAACTGATACATGGCTAAGAACGACACGCAACAACAGATCATATGATTTTGGAATCCCCACCTGCGTCTTTCTCTGTCGCCTTTTTGCTCGAATACAAAGTTTTTTTTAGCAGAATTGTTCCGGGAAAAACCATCAAGTTGACCTTGTTTAGACTTTCCTTTTCAGCCGGTTCAACCGGGACGAAGCCAAACCCCTCTGTCCACGTATCCACCAAATTCGGAATTGCAGATATCACAAGCTTTTCTACTTTAAAGGATATCAGCATCTGGACCCCACCATCAAACAATTGTTATCGGGATAAAAACTAAGCATATCGAGTTTCCTCATTAGCAGAAATTCATGAAAAAATGCTCAATAAGAACAAATTTACCTCTTCAATCACGTTCAGAAGGCGACGGCACATTCCCTGGCGCCGGTACTTACTGCAAGTTGCAATGAGGGGCATCTCCGCTACTGTTATACCATGCACCCTGCAAACAGGTAAATGAAATTTTGAACTTTTATTCTATTTTACAGCACCCTACCAAATAGCAGCAAAGAAAATATATATCATCAAAACCCGTGGCACTTAATATTTTAGAGCTGTCACCGGAGAATCACAAGGGAATATATGCCGAACAAACAATCATCAGCAAGAAAATCCACCACGTATAAAGCCAATTACCATTAAAAATAATACCTGATGGATGCTACAGATATGAGCACATCATCTTTCTCCAAAACAGCCGAGTAAAAGCCTTGAAAATTCAGGCGTGCGAATTCAGACCTGAACAATTCATTGCAATGATAAATAACGAGTTCAGTGAGTTTACTAAACCAAATTAGTAACTACAGGTATTTTCCTCAATGTCACCGCTGTTATTTTGGAACTTTTATCATGACACCACTGCAAGCGTTTTAAGTCTTATCACCATCCATAACAGTGTCAAATTGTGAATGAAATATCGAAAATACCCTTCTTTTAGAAAATTAAAATTGAAAAAATTATATATTTAAGGGACATGGCGTCATTTGTCATATTTTTCAAAATTTTGTATGCAAGGGGTATTTTTGAAAAAAAAGTTATATTTGTTCCGTCATTTGTAGAGGACGTTATCTAAATTGATACAAAATTAAAGTTTACATTGGTGAAATGATACAAAGGTAACGTTTAGGGTGGAGACTTTATACAACTTTCAATTGACTGGATGACATGATACAAGTTACAAAATATCGTTGGTGACATGTACTTTCCCCTTGTGCTTTACCAAGGGTCAAAAAACAAAAGAGTACAACGATTTCGTTTTGGGGACTGAACCAGAAAGAGATGAAATGTGTTTGGTACTTACCCCCAGTTGTACAAAACCTGGGGAATCATGTCAATCCCGGTTCTTGGATCCACCATGGACAGAAAGCACTCCTCCATGATACCAAGAGCCACAGCTAGTTTTGAATTGCACTCTGCCTTCAAGGCAAACCTTTGAGCAGAATGAACCTTTTGGTCATCATGGATGCATCGAAGAAGTGTCCATGAAAATCCATCACCAATACAATTACCAGCCCCAACCCGGGAATGGAGCCCTGAGTATATCTGCAAACACCAGGCAACAAATATAATTTAAAGTTTCAATCTTTTGCTATATCCGATAGGTTCTTTAAGCAACACTTGAGAGCTCTGAAAGGAGAGATATGGTGGTAAAGTACCTCCTGGCAGCTTCCACCACAAAACCAAGGATCAGATACTACCACTCCACACGTGTTTGTTTCTTTTAGGCATGACTCATGATCTGTGAACCAGTACTTTTAGAGTCAGCTACAAACCTAACGTTAACCAAACCATCGCATATAGCTGATGGGGAAAAAATCTGCAATAAAAAATAATTGATCTAAAGAAGAGGGGAATTACATTTATGCTCACACTGTGAGCATTTAAGTGCATCTGTAGAACTTGAGGACTCTTTATCGTTAACCAAACCACCGCATATCCGACAGGTGCAGTTCAGACAATACCAGCTGCCTTCGGGAAGCTCCTGAAGTCAAAAAAACAAAAATAAATCAAAGAAAAGGTTAATTTGCCACATCACAAACCTAACGTTCTTCAACTTGTTTACAGAACTAAATGTTACGTATAAAGGTTGAGAATAAATATGTGCTCAAGTAAGACAAAGGGTATGAAACATTGGCATCAACTATAAGTCTATAAGTGCTCTAAAGTAAAAAACCAAAAAGGATAAGAGAAAAGTTAAGACAATCAAAGAAAATATTACAAACTAGAAGGAAAAAAAAAGGACAAACCTGAGCGGAGAGGCAAGCCTGATGGAAAGTAGAAGGGCAATTATCACAGCATATCAACTCACCCCCATCACCACACAATCCACATGAGTCATCATTTTGATCATCGTCTTCAGCTCGCACTATTTGAGGCCCACTTTTCCTAGTCTTATATTCAGCTGACCAGGCTTGAAGCAGACACAATGTATAGGCCTTACCAGACTCCATGAAAAGATTCAAGCAGGGTCGACTGAGCTTGAACCCGGCATGAATCTTGAATTTGGAAACTGAAAGCAACATATTGCAGCACTTGCAAGTGATGCCATCCCTGCAGACTAGCCCATCTTTAACAACCGTTTCATCTTTAGGATCTCGGTACACAATAACATCATTTAGAGAGATCACTCCAGTATCAATCAACCATGACAACACGGTCCGTATCTCCCCAGACGACCACTTGGCATCCATACAGTTCATTCCCCCCTTAAGGCTTCGTGGAAGCAATCTGCAACTGCCCTTCTGGCTCTTAAGCTTTCTCAATGCTCTTGATTTCGAGGCCTTCGGTTTTGAAGAGGACCTAGTAGTGTTTGAGCTAAAATCTTTGTTCTTAATGATAGCTGAAACCAGAAGGTCATCATCTTTGATTTGGCATCTCTTCTGTCCACTTGCGGGACTGCCATGAACAGAATGAGTCTTTTTAGCCCCCGACCACTTTCTCTCAACCGAACGCTGCAAAGATTTTTGAGAAGATAACTTAGCCTGAGATTCTTTATTCCTCAGGCTGGTCACAGGGTCATCTAGGGCTTCATTAGACTCCATCTGACCATTATTTTCCTGCACTCCAGCCTTACAAGGAGATGTTACACCAACATTATTACTTTGATACAATGTCGCCAGTTTTATTTCAGATATCTTCCTGGACTTGCGCCTTATCTTCCTTTTCGAAATAACATCAGCCATAGAGTACGCATCCTCTCTTTCTAAAACGGGCTCTGTGCATTGCCCGTTCTCATCTTCACTGGGTCCAGACTGCTGCACAACCTCTGAAGTCACAAATTCAGGTGAAGTCGGTTCATCTAGCGGAGCTGCTGAGATGTTCGGACGACCTTTGGAGTCATTATCTAAATTAGTCAGAACGCTATATTTACTTAGAGAAGGCCTGCATAGTTTAAATGCACTGTCTACACGAGAATCAAATTGAACATAGGTTTTATCAGAGCCATGTGAACAAAAGCAGCCACCTTTTCCACACTTGGCTTGGTCTTCCAAAGATTCATCTTTTTCCTCCCAAGAACCCATTGAGACATCTTCAACCATATGCTTAGGTATTCCTGTTAGAGCACCATCTTTACCAAACTGCGGTAAATTGGTATTCACAGTGCTCCCCACAACCCCATTATACAATTTTTCCATCCCGCTGGAAGTATTTAAGAAGCACATACCGCCTTTATTAGCTGTCGAAATAGATACACCTGTCAGAAATTTAACAGCCCCTTTAGTCTGCCCAGTATATTTTGAGAAACCATGGATTCCAGATGGCTTGACACAGGCATGATAGTCCACCTCAGAAACCGGCAACACGGTTTCAGCACCAGCAAGAGAAGAATCATCAAGTAGAACTAACCGCTTGTCACCAAGATTCTTATTCATGTCAGTTGCTAGGCTTCCATGTACTTTAACCAGCTCTCCTTTTTTCAGAGCACCGACCTTTCTATAGGTATAGACAACAGTCACAAATGGGTCTAATAGGCACCACGTACGAGCCAAAGCAGCAGAAAATTCCAATTGATTATTTTCTTCCTCAATATTTGCCAATACATGAGATAAATCAGACGAGAACTTTCTGAAATCATCCCATTCCTTATAACCATCTTCCTGCACCAAAGTGTGCTCATTCACAGACAGAAGCAGACCACATAATCTCCAAGCTTTATGGAATTCCCTATATAGCTTCCCCTGAGGTGATATATACACTGTTTCTTTATAATTTCTACTAGGTCTGCTATGCTTCTCAATACACCAGCCAGCTGCTGAAAATAAACTAACAACATGGTCATGGAGAAGGCTCCGAGCATCCTTAATAGAATCTCGCTTCACAGAAACACTAGACTTGTCTAGTTGTGGCCAATCAAGTTCTTTTGACTTCTCAGCACTCAAAGGAAATCCAAAGTTCTCTCTTATAGTTGCAGATGGACTTGCAGCTAAACGCCTATTTGTGAAGCTCTCTTGTGAAACAGGCGAAGCAATGGCTTTAGCAACAGTGATATCTTTTCCATCAATGCTTGTCAACCTACACTTCAGAGCATCCAAGTTAGCAGCACCACCTCTGCCTGTCTCTACATTGTGCTTTAACAGATAATTACTAGATCTTACACCGCCACCATTAAAGGATAATTCAAGCAAATGGAATGAAGTAGTTTGACGAACCGATCCCACAGTTGTATCCGGTTGGATATTAGAAGGCTCATCCGCCATAAGCTTCATTCGCTTGAGACTCGCCTTTTGGTCATTCTTCTCAACCAACATAGATCTTTTCAGAGAACAATTTTTAGATGAAGACTGGCTCATTAAAGCTGAACTTTCGTTGTTATAGTACAATGATGTATCTGTGTTCTTGCTGGACTCGGATTCAAAATTTATAACTCCAGTAACAACACACCTCTTGCTTGTACCACCAGTGTCCCCTCCGAAGAACACATTGGAAAAGATACGGTGCTCATTACTTGACCCCTCAAAACAATCATCAACAAAATCATCGATTTCTTTATTTGGTGCCATCTCTAACAACCGATTGCAACTCAACCTTATCTGCAGTCTCTTTTCTTTCTGTTCATCTCATAACCACCATCAGAAGACAGCATCTGTAGCATTATGAATTGGAGTACATGATACATTGCTTCAAAATCAATGCATGAGTGACAAAACTAACTTCATCATTGGGGAAGTGGGAAAAAACTGCTATAAGGAAAACATGAAAGGTGTTAGAGATAAAGAACCACAATAAAGTATTACTAAAGAGTATAATTTACAAAGCGTCAAATCGATTGCTGTTACTACAATAAGATCAACAAGTGGAATTTCTACTAGTACACCATGTGTAACGTGAACCATGGCAAGGATTTCAGAATCTCTCAAACAGTAAGGCCTACAAACCGATACAGAACTTTGCAAATATCACCACAGAAAAATAACTAAAGAACACAACCAGAGTTACCAGATGTGTGACCCATAAATAATACCTTCTAAAGTAGTGATCCCCTTCACTTGCAAGGGATATAAACTACAAATATATGAGATAATATCTATTAAGGTTCACCAAAATCTAGTGTTTGCCCGAGTTAGAAAAATATATTATATATTATGGAGTGCAGTTTCAATAAAGCAGGATATCGTCTCTCTCCCTTAAGTTAACTGTGTATATTAGCGAGATCAGACAACTTCAGGACACAATTATTATGTTGCTATCCAAGAAAAGAAGTTGAATATATCTGCATGTTTTACTGTATAGTCTCACAACAGGCATTGTGCAGTTTGAATCTCACTTGCTGAATGAAGTCTCACACATCCAGCTAGAAAATGCAAAATGATAAGCCACACTTATTTTATATTGCTTTCCAAAATAGTCAAGCTTATTGCCATATACTACTCTAAACGTATTTGTAAAATGACGTGTCAGTGATCGTGTTAAGAATTGTATGCTACTGGTTTAAGGGCGAGGCAGCACAATGCAATGACTCTTCATTCCAAGCAACCATGCTAGAGTATAGGTCAGTTACCACAGCCAGTGTCTCTATTCTTAGGGTTCTTCATATTATATCATTTAGTACACGGGAAGGAACCGTTATAACCAATATCGTTTGTGTTTTCTACAAGCTAGTAAGACACTCAGCAGTAAATGTTTGATTTCTAGTAAACTATTAAGGGCCTTTAAAACATTATTTACAAAGCTCCCCTCTCTGTTCGAGTTTCATCTTTCAATGCATTAAATGCAGAAGAGACAAACATCCACTAAATTTCTAGTCACCTAACTTCCACACCAATAATAACAAGCAAGCAATTTAGCATTATAAAGAGGAAAAGAGCTCCACACAAAAGGAAAACAGTATTATTATTCCAAATTCAGAACTTCAAACAAACAATTTGCAGAATCTGATAAAATACACAGACATACACAAATACCTTGTTTCTATCAGTCAACCAAAATAACATGGAACCATGAAAAGGGAAAGAGAAAAAATCTAGCAATATTTCATCAAACATACAGAAAGGAAATTTTCAGAGGAAAAAAAAACAAATACATAAATAATGTAAATCTGAAAAGCCAACAACATTCCATTCCATGCCAAAGGCCACCCATTTCATCACAAAGATCACATCTCCAGAACTCATAAACCAATTCCCACAACCACATTCAACATTTCCTTCTCTTTGCATCTTTGCAAACCACAGAAGCAAAATAAATCAAAATCCCATGTCAAATCGACCTTCAGCACATCAAAAATCGCATCTTTCCCAAAACCCACCACCCAAATCCTCGAACCACATTCGACATTTCCACAGACGAACAAATTTCCAGAAAAAATAAAATAAAAAACCAAACACCCATTGAGCTTACCTCCTGCAAATGCATGTCCCTGGTCGACATGCAAGGCACAATCAGGTCAGAAATCTGAAACCACGGCCTCCAAATTTCCCCCAAAACAAAACGAACCCAGATTCTGATTTCCTCCTCCGAGCGGTGGATGATGAAATCTGCGCAAAAGAGACTCTCTGAAACCCGAATTGCGAGACCGAGACCGAGACAGGACCTGCACAAGCACAAGCACAAGCACCTCACCTCTTCACAATTAGATTGACACCAAACCCCACCCAGTGAAGAGGGCTTTGAAAAACCCGAATAGTGCTCACGAGTGCTACAGATGGCATGGGACTCACTTTCTCTCTCTAAAGCCACCTTCTTTCTCTCTATCTCTCTCTACCCACTAATCTTTGTCTTCCTTTAAACCCATTTTCGGTCACTGTACTCAAAAACCCCTTAAGCTTTTAAGGTTTGTATGTGATGACAGTCAAAGCTTCCCCTTCTTCACGGCCTGGCTTTGGTGTGTGTGTACTTGAGAGTGTCACATTTCTCACATGTTTCATTTGTCTATTTAATTTACATTGTTTTTTCTTATTTTAGAAGGTCTTAAATCTTCTTCTTTTTAATTGGTACAAGTTTGGTTCGCAAATTGGAAAGATCCATTTTTTTGGATAGCGAAAGAGACTGTTCAACCTATTTCGGTATTGTTGTTGGAGAGTATCACACTTTAATCCAATCTTCTAATAAATCGATGCATCATCATTCCTTGCTTTAACTATGGGATTCATATAGTATAACTTGATCTTGCCAGTTTTTGGACTTAACTAAACTCTCGGTTCAAGATAGTGTTCAGTTAGACACATAATTGTTTTCTCCATATATGATTTTTTTTTGGGGAGAAATGATAACATGTTTATTTAAATATCGACAATGAGGATATTTTGAAGAGGTTCGGGGATATGACCTCCGGACCAATTCCAGACAGGCAGTGAGCTGCTTTGTTCGTTATCCGCTTTACAAAAACGAGTTGCACGTACTCAAGTTTATCTAAGAGGGAGATACAATTTGTGATAATTGTCCCTAAAGGAGAGAGCAGCCGTCCTCTTTTCCTGATCATATCCACTATGATCTTACAGTCACTTTTCACTGTCGTCCGTTGTTGTGGGTGTTGCAGGAGCCATGTCAAAGCCTCCCTGATTGCATAAGCCTCCACTAATCCCGGGTTCTGAGGGCCATGAAGGGATGTTGACCGGGCACTTGTGAGATATCCCCGATCATCCCTGCATATCCAACCAGTCCCCATCAAATTCACCGCTGCGAAGAGTGCTCCATCCGTATTTAATGCCCACTCCCCCGGGGCCGGATATTCACATGTCTGTGCCGCCCCTACCTGGGCATGACCCGATCGTGCCTGAGACTGTCGTTTCCTTTTCATAGCTTCCAACCAACCTTCTTGTAAATGGAACGCTGTCTGGAAAATAGCTGCCGATGTTTGTGACGTCTGCTCCCACACCACTTTGTTCCTGTCTTTTCATACCTCCCATAATATGCATCCTATTTGGCCTCCACAAGCCGGGGGGTTACTGCTCAGCATTCGCTGCACCCATTCTGAGATAGATTGCGCGTCTTGGGGAGTCTTTAAACCCAACTTTGTCCAGCACTCTGCCGCCACCGGGCAGTATACTAAGAGATGAAGGGTCGATTTATCTGCCCCTGCGCAAACCGGGCACGTCGCCTCCATTGCCACATGTCTCCTTCTAAGATTGACTGCGACCTGAAGACATCCGGAACACGTTCTCCACAGGAACGTCCTCACCTTAGGTAGCACCTCCAGCTTCCAAATCCTTGTCCAAATGTCCGCCTGAGGCTGGAAATTAGCCTGCTCCTGCTGACACAATCCATATGCCGCCTTCACCGTATACTGGACCAAGTAATCCCCCGTCCAATACCAGGAATTTGATATAGCCGATCTGCTTACCGGGACGACTAGGATCGCACGTTGGTCGTCCTCGTCAAATAACTGTTGAATCTTAGCCATATCCCACCTTCGTTCATCAATCACCATAATATCCGAGAGTGGTCTATTAGCCAGATCTGGTCGAGTTGATCGTACCTGCGCCTCGATCCCTGTCAACCACGACTGGTTCCCGATCATCATAGATGTCCCCGGTCCAATGGATCTTCGTGCCCCTCCTTTGACCAAGTCTCAGGCTGAGAGAAGACTTTGCCAAACATAGCTCTGATTTGGTTTCCGTACTGCATCCAAGACCGAGGATTCCGGATAGTATCGGGCTTTCAACACCCTTGCCACCAAGCTGGATTCGTCCGTCATGAGCCTCCACAACTGTTTGCCCAACAACGCTGTGTTAAAATCATACATATTTTTAAACCTCAGACCCCCCCTCCTCCTTAGGTCGGGACATAGTCGCCCATGATTGCCAAATGACACCTTTTCCATCCACTATAATACAAGGATGTAAAGTTATGCATTTTGTTTTGAGTTAAATTCTTAAATTAAATTATTATTTTTCATGCACTTTGGTTTATTGTTTTTTTTAACAGAAAGATTCATCAATGAATTAATAAACCTTACGTACCGAATACAAATCAAACCATAAAAGTGTTGCATCTACGAGTCATTTTTAGGAATCCAAAAAATGACCAATGAGATGAATAGCTCTCGAGAAGGGCGACGCAACGTCTAGATAACAAACAACTGCCAGGTTGATCCTCTTTATCGGCTTTTCGGAGGGATTCGCCGATAAAGAGTCCCGACCGGACACACCACTAGAGGAAGCAGCTACACATGTCGGATATCCAAGATCCCGGTAGGGAGGACAAGACAAAAACCAAATAAAAACAAACAAAATAAACAAGAACTACTAGTGGCCGGCCTCCGATGTGTGGGTTTGGGATCAAGGCGAGGTGGACGGCGCCAACGGGTACAGATCCAAACCGCTAAGGGCTGGTGCACGGGACTGGTCGGGTAAACACAAAAAGCAGGAGCAAAACTGAACGGCTTCGATTGTAGTGTTCCGACGAAAGCTGGGTGCAGATCTGACTATCGGACCGGAGAAATAGTGTGGCAAAGAGGCTCAGCCGGAAGTAATCGAGTTGTCATCATCGTTGGGCTGCTCGTGGTCAACCATCGTCGCAGCGGAGGGGGATTTACCGGTAGATCTGACCTGCTCGAGAGCTGGATCGACATATTTGGCCAACAAGGAGAATGAGAGAGCTGAGGACAAAGAAATGAGGGCGGAGGTGGTTGGACACGAGCACGAGGAGAAAGAGTCCCGACCGGACACTCCACTAGAGGCAACAACTACACCTGCCGGATATCTAAGATCCCGGTAGGGAGGACAAGACAAAAACCAAATAAAAAAAATAAATAAGCAACAACAACAAACAAGAACTACTAGTGACCGGCCTCCGATGTGCGTGTTTGGGATCAAGGCGAGGTGGACGGCGCCAACGGGTACAGGTCCGAACCGCTAGGGGCTGGTGCACGGGACTGGTAAAGTAAACACAAAAAGAAAGAGCACAGTTGAACGACTTCGACTGTAGTGTTACGACGAAAGCTGGGTGTAGATCTGACTATCGGACCAGAGAAACAGCGTGGCAAAAGGGCTCGGTCGAAAGTAATCGAGTTGTCGTCATCATTGGGTTGTTCGTGGTCAATCGTCGTCGCAGTGGAGGGGGATTTACCGACAGATGTGACCGGCTCGAGAGTTGGATCGGCAAATCAGGCCAACGAGGAGAAGGAGAGAGCTGAGGACAGAGAGATGTGGGCGGAGGTGGTTGGACACGGGCTGAGGGCGGCGGAGGGGCGTGGTGGAGGGCGGGTCTTCGACGGAGCTAGCGGGCATGACCCGTGGCGGTAGATCCAACTACTAAGGCGACAAATTTAGCGAGGGAGAAGCCCTCAAGGCCGTATCCGGCGAAGGGGATGGTGGTGGAGCACGGGGGGACTGTTGGCGGAGGATGGTGGTCGAAGCGGGGAGAAAAGCAAGCGGTAGAGAAGTAGGGCTGACAGCGACTCACGATAAACAGAATGGGGACAACGCTGACTGCGGTGGAGCATGGTTGCCGGAGAAGCTGTGGACGCCGACTAGAGGAGGGGCCGAGGAGGTGAGCTCGGGAGAGGACGGCTGAAAGGTCTTGGAGACGGGTTGAGAGAGGTTGAAAGGTGGAAGGAGGGGAACATAGGAAGGGAGAGGAGAGCCACCGGTAGCACCGTGGCCAGAGCCCCGGCAGCCGGCGGCGGCGATGAGAGTTGTGCGATAGAGATGCGTCTATAGTTTTTCCTTTAGAGAGAAAACGTTCCTGGGGTTATATGTCTTGTAGGACGAAACAGATCCTACTTTGGTTTATCGTTGAAATGTAGTATTAAAAAAATTGTCAAATCAAATAAATGTTGTCTAACTCAAGAACTTAAGTCGGGATTAGAAAATGAATTATTTTTCAAACTTTTATCTAGTTGTGTTTAAATAAAAAGGGAAACTTTAATAACACCGACCAGAACAATTTTTTAAAATAAAAATGTATTGTCCTCATTTTTTTCCTTCAAAAGTGTATTTATATCTTTCGCTTGTTACCAAAAGACAACAATATCTGGTACAAGACTAATGTATCCTACGATAATCATTAAATTTTTAAAGAACCGTCACTTGGCCCTTTTTGCTTTAGTTTTACGGAATTTGTTTTCAAAATTGATAAACAAAGATCTCGATCTAGGTTTATAGGAAGTGGTAGGGGAGGAGAGTTGAGTCATGGGCACGGTGTCGGTGGTTTTGCCAAGGCTGAGGTGTAATGGCTTTGTTGATGACCATGGTATAGGAGGTGGTGGTACGTGAAGAAGTGTTGAGTCATGGGCATGATGGTGATGGCTTCGCCGAGGTGGTGATGAAAGAGGTAATTGTAGAGAAAGTCAGGGCCGACCCAACCTTTACGCAGGTTAAGCCTTTGCTTAAGGCCCAACGAAAAGAAGGCCCCCAAATATGTCACGCCCCGAATTCGGTAGAACCGAGTCCGGAACGCGGACGGTGAAACAATAAAACAATTTTTCAAACATTTTAATAAACCGCTTAAAATCACCACTTAAGTTAATCAAAACAATATTTTTACAACTGAAAATACGTCCAAACAAGCGGACAAAAACCAAAGCGTACGTCGCTAAACTCCCAAAAACCCGGACTCCCGCTCCCAGCTCTTCAAGCTGCGAGAGTTCCCCTAGTCCGCCTCGCGACCAGTACCTGTAGGAAAAGCAGCTAGGGGTGAGCATTCGCTCACCACCACGGATACCAGACTGACTACGACATACTAGCAGAAATGCCGGAAACACCAACAACAAACAAAACATCGGGGACTACTATCCCAAACACAACTAACCCGACTGTCAAACGAAGACTGTTACTTTCCCCAACCATCTAAACACCTGTACCCGTAATGTAGACCCGACACCATAAAGACGACCTCAAAGCACACAACAACACAAAAGTGATCAAATTCACGCAAACCACAACCACAAGCCTCAACACTTTACCAATCACGCATCGGAAGGTGCCACACACCTGACGGGGACCACAACCCTCTGCTCTTTACCGACCGCGCACCGGAGGGTACGACACACCCCTCGGGCATAAATCCAGCCTCAGCACTTTACCAATCACGCGCCGGAAGGTGCTACACACCTACGGGGACCACAACCCTCTACTCTTTACCGACCACGCATTGGAGGGTACGACACACCCCTCGGGCACAACTCTAACCTCACACTTTACCGATCACGTGCCGGAAGGTACGACGCACCTAACGGGAACCACATCCCTCAGCACTACCGGAGGGTACGACTTACCCACGGGCATAGCTCAACAGTCATCACCAGAACAATCACAGTCACAACCAAATAACACACAATACCCCGCAAATAGAAAGAAAATACGACAACACGACTAACTACCACTCGACAAGTCAGTCAACCAATAAGGGTTCAACTCCCCACAGGCACTCATGGCCACCCACAAACACAAACAATTCAATCAACCTACGGGCACAACCAAATGCCACAAGTATTTCTAAGGTTCAATATGTTCACTTATCCTATGACACCACTAAGTGTCGCATGCATTTCTATTGTTCGATACGTACACTTATCATACGGTACCTCTAGGTGTCACATGTATTTCTATGGTTCGATACGTTCACTTAACCTACGACACCACTAAGTGTCACATGCATTTCTACTGTTAACTTTCCCTAGTTAGGGCCGAGATCCGGCTACTTTTCCCTACCTCATAACGCTTTCCCAAAAGTCCACACCCAAGCTCCGGCTCGCTCGCGATCACTCGCCTAGCCTCCCCTTTTCGCGGTCGGCGGCACGATCTAACATGAACACAACTAAAACACTTTTTAAGTTCGCAGACAAAGCTGAATTTTAATGAATTTGATGCCCAAAAGCAACCCCGACAATGTCGATCACTCCCAAACTTCCCAATTACTCGACATTGTCAACTACGGGTCCGGAAGGGCCCGATTCGCCCGGCTCGGCGAATCTGCCCGGGATCGGAAAATGCCCTTCCGGGTCTCCGAAAATTCCCATTTTCGTTTCTACGGTCCTAAAATAATTCAAGGGTTCCAATGCAATCGACGGAATCAATTTCCGACTTCCGAGCGATATAATTCGTGTTTAAAGTTTCTAAACCCGAAATTTCCAACTTTCACAATTTAATTCCATAATTCGATCCGGGTGTGAATTATCGATTCGGGGATCGTCCAAAACCACCCAAACACGAAAAACTCGAGACCCGGCACGTGGGCCCCACCCGGCCACCATCACCTGTGGGTGGCTAGACCGGTTTTGGACCGGTTCACCACAGTGGTGGCCGGTCCCAGCTCCGGCCAGCCACCAGCCACGGTGGCCGGAGCTCCCCCGAGCCTCCGGTCACCGGATTCCAGTCATTTTCGCCCCAAAACGTCCCCAACGAACCCTACACCTCAACTCATCCATATTTAACTCGTTTAAACACAAACCCTAACTTTCAAACGTACCAAAACGAGAATCAAATAGGTTCTCACAGTAGGGAATGACGACGGGAGCTCAATTCTACAACCGTTGAGACGATCCGTTGGTTGGATCGTCGGAAAATCGACAAACCCTACCCCTTTCTTCTCTTTTTCCTTTTCTTTTTCTCCTTCTCTTCTTCTCTCTTCTTTCTCTCTCCTTTTTTTTTCCTTATGGCCGAACACTCAACCTTCATTTCCTTTTGTTTTGTTCAAAGTTACCAACTACCATCACTTGTGTGACAAGTGGAAAGTGGGTCCCACCTTTAAAAAAATATCTCTGTAGATATTTTTCTGTCAGATTCGCGAAATTCGGCCGTCTCGGGCCCCGAACGGGTCCATTTTCCAAGAAATTACGAAATTCCACGTGCTGCAAGGAAACGGCCCAACTAAGACCGCTGTAACGACGGCTAAGCTTTTTGGATCCAAAACGGGCCTCGAACGGACCAAAACGTCGCTCGGTTTACTTTTGCTGCAAAAAGTCAACTCTTCCCGAATTGGTCAAAAAGTTGCCCTGAGTCCCCCAGAACTCATTTTGGTCGATATCGGGGTCAACTTAAGTCCGATATGACCCTCGGGGTCAATTTTAGGTTCATTTAGGTGTCTGTCCAAAAAATTTAAATTTTCCTGTTTTTCTACCGATTTAACCGGCGTTGACCGGGAGCTGTTCTTACAAAATAGATTATACCCAATTAAAAAAAAGGCCTTACAAATTTTATATAGCTCAAAACAAAACCAAAATTGAAGCCCAAAACGAAATTTACTTTAAAGCCCCAAAAAAATCTGATTTGCCCTAGTTAATATATTAAGCCATTAGAATCGTAGAAAGAGAAGACCAAATCAGAATTTTCTCTTCCCAATTTGCGGCGTCTCTCTCCAAAATAGAATTTCAAGTTGTTTTCTCATCTTCTCCAAAATCTCTGTAAGGTAATCTTTATCCTCTTGTAGTTATTTTCATCCATTCTAGTTACTTATACCCGTTGTCAAAAATGGTTGTTGCTTCAATTTTTTTCCGTTCATTAAAATCCATCCAATTTTGATTTTTTTTTTTTTGCATCTATAAATGCCTAAGCTTTAAGCTTTTTCCTCACTTCCTTCCACTCTCATCAATTCTCTGATCATTGAAATCCTCAATTTCTCAACCTCTCCTAGAGCCTTCAAATTGTGAATTTGTTTTGCAAGCCCTTAAATCCTCTTCTGAAATTCTGAATTGTGTTTTTGAAGCCCTCTAATCTTTTTTCTGAAGGTATGTTGTATGTTCTAATTTTTTTAATTATGTTTAGTTGTTGACTTGTTAATCATAATTCAATTTTCACGGTATCTTAGTTCAAAATTTGTTGTTTAGTTTGTGTTCAACACTCAATACATGAATTCTATTAGTTGTTTAATGGTTAGAGTATTTGGAATTCCATATTGTTCATAGAGATTTTTAGATGGCAGAATATAATAGATTATTATTCTTTCTAGTTTCTACATGCTACTGTTTATTATTACTTGAACTTTTTAAATAACAATACAATTTTAGATATTGTATTAGAATTTTCCATTATAATTTTTCACAATTTTAAGTTACTGCATAGTCATTTTCAAATATAATTGTTTGATGTTTTTTAAGTATAATCATTTTCAAATATAATTATTTAATGTTTTTAAAGTACAGTAGAATCATGTTATGAATATGTAATCTATGATAAAATAACAGATATAAAATATGACCATATCTGTTTTCTAATTAATTTTTGAATCTTTATTACAACTTGTTATATGTGTAGTAGGAGGTATGAATCGGGTTACACAAAATTTAAGAAAAAGAGAAAAGTAGAAGCTTTAATAGAATCACAAAAGGGTGCTTTAGATAAATTTATAACATCAAAAAAAGAAAATAAATTAGTAATAGATGAACAAAATAATCTTACTAATATTGATGAAGAACAAGTTAATGAAGTAGAGTTGCCTAAATATTGAAGGATCGAAAAAACATCATATGTTAGCAGAATTAAATTGTTCGATCCAAAACAAATATATTGCATCTAAATCATCGTTAAAACAATAAAATCACTTGATTTGTAGAACGAAATTGATTTAACTCCAAAACTACGAAGCCTCTAGTGTATCCACACTGAGTAACGACCTTTTAATGCTTTCAACAATTGAGACGGCTATGGAGAAGAACGATTCTTCTTTTGGTTGTTTGGGAGAGAATAGAAAAAGAGGCTATGAAGAATCATATGAAAATTATATCTCTTAACCCTAATTCTCTCTTATATACTTATAATTATGGGTCCAAGACTCAATTGAGCTTTAAACCCGATTGGGCCTAGGGCAAACCCAACAATCTCCCACTTGACCTAGATCCAATCTGTCAAGAACTCCAATATTTATTACATTTCTGTGTTAGCAGAAGGTATAACAAATATGTCATCTAGATCATTTTAATAAATTATCTCATAATAAATTAAATGATCGTAAACATCAAACATCACTCGTAAGTGTGTGACCACATAGGTTCAACAATTCTTGATGGCCGGATAACGTGAATATCAATATCCAATAAAGACGAACCTGGTTTAAGGATAATGAATTGTTCTCCTTCCATCTTTCCAACTCCGGATTATCCTAGGGTATGATTTGACTGCAAAACCCTAATAGATAACCAATATGTTTCATGTTGATCGTTACTGGTTGTTGAATGACTTTAAGAAACTCCTTTCCTAAATCATTCTTCTGCCTTGGCCACTGATCTTTTCCAACCATAAGATTCATAACAACATAGAGTTCAAACTCATTACCTTGAGTTGACGGATTCTCTCTTGATTCGCCATTGATTTTATAGATACTCAAGTATACCCAATGACCTTTCAACTAGCATTTTTACACACTAGGTGTCTGATATTAAAGTATAACAAGCATTCTATTAATCAATATGGTGATCTCAGGTCAAAGGACAAAACAGTATACATTTGTTCCTTAAGAAAATTTCCACATTGACAGTGTAGGTAAAATCAACCATTTGGAAATCTCACGTTTGGTCAGTTCAATGATCATATCCATTATATGCATCATCTATATTATAATTTAATGAATGAGATCCATTAATACTTATCCAATGAGTACTGTTATACATATATTGGTCTAACCGGATTATCGTGGTCGTAACAGGATGATCCTATGACCAAGATGTAATAACCACTCCCGGTCAACGCCAGTCAAACCTGCGAAAAACAGGAAAATTTAAAAAATATAAGACTAACAGTTAAGTGAACCTAAAATGACCCCGAGTGTCATACCGGGCTTAAGTTGACCCCGTTCTCGACCAAAGTGAGTTCCGGGGGACTCAGGGCAACTTTCTGATCGTTTTGGGAAATGTTGACTTTTCGTTGGAAAAGTCAACCGAGCGACGTTTTGGTCCATTCGAGGACCGTTTTGGATCCAAAAAGCTTAGCCGTCGTCGCAGTGGTCTTAGTTGAGCCATTTCCTTGTAGCCCGCCAAGTTTCGTAATTTCTTGGAAAAAGTGCCCGTTCAGGGCCCGAAACGTCCGTTTTTCGCGAATCTGATTGGAAAATCTCAAGTAGATATGTTCCAAAAGGTGTGGGACCCACCTTGCCACTTGTCAAACAAGTGGTGGTGTTAGTTTTGGGGGGAAAATGAAGACCACACCCTTAAGGGGTGGTCGGCCAACACTTAGGAAAAAGAAAAAAAAAGGAAAAGGAAGAGAGGGTTTTAGAGAGAGAAGGAGAAGAAGAAGAAAAAGAGAGAAGAGAGGAAGAGCTAGGGTTTGGAGATTATCGAGCCCTTGGATCGTCTCAAGGCAAGGAGCAATCTCGTTCCCCTCATCCTCCTCCTCTACTGTAATACCCAAACCGATTCTCGTTTTGTTTATTTTGGAAAGCTAGGGTTTTGTTAAAGTGAATGATTTAGGGTTGTATGGAGGTTGGGGAGGTGTTGGAGACGTTTTAGAGGTGTTTGGAGGAGTGTTTGAACGTTTTCTGGCGACCGGGGGCTCGGGAGGAGCCCCGACCACCATAGAGGGTGGCCGGCCACCATAGGAGGTGGCTGGCCGGAGCTAGGGCCGGCCACCACCATGGTGGCCGAGCCTCATTTAAGCCCTAGGGCCCACGACTAGGTTGGGCCGGGTGGGGCCCACGTGCTCGGGTGCTCGGTTTTAGCGTTCGGGAGGTTTAAAACGTTCCCCGGACCATTTATCCTTAACCGAATCGAAAATTGGAATTAAATTGGAAAAGATATAATTAACGGGTTTTAGAAACTTGAAACGGTAATTAATTGACTCGGGAGTCGGAATTCTATTCGGTCAAGTACATTGGGACCCTTGAATTATTCTAAGACCGTAGAAACGAAAACGGGAAATTTTGGAGCCCCGGAAGGGCATTTACAAAACCCGGCCAGATTCGCCATGTCGGACGAATCGGGCCTTTACGGGTCCCTTATCGACAATGTCGAGTAATTGGGAAGTTTTGGGAGTGATCGACATTGTCGGGGTTAAGTTTGGGCATCGAGGTTAATGATTTTCCGTTATTCCTGCGAGTTGTTAAGTGCCTTTAAATTGTGTTCTTTTAGATCGTGCCACGGACCGAGGCAAGGGAAAGCGGGGTGAGTGACTGAGATCATCACCGGAGCTCGTTGGTTGGCTTTTGGGAGAACACGCACGAGGTAGGGAAAAGTAGCCGGATCTCGGCCCTGACTAGGGAATGTTAACAGTAGAATTGCATGTGACACCGGGGTGTCGTGGGTTGAGTAGGTTATCGAATATTAGAAATGCATGATACGGGAACGTAGCGAATATGAGAAAAGCATGTGACACTTAGTAGTGTCGTAGGAGCAGAGAACTTAGCGTTTTTAGAATTACTGGAGGCATATGACCATGCCCGGAGGTTGTTTGTGAAACTGTTGATATTAGGACTGTTGGAGGCATTGGTTATGCCGGAGGTTGTTTGTGTACTATTGTTGATGTCTTGGGTGGCCTTGAGAGCCCGTGTATTATTGTTGATGTCTTGGGTGGCCATGAGAGCCCGTGTATCACTGTTGTGTCTTGGGTGGCCATGAGAGCCCGTGTACTAAGGTTGGTGTCTTTGGCTGGCCTGATCGAGTTAGAGTCTCGGGGGGTTGCGAGCATTCTTTGGCTGGCTTACGAGTTAGAGTCTCGGTAAGTTGCGAGCGTGTATTATTGTTGAGTTTTGGGTGGCCATGAGTGCCCGTGGGGTTGTTGAACCCGTGTCTTTACCTTTGGTGTTTTGGGTGGCCATGAGTGCCCGTGGGGTTGTTGAACCCGTGTCTTTACCTTTGGTTTTTGGGTGGCCATGAGTGCCCGTGGGGTTGTGAACCCGTGTCTTTATTGTCGGTGTGTCTTGGGAGGCCGTGAGTGCCCGTGGGGTTGTTGAACCCGTGTCTCTACTGTTGGTGTACCTTGGGAGGCCGTGAGTGCCTGTGGGGCTGTTGAGTCCGTGTTTTACTGTTGGTGTCTTGGGAGGCCGTGAGTGCCTGTGGGGCTGTTGAGTCCGAGTTTTACTGTTGGTGTCTTGGTGGCCATGAGTGCCTGTGAGTGTTGAACCTGTGTTGTTACTGGTTGTTGAACTTTCTTGTGATTGTGGTTGCGGATCCCGGTAGGTTGCAAGCATTCTTTGGCTGGCCTGACCAAGTTTGAGTATCAACAGGTTGCAAGCATTCTTTGGCTGGCCTGACACGGTTTGAGTATCAACAGGTTGCAAGCATTCTTTGGCTGGCATGGTCCGAGTTTGAGTATCACAGGTTGTAAGCATTCTTTGGCTAGCCTGATCCGTGTTCGTGTGAGTGGGAGAGGTTACTGAGCAGCTGGTATGCGATCCTTTGTGATCTTGTTTGGTGTGCGATCATTTGTGATCTTGTTTGGTGTTGCGTAGCTGTCGTTTGAGTCCTTGGAAGAGGTCATGTTCGTTGTGTCGGGTCTACTTTACGTGTCAGGGTGTCGAGTTGGTCAAGTAAGGTCACCGTGGGTGTTTGTCAGTCGGAGTACTGAGTTGGGGACAGTGATCCCCGATGTTGAGTTTGTTGTGGGTGTTACCGGCATTGTCTGCTAATTATGCCATAGTCAGTCTGTTATCTGTGGTGGTGAGCGAACACTCACCCCTAGCTGCTTTTCCTACAGGTACTGATCACAGGACGCACTAGGTGAGCTCTCGAAGCTTATGGAGCTAGGAGCGGAGTCCGGGTTTAGTCTTTTGAGTCTAATGACGGATGCATTGTACTTTTGTCCACGTGTTGGGACGTGTTTTTAAGTTGTAAATATTATTCTGATTAATTAAATGGAGATTTTAAAGTGTTTATCCAAAACAGGTTTCATTGTTTTATTATTTTAAATGTTCGCGTCCCTAGTTCGGTTTACTGAAATTGGGGCGTGACACAAGAGCACTTTAAGATAAAACTCTATAATACTTGACTCCCATTATCATAATCCCAATTATGATGACAAATATAACAGTTTAATCAAGGACTTACCATATCATAATATCAATAAATATTCATATATGATAACAAAAAATAATTGCATTAATCTCAATTAATCACAATCCATAGTTCAAAAATGTGCTAATAATAATGTTGTATGATGATTAGCATTTGTTCTAAAGCCAATCATATTCATGAACCTCAATCCTATAATCTATTTATGCTTGTCAAACTCCTTTGAACCAAGTGTTTTAGGGAAATGATCTGCAATGTTCTCTTTTCCTTCCACCTTCAGAATTTGAACGTCTCCACGTTCAACTATTTCTCTAATTAGATGAAACTTCCAAAGAACATGCTTGGATTTCTGATGTGCTCTTGGCTCCTTGGCGTGTGCAATAGCTCTCGTATTGTCACAAAATAAAGGAACATTTTCCTTTGCTAAAGGAACCACACCAAGTTGAGTTAAGAACTTCCTTATCCATACAACTTCCTTAGCAGCGTCACATGCAGCTATCTATTCTACTTTGGTTACTAAATCAGATACCGTAGCTTGTTTGGAACTCTTCCAACTCACTGCTCCACCATTCAAGGTAAAGACATAACTAGAAGTAGATTTTCTATCATCCTTATCTGATGCAAAACTTGCATCGGTATGACCCAACAATTTAAGCTCATTATCTCTATATATGAGGAATTGGTCTTTAGTTCTTCTCAAGCACTTAATAATAGTTTTGAAAACTTTCCAACGTGCCTCACCCGGATTCCCTTGGTACCTACTTGCTACTCCTAGCGCATAGGCAACATCCGATCTTGTACATGTCATGGTATACATGATAGCTCCCACTGCGTTAACATATGGGATTCTACTCATGCGTTCTCTTTCCTCTAGGGTCTTAGGACTATCCTCCCTAGAAAGAGAAATTCCATTTCTAATAGGTAAGTAACCTTTTTTGGAATTATCCATGTGATATTTCCTTAAGATATCAATGTATATAGATTGGGAGATTCCAAGCAACTTCCTTGATTTATCTCTATAGACCTATATTCCAAGAATATAAGTCACTTCTCCCATATCTTTCATGGAGAATTTTTCAGATAGCCAAACCTTTGTTTTTTGCATGGCCGCCACATCATTTCCTATTAGCAATATGTCATCTACATACAACAATAGGAAAATAACTATGATCCCACTAACCTTTTTGTACACACATGGCTCTTCTTCACAACGTACAAAATCGAACTTTTTGATTATCGTGTGAAAACGAATGTTCCAACTACGAGAAGCTTGTTTTAATCCATAAATGGGTCCTTGTAGCTTACATACTTTACTAGGAGCAGATGACAATGTGAAACCTTCATGTTGAGTCATATAGACATCCTCCTTGAGCTCACCATTAAGGAAAGCCGTTTTCACATCCATTTGCCAAATCTCATAATCATAGTATGCATCAATAGCAAACAAAATCCGAATAGATTTGAGCATTGCAACAGGGGAGAAAGTTTCTTCATAATCAATACCTTCTTTTTTATTATAACCTTTAGCAACCAGACGGGCTTTAAAGGTTTCAACCTTATCATCTGCTCCAATCTTTCTCTTAAAAACCCATTTACACCCAATATGTTTTAAGTCATTAAATTCATCAACTAAAGTCCACACTTTATTAATTTTCATTGACTCCATTTCGGATTCCATGGCAACAAGCCATTTCTCACGATCTAGACTAGCCATCGCCTCTTGGAAACACTTAGGATCCTCTTCAATAATAAGGTCATCATTAATATGATTATAATCATCATCACACACTAATAGATTCATCCTATTTGGTGCATGACATTCTCTAATTGGTCTTTTTAGAAGGCTCTTGTACTTCTTGATTTTGTTGTTGCCCTTCTTCCTGAACTGGTTCATTAACCAAATCATTTACCTCAACGTTTGAGGTTGGAACTCTCGGTAGAAACTTTAAGACATCAAGAAAAGGTTTCTCAATATGCATCTCATGCTCTTGAGTCGGCGCTGACTCATTGATATCTTATATTTCATCAAGATCTATTTCTACTCCAGTTCTTCCAACATCAAGGAACTCTTTTTCTAAAAAGGTTGTGTTCCTAGCCACAAACAGCCTGTATTCAGAAGGATGGTAGAAATGGTATCTCATAGTCTCCTTGGGATAACCAACAAATATGCATTTGGTAGACTTAGCCTCAAGCTTGTCTGATTGCAGTCGCTTAACATAGGCTGGACAACCCCAAACCCTTAAATTTTTAAGGTTGGCTTTCCGTCCTTTCCATATCTCATATGGTGTTTCAGCAATTGCCTTAGTGGGAACCTTATTTAACAAATATGCAGCAACTTCTAAAGCACATTGATGTGAACGTAAAATACATCTATTTGAGATGTTTTTAGCCCACATTCTTGAGCTTTTCAGTCCCGAGATGGTGAACTTTGATGAATATCTCTTGGTTTGTGCAGTTGATCAATCTCCAGAGGAATTGGGACATTCGGGACGGAATTGGAGCGAATTGGAGCAATAATACTAAAAAGTCAAAATGATAAAGCCTCGCCCACCAAACCACCCCCCAGGCCCTCGTATTGCTCTGATCTGCTAAAGCCTCTCCCACCAAACCACCCTCTAGTCTGCGGCGGCCTCGGCCACCAGACTACCCTTCAAGCCCCGGCGGATTGGCCGACCAGACCGCGGCCCAGGCCCTCGCAACGCGACTGGGCCTTTTTCTACTTCGTTTCAGACTCATTTTTTCAACCCTATTTAAGTCAAAAGTTAGGTTTAGAAGAGGTATCACGAAATTAGAAGGGGAGGACGTTTTTGGAGAAGAGAAACACATTGGAGAGCACTTGGAGAAGATCAAAAGGAAAGATACGAGGATTACATCAAAGGTTTTGTGTAGTTTGGATTGCTACTTGATATTCGTATTACTTTCATCAATTAATATGAATGTTATTGTCTCAATCCTTGCCTTGTGTTCATCTCTCTTTGCCATGATCTAGGACTAGGGTAAGAATGTGATGAACTGAGTTAATGTATTCAGTTGTGTATTTGTCAACCTAGTATTTGGAAGATGTTTGTTCAATTTCGCTCGTAATGCTACATTGCCTTGATCACGTACATGCATGATTCAATCTTGTTAACCAACAATTGAGAAATGAGGTTAAGAAGAGGAACTAGGAATTAGAAAACTCGGGTTTTAATCTAAGCCAGAATATGGTTAAACTGACACGAGTGCAATAACTATAGGAGTAAAACCCGAAAGTTAGAGGAACTCATAAATCGTAGTGCTATATACCTTTCTACACCTAAATTAGAGATAATTAGGTGGACTGCGTATGTTAGGGTCCTAATACGATCGAGAGATGGTTAGGACTATATTGAGAGAATTCTCGTTGCCATTGGAATAGTAGTAGTTGCAAATGTATACCGAATCCCGTTAAGTTGTTCATCGCATTCAAATCCCGTTTATGTCCTAGATCGCCTTTTATCTCTGTTATTCGAAATCACCTGTGACCTTGTGCTTATTTTTGGATCATTCATATATTCTCATTACTCACATAAATTTACTTTTTTATATAAAACAAAACCAAACACCATTATAGGAATAGCTTGACGACGAATTAATTAACTAAAGTGCTTGTCTAATTGCTCCCTTGGGTACGATATCTCGGACTTAAAACCCGAATACTACTTGACGACCGGTACGCTTGTCGTACCATTCTGAGAGTTAATTCTCAAAGTGTCATACATCCCCATAGGAAGATAGGAAGATCTGTGTAACGCCCCAAATTCAGTAGAACCGAACTCAGAACGCGAACATTTAAGACAATAAAACATTTTCAAACCTTTTAAATAAAACACTTTAAAACCATCGTTTAGTTAATCAAAATAATAATTTACAACTCAAAAGTACGTCCCAACAAGCGGACAAAAATATGTGGCGTACGTCGCTAGACTCAAAAAGCAAACCCGGACTCCCGCTCCTAGCTCTTCAGCCTCGAGAGCTCACCTAGTCCGTACCGCGACCAGTACATGTAGGAAAAGCAGCTAGGGGTGAGCGTTCGCTCACCACAACGGATAACAGACTGACTATGGCATACTAGCAGACAATGCCGGTAACACCAACAACGACCCAAACACAGGGGACTACTATCCCCAAACTCAAGTAACCCGACTGACACACAAACAGTTGCATTCCTCAACCGACTCAACACTCGGACACGTAATGTAGACCCGACACAACGATTACGACATCTTCCAAGGACACGAAAGACAACCACGCAACACCCAAGATCACAAAGGATCGCACACCAAACAAGATCACAAAGGATCGCACTCCAGCTGCTCAGTGCCGGTTGCTAACCGGCTGGGCTCGAGCCTGCCTCACGCAACTTTACCTGTCACGCCCCAATTTCAGTATACCGAACTAGGGACGCGAACATTTTAAAACATAGAAACGCTTGAAAACCTGTTTTCATTAAACACTTTAAAAGTACCATTTGTTCAACAAATTAATAAATACAGTTTAAAACACGTCCCAACAAGTGGACAAAAGTACAAGGTATCCGTCACTAGACTCAAAAGACAAGACCCGGACTCCGCTCCTAGCTCCACAAGCTTCGAGAGCTCACATAGTCCGTCCCACGAACAGTACCTGTAGGAAAAGCAGCTAGGGGTGAGCGTTCGCTCACCACCACGGATAACAGACTGACTAAGGCATAATCAGTAGATAAAGCCAGTAACACTAAAACCAAACCCAACACCGAGACTACAGTCCCCAACTCAAGTACTCAACTGACCCACAACCCATTACTTTCCTCAACAGACTCAACACTCGATAAAAACAGTGTAGACCCGACACAACTATCGACGACCTCCTCAAGGACTCGAACGAAACGACACAACACCAAACAAGATCACAAAGGATCGCACACCAGCTGCTCAGTAACCAGTCTTAATCAGGTCAGGGTTCGACCTATCGCAATTCCTCGACACGAAGTCGGATCAGGCTGTCGACCTTTCAAACTCGCAATTCCTCGACACTAAGTCGGATCAGGCTGTCGACCTTTAAAACTCGCAATTCCTCGACACTAAGTCGGATCAGGCTGTCGACCTTTAAAACTCGCAATTCCTCGACACTAAGTCGGATCAGGCTGTCGACCTTTAAAACTCGCAATTCCTCGACACTAAGTCGGATCAGGCTGTCGACCTTTAGAACTCACCACCCCAGGTAACCACAATCACACGCACAATCACAGGCAAGTTCAATCACACAGGCACTCAAGGCCACTCAAGACTCCTCAATAGTCAAGACCCGGACTCAACAACCCCACGGGCACTCACTGCCACTCAAGACACACCAACGGTCAAGACTCGGGTTCAACAACCCCACGGCACTCACTGCCACTCAAGACACCACATTAAAATACACGGGCTCTCATGGCCACCCAACTCAACAATAAATAACACGGGCTCTCAAGGCCACCCAAACTCAACAACAAATAACACGGGCTCTCAAGGCCACCCAAACGCAACAACAAATAACACGGGCTCTCAAGGCCACTAAACGCAACAACAATTAACGCACAACAACCTCCGGCATAATCGATGCCTCCAACAGTCCTAAGATCACTAGTTTCACAAACAACCTCCAAGCATGGTCATATGTCTCCAGTACTCCTAATATCGCCAGTTTCACAATCAACCTCCGGGCATGGTCATATGCCTCCAGTAAAACAATTATCGCTAAGTTCTCTGTTCCTACGACACTACTAAGTGTCACATGCTTTTCTCATAATTACTAAATTCCCGTAACATGCTTTTCTGATAAACGCTACAACCCCGTATCATGCTTTTCTAGCATTTAAATTAAACCTACTCAACCCACGACACCCCGGTGTCACATGAAAATCTATTGTTAACTTTCCCTAGTCAGGGCCGAGATCCGGCTACTTTTCCCTACCTCAACCGAAGAGCACCCGCTACGCTTCCTAGCTGCTGACGTTCTGGCTCGCTACCTCCGGGCTTCACTTCGATCGAAGCCGGACGCTAAAGATAACACGAAAGCCATAATTAATAACGGTTCCACCGTTAAGTTAAAGATTACGATTTGTCCAATTTAAATCCGACACTTGTCCTTTAAACTCGAGCGGGCTAAAAGCGGGGTCACGGCGAATCGGGTTTGAGTACCCGAGCACCGAAACCGGTGCATGCGAGGCACGGTCCCAATGCACGAATCCCGAGGTCCGATTCAACGGTCCTCTTTTGTTCCTTTTTAAAATCGATTTTAAACGTCCAGGTTAGTCGATTTACGCCCCTCGTTCAACAGTCCACAACGTCTTAAATCCAACCAGAAATAATCCGTTTGAAACCTTTTCAACTTTTCAAAATATAACCCTTCTTATTTAAAACTGAAATTTCCTTTTTTTTTACAATTTACAACCTTTACTTTTCTGATTCAACACAACAGTTCCAAATATTTTCTGTTTCAAAACCGTCCAGATCAATAACCATTTTTCGTCCGAAAAACAAACATCGAATTTTCATTTCAATTCTCGTTTTATTTCCTTCACTGAAATTTCATTACAACTTTGTCGTTTTCAAGCAAAAACCCAGATCCAAAGCTCGGGAACAAAACACGGAAAACAAAAGAACGACAATAAACCGGCCGCCGGCGAAGACGTCGCCGGCGACTAAACCCCCAGGCACGAACCTCACGTGGAGGGAAGGACGGCTGGGCGGTGCACGGCGGTGCACGGCGGCGGTGCACGGCGGCGGTGCACGGCGGCGGTGCACGGCGGCGGTGCACGACGGGGATCTTCCTCGCCTCAGATCCGGACGGCCCCGGTGGCTCTGTCCCGGATCTGTCGAACGTGCCGGCGAAGGGAGGAGAAGACGAAGGAGAGGACGCGGCGGCTCGGGAGGCCTGAGGAGGCTGAATACGGCCTCAGATCCGGACGGCTCGGTCCCGTCCCGGATCTGGTGAGCTTGCCGGCAAGGGCGAGGTTCCGGCGATGGAGGCTCGGGACGAGGGAGGCAAGAGGAGCTCGGGGACGGCGTCGTGGCTAGACGGAGACGAGGAGGGGCTCGGTGGCCGGACTCGGGAGCGGTGGCGGCTGGAGTTGGTGAGGAAGACGAAGGAGAAGGGAGGAGCAGGGAGGTCGGGGACGGTGGTGCGTGGCTGGTCGGAGTGGTGACGACGTCGGGATGGAGGAGAAGAAGGTGGGAGGACCGGGACGGTGGCTACGGGTGTGGGAGGGCGGTGGCCGGACGGAGAAGGAAGGGAGACGGGCCGGCGTGGGGACGAGGGAACTGGTCGCCGGAGAGGATGAAGACGGGAGAGGGATGATCGGGTCGGCGAGGGTTTCGGCAGAGAGGGGGGGATTCGAAGAAGACGAAGCAGGAGAGGGAAGGAGGCTGCGTTGACAATAAATTAGGGTTTTAACCCTTATAAAGTGACGCCATAATTTGGGCCCAAAACCGGACCTGAAGGAGCAGCCCAGAACGGGTTGGATCGGGCTTGGCATGCGCGCCAGGCCTGGTCCAGACCTGATTTTTTATTTTTTTTATTTTAAAGCTCTTAAAATAAAACGAATTAAGAATTAAATCGAATTTCAACCACGTCGTTACCGAAACCGATCCCTGTCAAGCTAGGCGGTCGACCTGTTAGCGATATGTACCGAGCTACTTTTCCGATAGCTAGTCGGAAGGGGAGCAACCCTCCATCGCCGAAGAATGCTCAACCTGACCGATCCCTGTCAGGCCAGGCTAGTCAACCTCCACGCAACTTCCCCCGATCTCTGTCGGGCCCCAACCTCAGGCAATCACAATCACAAACAAAGTTCAACAACCAGCAACAACACAGGTTCAACACTCCACAGGCACTCATGCCCACCCAAGACACCAACAGTAAAACACGAACTCAAAAACCCCATGGGCACTCATGGCCACCCAAGACACGCCAATAGTAAAGACACGGACTCAACAACCCCACGGGAACTCATGGCCACCCAAGACACACCAATAGTAAAGAACGGGCTCTCATGGCCACCCAAGACACACCAATTGTAAAGTACGGGCTCTCATGGCCACCCAAGACACAAACTAAACAATCAACCTCCGGGCATAAACAGATGCCTCCAGTAATTCTAATATCGAAAGTTCATTGCTCCTACGACACTACTAAGTGTCACATGCATTTCTATTGTTTGATACGTTCCCGTATCATACGACACCACCCGGTGCTGCCTGCCTTTCTATTATTCGATAAACTTACTTAACCCACGACACCCCGGTGTCACATGCATTTCTACTGTTAATTTTCCCTAGTCAGGGCCGAGATCCAGCTACTTTTCCCTACCTCGTATGCTTTCTCCAAAAGCTCACAATCAAGCTCCGGCGTGATCTCGATCACTCGCCTAGCTTTCCCTTTCCTCTGTCGGTGGCACGATCTATTAAGAACACAATTTAAAACACTTTTAAGCTTGCAAGAATAAACTGAATTTTAATAAACTTGAAGCCCAAATGTAACCCCGAAAATGTCGATCACTCCCAAACTTCCCAATTACTCGACATTGTCGATAATGGACCCGGAAAAGCCCGATTCGCCCGACATGGCGAATCTGCCCGGGTTTTGAAAACGTCCTTCCGGGGCTCCGAAAATTCCCGTTTTCGTTTCTACGGTCTTAGAATAATTCAAGGGTTCCTATGCACTCGACGGAATCAAATTCCGACTTCCGAGTAATTTAATTCGCGTTTAAAGTTTCTAACCCGTCAATTACAACTTTTACAATTTAAATCCAAATTTCGATCCGGATGTGGATTAATTACTTTGGGAACGTCCTAAACCACCCGAACACGAAACCCGAATATCCGAGCAAGTGGGCCCCATCCGACCCTCTTTGGCCGTGGGTGGCTAGGGCCGGTCCACCATGGTGGTGGCCGGTCCTAGCTCCGGCCACCCACCCTACAAGGTCGGCCAGCCACTGTGCACGGTGGCCGGAGCTCCCCTGAGCCACCGGTCACCAGAAAACGTCCCAATCTCGCCCCAAAACGTCTCCAACGAGCCCCACACCTCAACACTACCACAAACTACTAGTTTCAAACCAAACCCTAACTTTCAAACTTAACAAAACGAAAATCGGTTAGACGGTCACCTTAGAGAATGAGGGTGTGAACTCGATTCTTCTATCTTTGAGACGATCCAACGGTTTGATGATCGAGAAAAGTCACAAAACCACAACTCTTCTTCTCTTTTTCTCCCTTTCTTATCTCTTCTTCTAACTCCCTTTCTCTCTCTAAAAAAACCCTCTCTTTTTACACTATGGCCGAACCCTACCCCCCTCTCTCATCTTTGATCTTTTCAAAAATACCTAACACCACCACATATTAGACATGTGGCAAGTGGGTCCCACACTATTTTCCAATCAGATTCGCGAAATTCGGCTGTTTCGGTCCCCGAACGGGCACTTTTTCCAAGAAATTACGAAACTTCACGGGCTACAAGGAAACGGCTCAACTAAGACCGCTGAGACGACGGCTAAGCTTTTTGGATCCAAAACGGACCTAAAATGGACCAAAACGTCGCTCGGTTGACTTTTCCAGCGAAAAGTCAACATTTCCCAAATTGGTCAGAAAGTTACCCTGAGTCTCCCGGAACTCACTTTGGTCGATATCGGGGTCAACTTAAGTCCGGTATGACCCTCGAGGTCAAATTTAGGTTCATTTAAGTGTTTGTCTAAATTTTTAAATTTTAGTAGATTTGACTGGCGTTGACCGGGAGTGGTTCTTAAAATCTTAAACCCCACCATCGATCATACCATATCTAATAAGGTACGATTTCGCCTCTCAGAAACACCGTTGTGTTGCGGTGTCCTAGAACAAGTCCATTGTGATAGGATTCCATCTTGTGACAAATAATCAATAAAATCATCTGTGAGATACTCACCCCCACGGTCAGATCTCAGTGCCTTGATATTCTTACCGGTTTGTTTCTCAACTTCACTTCTAAACCTTTTGAACATTTCAAAAGATTCCGACTTATGTCTCATGAGATATACGAAACCATATCTCCACATATTGTCAGTGAAGGTGATAAAGTAAAAATATCTACCTTTTTCTTGAACTTTCATTGGTCCACATACATTACTATGTATGAGTCCCAAAAGTTCACTAGCTCTATCTCCAGTTCCAATAAAAGGAGATTTTGTCATTTTTCCAATGAGACAAGATTCACAAGTATCGTATGATTCATAATCATATTTCCCAAGACACCTCGTCTTATGTAACTTGTTTACTCTTTTCTCACCGATATGACCAAGCCTGCAGTGCCAAAGATAACTTTGATTTACTTGATCAGTTATCTTCCTCTTTTGGCCAGAAATAGTCATAACAAGACAAGTAACTAATTCAGGCAAGACATAAAGACCATATTGTTTATAAACATCGACATATAATTCATCACCATGAAATATAGAACAATGATTATCACGAATATCCAAACGAAATCCATGTTCATCCAAATATGAAACAAAAATTATGTTCGAAAGAAACGTAGGAACGTAATAACAATCCTCCAACAATAAAGTCTTTCCAGTAGGCATTACAAGAGTTATAGTCCTTACAGCTAGGGCAGTAACACTTGCTTTATTTCCAACTTGTATGTTGACCTCTCCTTTTTCTTCAACATCCTATTGATTTTTAGCCCCTGCAACATATTGCAGATGTTAAAACCACTTCTGGTATCCAATACCCATTTCGAAGCATCAGTAGATGTCAAAGAAATCATGAAAACATTTTTCATCAATGCCTTACCTTGTTTCTTGTCCTTTAGAGTAGCCAAATACTCTTCACAATTACTCCTCCAATGTCCTTTCTTCTTGCAGAAGAAACATTCAGCATCCTCTTGACCAGTGCTCAACTTCATTTTCATGAATTTTTTCAAAACACAATTCTTTGGCCTAAGTGGATTTTTCTTAGACTTCCTCACATTTTTCCACTTGCCCTTAGAAGAGCTACCGATCGGATTCACAAATCCCGACACTTTCACCTTCCCATATGTGATTTAATTCTCAAAATCGATCAGCAAATTGAGCAATTCATGAAGATCACAATCCATCTTGTTCATGTTATAATTAACAATGAACGGTGAAAAAGTGTCATCAAGAGATTGCAAGATCAAATCCTACGGTAACTCCTTACCAAGTGTGTAGCCTTGCTTCTCAAGCCGTTTTACAAGATCAATCATCTTTAGAACATGGGTGCGAAATGGTTCCTTGGGTTTAAGTTCAGATTTCAACAAGGACTTAGATATATGATATCTTGCAGTCCTACTTTGAGACCCATACATCTTTTTAAGATGCTTTATGATCTGTGTTGGATTCATAGTCTCATGTTGCCTCTGAAGATCAGGACTCATGGAAGCCAAAATGATGCACTGGGTAGTAGTACTTCGTTCCTGGTACTTCGAATATGCATCTAATGCAACTACATCAGTCACTCCCTCAGCGAGAGCTTCCATCATGGGGTTATCGATCACATCGATAAGTTTTTCATGCATGAGAACAATTCTCAAGTTCCAGTACCAGTCATCAAAATTGTTACCAGACAGTTTGTTAGCATCAAGTATGCCACACAATGAGATAGTAGCCATTTCAGAAAGTATCTGTAAAGGAAAACAACAATAACTCAAGCATACATCATTAAGACATAACATTCATCAAAATGATAACACAAACTTTAAAATATGAATGAGCTCCTTGGTTGTCAAGTCGTTTCTCACACATAATTAAAGTTTTTCCTGATTTTATCACATAAAATCACAACAGGCTATATACTACATAGTCACTTGGTTGTCAGGTCGGTCCTATTAGTATATTTGAGTTTATCCATCCTAGTGACAGAAAACTAAGTAATATTACACCATATGGGTAATCCACACTATAAGTGTAACATCAAATAAGTTTTCTTCACTCATGCATCACATGCAATAGACGAAATTATTTATCTTGAAAATTAATTAAAGTTATACCCTTTGGGTAGTCCAGACTATAAGTAGAAACATTAAATAATTTTCTATGTACCTGCATCGTATGCAAATAAAAGAAAAAATATATATTTATCTTTGAACTACAAGTCTTTTGGTAGTCAGACCGTTCCTTGTAAATGAATAACAATTATTTATCTATTTGGATGAAAAAGCCGATGACAAAATATCTCATATTTTATCAATTAAAACTCAATAATTCTAAAAAAATCAATTAAAATAGTTTCAATATAATTTTTCATCATATGAAAAACACATACATGTCTCACACATATCCACTATACTAAGTGTAAACAACATGTTATCAACCAATATCATGCTAAACATATGCATAAAAAATGTATACAGTACCATATGAATTTTAAAATAAGAAGGGAAAAAATTAATTGCATCCAAACACACACATATAATATATATATATATATACATATATATATATATATATATATAGGTATATATATATATATAGGTATACACTCACGCGTTACCCATACCCTATTTGTTACTTGTTACCTAAATTTCGACCTTTGGATTAAGTTAATCTAACGGTTATAAACCAATGGCACACAACTGTAATTAATACTAACTTTAAATTTTTTAATGTAATTTTACCCATAACAAGGGCAATCATGTAATTTCCTGACTCATTTTTACCAACCCTAAAATAACAACTCATATACCATCACAGCCGAGCCCTTCCTGTTGTGCTCTCTCTCAGTCGCACACTCTCAGCCGCCACCACCGGCCCGAGCAACCTCCACAACTGGTTGCCACCGTCTAACGAGCATGGCGAGGCCGTACCTCCGGCGAAAGTCGTTGCTCGAAGAAGACAATCACAGCCGCCGCATGCAAACCCTTGCAAAGTCGTCAACGTCCGTGCAGAGCTCCGGCCACGCACCCACACCTGCATCTGCTTCACCCGTGCAGCACAGCCGAGTCCCATCGCCGGAGGAAACATCACCGTAACTAGAATACCACTACCCGATCTACTCGCCACCGCCGTGGTTCGTCCGTCCAAACCAAGCTCGAGCAAATCGTGCATATCTGATTTAAGCAGTCCCACCACCCCTACGCCACCCATGAGCCGCCCACCTCGCCGTGAAGGATTCCACACGAGCAATATCTCGATCCCTACGAATCCTGCATCGAGAGAGTAAGATTCAGAGAGTATTCCAATTTTTTGCACTTGTTTTTGCTGATATTGTGATTGGAATCAGATTTGGGAATGATGATTCTAATGTAATATCTTCATATCTGAGTTCATTTTTTCTTTCGTGGAAACCAGTTTTGTGTATAAATTGATTCCTAAAGTTTAGAAACTTTGGGGTAGTTTTTTTGTAACATATGCTTAAAGTTATATAATTTTTGTTTATTTAGATAATTTTCTGATTTTGGTGGTTTAATATTACTGGTAGTATTTTGTCATTGTATATTTTATTGGTGTAACAGTTAATATAGAATTATGTAATTTTTGGCTCTTGTTTCCATAACTTCTTGTTCTTATTATGTAACCTATTATTATAAATTTTGGGGTAGTTTTTTGTAACATACTCTTAAAGTTGTATAATTTCTGTTTATTTTAGACTTGTGATTTTCTGATTTTTGGTCGTGTAATATTAGTGGGTAGTATTTTGTCATTGTGTATTTTGTTGTTGTAATAGTTAATATAGAATTTTGTAATTTTTGGTTATTGTTTCTATAACTTTTTTGTTCTTATTATGTAACCTATTATTTTTGTACTAAAATTTATGTAACATCGGTTATAAATTTTGTAACATCGGTTTAAATTTCTGTAACATCGATTTTTATTTTGGAGTATCGATTCAAAGTCTAGAAACACCAGCATAAACTTTTTGTAACATATGGCACACAAATTTGTAATATTGGTTAGAAAGTGTGTTACATTTTATATAAATTTATGTAACATCGATTTTATTTTCGAATATCGATTTAAAGTCTAAAACACCAACATAAATTTTCTGTAACATATGGCATAAAATTTTATAATATCGGATACAATATTATGTAACTTTAATAATGGAATATGAAAAATATTCGAAATTAAAAAATCAAATATTAAAAAAAAAAGATTCAAACAGTAAAAAAATAATCCCGCTATAAAAAAATATAAGATTTGGAATTACCAAACTACCCTTTTGTTGGTATTTCTATTTAATTCATGGATAATTGAGGCTAAAAATCCAAAACCATTAGATTTTAGAATTCAATGGTTCAGATTTAGGTAACAGGTAACAAAATTCACTATAATAACGCATGAAAGTGCCCCATATATATATATATATAGGATTGGTATCAGGTACAAACTCCCCCTTATTGTGCAAACTACGAACCCATGAGAGCCACAGGATCCCCCCAAAGTGATGTCAGCAGAGCGCACCAGATGTTGACACGTGGACAATATATATATAAAACACCGCACCTTATTGTGCAAACTACGAACTCACCAGGCGTTGACACGTGGCGCGCAGAGTGCTAATAGTTTGGGTGCACAGTGCTAATAGTCCCAAACTATTAGCACCGTGCTGCGCAAACTATCAGCACTAAACGTGCCACGTGTCAGCACCTGGTGAGTTCTTAGTTTGCACAATAAGGGTGGTTTTTACTGGATAGCTACCCTATATATATATATATATGTGTGTGTGTGTGTGCGCGCGCGCGCGCGCGCGCATACATGTATATATATATAAAGAATTCATATATATATATAGTTTTTAAAGAAAAGGCATAAGTTTTGGTTTAATAAAAAATATCATTCACAATATACATATCTATCATATGCAAAGGATCATCCATACATGAAAAACATGTAAGTACGAATACTATTACATATTTTTTTATCCATAAAATCATATATATATATAGAGGAGAAATCAAATACAAATCATGTCTTAACCTAAAAACTAGAGAACCAATCTAAGCCATCTATTTTAAGAATGGATGGATGAGATGCAATTGAGTAGTTGACTTGTTGACTGCAAAAAAAACAGCACTTTTTAATAAGTGGTAAAGGCTTTTTAGTAAAACTATCATGTTATTTTTTTTAATCAATTCACTAATTTAATTTTTCCCGCTTCGTTTGAACTCCGATTGGCTTCAAACTTGCGCCATTAGTTTTGTTTTTTAAGGGCTTTAAATCAAGATCAGTCATGAATATATTTTGAAGCATGAAAAAAAATTATTTCGGTGTTGATTTTTTTTTATAAAAAAATATGGGTAATTTTTATCAACACTTTGCTCTGGATTTATCAACACTTTTACACTGGTTTTATCAACACTTTACACTGGTTTTATCACCTCATTTTCCAAAACTGATCATTTTTTTATCATCTCATCGCGTGCTTTTTATGAACACTAGTTTTATCAACACTAAATACTAGGTTTATCATTCAATTACGTTGTTTTATCATCCCCATCACATGGTTTTTTTGAAGCATGATTTTTTTTATTTCGGGGCTGGTTTTTAAAGAAATTATATCTGGCTAATTTTTATCAACACTTTGCTCTGGTTTTATCAACACTTTACACTAGTTTTATCAACACTCTACACTGTTTTTATCACCCCATTCTCCAAAACTGATCATGATTAGTTTATCACACTTATTATCAAAATTGAACATGGTTTTTATCACCTCAGTACATGTTTTTATCAACATTTAGCACTAGTTTGATACCTCCGATATAAAACATTTATTAGTGAAGATTTATCAACACTCAACATTTTTTTATCACTCCGATATACCTTTTTATTTTCGTGCTTCAAAATATATTCATGATTGATCTTGATTTAATGCCCTTGAAAAAATAAAAATATTGGCGCAAGTTTGAAGCTAATCGGAGTTCAAACGAATCGGGAAATATTAAATTAGTGAATTGATGAAGAAAAAAAGGGACACTTGTCCACATGGCACCATGCTTTTACAATTATGCCCTTGCTTGTGTGAGAAAAGATGAAATTGGCGTGAGTTTGGGTGAAATTGGGGTGGTGATGTGGCATCATGTGGAATGTTGGATGTTAGGTGTGTGTGGCTAGGATTGGTTCTCTAGTTTTTAGGTTAAGAGTGGTTTGTAGCCGATTTCACCTATATATATATATATAGGGTTGGTATCAGGTACAAACCACTCCTTATTGTGCAAACTACGAACCAATCTGAGCCATAAGATCCGCCCAAAGTGATGTCAGTAGAGCGCACCAGATGCTGACACGTGGGCGCGCGCTGCTGGTGCGCGCGCACAGTGCTGACACGTGGCGCGCATAGTGCTAATAGTTTGGGCGCACATTGCTGATAGTTTGGCAATGTGCTAAACTATTAGCACTGTGCGCCCAAACTATTAGCATTGTGCGCGCGCGTGGTCAACACGCTCACGCGCGCGCTCTGCTGACGTCACTTTGACCGCATCCTGTGGCTTAGATTGGTTCTTAGTTTGCACAATAATGATGGTTTTTACTGGATAACTACCATATATATATATATATATATATATGTATATATATATATATATATATGTATATATATATATATGTATATATATATATATATATGTATATATATATATAGAGTTGGTATCAAATACAAACCACCCCTTATTGTGCAAACTACGAACTCACCAGGTGCTGACACGTGGGCGCGCGCGCTGCTGGTGCGTGCACACAGTGTTGACACGTGGCGCGCATAGTGCTAATAGTTTGGGCGCACAGTGCTAATAGTTTGGCACTGTGCCAAACTATTAGCACCATGCGCGCGCGTGGTCAACACGCTCACGCGCACGGGCAGAGGCGCGCGCGAATCTGCCACGTGTCAGCATCGCGCGCGCTCTACTGACGCCACTTTGACCGCATCCTGTGGCTTAGATTGGTTCGTAGTTTGCACAATAAGGATGGTTTTTACTGGATAGATACCCTATATATATATATATATATATAGGGAGGCTTTAACGTGCGAACCCCTCTTAAAATGCGAACCTGCGAACTCAACAACAACATGACACGTGTCGCGCTTAGAAATGCTCATATTTTTTTCCCCACCAAGTTCATTAATTTAATTTTTCCCGCTTCGTTTCAACTCTGATTTCATTTTTTTTTTGCGCCAATATTCTTATTTTTTCAAGAGCTTTCTAACAAGTAGTGGATTGCATATATTTTGATGTGTTTTTGAATACGTGTGTGGATGTGTGAATATGAGTGCGAAAAGTGTGATGTGTTTTTGCAAATTTAATGTATATGGTTTGCGGATTTAGTGTATATGTTTTGTGGATTTAGTGTATATGGTTTGCGAATTTAGTGTGTTTTGCAAATTTAGTGTTTATGGTTTGCGGATTTAGTGTATATGGTTTGAGGATTTAGTGTATATGGTTTGCGAATTTAGTGTAATTTTCACACTTTTGTATGCAATAACCTTGGTCTTGGCCACCTGAATGTATCCAACAGTATAAATTGAGCAATAATAGGCAAAAATGAGATATGGAGTCTAAATCAATAATCCAGAGAAGAAGTTACTAACTTGGTTGCCCAACTTGAGTACAACATAAGTGTTAGATGATATAATGTAGTGTAATCCCTTGTCATATAATGACACAGAGGATGTATATTTATATATATATTAGCAGTTATACAATGCTTCAACATAACTACATCATAACTAAAATTATAACTTACAATAACTATAATATAACTGCTAATAATAAGGATCACTGCTCTTGAAATCTCTAATAACAAGCCTTTTTCCTTGGACATCAACTACTTTCAGCAACCCCACAGACTCTTTCATCATGTTATACCAAAATCTACATAGTCATATTTGTGAATTGAATCAGTACCAAAAGACTCTAGTCTTCAAAACACAAACATAAAGCAAATCCAAGACTCCAAAAGAAGCTACTTTAGGAAGAAACTAAAACTGGGTTTAGTTCCAAGAGATGAATTTGTTACATGGTATCAAGCTACCATCATAAAAACATGAATTAAAGCTGAAATCAACAATATCAACAATATCCAAGCTGTAACATGGTATCTAGCAATCAATTCAAGTTAGGTTATTGCATACAAAAGTGTGAAAATTACACTAAATTCGCAAACCATATACACTATATCCGCAAACCATATACACTAAATCCGAAAACCATATACACTAAATTTGCAAAACACACTAAATTCACAAACCATATACACTAAATCGTCTGGTTTCGATCGAAGTGAAGCCCGGAGGTAGCGAGCCAGAACGTCAGCAGCTAGGAAACGTAGCGGGTGCTCTTCAGTTGAGGTAGGGAAAAGTAGCCGGATCTCGGCCCTGACTAGGGAAAGTTAACAGTAGAATTGCATGTGACACCGGGGTGTCGTGGGTTGAGTAGGTTATCGAGTATTAGAAATGCATGATACGGGATTGTAGCGTTTATGAGAAAAGCATGTGACACTTAGTAGTGTCGTAGGATCAGAGGACTTAGCGATAATTGTTTACTGGAGGCATATGACCATGCCCGGAGGTTGTTTGTGAAACTAGCGATCTTAGGACTGTTGGAGGCATCGATTATGCCGGAGGTTGTTGTTGAGTTTGGGTGGCCTTGAGAGCCCGTGTTATTTGTTGTTGAGTTTGGGTGGCCTTGAGAGCCGTGTTAATTGTTGTTGAGTTTGGGTGGCCTTGAGAGCCGTGTTATTTGTTGTTGAGTTTGGGTGGCCTTGAGAGCCGTGTTATTTGTTGTTGAGTTTGGGTGGCCTTGAGAGCCCGTGTTATTTGTTGTTGAGTTTGGGTGGCCTTGAGGGCCCGTGTTGTTTATTGTCGAGTTCGGGTGGCCTTGAGAGTCGTGTTGATTATTGTTGAGTTTTGGGTGGCCTTGAGAGCCCGTATTGTCTTACTGTCGGTGTGTCTTGGGAGGCCGTGAGTGCCTGTGGGGCTGTTGAGTCCGAATTTTACTGTTCAGGTGTCTTGAGTGGCCTTTAGTGACTGGTTGTTGAACTTGATTGTGTTTGTGGATGTGTTTGCCCGAACCGACTGTGTGTCGGGGACTGGTGTGGATTTTGGCAGGTTACGAGCATTCTTCGGCTGGCCTGACCAAACTCGAGCCTCGACAGGTTCTGAGCATTCTTCGGCTAGCCTGTTCCGTGTCTGGATCCCGAAAGGGTATGAGCATTCTTCGGCTAGCCTGATCCGTGACCGGGTCCGGCAGGTTACGAGCATTCTTCGGCTGGCATGATCCGTGTACGAGGCTCGGCAGGTTCTGAGCATTCTTCGGCTAGCCTGATCCGGGTTCGTGTCTTTGGGGAAGGTTATTGTTGGTGGTGTCGGTTCTACTTTATGAGTTTGAGGTTGAGTCTGGTGAGGGAGGTTACTGAGCAGCTGGTTTGCGATCCTTTGTGATCTTGTTTGGTGTGCGATCCTTTGTGATCTTGTTTGGTGTTGCGTAGTTTCTTTCGAGTCCTTGGGAGAGGTCGTGATCGTTGTGTCGGGTCTACTTTACGTGTCAAGGTGTTGAGTTGGTCATGAAAGGTAACGGGTTGTGTGTCAGTTAAGTTACTTGAGTTTGGGGATGGTATTCCCGGTGTTGGGTTTAGTTTTGGTGTTACCGGCTTTGTCTGCTAATTATGCCGTAGTCAGTCTGTTATCCGTGGTGGTGAGCGAACGCTCACCCCTAGCTTCTTTTCCTACAGGTATTGTTCGTGGGACGGACTAGGTGAGCTCTCGAAGCTTGTGGAGCTAGGAGCGGAGTCCGGGTTTTGTCTTTTGAGTCTAGTGACGGATACCTTGTACTTTTGTCCACTTGTTGGGACGTGTTTTAAACTGTAATTTTATTTTGTTGAACAAATGGTACTTTTAAAGCGTTTAATGAAAACAGGTTTCAAGTGTTTTCTTATTTTAAAAGGTTCGCGTCCTGAGTTCGGTTCGCTGAAATTGGGGCGTGACACTCTTGGTAAGAATAATTTAGCTTTTCGTGGAACAAATGAAAAAATTTATCAAGAAAATAATGGAAACTTTTTAAGTTTAGTAGAAATGATGCAGAATTTGATTTAGTAATGCAAAAACACATTAGAAGAATAAAAGACAATGAAATTCATAATCACTACCTTGGGCACATAATACAAAATGAGTTGATAAGTTTATTAGCTAGTAAAATGAAAACCAAAATTGTAAAAATAATAAAGGATGCTAAGTATTTTTCGATCATACTTAATTGTACCCTTGATATAAGCCATCAAGAATAAATGACTGTTGTATTGCGATGCTTGGATATTTCTTCTAATCATGTCAGAGTGGTAGAGTACTTTCTTGGATTTTTAGAAGTGGATGATACAACTGGTAAAGGACTTTTTGATTGTATTGTTGGGGAATTAACTAATATAGGATTGAACATTGATGACCTTAGAGGACAAGGGTATAATAATGGTTCTAATATGAAAGGAAAATATCAAAGTGTACAAAAAAGATTTATAGATATTAATCCTAGAGCTTATTATACTCCATGTGGTTGTCATAGTCTAAATTTGGTAATCTGTGATATGGCGAATTCTTGTGTTAAAGCAACATCATTTTTTGGAGTTTTACAACGTATATATTCAATATTTTCTTCGTCCACTAAAAGATGGAAAATTTTAAAAGACCAAATACCAAATCTCACACTCAAATATTTATCACAAACACGTTGGGAAAGTCGAATTGAAAGTGTTAAAGCAATAAGATTTCAAGCTCCAAAAATAAGAGATGCATTGTTGGTATTATCTGATGTTAGTGAAGATCCCAAAATTAAAAGTGAGGCCGAATGTTTAGCAACGTATGAGCTTGAGAATTTTGAATTTTTATTGGCAATGGTTATTTGGCATGATGTATTATTTTTTGTTAATTTAGTTAGTAAAACTTTACAATCAAAAGATATGTTTATAGATCTATAGCACAACTACATACAAGGACTTATTATTTATTTTGATAATTATAGAGAAAATGGGTTTCAAAGTGCTATGGTTTGTGATAAAGAAATTTCTCTTGAGATGAATGTGTTGGAAAAATTGGCTTGCAAAGCCTTGTTTGTTTCTTTTGTTTTTTAGTTGCTTGTCCCACATCGGAAACAAAGGGAGAGTTGGTTGAGTTAATAAACTCAACTCCCTTATCCTTGCTCAACAAGCTCTTGGGCTCTCTATGCAGGCTGGGCCGGAATGGGCCTCGCGCTCGCTGCTGCCGCCGCTGTCCGTCTGGGTCGGGACGGGACGGGCCGGGCCGGGTTCGGGGCGGGCAAGAATTAATATTTTGGGAAAAGCTTTTCTGAAATTCAAATATTTTTTAATTTAAATAAGTTGTAATGTTTTTCAGTTTTGATTCTGAATTAATAGCTGAAACGTTTTGATTATGAATTAAAAACGTGGTTTAATTCAAGAAACTGAAAATCAGATTTTATTTCATTGTTAATGGGTTTTATTCTGTTTTAAAGAGGTTTGAAACTGAAATCTTATTTGAGCCTATATAAACTCAGCTTTGGTTCACTTTGTCACATACGTTTTCACAACCAAACCACAGCCAAACTATACTCGGTTTTATATCATTTCTTTTCACATTACTACACCTTTGTTCTGTTGTCTCCACATCCATTAGAGCGAGTGGGCGCGCTACTGGGTAGAGTTGTGTAACCTTGGGGAGCAACCGTTGCTGATCTCCACCTCGGTCACTCGGAAATATTGCTTTCAAGTCAGTGGTCTTGTGCCACGCCACAACTGATTGCTTTCCAACCAACCACTGATACCTTGTGCAACCAGTTGCTGATAATAGTTTCTGCTGCGAAGTGCTCATAGTTTCTGCTGCGAAGTGCTCATAGTTTGCTATACTTCTGCTGCTTGGCTTCTGCACGTCCAACCGGTTGGTTCTTTCCAGTTTTCAATTGTTTGCATTGTTTAATTATGTTCCCTTAATTCATCAGTTCTGCATATATATTCCAACAATTTGAAAGCAATATTCAATTATCTATATATATCGTGAACTGTTATGAACATGAACGTGAATTTAAACATGCATACAAACCTGAATTCTATGCCTGCTGTTACTGCTCGTTCATTGCATGCTGTTGAACCACTTGACAGTACCAATTACCGTCGTTGGTCTAAAAAATTGTTGATGTTTTTTGAACAACTGGACATCGACTATGTACTGCTTAATGATCCCTCTGTTCCCTTAGCTGCTACCCCTGGTGCTACTCCCGTAGTTGCCTCCATTGTTAGGGACAATGAGGCCAAACTCCTTAAATGTGATAAGGACAACAAAACTGCTAGGTGCCATATTTTGAGCTCTGTCACCAACATCTTGTTTGACCTGCTTTGTTTTCACAAGTCAACCAAATTTATTTGGGAGACTTTGAACAAAAAGTATGGGCTGGCGACACTAGGAAGAAGAAGTATGTCGTGGGGAAGTGGCTCGCCTTCCAAATGGTGGACAACCGATTGGTCATGGAACAAGTCCATGTTTACGAGGACTTGTTCGTTGCCATCGTCAAGGAAGAGATGAAGATGGACGAGGTGTTCCTCGCCCATGTGCTGTTGGAAAAGTTTCCACCGTCGTGGAAGGACTACCGAAATCACCTCAAGCACAGAGAGAAGGATCTGACGCTTCAAGACCTGATTAGCCATATGAAGATCGAGGAAGCAAACCGCCTGAAGGATGCTCTGAGTTCCTTCCCAACGCCTTTGTCACCTCCGACAGCAAAGGCCAACATCGTGGAGTCTGGTGGGCCGTCTCGTCAAGCTAAGCCCAAACCAAAGCCCAAGTCCAAGACCAAGGAAGCTCCCAAGCGAGGACCTCCCAACAACCGCAACAAGTATGTGAAGCCCTCATGTGCTATCCGAAACAGAAGCAGAACCTGTTGAGCTATGTTTGCGGCCAAGCTGGACATAAGGCTTATTAGTGTATGCAACGTTAAGGCTACAAGAAGAATGATGTTAGGGCTTACACTGCTGAAGAAGATGACATCGTAGCTGCTGTGGTTGCTGAGGCCATGCTGGTTCACAACATTGTTGATTGGGTGTTGGACTCCGCATCCACCCGTCATCTCTGCAACTCCAATGAACTCTTCTACGAGTTTGAAGCCTCTGCACCTAGTGAAGTGGTTCATATGGGGAATGACCCCACTGCATTGATTGCTGACATCTGGAAAGACACTCGTACTCAATAATGTGCTTTGTGTCCCTACTCTGCGACGCAACCTTGTCTCTGGACCTCTACTGATGAAGGCTGGAATGAAGACTGTGATAGAGAATGACACTACTTAGGGATGGCAATGGGCCGGGTATGGGGGCGGGTTTCATGATACCCGACCCCGCCCCGATTGCACCTTGCCCCGACATTGCCCCGCCCCGATCGGGGAAACCCCGACCCCCCCCCCCCCCCGATGATTGATACAAATATGTTCCGAAAAAATTCAAAACTAAAATAAATAAAAATTTGTCAACTGTAGAAAATATTAAGTCATATTTAATATAGACCCAAAATTTTACCAGATTATTATGGAAGAATAAGCCCATAAATAAGCTTGTAAGGGAAGCAAAATAATGATTCATTTTATAGAGAAGCAAAGTGATGAAGACCTTGTACGCGGGCGATGTGGGACTTGCAATTTTGTGTTTTACGTATTGATTATAAAATATATATATACAATATAAATATTCAATTAACACAAATGTATACATAGCTCAGTGGTACTGGTACTCTAGGTGATATGCCTATGTGAGGTCTTGGTTTCGAACCATACTAGTGCTATTTCTTTTGTGATTTAAGTTTAACAAATCAAAACAGATACAAAATATTCTCAATTTGTGGAGAATCGAAACCAAGTCCTTGGATAAATAAGGAAGTCTATTACCACTACACCAATGTTACTTACTTGCTTCCTTTCATATTTTTGTATTTAATAATGATACCAGGGCGGGTTCGGGGCGGGTGGTACCAATCCCGTCCCCGCCCCATCCCCAGTCAAATACCCGATTGACCGGGTTTTCCCCGCCCCGATCTGGTCGAGGACCTCGGGTCCCCATCGGGTTCGGGTTTTTCTGCCATCCCTAACACTACTGTCTTCACTAAGAATGAAGAGTTTGTAGGGAAGGCGTATGATTGTGGGAGTCTTTTCCTTTTCAATGTTGATCATGTTATTTTGAATAATAAAATTTCTGCTTCCGCCTATATCGTTGAGTCTCTTGATTTGTGGCATGGTAGACTAGGACATGTAAATGTTGCCTCAATTAAACAACTAAGAAACATGTCTATTATACCATCTTTTTCTACCTCCGAACTCTCAAAGTGTGAGATTTGCGCAGAGGCTAAATTCTCCAAGAAACCTTGGAAATCTGTTACAACAAGACAAACGAACCTTCTTGAATTAATCCACACCGATCGTGTGGATTTCAAGAACACTAGGAGCAAGGGAGGCAAACATTACTATGTTACCTTAATCGACGATTGCTCAAGGTTCGCGAGAGTTTATCTTCTTACTACAAAAGATGAAGCTGAGGAGATCTTCATCAAGTATAAGAATGAGGTAGAAAACCAACTCGAGAGGAAAATCAAGATGGTTAGATTCGATAGAGGAGGATAGTATGACTCAAACTTCTTGAAAGATATCTGTGACTCCAACGAATTCATTCCTGAAACAAGTTCTCCATACATGCCTCAACAAAATGGACTAGCTGAACGCAAGATTCGAACGCTAAAGAATATGATGAATGCGATGCTTCTTAGTTCAGGCATTCCTGATGAAATGTGGGGGGAAGCTGTCTTGTCTGCTTGTCACATACTTAACTGTGTGCCGCACAAGAACCTTGATAAGACTCCCTACGAGTTATGGAAGGGTTATGCTCCTAACCTAAGGTTTCTCAGAGTGTGGGGGTGTCTGGCGAAAGTAAGCCTAAATGACCCTAAGAGAACCACTATCGGATCCAAGACCTATGATTGTGTATTCATAGGTTATGCTCAGAACAACGCGGCGTATCGCTTCATGTCTCTAAGTGACCGCTCAATTTTTGAGGCTAGAGATGCTGAGTTCTTCGAACACCTCTTTCCTTTGAAGAGGAACGTTGTTGCTGAACCGGTTGAACCCACTATCCCCGTTCCTTCGCTTCGAGATAGGTGGGTTGCCGAAAGCTCTACTTCGCATGGTCAAGCTAAGGGACCAAGGAGACGTAAGAGACCCAGGATTGAGAAGAACTTCGGAGAAGACTTTGTCACCTCTTTTCTATTCGAAGTTGATCCTTAAGGTGTTGTTTTAGACGAGTTTGTTTCTGCCTTCCTGCTCGAAGAAGATCCAAAGACCTATGGCGAGTCTTTGAGATCTGTTGATGCTAACCTCTGGAAAGAAGCTATACAAGCTGAACTTGACTCTATTACATCGAATCAAACTTGGGATCTAGTAGACTTACCTAAAGGTTCCAAAACCATTAGTAGTAAGTGGATCTTTAAGAAAAAGTTGAGACCCGATGGTACAATAGAACGGTTCAAAGCGAGACTCGTGGTTAGAGGGCTTACACAACGGAAAGACGTCGATTATTTTGACACTTATTCTCCTGTGACCAAGATTGCAACGATAAGGTCTCTGGCTTTAGCTGCCATTCACGGCTTAATAATTCATCAGATGGATGTCAAGACCGCTTTCCTAAATGGTGATCTAAAGGAAGAGATCTATATGACTCAACCCGAGAGATTTATGATCGTTGGTCAAGAGAACTAGGTGTGTAAACTGAAGAAGTCTCTATATGGTCTGAAACAAGCACCTAAATAATGGTATGAGAAGTTCAATCGAACTCTGGTGACTGACGGATACAAGGTGAACAACTTTGATTCCTGTGTGTACTCGAAGGTGACGGAATCGGGTTGTGTGATTATCTGTCTTTATGTCGATGACATGTTGATTCTTGGAGATAATATCGGTACAATGAACCTTACCAAGAAATCCTTGTCATCACATTTTGAGATGAAGGACTTAGGAGAAGCTGATGTCATTTTAGGTGTTAAGGTTATTAGAAACACCAAAGGCATCTCCTTGAGTCAATCTCATTACATTGAGAAAGTGTTGAAGAAATTCAACCACTTTGACGTTATACGTGCTAAAACTCCCTATGATCCGAACGTACACTTAATAAAGAACTTGGGTGACAGAGTTTCACAAGTTCAGTACGCCCAGATGATAGGAAGTGTGATGTTCCTCATGAACTGTACTCGACCAGACATTGCTTACACAGTAAGCCGGTTGAGTCAGTATACACATAACCCGAGTAACGAGCATTGGAGTGCTTTGAGTCGTCTGCTGAAGTACCTGAAAGAAACTATGAGTTGGTCCCTGCACTACAGTACCTTTCCTAACGCTTTGGAAGGATACTGTGATGCAAAATGGGTTTCAGGTAATGATGAGATTAGCTCGACAAGTGGTTATGTGTTCACTCTGGGTGGAGGTGTTATATCGTGGAAGTCTTTAAAGCAGACTTGTATAGACAGCTCTACCATGAAGTCTGAGTTCATCGCCCTTGAGTTGGCTGGACAAGAGGCAGACTGGTTGAGGAACTTGTTAGCTGATGTGCCTGTGTGGGGAAGGCAAGCAGTGCCTGTCTCAATACATTGTGATTCGCAAACGGCTATTTGCGTTGCGAAGAATAATGTGTACAATGGTAAGAAGAGACACATTCGTTTGAGGCATGCTGTCATTAGACATCTCCTAAAAGATTGAGTAATTTCTTTGGAATTTGTGAGATCCGAAAGAAATCTTGTTGATCCTTTTTACCAAGGGTCTACCCAGGAGAATACTCTCTGTTTTGTCAGAAGGGATGGGGCTCAAGCCCACAGGTCAAGAGGGTATGGATGACTAGTGTTAGTAGTCATATGCAGCCATACTAGTCTTGATGCACTATATCTCCCATTCCCATGACAAAAATAATGTGTGGTGATTTATAACCAGTTTTGGTGGTGCTTTGAGACGCACTTGATAGATCTTGTTAACAATCTATAACCAGTATTGGTGGTGCTTGTGAGACGCGTTTGATAGATTATAATCCATAACCAGGTTTGGTGGTGCTATAGAGACGCACTTGATGGATACTACTGACAAGATGGACTCTATGTCCTTAATAACTCCATGCCCGATTGGGATGGTGCTTGTGAGAAGCACTTGATGAGTTACCTACGCGTGTGTGATGGTGGGCCGCCATCTATGAAAGACTTTGGGAAAAGTCTTCCTAGAGCACTCATTAGAACCAAGGTATACGCATGACCTTTAAAAGCGTTTCTGATAGTATCGCGGATTCAGTTGAATCTGAAGTATGGTATGTGTTGTGTGACGTATCAACCGAAGCTAAGTAAGTTCAAGATTCTATTCACCTACTTTAAGTAAGCTGTTATCACACCTCACTATGCATCAATTCAAATCAAAAGATATTGATGTTTAAGTATCGCACCTTACAGTAACCAGAACATTTGTGGTGTCTTCTTTTACCTAAAATTGTTTCTACGTGTTTTTGGCTTTTGTCGCGAATCTGTGGGGGATTGTTGGAAAAATTGGCTTGCAAAGCCTTATTTGTTTCCTTTGTCTTTTAGTTGCTTGTCCCACATCGGAAACACAGGGAGAGTTGGTTGAGTTAATAAACTCAACTCCCTTATCCTTTCTCGACAAGCTCTTGGGCTCTCTATGCAGGCTGGGCCGGAATGGGCCTCGCGCCCACTGCCGCCGCTGCTGTCCGGGTAGGGACGGGCCGGGCCGGGTTCGGGGCGGGCAAGAATTAATTTTTTGGGAAAAGCTTTTCTGAAATTCAAATATTTTTTAATTTAAATAAGTTGTAACGTTTTTCAGTTTTTATTCTGAATTAATAGCTGAAACGTTTTGATTATGAATTAAAAACGTGGTTTAATTCAAGAAACTGAAAATCAGATTTTATTTCATTGTTAATGGGTTTTATTGTGTTTTAAAGAGTCTTGAAACCGAAATCTGATTTGAGCCTATATAAACTCAGCTTTGGTTCACTTTGTCACATACGTTTTCACAACCAAATCAGAGCCAAACTATACTCGGTTTTATATCATTTCTTTTCACATTACTGCACCTTTGTTCTGGTCGCTGTTCAGCTGTCTCCACATCCAGTAGAGCGAGTGGGCGCGCTACTGGGTAGAGCTGTGTAACTTTGGGGAGCAACCGCTGCTGATCGCCACCTCGGTCACTCGGAAATATTGCTTTCAAGTCAGTGGTCTTGTGCCACACCACAACTGATTGCTTTCCAACCAACCACTGATCCCTTGTGCAACCAGCTGCTGATAGTTTCTGCTGCGAAGTGCTGATAGTTTGCTACACTTATACCGCTTGGCTTCTGCACGTCCAACCGGTTGGTTCTTTCCAGTTTTCAATTGTTTGCATTGTTTAATTCTGTTCCTTTAATTCATCAGTTCTGCATATATATTCCAACAGAATGTAGAGGTAATTTTTAGTGAGAAGCGGATTGTTCGTAAAAATAAGCGTTTTAACGAAAATGTTGGGAATGAAGCTATAAAAAACCCCTAAGAATCTTTTAAAACAAATTATTTTTATACATAGTAGATCATGCTATTTCTTCACTTCAAAGTAGATTTGATCTATTTAAAATGTATGAAAAGACTTTTGTTTTTTTATTTACTTTAAAAAATTAAAATTACTAGATGATATTTGTTTGAAAGAAAGTTGTCTCAATCTTGAAAATGCTTAAAAACATATTGATTCTTTAGATATTAACGGCTTAGACTTGTTTTTAGAATTAAGAGTGTTGCGAGAATGTATGTATGTAGAAAATGATTCTTCAATTGATATACTTAACTACATCAAAAAACTTAATTTATTTCCCAATTCATATATTGCCTGTAGAATATTGCTAACATTTCATGTTACTGTAGCATCAGCCGAAAGAAGTTTTTCAAAACTAAAATTAATAAAAAAATTACTTCAGATCAATTTCACAGCATGGATTAGCTATGTTATCTATTGAAAATGACTTATTAAAAGAGATTGATTATGAGACGTTGATTCAAGATTTTGCATCAAAGAAAGCTAGGAAAATAAATTTTATATGAAAGCATTATCAAGAACAAGGCGGGTGGACAGTTTGCACCGAGAGGAGATATTTACCGACATGATGCAAAATGAAGGAAGAAAGAGTTCGGATAAGAGTAGATAGATGTACAATTTTTATTTAATTGTATTGATATAGTTAGATTTCATTTATGAGGTAAGGTTTTTTATGTCCCCCTCATTTAGGTGTATTTCATATGTTATATTAATAAAATCGTAGGAGTACCGACTCCTTTTTTTTAAGTAAAAAAAGTCTCATATAAAGGTTCACTTCAGGCCCCCGATTTTGTTGGACCAGCCCAGGAGAAAGTAAAGGTGGTGGTAGAAGAGGTGATGGTGGAGAAAGACTAAAGGTGGTGGTAGAGGGGTAGGGGTGGGCATGGGCGGATATCCGGCCCGATCCGCATATATTTGAACCCGCCTGCATATATGCGGATCAGATGAATTGATCTCTAACCCGCCAACGCATCCGCAAATCTGAAAAAATATCCGATCATTGGATTTCGGGTGGGTCGGGTCTGACCCGCAATATCCGGAAACAAATAACTGGGCCTTCTTAACACACAAGGCCAGAACCAAAACCTGCAAATACATACATAACTTGATTTTGCCTTACTAATTCATAGAGTTAACTTCAAAAATCCGCATAAAACTATACGCGTTTATCACCTTCATATCCACTTCTATTTTTATTTCAGATGCCACCCCAAACTATACATTTTTTATCACCGTTTGGTTTTCTGTCAGTTTTTCTGTTAGTTTTTTTAGAAATGACGAAAATAGCGCTACCCTTATAAACCCTAATATCAACCATGACTTTCATATAATTACGAAAATTCCATTACACATAAAATAAGAAAAATAAGAAATCAAAATTAATTTCTATTTACTTTCAGAAAATAAGAAAAAATAATAATTTATTTAATTTATTTTCAGAAAATAAGAAAAAATAATTATTTATTATTTATTTTCAGAAATAAAAAAAATTATTTTTTATTTATTTTCAAAAAATAAGGAAATAAGAAAAAAAAATATTCTTCACCTAAAAATTATTTTTTGTCTATTTTCCACAAATTATTTTTTATTTTCTTAAAAAAAATAAAAAAAATTTCTAGAAATAATTTCTGAAAATAAAAAAAATTATTTTTTCTTATTTCCTTGTTTTCTAAAAATAAATAAATAATAATATATTTTTATTATTTCTGAAAATAAATAAAAAAATAACTATTTTTTCTTTTTTCTGAAGTTAAAGAAAATATAATTTTTTTTATTTATTATTTTCTGAAAATAAATAAAAAAATTAATTATTTTTTCTTATTTTCTGAAAATAAATAAAAATTAATTTTGATTTCTTATTTTATGTGTAATGGTATTTTCGTAATTATGTGAAAGTTATGGTTGATATTAGGGTTTATAAGAGTAGGGGTATTTTCGTCATTTCTGAAAAAACTAACAGAAAAACTGACAGAAAACCAAACGGTGATAAAAAAATGTATAGTTTGGGGTGCCATATAAAATAAAAATAGAAGTGGGTATGTAGGTGATAAACGCGTATAGTTTTATGCGACTTTTTGAAGTTATCCCTAATTCATATCCAAACAGGTCCATTTCTTACATATCCAAATACTTACCTAACTTACATATCCATGAGTTTTCCAATTCATCAAAAAATCATTACATAATAGTTCAACTACAAAAGGTCATCATCTAGATGACGCGAATTACATAGTTAACCAACTAAACCTTAACCCCCAAAAAAATTCAAACTACCCAACCAGCTTAAATATAAAAAGAATCGTTGCTTTCCTTGAAGAAGTTGAGTGTGTTGTGTCTTGTTGGTATCAAAAAAACCTTCACAAAAAGAGCACTCAAGCAGTAACTAAGTAGCTTCTATTTCTGCAAAAATCACAAAGATGAGTTGTTAATATTAAAAAAAATCTTTATACAAAGTAATATACATATCATTACACAAAATATACCTGCTTCGAAATCTTCAAGCTCTTTGTGATCTTTCAAAAATGTGATCTTTCTTGTTGAGCTTCTAAGCCAATCTTGAAGACAAATCAATGCTTCAACAGTCATTGGAGTTAATGAGCTCCTAAACTCATCCACAATTCTTCCAGCTGCAGAAAAGGCAGATTCAGATGATACAGTAGTAATGGGGACTGCTAAAATATCTCTAGCCATTATAGTGAGTATAGGGAACCTAGGGGAATTGCACTTCCATCAATCTAACAAGTTGAACTTAGCCACATCTTCCTCCACATCTTCACTCAAATATTTGTCCAATTCAGATTTAATAACACTATATAAAGAAGTCTTACACCTTTTAAAGGCAGCCCTCAAGCAACTTCCTCTGGTATCATCCACAACTAAATTGGACTGGCTTGACTGTGTACTAGGTTCACCTATACTATCAGTGGAATGTGATTGCACATAATTGGCACGCCCCAAATTCAGTAGAACCGAATCCGGAACGCGAACGGTAAAACAATAAAACCATTTTCAAACCTTTTAAATAAATCGCTTAAAATCACCATTTAGTTAATCAAAATAATAATTTACAACTCAAAGCACGTTCAAACAAGCGAACCAAAGACATGGCGTACGTCGCAAAACTCAAAAGGAAACCCGGATTCCGCTCCCAGCTCTTCAAGTTTCGAGAGCTCCCCTAGTCCGTCTCGCGACCAGTACGTAAGGAAAGCAGCTAAGGGTGAGCGTTCGCTCACCACCACGGATACCAGACTGACTACGGCATACTAGCAGACAATGCCGGAAACACCAACAACAACCCAAACACCGGGGACTACTATCCCCAACTCAAGTAACCCGACTGACACACAAACAGTTACTTTCCCCAACCAACTCATCACTCGGACACGTAATGTAGACCCGGCACAACGGTTACGACCTCAACCCAAAGACACAAAAGATAACCACGCAACACCCAAGATCACAAAGGATCGCACACCAAACAAGACCACAAAGGATCGCACTCCAGTTGCTCAGTGCCAGTTGCTAACCGGCTGGGCTCAAGCCTGCCCCACGCAACTACCCCGATCCTTGTCGGGTTAGGCGGTCGACCTGTCTACGATATACAACGCAATACTTGTAAAGACCTGATAATTTATTTGTCTAAATTGACGGTTTTACAACGACGGGATTGGAAAACGGATTTAAAATTTGGAACGAGTGTGAAACCTTAATTTGTTATTGGAACGTCGAGGTTTGGGAACGAGTTTATCTTGAATCGAGTTCAAAAAAAAGAGAAGAAAATAAAATAAAAAAAGGTGCAAAACAAGCTGGACCAGGCAAGTCAGGCCAGCCCGACATGATTTGGGCCGTGAGACCCAAATGGCCGCCCAGGCCCACTCACACTTCTCAGGCCCAAAGCCCGCATTCCCCCCCCCCCCCTTCAACCCTACTTCGACCTCATCTCACTCTTCAGAACACGATCGAATCCCAAAGAGGCGTCATCCCGTATCCCTCACCTTCCTCTCTCTCACTCGAATCGACGCCGGCGACACTCGAGCTGCTCCCGGTCTCGATCTGAACCACGCCAGCACCAGAGCAACGCCGAAGCTCCCACCCCTCTCTTCTACCCCCGACCTCTCTAACCCAATCGAACCCTCGCCACCGTGTTCTTCCCTTCGTCTCTGTGCAACCCGAGCCACGCCGCGAGCTCCCCGAGCTCCGACCACTCGCTGCCTGAAGAAACCCCATCATTCCGAGCTTGATGGGGCGAGATCCGTGGGAACGGTGACAACCGAGATCCCCCTCGCCAGAGATCCACTCACACTCAGTAGATCTGGGTCGAGGGAGGTAGTTGAGTCACGTTCCGGTCCTCAACGCCACGGTGACGGGTTCGCCAGAGGTCCTGACGCCTCTCCAGACACCAATCGTCCCTTCTCGAGCTACCCTGTCGCCGTCCGCCGCCGTGCCAGACGAAAACCTCGTCGGAGTCAAGCCCTAGACGCCTCTCGCTTTCCTCGTGCTCGAGCAGAACCAGTGCACGTGGGCCGGAAAGACGCCAGACCTGGAAACGGGCCTTGGGCCTGGATCCGCTCTCGTGTGGGCCTTGGGTCCAGGACAAGCCTCGGACCAGGCCAGCTCGGGTCTGGGCTTCGGGCTTGGACCGGGTCTGAGTCCGGGTCTGGACTCGGTTCAGGGTCCTGGACCGGGTTCGGACTCGGATCCGAGTCGGGCTCGGGTCAGATCTGGGTCAAAGTTTTTTTAAAATAATAATTTAATGTAAGTACTTAATAAATCAGATTTAAAATCGAACTTTTGGTCAACTGTTTGGACTTAATTAATAAATTAAGAACCGCTACGTCCCTTTTGTGTAAAACCAGGCCTTTACCCCGAGCACGGAGAAGATCGGAGTTGGCTAGGACGTCAGCAGCTAGGAGACGCAGCTATCGGCTCTTCAAGAGGTAGGGATTACCTCGAAACCGCTTTATTACGATTTTACTAGAATGCATGTAGGGAAACCTAATAAACCGGCTAAAGAACTAGTATGCATATAGGAAACGAACAACTATCGTAGACGTATCAAACTGCGAAGATTTACGATTTATGTCTTGGGAATTGTTGTGCTGGTAGATCGGGCCATGTCGCGCCCGTAGGACTTGTGTGCTGAGTGTATCTGTGTATGCATGTGATGCTTGAACGGTTAATAAATAACGAACACGAAAATGAGTAGAATTTACTAGAGAACGCATGATCAGTGATTTGAGTGTTTTTCCCTATTTTACTTGATATGTTTGATTGGGAATGTTAGGGATACCGGTTAAGCCGGTGGGGTAACCACGTGGAGAGTGGTATCGGTAAGTGATGGTATGTGCTTGTTGGCGGTGTTATTATTGAAACATGACTATGGTTGTGAACGTGATTGTGACTGTTTTGTGATAGTTGTATTGAGTGTGTCCGAGAGGGTGTCGGTAAGTGATGGTAAGTGCGGAATTATTGTGAGTGTAATTAAGGGACAAAGCCTATTATACTCGATGTTGCATGTTGTGACTATGCGTGGGAAAGTGTGCCGTGTTTGTGGAAATGTGAATCATTGTTTGTGATATGGTCGGGTGAGTAATAGATCGACGTGATTATGATTGTGCTTTTGGTTGTGATTGTGAGTGTGGTTGTGATTGTTCTGGTGATAATGATTATGAGTTGTGCCCGAAAGGTGTGTCGTACCTTCCGTTGCGCCGCCGGTAAAGTGTGAGAGACGTACTTCCGTAAGGTGAGTCGTACCTTCCGGGTGAGTGAACGGTAAAGTGTGAGGCTTGGTGTACGATGGTACACGAGAAAGGTGGTTTCCCTACCTTCCGACTGTGACTCGGTAAAACGATGTGTCCTGCGAAGAGGTGATTTCCCTACCTTCCGACTAGCACTCGGTAAAACGCTGTGTTGAGCACCGCGAGAGATGAGGCCGCGAAGAGGCGATTTCCCTGCCTTCCGTCGATCGGTAAAACGCTGTGTCCGCGATGAGGTCGACCGCCTATCCTGACTTTATGTTAGGGAAGTTGCGTACGGTGACGCCGGGCCGAGAGGGTTGCTCCCTAGACCGTGCGATGGCTACGGGCCGTTTCATTTTGAATTGCTTTGAATTGACCGAGTATTGTTGTGTTTTGACTTTGGGTGTTCTTCTTTGTTATGAGTTGCGTGTGACCGTGAATGACTCGATTTGTTTGTCTTTTGGTGAATTCATGTGTGTGGCTTCCATGTAAGTTAAAATGTCGTATTTGTGGTTGTCCTTAAGTCGTTTGTGTAGGGGCTTGGGATGTGGAATCTCGGGACAGTTTGTGGTCGGGTAAAGTGATGGTTGTTTAGGTTGGTTTTTATGTTCTCGATTGTCGCTTTCTCATTTTAGTCGTTAGAAAAGTTAGCTTAGAAACGTAATTGGTTGTCTAAACTGGATTATTCCCTTCGTTGTGTGCCTTAGTCGATTGGATGGTGTGGCTTGGATTGTTTATGATTTTACATGTGAGTGTCGTTGACTACGTGTTGGGGAATTGTGGTTGGGTTGTTCTGTGGTGTGGCCTCAGGGTAGGCGTTGTGTGGAATCGGTTTTGGTATAGTTGGACTTTGAGTATCCGAGTTTAAAGAGGGTCTAGGCTTTTACTTGGCTTAAATGTCGTATTATGTTAAAACCTTTATTATATTTTAAAGTATGGAACTGCATTTTGGTGACTTCAAGATAAGGTGGTTTGACGGTTTTCCCTATTGAGCGTCAAGCTCACCCCCCCTATTTTACCGTGTTTTCCTACAGGTAGTGGTCATGACTTGGAGTTGAGGACATCGCAGAGCATGGGGCTAGCGAGAGTCCGAGTCTATGCTTATTTATTATTTTCGTAGTGACGAACTGTTATTTCGGACTTATGTATTTTATTGAGCGTAGGACTCAGAAACTCTAACTCGTTGTTTTATGATTATTTATCTTTATCAGCTATTATTTGTCTTAAATTACTTTTAATTGAAATTCACTAAGTCGCGTCTCGGGTCCGGTCAATACCGGATTTGGGGCGTGACATTACTTTTCCGATAGCTGGTCGAAAGGGGAGCTGCCCTTCATCGCCAAAGAATGATCAACCTTTCTGATCCTTGTCGGAAGGCTAGCCAAAGAATGCTCAACTTTACCGATCTCTGTCGGAAAGCTAGCCAACGAATGGTCAACTTTACCGATCTCTGTCGGAAAGCTAGCCAACTACCACGCAACTTCCCCCGACCTCTGTCGGGCCCCCAACCTCAGACAACCACAATCACAATCACAACCAAAGTTCACAAACAGTAACAACACAAGTTTAACACCCCACATGCACTCATGGCCACCCAAGACACCAACAGTAAAACACGGGCTCAACAACCCCACGGGCACTCATGGCCACCCAAGACACACCAACAGTAAAATACGGGTTCAACAACCCCACGGGCACTCATGGCCACCCAAGACACCAACAGTAAAACACGGGTTCAACAACCCCACGGGCACTCATGGCCACCCAAGACATACCAACAGTAAAATACGGGTTCAACAACCCCACGGGCACTCATGGCCACCCAAGACATCAACAGTAAAACACGGGTTCAACAACCCCACGGGCACTCATGGCCACCCAAGACACCAACAATAAAATACGGGTTCAACACCCCACGGGCACTCATGGCCACCCACAAACAATACAATCAACCTCCGGGCATAACCAAATGCCTCCAGTATTTCTAATATCAATACGTTCACTGCTCCTACGACACTACTAAGTGTCACATGCATTGCTATTGTTCGATACGTTCCCGTATCATACGACACCACCCGGTGTCGCCTGCCTTTCGATTGTTCGATAAACTTACTTAACCCACAACACCCAAGTGTCACTTGCATTTCTACTGTTAACTTTCCCTAGTCAGGGCCGAGATCCGGCTACTTTTCCCTACCTCGTACGCTTTCCCAAAAGTTCCCAACCAAGCTCCGGCGTGCTCACGATCACTCGCCTAGCTTTCCCTTTCCGCGGTCCTCGACACGGTCTAACAAGACCACAATTAAAACACTTTTTAAGTTTGCAGACAAAGCTAAATTTTAATGAACTTGACGCCCAAACTCAACCCCGACAATGTCGATCACTCCCAAACTTCCCAATTACTCGACATTGTCAATAATGGGCCCGGAAAGGCCCGTTTCGTCCGACTCGGCGAATCTGCCCGGGATTGGAAAACGTCATTCCGGGGCTCCGAAAATTCCCGTTTTCAGTTCTACGATCTTAGAATAATTCAAGGGTTCCAACGCAATCGACGGAATCAATTTCCGACTTCCGAGAAATTTAATTCACGTTTAAAGTTTCTAAACCCGTCATTTACAACTTTTACAATTTAATTCCAAAATTCGTTCTGGGTGTGGATTAACGACTTGGGGATCGTCCTAAACCACCCGAACACGAAAACCCGATCACGTGGGCCCCACCCGATCATCAAGACCCGTGGGTGGCTGGGCCGGTTTTGGGCCGGTTCACCACCATGGTGGCCGGCCCTAGCTCTGGCCAGCCACCCCCCAACTCCGGCAGCCACCATCCACGGTGGCCGGAGCTCCCCCGAGCCTCCGGTCACCGGAAAACGTTCATCTTTCGCTCAAAAACGCCTCCAACGAATCCCACACCTCAACTCATCCATAGTCTACTTGTTTTAACCCAAACCCTAAACTTTAAACGTACCAAAACGAAAATCGAAAGGGTACTCACCGTAGGGAATGACGGTGGGAGCTCGATTCCCTGATCGTTGAGACGATCCACTGGTTGGATCGTCGGGAAATAGCAAAACCCCAACACTTTTCTCTTCTCTTTTCCCTTTTCTCCTTCTCTTTCTTCTCTCCACTTTCTCTCTCTACTTTCTCCTTTTTTTGTTAATGGCCGAACATCACCACACAACCATACCTTATATTTTGTTTTAAAAACCAAACCTATCTCTTAATTACAAAACTACCAACCATGTCTTCCTTTGTTTTGTTCAAAATTTACCTAACACCACCACTTGTATGACATGTGGCAAGTGGGTCCCACCCCGTTTGGAAAATATCTTCTAGATATTTATCGGTCAGATTCGTGAAATTCGGCCGTCTCGGGCCCCGAACGGGCCCATTTTCCAAGAAATTACGAAACTTCACGAGCTACAAGGAAACGGTTCAACTAAGACCGCTGTAACGACGGCTAAGCTTTTTGGATCCAAAACGGATCTCGAACGGACCAAAACGTCGCTCGGTTGACTTTTCCGGCAAAAAGTCAATCTTTCCCAAATTGGTCAAAAAGTTGCCTTGAGTCCCCCAGAACTCACTTTGGTCGATATCGGGGTCAACTTAAGTCCGGTATGACCCTCGGGGTCAAATTTAGGTTCATTTAGGTGTCTGTACAAAATTTTTAAATTTTCCTGTTTTTCGCCGATTTGACCAGCGTTGACCGGGAGCGGTTCTTACAATAATGATCAAACATCTCATATAATGTGTCATTCACACTCAAATTGAGGGCAGATGCACCATGTTCATCATACATACACTCAATACCATACTTAACAACTTGCAACTTATTCCTAGGATCAAAAACAGATGCCAAGAGCATCTCCAATGGTTTGACACTAGGTAGTGTCAATGAGCAGTGTCAGGAAGTGTTTTTTTGCTTCTTGACACTACTTCCTGACACTGCTCCTCCAATGGTATGACACTACTAGTGTCAAGAGCCATGTTAATACAGTTTCAATAATTAAAAAAGCACCTAAATTTAATCACTACTTTTATTTAAACCCACAAACACATTACATAATATTTAAAATCTAGTGCATATTCGATAATGTAAAACACAATAATTTAAAATAAGATAGTTAACCTAATTCCTAATGGTGCGAATGTGTAAACGCCACTTCACATCGTCTTTGAGCATCTCCCACACATGATGTTTTGTCCACTGCCCGCGTTGGCCTTCATAACAACTCACGGTCGCAGCATAGATTTCGTCATCGGTTGCGCCTTTCCTACACTTGTTCAGACGCTTCCGGTAAATAACATCAAACCACTTGCACTTCTTGCTCATTTTTTGGAAGTGATCCTTCATTTGCTTCTCCGTCCGTTATGGCCACTCCTCATTCCCGGTTTCAATGAAAGCAAGGTATAGTTGATGCCAATACTTGCCTCGTGCTCATAAAAGGTGAGTCAATTCACCACCAAATGGATCTCCTCCTCTAGGGACCATAGAGGCCCGGTTGCCCAAGAAGAAGAAGATCCCGCCATATCAAATTGAGAGAGAGTTTGAGAGAGGTGTGAGAAATTGAGGGAGGGTTGAGGGGTATTTATAGGATGGGAGGGTGAGGGGTCGGCGTGGCTACCACGACCCCTAAGGTTACTATTTCGAAATAGTAACCGTGCACGACCACCGAGGCCCCGAGAATCCGATAAAAAAATATATTTTTTAAATTTTTCGTTATTAATTAGAATAAAACCCAAACTACATAAAAAACAACTAGATTAGTATTTTTATTACATAGATTAAAAACTAAAGCTAAATTGAAGTCTTGCCTAACCCAACGACTCCAAACGCCTCCTGAGGCTTTGAATGAGAGCGGCACGAGCCGCCTTTTCCTCCGCGGACATGTTGGTGGTGTCTTGGCGAATAACTTTGGTCAACATGTCCACGACCTGCGCCTGCATCTTGAATTTGGTATCGGCGAGATTTTGTTTCTTATCGCTAATGTCGTGGAGGAAATGTAGTTGCTCGGGAGGTACCACTACCGCCGGTTGGGGGGGGGGGGGTCCATTTGTTTGCCTTTTCCTCGAGCCTTGGCCTTGGCTCTCTTCTGGCCGATCGGACGCTCCTCGGTTGCAAACGAGTTCAACTCGTGGTCGCACCCGTCTCCCGAAGTGTAGGTGCGAGACTCGTCCATCCTTGTCTGCTTGCTTGTTTCACTTTTGTCGTCGAGGTTGAGGTCGAGGTCGGGGATGTCACATTCTGGAACCTTCTTGGTCGAAAACTTTGGTTGCCTCCTCACGATGAGGCACATATGCTTGAGGTTGAACTCGTGCTTTTCCTCCTTCCTGTACACCTCTTCAACACCTGCCATGACGTCAGCCTCGTTCCTCCCGCTTGTGAGAGCATTCTCGAAGTTGGTGTACTTCTCCTCAAACTTGGTGATTCTTCCTTTGCACTTATGCCAATGGTCCTTGCAAGCCATCCACGCCCTAGGTGGGTCGTCTGCCGGTCTCATCGGCTCGAACTCGGCATGTACTTTTTTCCAGTACATGTCATTCTTCTGGTTTTTCCCGTTGATGGGGTCTAGGGAATTGTTGAGCCACGCACTGGCCAATCTTGTCTCCTCCCCGATGGACCACTTCGGCCGTAGAGCTGCTCTCGTGCCCGATGTAGATGCAACCTTCTTCCCCTTCCTCCTCGATTGCGTCGGAGCGGATTGACAAGGTTGAGTGGCCGGAACAAATTGGGAAGGTTGAGAAGGTTGCATGTTCGGCACTTGCCATTGGGAGTGGGTGGTCGGGGTGTATAGAGGAAGCGGCGATGATTGGCTCGCGTTGAGGAAGTCGGTGAATGTCGAGTAAGTGGCCATGACGTTGTCTTCGGTGTGTTGAGAATCGGCATCTTCACCGTCCAACGACTCGCATACGAACTGGAGGGCTTGATTCGCATCCATTGTGAATATATGGGAAAAAACAAGAGAATTTGGAGAGGAATAGAGGAGATGGAGCTTGAAACAAGTGCTGAGGGGGTGAATTTTGGCTTGGGTGGATCTGAATTTATAGAAAAATATAGGGTTTTTGGGAGTGGTTGCCGACACGTGTCGCCTGCGCAATGGCCAACCGACTAGCCGTTGGCGCCTGGCACGACGCGTCGCGTCGTTGTAGGAATCAGGGACGATTGACAGGCACGCCCCCCTTGGCACGACCGCGTGACACGCCGAGCCGTGCCAGTGAGTCGTCTCAAAGTCGTCTCAGCGCCTCCAACGACCCCCTGACACGACGCGTTGGAGGTGCTCTAAAAAGACGAGCACTAATTTTGGACAAATCTGTCCAATACTTATCAAATTTCAAGTTCATCTTTTTAGTTACGAAAATCAAATGATGATCATTTCCAGCCATTAGACCCTTTTTAATTAACTGTAAAGTGTCATTCATTTCCTAAAAAAACATATTAGATGTAATATATGAAGAACTGGACACTCTACAAGTTAAGTTATAAAAGTGTTTGAGAAATGAAAGAAAAGACATGACAATGGCCCAATCATGATCACATAAAATGCCTAGAAGCTCTTTTTATCCCTTATTAAGAGTCTTTGACATTTCTTTCCTAAAAGTCTCATCCTCACAATCATATTTCTCAAAGGCAACCTCTAACTTAACAGCAGAATGTCGCATAAGCTATGTAGAATTCCATCTAGTACACACATCAATAGTCAATAAAACTTTTGTGTCTAGTCTACAATCTTCACACATGTCCTAAACCTAGACAACCTAGATGGGGAGCTCCTTATAAATTTCACAGCAACCCCAATTCTATCAATAGAGGGTAGGAACTGACCAAGTCCATCGCTCACAATAGCGAGACTGTCCGACGAGGGGAGGAACCGCGGCAATACCAGCGACTAGCCGGACAGGCCAGGGCTCGGGGTCAAGGGCTGACGAGATCAGCTGTTACCGATGCGGACGGGCCGGTCACACTATGGCATGGTGCCGAGAGCAGTTGGGGGAGACATCAGTGCAGCGACCGCAGCAGTCGCAGACAGTACAGTCGCCCAGAGGTCGCCCTCGACAGAGTCAGCAGCCGAGATCATCAGGGTCGTCTACGAGCGCACCGATTCCGAGACAGCAGCAGAGTCACGGGTATTCAGCGGCCAGTGCGCCGAGTCAGAGGCAGCAGGCCTCGCAGGGGAGAGTATATGCAGTCACCGACTCCAGAGCCCCAGGACCTAGCACGTACCGTGAGACCATCCAGGGTACGTGTTTATTGTATCATTTATGGGCTTTATTCCTGTTTAATACCGGGGCATCGCACTCTTTTATTTCGTCGGGTTGTGCTGAGAGGTTGGGGTTGAGCTTAGAGCTGTTGAGTCCACCCCTATGCCTGGACACCCCAGTTGGGAGTGGTGCATCGTTGACTAGAGTATGTCGTGCCTGCGAGATTAGAGTCGCAGATTGTCCTTGCCTTGGTGATCTTCTCGTGTTGGGGATGACTACCTTTGATGTGATTTTGGGTATGGATTGGCTGTCGAGGTACCGAGCCAACATCGATTGCTATAGACGACGAGTGACAGTGACAGTGGGCGGTACGAAGGTGACGTGCGTGCTGGGGAGTAAGAGTGGGGTCCTCCTGTCGACGTTGTCCGCAGAGGAGGAAGTACCGGCTGTGCAGAGCCGAGAGTTACCGAGAGTGGTATGCGAGTTCCCCGAGGTCTTTCCTGAGGAGTTGAGCGGGCTGCCACCGATTCGTGAGGTGGAGTTCGGGATTGACCTAGTGCCGGGAACGGCGGCGATATCGATGGCGCCTTACAGGTTTGCGCCGGCAGAGTTGACTGAGCTGAAGCGTCAACTGGAGGAGCTTCAGCAGAAGGGGTTTATCCGTCCGAGTGCATCGCCGTGGGGAGCACCAGCACTCTTCGTGAAGAAGAAGAGTGGAGAGCTACGGATGTGTATAGATTACCGGAAGCTGAACCGGGTTACGGTGAAGAACCGGTACCCGATGCCGAGGATCGATGACTTGTTTGACCAGTTGAGAGGGGCGACTCACTTCTCGAAGATCGATCTGCGATCCGGTTATTATCAGTTACGAGTCCGTGAGGGGGACGTCGCAAAGACTGCATTCCGGACACGCTATGGGCATTACGAGTTCCTGGTGATGCCATTCGGACTGACGAACGCGCCAGCAGCGTTCATGGACCTGATGAACAACATCTTCCGGCCGTACCTGGATCAGTTTGTGGTGGTGTTCGTGGACGACATCCTGATATATTCGCAGAACGAGGCGGCGCATAAGGCACATCTGAGGGTTGTTCTGACCCTACTGCGCAAGCATCAGCTATATGCCAACCGGGAGAAGTGCGAGTTCTGGCTCTCTGAGGTGAGGTTCCTCGTCCACATCGTATCCCGTGACGGTATCCTAGTCGATCCGTCGAAGATCGACGCGGTCTCGAAGTGGGCACGGCCCACGAGTGTTTTCGAGATCCACAGCTTTCTGGGATTGGCAGGCTACTATAGGCGATTTGTCCATGATTTTGCACGACTAGCCGCACCGATGACTCTGTTAACGCGCAAGGGTGTTGGGTTCGTGTGGACAGATGACTATGAGCGTGCGTTCGCGGAGTTGAAGACTCGACTGACTACAGCTCCAGTGTTAGTGGTGCCCGAGCGAGGGATTGGCTATGATGTTTACTGCGATGCATCCGGAGAGGGACTGGGTTGCGTGCTGATGCAGTCGGGAAGAGTTGTGTCTTATGGCTCCAGGCAGTTGAAGATACACGAGCGCAATTATCCTACCCACGACTTGGAGCTAGCAGCAGTCGTGTTTGCGCTAAAGAGCTGGCGATATTATCTGTACGGCGAGGGGTTTCAGGTGTTCTCGGATCACTAGAGCCTCAAGTACATATTTTCCCAGCGAGACCTGAACATGCGTCAGCGACAGTGGATGGAACTACTCGAGGAATACGACTTCGAGCTACACTACCACCCAGGCAAGGCGAACGTTGTCGCCGACGCCTTGAGTAGGAAGTCGGCTCCGAGCCTCGCCAGCATATCTGTCCGAGAGTGGGGCATGATGGGGGAGCTGAGCACATTCGGGCTTGAGCTAGAGGAGGTTACTGGCGGTGTTTCCATGTGCTCCCTAGTGGCTCAGCCCTCACTGCTTGCCCAAGTGTTGGAGGCGCAGAGGGAGGACGTCGAAGCATCAGAGATCCGCGAGAGAGTCGTCAGGGGTGACGAGGTGGTGGGCTGGCAGGACAGTACTGATTGGGGACTACGGTACCGCGGGGGGCTGTTCGTACCAGTTAACTGTAGAGACGCCGTGTTACGAGAGGCACACCATTCGCGTCTCGTAGTGCATCCGGGGGGCACCAAGATGTACCGTGACCTCAGGAGGCACTACTGGTGGCGCGGCATGAGGAGAGCAGTCGCAGAGTTTGTGTCGAGATGCCTTGTCTATCAGCAGGTGAAGGCAGAGCATCAGCGTCCCGCGGGATTGTTACAGCCACTACCGATTGCTCAGTGGAAGTGGGAGCACATTACGATGGATTTCGTGTGTGGACTACCGAGATCGCCCAAGGGAAACGACGCCGTGTGGGTGGTAGTCGACCGGTTGACAGACCCGGTCGACAAGTTGAGCAGTCTGTATATCCAGGAGATAGTGCGCCTCCACGGGGTCCCGGTGTCGATAGTGTCTGACAGGGATCCCCGCTTCACGTCCAGGTTCTGGCCGAGTCTGCAGAAAGCACTGGGGACAGAGGTCCTACTCAGCACAGCACATCATCCTCAAACAGACGGTCAGTCTGAGCGTACCATTCAGATCTTGGAGGACATGCTGCGAGCATGTGTGCTGGATTTCAGGGGATCTTGGGAGACCCACCTGCCATTGGCCGAGTTCGCCTACAACAACAGCTTCCAGGCCAGTATCGGGATGGCACCGTTCGAAGCATTGTATGGTAGGCCGTGTCGGTCACCAGTATGCTGGGCAGAGGTGGGGGACAAGAGTCTGCTGGGGCCAGATCTTGTTAGAGAGACGACGGAGAAGATCGCATTGATCCGCGATCGGTTGAGGACCGCGCAGAGCCGGCAGAAGAGTTATGCAAACAGGCGACGTCGACCTCTTGAGTTTGCAGTCGGGGATCACGTGTTCTTGAAGGTGAGCCCGAGGAAGGGGCTGGTGCGGTTCAGGCGCAGCGGGGGAAAGTTGGCTCCGAGGTACATAGGCCCGTTCCAGATCTTAGACAGAGTGGGAGCCGTGGCTTATCGTCTGGCGTTGCCACCGCAGCTTGGGAGAGTACATAACGTCTTCCACGTATCCCAGTTGCGGCAGTACAACGCAGACCCCTCTCACGTCATCGAATGGACTGATATCGAGGTGGCTGATGATGTCTCCTATGAGGAGCAGCCGGTTCGAATCATGGACACTCGGCAGCAGATTCTGCGGGGAGGCAAGATTATCCGCTTGGTCCGAGTGCAGTGGAAGCATCACGGAGCTGAGTCGACGTGGGAACGCGAGGACGAGGTTCGCGCGAAGTATCCCGGCCTGTTCGACTCCCGAGGTACGTCTGTTTTAAATTTCGCGGACGAAATTCCTTTAAGGGGGGTAGACTGTAATAACCACTTCTGGTCAACGTCAGTCAAACCTGCGAAAAACAGGAAAATTTAAAAAATTTAAGACAGACACTTAACTTAACTTAAATTGACCCCGAGGGTCATGCCGGACTTAAGTTGACCCCGTTATCGACTAAAATGAGTTACGGGGGACTCAGGGCAACTTTCTGGTCAATTTGGGAAAGATTGATTCTTCGCTGGAAAAGTCACCCGAGCGACGTTTTGGTCCATTCGAGGACCGTTTTGGACCCGAAAAGCTTAGCCGTCGTCGTAGCGGTCTTAGTTGGGCCGTTTCCTTGAAGCCCGTCCAGTTCAAAAATTTATTGGGAAAAGTGCCCGTTCGGGGCCCGAAACGTCCGTTTTTCGCGAATCTGATTGGAAAATATCAACTAGATATTTTCCAAAAGGTGTGGGACCCACCTTGACACATGTCCTAAATGTGGTGGTGTTAGTTTTGGGGGGAAAATGGGTGGTTGTGGTGTGTTGGCCGAACATGGGTAAAAGGGGGGAGTTTTTGGAGTTAGTTGTTAGTTTTAATTAAATTAGAAAGAAGAAGAGAGGTTTTAGAGAGAGAAGAAGAAGGAGAAGAAGAGAGAAGAAAGGAAGTGGAGTTAGGGTTTGATTTTCAACCCTTGGATCGATTCGAAGCAAGGAGCAAATCTCTTCCCCTCGTCTTCCTCTCGAGTAAGCACTAACCCGATTCTCGTTTCGTTTATTTTCTTGAAAGCTAGGGTTTGAGTTTTAAACTAATACTTAGGGTTGTGTAGAGTTTGGGAGGTGTTGGAGACGTTTTAGAGGTGTTTGGGGGTGTAAGGGCACGTTTTCCAGTGACCGGAGGCTCGGGAGGAGCTCCGGCCACCGTGGGTGGTGGCCGGCCGGCCATGTGGTGGCTGGCCGGAGGTGGCAGCAGCCACCACTTGGTGGCCGAGCCCCTCCCTCAAACCCTAGGGCATGGCCAAGCCCTTTGGGTGGGGCCCACGTGCTCGGTTGTTCGTGTTTTAATTACTCGGGTAGTTTAAAACGTTCCCCGGACCACTTTTTCCTAATCGAATCGAAATTTGGAATTAATTTGGAGAAGTTGTAATTAACGGGTTTTGGGAAACTTTAAAAGTTAATTAATTGACTTAGAAGTCGGAATTCAATTCCGTCAAGTGCGTTGGGTTCCTTGAAATATTCTAAGACCGTAGAAACGAAAACGGGGGCTTTTGGAGCCCCGGAAGGCAATTAACCAAAACCGGGCAGATTCGCCATGTCGGGCGAATCTGGCCCTTACGGGTCCCTTATCGGCAATATCGAGTAATTGGGAAGTTTGGGAGTGATCGGCATTGTCGGGGTTACGTTTGGGCGTTAAGTTTATTAATTTTCGGTTTATTCGTACTAGTTTAAAAGTATTTTGAATTTGTGTTCTTTTAGATCGTGCTACGGACCGAGGCAAAGGGAAGCTCGGCGAGTGAGTGGGTGTACTTCGGGTGTTGTTGGAGCGCTTTTGGATTTATCTACGAGGTAGGGAAAAGTAGCCGGATCTCGGCCCTGATTAGGGAAAGTTAATAGTAGAATTGCATGTGACACCGGGGTGTCGTGGGTTGAGTAGATTTATTTAATTATTAGAAAAGCATGATACGGGATTGTAGCGTTTAAGAGAAAAGCATGTGACACTTAGTAGTGTCGTAGGAACAGAGAACTTAGCGATAATTGAATTACTGGAGGCATATGACCATGCCCGGAGGTTGTTTGTGAAACTAGTGATTTTAGGACCGTTGGAGGCATCGAGTATGCCGGAGGTTGGCGTGCGTTTTATTTAAATTGTTGAGTTTGGGTGGCCTTGAGAGCCCGTATTTAATTGTTGAGTTTGGGTGGCCTTGAGAGCCCGTATTTAATTGTTAAGTTTGGGTGGGCTTGAGAGCCCGTATTTAATTGTTGACTTTGGGTGGCCTTGAGAGCCCGTATTTAATTGTTGAGTTTGGGTGGCCTTGAGAGCCCGTGTTATTTATTGTTGAGTCTGGGTGGCCATGAGAGCCGTGTATTTAATTTGGTGTCTTGAGTGGCAGTGAGTTCCCGTGGGGTTGTTGAACCCGAGTCTTGACTGTTGAAGTGTCTTGAGTGGCAGCGAGTGCCCGTGAGGTTGTTGAACCCGAGTCTTGACTGTTGAGGTGTCTTGAGTGGTCTTGAGTGCCTGTGTGATTGAACTTGTCTGTGATTGTGATTGTGGTTACCTGGGGTGGTGAGTTCTAAAGGTCGACAGCCTGATCCGACTTAGTGTCGATGAATTGCGAGTTCTAAAGGTCGACAGCCTGATCCGACTTAGTGTCGATGAATTGCGAGTTTGAAAGGTCGACAGCCTGATCCGACTTCGTGTCGAGGAATTGTGATAGGTCGAACCCTGACCTGATTGAGATTGGTTACTGAGCAGCTGGTGTGCGATCCTTTGTGATCTTGTTTGGTGTTGTGTAGTCTTTTTGTCGTGTCCTTGAGGAGGTCGTCGATAGTTGTGTCGGGTTTACACTGTTTTTATCGAGTGTCGAGTCTGTTGAGGAAGGTGACGGGTTGTGGGTCAGTTGAGTATTTGAGTTGGGGACTGTAGTCCCGGTGTTGGGTTTGGTTTTAGTGTTACTGGCTTTTTCTGCTAATTATGCCATAGTCAGTCTGTTATCCGTGGAGGTGAGCGAACGCTCACCCCTAGCTGCTTTTCCTACAAGTACTGATCACCGGACGGACTAGGTTAGCTCTTGAAGTTCATGGAGCTTGGAGTGGAGTCTGGTCTTTACTTTCTGTCGAGTCTAGTGACGGATGTGGTACCTTGTCCATTTGTTGGGGGCGTTTTTGTATTGTAAATACTATTATTATTTTGAGAAGTAAATGGAAATGTCAGAGCTTTTATTCAAACAGGTTCAAGTATTTATGTTTTAAAATGTTCGCGTCCCGAGTTCGGTTCTCTGAAATTGGGGCGTGACATATACGGTTAGTAGAACAAACGAAATGATTTATGGAATAAAAAAAATCTAACCCTCTTATACATATCGTGGGAACTCGAATCAACTTCGTTGAGAGGGAAAGGATGACGGATCTGTACGCTGGTTGTGACGGTGGACCGGTGGATAAGAAAGAAGGGGCGGCAGAGAAGAAGTGGTGTGTGGTGTGGTGGAGCCGTGGAGGTGGAGAAGAAGGGAGGATCGGCAGAGAAGAAGTGGTGTGTGGTGTGTGATGTGGTGGAAGCGTGGAGTCGTGGAGGTGGAGAAGAAGGGGGCGGCAGAGAAGAAGGTTAGGGTTTCTGAAGAGAGAGGGGAGTTGTGTTGTGTGTGTTTCGTGTGAGGTGTTGTGGTGTGTGGTAAACGGAGAGATAAGGTTAAGTGGGTGGGATAGATCCGTTGGAGAGATAAGGATGAGTGTGTGGATGCTGATGAAACACATGAGAAGATCTTGTCCATTCATTTGAAAAAATCAATTAAGATCTACGGTTAATATTGAACAACATATTTTGTTATATTTTATATCAAACAGTTCAGGGCGGGTCGGATGACCTGCGTGTTACAACTACCCAACCCGAGACCGCCCACATAAACGCGGATATGAATACTTTTAACCCATACCTGATCCATAACCCGACGGATGAGTCACGATCGGATCGCGGGTCAGGCGAAAACACGGGCGGGTCTCGGGTTTTTTGCACAGCCCTAGGTGGCACGATATACAAAGAAGATAGATAGTTGTGGTGGTAGTTAAAAAGTTGAAGAAAAAATAGGAGGAAGAAAGGAAAATCTGGGGTCCGGAAGTGGTAATAGCTAAAGGTTGATAAAAAAGTTAAAAGAATAGTTTAAAGACTACGTAAGGTAGTTTAGAGTTATGGGAAATGTAATTTAGGCATGTCTGGAAATTAATGAAAAACACCCGTTAATGTTTTGGATTTCAAGTCATAAACAACGAGAATTATTGGAAATTAACAAAAATCAACAATTTTTGATGATAAGTAAAAAATGTAAATAAAAAATGCGAGCACAGTACGTTTACATTAGAAAAGGTCAACAATTTTGGTTTTAATTTTGAGGGAAAATTACACATAACCTCCCTTAGAATTGGCTTATTTTCAGATACCCCCTTAACTATTTTTTTTTCATTTAACCCCCTTAACTTTATTTTTTCAGTTTAGTCCAACGCCGTTAACTTTCCATCCAAAAGATGTAAAAAGATAAAACTACCCCTCCATAACCATCTAATTTTCAAATACATGTCATTGTTCTGTAAAACCTGATTTTCAAATCAATTTAATTAGTTTATAAATATCTGATTTTTATTTTAAAATTTTAATTAATTTTTTGTTTTTATGTGTTTATTTAATTTATTTATTTTCACAAAATATACTTATTAATATTATTTTCTTTATTATTATTTTTCAGAAATTCCTTATATATTAATTTTTCATTTAAATTATTTTGTCAATAATTTTTTGAAAATTGTAACTATTTTTTAAAATTCATTATTTTTTTCCAGTAATTCTTTTTTAACTTATTATTATCAGTTAATTAATTAATTATATTTTTAATTTATTAATTAATTAAGTATGTTTTAATCGGAACAATTGCACAGATGCAACAATTTCAGAATCAAATTCAAACCAGTATACCATCAATTCCAAAATATAAAACAAACCAATATACAACCAATTCCAAAATCAAATTCAAACTAATATACAACCATTCTGTGAATGTCTCCTACATCTTTATTGTTGATTTAGAGAAATTTAAGATGAAAAATGAAAAAAAAATACAGAATCAAATCCACAGATCCACGAGGCTGAAAGAGAAGGAAGGTAGACCAAGGAACCAGACTCGTCACCGAACCAGACCAAGGAAGGTCTGACGATCTACTGCCGCCGCTTCTTCCAAGGCGGCCGCCAAAGGTTCCGGCGCCGGTATGTTGCCGGAGACTCGACAGGAACTCCGAAACACGTGGTTGTGGAGGGTGGAGACGGAGCAAGGAGAGACGAGGTTGTGGATGGAGGAGATGGAGCAAGAGGGGGCGAGCATCTGAAGGAGGTGGGTGTTGGGGATGAGAACCAGAGAAGGAGGTGGTTGTTGGGGATGAGAACTAGGGAAGAGATGTGCGAAGTGGTGAATATAAAAGGAAGTGGGGTATTTAGGTTTTGTGTAATAAAGAAAGTGTAAGTTAGGTTTGTAAGACAAAAAAAAGGGTAATGTGGGTATTTTTGAAAAAAAGTAATGGCACATGTTTTGTACATGTCATTTTCTGTCTAAAAATGGACGGAAAATGACTAAAGTGAAAAGATTTTAAAGTTAAGGGGGTTTTATGAAAAAAATAGTTAAAGGGGGAATCTGAAACTAAACAAATTCTAAGGGAGGTTATGTATAATTTTCCCTAATTTTGATCCTTTCTCGTAAATAATTCAACATTAATCAATCTAATAGATATTTAAAAAAATACATTTTCTCAAATTGATTTTGATTTTTGTAAAGGGTAACACTAAGAACTAACTATTGTAAGTGTATTGTTCAACCACTAACTTAAACTAGTTAGTCGATCAAATTAACACAATAGACTTAAGGTAATTGGTAAAAAGTAACATTTTCGTTAGAAATGACAAAATTGTTAGAAAAAACTCCAAAAAATTGATTATCATATCATATGACTATTTTAACTCAAAAACTAACTGTAAACTTGTTAGAATTTTGGGATTTTTAAACGTTTTCCATCACTTTTAATGAAAAATCTTAGTTTGCGTGAATTTACTAATCAACTTATCTATAAATAATTTTTTATTTCAATAGTCAAATAATAATTTGTTCTTGGAGTTTTTACTTTTCGTAACCTAAAACTGTGTTGAAGTTGAAGTGATTTGGGTCGGGTCCTGTAGTCATTATACTTGATACTTCTCCAGCTCTCCCGAGAGCATCGCATAAAAACCTGACTCAACAATGGCGACTCAGTCCCTCACTCGTCTCCTCTCCAAGCCCAAATCCGTGACCTCCCTCCTCTCCCGCCGTTTCTCTGGCTCCGCCGCCGCCGCAACCACCACCTCCACCTCCCCCGCCGTCGCTCGCTCTCGCCTCTTCCTCCCTCCCCTCTCATCCGCAACCCCCTCCTTCAATCTCCGACGCCTCTCGTTCCGTGGCTTGTCCGTTGATGCCGCAACCCCCGCCCCCGCTGCTGAAGGGGAGAAGACTAAGGAGGAGAAGCCTAAGGAGGAGAAGGACCCAGAAATCTATCTCGATGGGTGCGATTTTCAGCATTGGTTTGTGATCATGGATAAGCCCAAGGGAGATCCTTCCAGGGATGAGATCATCGACAGCTATGTGAAGACTTTAGCTGAGATTGTTGGAAGGTAATGCTTTTATGTGTTTTTATATCACCAATTGCTATTTATGTGGAGACCTTTGTTAGTTGTTTTCTTCCGACTTACAGATTTTCTGTTTGGTTATTAGAAATGTGAAGGAGGAGAAATCATTTTCCTGTCTCATTATGTGATATAATATTTGGATGATCTGTTGATTTTACTACATTTGTTGATGGTTTTATGGTTGTAATGCATGGTGAAGTATGTTGATTATAGCAATTCTATCTGGGGTTTTCACATTTCTGTGTTTTAAGGATAAAAAATGTTGTCTTTGAACATTGTGTGAGAGGTTGTTCATAGAAACTGAAATGGCTAAGAATGATTTCTCGAGGTTCTGTCTGTGAAGTTTGAGTGTTATATTTGTTGATTTTATTTTCGGGATGGATTTATAGGAACGTATAGCTGTGAAAACCCATCCCAGCTTAGTAGTTTGCTCTGTGCTAATAATTGGGTGCAAGCTTGTACTCATGTTCAAATACTGAATCTTTGTGCTTTTAAGGTCATTTGCACATCCTAACCGTGCTCCACCTTTTGTGACAGATCCTAACACAAAGGTGGTATTTTGTTACAAAAAGTAACATAAAGGTGGTATTTTGTTACAAAAAGTAGCATAAGGTGGTATTTTGTTACAAAAAGTAGCATAAGGTGGTATTTTTTTTACAAATCCTAGCCCCCTTTTTCATAATTATTTTACACGTGATTGGTACTTTTTGTAAACGTGTACCATCTTTGTGTTAGGATCTGTCACAAAAGGTGTAGCACGGTTAGGATGTGCAAATGACCTTTCCGACTGGGCTAGGAATCAACGTTATCCCTGGAAAGATCAGTTTATTGATGGCTTTGAGAGATTTTGGCTGTTCAGATGCGGGCTTCACTCTAGCCCCTTCCTTAAATTGTTTTTAACTCTGGAATTTTGAAATGGCACAAGTGTGTGTCTCTAAGAGCTTTAAATAGCCCTGAAGCCAAGTCAGTTGCAAAATCACTTGTGGATTTTGATATTTTGTTTGATGTATTATATGCACTATATGTTTTTACAGCGAAGAAGAGGCAAGGAAGAAGATATATTCAGTCTCAACTAAATGCTACTATGGATTTAGCTTTGTTGGGGATAGAGCCCTTTCGGAGAAGATCAATGGTACATATGCTCTTTTATTTTGATCAGCCAATAGTATATATGCTCTTGATTGTTTTCTTTTTTCCTTTGCTTTATAATGGGAAGTGCACATTATGTACTCATATAATTACTTCTTCTCAGAGTTACCGAATGTCCATTTTGCTGTTCCCGATTCATATTTGGATGCCAAGAACAAAGATTATGGAGGTAAGGAACTCTTGCTTCATGATTGTTTTTGTGCCTTCATTCTCTTTTCTTATGAGTGCTTCAACAGAGTGATTCGTTTTCATATAATTTTCAAAATTGAACCACATGCGACAAGATTTGATCTCCAAACCTAGAAATGGCATTCACAACATATGCTTGATTCGAGAAGTTTAGCTACTGATTTTTGAACCAACTAATGTTCGAAGGCCAAATCTATGTAAACTTTCTGGATTTCTCTAAAGGGGTAATTGCAAAAAAGGACCCTGAGGTCTTCACTTTTTTGCAACTTGTAGCCCTCCTCGTTGCTAATTGCAAAAAGTACCCTAACTTGTCTTTTTGTTGCAATTTGTATGAAAAAAATGATGATTTTATCCTTAGAATTTATATTTAAAAATAATAAGTAAAAAACAAAATTGCACATTTTCGTATCCTTTAATTTTCTTCCTTCTTGTACCATACAAAGAGTAAGAAATTTAAGGGATATGGGAATTTAGATTTTTTGTTCTTTAATTATTAGCTTTCAAATTTAAATCTACTAGGGTAAAATTGTCATTTCGAAACAAATTTATACAAAGTGCAAAAAGAAGACCGGTACATGTCACTTTACAAATCGCAAAAAGTGAATACCTCGGGTATACTTTTTTGCAATTGTCCCTTGTTTAAATTTACAAGCAACAAGGTAACCGAGACTATTTGTTTTAACATTTTGCAGGCGAGCCTTTTATTGACGGGAAAGCTGTTCCATATGATTCCAAGTACCATAAAGACTGGTTGAGGAACAACAGTCAGCAAGCAAAGAGTCAAGCCACCAACAGAACTCCCCGTCGCGATTTTAACCAACCAAGGAGCAACAACCAAAGTGGTGGGAGAAGTGGACAGCCCAAACCAAGCTACTAAGTAGTAGTAGAGCAGGAAGAAGAGTCCATGGAAAATTGAGCTTTAGCAATATTTAGAACTGCATAATAGTGTAGCTCAATGCACTTTCTCCTGTCAGGCTTATATATTTATACAAGAAAACTAATATGGCTTCCATGGTCATACAATATCTTAGTCATTTGGTTCTAGGGTCTACTATAGAAATAAATAACTCCTTCTCTATCTTCATTTTATTACTTGTTCTAGGGCTGTTTTTATTCAACTTCTCTGCAATTTTAACCCTTGACTTGGTCATCAATTATAGAAAATTGCCTTTCTTTCCTTACTCCATTGGAGATGATTAAGTTCATTCTATAGTATAACACAGGTCTGCCATTTTTTATTTATATTTTGATCAGCAATTTTATTTATTTATTAAAGGATCAAGTTTTCAGAAGAAAACAGGATCAAGGGGAGACCCCTCAACTTACAACCCAGAGTATGCCTAATAGACATCTCGAACAAGAACAAACAAACCCATAGAATGGGAGCAACAAAGGTCTACAAATCTAAAATTTTCTAACATGAAGCGAACTGCACCATATGGTCTAAGAACCAGATAAACAGACGAAAAAACAACCAAAGCTACAATACAAGAGCACCGGCATCAAGCACGGCCTCTGAACCACCCAACAAGGGGAACCAAATACAGGAACAAGAAAAACAACCAAAAACTAAGGTCTATTAACCAGATATTCCCAACATGAAGCACAAACACGGGCAAATAATAAACCCCAAACACATCCCCAACCTACCTCCCACACTACCCAGCGGCGCGAAAGAAAAAACCCACAGTCCACCCCCTACCAATTCCAGATCTAAAATGGAAATCCAAGCAATCGGCCTTATAAACCCTCACATCAGGGAGAAAGGAAAAGAACCGACCGACGACCATCACCGCTAGCGACCCAGATTCGGTGGTGAAAAAACTCCACCGGAAAATCTCACCCCAAAACAAAAAAACTCCAACCACTTCAAACGACTCAAGAGCCGAACACCTCGTCGTAGGCCAACACCTATGAACGCGACGTGACCCCATTCCCAAAAGGGTTGGGGAGTGAAGCATGGTCGAAGCAAGGAAGGGGAAAAGAAAAACCAGCAGATCCAAAAAGGGAGAGAGGAGAAACTCACCTCGAAAAATCAGCGACCCAAGCTCACGGGCAAAGAAGGCAAACGACCTGAACAAATTCGTGCGATCAATGTCGACGACGAACCCCGAAACTGCGCGTTGCACCACCGCTAGCGGCTAGGCTTCGGAACAACATCCGAGAGCGAGGAAGATCCGGTGACAAAACATCGACACCTGAAGGAGAGGCGAGCAGCGGACCCGGGAAGGGAAAGATCTAACGACACCAAGACTGTAAGAGGAAGCTGGAAGGAGGGCTTAACCCAAAAGATCGGCTCCCCACCCCTTAGAAGACGGAGAACGGCCATATATGAAGCTAGAATGGCCAGAATCTGAGGAGCGAAACTCAAAGAGGAGCGGGAGAAGAAGGGTTTCAGTGAAAAAAAAGGGTAAAGGAAGAAGAGAAGAGGGAAGAGTAGCAGCAGAAACAGCGAGCCCGTGGTGGCAAACGGTGGCTGAAGCCTCCGAAGCCACCGCCGGCAGTAGCGATAGAAGAGAAAAGTGTTTAGGGCGGAGAGGTATAAAGAGAGAAGTTTTAATTTTATTCTATTTTTATGGTAGTACAAATGTTATGGCCATTTTTTATTAACACATATAGTTTTAGGGAGAAGTTGCAGTGAATTAAGAGAAAGGGAATTGAAAAGAATAGGGGAAACAGGTAAATCATAGTTGTTTGTATAATTTGGGGCAACCCTTTCTATTTTTTTGAAGACTGTTTTAATCGTTATGACGTCAATCCTCATTTTACACGGTCCACGTTAGTTATTACAAAACAGGGATAGTAAGGGTTGTTTCTTGAAAAACTTCGCAAAGATAAAGATTAATTTTTGTAAAAAAATAATGTTGTCATGATGATTTAATGAGAATCGTTGTTTTGTATGAATAGATGAACAATGATTTGTTTTTGAGAAAAAAAATCACCACACTTAATTTGTCTTAGTAAATTTGTGTCTTTTTAGCATATTAAGGGGATTTTATTAGATGGATAAACGGAGCATACAATGGAGATAATTAAAAAATGAAGAAGAGTAAGACTAAGTTCTAGTTCGTAGATATAAAACGCTAACTCTATAACAGACTGCTCGGTTATACCAGGGATATCGATGGTAAGACCAGTGCCTCGAGTGGACGGATAGACGATAGGACGTCGGTAGTTGTCACTTCCTATCTCGACCTAAAAATGTCTGCAACAAAGCATCCGGGGCGATTGAGGGGATATCAGGGATCTAGAGATGAACCTAGGAAGTGGGGGAAACATGGGGTCGGGTATGAACCAACCATGGCAGGGCGAGATGTGCTTCCCCACACACACCCCTGTGTTGGTGGGGCAACTCATGGACCCTAGTGAGACCAAACCTCCGAGGCATGTGAGGGCCTTGCACCATCTAGAGAAGAACCCAGATTAGGCAAGAGATCCTGTAACGCCTCTGCTCCTCCTGGTCCTAGGGTCCACCCTCCATCAGGGGACGGGTTGGAAAGAGTGCATACAACGCACCTCGTCCTCATTGATGAAAATGCTTTAGGCATAAGGTCTTGGACCGGTGGCGGAGTCGGGAGGGTCCAACAGGTAGGCCCTGAGATGATAGGGGGCTCGGGCGTGGGGTTGCCAAGACGGAAATCTGTGTTCTTGAAGGTGGCTATTGGGGTTGGTCCCACCTCGAATGCTCAATTTCCCAGGCCACAGTCGGGTAGTGTGGTGGGGACGGTGGGTGGAGAGGGACTCACCGACGGCGTTCAAATCCCTCTGGCAAAGGATGGTGTCGTCGTCCTTCTTTTGTAGGGTTCCCCACCTGAGGTAGGGCATGGATTAGGCCTCTAAAGCCGGAGTGGTCCGGACCCGCCTACGATTGTCGAGATGAGCCAGCCAAATACGGCGTGACATGCAAAACGTGACGCCCCAATCAGGGAATATGGTAAGCACAAGAGGTGCCCACTACAGACCAGGATCGTCCAGAGAGGGTCAGGACTCGGTTTCCCTAGTGATCGCCAAGATGGGGCTCGTCTTGTATTAGGGACGATGACAACTGTTGGACCGGGGTTTTCCGTGGCCGTTCTTCGGTTGAGTCACAACTAGGATGGAGAACGGAGATCAGTTGGATCAGGTTGGGGTAGATCAGACGAGAAAGGAGATTTGCGGGTCGTTTCTTCCTCCGTACCGCTCCGACTTTATAACCTCTAAAGTAAATACCGGAAGCATGACTTGAAGCAATGTGATAAGACGCGAGACAACCTGGAGCCTAACAACATCAATCACCTGGGTCATCGGTGTGGTGGAGACCATCAATAAGACCGAAGAGATACTGTGGTAGCTCTTGGGTGAGATCACCTGAGACCGAAAAGAAAACCCTAAAGAAACGGTTGTTCATTCACTAAATTTGTGTTGATTAACAGTGCCAACGTTAGCAAAATCTTAATTGAAAAAAAGAAGAAGAAAGAAAATACCATTTCTTTTGAAGAATAATACCAGTTTTATTTTTTAATAAACCCTAAATGCTTCACGTATAAAAGCGCTAAACCCCATCTCCCAACCCTTCCGAGTTCTATCCACAGTCACAGAGAAACCTTCGACAACAATGGCGACTCAGTCCCTGACTCGCTCCATCCTTTCCAAGCCCCAAGCCCTAACTTTCCTCCTCGCGCGACCCTTTTCTTCCGTCACCTCCACCTCCTCCGCCATCTCTCGCTCTCCCTTCTCCCTCCTCCGCCGCCTCCGCCCCCTCTCAGCCGCTGTTCCCGCCGTCAGTTTCCGTCGACCGTCGCTTCGTAGTTTATCCACCAACGCGACCAGCTCTTCCCTCAGCGACCCCAACCCCAACTGGTCCAACCGCCCCCCAAAAGAGACGATCTTGCTCGATGGGTGCGACTTCGAGCACTGGCTCGTGGTCGTGGAAAAGCCCCAGGGAGAGCCCACCAGGGACGAGATTATCGATGGCTACATCAAAATCCTAGCCCAGATTGTTGGGAGGTAATGATCGCATGCCCAATTTTATTACTTGTCATTCCTGTGCTATTTCTTTGTGTTTGGCTTTGTTTGGATGGTGAGAAATTGGAGAAGTGTCAGCTAAATCTCGTTTTTGAATTGATCAGTTCGTTCCTATGCTTAGTCTGCTAAAACAATTTTGTTTTCTTCTTCTGAATATGAGTTAGAAGAATTGAGGAATAAATATTGGATATTGTAGCTATTGGGCCGTTGGTGTGTAGGTTAAAACATGCTTACTACTAGTCACTTACAAAAATATATAAATCTGGGTTCAGAAAGTTATAGAATTGCTGTTGATGTCTCTATTAGCAATATGGTTTATGATGCTTGCGAAATGGAATTTACTCTATGGGTAACTTCAGTCCTTGGATAGCTTGGTTGACTTAGAAGTTTGCAGTTCATCAAATCTTTTATTTGTCGCGCTTTAGTTTGATGATGGGAAGATCAATTGATAGGCTTATAGCACATCATTCCTGATTGACTTGCTGAGTTAGTAGGACCATAACTTTCAGCCTATGAAACGAAAATTCATAGGATTTTCTGTCATACAAAATATTTTAATCAGGAAGATTAGCTTGGGTGATCAGGAAATTGTTCATATGTACTTACAGAAGTTTTCTAGAGACTCTAATGATATTTAGTAAAATATCATGGATTTTTTCCATTTGTATGTCCATTACAGCGAAGAAGAGGCTAGGATGAAGATATATTCAGTTTCCACTAAATGCTATTTTGCATTTGGGTGCATTGTGTCTGAAGAACTTTCTTACAAGATTAAAGGTATGTATATATTTTTTTAATAATTGGTATTTCTATAGCTATTTGAATGGAAATCTTAGTTCATTTCCCCCCCTCAGAATTGCCAGGGGTTCGTTGGGTGCTTCCTGATTCATACTTGGATGTTAAGAACCAGAACTACGGAGGTAAGAAAAGGAAGCGTGTTTCATTCAGTGACACTTTAAGTTGCATAGTTACGTGTGATGTTTTGGAATATTTTTGGAGGATAGTTCAATCATGAAAGTCCAAATGCAAGTTGGGCCTGCATATATATATATATATGTGTGTGTGTGTGTGTGTGTGTGTGTGGGTCACATTGCCACCTTTTGGAACCCTTGTTAAGAAATGGACCTGGTAACACTCTCAATTATGTGCCATTTGACCTAATTTGTTGAAGGCTTGTTTTGCTATAAGTTGACTGCTTATTTGGTAGAGCTATCAGATGTCTAATATGTTGTCTCATTTGACAGGTGAACCTTTTATTGATGGGCAAGCAGTTCCATATGATCCCAAGTATCATGAAGAGTGGATAAGGAATAATGCACGAGCAATGGACAGAAATAAGCGCAATGACAGGCCTCGTAACTTTGATAGATCAAGGAACTTTGATAGAAGAAGGGAAAATATGCAGAATCGGGATTTCCAGAATTCTCCTAATCAGGCCACACAGAATCAAGGCAAGCCCCCTCAAATGTCTAATCAGCCCGCATACAATCAAGATATCCAGAACCAACCCATGAACAATCAAAATTCCCGTCACCCTCCCATGCCTAACCAGACCAATCAGCCCTCCCACAATCAAGATTTCCGTAACCCTCAGATGAACAATCGAGATTTCCAGGGCCCTCCTAGGCCGAATCAGCCCATGAACAACCAAAATTTCCAGAACCTTCCTCCCATACCAAATCAGCCCATGCACAACCAAAATTTCCAGAACCCTCCTCCCATGCACAACCAAAATTTCCAGAACCCTCCTCCCATACCAAATCAGCCCATGCACAACCAAAATTTCCAGAACCCTCCTCCCATGCCTAATCAGCCCATGCACAACCAAAATTTCCAGAACCCTCCTCCCATGCCTAATCAGCCTATACAGGATAGAGACGCCCAGAACAGTGGCAATGGAGGGACAGCCTACTACAATGGAGGGCAGCAAAACTACTATGAACCAATGACGCCTACCAACATGGAATGGGCACCGCCAAGCAATGTAGGAGGAACACCACCACCAAATGCTGAATGGCCTGGTGGTAATGCACCTAACAGAGACACGGGGTACCCACAAAACTTTCGAAACAGAGATTACTAGAGTGAGGAGGCTTCATCCATGAAGTAACCCATAAGAGTTTGAATGATTTTAATTTATGCTGTAGATAACTAGTAATGACTGGATGGTTGCCTGGATTTGTCATAGTATTAGTCCTTGAAGATATTGAAGTCCAGTGGTATGCTGTTGTTTAGACTGCTGATAGAAGAACCACTCTGGTCCTATAATATTTCTGAATTTAGTTTTGCTCGGTTCTACATTGCTTCAGTTGGTTAATGTTTTGTGATTCATATCTTGCTCTTGCAATTGGTATACTCTTGGTATTTGCAGAATGGCTTTTATCCTTTTATTCAACTTACAGTATTCCCTTGTTTCCTTTTGACTATCTTGCAAAACTTTCATTTTCTCCCTTTTCTTAACCTTAATATTTCAATTACTGCCTCATTCGCGGGCCGTCTCTAGCTGTCGTTTACCCTTTTTCTGATGGCACCGTTTTATCTCATCCAATTCTGTCTTCCTTTGATTTCACCAAGCAAGTAAGCAAGCTTCTTTAATCAGTAACGTTCAAGACTGCTTCTTTAATCAGTAACGTTCAAGACTATAATTGTCGGTCGGTCAACATTCTGCAAATGTTCATATGGTCGAATGACTATAACCCTTGGTCGATCACGGTATGGGGACTGTACAACTTGATCATTCAACCATGAATGAATCTCGTTCTTCTTTTTAAATAAGTCTTGTTCGAGTCTGTGGTGGTCGGTCGATCAATATTCTGCAAATGTTCATATGGTCGATCGAGATACAAGGGTTGTATAACTTGGTTATTCAACAATGAATGAATCTCGTTCGAGATTAACATAAACTTAAGTAAACAACTGGTTGATCGACCATACATGGTTGTATAACCTGATCGTTGAACCATGAATGAGTGTCATTCGAGAGTTTGCCTAGACTTCCTTAAACAATTAACTTGGTCGGTCGGATGTACAATATGATCGGTCGAGACTTTTCACTTGTTTACATGGTCGTTCAACCATGAATGAGTCTTGTTCGAGACTTTGCACTTGTTTAAGCAGGTCGTAATGTTGTAGGAATGGTTCAAATAGTAATTCGTGCTACCTATGTCGGGAACATAAGTTAGAGGATGAAAAATATAATTAATTAGATTCCAACTAATATTAAATTTATGAGTGTTCTTCTTGATGATGATGGCAATACAACATTGAAAAGTTCAAGAGTGGACGAAAAAGACTTATAATTGAATGTTAGTTACATACCTTTTGTTCCAAATGTTAGTGGAGTGCTCCCGTCAAATGAGATAGTAGATGATGAAAATGTTCACACTTTTATTGTGGAGAACGAGAACCCCGATTATAGAACCGCTACATATAGAGCTCATTAACAAAAGTACATGCAGTGCAAAAGATGGATAGGTGGTAGCCGAATCTGCTAGGCATGATGAATATTTTGACTTGATATTTTGAGTGGTGTAGAGAGGTCAAATGTTTTTCTTCCACGCGAACATATGGCATAGTCTCCTACGCCACCACGTGTAAGTTTGGATGTTATCGAAGAGAACGGTTAAATGGTGGAGTATGTTTCCTTAATCCAAGAGTTTCCGTTAGAAACCTTTGATTTACAACAAACTTTAGTCGGTTTCAAACATCAGTAAGATTCAGTAATTGATAAAGAGTTTGAAAACAAGGAAACAATGATACATGATTTGAAGGATATTTCAATCAATGGTCATTTTGGGACAAAGACCGACAGATCAACAAAATCGTTGTATGCTGTGAAATGCACTGGCGCATCTTGTAAATGGACAACGCGTCCATCAAAAATTAAGAATTCATATCGATTCTCAATAAGAACTTACGGGATTATTCATTCTGGTTTGGTAAATGAGCGAAAGAGAGAACATAGTCAAATAAGTGTGGCAACAATTGTTAAAATAGTGATTTCAAAATATGGTTGCCAAAAAGAGACTCATTGGTGATAGCATATTTCTTCATAGAAAGTCTAATTGAAATCCGGTTTACGACAAACCATGCATATGATGTTCTTTTCAATGAGCAACCTCGAACAACAAGTCCCCACATTATCTGTTTTTAATGCTCAAATTTTACACCAACACGTTGCAAATAATCAAACAGACCTTCTCCAAGTATCTTCAGATACTTCTCATCCCCTTGCAATGCAGCTCCGATCTCACTGAACATCTTGTATTCACATTTGAATGTACTTTGCACTCAAACATTGCCTCTATGTTAGGTGCCCTGCTAATCGAACGTGTTACGAGACCGCGGTAAGAACTAAGATCAAGGGTTCGCGTGTGCGAATCCTTATTCTTCTTTCTACCAATGATGACAATCAAGCTCAAAGGAAATTTGAGACCTTTATAGGAGAACTATCAGTATAATAATTCTCAATGATTTATTCATATGACCACTTTGGTTTATATATACCAAAGAGGTTTCCCTTTCCTAATGCAACATTAATGCTAATTGATTATACCCAAAGATACCCACATCTTAATACAATTGAAATAGAAATAAAAGGAAATACTAGATTGTATCCTAGCCACTTTCTGATTCTCCTTGGCTGCGGATCCGTCTCTTGTACACGATTCCATACCGGCCAATCCGACCCATAACATCACTCGCCCCATTCAGTCTGCGCTTGACCTCAAGCGCAAAAGAAGGATGACGGGCCACCAAATCATCCACCAACTCCCAAGAGCCTTCGGACGGGGACTTGTGAGCCCAGTGCACCAAAACTTCAGTCTGATCTGCGCGGGTACGGACGTCCAAAATGGCAACCGGAGTCGGGGGTGCCACCAAGGACTCCGGCGGGGGAAGTTGCGGCGACCCCGTGACGTCACCCACGAACTTTCTGAGGCATGAAACATGGAAAACGGGGTGAATCCGAGCATCCGCCGGCAAGTCCAGCTTGTTAGCGACCTCCCCAACCCTCTATAGGACCTGAAATGGCCCGTAGAAACGTGGGCTTAACTTCCGCCCGCTACGGGCAGCCACATACTTCTGGCGATATGGCTGGAGTTTCAACAGAACCAATTCCCAACCTGGAACGAGACCTCACGATGCTTCCGGTCATAATTAGCCTTCATAGCCTGCTGAGCGCGCAATAATTGCCTTCGAAGGCCAGCCAATGCTTCGTCACGCTCAGTAAGCTCTCGATCAACCGCCTCCAAACGAGCTGCCCCTGGCGTATAATTCAGTAGCCGTGGAGGGGGCCGCCCATAAACCACCTCAAAGGGGGAGGTGCGGATCACCGAGTGGTAACTCGTGTTGTAGCAGTACTCGGCCCACGCCACCCAACGAGACCAAAGCTTCAGGTGGTCAGCCACGAAACAGCGCATGTACATTTGGAGTGTCCTGTTGACCACTTCCGTCTGTCTGTCACTCTGCGGGTGATAGGCTGAACTCATGTGGAGAGACGATCCGCTCAAGCGAAACAACTCCTGCCAGAAAGCATTAGTAAATGCTTTGTCCCTGTAACTGACAATAGTCTCCGGAACCCCGTGTAACCGAACCATCGTATCAAAGAACACCCGGGCCACCGAAGCCGCAGTATACGGGTGAGAGAGGGCCATAAAATGTCCATACTTGGATAACCTTTCAACCACCACAAAGAGCACCGTCTTCCCGCCTGACGCAGGCAAAGCATCAATAAAATCCATACTAATATCGGCCCATACCTGAGAAGGGATTGGTAGAGGCTGGAGCAAGCCCGCGGGCTTCAGGGTATCGGCCTTGTGGCGCTGACAAACGTCACAAGCTCGCACAAAGGACTGAACCGAAGCCTTCATCCTTGGCCAAAAGAAATCGGCTGAAACCCGAACCAATGTCTTCTGATAACCCTCATGATGAGCATTGTGGATCGTGGCCAAAATAATCGGAATTAAGGGGGAGTCCGCTGGCAGCCAAGCCCGTGACTTGTAAAAAATAATACCATCACGTACCTCCCATTGGTCGGACAACTTGCCCGCTGTGATGTCGGCCACGATCTGCTGGCAGCTGGGCGATCGTTGAGTCTCCACCGCCACTTCCGTCCATAGAGGCACCACTGGTGCAGACAAGGCACATAAAACCCTCAACTCCTCATCCCTTCGTGACAGGGCATCAGCCACAATATTATCTCTACCAGCCCGATATTCGACCCTAAAGTCGAACCCCATTAACTTGGACAGCCACCTCTGCTGTGGAGAAGTTGCCACTCGTTGCTCTAACAGGTACTTCAGAGCAAAGTGGTCGGTCTGAATCAAGAATTCCCGCCCCCACAAGTACGCCCGCCAATGTCGAACGGCCTGGGCCAACCCAATGAGCTCCTTTTCATACGCGGCCAACTTGAAGTGGCGTGCAGCAAAAGGCCTACTGAAAAATGCAATAGGCCGACCCCCTTGATGAAGGACCGCCCCAATTCCCGAGTCACAAGCATCACAATCAACTGTGAATTCGACCTCAAAATTCGGCAAAGCAAGCACCGGAGTGGTGGTCATTGCAGTTTTCAAGGCCAAAAATGCACTTTGCGCCTCGTCATCCCATGTGAAAGCATTCTTTTTCAGTAAGCGAGTCAATGGTGCGGCGAGGAGGCCGTACCCTTGGACGAACTTTCGGTAATAGCCCGTCAGTCCCAAGAAACCGCGGAGAGCCTTGGGTGTTGACGGAGTTGGCCACTCTGTCATGGCCGAAACCTTGGCCGGGTCAGCTTCTACCCCACTTCCCGAGATCAGATTTCCCAAATAAGCCACTTGTTCCCGTAAATGATGGAGGTGCTCGGACCACGAGGGGCTATAAATTAGAATGTCATCAAAAAAGACCAGTACAAAACGGCGCAGATATGGGGCGAAGATATCGTTCATTAGTGCCTGAAAGGTCGAAGGAGCGTTCGTTAGACCGAAAGGCATGACTAGAAACTCGAAATGCCCGTGGTGCGTCCGAAACGCTGTCTTCTGAATATCCGCCAGATGCATGCGAACCTGATGATATCCTGAGCGCAGGTCCAACTTAGAGAAGAACCGCGCCCCATGTAACTCGTCCAGCAGCTCGTCAATTACCGGAATAGGAAATTTATCCTTAACCGTCTGAGCATTAAGTGCCCTGTAATCAACACACATCCGCCACGACTGATCGGCCTTGGGTACCGACAAAACTGGTGAGGAGAACGGGGATTTGCTCGGCCTAATAATTCCCTGTGCCAACATATCACGACATTGCTTCTCGATTTCGTCCTTCTGGCGGTGCGGGTAGCGATAGGGGCAGACCACCACCGGACCCGAGCCGGGTAACAAGTGGATGTGATGGTCGGCCGAGCGTTGGGGCGGGAGGCCTCTAGGCTCTGCAAACAGATCTGGAAAGTCCCCTAGCAATGCTGCACATTGTTGTGCCTGCGACCTGCTTCCAGTAAGTGCTGCGAATACTAGTCTCTCCGCTTCCGGGTCAAGACCCCGTAGAATAATAGGTCGGCCCGATATAGAGAACTTCATAGTCATGTGATCAAAGTTCCAAAGGATGTCGCCCAACGTGCGGAGCCAATTAACACCTAGGACATCAGTGAACCCACATAATGGTAAGACAAATAAGTCAAAATGAAACACATTCGAACTCACCGTAATAGGTGCAAGCTGACATATGCCCGGGCTAGCTTGTAATAACCACTCCCGGTCAACGCCAGTCAAACCTGCGAAAAACAGGGAAATTTAAAAATTTTAAGACAGACACTCAATTGAACCTAAATTGACCCCGAGGGTCATACCAGACTTAAATTGACCCCGATATCGACCAAAGTGAGTTCCGGGGGACTCAGGGCAACTTTCTGATCAATTTGGGAAATGTTGACTTTTCGCTGGAAAAGTCAACCGAGCGACGTTTTGGTCCATTCAATGACCGTTTTTGGATCCAAAAAGCTTAGCCGTCGTCGCAGCGGTCTTAGTTGAGCCGTTTCCTTATAGCCCGTCAAGTTTCGTAATTTCTTGGAAAAAGTCCCCGTTCGGGGCCCGAAACAACCGAATTTTGCGAATCTGACAGAAAATATCTAGGAGATATTTTCTCAAAAAGGTGTGGGACCCACATGACACATGTCATGAATGTGGTGGAAGGAAAAAGGGAGGACAACTTTACCCTTGACTTTAAAGAAAAGACAAAATGAAAAGGAGGGGTATTTTGGTCTTTTTGATGTGTGGTTAGTGTTTTTGAACAAAACAAAAGATGAGAGACATGTGATGGTTGGCCATAGTGTAGAAAATAGGACTTTTTAGAGAGAGAAATAAGTTAGAAGGAAGAGAGAAGGAGGAGAGAAAAAGAGAAGAGGCTTGGGGGATTTGTGACGTTTCTCGTTCATCCGACCGGTGGATCGTCTCAACGATAGAAGAATCGAGTTCACGCCGTCATTCTCTACGGTGAGCACCTAACCGATTTTCGTTTTGTTAAGTTCGAATTTTAGGGTTTGAGTTTAAACGATTCAAATATGCTTGGGTTTTGGTTAGAATTGGTTTAAAGATGAATGGTTGAGGTTTGGGGTTCGTTAGGAATGTTTTGGGGCAAAAAGGGAATTTTTCCATTGTGGCCATGTGGGGCCCACGTGCTCGGGTGCTCGGGTTTAGTGTTGGGGTGGTTTAGGACGTTCCACGGGTCATTAATCCACAACCGGATCGAAATTTGGAATTAAATTGTGAAAGTTGTAATTGACGGTTTTAGAAACTTTAAACGTTAATTAAATGACTCGGAAGTCGGAATTCGATTCCGTCAAGTGCCTAGGAACCCTCGAATTATTCTAAGACCGTAGAAACGAAAACGGGAATTTTCGGAGCCCTGGAAGGGCGTTTCCAAAACCCGGACAGATTCGCCATGTCGGGCAAATCGGGCTTTTCCGAGTCCAATATCGACAATGTCGAGTAATTGGGGAGTTTGGGAGTGATCGACATTGTCGGGGTTACATTTGGGCGTTAAGTTTGTTAAATTCCAGTTTATGTATGCGAACTTAAGAGTACTTAAAATTGTGTTCTTTTAGATCGTGCTGCAGACAGAGGGAAAGGAAAGCTAGGCGAGTGACTGAGATCACGCCGGAGCTTGTTGGTTGGCTTTTGGAGAACACGCACGAGGTAGGGAAAAGTAGTCGGATCTCGGCCCTGACTAGGGAAAGTTAACAGTAGAATTGCATGTGACACCGAGGTGTCGTGGGTTGAGTAGGTTATTGAATATTAGAAAGGCATGATACGGAAACGTAGCGATTATTAGAAAAACATGTGACACTTAGTAGTGTCGTAGGAACAGAGAACTTATCGATGTTAGAATTACTAGAGGCATATGACCATGCCCGGAGGTTGATTGCGAACTTATCGAGATTAGGAGTACTGGAGGCATATGACCATGCCCGGAGGTTGATTGTGAAACTATTGATATTAGGGCTGTTGGAGGCATTGGTTATGCCGGAGGTTGATTGTGTATGTTGTGTCTTGGGTGGCCATGAGAGCCCGTACTTTACTGTTGTGTCTTGGGTGGCCATGAGAGCCCGTACTTTACTGTTGTGTCTTGGGTGGCCATGAGAGCCCGTACTTTACTGTTGTGTCTTGGGTGGCTATGAGTGCCCGTGGGGTTGTCAAACCCGTGTCTTTATTGTTGGTGTGTCTTGGGAGGCCATGAGTGCATGTGGGGTTGTTGAACCCGTGTCGTTACTGTCGATGTATCTTGGGTGGCCATGAGTGCCCTGGGGTTGTTGATCCCGTGAGTTATGGTTGGTGTGTCTTGGGAGGCCGTGAGTGCCCGTGGGGTTGTTGAGCCCGTGAGTTATGGTTGGTGTGTTTTGGGAGGCCGTGAGTGCCCGTGAGGTTGTTGAGCCCGTGAGTTATGGTTGGTGTGTCTTGGGAGGCCGTGAGTGCCCGTGGGTTTGTTGAGTCCGTGTCTTACCGTTGGTGTCTTGGGTGGCCATGAGTGCATGTGGAGTGTTGAACCGGTCTTGTTGCTGTTTGTTGAACCTTGCTTGTGATTGTGATTGTGTTTGCCCGAGGTTAGTGACCCGACTTCATGTCGGGAAGTGGTGTGGAATTTGGCTGGCTTACCTGACAGGGATCGGTAAGTTGCGAGTGTTCCTTGGCTGGCCTGACCGAGTTCGAGTCTCGAGAGGTTGCGAGCGTTCTTTGGCTGGCTTGACCGAGTTCGAGTCTCGGGAAGTTGCGAGCGTTCTTTGGCTAGCCTGACCGAGTTCGAGTCTCGGGAGGTTGTGAGCGTTTTTAGGCGATGAGAGGGCAGCTCCCCTTCCGACTAGCTATCGGAAAAGCAGCGCTGTATATATCGCCAACAGGTCGACCGCCTGGAGCCTGACAGGGATCGGCAAAGCGCGTGGGGCAGGCTCGAGCCCAGCCGGTTAGCAACCGGTACTGAGCAGCTGACATGAGTGCGATCCTTTGTGATCTTATTTGGTGTGCGATCCTTTGTGATTTTGGGTGTTGCGTGGTGGTCTGTTGTGTCTTTGGAGGAGGTCGTCGATCGTTGTGTCGGGTCTACCTTACGTGTCTGAGTGTTGAGTCGGCTGAGGAAAGTATCAGTGTGTGGGTGTCGGTCGGGTTACTTGAGTTTGGGGATAGTGATCCCCGGGGTTGAGTTGGTTGTTGGTGTTACCGGCATTGTCTGCTAATTATGCCAAAGTCAGTCTGTTATCCATGGTGGTGAGCGAACGCTCACCCCTAGCTGTTTTTCCTACAGGTACTGGTCGCAGGTTGGACTAGGTGAGCTTCTGAAGCTTGAAGAGCTAGGAGCGGGATTCTGGGTTTATTTGAGTCTAGCGACGAATACCATACTTTTGTCCACTTGTTGGGACGTGTTTTAAGTTGTAAATATTATTTTGTTGAACAAATGATGTTTTTAAAGTGTTTATTCAAAACAGGTTTCAATTGTTTTATTATTTTTAAATGTTCGCGTCCCGAGTTCGGTTTTACTGAAATTGGGGTGTGACAAACTACACTTTCCCCGTTAGCCACGAGAACACGCAATCCCGTCCGCCCTTGTACCTGAATGCCAACCTTACGCGCAAAACCCTCGTCCACGAAACTGTGGGTCGAACCCGAATCAATCAAGATCAGTAGGGGGTTTCCTCCGAGGGTCACCTGCACCCTCATGGTGCGTGGGGCTACCGTTCCGGTCATAGCATGGAGCGATATGGACGGGTTGTCTTCCTCAAAAACTGGATCTAGGTCGTCATTGTCGTCCACAATCAGCTCCAAATAGAATAGCTTCTTACAACGATGACCCACGTTGTAAGCCTCATCACAATTAAAACAGAGCCCCTTGGAGATGCGATCCTGCTTCTCCTCCTTGGAAATGCGCTTGACAAACGGCCTCGTAGCCAAATTTGCAGGCTGTTGGCGGCGGACCGCAACTGGGGAAACAGCCGAATCTTCCCGAGCCCTCCTCTCGTAGAGCTTAGCGAGCCCCATAGCCGTGTTTAGGTCACGAGGCTGTTGAATCTCCACATCGATAGCCAGAGTGCCCCGTAACCCACTCAGGAAAAGAGCCAACTCCTGATCAAGTTTCAAAGTCGGCACCTGAGCGACCAAACGCTCAAAACTCGTCGCATACTCGTCCACCGTGGCGATTCAATTTGGCTAACTCCCCGAGTCGGTTACTCGCCAAAATGGAGCCAAATCGGGTGTTACGGTATCCCTTAAATTCCGGGCAGTGCATGCCGGGGTAATCCTGCTGCAGCTTTATGTACTATAATTGTGCTTCCTCCTCAAGATGGAACGCAGCAAGCATAACCCTTTCCTCCGGGGCCGTGCGTTGATGAAGGAAATAACCTTCACAACTGTTTAACCAACCCGTTGGGTCCGAGCGCCCATCGAAGCGGGGAAATTCGAGGCGCGTAAAGCGAGGAAAAACGTCCCCCCCAAACCTGCTACAACCGGTGCCGGCGCGGGCTGGGATTGCGTCCCTCCTGCCGCCGCTGAACCTGCTCCAGACGGTTGCTGCCCGCCGACGGCGCCTGCGCCCGGCGGTCCTCCCGGAACCGTGCTCTCCCCTTGATTCTCCACTGGCGTCACCCGAGCGGACATCGACTGCACAAGCAAGGCGAGCTCCTGAAGCTGCTTGCTCATCTGGTCGTCCTTCGCTTGTCGCTCAGCCATGAACGCATCCAGCCGCTGCTCCAATGAAGCCGACTTCTCACCTGCCATAACACGTGGATCTGATACCACTTTGTTAGGTGCCCTGCTAATCGAACGTGTTACCGGACCGCGGTAAGAACTAAGATCAAGGGTTCGCGTGTGCGAATCCTTGTTCGTCTTTCTACCAATGATGACAATCAAGCTCAAAATGGAACTTGAGACCTTTGTAGGAGAACTATCAGTATAATAATTCTCGATGATTTATTCATATGACCTCTTTGGTTTATATATACCAAAGAGGTTTCCCTTTCCTAATGCAACATTAATGCTAATTGATTCTACCCAAAGATACCTAAATCCTAATACAATTGAAATAGCAATAAAAGGAAATATTAGATTGTATCCTAGCCACTTTCTGATTCTCCTTGGCTGCGGATCCGTCTCTTGTACACGATTCCATACCGGCCAATCCGGCCCATAACACTCTCCCGACAAAGTAGAAGTCAGTCGAACAAAAGTAACTGGGGGTAGTGGGCTAGAAGCACTTGGAATTGAGGATGATTTTCCGAGCTTTGCGAGTCAACATTCTCTGATCCCTACTCATTAGATTCCGGCTTTAAAGCAAGAATGAGGGGTTGTTGTTCCATTTGAATGAAGTTTTAGGAAAATATAAGGAATAAAGATTGGTAGACCAAAACACTATCATGGTTGAGACAAACAGAGACATTACTAAGAGACCTTAGTTTTTCAACCGACCCACACAATGTCTCGGTCGAGACATACAAAGATATAACTAAGGGATCTTATTTGGTTGAACGGCTAAAAGGTGATTTTGAATGACCAAATGTGTAGAACATCCAAATTTAGTCGACCGACCAAAGGGACTCGGACGACCAAAGTGATCTCGGTTGAGACATCTTAGTCGGTCGACCAAATAGAGGTCACGAACAACCAAAGTTTTCTCGGACCCCTAAGTTTGGTAGGCTGACCTAAAATACTTCGGCTAACTTAATTTGCTCGATCGACCAAACTGGGGTTTCGAACAATCAGATTTGGGGAAAATCTGGTCAAATGGCCCGGATGCAGTCGATCTCGACCGAGACCTGTAACTACTTGGTGATAATCGAAAATCACCCAACCTTCAATGCATGACTTAAACCTCTAAATCTAAATTTAACCTACATCGAGTGGAATAGAGGAAGAAAACATACCATAAAGACAGAGAGAGTGGAGAGCTCGAGAAAACGACGACGGTGGTAGTGAGCGGTGAGCTTGAAAGACGACTCTGTGAGAGGTAAAGCAGATGAAAACGATTAAATAAAAGAGGAAGGAGACAGTGAGACCATTGAGAAGTTATAGTGTGCATGGTAAGGGCATTTCCATTGTACATGCTCTAACTCTCGTCCTATATAACCTGTATTTTTTTTTTGAACCATTAATAAAGATATTGAGCTTACCCTATATGGCCCCATTCGAGAATCCATAAACCCATTTCTCAACAGTAGTTCCCTTCGGTATACAGAGTCTAGACCTCCAAAACTCCATCGACGATGGCGCTTCAGTCCCTGACTCGCTCGCTCCTCTCCAAGCCCAAGACCCTAACTCTCCTCCTCCTCTCTCGACCTTTCTCTTCCTCCGCCGCCACCACCACTGCCTCCATCTCTCGATCTCCCTTCTCTCTCCTCCGCCCCCACCCGGCCGCCATTCCCGTCGTCGGATTCCATCGCAGCTTGTCCACTAGCGAGGCCACGCCTTCCCTCCGTGATCCCAACCTCAGCTTGGCCAACGACCCCTCAAAAGAGATGGTCTTGCTCGATGGGTGCGATTTCGAGCACTGGCTCGTGGTCATGGAGAAACCCCAGGGTGATCTCTCCCGGGACGAGATTATCGATAGCTACATCAAAACCCTAGCCCAGGTTTTTGAGAGGTAATGATTTTATGCCCCCTTTGGTTACTTGTGATATTTGTGTTATTTGTATGTGGTTTCTGTGTTAAATGTCATTTTTTATTGATCAGTTTGTTTCTATGCTTATCCTACGAAAATAGCATCTCCTTTCAGAAAACGAGTTAGATGAATTAAGAAATAAATATAGGACATTTTAAGCTTATAACTTTGGCAGTTAAAACTTTTGTATACATTTGGGTTCATAAAGTCTTAGAAATGACTATGTTCTCACTAGTAGCAATGTGGTTTAGGAGCATTGTTGGTGATGCTTAAGAAGTCAAGTTTACAGTCTGGGTTGATGAGAACATCCAAACATCTCATCTTTCAACAACCCTAGGTTTCGAATTTGTTATGCATGAGTTTGATGGGAAGCTCAATTGATAGGTTTATAGTATAATATTCCTTGAATTCACCGACTGGAACTAGACCTTTTCCCAACCTAAGATTTGAAATACTCATGGGATTTTCTGCCACCTAAAACACATTAATTATGAAACTTAGTCTTTGGTGATTATGAGTCTTATTTACTTATAAAAGCGCTAGATGTGGTTTGAGAAGTATGATGGATTACTTTTGTATCTGTACTTGTCTCTTGTAGCGAGGAAGAAGCTAGGATGAAGATATATGCAGTTTCCACTAGATGCTATTATGCATTTGGGTGCCTTGTGTCTGAAGAAGTTTCTCTCAAGATTAGAGGTATATGTATATCTGCTTCTCTTAGTCATTGATAATTTTGCTATTTCTGTTTTAAAATGGAAGGCTTAGTGTTTTTTCTCTCTCTTCAGACCTTCCAGGGGTTCGTTGGGTTCTTCCTGATTCATACTTGGACGTCAAGAAGAAAACATATCCAGGTAAGAAAGTGTCTCTTCATCCACTGACCTTGTTACCGAAAATTAGGTTACATTTGTTGTGTGATGAAGTTTTGTAGTTTATACTGTATTTTCTCGGTATCTAGCATTATAAAATTCTATGGAGTACAGTTTTATTTTATCGATTAAATCAGGTGAATCATTTTTTATTTATTGATGTATCAAGCAAGAAATGGCCCCCCTTATGTAAAAGAGAGCATTTAATTCTTGACTCCCACCTTGAGAGAGCCCCAGCAAGGGCTGAATAATGAGAGGAGAGAGGCCCAATAGAGAGAGGCCCTCCAGAAAATAGGAAGAGAAATAAGATGTGAGCTATGGCGGCTGAGACTTGAACTCAGGTCCCAAGAACCAGGTTCAAGTGCTTAACTAGTTGGACAAGCAAGGCAAGTTGGGTTTGTGTATATTTGTGGGTCATATTATCCCTACTGGGACTGTGTTAACATAGTGACCTTGTAACACTCCCAATTCCATATTAGTCTGCCACATATGTTCAATACTTGTTTGGTTGTGGAAAGTTGGCTACTTCGTGTTGTGTTCGGTTTCTGATATACTGTCCCATTTTACAGGTGAACCTTTCATCAATGGGAAAGCAGTTCCATATGACCCCAAGTACCATGCGGAGTGGACTTACAATAACTCTCGAGCAAATAGGCACAACAATAATGAGAAGCCTCGTAGCGTTGATAGATCAAGGAACTCTGAGAGAAGTGGAAATACACAGAATCGAAACAGAGAGCGCTAGAACTGCATGACTCAGTGACTGAGACATAGGTAGCGACAATCCTTTTCAATCTTGGACCTTTGGCAATAAGAGGTTGTTAATGCACCCATCTGATTATTGCTCGTTGTAGATAAGTAATGACTTGATGGTTGTCTGGTTTTACTGTCGTACTATGTTTCTGAAGACATTGGAGTCCATAGATATGTTGCTTTCTACACTGATGTAGGATTGAATTACATCTTTTTGATGTCAATGAGTTGTTTATGGGGCAAGAACACAACACATGAATGGTCAGAACCCATGTTAAAGAAATGAAAACTCATTCATTTGTTGGTTGTCTTCAAAATTATGAAGATTTTGATATTTCTAATATAACTGTGGATCCGGCATCAAGGTTGTAGTTTTGGATGAAACCGAACCCATTGATCATGGTATCCAAGCCACAAAATGAGGCTGAGGTTCCGAATATGATGGGATAGTGATTGTAAATCGAAAATTAGGTAAAAATATCTACGGAATGATCGTAGTGACTAGCGATAGTGTGTGTGTTTAGTAAGATGACGTCATTCGGTATGATAACTATTCTTAACATGTCTCATGCCTTGGGAAGGAGGTGTTGTTGAAATCAGTCATTCAGGCACTGCCTACGTATACTATGAGTGTGTATATGCTTCCGGACTCTTTGATTCATGAGCTAGAAGTGGAGATGAATAGATACTGGTGGAGAAGTGATGCTCAGTCAGGTTGGGGTATTAAATGGAGGAGTTGGAAGAGGCTGTGTGATCACAAGCTGAAAGGAGGTATGAGTTTTAAAGTTCTTCGTGATTTTAATTTGGCTTTATTGGGGAAACAAGGGTGGAGACTGATGTGCAATCCTGAAAGCTTAGTGGCAAGGATTATGAAAGCCAAATATTATCCTATGTCGAATTTTACTGAGGCGATGAAGAGACCAAACTCTAGTCCGATTTGGACTAGTGTTTTGGAAGCTCAGGCTATTGTCAGAGAAGGCATTCGCAAGAGGATCGGTTCGGGGGAGAACACTAGAATTCTTGGGGAGCCATGGCTCTTAGCCGATTCTGGGTTAGTTGAGTCTGCTCCTGCACGGATAGAGCATTGGAAGGTTTGCGAGCTCTTGAGACTGGGATCAAGATCTTGGAATGTGGATTTGATCCATAGTTTATTTGACTCTTCGGACGCCGAAGCTATATTGAGGGTCCCGTTGAATGACAGCCTGGCAGTAGATGATTGGTACTGGATCTAGGAGTGGTCACTATAGCGTGAGAGATGTTTATCGGGAGCTGCAGGTCCGTGAGGGGAGATGGAGTGCTCAGGACAGAGATATTTTTTGGAAGCGCCTGTGGCAATTGAAGGTGCCTCCAAAAGTTTGCCATTTTCTGTGGAGATGTGTTTTAGGTTATTTGCCTACTAATGATAACCTGATTGCTAGAAGAGTAAATGTCAGTTTGGGTTGCGTTGTTTGTGATGACCCTGAGTCTGTGGAACATGTGATGTTTGACTGCCCGGTGGCGAAGGCGGTGTGGAATAGGGTGTTGGGCGTCCCCCCGATGGGTGTTCTGAGTTTCCGTAACTGGTTGGAGATCGGGTGGGCGTCGAGAGGAGGAGTCAGGGCGGACCTTGTTTCAGTGATGTGATGAAGTTTGTGGAGGGCTCGGAACCAGAGGGTGTGGGAAGGGAAAAGTCCTTCGGTGGAAGGAATTTTTCGGGGTGCAGAACAACTCCTGAATGGGTGGAAAGAAGCTCAGTTACAGTTAGGTATGGAGGCGGGTAGCAGGGAGGTTGCTAATGGGAGATGGAGGAAACCGGCCCCCGGTAAGTGGAAAGTTAACACGGATGCTGCAGTGTTCCATGGATCTGGGGGTGGAGGAGGTTGGGTATGCAGAGAGGAGGACGGTTCCACACGGTTTGTGACGTGTAAGGTGTTTGAGGCCATTCAGGATCCGGAAGTTTTGGAGGCAGTGACACTGAAAGAAGTCTTACTGGAGCTTGCAGGAAAAGGTATGGGTAATGGAATAGTAGAATCGGATTGCTTGGGTTTAGTCTTGGCCGTTAATAGCACTTCGATTTTAATTACTCCATTAGGAGCTATTGTTGAGGACTGTAAGCAGATATTGTCTGGTTTGATTGATGTAACTGTAGTCCATGTAAAAAGGACTGCAAACAGGGTAGCTCATGAGCTAGCTAGAAATGCCCGTGAGTGGGCATCTACGGTGTGGGATTATTACTCTTGGCCAGAACCCATTTCTGGGTTACTGGTTGCTGATTCTCTTTAATGAATCCCTCATTTTCGTCAAAAAAAAACATGTCTCATGCCTTTCATGGAATGCATCCATCACGATTTATTCACCTTTCTTCTGACTGCGCTTATTCTCTCTCCCAACCTCTCTCCTAGATCTACGTCTCTTTATCTCTTGTTTTTCATGGCTAGATTTTTTTCCAAGTATTAGTAATTTTAGATTAATTTCTAACGCTAAATTTGGTTGGTATCGTTGATTAACTGTAACCAATGTCAGTGATTGTTACACTCAAGTCGTAACTTAGGCTCGTTAGAGACAGATCAAGACCAGGAGAGGAAAGATTTGATTGTATTGGATGAAGAAAGGTTACAAATTGCTCTGAAGAAATGAAGAACATAAAATGAAAACCTAACTTAACAAAAATACAAAATATCACCAAATCATAGATGAGAGCGATAGAGAGGATGGGTACGTCCTTTGTATCGTGTTGCAGATCCGAAACCAGCGCTGAGCATGCAGGACCAATGCGTTGCGTGACTCCCACGCAACGCAGAGCTCAAACTGAAGACGAAGAAGGCACGTTCTTGACATGCGAGGCTCGCTAGCAAAACGATGTGTTTAACTAAATAGGGAAAAGAAGATAAAGAACTTAACTGTCATGACTCTGAAGCATTCGATCATGAAAAATGCCTCCTGCTTCAAAATAGGCTTGACCTCAAGCCAATGCCTTGGCTTGACCTCAAGCCAATGCCTTGGCTTGACCTCAAGCCAATGCCTTGGCCAACCATTCCGGAAAATTGGTCTGGATTGTTGGAACCTCTTCTCATGTTGCATCTTCTGGTCCAAACATGTCCCACTGAATCAAATATTGCTCAACAGCTGCATTGCTGCGCTTCACAATCCTCCTCTGTAGCAAGGCAATAGGATGAAGCTTCAAATGGCCCTGTGTTGTTGTATCTGGCAAATCATGCAAGAGTCTATTCGTATGCCCTAATTGTTTTTTCGGCAATGACACATGAAATACAAGATGAATGAGGGAAGAAGCTGGTAATCAGAGCTTGTAAGCCACCTTCCCAACCCTCTCAATGACCTGGAAAGGACCATAAAACCTTGGGGAAAGCTTCAAGTTGGATCTCAGGTTGACATAATTTTAGCTATATGGCTGCAACCTCAAGTACACCCAATCACCCACCATAAATTCTCTCTCAGTTCTGTGTTTATTTGCAAAGTGCTTCATTCTGGACTGAGCCTTGGTCGGATTTTCTTTCATGATCCTATTCAACTCCATATACAGCCTCAAAATGTGACATCTTTATAGCAGTTTGATGACATGTATTCTACCAGAATTTTGCAAATGATAACCAAGTGCTCCATTTCTTAGGAAAAAGATGTGTCATTGCCCTTAAATAATTTTCCAAGCACTGATTCTCTCTCTCAATCTACCCATCTGTTTGAGGGTGGTATGCAGTTGACATATGGAGCATGACATCCAATTTCTTAAAAAAAAACTCCTTCCAAAAGTTGCTTAAGAAAATGTTATCTCTATCTGACACCACTGAGGAAGGAAGACCATGGAACTTGAATATGTTATCAAAAAATGTCTGAGCTACTTGTGCTGCAGAACAAGGATGAGAGAGTGGTATAAAATGGCCATACTTACTGAATCTGTCAACCACCACCAATATAACATCTTTTGCACCAGAGTTTGGCAATCCCTCAATAAAATCCATGGATATATATGTCCATGGCTTGGATGGAATTGAGAGAGGGTTTTAGAGGCCAGCATAAGGTGTATGCTCAGCCTTGCACTTTTGACAGACATCACATTCTCTAACAAAGTTATAGATGTCTTTGTTCATGTGTGGCCAAAAAAAAATTTGCTTGATCCTTCTTGTAGTAACACTGATACCAGAGTGGCCCCCAATAGGAGATTCATGTAGGCAAGACATTATCTTCCTCCTTATACCAAAATCAGAGTCAAGATAAACCTTTCCTTCATATAAAATAATACCCTGGTATAGATCATAAGATGCCATTGCTTCCTTGGCAAGTAACAGTTCCAATAATAGTTTTTGGGCCTCTAAATCATTATCATAATTGGAGTGTACCTCAGACATCCATGTAGGAATGACAGTAGATATAGGGCAAAGATCAACCTCGGGCAATCTGGATAAAGCATCAACTACTACATTCTCTTTTCCTTTCTTGAATTCAATTGTATAGTTTAACCCCATAAGTTTGGCCAATCACTTATGTTGGAAAGAAGTGGTTAATTTCTGTTCCAATAAAAAAATTTAACTCTGGTGATCTGTTCTCAATACCACACTACCAGATGCAAAGTAGTGTCTCCACTTTTGGATACAAGTGATAACAACCAAGAGCTCCTTCTCATATGTTGACATAGCTGCATGTTTCATGCCTAGTGCTTTACTCAAGAAAGCAATATGCCTTCCTTCTTGCATCAAAACCCCTCAAATACCTTTGTCACATGCATCAGCCTCAATGATAAACGATTTGGCAAAATCAGGTAACCTCAACATAGGTGTAGTGCTCATTGCTTCTTTTAGCTTCTCAAAACTTATTTGTGCCTCAGGACCCCACAAGAAGCTATTTTTATTCAATAAATTTGTCAAAGGCCTAGCTATAGTCCCATAATCTTGGACAAATCTCCTATAATTTGTCAGTCCCAAGAATCCTCTTAAGGATTTAAGTGTTTTTGGTGCAGGTCAGTCCCTCATTGCCTGGACCTGAGCAGGATCAGTAGCTACCCCTTCAGCAGATATTATATGCCCCAAATATTCAATTTGTTTCCTACCAAATTCACACTTAGAAAGCTTGGAAAATAATTGATGGTCTTGTAATCTCTGAAGTACCAATCTGACATGCACAAGGTGATCTTCCCAACTCTTACTGTAAATCAAGATGTCATCAAAAAAGACTAGCACAAACTTCCTGAGGAAATCATGTAAGACCTGGTTCATCAATGATTGAAAGGTGGAGGGAGCATTAGTTAACCCAAAGGGCATCACCTTGAACTCATAATGCCCCTCATGAGTCCTGAAAGCTGTTTTAGGCTCCTCACCCTCAGCCAATCTCACTTGGTGGTAGTCAGACCTCAAATCAATCTTGGAAAAATACTTGCACCCAACCAACTCATCTAACAATTCTTCAATAGTAGGTATTGGGAATTTGTCTTTTACAGTTTGGTCATTTAGCTGTCTGAAGTCCACACACATTCTATAAGAACCATCCTTCTTTTTGACCAATAATATAGGAAATGAGTAAGGACTAGTATTATGTTGTATCACCCCAGCCTTTAACATGTCCTGAACTAGTGCCTCTAGGACATTCTTTTGCTCATATGAGTGTTTGTAGGGTCTAATAGAGGGATGCCTACTATTAGGAAGGAGGGGAATTTGATGATCACAGAATCTCCTAGGAGGTAAAGAAGTGGGGGCCTTAAAAACACAAGGGAATTCATCTAACAAGGACTGTAATTGTGGTTCTAATTTGATCTCAGACATTGTATCACAAGTAATCAGTGTAAATTGTGCTAAATACAAAGACTCACCAGCCAAGATGTCATGCCTGACAGACTGAAAACTAGAGAGACTGCAAGTATCAGAAGAAGCTTCCTCATGCAATATGACCTTCTGCTGCCCCAAGGAGATAGTTATAGACCTTGCAGCATAGTCCAATTCAACGGGACTCATAGTCTACAACCAATCAACTCCCAATACCATGTGAAAACCCCCCAGTGGCATGATCAAGAATTCCCAAACCAATGTCAGATCATGAATTGCCCAAGAAATCTTTGCAACTGCACTGCAATGCTGCACCTCACCATTTTCCATCTTAACCAATACCTTAGGGCAAACAAACACACTCAAACTCAGCCTAGATGCAGTAGTTTGATCCATAAAAGACCTAGTGGCCTCAGTGTCCACCAGAATAGAAATAGCAGTGTTGAGAATGCTACCATTGATTCTTATAGGTTTGGATTGGTTAATATGCACCATGTGGCCAAAAACTTCACGTGACAGCAAACATAATTCAGGTTGTGGTGGCTCCTCAATAGAAGGTTCATCAGGACCCAAATTGATCAACTCAGGTTCTTCATAATCAGTGGTGATCTGGTACAGTTTATGCTTGTTGGGGCATACATGGTCCTTAGTGTATTTAGCTGGACATGTATAGCAAAGACCCCTCCTCTTTTTCTCATCAAAACATGGGGATGGACCTTAGTAAAAGGTACAGTGGAAGAAGAGTGTCTAGGTTGCTGGTGCTGCAACTGTTGTGGAGCCTGTTGAGGCCTTGGTCTGTAATTTGAATGACCATATGATGTGTTGGGTATGGATGCTTTGACTTTGATCCTGTGTTCCTCCTTCTTAGCCAGATGCATAGCTTGGGATAATGTCTGAGGGTCATATATCAGAACCTCCACTTCTAATTTGGGGTTCAATCCAGTTGCATAATTGGAGACAAAATATGTCTCAGAATAGTGTAAGTCTCTACTCAGCACCAAGAACCTCAATTCTTCTAACTTATCATCATATTCACTCAATGATCCTTCTTGCTTCAACTTCTTAAACTCACTCTCCACATCTGAATAGCCAACTTCTTCATATTTCAGTGATAGATCTTGACAGAACCTCTCCCAAGGTATAATTCCCCTCCTAAATGAATATTTAGCATACCAATATTCAGTAGCACCAGTCATATGCAAAGAAGCCACTCTCACTTTGTGTTCCTCTGGGATGGAACAATATTGGAAATAAACATTACACTTCCTTATCCAGTGTTTGACACCCTTGCCATCAAATAATGGAAATACCAAGTTGGGGGTCTTGAAGGTAAGATCATTCAAAGGGTTTTGTGGGTAACCCTGCAACATCTGAGGTGGCTGATGTTGTGGAATTGGTTGAAACCCTTGTTGGTTGTATGGAAAACGCATTGGAGTATTCATCATTTGGGGAAAGAAACCCATATATGGATTGGAAAAAAAATTGGGGTCTTGGGTAAGCAGCCTGAGGATAAGGTACAGTGAATCCTTGGGCAAAACATGGCTGATGCTGTGGGTTTTGCATCAGGTGTTGGTTTGGTTGCAGGGTTTGCTGCAGGTTTGGGTTTGGGTTTAGTGGAATGGTTTGTGTGGTGGTAGGCAGAGGTACCGAGCAAGCTTGCTGGTTTTGTATGTTTGTGACCTAGGAAGAGCCATCAGAAGCTTGATTCACCCTGGATTTGTGAGGAGATTGAAGATCCGGGGGTTGGGTTTGATGTGGTGTGTATGTAAGACACTGTGGTGTAATGGGTATGGGTGGATTGATTACCTTTGGACCCATAGAGCTCGAGGGATCCACTGTGTGCTGGGTCTTCCCTTTGCCACGCTTCAGCATGGCCAACTCTCGTTTCATTTCATCCATTTCCTCCAATCGTATAGGCAGGGAGTCATTTGCAGCTCTCAGCTCTGAGTTCTCTGCTCTGAGCTCTGGCGACCCCATCTCCGACTCATGCTCCATATCGATTGTTATAGCCATCACAGGTTGCGAGATTTGAGGCTCTGATACCACTTGTTACACTCAAGTCGTAAGTTAGGCTCGTTAGAGACAGATCAAGACCAGGAGAGGAAAGATTTGGTTGTATTGGATGAAGAAAGGTTACAAATTGCTCTGAAGAAATGAAGAACGGAAAATGAAAACCTAACTTAACCAAAATACAAAAATATCACCAAATCATAGATGAGATCGACAGAGAGGATGGCTAAGTCCTTTGTTTCGTGCTGCAGATCCGAAACCAGCGCTGAGCATGCAGGACCACAGCGTTGCGTGACTCCCACGCAACACAGAGCTCAAACTGAAGACGAAGAAGGCATGTATTTGACACGCGAGGCTCGCTAGCAAAACACTGTGTTTAACTAAAGAGGGAAAAGAAGATAACGAACTTAACTGTCATGACTCCAAAGCATTCGATCATGACAGTGATCTTGCATAACTAATTCTTTTTTTGTATTCTCCCTATGCAAAACATTACAACATATGCACCACCAAGCGACTTGGACTATAAGTTTTTTTTTTTGAAAAGGCAAACGAGGAATTGCATTACCAGTGCACGTGAAAACTTACAAGTAGGACTAAAAAGTTTTGAGAACTAAATAAGTCTGATTCTCCCGTAGGACACCCGACACTCATGAATCCGTAGAAATAGTCTAGTTTGCATCCTAGACAATGAAAATTATCCCTACGTACTACCATGTGCTGGAAATTGAAAGTACTTCAAGTAAAGGAACTAAATCGCAACAAAGTACTGGAAATAAACAAATAGAGCGAAATAAACAGCAGAAGAACGCCTCATGATCGATCTTGTTTTCCGGATCAGCGTGTGATGCTTCACACGAAAAGATTTGATCATCATCTCAGCTTAAAACGTCGGGGTAACCCAACAAGGGGTGTCGTAGATCGGTACATCGTCTTATTGTCCCACCCCTCGGATCCCAAGCCCACCTTAGCCATCTGGTAATTGCCGCATAGAAGACAACGACGAACAGGAGACCTAGGCTCGTACCTTCCATATACTGACATAGGCGCCCGTTGAGCCTTGGGCGTTCGATGTGGGGGTAAACAGGGTTGTACTATAGCATCAATTGGAGGAGAAGCACGGCAGGGGCCGATAGTGGTGGTAGGTATGACCATAACAACGACAACAAAGGAGGAGGAAGGAGCGGCAACGACTGATGTTCAAGGGAGAAACCATAATCTCTATTAGACAGAAAGTCCCTTAGACTAAAACTTTTTGATGTAACACGCAAAAAAAAAACTCGGACTCTAAGTTAGTACATACTAACTTGGATATCATTTAAAAGTAATTCAGATCTTTTGAATCGTGCCCTACAAATTAAATCAACCTTTAGGTCTCCGTTTCATATGTTGACTTGTAAATGTAACAATTGCGTAACTTTTCTCTCTAAAACCCTAGAGAACCAGAAGCTTTGCGAACCGAGTTTCGACGGCGGCGATGGTGAACCAAATCTCGGCCGAGAACTTGTCAAGTGATGGGGAGGGATTTGACGCGGAGTTGCTGAGAGAACCGGCTTCTCCAACATACGAACCTTCGATGGAAGAGGAGGATGAGAGCATCGGGGCAGTTCCGGTGGCGTCTCCGTCTCCGGAGAGAAGTCTCTCCCGATCCGGCTCGCCGAGGGCGACATCAAGAGAGAGCCAGATGTGTTTCTCTACTAGTAGGGAGGAGGGTGTTCGATCTGAGGGGGCTCGTGGATCGGGTCGTCGACACCAGGAGGTTCGGTTGGCATGCAGGTGTGGCCTATTGCGCAGCATGCCGACATTGGGACCACGACCGGGTCGGGCTGGGGTGGAAAAGGCAAGGGTGAGAGTGGGATCTCCGCCGCCGGGATTCCGGTGGGGCACGATGATGACACGATGGATGGAGGAGGTGGTCGGGGAGGAGGATCATTCACCTCCAAAGCCCGGACAATGTGGTGTATGTATTGTCCCACCATGATACGGACCGACCGGAGAATAGGTCGCCGGAGAAGATGACGGCTCCATGGAGGAGACGGCCTGGGAAGGAGCCGATTAAGGCTTCCAACTGGGCCTGGGATGGCTGGAGCGGGCCTGATGGCAGATGCGAGACAGACTTGGGCTGGTTCACGGGCTGGCCCAGGTGTGATGCATGGGGTCGTCGGGTCGGTGGGCCAGGGTGGGATGATGGGCTATGGACCAAGTGCAGATGTTGGGTCGCGGTCGGGTCCAATGGGCAAGCGGGGTGGGGCTGCTATTCGGGTCGGGTATGACACCCGGGCCCATCCGGGGGGTAACTCAGACCCGGTTCGATTTCGGCCTCGTTCGGAGGGTCCTCACGCCCGAGGTCGGGGTCAACGGTCTTCGGCTACTAAGAACCAGGATAAAGGCACGGCCATGGGGGACCTTGGCGGTCAACTAGGATCCATGCTGATTAAGGAAGTTGTCGTCTCGTCGGCCGAAGCAGGGGGGACCAAACTTTGCTTTTGCTCTAACGGCAAAGGCACTCACCCCACGGACATTCTATTGGAGGATGATGGTGCATCGTATGGAGGATCTTTGGGGAATGCATAATGTGGAGGCGCGACCCTTGGAGGATGGGGTCGTGGACTTCTTTTTCAGGACGGCCAAGGAAAGAATGCGGGTCCTGACTAGCAAACCTTGGGCTTTTTAGGATTCGTTGGTCGTATTCACATACCTGAGGGCCCACATGCGTCCGGGGGATATGTTGTTCACCAATTTTTCAGTATGTGCGAGGGTGTCTAACCTGCCGGTAGGATCGTGTAATCGGAAGGTGGCATTTTGTGTGGGAAACGCTCTGGGCACTTATCAGGCGGTGGAAGCAGACGTTGATGGTATGTGTTGGGGCGATTTCATGAGGATCTACATCCGGGTTGACATCCGTGTGCCACTCCAACGGGAATTATGGTTTCGACTATCGGAATCACAGGTACGTGCCATGCTACACATATCATATGAATACCTGCCAGATCACTGCTTTGGATGTAGCTGCGTCGGTCACCTACTTCCAGCTTGTCCTACGAATAGGGCTACGAAGGGGCCATCTCTAAGAGCTCCGGCAGATCCTCGATCAGCATTGACAAAGGCCGAACATAGGAAGGCAATCCCAAGGACGAAGTGGGCTTATCTGGGGGTGCTTTGTGGGTCCCAACTCGTCTGTTTTCCCCGGTGGCCCCTCGGCCAGAGAATAAGGTGGCTCGGGTGGATGATCTAGGGGAGGGGGCGGCTCGTCCAAGAGTGGTCCGATCCTTTAGGTTTCGGTGGGGACATTCGGGGGATCAGCCCGATCAGCAGGGAGAGCCGTTATCAGTCTCGGTAGGAATCAAAAGGATGGAGCGGGATGGTGAGGAGAATGAGGACTCAGAGGGGACTCGTTCAGATGGAGCGCCACTTGTAGCGGCGGGGGGCCACAAGCACCCTCGCCTCGAGGAATGAGTGCGAGATGGTCCAGGGGGTCAGTTGGTTATACCGCCCCTCTAGACGTATGGTGGCAGCGGTACCACCGAGAACCGATTCAGTGTTCCCCTACCAGCTCAGAGGTCAGCATTCCCGCGTTTTGGAGCCCTACCAGTATCATTTAAGGGAGGACGACACACGCTGGCATCCTGAGAGAATACCTAGTCCACCACAACAACTCTCAACAATGGGCCTGCTCGGCCCTTGCCAATCCTTTTAGAGCCGCTATATCGGTGTTTAGTAGACGTTGTTGCAGTATCACCCTCCAGACACCTCACAAGTATATTAGAGTGCTTTTATCTTGTTTTGTTGGTAATTTCTTTACAATGTCTTTTATTTCGGTGGTTACCATTTGTAAACATTTTTATGTTATAATATTACTCGTCTTTCTCAACAACAAAAAATCAACCTATAGATTCGATTATTTTGTTTTTCATACTCCTAACCACCTCTGGTGTACTCCAAAACTCAAGCAGACGGATCGGTTGTACATTGTGACAACAAAGAATCATCTGTCCCAACCCGTGATGTCGATTTCATACTGAGCCATTACAAATTTCTTCCTTCATGTTCTAGAATGCAACACAAAAAGGCAATAGGGTTTAGTTAGAGTCGAAAAGGGAATTATAGTGAGCAATGACATGTGAATATGGATAATATTGTGTTAAAAGTCAATTTGTGATCATATTTCATTTGAAGACAAACTCAAAACACTTCTCCTTATCTGCTCCTTCCAAATTTGATTTTGACATCTAATATGAATATTAAAAAACAAGTTATTTTATTTCCATATTCTCAAAAACATTAAAAGTTTAAATCAAGAAATCAATATATTACTATTTTTATATAAGTTCTATATGGCACTCATTGGTGTGAACAAAAGCAACCAACTTTGCAAATGGGTTGTCATGCTACAGTAAAAAACATAGGACAATTATGAAGAGCACTTTCATCTATACAAAACCAGATTTACTTCACCAAATCCCATTCTTATTAGGCCTAATGGCTTTGTTTTGAGTGTTAATAGTCACATTTAAAAGAAAAAACATATCCATCAGTCTTTTTGTCTCTAATGGTTTAGGATTCTTGTGGAATAGTAAACCCATCTAAGTTTTTGTCCTCATCCTTATTTTATTTTTTGTTTAGTTCATATGATGTCTTAAGTGGATTTGCATAATGTGTTAATAGTCACAGTGACAGTAAGCTAGATTTAAATTTAACAAAATTGATCAATTCTAAACATGTACATAAATCAAGAACAATGTCATGTGAATCAGACACATGGTTAGGTATATACTGAAGGTGGGACTCTATATGTTCTCTTCACATGAAATCTACAGAACTGCATGACCCAAAGCACAAATAGGGTCCATCACCTGAGGCTAACACATGCTAAGTTCATAGCCTTCAAAAACTGAAATAAATATGTACTTAATAAACGAAAAGAAATAAACAATCAGGTGACGCGAAACATCAAAACATTTAAATCAATCAAATCTTAAAAGTTTCAAGCTTTTAGCACTTAATGCAATATGCTATAGAGCCTATAGATGAGATGTAACACAACATTTAACTAAGTGAGTGTGTGCTGTAATCAGCAATCACTTCAAAGGGAAGGTTGTATTTTGCCCAACTTTTGCAAAAGAGAAATAACCCTTGAGTTTTGCCAAGCAACAATCACTTAAACTAAGATTTTAAAGACAAAGAAGAATCACACGTGCTATAAGATCAAAGGTATTCGATACATCTCAAGGTTTGAGTTTCAAAACCCGTTAATAATACGAAGAAATAAACAAACAAAATGAATACTATGAAAAGGCAAGGCCAAAATGAGAAGTAGGATCCTCATGCAATTCCACTTCCATCACATGTGTTTTTTTTTTTTTTGCAGATTGAGCATGAAGCACAATACAATGGAGATTGGACTGATCCTAACCTTTGGAAAGTATGCTTTCCAAAGTCAATCTCTTTTCACCATCAATCACCCATGACCATGAGTGGAGCCTAGAAATTTTAGTCCAAGTACAATTCTCCATCATTCACATCCCTCTTTTTCCATCACAAAAGTAGGGATGTGAAAATACTTGAATCCGATGGGATCAGATGTCTCTTATCTGATTAGTTGAGACGAGGATTTTTCAGGTTCGGACACACAAAAAGTGGTCTCGGACGTGGTAAAGACACTACACAGTCCTAGATTAACCGATATAATTCTCAGCACTAACATGGTGTCTGAAGCAATCAAAAGTCAAAGTGACTTTAGCACATGTTAGCCAAAAACCAAGTTATGTCAAGGGTGGGGAGCAAAAGTTGGTGGGAGATTCACCAGATTAACAGATTTCCCACCCTAAGAACATTGCACTATGGACAAGAAAGATGAAGGAACTCAATCAAAAACACAAACATGGCTTGTAAAAGTTGTACCTTGTCTGAGGACTTCATGCTCCAATGTCCATGAGATATCCAGTGCAGTTCACAACACAATGCAGAGAAACCCACCAAGTGATCTCCTTTCTAAGTCTCAAGACATGCCTATAGCCTAATCATCAACCCTCTGAAGAAGGCTACATTACCATAAGAGGGTCAGTAAGATATAATGACAGTTTAAAGCAGAGCATTTGGTTCATTCATGAGTCTAATGGAAAAACCCCACCATGCATAGAATGTTGCTCAGCTAATAATCAATTTTATGCCTTAATGGAGCACCACTTAATGGGGAATGTTAAGATAATACTACTTAAATGGTTTTCATATCAAACCAATAGTCAACCATATAAAAGAAAAGAAAAAAGAAACATATTATTCCTCATCAATATGGCAAATCGTTACATCTTTGAGTCTAACCAAGCAAGAAGACAAACAAGAGATGTAATAGAGAGAAAAAATACATATTCCCAGTAACTGCAGTGTTTTACTCTGAAGTTTAGTTAAGACGGAATAATACAGGAGGGGGATATAAAAATGTTTTAGGAGTTTTTATTTTGACAGATTAGTGGTGACGGGGATCAGGTCCGCCAGGACTGAGCCTGCTGGGATGGATGCGCTTCCCGCTTAGCTCTTGTCTTCTGATACTTTCCTTCAAAACCTCCTTAGCAGTTTGCATAAATGTCTGAGTGCTTGGTTGTTGTAATGGGGAGAGGGGACGAGTTTCAGAACATGAAAATAGAAGCAAAATAAGGGCAGAGCAGAGCCAGAATCTGAAGCTAGACATTGTCTTACTTAGTGTTGTTCTGTACTGATAACTACAAGTGTTTTGAGGCCTAAGAGCTACTATGGCTCATATATATAGCACTAAGATGGCTATGGGGGTCAAACCAGATACAGTTTTTAGTGGGTGGATGGCATTTTGGATTTCCAAATGGATTTTCCACGTAATCCTAATTGAATAGTGACACATTTGTGAGAAAAATAATAGATCCATTGCATCATGAGACTCACTCACCTACTGAAGTGCCTTTTTCCCCTCAGGAGTGCCATGTGGCTGCTCTCTCATTGCATTTTCATACCCCCTTCTTGGTTTACTTGCACCTAAAGAATAAAAAGATACCACCAGGCCCCCCTTTCCAAATGAAGAATATCCCCGACACCTCGTTCCTGCAATAAAGTTCCCAAAGAGGAAAGGTAAGTGTCTAGTCAAGAAACCTTGGCCTTATGCACCAGTTGATGTCGGGAAGCCAACTCTTATTGGCACCAAGTAGAGAGATGGAGAAGTGTTCAAGGGTCATGTCCAATGTCTACCTCTTCTTTTTTTCTCTCTTCCCTTTTCATTGTACAAGCCAATGAGTCTGCAAAAACTACTTCTCTGTGTTCCATTCTCTTTTTCCCCCATTACCGACCCTATTCCATTCTTTTTCGAATTAGGCCTGTCTGCTTCTATGATCCAATTCTTTTAATGTGTTTCCTCAACCCTCCCACTTTGTAATTTTGTATGACTAGAAAACAAACCATACCCTTTTTTTCAGCTTCTGGTTCTTCTGGTTGTACTCCAATGCCAACCTTAGTTATTGGAGCACCCCACTTCCTACATAGAATAGCTCCTCTACATAAATGTTGATACATTGCTAAGAGAACATTAGCATATTCTATTTCTATTTGTCCTACTGTTTCAGAGTAGACCTATTCTGAATCGACTTCTTGCTTCCATAAGGTGAAGGAATCGAAAATGTGATTATGCCTCAATCTAGATTGCATTACCAATTTGGCGACCTCAATAGGATATACTAAAGCAGAAGTAATGGGAGGAACTATTCCATCGTCCTTGACTGCAAAAGTTATTCATTTTCTGAATATATAATTCTCTCATGGCTAGCAAGTGCTGCAAAGATAAGCACCACCTTGGCCTGCAAAATGACACAAAAAGGCTATAGAAAGATAGAAGCTAGACACCTTCTATATATAATTCCCCATCATCTCTCTCTTTCCACTTTTGTGCAAATGGGTCCTATGAATCCACCAAAAAACTTAAATAGTTATTTTATAGTTTAAATAATCTTTGGTCAGCTTTGCTTCCTAATAATTTATATTTCTTGGATAAGCGGCTGTTTAACACAATATTAAGATATATTATGGATGAATTTTTATAATACCTATGCATTACCTCAACTCTAAGTAAAACAAATTGGTTTAGGGGGGATAGTTCCTAACCATTCTAATCGTGTTTGACCAGAATTAAGAGGTCACAATATACCTAAAGATAACAGAGGGTCTCAAAAGGTTTATCAGAATAGCAAATAGAATCTAAACTGTAAGAATATTCACTAAGATACCTCCAAAAGTAGCAAAAAGTGATAATTCTTAAGCAATTCAAATTGTATCTTACCAGAATTAAGTGGTTGCATACCTAACAATAGTTGGTTGTAAGTTCGGTATATGGGGAAAAGACAAAGTTTAACCCATGCGAAAAGGGTTCTTCGAATGATTGATTACCTAATATTGTTAAGCTAAATGAGAGCTATTGATTGCTACAAGTTCTTCCAATGAACATCAAACTGAGACCTCAAACAAATCAGTAAACTGTACAGCGAACTTTTATCTCCAATGATAATACGTAAATAACAAGCTCGGGCAAGCAATATAAGAGTTTTAAACTATCTAAGTGTCATTATACAATTAGGTGCATGAGTTAAATTTTCCTTTCTAAAAGCTAGCAATTACTTTCTTGTATAATAAGTGTGCACCTTAACAATATTATCTTTGCTCAAAAAAATTCAAGAAACTCGTCAAGTGTTTCTGTCCAAGTACGAGTATGTGGTGGAAAGAATTGCACATTATGCAGATGAGACACTTATCTGATAGAAGATGATAAAACATGTGAAAGCTGTGAATTAATAATGCATAGCATCCTATAGTTCATAACCATCAATCCACTACCCCTATCTAACAAAAAAGTTGCTCTGCTTTATTTTCCATTTCAAACAGCAGTTTTTATTACTTCTACATTTTTACCACTACATTAGAAGTTTCATTTCAACATTAAAGAAATAAATTAAGCCACATACAATAGAAAAGATATATAGTTGACAGAAATCAACAACCACCAGACAGTTTTTGCAGATATAGTAAATGAAAATATTATCATCTTGAAACATCTATATACTAAAAGAGACATTCAGAGCAAAAGTTAAAACATAAGAGATAAACAATGATATCATGATGAGCCCACAAATGATGAAGTTTTATGCACTGACATTTCATACATACTCTATTAGTTTATAAGATTAGCAAAAACAAATATGGACAAAGGTTAAGCAGTCTAAGCTACCTGGCCTTGATTTGAAAAGGGTTTGACTTTGTTAACCTTTATAGTTTATTGTAAGTGCTCCAATGCACTAGCTAACCCTTATGATGGTTTACTTGTAGTGATTAAATAAGACCGTGTGTCAAACCTATGATGCCACGAAACAATGCTTAAACTTGCTATTGGGCCACTAACCATGTAATTATCTTAGCACAAAAGAGATGGTATGGCCTAGGATAACTACTAATCTTATGTATAGACAAAACTAAATAATTCTTGTAAACAGCCCATATGTGATTGATATGATGCTATCAGTTAGTTGGTCTTTCATAATCAACTAGTTATTGCTAGACTACATTATTTGTACTTCTTTAGTAATTTCTTAAGAGCATTGTTCTTTCTAAAACTATTCTTTTTCGTATTGTCAATATCAACTTTCATAGGATTCATCAACTTTGCCTTGCTTTGATGTATAAATAAAGCTGTTCAATCTGTCAAGACAAGTTTATTGTTAAAATATAAAGCATATATTTAATAAAGTAGAGAAAAGAAAAACATATGATGAGTGGAGTCAAACTCAACTATTAGATTTGATCTTTTAGTTGAGGAGTTCAACCCGATAAATGTAGTAATATTCTAAAGCTTTACATGACATTAGAGCCAGGTTGATTTGGGCTTGGGGGTATTACTGGTCATTTGGCCAGTTTGCCACCTCTCCCTGTAGACTCTGATCAATATGCATATGGTTTTATGTAAGGAGTGTTGAAGCATAGACCATAAACCCCGTAACCTCAGAATTGTATGGTAATAAATGTATCTGAAGCCAATGCATAAGGTCGGAATTCTACAGTAATTAATGTATATGAAGTCAAGCATGTACTGGGAAGAGCTCAAAGCCTCGTATTTTCGAAGACTTATAAAGGAAATGCCTAACAAAACAAAACTCATCACTTCCCACGGTCTGTTCTGTTTTCTTGCAATTTTTGTCTTCACTATTTGAAAATTTACCAAACAAATTAACTAAAGGCCTGAGATGGATCCAGCCAAAATCATGGTTAGTGTAGAGATGGGTCCAAGAATTGCTCTCTCCATCAACAAAAAGGCTGATTTAAAATTTCAACTATTTAACTGGTTTAACTGAGTAACCTATATCACCAAGCAAACCAGAAAGCTTTTGTTATAATGAGCATCAGAGAAGCAGTAAAACATTCAATAGCACCAACAAGTTCATAAGGACATATATTTCTTTTCTTTTTTTCTTTACTTTCACATACCAGAAGCTTTTTATTGTACACAAAGAAATGCAACAGCTATGTTGGAAATCAATTCCTACCTCAAGAATGTTGCAATGCAGTGCATAAGAAATCTTCTTCACTAGTCAGACAGGAATGGTAATTTGTTCACAGCAGTGGGTGAACCATTTGCGTTACCATTTTCATTGAAGAAGTCATCCGAATCATTACCTGCATGAATTGCTTCACCATTCCTTTTGTTTCCTTTTATCCCAGATTGAAGGGGAAGAATCCGGAGACGAACATCCGGCTCTGAACCAACTTTCTCTGACTTTAGTTGGTATTCTTGAATGAGTTCCATCTGAAGAGACATAATGCCGGACTGCCTAGGGAGTAGCTCTACAGGTTCCCCTTTAGGGATTACGACCTTCTCAATGGCTATTCTTGCCTCCTGTAAGAGACACACACTCATAATGTAAAAATAGTATGATCAAGTTACTTAATGGATGCAGGGACGGAAGTGGATAAGATTATGCAGATAAAACAGAAAAAGTATCACCTCCAAAGCATCGACCTCCTCTGACGATTTCGTTTCATCTGACCCAGATTTCATCGAACCATCTTCGTAATCTCTTACCAATGCCCGTAGGGCCTTCGTTATTTGCACCAAGGAGTTTGTCTAGAAGAAATACCAATAACCCCATGGTGAAAGAGCTGATGATATTCAATAATCGAAATTGGGAAGTGGAGAGCAATTTATAGTAATTACCTTTGTCACATAAATGGGATTGCCATGAGATTTAGCAAGACTGTGAAAGCGGGCATTTTTCTTGAGCTTGGACTGCAGAGCAAGTATCACATTGGCCTCACCGATGATTTCAGTGAACTGAATCGAGTTATCATCCATTTTCAATTGTCTCATCCCTTCCATGACGCTGGCCTCCAGGATCTAGAATAACTTCTCACTCTGTAAGTTCCATATTCAATTAAATTTGTAATTCACTATGACTGTGAATCTCAGCATTCAAGATCAACTCATGTCTACAAAGAGGAGTTAGATAATTAGATTTAAGAAAAACTAGCCTTGACCTACTGGCAGAACAAACTTATTACATCGAACAACTAACGAGCAAAATACATCAGATAATAAGGCCATAGTCTCCCTCCTGCAGCTAGAATGTATGCTATTTTTAACTCACAGTTGTACTCTCAATTTACTACAGCTGTATTGCAAGAGAATCTTGGAGAAAGAAATACATGCTGAAACTAGTGCACTTACGAGTTCCTGAAAGCAAGTAGTAACTGGGAATAATATACATATAATTTAAAGCTATACAGAGGAATGATGTTACAAGTGTGCAGCCACGAGACATAAGTTGATCAAATTCATTTGTGCTAGCAAAAAAAAATTGTCTTTGTATAAGTAATGTATTCTGATTCGCCATAATTTTCAGCCCCACGAAGCAACAACAATGGGGTGGCAATTTCTTTCTTGTGCTGGCTTCCATACATATTCAAAATTTGTGCCACCAAAACTTGCCCACTTACAACTGATTATGATCATATTACGAAACTCATTCTCCTCACAAAGAACAGTTTTGAAAACTGATTATCCCACGGGTGAAACTAGGACGAAATTTACCAAAAAAGTGTTGATGCTTGATTTAAAAGACCCTTTGATCTTGAGTTCAATTTTGTACGTGGGCAGTATTGCTTATCAAAAATATAATATTGGCTTTACACATCAATAGTAAACTACGCTAGTTACTACATTTAGCTGCTAACACTGATGGCATGTACTATTCGAAATAGATCTACGATTGACTAGTCAATTAACAACATATGCATGTCAAATGACGAAAACCTAATCAATGTCTGGATCAAGTAGCTCAACTGTGAACACCACAAATACACATTAGGCGGTTAAAGTCCCCAAATAAACTTTCCAGACACCTTTTAAATTGTATTCGGAAACAAAAATTGATGGTTTTCCATGGATGTGATCCAAACTAACCATAAAGGCATAAAAGTGCTTTTTGCCAAACATGTTCCAAGGTGATGACATCTTACCCCATATAGAAACAGGCACAGGGGTGCCCTGGCTTCAGAAGAATTATCACCCATGTGAGACAATTCAGCAGCAAATTCATAATCGTCAACTCTGTCATCATCCATATCGAAGGCATTATCAATAATTGTACGGTTCTTAGTATCAGCTGAAGTGTCAAGTAAAGCTTCCATCAACGTGGCTTCTTGTGTTTCGTGAGAGTTCATCTTGCGAACTTCAACCTTTGGGAGTCGACCTTTGCCAACAGAAGAGTAACAAGAAGTCATGCTATGAGGAGAATTAATCAATATCCCGTTGCTATTATAACAAGAGACAACCACATAACATAATAAAGGGATGTGTACCTGAGAGAATAGCATCCACTGTTGCTTCTAAGCTACGATGAACTCGTAACTCGGTCTTTGAAATTATTTCAACACCACAACTAAATGTCGAGGGTCCTTTTCTCTCCAGCACTGTCTTCTGGACTCCCCTCCGGCTTGCCTCCTCATCCCCCAGCGTTACACTCTGAAATGAATGCATCAGTGTAACTCTCCAAATACATTAGCATCAGCAAACACCTTATATGATGCTCCTCCATAAATATCACTGACTGAAAAGACATATCTAAGATGTATCTATTTCATCTCTAGTACCACCATAGAATTTTCCTAGTAACCTTGTCACATGACTTGTGGATCAATAATTGTTTGGGATAATTGTCAAAACATGCACTAAAGTTTCGTCCACAAATGAAATAGTGCACAATGTTTCGTCCACGTTGTGTGGCTACCCTAAAGTTTCGTCCACGAACATTTGTTAGTAAAATTATTTAAAATTACTTATGAAACCTAAATCAGCAAATTATTTTAGGGTAGCCACACAACGTGGACGAAACGTTGTGCACTATTTCATTTGTGGACGAAACTTTAGGGTAGCCACACAGCGTGGACGAAACGTTGTGCACTATTTCATTTTGTGGATGAAACTTTAGGGTAGCCACACAACGTGGACGAAACGCTGTGCACTATTTCATTTGTGGACGAAACTTTAGTGCATGTTTTGACAACTATCCCTAATTGTTTTGATTGACAAATGTCACAGCATCTAGGAATTAGTTTGCCTTTCCCTCTATATTGTTTTATAAGCCCGCTCAAATGGAAAAATGGCTTCTATAGCACATCAATCCTATACATATTACGTAGTAACTGACTACTGGAGTCAACTACTTGTGCAGTTATATAAAACTACCTTACCTGTATTCCTCCAACAAGCATCTCCAGCGAGGGATTCATTGTCAAATTTTCTATAGTGATTCCATGAGCAGTAGCAACTAGTTGAATACCACGTTGTGCAATTGTACTTGCAGCCATGGCTTCAAGCTTTGTGCCAATTTCATCAATTACAATCACTTGAGGCATATGGTTTTCAACTGCTTCTATTAATACCTGAATCATAATGGTTTCCAGGATGAGAACAATTTGACCCATGAGTAAGAAGTAAACCATACAGGTGATCTAAGACCAAGTACTGATCAGAATATCATCTACTCGATGAAACTTTTCAACCAATGGCTATGAACTAAGAAAAATCACTTCTTGTTAACAAAAATATATTCTAGTTACGCCAAATTTTTACACAGCCACATAAAATGAATGAATCAATGGGAGCTTCAGTTGTTTTGTATCGAGATGTACAAATGAGGGAGTAGTGAACCAGTGGTTATTTCATGCCATACTGTGTTTTATGATTCTAGCCAATACCTTATGTTGCATGTCATTATTGGGAACTTGCATCCTACGAGCATTGCCTATTCCTCCATGTGGTATATCACCATCTCCTCCTATCTCGTTGGAGGTATCGACAATCATCACACGCTTCTGGCAATCATTTGCAAGCATCCGGGCTATTTCCCTGTACATGTGTACATGTGTGATAAGTAGATTGTCACGATAAGTGGCCGAATGGACATGCGTGAGTTATTAACTTCACTTCAGCAGAAGATGACTGAATACAATATAGCCAATTCAATGATAACATCGAATACTTCAGTAGCAGTTATTCAACTCTCTCGAGGCCAAAGTTAGAGAATCTGATGAACATGTACTCTATCTGGCACTCCAGAGGTACAAGGGTGTTAACAAAGCAGTTCAAGAGAAAGTTAGCGGCTACTACCTAAAGCAAAAGAAACTATGATCTAATATCAGCAAATTTCGAAGTTGGAATGACAGCCACTAACCTAATAATTGTAGTTTTTCCAACTCCTGGAGGCCCAATGAGCAACAAAGAAGATCCATCTTGAACCAAATCTCGCAGTAAATTAGCACTTCCTGATATTGCCCGACCAACCCGACAAGTCAAACCGATAATTGTACCCTTTCTATTCCTAATGCCACTAATCCGATGTAATGTCCGGCTAATGCCCGCTCGATTATCAACTGCAAAGTCACCAACCTGTAATATGAAGTATCAAACAATACCATCAATTCAACTCACACGAAGTGGCTAAATTTGGTCCAACGAGTAGCTTGACTAAAATGGTGACAAAGATGCAAAATTTAGTGTCACCCACATCACATAAAACCTCATACATGGCACAAACGCATTTCATTTAACATGTGATAAGCAAGAAACACCCTCAGCAATGAGGTTAACAAAAATGCAAAACTTAAGAGTATCCCACATCATAACAAACCTCATACATGACACAAATGCATTACAGCAAACAGGTAATAAGCAATAAACATTCTTACCAACAAGCAGCTTCACTAAAATGACTAGAGATATGCAAAATTGAGAATCACCTGAGAAGTAGCATGCTCAATGTCCTGAACCGATATCGGGCAATCTGACAGAACAAAGTCACCGGTCGGAAACCGAGCGAGCGGCTTCCGACCCAAGTCCATAACCACCTCAATCAGCTGGTGGAGCTCCGGGTGCTCGCTGACTCTCCGCCGCATTTCCTCCGGCAGAAGCGCCAAGAGGCGACCCAATTCAACCTCGAATTCATCGGCGGGCAGCGAATCCGGACCAGCAAAGATTCGCCCACACGGAGCGATTCTCGGGGCGAAAACATATGGGTTTGGCGAGAAATGGAGGGCGCGAAGTGGGGTTTGGGATTGGGGTTTGGGATGTACGGTTCTGGGTCGGAGCGGGACGGGCAGTGGAGGAGATGGGTGGTGGAGCTGAACAGAACGGAGCATCTGATTTGGCGGGAAAATGGGGTTTCGATTCTGGAAAATAAAAATGAAACCTTTCTTTCTCCGGAAATTCGAAGTTTATAGGTTTCTGTTTCTTTCGTCTACTTTTCGGATAGAAGATTATTAGCCACATGTTTATGGCTTGCCCAATTGGTCTTCTTGGTGAATTACCATAATACCCTCGCATATTCCCCAAAGTTTCAACTTAATCCTTAAATTATTGTTGGATATTCTCTTCATCGATCTATAATACATGATATAACCAAATGGAAAATGACTACTATTGAGTCACTATAAGCTTAATTGCAAAGAGTTCGAATCAAATGAATCGATCTTAAACACCTTTTTGGAGACCCGACTGTCTTCAATTGTAATAATATCGTGTTGCTTGAGAGCTTCAGTCTCTTATGTTATGTCACCCATCAAATGTGACACAAACTTTGGCCGACGCTAGAGTGATGTATGTGTCGTCCAAAGTGGGTAAACAAAGATACGAACATATATACATTGGCGATGCAAGTAGTGCATCACTTGAATTAGCAATAATGGACATAATTTAAGGGACAGAGGAGCATTTTCATGGGCCATGGAACATTTAGGAAGCATTATTGCATTAGAAAAGTGCATGCAATTGCTAAGTTCCCATCATCACCAACAAATGTGGGAACAAGCACCATGTGAGTTTTTGTTGTTGTTGAGAAAAGCGAACTTTATTAAACGGAAAGCTCACACCTAATAATACAAGCAATAGAGTGAGGGACAAGAGACCACCACTCTTGAACCATCAAACTACGAAAAGCAAACTAGGCTAGGCTATGGGCAACTTCATTACAACACCGGGGCACGCAACGAATCACCACATCTCCTAGAGCATCTAAGAGGGAACAAATTTCCTCAACAACGGGACCTTCAACACTATCAAAACCATCTATCACGGACATCCGAAATAACATTCGAGGCATCTGATTCCACCTCCAAGGCCTGCCAGCCTTTCTCCATACACCACTTGATGCCCTCCCTCAAAGCCAAGCACTCCGCTAGATGAGGAGGGACTACTCCCGCCTGAAAACGGGTCTTCGCACCAATGTCCTCTCCAAGGTGATTCCTAACCAACATGCCCAATCCAATCCCTTCTGCCCGAACCCCAGCATCCACATTCAGCTTCAGAGTTCCACAAGGAGGAGCGATCCAGCGCAGGGGCGGAGCTCTGCCCTGACTGCCCATCCGACCCCGCCTATCCTTGACAGAATAGGAAAGAAACTCCTGGATCCAGCCTTTGCATGCCGCAACCAGCTGATCAGGGTCCCTCTCAAGCTCCCCAAGACGAACTCGGTTCCTCTCACTCCAGATCATATAGGCAGTCATAGCCCAAGCTACAAGATCCTCATTTGAAAGCCTCTCTGTTAGGAATAATAAGGCATCAGAGCTGGATAAGGATCTGACAGAATCAACCCACACACCAAAGGGAGAAGCTCTTCATACTGCAATCGCTGACTTACATCCAAAGAAAGCATGAGCCATGGTCTCAACCCCCCGAGCACATCTCTCACACATCCGAGCCCCCAAGATACCTCTTCTCACCAGCCCCTCTCCCACAGGCAAGATGCCATGGAAAAAACGCCACAGGAAGACCCGGACCTTGGGCGGGGCTTGGAGCCCCCAAAGCCTGGTCCACCAAATACGAATGAACCCCTGAAGACCACCTTCCATCGAGTCATCCCTATCACCGGTTTCTGCCCGGTAAGCGGATTTCACCGAGTAGATCCCTTTCTGCTCTAGCCCCCAGGCCCAAAAAGAATCTGCCTGAGGTCTCCCCCTCGGAATCTGAAGAATAGCCTCACAGTCTACAGGCCATAACAAATCATCAATCTTTGCCTCATCCTAAGAACCATCATCCCCCAACAGGTCAGCAACCCGAGCAAACCTATGAGCCTCGGGCGGGATTGTGATCGGGCGAAACCCTGGATTAGAGGGGATCCACGGGTCCTCGAAGAGAAACGTATCAAGGCCATGCCTTACACGCTTAATTACTCCCTTTTGGACTAAGGAGCGAGCCCACAAGAGGCCATTCCATACAGCGGAATGGCTAGCGCGAGATTGAGCTTCCCAGAGAGAAGTCGAAGGGAAGTACTTACTCCGAAGAACCCTAGCCATAAGACAACCTCCTACTTTTAGAATCCGCCAAACTTGTTTGCCCAACATTGCCTTATTGAAAGCCTCAACATCTCGAAAACCCAAACCACCCAAACCCTTCAGATGACAAAGCTTACCCCATTCTCGCCAATGGATATGGCGCGAGTCCACATCCCCTCCCCACCAAAAGCGAGATGCCAGCCTCTGGAGATCTTGAAGGGTTCCTTTCGGAACCCAAAAAACGCTCAAGGAAAAAGTAGGGATTGATTGGACCACTACTTTAATCAGCACCCAAGGAGCACCATGTGAGTTGTGGGAACCGGAAGCCTTCTATTGTATAAACAAATATCTCTTGTTATTACTTGTCATTTTCACCATTTTAAAAGAATAAACATTATTACATGATTCACTTTCTATTTGTGGATAATAACAAAAAACATCACACTTTTTGTTAATTATTATCTTGTTTTTTTATTTACCATCAACTATAATCTTCTACCAACGAATTTGAGAAGAAGCTAAGAGATATTCTCTATTTTAAAAGAGAACTCGAAAAGATTGAGGGGCGTTATAAATAACATCACTTGGGAGAATGGCTTTTGGAAGGATGATAGACCAAATAAAATCTTTTTTATTTGTGGCCAAAACACGAGTTAGTTGTTAAATTAACTAGACCGACTAGTGTGGCGGCATAACCATATAAGCATTTAAGTTATTTCTTTTATGATGACATGGATATTCACTCGCAGTACTTAACTTCCTTCTGCAATGACTTCCTATTCAGACGCACTAGCTCCTTTCTTCTACAATGAATTAGGATACAATCGCAGTAGTATCTTTGTACTACGATAGATTACGATATAGTCGTAATAGTTACCTTTAATTTATCCTGCAACAAATTGGGATACGGTCGTAGTAGTTACTTTCTGTTGCAACAATTTGGTAAATGGTCACGATAGTCACTTTCTACTACGAAGACATATTATACAATCGCTAGTTCGCATCCTGAACAACCAAAAATGTCGACGTCGATGATGGTCGTTACATGAGCGACTATATTCTATATCGTCACACATGTTCCATCTTGAGTGATGATAACATATAATGTCGCATAAGTTACTATCTAATTTTTTTTATGTAGTATTCATGAATAAAAATAAATTTAACAAAATGATTTTTAATGGTTTAAGCATATTCAATATTCATTCACTGACTAATTTTTTTTTTCAAGTAGAGACAAATAAAAGTTGAAGTACACATGATTAGATTTAATCAACAACAATTGATCAATTGGGATAGAACAATTATTTAAATTCAGGGTTGTTCTTCTACAATTGTAAAATATAAAGAAAAAACAACGATAAAAATATGAATACTACTGACGAGGTCTCATCTGTATGTTCTATTAAATGCCTATTTTCCACAAATTCATCTTTTTTTGTCCTTGTAGAAGTTCACGGGCAAGAAATGCGCGAAAATGACTTTAATATCCAAGCCAAGTCGACAAGGTCGAAGAGAGCAACAAAAAGGAGTCAAGGTCAGCAAACCTAGAAACTCCACACCGTGGACCACCAATGTCCACGCGTGGAGGATACGTGGCAACATTTAAGATGAGGTGCATTAAGGTTGCTACTTGAGATTTATTGAAGGTAATCAAATCAAACAAATAAATCAAATTGATTTGTTCTGATTTGATTTAATTTGATTACGATATTTAATTATAATATTATGTAATATTAATTTCCTTATAATAGTCTTGTAATCTCCTATAAATAGGAGTAGTGATTCTTCAATAAAATTATCCAAAGCTATTCTACTTCACTTTTTACATGGTATCAGAGCTTCCGGTTTCGATCCTTGGGAGGCTCTTATGAATTTGTAGCTTTGCCCACTTGTTAGCTTATGGTTCTAACAAGTGGGTAGGGCCTTTGAAAGGTGTTTTTATTTTATTTCATAGTTTTATTTTGCTTCCGCATCTTCGTAATCAACTACAACAGTTTTCCACCTTCTATGATGTTTACAATACCAAAGGCATTAGACGTGATCGTTCTATATTCTCCTTTTTCAAGTTGGGCATTACGAATCTCCATGCTCCAACTTGAGGGGGAGTATTGAAGGTAATCATATCAGAATAAATTTACTTGATTTATTCTGATTTTATTTTATTTGATTTCGATAATTAAATTAGAAAAACATGTATTATTTATTTCTTTATCTAAATCTTGTAACCTCCTATATAAAGGAGTTTAGACTCTTCAATAAGATGATTCTCAATTATAATTTTACATGGTATCAGAGCTTCCGGTTTCGATCCTTGGGAGGCTCTTATGAATTTGTAGCTTTGCCCACTTGTTAGCTTATGGTTCTAACAAGTGGGCAGGGCCTTTGAAAGGTGTTTTTATTTTATTTCATAGTTTTATTTTGCTTCCGCATCTTCGTAATCAACCACAACAGTTTTCCACCTTCTATGATGTTTACAATACCAAAGGCATTAGACGTGATCGTTCTATAGTCTCCTTTTTCAAGTTGGGCATTACGAATCTCCATGCTCCAACTTGAGGGGGAGTATTGAAGGTAATCATATCAGAATAAATCTAATTGATTTATTTTGATTTTATTTTATTTGATTTCAATAATTAAATTAGAAAAACATGTATTATTTATTTCCTTATCTAAATCTTGTAACCTCCTATATAAAGGAGTTTAGACTCTTCAATAAGATGATTCTCAATTATAATTTTACATAGTATCAGAGCTTCCGGTTTCGATCCTTGGGAGGCTCTTATGAATTTGTAGCTTTGCCCACTTGTTAGCTTATGGTTCTAACAAGTGAGCAGGGCCTTTGAAAGGTGTTTTTATTTTATTTCATAGTTTTATTTTGCTTCCGCATCTTCGTAATCAACCACAACAGTTTTCTACCTTCTATGATGTTTACAATGTCGATCATGAGACGAGATGCTATTTGTGCCATCAGGCACAAGATGAGATGATGTTTGCACCGTCGGTCACGAGATGAGATGCTCTTTGCACCGTCGGCCCCGAGACGAGATGCCTTTTGCACCGTCGGCCCCGAGACGAGTAGCCGTTTGCACCGTCGGCCACGAGACGAGTAGCCGTTTGCACCGTTAGCCACGAGACGAGATGTCGTTTGCACTGTCGACCCCGAGACGAGTAGCCGTTTGCACCATCCATCACAGGCACTAGACATGATCGTTTTATAATCTTCTTTTCAAGTTGAGCATTTCAAATCTCCATGCTTCAACTTGAGGGGGAGTATTGAAGGTAATCAAATCAAACAAATAAATCAAATTGATTTGTTCTGATTTGATTTAATTTGATTACGATATTTAATTATAATATTATGTAATATTAATTTCCTTATAATAGTCTTGTAATCTCCTATAAATAGGAGTAGTGATTCTTCAATAAAATTATCCAAAGCTATTCTACTTCACTTTTTACAAGATTAGGGTACCATTCATTTCACGTCGTTGAGCACTAGAGTCCACGCCGTGGAAGAGCTCCTACACCATGGAGCTCGACGTCTATGGTACGGATGACAAAGAGGTTCCACCGTTGCACTTCGCCTCCACTCATACCATGGATGTGGATTTCAATACAAAGAACAAAGAGTTTCCACAATGACCTTCCACCACGATTTTACGCCGTGGATGTGGGAATTTAGTACCACCACCGTGACCTACACAACTTGGAGCTAGACGGTGGAGCTGTAGTACTGAAACTCTATAAAAGCGACACTTGAGCTCGTGATAAAGATAGCTCCACCAAATATTCATATTTCTAGAGAGAATTAACTCTTGGAGGCCTTATCCAACGGATTGAAGGAGAATCCTACCACTTGGAGAGCATTTACTGACTAATTAGAAAGCTTGGAAAGCTAGATAAGCCAATATTTAAAGGTGCAAGGAAAATATTAAAGGGAGATAAAGGTGTTCTTGAGCTTGGTGATGGGTTCTTCAACCCTCACTATAGTATTCATTAATTCCCTCTTCTACCTCATGATTCTTGTAGTTTCTACTTGGTTTTATTGAGATTGTGTTGCTCCATAGTCTTGGGACCTAAATCTCATGGCTATGAATGTATGGATCCATGGATTTTGCATATAACATAACATGAGTTTAGTTTGTGTTCTATGTGGTTGTTTGGTGATGATTCAAGGACTTCTACCTTAATTTCTTACCAACTTCACCTATGTCAAAATCATGATTTGTGTGGTATGAGCTTGGACCATTATTTTTTACTAAAAAGTGCAATTTCATTAATTTAGACTTTCAAATACATCTGAGTGCATCAGAGATAAATCTTTGACCACGAAGAACAAACAAAGAACATAATTGTTCGTTATTCTTTTCATAATATAACCATCCCTGATGGTATTGGATGAGGCGCCATATAGGTAAACTAAAACTAAACTATAACGAAGTTGACTATTGTTGCTCAAGGTATTGCCTAAACGTTGCATACTCTGTAGAGTGCGACCGAACCTGCTGTCACCAGTTTCAAAGGGAGGCAGAGCTCTTCAAAGGGACCCCTCCTAGGGCCAGTCCCTAGAGCACTGAATTCCTTTCATTCCTCTATGTGGGGCTGCTTCCCCGCCCTGTCCTAGTCATCTCGGGGTTCCCTAGCGGACCCCCGCTTCACTCCCTCAGCTCCTACTCCAGCTCCAAGGCAAGTTCTATCTCTATGCCCAGGTAGGGTCGGGTGTCATGTTTCTAACTACTAGAGAGTTGGCCGACCACCAAGTTCTTTTAACCCAGGTCCACCGAGCGGGCCTGGGTGGCACCTAAGGACTCGCACCGTTAGGTGCAGTAATCAAGGATACAATTGGGCCCCTTCCTCGAGACAAGATGCCCTTAGGTGCAGTAGTCGAGGATACCGATTTGTGGGACGCCTAACGGTCCCAGTCTATTGAATAAGGCTTGGAATGTCGATCCTTCTAGTACTCCAGTAGAGATGAGTTGAACCGTGGGGTTCCCACCACTTCCCGATCACACGCATTAACAGAATGGCCAATCAAACCACAATTAAAACAAAACACAGGTAGTTTTGTATAAGTGAGTGAGACACGAACCGGGTCGGGAAATTCACAAAAGTGGAGTAGAAGCTAACGGTGCAAAGGACGTTCCACGAGGTGCCAGAATCGGACCTTCACTGTTCCTCCCCAACAAGTACCTCATTGGTCACACGGGACATCAACACACAGTCCTAGGCCCCTAGCACCGAGCCAATTGTCTCACCCGTGGTCCTGGTTTGTACCGAAGGAGGAAGACCATGGGTGTGTACCCATAATTGGAGCCGATCCAGGGCAGGAGGTATCCCTAGCCATCGGATCCAAGTCGCCAAGCAAGAGGAGTCGCTCATCGAAACACCATGGTTCATTCCCTCGAACCCATGCACGGGCCTCCTCCATCTTAAAGTAGAACCCGAAGACTTCGGGGCGAATATCTTTGATCATCAATCCAATAGTTGATTCCACCCACGCCTTGGTGATGATCCGGAGGAAGACCTCCTTCCGGGGGGCTTGGAGGCCTACAACTTTCCCATCATGGAAAATTATTGGCGAGCTAGAAACGAAGGGCTCACCGGAGCATACGACACCATTACCTCGATCTCTTCCTCCTTTTCTAACGAACATGCCAATATGCCATCTTAGAGGCTAGCCAAGTGAGAATCCAAGGACACCGGAAAGGGTGGTGCCCCGAATTAGAACCGGCCTCCTTGGCTTTGAAGACCCGTCGACGATGGATCAGACCCAATGGTGGAGTGAGCAGCGTAGGGATCACGGGGACGCGATCCATATTGGGAACCCGGACCCCCTCGCAGAGAGCCTCTAACTACGCCCTCCATGGTTCATTCACGAGATCTTTTCCATGAAGAGAGTCTCGGTAACGTGGGGGCGACGACATGGAGGCGGGGGCTTCCGTAGACGGCGAAACACCGGGTAGATTGGGTAACGCCGGTGGGTGGTGGATGGGGACAACCATGGAAGGCGGTAACGTTGTCGGGTTGTCAACAAGGATAGGTGGCGACTGAGACCCCAAAACCCTAGTGTGACTTGAAGAAGAAGCAAGATCCTGGGCCTTGAGCGGACGACCTCAACGTGGCTTACATATAGGAGAAAAGGATCTAAATGAGAAGGCCACGAACGTCGTGGACGGCGATGAAGGTAAAGTCACAGTGGAGGGAGAAAGAGAGGTCAGAGTAGGGGAGAATTGCTTCGTCCTCCTTCAACGCCTCGGCTTTAAGGGGGGAACCACATCCGAAAAGGGGCAAGGTGGAGGCACAAGTGTCGAGGGTTGTGCTATGACAGACGGCGATGGGACAAGACCGGCGGTGGCAGCAGCCTTGTCGGCGGTAGTGGCAAAGAACTCCATAGGGTAGGGGTTAGGGTTTCCTCGAGAAGAGGCTCTCGACACAGGGTTAGGCGAGAGAGTTTTTTTCAGTCTAGATTGGACCATTAGTTGTTGTGGTTTGGTAATTAATAGCTTTTTTATCAACAAATAATTTTTATAAAACCCTTATTTTAAAGAATGAAAGAATAGTACAAATCTGATGATCGAACTAGTTTTGACCAATACAGATAGGAACAGAGGTCCAAACAAGACTCATCCTCAAACCAAATGACAAATCCTAAACGGATCAAACCAATACAAAGAGAGAGCACTCATGTGTAAGGGACCTCAAAGACCAGTCTAATAACTAGATTTTACAACCATGAAGCACAATAACAAGTAAACATAAAATAGGTCTAAAACCCGAATTTTACAATAATGAAGCACACAAAGTAAGAGGTCTAGAAACCTGGATTTTCCAACCATCAAGCCCAAAATAGATAAAAGTCTATAACCCTGATTTTCCAATCATGACCCCCTCCCCCCACGGGTCCACAACAATAGACCAGGGTGCAATTCAAGCAAGGTAGGTTGAATTGAGTCGAGTTGTGAAAAGTGCTAGATGTGATGCCTCATGAGAATAGGGATAAATCCTCTACTTTACCACCTGGAATAACCTAGCATTTTTTTTACAGGGTCATCATCTCAAGAATGTCTTAAATTATGTTTATATCTCTTCTTCCGATGTTACATTTGTCGTATAGTTTAATAATAAGAACTATAACTCCACTAAAAAAACGCTTAGTACCTCTCCGCCGAACATTTCTTCTATCAAGTCTCCTTTTAATTTTAGTGAATGAAATCCATCTTACCACTCATTGTCAACCACAACAATAGCTAGTATCCATGTTCTTCTCATATTTCCCCTTATGAAGAATTTATTTCTCCTCATACTAAGAAGAAGAACCTCTCATTAAGGAAGAAACACATTCATTTCAAATAATCTCCACGTCAGCATTGTCCCTATCACACATCGGAAGGGTGAGGCGATAATTGGTACAAATTATCTTTCCTTCTTATGATATCTCCCCCTGTCCTCCTTCTCATAGAGAGAAGATAAAAATGAGGGGTACGATGCCATCATCTCTAAAGATATTGATGAAGATGATGATTCCGGTGAAGATCCTAATTTTCCAAATGTATTGGTCTTTAATGGTCAGTATATTTTTTTAGCATAATGATGAGTTCATATTTATTAAAAAAGATATAAGAAAGAGATAGACATAGTCTTAGATCTTACAAAAAAAGATCTGAGACGTTGACTCTGAAATAATAGTGTTGCTTGTCATTGCAGTTTTGCGACTTATTAAACACATAAAAAACATACAAGAGATGACTATTCCTAGTGTATACTTTGGGGATATGAACATGTTCATGTGAGTGACACGGGAGTCTTTCCCTGACTCAACCTGAAAATCCTGAGGTGTTTGAGAAACATACTGATTTCTCGGCGGAGACCCTTTTTTAAAGAAAACTATAGGAATATCGGGCATATAGGATGAATAACAGGGAAATGGGAGGTCTGAGCTCAAGATGACTCCGTTGCTCGGTCGCATACTCATTGGCCCTACAAGATTGCTTCGCACACCTAACCAGGGTGTCAATACCCCAATCCAGCAGAGGGAGCTTGGGCAGCCCTGAATGGAGGACCTTGAGTGATCAGGTGCACCACAATCTCGATGTCGGAACCTGGGTCGGCCTCCGATGATCGAAGGGCGACGATGAAGGAGGAGTAGGAGGCGAAGTAGGCGGAGGCAGCAACTATAGTGTCAGAAATTTAGGCGGAGGCAACGACTATGGTGGCGACAAAGGAGGCGGAGCGGAGGCGACAACGCCGGTGGCACCCTCTTGGGATATCAGTAAATCCATAAGCTCACGGCGAAGGAAACGAACGAGGCAGAGCTAGTGGGGGGGGGGGGAGGGGGGTTGATCGCCTTAGGAGAAGGAGGTGGCGCTCGATTGGGAGTGATGGTGGGAGAACGGAATCTGTTCCCTCGACCTTCCGAGAGGGATTTGGAACAAAGACGTTGAAGTCGATGGAGGAAGATGTGGTGGGAGAACTGAACGCCTTCTATCTCTTCCCTCAACTGTTTCGAGGTTGTGGTGGTGGAGTAGTGGTAGATGACCGAAACGGTACCCATAAAGGAGAACGACGATTTCACCATAAGGAGGTAGGGCCGACTGTTGAGATAACCATCCTTCCCTGAAGTTAAAAAATTGAATAAATGATTAGTATGTTTAGTGGGTAATGTTTTATTTAATATTTGATATAATTCTTACTAAATTAATAATTTTTCTCTACCTATTCCAAGTATGGTATTAAAACTCAACGTTTGACCATTGATACTCAATATCGTAAAATTTAGCATTTCATTCTATCTACCATTCATATTAGGGTTAATTAAGGAAGACTATCCTAATTTATCCACGTATTTCAGTTTACTACCCAAAGGTATAAATATTACTCATGACTACCGTAACGTTAACACAATTTTACCCTTAGGGAAAACATAATGATCATAATTTACACGTATTTTTTTTACACTTTTCTGTCAACGAAAAATCCTGGAAAATTTTTAAAAAAAGTATATGATTGTAAAAATGTGCCAACGTTAGAGTAGTCACAAGTAATAATTATACTTTTGGGTAGTAAACTGAAATACGTGGATAAATTAGGATAGTCTTCCTTAATTAACCCTTCATATTGTTATCTTCATTTGGGTTGGATTTATCTTAGAGCACCCATAGCGGGGTCTCGTTTTCACTGATTCGCGCGTTGAATTCAACGGAAAATCTACTTTTCACGATGGTTTCATCAAATCCAAGTCCATTGATCCGTCGAATTGGAGTAACAGCTTTAGATGGTCTATGAATCAGCAGACCGTTGGTAGAGTCGTTTCGACATAAAAGACTTTGACTATCCGAATCAGCGAGCGACATGTGGGTGGAATCGGCAAGGGGAATCTAATGAAGCGTGTCGATTCTACTATGTGTCTCAGAGTCAACAGAATCGTTTGACTGTAATTAATTATGTTTTTATTTTTCGGATACATTTTTTCTATAAATACCATCTCTTGTTGTAAAATCATGTATTATTACACCGTCAATTGTTTCATTTTGCTCTTAAAATATTTAAAATTTCTCATTCTGTGATGGATTATTCAAATGGTGAGGAGTATGATCGCGGCGCAATCGACTACGCAACGTTACAAAAGAGGACACGCCAGGCAGAGCATTAGATGGCGCAAATAGTTTTCATGCAACTTCTAGGTGGAATGTCCGAGTTCGATTATTACTTTACGCAAAAAGTTGATTGTCGTGGCTGGGAAAAGTTTTCACCGATTCAAAACTGTACGACAACTATACGGATGCTTTGTTACGGTTCATCGGTCGACAACCTGGACGAGTATTTGAAAATGGCGGAAATAACGACGGCCCTCGAGTGCATGCATCGATTTTGCTTCATCGTAATCAACGTCTTTGGCGATATTTATATAAGGAAGCCCAACGGTAATGATATTGCTTACCTTACTCGTGTCAATAAAGCTCGGCGTTTCACAGGTTGTATCGGCAGTCTCAACTGTATGCATTGGGCGTGGAAGAATAGTTCAAAAGCGCTTCAAGGGGTTCACAAGCGGGGCGATCAAAGAAGGGCGGTGGGACTGTGCCTTCATCCGGTATTAACTTTATAGAGCTACATCTCTCTACTTCCAAAGATTCATGAGTATTAGATACTGTTAGAGAACCAACTCAACTAAAAGCTTAAGCTGATAGTTGAAGGCCCAATTATATTTATATTCTAACACGCGCCCTCACAGACAAGTCCGTTTTACGGGTTTGGAGGTGAATTATTTAGAAGAGAGGATAAGCCCATTAATGGGCTGGCCCATTTTGGGCATTTTAAGAAATTGAGAAGAAATTAGTGTTTCTGTAAAGAGTGGGGTTTGAACCCGGGTCTATGAGGAACACAGGCTCTGATACCATGTAAGAGAACCAACTCAACTAAAAGCTTAAGCTGATAGTTGAAGGCCCAATTATATTTATATTCTAACAGATACCAAGACTGAATCTCACACATGCACTAACGTATAATGACTGAAAGTAGGAGAGGTTTGGAAAGCACGAAGTGGACCTCAGAGTTGTGACAACTGTTGTAGGATCCATGAGTCTTGCTTTGCCAAGTGGCATTGTCTTGGTATTGTATAATGTATATTGCATACCTACTTTTAGTAGGAATATTATATCTGTATCCGTGGTTTACAAGGAAGGATATAATGTTAATATTGGAAATGGAGTTTTCAATGTTCTATGCAATGATATGTTTTATGCTAGTATAACTTGGTCGGAGGATTGTACATATTAGATATGAGTAACAATGCCTCAAGTTCTATATATTATGTTAATACCAAGAGGTCTAAATCCAACGATTTAAACCTAACTCTATTATGACACTGTCATTTGGGCCGCATAAACAAGAAGCGCCTATCAGTACTTCTGAAGTGTGGGCTTTTAGGTTCATTCGAATTCCATCTGATCGATAGGTGCAAGGCTTGTTTGATGGGCAAAATGACTAAAGCGCCCTTTATCGGTCGCGGTGAAAGGGCAAGTGAATTATTGGGACTGAGACACTCAGATGTGTGTGGACCAATAGGTTCGCTGGCCAAGAGGGGTTTTAGCTACTTCATCACATTTACTAACGATTATAGTAGATATGGTTATGTTTGTTCAATAAGACATAAGTTTGAAGCTTTTGATAAATTCAAAGAGTTCAAGACTGAAGTAGAAAACCGGCTCGGGAAAAGTATTTAGACACTTCGATTGGATCGAGGTGGAAAATACTTAACCACAAAGTTTTTAGATCATCTGGTGGAGAGCGGGATCTTTTCAGAATGGACTCCTCCCAGAACACCACAGTTGAATGTTGTGTCCGAGCGGAGAAATCATACTTTATTGGATATGGTCCGATCCATGATCAGTTGGACTGATCTCCCAATCTCTTTCTGGGTTATGCTCTAGAGACGACCACATTCATAGTGAATCGGGCTCCGACGAAGGCTGTGGAAGGGACACCATTTTAGAAATGGCATGGGAAGATGACTACTTTGTCCTTCTTAAAGATTTGTGGTTGCGAGGCTTATGTGAAACATTTGGTTTCTACTAAGCTCAAACCAAGATCTGAGACATGCACCTTCGTGTGGTATCCCAAAGCAACAAGGGGATACTACTTCTACAAACCCAGTGAGAACATGGTGTTCGTCGCTTGGGGTGGGGTCTTTATGGAAAAGGAGTTTTGTTTCCAAAGACGTCATTGGTAGGACTGTGCATCTCGAAGAAATTCAGGATGGTACAGATCCGTCTAAACCAATTGACAACCCAGTAGAAAGGGAGCCAGAAATGGTCGTAGAGTAAGAACCAATTCCTGTTACAATTCTGGAAGGTCCAAGGCAATCTGAAAGGATCAGTCGTCCAGCTCCAAGATATGGTATCCGGAGGTCACAATGAAGTCATGGTGGGTCACGATGATCCAGCCACCTTTCAGGAAGTCGTGGATGGGCCCGACTCCGAGTTATGGTTGGGAGCCATGAGAGAGGAAATGCAATTCATGTCCGACAACCGAGTCTGGGAACTGGTTGATCCCATCAATGGTGTGAGGACCATTGGATGCAAATGGATCTTCACGGTGAAGATGTACATGGACGACAACCCTCTGACCTACAAAGCTCGACTAGTGGCAAAAGGTTATAGCCAGATCCAATGGATTGACTATGAGGAAACCTTCTCTCTAGTGGCTATGGTCAAAATCGATCTAATTTCTTCTTGACATAACTGCGTATCATAATTACGAGATATGGCAAGTGGATGTCAAAACCGCTTTCCTAAATGAAAATTTGACTGAGTACGTTTGTATGTCTCGGTCCAAAGGTTTTGACGATCCGAAGAATAAGGGAAAGATTTATAAGTTGTTGAAATCCATTTATGGATTGAAACGAACTTCTCGGAGTTGGATCCTTCGTTTTGATGAAGCTATAATTGGATTTGGCTTAATCAAGAACGAGGATGAATCTTGCGTTTATAAGAAGGCTAGTGGGAGCAAGATTACCTTTCTGGTTCTCATTGAAAACGACATCCCAACCTTGCACGAGACTAAAGCTTGGTTGAGGAAGTGTTTTATAATAAAGGACTTAGGCGATGCTTCTTATATCTTAGGGATTAAGATATGTAGAGATCGCACCAAGAGGTTCTTGGATTTAAGTTAGGGAACCTATGTGAATAAGGGATTGAATAGGTTCTCAATGCTCAATTCAAAGAAAGGACTCTTACCCACTAGTCATGGCATCCATCTCAGCAAGACTCAGTGTCCTAAGACACCTAATGAGCTGAAAAGGATGATGCGAATCCCATGCACCTAGGGACATGATCGATCATATATGTCATGACATGTATGAGACCGGACGTCTCGTAAGCCTTATGTTGTACCAGTAGACATCAGTCTAACCCGGGGGAAAGATGATGTTGAACTAGTCGTCGAAGGATGAGTAGACTCTATTTTTCTAAGACAAATCTAGATGACTTTAGAAGTCAGTCAGGATATGTGTTTACGCTGAATGAAGGAGCTTTAGCTGGGAGAGCGTAAAGCAAGATACCATTACCGAATCTACGATGGAGGCCAGACACATGGATGTTGCAGAGGCAGCTAAGGAGGCTATTTGGATTTGGAAATTCACGGCAGGGTTTGGTGTAATTAAAAACCCATCCAGCCTGGTGAATCCATTTTGCGACAACACAAGGGCCATTGTGCAAGCTAAAAGCCCAGATCGCATAACAAATCCAAACATGTACTGCGGCGTATCCACCTCATCAGAAAAATATTGAATCGAGGTGAAGTAAAGATAATATATATTGCAACAGATGATAACATAGCCAACCCTTTGACTAAGGCAGTGTCGCTGCATAAACATGTTAGACATGTAAAGTCGATGGGGGACATATTGGAGTTTAGATTGGAACTAAGTGGGAGAGTGTTAGTCTTAGTGCCCGTGGTTCAATCCTAAATGTCCAAATGCATATATCATCGTTAGTAATAAAATTAAAGCGACTTTATATTACTTATGTGTTGGAGTAATATATCGATGTGTGCTCTGATCTATGCCCACTATGCAAATAGAACCATATATCGAGATAGATCACACTCGATGGGTCCCTAGTCAACAAAGCTTCACTAGAAGCGACTAGTATGAACGATGGCTCTTTATGGCTTATGTTCTGTTAGTCATTGGAATGGGATTTCAGAGTCTGATCATAGATATCATGTGGGACATGATATTGGACGACCCGACATGAATATGTGTCATAGATCAAGTCATGAACATATTCATTGTCGTAGCTTGTCATGTGTCCTTAGACCGAGGAGTCTTTGTGATCGCTATGCAGTAAACAATTGAGTTCGACCTAAGCCTAACGTTGTCTGTAACAGGGCTTCCATAACGGCCAGGATTGGTTTGGGGATGGACTGCATGAGTGACACGAAAGACGGCTAAGGGATTTATCCTTCATACTGCGGTATGGGAAAGATATCGGTTCTCGGCCGCTTGATCGAGGTGACTAAAATAATAGCATGGCCATGCACATGATACTGGGTATCATATATTCAGTCATCTCACATATCAAGGAACAATGATTGAGAATAATAAGGATGACGGCTCTATGCCTTATCTCAATCAGGATATCAAAGATAAAAGGATAATGACAGGGACGACAGAAAGGTTAGAATCGACATGGTCGATTCGTTATGCAGTGTCAAGCAATACTAAAGTCTCGTTAGTTGCCACTTAAATAGGATCAAGTAAAATGGGATTTTACGTTGATCTATTAACATGCATAAACCTAAGGGTCACAACGGAGGATGAAACTCATTGATACATTTATGGAGAATGGTCAAAAGGGAGTTGTCTCGGGACTTGACCAAAACTGGGTTTTGGGTCATTTGCTCGTAAGTGAATAGGACATTACGGATCGAAACAAGGCTTGGAGTCTTGGGATTGATCACGTCGGATAATGTTGGACATTTCCGGTATGGAAGGCTTAGAGGCGATGAGCGCATCACGGGACCTCGTTGGGAATGGCCACGGGCCATGTTCTAAGAGGCCCATGAGAGGCTCATGCAACCAAGGCACATGGAACTAATTAATCAAGTCTTGATTAATTAGTACTAAGTAAGCAAGACAAAGATTAAGGTGTTGGTGATTCACCACCTAACCCCATCTTGTCTAGCCATACTTTGTCCTATTTACACCTAACTTGACACCATACTTGTCCCATGCTTTTAGTTTGACAAGTTGATGAAGTTTGTTATGTTTAAGTCATCTTTTTCAACATAACAAACACAAGACAAGAATAGGAAACACAATTTCTCCCCCTCTCCCTTGCAATTTTGGTGAGTGTGTTCCTCCTCCATTTTTTGTGTTCTTGAGTCCTCAAAGAGAAGAACTAAGTGACTTTGATTCCCATGTGGATACGTAGGCGTCTTGGAGACTCAAGCTAATCATTCGTTACCCGGTGTTCTTGTTTTGGTAAGAAATAGTGCTGATTTTTTTCTCTTGTGAATCCATTCTTTGTTAGTTGTTTCATGGTTTTAATCGTCTCTTGGTTTTCATTGATTTTCCGCTGCGAGTTGGTTCATATCCAACCCTACCTCGAGACCCAACATTATACGCAAAGAAATAAGAGGCTGCAAGGAAGGATGTAGAGAGGGCGTTTATGGTTCTTGAAGCTCGATTTCATATCATTAGTAGACCGCCTTGAGGTTGAGACGATTGGAAATTATCTATGACAATGTGTGCGTGCATCATCATACACAACATGATTGTTGATGATGAACATGATACGTACCAAGGAGAGATTGAACGATTGGAGTCCGAAGAACCAATGTTACCAGTCCACCGAGGGCCATTACCTGGTTACGATGTCGTCCGAACCCATATAAGACATCTCGAGGATCAAGCTGTCCACCAACCGCTTAAAGCAGATCTAATTGAACACATTTGGACTATGTTCAGGCCAGAGGCCGTTTTGGATCACGAGAACACATAGACGCTTAGGTTATTTCTATTGCTAGCCAGTTTTAGACTCCCGTTTGTTGTGTTGTTTCAATTTTCCGGCACTTTCGTTACATGTATCTATATGTCGGGAATTTTATTTTTCGTGCAACAATATGGGCGTTTTTCGTTACATGGACCGTGCACCTTCCCAACACATCTAGGAGGCCGAATCGGTGGCCCACACAACCAACTACTTCCACCCTAAAGTTTCATCTATAGAAGAAGGAAAATGCACCTATCCATATTTGATCATTCTTTCCATATTTGTGTACAACCAAATTTCCTACCCAATGGATTTTGAGAACAAAAATGGTGTTTCACAAAGTGATATACGTCCACCATCATCACTCTACAGGATCGAGCGAGAATCCCGTCCGCGTGGTAGGTTCGAGCGTTTAAAATCCGACTAATGAAGTGTCACAACTCATTAACAAGACAATACACTGAAGCTGTTGCTTTAGACACAACCGGCTGAACCCTATTCGAGAATAAATTAATTGACCCAAAAATAAACCGGTTCGATCTATTCCTACAGTGTTGTATTGCTCTTATAAGGGATAGATCTACCCTCCTACATCCATCCAACCGAATATAATATGCCATAACCAAACCCAAACATACCAAATTGAAAGTAACCAAACTGGTAAAAAAACAAAACTCCTACAAAAGTTGAAAACAAAGAATGGTCGAAAAATGAAGATAAAAACCCAAGAAAGAAAAGAAAGTTAGAAAGTTGAATGAGAAGGGGTTGAGGTGGGTCATTGGTGTTAGTGTGTGTATTTGATGTTGTGTGAGGTACAAGAAGCAGCAGTGATGAGGTCACAGAGATCAGAGCAGTAGCACAGCATAGCATAGCACAGCACATCACCTCTGTGTTCTTGTTCTGTCACTCTTTCACTTAAAAAGAGAGTCTACACCAGACCCAACCTACACCCTCCTTCAACCTTCCATTTCACTCATCATCTCTTCTGTAGTTGGATCTGTATTGCATCACTTTGGTTACTCTCTCTGCACTGCATACAAAAGAGAGACTTGTTGATTCACAGACATAGAAGCTCAGAGGGAGAGAGATATGGGTTAGGCTCAATCATCACATCTTTTCTTCTTGTTTTATGAATTGGGCTTGTCTTTTTTCCTTCACTTTCCGAGGTTTAATTTTCCGTCTGTCTGGTTTAATTTTCTCAGGAAATTAAGGTTTAAAAGCTGGAAGAGGTGAAACACCAAAGGGTTTGATTCTGGCTCCTCGGAGTAATCTTCATCTTCACCACCAAAGTCACCATTTTTATCGCAACCCATTTCAAAATTCAGCTCAGGAAGAAGAAGAAGATGAGGATGAGCAAGAACAGTTCTATGGGTCATTAGAATCAGCCATGGCTCTGTTTCAGCCCCAGAAGAGGCGGTGCTTGAATTTCGGGGAGAGGAGGATCGAATATGCGACACAAATGCTGCCGCCGGCGAGATCGGGGATGAGGAGAGGAGGCGGCGGAGAGATAGTGTCGGTGCAAGGGGGGCACATTGTGCGGTCCAGCGGCAGGAAGGATCGGCACAGCAAGGTGTGCACCGCCAAGGGGACAAGAGACCGCCGTGTGCGGCTATCGGCGCACACCGCCATTCAATTCTACGACGTCCAGGACCGCCTCGGCTACGACCGCCCCAGCAAGGCCGTGGATTGGCTCATCCACAAGGCCAGAGCAGCCATCGATGAGCTCCCTCCTACCTCACCGGAGCAACGCTGTTGGCGGCGGCGAATGCTCTGTTTTGAGCCGTAACACTATCAAGTCCTTTTTACCGGCGGCGCAATTTCAGAATCAGCGCCAAGATCTGCCACAGAGCTTGGAGGAACCAAGTTTGGTTCAGCACGACGAGCAGTGGGAGGAGATAGCTGAGCTTCAGGCGTTGATCGGCTGCCAAAGCCAGTTCTTTTCTCAGAGGGGACCCCTTCAGTCCAGTAACACGCCCTCCGTTCGCGCATGGATGGACCCAGAACAGCCGATCGCCGCCTCCGACCACCACCACTTTCCAATTCCGTACTCTTTTTCCGGCATTGGATTCCACATTCCGGCTCAAATTGAGGGTGAAGAGGAACACGACGGCATTTCCAACAAGCCGTCCTCTGTTTCCTCTGATTCGAATCAGTGACCAAAACCCAAAACCTCCTCCGACGAGGTGCTCCGGTGAGTGTCAACCCTTGTCTCAAATCCATTGAATCACCTCTGAATTCGAATCTTGAAATTGCTTCAAATGATCGATCTTGCAGGGTCTCATCAACTGAAAGAGGAGGATAAGAGGTTTCAGTTTTAATCAGCTGAATATGTTTCTAAGCTTTGTTTCTCTCGACTCTGCCTGAATCTTTTGTTGCCTTACGTTTGGTTTGAACATGATTGAGTTTTGTCCTAATGAACAATCAATCTCAGAGTTTTCTTCAACAAGGTTTTTAGTTTGATTTGCAATGGAGCAGATGATGCTTTCCTCTACCAAGTTGATCCGCAATGACAATTGTAGGGTCTAGTTAAACTCTGTGATGGTCTCTAAAGTCAATGTCTGAAATGTTACAGGTGATGCTAAATTTGAGTTTTCTGATAGCATTCATTACTATTCACCTGTTGAGCGTTTACTTCTTAAATGGTCCCAAAACCACTTTCAACTTCAAAATAGCAGAGACAATGAATGGTCCCGGCGAGGCTCGAACCCACGACCTCCGACTGATCCACAGGACCAGATTTATTTTTATTTCATTCATATATGATCTGCTTTTCTGATGAACCAGAGCTAAATGATGGTTTTGTGTCCATTGGGAGTTCAAATAACTTCAAGCCATATCAAAGAAACAGATTTCACTGTTGTAAGACTCAAAAGTTCCATGAAAACATCATCAACAACACCAATGTACTCACTATAAAACATGAAACATGATTTATCCGATGCGATGCGTTGCTTCTCCAAGTTTCAACTCTATGACCAGCCAAAAACATAATCAAGAACATAAACAAGCGCCAGGGAGAACGGGTAGAGGAGAAAAGCCACCGAAGATGTCCACACGGGGAAGGTTGTGCGGAAACTGGCAAAAGCTCCCATCACAACACAAACAATCACTATAACCAACACCTCCGCGGAGAAGTCCCATGTCAACCCCCTCGCGTATACGAGGGCCAAGAAAACCGAAAGGCAAAGGATGTTGTTCATGGTTACAGCACCATATAGCTGCATTAAGAATCACATACGTAAAAGATTTATAACAAAACACTTCAGCTCATACATGATTCTGATCATATGTGTATGTAAGTAAATTTCTCAGTAGCTAGAATGGCATACGTATTTTGGTTATAGTTTATAGGGAAAATCTCAATCAGCTACCCCTATGTATGCACCATTCTCAACTAATTATTCCGAAATTCAAAAAGTTTTTGACAACTCTCCAGTTTATAGTCTCAATTTACCCCGACTTCGTGACTTTTTGGGTGAGAAATGACAAAAAATACCCTTGGGAAAAATAATAAATAAGGGCATTTTCATATGTTCACACCCAAAAGCGTTTTAACTTGAGGGGGCTGTTGAAAACATTCTAATCTTTCAGGTACTTGATTGAAAAAGGTGCATACTTAAGGGAGTTGAGTGAGACCGTCAGTAATTTTTATGATTCATGCCTCTCAAATCATGGAACACTTTCGATTGTGCCATGACAAATCAGGAAAAACGGTAATGATTACTTTTACTGTTCTTTCTCGATAAATAGAGAAAAGCAGGCAGGACAAGGGACAAACCTCGGAAAACGTTAATGAGGATGTTCTCAGCTTTTTGCGGCTAGCGAAGATAACGGCCGACACTGCTTCGCTAGAGTTGGTAGCCAAAGGTAACGCAATAAACGAGATGAAGAAAGTTGGAATGCTTGTGGCATCTGAAAAATTATCAACAGCGTCTACAAGAGGATCTGCAACAGCTGCTGCAATAATAGTTCCCAGTAGCAGCATTAGTACTGCTTTGATGGAGACCCACTTGGGATTTTCAACACCCTCAACAGCCTCTTCACTTTGTTCTTGCCCCCCCAATAGAGTATGTTCTTTCCTCGTACTCTACATACAAGATTCAAGATGTCTTTAAGACAAAGAACTACATAGTACCGAGGAAACCATCGGAGGCAACATATATATATATATACATATACCTGGTGGAAGTTAGTCAAAAACTTTGTTGTTCGGTGACCAGTATCACCAGAAATATCCCCTGCTCTTTTTGCATGATTGATCCACCTAGATATGCCATTGAAAAACTCTGTCCTGTCAACCTGAGAATCATCTGACTGGTCAAAATCTTTCATTAGTTTGTCCACTGCATCGTCCTTGTTGAAGTCTATCTCTTCAAAACGGATTCCAACAATTAGTGCTTTTAGTTCAGAGGCGGAAAGATGTCCATCATCATTCTCATCAATTGCATCAAACAGCCTGCACCAGAAATTAATTACCAAGAGCGTTAACTACACGTTTTCTTCGTCCTTATAGTGAGTGAAAAAAAGATACTGACTTTTGTATGACTTCTGCATCAGGTTCACCATCATCTGTAAGGAGCTTTCCCATTGCTCGCTTCTTCAGATGGTGTAAGATTCCTGATATAATATGCTTATGCCTGTTATAATCAATTCGCCTCTTTTGGATCCAAGGCTGAGTAATCTGTTCCAATAATAGTATGTAGCAAACTCAAACCAATTTCATAAAATCAAGCAACTATAAAGCAATGACTTACAAAATCAATGGAGCACTTGACTTTTCAGAAGATATAGTTACCTGATAAGCGCAATATGAAACCAAGAGTGAAACCGAAACGATAAGTGCGATCAAAACAGCCAAGTGTCTTGCGGATGTTGAGTGGAGAGTTTGTGGTAACTGGACTATGATAAATGGGATAATGGATACAAACATTATCCTCGCAGCATAGCAAGTCCAAATATCAGTGGTAATACCCGAACCTGAGATGAAAATGATTGGTTTTTGAGGTTTAGGAATTAATCAATAATATTTGTCATGGACCAAATGTCTTTCTATGGAAATGATGCACAAAAAGACCTACCTGTTAAGCTAAATCCTTTTGTATCTTTTCCATCTACTGCAATGTCGTTCTCAATGTCAGACTTGCCAACAAGAACACACGATCCCCATATTACTGTAATCAGCATGACTGTTGACCCAGCAAGAAGACCCATCCCAACAGAGACTTGACTTTGAGCTGTTTCTGTACTTCCAGATAGCCCCGATACTACAGAAAACGAGAGAGTACATCAAATGTAACTAGAGGTCAACTGATGGCAGTGCACAAGTTACAAGGAGGGGAAGGAAGAGGAATACAAACTTGAATGCCATCAAGGATTCATAAGTAAAGGATTTATATCAGTTATTGGTAACTATTCAAGAACAGAATCATACATGATACCATAAAAGAATAAATATCAGAGATGTAACAGTAGAACAAACTGCAGTGAATACACTGCCAAAACTTAAATGTGTATATCAGTTAATGATCTTTAGATAGGAATGTGGTGGCGAAAAGGCTAGTCAAAAATAATAATATTGTGGAAGATAAAGGGGATTGAAGCAGCCCACTTGGGTTGGCCTGGTGGTCAAAGAGTTCTCTCATCTCCTTGAGGTCAAGAGGGTTGAAGAATTCAAAGATATAGTCAATACAACATCATGCTCAACAATAACGGAATAAAGTCATACTTTACTGTAAATTCCACATCATGAACTGTGCATAGGTAAATAAGAACAAGAGACAAATAGAGAGGTTGACATGAGAAGAAAAAAAGCTAACAGCCTGTTGGATGTATAATTCAGATCTGGACAACAAAACACATTTAAATACAAATTGTATCAGACAACAATCCCACTAGATATGAAAAATACAAGCTGTCACTGATGAATCCAGATCTAACATCCCCACAACAGAAATGAATAATTGGATCTAAAATGGAGATCTCCATTCATTTCATTTTGAATCCCACAACTAAACCATCTAGAGATAACGTTGATTCCTAACCCAGTCAGAAATGTCATTTGCAATTCTTAACGGAGGTCGACCTTTGGTCATAGATCCTATCACAAAGGCGGTACACGTTTACAAAAAGTACCAATCACGTGTAAAATAAGCATGAAAAAAAACAGTTTTCCTTGTCATGAAAAAAAGCAGTTTTCCTTGTCAAAAATATCACCTTTATGCTATTTTTTATAACAAACTACCACAAAAGGTTGACCTCAGTTGAGAATTCAAATGACCTTTCTGAGGGGGCTAGGAAACACGTTTTCCCAACCATCTATTCATCTGCAGTATTTGATTCAATTCTGTTTCATCTTCTTTAAGATTATGAATCTTTGCAATTGAAGGACCTCTAACCACAAACAAATTAGAAGCAGAGTTTCAAATATCACATCATTTCCTACATTTCAGGATGAATCTAACCAAACCCAGATGTCAAAGATCATCAAATCAAAATCTGCAACAACAACAACAATAAGATCCATCACTGAACTCTAACTAGATTTCACAATTCTGGATGAATCAACAGAAACCCAGATGTCAAATTAGACTCAACAACAACCACAAGATCCATCACTAGACTCTAGTCAGTAATTATCCTTAATTTACACATACCCATAATGAGCATAGCGTCGGGAAGAGCTCCTAGCATGGGAAGGAAAAGGCCGCCAACGACGCCGGGACCGAGAATCTCGAGCAAGAGCTCACTCCCGCCGGAGAGGTAGGTAGCGGCCAAGTACATGAGTGATCCGTAGACCAGAATCAGGAAGATGTTTCCGAGAATGGTGGTTGTGCAGGGAAGGAAGCCGTACGTCTCCTCGCAGGTCTCGGCCGAGAACACGCGGAGGTGGGCAGTGGTTTCGGGGACGTGAACCCCATCGGAGAGAAGATCGGAAGGCGGCGAGAGGTCGGAGAAGAGGCGGCAGTGAGCCGTGCCGCAGAGGATCAGGAGGAGGAGGAGCTGAATTGATGGGTTATTCCCCATGATTTGTGGGTCACTGCTTCGTAGTAATGTCACCGAGATTTAGGAGAGAGTGTGTTGTTGTGTGTGTATATACCCCAAAAGTTGCCGTCCTTTCGTGATTTGCTTTGTCAGGAAATTACCTTTTCACCCCTGTCTGGTTCATGAATTGCTTTGGACTATCTTCTGTCGATCGTCCATAAATGAACATTTAAAGTCTAAGAAACAATAACTCACACATCCTGCCGCTTCAAAAAAAACTCACGCATCATGCCATTCACCGAAATTTGAAACTACCGGTGGTTATTTTTTTTAGAAACCCCAAATAAGAGCATGTATAATGGAAAGACCTTTAGTGAGTCCCTAGTCCTGAATCTTTTTGTGTTGATTGGACAAAATCGAGGGACTAGTGACTCAGAACATGTATAATGGAAAGATCCATGGTGAGTCCCTAGTCATGAGTCTCTTGTGCTGATTGGACAAAATGGAGGGATTAGAGACTCAGAATAGTGGGTGTCTTGCAATGAGGCTCACAGTGAGTCTCTCGTCCTGAGTCTCTTGTGCTGACTGAACAAAATGGAGGGACTAGAGACTCAGAATAGTGGGTGTTTTGCAATGAGGCTCACAGTGAGTCCCTAGAGCTGAGTCTCTTGTGCTGACTGGATGCTGAGTTGTTAATTAATTGATATTTTGTTGTTTTATTTAATTTTTTTTATCAGAAACCGTTTAAATTATATAAAATATAAACAAATGTGAAAAAATAATGAATGAAAATAAAAATAATAATAAATAAATTTAACACGAATAAAAATGAACTTGAACTTTTATTCATACAACCCAAAAACTAGGTCCAAGAGTACAAACGACTACTCGTCGTCACAGAAACCAACTCCATATAGACCCCTTAAGTGCTCCATAAGATCTTTTTGTAGTTGCATGTGGGTCTGATGACTTGTGACACTATGTTGACAATCCACTAATTGCTGGTATGCCAATGGCCTCCTTGGTGTCATTGTCCGGTGGTGTCTAATTCGGCATTTATGGAGGTTGCTCGTACAACAAGTCCTCATCCCCATACTCGTACCAGTCGCGCTCATCCTCTACACTCATGTTGTGTAGAATGATGCAAGTGTGCATGATATCAACCAAAGTGTGTTTGCTCCAAGTACGAGCGGTACGGGAAATGATGTGCCACCTTGCTTGAAGTACTCCAAAAGCCCTTTCAATATCTTTCCGAGCACCTTCTTGTCATTTAGCAAACAAATTCTCTTTGGGCTCGTATGGATGTCGAATAGTCTTCACGAACCGTGCCCGTGTTGGGTAAATGTCGTCCACCAAGTAAAAAGGTCGGTCGTACCAATGACCGTTGATCTAGTACTCCACTTCCAGCTCACGGTCGTAGTAAGCGTCTTGGAATAAGTGGATGTTGTTGAGGACGTTGATGTCGTTGTTCGAGCCAGCCATCCCGAAAAACGCATGCCAAATCCATAAATCACGAGACGCTACAACTTCAAGCATAACCGTATTGTCCCCGTGGTGACTTCCCCGTCCATGGGATCCCTGGTCTTCGAGTGGGCAATTCTTCCACTTCCAATGCATGCAGTCAAGACTCCCCGCCATTCCGGGAAACCCTCGGTTGTACCCTTCTCGGAGTAAGCGCTCCATGTCAACCGGTATGGGTGTACGCTCATACTCGGCTTCGAATACCTCAATGACGGCCTTGCAAAACTTACATAAAACATTCAAGTATGATGCTTACCCCAATGTGCAGAGTTTCGTCCAATGAATCGGCCAAGCACCCATACGCAAGCATCCGTATCACGGCGGTGCACTTCTGTTCCGTAGATAAGCCCAACCGCGAGGCCGCGTCGGGCTTCTGAACGAAGTAATTGTCGTGTTCCTTGACCTTGTCCATAATCCGTTGAAAAAGTGGTTTGCACATACGGATTCGACGCCTAAACACAAATGGGCCATATAAGGGTTGATCGACAAAATAGTACCTCATTAATTGGTCGTGGGCTTCAGCACGACCTCTGTTAATCTCTCGTCGCAATGGTTCCCCGCGAACGGCCCTCTCAATCCTTGGCATTGCTCTTTGCATGCTCCTCTCAAACCTCTGCCGGACTCGTCCCTCAACTACTCGCATTTGGGCTGCCATGTCCTCATATGTCGGCAATTGGGCTGCCATCTCCTCATATGTCGGGAATCGGGTTGTCATCTCCTCATATGTCGGAACATCGTTGTCGGACATTTTGAAAATTAGAGAGTAGAATATGGGAATGGGAGAGTGAAATTGGAGAATGGGTGTGAAAAAAATGAGGTTGTGGTATTTATAGGGGTATAAATTGTTTTAGATTTAATTAAAAAAAATAGTTGTTGCCGACCGTTCTAACTGTTAGTCTTAGTGCCCGTAGTTCAATCCTAAATGTCCAAATGTATATATCATCGTTAGCAATAAAATTAAAGCGGCTTTATATAACTTATGTGTTGGAGTAATATATCGATGTGTGCTCTGATCTATGCCCACCATGCGAATAGAGCCATAGATCGAGATAGATCACACTCGATGAGTCCCTAGTTAACAAAGCTTCACTAGAAGCGACTAGTATGAAAGATGGCTCTTTATGGCTTACGTTCTGTTAGTCATTGGAATGGGATTCCGGAGCCTGATCATAGATATCATGTGGGACATGATATTGGACGACCCGACATGAATATGTGCCATAGATCAAGTCATGAACATATTCATTGTCGTAGCTTGTCATGTATCCTTAGACCAAGGAGTCTTTGTGATCGCTATGTAGTCAACAACTGAGTTTGACCTGAGCCTAACGTTGTCCGTAACAGGGCTTCCATAACGGCCAGGATTGGCTTGGGGACGGGCTACATGAGTGACACGAAAGACGGCTAAGGGATTTATCCCTCATACTGAGGTATGGGAAAGATATCGGTTCTCGTCCGCTTGATCGAGAGTGACTGAAAGAATAGCATGGCCATGCACATGATACTGGGTATCATATCTTCAGTCATCTCACATATCAAGGAACGATGATTGAGAATAATAAGGATGACAGCTCTATGCCTTATCTCAATCAGGATATCGGAGATAAAAGGATAATGACAGGGACGACGGAAAGGTTAGAATCGACAGGGTCGATTCGTTATGTAGTGTCAGGCAATACTAAAGTCTCGTTAGTTGCCACTTAAATAGGATCAAGTAAAATGAGATTTTACGTTGATCTATTGACATGCATAAACCTAAGGGTCACACCGGAGGATGAAACTCATTGACACATTTATGGAGAATGGCCAAAAGGGAGTTGTCTCGGGACATGACCAAAACTGGGTTTTGGGTCATGTGCCCGTAAGTGAATAGGACTTTACGGATCGAGACAAGGCTTGGAGTCTTGGGATTGATCGCGTCGGATAATGTTGGACATTTCCGGTATGGAAGGCATGGAGGCGATGAGCGAATCACGGGACCTCGTTGGAAATGGCCACGGGCCATGTTCCAAGAGGCCCATGAAAGGCCCATGCAACCAAGGCCCATGGAACTAATTAATCAAGTCTTGATTAATTAGTACTAAGTAAGCAAGACAAGGATTAAGGTGTTGGTGATTCACCACCTAACCCAATCTTGTTTTGCCATACTTTGTCCTATTTACACCTTACTTGACACCATACTTGTCACATGCCTTTAGTTGGACAAGTATGGGTTTTGTTATGTTTAAGTCATCTTTTTTCAACATAACAAACACAAGACAAGAATAAGAAACACATTTTCTCTCCCTCTTCCATGGCCATTTCGGGTTTGGCAAGCTCCCACCTCCATTTTTGTGTTCTTGAGTCCTCAAAGAGAAGAACTACGTGGCTTTGATTCCCATGTGGATACGTAGGCGTCTTGGAGACTCAAGCCAATCATTCGTTAACCGGTGTTCTTGTTTTGGTAAGAAATAGTGCTGAATTTTTCTCTTGTGAATCCATTCTTTGTTAGTTGTTTCATGGTTTAATCGTCTCTTGGTTTTCATTGATTTTCCGCTGCGAGTTGGTTCATCTCCAACCCTACCTCGAGACCCAACACTAACGTAGGGACACGTGGTGCCACGCCACTGGCCGGGAGCCGAGCGAGGGACGAGGGTGAGGGACGCGTGCCCGACCTGCGTGCGAGGGACGAGGGCTAAGGCCTGGCCCGCATATTTGCGGGCCACAGGCCGCTGAAAGCCTTCCCACAATGGGACGGCCCGCACACATGCGGGTCGGTCCTCAAGGCCGGCCCGTTGTGTATGCTCTAAGAGTACGTATAATAGGTTAAACTGGATGGTCAAATTGTATGAGGATCGTATAAAATTATGGTTTGTAGGCCCTGAAATAAATTGTACTTTACAAATATTCTCATACTTAATCATATCTTTTTTATTTAACGATTTTTCTCTCAGCGCTCCGATAACCCTAGGGTTCAACCATAACTCTTCAGGGTCCATCCTCACAGTCGCCGATCGCCCTGATCAGAGTCGATTTCTCTTCCTCGGCCCACTGCACCGGTTGTCAGGATTTCCGTCGCCAACCAGCGTGTCCGGTCTTGTTGCTCGGTACGTCGTGCGTCGGGTTCAGAGGATCTTGCTGCGGCGTTGATACCGTGAGTCCGGAGCACCTTCGTCTGTGTTGTTTGATGACGACGATCACTGGACGACTCCTTCGGTTCACGCGTCGGATTCAAGCCTTTTGTCGCAGTCGCGGGTCGTCGGGTTGGGGACACAACTGCTTGTTGCCGGCGGTGGGACGCTCACGTCAGCACCCGTACGATCTAACTCGGATTGATCGCCCTGGTCAACTGTCCTTCAGGTATATCGAATCCTCGGTTACTCTGTTGTTGTACTTATTCATGTTTGGATTTGGATTCTGTGCTATTTTGTTATCGTATGCCGATATTTTTGTCATGGAATTGTCGTGGCTTGGGCACGGGTCACAACCGGCGTCAGCTCAAGGATCTGGTTGGTCGATTTAAACCAGATCTAGTGTTTCTCACAAAGACTCGTCATGTAGATTCTCAGAACTCTCGATCAAGGTTGGTCATTTTAAGGCGGACGTTGGGGTTTCATGGGGGTACAGGGATTCCTGGAGTTACCCCCCGACAGTCTCGGGTACTAGAGCCCCATCGAACAAGGGAGGGGTTATCCTTCTCTGGTCGGATAAGTGTGTGGTGGACGTGCTCTCGGCTCAGCAGTCACACATAGATGTTGTCATTCGGATCAGCCAGGAATTGCCCTTACGTTTTACAGGGATCTATGGGGAACTGGTATGGGAGAACATGCACAAGACGTGGGACAATTTGCGTCATCTGACTACAGTCCCAGCTCCGACAAACTAGGTGATAATGAGAGACTTTAATGGTATCCTGCGGCCCTCAGAAAAAAAGGGGAGGCAATGCGTACCCTGTAGGACTCATGCAGGGGTTTCAACATGCTATTTCTGCCATCGGGGTGGAGGAACTTCCATTACAGGGGTACCAATTTACGTGGACTCGGGGACATGATCCAGAGACCAAAGTAGAGAGCCAACTTGACAGGGCCTTCATATCTCCTCAAGCTAGAGCCCGTTTTAGAGACGCGTCTCTGCAACACTTGGGTGTCTCAAATTCCGACCATATGCCCATTCTACTGCAGATACAAAAGGAGCCTCCAGAACGATGTCAACAGCAGTTTCGGTTCGTAAATGTGTGATTGGAGCATCCTGAGTGTGGTACCCTGGTACAAGCTGAGTGGGGTAGACCGAGAGATCGCCACATAAAGTATCATATCAAAGACATTGGGCAGTCTCTCAAAGAGTAGGGTCAGACAGTCTTCCGGGATAATATCAACCAAATCCGCTCTTTTCAGAGGAAATTGGCTGAACTAAATGGTCGTACAGACAGACAAGGTATTAAACTCCGGCTGACTTTACATAAACAATATAATCGAGCTTTGGCCAAACAGGAAGAGTTCTGACGCCAACGAGCGAAACAACACTGGTTGGGAGAAGGAGATATAAATACGAAGTTCTTCCAGCAGTCGGCCACGAAAAGGCAAGTAAGAAACAAACTCAAATCGTTGGTTAACGATGGGGGGGTGGAAATGCAGTGGCACACGGGGATGAGGGAGCTAATCCACTCCTATTTTGCCAACATTTTCACTACTGGGGATATTGATGACTACGATCTCCCCATTCCAGTTCCTCATATGATAACCCCTGCCTAGAATCTACAACTGACAAAGCGGGTATCGGACGTGGAAGTGCGAAAGGCAGTCTTTCAGATGGGACCTTCAAAGTCCCCGGGTCCAGATGGTCTCAATCCGAAATTCTTCCAACACTACTGGGATATCTTGTGTCCAAAAGTTATCGGGTTTGTCCGCTCGGCGGTAGCAGCGGGCAACATTGACCATGATATCAACAAGACTACCCTGGTACTGATCCCGAAGAAGCCTGAGGCGAGGAAGATCACAGAGTTACGACCTATAGCCCTTTGTAACGTCATATTTAGAATTCTGTCCAAAGTTCTGGCCAATCGCCTAAAACCGCTCCTGGATCCTGTTATATCCACCAATCAGGGAGCGTTTGTACCGGGGCGCCATATTCAGGATGATGTGCTCATATCGTACGAAATTATCCACTCACTCAGGCGTTAGACTCAAGGGCAGAGGGGTTTTATGGTTTTAAAGTTGGATATGAGCAAGGCCTATGATAGAGTGGAATGGTCCTTCCTCTTATCCATGATGGGTGCATTTGGTTTCGACATAGGGTGGAGGTCTCTGGCTCTCGCCTCCATGCGGTCTATCCAGTACACGGTGAGTTCAGATGGCAAGCATACTGCCCCCTTCACAACTGGGCGGGGGATTCGCCAAGGTGATCCTTTGTCCTCATATCTGTTTTTGTTCTGTACGGAAGGCCTCTCCCATATGCTCAACCAAGATGAAAGGAACGAGACTCTTCACGGGGTCTCGGTGGCTAGGGCCCCCCGATAGTATCTCACATTTTCTTTGCAGATGATTGCTATATCTTATATAGGGCCAATCCGGATGAAGCTGCACAACTTAACCAAATCCTACAGTATTTCAGAAAATTGTCGGGTCAAGTAATTAACAAGGGAAAGTCATCCATTTTCTTTAGCACCAACACCTCACCAGCAAACCGGGCGGCCTGCTGTGGCATTTTAGGGATTCAGGAGATTTCTGGTCCGTCTATGTATCTGGGGGTTCCGAACATGCTGGGTCGATGCAAAGTTCAGAGCCTCCAATTTATGTGTGATCGGATTGTGACTAAAACAGGAACTTGGGATGACCAAATGTTGTCCGCAGGGGGTAAAGAGGTGATGATTTGGTCAGTACTTCAGGCCATGTCGATCTATGCCATGAGTGTGTTTGTCACGCCCCAATTTCAGTAAAACCGAACTCGGGACGCGAACGTTTAAAACAATAAAACATTTTGAAACCTTTTACATAAATCACTTTAAAACCACCATTTACTTAACCAAAATAATTATCTACAACTCAAAAGTACGTCCCACAAGCGGACAAAATACAAGTGTACGTCGCTAGACTCAAAAGTAAACCCGGACTCCCGCTCCTAGCTCTTCAAGCTTCGGAAGCTCACCTAGTCCAACCTGCGACCAGTACCTGTAGGAAAAGAAGCTAGGGGTGAGCGTTCGCTCACCACCACGGATAACAGACTGACTACGACATACTTAGAAGACAATGCTGGTAACACCAACAACAACTCAACACCGGGGACTACTATCCCCAAACTCAAGTAACCCGACTGACACGCACACACTGTTACTTTCCTCAATCGACTCAACACTCGGACACGTAATGTAGACCCGACACAACGATTGACGACCTCCTCCAAAGACACGACAGACAACCACGCAACACCCAAGATCATAAAGGATCGCACACCAAACAAGATCACAAAGGATCGCACGCCAGCTGCTCAGTAACCTCCTCTCTCTCTCTCGCTCTCGCCCTTTACCGATCCCTGTCAGGTCAGGCGGTCGACCTGTCGCGCAACTTCTCCCGATCTCAGTCGGGAGGCTAGCCCACAACCTCTCCCCTACCCCCGAACCCTATCGGGAGGCTAGCCACACCCACGCGCACCTTCTCCCGATCCCTATCGGGAGGCTAGCCCACAACCTCTCCACTTCCCCCGATCCCTGTCGGGAGGCTAGCCACACCACGCAACCTCCACCCTCAGGTAACCACAATCACAATCACAAGCAAAGTTCAACAAACAACAACAACACAGGTTCAACACTCCACGGGCACTCATGGCCACCCAAGACACCAACAGTAAAACACGGACTCAACAACCCCACGGGCACTCACGTCCACCCAAGACACACGGACAAAACTCACGGGCTCAACAACCCCACGGGCACTCACGGCCTCCCAAGACACGCCCACAGTAACTCACGGGCTCAACAACCCCACGGGCACTCACAGCCTCCCAAGACACACCAATAGTAACTCACGGGCTCAACAACCCCACGGGCACTCACGACCTCCCAAGACACACCAACAGTAACTCACGGGCTCAACAACCCCACGGGCACTCACGACCACCCAAGACACCAACAGTAAAACACGGGCTCTCATGGCCACCCAAGACACCAACAGTAAAACACGGGCTCTCATGCCCACCCAAGACACAACAACAATACGGGCTCTCATGGCCACCCAGACACAACTTACACAATCAACCTCCGGGCATAACCAATGCCTCCAGCAATTCTAATATCCACAGTTTCACAATCAACCTCCGGGCATGGTCATATGCCTCCAGTAATTCTAACATCGATAAGTTCACTGCTCCTACGACACTACTAAGTGTCACATGCAATTCTAATGTTCAATACTTTCCCGAATCATACGACACTGATGTGGACATAAATTGCATCGATTCTAGATGTATTTAGCCCACATTCTTGAGCATTTTAGTCCCGGGATTGTATAATTTGGACCATATTTCTCTCGTTACTCGTGTTGTGTCTCTCACTATGTTTTGTAGGTGATTTGATCGAAAAAAGGGCTAAAATAGAGGAAAATCCGGTTTTAGGAGTTTTGGAAGTTGGCTGATCTTGCGAAGGGCATAACTTCTTCATACGAACTCCGATTGTCTTGAATTTTATGTCAAATCGAAGGGAATTCAGAGATCTAAAACTTTTGTCAAGGGCCAAAGATCATCCAAAATTTTCTGCTCGACCACGGAGCCGTGACATGGTCCGTGACGGGTCCCACTATGGAGCCGTGACGGAGGTCGAAAACTGCCAAAACTCTCTGTTTCATCAAGGAGCCGTGACTAGATCCGTGATGGTACCCATCAAGGAGCCGTGACGCGCGCAGATCCCTGTTTCCAAATCCGATTCTAAGGCAAAAAAGAGGCAAATTTCCTCTTTTTAAAGTCCGTTTTTAGGAGAAAAAGGCCACTAAAACTCTTATAAATAGGGGAGAGCTATGTTAGAGAGGAGAACTTGTTTTGGGGACAATCCTAGAGAGCTAGAAGGTGGAGATTGATGAACTTTGAAGCTTGAAGAAAGAGGAGCAACTTGGGCAAGCTTTGTGTGAGAAGAGAGTGCTTGAACTCAACCATTGTAATTCTACATTGGTATTGTATTTCCACTACTCTTTCGATATGATGATTGCTTATGAATGTTTTTCTTCATCTTCTTCTTCTTTCTCCATGAGTAGCTAAACCCCGTAATCTAGGGTTATGAGGGAGTAGAGATTTACTTTCCAATGTATTGAATGTATGAATATTGTGTTGGTTGATTTGATTTAGGGTTTGTATTAGATTTGAACTTAATGCTCTCTCTCCTGAGTAGGCCTGATAGAAGGTGGGAATTGCAATCTGACACTCGTGAGAGGTGGGTTGCAATTAGGTCAGAAGTCTTATACAAATTGGGTTTAAATCTAGACTAGTGATACCTAGGTTAACACGATTGCAATAACCATAGGGTTCAAACCGAAAGTTAGAAATTATCACAGAACGTAAGACTTTGGGTCTCCCTACATCCTGATTCGTGAGAGCTGGGTGGTTAGATTCCATTAGGGTCCGAAACAACGTGAAGAGTTAGGACTAGTTTGAGAGATGATTCGTTGCCCCTAAAATCAGACAACTTCACAGTGTTCATCGTCGTTTAAATGCATTGGAATTGGTCTCTATGAACCCAAAACCCTTAGATTATCTTTTTCTCTTATTCTAATCTCTTCTGATTTACCTAAATACTTGTTCACCTTTTAATTACCTTGTTTACTTTTCATGTTTCAAAACAAAGCCATCTTTTTAACGAAACAGCTTAACTACGAACTTCAAATAGGAATTGCTTGTCTTGTGCTCCCTTGGGTACGATAATCCGGAACTTAAATTCCAAAAATACTACTTGACGACCGGTACGCTTGCCGTGTCCTTTTCTGTGCTAAAAACACAGGGCGTCAAGTTAATGGCGTCGTTGCCGGGGAGCAATTAAGGCAACCTTTTCCATATAGTTTGTGTTACGACTGTTTCATTTTATTTTTGTTTGTATATATCCTTTAGTTGATTCTTTGCAATATAGCTTTTATGGAGAATTGTAACTATAATAATGTGTATTGTGATATATGTGGAGCTAATGATCATTTTAATTACAATTGTGAGTTTAATGTTCGTTCAAGTGCCTATAGTCAAAATTGGGGGGACGCTTCCTCTTTTGAGCAAAATTATCATGTTGAACCACAGATGCCTAAGACGAGAACTTGGAACGTCTCCATTTTTTGTGGAACCGACTTTTGGAGACAGAGAAACAACACGATGAGTGGTTAAAGGAACACGATTAGTGGTTAAAGGAACGAGATGAGCGTTTTAAACAACAAGAGGAGAGTAAAAAGTTGATATGGCAAATGTTTAGGGAACAAGAGGAGGAAACAGCCGCGTTCCAAGAGCGTCAAAATCAATTTAATAATAAGACAACCTTCAATGATCAAGCAGATAACATTGAGGATGACCATTCTGAACACTTATGTGACACAACAGAGCAAAAAACTCCTGATTCAACCATGAGTTTAGAGGTAAGTGCGGAATGTGAGGTATCAAGTTCTTATCCCTCTTGTATTATGCCAATTCCATCTCCATATAGTTTTGATGCATTGAATTCTGTCGATGTAAATAATGAGTGTACAATTGTAGAAAATAATTCACAAACTCTTGTTGAGCCAAATCTTCCCATAGTATCCATAGAGTTGGCTGACAGATCTATTAGATATCCAAGGGGTACTATGGAAGATGCTCTCAAGAAAGGGGTTGTTCTTGAATCTCCCATTGATTTTATTTTGCTTGACATCGAGCATGATGTCGAAATTCCTTTTAGTGTGAGAGATTCATATTTGGATTCTAGCAAATCAACTTTATATGTTCAACCTATACCATTGGTCTTTAAATTTAATATTGAACATAAAGTTGTTAATATTAATCATGAATCTCTTGACACATTTCCTAGTCCTCATACCCCGTTTGTGAACTATTATTCTATTTTGGTGGATGCTACTAACCCTTGTGGGCATGAACATTTTCCAATTCATGGGATTCATATCCCTATCAAGTTATGCCATGATGAACTTGATCATAATTATTCCATTAAGGCAAGCTTGATGATGTTGGCCTTGAGTTTGGAGTTCTTACAATACTCAAGGAAAAAGTTCTTATGCTACATTGTGTTCCTCCTCCCACATTCACATCCACACTTGAAGAGGAGGACGCAATGGAAGTATGAGACGTTCGGGAGGCCTCCTGATTGAGCCTCCTACCCGTCGAGCAAACAACGCTAAACAAATGCGCTTGTTGGGAGGCAACCCAATATCCCTACCCCTCTTTGTTTTGTATATGTTATGTCTTGCTCTTATTTTCTAACTATCTGTGCAAGTTGGTGATATAGGATGGAAGCATAGTTGTTGGCACCGACTTCATGAGAACTCACTTGGGCGAAATGGCTCTCCATCCATCCATCCATGCACGAGGATTCCCACAGTCAGTGCACTTCGCATAACGGTTCTTCGAGGGGCAGTATCTCTTCCCTTCCTATTTTTATTATATACCGCTATTGTATTTCCTTTATGCTATCTGGTGGGCGTTGAGCGCCCGAATTGTTGTGCTGATAAAACATGCATATAGGATTTCGTGAATTGTGTATGTGCTGATTATAAGTGTGGGGTTGTTAGTTATGAAGCTAGGAGCATGTGTAGGATTGAGTCGCATTGGGGACAATGCTTAGTTTTAAAGTGTGGGGTGAGGTATGTCTTGCATTTTGTGTTTTCTTTTGTGTATTCATGCATCATTTCGTGTTATAAATTTTTGAAAAAATCCAAAAAATTGAAAATTTTGAAAAAAATCAAAAAATATTTTCTGGTGATATGTTCAGTCTAGTGTGTATGATCGTAAGGCTTCAATGATTGCACTGTTACATATGCTTATTTCCTTGCATAAATCAAAGTTGTATATGAGCATTAATGAATCGAATGAGTAGTGAAAACACATGCATTAGGAATAACTCTTCCACTTGTGTTTTGAGTGTTTGCTAAACTAGTGTTGTATTCCTTTGATTTCTATGCATGGTAAATTGAGTCTAGAACTACATGTAAGATCCATTCGAGGCGAAATAAGAATAAGGAACATGGTTGTTTAGGAAAGTGATTTTAGGCCATTTATGGACCGTTTGAGCTAAATTGCCTACCTTTGCATGTATTACTCCATAGTCACCCAATTTGAGCCTTAGCCTTTCATTTCTAACCCGAACATTACAAACCTATGTGCCTCTCATTTCCTTTTATATATCCTTATTATTGTTTGAACCCATACTTCCTGGCTTAGGTGCTTCATTAAGTGGGGTTGTTATTTGGGATATGGAGTGAGCGAAAGAAATAGAGAATATATATATATATATTAATATGTCATATGATTGTATTGAGTTGAAAATTTTAGCCTTACCCCGAAAGAATGAAAAAAAAGAGAGAAAAAAATGTGGGGTAAGGTAGGAAAATACAATGGGGTTGAAAAAGAAGATTGTGCATATTTGAAAAATAAAATAAAAATTGTCTTATGGTGCTATTATTGGTTACTCAATACAAGGAGAAAAGGTGATAGAGAATACCAAAGGTTGGTCAAGCACAAATGGGAGTTTGGGTTGAGTGATATACATTTGTGGGTGTGAGTTGAAGCACTTTGTCACGAGGTATTTATTTGAGCTTCTTTTCATATTCCGTCTTCCCTACCCTTTGCCTAGCCTTACATTACAAGCCAAATCAAAGACCTTTCTGATTCTTAAATGGTCATGATTCATTACAATTAGTGGAGATGGGTCTAACATGATAGCATATGAACTTCTAATCTCTATGTATAAGGAAGAGAGGAAACACATTTGTTAGAGTGAATTAGGAAATACAAGTCTCAATGGAAAGAGTCATTCTTTAATGTGAGTAGCGTCATGCTTTAAAGTATTCATTGGTTTATATGTTTCTTTGATGTGTGTAAGGGTTTGTGGCATATGACGACTCTGAGAAAACTCATGTGATCCTCTATGCACGACTTTGAACATCACCTATTTTTGTGACCTTTTTGCATGCATCATATAGTATGTTTTAGGAATGCATTAGATTTAGGATTCATGCATTGCACGTGCATCTTTACTTTTTGTAGTTTTAAAATAAAGGAGGCCCGGACTCCTCCTATCGAGGTGAACCTCGGGGTTTAACCGGGACATATCTTTAAAATGCTTTCTTAGTTTAGTTTTCTCGGGACGAGAAAAGTTTAAGTGTGGGGTGTTGATGTGGACATAAATTGCATCGATTCTAGATGTATTTAGCCCACATTCTTGAGCATTTTAGTCCCGGGATTGTATAATTTGGACCATATATCTCTCGTTACTCGTGTTGTGTCTCTCGTTATGTTTTGTAGGTGATTTGATCGAAAAAAGGACTAAAATAAAGGAAAATCCGGTTTTAGGAGTTTTGAAAGTTGGCTGATCTTGCGAAGTGCATAACTTCTTCATACGAACTCCGATTGTCTTGAATTTTATGTCAAATCGAAGGGAATTCAGAGATCTAAAACTTTTGTCAAGGGCCAAAGACCATCCAAAACTTTCTGCTCCACCACGGAGCCGTGACATGGTCCGTGACGGGTCCCACTATGGAGCCGTGACGGAGGTCGAAAACTGCCAAAACTCTCCATTCCATCAAGGAGCCGTGACTAGATCCGTGATGGTACCCATCAAGGAGCCGTGACGCGCACAGATCCCTGTTTCCAAATTCGATTCTAAGGCAAAAAAGAGGCAAATTTCCTCTTTTTAAAGTCCATTTTTTAGGAGAAAAAGGCCACCAAAACTCTTATAAATAGGGGAGAGCTATGTTAGAGAGGAGAACTTGTTTTTGGGACAATCCTAGAGAGCTAGAAGGTGGAGATTGATGAACTTTGAAGCTTGAAGAAAGAGGAGCAACTTGGGCAAGCTTTGTGTGAGAAGAGAGTGCTTGAACTCAACCATTGTAATTCTACATTGGTATTGTATTTCCACTACTCTTTCGATATGATGATTGCTTATGAATGTTTTTCTTCATCTTCTTCTTCTTTCTCCATGAGTAGCTAAACCCCGTAATCTAGGGTTATGGGGGAGTAGAGATTTACTTTCCAATGTATTGAATGTATGAATATTGTGTTGGTTGATTTGATTTAGGGTTTGTATTAGATTTGAACTTAATGCTCTATCTCCCGGGTAGGCCTGATAGAAGGTGGGAATTGCAATCTGAAACTCGTGAGAGGTGGGTTGCAATTAGGTCAGAATTCTTATACAAATTGGGTTTAAATCTAGACTAGTGATACCTAGGTTAACACGATTGCAATAACCATAGGGTTCAAACCGAAAGTTAGAAATTATCACAGAACGTAAGGCTTTGGGTCTCCCTACATCCTGATTCGTGAGAGTTGGGTGGTTAGATTCCATTAGGGTCCGAAACAACGTGATGAGTTAGGACTAGTTTGAGAGATAATTCGTTGCCCCTAAAATCAGACAACTTCACAGTGTTCATCGTCGTTTAAATGCATTGGAATTGGTCTCTATGAACCCAAAACCCTTAGATTATCTTTTTCTCTTATTCTAATCTCTTCTGATTTACCTGAATACTTGTTCACCTTTTAATTACTTGTTTACTTTTCATGTTTCAAAACAAAACCATCTTTTTAACGAAACAGCTTAACTACGAACTTCAAATAGGAATTGCTTGTCTTGTGCTCCCTTGGGTACGATAATCCGGAACTTAAATTCCAAAAATACTACTTGACGACCAGTACGCTTGCCGTGTCCTTTTCTGTGCTAAAAACACAGGGCGTCAAGTTAGGTGTCGCATGCCTTTCTAATATTCGATAAACTTACTAAACCCACGACACCCAAGTGTCACATGCATTTCTACTTTTAACTTTCCCTAGTCAGGGCCGAGATCCGGCTACTTTTACCTACCTCGTAAGCTTTCTCCAAAAGCGCACAAATAAGCTCCGGCGTGATCTCGGTCACTCGCCTAGCTTTCCCTTTCCTCTGTCAGCGGCACGATCTAAAAAGAACACAATTTTAAACGCTTTTAAGCTTGCAGGCATAAGTTGAATTTTATTAAACTTGACGCCCAAAAGTAACCCCGACAATGTCGATCACTCCCAAACTCCCCAATTACTCGACATTGTCGATAATGGACCCGGAAAAGCCCGATTCGCCCGACATGGCGAATCTGCCCGGGTTTTGGAAACGCCCTTCCGGGGCTCCGAAAATTCCCGTTTTCGTTTCTACGGTCTTAGAATAATTCAAGGGTTCCTAGGCACTCGACGGAATCGAATTCCGACTTCCGAGTCATTTAATTAGCGTTTAAAGTTTCTAAACCCGTCAATTTCAACTTTCACAATTTAATCCCAAATTTCGATCCGGTTGTAGATTAATGATTCGGGGAACGTCCTAAACCACCCGAACACGAAACCTGAGCACCCGAGCACGTGTGCCCCACCCGGCCAACCTTGGCCGTGGGTGGCTAGGGCTCAAATGGGCCCGGCTCACCATGGTGGTGGCCGGCCCTAGCTCCGGCCAGGCACCCCATGGCCAGCCGGCCACCCTACATGGTGGCCAGAGCTCCCCCCGAGCTCCCGGTCACCGGAAAACGTCCCTCCACACTCCAAAACGTCTCCAACGATCCCCAAACCTCTATACAACCCTAAACTACTAGTTTTAAACCAAAACCTAATTTCCAAACTTAGCAAAATGAAATTTGATTAGATGCTCACCGTAGAGAACGTCGAGGGGAGTTCGATTCTCCTAACTTTGAGACGATCCAAGGGCTAGATGAACGAGAAACGTCACAACTTTCCCAACCTCTTCTCTTTTTCTCTCTTTTTCTCTCTCTAAAAACACCCATTTTTCTCTTTTTTGATAGAAATGGCCGAACCCCCCTATGTCCTCATCTTCTTGTTTCACCCCATAAACCTAACACCACCACTTGGTTGACAAGTGGAAAGTGGGTCCCACACCTTTTTGGAAAAATATCTCCTAGATATTTTCCAATCAGATTCGCAAAATTCGAACGTTTCGGGCCCCGAACGGGCACTTTTTCCAAGAATTTACGAAACTTGACGGGCTACAAGGAAACGGCTCAACTAAGACCGCTGCGAAGATGTCTAAGCTTTTTGGATCCGAAACGGTCCTCGAATGGACCAAAACGTCGCTCGGTTGACTTTTCCAGCGAAAAGTCAACATTTTCCAAATAGGTCAGAAAGTTTCCCTAAGTTTCCCGGAACTCACTTTGGTCGATATCGGGTCAACTTAAGTCCGGTATGACCCTCGGGGTCAAATTTAGGTTCATTTAAGTGTCTGCTTAAATTTTTTAAATTTTCCTGTTTTTCGCAGATTTGACTGGCGTTGACCGGGAGTGGTTCTTACAGTGTTCCTTCTACCGCGAGAATCCATCAACAAGATCCATGTTGCCTTAGCACGATATTGGTGTATGGGGACCCCTAGAGGTAACAAACTCATTATTTGGCACGACTGGAAGAAGCTTTGTAGACCGAAGGAGGATGGGGGAATGTGATTCTGGGATATGAGAGATATGAACATAGCTATGCTGGCCAAAATGGGATGGAAGTTCTTGACCCAACCAGATAGTTTAGTCTCTCTCATTTTCAAGGCTCGGTATTATCCGAAGGGTGACTTTCTAACCACAGACGGATGTACTAACCCCAGCCAGGTCTGGTCGGGTCTCCAAGCTACACATGATTTACTTAGGCAGGGTTTGATTCGGACTATTAGGGACAGTTGTTCGAATATGATGGATGGGTCTCCCTGGCTTCTAGGGAATGACCTTATCATCCCGCCTCATACTTGCCTCATCCCGGGCATGAGGGTGTCAAAGTTGGCTTCGAGAAACGGTCAATCGTGGGACATCCCAAAACTCCAACAAATTTTTCCTCCTACCATTGTGGAAGATATACTGCATGTGCCTCCTCATCTTCCACGTCATTAAGACAAATGGTCGTGGAAGTCCAACATTTGGGGAGTGTACTCGGTCAAGGAAGGGTATAGGGCGTTATCCCGGGAGAATGGAAGATGACATATATCGGCTGGAACGACAGTCTGGACGGGTATTTGGGACCTAGACGTCCAACCGCGCATAAAGGTTTTCCTCTGGCGGGATTTATCCGGTACTCTACAAGTAGTGGTCAATCTACGAACCAAATTCTTCCCGATTCCGAACACTTGTCCGATAAAAAGTTGGTTTTTATGCTTCAAAAATAAACTAACAAGTAATGCAAATCAAGTAGAGCACTCGTAGCACGAAACCGAGAAATTGTAACTTCTTGAATCAAATGATGAAATTTCTAGGATATCGGGTTCATAGAGTTCATTCCATAAAGTCAAATATACTCAATTTTTGTGATGAAGACTTGATTTAGAGGCAACGAGTCATCTCAACTCTAGTCCTAACTTCGTTCGAACGATTCGGACCCTAATGGAATCTAACCACCGAGTTCTTTCGAATCACGATGTACGAAGACCCAAAGCAATTAGCTCTATGACAACTTCTAACTTTCGACCAACCAAGTCTATAGTTATTGCAATTGTATTAACCCCGCTAGTTCTAGCCAGGGTTTAAATCCAATTTACGATCGACTTTAGACTAATTAGAATTCTCCTTTTTCAAGCGTTAAATTCTAATTCAAATCAATTATCAAGCCTACCCGGGAGATAAAGCGTTAAGCACAAATCGATCATAAACTCTAAAACAATTCAACAACCACAACAATTTAAAGCATTCAAAACATGGAAATCCCTACTCTAATCACCCAAACCCTAGAAATTTGGGGGTTTAGTTGTTCATGATAGTCAATGACATAGAGATGAACCAACAAGTAAATGATTTCATAATGAGATTTAGAGAGAAAGTTTAGATACAATCACCACAATAAATTGACAAAATGGTTGCTCTTCCCCTTCCTCCAAACCCTATCTTTGATCCTTTTGTGTTGCCAATAAATCAAAGAGTAGAAGCACAAAGAAGCTCTCCTAAAGATTAATTTTCTCCAAGAACAATGACACCCTTGGCTCAAATCCCTCTCCAATCAATGAAGCTCCACCTTGTGTTCCCAAAAATCTCTCCAATAAATTCAGATTATAAACACTCTTTGTAAAAATCTCCTTTCAAATTAACTATATAGAATGTATATACCCTTGTTTGTGTGTAGAGAGAAAAAGAAAAAAAATAAAAATAAATGCTCCACATCTTTTCGTCTTTCTCTGTTTCGGCACTCATCTGTGTAAAACCCCCCAAAAAATCAAAACTACCCCCAATCTGTTGTGCGGCTCCTTTTGCAAAATGAGGAGAAGGGTTTGGCTGTGCTGAGTGGACACGCGACAAAATGGGAGAGGAGGAGCTAAAGGGGACAGGTGGCGCGAGCTGAGAGGGGAGCTGGCCTGGACAGGTGTCGCATGCAAGAAGAATGGCGGCTGGAGTGGGCCAGGGTGGGACATATGGCGGCACATGGGCGAGCCACGCGGGCAGGGGCGGGGCCGGCGGCTGGCGCTCGAACAGGTGGCGAGCTTTGGGAGCTTTGGCGGCTGGGCTGCTGCTGGTCCTACCACGTGTCAGCCGGTGAACAGGCCACGCGCGCGAAAGGGCTGGTTGGCGGCGCCAAGTGTCAGTCTCTATGGGCTGCTCCACTTTCGTTCCTATTTCGCTATTTTCCTCGCTCCGGCTTCGTTTGAGCTCCGATTGATCTCGTTCTTGCGCCAAAAAATTCCTCTTTTCAAGACCTACAAAACAAGACCAGTCATGAGTATATTTCGAAGCAACCAAAATCGACCCTTTTAACGATCCACCTACACGAAACACCCACAAATACGTCGGTTTCCAATCGAACTACCAAACATATCAAGAAAATCAATTATTCATACTAAAACTAAATATATGATAAGAAACGAGACTAAAAGCCTATATAACTCGATATAAAGTGGCCCTTATATGTGTTAAAATGCACCCGCATCAACTACCGACCACCTCCTCCTCCACTGTCCGTTCGCTCGATCAGTCTGGGCTTTATCAGGTTCGCATGTCCCTATCCCCCCTCGGGTACTTTACATGATTGGATGTCTTTACTGCTGCAACTTTTGGACATGCAAATGAAGAGTAAAATGAGCATGTTTCTCTAGGAGATCTGGAAAGCGAGAAATGGGAAGGTATGGGATAATAGTACTTCTACTCCGCAGGGTATCATAGCTACAGTTCTTAGCAACCACTGCAGTTGGTCAGAGACCCAGACTGGCCAACCTAAACCCATTGTCGCCCCTTCTTGCAGGCAGACGAGTTGGATTCCACCGCCTCCGAATTGGTCCACTATCAATGTGGATGGCGCAACCTTTGCGGATTCAAGGCATTTTTGATGGGGTTGGCTTTGTAGAACGGAGACGGGAGCAATTCTGGAAGGGAGGAGCGGTAGTGGGCTTGGCATGCTAGGTCCCGAATATTCTGAAGCTATGGCTATTTGGAAGGCTTTGCAATGGATTCAAACATCGCACCTCTCCAGAGTAATTATTCGGAGTAATGCCCAGTATCTGGTCCATTTGATTCAAAGGACCCACCAGGTGCTCTCCCCATTGGGCCGATTGGTTGACGACTGTCGAACCCTCCTTGCTTTTCTCGAGGATATTAAACTCAAGTATATTTCTAGGTCAGCGAACGGAGCAGCCCACTGGCTAGCTCGGGAAGCCCGTTCTATGCATGTCCTTTCGTGGTCCGGATTCACTATCCCGGATGCACTTAAATGTATTTTGCAACATTTCAAGTAATAAATCTATTTCTTATGGTTTTGGTTTAGGGTTTAGGGTTCAAGTAATAAATGTATTTCTTTCGTTTCAAAAAAAAAGTGTACTGTACAGTGGTACAAACCGAATAAGAGCCTGAATTGTGAGTGGATGCTGATTATATGCTGAATTGATATTTACCGGATTTAGTTAAATGTTTTATTAAAACATTAAACGTTATATAAAAGTGAAATAAATAATTAATAATAAAATAAATTACTTATAAATAATTTTAACACATAAAAATGAACTTCAACTGTTATTCATCTTTTTTTAATACAAACCCAAAAAAACACAAGTTGAAGCATATAATCCATGTCCGCCTCATGGTAGTTGTCAAAGACGTTTCATTTCTTGGTCAAGGTCTTCCAGTCGTTCCCACAATCGAGACATCATCATACCGTGTCAGGTCACCTGCTCGTCATTGTAGTTGGCGACATCCTTATCTTGCAAGGCCTCGTATTGGATGAAGAGTTGTTGCCATTGGTGGGATAAGTCATGCTATTGGCGGCCCATTTTCTAGCATTATTTGTGCCACCTCAGCTTTTGCTCGTTCTATGTCTGCCAAGGCAATCATTTGGTCGGTGTGGGCCTACCTCTTCCTCTTCGAAGACTTCTTTCCCAACGGTCTTATAGGAGGGGGTCTCCAGAAGAACCTCCCTCGGTCGTATGATAAGGGGGTATTTCTTGAGAACCGCCATCGATTGGTTCGGAACGTGGACATTCTTGTTGGTAGTCATCATCGAGAGGTGTGTAATCTTCACCGGTACTAGTGGGTGAGGTTGAGCTGTAATTCCCAGCCTCATCCAACCGTTGTCGGCGTACAATAGCGATGGTGCCTTCGGTGGTGAACTTTTCCTTGTTCTCAAGCATCTCAACCTAATGATCGAGCTCGAAATTTTTTGAGTCACACCTCACCCTATCCTTCTCTGGTATATTGCACGACATCTCCTTTGCCGCCCTCTTGTGGTCATCGTGGTTCCATCCGCTATGGTACTTGGCCTTCGAGAGCTTCAGCAAACCGAGGAACCTCTTCACGTGCGCATGAAGGGTGTTCCAATAGTTCTTCACCGCTTTCCACTCGAAATGCGGGTGAACTCGTCCCTCGTTGTACTGATTCGTCACTGTGCACCAGAATGTGTTACCTAGTTGGGAGTTGCCCCTAATCGGGTCTTTGGATGTTTGGAGCCATTTCCTTATGAGGTGTTTCTCCGCCTCGTTGGGCCATCTTTTCCTCTCTTTTGTTCCATGAACCGGTTTTGGTTGGGAAGGACCAGCAGAGGATGATTGGGACGACATACGGGTGTTTTTGTTGCGGGGCACGTGTTGTAGCCATAGTGGGTAATCTGCGTACTCATCGTAGTTGGGTGGTTGGTTGTGTTGAGGTGGACCGGGTAGCTTTGCGGTGGACCCAGATAGGGTTACGGTGGACACTGATATGGGTTGTATGGATGTGAGAACATGTAGTTTTGCCCAAGGTGGATTTGACCCGGACCAGGGTTGAATGGAATTAGACTTGTGTTGAATTGACCTGGACATGTGTTGAAGCATAGCATTTATATCGGGTGCATATATAAATTACAAAAATAAATTAAAAAACCAAATTACAAGACTAAATTAAAAAACTAAAATATCGAGTTTGAAAGTACCTGAGCTGGAACCCGGTGGCATATAGTGGGAGAAAGCGGAGTTCTCAGACGGTTGCGTCAATAGGTCGAGGAAACTGCCTAGGTCATCGGGTGACAATCCGAAATCGTCCGCCCTACATTGTTCGTCATCCGATGAATGCGAACGTTGAGTTTCCGAGCCGAACATTTTTCGATATGAAGAATGGGAGTGTGAAATTATAGAGTGAGAGAGTGAAATTGTAGAAATGTTGGTGTGAAATGAGAATGGGGTTGGAGGGTATTTATAGGGTTATAATTTAGGGGTTATATGAATTAAAAAAAATACTGTTGATTTCTGACCGTTGCCAACAGTTATATTTTTTTTCTTCTTCGAAATGCCACGTGTCACGCCTTGATTGGCTAGCGCTCCGACCCGGGTCGCACAACCCGCGGCCTGTGTTTCTAGGGAGCGAGTCACGAGCCGCTGAACGAACCGTATTTTTGCGGTTCGCGGGCCTAAAAACAACGCCCCACAGCGCGTCGCCCCGCGTCCCATGAACCGCAAAATATGTTTCGGTTCGCGGGCCGCATCGCTATAGATGCTCTAAGACTAGAGAACAATGACTCGAGAATCATATCGTTCACAGAAATTTTGATCTAGCCGCTCTCGCTTATCCACATTCATAGAAGCTAAATCATGGTGGCAAAAAGGATCTTGACTAAGAAGACTCGGCGGAAAGGATATGGGTGACGAGATAAGACTACTGTAAGAGCGGAACCAAGAATATATTTCAAAATGTTCCGGTCATAATTATAAAATATATTAGAAAAAAAATTAAAACTGTAGTTTTATATTTTTTTCGATATAGTCGTCGACAATTTATAAACGTACAAAAAAAAATCAACGCTATCAAAATATATGACTATTATATATACTCGAATTTTGAATGACAATTAAAATTTAGATATCAAAATCTAATCATAATGTAATTCTATTATCCGTTTACACATTCCTTGAAATTGCTTAATGATATCTTGTTTATCGATTGTGCTAAACACTTCTTTCTCTATAAAAAGTACTAAACAATTAGAAAACACTCGCTCAACACTTGTTGTAGCCACCGGTAATGTCAAAGCTAGCTTCACAAGCTTGTAAACAAATCTATAGGTCTTGTGTTGTTTTGTCCGACCGAGAGTCTTAGAAATGTTATAGATCTCTTTCAAATTGGAAAAGTTATTGTACATCTTGACACTCTCAATATAATTTTGAAATGTCTGGTCAACTCTTTATCATTGACATCTTCAAGTTATTTGGATACAACTTCGCTAACCTTAGAAGTGATTTAGCATCAAAATCTTAAAATGAAGAGCAAGAACTCAAGGATGCAACACAATGCCACAACTCGGTATTATCATGAGTAAAGCGATCATTCAACTCCTTTAGTACCAAGTCTATGACATGAAAGAAGCAACCATTCTTGAAATGATGTAAATTTGTCACAAAGGGAGCAAAACGTTTAGATTTATTATCTTTTACATACCTTGTATCCATGTCGGGCACATCAATCTCAAGATTACCACAAGATGATACAACTTGTTTATAAAATTCTTCTCATTAACCATCCCTCATTTCTTGAAACTTTTTCTTAATAATTCCGAGAGGCTCCATAGCATTCACAATATCTTGATCACCCCTTTGTAATGTTTGAGACAAATCATTTGTCACCGCTAAAATATCAATTATTAAGTACAACATGAAAACAAAACCAAAAGTTTGCATGCACGTTAACAAACATTGTGAATCTTCATATGAGTAACCATCATTTTCCAAATCTCCAAGAACTTCAATAATAAGAGTAAACAAATCAACCAACCTGGATATAGTTTGAAAGTGAGATCCCCAACGTGTATCACTTGCTCTAGTAATAAACAATTCTTGATTCAACCCTCTGCTAGTTTCCACCAAATCTTGTTCAATTAGATTTGCAAAATGAGCAACGTGTTTCTGTTGAAGCAAATATTGTTGTTTGTTAGATGACCGTGAGAAAGTGACAAGGCGAGATACCTCACAGAAAAAACAATTAGCATCTTTATGTTTTCTCGCCATCGAAACAAGGGCCAATTGAAGTTGGTGAGCAAAAAAGTGTACATAATATGTTTGCGGATTTTCCTTTTGGATAAAAGTTTTCAAGCCTCCAAATTGACATCGCATATTAATTGCTCCATCATACCCTTGACCTCGAATTTGGAATATACATAACCCAAATCTGGACAACAAAGTTTCAAGAGATCCTTTGAGTGCAACTGCAGCTGTATCTTTAACGTGCTCAATGCCAATAAATCTTTCAACAACAAACCCTCTATCATCAGCAAAACGCACAACAACGACCATTTGTTCTTTACCAGAACAATCACCTGATTCGTCGACAAGTACACAAAAATATCATCATCAATTTCCGCAACAATCTTTTAACAGTTTCAACAGCACATGCATTCACAAATTGTTTTTGAATAAGAGAAGAAGTCATCTTACAATTTCCTCCCGCACTTCTCATTGCCGCCCTTATCTTTCACTCATTTCCCCCAAAAGTTCAACGAGCTCAAGAAAGTGACCTTTATACAGAGATTTTCTCCTTCATCATGTGACCTTAAGGCCATCCCACTTCTAATAAGATACTTGACAATTTTTAGTGATACTTTCAAACGAACGAGATAATCTTCTTCTGATTTTGCACAATATTTTGTATATGAAGACTTAATACCCTGATTTTTCTTCAAAATATCTTCTGTCACGCCCCAATTTCAGTAAACCGAACTCAAGACGCGAACATTTAAAACATTAAAACATTTTGAAACCTTTTACATAAATCACTTTAAAATCGCCATTTGTTCATCAAAAATAATCATTGGACAACAATTGGACAAAAAGCAAAGTACACGTCGCTAGACTCAAAGTAAACCCAGAATCCCGCTCCTAGCTCTTCAAGCTTCAGAAGCTCACTTAGTCCAACCTGCGACCGGTACTTGTAGGAAAAGCAGGTAGGGGTGAGCGTTCGCTCACCACCACAGATAACAGACTGACTACGGCATACTTAGCAGACAATGCCGGTAACACCAAAACCAAACCCAACACCGGGAACACCACCCCCAAACTCAAATAACTCAACTGACACACCACCTGTTACTTTCCTCAACAGACTCAACACTCAGACTCGTGATGTAGACCCGACACAACTATCGACGACCTCCTCCAAAGACACGACAGAAGATTACGCAACGCCAAACAAGATCACAAAGGATCGCACACCAAACAAGATCACAAAGGATTGCACTCCTGTCAGCTGCTCAGTACCGGTTGCTAACCGACTGGGCTCGAGCCTGCCCCACGCACTTTACCTATCACTGTCAGGCTCCAGGCGGTCGACCTGTTGGCGATAAACTGAGCTACTTTTCCGATAGCTAGTCGGAAGGGGAGCTGCCCTCTCACCGCCTAAAAACGCTCACAACCTGCCGAGACTCGAACTTGGTCAGGCTAGCCAAAGAACGCTCGCAACCTCCCGAGACTCGAACTCGGTCAGGCCAGCCAAAGAACGCTCGCAACCTCCCGAAACTCGAACTCGGTCAGGCCAGCCAAAGAATGCTCGCAACCTCCCGAGACTCGAACTCGGTCAGGCCAGCCAAATTCCACACCACTTCCCGACACGAAGTCGGGTCGCTAACCTCGGGCAAACGCAATTACAATCACAAGCAAAGTTCAACAAACAACAACAACACCGGTTCAACACTCCACAGGCACTCATGGCCACCCAAGACACCAACAGTAAAACACGGACTCAACAACCCAACGGGCACTCACGGCCTCCCAAGACACCAATAGTAACTCACGGTCTCAACAACCCCACAGGCACTCACGGCCTCCCAAAACACACCAACAGTAACTCATGGGCTCAACAACCCCACGGGCACTCACGGCCTCCCAAGACACACCGACGTTAACTCAGGGGCTCAACAACCCCACGGGCACTCATGGCCTCCCAAGACACACCGACATTAACTCACGGGCTCAACAACCCCACGGGCACTCACGGCCACCCAAGACTCCGACAGTAAAACACGGGCTCTCATGGCCACCCAAGACACCAACAATAAAACACGGGCTCTCATGGCCACCCAAGACTCCAACAATAAAACACGGGCTCTCATGGCCACCCAAGACTCCAACAGTAAAACACGGGCTCTCATGGCCACCCAAGACACAACAGTAAAACACGGGCTCTCATGGCCACCCAAGACACAACAGTAATACACAACAACCTCCGGCATAACCAATGCCTCCAACAATTCTAATATCACCAGTTTCACAATCAACCTCCGGGCATGGTCATATGCCTCCAGTACTCCTAATATCGATAAGTTCGCAATCAACCTACGGGCATGGTCATATGCCTCCAGTAATTCTAACATCGTTAAGTTCTCTGCTCCTACGACACTACTAAGTGTCACATGCAATTCTAATATTCGATACGTTCCTGAATTATAAGACACTACCCGGTATCGCCTACCTTTCTAATATTCGATAAACCTACTTAACCCACGACACCCCAGTGTCACATTCATTTCTACTGTTAACTTTCCCTAGTCAGGGCCGAGATCCGGCTACTTTTCCCTACCTCTTGAAGCGTGTCAAACCCGATACTCTTACTCCGGCAAAGCTCCATAATTCCCGCTTAGCCTCCTATTTCCACGGTAGGCGACACGGTCTACAATCATTACAATTAACACACTTTTTAAGTAAGCATGCGAAACCCGAATTTAAAGAATTAAACGCCCAAAAGTAACCCCGACAATGTCGATCACTCCCAAACTTCCCAATTACTCGACATTGTCGATAATGGGCCCGAAAAGGCCCGATTCGCCCGGCTCGGCGAATCTGCCCGGGTTTTGGAAACGCCCTTCCGGGGCTCCGAAAATTCCCGTTTTCGTTTCTACGATCTTAGAATAATTCAAGGGTTCCAACGCAATCGACGGAATCAATTTCCGACTTCCAAGCGATTTAATTCGCGTTTAAAGTTTTTAAACCCGAAATTCCAACTTTCACAATTTAATTCCAAATTTCGATCCGGGTGTGGATTAACGACTTGGAGAACGTCCTAAACCACCCGAACACAAAAACCCGATACCCGGGCATGTGGGCCCCACACGGCCACAATAGAAAAATTCCCTTTTTGCCCCAAAACGTTCCTAACGAACCCCAAACCTCAACCATTCATCTTTAAACCAATTCTAACCAAAACCCAACCATATTTGAATCGTTTAAACTCAAACCCTAAAAATTCGAACTTAACAAAACGAAAATCGGTTAGGTGCTCACCGTAGAGAATGACGACGTGAGCTTGAATCTTCTATCGTTGAGACGATCCCATGGCTTGATGTTCGTGAATAGTGACAAAACCCCAACTCTCTTCACTTTTCTCTCCATTTCTTCTCTCTTAGTTTCTCTCTCTAAAAACACTCAAATTTCTCCTTTTTTTTTCAAAGTGGCCGAAACTTCATATTTGTTTTCCTTTTGTTTTGTTTTAAAAAGTAACAAATAATACTTAATTACAAAACTAACACTATTGAAGTCTTCTCTTGTCTTGTCCAAAAACCTAACACCACCACATAGTTGGCATGCGGTCAAGTGGGTCCCACACCTTTTTGGAAGATTCGCGAAATTCGGCCGTCTCGGGCCCCGAACGGGCACTTTTTCCAAGAAATTACGAAACTTCACGGGCTACAAGGAAACGGCTCAACTAAGACCGCTGCGACGATGGCTAAGCTTTTTGGATCCCAAACGGTCCTCGAATGGACCAAAACGTCGCTCGGTTGACTTTTCCAGCGAAAAGTCAACATTTCCCAAATTGGTCAGAAAGTTGCCCTGAGTCCCCCTGAACTCACTTTGGTCGATATCGGGGTCAACTTACGTCCGGTATGACCCTCGGAGTCAATTTTAGGTTTAATTTAGTGCCTGACCAAATTTTTTTAAATTTTCCTGTTTTTCGCAGATTTGACTAGCGTTGACCGGGAGTGGTTATTACATCTTCACAACTTTGTACACATTTTTTGTGTTGACTATTGGGTATTTCACCAACATGTTCATGCAAATTGTGCTTTTGATTCCAATTTTTAAAACTTTTCACCATAAAGGTTGATTCACCGGTACTGTTGTAGAACAAATAACAAAACACAACATCATTTTTCACACTATATTCCAACCAATCAAACTCATCAAACCAATTTTTTTTGAAATGAATGACTTCCTCCAAAGTTTGTACAAGGATAGTCTGTTAAAATAGGTTGAAATGGACATTTTAGAAAGTAAGCTCTTCTTCATTTGGATGATACTTAACAATTTGCTTTCTTTTTGCTCGATCGGATTCTAAATATTACCCATTTTTGAATTTCACATTTGGAGATTGTACTAGCGGTTCGGGTTGTCTCTCGGGTGAAGAAGGAAGCTCATGAGCTTCTTGAATTTTTGAAATTGAGTCAACAATAGAAGCATTTGATTCCATGAATCTTTGTTTAAGCGGAAAATACTTTTCCATCCTACAACTCAAGAAATCAATGATTAATTTTTAAATAAGTTAATTATAAACCTAGATGTAAAAATGAATCTATAAATAATGGATAGAAAATAATTAAAATATTTTTAATAAAAATTACTCATATTTAATCTTTGGTACCGATTAATTATCCCAAATATATTACACAATCAAATCTTTGAATATCAAAGATTACATGCATTGTTGTATATCAAGTATACAGTCAATTATCCCAAATACCTATTACACAATCAAATATTCAAATTTTAATACGTATCCAGTCACAATCACTTGTACATTTTTATACAAGTTCTTAATTTCTTAACCAACTAATCATATATATCTGTAAAAAGAATGTTGAGCCGGGGCTGACGTGGAACTGACGTGGCACTGTTCATTGTTCGGTACCACACCTTCTCTGCGTTCCCATTCAATCGAGCCTCATCCGCGACCTCTCTCTAGCGCAAACAATCCTCACGACAACTCCCATTACAGTATTCATTCATGATTCATGATTCTTCTTCTTCAATTCCCATACAGTATTGATGATTCTAAACCTCCAATTCAATTGTAACGGTTGTGGTTTGAAATCAATTGCAGTGATTGTGCCCCTCTTTTACCTTGTCGGTTACGTTGACTTGCTGCTCACCATGTTCCAAGCACCACCCTCTTCTTCAATCGCAGTGATTAGGGCTTCAAATGGACGGTTTTAGCCGTTTCTGTTCAAGGGTTTTCAACGTCCGGCCTCACCAACACCCTATAAATGAGCCACGACTTTCATCTCGAATACAGGTCTTAAATTTCGTATCACTTTTTCTCTGATTTGTTCTTGTAAGTTTCCTCTCATTTGCTTGCTCATCTCGAATTTACATCTTGAATTTCCTGTCACTTTGTCTCTGTTTTGTTTATCTACAACTGAATGTGTATGAGATTTAGGTTGTATGTTTGATGATTTCTAATGTGTGTTGTTGTCCCTGTTTAGTTGTATGTGTGTGACTGAAAACGGGAACAGGGAATGAATTTGGTATTTACAATTGGGATAACTCCACAAAACAACTATTGTTCGACTTTCGTTTTCACAATATAACTGTAAACTATATTATCGATCATATCACATCGTTGGGTGATGTTTTTTTCAAAAACCATAATCTCCCGCGACAACTTTGACGAATCATTGGTTTTTTTTTGGTGTGCCACGCACGACTAAACCATAATCCACTAATTTGGTGTGCCACGCATGCGCTTTTCCACCTAAGCACGTGCGTGGTTTGATTTCTTTCATGGCTCGCAAATAACAATCCCAATTCTGGAAGCTATCTGGGCTTTTAACATTATTAAGTGGTAGATTTCTTTCATGGCTCGCAAATAACAATCCCAATTATGGAAGCTATCTGGGCTTTGAAATTTGAGATAAAGTAATTTACCATCTTCCAAATATATCTTCCTATTTCATATCTCTATAGCAGTTGATCAATCGTGTAGGTAGTTAGGTCCAAAGCTTGCACTCAGTAACATGTAAGTTTTGGAAAACTTACATTCATTTATGGGATGAATTGGTTTGATTTTAAACTAATTTCCTCTTGTGCTTGCAATCTCTAGAAAATATGCCTATAGTAATTTACAGGTGTTGAATGACCTCTGAACTTGGTGCCATTTGTTTTCCTATCACGATCATTCATATTTATCATAATTTTTGTGTTGATTTAAGATAATTTGTGTCTCAGCTACTTGAGGTTATCCACTGTGGAAATGAAATAGTTTGAGGTTGATTCTAGACTCGAATTTTGTATGCAGATTCAAGTTATGATGCTGAACTTGTGTTTTAATTATAAAAAATGGTTGCGGGAAATATTTAAACTTGAGGATTTAATTACGTGAACGTGGAGAAAGAACGGGTCAAGGGATGTGTTTCATTACTATTCATATTCTTATTTTAAGAGAAAAAAAGAGCTATATATCTGGAAAAAAATTCTGTTCTTTTTTTGTAAATGTATCATACATGATTTTTCCAGGGAAAAAAGGTTTGAATTATAGTAAGGTCTGAAGTGAGCTCAGATTGTTGGGAAACAAGTGTAAAAGTGGCTCCTTCTGAATAGTCATCATGGAACATGTTACTTTTGATCAAGTGTTATCAGAAACTGAGACCAGAACTCCATGGAGGAGAGGAAATGATTGTTCGGAGAAGTCGGGGGCCTTCTCAAATGTGACTGTTGTTTTCAAACCCTTGTTTTCCTTTGGAAACTAAACACAAACGGTATATATGTATGAAGCTTATGTTTTTACAGCGACTGTGTATGTAGCCTATGTTTTAAAAACATATAGAATCACGAGACTAACACAAACATTGATGTTTTGCATCCTCATGGCACCAATGCCTCCATTAAAATAACTTAACCTGTTGACCTCGGTAGCTCCGGTCAAACCAGTTCTGAAATCATCTTATAGACTACGAGGTTTGATTTTAATTTTGTTTCATGTAGATCCATCAATGATTTTGTTGTTTAATGTGTATTTTGAAATCTGATTTCAAATGGATTTGTTTTCCCCATATTAATTTTATGAGTAGCTAATTTTCGTTCGTATTTGGGTGGCAATAGAATTGGGATTGGTTTTGAAATGGTGATTGGTAAATTGGACTTCTCTTGATTTTGCGATTGTTTCTAAATCGTTTGTTGTTTTTAATTTACGGCGATTTTTTACGCCAAGCACCGCGCAACGCGTGGTGCACCCACCTAGTTACAACTAATTTTAACATCCCCAGATATGTTGTGGTTGCTCAGAAAGTACTCATCCCAACCATTTTTGTAATCATTGCTTCCAACTAATTTTGGTCAACAAATTTAATTTTAGAATTTCAAATTTAGGTCAGTAAATTTTTAGGTCTGAATTTCAAATCTCAACAATCAATAAAAGGTTGATTTCACTAAGTGAAGGACAGCTCAAGTAGAAAATAATTAAAATATTACAAAATCGGGAGCTTACCTTGATTTGATGCCAGAGATTGGAAAGTTTGATGCAAGTGATGATTTTTTTTTTGCAGAACTAGTTATGGAGTCGGGCAGGAAGAAAGGGGAAGAATCGATTTAGGCGATTTTTTTGCTGCCGTGTTCTCTTAGTTTCGCGTTTCTATAAAATTGTAATGAATATAGGTTTGGGGTGGCTTATGAACCCAAACCGGAATTGATAAATTATTATAGGTTTGGGATGGCTTTTGAAGCCTAGTCCTAAGGAGAAGCCCAAACAAAATTAATGAAAAAAATCTCCAGGTGTTTCAATAGAGAATCGAAACCATGATCTTTGGAAAGTATTGATAAGCCTTAAACCACTGCGCTATATTCTCATATGTTTAGGGTTTTCCATGGAACACCCTAAAGACTACTTAGTTCTGCCCCTACCTGCTACCACACGGCGGCTAGGGAGATAGGGGCCCAACTTGTGGATTTTGGCGTATGCTTTCCCTATCTCCATAAGGACCCCTCCCCAACCCTCTTTCTTAGTGATTGATCTATAGACACCGATAGTTCGGACAATGACAAAGGGGTGGTTCTTTCAGTGAGGCACGACAGCCAAGAAGGCGGTGGTTTGACCATCGCCGAAGTATGTACGGTTGTCCTCATCGACTAGCGGCTTCTTAATCCGAGGATACCAGTCAATGGCTAGTACGCGCATATCCGGTGGTGATATCGCGTGGAGAGTGTGGGTGTAATAACCACTTCTTGTCAACGTCAGTCAAACCTGCGAAAAACAGGAAAATTTAAAATTTTTAAGACAGACACTTAACTTAACTTAAATTGACCCCGAGGGTCATGCCGGACTTAAGTTGACCCCGTTATCGACTAAAATGAGTTACGGGGGACTCAGGGCAACTTTCTGGTCATTTTGGGAAAGATTGATTTTTCGCTGGAAAAGTCACCCGAGCGACGTTTTGGTCCATTCGAGGACCGTTTTGGACCCGAAAATCTTAGCCGTCATCGTAGCGGTCTTAGTTGGGCCGTTTCCTTGAAGCCCGTCCAGTTTAAAAATTTATTGGGAAAAGTGCTCGTTCGGGGCCCGAAACGTCCATTTTTCGCGAATCTGATTGGAAAATATCAACTAGATATTTTCCAAAAGGTATGGGACCCACCTTGACACTTGTCAAGTATATGGTGGTGTACTTTTTGGAGGGAAAAGGTGTGGAGGAGAATAGTTGGCCGAGTATGAGGTTTTAAAGGAGGAAAATTAGTTTTGTTGTTAGTTTAATTAAATTAGAAATTAGAAGAGAGGTTTTAGAGAGAGAAGGAGAAGGAGAAGAAGAGAGAAGAAGGAAGGTTGAGCTAGGGTTGGTGATCGAGCCCTTGGATCGAGTCAAAGCAAAGAGCAATCCCGTTCCCCTCATTCTCCTCTACGGTAATACCCGAACCGATTCTCGTTTCGATTATTTTCAAGAGCTAGGGTTTGGTTATAAAATTTGGTTTAGGGTTGTGTAGAGATTAGAGAGGTGTTGGAGACGTTTTAGAGGTGTTTGGGAGAGAAATTTCACGTTTTCCGGTGACCGGAGGCTCGGGAGGAGCTCCGGCCACCGTGGGTGGTGGCCGGCCGGCCATGTGGTGGCTGGCCGGAGGTGGCAGCAGCCACCACTTGGTGGCCGAGCCCCTCCCTCAAACCCTAGGGCACGGCCAAGCCCTTTGGGTGGGGCCCACGTGCTCGGTTGTTCGTGTTTTAATTACTCGGGTAGTTTAAAACGTTCCCCGGACCACTTTTTCCTAATCGAATCGAAATTTGGAATTAAATTGGAGAAGTTGTAATTAACGGGTTTTGGGAAACTTTAAACGTTAATTAATTGATTTAGAAGTCGGAATTCGATTCCGTCAAGTGCGTTGAGTTCCTTGATTTATTCTAAGACCGTAGAAACGAAAACGGGGGCTTTTGGAGCCCCGGAAGGCAATTAACCAAAACCGGGCAGATTCGCCATGTCGGGCGAATCTGGCCCTTACGGGTCCTTTTTCGGCAATATCGAATAATTGGGAAGTTTGGGAGTGATCGACATTGTCGGGGTTACATTTGGGCATTAAGTATGTAAATTTTTGGTTTATTCGTACTAGTTTAAAAGTACTTTAAATTTGTGTTCTTTTAGATCGTGCTACGGACCGAGGCAAGGGGAAGCTCGGCGAGTGACTGAGTGTGCTTCGGGTGTTGTTGGAGCGCTTTTGGGATTGTATACGAGGTAGGGAAAAGTAGCCGGATCTCGGCCCTGATTAGGGAAAGTTAATAGTAGAATTGCATGTGACACCGGGGTGTCGTGGGTTGAGTAGATTTATTTAATTATTAGAAAAGCATGATACGGGATTGTAGCGTTCAAGAGAAAAGCATGTGACACTTAGTAGTGTCGTAGGAACAGAGAACTTAGCGATAATTGAATTATTGGAGGCATATGACCATGCCCGGAGGTTGTTTGTGAAACTAGTGATTTTAGGACCGTTGGAGGCATCGAGTATGCCGGAGGTTGGCGTGCGTTTTATTTAATTGTTGAGTTTGGGTGGCCTTGAGAGCCTGTATTTAATTGTTGAGTTTGGGTGGCCTTGAGAGCCCGTATTTAATTGTTGAGTTTGGGTGGCCTTGAGAGCCCGTGTTATTTATTGTTGAGTCTGGGTGGCCATGAGAGCCGTGTATTTAATTTGGTGTCTTGAGTGGCAGTGAGTGCCCATGGGGTTGTTGAACCCGAGTCTTGACTGTTGAAGTGTCTTGAGTGGCAGCGAGTGCCCGTGAGGTTGTTGAACCCGAGTCTTGACTGTTGAGGTGTCTTGAGTGGCCTTGAGTGCCTGTGTGATTGAACTTGCCTGTGATTGTGATTGTGGTTACCTGGGGTGGTGAGTTCTAAAGGTCGACAGCCTGATCCGACTTAGTGTCGATGAATTGCGAGTTCTAAAGGTCGACAGCCTGATCCGACTTAGTGTCGATGAATTGCGAGTTTTAAAGGTCGACAGCCTGATCCGACTTAGTGTCGATGAATTGCGAGTTTTAAAGGTCGACAGCCTGATCCGACTTAGTGTCGAGGAATTGCGAGTTTGAAAGGTCGACAGCCTGATCCGACTTCGTGTCGAGGAATTGCGATAGGTCGAACCCTGACCTGATTGAGATTGGTTACTGAGCAGCTGGTGTGCGATCCTTTGTGATCTTGTTTGGTGTTGTGTCGTTTCGTTCGAGTCCTTGAGGAGGTCGTCGATAGTTGTGTCGGGTCTACACTGTTTTTATCGAGTGTCGAGTCTGTTGAGGAAGGTGACGGGTTGTGGGTCAGTTGAGTACTTGAGTTGGGGACCGTAGTCCCGGCGTTGGGTTTGGTTTTAGTGTTACTGGCTTTTTCTGCTAATTATGCCATAGTCAGTCTGTTATCCGTGGAGGTGAGCGAACGCTCACCCCTAGCTGCTTTTCCTACAGGTATTGATCACCGGACGGACTAGGTTAGCTCTTGAAGTTCATGGAGCTTGGAGCGGAGTCTGGTCTCTACTTTTGTTGAGTCTAGTGACGGATGTTGTACCTTGTCCACTTGTTGGGACGTTTTTGTATGGTAAATACTATTATTTTGAGAAGTAAATGGAAATGTCAAAGCTTTTATTGAAAACAGGTTTCAAGTGTTCATGTTTTTAAAAGTTCGCGTCCCGAGTTCGGTTCGCTGAAATTGGGGCGTGACAGTGGGTATGAAATCCGTGGGTAACGATATTGATAATCGAATGTCTATTAGGGAACAAATACGGGGCTCTCACCTCTCGCATATCGCTTAGACGCCTTCTGGAAAGAGTGGGTGTTCAGTTGGCGGCGTAGTAGGGTATAAGTCACGGGAGTACCATCGAAGTCTCTGGAGGTAGGGGACGAAAAGCGAGGAAGATGACAATGGTGGGGATCATGTGCGACAAGGATTCCTCCCACGGTAGTGGGTCACGAGACCGAGTAGAGCAAGGCTTCCAATCACTCCTTAGTAGGACTCTAGTATCTAAGGAATCAGAAGGACGTCTTGCATTCAAACCGAGTAGAGAACCTCCCCGATGGGATGTCTTTATATAGAGCTTCTAGGAGACAAATAGAGGGCAGCAAGCACCCTACTCGTCTTCCCCAATAAGCATCATGGGGGACAATGAAGAGTTTGCAAGTATCACCATCTCAATGATTGTATGATGGTACATGTTGGTGTCTTTAACTATTAATTTTAAAATTCATTGGTTGGTGTCTTAACTATTAATTTTGCCTATTGTGATAATGAAACAGTAAGTATAGTATACTAGTTAGATTTAAAATGAATATTCTCATGTCCATTCCTAGGGTTCTTCATTGTTGGCGTTCGGAAGGACAACCCACATCCTGATTATTCCCTTCTTCCCCATTTCTTTCGGATCCTTATCTGGAATTTTCAAGGGACGAGATAAAAAACACACTCGCAACTCCTTAAACTTCTCCCTCAACAACATCATCCACAAGTTATGTTCCTCTCGGAAACGTTCTTACCAGACACTAGGATGACCATCTTTAAGTGAAAGTGGGCTTTCACGATAAGACTTAGGAACTCGATGATAGGCCACCAGGGAGGCCATGCCATGTTCTAGACTGATAAATTCACTATTGCAACAAATATTGTCACCAAGTTATATGGATATGTGGATATCCTGCCTGAGCCATGAACATATCAGGCTCACAGGTATTTACGGAAAACCATAGAGGGATCAGCGCCATCGGACGTGAGAGTTGCTCAAGCGCCTGGTCGAAGAAGACCGAGATCAGTGGGCCTTGATTGGTGAATTTAATGACATCCTTAGCTATACCTAAACGACTGGAGGTAACCCTTACCCACAGACCCTGATAGATGTCTTTCATGATACAATTGACATCATGGGAGTGTTCAAAAATTCCGTTGAAGGGTTATCAATTCACATGACATCGTGGCAAGGTCCAAAGACGCTAGATAAAATTAAGGTTTAATCGACACTGAATGTTTTGTACATTCTACCACTCCTTCCTGATTTATGAACTTCGAAACATTGGCATCGGTACACCATACCGATCCTTCTCACCCTTACAATCAATATTCATTAGCCCTTGACCATAAATTATAATTTGAATAAGTTTAAACTCAGGATCAGAGTGTGGTTGATGGGTTCAAACGACTTGGGATACAACCACTTCACCCGCAATTTCGATACTCATTCGGAGCATATGGGTTACTCTCTATATACGAGTCCAAAATGTGTTTCGAGTTAACATCAATCATATATGATGGCGCCAATGCCACATTTCCATCTTTAGTGGGTGAACGGATAGAGCGAACATGAATCACTAGGAGGTTATCCAATGAAAATATGATGTGACACTATTAAAATAGGAACCATTCTTGCGGAAAAGGGATAAGAATCATTGGTTAACAAAAAGAGTTAGAAACATTAAGTTTTTTCAAACAAATGCATCCTTCTGGCGTAGGAATATTAAAGTGTGTTTGTGTATATATTCTCATGGGGACGTCCTGGTATTCTGTGACACGGGAATGAATGTTTTGATCACCAACTACTTCTAGGAGTTTCGTGCCACTTTTACTCAAGACTTCAGCAACTTCCATAGGATCATTTCTCATATGGTTTCAATCTTCCAAAATACGACTCTAATGCGCTTAGTGGATGTTGAGGAAGTGTTTGAGACCATCTTGTAAATGGGGCCCGGACATGATGGTCTTAGCCCGAGGTTTTATCAATACTAATGGCCTATGGTTATGTAGTGGTTATCTTTTTTGTCCAGCATGTGGTGGTGGGTGGGAACCTTGAATCCACCCTAAATGATACCACATTGATTTTGATCCCAAAGAAGTCGGGCCCCAAACTTGTGATGGACCTTCGGCCCAATTTCCTTTGCAATGTCATGTTCAGGATCATGTTTAAGGCCATATCCAACTGCCTCAAGCTCCTCCTCCCAATCCTCATCGACCCAACTTAAAAGACTTTTTTTCCAGGTCAATCTATTGAGAACAATTTTTTTTTTATTTCTTTTGCGATAATACATTACCTTCGCAATCAAGCCCAAGGCCAAATGAGACTTATGAATCTTAAACTGGATATGAGAAAGGCTTATAACTATGTGGAGTGGTTGTTCATCCTCACAATGATGTAGAAATTTAGGTTATCGGGATATTGGATGTCCCTTATTTCGGTATGTTCTCATACAATATCCTACATAATGAACTCGGGGGAGGGGTGGTGTTCAAGAAACACCGACCATCACACCCTCCAAGGGTACCCACTATCCTCGTACCTTTTCCTATTTTTCACGGAATGTTTATCGAGGCTTATCTCATAGGCAGAATTGAACAGTTGTCTGTAATATATACACATGCGTCAAGTACCATCTTTCTTTTTGACAAATAAGACTGGGAAGGAGTAAGGACTATGTCTCTTCTGAATTATTCCTGATGAAAGCATCTCAGCTACCAATTCTTCAATAACATTTTTCTGCTAGAAGCTATGCTTGTATGGCCTTATAGATGGAGGAACATATCCAGGCTTTAGTGGAATAGAGTGGTCCAGGTCTCTATTTGGTGGTAAGGATGATGGTGGATCAAAGCCATCATTTGACGGGAGCTGGTGTATCCTCAAGGGAGTACAATTGACCCAGATAGAGATTTTAGCCACCTTTAAGCTCTATTAGCATATCAGTGAGATCAACCATGATACAGATAGTAGGAGGATTTGCTTCATAGAATGTGATCAGCATCTTTGATCTAGTGATAGTAATAGTTCTGATATCATAGTCCAAGGTAATTGGTAATACTGTCCTAAATCAGTCAACACCAAGAACCAAGTTATAGGTCCCCAAAGGCATAACCAAAAGATCCCAAGTGAATGTGTAAGAAGCAACCTTCCAAGATAAGGTGCAACTGGTGGAACACACAAATTGCTCATTGTTGTCCATGTGAACCAATGTTGGTGAGGAAACCATCAAATGTATTCCCAGTTTCTTTGCAGTAAGGTGATCCAATAAGGACTTAGTAGCACCAAAATCAACTAAGATGGAGATGGATTTAGAATTTGATGCACCTACAATTCTGATAGATGAGTTGCCAGTTTTGGACAAGTGTAAGTACTTAGTAACCATGGAACATAAATTTTCCTCATGGAGCTCCTCCCTTGGTGTAGCACTATCAGGAACAGGTTGGGGTGTTCCTCAATGATAGGGTCAGGAAGGTCTTGATCCTCCTCTCTAACGACCATGAACATCTTAGTCCTGTTAGGATAGACATGCTCCCTTTAGTACCTTGCAGGACAAGTAAAACAAAGGCCCTTGCTCTTCCTGTCATCAAAGAAAGAATGAGTCACCCCGGTAGTAGAAGGGGATGGGGGGTCTTTGTATGTAAGGAGGAATATAAGAGGTGGAGTTGATAGAAGGGGGCATTGTGATAGTGTATGGAGGCATCCTTGGTCTCTAGTAAGAGTGAAATGGGGACTTAGGCTGATAGAATAAGTGGACTTGTTGGATCTTATACTCCTCATGCCTGGCTAAATATATAGCATGGGAGAGAGATCTGGGACTAAGCAATTGGACTCATGCATGAAGGTGAGGCCTCAATCCAACAGTAAAATTGGAGATGAAATAATCCTCAGACATATGAGGGTTCTTAAACAGCATAAGTATCTTCAACTCCCCAAATGCATTTTCATACTAAAGCAAAGAGAATGTCTGATGTAATTTCTTGAATTCAATCTGCAGGTCCTCATGACCCATTGTCTCAAATTTCCAAGTGACCTCATGACAGAATTGTTCCCACCAAATCATATTCTTGTCGATAGCATATTCAGCAAACCAAAATTCAGCAGGTCCAAATAGATACATAGAAGTCAACATAACCTTATGTTCCTCAAGAACCTCACAATAAGAGAAATACAGAGAAGTTTTCCTAAGACAACCTCTTACATCAGTGCCATCAAAAGTGGGGAAATTTATAGTGGGTGATCTGTAAGGGTTATGTGGGAAGGGGTTGAAGTTTGTGATCATCTGAGGGGCTCGAGGGGGTTCATTGTGGGCTGGGTAGGGTGAATTTGTGGTGGTGGTATGTTTGGGAAAGATGGTCATGGGGGTATGGGTGTGTGCTCCAAGGAAAAGTTCCTCTGATGGGAAGAGAAAATAGGTCCATGTTGTGTAGAGGCTAGGGAGGAAACAAATATTAAGGAATATTGGTGGTGGTGAATCAGTTCTGTTGCTGAGTGTAATGGGTGAATCATCTCTGAACTAGAGCCAGAATTGAACACAGGTTGAACGATGGGTGGAGTGGCAGTTATTGATTTACCTCTATCAACTGGATCTAAATTTGGATTTTGTTGGCCTTCAAACACAGGAGATTGTATAGGAGTTCCTACTGCAGCTGGCCTCTCACGAATCAAGAGCTCCACATTCTGAGCTTGAAGCTCCAAGTTGTGCCTCATGGCCTCCATCTTTTGGTGTGTCTGCATACACTATTTCTGCATATATGCTCTCAAATCGTCAAACTTGTGCTAGTAGAGGGTTCATTTGGGGTTGCGTTGGTAGTCATAACTCATAGTCACTGGGTAAAAGCTCTGATACCACTGTCAGCTATAACTTAGAATCACATAATTGAAACAGAAATAGAAGGGAATAGGGGATTAAATTGAAATGAAGCTCAAATACAAGACACTCTACTACAAAGCCTTTTTCTAAGCTAGCTAGATAGAGATTACACAAGTTCATTCATGCCTCAAACCCTAGCATCGCTATCTACTTATAGCTACTCAGATACCCTAGAAATGTCAACAATCCTCTCGCACGATCTCGAGCATTTGTAGGTAGGGACCACTTGAGGAAGATATACAGTACTGCCAACGGTACTTCCTTCCTTCTCTAGTAGAATGTCGGCACGTGACGTCCCCTCATCCCTCACTGATTCTCAAATAACGACTACACGATACACATCGTTTCATTAACGGAATATATAAAAGCAAGAAAAAGAAGGAGGTGCCTTGTGTCTGAAGCAATCGTAACAAGTCTCTCACATCAGAATCGTGGGTCTCAGAAACATTATGTTTTTTTTATGTTGTTATTACTAGAATTTGAGAATTTCAGTTATGGCGGATTGGTTCGGATGAAGGATCGGAGAAGAAGATACCGACCGCTACGTACCAGAGTAGCTTGTCTTACCATAGATGCGCTGTGAACGTCGATTCTCTCCTTCTGGAAAGTATAGTTTGGTATCTTTTGGTGAAGTGTGGCTTCTCAGAGTCAGATTTGTCTTCAGAAATGGTGATTTTCAGTATTGGGCAGCTGCTACAAGCTCTCTGGTCATCTGAATTTCCTTAGAAGAATAGTATGTGTGATCGATCCTGTTTCTTGGAAAGGCGATCAAACAAATGGATTCGTGATATTTGTAAAATAAATCTGATTTGGTTCTAAAAGTAGAACACATACGAATAGATTAAAATAGAACGTGCTTTCAACGATTGAAAGATATTCGTTGAAATCGAAAAATTGAATGGTTTCAATTAGTTTAAAACATCCAAGATTTGGAAAGTTAATTAATTGATTCTTGTTTTTGTGAAAAACGTCACAACGAGTAAGTTGGAACTAAAAATTCTATATTGGAATATTGATTATATTCTTTAAAGAACACATACGAACAATTTGCTTTCACTTTAGAACGTGATGAACAAAAGATGTCGCTCTATCCATTTATGAACCTCAGGTTTAAGCGGGGAACCATTCGTTTAAATTCTATGTGAAGAAAGAAAATTCAATATCTTATACAGTTGATAAAAATAGATTGAATCGTTCTTGTTTCTTTGAAACGCGTAAAGACGACTCATCGATGTTAAGCTCAACTAAAGTTTGAGTTAAACGGTTCAATTGGTCTGAACCATATAAAAGATCGATGTGGATCTAAACAATGTATTTGATCATGTTTCTTATCAAGAACATGTAAGGACAAATTAGAAAGGTTCAATTGATTTCAAAAATGAAATAAACCTACACAAGAACAAGAAAACAGAAATTGAATATTTTCATTTTCCAAGTTCTTGATCAAACACTTGTGAATGATTAAAGTTAATTAATCGATTCGGCTTACTTGATACAAGTTCAATCGAATGTGTCGATTTATCATTGAGAAGATTAAGTTGGTCATTGACCTATTAATCGATTTCTGTTTCAAATGTAAAACACGTTAGAACGATTAAATTTAGGATTTCAAGATCAAGTTAATTTTGCTCCATGTAAAGAACAAATATGACCAAATTGAATAGTTTCAATTTTTGATAATTGAAATATGGTAGATCAATTTAAACATGTTGGAATACGTCCAAATGTTAAAAATTGTGAATTGGAATAGTTTCTTAGTGAAACAACGTGAAATTATTTGAAATTCAGATTCATTATATAAAATTGCTCAAATTTCAATATGACTTCCGAATATAGGAAGAACGCTGAAACGACTTGAAGCTTACAGGGCTTAAGGACGGTTTATGAGTGTGGAGAAATTAGTTTTGACTATGGATGGATATTTGTGGGAAATCAATATGTTTCCAAACACGCTAATTCCAAAAAAAAATGAATAAAATAAGGGGGGACGCTTCTTATAATTATCTCATTGTGTCATTATATGTATGACATGAAAAAATTGGACATGTTTACCACGTAGCTCTACATAAGAGTAAACAATTTCGAAATACATCTTAAAATTCTAATGGACTATAAATGTGGAATTTATGTCAAAATAATTATACACATGGCGAATCTTTTGATCAAGTCAAATCTGGGTTGTCACTTGACATTGGGGGGGGGGGGGGGGGGGGAGCTATTTCGTTAGCTAACTACCTTTGAATAAAGTACCCCTTAAGAAATTAGAAAAGACTCTACACGAATTATGGAAAGAGAGAAAACCTTCCAATAATTACTTGAGAATATGGGGGTGTCTTGCTAAGTTATTTGCCCAATTATCAAAAGATGAAAATTGGTTCTAAAACGATGACTATAGGTTATTGGACTGTAGCTAGCACTTAAGCAATGGACAAAAAAACTTAAGGGAAAATTTTAGTTTAACATCCTGCCAAACATTTAATTTCATTTTGATACCCTGACATAAATTTTTAACACTTTCATACCTAAACCAAACATTTAATAACACTTTCATACCCAACCGTCAGATTCTGTTAACTTTCCACCCAAAAGAGGTAAAATGTCCATATAATACCCCTAACTAATACTCAAAATTTTAAACTCATGCCATTGAATTCAGAACTTAAAAATAAGTGAAGTGGTAGTCATACCCTCCATTGTTAGGGTGTTAAAATGAAAATTCCACTATTTTAAAAATAAAATCAGGTTTTATTATATAAATTTAATTTTTATTTATCAAAAATTCAGTTTATTTTTTATAAATTCAGTTTTCATTTATGAAAATTATTTTTATTTTTATAAATTCAGTTTTTATTTATAAAAATTATTTTTATTTTCAAAATTTTAGTTTATAATTTAAAATATACATAATAATAAGTTTTTTTTAAAATTTTATTATATTTGTTTTTTGATTTTCACTTTTTCATTTTTCTACCCAAATTCACCCCCTCTCTCCTCATCTTTGTCTCTCTCTCATTTTTTCTACAACCACCCATACTACCAGCACCAATTTCTGCCGAAACCATACTACAATCCATTTCAGCAAGAAAAACCCATTTGAGATTTTGAACTAATTTCACTAAAACAAACAAACCCCATTTAAGATTTCTCAAAAAGTTAAGAATTTGACATACTACAAGCACCAATTTTCACCAGAACAAACAAAACCCATTTGAAATTTCTTAAGAAGTGAAGAACTTTAACAAAACCCAGATCAGATTTGTTAGAAATTGAGAAGAACCAACCCTAATTTTACCTCAGGCTTGCAAGCTTTGCAAAGAGAGCCAAGAAAATTAGCAAGATAAGGGGAGCACCACAATGACCACAAGCACAGTGCGCTCTCTTCTCCTGTAATCTTCGTCCCCTGCTTCCATTTCAGCAAGCTGCTATGGCGGATGAGGAGAGAGAGGCGAAGATGAGGAGAGAGAGACGAAGATGAGGAGGAGGAGAGAGAGGGTGAATTTGGGTAGAAAAATGAAAAAATGAAAATAAAAAAAATAAATATAACAAAGTATTAATTAAATTAAAAAAATGATTTTATGTATTTTCATTTTAACACCATAACAATGGAGGGTATTATTGTCATTTCACTTAATTTTAAGTTATGAATTCAATGACATGAGTTTGAAAAATTGAGTAATAGTTAGGGGTATTATGGATATTTTACCTATTTTGGATGGAAAGTTAACAGAAACTGACGGCTGGGTATGAAAGTGATATTAAATGTTTGCTTTAGGTAAGAAAGTATTAAAAATTTATGTCAGGGTACCAAAATGAAATTAAATGATTGTCAGGGTGTTAAACCAAAAATTTCCCTTTATTTTATTTTAAGTGTGCACATGTTGCACTATTTGTACGCACTGTATTGTGTTGTATTTTGTTTCATTTAGAGTCTGTAACGTGTTGTTACTGTTTATCATATGCGTTCATCAAATGCATGTATACATTCTCGTTGTTATATAATGATTTTACATTGTTTCCTTAAAAAAACAGTTATACATCAACAAAATAATGTTTCATATTTTTGAATAAATTGGGTCACACTACATTGCCTCAAATCCTACATTAACTCACAGGAAACTCTCAAAACGAGCAATAATTGGGAAAAAATCAACTATCCCACAAGAACAACCTAGAACAAAACACCAAGCAAGATAAAGATTGAATATCCATGTGGGTTTATTTAAGTATCTTAATTTCCTCTGGTTGACATGTGTACTTAATGTGTTTTGGAACAAATCTCATCGAAATCATATTTAATCGATTATCATTTCACGAGTTTCATTATTATTTTGTTGAAACGTAGAGACATATGTATTTGTATTGAATGGAATTGTTCTAACATATAATAGTTTGTCTAGGATGATAGACCCTAGGTTTTAGATTATAGTCCGAGACTATTAAAGGTGTACAAGCACTCTTAGACATGTAAACATAATCTATTTTGCATCGTAGACAAGAATAAAAAGACAAATAAACACAATAACGAATACAAAAAAACAAAGGAGTTTCTAATGTCAGTTCTTCTGAAACCCATAACTTTTACAGTAGGGCGTTTTGGTATTGTCGATTGGTCTGTCGTATTGATTCGTTGGGATCACCTGAAATGCCCATTCCAGAGATGGGACTTCGTTTAGATGTAATAAATAAGGTGGAGCATGCAAAACGGAAACATTCAATGACGTACCCCAAAAGGGCACAGATGCTTCTAGCCGAATTTAATTGATCTGGCCTCCGTAGATTATCATCGGGATAAATCTCAATGATGTACTCCAAAAGGGCAGGCTAAACACCAACACCCCCAAAAAGGAAGCCCTTAAACCGACTTAATCCAAAAGGGCAGCCCAAACTCGATTATGTTGACCCTAAATCGGGACGTATAACGAGGCAAATACTTTATAAGAGAAAGGAAGAATGAGAGGTAAAGAGAGGATCAAGAAAGAGAGAGTCGTTGCCTACGATAACGGTAGCTAGGGCTTGAGATTCGTAGCTAGAGAGCTTTTTTACAATTTGTTTTATTTTCATTATTATATTTTATATTTTGGAAGTTTTTTTTTTGAAACGAGTAATGAGGTATTGTATTACTGTAGAACAACAACTTTACAGGGTAGGACATAACTGTCCAAGATTCCAGATATTTGACCCGACGGACCGTAGCCCGTCAGGCGCTCATGGATCCATAAAAGTAGTCTACTTTGAATCACAGATCTGAACTTAGGAGTTCCTCTTACCGACATTTCAAAAATACTAAGACCCAAAGTCCTAACCCTAGCTATCCAAAAATTTATTCGGCCTAAAAAAGAATAAAAAAACAAGAAGTAATGCCTTTGGTGTGGATTTCCCGAGACTCCCTGACAGTAGTAGCCCCGGGTCTGTGGATATAGGTCCCGGTCTGACCATTCCACCCCCGTCGGGTCTTATTATCCGTCCTGCGGAGGGTCAAGTCCCTCCAACTGCATTCCAACTGCTCCTGGACGAACCCCTATCCACGATGTTTGGCCCTTAGCCGGTCCCAACGGGACCCGCTGCTCTCCATCCATAGGTGTCGCCAGCGGCGGCAATATACGACTGGGAACCATAATAGGGTTCCCTTGTTCAACAGGAATCCGGAGCATCGGCAGCGGCAACACAGGGGATCCCAGGACGCCCGCCCCCATCCCCATTTGGGCTCTGATCGTGCCTGGCCCTGCCTGTCCGACGACTTCGTCGCCACCCGGATGCGGAGGGGTGATCGGCCAAGCTCCATACCGGTATGGCTCGAGCATATGCCAACCCGGCACCGTAGGAAGACGCCATGGTGGCACACGAAGGTGGTCAGGTCGAGGGTGTTGCAGACGATGAAGATGATCCTGGACGGCGATCTGGTGCGGCTGCTTGGCGGCGATGAGGCGGACCAGACGGACTAACCAATGGGTAGTGTCAAGGAGTAGTGTCAGGAAGTGCTTTTTGGCTTCCTGACACTACTCCTCCAATGGTCTGACACTACTAGTGTCACGAGCCATGTTAACACATTTTCACTTATTAAAAAAGCACCCCAAATATTTGTAATACTTTGATTTGAAACCAAATATGAAATGCATAACTACTATTTTTATTTAAAGTCACATATAAAATACATTAAAATTGATAATTAATATTTAATTGCGGCCGCCATCTCCATATCTAGCCCAAATGTGTTCGATGAGATCATCGTGGAGTTGGTGATGAACATTCAGATCCCGAATCCTTGTTCTATGGCCCATGATACTTTCCCTGGTCACTATTGGTGGTGGTCCTCTACGGATGGCTGGGTTCGGGACACCAATATCTGCAAACGGATCAGTGGGCCACGACCTCCGTTCATCCTCAACAATCATGTTGTGCAGGATAACACAAGTAGTCATGATGACGGAGAGTGAGCTCCTATCCCACATTCGGCTCGGGCGAGTGACGATGTGAAACTGGGCCTGTAGAACTCCAAACGCTCGTTCGATATTCTTCCTACACGCCTCTTGGTATCTAGCAAAGCATCTTTGCTTCGACGTTTGTGGAGAAGGTACTGACTTCACAAATGTTGCCCAAGCAAGATAAATTCCATCTGTCAAGTAATACGGGGTTTCGTATTCTCTACCGTTGACCTTGAACTTCACATCTGGAGTGAAGCCTTTTACTGCCTGGGAGAACAGGGTGGACTTATTGAGCACGTTGATGTCGTTGTTGGAGCCCGGTGTCCCGAAGAAAGAGTGCCAAATCCAAAGGTCTTGGGATGCAGTAACTTCTAGCATGATCATGGGGACGTTCACATGGTCCCTACTTGCGAACTGTGCAGACCATGCCACATGATATTTCTTCCAATCCCAGTGCATGCAGTCAAGACTTCCTATCATCCCCGATAATCTGCAGTCTTCGTTGATTCGCAACAATTGTGTTGTATCTTCCACTGTCGAACGGTGTAGATATGTCCGCCCGTAAACTCTAATGACGCCCAAGCAAAACTTCTTAAGGCAGTCCAACGCATTGCTCTTTGCCATTCGAAAATACTCGTCGTAGGCATCGGTGGGGCCTCTATAACAGAGCTGACGAAGTGCTACCGTGCACTTCTAGTGTGGAGTGAAAGAGGCCCTCCCCGTAGCATCCTTTCCGTTACGAGAGTAGGCGTACTGGTCACTCAAACCATTCATGATCCGTATGAACTTGTCCCTCGACATCCGGAACCGTCGGCGAAACTGTTGGTTGCTGTACACCGGTCTAGGCGCGAAGTAGTCACCGATCAACCCTTCGTGTGCATATTCTTGATTGCGCTCAATCACTCTCCTCTTTGGTCGCGGCGCCGACCTTGAGCCCTCGGCCTCATCATCATCCCGAGCCCTTGACTCTATCGCTGACATCACTTGATCGTGTATTGCTTTTTCTGTTGCCTCAGCAACCCTATCCATCGCTTCGTCTATTTCTTCGAGAGTCATTTGCTAAATTTCCTCTAGCGTTGGAAAATTCGCCATCGAAAAAATAGAACTAGGAAAAAAATTGAGAGATTTGGAGAGGAATAGAGGAATGTGAGCTTCAAACAAGTGATGAGGGAGTGAATTTTTTCTTGGGGTGGATCTTAATTTATATAAAAATATAAGGGTTTTTGGGAGTCGTCGCCGACACGTATCGCATGCGCAGTGGCCAGCCGACTAGCCGTTGGAGGCTGGCACGATGCGTCGCGTCGTTGCAGGAATCAGCAACGACCCCCTAACACTCCCCCCTGACATGACTGGGTGAGACGACGAGTCGTGCCAGCGAGTCGTGTCAGCGCCTCCAACGACTCCCTAACACTCCCCCCCCTGACATGACTGGGTGACATGACGAGTCGTGTCAACGAGCCATGTCAGCGCCTCCAACGACCCCCTGCACGACCCGTTGGAGGTGCTCTTCTCTCAGGATGAATCGAGCCAGGCAAGGCCGACATCGCTGGTAGAGGAAACTGAGAAGGCTCCCCCTCGGGGTTAGCACACGACTACCACTCTTGAGCAATAAAAAATAATGCGCTGGAGGAGTTGTTTGGAGGTATGTATTTGGACGAGTTGCTCATTCTGGAGAAGGCAATCAATGAGTTAGACTCCCCTTTCGTATTTGTACTGGTCAGTACCCTCATAACAGATCGAAACTACAACTCCTCGACGTTGGGCGGAACTATGACTTATGATGGATCTCTAACAGATCCTGACCATGAAGGCAAGGTTCATGGGTCATCGGGTGACATTCTTTTTTTCTTTCGGTCAGAGGCGGGCCTACATCATGTCCTGGACGAGAAATGGTGGGATTTTCACTATACATTACTGATCCTCGCAAGTTGACTCGTTATGCCTACCGAAAGAGATCCCATTCACCCGTACGTCGTTATGGGTTTGGGTTCAAAATCTGACCGAATATGAGATGGTGCATTAGGATTCACATTCGTGTAAACTTGGCCCGACCCCTTTACCATTGGCTATTTCTATTACACTCAGGGACAGTCATCGTCAGATAATGGTTCATTTTAGCTATGAAAGCTATCCTAATCACTACTATAACTGCGGCGGATAAGACACGTTGCTGGAGAGTGTAGTTTATGGCATAAAGGCCCTCAACTGCAGGGAACATACATTAGGATAAGGGGAAACACCTTAAGCATTCGGTCGGGAACCACCCAGGTTGTCAACCCCGTCAAGGGACTCAATCCATGCCACTTCGGTTGGAAGTAGGGTGGCCCCTAGTCTCCCCATCCATCCTTCAACCGACACAACAAAGGTGGTCTTATTTGGCTAGGCTCGTTAAGACCGCGACAACGACCATCTCGGATGTTGAGGACACTCTCATCCCGGTAAATGAGAGACAAGAAGATCGAGATAGAGTTTGAAATGATAGGGACAAGGGTATTCAGTTCCCCATAGATAATGTTTGAAACATCACATAGAAGGGTCGGGTCCTTCACCCAAATACACATGAGGGTCGAGTCGAAACACAGTCCCCCCCCCCCCCCCCCCACAGATAATGTTGGAGAAATATGCTTATAAGGAAATAAACGAGGGGAGGGAAGCATCATCACATAGCCGAATGATTACCAAACAGGGGGGGTGGGGGCTAGTTGGAGTGATACTTCCCAACTATACCCTACTAACTCAAAGCCTTCACATGTATGTGAGAGAGGACACTAGAGGTTGTTAACCGGGAACGGAGACAGTCTATTTGTGGCAAACCATTTTATCAATGATGTGTAAGCCAAGTATCTTACTCGATCTTTCGTCGAACACCCTCAAAGTGGTATTCACTCACCTGACATTGTTCATCTCACATAAGACTTTTTTGATTTCTATTGGCACATGTCTCGTTAATGGTTTTCATTCTAATAATCTAGAGTGTTCAAACACCGACGTTGTACTTACCTGGTGTGTTGAAACTCATGGCCAAACTGAGATTTGAAGTAGTCCAGGACGATAGAGTTATCGGGGCGACCATCCTCGTAATATTCGACCGTAAGAGTCTCTTTTCACGGAAGCTTTGACGTTAATCGATTCGCGTGGGACCTAGAATTTATATATATAATAATTTATTTTAGAGAACTTATACATAATGAATTTTTTTTTGAAGTATATATTATTATTTGAATTGCTTTAAAATACAAAGAAGTACATCCGGGATAGAGAATACGGATCACAACTGAACAGACACAAAAAGAGCCTCTTGGGTTAGTCAGTGGGCTGCTTCGTTCGTTGTCCTAACAATATACCCGAGTTTAACATCCTCGAGAGAATAAAAGATTGATCGGCACTCAGAGATGAGGTGACCCAAAGGGGAACAAAGTGGGACATTGTCACAAGGTGCACTATGTATTGTGCATCACTCCGAATTAGCACTCTAGACGAGCTTGCTCTTGGACCCAACGAAGGGACTGAAGGATAGCCTCTGCCTCTGCATACTCAGTTCCCAATGGACTGTGGAGGGTACCATTACGACCATCCAATACTTGTCCCTGATTGATCGTGCAGATCCATCCCCAACCCAATTGGCCCGAGTCAGTAAAAGTGGCTTCATCCACATTAATCGTGGACCAGGTATGTGGTGGTGGATGTCATCCATTTTGCTTCGGCTTTGAAGGGCTCGGGGTGTGTGGACTTCCTCGGTGAGCTTCCGTTCAGTTACGTTGGTTGCTCAGAACTGCGACATTGACCAACTATGGGTTCAGTTGGGAGTGGTCCTAGACCAAGCCATTACGAGCCTTCCATATTTCCCACATTTCCATAGTTATCATGCTCTTCACGGGCATATCTGGGAGGGCCATGATGAGGGTCAGCCAAACCTCTAGGGTGTAGTGAGGTAGTATAGGTACCTACATATTAGCTAGAGCCCACACTCCTTTGGCAAACTCACAATGTAAGAGTAAATGAGATGTAGTTTCTCGCTCCGTGGTACATACCAGGCACTTATCCGGAATGGGAACACATTTTGTCCGGAGATTGACAGCAACTTGGAGAGTTCCTGGTAGGGCCCGTCATGATACGGGGTTGTATATCTAAGTCCCAGATACCCGTCCAAACTGTTGCTTCTACTGAGAGATGCAACCTACCATGAGCCCGAGAGAGTGATACACTTCCTTACAAGTATAAACGCCCTTCACAATATGTACTTAGTACCATTTGTAAGCGTGGTGTAGGCTTGGGGTGGTACATGTAAAATTTCTGTCACAATGTCCGGGGAGAAATGAGTGTGAAGCTTCAACTCGTCCCAACCCCCTCTGATTTATTGCAAGATCAACTATCTTCATGTTCGGGGTCGGGGCGTGTGGAGTGATGTAATTGGAATATCCTTTAGGAGCCACGGGGTACCCTCCACTATAGTGTGCTTTCCATCTCTAATAGTCCGTCTAAGGCCCTGGCATAAAAGAGTTTGGGTAGCCCTCATTCCCGTCCATATGTGGCTCGGATTACGCCCCTCGCCTACCGATAGGAAATCTTCTTTTGGAAAATATCGGGCTTTCAAAACCCGTGCAACCAAGCTCTCTAGTTCATTAAGGAACTTCCACCTCATTTTGGCTAGTAGGGCTATATTCATATCCCTGAATCCCATCCTTCCTTCTTCCTTAGACATGTATAACTTGGCCCAGTCTTGCCATATGATCAGTTTTACAGCTCTGGGAGTACCCGCCCACCAGTAACGAGCCAAGGCTATGTGTATCTGGTTGATACATCCTTCTGGTATGAGGAACACACTCATGACATAGAAGGGGAGAGCCTGAAGGACCGACCAAACCATCACCTCTTTTCCTCCTACTAAAATCATTTGGCCTTCCCATGTACCAATTTTTGCCACCAACCTGTCACAGATAAATTGAAGCTCTGTCCTTTTTTTCTAACTAGCATATTCGGCACACCTATATAAAAGGAGGATTGGGAGATTTCCTAGATTCCTAATGTCGCACAACACATGACACGGTCAGAAGAATGAGTATTAGTACTGAAAAAAATAGAGGATATTGCCTTATTGATAACCTGGCCTGACATAGCTCAAAAAGTTGCATGTATTCCTTGTAGGTGCTCAACTTCTTTGTGGTTGGCCCTACAGAATATGTAGCAGTCATCCGCAAAGAATATGTGGAAAATTACGGGTGCTCCCTTAGCCACCGAGACCCCATGTAGATTACCATCTACTTCTGCTCGGCCTAGCATGCGAGAGAGACCCACCATGAAAAAAAGAAAGAGGTACGAGGACAGCGGGGCCCCTTCCGGATTCCCCTCCTTGTTGTGAACGAGATTGTGTTTTTTCCTCCCAAGCTCATTGTATACTGAACATACTGCATACATGCCAAGACCAGGTAACGCCAATGGGGACCTAAGCCAAATGCTTCCATCATAGACAATATAAATGACTACTCTACCCGGTCATAGGCTTAACTCATATTGAGATTTAACGCCATAAACCCATTTTTTCCTTGTGTACCTCTGCGTAGAGCGTGTATGACCTCATATGAAATAAAAATATCATCCTGAATAACTTTACCCGAGACAAACGCTCCCTGGTTAGTAGAAATAATCGGGTCCAAGAGCGGCTTAATTCTATTAGCTAGTACCTTGGATAAAATCCTGAAAATGACGTTGCAGAGTGCAATAGGCTTGAGATCCATAATTTTCCTCGCCTTTTGTACCTTAGGGATCATTACCAAAGTAGTTTTGTTGATTTCGCTGTCTATTTGCACTATGGAAACTGCCAATCAAACAAACTCAATAACCTCCAACCGTAGGGTAGTCTTGTAATGCTGAAAAAACATGGGGTTCAATCCATCTGGCCCTGGTGATTTTGACGGTCCCGTTTGAAAGACCGCACGCCGGACCCCCTCATCAGTGACCGAGCAGGTAAGTGAGATATTCTGTGCCTCAGAGATCAAGGTTGGGACCGATATCGGGAATATATCTGGCATGTCTGGCCCCGCTGTGAACATTTGACGGAAATAATTTAGAAGCAGGTCTTGCATACCTGTGTCCCATGATACCTCCTCACCATTGTCATTTTCCAAAACCCGAATTTTATTGCTCTATTGACATTTTGTAGCTGCTCTTTGAAAGAATTTAGTATTACGGTCAGTCCCTACAAGCCAGTGTTGCTTGGATCTTTGTCGCCAAAATGATTCCTGCTTTGCAGAGCCTAGTTGTACTGCTTCAAGATGGCCAAACGATGTCTGATACCTTGCCTGTCTATTCTACCGTTAAGGTCTCAAAGTTGTCTCTAAAGCTTCCTAATCTGATTAATGTGTTCTCAAAAACGCGTATGGCCCCATGTGTTCAAAGACTTCCCGATGTCATCTATGTGGTGTTTAATGTGGCGATTTCCCAATTTTCCCCATTCATTATGGATTAATTGGCCACACTCAGGATAGTCTGTCCAGCTGTTTTCGAACCGAAATTGTCTTGACCTCGATGTGCTGATATCCACTTATAGCTTAAGTAGAATAGGCATATGATCGGATGTCGAATACCCCATGTTACGGAGGGATGCATGCCGAAACCGTACCTATGCTTGGGGGGATAGAAATGGTATGTTCAATCGGACCTCTATTCACTTCTACAGATCCTAGCCTTTGGTCCATGTGTACTGATAGCCAAAATTGGAACCTCTTCCACCTCGATGTCTGTGACTGCACGTTGGAATACCTGGATGAGAGCCAACGGGTACGATAGTCCACCATGTTTATCCGATGGATGGAGAATGCCATTGAAATCACCCATCAAAACCCATTCCGATAGCGAATGTTCACGGGCAAGCTTGCGGAGGAGAGTCCATGTATGATCATGGTTCTCTCGATTCAGTTCACCATAGATACCAGTAAAGCAAAATGATGGTTGTTATTCCACCCAAATTATCGCGTCTATATGGGATTGGCGTTCAGCCATTATTTCCACCCAGTAATACGCTGACCAGAAGAGGAAAACGCCTCCATTGTTCCCTTTGTCCAAATATTTCAGTGCTCATTGTCCGGCAATCCCGTTCCCCCATGAAAATATAGTGTTCGACGAAGAATCACTAGGCTAGATCGCGAGTTTCTCGCTTTAACATGGTGGGTTTCGGTGAGAAAGACGACGTCTAACTTCAACCTTATGACCAGGTCTTTAAGTTGTCGTCGGTTATGGTCCGAGTCGAGTCCCCGACAATTCCAAGCCAGGATGTGGACCATGATATATTTTCGGGACCAAAACCGTAGTAAAACAAAGAGAAAACGAACACACGACAATAGAGGAGCACACGTCCGATCAGATAAGGAAAGCCGTGGGGACAGAGGAAAGAGGGAGAAACTTAACGGAGATGAGAGAAGAGGATCGACGGTGGGAAGCCCTAAGGTTTAGTTGACGGTCTCTTTAGACTCTGGAAGCGGAAGGCTTATACATAATGAAATTTAATTTGTGTGGAGTACATAAAATTAATCGACTAAAACTATATTTGAATTAAAATTAACTTAGAAATTTAACCACCCATAAATATTAAGGTTGTAAAACCCAAACCAACGTGTGTTATATTTTAATAAAGGGTAAACTACAAATACATACCCCAAACTTATAGGGTTTAACTGATATCTACCCTAAATTTTGTTTTCACTGATACCTACTCATATGTTTAGTTATTTAACAAATAGCCCAAGTCGTCAGCTAAAATGACGAAAATACCCTTAACTACACTTCAATAATTATTTTAAAAAATGATTTAAAAATCACTTTTGTTATATATGTATATAGAAATCTAACAAAAAATTAATATTGTAACCTCTCCTCACTTCGATGTCTGTTAGGTTTTTGACCCAGCGGTGCCGCCGTCGAGTTTCTCCCTCCCGACCCAGTTTCGGTGCTGCCCCTCCCGGCAGACGCGACCCTCCTCTCGCGCGTCCTCGACGATCTTGCCCAGCCATGGTCTCAACAAGAATAAACCGTATGCGTCTGATCTCTTCTCGCGACGTTGCACTTGTCGTCACCCTTCGCCCATCGTCGATGTACTGCCTGAAGAGGCTCTGAGACGATCTAACCAATCCTGCCCTAGGATTGGCGTCAGAGATTCACAACAATGGCGGGTAATCGGTACCCCATCTATCCCCCCGCCCTCGCCTGGATCTCCTCCTCCGAAACTCGCTCAGAACCCTATCATTCTGTCCGGCGCCGCCCCTGGTAATCCTCCATCGCCTGATTACCATACCTCCCCTGACTCTAATCACGCTACCTCGGGTACATATCCTCTATTCATAGCCCCTGTCCTGTCCCGAGTTGCTGCTGGGCTCTAATCGCAAAGCCTTAATTCTAACCCCTCGTTTCGATCATTGAGATTGTATCTTTAAAGACCGCTTCAGTTAATAAGGTTTATGTTTTATTTGTTGTTCGTTGGAACGTCGAGGTTGAAAAACGGGTCGGTTTTTTGTAACGTCGTGGTTGGAAAACGGATCGAAGTTTGAGAGCTTTTGCAAAAAAAATAGGGGGGGGGGCTGAACCGGGCTAGACCAGACCCGACCAGCAGAACCGACCGAGCAGGCCCGCCCCGACTCAGCCCGCTTCTCTTTGGGACGTGAGGCCCAAACCTTCGCCTGAGGCCCAAAGTAAGGTCAGGCCCGGCTATTTAATCTCATTTTTTAGGGTTTCAGCTCAGTTCCCTCTTCCTCTCGCGCCACCGTTTTCTCGACTTCCTCTCTCAACCCTTCTCTCTCTCCGAACCTCTCGCCGCCCCTTTCTCTCATCCTCTCTGTCCAGCTCGACGCCGGTCATCTCCGAGCTTCCTCTCGCCCTCCACCTCTTCTCTTCCCCTCCCGTGCCCGTTTCCGACCACCACAACCCCCTCCCCCTTCTGACCGTATCAAGCCGGACCGCGACGGGAGACGGTTCTCGGACTCGCGAGACACCGTTCCTCCCTCGGGCCGCTCCGGTTTCAGCGAGTCGACGTCGTCCCACCACCGAGAAGAGCTGGTCGCCGTCATTCCAGATCCGAGGCGAGGTTCGCCGTACTCCGCCGCTCCCAAGGCCGTTCTCCACCGCCCAGCCGCCCCTTTTCTCCCAGTGAGAATCGCGGCCCTTGAGACTTTGGTCGCCGGCGGCGTCTCCGTCGGTGGTCGGTCTGAAACTAAAACCGAGCCCCTCTTCCTTCTTCTTTTTGTTCCCGAGCGTGTTTGGATCTGGACAAAACTGGATTTGAATCAAAGAGAAATTAAAAGAAAAGAAAAAGAAAATTAAAACTTGTTTAGATCTAAATCAAAAAGGGTTTAAACTCTGATTTGAATTAAAAAGGACTTGGAACTGTTGAACGGTTTTGGAAACATGAACGTTTAAATTGGACTGTTGAAACGAACTTAAGACTAGGTTAAAAGCGGGAACTGGAAACCTCGGGAAACTTGCCTCGAAACCCATGACTCGGATTCCGCACAGTGGAAATTGTGCCTCAGGATCCATACATTGGGAACCGTGCCTCGGGAAATGTGCACCGGGTTCTATGCTCGGATCTCGGGTGCTCGAACCCGATTCATCGTATAATCCCTCTTTTGACCCGTTCGAGTCTAAAAGGCAACTTGTTGATTTTTAATTTGGACTGTACCGGAACTGATTGTAAGTTTTACCTGTTAAAATCAGTCTTGGACTTCGCCCGAGAAGACCGGAGTTAGGCCAGGACGTCAGTAGCTAGGAGACTCAGCTGTTGTGATCGTCTTGAGGTAGGGAGCGTATCGAATACCGGTTCAATTGCGGAAAGTTACTAGTATGCCGGTATGGTACCTATGACCGAAGGGGTACGCCGGTGTAGGGTAGTATCTAGGCCGACGGTGTGGTCCAACGTATGCGCGGTCCCCCGGGTAGTGGTTCTGGTACCATGGCCTACATCGAGGGGGTATGTCGGTGTAGGACATCTAGGCCGATGGTTTGTGTTGACACTTGGTGTCGTGTTCTGACTCTAGGAGTCGTGCCCCGAAAGAGTGTCGGGAAGATGTCTAGGCCGATGGAGATTCCGGTGTGACGTATTGTGATTGTGCCCCGAGTGTCTTCCAGGAAGATATCTAGGCCGATGCTGGGTGTTCTGGTGTGATATGATAGAGTCAGGATGTGGACAGCCGGCGGAATAGGGGACTGCAGTACGAGACGTGTTTGTGTTTTTACTATTTACATTATGCGTGATGAACTGTTAAGTAATGTGGTTACAGTGTGTGCTTGTTCGTTTGAGTTTGTTTGTGAGTGTGATTTGGTCTTTAGTTGAGGAATGTGGTTACGAGTTCTGTTGGAAATTTGTTGTGTGTTGTACTAGTATGCCTTAATCGAACGGTTACCCGTGGTGGTGAGCGCTTGCTTATAACCTTAACTACTTTTCCTACTGAGCGAAAGCTCACCCCTTATCTTGTTGTTTTTCAGGTCCTGAGCGGGTTGTGTACTAGTTGGATGCTTGACGCTTAGGAGGTTGCGAGTGTCATAGGCTAGTAGTCTAGAGACGTACTGTTATCCTTTGAACTGTTTTACCATTGTTTTTACCGAGTTGTGACTCATGACGTTGTTTATAGTTTTAAACTACTATTTGAGACTTGTTTGGCTTTACTTGCATTTAAATTTATTAATGTTTTAGTTCACGTCTCGAGTCCGGTCAAAACCGGATTTGGGGCGTGACAATTTGGTATCAGAGCCTGGTTTCATTTGAAATTGTTTTTCAAACCTCAGACTGTACGTCAACTAGGCGGGTAGAGTTAGGTTGTTGAGTTTCGGTGTGTCGGTTATGCAATTCGGAAATGTCCTAAGCGTATGAACGAGACGAACAGAGTCTCGGCTTGTAGTTTGTTTGAAATGCGGTGTGCTTTGTTTATGTTTATGTTGTGCAGGTTGTGTTTTGATTGCTTGCTTAAGCGGATGGTTAATGTAATGTACGAACGGGTCATGCCCGATTTTCTGCAAAAACTGAAGTGTGTGTACCATCACGGTTTGGCTGTAGGGGCCACTTAAGCCGGACGTGAATGGGGGGATGTCAGGTGGTTACAACATAGTTCGGGGACGCCTGAATCAGGTTGTAACGACACGATATCGACATGAATGTTATGGTGGAAAATAATCGTACTACGAATTTAAATCCAAGTTGATGATTGTCCAATGTGAATTGTTCGTGTGTTATAAACTGTGAACTGTGTGACTTGTGTGTAAACTCCCTGACTGTTGATTGATTTGTGTGACGCATTAATGTGCGGACGTCTCTGATTGGGTGTTATTGTGTGACTATACTATACTTAGTATATTATTAGTACGAGTGTGACTGTTTGAACCGTGTGTGCACGCTAATTATTTAAGCGCGTCTTTCTCGAAGTTAAGAAACTGAACATGTGCGTTGTCCGTGTAGGGGACATACGACATGATACCGACTTATGTACCTCGAGGTACCAGGGGCCGGCCAGGTAGGGGCCGATGGCAGTCCAGTGCCCAGGGTGCACCTACTGAGGAGCACGAAAGGACAGATACTGGATCATCGGGACCTCCATCTAGGGTTTCGCCTGTGACTGAGCCTACTCAGGCGGCAACTCTAGAGGAGCTGACCCGCACAGTCCAGAGCTTGGTAGAGACCCTCGCCCGGAGGGAGGCAGAGAGAGAGAGACCACGGCTCCGACACCGGAGACCGTACCTGATGCACCTGCAGCCGCGACCTTGAGACCCGATCAGGTCGACAGCCACACCGTTAGATGCTGCGAGACTTTTGCAGGCTGGGTACACCAGTGTTTTCCGGGGAGCCAGACCCCGAGGCAGTAGAGGGATGGCTGGAGCGGATGACTCGCAACTTGGACACTTCAGGTATATTGGACGGACGCTAGAGAGTGTCCTTTGCGGCATTTCAGTTGGAGGGTGATGCCTACCGTTGGTGGCAGCGCGAGCAGGCGCGTGTGGGAGATGACTACTCGCTGTTTGGGCAGCGTATCCTGGAGTAGTATTTTCCTCAGTCGGTGTTGGATGATCGACACCAGCAAATCCTGGAGCTACGACATGAGGATATGACCGTCTCCGAGTACAAGGCGAGGTTCACATCCATGTCCCATTTTGCCTCTGAGATGGTACAGACGGAGGTTCTTCATTGTCGACGGTTTGAGGAAGGTCTCCACCCAGCTATAGCAGATCGTCTCACTGCTATGAGGACTCAGGTATATTCAGACCTGGTGGACCAGGCACTGGCCGTGGAGCGACGCCTCCGCGAGACGGCTAGAGTTCGGGAGGTCAGGCAGAGGCCGAGCGGCTTCTTGAGGCCATCAGAGTTTCATGATCTGAGGAGACCGAGGATCTCGGGGTCGTTCCAGCCTCAGACTCAGCTGAGAGGGTCACGACAGGTCGGATCAATGGCCTCCGTTGCACCTGCCCCGTCTGAACGGGCGTGTTTTCGATGTGGACAACAGGGCCACGTAGCTCGAGAGTGTCCGGGGAGCGGACCAGTGGATCGCCTTGCGACCAAATCTGAGAGGGGACAGAGTGCTGGGCCATCGCTATGCCACTAGTGCGGACGGCCTGGGCACTTTGCGGCTCGATGTCCCGATCGAGTTGGAGAGATGTCGGCTACGCGACCTCAGCCGTCGCAGACTGGGCAGTCGCCTCAGTTCCAGCAGCGACAGACTCAGGCATAGAGAGCTCTGCGTCAGGTAGCGAGCACGCCAGCGTCGAGGCAGAGAGCTACGCCGCATGTGGCACTTCCACCACCTCCGAGAGGCAGACCTCCATTGCGGAAGGGTCGGGTGTATGATGTTGTCGATTCACGGGCAGAGAGACAGGACTCCGATCATCGGATCGCTCGTGATTCCGAGCACGTTACGGAATAGAGGACATTGCGGAGCACGGGACTAGCGAGAGTCCGAGAGTTGTTTTTGTTTTGACTTTAGAACTGTGCTTTCTTTTTGAGACTTGTGTTTGACTCGTTGTGGTTTTATTACTTTTAGTTATTGGTGCAACTTTTGAGCTTGCGTTTCGTTTAAGTCGTTTTTCTGTTATTTCTGAGTTCGCGCCCGGGTTGGGCCAAGTGACGATGAGATCAGAGTGATACTTGTTTAAGCGAAGAGAGTGGTTGAGGAGAGGTGCCGGTGGGTTGGATCCGTCTTAAGTGCGATGTGATTTTTGCTACGGTTTGATGCCTACACTAACAGACGATTTCGGTGTAGGATATCTCGACCAAGTTGCGTGTGACGTCTCTACCGACGGCGATTTCCGGTATCGACTAACTGGCTTAAGTGGTTTCCGGGTGCTTGAAGGTTGATGGACTGGGAGTTTTAATCGGACGTTCCCTGAGATAGGGTCAAACGGAGCGCGTTCGTTTTAAACTTCGAGGACGAAATTCTTTTAAGGGGGGTAGACTGTAAAAACCGCTCCGATTAATAAGGTTTAAGTTTTATTTGTTGTTCGTTGGAACGTCGAGGTTGAAAAACGGGTCGGTTTTTGGTAACATCGTGGTTGGAAAATGGATCGAAGTTTGGGAGCTTTTGCAAAATAAAAGGGGGGGCTGAACCGGGCTGGACCAGACCTGACTAGCAGAATCGGCCGAGCAGGCCCGCCCCGACTCAGCCCGATTCTCTGTTTGGGCCGTGAGGCCTGGACCTTCGCCTGAGGCCCAAAGTGAGGCCAGGCCCCGCTATTTAAGCTCGTTTTTAGGGTTTCAGCTCAGTTCCCTCTTCCTCTCACGCCACCGTCCTCTCGACTTCCTATCCCGACCCTTCTCTCTCTCTGAACCTCTCGCCGCCCCTACCTCTCATCCTCTCCGTCCAGCTCGACGCCGGTCATCTCCGAGCTTCCTCTCGCCATCCACCTCTTCTCTTCCCCTCCCGTGCCCGTTTCCGACCACCACAACCCCCCTCCCCCTTCCGACCGTATCAAGCCGGACCGCGACGGGAGACAGTGCTCGGACTCGCGAGACACCGTACCTCCCTCGGGCCGCTCCGGTTTCAGCGAGTCGACGTCGTCCCGCCACCGAGAAGAGCAGGCCGCCGTCGTTCCAGATTCGAGGCGAGGTTCGCCGTGCTCCGCCGCTCCCAAGGCCGTTCTCCACTGCCCAACCGCCCCTTTTCTCCCGGTGAGAGTCGAGGCCCTTGATAATTTGGTCACCGACGGCGTCTCCGTCGGTGGTCGGTCTGAAACTGAAACCGAGCCCCTCTTCCTTCTTCTTTCTGTTCCCGAGCGTGTTTGGATCTGGACAAAACTGGATTTGAATCAAAGAGAAATTAAAAGAAAGAAAAAAAGAAAAAAAAACTTGTTCAGATCTAAATCAAAAAGGGTTTAAACTCATATTTGAATTAAATAGGACTTGGGACTGTTGAACGGTTTTGGAAACCCGAACGTTTAAATCGGACTGTTGAAACGAACTTAGGACGAGGTTAAAAGCGGTAATTGGGAACCTCGAGGAACGTGCCTCGAACTCGTGCCTCGGGATCCGTGCATTGGGAAACGTGCATCGGGTTCTGTGCTCGGAGCTTGGGTGCTCGAAACCGATTCGTCGTATAATCCCTCTTTTGACCCGTTCGAGTCTAAAAGGCAACTTTTTGATTTTTAATTTGGACTGTACCGGAACTGATTGTAAGTTTTACCTGTTAAAATCAGTCTTGGACTTCGCCCGAGAAGACCGGAGTTAGGCCAGGATGTCAGCAGCTAGGAGACGCAGCTATTGTGATCGTCTTGAGGTAGGGAACGTAGCGGATACCGGTTCAATTGCGGAAAGTAACTAGTATGCCTATAGGTCGTTTTTACTTAACTTGAACTGTTAGAACTGCATGATTAGGAGGTGAGAAACGAGTGAATCGAGGGATAGCTTACGTTCCATGTCGAGCCGTAAGTTTGGGATTGTTGTGCTGGTAGAAATGCATGCGGGCCATGTCGAGCCCTTAGGTTGTGTGTTGTTTGAATTGCCTTAACTTGATTGAAATGCATGATGTGTGTTTTAGGCGTTGATAGGTTGGGAAGCATGTTGGTATTAACTGGTGTAGTCTGTGTGGTTATCTTTGGGCAAGTGTGCCATGCTTGTATTGACGTAATTCATTGCTTGTGAAATGGTCGGGTGGTTGATAGACCGACGTAACTGGTTTTGGTAAGATGGTTGGGCTTGGTAAGCCGTGTTTGAATTATGGCATTACGATGCGTGTTATTATCTTGATGTGTGTTCCAAGAGGAGTTGTATTATGGTATGGTACCTATGACCGAGGGGGTACATTGGTGTAGGGTAGTACCTAGGTCGACGGTGTGGTCCCACGTATGCGCGGTCCCCCAGGTAGTGGTTTCGGTACGATGGCCTACATCGAGGGGGTATGTCGGTGTAGGATATCTAGGCCGACGGTTTGTGTTAACACTTGGTGTCGTGCCCCGAAGGAGTGCCGGGAAGATGTCTAGGCCGATGGAGATTCCGGTGTGACGTATTGTGATTGTGCCCCGAGTGTCTTCCGGAAAGATATCTAGGCCGATGATGGGTGTTCCGGTGTGATATGATAGAGTCGGGCTGTGGACAGCCGGCGGAGTAGGGGACTACGGTACATGACGTGTTTGTGTTTTTACTGTTTACATTATGCGCGATGACATGTTAAGTGATGTGTTTACGGTGTGTGCTTGTTCGTTTGAGTATGTTTGTGAGTGTGGTTTGGTCTTGAGTTGAGGTATGTGGTTACGAGTTCCGTGGGACAAATCAGATTCTGCGACCATTGCAGCTACTATTAAGGATGTGGGATTGGCACTCGATAAATGGGGACGTAATCATTTCAGGAAAAATGTCAACAATATCAAGTGGTGCTAGCAAAAGTTAGCAGAACTGAATGGTAGAACTGACAGGTCGGGTATCCATCCAGATTCAGTATGAGAATGCGTTGTGCACTCAGGAAGCATTCTGGCGTCAAATGGAAAAACAAGATTGGCTTAGGGAGGGTGACAGGAACACAAAATTCTTTCAAGCGGCTACACAGTATAGGAGAAAGATTAATGTTATCATACGCTCTGGAATGATGAGGGGGACATGGTGACATGAGAATCAGGTATGATGAATCTCATCATTGATTATTTCTCTAATTTGTTTACATCTACCAACCCAAACATGTTAGAGTTTCCCATCCATCTTCCGAGAAGGATTACACAACATGATAATACACTACTCTTGGCACCGGGGACAGCTCAGGAAATTAGGGAGGCAGTGTTTCAGATGGGGCCAGATAAGGCTCCGGGCCCCGATGGGTTAAATCCTCGTCTCTATCAACATTACTGGACGATAGTAGCGCGTGAAGTGATTGGCTTTATTCAAGGGGTGCTCCAGGTCAGGGAACTCAGACCGGGCATTAATGACACGACGATAGTTTTGATCCCGAAGAAACAGGTCCTAGAATTAGTTAATGACCTTCGTCCTATTGCACTCTGTAACGTTATATTCAGGATCTTGTCAAAGGTCTTAGCAAATAGGCTTCACCCTCTGCTTCATAAGGTTATATCGGAAACCCAATGAGCCTTTATACCTGGTCGGTGTGTCTAGGACAATGTGGTCATATTTTTCGAGATCATCCATTTTTTGAGAAAGAAGAGGTTGGGATCAGTGGGCTATATGACACTTAAGCTCGACATGAGTAAGGCATATGACCGGGTCGAATGGGACTACTTGCTAACGATAATGACCCACATGGGATTCTCGCCTGAATGGACTAGTCTGATAGCTGCATGCATGGGAACGGTTAATTACTTCGTAATGTCGGGAGGGCGTGATGCGCCAGTCTAGCACCCGAGTAGAGGAATACGAAAAGGAGACCCACTATCGCCTTATCTATTTCTATTATGCATGGAAGGTCTTTCTCATCTTCTCCATGAAGCACAAATTGTGGGCATATACATGGGATAAAGGTTGCTAGAGGAGCACCTGAGATCTCACACATGTTCTTCGCTGATGACTGCTACATCTTCTGTCATGCCATTCCAGAGGAGGCACATCAGATAAATGGCATTCTAAATGTGTTCGGCACTCTCTCGGGCCAGGTACTAAATCTGTAAAAGTCGTCAATCTTGTTCAGCACAAACACGATTGTAGAGGTGCGATCCTCATGTTGTGAGATCTTGTCCATCGCTGAAATATCTACGGCCTCTATGTACTTGGGAGTCCCGAATATGGTGGGACATAATAGAAGTGCGGCTATGGCTTACCTGGGAGGTAGGATACTTAACCGAATTGGATCATGGGGAGGCAAGTTGCTATCTCCGGCTGGGAAGGAAGTTACGATTAGATCTGTCCTTACGTCGTTACCGGTTTATGTGATGTCAGTCTTTAGAGTGCCGAAGAGGATAGCGAATAAAATACATGTGGCTCTGACCCGTTTCTGGTGGTGGGGGGGGGGGGGGATCGTCCCATTCGATAGTCTGGCAAGATTGGGACAAACTATTTTCAACCCAAAGACGATTGAGAAATGTTAACGCAACATTTCTCGGCAAGAAGGCGTGGAACCTAATTCACCAACCTCGATCTCTTGTTGCCCGCGTCCTTAAGGCTAGGTACTACCCGACTACAAACTTTCTGGAAGCGCATATAGGAAACAACCCGAGTTTTGTGTGGTTTAGTATTAAGTCTGCATAGATCTTGTACGGGGGGGGGGGGGACTGAGGATCGCTATTGGGGATGGAATGGTCACACTCATCCAAGGAACCCCATGGTTGGTGGGGGAGGAGGCCACTATAGAGTCTACAGGCTCTAATCTTACAGGATACCCAATTGCGGGACCCATAGTTCCAGGTAGGCGACAATGGGATGTGCCACTACTGACTCAACTATTTGCAGAACCTGATTTTTCAAACATTATCCAAGTCCCACTATCGGCCCACCGGCCTAGGGACGACTGGTATTGGGCATCAACCAGGGACGAACGATACTCAAACAAGTCCGGGTACTTCATCTTATCTCGGGTTCTCCATGAACAGAGACAGAACACCGAGGTAGTCACGTGGGCGGCACTGTGGGACATTCAGGTACCACAGAGGCTCCGAGTATTCTTGTGGAGATGCTTAACAAATACACTGCAGGTGTTTGTCAACCTAGCTCATCGGTTTGTTCCGATTCACACGGAGTGCTCCATATGCCAAAGGGGGCATGAAACAGTGGAGCACCTGTTCCTTACATGTGGTTTTGCGAAGACGTGTTGGAGGCTAATGATGGACGTTCCCTTAGCTACTCCCACCCAGAGTTTTGTTGCATGGTGGGACGACATAACAACAAGAGCCACTCGGACTCGTATTCCATATATTCTGAGTGTCCTATTGGAGATATGGAAAGCTCGAAATGCGTTAACTTGGACAAACAAACCACCGACATCTATAGAGGTGATCTCCGGAGCCTGAAGCCACCTTCAGGCATGGGTGGATGCTACAACCAAGACAATATCACCGATCCAACATCAACCACAATGACCGACTAGATTTGTATCCTCCCCGCCTGGGACGTGGGTCATTAATGTTGACGGGGCAGTCTTTCAGGATTCTAATCAGTCAGCCTTTGGATTGATCGCACGTACGATAGGTGGACAGGTTGGACTCACGGCCAATGGCCTCATTCCGGGCTGCTTCTCGCCAATTATGATTGAAGCTTATGCAATTGGATCGACTCTCAGCAATGTTAGTCATCTGGGACCGGTCCCTATTAGCATTCGCTCGGATGCTCAGGTCCTCCTCCACATGATCCAGTTCGGCCACCCCCCAGCCTCTCCCATTGGGTACCTTATCAGAGATATCCGTCATCTCCTAGCTCAAAACGAGAGTGTGTCTCTCAAATTTGTGAAAAAAACTACGAACAAGGCCGCTCACTGACTAGCCTAGGAAGCTTGTTCTATGCCTGTTCTTAGGTGGTCAGGTGATCTGCCTGACGCATTAGCATGTATCCTAAATTCCAAAAATTAATAAAAGAATTTCATTCTTTACAAAAAAAAATCACTTTTTTTTTTTTAAATATTTAAAAAATCACTAAGGGCATTTTCATCATTTTAACTGACGGTTTAGACTATTTGTTGTATAACTAACCATCTGAGTATGTATTAGTTAAAAAAAACTTTAAAATAGGTATAAGTTAAATACTACAAGTTTGAAGGTAAATATTTGTAATTTATCTTTTAATAAATATTTGATACATAAACCATGGGCCCCAACTAACCTTAACCATGTTACAACTTACGACTCACAAGTACAACACCCAGTTGGAAGTTAGAACACAAATTACAAGTACAACACTCACTTAACACAATTCAAGCTACACGGGTCGGTTATTACCCGCCCGTGCTGAACCCATACCCGCTGCCATATCATCGTTATCCTCCCCTCTCTTTTCCTAACTCTTTCTCATCTCCTCATCGTCCGACCATCCAGATCCGTTGGTCTTCGGTCCTTCTTTTCCTGGATTTCTCCTAAGAGGACATCTAATCTCCAGGTATCAGTCTCGATTTGAATTTTGATTTGATAAAACCTGTAAAAATAGGTTTTTTTGGTTAAAGGACAAATTTTTATTGGTTGATTGTTTCCGCTTAAGAGAATAAGAGTAAAGGATCCATTTTTTTGTTAAGATTATGTTCCAATTTTGAGATAGCCAAGAACCCATTTGTTGATTTCAGGAAAAAATTGAAGTGGAACAGAGATCTGCAGGGAAATTGTTCAAGCAAGAAAAAGGTGAGTTTTTCTATTTGACTTTGATCTAGTGATAATTATTGTATTGAATTGATGCTTATTTGATTTAATGTTTGGTTGATTTAGATGTAATTCCTAATGCTTATTATTATTGTTTGATGAACTAATTCACTAATCTGATTCTGAACTATAATAAGCAATAGGGGTAATCGCAAAGAAATACCCTGAAGTAAATCTTCATTTCCCTTTCATATCTCCATTTCCTTGTAGTTTATGATGCTTTTTATTTAAGATAGTTTCAATAGAGTTTTGCCATAATCACTCATCTGCTTCCTTGAGTTATCTCAACAAATATTTGTGCTAAAGCTTACCCTTTTAAATGCAAAACCTTAATATGCTTTCCTACATAAGATTCTGTGGCTACTTTAGGTTCTCTTAGTTACATCTAAGTTTATCTATACTTCTTCTCCAAACTCGTTTTGTGGCTACCTTAGGTTCACAAAAAAATCACATAGCTCGTAAGAAAATGGAAAATGATGAAATTCAATTGACTTTGATCTCAAAAAAATGCCGTTTTTCGTCTTTTGAACAATTTTATCTTTTAAGGAGTTTTTTTTACACCTACTCAATAGTTTTTACCTTAGGTCTCAAAGAATTTCACATAGCTCTTTTTCCGCTAGAAAATGACAAATTCCCTTGACCTTAATCTCGAAAAAAATGTCGTTTTTAGTCTTTTTAGTAGTTTTATCTTTGAGGAGTCATTACATCTACTCGACCTTTTGTACCTTAGGTTTTTAAAAAAGAAACCACATCTATTATTTGCCAGAAAATGCTCGACCTTTATCTCAGAAAATGCATTTTTTCTTCTTAATAGTTTTAACAAATCTAATTACAAAATTATGGAATGAATCAAGTGAGTTAGAAGGACAATTTTTGTGTGTGGTGCAAAAAGACTTTTTGGGTCTTTTCTTTGCTTTTTCGTAACTCGTACACCAAACGTTGGAGGTGGAGCTTAAACAACCGATCCATAGGGAATCATAGTGTTTTTAGCCTAGACTTCGGTAGGTGCACCAACACAACCTTATCACAAATTAAAAAAATACAGGTAAAAAAATTACAAGGATTTAGTCCTGACAAAAAAAAGAGGGAAATTATATTTCACTACATTACATTTTAAATTAGGGTTAATTGCTAAAAATTACCCTTATGTATTGTCCGCTTGCGAAAAACTATATTGTGCATTGTCCACACTTTAAAACTACACTATCTTTTGATCACACTTTTAAACTACCCTTATGTATTGTCCACGTGCGAAATTGCTACCCTTATGTATTGTCCACGTCCCTAATTTTAACGGAATATTCCAAATTTTGTCAGTAACTTATGAATCTCAAAAGATAGTGCAGTTTAAAAGCGTGGATGATACGTAAGATAGTTTTTCGCAAGTGAACAATACATAAGGGTCACTTTTTGCAACCCTTTAAATTATTATTAATTTATTTTTATGTATTTTAAATATTATCAATTCTTCATGATGAACTTTGTCTTTGTCTTCAATTTATCATATTAGTAACAATATTTTCACAACCGAGACAAATGAGTGTACATTATTTTATCTCTATTTACATGTTTCCTATGTTTCTTTGCCATAACATTTCCTATTTCTTGCTAATCTCGATGTAATGAGTGATCATATGCAATGCGTTTCACACTTTTCATAGCAGTGTTCTCAATTTCAATGTTCCCGTTGGCGCTGTGGTGTCCTCTGCTACGGTATTGTGGCAGGTCGTGCGAAGGAAGTTCACAGTTCCTGGTATGCTTTGGTTTGATCCCCTGTGTGTGTTTTATGTTTCGATTGCCATTATTGCTTCATTTGCACTTCTCCTGCTCCCCCAACACTGACTAAAATTCAATAATATCATTTGTGCAGGGTTTTGCTGCAGGCCTGATGCTGAGCATATCTTTCCTAGATTTAGCTCATAAAGCTATAAACTCAATAGGCTTCTTGAAAGGCAATCTTTGGGTGAATTAACTATATCACTGCTTATTTGATTTTCATGCATCACTTTTATAATATGACTGTTCAAGCCTGCTAATTTATTCTAGTTTATTGGAGGTGTATTTTTTTGTCTTCATTGCCAATTTCATCCCAGAGCCAACTCTTGCTCCCAGTTCAGATGTGAAAAGTAAAAAGGTTGGATAATCTATTAATAGCTGGCTTAATGTTCATGTTTTTTACCATAAAATGGAAATTTATCGACAACTTGACCTTGTGCTTGAGAACAGCATACAGGGGATGAAGGGGGAAAGGACATTATGAAGAAGCATCGCAAACAAGTTTTATTCAGTGGGATAGTTACAGCAATAGGTATGGCTAACCCATGTCAAGTTGTCAACATGGATTCTCTGGTTGAAACTATCTCTGATCCATTTTTAGATGTTTGCAGTATTGTATTGATTTTACTTCTTCACCAGTTTGTTGATGTAAGCATATCTGAATAGTAGGCTGTGTGGCTTTGATTGATTTAATTTGTATACAGCTCTATAAAATTTTAGAATAGCAGTCTGTGTTGCCACTTATTTTACTCCAATATGCTGAGCTCGTGGGGAGATCTTTCCATCTTTGTTTGTACTTTTAGTTGTTAACTATCTACACTTTGATCACTACTTATATCTTTTACTCCACAAGTCCGAAACTGGAATGAATTGGGCTGATCAACCTGTCCATAATATTAACTGATCCTGTTTATGCTTTGTTGAATACGGAGTGGGGGGGGGGGGGGGGGGGGGGGGGGGGGGTTGGGGTGGACTAATTTTTTTTTTTTTTTGAAAGGGAGTTTTTGCTTAGTTTTATTAAATTGATAGCATTGTTCTTTCTGTTAAAAGATATTTTGTCCAATCGTCGTGGCACCTAAAAGCTTTAAAAAAAAAGACGGGCCTAATAAGATCTATATCAAGAGTTTGGGAAAATTCAAAGCATTTGATAATTTTAATAATTTGGTAAGTCTTTTTCTTTTAAAAAGATCCCGTGCTTTAATAGTTTTTATTAATTTGATAAATAGTACTACACTTGAATAAAAAGAAGAAGAACATTGTGACCTTTACCCATAGATCAGTTTCACATTAATTCATTGAATTTGTATTTTGATGCGCCCAAATATTACATTGAGGTGGAATCAAGTTATGTAAAGTACTCTTAACAAATGGAGTCTATTTCTGTGCAAGGCCTAAAGCAACAGGCTTGTTTGCTTTATGATAGGGCCGGCACTGACCATGCAAATCAGGCCCCATAAACCAATCATGTGCTTGTTAATTCGTTAAGTCTGTTCGCCTTTGAGTTGGCAATAAGATTTTGCTGAAGAAGATGTATACATGATTTTTGATAGATTAAAGCATGTAAAGGATAGACCTCACAAGAGGATATAAGATCTCCTTCTAGAGTCTATAGAAAATTTAACATAATCACGTTCATTTATGGTTGAGTTGACCCCTTTCTTCCAGTCTCCACTTGATGCTGAGATCAAGAGCTTATATATGGATATGGGATGTTCAGAATGGCAAATCTTCCTTTCCTTCCCTCACTGCTTCATGGATTCTATCATTGCTTTAGGAGCTTATTGTTAATTGATTGGATGCATATAGACTAGTAGAGTGGATTTGTGTTGGTGAGTAGGTAGGATAGAGGAAGGCACTACTTTTCATTTTTGTTTGGTATGAAATCCGAGCTCAACTGAACTTACTTTCTTTGAACTGATATGCCACCTGCTCAAAAGTTGTTGCTAAGTATATGCCTCATTTTGTTCTGTTACGAAATTGTTGTCTCTATTTACTTGAATTTTGTTGTCTCCATATTATCTTGTGTCTAGCCAGATGTTACTTATATAAGAGATCACATCCAGTACTACCAAATTGTGTCCTTTTATTAAGGTTTTTCTGTTATTTCTATGTACTTGCTTGCTAAGGGTTTTTAAATTATTCTGAAAACATCAAGAAAATTCTCCTTTTGTGTTATCTGATTAAAGTATGGCCATCTATAATATATTGGTAGATTGTTTCTTGATTTCTATGTACTCTTTGGAATTGCATGGCTGAAAACGCTTACAAGAAATATCCTCAGAAATTTGCAGTCGCCTGAAGTTGACATTTAGGGTGGTTGAGAGAGAATATGCGATGAGGTAAGAAATTACTTCAGCACTAAAGCAGTTGTTGACATTCGGTTTTGATGGCTCATCAATCTGAAGCAATTGTTCTCACCACTATCTTCTTTGGCAGAGCACAGCAGAATTGAACTGGCGTGCATGATCTCTCTTGCCATCGTCTGAACAAGTCCTGCAAGAGACCAAGACTAGAAGCCATACTTGTTTGCTTCTGCTCATATCACCTATTAACACAAACGCCTAAAAAGCAACATGAAGATCGAAATGATCTTGTTTTGCCTGTTGCACCACCCACACACACCAAGAAGATGAGTAGGTTCTAATATACTTCAGATAACTGATATATGCACCTTGGCCTTCTCTTGTATTTCCCCAGACAATCATCAACATACATATAAATAGTCATTTATTTGACTGTTATATGGGTTGTGTGTAGGTGTCCAAATTTTGATGAAATTAACAAAATTGTTTGAAAACTGAGCTTTAACGATATGAGAACTTCGGATTAGCTTTCTCATGAAGTCATCTTTGCCGGTAGTGTGTTTCTTTCCAGTGCCATCAAGCTCGACCATTTTCTGGAATGAAACACACTACCCGATATAATGGTGCCCTACCGGATAAAAGATCGGCCTTTATGCTATGATGAGAGGATGTCTGACTACACATGCAGCATGGAATTGGTAAATGATCGGCCATTTTATGCTTTGGCTGAGGATTTCTCTCTAAATAACTCGTTGATCTACATTTTCTTTTTCCTTTTTAAAGACATAATCACTGCAAGAATCTTGAACACATGAACACTGATGATGGGCGTGTTGTCGGAAACTTAATCGTTCAAGCCCTTTGGTAAGAACTCATTTGTCTTGCTATGCTTTTCTTAAGTGAGATTCAATATGATTTTGTTATGATTTTGGGACATCGTTGTATTTGTCTATAAGAAGAACAATATCATTGTTTGTTCTGGAGTGCAAATAAAAGCCACTGTTTCAGATTCAAAGTTTATATTTTTGTTCGTTTTGTTTTGTCGGAAACCAAACAAACGGCTACTGTTTCTAAGCTTTGTTTTGTGTTTTAAGTGATTTTAGTATATCATCAACTTCTGCCTTTCATGGTGGGTGGAGGTATCTCTAGTAGGTCCAGTTAGGAGTGAATCCTCACAAAGGAGATCTGTTCTTAAGGTTAATTAACTCGTTCTCAGTATTTTAGTGCCTAGGAATTTATCATATATCATATAATGGCATTGGTTATTGCTTAATTATTATTAACCAATCTGTAGTATCAAATTACCAATCTTGCACTTTTGCTGATGGCCTTGGATTGTTCTATACTTGCTGCAATCAAAGAACTAGAAGTGTGTAGTAATTGCAAAACACTACCTGTATAAAGGGTAGTTTCTTGGGTTAATTCTCCAAAGTTACATTTATGTATTGGTCACATGCGGAAAACTACCCTAAGGTTAAAAGTGACCAATAAGATACACTATCTTTTTGGTCACATCCATGTTCTTGCTTATAAAGGGCAGTTCCCTGTGTTAATTTTCAACAGTTACCCTTATGTATTGCTCACATCCATGTTCTTGCTATAATTAGCATCCTTCACAATATGTTTTCCTACAGAGCAGAAGCAGACTGTCATACATCTTGCTGTGGTTGGTGTCAGAGATGGAGTTAGGTATGTTGCTATTCATCATTATTTATGCTTTTACTTTGTTCAATTAGTAGTTTGTTCAAACTACCTTAATCTACATTAAAAAACTGCCACATATATGGAAGAGTCAACATTCAATAAACTTGATAGTCAGTAATCCTGGCTATAACTAAACTAGTGAAAAAGGCCTGAACCAAGGGACCCTACTGCTATTGTGAGTAATTTTTTTCATTTTAGGTAAACTGTAATATTGATTACCTGAAAAGGCAAAGTATAAACAATTATAACCATCCACTTAGGAAAAAAAACTACATTATAACAACATTCAACAATCCTTTATAACAACACATATATGGAAGAGTTAACATTCAATAATACACCATCAACCTTTATGGTGTAAACAATCTTTTTTAAGCATCGACTTAGGAAAACTAAGTTCAAATACTCAGTCAAATCTGCACAAAGTATTTCTAAGTGGAAGATTCAGAACTATTTCTGTGTGGAGTTAGACACATTCTCCAATCACTCACCAATAATTGGATGATCCTCCAAACTATCATCTAGAACAGGCAAGTCAATAGGCGAGTCAAACACAAAGTTATATCCTTTATGTATTGCTGAGACAACATCTCCCCTCAGATTACAAACCCTGTCAAACAACTTCCCACAATTTGCAAAGAATGCTGAATACTCTTCTACTCCATATGTAACTAGCCTGCCACCTGCAACCAAATACCTTTTCTGAAACCACTTGTTATCCACAACTACCAGAGTTGGAAAATGTTTCTGATTAGCAATCCACCAGTGATCTGCAAAATCCAAAAGAGTGCCAACATCAGAACAATTTAATAATAAGTAGAAAAGAAGTTTTGAATGGTTAGGTAGCTCACCAGGGTGAATGTTAATCGCAAACATTTCAGTATTTCTTGCTCCAAAAGTTTGAATTTCAAGCAGAATTGTCTTCTTATCGACACTTTCCACCAAGTTGGAGAAAAATAAACTAGCCTCATTCAGGGGAACACCCTCAAACCTAGGGTGAAGGAAAGCTGATGCTTTGTAAATGGGTCTTTCCATCAGCTTCTGTAGTTGTTTTTTCACATGCTTAAAACGACCGCTTTGTGAAATACTGCTCTCTGCACGAAAAATGCTAATGAAAAATTCCGCTGCAGTACTTCCTCTAGAGATTCTGCTTAAGATCTCAAACAGAGGTTCACCAAATTCTACTACAGACTTGGCTGTTTCCCAAAAAACTTTAGAAGTCAACATACGCTTGAAAATCGAATCACAGTTTAGGATCTGTTGTTTGAATTCTGCTGTGGACCTTACAAAATGCTCTTTATTGACTAACTCACAGAGGGCACTGAATTGACTTAACAACTCATCAAATACATCACGGGGGCATGGATAATCCTTATCCCACATAAGGTCTTTAGGGACAAAAAATGGATGAATATCCTGGTACAATTTAAACCCTTGATACTTCACAAGGAAGTAGAAGAGGAGACTTCCCCACTGTAGCACAGGCCCAAATTTTTTGAATTCAGAGCATATAGTTTTCAACAGATCTCCAAATGGGCACTTCCCAGAAGATACCCAGTTGAAACTTTTGCCTTTGAAAACCATATTTGATACGAACGGCTTCAAATCTGTGTCAGAGAGACACAGAACAAGATTCTCTGGATCCACAGTTCCATTAAACAGATTCCACATCTTCCTATGAAGGAGGCTATTACCTGGATCAGGAATATCAGCACTCCACACATCATGTATGAAAAGTCCATCGGGTGACCAAACCACATAGGCCAGATACTTACCATTTCTTACAGTAACTGTCAAGCAAACTAAAACACAGCTTCGTTTGGCAGCCGCCAAGAAATGTGCTTTAAGATTGTCTGGTACTTTATAGCATTCCATAAACCCATTAACTCCAAAGACATGGGATTGAAAACTTGTGCGACAGTCAAATTTTGTTCCACAATACACACATTTCACACCATCTATCTCAGTTTCACAGCAATACTCCATTAATTTGACTTCAAAGTTCTCCATCTTCCTTCATTGCAGGAGATAAACAATTAATATTAAAGTACCATAGAATATAGTATATATTAACTTCATATAAAAGCAGGTATAGTCATGGTTTGATGAGTTACAATTTTGTTACAATTTTGCAGTTCCTTGATAATCTTAACATGTGAACTACTATATAGACAATCAATAGGAGCCTATAAGGTGATAACATGATATTAACTTCATATGTAACATGTTCATGGAGTTGTGACATTGATAAATATTTTCATGGAATACATATATGTATATCTTCTAGCATATCATTTACTAATGTATCATATGCTTACAATAGAGTATAATGAATGACATTACCATAGCCACAAAACATTGACTATCTAGCTTATTTCTTGCAGGAGAGATCAGGTACATCAGAAGTGAGCAAAGAGAAGGTTTACAATTATAATTTGGTGAGATTTTAAGAGATCAATAGATCAACCGAAGCACATGAAAAGAAGATTACAGTGATCAATAGATCAACAGAAGCACTTGAAAAGAAGATTGCAGTGATATTTTACCATATTTCAGATACCTAAACTAAAGAACAAAATAAGTTTCGAAAGATCCCTAACCTTAGGGTTTTGAAATGTAACCAGATCCCTAACCTTAGGGTTTTGAAATGTAACCAAAACGGGAGATTCAATTTGTATAAATGTAAATCTACAACGATGTAAATGTATCAATTAACATGTGATGCGATTCTTATCTAGATAAGAAAATCTAACCTACAGCAGAGATCAATTAACATGTGATTCGATTCTTATCTTGATCAATCTACGCTAGAAATACAGCAGAGAAGAGAAATTACTGTCTGTCAGAGAGACGAGATGATCAAGATCGGAGAGAACGGACTGGATCGTAGAGATCGGAGATAATCTTCGTGAGAACGAACTGGATCGTAGAGAGAGAAACTTCGATCGCAAGCTGGGTAATTGGGTAAGTGAGGCGGTTGAGGCGGGAGAGGTATATTAATGTAAATTATGTATTAAAAATTGACCACAGCGAGACTCGAACCCTCCACCTTCTGATCCGAAGTCAGACGCGCTCATCCACTCTGCTATGCGGCCTTGTTAATTACATGGCAAGTTAATACACATTAGACTAATAGTATAATTTTGAATGGAAAAAATTGAACTCCTACAAAAATATAGTAGTAGTAGTAATTTTTTTTTTAATAAATTTACAAGCCGAAGACTTGAAGGAGATGGACTTACTTAATTAGAAGGTACAAATTGTAGAATAAAAAGTAAATAATTTACATAACAGTCGAAAGTTGACTTGGAAGTAAATAAATTTATTAAACCACACAAAAAATACTTGGACCATTTTGAGTGATAAATAAGAAGGTAAAAATATATATTTCTAGAATATTCAGAAGGTGAGTTTATGAATATTTAGCGTCTAGTTATGAACACAACATGAGTCAAAGAGGAATGAAGCTTTTGCATAAAAATGAAGATTTCTTTGGGGGAAATAATGTTGAAGTGAAGAGACATTAAGAACACATCCTCCAAAACCATTTCTTAAGAACAACATATTGATGCATGTTCGGCATTTCCTTGCCATAAAAAAAGAAATGATGAGAAGAAAGGGGAGAAGAAAAGGGTTCAGATCAAAGAGAAAAATGAGAGTTTGGATTGAGTTCACGTCTCAATTTATAAGAAGAAATTGAATATTTAACTGAAATTATTTATTTGAAAAATGTGACGGAAACGAAAGGTCAAGTAATAAAAAACTTACTGATGGTTTTTACTTTTTACGGGGAAAAGAAAAACAATAAATGAGTTTGGTAAAGGTTAACCGTCACTTTGTTGGTGTTTGCTTAAGCTCGATCTCGTCGGTGCCGGTTTAGTAAGGAGTGTATCTGTGGTCGCTTCCCTCAGATCGGTGGTTCGTTGGGGCGGGGTTTGATAAGTGGACTTCGACCTCCACTGCTCCTAGGGCATGGCTCGTGCCTGGTAGAAATACCGGGTTTTTCTGTTTGGTGTTTCTCGGTCTTGGTCAGATACGTAGGGAGGACCGGGCACGAGTTCAACTGTTAGGGCTACTGGATTGGGGGTGTGCTTTTATGAGGTTAAAGTTTTTCTCCTTCCTTGTTTGACTACTTCTCTCCTCCATTTTCCTTGCATCTTTATGCGTATTGGTTTCCCTTCTTCTCGATCTAGTGTGATTCGAACTCGTCGGTTAAAGGTCTTGACCGCCGACGAGGTTTTTGGGCGCTGTTTGCCCTCTTTAGAAGCCAATTGCTAGGGTTTGTTTGGTTATTTGGGTTTGGGAGACCTTTTCGTTCAAGTTAGGGTCTAGTTTTCCTCTGGGTCGTGGTTCGGGCAGTACGAAGCTCTCTCCTCAAAGTGTTTCATGGTGGTTAGATTTGGGTATTGTAGGCCCGTTTTAGAACTTTGAGCTTCATGATGGGCATATCTGGGTTTTAGACCTGTTGTGATTTTTAGCTTCTTCGTAGTGCTTCTGTTGTGGTTTCTGGTTGTTATCGTTCTTCTGAGCTGGTTTACCCCATATGGTTGTTGTATTTCTTTCAAGGTGTAATTTGTGTTCTTTTGGGTTTGCATACCCTTTTTTTATTTTTTTATTTCTTTCATCGGTTTTATTTTATTAAAAGTCACATTTGATCGTTTTGGGGGTTTCTTTCTTGTAGATCTGTACTTGAATCTTGTAATTTTTCTTCCATCTCATAAGAGGTTTCAATTAAATATTTTTTGTTGACAAAAAAAAAAGGTTCACCGTCTCATTGAATATTTTTAAAATAATGCCCAATTATTTTTTTAATGTTTTGAAAGGCTTTTCAACTTCTTTTTTAAGAAAAAATCTTATATCGGAGATAAGTGACACGGTTTTTGAAAAAAGGAAATAATAATAAATGAGTAGTTTTTTTTTTCGAGAAGAAATTATAGGGAATAAAAACGTAATGATGAGAAGTTTTTTTTAAAAAAAAGAGTAATAATAAGTTTTCTTGAGAAGACAAATATTAATACAATGCATATTTACTCGTGCCTCTATGTCAAATCAAAATGTAAGACATATTCAAAAAATCATTAGCATAGCTAAAAGTTACAATTCTCAGTTTTTAGGGTGAAGGAGAGAGCTGCGGCGCCGCCCGCCGCTGGTTTTCTTTGTTTTGGTGATCATTTAGTAGCTTGATCTTCTCCAAGGAGATTGATTGCTCACTGCCATGGAGATTGATCAAAGAAGATGAAACTTTTGGGGTCGCAGCCAGGCCCGGCTCAGCCTTTAAGCGACTTAAGCGGTGGCTTAAGGCCCCACAAAACAAAGGGCCTCATATTATTTTTAGTAACCTTTTATAACTAATACCAAAGGCCCAACATATCAAAGATAATATCTGCTGGCCCATTCCAACCAAACCTACTTACGCAGATGTGAAAATTAAGAAACAAGCATGAGAGGTTGTTGTGACTTCGCTTCTCTATTTCTCCCTATTTAGATGGGGATTTAATAAACAAAAAATAAATTGGAGGCTTGTGATTGTGATTTTCATAATTTGAAGTAAACTTTGATTTAGAAGTTATGATACTTTTGTTTTTTGACATTTGTTTTTTAGACATTAATTTTTACAGAAATAAAATTAAGATACTATGCGTAAAACCCGGATACCATCGAAACGCTTCAAATTGCTTATATATCAGGTTTTATCGTTCTAACATAAAAAAATTGAGTTTGTTGTGTGAAGTTAGTATCATATGTTAATAGTCTAAGTTCTTGTACATTAATTTATCAATGTTCAGTAAAAAAATATGAATCGGATTACACGAAATTAAAGATTACATAGTTTAAATTGTATCGTATTGATAATATACGTGCCATTTTTTATTTAGTTGTATCAAAGTATTAATAATTTATTTATTAAGTCAAGTTTATTATGTACATTCATTTAAGTATATTTTTATATATTATATTAATAAAATTATAAGACTTTCATCGCCTTTTTCAAGAAAAAAAACATTGTATTCAAGTTCGCTTTAGGCCCCCGAATTTGTTGGGCCGGCCCTGACATCAACCCCCTCATGATCTTCATCATCCTCCATCTCATCATCAGAAACTTCAACTTCATCATCTTCTTCATCAACCTCAGGGTCATAATCTTCATCGCCTCCTCCATTTTCAGTGTTGTTTGCATTAACTTCATTAGACAATTCATTTGGTTCTCCCAAAACCAAAATACCTCCATCTTCAGTAACAACAAAATTGCACCCAACCATATCTATTTGTGCAAAACCAAATATAATTCATGCACAAACCTGTGTGTGAAAGGGTCAAGCATTGGTTTCATAATAACAACCATTTATTCTTCAGATTTATGCTCATCCAAAGAACCCAAAATTGTGTCAACAATCATACCTTCAACATCTTCAATAATATTATATATAAATCATTTTGTCATGCAGCAAATACTGCAATCCAAAAACGGTAATTAATTGATAGCAAATACAAAAGTAAAAACTTTATTCAAATTACCTGATCAAAAACACTCCAATCGATGTCAGTATCACGGGAATTATCAACCATCAATTTCTCAATGGCTTCGGCTGTAGGATAGCGTTCAGGAATAACATGAACCGGTGCCTTTATCCCATTATACATCTTCCCTTGATTCGAAGATGTTCCTTCACCAGCAACTCCACAGATCAATTTGTTCGCAGCCAATCCAGCTTCTTCTTCTGCTCTTCAGTTTGACTTCCAAGTTCTCATGAATCTACCAATGAATCAATCTGATTCGCTTCCTCACAAACAACGCGTCAGGAGCGAAGATGCATTTTGGAAGAAGAAGTTTGATACTGATATTTTTACCAACGAATTTATATCGATTGAAACGACACCATCAGTTACAAATACATTCAGAAACGACTTTCTAATAAATTATTATTTCCTAAAATAGCATAATCTAATAACAAATAACTCGTATAAAAAAAAAGAACCAAATTTATTTCGGTACCAACCATACTCATTATACCCAAATATATCATCAATGTATAGAACCTGTACAGTAGTTTATGCCTTATATACGATTAAACAAATAGAATGCAATAAAAACAAAAACCAAAGTTTTAATAATAAGGTGACGCAAATAAACAACCAATTGATGCATGATATTTTATTAATTAGATTTCAAACCATCATCACTTGATAAAAAAAAACAATATACTTTTTACAAATTGCAACCAACGTGGGCCCAACTTAATCCTACAAGTACAACCCGGTTAATTTTCTCCAACGTCTGAAATTACTTCACGGGGGTTTGATGCTCGAATAGCCAATTTCGAATTTATTTCTGTCAAACTCCATTACACACATGTAATGTATTTTGTTTGTGGTTCATAATTTAATGCATATATGAAACCATCAGCAATACCACAAATTTGGTGCCCAGCCTCACTTACAATAGAGAGAAGGAAGAAAGCAATCCACAATTAAAAAGGTACTTGATATTTTCCCGTTTTAATTTTTCTAAGTACTTGAATTACTAACACAATACATGATCATATGAACGCAACATAATTGCATGTACCAGCCTTGAATGATTTACACTTTCCCATCATTAGTTTCTAACACTACTAAATTGGAAATTTCATCCTCTTAGATATGTAGTATGCGCACTGAAACATAATGCAACCCATGTCAATACAAAATCAAATCGGATCAGCTACGCCTCATCAAAATAAAATTCTTCGTATCCTGAAATCAATTCGCAACGAATCAGGTACAATATCAAATCATTCAAAACTCAATTAAGTTACAACATTAAATTGACGCCAAAATTGTATTAGATATTTGGTATGCGGTCTCAAATGTAGTGAAGCTCAAACCACTACAACAGAAAGGTTGGACCAAATAGTTCATGATTTAGATGACAATGACATTACAAGTCATTCTTCTAATCACTCTTCTATGTATAATGAATACAAATCGCAACCAACAAGGTACTACAAATTCAAACGTTTATCCTGTATTTGATATTTCAGATAGTATACTCTTACCTTAATAAATTATTTATATACTACATGCATGATTTTAATGTTTTAAACAGCCATCGATCTAGATATGTTGTGTACGGCCTCAAATGCAATGCAGACAATGACCATCCAGTGACAAATACAAGTCCAATACATGAAAGCTTGGAAAAAGAACAACAAAAGAGCAGTACATCCATCCCAATATCTTCTTTACCTCCCAAAAGGTGGAAAGGAAAACTGGAATTCATCAAAATCCAACATGTGTCGTAATTTTAGATGATGAAGATGATCCACCAAACACAAGGTTCATTTCAAACCATACTATGTTTCCAACAAATTACCTACTTCGCTTCAATTACAACCATTCTGTCTGTTTTGCAGGATTGAATGTACAGTTAACATTTCCCCAATGGAAGACAACAATGATCAGACCCAACAATTATCATCGTCAACTATTGTTCTAAATAAAAGAAAACACTCCACATCCAGTGCATTATCAATGAAAGAGATTGTCTCACCTAGGCCACCATTGCAAACTCAAGCCCACAGTTGTAAACAGAACTTCAGACTTCAAAACAAAAGGAAAGCTAGCTCACATGCAACACCAAAAGGTACAATACAATACTATTACAAAAATTTCAAAATTTTACCATACTATTTACTCATACACTTTCCAAACAACTTGATTGCAGCCATACCCATCGTGAAAGACGAACCTATACAATATGATTCATCAGGAACAATTGAAAGTGAGGACTCATCAATTTGTATCACTGGAGTAACTTCTTACAATAGCACAAGTGAAAAACAACGACTTGAAGAGGAGATAGAAAAAGCTGTGAGTTTTGCTCTACAATATCTATTAAATTGCGTGAACTATATTCAAATTCATGTCATTTTCTTATTTAGGTACAAATTCAGAATTGCTATCTTCAAGGAGTAAAATCTTATCTGTAAAGCGGCCACAACATAGAAAAATTCGAAGAAATGTGGGTTGAAATAAATGAGGCCAAACCAAAGAAAGGAACAAGAATGTTGCGTGGGAGAGATGTTGGATATACAAAGAAAATACATGACAATGAAAAAAGTACTCATCAAAATACAAATATTTGAAATATTACTGTAAGAACCACTCCCGATCAACGCCAGTTAAATCAGCGAAAAACAGGAAAATTTAAAATTTTTGGACAGACACCTAAATGAACCTAAATTTGACCCCGAGGGTCATATCGGACTTAAGTTGACCCCGATATCGACCAAAGTGAGTTCTGGGGGACCCATGACAACTGTTTGACCAATTTGGGAAATGTTGACTTTTTGCTAGAAAAGTCAACCGAGCGACGTTTTGGTCCGTTCGAGACCCGTTTTGGATCCAAAAAGCTTAGTCGTTGTTACAGCGGTCTTAGTTTGGCCGTTTCCTTGTAGCACGTGAAATTTCGTAATTTCTTGGAAAATGGGCTTGTTCGGGGTCCGAGACGACCGAATTTCGCGAATCTGACTAAAAAATATCTACAAAGATATTTTTCAAAAAGGTGGGACCCACAAGACACTTGTCACACAAGTGGTGGTTGTTGGTTTTTAAAATAAAGAAAAGAAATGAGGGGTAGTTTGAAATTAAGAGGTTTGGTTTGATTTTAAAACAAAATAAAAGAAAGAAAGGATGAGTGTCTCGGCCAAAAACAGAAAAAGGAGAGGGAGAAGTGAGAGAAAGAAGAGAGAGAAGGGGAAAGAGAGAAAAAGAGAAGGAAGTGTAGGTTTTTGGCGTTTCCCGACGATCCGACCGACCGATCGACTCAACGACTGCGGATTCGAACTCCCCTCTTCATTCCCTACGGTGAGAACCCATTCTTTTCTCGTTTTGGTACGTTTGAAAATTAGGGTTTGAGTTTAAACGAGTCAAATATGGTTGGGTTTTGGTTAGAATTGGTTTAAAGATGAATGGTTGAGGTTTGGGGTTCGTTAGGAACGTTTTGGGGCGAAGAGGAAATTTTCCCATTGTGGCCGTGTGGGGCCCCCTTGCCCGGGCCTCGGGGTTTTCGTGTTCGGGTGGTTTTGGACGATCCCCGAATCGATAGATCACACCCGGAACGAATTATGGAATTAAATTGTGAGAGTTGGAAATTTCGGGTTTAGAAACTTGAAACGCGAATTAAATCGCTCGGAAGTCGGAAATCGATTCCGTCGATTGCATTGGAACCCTTGAATTATTCTAAGATCATAGAAACGAAAACGGGAATTTTCGGAGCCCCGGAAGGGCGTTTTCCGGTCCCAGGCAGATTCGCCAAGCTGGGCGAATCGGGCTTTTCCGGGCCCATTATTGACAATGTCGAGTAATTGGGAAGTTTGGGAGTGATCGAGATTGTCGGGGTTGCAATTGGGCGTCAAGATTATTAAAATTCATCTTTGCCTGCAAACTTAAAAAGTTTATTTTAATTGTGTTCATGATTAGATCGTGCCGACGACCGCGGAAAGGGGAAGCTAGGCGAGTGATCGCGAGCACATTGGAGCTTGGGCGTGGACTTTTGGGAAAGTGTTACAAGGTAGGGAAAAGTAGCCGGATCTCGGCCTTGACTAGGGAAAGTTAATAGTAGAAGTGCATGTGACACCTAGTGGTGTCGTAGGATAAGTAAGTTTATCGAACACTAGAAATGCAGGCGACACTTAGTGGTGTCGTATGATACGTGAACGTATCGAACAATAGAAATGCATGTGACACTTAGTAGTGTCGTAGGATAAGTGAACTTATCTAACAATAGAAATACTGGTGGCATTTAGCTGTGCCCGGAGGTTGATTGAATTGTTTGTGTTTGTGGGTGGCCATGAGTGTCTGTGGGGAGTTGAACCCGTTTTTTTTATTGTTTGTGTGTCGTGGGTGGTCAGGTGTGCCTTTGGGGTGTTGAACCCTTTTTTTACTGTTTGTGTGTCGTGGGTGGTCAGGTGTGCCTTTGGGGTGTTGGACCCGTTTTTTTTACTGTTTGTGTGTCATGGGTGGTCAGGTGTGCCTTTGGGGTGTTGGACCCGTTTTTTTTACTGTTTGTGTGTCATGGGTGGTCAGGTGTGCCTTTGGGGTGTTGGACCCGTATTTTACTGTTTGTGTGTCGTTGGTGGTCAGGTGTGCCTTTGGGGTGTTGAAACCGTGTGTTACTGTTTTGTGTGTCGTGGGTGGCCATGTGTGCCTGTGGTGTGTTAAACCAGTGTTGTCGTTATTTGTTGAACCTTGGGTGATGACTGTGATTGCATGGAGGTTGGGGCCCGCCTGACAGAAAAGGGGTCCTGTGGTCGCGCGCGTGGGGGTTGTCTAGCCTTCCGACTAACCATCGGTAAAGTTGTGCATTCTTTGGCGATGAAGGGCGGCTCCCCTTCCGACTAGCTATCGGAAAAGTATAGCTGTATATATCGCTAACAGGTCGACCGCCTGGCCCGACTGAGTGTCGGGAAAGTTGCGTGGGGCAGGCTCAAGCCCAGCCGGTTAGCAACCGGCACTGAGTAGCTGGAGTGCTATCCTTTGTGATCTTGATTGTTGTGTGCGATCCTTTGTGATCTTGGGTGTTGCGTGGTCGTTATTTTCGTGTTTGGTTGAGGTCGTAACCGCTGTGTCGGGTCTACATTACGTGTATGGGTGTTTTGAGTTGGTTGGGGAAAGAAACAGTTTTCGTGTGACAGTCGGGTTACTTGAGTTTGGGGATAGTAGTCCCCGGTGTTTTGTTTGTTGGTTGGTGTTTCCGGCATTTCTGTTAGTATGCCGTAGTCAGTCTAGTATCCGTGGTGGTGAGCGAACGCTCACCCCTAGCTGCTTTTCCTACAGGTATTGGTCGTGAGACGGACTAGGAGAGCTCTCGAAGCTTGAAGAGCTGGGAGCGGGAGTCCGGGTCTTTGAGAGTTTAGCGACGTACGCTTTGGTTTTTGTCCGCTTGTTTTGGACGTATTTTTAGTTGTAAAATATTATTTTAATTAACTCAAAGTGGTGATTTTAAGCGGTTTTATTAAAATGTTTGAAAATTGTTTTATTGTTTCACCGTTCGCGTTCCGGGTTCGGTCCTACTGAATTCGGGGCGTGACAATTACTTTACACAAGTTAACACTACATTGATGTCAATGCAACAATTACAACAGAGTTAAAATTGCTACTACAAATGGTGGACGAAGATACAAAATTAAAGCACGAATTAGTAAGAAGTTTCTTTTACTACATTCAGGTAAGGTTGAAATCTTTTCAGAATTTAAACCATCAAATAAATTGAAAATATGATACTTATATTTTTGATAAACAGACTGCTGGTAGTGCTGGAGCAATAAGACTGTGGATGGACAAAGGCTTCTTGGAATACATCAGCAAGTTTTTCTATAAACTCTTCAAAAATACACCTTGTATTATTCTACTTTAGAAATATCAACAATAAAAAATTTATTAATTTTATAAACAGTAACAACTTTTATTTAGCAAATATGGACACAGAAAGAGGAAGCAAGATTATTACCATAAATGATGATGATGAGACATGATCAACATCAACAACTTGATTTTTTTTTAATATCAAATCATGCAGAATACTTTTGACCAATTCCAACAAAAACTACTGGAACACCTTTTAGCTCCTTTCAGCGTCAAAGAATACTTGCACACTTGGATTCAATGTAAAACAGGGTTTAACTTCATATCATACTTTGCCCTATTCCCAGGTACGTACCATTTTATTATATGCCAGGGCCTGAATAACATGCACTGATCGATTAATTACAGATTTAAAAAAAGCTGTGATGGATCCAAATATAACAAAAAGAAAATGTCTTGGTCTTTTGAGAGCCTTCATATTTTGGGTGCAGGTACTGATATGAGCATAATTTATTTCGAAAAACTTTAAATTCATGTATTGCTGAAAATTTGAATTGACTCCTTAAATGCCTAGCACTCTCACTATTCAATGTAGTTTGGACCAGATGTATAGGTCATACCACCATGGGAGGATGTCAAAATTATGCAGGCGCTTGACAAATTTGTGAAAACATAGAACAAAACCCCTATGTCTTGATAGGTTGGCTTAAAATTGTCATTTCATTTCCGACTAATAATGCAATATTCTATTACTTTGTTGGTCTAAATACATGGCCTATAACATACTTTATCAGCAGCACGTCAACCTAATTTAACCCCATCACAGACAATTACTAAACTTTAAACACAAACACACAGCACATGTCACTGCATGCTTATTTATATATAACGCCAAAAACATAGATGTAAATTCCCTTGAATGTAAATACACAAACTTTTTTCTGACTACATTCCCATGTCAACAACTGAATTCTAAAACCCTCCACTTCACATCGTTACAAAGACTTCATCATACCAAAAATACACAAACACCAACCTACACCTCTCTACGCTCGATACCAGAATTAATATAAATCAACATAGAGTATAGCTGAGAAACAAAGTGAGTAGTCTCATATAACAAGTCTTGAACAAAACAACCCCACATATTCGTTTCAGATGAATGGTTATTTAAACATTCCAGCACTTGATCAAGGAGCACCAAATTCTCTTCTCCAGAACATTCAACTATCTTCTTAAAAACCCACGGCCGAATTACAGCACCAACATTGTGCTGAAACATATTCGTTAAATTTCAACAAACAAATAAAATTGATGAATATAAAGAGCATACCTCAACATTATCTGCTGATAATTATGTAAAACTTACAACATCATATATGACCCAATTTATCTCCCTTGGTGACGAAAAAGTGGCGTGAGCAAGTTTTGCATGTTCGATTTCCTCTGCAGTAGGCCAAGAAAACATTCCCGATAACCATGTAGATGAATTGCTGTCATTCTCTACGACTGGTAAAATAACAGAGGTAATTGATTGAATGGGCGAAACATTCAACGGAGAAGATACATGAAACCCGTTCTCCAGAACGTTATGGCTTTCTGTTAGCCCTTCTCTTCCAAAATTTCCATTACCATTACCATTACTCATCTGATGACCACTCCCGTTACCACCAGCGCCGGCCCAAGACATGATTCGGATAATGCCCATCAAAACATACCTACTTATACTTTTTGTAAAACAGTTACTAAACAAAAAAAGTTGGTTTCAATATATATTAGCGAACCGGCCTAAACTGCCCAAATTACACAACTATCAAAGTTATAAATAACTACCACTAACTAACTTCATCTATACATATATTAAATCAACTTATTGAAATAATTTAGACTGCATATCAAAAAATGACAACGGTTCACATTTACATACCAAATTCATCAATCCCAAACTCAATTTCTTGGTACACTTCCTCAACATCAACCTATAAAATACGACAGCTCAAAAGAACCTCCATTTATCTCCAATTGTTCGCACCCAAAGCTTTTTGTTCAGAATATTACCATATATTCACTCAAAACCAAAGATACGACTAACCACTTCACAAATCCACTTCTCGGATCAAAACCACAACATAACTAATTTGGATTAAATAACTTAATTCAACCACAAAATGTTAATTACTATACATAAATTGCCTACTAGATAACTAATCTATGAATCATAACGTACCATAATGTAAACACAATAAAAAAAATAGATCAAGGATTCTTTAAATCACAGAAATGGCGTTTCTGGACCATATACCAACCTACGGATTCCATTGTAAAGGGAATTCACTGCATCTTCTATCGCTCGGATAGAGCTTTACGATCCTTACGCTTCTCCTCATCGGTCCACGTCTTCGGATCCTTCTTGTTGAATCCATCTAGCGCGTCATCAAGGTCAGGATGAGCTAGAACGGCCCGCATTTTTACTTGCCACAAAGAAAATCGTGTGGTGTAGTCCAACAACGGTAGATCGAATTTCAGTGATGCCATATCGTCAGAAAACCTAGATTGAACAACCAGGCTCTAATACCACTTGTTATAAAACGATAGGCAATAAAACGAAATAGCGATCAAAACCAAAAACGGAGAACACAACGATATAACGTGAAAAACCCCTCCAAACAACGGAGAGGAAAAAACCACGGGCGCCAACCAACAAAACTTCACTATAGGGAGAATGTTTACACAACGCCGGGGATTTACACTGATTCAACTTATCCCTTATGGAAACTTACAGGTGGTATTTATAGGAGTGATGTAGAGATACTTCATACAAAATAGGGAAATAAAAATCTCTACACAATTAAGACCCAATTTAGGAAACAGGGCATAAATTCCCTAAACTGATTACTTGCTAATCAAACCAAGACAATTCCCTAAATTAGTTGCTTGGTAACCAAGCCACAAAATAGCTTGAATTTGGATCAACTTTCAACACAATGGACAACATTCATACCAAGTTGTTGGGAATCACTCAAAGGCTGCACGATCACATTGACTCGACGGTCTGTTTTCTTCTTACCACAACGTTCTTCAATTTCGACATCCCTTGAAAAATCCATTAATGCTCAAACCTTCAACATATTTCACATGAACGATGCCTTTTATACAACCCAATTTAGTTAACCCCAGTTCAATTCCTCATACATCGCTACCATGATCAAAACGTGCAAATAATAACCGACAACGTCTTATCAATAAACTTATAATAACATTCAACGTATAAAAGTAACCAAATATGCCAGAAATTAAAACTTTATTACAACTTAAAATTAATTACATGACTACTACATATCACAACATAATAATCATTACATCAACCAGAATCCTCAGGTGGCGGAGAGACCCCATATGCATGAAGGTGTGGATCATTGATGTATAATGAACGAATACTCCCATCAACAGCTCGAATATTTCGCTCCAAAAGATTATACAACCGAAATACAACATCTCATGTTCTTGTGTGTGTTGATCCAACCCAACAATTATCCCATTTATCAACACATCATCTTTGGCACCAATTATGTTGCCAACGTTCTCTACAATCCACGACCGTATTCTGCCACCAATATCATGTTGCACAACATATTTAATCGATCAAATAAACACTAAACTAAACCAGATACTTACATTGCATAGATGAAATCCACGATCACTCACAGCATCACATATTTTCCAAACTATCAACCTATTTTTCGAATAAGTATAAGCAGGCTCAGTAACTCTCTGATACACACCATCAACACATAAAGACAATCCAGGAGATCTCAGTCTTTTAATCGGAGGAACGGGCTTATTTACATACATCCGTCTAACTCTACGTTGGAAACCAAGCTTTCTCGTCCCGTTCTCATCTGCACCAGATATATCCATAAAGCTTCATAAAAAATATCTACAAAGATATTTTTTTAACTCATGGGACCCACAAGACACTTGTTATAAATGTGGTGGTGGTTGGTTTTTTTAAATTAAAGAAAAAGAAGGATGAGTGGTAGTTTAGTAATTTAAGAGGTAGTAGTTGTTATTTTTTTTAAACAAAACAAAAGGGGATGGACTTGAGGTGTTCGGCCATTAACCAAAAAAAGAGAAGAAATAGAGAGAGAAATAAGAGAGAGAAAGGGGAGGAGAGAAAGAAGAGAGGAGTTGGGTTTTGTCGATTTTCCCGAACATCTGACCGACGGATCGTCTCAACGGTAGAAGAATCAAGCTCCCGTCGTCATTCCCTACGGTGAGAACCTATTTGATTTTCGTTTTGGAACATTTGAATTTTAGGGTTTGAGTATAAATGGGTTGATTAAGGTTAGGTTAAGGATTGGGGTTCGTTAGGAATGTTTTGGGGCGAAAAGGAACATTTTTCGCTGTGGCCGTGTGGGGCCCACTTGGCCGGGCCTCGAGTTTTTTGTGTTCGGGTGGTTCAGGACGAACCCTAAGTCGTTAATTCACACCCGAAACGAATATTGTAATTAAATTGTAAAAGTTGGGAATTTCGGGTTTAGAAACTTTAAACGCGAATTAAATTGCTCGGAAGTCGGAAATTGATTCCGTCGATTGCATTGGCACCCTTGAATTATTCTAAAATCGTAGAAACGAAAACAGGAATTTTCGGAGCCCCGGAAGGGCGTTTTCCAATCCCGGGCAGATTCGCCGGGCCGGGCGAATCGGGCCTTTCCGGGCCCGTCTGTTGACAATGTCGAGTAATTGGGAAGTTTGGGAGTGATCGACATTGTCGGGGTTGAGTTTGGGCGTCAAATTCATTAAAATTCAGCTTTGTCTGCAAACTTAAAAAGTGTTTTAATTGTGATCTTGTTAGATCGTACCGACGACCGCGGAAAGGGGAAGCTAGGCGAGTGATCGTGAGCACGCCAGAGCTTGGTCGTGAACTTTTGGGAAAGCATTACGAGGTAGGGAAAAGTAGCCGTATCTCGGCCTTGACTAGGGAAAGTTAACAGTAGAAATGCATGTGACACCTAGTGGTGTCGTAGGATAAGTAAGTTTATCGAACACTAGAAATGCAGGCGACACTTAGTGGTGTCGTATGATACGTGAACGTATCGAAAAATAGAAAGGCATGTGACACTTAGTAGTGTCGTAGGATAAGTGAGCTTATCGAACAATAGAAATACTGGTGGCATTTGGTTGTGCCCGGAGGTTGATTGAATTGTTTGTGGTTGTGGGTGGCCATGAGTGCCTGTGGGGAGTCGAATCCGTAGTTTACCGTTGTGTGTCTTGGGTGGCCATGAATGCCCGTGGGGAGTTGAACCCGTATTTTATTGTTTGTGTTTGTGGGTGGCCATGAGTGCCCGTGGGGAGTTGAACCCGTATTTTTTACTGTTTTTGTGTCGTGGGTGGCCAGGTGTGCCTCTGGGGTGTTGGACCCATGTTTTTACTGTTTTGTGTGTCGTGGGTGGTCAGGTGTGCCTTTGGGGTGTTGAACCCTTGTGTTATTGTTGGTGTGTCGTGGGTGGCTATGTGTGCCTTTGGGGTGTTGACCCGTGTATTACTGTTGGTGTGTCGGGGGTGGCCATGTGGGCCTTTGGGGTGTTGAACCTTGGGTGTTGATTGTGATTACCTGAGGTTGGGGGCCCGCCTGACAATAAAGGGGTCCTGTGGTCGCGCGCGTGGGGGTTGGCTAACCTTTCGACTAACCATCGGTAAAGTTGTGCATTCTTCTACGACGAGGTTGGGGGCCCGCCTGACAATAAAGGGATTCTGTGGTCGCGCGTGGGGGGGTTGGCTAACCTTCCAGCTAACCACCGGTAAAGTTGTGCATTCTTCGGCGATGGAGGGCGGCTCCCATTCTGACTAGCTATCGGAGAAGTATTGCGGAATATATCGCTAACAGGTCGACCGCCTTGCCCGACTGCGTTCGGGGAAGTTGCATGGGGCAGGCTCAAGCCCAGCCGGTTAGCAACCGACACTGAGTAGCTGGAGTGCGATCCTTTGTGATCTTGTTTGTTGTGTGCGATCCTTTGTGATCTTGGGTGTTGCGTGATTATCTTTTGCGTCTTTGGTGGAGGTCGTAAACCGCTGTGTCGGGTCTACACTACGCGTCCGGGATTGAGTTGATTGGGGAAAGTAGCAGTTTTCGTGTGACAGTCGGGTTACTTGAGTTTGGGGATTGTAGTCCTCGGGGTTTGGTTTGTTGTTGGTGTTTCCGGCATTTTCTGCTAGTATGTCGTAGTCAGTCTGGTATCCGTGGTGGTGAGGGAACGCTCACCCCTAGCTGCTTTTCCTACAGGTGTTGTATCCCGTTTTTGGAATAACTGTTCTCATAGCAACCATAAGAAATCTCAACTTCTTCAGTTGCTCAATCTCCACCGGCAACCTGATTACATCTGTCTTCATTATGTTAAGATATTCCAAGCTAGTCAAACCACTGATCTCTCTTGGTAAGCTCTTTAATTCCCTATTACATGACAGGTCAAGAACTTTCAAGACCTTCATAGAGCGAAAGATTTCGCCAGGCAGTTCTTCCAACTCGGTATCTCGAACAATTAGAGTGACGAGATTGGAACTAAGTGATAACCACGCCAAAGATTCCACGGTAGTACCAGGCCCCCATAGTGATGCTTTTTCTATGTTACTCCCAGATTCTGCCATTGCATTACGTGTAACATCGGTGACAGCAGTTCGAACATCTACCCAAATCTTGTTCATCTTCTTTCCCCGTTCGCAAGCAAGCCATAAGGACATGTCCCGGATCATGTCGTGCATCCTAACAGTCCTTTCACGGCGGCGTTGACCGGGAGCGGTTCTTACAGATCGCTTTTCCTTCAATTGTATCCCTCATAATCGTATAGCAATATAATACAACCAACTGTCCAGCCAATCACTACAACAATACCATCAAACGTCAGATCGCATCAAAATTTCTCTGCAACAATCAAAAAACCAAACGACCTCCTTCAACTTCTTCCGCAACAATTTTCAACCACTTCGTTCTCACATAACAAACACAACAACTCGTATCTAATATGCCTTAAACACAACGTTAAAACTAACAATTCCATATATTCAACAAAACCGAACAAAATTTGAATCGAAAATACCTATCATGCGCCTCACCATCGACCATACAAAACCAAATCGATCCTCCTTCAGATTCTTCTGCGCGAAAGCTCCTCCAAATTCTTCTGCGCGCAAACTCCTTATATAGCTTGCTCGCACCATTTCCGAAGAGGCACCCATATAAAACGAATAACATACAGCCACGTGGTTGCCTAGATTTGCAGGGATATTTTGGCAGGTTCCTATTCCCTTTATATATATATATATATATATATATAGTTGGTATCAGGTACAAACCACCCCTTATTGTGCAAACTACGAACCAATCTGAGCCATAGGATCCCCCCAAAGTGATGTCAGCAGAGCGCACCAGATGCTGACACATGGGCAATAAATATATAAAACAGCGCACCTTATTGTGCAAACTACGAACTCACCAGGTGCTGACACGTGGGCGCGCGCGCTGCTGCTGCGCACGCGCAGAGTACTAATAGTTTGCGCAGCACAGTGCTGATAGTTTGCGCGCACAGTGTTGATAGTTTGCATTTGTACTAAACTATCAGCACCGTGTTTGTAAACGATCAGCACCCGCGCGCGCGCGTGGTCAACACGCGTACGCGCGCGGGCAGAGGCGCGCGCGAAGCGACCATGTGTCAGCATCGCGCGCGCTTTGCTGATGTCACTTTGATCGCATCCTGTGGCTTAGATTGGTTTGTAGTTTGCACAATAAGGATGATTTTTACTGGATAGCTACCATATATATATATATATATATAGGATCACTATCCGGTACAAACCTACAAATTGGTCAGAACGTAGAACTAATCATATCCATTGAAATCGTTTTTTGGATGGGTGAGATTAGATTCCCGATTTAATCCACACGCGCCTAATTCTATTCCAAAATCGTTTTTTTCCATTGTTTTTGAGGGTATTTTCGACTTTGGCATTTCGTTTTTTTTCACCAAGTTTACTATTTTGATCTTTCCCGCTTCGTTTCAACTCCGATTTAATTTTTTTCTTGGGCCAATAATTTTATTTTTCCAAGATCTATCTATCAAGTAGCATATTGAATACGTTTTGAAGCAAGAAAAATACGATTTACTCAAACAAACAAAAAAGGAAACGAAATTAATGTATGTTTTTTTTTTAGTTGTATGTGTACACTAAACCTAATGTATGTATTATAGAAGCTAAACTCATTGTATGTTCTTGCCATTTTCGTTTGTATGTGTAGGCTAAACTTAATGTATGTTTTTTATGTTTTCGCAATTGCACATGTGTAGGCTAAACTTAATGTATGTTCTCCCCATTTTCATTTGTATGTGTACGCTAAACTTAATGTATGTTTATGTTGTAAAATGAAAAGTTATGGGTAGTATACCTAATGTATGTATTATAGAAGATAAACTCAATGTATGTTCTTGCCATTTTCATTTGTATGTGTAGGCTAAACTTAATGTATGTTTTTATGTTTTCGCAACTGCATATGTGTAGGCTAGACTTAATGTATGTTCTCCCCATTTTCATTTGTATGTGTACGCTAAACTTAATTTATGTTTTTACCATTTTCATTTGTATGTGTAATCAAACCTTAATGTATGTTATTGCAAATGCATTTATATGTATACTACCCATAACTTTTCACTTTACAACATAAACACACATTAAGTTTAGCGTACACATACAACTGAACATTACAAAACATACATTAATTTCGTTCCCTTTTTTTGTTTGAGTAAATTGTTTTTTTTTCTTGCTTCAAAACGTATTCAATATGCTACTTGATGGATAGGTCTTGGAAAAAGAAAATTATTGGCGCAAGAAAAAATTAAATCGGAGTTGAAACGAAGCGGGAAAGATCAAAATAGTAAACTTGGTGAAAAAAAACGAAAATCGCAACCCTTTTATTTTTCATATGCGATTCTCAACAAAAAATTTCCCAATTTACCCTGCACATTCGCGCGTTAAATTTTTTTTAGCCAAATTCGTGTAACATATGGGCCCTTGATTTACTATATTGGATGATGTAGATTAGTTCTATGTTCTGATGCAATGGGTGGTTTGTACTTGATAGCCCCTATATATATATTGTTGGATAGAAGAAATGACAGTTTTTTGGTTGTCTCATATATCTATTCATATTTAATATTATTTTTTAATCAACGGTTTTTTTATTTAGCTCCAAACCCAAAAATATATAGGGAAGAGAACGAACATGCGAAAACATCCTTAATAACACATATTGTCTTTTTACCATATTGGTAAAATCCAATTATTTGTGTTCTTCTATTTACTTGGTAAATATTGTTAAAGCATAATGTTATAGTCAATTATATTTTAACTATTATATTATACAATGATATATTTTGTGTGAAATTTAATATCATTTGTAATTAAACTATTACATATGCTTAATTTAATGTCATTAATGATTCTCACCACAAATACCAAACAATTGATGATTTCAAGACATAATACAAACACATTTCAATTGTATTGTTCTAAAGGTGAAATACAACAAAAGTAAGTAGATAAATCGTAAGTAGGTGAAATCCTAATGCTTTTGACAGTATAAGAAAATGCGATATTTTCAATTAAGCAAACGTGGTAAAACTTCTATTTAAATCTTCTATATTAAGGTGTTGTAGAGTGACGCTTAATCACGATGAGTTTCATCGTGTAATAAGGTACAAATAACCCAATGAAAGAGGAGTGAGCAGAAAGTACAGAGAAATGTTTAATACTTTTGAATCAAGCGAATTGATGATTATCAAGATTTACAAACCTCTCATAACTAATAATCTAATATTTTAAACGAGACATAATAAAAACACATTTGAATTGTATTGTTCTAAAGGTGAAGTACAACAAAAGTAAGTAGATATATCGTAAGTAGGTGAAATCCTAATGCTTTATAAGAAAGTGCGATATTTTCAATTAAGCAACAATGATAAAGGTCCTATTTAAATCTTTTATATTAAGGTGTTGTAGAGTGAGGCTTAATCGAGATGGATATCATCATGTAATAAGGTACAAATAACCCTATGAAAGAAGAGTAAGCCGGAAGTAGAGAGAAATGTTTAATCCTTTTGAATCAAGCAAAAAGACAGAGTTTACTGAAACAGTTTACATTAGGCAAAGGGTTACATTCAAGCAACATATGTGATAAAGTTATTCCACACGTTCAATGTTTTAAGCCGGTTGAATGTATTATAAATTTAAGCAACGAAAAAAGTTGGTTCATATAGGTATGTATTTGCTATGACCCTTATTAAAATTTGATATCAACAAAATAGAGTTTATATGCTGCTTCAAGAAATGGACGAACAAAGGAACGATCTTCAACTCATAGCATGTTTAAAGAATACTCCTTGAACTTTCTATTTCTCTGACTTGAAAAGTGTGCCCCTAAAACCCTAGCCGCCACTAGTAACCTTCCTCTTCCCGCTGCTCTCGCCGGTGACGGCCATCTTGGTTGTTGCCGGCGGAAGCCTTCTCCCACCTCCCCTCTTCTCTTCCTTCTGCTCCTCTACTGTTCCGGCGTCTTCGTCTCTTCCCGATGCAACTCCGGTGTTTCTTCGTCCCGAACACAATCTCGAAACTCTGGCGTCGACTTGCTCTTGCCGGAGGTTGTGTTGTGTTGCTGCTGCTCTTTTTGGCGAGGATGAGTCGAGGAGATCTGAGTCGAGTTGTCAGCCCCTCCGGTTCTCTCCGTTCACGGCTTCAGTTCCCGGTCTCGTCGTCGACTCCTTCCGTTCGTGTGGCGGTGCGGAGAGGATCGGTGGCTCTCAGATCTGCTTCGTTGAGGTCCGCCCCGACGTCGCATGAATCGAGGAGATCTGGGTTCGTGTTGTCGGCCTTCTTCTCCGGCACTCCGTTCACGGCTTCAGCTTCCCGGTCTCGTCGTCGACTTCGAATGGCGGTGCGGTAAAGTTGGCGGCTCGAGTCTGTTTCAACTGAGTTCGGTCCGGGTAGGGTTTGGCCCGGACCTGGGCCGGGTCAGCCTGACCCGGTTCAGGTTTTGGGCCTGCCCTATTTGGGCCCAGTTTTGGCCTGGTCAGTTTGGGCTTTTGGCCTGATCTGGCCAGGTCTGATCTGGTGCTTGTTCCCGGTTCCAGAATGCATTGGTGTTTTTGACCTCATTGGTAGTTGCCGATGTCTGACAGTAAAGCAAGCCTGGTGTTCGGTAGAAATACGGGGTCCCCTACAGGCGTTTCTCGGTGTTGGCCAGTTTCGTGACGAGGCCCGGCACGGGTGCTTGCTTTGATGGTCAGTGCGATATTTGTCTTCGCCTTTTTCCTTGCTTTGCTAGGCCTCTCCTATTCGTTCATGCTTACTTTAGTAGTTGGTTTCGCTTCTTCTCGACCCGATGGGTCGAGCTCGTCGGTTAGAGGCGTTGACCGCCGACGAGTTTCTTGGGTGCCATGCGCCCCTTTGAAACCTCTGCTAGGGTTAGTATGGTAATTCGGATCTGTCTCAGCCGTTTGTGGTGTTGGCCGCCGGCTTTTTAGATGTTCTTAGTTGGACAGTTCTATTGAGATGAGAGTCGGTTCAACTTGTCAAGGTTAGGGCTTGGATCTTCGCCGGTGAGGTTATGCTGTTGGGAGTGACCCATTCACTCAGGGTCTGCGACCCTTTCTCTCAGGGTCTGCGTACCCATTCTTGCTCGCAGGGTCTGCGTTCCCATTCACTCAGGGTCTACGTACCCACTCACTCTGGGTCTGCGTACCCATTCACATTCTCTCTGGGTCGTTATACCCATTCACTTTCTTTCCGGGTTTGCGTACCCTTTAACTTTGGGTCCGCGTACCCATTCACTATTGGGTCTGTGTACCCATTCACTCCTGGGTCCGCGTACCCATTCTCTCAGGGTTTGTGTACCCTTTCACTACTGGGTCTGTGTACCCATCACTGTTTACTGCTTTTCTTTTGTTTTCAAAACTTCCTCCTGCAATCTGTAGACATATTGTTTTTTTGTAACCTTTTTCTTCCTCAAGAGAGGGTAATTTATCTTATGCTATTGTTGATAAAAAAAAACTCATAGCATGTTTCAACAAATCAAAAGATGGTTTATTCCGGAAAAAAAACTTTATGATCTAGATGAGACAAAGTTGTGTGTTCTTTCTGGAAATGCGAACGATCTTCAATTCATAGCATGTTTCAACAAATCAAGAGATGGAATCATTTGTTCAAAAATCAAACCAAGATGATGTAGAATGTTCTATTCGTGAATCTAAACAATAAGATGCATATCCAGTATATAATTTCACATGTTCAAATTTAGTTTTCTATAGTCTTTTTTTACGTTCAGAACAAACAATGTCAATGAGTGCAGTCTATGGTTTGAATATATTTTTTTTGAACATTCGATAATTAAAAAATGACTGTTGAATGAAATAATTGATCTTCTCAAATGTGTATATTATGTGTGGTTGATGTTTTGATCTTCTCAACTGTGGCTATATTGTATGACGTAATATGATTACTTTTATTATTCTTCAGTAATAAATGTTTTTGATTTCACGAAAAATTCTTCTGATCAAGATATAAGTTACAACTAGCGCCGCGCTCGGTGCAATCACCTAGTAACAACTAATTTGAGGGTTACAATACAATACAATTACATGTGATTAAATGATAATAATTAATGTTTCGAGTAGAGGTGCAAATTTTCTGAGACTACAGTACAATACACTTACAACTAATTAGAGAATTGTGTATTATAAATTATAAATCAATTAAAGAACTAACTAATCAACAATTTTAACCTTGAATTGCAAATGGTCTTCTTTGTCTGCTCTTCACGACCAATGGTTTGGAACTTAGAAAAAAAGCGTTGTTGTTTGGAGAAGGTGCTGCGCGTATACGTGTATATTTAGAGAAGAAAAAAAAAGTTAGGGTACCATGTTTATATCTCTTGGGAAAAGAAGTTGGCCTTAACTAATTACTGATAGGGGAAGGCAAAAAAAACCGAAACCGCTAAAACCAACCACCACCAACCGGAAATCGCACCGGAAAACCCGAAACCGGAACGTTAACTGTTGGTTGCGGGTTCTTGACGATCAAACCGAAAAGTTAACAGTTGGTTGTCGGTTCTTGAAATGCCAAACCATCGGTTAACCAACCAAACTGGTACTGTTCATCGTATACATGTGGCTTCATAATAACCACTGATCTGATATAGATGAATGACCCATGAGCACTCTTTTGTGTCATACGGATTGCTAACATAAAACACGATGACTTATATGTAATTTTTCTTTTGTTTTGGAGAATGTAGTAATATGTTTTTGCTTGAAATAGAAATATGTGTATGGTTATTGATATCTAAATTTGTACTTATATGTAGTATAGTGGTTGGTTGGTTAAAACCACTAACTAACCGGTCAGTGAACTGATTGGTTTTATTGTAAAAAATTGGTTTTTGGGTTGGGGCTGGTTTCAAGATATATCAAATCGATAATATCGGGTTGGGTTCGTAAAGGGTTCCATTAGGTGGTTAACCACCCAATACCCACCCCTAATTACTGATATAAGCCCAATTTATTATTTTAAAATAAATTTGGGAGGCCTTAGGCGGTCGCCTTTTTGGCCCACAAGGCTACCAATATCGGAAGAATCCCTCGAAAATAGGGTGATTATATTATATGTATACTCTAAAATTATAAAAAGATCACACCGATATTGATTTAATATAAAAGCCTAAATTGATTAGGAAAGCCGGTATAGTCTCGTATAAGTAAGCATATAAATAGATGGAGAAGAGGAAGCAAAAAGTGGTCGGAGAAGTTGAGAAGATGATCTCAAAGAAGAGAGCAAGAGAAATTGAAATACCAAGTCGTTGCTCAGATTCGCTTTCGTCAACACAACATGGTACTCTCTAATCCGAAACCCTAATAATTTTATCTCCAAACATCTCCTCAACGTAGCCCCCTGTTTCGACCACGTCCTCTTAAACCCCAGATCCGAAGCCACATCAGGCTACTACTCTTGGATGGTTTCCGATTCATCCATCCGAAACCCTAGTTTCATCGGAAACCTAAACGACATTCAAGACCCGTACATTGTCGGTGAGTGCAACGGCCTGATTTGTTTCATGAGTGGTAGCACAACACCCAATTTTGATTTCTTTCAACCTAAGAGTGCTAACAGAACACCAGACATCGATCATTACATGAGACCTAATGTAGCTCTACATTTATGGAATCCAGCCATTGGACAACACAAGATTCTTCCCGAATCAAACATCTTCCTCCCCCGGCCAAGGTTCAGGAGTGTCGGCATGGCATTCGGACACGATCCCAAGTCTGGGGACTACAAAGTTGTCCGATACACTATCTATGTCAAATATTCAAATGGTGTTGCCTTCGATATGGAAGCCGAGGTGTATTCACTCAAGACCCATTCCTGGCGGCCGGTGGCCGAAGCTAATTTAGACAACCCCCCACAAACCACATGCGGGGGAGTTACGCCATGCGGGGGAGTTTGTTTGGGCGGGTTCTGTTACTGGATTGGATGTAAATATAGTGATGTGTCTACTATCGTCTCATTCGACATGTCCAATGAGGTCTTCACACAATTTCACGTGCCCGAGCAAGTGCACCTTTATCCGCACATAGTGCATACGTTGCCCAAACTTTTGGTGTGGAAGGGCTTGTTAGCTCTGGTTATGTTTCCGTCTCCCCAAGGCATCCTCTCGAGCAATGTAAGACACCTCCATATTTGGTCATTGGAGGTTGATGTTGACGGTCCACTAACCGTAAAGGAACATCAGGATTTACACTTAGATGTCGACACGATAAGGGATGTTGATGTTCAAGGTCCACTGGGAATGGATGTGGAACTTTTGTGCAATGATGATTTGATCATCAAATCAACCCCAAATTTCAAAGGTGCAAGATTCAAACATTCATCCGCAAGATTCAAAGCTTACCATATATCAACTGGGCAAATCAGAAACATTTCCTTGGTTGGAACCTATTCTTATAATACAAGAATGGTAGGCTACACTCCAAGTTCGGTTTCTCTCTTCCCGTGATCGTTCAAGCTTATTAATTATAACATATCTACTTATTTAATTTTGTATCCTATCACTTCTATTTTTCATGTATCACATTTTTATGCTGATATATGTTATTAAGTTTTCGGCTGATGTATGTTTTTCATTCGTGAGTTTTCCTATTTGAAAAATATCCGGAAATATTTATCTATGGTAATGATTCATATGCTTCAAGAATTGCTATATGTCTATTGTGTTGTGGAAACGATATCCACGATTTATGTCATCAATTTTCAATGAAAAGTAGGGGAGCATCACTCGATTCCAGATGCTTGTGGTAACATTATATATTTTGAATCTGATCGATTTAAATTATGTTTTTTTTGTAAGTACGGATCTCCAAAATGTAACTATCCTTTGTTCATAATTTCATATATATGCACCTCATCTCAATCTATATATATATAAAAAGTAAAACCTCTTCAACCTGTAATTTTTGGGAGTCCATTTCCTAGCTCCTGAGATGGCATATGGGGAAGCTGGATCATCTTTTACTATCCCTCCCAATGCCACTCTTCAGTTTGATGTTGAGTTGCTTTCTTGGTCTAAGTGTTAAAGGACATTTGCAAGGATGGAGGAATCTCTAAAAAGTTCTTGTTAAAGGGGACAAGTGGGGAAATCCCAAGGACCTGGATGGAGTATTTGGTAAACTGATCTCGATCCTTCCATTTCACCCTCGTCTGTTAAGATTTTCCATTGGTGCTTTTGGTTCTAAAGGTTTATTTGTTGCTTTGGCTTAGTCAAGTATGAAGCTCGGCTAGAAGATGGGACTGTGGTTTCCATATCTGATGGAGTTGAGTTCAAGGTTGGAGAAGATTTGTCCCTTTTCAATTGTATTATTTACAGGTCATTTGAAATGAGTTTGTTAAATGATTATTACAATGTGTATCTTTCCATTATTCAGGGTAATTTTGTCCTGCATTGGCCAAGGCTATCAAAATAATGAAGAAAGGAGAGAAAGTCCAATTGATGGTTAAACCACAATGTAAGTTCAATTCCTTTTTCTGGTGTTTTGCTTCTGTTTTCTATCTAAAGGGTCGATACTGATTTTCTCCATCTTCTGTGACCCAATGATGTGCTTCTGATGGTTAAACAAAGCTGCTTTAAGTGTTCTGTAGAATCTGAAGCTAATACTCCCAAAAAAGAGGAGGTAGTCGCAATGACTGTTTGGTTGTCCCTTTCTTCAAAGGTACTCATTGTTCTGTTCGCTTGTATTTGTCTTGAAAAGTCTCTTACTAAGTAATATTAACAGAGGAAGGTACTCACATGTGAAATGTCGTTGGTTAAAGGAAGAAAGGACGTGTTACTGCTTGAATACGCTATGAACTTAGTAAATTAGGGGAACAATGCACAAATAGACAGTTACTTCGCTTTCAAAAGTGCTCTACGGTTCAATTCTTCATCTTTACATCTATTTCTCTTCCTATTTGTGCATGCCGATTATGGTGCAATGATAAACTTGATTGATTGGGTTCTTAACGAGAATGAGCAACTCGGACTTATTGTAGTCCAAACAGGTGTATGTTTGGATTGTCATCATTTTTTATGAACTATTTCTTGTGCTAGACAACGGTTACAAATTGTATTGCTTAATGAAATGTCACTGCATGTTTAGTTGATTTATACCATTATGAGGTGAGTTTGTGGTTTTGTTACATTGTGTTAATATTTTTATCGGTGCATATTTGTTTCTCGGTACGAACTATTTTGTAACTTTATTGTTCTTGAATTGTTAGTTTTGAAATTGATTGGAACGTGGTTATAGTTTAAACATTGATGATTATATGAAGATAAGTCTGATTTATTTAAAAATCTAACATGATTAATGTCCAATTATGTCCATCCTTCTAACATGAATTATTCTGTTTGTGCTTTCTTATTTACCATTGATGTGATTCTCTTATGTTTTTTATTTTGTGTCGTAGGTGCAATTGTTTGATGGCATGTGTCGGGCTTAATTTTACTGATCGGACTTCATTTGGGGATATAGCAAATAATGAATTTAGTTCGGATTGTAATGCATGGCTGTTTAATTGTCATTCACATCCGTATTTGATATGTATTGGCGACAAATTACATTGCTGCGTTAGATATATATTAGTGTGTACAAATCGTGAGATCGACTGAAATAATGCAAGTGATGTGAATCTTCTACATGCATTACTATCTCTTGCCTGCATTAATTTTTGTTTTTGTCATGAGATTGAATTCGAGGTGTCATTATCAGCAAAAAGAGTGGGGAAGTGTGAAGTAAAATGAAACAGCAGTGACAAGAGTGAGATTGGACTTTGATTTGTGCGTTTTGGATTGAAATAATTGACTGGTAAACGTGCAGGTCTCGATCAAACTCAAGGCCTCTATCGGAGCCCCAGCTGTTCACAGTCGCTTGCTCGCTCACCAATGTCCTCGCCTTCCTGTGGATGATGTTAGATGCTAAATGGGTTGAAGATTGACCAACGAAGTTACAACTTACACTACTCTTTTTATCTAATATCAATGGAACGTTTGGATTGTGACTCTAACTTGAAGATTAGAGTTTTGAGAATGTTTTGGTTATTTAATCGGGAGGACAATTTTGTTTGTCATCTATTATTTATGTCATCCCGTTGAATGTTTGTTTCCCTACTTTTATTATCACCCTTGAACAGTGTCATTAGCATTAGCAATTTGTTATATAATTAAGTGTAAGGCTGGGGAAAACGCTCACCTCGGAACCCTTCTAGGGTTTCCTCCCAAACCCTTCAGGGGTACGACCATACCGTCGCCTATCAGCTTCTGTTCGACGCGTTCACCGCGGATCCGTTACAGATTCTACATCCTCTTCGGTCGGTCATCGTCTTCGTCATCGCAACGTCTCTTCCTCATCGCGGCGTCGACGATCATCTTCGTCCGCTCCTTGCCCTTCGTCGTCGTGACGTCTCGTCACGCGTTTCAGCCTCCTGGCAGCATCTTTACCCGTTGTCGACCCAGGCTTTTCGGCTACTCAGGTACAACGGCCATCCATTGTCTCTGGTTTCAGCTGTGATTGGCAATTTAGAAACAGTACAATAGGGCTTTGGCAAAACAGGAGGAATTCTGGTGCCAACAAGCAAAACAACACTGGCTGGGAGAAGGAGATAGGAATACAAAGTTCTTCCAGCGATCGGCCACAAAGAGGCAAACGAGGAACAAGATCAAATCCCTGGTTAATGAAGGGGGAGTGGAAATGCAATGGCATACGGGCATGAGGGAACTGGTGCTAGACTACTTTACAAAAATCTTCACTACTAGAGACATTGAGGACTACGACCTCCCTATGGCGGTTCCCACCCTGATCTCCCCTACGCAGAGTACAGGCCTGACGAACCGTGTGTCGGACGCTGAAGTTCAATCGGCAGTCTTCCAGATGGGCCCATCAAAATCCCTAGGACCAGATGGCCTCAATCCGAAATTGTTCCAACATTATTGGGATATGCTGCGTCCCGAGGTAATAGAGTTCGTCCGGTCGGCGGTGGTAACCAGAAACATTGATTGTGATATCAACAAGACTACCCTCGTTCTGATTCCAAAAAAGACGGTGGCCATGAATATTGCAGACCTCCGACCCATTTCCCTATGCAATGTAATTTTCAAAATCCTGTCCAAAGTCCTTGCCAACCGACTTAAACCACTCCTGGATCCGATCATCTCCACTAATCAAGGAACCTTCGTTCCAGGACGTCAAATACAGGATGATGTTTTTATATCATACGAGATCATTCACTCACTCAGACGCCGGGCCTAGGGACAAAGAGGTTTTATGGATTTAAAGCTGGACATGAGCAAGGCCTACGATCGGGTGGAATGGTAATTTCTGATGGCCGTTATGGGAGCATTCGTCTTAGGCCCAGGTTGAAGGTCATTGGTTTTAGCCTACATGCGGTCCGTGCAGTACACAGTCAGTTCAACGGCAAGAATACAACCCCCTTTAGTGTTGGACGATGGATTCATCATGGAGATCCTTTATCTCCTTACCTTTTTCTATTCTGTATGGAAGGTCTCTCCCGAATGCTTAATCAAGCTGAAAGGAGTGGGACTCTACATGGGGTGGCGGTCGCCAGAGGGGCCCCGGTTGTGTCTCACATATTTTTCGCAGATGATTGCTATATTTTCTACAGGGCTGACATGAATGAAGCTGAACAAGTCCGCCAAATCCTGCACTCCTTCGGTCAAATGTCGGGACATGTAGTCAATCAGGCCAAGTCCTCAATTTTCTTCAGCACCAATACTACGCAGGAGGATCGGGCAGCTTGATGCAGCATACTAGGCAATTAGGAGATTTCCGGTCCATCCATGTATCTGGGAGTCCCAAATATGTTGGGAAGACGCAAAGGGCAAAGTCTCCAGTTCCTATGCGACCGTATCGTGACTAAGATAGGATCTTGGGATGGTCAGATGCTATCGGCATGAGGGAAAGAGGTGATGATTCAGTCAGTGCTCCAGGAAATGCCGATATATGCAATGAGTGTTTTCTTACTGCCTTGGGAGTCCATAAACAAAATTCATGTTGCGTTAGCAAGGTACTGGTGGACGGGGACCCCCGGGGAAATAAACCAATTATCTGGCAGGACTGGAAGAAGTTGTGCAGGCCAAAAAAGGACGGAGGAATGGACTTCCGTGATATGAGAGATATGAACATAGCCATGCTGGCTAAAATGGGATGGAAATTCCTTACTCAACCAAACAACCTGGTGGCCCGAATTTTCAAAGCTCGGTACTTTCCCAAGGGGGATTTCATGACTGCATGCATGGGTAATAATCCGAGTCAGATATGGACGGGAGTTCGGGCTACTCAGGCCCTTCTTCAGCAGGGTCTGATTCGTACTATTGGGAATGGATGCTCAACTGTGGTTGAAGGTACCCCTTGGCTACTAGGGAATGATCCAATCATCCCTCCTCATACTTGCCTTACCCAAAATTTGAAAGTATCATATTTAGCTGCGACACAAGGTACGACATGGGACATAGGAAGATATATTACAAGTTCAGCTCTGATACCTCGTTACAAAGACAAATGGTCATGTAAGTACAATATTCGGGGTGTATATTCAGTCAAGGAGGGTTATACAGCTCTTTCCCGAGAAAATGGTCGATGGCGCGTATCCGTGGGAGCGACGGTATGGACGAGCATATGGGATCTGATATCCAACCTCGCACAAAAATATTCCTATGGCGGGCGTTGTCGGGTACCCTCCAAGTAGTAGTCAACCTTCGCACTAAGTTTGTCCCGATATCGAGTATTTGCCCGATCAGCCAGTCTGACCAGGAGACTACGTCCCATTTGCTCCTCCAATGTCCTTTTGCCCAGGCCGTCTGGGAATTATCGGGTACACATGTTCCTATCCCCCCTCAATGCAATTTACATGACTGGCTCTCGGTAGTGCTGAATCAGCCAGATATGAAGGTTAAGAGCAGGATGACAATGATTCTATGGGAAATATGGAAAGCACGAAATGGGAAGGTATGGGACAACGTTCTTTCCATTTCTCAGACCATATTAGCCACAGTCCTCAGTAACCAATCCAACTGGACCGAGGCGCATAGTGGTCGGGCAAAGTCGACAACCGTACCCCAATGCAGGAAAATAGGTTGGAGCCCCCCGACCTGGTCGACTATCAATGTGGACGGAGCCACCTTCGCCGACTCCGGACATTTTGGATGGGGTTGGGTATGCAGAACTGATACAAGTGGAATTCTGGATGGTAGGAGCGGCACGAGCCTAGGCATGCTGGGGCCTGAATTTGCTGAAGCTATGGAAATTTGGTAGACCTTGCAATGGATACACTCAAAGTCCCTCTCAAGGGTCATTATCTGAAGTGACGCTCTATATCTGGTGCATCTGATCCAGAGAACCCACCAGGTTTTCTCCCATTTGGACCGATTAGTTGAAGAATGTCGGTCTCTCCTTGGTATTCTCGAGGATGTCAAACTCAAGTATATTTCTAGGTTAGCGAACGGAGCAGCCCACTGGTTAGCTCGGGAAGCTCGTTCTATGTCTGTCCAGCCGTGATCCGGCTTTACTGTTCCGGATGCACTAAGATGTATTCTATCCCATTTTAAATAGTAATATACCCCTTCACGTTTCAAAAAAAAGTGTAAGGCTGAGGTATATAGCGGTTAACGCAACACCTATATAAGTTGTCAGTTGACAGACTCTCGGCGGAGCACATTCCCCCCTCAATTTTTTTTTATAAAAAACTATTACTTGTTTTTCGTTTTTTTTCTTCAGAAACAAACATTAATTCTTTTTAAATTCGTAGTTGTGTTCCCTTCAATTTTTTTTTACCGCCAATTATTCTCATTGAAAAAATCAGATGCCACCTCACTGAAAAAATTGGCTCCTATCATATGTGACCATTTATATTTTGTTTTACATTTAGTATTTCATCGATGGTGAATTGGTGATATAACATATGTAAAATGAGGACTCCCGCAAGTCACCAAGAGAATTTTTCATATGAGTTGAATTGCATATCATTTCGGAATAACATCTGTATTTACATTGAGAATTCAACAAACTAAATACACTAATCCAACTTCACCCATGTAGAAATAAATTAGATTACCAGTCATCAAAAAATGAAAAAATGAATTGGTATACCATGTCATCTCAAAATACGATAATCTATAAACACAATGTTTACAAAATATGTAGAAATAAATATAATACCAGTAATTTAAAAATAAGGAAAAATGGATTAGTATATCATGTCATCTCAAAATACGATAATTTATAAACAAAAAGTTTATAAAACCCTTTCAAAGCTCAACAATCTTATATTGAAGTAAATCAGTATATCATCAAAACTTTTCTCTTTAGATTTTCTCTCTGCTTCTCTTGAAACCTAGCCGACCCACCTTTCCTCTCTGTCCCCACCGGCGACGGCAATGGCTACGATCATGGCTGTTGCCGGTGGCGACATCCGAACTTCTCCATCCGAACCTCTCTCCCTTTTAGCCCTTTTCCTCTTATTTCACTGCTTCCTCCTCTTTGTGTTTCGTTCTTTCTTCAAATCACTCTTTAGATTTGTTTCTGTTTCGAGATCTGAGGGAGGGTGGAGTGCTGTGAGGATCTCTTCGGCGCTCCGTGGTGGATTGTCGCAAATCTAGCCGTCCAAGACGCCGTGGTGGTTGCTCATCCGATGCTCCCTTAAAGTTATAAAATTACTCTTCTACCCTTTATATACTTATAGAAAATCTGTAAAACCCATTTTACACATCATCAACCTATACGAACACAACACACACACGAACCCAAAATTTTGTGTGATTCTTGTGTTTTGTTTATGGGAATCATCGAGGCATTCGATTTCCATAAATTCTTGATATTACAACGAATTTTTTGATGCCTTATTGAAGAAGAAACATCGTATTAAAATTGGGTCTGAAATCGGGTTGTTTCGACCCAGCTGGAGGTTGAATAAGGGTCAATCGGGTCATGACCCGGATATGGGTTCAGGTTTAAAACAGGTCTGGGTCATGGACCGGGTTTCGGGTCAAGTTTCTTTTATTTAAAAAAACTTAAAGCTTATGGGATTCAAATCCAGGAATATCTGGAATTTAGTTACTTACCACTAGACTAGACTAGACTATGTGGTATTTTGTTGTTATATGAATACCCAATAATATTTATTAATTGATTTTCACCTCCTCCTACATGCACCTCCGACACATCGTCACCACCTTCATGGACCTCTTCTTTGTCACTACCTTTCGGGTTTTTTTTTTCTAGGTCTTCCTCGTCGACCTCTTTCTCGCCGATTCGAGGTAGAGGCCGACGAGGAGGATGTCGACGAGGAAGATGCCGATGAGGAGAAGGAGGACGACTCCGGCGAGTCGGATGTTTATTTTTGTTGAAGTGATGAAGTCAAACTTGAAAGGTTCTAAGTCAACCATCTAAAAAGTTGTTTTTGTTGATTTTGTAAAGTTTTGGAAGGATATTCAAACTTTAGTAGAATTGGTTAATTCAATTTTTTTGTATGTGAAATATGAATGAATACCAATTTCAGTGTTCACTACCTTATACTCTTGTTTTAGAGAAGCAACAATTATGTTCTCCTTGTGTCTTTCATCTGTTAATCTAGAAAATTTATACCAGGACGAGCAGAATATTCATAGATCTTCAATTTATTGTACAGTTGGGATAACTATTATGAGCCTTAATGTCCAGATTTAAGTGCTAGTCTGAAAAATTCATTCCATATCGGTACCTAGATCGGATGTGTTCATCCCAGTTCGATTATCCGATCGAATGAGAACATATCAGATCACCATTCAGATTTGGCTACCTCTCTCATCAGATCCAGGAGACGGACGGTAACCAACTATAATCTTAAGAACACAAATTCATGAAATTGATGTTCAAATGCAGTTCGAAATAAGTAATTCAATAGCTTGACGAATCAATGGAATGTCAAAAAAGAAAACAAGGAGAAAGAAGCTAAAGCCGAGCATAAGCTAGCAACAAATATGGAACAATGGAGGAAAAGGAAAGAAGAAGAAAACGTCATTGATGGTGATGATGATGTGGACTTTTTTGGCAGAAGGAATAACATAAAGTTGACTTGAATAATGATGTAGATTTTTTCATCTTTTATATTAAATAATAAGAGAAGGGTAAGGTTGGAATTAAGAAACGTTCATTAAAGAGGAGGCTAGTTTGGTGAGAGATAAAAAACTAAGGCTACATAATTAACACTTACAAAAAAATGCCCTTTCAGTAATTCTCCCTGTTTTGTGTCCCAACTTTGGGGTCCTTTTTTTAAGATTGCTTGAAGGTATTTTGTTTCTCCCTTTGTGCACCGGTCCGATGGTGGATCCATTTTGTCCGGTCGGTGACAATCGAATTGTTCAGTGTATTGATTTCGAGAAGCCAACATGTCGTTGTTGTTTTAGTATGGCTCGAGGGTGATTCGGGGCTCGAGGTGGTATGAGAGCTTTTCAGGTATTTATTGTTGTTATGTTGGCTCTTAAGGCTTATTTTGTGTTCGGCCTAGTAATTCTTTGTTGTTTATTTGTTCTGTTCTAGGCCTTTTGTTCTCTTGTTTTTGTTTGTTCTTTGGCCATTGTTGTTTGATTGTGTCTTTATTGCGGTACCTCTTATTGGGCTTTGGTTTTATTACTTATTCTTAATATTGGTTAAATATGGTTTTGAGACAATTTGTTCGGTTTCCTTCCATTATGTGGGATTGTTCTAAGGTTATGTTTTGATGTTGGTGCTCATGTATGGTGGTCTGTCAGCCTTTGAACTAGTTATTATTAAGGGTACTAAACTGTTAAACGCTTGTCCTTCTCCTTTTTTTCGAAGGATTTAGATATCAATACAAAAAAAAAATTGCAAATCGAACATAAACAGCGAAGACAAAGAGATGTTTTTTTCTTATCGGCAAAAGCATATTTAAAGTTTTATAAACCCTCTTTTGAGAAAAAAGAGGAAAAAAGGTTCAGCTACAAACCAACAAAAAGAACCCCAAGACGCTCAAAGTTGTCTTTTTAAGGAAACAAGTGGAGCGAGCGTTGGCATGTCGCTCAGCCTCATGAAAGGTGTGAATGGGTACGCAGACCCGGAGCTATGAGTGACGACTACCACCATGGTAGGTATGAATGGGTACGCAGACCCTGAAGTGAGTGGGTACGCAGACCCTGAAATGAGTGGGTACGCAGACCCTGAAGTGAGTGGGTACGCAGACCCTGAAGTGCAAGGGTACATAGACCCTGAAGTGAAAGGGTACACGGACCCTGAAGTGAATGGGTACTCGGACCCAGAAGTGAGTGGGTGCTCGGACCCTGAAGTAAAAGGGTACGCAGACCCTGTAGTAAGAATGGGTACGCAGACCCTGAAGTGAATGGGTACGCAGACCCTGAAGTGAATGGGTACGCAGACCCTGAAGTGAATGGGTACGCAGACCCTGAAGTGTACATGGGTACGCAGACCCAGAAGAGTGAATGGGTACGCAGACCCGGGAGTGAAAGGGTACGCAGACCCAGAGGAAAATAGACTGTAAAAGACGGCTAAAAAAAGAGACTCACACCCACATAAAGTCACCATGAAGCACAGAAAAAAGGTCTCAAAACCTAGAAAAGGCAACCAAAAAGCGCTGTAAAGCAAGCCGAATTCCAAAGTATCACCAAGGAATTTACCCTAACTTGAGGAGAAATTTGTAACTCATCGGCATCCAAACTCAGCGAGTTGAAGGATACCGACACGCCGACGACCAACATCGTATAACGACAAAGAAAAATCAGTGCAAAAGAACACCGAAACTCAATCCCTTAAGAAGAAGGACTTCTCGAGATCCAAGGCCTAAAAGACCCAGTACAACGCGTCATAGGCCAACACCTAAAGAATGACGGGCCCCGCAACAAGGCAGGGGTACAAAGGAAAGCGAAAGGAGCCTAAATCGAAGGATGAGCAGAAATCCTACTAGTTAAAGATAAAGCCTAGGAGAGAAGAACCAAACCTTCCGCGACGACGACCGGTGTTGTAACCAGAAGCACGACGAAACCGAACTTGGAAACTCCTCCCACGATGAAACTTCCGCGACGACGACAGGTGACGAAGCCAGCAGCACAACGAATCCGAGCTAGGAAACGCCTCCCACGATGAAACTGGCCAAAAACACCCGAAGGCCACCACGAACAAGGCGGAAAACAGCCAAGCAAGAAGGAGGCCCCAAGCCGACCCGAATCAGAAACGGATCTGGGCCGGACCCGACCCGGCCCAGGCCAACGCCCAGACCAAACCAGGATCCAGTCCAGACCCAATTGGTCGGCCCAACCCGCAACCCAACGACCCGCCCGAATCTGTAGGAGCCCGACCCAAATGGACTGGACCGAACCTGGGAGATCCGGGTCAGACCTACCCGGACCAAAACAACACCGGCATCGCCGAGCCAGCCGCCCCAAACCTGCCGAAGCCAAACCTCCATCCACGGGCTCCAAAGCTACCAACCCACGAAGACGAGAACGGAGCGGCGAGCAACACACTCCTACCGTCAGAACCGAGCAAAGGACGCCGGAGCAGGCGTCGGAGCAGATCTACACCGCCAGCGTCAACACATGGACGGGATGAGCCGAGCAGCGTAGAGACGACGACGAGCAACGAAGCCGAACTGGCAAGGGAAGGCGAGACTCTCCGACGACGGTCCGAAGCTGCAACTCGAACTGAAGCAAAGAAGACGACGCCGACCAAGACTTGGGTCAACTCCGAGCAGCACAAAGCCGGAGCTTTCACTAGAACCTCGATCTTCCGGCGACCAGCGACCAGGTAAACACATAACTCCCAAACCCGCGCAACAGAGAATGATCTGGAGGTCGAGATCCCATCAGCTCACGAAGGTGAGGAAGGATCCAAAAGCAGGAGCAAAACAGAGGAGAGGGAGAAGAAGTATAATAGAGGGAAAGAGAAGAGAATAGGAGAAAAGGGGAAGAAGAGGGTCATCACCGGCAACGTCATTGGCCGAAGCCAAGGCCGTTGCCGGTGAAGACGAGAACCAGAGAAGTGGCGACTAGGGTTTCTAGAGCATATAGCTACATAGATTGTTCCATGTATACCTGGGAATGGAGGAGGATGCTCTATGTTGGGATGTTGATCTGGTTTTTATTTTTGCTTTTAAAAAAATGAGAAATAAAGAAAGATATGTCCCGGGCTACATGATGTTTATCTATCATAACACATAGTTTTGGAAGATGAAAATGCCTAATTAAACATCCCACTCGATACATTCCATTATCATTGCATGTCTCTTCTCAATTCTCCATTCCAACAAATCAGACATAATTGACAACATATTTGAAAACATAAACTAGAAGCAGAGGAAAAGGGTACAACAAGAAAGCCAAGAATGATGTCCAAACCGGAAATATGGACTTAAGACTTGCCACAATACCCATCACACTGCTAACTATCAAAACCACCAATACTTCTGCAGAAAACTCCCATTCCAATCCCCGAACACAGATCAACGACAACAGAACCGCAAACCCAAGCACATTGTTCATGAACACTCCTCCGTAAATCTGCACAACCACGTAAATGCCATCAAGAAATCACACGAAACAAGACCAATCACAACGCTGCAATATTAGCACAAACCTCAGAAAATGTAAGAGAAGTTGTTCTTGACTTCTTGTGACTTGCAGCCCTCATTGCTGAGATAGCTCCTCTAGCGTTCGTTGCGACAGGAACTAACACGAATGAGACAAAGAAAGAAGGAATGCCCGCGGATTTGGAGAAATTCTGAACACTTAGTATCAGAGGTTCTGCTAACATTGCCAAAATCAGAACCCCTAGAAGCATATACGCTATAGCATGTAACCATCCCGTTATAGACTTGTCCACAGCTCCTATTCCCTCCTCTTCATCGACAAACTTCTCGGTTTCTTCCATTGTTTTCTATTAGATTAAGAATTTATTGTTGCATTTTTATGTCAGAACATGATCAAGAACAGTTCAAGATTGTGAGAGATGAATCAGGTTTTGCTTACTTGGTAGACATTGTCTTTTGATTCGTTGACAGAGTTTAATTCCTTGGAGATTGAAGGGACGATCCATCTTGCCAGGCCAGTGACAAATTCATCTTCACTGATCATATTGTCTCTGCTCGTGTCGAGTTCTTGAAACACTCGAGCAACAGCTTCGTCGAAGTCTAGAGGAGCCTTTCCTAAGTTGATGTCCAATATCAGTTTCCTCAGTTCCTGCTCTGATATGAAGTTGTTCCCATCACGATCAATTTCTTCGAACAACCTGCATTTTAAGGTACAAGAACATAGTTTGGTAAATAAATTTTTTGCGTCGCTTATAACATGAAGGGTTAATTACCTTTAATACCCCTTATGTATTGGTAATGCACTGATCCAAAGTTTGATCAAGTTTATGCTATTTTACTGATATGTGACTAATTCATAAGTCATGTAATTGTTTTGTTACCAATACATAAAGGATATTAAGTGATTTGTGACCAATTCATAAGGGGTATTAACGAAAAAATGAAGCCTAACCTGTAAATGGTTGGCATGTTGGGAGTGCCATCTTCTGATAGGAGGCTTCCAAGAGCATTCCTTTGAACATGTTTGAATATTTGTGACACTAACTTCTTCTTCATTACTTGTTCTTTCTTCTTATTTTGTATCCATGGTTTAAAATCCTGCTAACCACATCCCAAGATTCGTTCACAACATAACTCGTTTGTATACAAATTGATACAATCATAAAAACGATGAATCGTTTGATTACCTGATATATGTGCTTCAACGTCTTCTGCGAAAAATACTGCTTATCAATGGCTTGTTTGGTCTCATCAAGCCACTTGGTGAATCCATTGACAAATTCCTCCTTTGTTATCTTTTGGTCACCATCAAGGTCGAATTTGGCCATCACATCAGCTATCGCTTTGTCCTTGTCGATTTTCTTCCCTTCGAATTTGATTTCGTGGAGAAGTTTATCAACTTCGGATGGTGATATGTAATCATCTCCATCAAGATCAATGTCATCGAACATCCTGCATTACGCGCACGCTCTAGAATTAGAATTAGGACTATGAACTAAGTTCTAAGCCTGAAAAAAAAACAGATATACCTTCTTATAGCATTAACATTCGGGGCTCCATCGTCGGTTAAGATCTTCCCTAGTGCATGCTTCCGCACATGCTGCAGGATGTTGAATATCAGATGCTCGTGCTTCACGAACTCTAGTCTTCTTTTCTGAATCCATGGCTCGAAAAACTGCTTATATCAAGATATCACGAGTTAAAATATATGTATCAAGAAACGTTCCACTAGGATTCATTCTATTAGAGGAACAACTTAACTAAAAAGAGTTCTGATACTATATTAGAGGACTAACTCAACTAAAAGATCAAGTTGATAGTTAAAGGCTGACACATTCTCGTACCTGGTAGAAGAAGTAGAGCAGTAACAACATTATGCAGACGATGAGACAGAGTACGAGGATGAGAGTTTGGTAAGAAGATAATAAGGGGACTTCTTGGAGCTGCACTATGAGGAACGGTATAACAGACAACAACATGATCCTTGAAGTGTAGCTTGTCTCCACATCTGTACTAATTCCACTTCCTGATATACACATTTCAGTTCAATGTTTTATCAAACAATGTCCTTAAAGAAAACAAAAAATCCCAGAAACCTTAAAAATGTAGGGAGATTATTAAGGTAGCAGACCAATGAGTGATGAGGATAGTGTTCCTCTTCCGTGTGCTGTTGATCCGTCGGAGAGAATATTGTACTCGTTACCATTGTTAAGGTCTTGTCTTCCTAGTATTACACAAGTCCCCCAAAGTAGTGTTAAGACAAAGATTGTTGAACCAGCAAGCAATCCTACTCCCATGTTAACATATTCTTCAGCTACTTCTGTAGTGTTTAGGAGTCCGGACGCTGATAATTATATTTTGAACCCGTGTCAGTAAAGAACCAGACTCTAATACCATACGTAAACTAAAAACTCAAACTGATAGTTGAAGGCCTCGCTGTAGTTTTATATTTTAACAAGGGTTATTTTCATCTCACTACCTAACTATGTGGTTTTTTTCATCTTACTACCCTAACTATTTTTGTGGCACCTCACTACTCTAGAATGCATTATTTTTTCATTTTCATACCCGTCGTCAATTTGTCATCCATTTTTGGATGAAAACACTTAAAAAGTCCATAATACCCCTCACTAACAATCAAACTTTCAAAAGCATGCCATTGATTTTCAAAATTTCTTTTAAAAATCAGTTTTTAATGTGACAAAAATGCATTCTAGGGTAGTGAGGTGCAACAAAAAATAGTTAGGATAGTGAGATGAAAAAACCATAGTTACTAGTTAGGATAGTGAGATGAAATATCCTTTTTACCAATCATGACCACGACGAGTTCAAGAAAAATAAAGATTGGTACCAAGAAGAATCAAGGACTCCGGGAGGGCACCAAGGACATGGAAAGCGCTGGCACCAAACACGCCAGGGCCAAGAATCTTGAAAAGCTGCTCGCCTCCGGACAACAAGTAGGATTCTCCGTGGAACAAAAGATACTCGTAAACAAGAATCAAAAAGAGGTGTCCGAGGAGACTATTGGAGCATGGCAAGAAACCGTACATTTGACGACAGGCCTCGGTTGAATCTCTTGTCTCGCGGACAAGTAACAAGGAAGATTGGTTACGGACAAGATCATCGTCAAGACAGTCTGCAACCAACTCATCGGTCAGAGGACGGGTTTTGGCGCCTCCTATGAATGTCACCAGAAGAAGAAGAAGCCAATAACATGATGTTCTTGAGATCTTGTTCATATTTCTATGTCTTGAGAGCTGATAAGAGAAAAATGGAACACAAGCTTACTTGTGGAATTGTTGATTCAATTAAGAATGTTAGTTTAGGACAGTAACATATATAACATGGGACTTCTATAAAATCATTACTAATTGGTCAGGGGATCGATTGATTGGTTATTTGAATAAGTTGTCATTCGTGTAAGGAAAACAAACAAATCCTTGATAACTTGTATGGAAATACACATGATATGAATTGATTACTTGTAAGCTATATCAACTATACATTCTGGTTTTGCTATTAATTAAGTATATTTAAAATGTCAATTCAAGAATATTTTTGGCATAGGACAATTATTCTTATAAGTTTTCTGCAACAGACAAATCAAGTATTGGACTAGGTATAAACTCGGATGTATTGGATTAAAATCCTATTACGGTCGCATAAAGGTTGTTTGTTGTGAGGTAATATTATTCGTTTAAAAATGACATTTCATGTTACGATAACCCGAATGATCATGTTAGTAATAAACGTAAACAGTCACAATTATCGAAGACTAGTCATTCGATATGTAATATAATATGTCAAGTAACATCAATTGTTAAGCTGATGTTAGTTTTTCCTTTTGATGAATGTATGTATATATATTGCAATTAATACATGCTGTTGTGATATGAACAAGCCAGATATGTAAACATTATTATAAGTTTTAATTATAAGACAAGTTAGAAAGGTGTTGAAGAAAAGCAACACAATCGGTATTGTTAACAGATGGAGTTAGATCCTTGAATTTGTCTATCCACACGAAACTTTATTAATTAATTACATTTTATATATCCGAACGTGATTAGTACATATCAGTTTTATGTTTACACGTATACATATAAGCTTGCACACAATATGCTATATATATCTGCAAGAAGTACATACAAACATACATCTGAGCTTGAACTTCTGGTACATGTCATGCAAGCCGCAAACGTGCCTCTAGCCGCAGGTTGTCTGCATTGCCTAGGTCATTCCCCTGGAGGGTGAAATGGGATCTCAATCCAATCCAGCATTGGTAGTAGTCGTGATCTATGGAGGTAGATTCGAGCGCCCAAGGACAGATCCTCGGGATCAGACATGACTCGAACATGAAGGCCATCGTGTTGCTTATCTTAGCAGGCCCTGCATCGTCCCCACCCGCAACAGTTGCCTGACAGCCATGGAAGGAATTACGTTAGTGTAAATTAAGGTGTTCTCCGAACAAGTACATTATACCTCGTATGTCTTAGTATCCGGACCATGTGGAGTCATGCAGCTGTGAAGACTTGCTCCCCCTGGGACGAATCCATCTGCTTTTGCCTGAAATATACATCATTTCGTTGTAACAGAGAAGTAAGAAAGATTAAAATGAAACCGACAAACAAGAACACAAAAATTACCCTTATGTTTTGGTCATGCAGAAAACTATCCTATGTTATGGTAACTTTCTGGACCAAAAGATAGTTTATCTTATTGGTCACTTTCAACTTCAGGGTACTTTTCCATATGTGGCCAATACATAAGGGTAACTTTTGACGATTAACTCATTTATTAACAATGTGTTAGTTACATCCCCAGACAGAGTAGAGGAAGTTTTGCAAGGGTTAATTGGAGAGATTTGTCATCCTTGTCCTAACAAAACGTTATGGAGTAAGCCTTACCTCGTATCCACCATGAATAAGGCCCATGAATTCACTCATACAATTACGGTGATAATATGGAGGCCGAAAAGTATGTTCAGCAACCAGCCACCGTGGAGGGAAAATGACGAAATCCAGCAACGCTACACCAGGTTTATCAGTTGGTGCTGTCACAACTGCATCATCATTTTGCACATCAAATTCAGACCACTTCATCCGATGTTTATGAATAAACATCGAAAAGAAATTATATACATCACATATAGTGTACCTGTGTTTATCGATGGATCGCTGTGATCAAACAAGACAGTATTATAAGGGCAGAACTTGCTCAGATCATACTGCAAGAAAACAACAATTGTATCCAAGTTATAGTCTCTGAAACAACTCTCGATAGATACGCGCAAAGAACATAAACATAGTATTTTATGGTAATAAAGCAAACCTTATATGGGACATAGTTACCATGCCAAGCAACCACATTGAATGGAGAAAAATCTTGTTTAGCAGTAAACAGCTCACCACCAAACTTTTGTATGATAATATACCCGGGTCGGGAACCTTCCTCGTACCAGGCTGCTGGAGCGTGAAAATCCCTAGGAGCAGCCAGGCCATTGGCTCCTACAATCAAATGAAACATTTTACTCAGAATATGATTCAGAGTACTCCATAAACTTGTATGTGTTACATCTGATATAAGGAAGATAAATTAAAGACCCGAAAAGGTACCTATTGGGCCAAGATCGGGAATTTGAAAATGAGTGCCAAATATCTCAGCAACATACCCACGAGAAGGTCCATCTGGAAGCTTAACATCAAAGCGGAAACCTTGAGGTACAATGGCGATCTCACCAGGAGAAACTTGTAATCTTCCACATTCAGTAGTGATCCACAGTCCTATTCAACAACTCAAGACTCTCAAGTACAATTCTATAACAAGATTCAATTTTTAGGAGCAGATTTTGGCACTCACTTCCTTTCTGAGGGACTATCAAGAAGTCACCATCTGCATTGCAAAAAGCAGAATCGTCCATTGATTTGTTGGCGGCGTACCTACATAAAAAGAAATTCTGGTTCTGCTTATGAAAGAGCGCATATACAGAAGCAACTAATTCATGACAATTGGGTATCGAGTCATTACATGTGAATAGCATAGCCATGGCGAAGGGATGAACTGCCAGCCCCACACATTGTGAACAGACCATCGATGAAATCAGTTGGTGAATCAGGAATGTCTACTGGCTTCCACCGCAGCTGAGTCGGAGTAGCAGAAGTGGTGGATCGGTCAAATTCACCAACAAGCTTCCCATGAGCAGGGCTACGAGGTTTGAATGGCTCATGTGTAACAGATGGTTTGATTCTATATAGCCAACTGTACAAGAAAATGAAATGTTTAATTATTCTTTGTAATTCTCAGTATTTTAATTAATTAAATACATTTGTCAATTTGTTATTTACGGACTAACTCGTCTAACAGTTAAGATATCTGAATTAAATGTGAAGCGTGATAATGCATTTCATCAAGCAATTTAACAAAGAGGCTGCTGGTTTGATGAGCTAGAAGAAACCTGGCTAGCAAATTAACAACTTAAAACAGCTATTGAGTCACAATCCAGCGTCAATAAGATTCATATGATAAGCTACATGAAGAACAATCCTCCCTATTACCCAATAGCTTTTTTCCAGAAGATGACCTTGAACATAAAAATTTGAGCTTTCTACAACTTCATGAGTGCTAATTTCCCCCCAAGCTAAGCATTCAATTAATATAAAAAGAATTGATATCCAAGAAACATCTTCACTAATAAACGTTAAGAAGGTCTCCATCTAAGCTGAAAGGAAAGACGATTTGGTGAGATACAATGTTACATACACAATACCAAATGAGACAATAGAGTCAACTAAATCAGTTCTGTAGTTTATCTGAACTTAAGAACTATCAATTATACATTCTGAATCACAACAAATGTTAAGTGTTAGCTTATTGAAAACCCAAGTTGATAAGTAAAGATACAATATTTTTTATGAACAGGAAAACATATGCTTATCTTCTACATGTGAGACTCTAATACCCATAACTACTCGAACTCAACTCCTTGGACTATAAAGTACATGGACAATGAAAATGGTAGAGAACATAGGATCAAGCACTGAAATCAAGTCAATTAATCAAAGCAAAGAAAACCCAATTCGAAAATGAAACTAGAAGCAGCAAAATCATCACATATATACAACCATGACCCAATTCCACTCATAGACGCATTTTCACAAACAGTTGGCATGCAAGTACAGCTACACACCAACCTGCAGAGGTTGAGGGCGCGAGGGGAGGTGAAGGAGGAGCCGGAGATCTGCTCGGCGTAGAGGCCGAAGGGGCAGAGAAGAGGGCTGTTCTGTCCCCGAGGAAGAGCACCGGCGATAGCCTCCGACGAGAAGTGGTTGCCGAACCCTGATTGGTACTCCAAGTCTGCCGGAAAATCTGATCCGTCGATCTTCGCCTCCATCTCCTGTGAAGTGATTGCGTGTTGGGATCATCTGGGTTGGCTGATTTATAAATGGCCGGGACCGGCGGAGAGCTGACGTGTCTCTCCCGGATCAGTTTGAGGTGACGTACGTTTGTTGCTCGCTGCCAACAAATGATTCGGACATTTCATTATGACCCAACCTACGAGCTACGACAACAAGTTGGTTCGTCTCTTATCTCTTTTCTTTAAATATGTCTTAAATTAAAAGTGGGTTTTTATGAATGTCGTGTAAAGTTTTTTTTTCGTTTATTTATCTAACCATATGGCTCATATTACGAAATGGGCCTCCATAACGAATATCTTTATTTTTAGGGCTCTATTTTTGTTTGAACTAAAGCTTTATTAGCAATAAACACCTTATACATCATAAAGCGGTAGCATTACATCCACCCATCGTTTTTGGGACTCTCAAAGACGATCAATGTGATGATCACTCTTAACTTTTGGGTTTGAGATCCCTGACTTTAATACAGATTCTATAAACGAAATTGCGACATAACGCCTAAACATCTATCCAAACAACATAATACAGTCTAAAAATTCTGAATATTCTAGATGGTACCCAAATGCTCCGGTGGGCCCTGATTGCGAACTAGTTTCGGACCGAGAACTATGATGGGGGCAGATTGAGTGCTATTAAGATTTAGACTTTAACCACCAATAAATGACTGGAACGGTTGTTCGGGTAGGAGTTGTAAAGACCGCCCCGGTTTAAAAAGAATTAATTATTTAAAAGTGTTCGTTGGAACGTCGTGGTTCGAAAACGGACTGGAAGTTAGAACGAATGCAAAAGAAAAAGAAAGTAAAAAAAAAGAGCAGTTGGGCTGGACTGGGCTGGACTGGGCCGGTCAGAGGACCGGGCCCAGCTCGCTGGCACGGGCCAGGCCCAAAGCCACGCGAGCCCAACCCTAAACCCAACCCTATTCTTCGTCTTCTTCTTCCTCACGTCGCGCGCTTCCCGAGACAAAAACGCAGCACCTCTCTTCCTCGCTCTCTCTCCCTCTTTCCTCTCCGACCACGCCTTCGCCACCTTCGTCTCCGTACGAATCGCACGACGCCGGCGACAGAGCTGCGCGGAGAACTTGCGCTCTGGGTTCGTCTTCCCGAGCTTGAAACGACGCCGGTGACGGAGAAACAGCACAAGTTCGAGTTGTTCCTCATCACGTTCTTCTTCCCCGACCTTGCCGCGCCTGAAAATCGTCGGGCCGGACTCGATTTGGGCGAGTTAGACCGGAACGACGTCGGCGAGAGCCTCTCCTCTCGCCAGATCTGAGACACGAGGAGTTGGGTCGCGCTACAGCCGCCACCGTCCATGCCACCACCACGCCATGATCCTGACGCCCTTCTCCGCCCTCGTTTCCCCTCCTCCGAGCTCGCCTGACGCCATCACCGGCGGCGGAGCAAACCCTAGCATAGCCGGAGTCGCCTCCAGCTCGGACTCGAGCCAGAACGGCTTGGGTCAGGATGGTTGGGCCAGGAGATGGGCCTTGGAGCCGGGACGGGCTTTGGGCCGGATTACCTTGGGCCAGGACACGGGTCCTGAATCAGGACATGCCGTGGGCCAAGCCCAGATCTAAGGTCCGGGTTTTGGACTCGGGTCTGGACTCGGGTCTGTACCGGGTCTGGACTCGGGTCTGGGTCGGGTTTGGAGCCAGGTCCGGGTCTGTTCTGGGTCGGGTCGGGTCTGGTTTCTGGACCGAGTCGAATCCGGGTCTGGTTCTCGGATCCGGGTCGGGCAGTCTAATAATTTAATTAATTAATTTAAATAAATTAAATTGGAGCACTTATTGGACTAAATGGACAAATCAGAGGACTTTTGGACTATATCGGAACTGATTGGAAATTTTTACCTGTTAAACCCAGACTTGGACTTCGCCCGAGAAGACCGGAGGTAGGCCCGGACGTCAGTAGATAGGAGATGTAGCTGTTGTGTTCCTCTTGAGGTAGGGAAAGTAGCGAATACCGCTTTAATTACGGAAAGTTACTAGCATGCATGATTAGGGAATAATAATAACCGGAAAGGTCCTAGTTGGCATATATGATATGATTCACTAATAGCCGCTTTCGATTATTAAATAACCGGACGAGTCTTAGTAACATGTAGGATGTGATTCACTAGATTACCTGCTTTCAATACTTGGGAAATTGTCGTGCTGGTAGAATGGCCATGTCGAGCCTTAGGGTTGTGTGCTGATTGAGATGCATGATGCGTGTATAAGCGTTGTGTGAGAGTCTAAATAAGATTATACTCGGTGTGGCATGTTGTGACTTGTGTGGGCAAGTGTGTCGTGGTTGATATGACGTGAACCCTTGGTTGTGTTATGATCGGGTGAGTGATAGACCGACTGTGTGTTATGCTGACTTGACTCGGTTGGTATACCGTGGTTGAACTATGGTTTGTGACTCGTGTTATTTCCCTTGATGCTCTATGTTCCAAGAGGATGTGTGTCCGGAATGATACCTACACTGAGAGAGTATGTCGGTGTAGAGTATTGAGGACGAGGACGGTGTGACCGTTATCCCGATTCTCTGTGACGGGAGGACTTACGACCGAGGTATGCGTCGGTCTGTTGTACGTGAGGCCCTGATTCTACGTGACACGAAGACGTCCGACTGAGGGATTTCCGGACTGGGATGTTACCCCGATTCTACGTGACGGGAAGATGTCGGAACCGAGGCTTAGTGTTCCGGTACGACACAAATGGAACGGGCTGTGATAGCTGGAGATGTTGGAAATGGTTGTACTAAGTTATGTGTGGTTCTGTTGTGTGTGTTGTGCGTGCTGATTGGCTTTGTGCGTTGTTTTAAGTGTGATTATGGTCTTGTGAGAGTGTTTGGTGACTCGAGGTGCTGTTATACCTGATTTCTGTGTTGTCGTGCGAGTTCACACGTGTGACCGGTTGAGAGATAACCGTGGGCGTTGTCCATTGAGAATTGTTAGGTGATGAGTGTCAAGAGCAAAGTTGAGAAGAGTGTATGTGTTCGGTTCATCGTGAGTTTGATTTACGGGTTGTGCCTGAGTGAAGGTCAAGCGTTGTCTTGGAGTAATTGTTTAATTTGACTTTTATTTTTTATGCTTACTAGTATGCCCTAATTGGATGGTTACTCGTGGTATTGAACTGATGTTCATAACCTTAAATACTTTTCCTACTGAGCGAAAGCTCACCCCCTTACTCTGTTGTGTTTCAGGTCTTGAGCGGGATTTGTACTAGCTGGATGATCGATGCTTGGGAGTTAACGAGGGTCCTAGGCTAGCTTGTCTAGAAACGTACTGTGATTTTGAATTAAACTTTAACTCTGGATTTATGAGTTGTTGAATCTTTTGTCAGATTGTGCTCACAATTTATTATTATTTTAAACCTTATTTCATTTAAAATTGTGTTATTTATTATCGTTTTAAGTTCACGTCTCGAGTCCGGTCAAAACCGGATTTGGGGCGTGACAATTTGGTATCAGAGCCTGGTTTCATTTTGAAATGGTTTTTCAAAACCTTGGACCGTACGTCAACTAGATGGGTAGAGTTGGGTCGTTAGGTTGCTGTGTGTCGGTTACGCAAGTCGGAGATGTCATAGGTGGAGAAACGAGACGGAAAGAGTCTCGGGTTGGCGGTTGTCCGGCCTTAGAGCCGTGGACTTTTGGTGAACCGGTGTGGTCGAGGTCATGATTTGACTTAACCGTTGGTCCAAGAGTGGACTTAGTCGGGCAGTAAGAGTGAAATTACCGAGACCCGAAGTGTGTTGTGTTGGAGTTGAGTGATGTGTGCAAGTGGTAATTGGTTGTCCCGCATAAGCGGATGGTTGACTTAATTTACGAACGGGTTATGCCCGATTTTCTGCAGAAACTGAAGTGTATGTACCATCACGATTCAGCTACAAGGGCCATTGTAGCTGGACGTGAATGGGGGGATACCAAGTGGTTACAACGTAATTCGGGGACGCCTGAACCGGGTTGTAACGACGCGGTGTCAACTTGAACGTTATGTTAGAAAGAGGACGTGTTAAGAAATTGAAACTAAGTATATGCTGTAAATTGTGAATTTTCTTTGGAGTATAAGTGGTAGTCTGCGTGACTTAAGTGTGAAATTGTTGTGAAAGTGAAACTATGTGTAACCCCGCTGTGTGTATATATGATTTGTGCGACGCACTAGTGTGCTGACTTCTCTGCTGTGTGCTATTGGGTGACTATTATTATATTAAGTATATTATTACTATGAGTGGTACTGTGTGTGGCGTTAGTTATTATTATTTTAAACCTTATTTCATTTAAAATTGTGTTATTTATTATTGTTTTAAGTTCACGTCTCGAGTCTGGTCAAAACCGGATTTGGGGCGTGACATGAGTACTACACGGTCGATCCGTATTATCGACGATGGGGTGAAAACCACCGATAAAAAGAGCCGACCGAACATGCCAACGAAGGTAGCAACCACCACTGTCGAGAATCCACCAAAAATGGACATCTAAGCCCTTAATGGCGAGATACCGACAAGGGGAACCTACAAAAATAGAAAGTACAAATACAAGGTAAAACAGGAAAAAAAACACTGTAACACTCCGACCGGATGTCTGCCGACGTAGATCTGACCGGAGATCGCCTTGACTGGAAGCCGAACACGTTGGAGCTGAAGCAAAGGGCCACTGCGACGGAGCTCACCGGCGCGAGGGAAGGGAGGCCCGCGACCGGAAAGAGGGAGAACTATCGCCACTGTGGCCGGAGGGTTTTGGCGGCTAGAATCCGACGGTAGGAGCTCCGGTATGGCGCCGGGAAATGTAGATCGACGGTCGGAGACAAAGCCAGATCTGTGGTCGGCTGGGGAGGGACGACTGGACCAGATCTGAGGGAGGCTGATGTCCCAGGCGAGGGGATCGACGCCGGACGTGCTTGGGGACGCACGAGTGGGACTGCTCCCCGACGACGCTTCACCGACATGGCAGAACAGGCCGACAAGGATGGTTACGACTTGAGGAAGATGAAAAAAAGTGTATCCGAACCATAGAGGTGTCGGGTCCAAGAAGAGGGTGAAGAGGAAAGTCTGCCAGCAGCCCTCATGGTCGAGGCCACGATGACCGCCGACGATGACGGCGATAGACAGTGCTAGGTTTTGCAAAACTTTTAGAGAGAAAACGAAAGACACTGTTAGTTTTTTTTAAAGGGTCTCTATTTTGACCAGAGGGTTAAATGATCAATTTTAGGGATAGCTCTATTGAATCCCCGTATTCTATGTGATTTTATCACTTTTTTCTTCTTCTTTTATTCATATATTATGTCATATAAAGGTGGTTTCATCATTGAAAATTTACATTACACTAAATTTGTGTTGATTAGTTAACTCTATGAGGTAGAGGAGAAATCTAATAGAAACTTCTCTTATCCTAAAAACTGTGTGAACCAATCCTAACCACACAACCTTTAGATCCAACATTCATCATATTGCCACATCATCACCCTAATTCCACCAAAACTCACGCCACTTTCATCATCTCTCACACAAGCAAGGGCATAATTGTAATAGCATGGTGCCATGTGGACAAGTGTCCATTTTTTTCTTAACCAATTCACTAATTAATGTTTCCCGATTCGTTTGAACTCCGATTAGCTTCAAACTTGCGCCAATATTTTTCTTTTTCCAAGGGCTTTAAATCAAGATCAGTCATGAATATATTTTGAAGCACAAAAATAAAAAGTTATATTTGGGTGATAAAAACAATGTTGAGTGTTGATAAATCTTCATTAATAAATTTTTTATATCAGAGTATCAAACTAGTGCTAAATGTTGATACAAAAAAACATGTAATGGGGTGATAAAAAATAGATAATGAGGTAATAAAAATCATGTTCAATTAAAAATAAGGGTGATAAACTAGAGTTTAGTGTTGATAAAAAAAAACATGTGATGGGATGATAAAAATACATGTAATTTAATGATAAACATAGTGTTTAGTGTTGATACAACTCGTGCTTAGTGTTCATAAAAAAACATGTGTTGATGTGATAAAAATCATGTTCGATTTTGGAAAATGAGGTTATAAAACTAGTGTTCAGTGTTGATAAACCCAGTGTATAACGTTGATAAAAATTACTCAAACTTAACTTTTTTTTAAAATCAGCCCCGAAATAAGGGTGATAACCTAGAGTTTAGTGTTGATAAAAAAACATGTGATGGGATGATAAAAAACACATGTAATTTAGTGATAAACATAGTGTTTAGTGTTGATAAAACTAGTGCTTAGTGTTCATAAAAAAAACATGTGATGATGTGATAAAAATCATGTCCGATTTTAGAAAATGAGGTGATAAAACTAGTGTTCAATGTTGATAAACCCAGTGTATAGTGTTGATAAATCCAGTGTATAGTGTTGATAAAAATTACCCAGACTTAACTTTTTTTTAAAAATCAGCCCCGAAATAATTTTTTTTCGTGCTTCAAAATATATTCATGACTGATTTTGATAGAAAGCCCTTGAAAAAACAAAACTAATGGCGCATGTTTGAAGCCAATCGGAGTTCAAACGAAGCTGAAAAAATTAAATTAGTGAATTGGTAAAAAAAATAATATGATGGTTTTACTAAAAAGCCCTTACCACTTACTAAAAAGTGCTGTTTTTTGTAGTCAACAAGTCAACAAATCAATTGTATCTCATCCATCCATTCTTAAAATGAATGACTTAGATTGGTTCACATGACGGTTGGACCGGGCCTGGTAGCTGAGGGAAAATGGGTATGGACTGGGTCAAGGGAGAAGGTCGGGCCATGGGCCTCTGGTTGGACTGACAATGAGGCAGACTCGGGCGGGCTGGATTTGGGCCTAAATGGGGGACGAGCTGGAGCCCGTACCGGGGCGGATCTAGATGGGGGCAGTCGGAGGCTAAGATCGGGATGGGTCACGTTTTTTGGCTGGGTCGTGGTTTGGACCGGAGTTGGGACTTGCAGCCCGAGTAGGTACTGGAGTGGGCAATTGCTTTTGGGGCTGGGTCGGGCCAGATTAATGCTCAGATGGTGCATCATTTATAGCGGTGGGGGGCTCTAAGCACCCTCACCTCGCGGAATGAGTCCGAAGAGGTCCAGAGGGGGGTCGGTCAGCTGTACCGCCCCTCTGGACATAAGGTGGCAGCGGTTCCACCAAAAATCGAAAAGGTGCTTCCCTACCAGCTCGTAGGTCAGCAATCCCGCGTTTAGGAGCCCTACCACTATCAGTCAAGGGAGGACAACGCATGCTGACACCCCGGGGGAGTACCCAGTCCACCACAACAAATCTTTGACAATGGTATGCTCGACCCTTGCCCCTATCGTTTGGATTCGTTGTATCGGTGTCATCAGACGCTACCGCAGTATGCTCCTCCAGACAACAACAGAATACCTAAAGCGCTTTTACTCTTATGTTTAATGTCATTTAAATTTTATTGTTCTAGTGTTTTCTTGTCTTGTAAGCACCTTTAATCTATAATATTACCTCGTTTTGATCAAAAAAGAATACCACCTCGGTTTGATGAAGACGAGTATGATGATTTTTAAATCTAATACTAGCAATTTCATTTCAGTAAATCTGAACAATCCTTTCAAATCAGTCATTACATTCAATAAGTGTAATCCTGTAATTTAAGTTTAGTATTTTAACTAATACAATTCAACCAAAAATTAGGTGGTTCTTTAGAACATATTCATTAAATTGGTTTTTAAGAACATATTTAATAAAAGGATTATATATGGGAATCGTGATTTAAGAATCATGTGGTGATTAAACTGAATTGTGATGCATGCCCTTTAAACTGAATTGAGCTGTACAGTAAGGGAATCATATATAGAGATCAAAATTTACAAAGATGTTGAGTGGATGTTGACTGGATAATTAATTATTATTTTTATTGAATTTATTAGATTCATAATTTAAAATAATAAATACTAAATAAAATTGATAAAATTTATTAATAAAAAATTAATTAACTAAAAGGAAAAACTAATTAATAAAAAACCAATTAACTAAAACGAAATTAAACTTGAAATTTTATCACTTTCCAAATATTATATAAAACTGTAATGCTTTTGACAAGACAATCTGTGCATATAAGAATCATCTCATTCGTCGTCTTAGTGGTAAGTCCTTCCGAACATATCTCATATATGCTCAACAAGGTCATCTTAGAGTTGTCGGTGGGTCAGATCATTTGTGACATTAATTCGAACACCCAACCGTTCTCGGTAGGCTAGGGAGGCTCCTTGATGCCACCGTTCAGGTGGTGCCCAATCTAGTATTTCCGGAGGGAGCTCGTAATACAAGACGTCATCTCCTGCTCTGTATCAGCCATGTTCATCCTCAACAATCATGTTGTGTAGAATGATACAAGTGTGCATCATATCAACCAAAGTCGTCCTCTTCCAAACATGAGCGGGCCTAAAAATTACGTGCCACCGTGCATGGAGGACTCCAAAAGCCCGTTAGATATCTTTCTGACAACCTTCTTTAACTTTAGCAAACAATTTGTGTTTGCGAGTATGGGGATGGAGAATCGACTTCACGAACCGACTTCATGATGGGTAAATACCATCAACCAAATAATAAGGTCGGTCATAGCGATGCCTGTTGATCTCATACTCCACGACAAAGTCACGGCCATGAAAAGCGTCATTGAATAAGTGACTGACGTTAAGGATGTTGATGCTATTGTTCGAGGCGACCATCTCGAAAACGAATGTCAAATCTACAAATCACGGGACGCTACAACATCCAACATAACGGTTGGATCCCAGTGGTGGTCTCCCCGACCGTAGGTTCCTTGCAATACGACTGGGCAATTCTTCCACTCCTAATGCATGCAGTCAAGACTCCCAATCATAACAGGGAACCCTCGGTTGTACCCCGATTCGAGTAATCGGGTCAGGTCCTCCGTTGTTGGTTTATGCTGGTATTCCGCCATGAAAACCTCAATAACGACCTTACAAAATGTTTTACACATTGGAGTATGGTACTTACCCTCATACCTAGGGATTCGTCCAATGAATCGATTGAGTACCCATACGTTATCATTCGTATCGCAATGGTGCATTTCTGGTGGTTGATAACGCCATGCGTCCTGCACCGTCCGACTTTCGAACAAAGTAATCGTCATGCTCCGCTACCTTTTCCATCATCTGTTGAAAGAGTGGTCGGAACCCATGGCTTTCGCTTGGGCTTGTAAATTTAGTTGACGTGCAAAATGTAATCACCATGGAAGTTCCAACTGATTATATTCCGTATCAAGCTCAAGTCAATGTCCTCCCAACCTAGGAAGCATAGTTTATTGTGCAGATTGATAATCCCGATCAATTTTTCGTTGTACCCACCTCTCTTGTTGTTCTAGAATCGTATGATCCTAAACCCTCGTCAGTCAATGAACTTGATTTATTTCAAGGGTATGGAGAAAAGGATTTCACCGTGGTAGCAAGCGGAAGGTCGAATAAGAGGTCCAAGGGTTCTAAAAATCATATTTTTATATAATTCAAAAAATCAAATTTATTAATATTTTAAAAAATCGTTTTTTATACACTTGAACAAAAAAATCAGATTTTTTATAATTAATATATTTTAATTGATATATCATATTAATTTTTTTAATTCATTACCTCGATCGATTATTATGGGCGTAGAGATTAGGGTTTCGGTGAGTCTTCGTGCGAATTTGTGTCGACCGTCGTGTTCGGCTGTAGGGGTTGTTGGGGTGATGGCCTCAGTCATGGATGATATGCAATTAAAGCTACAAGGTGTTGTATTGGATAGTGATGGTGAGGGGGCTAGTGTTCCCGAGGAGATTTTGGTTCAGGAAGGTGAGAAGCACCGATTCAGACTAGCAGCAAAGGTATTGTCTGACAAACCTTTGAAGATGTCGGTTTTTTGTGATGTTATGCGCAACATTTGGAATGCACAAGGTATTCCCACACAGATTATCGCACTTGGGATCACCAGGTTCTTTTTTGCAAGTGAGAAAGATAGGATAAGGGTGTTAGAGAGGGAACCATGGACGTTCAACAAGTCATTGGTAGCCTTAACCAAGCATTCAGGGGAAGAAGATGCTAAGAAGTTGTTTTTGATCATACTGCTATATGGATTCAGGCATCGAATTTACCATTCAATGCTTTAACGAAACATGTGGGAGAAATAATTGGAGAACGGTTGGGAGGTTTAGTGGAGGTCGACTACAATGAAGAAGGTAGAGCATGGGAAGATTACCTGAATGTACGAGTTAAATGGCCTATTACTAACCCTCTTCGAAATACCTTAAAACTCTAGCTAGGAGAAAAGGAGCAACCAACATTTGCCAGAATAAGGAACGAACGGTTGCCTGATTTTTGCTATGGTTGTGGGAGATTGAGACATATTGAAAAAGATTGTGAAGATGAGGAAAGAGATCAGAACAAAATGAAAAAACATTAAGGTGTTCACATGCGTGCTGAGACGCCTAAAGAGAGGGGTCAAGATTTTTTTTCAAAGGCCGACAAAATCATGGGACACTCAAAGTAAAAGACGACCTCTAGGTTCTGGTATAATGGGGGAGAACAACAAATTGGCCATGGACAGGAGGTCGATGTCGCCGGTGGAGTCAAGTGTGACCTGGTAATATTGTGGTTAATGATAAACCAAGTGCTGAACGTATTGAACGTAATAAGAGAAAGGAAGGGTTGGAGATAGAAGTCAATGAGCAACCTAGAGAATTAATGGTTATTGATGAGGTTGGGAGACCAGGGGAACATGACAGAATTAGTGAAACTGGGGAGTTGGTAACCAAAGTGAACAGTTCGGGTACAATGAAGGTGTTGGATCAAGTAGGAGCAAAGGGCTTATGCACAATGTCGGTTATGAACAAATGGAAAATGAGGGACAAAGAACTAAGAGCTAATGGTGATCAAGAAGGTTTGGATCCGTTGAATGTGTTGGGTATCGAGGTAGGGTTGGAGATGAACCAACTCACAGCGGAAAATCAATGAAAACCAAGAGACGATTAAAACCATGAAACAACTAACAAAGAATGGATTCACAAGAGAAAAATTCAGCATTATTTCTTACCAAAACAAGAACACCGGGTAACGAATGATTGACTTGAGTCTCCAAGACTCCTACGTATCCACATGGGAATCAAAGCCACGCAGTTCTTCTCTTTGAGGACTCAAGAACGCAAAAATGGAGGTGGAAACAACCATTGGCTGAAATTGTGGGGAAAGGGGAGAGAAAATGTTTTTCCTATTCTTGTCTTGTGTTTGTTATGTTGAAAAAAGATGACTTAAACATAATAAACCCCATACTTGTCCAACTAAAGGCATGGGACAAGCATAGTGACAAGTAAGGTGTAAATAGGACAAAGTATGACTAGACAAGATGGGGTTAGGTGGTGAATCACCAACACCTTAATCCTTGTCATGCTTACTTAGTACTAATTAATCAAGACTTGATTAATTAGTTCCATGGGCCTTGGTTGCATGGTGCTTTCATGTGCCTCTTGGAACATGGCCCGTGGCCATTTCCAACGAGGTCCTGTGGTTCGCTCATCGCCTCCAAGCCTTCTATACCGGAAATGTCCAACATTATCCAACGCGATCAATCCCAAGACTCCAAGCCTTGTCTCGATCCGTAAAGTCCTATTCACTTACGGGCACATGACCCAAACCCCAATTTTGTTCATGTCCCGAGACAACTCCTTTTTGGCCATTTTCCATAAATGTGTCAATGAGTTTCACCCTCTGGTGTGACCCTTAGGTTTATGCATGTCAATAGATCAACGTAAATCCCATTTTACTTGATCCATTTAAGTGGCAACTAACGAGACCTTAGTATTTCCTGACACTGCATAACGAATCGACACTATCGATTCTAACCTTTCCGTCGTCCCTGTCATTATCCTTTTATCTCCGATATCCTGATTGAGATAAGGCATAGAGCCGTCATCTTTATTATTCTCAATCACTATTCCTTGATATGTGAGATGACTGAATATATGATACATAGTTTCATGTGCATGGCCATGCTATTCTTTCAGTCACTCTCGATCAAGCGGCCGAGAACCGATATCTTTCATATACCGTAGTACGAGGGATAAATCTCTTAGCCGTCTTTCGTGTCACTCATGCAATCCGTCCCCAAGCTAATCTTGGCCGTTATAGAAGCCCTGTTACGGACAACATTAGGCTCATGTCAAACTTAGTTGTTTACTGCATAGCGATCACAAAGACTCATTGGTCTAAGGATACATGACAAGCTACGACAATGAATATGTTCATGACTTGATCTATGGCACATATTCATGTCGGGTCGTCCAATATCATGTCCCACATGATATCTATGATCAGACTCTGGAATCCCATTCCAATGACTTTAAGAACGTAATTCATAAAGAGCCATCTTTCATACTAGTAGCTTCTAGTGAAGCTTTGTTGACTAGGGACCCATCGAGTGTGATCCATCTCGATCTATGGTTCTATTCTCATGGTGGGCATAGATCAGAACACACATCGGTATATTACTCCAACACATAAGTAATATAAAGTCGTTTTACTTGTATTGCTAACGATGATATATACATTTGGACATTTAGGATTGAACTATGGGGACTAAGACTAACATAACTTGTCCCTTGGAAAAAGGAAATGTGGAGGAGAGGCAGAAACTGAGGAAGTTCTGAAGTCTGGAGAAGTGTCTTGTAACAACCTCCCCCGGTCGAACCGGCGATTTCAGGCAAGAGTTGACTTTTGGCCGGAAAAGTCAACCGAAGACTCCGAGAGTCCTTCGGGACCTTTCCGGGGCCCAAAAAGCTTAGCCGTCGTTACGGTTAGCTTAATTGGGCCGTTTCCTTTCAAATGACTGTAATTGTGGGAAAGTCAACATTTGGTCAAATGAATACTTTTTATCGACTAAAACAAGTTAAATTGGATTTGCTGGATTTTTTCGAAGAGCTAAGTGGTCCCCACTAGGACACTTGTCCTTAGTGGCTTGGAGGAGAAGAAATGGGTCTCTAAAGACCCATTTGCCCTCTTAAATGCCAAACTAGAAGAAGGATGACTAAAGGGCATTATACGCTTTTCTCTCTTAGGTTTAAGACCCATTTTTGGGTCACTTTTCAGCATTTTTGGTGGTGTGGCCGACTTCTACAAGAGAGAGAGAGAGCAAGGAGAGTCTCCATTGAAGCTTGGAGAAGAAGCAAGTGAAAGGGAGGAGCTTTTTGGGTGATTTCTTCTCAAATCTTCACCAAAACCTTCCATTCTTCATCATCTCATCATCCTAAAGACCTTGGACCCGAGCTTGACGGAGGAGGAGGACTTGGGACCGCGTGAGAGGGCGATGAGGAAGCTATCCAGAACGTCCGCAGCTTGGATTAGTTTGTTTTCGAGGTAGGGAAGAGTAGTAAACTTCACTTTTACTTTAAATAATATTTTTTTTGATAAGCTAAAGAATTTTATTAAGCGTATGTTCTATAAGGAAATAAAACATAGCAAGGAAAATGATCCAAAAAAGGATCTTTTCCGTCAACCAATACAACTCCAAAGAGCAAAAAACCAGAACAAGAAACAAGACGTAAATCTTGCCTATCTCTTATTCGGGTGCAAACAAGAAAACCGGTTAGATACCGGAATTGGGGATCGGGCTTGGTCAGAAAACGGTTCCGCAAACTCTCTGTCCTTATCGGAATCGAGAGCTAAAGAACACAAATCGACAGCTTTTCTGCCAACTTTCGAGGTGTAACTCCAGTTACCCGAGCTATCCTTTTTGGCTACATCCACCAAAAAACGTCCCAATTTATCCCCTTTATCAGCAGAAGTTCTGGATCTTGTCTGATACACTACCACTGGTTGTGCAATCACCTTCACCTGACCCTTCTTAGGACGACCCCGTCTTTTTGGCTCAGCCCCCAAGATCGGTTTTTGCAGGGCTTCCTTCCATGGGCTGCCTTGCAAACCAGGCCCCAAATTCAGTGTCGCGTCCCGCAACTGAGTATCTCGAGTGCCCAAATTTGAGGGGTCTAAATCCTTCTCCATTCGCTTAAAAATGGACACTAAACTCGGTTCATCTCGGGTCAAAAGAGGGGCCTTACCATCAGACCCACACTTTAACCCAAAACCACCCTTAACTTGGCCCAAATCAGCATCCGGCCCAACTTCACTCCCATCTTCGCGCCCAACAACGCAGAGAGGAGATAGAATCAGAGACGAAGTCACACCCTCTTTTCTCGGCGCGATCTGAGCAGGATCACACGAATTTCCAAAAATTGAATCCGGAATTTCGCGATCAGGTTTCCCTGAGATCACGGGAGTACCTTCGATAGCAGAATACGGAGAAGGACGTTGAAGCTCGCCGGACTCCAGAGCAGGCGTCACCGATACAGTCGCTGGAGACGGTGTGCGCAGGTGGGGCTTGGCTGCTCCTCTAGGGCGTTCCACACCCTCTCCGTCTGGCCGAGCGAGGTCACCGGAGTTCTGCACCAGGTCGTCACGTAAAACAGAGCAGGTGCTCTGTTTTTCGATTCCGACTGATTCAGTCGCCGGTGCAGCCAAACGTCGCCTGGAAAATGCCACAAACAGCACATGCCCCCTCACCTGTGACCCGTTTAAAGTCTCAAGCGCCTGAAACGCAGCCATGGACGTCGTAAAGCGGACGAACCCAAAGAACCGGCCCGTCCTGTTCACTCTCCTCAGCAGTGACAAAGAAGCTATGTCGCCAAACTGAGAGAACAAATCTCGAAACCAGTCTTCCGATGAAGGGAACGGTAGATTCCGAACATAGAGCTCGTTTTCACTCACCTCGTACCGTATCGGGCGTCGTCGACGGCGAACCACTGCTCCAGCTGTGCCAACTGCATCTGACTCCCCTTCCTTTGAACTAGTCGGAGCAACCTCACCTGGATTCAGATCTTGTCTCCCCGTCCTCGTTGCAGAAACCGGTTGGGACTGCGACCCTCGGCCACGCATCGCCGGCTGCACATCACTTTCGGTGGCCAGGCCAACCCTAGGACACTTCTTTGTCGGGGCAACATGACGCTTCTTTGCCGGGTGAAACTGAAGCTCCTTGTACAGCGACACCAAGGTTGAGCAAAAAACAACAAAGTCGTCCAGATTGCCGGAAAAAGAACTCTGGCCAGACTGACTACGATTTGCTCTATGGTGCTTCATTTGGTAAGCCTTGTTTGGATAATTTATTGTTTCTTTCGTTGAACAAATTATACTTTAAATAATGTTAATAGTATGCCTATAGGATAATAATAACCGGAAAGGTCCTAGTTCGCATATAGGATGTGATTCACTAGAATAACCGCTTTCAATTACAATAATAACCGGACGAGTCTTAGTTTGCATATAGGATGTGATTCACTAGATTAATCGCTTTCAATTATGGGAAACTGTCGTGCTGGTAGAATGGCCTTGTCGAGCCTTAGGATTGCGTGTTGGATGTGCTTGGTGATGGTTGTTCGTCCTTGATATCGATGCATGTTCCATCCTTAGGTTAAGATAAGAGTCTTATAAAACTATATGAATTATGATGAGCTTGATATGAATGATTGCTTGGTGAATGTATGGTTGAATGGTTACTTGGTGACATGATTGTTGAGTGATTGTGTTGAATGAATGTATGGTTGTGCCTTGTGATATGATCGGGTGAGTGATAGACCGATGGGACGTGTTGGTAAGTCATGTTGGTAAGCTTGGTTGGTAACATGAGTTGTTGTATTGTGATTGGTTGGTATTGTGAGTCATTGTTGTCACTTGCCCCAAGGGTGTTTCCGGGAAGATATCCGACCGAGGGGTTATGCCGGTCCGATATGGTTATATTGTTGTTTCACCCCGATGCTACGTGTTCTGGGAAGACCTAGACCGAGGGATATTCCGGTATGGTATATTGTTGTCTTATCCGATGCTACGTGTTCCAGAAAGACTTGTTTCGCCCCGATGCTACGTGTTCCGGGAAGACCTAGGCCGAGGGACATTCCGGTATGGTATATTGTTGTCTTAACCCGATGCTACATGTTCTGGGAAGACTTGTCGTACCCCGATGTGGTGTATTCCGAGAGGATATCTAGTCCGATGTGTGTTCCGGTACGGTATATTGATTGAGTTGTGCGTGATGTTTGAATTGTCTTGAATTACTTGCTTCACCCCGATGATATGTGTTCTTTGGGGACATTTCCGGGAGCCCCGATGATATGTGTACCCTCTGAATCGAGGGGCATTCTGGTATGATGTGTTGGTTGTGTGTGGGGCGGAATCTCGTGGTTTTGATTATCTATATTTCGGTACTTGTGGGTTTCCTTAGTTGACTCTATTGGTGAATAAGCTGTCTCCCCGTTGATCTCCTTTGAGTGACTATTTTATTAAGCCTTGCAATTCTTGTTGATCTCTAATTATGGTGTCTTTTGGTTATTCGTACTACTCGGGTTTTGTTGTCAAAGCGGGGGTTCTTTTTACTTTACTACTTTTTCCTACTGAGCATAAGCTCACCCCCTTTCGTGTGTACTGTTTTACAGTTTTCATTGCTGAGTAGGCCTAGAGGACGTCTCAGGGCTCGGGAACTTGTTGAGGGTCCGGGTTGTGTTGTATTAGAGACGTACCCTTTTTCCTTATCAAAATGTGTTTCTATTTTGTTCGGAGTGAGCGGTTGACTCACGTTATATTTATCAGAAATGTTATTTTGGAACTAAAATTATGCGATTTATTTCATTTAATTTCGTCTTATCTTTATTAATTAATTACTTCCTAGTTCACGTCTCGAGTCCGATCAAAACCGGATTTGGGGCGTGACATGTCTCCTGCGACAGGTACAAAATTAGTTCAAATTTTGGCGAGGGCTGCTAAGCAGCCCCGCCAGTCATAATGTTAGCATTTGCGTGGAACTGTCGGAGGCTTAGGAACCCCGTGGGTGACATAGTTCCTTGATGAGCTTATTGCTTAGAAGAAACCCAAAATTGTATTCTTGAGTAAAACGAAGGTGGAGGAGGATATTATTCAAGGAATACGACGTCGTGCAGGTATGGAGGGTGCTTTTGTTGTACATGCGAGAGGGGCTAGTGGTGGGCTAGCGATGTTATGGCGTGATAAGGAAAGAGGGGTGTTGCGTACATTCTCTAGAAGTCATGTGGATCTTACGTATAAAGTGGGTGATAACGTGGGTATACGGGTGACATGCATTTATGGTCAACCAAGACGGGAGATGAGACATTTGAATTGGGAACTGATTCGGACCCTTGCAAGAGACCCGGTTATGCCCTGGTTAATGCTGGGAGACTTTAACAATGTGGTGAGTAATGCGGATGTACGGAGGGGGCATGATTACCCACATGCCTTGATTACAGGATTTTGCCAGGCTTTGGCGGACAATGGCCTGAGAGATGTATTTATTAACCGGGTATAGATACGCGTGGAGAAAGGGAGACACGTGAGTGATTGTATGGAAAGTCAGTTGGACAGAGCAATGATTAACAAGGGATGGGAATCGGCTTCCCCAGACACAAGGTTGGTGCATGATGGTCTTTCTCCATCGGACCATGCATCTATCTTGGTGTTTGCCGAGAAAGAGGAGGTCAGGCAAGGCCCGCGCCAGTTCAGGTTTGAGCAGGGATGGGTGGGAGATGTGGGGTGTGATGAAGTGTTAAAAGAAGCTTGGGGGAGGTTTAAAGATCTGCCGATCCGTGAGAGGGGTCGGAAAGTGGCGGAGGAATTAAAAAAATGGTCCAAATTACATTTTAGAGAACTAGAGAATGAGATGCATAAATGTCAAAGTGAGCTTAATAGTTTACTTGGACCGTGGGATCCGGGTAGAGGAGTTCGGATCCAACGGCTCAGGGGATATTTAAATGCATTGAGGAGAAGGAAAAATATGGCGTGGAGACAGAGGGCGAAGTAGTTCTAGCTGGCTAAAAGGGATGCCAATACTAAGTATTTTCATTCAAAGGCTTCGCGTAGAAGAAGAAGAAATAGAATCAGACAACTAAAGGATAATCAGGGGCAGATGAGTGGGTGGAGGTCTGAAGTCGGTTATTGAGGACTATTTCAATAACCTGTTTCGGAAGGAGGGAGGGACGGAAGACGAAGTGAGTGAATTGGTGCCTCAGACGATCACTCAGGAGGACAATGATCAACTTCTCAGACCAGTCTTGGCAGAGGAGGTCAGGAGAGCAGTTTTTAGTATGAAGGCTCTTAAATCACCACTCCAGATGGTTTTAATCCGGGGTTTTACCAGGCATAATAGGGAACGGTGAGGAAGGAAGTGGTGGATATGGTGAGAGATTTTTCAGAGATGGGAGTCTCCCGGACGAGCTAAATGATACAAATTTGATCCTTATTCCTAAGACAGGAGGCCCAGAGAAAGTTAGTGATTACAGGCCCATTGCTTTGTGCAATGTACTTTACAAAGTAATTACAAAGGTAATGATTAATAGAATGAAAGGTCTGCTAGGTAAAGTTATATCTGAATCGCAGAATGCCTTTTTACAAGGGAGACTTATCATTGACAACATTATAGTGTCAGGAGAGATTTTGCATTGCATTAGAGGACAACGTTCTGGAAGTAATGGACATATGGCTATGAAAGTTGACATGACGAAAGCATATGACAAGGTGGAGTGGTCATACTTGGAGAGAGTCCTGACAAGGATGGGGTTTGCTGCAAAATAGGTTACCTTGATTATGGAGTGTGTCAAAACGGCCAAATTATGGGTATTGGCTGAAGGGAGGAGGGTAGGGCCGTTAAAGGTTGAAAGGGGAATTAGGTAAGGGGACCCCCTATCCCCTTACCTATTTATTATTTGCGCTTAAGGGTTGTTTTGGCTAATAGCTAAGGAAGAACAAGAGGTCCGGTTGAGAGGGTGTAAAGTTGCAAGACGAGCCCATCGGTTACTCATTTATTTTTCGTTGATGGCAATTATTTCTTCTCTAAAGCAACTTTGCAGGAAGCACAAACATGGAAAGCTATTCTAAGGAAGTATGAGGTAGCTTCAGGTCAGATGAGTGAATAAATCCTCAGTCTCATTTAGTCCAAATGTGAATGAGGGCTGCAGGTAGGGTATTATGACCGAGTTGAATATGGGAGAGGTCGGCGACCCAGGGCTCTATTTGGGGTTACCAGCAGTGATTCAGAGAAGTCGATACAGAACGTTCTCCTTTATTAAAGATAAGATAGTGAGCAGATTGCAGAGTTGGGATGAGTTGATGCTGAGTAAAGCGGGAAAGGAAGTGCTACTGAAGGCAATGATTCAGGCTTTACAGGCTTACACTATGGGGGTGTATAAAATCTCGGAGATGATAATAAAGGAAATTGAAGTAGCCATGAACCGGTATTGGTGGTGTCATGATGCACGTACAAGAAAAGGGATTAGATGGAGGAACTGTAGAAGGTTATGTGATCATAAATCAAAGGGTGGAATGAGATTCAAACATCTTTTGGATTTTAATAGAGCATTATTAGGGAAGTAGGGATGGAGATTATTAACTCAACCGGATAGTTTAGTGGCGAGACTTCTCAAAGCGAAATATTATCCGGAGGGGAACTTTTTATCGGCGATGCTTAAGCAAGGGTGTAGTTATTTATGGACAAGTATCTTAGAGGCTCAAGGGTTGGTCAGGGAGGGGGTTAGGAGACGAGTGGGTGATGAGAGGACAATATTGGTGGTCGGTGGGGATAAATGGCTACCCACGGATTCATGACATATCTGGGAGGTGGGGCCCTTGGAGACTAATATGGATGTGAGTGAGCTGATGGAGCCGGAGGTGAGGAAATGGAACATGGAGCTTATTTGTAATTTATTTGATCCGGTTACTGCTTCGAAAATAGTGGCCATTCCGTTGGATATACGAGGGGGTGATGACGGTTGGTATTGGTGGGGTCTCGGTATGGGCATTATAGAGTCAAAGAAGCATATAAAATTCTCCAACGTTCAGTAGGGAGATAGACACTGGCAGAGGCGGACGGGTTCTGGAGGCGTCTTTGGAGGTTGAAGGTTCATGCGAAGGTAATTCATCTAGCCTGGAGAACAATCTCAAGGACTCTACCTGTAAATGAGAACTTGAGAAGGAGATTTGTACCAGTTCCAGGAGGTTCTGGAAGGTGTGGCAGGCTTGAAACTGAGGCTCATGTTTTTTCTGGAATGCCCTGACACGCGCGATATCTGGGAGAGGTTGGGGTTAGCTCTGAGGGAAGGTATGCAATCGGGGGAATGGTTACAAGTGGGGTGGGATAAGGGGACAAAAGGTTTATTAGAGATGATGGTTATGGTATGGTGGGAAATGTGGAGGGCGAGGAACCAGAATGTATGCAACCAGGTGTAGGGCAGGGTGTGGAGGAGGGCAAAGGAGCACCTGCACGAATGGGAGGAGGCTCAGACTAAGGAGGTAGGGGGTACATGTATAGGGGTGGTTGGAGGACAAGGGTGTGACCGGAGGTGGCGTAAGCTAGTGCAAGGGGAGGTTAAAATAAATACGGATGGAACAGTACCAGCAAACGGCATAGGTGGAGGAGGGATGGTTTGTAGGGATGATTTGGGAATGACGACTACTGTGAAGTGCTTTGTTATGCCGGGCTTGTAGGACCCTGAGATGATTGAGCTATTAACTTTATCGGAAGCACTGACTTGAATATATGAAGCAGGGTGACCTAAAGGAGGGGTGGAATCAGACTATCTAGGGGTGGTTCAGCCAGCCAATGGCCAGGAAGTGATGATTTCGCCTTTCAATGCAATGGTGCCAGATTGTAGGGAGAAACTAAAGGCCTTACCAGGTTTTTCCTTGTGTTTTGTACGTAGAGAAGCGAATTCAGTAGCACATATCTTAGCTAGAGATGCGGCTATTTGGGATGTGATTGATTGGTTTGTAACTCCTATACCGAGGAATCTTCTTGTAGCTATAAACGGCGATGTAGCTGATTAATGAAATACCCATATTTTACCTCAAAAAAAAAGTTTTCAGAAAAATACCTGCTAATTTTTATAAATCAATTATTAAAAAAAAATTTAGAATCCAACCATTTTCGTCATATACATAACCATTTTCGTCGGAATCCAACCACCGTGACTCAACCTCCACCAGACCATAAATTTTTCGGCAAGGCAAGAGGCTGGCTCCGGCTGGAGAATTGTAGATCTCCGAGGACAACTTGTTCCCAACTCTTGCAACAAATCTACAAATCTGCCTTGTCCCAACTGCTCCCAATACCGGCGAGGCGAGAGGGAGACAACGCCCCTTTGTGGATCTGTTACCATTCCACTACTGCTCCTCCTTTTCTCGTTAAAGTTCCATTCTCGTCTCCACCCACTCAACCCAAACCAAAATCATTGCAATTAACTCAAAGAAAATGAGTTAAATTGAAACGAGGAGTTGGGGCAGATTTGGATTGAAGAACATGTTGTGATTTTGTAGAGGTTGTGATGGTGTGAAGGAGGCGGTTGAGTGTTAGTAGAGAGAGTTTCAATATGGTTAAAGGTTAAATGTGCTTTTATATAAGTGTGTTTTGGTCATTTAAAAAAACAAAGTCATGTGCGAAGCACATGACTATTTTCCATTCAAAACTAACATAAAATTAACGGATGAGTATGAAAGTATTGGTAAATGTTTGGTTTAAGTATGATACTGTAATTCTTTTTTCTCAGTGTATCATTATGAAAGCAAATGTTTGATAAGATGTTATATTGAAATTTCCCCAAAACAAAATCTATGAGAATGAAACGGTTTTACGAGAACATAACATAATTAATGAGAAAAGTGGACAAAAACTGGATTCGCTTTAGGCATGAATGAAACACATAGTAATTACAAATAGAGTTAAGCCGAAATAAGAAGCCCATGAAAAGTCCAATGAGCCCGGTGAAATCGATTAAAAACCATCACCGACAACGATTTTAACTGTCGATTTTCGAAACTTATTCCGGTTTTGACGCCGACACTTATTAGGCATTCTGGATCAACCAGAGGTATCGGTTCTGGTGATCAGAAGTGGATCCGAGGCCGATTCCCGACGTATGCCCACCCTTGCAATTAACATTTTTGAACTCGGTACCAACAAAAAGAAATTAATCAATTACCAACAAAGATCTAAACTTGACATAAAGGTGCAATAATTACAAAGATGAAATGAGTGACAAAAAACACACATACACATCCAAGGCTGATTATTTATTTATTATGTACATATAGAAGGAAAGAAAACATAAACTAAAGGAAACAGGAACCTTATTAACTCAGAAACTTCTAAAATCAATGAACAGCTTTTGTCCAAAATCAAGCACAATGAATTTCTTCGCTATCCCATCGCCTCATTGTAATCGTCACCATCAAACCAAAACCAAAATCAATTTAAAAATGAAGAGATTTTCTATTAATTTAGTATTGTGATTCAATTTTCCAAGTTTCTTTTACTCTTACTCATCAAATGTTCAAATATTTCAGTACATTACGCAATGAAATGTTTATAGTCAACTTATACATCTATTATTTTTAAGATAAAAAGGACAATTTTTATTACTTCAAGAAAAAGCTATTATATGTCAGGACCCTTCGCCTCGAATCAGACAAAAAAAGAAGGGATAGGTCCAGTAAGTTCTTACGCTTTCATGTCTATAAACAACTCAGTTCATCCGATTACTACAATGTTGATCCTTTTGACGGACCGAATAATAACTCAACAACAATTAAACGTCTATGACGGTGTTAAACAAAATTTAAAACTGTAATTAAAAGGTACTGAGGAATACTGCTTAAAGTGAGGTTGAAGCGCCGTTTGATCCTTTGATGAGGACTCGTTTCGTCTGAAAATCGAAGCTGTGTTCATCAGTAGTGAAGGAAGGACTGATTTGTATAAAAAATCTCTTCCAGCAATTGTCCCTGAAGTCTTTAGTTGGACTCATTTTTCTTGACGAGACTGTTTTTCAACCCTCGTCTAATCTTTATAGGATTTTCCAGCTAAACTTTTTCTTTTATCCCGGACACCCTTGTTGAAGGTGTCTCTACCCCACTAATTGAAGACTGACACTCTTATTTTTCTTAATTTTGATTTGGATTTCAAGTTTTTAAGTTTTAGAAATATGATTTTTTTCTTCTTTATATACGCTTTAAACGACCTGTCGCTCTAGAAACCCGTATTTGACCGTTACTTAGAAAAGAAAAATAAAAAAAATTGATATCTGTGGCACAGGCAGAGGCAGAGGGGGTGAGAATATCAGTTTTAGTTGCTTTACTCTTATTAGTTTGACCCGGTCTCGGCCACGACGACGACGACGACTCATTTCACCCGTAGCTTCTCTTCTGCTTCTCCAAACCAAAAACATCGACAACACCAAAACCACAAGCTCCGTCGCCGGAGATTTCCTCTCAATTTCGCCGATCCGCTGAATCCAGAGGATTTTATTTTTTCGGGGGCTTGAATTAGGGTTTTAGGACTCGATTGTGATTTGGTGAATCTACTTGTTGAGATGATGGTCTCGAGGGGGCTGTTCGGGTGGTCCCCGCCGCACATACAGCCGCTGACTCCCGTGTCGGAGGTCTCTGAGCCGCCGGAGTCGCCGTCTCCCTACATGGACATGAGCGCGGAGGCTGCGGCGGCGGCGCAGGTCGAGATGGAGGAGGAAATGGACGACCAGGAGGAGATGGAGCCGCCTCCTGAAGCGGTGCCCTTCTCGCGTCTCTTCGCCTGCGCTGACCGGCTCGATTGGGTTCTCATGATCGTCGGATCCCTCGCCGCTGCTGCCCATGGGACTGCTCTCGTCGTCTACTTGCACTACTTCGCCAAGATTGTTCAGGTGCTGAGCTTGGGTCCCAGGAATCAGGATCAGATGTTTCAGAGGTTCACTGAGGTTAGTGGCTCTCAGTACCTTGATTTGAGTTCTGTAGGTGGAACGGAAATAAATTTGAGTTTTTGGGGTTTTTGATTTTGTTGTTGAAGTTTAATTTATACTTGAATCAGCAAAATGCGATTAATCTGTTGAGTTCAGGTGAATTTACAAGCTCAAACTGTACTTCTTATTCAGCTCACTGTAGTTTCTAGCTTATTTGTTCACTGTCTCATGTTTGATTGCTCAATTAGCTGTCGGGTTATACTTATACAGATTTATGCCTTTCAATTTCTTGGTTTCTAGTATTAGAGTAAACTTTGTGTGCTCTGTACAGTTAGTTACAAGTCTTTCAAGGAAGATTTACTGGTTTGATCAGATCAAACCCTGGGGTTTGTATACATGTAATAGCTGACACTCTGGAGTACAATTAGGTGGCTTTTAGGTTATTTGTTGGTAGCAGTTTTATGGTTTTAATTTTAAGAAAACCCATCACTTCTGTCTGTTGATCTCTGACTTAAAGATTAGTGATTTTGTACTTTCGGTTTTAAACATGACGCCACTTCAGTACAGTCGGTCAGGTTTAAATTTCCCAGAAAGGAAAGTTGGACATTTGAATCATCTTATTTTACATTAAATTAGATCTATATTCCATCAGTTGCATGTAAATCAACTGGTGTTGAAACAATGAGGATAAGTTATAGCTTCATCTTGCTCAGCTCCATCACGAGCACCCTAGATTAATTGCAGATATTTTGTCAAGGGCATAAGTATCTTGAACTTAAAAACAGAGTATCATATTCATTTATTTAGCTGCTATTGCTTGTTAGGTTTCATTTATTATGCTAAATTCTCTTATTGTTTCCTTTATTGCAATCAAAATGAAGGGAATATATTACCTTGAAGTTACATTGAGCAGTGGCTTATTTGGTATATTTTGTCCAGAGAGAAGGATGATCTGATTATCTGATATTGCCACATTAATGTTCAAAACACTGCTCAAATAAGTGAAAGTACTAGTCTAGTAAGTTAGTAACAAGTTTGAGTGTGTGCAATTAGACTCCCTTTCCCTTACTCAAAAGGAGAGTAAAATAAGATCATGGGAAGGGGTCATTTCTTTACTGTTCTTTCCTGTTTGGTAGTCTTTTCACTGCAGAAAAGAGGTAATGTGTTCTGTTGAACACATCTCAGGATGATTTGGTACCCTTTTTTACTTTCTGAGATTTTTTTCGGTGAACTTAACAGTTTTTTGGAGGTTCACAAGTAAATTCATATGGGTAAACAGTGGCAGTAAAGTAGAAGTTGAATATGTGAAATTATCATGTTATTCAACTATTTTGTTTTCTATCCACAGCTTGCTTTGACCATTGTATACATTGCTGCTGGTGTTTTTGCTGCGGGTTGGATTGGTAAGTTCAAGTTATTTATTAAAACTAGATGCTGCTTCACTCCTTATTATGCTGTGGGTAATGGTACTTCGTTGCAGTTGATACTAACGTCTTCATTGTAAATTGTAATAGAGGTTTCGTGTTGGATTCTGACGGGAGAACGGCAGACCGCTGTCATCAGATCAAAATATGTCCAAGTATTACTTAATCAGGACATGAGTTTCTTTGATACTTATGGAAATAATGGGGACATTGTAAGCCAAGTATTGAGTGATGTGTTGCTGATTCAGTCTGCTCTTAGTGAAAAAGTATGTCTAAGTCAGAAAATCTGTCCGGTGTGATTGTTTTATCTCATATGCGCCCGTTTCTTTATGGGCCTATGGCGTTTGTCTGATATGTTTATTCTCCATTCATATGCAGGTTGGAAACTATATTCATAATATGGCTACATTTTTTAGTGGTCTTGTTATTGCATTTGTCAATTGTTGGCAGATTGCTCTCATAACATTAGCGACTGGCCCGTTTATAGTTGCTGCAGGAGGAATATCCAATATATTTCTTCACAGGCTTGCGGAGAACATTCAAGATGCATATGCGGAAGCGGCTAGCATTGCTGAACAGGTTTTGTTTCCCACCCTCCTTGATTTACTCAAAATTAACTACCATAGTTGCAGTAAGTATCTTCTTGTCAATGTCATCATAGTGTGTGTGTACGTAAGAACTTTAATGGGAAAAATTTGTTCCTGAGGTATTTTGTTAGATCACGTGACCTGGTTGAAAATGAGGATGGAGTATAAATTTAGACAAGTCTATTAGGTGATGTATTCATTGTTCATCATTATAAAATATAACGCCTTGCTGTAATGTTTGCAGGCAATTTCTTATGTTAGAACCTTCTTGTCAATGTCATCATAGTGTGTGTGTACGTAAGAACTTTAATGGGAAAAATTTGTTCCTGAGGTATTTTGTTAGATCACGTGACCTGGTTGAAAATGAGGATGGAGTATAAATTTAGACAAGTCTATTAGGTGATGGATTCATTGTTCATCATTATAAAATATAACGCCTTGCTGTAATGTTTGCAGGCAATTTCTTATGTTAGAACCTTATATGCATTTACAAATGAAACCTTGGCAAAGTATTCTTATGCAACATCGTTGCAAGCGACTCTGAGATATGGTATACTGATAAGTCTCGTGCAAGGACTTGGACTTGGATTTACTTATGGACTGGCTATATGCTCTTGTGCCTTGCAACTTTGGGTTGGGAGGTTCCTGGTTACACATGGAAGGGCTCATGGTGGTGAAATTGTAACAGCTTTGTTTGCTATAATTTTAAGTGGCCTGTAAGCATGTCATTCCTTACTTTGTCCTTCTTTCTGTTGGTGCTTTGTTCTCTCTATTTATCATGTCTTGCATGTTTCGTAGAGGGCTGAATCAAGCAGCAACAAACTTCTATTCATTTGACCAAGGAAGAATTGCTGCTTATAGACTTTTTGAGATGATAACTCGGTCATCCTCAACTGTTAATCATGATGGAAATACTCTAGTATACATACAAGGGAACATAGAGTTCAGGAATGTGTATTTCAGCTATCTGTCTCGCCCTGAAATTCCAATCTTGAGTGGATTTTATCTTACTGTACCTGCTAAGAAAACTGTGGCACTAGTCGGCAGAAATGGTTCGGGGAAAAGCAGCATTATTCCACTCATGGAGCGATTTTATGATCCTACATTAGGTACTTTAGCCATCCTATTTTTCGTTTGTAGTTCTTGCACATGCTATTCAACTAAAGTTCCCCTGAGAAGTTTAGCAACTTGAAAGCTCCAATGGTTTTTCCGCTTTTGTGGTGCAGGAGAAGTTCTTTTAGATGGGGAGAATATAAAAAACATGAAACTGGAATGGCTAAGAAGCCAAATAGGACTAGTAACCCAGGAGCCTGCTTTGCTAAGTTTGAGTATTAGAGATAACATTGCCTATGGGCGAGATGCTACTCCCGATCAAATTGAAGAAGCTGCTAAAATGGCTCATGCACATACATTTATCAGCTCTCTTGACAAAGGATACGAGACACAGGTAGAACAAAAGAAGCTGAAATGTCAATTTGATTCTATGCATCTATTGGATGTTGCTATGATCATTAGTTGTTCTGTTGGCTATATTTGGAATTATATTTATGAATTTTCAGGTTGGTAGGGCTGGCTTGGCATTAACAGAAGAGCAGAAAATTAAACTTTCTATTGCTAGAGCTGTGCTTCTAAATCCAACAATTCTTCTGCTTGATGAGGTTACTGGAGGGCTCGATTTTGAAGCTGAAAGAGTTGTTCAGGAAGCTTTGGACCTCCTCATGTTGGGCCGTTCAACTATAATCATAGCTCGACGCCTTAGTCTTATAAGGAATGCTGATTATATAGCTGTGATGGAGGAGGGTCAGCTTGTTGAAATGGGTACACATGATGAATTGTTAACCCTGGATGGACTATATGCAGAACTTCTGAAATGTGAAGAAGCAGCCAAACTTCCTAGGAGGTATGTTATTGGGGAAACTTATACTCTTATAAGTTATAAAAGATTGCTCGGCAGCTAACAATTTTAAGCATATTCAGTGTATCATTATCATTATTTCCGCTAGTATTGAACTTTTTTGCTGGAAAATGTTTAATTCATTACTAAGTTACATGTTTGTATTCAGGATGCCAGTTAGAAACTACAAAGAAACTGCAGCTTTTCAAATTGAGAAGGATTCTTCTGCAAGTCACAGTTTTCAAGAGCCATCATCTCCGAAAATGATGAAATCACCTTCTCTTCAGAGAGTCCCTGGCATGCATGGATTTCGATCCGAGAACTCACACGAATCACCGAAAATTCAGAGTCCACCGCCTGAGCAAATGATGGAAAATGGTCATCATACGGAGGGGGGAGACAAGGAACCATCAATCAGAAGGCAGGACAGTTTTGAAATGAAACTACCAGAATTGCCAAAAATTGATGTTATGTCTGCAAATCGTCAAACATCTAATGGTTCAGATCCTGAATCCCCTGTTTCACCCCTTTTGACATCTGATCCAAAGAGTGAACGCTCCCATTCCCAAACTTTTAGTCGCCCCCTTAGTCCATCGGGTGACACTTCTCTGAAAGTGAAAGAAGGAAAGGACACACAACATAAGGAATCACCTTCGTTTTGGAGACTGGCAGAACTTAGTTTTCAAGAATGGCTTTACGCTGTGCTAGGTAGCACTGGTGCTGCCATCTTTGGTTCATTTAATCCCCTTCTTGCTTATGTTATTGCCCTTGTTGTGACGGCTTATTATGGATCTCATGAACGCCATCACTTACAGCAGGAAGTGGACAAATGGTGCTTGATCATCGCTTGCATGGGTGTGGTGACAGTTTTTGCCAATTTCTTGCAGCACTTCTATTTTGGTATAATGGGAGAGAAAATGACTGAGCGTGTTCGTCGAATGATGTTCTCTGGTATACAACTCTGCTTACATATGGATTCTTTTAATTTTTTATGCACACTGCTTGATTTTGGATCCATATGATGTTCCTAAAGGCAGCTTAATGAATTTCTGTTTTCGTGGTAGCTATGCTGCGCAATGAAGTTGGATGGTTTGATGAAGAGGATAACAGTGCTGATACCTTGTCCATGCGTTTGGCGAATGATGCTACATTTGTGCGTGCAGCTTTCAGTAATAGGCTTTCTATATTCATACAGGATAGTGCAGCTGTTATTGTTGCACTCCTTATTGGATTGCTATTGGAATGGCGCTTGGCACTTGTGGCTCTAGCAACACTTCCAGTTCTTACTGTTTCTGCAGTTGCACAGGTTTGGCTTTTGTCTACAACAGTGATTAATTTATTATACCTAGAGCATTTTATGACTGCTTTACAAGAATTAAGCTCCACTTCATTTGTATCTTGAGTCGTTTCAAGTAGCAATTTACTTGGATACTGTTGGGATACATAGGCCGAGCTTGATTGTCACTGTAAATCTGAGTTGGCCTATCACTTCCTAATCACATGTCTAGTATCAGAACTTTTTTTATATAAACATTGCTACTGCCCTTGACCTATCTGTCCAAATAGAAGAAAATAGAATTATTTCTCAGATAGTTTAATTCGTTCAACGAGAGATTCCTTCATAAAGGGAATTGACCTATACTAAGATAGGAAAAACTAGGAATAGGAGAGACTAAAAATAGGGAACATACTAAATTCATAAGTTAACTTGGACTATTCCTAACATTATTCTTCACTGTTTTAAATTACTGTTTTATTTGTGAAAGGCACCTATCCTTGTTCTCAATTCCTAAACAGTTTCCTATTAAAACTCTGTAGAAATTGTGGCTTGCTGGGTTTTCAAGAGGCATCCAGGAGATGCACAGGAAAGCATCTTTGGTTCTTGAAGATGCTGTTAGAAACATCTACACTGTTGTAGCATTCTGTGCTGGTAACAAGGTAATGGAGCTATACAGGTTGCAGCTACGTAAAATTTTCAAGCAGAGTTTCCTTCATGGAATGGCAATCGGGTTTGCTTTTGGCTTTTCACAATTTCTTCTATTTGCTTGCAACGCCCTCCTCCTCTGGTACACTGCAATCTCTGTTAAAAGAGGTTATATGGACCCTGCTACAGCTCTCAAGGAGTATATGGTTTTCTCTTTTGCAACGTTTGCACTAGTGGAGCCTTTTGGATTGGCCCCTTACATTCTGAAACGGCGAAAGTCTCTCATTTCAGTATTTGAAATCATAGACCGGGTGCCTAAGATTGACCCAGATGATACCTCAGCCTTGAAGCCTCCGAATGTGTATGGAAGCATTGAGTTGAAAAGTATTGATTTCTCTTACCCGACTCGCCCAGAAGTGTTGGTTTTAAGCAACTTCAGTCTCAAGGTCAATGGAGGACAAACCGTAGCTGTGGTGGGGGTGTCCGGTTCTGGAAAGAGCACTATTATATCTTTGATTGAAAGATTTTATGATCCAGTAGCTGGACAAGTCTTACTGGACGGGCGAGATTTAAAATTCTATAACTTGAGATGGTTGAGGAACCACATGGGACTTGTTCAGCAAGAGCCCATCATCTTTTCCACAACTATTAGAGAAAACATCATATATGCAAGACACAACGCAAGTGAGGCAGAGATGAAGGAGGCTGCTAGAATAGCAAATGCTCATCACTTCATCAGCAGCTTACCTCATGGTTACGATACACACGTGGGGATGAGAGGTGTGGATCTGACCCCAGGTCAGAAGCAGAGAATCGCAATTGCCCGAGTGGTGCTGAAGAATGCTCCAATTCTATTAATAGACGAAGCTAGCTCATCCATTGAATCCGAGTCCAGTAGAGTGGTGCAGGAGGCTCTTGATACTCTTGTTATGGGGAACAAGACAACGATTTTGATCGCCCACCGAGCTGCAATGATGAGACATGTTGATAACATTGTAGTTCTTAATGGAGGACGGATTGTGGAGGAGGGGACACATGATTCTTTGGCAGCAAAGAATGGGTTGTATGTCCGCTTGATGCAACCCCACTTTGGGAAGGGTCTACGGCAGCATCGACTTATATAAGATTTGGCTCATTGTTGACTCGCAACATGCTATTGGCTCATTGCACGGTACAGTTCGTTCTCATTCTGCTCATTTTGAATCAATAGAGAAGATGAGATCCATTGTTTTCCATGAATATTGTTCTACTTGGTTGGGGTTTTGAGATGAGCAAGAGCAGGTGAGGGTGGGACGGGGCTTGTGAAATGTTAATATGGCGGAGCAGTGGTAGTGGTAGTTCTTGGTATTCATATTCTTTTGGAGAAAGCTTTGTCTCTCCATCAATGGTATGTTGGTTTGTTTATTAGGGAGATGGAAATTGAAGGCATTTGTTGTAACTTTCTACGCAAGTAAATATGCGAATAATTTATTAGATTGTTTGTTTTTATGATATTTTTCATAGTGCTTGGAACTCGAATATGTTCTATCCATCTCTTCTATAGTATTCAAGTCTTACGAAACTCGCTTGGTAAAGTGTGTTCAGGTGTTTGTATGGTTATGTTCTTTCCATCTCATCTACAGTTTGAGTCTTATCCAAGCTTACTTGGTCATGTGTCTGGTTGTTTGTATGGCTTGTTTTACTGAGAAAATAAATAATGCATTAATAAGTGATGTGGGTTCCGGAAAGGAAACCATCAAACCAACAAAAAGATCCAAACAAAGTTTATATGGCCTAAGAGACTGAAAGAGATGAAAAGGAAATGAGGACCTCAAGCAGGCTGAGAGAGAGCAAGAATCGGCGACACCATCCAAGAGTTAGGAGACGGGGCTCGTCGATTCGCTTGAAGCAATATAAGTGCCCCGGACTGAATTCTCCGAAGAATGATAGACGGATCAGGGATCAGAGCTCCTTGGAGAACACTAACGTTCCGAGCCAATCAAAGGAATTATAATCCCAAAAGGCTAAGACGAGACCAAGATTTACGCATGCGGCGCACCCCACAAATCGAAGGCTACAACGAGATGAACAAAGCAGGAGAAGAAGGGAGAGCTGAGGAGACCCCCCACCACTGAAGAACCAAGGACCACACCTGCCAAGCCCATCCGCGAGTAATAAGAAGGTGAGAGGTGTCCTCGATGTGTTTGCCACACATAGGGCACAACCAAAGACCCACAGATCTAGTAGAGATGGCATCCAGAGCGACAAGCCAAGCAAAAGATTGGAACTTAGGCGGAGCAACACTCTTTAGAACTGCGGAAGCCCAGAAAATAGAGTCCACCCGTCGACGTTGAAAAAGGCATTAAAAATTGTCGATGTCGAAAAACCGTGGGGATCCAAGGACCAGGACAACCTGTCAGGACCTGAGAAGTCGAGGCGAACGCCCAAGAGAAAGGTGTGAATGCCCTCCAAGGCGAAGAGCTCTCTATCTAAGAGGTGACGACGAAAAGTGAAATTCCACCCATCGTTCGTTCACCTTGAAGTGAATAACCGTTTGACCTTGCTCCACCAACAAGATGTAAACGCGAGGAAACATAGTCGAAAAAGGAACATTTGTGACTCAAGCATCCTCCTAGAAACGGATGAAACAACCAGAACCTAACACCCAACGAACCTTTCCCGGGCCAAAAATCATCAAGGGGAACTACATAGAACATCGAATCACGATATTTTGGTAATACACAAGCGTGAGGTAATTCTACACAAGTGAAATCTCGTCTCAAACTAGATCGAATCATGGATCGCTCCAAACATCAATCTACATAGCCACACAACAATTAAGGAAATACCCTAATCGTTCGGTCGACTTGAAACAAACAAGAGAATCGAAAAAATACATCCTAACATATTTCTATCTCATCAATAGGAAATCAAGACATAAAAATATGGGAAATCCTAGATAAGTTCACTAAATGGCTAAAGTTTGTATTTTTATGAACTCTAGCCTAGAATTTGATATACACCCGAGAGATGAAATAGCTAGCACATGAAATCGGGTTCAAAAACATGAAAATCTGAACACAAAGTAAGAGAATCATGCCTTAGCATCGAGTAACTTAAATATAGATGAATACTCATACAAGCAATTGGATGCTAATTATGGTCAAAAACCCAAATCATGCAAATAATATCACTAACATCAAATTAACCATAAACCCATGCATCAATTATAGGGAATCAACATTTACACATCACCCATGACCAAAGATTGAAATCCAAGGTCATGGATTCCAAATCCTACTCAAGCATACCAAAAACCCTAACTTTATAACAGAATAGAGAATAGTAGAGATTAGAATCGGGATTGGGTTGAGAAACCCAATAAAAAACTCATATAGCTTGCAAACCCACCATCTCCAACTCTCCAAAGCTTCAACCCATGAAAATGGAGAAGTTGGAGATGGTGGGAGGCTCATGGATGCTTGAAACCTCCTTGGATCGTCAAAACTATGGCCTCAAGTAGTTGATTTTCTCTCAAAAATGAAAAACACTCAAGAACACTCAAGAACAAATGAAGAAAAGGAGAGAAAAATAAAACAAGGCTTGAAATTTAATTCTAAGAGTAAAAATATGATATGTCAAAGTTGTTCTCCCCTCCTCATATATACACACACGGTTAGAAGTAGAATTAGGAATTGAAGCTGCTTTGAATTCACGCGAAATGGGAATGGAATTGTGCTGGTCAGCGGACGGAATCATGTACGGGCGGGAGCATTAGCGTACGGTACAACCGGCTTCCAGAGCCGTCAAATTGAGCCAAAGTCAGCGGTCAAGGATCCAACAAATCATTCTTACGCTAATAATTTTATGTTTTTGCGGCCTACAAAACAAGACCAATCACGAATATTTTTAGAACACTTAAAAATATAGACTAAGAACAAGGTTTTGCGAAGTTATTAGATATAGCTAAAAAAATATAAAAATGAGGCACAAATGAGACAAAAATGTAGGGAAAATAGTCTAATTAACTAGGACAGATTTATGCTCATCAAGTTTGAGCAAAATAAATTAACTAAGATAAGTACCAAGGTAAACCCGACGATATAAATTTTCCTAGGCGGATCTTGGCGGCTCCGGATTATTAAAAGCAATAAAAAGATGCATATGCTGACTCAATTAACCGGAATAAAAGATCTCATGCAAATGCACAAGAAAATAAAGACCAAAAATCTAGATTCAAACAAGGCGTGTGCTTATAATTGGATTTTATTAGCAATATTGGCCTAGAGCTCGCTAATGGAGTGAAATTTCCCTCATCATTTCACTCCACTTTCCACTAACCATTATTTACATGTTGTAGATTAAGAGTGTATATGTGTGGTTTACAAAATATAATGGAATGACTAGAAAAATTTCAAGCCTCCCTATCATCATTTAGCACCATGCTCTCTCGGTCCTAACATATTAGCGGTACTAATCAGGAGCATACATAGACTCATTCAAAAATCACACGATTGGGTGTTGTCATGCAATTATACTGCTTTGGGACTATGGGAATTGTAAACCCATCTAGTTCCTTTACGAGTCAAGTGGTAGATCAAAGTTTTGTTTGTTTTTTCGATTACGCGTAGAAAACTTTGGATCAACTAAGATAGGTCGAGGGTTCACCTTTTATTACTCTTTGGGAGGTTCCGGGTGTGAGGCTCATTCTGCATGTGATCTGCCTCTCCTCACACCTTTTCCCAAACAAAGTTTTTATTAGATCTCCTTTCCTCAAGACCTATACTTAATTTCCCGTGCACAGTGTATGTGATTCTGAAAATTTGGTACCACAAACGCACAATGGGACTAACCACTTGAACTCGACTAGATTTATAATTTAACAAAACACACACTTGGATCCCTCAACAATAAGCATGTGAACTCAACACTTTCTCAATGTGGCAAGTGAAATAAGTCTCATGTCTCCTAATTAAACCCGTTATAGGAAAAAACCAAGATAGAATCATGTTGGTGATGATAAAGAGAATTGAAAAGTTAACCATGATCTAGCATCTCATAATCATTTCGTACCCTGTAAAACAATAAAACATAAACACAATATACGAATTCTTAACACTACCAATAATAAATCCTCCATTCATTCCTCAAACCACAAATGATGAAAAGATATATACTCTCGACTTACTCATATTGGCCAAACTTACTTATCCACGGTGGGTATCACATTTGAGATTAGCTTTTTCCATTGTCGTGTTTCTTTGGCTCTAAGTTTGTTTCAGGTATACTAGGACATAAAAAAACCAGTTCAACCTCTTTTTTTCCTCTCTAGCGAAGTTCTCAACCCTAACCTCACTATTTCTCAACCGCCGCTATCGGCAATGGCTTCAGAGGCTTAGGCCACCGTTTCCACCACTAGCTCGCTTCTTTCTCTTCCCTCTTCCCACCTCTTCTTCCTTTCCCATTTTCTCCACAAAAGCTTCAGCCCCTCGTCCTCCATTTACCTGCGTTTTCGGCTCCTCAGATCTGGCAACTCCGGCTTCAGATCTAGCCATCCTCTATCTCAAGGGGCGTTGGGGAGTCGTTCTCTTGGGTTTGGTCTTCCTTCTAGCTTCCTCCCGTAGCCCTGGTCTCTGTGACCATGGGTGTCGTTAGATCCATTCGTTTCGGCTCCGGTGCTCGCCTCTCCTTCATGTGTCACTGTTTTTGTCACCGAATCTTCCTTGCTCATGGTTGTTGTTTCTGATGTCTAGCGGCTAATGGTGGTGTAGCGCGTAGATTCGGGGTTCGTTGTCGGTGTTGACCACACGAATTTGTTCAGGTCGTTCGACCTAATTCTCTACTCGTGAGCTTGGGTCGTATTTTTTTAGGCGATCTTTTCCCCCTTCCCAATTTTGGTTCTGTTGGATATCCTAATCCGCAATATTTGTTCCGACTCTTCTTCTCTCCTCAGCCCTTTTGGGGCTGGGGCCTCGTCGTGTTCTTAGGTGCTGACCTACGACATATAGTTTTGACTCTTGTGCCTTTTGAAGTGGTCGGAACTTTGGTTTGGGGTGAGTTTTTTTCGGTGACGATTTTATCATCACAGATTTTGGTCGTTATCGGTGCTGGCCGCTGACCAGTCATTTCATCTTCTCACTCTCTATTGTGAGAGTTTGAAGGTGGTGATTGCTTGGATCTCCTTTTAAGATCCGATTTTGGTTGGGGTGGGCTGTGATGTGTTTCTTTTATGCATCTGGGCTGCTTGGCCGGTGTGATTGGGAGGTTTAGGTGTTCTTCATGTTTGGAATATATGGGTACCAAATCCTTTGTTTTAGTTTTGTTCAGTTCTGTTCCATGTGTTAGGGAGTTCTATTTGTTTAACTCAAAGCTTATAATAGTTGTTGATTGTCTGTATTTGGTACTGAGACCTGTGACTGTAGTATTCCTTTTGTTTTTTTATTGGCAAAGCAAATTGAATTAAACCTCTTTTGAGGCGAAAGAGGAGTTACACTTGATCTAGCTACAAACCATCAAAACAGTCCCCAATTTGATCATAGTCAACTTATAAGGGATACTGAAGAACCACCACAATAAAAAAAACCAAACCTGAAGAAACTAACCGAGACCAACAAAAAAGAACGAGCGTTCCTATACAAGGAACCCCAACATCCCAATATGGGAGTGAAACTGACTAAGAAGGTCTAAAAAACCAGATGTTACAACCATGAAGCGCAAAATAAAAAAAGTTCTAACACCGGATATTACAACCATGAAACGCACAACAGAAAAGGACTTGAACCCGGATTTACCAATTATTAAGCACAAGAGCGACCAAACGAACTACCAGATGCAAATATATCAGCTCCGCTACGATCCACACCATGAAAGATGAAGAAACACGTCCTACAACCAGTGTTGGAACTACGATATGAGAATTCTAACCTTGAAGAGCTAAGAAGAGACGACCCAAGATGTAGCAGGCAAAGAGAATCCAGGTCGTCGACAACATCCAAGGCCAACTCGATTTTGGACGATGGAGCTCGAACTCAGTCCTCCGAAACGTAATTCTGTCCTACACCGATAAAAGGCCCAAAGGGGGAGGATCAGTATTTCTACTGAGATTGAGCACAAACTTCCAAGAAGGCAACAACAAGATATCACTTCCGGGGATCCGAGGCTAGAATCGAGTTGAGATTTCCAAAACCGTGATTGGTAACCCCTCACCGACCAACACCAAGCAAGACCCTAAGGGGAAGGCCTGTAATTATACCGAGTAAGAACCAACCCGAACCAGACAGATTTGACACTGAAGCCAACCTAGAAGCGCAACGCCACGACCGAGCTTTTGACCAAAACACTCCAACAAACAGGCAACAGGAAAACAACAATTCCGGGATTCCGAGGCTGAACTCGAGCTGAGCGTTCCGAAACCGTGACCGATAACCCCTCACCGACCAACACCAAGCGATGGCTCGAAGGGGAGGCCTGTAGTTATACCGAGCACGAGCCAGCCTGTACCCAGAAAAAGATGACTCTAAAGCCTGTAGAGAAGCGGGACGGCACCACCGAGCTTCCAACTATCCACGACGACGAGGGACAAGACCAGATTCACAACGAATCAAAGATCCAAACGATCAAGAAACGCTTCCCACAGTAAATATGAAACAAGCTGCCTGAGAACCATCACAAACGAGTCAAGAAAAAGAACAGCCACCCTACTTCCACCACCACACCAACGGCCGCAGACTGACACCTCCACAAACTGAGGATCCAGACTAGAACTCGAGCTGAGCGTTCCCATACCAAAACCGGTAACCCCTCGTCGTCCAACACAAAACGAGAAACCGAAGGGAAAATCCTTTAATAATACCGAGCACGAGCGAAGCCAAACCTGGAAAGGGGCCAAAACCAACACAAACGTGCGAGCTTGGACTCCCCCAAACTAAGGTCCCAAGAAGCAGAATGGATAACCGAATCGAACAGCGTCGTAAAGGAAAATGAGAAGCCGACCCGATCCAACCAGAATTGGATCCAAACCAACCCGGATCCATACCAACCTGTCCAAACCTGGCCCGATTGAACCCTACCCAGATCCAAACCAGACCAGCCCGCCGCCCTTGTCAAACGAACCCATGCCGAACCAAAAAAGCACGAGACAACCTACGAGAGCAGTAGACACCACGCTGGAGCAGCAAGACCTTAACACCGGCAAGTTCGAACAACTGTTGTATTCTCAATCAAGGCCGCACTTCACGAGCTCTAGGAGCAGCAAAAGCCACAACTAAGGTCGGAATTCCCACGGGCAACCTCTTGATCTGAGACTGACGAGCACATATCTGAGTTTGGGTAGCAGCAACTAAAGAAAAGGAAGGCGCGAGAGTAGGGAACCGGTGCCGGTAGCTGCTCAAAAGAGGCCAGAGCAGCGCAACGACGAACGTCTTCGTCACAACATCACATATCTGGAGAGAACACCCTAGAGTCGTCGATCTAAAGCTGCATGCACTAACCAACTACCCCTAGAAACTTCTTTGGTCCGAGGTATCTGAAGACTCAACTCAAATCTTGAAGCAAAGCAGTTCTAGAACGAAGAAAAAGAACAAAAACAGAGGAAGGAGAGAGGAGCAGAAAAAAGGGATGGGAGAGAAGGGGGTTGCCACCGCCGACAACCACCAAGGCCGGAACGAAGGTAGTTGCCGGCAGGGACTTGAGATGGGTGGCGGCGTGAAGGGTTACAACTCTTGTGATGGAATATAGAACGAAATTGCTGGCTATGCTGCCTTCAGAAACGACGCGCCCCGTATTCCCCTTGTTGGGAACCTCTGGTTCGAGGCTGTGTTTACTTGTCCAGTACTTGTGTTTGTAATGGTTTGTAATGAGAATTATCTCCTTATCCTTCGACTTCACTTTAAACCTATTAAATTCTAAATCAAAAACTGCTAATAAAAAAATTACTAGGACATGACTCTAAAGTGTATAATTTATTTTATTTGATGGATTTTTCACTTTCACACAGGTAATTTATTATACTATTGGTACAAAATATGTAGGTTTAAATTTAACACAAGTAAGTTTCAACATAATAAAAAATGTGATATCATAGCCTTAACTTTAAAACGCTTTCGTGTTATAATCTTTAACTTTTTATTATTATTATTATTGTTATTAAAACCTCGGAGATCATCTATAAGTAATTCAACTGTAAGTCACATGTTATCTAATTTTTTTTATATATAATTATAATGAAAAATTAAAACAAAATGCTATAACCTGAGTCTTGTCTAAAATGCAGGATTGTAACATGTAATTACCTCATATTCTTGCAACAACAAAAAATGATTTGCAGGGCATAATAGACATTTACTCAGTTATTGAATGAGACAAAAAAAAACTTTGTGAAGATTTCATCCAAAAATGTAAGTTAAAGTTTGTGATATAGTTTTCGTCCAAGTAACATACAATTAACCCTTGACCCTCTTTCAAAAAAAATTAGGGGGTAGCAGACCGTGTATTGTTTTTAAGTTTTTTTTTTGAAGGATTGTTTCTTTTGTGTGTTGTTTGGTTGTAATTCCTTCTTGTTTGTTGGTGAAAGCAAGTGTTCTTCAGAGTTTGTATACTTGATTCAGTGGTGCCTGATTTGTTTGAGTTATTGGAGCTAGGTTCGTGTTGTACTGTTGTACTTCTCCTCGTAAAATGTTTAATTTAAATTTACCTTACTGATAAAATAAACATACATCTAACCCTAGAATTTATCTTGCAACTCAAACAATATTTCAGAAACCAATTTAAGCTTTGCCAAAGTGATTTCTGACAATAATGGTCATGTTAAAGTATACATTCTTAGCCTTTATGTGATTAAGAATGTGAAAATATTATCATTATGATTGTTCAGAAGAAAGAGATAGGTCCAATCAATTTGTACGATTTCATATCTACAAAAAAAACAGTTCATCTGATTTTCCTATGTGGGTGAATCCGACTCTATATACATGAACCATAGAAACAAAATACTTATGACTTAATTTAATATTTGATCAAATGCACAGTCAATCATCTGATACAACTTGTACAACAAAATTGTTTGGGATAATAGTTCAAAACTATCCTAAAGTTTCGTCCACAAACGAGTTGATGTACAAAGTTTCGTTCACGTTATGTGGCTACCTTGAAGTTTTGTCCACAACTTTTTAAGTTTTGACATAATAGGGATGTCCAGAATATGCACCACAAAAACGTGGACAAAACTTCAATGCACCCACAAAAGAGTGGACAAAACTTCAGGGTGACCACACAGCGTGAATGAAACTTTGTGCATCAACTCATTTATGAACGAAACTTTAAAATAGTTTTAGACAATTATCTCAAATGATTTTAACCTAGTTTTAAAATGTCCTCTGAAAAAGATTAATCAAGAGTTAAGCTAAAAATAAACGGTTGAATATAAATTCCGTTTCAAGCTCTTTGTTAAAATATTGTCTCTCTCTCCCTTTCTTTCTCTCGATCCTCAATAGACAAACAACAAATACATGAGCCCACGTCACTTGGAAGAACCTCCCCTCCTCCATTGCTTCTCTTCTTCACCATCTCCTCCTTCCAACTTGTTATCATTGCATGCTCTGAATTGAGCCCAACATCACCCACTCTGCAACACAATCTCCACTGCTCGGATTCTTTGATTGCCTCCTGTTTTGTTGAGGCTGGTGGGTCTCTTGCAAGCCTTGACTCATCTGGGTCTTTTGTGCTTTTTCTAATGGGACCCATTAGAGGGTTCAAGAGGAGGAAGAGGGCTGAGAAGAAGGTTGACCAGAATGTCTTGGCTGCTGCTTCTCTTTGCCCCAACCCTCAACCCTTGGATTGGTGGGACGACTTCTCCAGGAGGTTTTCTGGTATCAATGCTTCATTGCTCTGTTGATTGATTTTTGGGTTTTGTTGCTTCTGTGCATTGCTGTTTCTCTTGCTGGGTATGTTTGTTTTGCTGTTTCTGAGGCTGCTCCTTGTGTTCTATTTGTGTTTGATGGGGTTTTAGGACTTGGGTCCAATCCAGTTTTGAGAAATTAGATTGGGTTTGTTTTTTTTCTGCTTTTGATTTTCAATTGTTATGGTGATGCAAATGGATAACCAAACCAATGTTCCTTGATATGTGCCCTTTCGTGGGCATGTCAAGTTTGGTGTTTGTGAGGCAACTTGTTATGATCTCCTTATGTTTGGTGAAATTTTAGGACTTGGGTCCAATCCAGTTTTGAGGAAGAGATGTTGGAAATATCTACTTTTGCTCAGTGGACTTGGCCATTTTGGTGTAGGTTATGAGGGATTCGTAGGTTTTCTTATGCAGTTGGTAAAATTTAAGGACATTGGTTGATCCGGTTTCCATTATGTGTTTCACTTAACTGATTTCTGGTGATCTCTTGATGCATCCGTTCATTCAAATAAACTTTGGTACACGTGACTTATAACTACAATACGACTTTGTTGTCTCTATGCATTGTGATCCAACAGTAGTGTGAGAGCATTTACTAGGTTTGCTCTGTATAAAAGTGAAAACTTAGGACAATGATGGATTTATTTTCTAAGCAATAAGTTCCATTTATAAAATATGGTTTTTATTTTGATTCTCCGGTTCATAGTCATAAAAGGTTAAATTCCTAGTCTTTTTGTCCTCCCTTGTTATCTAACTGAGCATAAGGAAAAGAGTAAGCAAACTATAATCTTTCAGCGTTCTCTATTGATTTGCATTGGAGATGTTCTTAAGTTACTCAAAGTTTACTCCAAGGCTATATCACCATTCATGTCAGAAGAGAAACTGATGCCGAAATAAGCATCTCCATCCATGAAGGATGGAGAAGTTGGAAGTGCTGCATAAACTATAATAAAACCGAAAGAAACATAGTTAAAGAGTTGATCAGTGATTTTTTTTATATCGTCAATCTGTATGTACCATGGTTTTAACTCGAAAATTTTCTTGTATGGTGAAGAAAGTTATCAACACAAGTTCACAATAGTTCACAATTTTTTTAATCAAGTCATTAGAGTCTGGTTTTGACCATTATAAACTTAAACATCATATGGTATAAGTAGTTCATCTTCCTACTCACTCTACATTTTCCAAGCAATGAAGACTAAAGATCCACATGCATTAACCTAGTGGCTTCCTTATGTTTTAGGTCAAAGATATTTACCTCATAACCTACTGTTAGCCCAATTTTTCTTTTATCTGAAACATATAGAATTAGAAGAACTTGGGCATTAGGTAGTTCTTATCTATAAGAGTCTGGCTCTTATTTTTCCTTTGAATTTCATTTGAGCTTTAAATTAGTCTAGGATTCACTAATTTGTGTAACTTAGTACTGAAATTGTCTAGGATCATTTTGCTTGTTTATTTAATTGGAAATGAGAAAAGCTACACCGGGCAACAATCTGAAATGGTTACTAGCATTAGCAGCATTCTCTCCAAAAAGAAATTAAGTTACTATGCAACCCAAGGATCACACTATGGCCCTGCAATGAGTATATTCTGGATGATCAAAAGTTATACTTTCTGCACGTTTAATGTGTACTTGTACTAGGTTAAGTTCTCCCCTTGATTCAACAGGAACTTAATCAATGTTTTCGTATTCAAGCTTGATTACAGAAAGCTAATAAATTTGCTACTGAGTCTGCAATAGAAACTGAGCATGTTGTGCCTTATCAATATAGGATTTCAGGATTTGCTTATTTGGAATGCCAAAGGAGTATGACTAAAACATAAGTAAAATTCAAATAATGGTAAAATTTACTGGGAGTATCAGGTTTTGGCATTGTTATAATTTGCCATATGACTCGTTGTTGAGGAAGTTACCTAAATGCACTGCTATGCTCCTTGTTATGTGAACATAAGTGGGTCTTTTGACATTCTTTGTCACATTATTTTTTGTGTCTGAATGCAGTTTGGTAAACCCAAATAAATTTCATTCCTGGTAAGTGGTTATGATATGGTTTTTGGTGCTTTATAGGGCCTTTATCAGAGTCAAGGGACTCGAAGAAATTTGAAAAAGTTTTCAAAATTTCAAGAAAGACATTTGACTACATATGCTCACTGGTGAAGGATGATATGGCAACCAAGACTCCAAAGTTCACCGATCTTACCGGGAAACGATTGTCATTGAATGACCAAGTTGCGGTTGCCCTCAGGAGGCTTAGCTCGGGTGCATCATTAGTAAGTATTGGTGATTCGTTTGGGATGAACCAATCAACTGTTGCACAAGTAACATGGCGCTTTGTGGAGGCCATGGAAGAAAGAGGACTCAAACATCTCCATTGGCCTTCCACGGAAGCAGAGATGGAGAAGATCAAAACCAAGTTTGAGAATATCCGTGGCCTCCCAAATTGTTGCGGTGCCATTGACATCACATACATCAAAATGACCCTCCCTGGTGGGACAGATAAGCTTGGTACTGAATTTTGATCTTTGTCCTCATTAGTTTTAGACGTCAACAAACATATAACTATCTTTATGAATTGCCCACAAACACATAACCCCAATACCCCATAGTAAATTTTCATGAACACAAAACCCTACAATAAGTTTTCCATATACAAATGACTATTATGAATTTCTACATGTCACCATCGTACAAAATAGACAAAAACCATTAAAATGATCGATTTTTTCCGTCACATGACCTACACAGGAGTTTAAAATTTTATAATATCCAAAAACTTCTCATTCACATTCTATAATCTTTTGATCTCAATTTTATCCCGTGGAGGATTTCGAGACGGAATCAAACTGAAATCAGAATAGTAAATCGTGAGAATGAGTAGTTTTGGGATATTTTAAAATTTACACTCACGCGTAAGTCATGTGATATAAAAACTGTTTTTTTTATGGTTTTCGTCCGTTTTGTATGATGGTGACACATGACAATTCAGAAGGGTAGTACGTGTCTGGAAGTTTTACCATGAGGTTATGTGTTTGTGGGTAATTCGTAAAGGTAGTTGTATGCATTTTAGCCTTGATTTTAAATATCAAATGTTCTGAACCCATTACAGACGCATCAAACGATGTGTGGCTTGATCAGGAGAAAAACTGCAGCATGATCCTACAGGTAGTAGTGGACCCAGAGATGAGATTCCGAGACATAATCACAGGCTGGCCTGGAAGTTTAAGCGATGATCTTGTCCTGAGGAGCTCAGGCTTCTTCAGACTCTCTGAAGAAGGTGAGAGATTGAAGGGTAAGGTGCTCGGGCTTCCAAATGGAGTGGAGTTGAGAGAATACATAGTAGGAGACTCTGGTTTCCCTCTTCTGCCATGGCTTCTCACTCCATTTCAAGGCAAAGGACTTGGTGATCATCAGCGCGAGTTCAACAAGAGGCAATCAGCAACAAGAATGGTGGCACGGAGGGCATTGGCAAGGTTGAAGGGCATGTGGAGGATCATCCAAGGGGTGATGTGGAAGCCCGATAAGAACAAGTTGCCCAGGATTATACTGGTTTGCTGTTTACTTCACAATATCATCATTGATATGGAGGACGATGCGCAAGAAGAGTTGCCATTGGCGCATTATCATGATCAGGACTTGGGTTACAGGCAACAAAACTGTGAATCTGCCGACAACACTGCTTTGCTAGCTAGAGAGAAACTGTCTCTATATTTGGCTGGAAAAATGAGTCCTTAAAGGCTTACTTGGCCTTGTATCATTGATCTAATGGTCAAGGTTTAAGTCATGATAACAGTATAAAAATTATCTTTTGAGAAAAAAAGAAATGACTGTTCTTCCTCGCGGGGAAGGCTTTTTCTTTGTAGGCACATTGGGAAGATTCATAGTGTAATTGATATTGCCATCAGCTTCTTTTTCTTTTCTTGTTCTTTACATAAATAGTTCAGTCTTGCCTTTGGAATAGTTGTAAATTGTAATACTAGTTTTTCAGCCCAACTTTACTTATGTTGTTTGTTCCAATGTTCAAGATTTGTTCCAAAGATGTTTATCGGTTGACTTTTACAATTATGAAAATTTCGATTTGTCTGTCGTCATTGAGTCTCTGTGTGAACTTCATTTTAAATTTATACATTTTTGAGTTTTGGGATTGAGGATTTATTGGACAGGTGTCAATGTAATTGGAATTCATTGGAATTCGTCTTTGTTGACATAGAAAAACCCAACGTTGCTTGAATTTCGTGGTTCAATTTTTCATGAAGTATATGAATACTATGATAAGTATTCACGAGGACTCTTAACTCAATAACTTAAACATTAGACAAATGTTAGTACGGTTCTATTGGTATCACACACGAAACAGATTTAAGACAAATTGAATAAGAATTATATATGTAAAAGCAAACGTCAAAGCAACATACATAAATTGATTTTTTTTAATTGACTAATACTGAGAATGCATTTTCAAAATATTATTTATACAAAATCTAAGTGTTTGTAACACAAAATTGAAAATACAATCTAATATACATATCTATAAGTCTTATTTATTCACATGAAGAAGAAGAAAAATCCTTCATCATTATTTCAACATTTACCTCTTGAAATGCAAAAGGTGTGCAATTGAAATGCACAAAGTGTGCAAAGGAAGAGAATTTTTCATGAGATGAACATAAGCCTAACTTCTTCCTTTTGGGGTATCAAAAGGCTAACTTTTAGGATAGCCCTTAAAGAAAAGTTCAAAAGAAGACATGAAAACACTCCAATCTTGTTTTGTTGAGGACTCCATGAACCTTAACTTGTCCCATTTGAGCTTCTTCCTTTTCACATTCAATTGGCTTCAAGTCCTTACTCTTACCCCACAACACCATATACAACCCTACCAATATGACGCCAGCTCCCAAGCTCCTATGGAACAAGTCATTACCAAGATTAGCAATTTAAAGAAAAATAGCAAAGAAGAAACGAAAAACTTCCGTTGTTTGGCATATGAGAAAATGGAAAGGAAAATGACTCACTTTCCCAGAGATATTTTCTCAGCTAAAATGACAGAGCCAAGAACAGCAACAAGCACCATGTGCAGAGGGTTGAAGGAGCTAATGAAGACTGGTCCTCTCTTCTTCACTATCACCCCACTTGCAAAATAGGATACTCCTGATAACATCCCCTATTGAATCAATGACGGACTTGAAGTGTTAATTTGACGTTTAAAATATCAGATCATGTGATTTTATTTCGTCCCACTTATGAAATAGGTAAATAAGTATGATTAATACCCCGTAAACAGCAGCAACCAATCTTATGTCAAATTTGATGATCCAAACTTTAGGGTTGGTGCCCTCCACAATAAGGGCCAAAATGGTGCTCTGAACCATCCCATTGATTGTCATCAATGTAGTAAGGCTCAGTTCAGCTGGATATGATTTCAATATATATGCCTGCAATTAAAACATCAAATCTTTGTTAATTAGCATAAAAGTATTTCTCATTATACCATCCATATTAAATAATTGAAAAGACTAAAACACCCATTCTATCTCGAGCATAGTTGAAAAGACTAAAACACCCTTATCATATGGCTAAATGTAAGTACCTGAAAGATGGCAAAAGAGGACCAACTGAGGCACCCGCCCAAGATAAACATAGTCCCTTTAACAAGGTCTTGATCATGTGACGGGGATGAAGAAGGAGAAGACAATGTATTGGTATTGAAGATAGAAGCTGACCATGGAAGCTTCGGCCCTTTGACCAGAGTCATCACCATTGCTCCACCAACACTAACCAATGTCCCCACCACCTTGGCCTGGCTCGATAATCTCCTCCAATCCACCCTCTCAAGCCTATTTCAAAACATACCCACATCACAAAATCATTTCTTTATCACGAAAAATACACATAAAACACAGTTCCAAGACAGTACCTGAAGATCCAGGCCATGAGAAATGTCAGGGCCGGCAAAGCATTGCAGAGGGCCGTGGCAAAACCCGCGCTGGTGTGCTTCATCCCCGTATAAAACATGTTTTGTTCCATCACGGGCCTGACACAAAGTTGACAATAATATAATATATATATATAGAGACACAATCCATTGTAAATGAGTTTTAAGTTATAATATATATACAGGTGGATGACTCACTCGAACAAGCTCAAGAGGACGATCTTGGCGTACATGCAAAGGGTCATCGGCGGGCGGCGGCTCCTCTCGAGGAGGTAGGCGAAAGGAGCCATGAAGACGGTGGCCGCCGCCATCCGGTAGGCGACAAACACCTGAGGGCTCATGCCCTCGTCCATGGCGAACTTGGCCATGACTGACATGACGGCGTAGCCGAGCTGCAGGGCGGCGACGGCCAAGAACGGCTTGGCTCGATCGACGAACGAGCTCGGAGTCTGGATCAGTGTCGTGGGATTGATGTTTATGTAAATGGGTTTGTCCTGGTTTTGATTTGTACTGGTTGGAGGAATATTGTTGAGCATTTTGGTGCCGTCCATGGTAGTGACTTGGTGAAGCTAAGTTAGTGATACGACTTTGAAAGCTAAGTTATAGGTAATGTGTTTATTTATATAGACACATGCGAATTGCGATTGGTGTGAGAGATTTGGAATGGATAATTCATACGTGAAAATCAGCTACTACTATAGAGTGTTTGAGTGAGCTTTTTACCGTGGCCAGTGGCGGATCCAGTGGATGCTCCCTTGCACGGAAATTTTTACTTGACGGTTGAGTTTTCTATTACCTTCGATTTCATGCATTATGAGTCTAAATCCGACAATTCTTTTTTGTTTTAACATCTTCGTCCGTCGATTTAAGCTTAGCTTGTGACATGGTCGGCGAATAAAAAAATCGTCAGTCTAACCATTTTTAGTCGACGACGTCATCTTCAGCCAACGCTTGTTTTCAAGGAGATTACATATTCTTCATCTAAGAGAGTAAAAGAAGAAATGTTCTATCTTTTAGATTTATAATTGTGGTAACTCTAGTGTTAGAGGCTAGTTACACGAATTGTTGTATGCCTTTTTTTTTCTTTCTATTTAAAGATATGTAGTAAGAAATTTTGGGTTTTGGAGTAATGATTTTCTAACTTAATATATCATTTTAATATGTTTTGACACGGGCGACTTTTATTACCTCGAAGTAAGCGTTGTAAGAAGTTTAGTTGTTTGATGTGCTCAAGCCCCTTCATGTCTAAAGTCTTGATTTTGACTCAATATGTGCGAATAGCTGCGTTTATTGTAAATTTATGTGCATTTGTTGTTACACAACGGTTGCGTCTCTTAGAGTTTGTCTATGTGTTGTTTGTGTGTCCACTATCTGTACGTATATTTTCTTGTTGATATATATTACGTACTATTATAATTCCTCACTCAAAAAAAGAATTAAGGCCAATTCTTTTATTTTAACCACTATAGCTCACAAATTAAAAACAAGCCGACTCTCTAAAAAAACCCTAAGAGCCCACTCTGTCTCTCTCTCTTGTCGCACATCACGACCATAGCTATGGTCATGACCTTTTCCATGGTCTTGCTCCTCTCTTCCACGCATAATCTCTACTGTCTCTTCCTTTTAGGTCTTGTGCAACTTTTTTCTGCTAGGGTTCCTCTCGAACCGCCTTTAGCTACCGCGATGTTGGCTTCATCCCGCCACCAACGAAGCGTCTCCCGATCTGATTCGGTCCCCATCTCCGACTCCGGTGTATGGCGACTGACTCACCTCGGCATCAGACTTTAACGCCTTCCTTTCTGTCGGCCTCTCTGAAGCCGTCGCAGCCGCCACCTCGGATGTCGCAGACGCAACTCCGTCGTCGCTCCCGGCTTATGTCCGGCACCAAGGTGTTGGCTCCCCTCCGCCACCAACATCGTGTCTCTCGGCTTATGTCCGACTCCTCTCTCCCTCCACAGGCCCGGCCTCCTCCCTGGCCTCCACCACCGCCCCTGCATCCACCGGGATATCTGAAGTTGCTGCAGCCGCCGCCTCAGAAGTCCCCGTCTTCGCCTCTACAACCGCCATGCCCTCCTCACTGGCCTCCACCACCGTACCCTCTACCTTCATGCCTCTGTCTGTCCTTCACCACTAACGATCACAGGTTCAGTTTTACAACAGCAGAAGAGCGTCGCCCTCGGGCGACCCAGCGGTATTCAAGTCCCACTTTGAGCAGTGTTGTCAGTCGTCTTTACTTTTATTGTTCTTAGGATTTGGTTGTTAGTTCACTACTATTTTAGTCTGGTTTATCTTAGTTATTTCAATATTGTTCTCGCTCATTTGATTTGGTTGTCAGTTGTAGGTCGCCTTTATGGCATTTCAACAAACCGTCTTAGACGATTTTCAGTAGATAGGTTAATTGTGTTTGTCCCGTCATGGCTTTCAGGCATGTACTAACTCTTTTAAAGGAAATATTTGACACATTTACTCATAAAAAAACACTATAGCTCACATGGTAAATATTTTATTTTATTTTATTAATCATTAGAAGAAAAAAATTAAAACCTCTTATAAGAAAAAGATAATTACAGATGTTTTTTTATAGTAAATATGATATTTTATTTAAATATCGACAATAATGATATTTTGAAGAGGCTCGGGGATATGACCCCCTTGCTAATTCCAGACAGGGGAAGAACAAGCCGCCCTGGCAAGCAATGAGCTGCTTTGTTCGCTGTCCGTTTTACAAAATCGAGTTGCATGCACTCGAGTTTAGCTAAAAGGGAAATACAATCTGTGACGATTGTTCCCAAAGGAGATAGCAACCGCCCTCCTTTCCTGATCATATCCACTATGACCTTACAATCACTTCGTACAGACGTCCTTTTCCTTGGATACTGCAGTAGTCACGTCAGTGCGTCACGAATCGCATATGCCTCCACGAGCCCCGGGTTCTGAGATCCGTGGAAAGATGCAGATCGGTCCCCCATGAGTTGTCCCCTGTTATCTTTGCATATCCAGCAAGTTCCCATCTTATTTGCCGCTGCAAACAACGCCCCATCTGTATTTATGGCCCACGTCCCTTGACTGGGACGTTCCCAAGACTCTACTGCCCCTATATGTGGTTGACGGGAGATTGCATGTGATTTATGTTTCCTCTTCCTGGCTTCCAGCCAACCTGCCTGTAAGCGAAAGGCTGTTTGAAAGATACTAGCGATCGACTGAGCGATATTTTCCCATACTACTTTGTTTCTGGCCTTCCACAATTCACACAAAGTACATCCTACCAGGCCACCACTTGCCGAGGGATTGAGTTGAAGCGTGCTTTTCATCCAGCCTGTAATATCATGAGCATCTTGGGGGGTGTTCAGGCCAGACTTAGCCCATCATTCTGCTGCTACGGGGCACTGGACTAACAGATGTAGCTTAGATTGATCTGCCCTTGAGCAGACCGGGCACCTCGCCTCCATTGCCACGTGTCGTCGCTTAAGATTTGCTGCTACTTGTAAACACTGAGCATGTTTTCCACAGAAAAGTTCGCACCTTCGACATCACTTCCAACTTCCAAATAGTTGTCCATATATCCGTCTGGGCCTGAAAGGACGCTTGCTCATGTTGACTCAAGCTATAAGCCGACTTCACGGAGTACTTCCCCAAATAGTCACCCGCCCAATACCACGAGTCCGAGGTGGCCGTCCTGCTGATCGGGACTGCCAGTATCGCCCGCTTGTCTTCCATATTGAATAGATTGCTGATCACATCTACGTCTCATTGCCTCTCGTTATGCCTCATAAGTCCCGACACTGGAATGTTACGATACCCGGTCCCACCGATTGCACTCTTGCCTCTACCACTGTCAACCACGGATGGTCACGTACCGACGTGGTTGTCCCTGGACCAATCGACCTCCGTGCTTCGCTTTTGATCAGATCATGCGCGGATAGAATGATCTGCCAGACATAGCTCTATTTCGGTTTCTGGACTGCCTCCAACACCGAGGACTCCGGATAGTACCGAGCCTTCAACACTCTCGCTACCAAGCTGGATTCGTCTGTTATGAGCTTCCATAGTTGTTTCCCCAGTAGAGCCATATTTAAGTCATACAGGTTCTTGAATCCCAGCTCACCCTCCTCTTTCAGACGAGACATAGCCGCCCACTACTGGTAGATGACGCCTTTCCCGTCTGGACCAGATGTCTTCCACCAAAAAAGGGCTAACGCTACATTCATCTTGTCCAGGGTTCCTTTCGAAAGCCTCATGACACTCATCGTGTATGTAGGAATTGCTTGTAAAACAGATTTGTCTAAGATCTCCTTACCAGCCCTATTTAGCAACTTCCGGTCCCATCTCTGGATCCTCCGCAGAACCCTACTCAATACATACTGCAACCCCTGCTTCCTGCTGCGCCCCATCATGTTCGGGATCCCCAGATAGGGAGACAGGTGTGTCAACTACGGGATCCCAAGAATTTGGACCCCCTCCGCCCGTATGGTGTCCGTCGTATTGGTACAAAAGAATAGAGATGACTTTTGCTGATTCACCACCTGCCTCAATGCTTCCTCAAACATCTGAAGTAGATTTATCAATCGTCCCATTTCCGCCAGGGTCTCCTTGCAATATACATAACAGTCGTCTGCAAAAAACAAATGAGTGAGCGAAGGCGCCCGTGGGGCCACCTTAACCCCATGTAGATCTCCCCCGCTTTCTGCTTCCTGTATTAGGCGTGAGAAACCTTCCATACAAAACAAGAACATGTATGAGGAAAGCGGGTCCTCTTGTCTGATTCCTCTCTCCGGTTGGACGAACCCCGCCTGCTGGCCTCCTGCGACAATGTTGTATGTTACAGAATACGTGCACCGTCGAACCAGTGCTATCCAGTCCTCCCCAAAACCAAACCCACGCATTATATCCCACAGGAAACCCCACTCCACTCTGTCATAGGCCTTGATCATGTATAGCTTTAGAGCCACCCACCCCTCCCGGGCCTGTCTCTTGTTCTTCAGAAAGTGTAGTATTTCGTATGATAGAATAACACTATCCTGTATTGATCGGCCTGGTACAAACGCCCTTGAGAGGCTGAGATTATACCATCCAGCATGCCCTTTAACCGGTTCGATGCCACCTTCGAGACCACTTTAAATACCACATTGCAAAGGGCAATAGGCCAGAGATCCTTCAGTGACATGGTAACGCCATCTCCTACCGTACCCCAGCACCTTTGGTAGAAGAACGGATTTAGCCCATCTGACCCCGGCGACTTGTTGGGTCCTATCGAGAAAGTAGCATCTCGCACCTCCTCTGACGTCACCTCACCCATCAGTGACTTGTTATGCTCTTCTGTCAATTGTTGTCGAAACCTTGGAAACCCTGTCCCGCCCCCCTTGATTTCCTTGATAACGTTTTATAGAACTCCAGAATATGGTCTCCCAACCCCGTGTCCCGGGTCAGGAAATTTCCAGATCCGTCCTACAGTTTGGTCACCTTGTTGATATTTTTTCGTTGTGATACTTACGCCTAGAAAAACTTCGTGTTCTGGTCACTGTCAGTAAGCCAGTGTTGCTTAGACCGCTGCCTCCAAAACTCTCATTTCCGTTCTAGCGTCGTCTTGTAGAGTTTTTGTAATGCTCTACGTCGCCGAATACTCGTGTGATCTACCCTACCATTCAGTCACAACATGTCCTTCTCATACTTGGCTATCTTCCTTGCTAACACATTGTACACCTCTTTGCCTCATACCTCCAGTGCATTCTCTGCTTCCCTCGTCTTTGTGAAGATGTCCCTATCCTCAGGAACACCCCACCACGATTGGATCAGGTGGCCACACTCGGGGTCTTCCGCCCAAATATTCTCAAAACGAAATTGTCTAGAACCGATTGGATCCACCCTGTGGTCAGAGTCCAACAGAATTGGTAGATGGTCAGAGGTTGATATACCTAAATTGGCCAAGTGTGCCTCCGACCACATGAGCTTAAGATCTGGAGACATAAGGGCCCTTCCAGCTGCACCGCCATCCACGTTTCCGGCTCACTCCCTCTGTGCTAGGTAAACCCGTACCCCTGGAGGGTAACATCTTGTACGTCCACGTCTCGCATCGGTCCCCGAAAGCCCTCGATCAGATGGATCGGATATCGTCCCCCCCGTTTCTCTTTATGACGCAGAATGCCATTAAAATCACCCATCAGAACCGAATCAGCTCCCACATTTGCCACCGGAGTTCTCGGTTCGCTTCCCCATATACACTAGTGAAACGAAAGTTATCCCCTATCGGCCCCTTGATTTCCACGTCGATGTATCTATCCCCGCCCGGGTATGGCTTTACCGAAACATCCGCTGTCCACAACAGGATCAATCATCCCTTATGACCCACTGCTGGTACTTCACAGCCCCCTGAGAATTCCGTCTTAGGTTTCAGTATTTCCACTTCCCCTTTCTTATCCAACGTCTCACTGAGAAAGACAATATGCGGTTTTCGACGACGGATCACCCCATTCAGGTATTCTACCGTCGCCGACTTCCCTAACCCCCTGCAATTCCAAGATAGGAATCGCATTTCGTATGTTTGAATCGTTGTTGCCCCCTCTCACACACCGATCGGGATCCTGACCACTTGCCCTGTGTCGACCACAGCCGTTGTCCCGGATCTCGTCACACCCGAGCTCCCAACTCCGCAGTACCACTGCACCCCGGCTACAGCAGCTCCGAAGATACCCGCCTAAACTGACTATACCCGACGATCAGTGCGCCTCTGCCGTCGTAGGCACCAAACTGACCGGCTGATATCGGATCTCTTGCCCCAAAACTGCTCGGAAAGGCCCACCCCTGAGTACCCCCGACGATACCACCAACCACATCGCAGCAGTGCCGACGGACGTGGGGCAACATAGAGACACTTCTCCCACTTCGGAATTGAACGTGACTTTTCGATCACTCCCAAAAAACCAGCAGAAAATCGGGAAAACAACGAAGAAGCTGAGCGCAAAGACTTACCTCAACCCCTTCCCCCCAAACAGAGAAGAAGAACTTCTTCCCGGCCGTACATGGCTGCCACGCGCGGAGTCTCACTTCTCCTCCGTGAATCGCCAGACGCTAGGGCCGACAGTCTCTCCTTTTCAAAACAAGCCTTCAATGAATGAATCCCGGAAGAAAACTAAACTTTTACCCTCAACATACAAACAATAGTTTGTACCAACAATTAGCTATTCAGTTTATAAACCTTGAGTGATTATTATGTTCTTGCCCTACCAACTTGAAACATATCCATTGTTTTAATGTTATAATGACAAAATTTATGTTTCTCTTTACAAAATTCTGAATTTAAGGTGTTGAAAGTTTCAAATAATTTATAAATCTAGAAATGTGTCGTACAGGTTATGTGCCTCACATGCCAAGTATTTACTCTTGATATGTTACACAGAGAGTCTGGTCATTTCGAAATAATATATTATTTTCCTTGATACAATCAATAAATAAAAACATTTGAGCACTATCCAGAGATTGCTCTGGTCTTAGCTCTATCATATTTATATTGTCGCTTTCATATGTTGTGTCGCCGCTCCTAGTCGTCGACATGTCTCCATCCTCAGGTGAACACCTTGTTCCCACGTCCCTTATCATGCCTCCGATGCCTACTTCTAATTTCGTCAAACCGATAAGGAAAAGGAAGAAGCGACTCCCGAAGTCTCCTCCTTCTTCGATCACGTTGTCGGCTTCTCCTCCTAAGCTTCTGTAACCTCCACTTTTGAAGGACCAAACTTTGGTGGTCTTCTCTCCGGAAGAGACTATACCAACTGTGATCACGACCATGATGAAGAGAGGCTGACCTACCAAGGTGATTGGTCAAGCCTTGTCGCAGACTTCCATGGGGGCTCCTCAGGTTCCTGTAGATCTCTCGGAGAAGGTCCTTCTTGTCAGGGCTCCAACCCCTCATCCGGTGGCTCCGACGGTGGCAACCCATGCTAGGGCTCCGGCCCCTCCCGTTCCTCCATGGTCGATGGGGGACCTTCAAACCACCTTCTATGCATGTTGCCTCACCGAGGAAGAGGAAATTGAGGTTGTGGTGCCCTATAACATGTCGGACCCTTTAGTTTTGGAGCGTCTCCGGTTTGGCATGATGGGCCGTCTGACTTCTCCAAACCCACCTTAGAATGAGGTGTTGTTTTCGATCATCACCCGTGCATGAGGCCCGTCTAGTGTGGGTGTGGTGGTCAAGTACCTCGAACCAGGCACTTTCGTGTTCTACTTCGTGTCCTTGGAGGCTCGGGTCTGGGTTCGTCACAACGAGCCATGATGTTTCCACGTCCACCCATTGTAGCTCGGGGAGATAGTTGATCCATTGGCTCGAGAGCTCCCTCGACTGGACCGCCTCCAGTTATGGGTGCATGCTCAGAGGATACCGCTCATCGTCTGGACCAAGGCGGCTGGAGAAATTATAAGGACTACCCTAGGCGAGTACGTGGAAACCCCGTGTGATCAATGAGGTTTATGTTGGGGTGGTACGGTGAGGGTTTGATTCTGGATGGACATTCACCGACCTCTCCAACGGATCATGATCATGTGGTTCCGTGAGTACCCGGATTCGGTGAGGGTCAGCATGACATATGAATGTCTCCCCACTTTCTGCTTCAATTGCGGGATGATTTGTCATATGGTCAGAGATAGTGATTGGTAGATGCCATGGGTGCCCCATTTTGATGACTTGATCTTGGAGTTCAAGACTGCCAAGTTGGACAGATTGTACGCCACAGAGTGGGGATGGGAAGCACCTCCACCGCCAAGGTTTACAACGTTGACCTCGGACACGCTACCTAAGACCGGGTTGTCTCGAGGGAAGGAGCCCCTCATAACCCCGGGCACGGGACCTAACCAGTTTCTCTGGTCCCAGGTTCGGTCCGGGGCAATGTCCTACCCTCGAGGCCCTAGTTAGTCTTCAGAGATAATCCCTCTGGTTATTCAGAGATATGCCTCCTTGGGTTTTTCCCATCTGGGAAACTACAAGACCCGATGGGTTAGAAGAGGGATACAGCGGGGGAGCCGCGGGAAGATCAGGCGAGGGCTAGAAAACAGCCCCGCCATGGGGGATGTTAGGTAACTAGGGCCACAAGGACCTACTCCGGGAGGAGTCTCTGGGACGAGCCCCCACTCCCAGCCAAACAAACAGGTTCAAGTTCGGTAGCTCATTTGACAAAACGAGTCCTTGAAGAGCAGGGACCAAGTATCGTTTAGGCCCTATTTTGAACGGTTCTTGGCAGTTGACACCCTTTGGATTTTATTTCTCTTACTATTATGGTTTCAATTCTTGTTTTAGTTATATTTTATTTTTTAGTTCTAAGTGGTATAACCGTTTCCAGATGAACCAATTCACTTCTGAATATTATTAGATCATTATCTCTATAAAATTAATGACCAGTAAATTGATTCTGTTTTTCTGGATAATGAAACTACTTCTTACTCTAAAAAACATAATTAAAATTTTAAAATAATGGGAATACTCATGCAAGTGAGATCAATGTAAAAATAACAATTATTTTTTATTTATCATAATTCTCTATTTAATTTTTTTTGAAACGGGTAACCGGGGAAGTGCATTACTGTAAATAAGTAACCAAACAAGGTATGGCGTAACCGCCCAGGGTTCTAGATATTTGTCCGGGCCGACCGTACCAAGTCTAACGCTCATGGACCCATAAAGATAGATTAATTGATATCATAGACAAAAACTTAGGACATCCCCTTACCAACGTCTCAAAACAACGAGACATAAAGTTAAAAGTCCTACCCAAAGCAGAAAATAAATTGTTCCAGCGATAAGCGTAAGAAATGTAAAACAAACGATAATATTGAGCTGTTGTTGCAGGATGTCCGAGACCTCCCAGCATTGGCTGTCCCGGGTCTGTAGGTATAGGCCAGCATCGACCACACCCACCCCTGTCGGGTTGGATCATTCCTGCATAAGAGGTCGTCCTGCCGCCGTCTGCTTCACCTGGTCCTCCTCTGTGTTGTCCGGCGTGCTAATTTCCGGCGGGAGGCTCGGATGGTCTAGCGACTTCTTCGTCCCAAGAGGTCGAGTATACAACAGCCTGCTACTTGTCTTCAAGCTTGTCTTCTTTTCCCTCCCCCGAATGGGGCCTGCTTTCCCGGATGCCTCCTTGGTGTCTTTCTCCTTCCCTGCCCGAATACCTAGGGCATCTACAGGTCCATCTAGGCCGAGAGGACTCCCAGTCGATTGGACGTTAGCCAAGTTGTCTGGCTTTGTAAACCCAAGCGGCCCTCCACAAGCTTTTGAGGGTCCTCCCTGCATAAAATTGACCACCCCTTCTGGGGTAATCTTAGCCAAGTTGTCAAACTTCGACAAACAGTCTGCACCAAGTACTCCATCCCTTAGTGAGACTTCCTTGGGTCTAACAAAAGGGTTCAGAGAGAGCCCATTCAGGAGATCATCGACTGTCGATGGTTCCAGGGGACGAGGTGAGTGCCACACCGTCTTCAGCAGTCGATCCATGTCCAGTTGACGCGATACCAGAATGCATGTGTCATACCGAACCTCATCCTGCCCTATCCCAGGCAAATGGGCCGTGCACCCCATTATCTGGTGTGTCATCCTCCCGCATCGGCGACAAAATTCCGTTAGTTTCTCATACTGCAACTCGATCACCGAGAAGGTAGTGTTGCCAGGGAAACGGAGTCGAAGGCGTCTCCGGAGCGGCTGATTCACTTCCATACGAACTTGCATCCGTAGGAAAATATTATCACGCTGAACAAAAGGTAATGTGGCCGATACAACTTGGGTGCCCATGATGGAGGCAATGAGTTCACAGACTTGCGGTGTTCGGGCGCCTCCTGGGACATTCAGAGCTCTAACCCCGAGCTCAATATGGCTGAAAGCGATATCGTTAGCTTGTACGAAAGGCCAGAGGGGCTCCAGAAGCAATGGGAAACCCTTGAAAATCCAAGGCCCCCGGTGACGAATGTTCTCCATTGTCGCCTCGGATGGGTAATGAAATCCTGTAACCTCCGGTGACAGATATTCAACCTGAATGTCATCTACCTTCCATTTCTGCAACATTAGGGCGCAGACGGCATTCTGGTTGTGGGACCTTCCCCCTGCAACCCGGGCTGCCAGAGAGAACTGATAAGTGCCTTTCTTGACCGCCGGAATCGCCTCTAGTGGGACCACCACTTCGTCGTCCTCGTCCTCCCAGTCGCGAACCGGGGAGATTCGGATAGGAAGCGTCTCCCCCTGGCGAGCGTCGGAGCTGAGACCAATCGATGGGCGGTTGCTCGAAGACGAGGCATGGATGGCCAGGGGGCGGTACCTGGAAATAGCCTCCGACGATGATGACCGAGGATGAGATGGCTGGTTGGAAGGCTCTCCAGCGGCCGCTGATGAGATCCGATATGGGGGTGCCGGTGGCTGGGGCTCAAACGGTACCAGGGCTCCGTCCATCCCCGTGCCCGGTTTGTCCTTCAAGGGGGGTACGTTGCCGGCGAGACGCGAGATCTCGCACGGGGGGTGATTAGGGTTGTCGACCGATGGTGGCGAGAAAACGACGTCGGGCAGGAAGCCCGACGGAGGCAGTGGGGCGGCGTCGGAGTAGATCTGCTGGTCCGGTTCCATTTCCAAACGCAGACGGGGTTCTCTCGGCGTGGGGAGAGACGGAGCAGACGATGTAGATGAAGGCACCGGCGTTGTCAAACGGTGCCTACGACAACACGACGGAGTAGGGCGTCGGCGACCGAGAACTGGGAGCAGGACGTCGGCGATTGGGAACTGGGCTGGGTAAGGCGGGTTGGTGAACGAATGTCGCTGCCAAAAGGCCTGGTCGCAGCAAGGCGGCTTGGAAATGGAGGCGAAGAGAGAAAACCCTAGTTAGGGTGAGAGAGAACCGAGAGAGATGACCGAGAGCTTTTTTACAGCGTCATCCATTTATTTAATTCTCTATTTAATTACTAGTGAGCAATATGGTAAAAAAAACACTAAACAACTATCTCATCAAACCCATATTCGTAAGAAAAAATATATCCCCTCATATAAAAGATCTGATGATGCACACATATGTTGCCAATAAATCACGTAGTGATTTTATTAAATTTAAAATAAAAGGATCAACAGCATAACAATTTCATTTGTGAAAAGATAGATTTCACTTTTAAAATTGTCCTCTAACAACTTAGTCTTTATTTTAGAAGTAAAAAGTGCCTAATTCAAAATTATTTTAGAAGTAAAAAGTGCCTAATTCAAAACGTTAACGAGTGAAAATTATGTTGTATCGTGTTGTGATTAAGAGTTTAAAAACTTCGTAATTTTTTTTGATAAAAAAACTTAAGAAAATTAAAACTATAGAACATTCTTCTTAATATCCAAAATATTATCCAAGGAAATCACATGAACTAAAAGACAATAAAACCGAATAACAAGTTAGATCGAGTGCACTCTTTTGTTTACCAGAAAATAAAAGTTTGTTTTTGAATTGCCAAGTATACCAAAGATATAGTGTGCCTTACATATTGCGTGTTTGACTAGTTTTTTTTTTTTTAAATCACGTGCTTGACTAGTTGTTTCTATGGATAATAGTAAAAACAGTAATTAGGTTATTCACTTCTTTCATTTTGGAAATTATAATGTTATTTTAATTATTCTCTTTTCGCAGTACTTTATGTATGAGAGATATACATTACAAACGGTTGGACACACATGAAAACGATAATAGGGAGGACAACGCACGCTGACACACCGAGGGAGATGTAGGTCCACCAGTATTCCTCTTAACTTGGTTGGCTCGCCTCGTCTCCTTTGGAAGAAGCATGTTGTATCAGTGTCTTTGGACGCTACCGCAGATATCCCCTTCGTCCGCCCCCGATTACCAGAGCCGAATTTACTGCTTTGCTTTTCATTTCTGTTTGTTAGTTGGATTTACTTTTGTAGGTGGGGTACATTTGTGTACCTACCAAACCCTCTTATTTTATAATATTATTGCACTTGTTATTCTAAAAAAAAAAACAAACTCCATACTTGTTCAGCCATAATATTACAAACTCCAAATTATTTAGGAGAAAAGATGACGCAACTATTACTGTAGATACAATGCAACAAATACATACATGCCAATTAATGTAGTTATTGTCCCTATCAGGATTTGATCTCCGATAGTCAAGAGGGGAATCCAACCCTTGACCACCGGGATAAAAAAGAGTGCTGAAATTGTATTTTATTTATTTATTGTATTTGATAGTCTCATGCCTCACGGAACCAGATCTTCTCGGTGATAGAGAATAGTACAGAGTATTCTGATCCTGCAGGGGTCAAGGCTCAGGCGGTCGCACACTTTGGGGCTCATTTCTTCTCGGACCAGTCGACCCGTCATGTCCTACCCGCTTTGCCGTTTTCCAGGTTAAGCGATGAGGACTCCGGTATGTTGGAGTCTCCTTTTACTGAGGTTGAGGTCTTAGAGGCCTTGTCTGCTTGTTCTAGAGACAAGGCCCCGGGGCTAGATGGTTTTAATCTGGTCTTCTTCCGAGTGGCATGGTCAATCATTCGGTCCAACTTTTCTGTGCTTTCTTCATTATTGCCTGGAAGTGATGGGATTCGGGGATCGATGGAGAGGGTGGATCCAAAATTGTTTAGAGGCACATGTATCAGTGTTATAGCGTCTGAAGGATGTCCTATGTCCCCGTTTCTCTTTGTTATAGCGACAGAAGGGTTACATTAGGTGATGGAGGATGGGGAAAGACAAGGTGATTTTAGTGGGGTGAGGTTTGGAAGGAGGGCCCCCTGTATTTCCCATCTCCAATTTGCAGATGATACAGTTATTTTTTTGAAGGGAGGGATGCAGGAGGTAGAAAATTTTAAGAAGGTCCTTGGTTTTCAGTATTGTTCTGGGTTGAAAATAAAATTTGAAAAGTCGGTTTGTCATATTTTTAATCCGACGAATTTGGTGGAGTCCCGAGTGACGGAGGTGTTGGAATGTGGAGTATGCTCTTTGCCTATCCCGTATTTGGGTTTTAGTTTGGGTGCAGATCCGAGGAAGTTAAAGACTTGGGACCCGATTATTTCCAAGTACAAAAGGAGGTTGGGGTTATGGCAGGCAAAGTTCCTAAATTTGGGGGGTAGGACTACTTTGATCAAGTCTACTCTATCAGCGTTACTTCTTTACTTTATGTCGGATATGAAGGTGCCTAAAGGAGTAATCAGAGAATTGGAGAAATGGAAATGAAGACTTCTTTGGGGAGGGACTGTGGAGAAAAGGGCTATATGCAAAGTTAGTTGGGAAGTGGCCTGCAAACCAAAATCGGAAGGGGAGTTATGGATAATGAGCTTGGATAGGGTGAATGCTAGTCTTTTGGCTAAGTGCTGGTGGAGGTTTGCTTCGGAAAATGACTCTTTGTGGAAGAGGGTTGTTTGTGAAAAATTTGGTTGGGAGAGTTCGGAATGAGACGTGAGGAAATTTCAGATTCTGGACAAGTCATCATGGATGTCCCATATTCAGGATCTGGCAGCAGATGAAGGCTTTTCAGAACTATTCGGAAATGCAGGGATAAGGTGGGTGTTAGGGTCGGGCCATTCTATTTGCTTTTGGCTAGATATTTGGTGTGGTGGTGTGGCTCTCAAGGATAGGTTTCCGAGGATTTATCTACACTCGGGGAACAAGTATGGGTTTGTTCATTTGTTCTGGGTGGATGGTTCGTAGGTCCTGCATACGAGAAGAAGATCGAGAGGTTGGGTGGGAGGGCCGGAGGCAAAGCTTTTGATCTTATTGGAGGGTAGAGCCCCTTGTCCGGATGTGGAAGATTATTATATTTGGAAGCCGAGTAACAAAGGCTTTTCAGTAGGAGAGATGTTCGAGGTGAGCAGGGTTAAGGGTACTAAGGAGTTATGGGCATCAGTTTTGTGGGAACCTTTGACACCACCAAAGGTTTCGGCCTTTGTGTGGTTATGCTGCCATGATGCCATACCAAAGAAGATGTTTCTGGAAGATCGGGGGATTCCTATATCCTTTGTCCAATCCTTTTGTGTGTTATGTGGGGTAGTATTTGAGGATTGCAAACATTTGATGTTGAGTTGTGGCTTTTCTTGAAAGGTTTAGAGTGGTGTGATGAAATGGTGGGGTATTGTTTGGATGATCCCGGTGGACTTTCGTTTGTTATTACAAAGTTGGAGATCGCTTGTATCCCGTAAGGCGAGATCATGATGGAGTGTGATAGGAGCATTGGTGGCTTGGGAAATTTGGTTAGCACGCAATAATGCAGTGTTCCAAAATTCTAGCTCGGAGGTGGGTATATGGTAGTGGATAAGGTGTGATCACACTCTTATGGAATGATCAAGGATTCCAAAGGAAGGTCTCTACACTTCAACTTAACGAATTTCTTCAACACTTTCTCAACGTAGTGAGACTGACTCAAGGTGATGCCATTGGTGTGTCTCATAATCTTAACACCTAAAATGACATCAGCTTCTCCTAGGTCCTTCATCTCAAAATGTGATGACAAGAAGTTCTTGGTAACGTTCACTGCATCGATATTGTCACCAAGAATCAACATATCATCGACATAAAGACAGATAATCACACAACCCGATTCCGTCATCTTCGAGTACACGCAGAAATCGGAGTTGTTCACCTCGTATCCGTCAGTCACCAGAGTTCGATTGAACTTCTCATACCATTGTTTAGGTGCTTGTTTCAGACAGTACATAGACTTCTTCTGTTTACACACTTTGCTCTCTTGACCAACGATCACAAACCCCTCGGGTTGAGACATGTAGATCTCTTCCTTTAGTTCACCATTCAGAAAGGCGGTCTTGACATCCATCTGATGAATTATCAAGCCGTGAATGGCTGCTAAAGCGACTAGAGACCTTATCGTTGCAATCTTGGTCACAGGAGAATACGTGTCGAAGTAATCGACATCTTTTCGTTGTGTAAAACCTCTAACCATGAGTCTCGCCTTGAACCGCTATATTGTACCATCGGGTCTCAGCGTTCTCTTGAAGATCCACTTACTACTAATGGTTTTGGAACCTTTAGGTAAGTCTACTAGATCCCAAGTCTGATTCGATACAATAGAATCAAGTTCAGCCTGGATGGCCTCTTTCCAGAGGTTAGTATCAACAGATCTCAAAGCCTCGCCACAGGTCTTTGGATCTTCTTCTAACAAGAAGGCTGAAACAAACTCGTCTGAAACAACACATTCAGGACCAACTTCGGCTAGAAAGGAGGTGACATAGTCTTCTTCGAAGTTCTTCTCAATCCTGGGTCTCTTACTTCTCCTTGGTCCCTCAGCTTGACCACGTGAAGTAGAGCTTTCGGCAACCCACCTATCACGAAACGACGGAAAGGGGATAGTGGGTTCAACCGGATCAGCAACGGCGTTCCTCTTCATTGGAAAGATGTGTTCGAAGAACTAAGCATCTCTAGCCTCAGAAATTGAGCGGTCATCTAGAGACATGAAGCGATACGCCGCGCTGGTCTGAGCATAGCCTATGAACACACAATCATAGGTCTTAGATCCGATAGTGGTTCTCTTAGGGTCAGTTAAGCCTACCTTCGCCAAACACCCCACACTCTGAGAAACCTTAGGTTAGGAGCGTAGCCCTTCCATAACTCGTAGGGAGTCTTATCAAGGTTCTTGTGCGGCACACGATTAAGTATGTGACAAGCAGATAAGACGGCTTCCCCCCACATTTCATCAGGAAGGCCTGAACTAAGAAGCATTGCATTCATCATGTTCTTGAGCGTTCGGTTCTTTCGTTCAGCTACTCCATTTTGTTGAGGCATATATGGTGCACTATCTTCATGGATGATACCATTTGATTCACAAACGTCCTTTAAGAAGTTTGAGCCATACTCTCTTCCTCTATCGGATCTCACTCTCTTGATCTTCCTCTCAAGTTGGTTTTCTACCTCATTCTTATACTTGATGAACATCTCTTCAGCTTCATCCTTTGTAGTAAGAAGATAGACTCTCGCGAACCTAGAGCAATCGTCGATGAAGGTAACATAATAATGTTTGCCTCTCTTGCTTCTCGAGTTCTTGAAATCCGCAAGATCGGTGTGGATTAATTCAAGTAGGTTCGTGTGCCTTGTAGTGACTGATTTACAAGGTTTTTTTAGCGAATTTTGCCTCTACGCAAACTTCACATTTCGAGAGTTCAGAGGTAGATAACGATGGTATAATAGACACGTCTCTAAGTTGTTTAATTGAAGCAAAATTCACATGTCCTAGTCTACCATGCCATAGATCAAGAGACTCAGCAATATAAGCGGAAACAGAAATTTTATTATTGCTCAAGATTACATGATCGACATTGAAAAAAAAGAGACCCCCATAATAATACCCCTTCCCTACAAAATCTTCATTCTTGGAAAAAAAAAACCACCGTGCCATTCTTTATGACGGTCTACAAGCCATCCTTCATCAGCAGAGGTCCGGAAACAAGGTTGCGTCGCAGAGTAGGGACACAAAGGGCATTATTGAGTACGAGCGTCTTCCTAGATGTCAACTTCAGCATAATCTTCCCACTTCCAGCTATCACTGCAGTAGATTCGTTTCCCATATGAACCACTTCACCAGATGCAGTTGGTTAAAACTTATAGAAGAGCTCCCTAGAGTTGCAGAGATGATGGGTGGATGCAAGGTCCAACACCCAGTCAACTGTGTTGTGAGCATAGCCTCAGCAGCCACAACAGCTATACTGTCGTCATCTTCAGCAATGCAAGCCCTTGCACCATTCTTCTTGTGATCTTGACGGTTCATGCACTGGTAGGCCTTGTGTCCGGCTTGACCGTAGACATAGCACAACATGTTCTGCCTCGACTTGTTGATAGCAGATGAAGGTTTCACATATTTGTTGCAGTTGTTGGGAGGTCCTCGCTTGGGAGCTTCCTTGGACTTCGGCTTCGGTTTGAACCTTGACTAACGAGACGGTCCACCGGACTCCACAATGTTGGCCTTCACCGACGGAGGCGGCAAAGGTGGGATGGTACTCAGAGCATCCTTCAGGCGGTTCGCTTACTCAATCTTCATATGGCAAATGAGATTTTGAAGCGTCATGTCCTTCTTTATGTGCTTCAGGTGGCATCGGTAGTCCTTCCACGACGGTGGAAACTTCTCCAGCAGCACATGAGCGATGAATACCTCGTTCATGTCCATCCTTTCGTTGACGATGGCCGCAGACAGGTCCTCGTAAACGTGAACTTGGTCCATGATCGATCGATTGTCAACCATCTGGAACGCAAGCCACTAGCTTACGACGTACTTCTTGTTCCCGGTGTCGTCAGCCCCGTACTTCTTCTCCAAAGTCTCCCAAATAAATTTGGCAGACTTGTGGCCAGCAAGCAGGTCGAACAGGGTATTGTACATAGAGTCCAAGAGTTGGCCACGGGCAACCTTATTATCCTTAGCATACTTAATACGTTTGGCCTCATTGTCCCTAGCAATTGAGGCAACTAAAGGGGGTAGATTCACCAGTAAGACTAACAGGCACAGGGGGGTCCTCAAGCAGCACATAATCAATTTCATGTTGTTCAAAAAATATCATAAGTTTTTGAGACCAGCGACGATAATTGGTACCGTCGAGTGGCTCAACACGGGGAAAAGTTCGAGCAGCAACAGCAGATGCAGAGTTCAGATTAGCATGCATATTAGAGTTCATGTTGTTCATGTTCGTCATTACACACAGTTCACGAAATTACAAAAATTATAAAACAGATTCGGTAATGAATACTTTTGCTTCAAAATTGATGGAATTTAATTTCGTAAACTGGGAAACGAATTGCAGAACAAAACGCAGAAATAATTAAGCATGCAATTGGAAATATAAAGCGATACACCAACCGACGTGACGTGTAGAACGAAGAGGAGAAGCTGAGGCGTGGCACGGAGGTCCACTGACTTTGAAGCAAAAGTTCCGGCGTGCCCGATGTGGCGAGCAGCAGCGGTTGCTCCCCAAGGATCTCTTAGCTCTACCCAGCAGCGCGCCCACTCGCTCTACTGGATGTGGAAACAGCAGGACGGTAACCAGAACATTGGGTTTGGGAATCGAAATTTGGGAGGGTAACTGAGTATCAGTGTAATTTGGCAGATTAGCAATTTGGCTCTGATTATCAGTGTAAGACGTAAAAAGAAAGAAAGCCAGAGCCTGATATTTATAGATAAAAACCGTAGGGGTAAAGAGGTAAAAGCACAAAAGATTTTTTGAATTAAATCTGTTGAACGTGCGTGTTGACCCACTGAAAAACGGAGTCAGTCGATCCACTCAACGACACGATCAGACTCGTTCAAACAGGTTTGAAAAAGTCTCTAACAGAAAAAACAAAATGTATTTTGTATAAAAAGATAGTTTTGCCCGCCCCGCAGGGACGGCAGCGGCGATGCGCGAGGCCCGTTCCGGACCAAGCATAAGCAGGCCCAAATAGTAATTTGAACATGAAAGTGAGAGGAGAGTTTATAAACTCAAAAGAACCATCTCTTTTCGATGTGGGACTTCTGTTCAAACCAAAAGAGACAAAACATGCTTTTAAAGCCAATTTATCCAACAGAAAGGTCTGAAGAAGAACCGCTTGTAATTTCTATAGTCTGAACCATGGTCGCTATTGACAACAATAATAGACTGGTGCGAAAAAGGTACAACAGTATCGGTGGATTAGTGAGAGAGAAAGTTCCAAATTCTACTCATCATATATGTTAGTGTTGAGAATTATACATTTTCAACGTAAGACTTTAATATGTTGAATATCATATATAGATCAATTAGGTGTTTTATAATAAAAAAAAATTGGTTATTTATGTTGTAAAATAAGTGGACCCACCATCCTAATCAATTGCATGCACAAACACGTGGCATTCATATGAACTAGTATTGGATGAGTAAGCTTATCAATGCTTCTTAAGGAAGCTTTGCTTCATGTGTATATATGTACTTGGGTACAAAGAACAATATAAGAAGAAAAAAGCCAATGATTCTAGTGTGTGTACTGTATCATTTTGAAACTCCACAACATGGTCTTGTGTTGTCCATCCTGTGTGCTGAAGCAATGAGGAAGTATTCGGTATTGATTCAATCATCGATTATATATCTTTAATTCTTGTACGGTAATTACAACATGTTATCAGCACGAACTGCTCGTTCGCTCAGGTATCAAAATTCATATTATCATCAATTTACTTCGTTGATATTATTTGTTAACGATATTCATAAAATTTATTTATGTTTCATGTTTATTAATATTTGTTATATATATACCTCATAAGTATGCTATTTGATCGCCAATAATATATTGGACCTTTTAAAATATGACGGTTATCACATATATTTGTATTTAACTATTTATTTTATATGTGATACTCGTAATATTGATGTTTATTAAGATTGAAACATTTTGAACCCGAAATTCAAATATCGACGAGAAAAGTTTCACGGAACCTGCAGTTCGGTTTTAAGACCGTGGGTCTTATAATAACTGAATTTAAGGTGACCCGAAGTTCACATGGACCTAACATTGACAAGCACGTGTGTCTCACACGTCGGGTGTATTTTTCGCTTGGTACTGTTTAGGCACTGTTCATCTACTGTGCGGGTATTGTGCATGTACTGTTTGGGTGGACAACACACCCCACGATTTCGCTCATTATGCGATTATATTTTTATTTGGTTATATATATTTGTAACCGAAAGCTTACAAATACCAGCGACCCGATGTATGTTGGACCAGAAGTTCCAAATACATAATACCAGCGACCCAGCGTACTTTGGGCCAGAAGTTCCAAGTACTCCATATCGACGACTTGAGGTCATGTATGATGAATGTCAATATATTCATATTGAAATACCTTAAAGGTTTCGATCCATGTTAAGGATGACGAAATTTTGTAATATGGACTTCTTCATGTATCAATGAAGTAAAACAGTCTTATATCAAAACTAAATCATTTGAGACCAGAAGCTCCAAATGAAAAATCATAGGCCCGAAGCCTGATGATTTCCTATACGACCAAATGATAAATCACAAGCCCGAAGCTTGATACTTTCCTTTTTACGGTCAAGAGATAAATCACAAGCCTGAAGCTTGATACTTGTATTTATAACCGATTGATAAGCCACAGGCCCGAAGCCTGTAAAATAGCGTTAAAGCCAAAATATAGACCACAGGCCTGAAGCCTATAACTTGTATTAAAAGTCACAAGACGAAACCACAAGCCCGAAGCCTGTAACTTGTGTCCAGGGCCTGAAGCCTAAATTTTTATATGAAATTACTTATTCTGTCTTCCCCACGAGCTTGCTCGTTGTGTGGTTATATATATACTTAATTTATTATACCCCGCGAGTTCGCTTGTTGTGCGGTTATACTTATATTTAATTCCCGCGCTTATTATGTTTACCCCATGAGTTCGCTCATTGTGCGGTTTTATATATCTAATTGTGATGACTTAATGTTGTATATTTGTAACCCGAAGTTTACAAATATTGAAATACTTTGGGCATGAAGTTCCAAAATTGTTAAACATATGTTTAGTAGGTCAATCGTTCAAATGAAATAGATATGTGCACCATTGCTATATGTCGTATGACCAGAAGCTCATACAGACTTAGCATTTCGCGGGATTTGAGATAAGTTCATTGCCTCATCGTTCAAGTGGGAATTTATATGTGCACCATTTCTAAATGTCGTATGACCAGAAGTTCATACGGACTTAAAGTTTCATAGAATTTGAAATAAATGTAATGAACCATTTTTTTAATAAGAATTTGATATGTGCAGTGTTGTTAAATGTCGTATGACCAGAAGATCATACCGACTTAAACTTTCACAGAATTTGAGATTCTATTTCAAGATGCACTCTTACAGTTTATATGGCCAGAAGTTCATATAAACCTAAACTCCCATAAGTGATATGTTATATATGAGATGGGAAAAATCATTGGTCGATTACATGTTGTATGACCAAATATTTTGATGACTTTATATCAAGCATCAAAACAAGGGCAAAGAAAATGGGTGATAGAGATAAAGTCTGATTGATGACCTAGATCTAGAAGATCTAAATGAATTGAATGTCTCAGACGACTCTATATAACGATGTAGCCGATATGATCGTGGTTTATTTCGAAAATTATATATGGAACCCTGAAGCGATCAATTCATGTGCAAAAATGAAATGACATGTGTATCACTATGATTAACGGCTCCGGAAGAGCTACCATGTCATTGAAATTTACAATAAAGTTAAGCATAAATGCTCTATATGAAAATAGATCCAGAAGCATCTACTCAACATTAACGCCATACATATCATGTTGAGACCACAAATGAGACTTAGTTTCTCTATATCACCAGAAGTGATAAATATGGTGAAAAGCATCTACTAGAAAAATTACAAGCTCTATCATAAGGTTTGTATTATACAACCATAAGAGCAATTGAAACCTACGCGACTATGAACCAGAAGTTCATTAGTCCAGATATTTTAATGCTTTGGCATAATCGTCCTGGTCCTCCTTGATCAACGATGATGCGTAGGATTGTTGAGAAATCATATGGACGTTCATTAAAGGGCCAGAAGATCCTAATGTTCAATGAGATATTATGTACAACTTGTTCACAAGATAAGTTAGTGGTCAACCATCTAAAGACAATTTTAGTATGGAATTTCAATTACTCATGTAGAGAATTCATGAGGATACATATGATCATACTTATTTTATAAGAGACACATCCAGAAGATGGTCTTATGGTATCTTGATACTTTATACGAGACGCATCCAGAAGATGGTCTTATGGTATCTTGAGTCCCTGAATGACAAGATGTTTATAGCATGATCTGTTAGTTTCATCTTGATGAGACGATATCCTTCACCTTGAAGTGAAGAGAAAAGTCCTTCTTGAAGTAAGGAATGAAATGTTCTTGGAAATTATTTTTGTCTCATCATATGTACCTGAAGTACATAAGCTCGCACATTTTGAAAAATGTTGCAGACCAAATGCTAGACGCATATAGAAAAACAATCAGATCATGCCAATATACCTGCAAAGATTTAAAAGCTTTGCGAAAGTGGGGAATGACTCCTCTTACACGCCAGAAGCGTGAGAGGCTGCTTGGATCAAAGAATATTGATTCCATTAGCAAAATCATGAACATGATAAAATAAGCGTTAGTTCCAGAAGAACTGCTAGAAGTGGTTCCAGAAGAATCACCTGGGGCGGTTCCAGAAGAATCAGTCGCCAATGTTCAAAATCAGAATCAAAACATCAAAAGATGTTTTCCAAGCTGGATATAGATGAATGAGAAAACAAAGATGCTGAATATAAAGCACACCTTATAATGGTATTTTTCTCAAATGACTTGAAGTCAACTTTTGATAAAGTTATGTTGTGTGATCACCGTGGTATATTAGATATATGTACCCACTGCTATTGGTACTTTTAAGTGCCGACATTTATAAAAGTCCCCGAAGGACCTGCATTGCCTGAAGCATTGCAGTTTGCCTAAAGCAAACCTCATGCATTGCCTAAAGCATTTCGACTTGCCTGAAACAAATCCCTTTAAAATTTAAATTGCCAGAAGCAATGCCATTTCCCAAAGAATTTATGATTATCTAGAGAAATGACTCTCTGAAGGGTTTGATTTGCATGAGGTAATGAGACATGGTATGAGAAACCATGTACTTAGTAAGCAGTGTGGGTCGATAATATATGGACTCCTGAAGAGGTCCTTTAAACTACAGTATGTCTAAAGAAAGACTTTCAAATGAAATTTTTGATGATGAAGTATTGTCTCGGCCTGAAGATCGAGCATACTTCAAATGGATCCATAAATATGCATATACTAAGAATCGCCTGAAGCGTGTTCTACTTGATATTCAAACGATCGATCGATATTTAGATCCTAAAGAGGATCTCATTTGCCTCAAAGAAATGAAAAGATATTTGGTCCTGAAGTACCATATCTAAATTTGAGACGTTATAATATACAAGGCCTGATAGAAAATTCGCAATAAATGTGCTAGCCAGTTTGAGCTCAGAAACTACTTATCGGTTTTGTGATAGAAGCATATCTATAAAGCATGTCCCGGGACGGTTATAGTTTGGGAAGACAATTTTTCAGTGTTTTCCAGTGGCAACCGGTCAGTTTTCGTACGAAATTATGATATAATCATGAACTCCAGAAGAGTCATGAGAGATTAACGTCAATCAGAATCATGAAGTGAAAATCCTATAGGTTTGTTCACTGAAAGTCTGTCGACATCAGTTTTGGGAAAGTCAGTGTACAAGATATATGAGTCGATTTTTCAAGCAACCGAGATTACTCAGTCGGTCTTCAGGGGGAGTGACAGTCAGAGGGAGTATGTTTCCGTGCGTTGCACTCTTTTTCCCTTATTCAGGTTTTGTCCCACGAGGTTTTCCTGGAAAGGTTTTTAACGAGGCAGCTGGTATGCACGTCCAACTCACCAGATGTGAGTAAATGGAAGAAGCACTCTACTCGGTATGGCTTTCCTGACATTCAATTGTTGAGAAGTTAATGTTCAAGATCAGGATGTGTCGACTCAACCGAACAACCAAAGTAACCTGCCTGAAGTCAGGGGGAGACATGTTTGTGCGCTGTACTCTTTTTCCCTTATCCGAGTTTTGTCCCATAGGGTTTTCTTGGAAAGGTTTTTAACGAGGCAGCATCGAGCACAACTCCAAGCACATGTCGTGCGTTGCACTCTTTTCCTTACAAGTTTTGTCCCACCGGGTTTTCCTGAGAAGGTTTTTAATGAGGCAACTTAAGGCACGTTAGATGTTTTTTGTACATAGTGGTGTCCAAAGGGGAGTGTTGTAAAATAAGTGGACCCACCATCCTAATCAATTGCATGCACAAACACGTGGCATTCATATGAACTAGTATTGGATGAGTAAGTTTATGGATGCTTCTTAAGGAGCTTTGCTTCATGTGTATATATATGTACTTGGGTACAAAGAACAATATAAGAAGAAAAAAGCCAATGATTCTAGTGTGTGTACTGTATCATTTTGAAACTCCACAACCTGGTCTTGTGTTGTCCATCCTGTGTGCTGAAGCAATGAGGAAGTATTCGGTATTGATTCAATCATCAATTATATATCTTTAATTCTTGTACGGTAATTACAACAATTTAATATATTTTTAAAGTGGAGGGTCATATTTTTATAGTAATTATTATGACAGTGATAGATTCGGGTTTTCTACCGATAAAAGAGAATAGAAGACGAAAGAGAAATGAAAGGAGGATAGATTCATATAAGCAAGAAAAGAAGACATTTCAGAGTGCAATGAAGAGATCAATGCGATGACATAGATTTCCGCTTATTCTAATAAAAAAAACTCCCTACAGCTACCACAAAAACAAACTCCCAGCTGCAACCACAACGCCGGCGGCGGCGGCCGAGACTTTGACGGAGGCAGCGCCGCTCGGAGGCGGACTCGGCGGAGGGACCTCCAGCGAGGCATCAGTATCATCGACGCCAGTGTTTGCATCAACAGATGATGGACCCTTCTTCCCCTTCTTACCCTTAGCAGGTGCAGGAGCCGGGGCGGAGGAGGGAGCTTCGGCCTTGCCACCTTTCTTGCCGCCTTTCTTTCCGGACGGCGGTGACGGAGGTGAGGCCGTGTCCTCGTCGTCATCGCCGGTGGATGATTTCTTGGGAGATGAAGCCGGAGAAGAGTGGTCGTCGTCCTTGGCCTTTGAGGATTTCTTGGGGGAAGGGGCGGGGGCGGCGTCTTTTCCGGCGGCCGAGACAGAGATTGCTACGGCCAGGACGACGACTAGGGCGAGGATCAACACTTGGCTTTTGAGGGCCATTTTTGGTTTTCTGATTTTTTTTTTCCTTTTTTTTTTTGGTGTGTGGGGAGTTTATTGGAAGTGAAAGAGAATGTGTTATTGATGATGAAGGAGGGAGAGTGGATATATATAGTGGAAATAATGGCGGGAAAGTAGGAGAGCAAAGTGACCGTTGTAACTGTTTTTTTGTTAGTTTTTGTCAAAATGACTCGGTCTGTTATGAGATTATTGGGAATAATAAAGTACTATGTAATTTGTTTTATTTCTGTTATCAGTAGGGTTGATTACTTTTGGTACCTCTTTTCTATTGATAACACTCCTTTAGTATTTTGCTGTATTGATAACGCTCTGAACAAAAATTTGGTCAAGTTTACGCCATTATGATGATTTGTGACCAATTTAAAAGGGGTAGTAAATGTTTTGTTACCAATACACAAGGGGTATTAAATGATATGTGATCAATTCATAAAGGGTATGAAATGACTGTTACCAAACCAAAGGTATTGTTTAACCCTTATTTATTTAAAGGGCCGCATGTTCAGTTTTGTAATCTGATGATCATAAGTTAGAATTATAAAATCTTAGTAGTAACTCTAGTATCAGATTAGAAATAATGTGCCTCCCAATTACATAATGATAATTTCTTGTAACTGATGTACAGATTTTTGTCAAGTTCTGTTTGGTTGAATTGGTAATGCTAATACTAGTTCACTTTATACTTAAGCAACACAATGACGAATAAATTTGTTGCTTGTAGGATAACATAAGCCGATATAAGGTGGGCGATAAGCTTTTACTTATATGGATAACAAAATTCGAATCAGAATTTATCAAATCCAACTGGCTACTACAACAAAATAAAGGGTAAAATCATTCTCGCTCAATTCACCCTAGTAAAAGAAACCCAGCACTTTCCCACCGACGTTCTTCCTCCTTGCCTCTTCGTGATCCATGATGCCAGCAGAAGTTGTCAGCACAATGTATCCGAACTGCAAGTTTATGGTAAATACAAAATTAGTCACACAAGTACAAATATACCCAACAGTGCCATGTAATAGATAAATCTAGAACACATCAAACTTGTATATACATGTCTGACATTATTTTGAACATATAGTTGTGAGAATATCAACAGTGGTTCATACTCCAAAACGTTAGCGGCAATGCCCCATTAGCATTCTTTTTTCGGATTATACGCAACAATCATATAGCCCGCGATCATTTTGAGATGCAAAAATATTGCTATTTTGAAATTGAGGTCTACCGAATACAGGGGCATGTTGATAAATGGCCCCATTACCATCCTACTTTTAAAGGTTGCTATTGGATAATACAGTGGGAGTAATGGGGCTTGTTTGGTAATAAATTATTATGGTGTGATTATATATCATGTCCCACGATACAAAAATTTGTGAATGCACCAAGATAAAAGCTATGATGGCAATATGACTGCATAGCAAAATCAAGTCATACCACCCTGAGATGCATCATGTAAACCATCTAACATCACCAGTGGAACAGTCACTGACTGGCCGCTAACTATCCTCAATGGCTTGACACAACAAGAATCTATGTTACAATCAACTAGCCCCGCAGGCTGCAAACTATCCTCTAATGAACACTACTTAAGTATCGGCTAGGTAGAAAAGCAACAAAACAATGAATATATGACGAACCTGTCTTGAGGGGAGCAACCTTGCAGTCCAACCTTCAATCTCCTTGACACCAACATCAAATCGAGGACTGATGACCCCGCACTTGTTAAGCCTACCATTGAGTTCAACCACAATCTTACCAGACCTGTGGTCGTCAACATATTCAAACTCGCCAATGTAACCTATGGATCAGAGCAAAAGGCATTAAAGCAAAATCCCAAGTAATGACACAAAAGCTATTGGGGAAGAAAATATTGACTACGGTCACAAGAGATGCATACCATGCTTTTGCATAACCAGGAGAAACTTAATAACCACTTTCGACGATGGTCTGATCATCACCTGGCGCTTACCACGCTTTTCGGCATTGTACATGCTCTTCAGAGCATCATTCAGCACACTAACTCTCACCATTTCTCCCTACAGCGGATGGAATAACATCAATTACTTAACAATAAGCATCAAAAATAAAATATTAAGCAAGAACGCCATAAAATATGAAGGCAAGACACAACTTCACCACTCAAATCCACATTCAAAGTAAACCCAAAAATTGATAATATTCTAACAAATAACAACACTTTCTGCATACCAAATCAATAAGCCAACGTCCATTACTCCATTTAGTTATAAACATATAAATTAACAGAAGTGTGCATTTTGGTACTAAAAACACTGGACAGATGATTCACAATTATTACGAACCTCAAAACATAAAATCCCAAGAAAAATGATTCATTCAGCTGAAACGAAACTCGACTGTTATAGCTCATCTAAATGGCAACAGGTCGATCTACATGATCCAACGAGACCCGACAAATGGAGAAATACGAAACGAGAAATCACAAGAAACTCGAATCAAATAGAACATAATGAACAATCAGAAGCATTAGCTAGGAATGAGCGAGAACGAACCTCGGTACAAATCGCTGCTCCGACGAAGAAGTGCCTCCCAAATGCAGAAGAAGTTGAAACTTGAAAGCAAGAGAGAGAGAGAGAGAGCGAAACCCTACTGCTCTTTATGTTATCTCCTCTACCTTGAATTACCAATTTATCCTTCCACTCTTAATAAAGTTATCGGAATAAAGTTTCTTTTTTTATTATTTAAAAGTCCCATTTTGAACTTTCATCTCCGCCTTCGTGTCTCGCCATCCGGCGTCCTTCGATCTTCCACGGCTTCGTCTCCTACACCGGCGATATCCCACAGCCGTGTCTCCGTCGTAGCTCTGCAACGCCTCCGGTACCCCTACAGCCTTATCTTCGGCTTCGTTTTAAATTGTGGAAGTGACAGAGATAAGGTAATATGTGTGGTTAGAGATAAGGGTTCGCTGGTAAGGAACGAACAAGTGGTTCGCTAGCCTACACAGCAGAGAAAGAGAGAGGGGTCTTCGAGGAGCAAGTAAAAATGGCGGCGAGAATTAATTTATCGATCCAAAACGGTCGCTGGCTGCTGAACCCATTTCACTCGGTCAACTTTAGAGCGACCCATTTTAGGAATCGTCTCCATTTTCGTCAAAAATTATACCCATCGTCTTCTTCCTCAAGAAGAGCTCTGTTCTGCTCTTGCTCTGCCGATTCTAGTCTCCCGAGCTCCGAAAATTCGGGCCCTTTTGTCCTCACGACTCCGCTTTATTATGTCAATGCCCCTCCTCACATGGGCAGTGCTTATACCACCATTGCTGCTGACGCCATTGCCCGGTTTCAGGTAAGGTTTCAGTTTCGAATCGCCCCTAGTTTGTATTTCATAATCCCATGAAAGTAGATTAAAAGAAACTCTTCAACATTCACAATGCCCATATTCATTGTTGAGATTATCCTTTTAATTTTCACTCAGTATCTGTTTAATTAGTAGTTTACTTTTGAAATTGAACTTGTTTTGAGTTTTTTCTTCTTCTAATTGGGTCATCAGATTAATTGATTGGAATGTATTGCTTGTTTTGAATTGACTGTAGTAATAGAATTTGCAATTAGTTTCAGGTAGAATTAAAATGAAATGTATTTAATGAATTGTTTGGCAGTGGTCCTTCAATCAGCAGTGAACTGCTATCCGTTAAGTATTACATACAGATTAAATGACCAAGTGATATTGGTCCTCAGGATTGAGATCACCTTATAGCATTGCACTATGCTGATGCGGGACACATAGTCTTCTTACATGTTACTATTTTGGCTTTCATTTTTTAATGGCAGAGGCTGCTTGAAAAGAAAGTAATTTTTATCACGGGGACAGATGAGCATGGTGAAAAAATAGCTGCCGCCGCTGCCACCAATGGTTCCAGTCCGAAAGAACACTGTGACCTTATTTCACAGGCTTACAGAACACTTTGGAAAGATGTAACCTTTACTCTCCTAGATATTTAGTTTCTTACCTACATGCTGGTTTGTTTACTGTTCCAACTTCCAAGTTGTCTACTTATTCAACTATTTATGGATTGTATTTCACTATTTGTCGTTTGCAGTTAGACATATCTTATGACAAGTTCATTAGAACTACTGATCCCAAGCATGAAGCTATTGTTAAGGAATTTTACTCGAGGGTTCTTGCAAATGGTGACATATACCGGACTGACTATGAGGGGCTATACTGTGTTAACTGTGAGGAGTATAAGGTTGTACCTTGTATTGGAAAAGATAACTTTAGATGTATGAGTTTTCAGCTTGATAATTTTTATTGCTGTTTGTTCTTGATTGAATCATTGTCTAGTTCTCCCACTATTATTTAGGAAGTGCTGGTCTGCTGTCTTAATTCAGCTTGTCGATGCTTACTTAAGTTTTGTAATTTATAATTGTTCAGGATGAGAAAGAATTGCTTGACAACAACTGTTGCCCTATGCACCTAAAGCCTTGCATTTCGCGGAAAGAGGATAATTATTTCTTTGCACTGTCAAAATATCAAAATGCTTTGGAAGAAACTTTGATGCAAAATCCAGAACTTGTCCAACCTTCGTACAGGTTAAATGAGGTGAGAGGATGTTATATATATATATAAATATGTATGTATGTGTGTGTGTTTGTGTGTGAGTGTGTGTGTGTGTTTTAGCCTTTATTTTCCATTATCTGTGTGATGTGAAAACTAATCTTGAATTGAGTCTTGTGAAACATGCTTATGAAAGTGAAGCCCTTTGTGGCTATTTGTGTATAATGCTATTCAAAACAGGGATATGAATTCAAAGATGGAAAAATTTGCAGTAATTAAGATAATTTTTATCATCTTCTGTTGAATGACCAAACTTAGTAAGTGACATTACTTCCACTTACCCGAAGAGAATCCATTACCATGACCTCACTTCGCATTTCTAACTTTTTGAGGCTTGTTTCAAAATACAATTCCATTGGCTAAGTATACATACATGAAAATCTTACATTTCACAGATATAATATTGACTTGCATATAAAATCTATATATTGTTATAAACTATCATAGATGGAATATGATTTTTTTTATCTGTTCTAACATAAAAGATCTGGAAACGGATCTGATATGTGCCATATGATATCTCTTTTTGAAGTTGTAAATTTGAACTATGTGACACTGCTTTTAGGTTTGCTGTAAGGATTTATCTTTTGACTTCTGCTATAACTTTTCCAGGTCCAAAGTTTTATCAAAAGTGGTTTAAAAGATTTTTCCATTTCTCGAGCAGCAGTGGAGTGGGGCATTCCAGTTCCAAATGACCACAAGCAAACTATATATGTATGGTTTGATGCCTTGCTAGGGTAAAGTTTCCTCTTATATAATTTAAGATGAATTTATCTCAAACTCATTAGTTATTTACAAAGATATCAATGTTGCTTTCATTTGGATTTTTATGGGTCACATTTGGCAGTTACCAACTCTTTGCTAGTAGCTATTATACTTACCACTAAAGTTTCCATTTTACATACTTTTGAATTTTGATGGATATGTCATGTGAACTTGTGAAGGTTATCTACTTTGTATTTTATTCTGTAAGCAGTTATATATCAGCGCTATCGGAGGACACTGAGCAACTTAATTTACAAAATGTCGTATCATTGGGTTGGCCTGCTTCGCTGCACTTGATTGGCAAGGTATGACCAACCTTACATCATTCTACAGCTTGAAGTTTTAGTACTTACTGTTTTTTTCTCTAAAAAATCTGTAGGATATTTTACGTTTCCACGCCGTTTACTGGCCAGCAATGCTAATGTCTGCCGGACTAAGCCTTCCAAAGAAGGTCTTCGGCCATGGATTCTTGACAAAGGTATCTAAACTTAGCATATTAATTCTTCTTAACCAGCTGTTAACAATGTACTTCGAATTCTATAATTTCCTAAGTGTAGACTTATTATTGAAACCTTGTTTCCCTGGGTTATATATTATTCACCAAAATACGTAGGCTATGCAAGTTTTCATTTGGCCATTGATATGAAAATTTCGTTTGAGCCCCCCAACTCTAACTTCACGGTGCATATTTGCCTAGTTCAGTCGAGCTAAATGGAAAGTCTAAAGTCTAAACAGGTGACTTATACCGAACTTCTTGGAATGATTTGGTTCTTCCTTTTAGACAGCTTTTGTTGAACATCTTGATTTTCCTTAATGTTCTTCCGGTTCTTCCTCATGCCATGTTTCATAGATTTCTCTTTGTAGCATTTGTATAGGAAGTATTCCTGTAGTTATGAGGCTCTAGACAAGTGTTTGACAGTGTCATTCAGCCTTCTTTTGGGAGAATCGAGGAAGACCTTTTCTATTATTTGTTTTTCCGGTTGAATGTTATTGTTAATGGCTGTATTGAATCAGTTCACTTGGGATGATGCTCCTGTCAGAAGTAGGTACATGGTTAGAAAATAGCAAGTTCCATTATTGTTGCTTGTGCAATGTGGACAATTAAATACTTGTTCAGATGATTTGAAAAGCAACTCAGTTCTTCCGCCATAAAAGTTGTGTATGACAATAGCATTGCCACCATAGTTAACTCATGACTATTTAATACTCATTTAAATTGCTTATTGATTGATTGAAAAGTTGTTTGGGATACATAATTCGAACAAAGATACTACTTTACCATTTCTAACATTGTCTTAAAGAAAAGTTCTTATCAGTTAAACAAAATATCATCTTATATACACAATCTATTTCATGCAGAAATGCCTTTTATTTTGAAAATGATAGGATGGCTTGAAGATGGGGAAATCTCTAGGGAACACACTTGAACCAAATGAACTGGTTCAGAATTTTGGCTCTGATGCAGTGAGGTACTTCTTCCTCAGGGAGGTTGAATTCGGTAATGATGGTGACTATTCTGAAGAACGTTTCATAAATATCCTCAATGCACATTTGGCCAATACAATAGGTAAGCTTTCTAATAAAAAAAAGTTTAATCATTAATCTATTCCTTTTCTGTTCTTAGCCATAATTGACCATCATTTGCCATATGCAGGAAATCTTCTAAACCGTACTCTTGGGCTTCTTAAAAAGAACTGTGAATCGACTTTGGTGGTTGATTCAAGTATTGCAGTTGAAGGAACCGGCTTCAAGGAAACTGTTGATAAGCTGGTATGATGTGTAAACGTTCCATCTCTTCTGTGCCAAAATAAGTTATCTGTTAGCAAAGATTAAGAATGAGTGGAGTAACATTATGTTTCATTGTTTACTTAGGTTGAGAAGGCTCGAGATCATTATGAAAACCTGTCACTATCCTCAGCTTGTGAAGCTGTTCTAGAGATTGGCAATGCTGGGAATCTGTACATGGATGGGCGTGCTCCATGGACTCTTTTCAAGAAAGGAGGTTCAGATTCTGAAGCTGCAGCTAAGGTTTGTCATTCACGTGCATTTTTTTTTTCCTCCAGTAATTGTGATCAGTTCATCATATACAAAAGATAAACAATTACTTAACTTTTCTTTGTTCTTTGATGTTTCGGTTTTGGAGCAGGATCTTGTAATTATACTGGAAACCATGAGAATCATAGCAGTGGCGCTATCCCCTGTGACACCAAGATTAAGTTTGAGCATATTCGAACAGCTTGGTTATTCGAGAGATGAGTTTGAAACTGTGACATGGGTCTGTCTCTCTGTCTCTTTTGTAGGTTGTAGGTTGTAGGTTATGGTGGTGATTGAATGAGTTTGTATATGCAGAGGGCGACCAAGTGGGGAGGGCTCAAGGGTGGTCGGGTGATGGCGCAGCCTAAACCAATCTTTGCAAGGATAGAGCTCCCAGCACAAGAAGAAGAAGATGGAAAGGAAGCTCCTAAAAAGGCCAAGAAACAGAAGAAAGCACCTAAGGCTCAGGCTGTTGCAGAAGCTTAGTCACTCCAGTGTGCCTAATTTTGTGTTTCATTCTGATTCAGAGTATAGTATTCCGGGCTGAAATACAGATGAGTTTGGAAATTAATTGACTTATTCTTTTAAAGCTTCTGCACTGCACGGGCGAACATAGCCCTGACAGACAAATCCGACCGATTCATCCTGATTGCCCTACCTTCTCATGTGAATTAGGGGCAGATAGTAATGTGTCACGTGATAATTATTTCAACAGGGACGAATTCTGAATTCACAGAGTGACAAATCTGATAATCTCGCTCAGAGACGGTTAAATAATTCCTTTTGTATATTTAAACTATAACATGTGTAGTTTATCAGTAATATACATATCTCTCGTCAAAACATGTTTATAGACACATAATATGTACAACCATTTAAGAAGTTATCCGGATCAAAAGGTTATATGGACACAAAGCTATATTTAAAAGCACAAAGATTAATACACAAATATGAAGTTTTTATTGAATATAGAAATTTGCAGGACAATCCTAAAACTCTTGGTTTTATTTTCGGGTTGGCAAGGCTTGTGGATGGCTAATGTCAGACCTTCTATTTATAATGTTTGACCCTGACCTTTCTAGACTCATTCATAACACTTACTATTTACGGATGACACCTACTATTGCACCTTGACCCTTATTGTTTATCTGTAACCTATACTATTCACAATGACTCTTATTATTATGGATACGACCTAGTTGTTTTTATTTTTATTGTCCTCTTGTAAAGAATTTTATCCCTAACAAGACAAGACCATGATGATTATTCTATCATTACACACCTTGATAGATCATATCGGACACGCGTTCCATAGGTGGCCCCAATGGCAAATCTAGTTTTTTTTAACGTGGGGACACCAACTATTTATAATAATAATTGACCTTTCTTTAGCGAGAGGCATTGATTTTTTTATAATAAGAATAATATAAAATAACATAAAAATATTTGTATCGTATAAAAATATAATAATTAATATTTTATTACAAAACACGACGTCAAATTTTATATTTTGAAAAAGTGGTACACCATTTTTTTGTCAATATAATAAAAAAAGTATTTCTCAATGTCCACAATATTCGGTAGCTTTTTATTTGATTTCTTCTTCTTCTTTTTTTTTGAAAAAGGAATGAAAATATTATTAATTAAAACATTCAGATGATCGCAGACCTGTTTTCATCGTACAACCAAATACTATAATAATATTGAAAAACAACGACTGAAAATTAACTGTTGCTTTAGGCATAAGGGCGGACGGAGGGGAGGGGGGAACTGCGGTAGCATCCGAAGACACCGATACAGCATACGCCAACCATAAAACACTGATCAAGCAGACCAAGTGAAGAAAGTGCATTGGTGGACTGATATCTCCCCCGGAGAGTCAGCGTGCATCGTCCTCCCTTGACTGATAATTGTAGGGCTCTAAAACGCGGGAGTGCTGACGCCGAACTGGTAGGGGAGAATCATGTCGACAGTTGGTGGAATCGTTGCCACCGTCTAGCCAGAGAGAGGGTACCGTCGACCCACCTCTCCCTGGGCCTCCTTGGACTCATTCCTGGAGGCGGGGGTGCTTGTGTCCCCCCGCCGCTGTTGTGCCTGACGCTCCATCTGATGTCGTCGATCCCTCCGACTCCTCAGACACCCCATCCCGCTCGAGCCTCGTTTTCCCGGAGAGCGATGTGGTTTGCTGCCTAGGGAGCCAACCTGTTTGTATATCCTGATCATGGGTCTCTCGGACCCTGTATCCCCCTCTCTCTTGACTCTGTTGAGGCGTCACCGGCTTCGATACTCGATGTGGCCCCCTACCAGCACCTCCCAGATAGTCCCAGTTCGTCCACGGGGTAGCCTTCCCATGTTTCACCTTCTCTAAAGCCGATCTCGGATCAGCCGGAGCCTTGAGCGATGGCCCTCGTACACCCCCCGCCACTGGACACACCGGGAAGACGTGTTCCGCACAACTGCAACCGAAACAATAATCCGGCAGATGTTCATACGACACATGAAGGAGAGTACGTACCTGAGATTCCGACAATCAGAACCAGATCTGACTCTGCAGTGGAACACGAATATCCGCCCTGATTCTAATCTTCATAAAATTTCCCCAGTAGAGCCCTGACCTATCCACATCCATTGCCTGACAGACTCCCAGCGTATTCCATATTCAGAAGCCCACTTCCTTATTCCATGACTCTACCGGCAGGTTAGATACCCTGACCCAAACAGAAAAATGGTGAAAGCTGAGTTCCACTGCCTGCATGTGGGCTCTCGGATCAGTGAATAATATCAGCGCATCCCAATATGCCCTTGGTTCCCCAAGTAGAACCTTCGCCCGTTCCTTAGCCATCTGAAAAAAGAAAGCCACCAATCCCCCTTCCAGAGGCTTCGCCTCTACCTTCATCGCCCATAAGTCCTCCACTCGAGCCACCAGCGACTTCCGGAAGACTTTCTTGGATGACAATACCTTTTGCAGCCAGAGCAAACTGATACTGGGAACTGCGCCCAGACACCTCCCTGGTTAGCATCACCACCTCCTTGATCTGCATTGAGGACAACTTGGCTCCTAAATCCCCGACCTGCCCTCTAGCACCTCGGGATCCGCAGCCCGAACGTCCCGGGATACCAAGACCCACATTTAGATCTGCCTCACCCAAACTACCCGGCCTTGTCGGGTCAAACCGGGTCCAGATGGACCGACCCGAGTACCGCCCACCCCGGTCGCATACCCGGTCCGCTCCACACCCGGCCCGCTCGAGTTGACCCGCCCAGCCCCGTATCTGGAAGCCCATCGAGCCACGTCATCGGCCCCCCGGGTCCAGCCCAGCGTCTGGCCACGACCACCTTGGCCCAGCCCAGCCCGCGATGTCCAGCCCAGGTCCGCCCGCCCAGCTCGTCGCGCGTCCGCCAGCAACCCCCGGCCCAGGCCCACGTCCTCACCTGCACGGTCCAGCCCAACATCCGGAACCCTAGCTTCCTCCCGCGCCAGCCCCTTCCCCTTGCGTCTCCTCCACGCAAGGGTCGCCGCCGACTCCTCTGGCGTGGCCCAGTGTCCGACGAAACCACTATCGGTAGCAACTCCTCACCTCCTTGATCAACTCCCCCAATCCCGTCCAAGGTGACAAGCCACCCTCGTCCACGTCAACCTCTATGGGTCTCCCCCCATTCCGGTGAGACCCTGTTCTCTCCCCGTCGTACCACCCCCCAGCCTCCGTGGCCGTGGTCCCTTCGCTGGGGTTCGGCGCACCCCCCTCGCCGTCGAGTGGACACGTCCCCCCTCGACCCAACCGTCCTCCGCCGTCCGCTGGGCCGAGAAGCGCATCGGTGATGCGTTTTCGTCTTGTGGCGTCAAAGCCTCACCCGACGCCACCACATCTCCTCCCGTGGAGACCTGCAGCGCCTCCGTTCCCGTCTCCATACTGTCCTCTCGCTCCTACACTACCCGGTCCGACAGGCACGACTGGCGGAACAATTCGGCGTCGAAACACCCTTCACCCCGTCCAGATCACCAGTTGAAGCCATGCCTTTATCTGTCAGAGATGAGTTTTTTTCAAAACTAGTGGAGTTCGAATTTCTGTTAAATAACTATAACTTTTCCATAATGGTTTTATGTCAAAATCCTAATCAATCCATATGAGCAAGCAAATACGGCGTCGTGTTTCTATGATATACGACGGGGTAGATTGGGTTCGATGTCTGGGCCCAAATGAACTAAAAGGCCCAGTGCTCTTGGGGTCCGTTTTGGTGAAAACCACATCGCTTGCACTGCAGTCTCCATTTCCAGATCTGCCAGTAACAGTTGACTGCTTCGGTGTTCTCCTCTCGCGATCGATCTACGCTCAAGGTACGTCCTCTTCTTCGAAATTTCAATTGGCAAGGACACTTCATCGTATCAAGTATCTGAATCTGTGATTTCGTAGAGTCGTCGAGCTCAATGTTGCTGTTTTTACAATTTCTCTCTCACTGCTCATGATCTGAGAACCCCGACGATTTCTTTTCTATTTTCTGATTTGATGATTTGTGGAGAATCTGGAGTATTGTGTCGGAATTGTGCAATTTCCCTTTCTGCTCATGATCACACAACTCTACCGATTTTTTCTTCTGTTTTCTGACTGGTCAGTGGGAAAACTTAATTTTCGTGTGTGAATTGTGCAATTTCTCTTTCACTGTTGATGATCCAGAACTCTAGTGACTTTTTTTTCCTTCTGTTTTATGTTTGGGTTGTTGGAAAATCTGGAATTGTGTATGAGAATTCTGCAATGTTGCTTGTGAGATTGTTTAGTGGAGTGAATGTGACACTGGCGGTGGAATCTGGGAGATAGTGTGAGAATTCTGCTATGTTGTCCAGGAGATTGATTAGCCCAAGGTTGTAGGTTTTATAGTTAGAACTGGTTAGCTAAGAAGAGAATGTTTAGGGGGGGGGGGGGGGGGGGGGGGGGGGGGGGGGGGGCTTTTGATCATGCAAAGGGGGGATCTAGCTTCAAGCCTTCAATTGATTTTGTGATTTGCGAAAACTCCCCTTTATGGTTGGACGTGTGCAGTATAGGGAGGTTATTGATCCTGCTAGTAATGTTGAGAGAGTTCCGGTAAGAGAACTGCAAGGTTGCATGGGGTAGGCCTAAATTAACATGGAGAGAAGTGGTATGAAGAGGTATGATAATGTATGGATTGCATTTCTTTCTATAGAACGAGGTGGTGGAAGGAAAAACATTCTTTGGGAAATAGCTCCATTGTTGTTGGTGTTGTATAGATTATGAAGATATACCAATTTTAGTTTCCAGCTAAATTTCCAGATACGTAAACTATAATGTCATAAAAATGCAAGTAAATGTCATGGGATTTTGTTAGACTTTTTTATTTTATTTTAACAACAGGTTTTAGTTAAATACATTTTAAAAAGAACCAAAAGACATAATGCAATAGACATCTACAAGTTGGTACTTTGATGTAGATCACTTGAGATGGGATAACCAAGGACTTTCCCTGGCATATTTCTGCTATTTACTTATGGAGTGGGATTGTATTTACCACAAGTGAATGAGAACTAGTGATGGTTCATACTTATGTATGGGGGTTTTACAAGTGTTTCTAGTGAGCTTAGGATATCACATTGTTAGCATTGCTCATGAATTTCCATGCTATGTAATGTGCCGTGTAGCATGCTTACTGTCCCCTCCCCTGATACCATCACAATTTAACTTCTTTTCGCCTTTTCATAGTTTAATTTTCATTGGGTGAATAATGAAGCTGTATGTAGTGTACAATAGTTATCAGAATTGCAACTCGCAGACAAGGTTATTGTGTTTGAGAGCCAAGTGGTGATTATATTAACTCCCACTTAATTGACATACATTTAGAGTATTTCTGATCGATAAAATTATGTGTTTCTCTTGGATTATTGACAGTGATTGTGTCGTGATCATGGTTTGTTTGTGCTCTTGCAGATGATTGATGACCAAGACCTGGGATTCTTTGCCAATTTTCTTGGCATTTTTATATTTGTTCTAGTGGTTGCTTACCATTTTGTGATGGCTGAACCCAAATATGAAGGCAAGTGAAAACCTGGTGGTGTGCTCCAAGTCCGCAACTGCAAGCCTTTTCTATGGAAGTTTTGACTTGAATCTTGTAGTAGTTTCATTACCTTGTCATGTCCAAGTTATCAAACTGTCACCGTTAGGAACTATTGGTTGAATGGTGAATCATATTGAACCGTGAATTGTATGGTTCACATTTCATTTAGAATTAAATATCCATACACAGTTTAATAGATATTTTCAGTTATTTTGATTTATTGGTATTAGTTTTTAGTATATATGATGACATCTTGTCAAGAATTTGAAGGAGACAAAAACAACAAAGTGACATAACAATCCAAATTTCAAATAATTTCAAATTTAGACTTGATATGAAAAAAAATTATCGAAGGAATGTAATAGTAGAGAAAACATCACATGGTGGGGAAACTAATGTCAATGAATCACAAAACAAAAAAGTGTTAAACTGATGTCAACTTAGATGTTTTGATCAGTTAAAATACGATTTTTCTTAAAAACAATTCTCGAAATAGGATGGATAAACTCTAAATTTTGATACCACGGATACAAGAATGTAAGAGAAAAAAGTACAAAAGAAAGTATTAGAATCTCGTAGGAGAATAAGGGAAGATAAAAGAAGAAGAAAAATCTCATTGATCCAGTTTAGAGATCCGGGATTTTCTGATTCGAGCATCACTTGTTTGATGAACATGAATATCCGTACTCTTGTTCAAGATATAACCAAAATAATTGAAGCATATCTAAATTACCTCCTCATCCTGAATGTTTCCAAAACATTTTTTTGTTTCAGAATTGAATACAGAATTATTCTTAAGAGGTGAGAAGTTAATTTAAATATAATGTTTTTTATATATACAAGTAATATTGGTAAGTATTTTTGACGTTACGTCGCTCTCTCCTTCTCTCTCTTATAAGGTTTCATATTGTTGTTGTTTACGGTCTCTTTTCCGAACATCGTCTCGTTCGCTACCTCTACTAGTGTAGGAGTCCCCTCCATCCTCTCTGCTGCTCCACCGGTCCTGTGCATGTCGATTTTGTCGGCAGCATCAACGATCGGTTTGTCCATGGCTACATCACCTCCTCCTCTATCGAGCCCTCTCCCTCCCCGATGCAACGATCGTCGTCCAGCCATGGTCCGCTCGGTACAACGGGTTTGTCAATCGGAAGTCGCCCTCTTCCTAGGTCGGATTTACTGCCACCCCTACTCCCGTGAGCCGATCACGGAGACAGGGGATCTCCCACCTCCAACCCTGATGACTACCCCCGAACAACGAGACCTTGGCCTGACCAATTCTCCACTAGGTAGCACTGATGCCCCTTTAAACTAAGAAGGACTATGAAATGCTCCCTTAGAGGGAAAAATGACATAATGGGACGAACGCGAGGTTAACAAAACAATCTCGCTGATCTCCATGAGGCCAATAGGGTATTACGAGTGTCCTCGAGGAGCCTCACCTCGGTCTATAGGGATCGGAAACCATCCGACCCTAGTATTCTCCTTCCTCTGAGTAACTCCTTCGCAGCATGTCGAGACACCACGAGTTTGACCGAGCCAAGACGAGGAAAGTCACCTGAATTGCACACGTCGCTCACCGCAAGATTAAGGAACCACCCTTTACCTATTACCTAGACTATATGGGAATTGTCTATAAAATCATCGTCCCGAATGTCAACAAAACTATGTCTTATCCTTTTTCGCATTTTCGGTTTTTCCACTTATGTATGGTCACTTATGAGTTATCAGAAGTGTTTTATTATTAACAAAATGCTCGTACTTAAGCTAAAAAAATTAATGTTTTTTTTAGAAAATTAAAGAAGATTTTTGTTGCTCCAAAATAGCATCTTTAGATGTGATACACGTCAAAGTCAAAGGCCTAGACAAGGAGACTCCTACACCGTCTACAAGAGATAGACCAAACTAAGAGCATGAACAATGGAACGCCCCTCGCCCCCGACCCGCGCGCGCCCGGTTCGACCCGTTGTGGGAGCGAAAAAACGCGGTCCGCGGCCCTGAAACACGCGCTCTCAGGTGCGCTCCGCGCTCCTCGCCCCTCGGTTGCTGGCCGGGCGCGCGGTCCGCGCTCCTCGCTCCCTCGCTGTGCTGGCCCTCTCCCATGCCGCCACGTGGCCACCTCAGTCGACCGTTTGACAACGGTCACAAACGGCTACTTTTTTTTAATTAAAAATCAGCAAAATCAAACCCTATAAATACCCATCCCCCCTTCTCATTTTTTCCACACCAATCTCCACTTTCACTCTCCCCTTCCCAAATTCTCCTCTCTCATTTCAATTATTCTCGTGAAATATGTCGGGCGACGCTGGGTCCCGTGCACAGTCAGCTAGTGACGAAGTCGGATTCACCCCCGACGAACTGGCACGAGATTTGCAAGACATTCTAGCGGACAATCAGGACAACTCCGCTTTCTCCCCATACTCGCAATCGGGATCGAGCTTAGGTAAGTGCAAACTTATTATTTATGTAACGTAATTTTTTTAATTAATTGATTGTATGTAGTTAATGTATCTATTGAATTTCTGTAATTACTTCATTGTATTTGTTTAATTAATGTACTTATTATAAATTTTTAATTAATTTATTGTGTTCATTTATTGTATTCATTTATTGTTTAGTGCAATTCCGTCCCCAACAATTTCAAATGGCGTCAGGGTTCCAGATGCGACCACAATTTGGTATGCACCCACAAGAGTTCCAGACGCCACCGTTTGGAATGAACCCACAAGGACAAGGGTTCCAGATGCCACCCCAATTCTACAACTACCCCGGGTACACACTACCCGACGTAGTCGTCCCCCAACCATCCTCTGTCGGACCTTCCCAACGACGACCCCGAGCCCGACCCCGAGCACCACAGTTGGATGGGCGGACATTCAGCAAGGATGAAGACATCCACCTCATAGACTGTTGGTTGAGTACTACAAAAGACCCCATCAAGGGCAACTCTCAAGCCGGAAACACATTCTGGTGCACTATTGAGAGGAAGTACAACTCGAAGGCAAGTCCCCAAGATCGCGGCTGGCAAGCTCTCAAGAAACGTTGGCTCAGAGCTTCTGGGCAGACAAAGAGGTTCCTCGGGTATTTGAATTCCTCCAAGGACGAGTATGCGAGCGGCGCCAACCACGAGGAGCACATGAGACGTGCGAAGGACATGTGGGTGCAAGAAGGGAAAGTGGGTGACCACCCACTAAAGTTCGAACTGGATCATTGGGTGATGAAGCTCGAGGGCAACAACAAGTTCACTGCCGAGGAAGGCACAATGGGTAATGTCCGCCAACAACAAGTACGCCAACAACGACAATGGTTGGATGAGGCTGGGGCTTATAGCTCAACCCCACCCACAAGCACAGGGGACGATTACACACCTCTCAGTGGTGAATCCCAACAACCAGAATGGGGAGCTTCCAACAACTACGAGGGGACTGAGATCCCTCTCAGCGACACACCCCCATCCCCTGAGACCGCCCCAAGTCCCCCTCCCCGAACCCGACCGCAAGGAAAGAAGGCAGCGAAGGCCTCAAACAAGGCGACCCTCCTCACGGCCCAAATGTCTGCCTTCGCCGACATGGAACGTTCATGGCTAGAGGCTGAATGTACACGGCTGGAGGTTGAACGTACAAGGGATGAACGCCATGCAGAAAGAAACCGCATGCTACACAAGATAACCAAAAAGTGGGAAGCAAGCATGGCCTTCTACATGACTTTGTATAATACTGATACCTCCAACTTCAGCGAAGAACATTTGGAAGAGCACAAGACATTGAAGGCCCGAACGCGAAGAGTCTTCGATACCCTTGAAGGTGAACTTGAAGATCTCCGACGACAACCACCACCGGATGCTTCTTGAGCATGTACTTTTTGTGAGTTGTATTAAAAGGGGATCAATAAGATTAAAAGTTAATTTTTATTCGTGTTCAATTTATTTATTATTTTTTATTCTCATTCATTATTATTTTTCACATTTGTTTATATTTTAAATAATTTAAACGGTTTCTGATAAAGAATTAAATAAAACAGCAAAATATCAATTAATAATCCAGTCAACCTCCAGTCAGCACAGGGCCTCACTCCCAGGGCAAAACATCCACTATTCTGCAGTCTCAAGGCCTCACTTTTGTCCAGTCAGCACAAGGGCCTCACTCCCAAGACCTCACCAAGAACCTTTCTGTTGTTCATGCTCTAAGCCAAATCATGGGCACCCATATTTATTGCGCGCTTTACAAAACAAATATACAGTTTGGAAAAGACTGAACAAGAGTCTCACAATTTAAAATAGTATAACCAAAACATGAACGAAGTGTACCATGTTTTGTATTCCTTGTCATGTGGCTTGACAATCCATTTCCATAAACTTGTAACCATTCCTTTCATGTTAACTGTACCACGACCTCTCGAACAACTAAAAGCTTCTATTTTGATAAGGTGAAGCCTCCTGATACCAACCTTGCACATGTGGCTAGAACAACACCAGCAGTATCACAGCCAGCCACCCCATCCTTACACTGCCACCATTATCATTTATGGTGGCATCCAAATTTACCTTTACTACACCTAGAGTTAGACGTTACCATTTCACTACATTGCACATCAGAACACGCAAAGGGATTGAGCGAACTTGGGCTATTTTCCATCCAAGCTAAAGCAACTAACATAATATAACCATTGATCTTGAATCCATGCAAAGTATTAATCGTGAGATGCGCTACTTCCGACGATGAATACTCAATGAAAACGAAGTACCTTCCCTGCCTATTTGGACGTTTAAGAACCAAGACTGAAGTGATAGTACCGAAGGTACCGAATACATTCCTAACCGACGCTTCTGAAACTCAAACAAACACTTTTGTTACAGAACCAGCCTACCTTTTTCCTTGATTGCCGCATTAGAACGTGATACAATTTTACAATATGTATAGTAACTCCTCATCAAATCCGAACAAAAAGATGAGAAAGAAGTTGGCTCAATGAACCTAGCGTTGTTCATGGCTTCGTTCAACAATCTACAATCTTAGATTGTTTTTAATAAATGACGGATTCATGTTTAAGAAAATATTATATGTTTGATAAAATATTGGAATAATGTCTCTGTTTCAAACATACTAAAAGATCTATTTTTAAATTTTTGTCTAATGCCACCAAACGTATAAAGACGACCCTGTATTTAGTGACAAGAAACCTATAATCAAAAATGTATTATTGTATGCTCCTATGAACTAATTTTTTTATATATACTCTTTGTGAATTAAATGAAAATTAACCTACAACAATTATTAGTTATTGTTAAATATTATTTATTAGTTGAATTTGTTAGATTTCTGTTTTATTTAAGTATTTAACAAATTCAGCAAATTATTTCGTCAACCGACAAGAATCCTAAAAAAAAATCTTTTAGAAACCCCAAAATGTGAATATCAGTAAATTTAAGCATCTAAACCCAAACTTCTAATCCTTAATATAAATTCCAAAATAATTTTAAGGAACCTAAACTCGTACGAAAAACCCCACTACATACATGCTCTTAGCATCGGAGAACTATTCAAAAAAAAAAGTATCAGTGAATTTTATTTGATTTGTCTACATATATAAGTTTGAATGAAAGTTAGGCGATTAAATGGTACTAATGAGTGGTTCAAAATGTGTAGTGACAGTCTAATTTTCTTCCAAGACTAAATATGAAAGAGGCCTGAAAATAACCAGACAAATACATAAATATGACTTTGACTGGCCCTCCAACAACACCATTGTATTTTTGGGGCTTTCATGGGCCCAAAATGGGGGGATAAAATCTGCAGTAAAAAGCTTTCATGGGCCCAAAATGGGGATTAACCTGCAGTAAAAAAACAGAGAAAAGGGGCATTCCGAGAATTGAACTCGGGACCTCTCGCACCCTAAGCGAGAATCATACCACTAGACCAAATGCCCGTATATGAGAACCATATATATTGTACCATTATATACTATTGGGTACATCTCAAATCTGTTACAGTTATTTGAACTAATTTTAGTATTTTTATGTTTTGATTTTAATCATGTTCATTAACTAGGAACAATTAAGTTGATTGATCAGAAGAAGAAATAACAATATAACGATGAAAACAGTATGATTCAGAATATATTTTGGATAATTCGGAGAGGAATAAGAATCCAAAAGGAAGATGGTTGAATTCAATCTACTATTGCTTATATGATAGTCGTCGTGGCTTCTACAAGAATGGAGGTAGAATAACCCATCGTCGTGGATACTTCGGTCTCCCCTCCTTCCCATCGAATAACTGAAAAGAACAAGGTCGCAAATGTAAGGAAACCAAATTTGAATCACCAATTCTAATCCATCCAACTTAATCATTAAACAGCTTAATGCTGTGCGAAAATATTCCATTCACTCTTCACGCCTTTACTGTCTTTTCAATAAATGATAAGCTAGGAAATTAATAAGGTATTTGAATTTAATAAATAAGAAATTGAAATCCAGACTCGTCATATACAATATTCACACACAAATATGTGTGTGACTATACATGATACACACAAGCGTAAAGCAAATATGGTTACAGAGAATTATATCTGAATGTAATGAATGATTTTGGCAGCATGGCCTTTTTATCGGAAAATGTTCCAAAATAGAACCAAGTTATTATAGCATTTTGTTCCAATTTAGTTTTCAACTTGAGTTACATTACAAATTAGTGTTAGAGTAATGCATTTTGTCCTAATTTAGTCCTAAAGATCAGCCTTATTTTGTTTCAACTTAGTCCTAAAATTTGGATAGCCTGTTTCACTTAAGTCCACGATTTAGATGGTGGGGACTAAATTGGATCTCTTGTCCTAAGTGTTAGGACTAAACTGCAACAAAACGCTAAAATTTAAGAGACTATTCCTTATATATCCAATAGACATTTAAAGCAAACCAATTTATATAACTTCGTTAAATTTAATATTTTCAGCTGAAAAATAAAATACCTTGTTCAAGCGACGGTGCTTTGCAAGGGCCCAATTGGTCATGATAGAAGCAGCAACCACAGCAAAAACATAACCTGCAATAGTCTGTGTAGCAATATTGAAACCCAACCACTGATAAATCTCAGTTGTGTAATTAGCGCATGTAACAATGTTAAATAGAAACCCTCGTGGAATTTGGTACCCTCCACTCCCATCAGGACTACGCAGATTGCTAAGAAGGATGTGGCAATAGAAATTTGCAAGCTGACAAAGAATCCCAAACCCAAACCCTATCTTCATTTGGAGGTCGCTCACAGGGGTGTAAAGTGGGTGGTTCACATAGTAACCAATGTAAGCCCCAAAGGTCCAGTAATAAGCGCAATTCCGAAACACATTGGAGAGTGGTGAGGTTGCATGGCTAAACCTATGGACAAAAAAGGTTTCCATGATACGTTTGAAATAGTGGAAGCACCAGTAGTACATGGCATAGGTCTGGACTGGGTGTATCACACGCTCCCCTTTATAGCCAAGATACTGGTACACTGGGAAGAAGTAAAAGATGGGATAGAGGAGCAAAGGACCCAAATACTCGAAGAAGAAAAGTGTACGATATGAGACTTGTGGGCCAAGGTCCTTGAACACTATAGTTATAGTATCCATGTTTCCATCACAGTAATCTTTTAAACATTTCTTGTAGTTAAGAACTACAGGTCTTTCCTTTGATCCTGGTTGGACGGGAAGGGTAAGCCGCTGTCTTGAAGGATAGAATTTTCTGGCTGTTGACGAGAAAAAAAATATCATGTTCAGACAAGATCTTTATGGTTCACTGAACAATGTAAATAGTTATCTGATTACAGCTATAAGTTTTTATGTTGTGATTCAAGCACAACTGCAACACTTGAAGGGTGAATGACAAGAAAGGAACAATCAAATCCATGTCGAAAGTAAGGTGTTCATCATTCTTTTTGGTACTTTAGAAGAATATCAAACAATGATAATCCATGTCCAATTTTTGAGGAATGAGCAGTGTTCTAAATGACTATATCTCGGTGCAACTTAACTACCAAGTTTTGACCGTTATCCACCGCCAAGTGAAAATCGGTCAAAACTCCGTTAAATTTGGTCAACTCAATCAAAACTCAGTCCACTAGTTTTTATGTACAATTCTAAAGCGCATATGAAAGTTTGTACTCGAAGATCTGTGCATAGCACAACCACAAAAATAGGTTATCAATTCCACATAACATGAATTAAAATGTGTTTGAAGCTATCTTATTTTACTAAACTGTTGCTATTTTTTGCATCTAATATATGTATTATATATTTAATACAAAACGAGTACTGCCAATATCACCTCGATCAGTTTTAAAAAAATCCTTAATCGGCACTTCCCGAGTTTTGACTGTTACTGAGTTTTAGAGCCGTGGAAATAAGGACCTAAGAACTCTGCTCCTCCTATTTGCGCTAATACAATGAGAGGAAATGCCCCCAAAATATTCCTAATTAGTCAATAAAATAAAAAAGGCAATCAATATCGCCAAGTTTCTGTAAAGTGATTTGTAAATGACCAATGAAGCAAAACAACCTAAACTAATACCAACAACATAATCTGAAGAGCAAGGCAAACATATCTTACTTTTCTTATGGATTGCCTCTTGTAAATCAGCTACAGTAGCCTGCAAAACACAACATAAAACTCACTCAATCACAAATTGCATCCAAACAAAGAACCCCAAAAGGTACTCTTTTATTTTCTTTTCTTCTTTTGCTACGTTGCCCCTACGTACTAACTAAAACCAGAACACCAACAAAATTTATCCCAATTCCTAATTTGAGCAGCCCCGTGAATTGAACTGAAGTATTGAAACTACCCACAGATCTGAACCCAGAAATCGAGTACAAATTCAAAACAAAGAGCACGAAATATTGATGAAACAGATGAAGGAGAAAGCAACGCACCGAAGCATCGAGCTCGAGGCCTCCCTTGACGACTTCCTTGCCACTGCGCGAAACAACAGTGACCTTCATTTCTGAGAGAGACCCAAATCAGCAAAAGACGCGAAGAACAAACCCTTGGGAGAGTTGTGGTGAAGATCTAGAGGACGAGCAGGAGCTGATAATCGAAATGAGATCCCGAAAAGTGGCAGCGAAGTAGCTGGAGTTGCTGAGCATTAAAGACGTATGGTTCAGTTTGGTTGGGCGTGTTGGTAAGCTAAGTAAAGGAGAGCGAATACCAAACTTACCTCCCACCTTAATTTTGCTGAGGGAAAGTCCATATTTTTTTTCTCGAGAGAAGGATTCATTAATAATAATGTTATGGGCCATAGCAAACCGGTATTCAATTCATTAATAATAATGTACTGGTACAATAGTATATACTACTAATTCTGGGCGTTTTCTTTCCGGATGGGGATGGGCTCTTAAGAATTGAAAACATATATACTTTGTTGGTGATGTGTGTAAGTGATACCGTGGATGTATATAGATGAAGGTTGAGAAATATTCCCTTTTGAGAGTGTATATTTGGAGCAAAAGTGTCTATTCTGTTTATGTTAATTTTTGTAGATTAATATGTAAATTGAACTTATATAATAAGTATGAGATCATTAGTTCAAATGCTTATGGTTTTTGAGGCTTTGTTATGGACCTTATGGTGTTTCAAAATTGTCCAATGCTCTTACTGGTTGTGGAACTTACAATTATAAAATGTGTGATGTACTGGTCAGGTTCAGGTAAGCCATCAATATGGAAGTACAAACTAATGATGACATTACTCCTACAATGGACAATACTCAATCTCCAACGTCGGATCAAGTGCCAATCAACTCATCGATTCGGGACGAGGAACGTGACACATCTACTAGAACAAGTCCAGTGGCTGGTAATAAGAGACAAAGATCTATGGTATGGCTTCATTTTAAGAAGCAGAAGATAAATGATGTGATGAAGGCTATTTGTAATTATTGTGGCAAAAAACTTGGAGGTGAAAGTAAAAATGGAACAAAACATCTCCGAGACCATTTTGAAAGGTGCCCAAGACGTACGGTACGAGACATAGGTCAACAAATCTTGGGCGGTAAAAGTACGAAAGATGGAAAATTTTTACTGAGCAATTATCGTTTTGATGAAGATGTCTCTAGAATGAAGCTTGGTCGTATGATCATAATGCATGAATATCCTCTATCAGTAGTTGATCATCGGGGATTTCGGGAGTATTCGGAAAGCCTTCAACCATTATTTAAAGTTCCTACCCGAAACACCATCAAGAAAGAGGTCTTGAACATATACAAGTCTGAGAAAGCTGCTACAATGAAATTGTTGGAGAGAAATACAAGTAGGATTGCAATTACCACGGATATGTGTTGGAGAGAAATACAAGTAGGATTGCAATTACCACGGATATGTGGACGGCAACCAACCAAAAAAGGGGTTTTATGGCTATCACAACACATTTTATTGATAACAACTGGGAGTTACAGAGTAGAATTATCAGGCATGCAATATACTTTAGTTCATATCTCATGTTTTAATGTTATACTTTAATTCACATAATTTTGTACACTATCACAGAACCCATTTTATTTCATCACTTTTTTATCATAAAATTTTCATATTTTTGTTAGTTTTATTTTCTCATGCTTCTGATTGAATTTATTGTTGTTTAATGTGATTTATTGATTATTAATTCATTTTACAACAGCAATTTGGTATTTGGCAGTAGCATAACTTTCTTTTAGTGTACATACTTTTAAAATTCTTATTGGCAGTATATTAGCTATTATGAATTTGTTATTGCTTAATTAGTTTTTATGAATTCTTCAACAAATCATTGTTGAAATCATTATGACCCATAATCCACCCATAAAAATCATTGTTGTTTAGTGTAGATACAGTTTCTTTCAGTGTTAAAATCAGTTTCTTTCAGTGTAGATACAGGTTGCATACTGTTAAATTCTCATTTATTTATTTCTAAATTAGTATCATACTTTATATCACATAGAAATATGATATCTAACTTGTTATTTTTTTACTTGAACTTTATGTGTGTAGGTTCGTACATGTGCCTTGTCCACATACTTCGGAAGTTCTTGCTACGGTTCTCTTTGAGTGTATGCTAGACTGGAATTTGGATGCAAAATTATCTACCTTAACGGTAAATAATTGCACAACTAATGATGCAATTGTGAGGAATTAGCTGGAAAAACTTCCTAAAAGCTCATTGTTATCAGGTGGAAATTTATTTCATATGCGTTGTTGTGCTCACATTCTGAACTTAATTGTACAAGATGGTTTATCTGTTATGAAAGATGGAATTGAGAAAGTAAGAGACACAATTGCATATTGGAGTTCAAGTCTGAAAAGAGTGCAGAGATTTGAGGAAACAGCACGTCAGCTCCAAGTTGAGTGTACGAAAAAATTATCACTTGATTGCAAGACGCGGTGGAACTCTACTTACTTGATGTTGATGGTTGCGTTGGAGTATAAGAAGGTATTCGTGCGATTGGAAATTCGGGAAGAACAGTTTAAGTGTTGTCCTACAAACGAGGAGTGGGATGTAACTGAAGGTATATGTGAGAAGCTATGTATATTCTATGACGTGACTGAGGATTTCTCTGGTATTAAGTATCCTACATCAAACATTTTCTTTCCTCAAATGTGCAAAATTAGATATGCATTATCTTCATGGAAATCATCTTCATCTGAAATGATACGATCCATGACATTTAATATGACTCAAAAGTTTGACAAGTACTGGCATAGCATACATGGAGTCATGACTGTTGCAATTGTTTTGGATCCGAGGTATAAGATGAAATTTTTACAATATCATTTTGCTAGACTTTATGAGAATGAATGTTCTTTAGACCTTGAGAAAGTGAGAACACTTTGTTCTAAGCTTGTTGAAGAGTATGAATCTAAAGATTCAAGAGGATCAAGGCAACGACAAAATGAAGCAGTTCAAGCTCATGAAGAAGATGATGAAGATTATGCTAATTTTGCGCAATATGCAAATGAAGCAAACGAGGTGCCTAAAAATGAATTAGATCAATACTTGGAAGAGAAAAGCATACCAAAAAGTTCGAATTTTAACATCGTGACTTGGTGGAAAGATTATGGGCTGAAGTGGCCTATTTTACAAAAAAAAATAGTTAGAGATATTCTAGCTATTCCGATTTCAACAGTTGCTTCAGAATCGACATTTAGTTATGGTGGACAGACAGTCACCCCGTATCGTAGTAGACTCCATACATATACTTTGGAGGCACTTATGTGTGCTCACAGTTGGCTATGGAATGAAAAAGGTAAATCAAATATTTATTTTATTTTAAATTACTATCCAAACTTAATGTTATTAATGTTTATTTTCTAATGTGTTTATTTAGAGACAGGTCCTGAAGAAATGAGTGCGTATTGTCAATCAATTGGTTACGATGAAGAGGATAATGAGGTGTAAAGTTCTGTATTATTCTTTCAAATATATGATTCCTTGTGAGTTTTTGCAAAAATCTGTTTGCATTTTTGGTGAATCAATCTATTTGAAAATATCTTAAAATACATGACTAACGCTCTATTTTTCAATATCTTTCTCTTTGTAATTATACTTCATATATAATTATAATTGTATGTTATTTGATTAAGCCTCAGACCATCGTTTGTGGAAATGATTATATGTTAAATATTTGTGCACATTAGACCTTAAAGACATGTTGATTAGTATTATGCCTGAAACAGGAATTTAAAGTTTGATTAGCTATTTAGACAGGTTGAGTTTCTTAGTTTAATATCTGATATATGGATTTGAAGCAACCTTATTTAGTTATTTGATTATGAGTTCTTAATCTCGGGATTGTGATATTAATAATTCCTGAATTTATATTGTTGTTTTGTTCAAAAAGTGGGCTGACAGTGTCACGCCCCAAATTCAGTAGAACCGAACCCGGAACGCGAACGTTTAAGACAATAAAATATTTTCAAACCTTTTAAATAAATCTCTTTTAAACCACCATTTAGTTAATCAAAATAATAATTTACAACTCAAAAGTACGTCCCAACAGGCGGACAAAATACAAGACGTACGTCGCTAGACTCAAAAAGGAAACCCGAACTCCCGCTCCTAGCTCTTCAAGCTTCGAGAGCTCACCTAGTCCGTCCCGCGACCAGTACCTGTAGGAAAAGCAGCTAGGGGTGAGCGTTCGCTCACCACCACGGATAACAGACTGACTACGACATACTAGCAGACAATGCCGGTAACACCAACCACAAACCCAACACCGGGGACTACTATCCCCAACTCAAGTAACCCGACTGACACACACAACTGTTACTTCCCCAACCGACTCAACACTCGGACACGTATTGTAGACCCGACACAAAGATTACGACTTCCTCCAAAGACACGAAAGATAACCACACAACACCCAAGATCACAAAGGATCGCACACCAAACAAGATCGCAAAGGATCGCACTCCAGCTGTTCAGTCCGCACGCAACTTTTCCCGACACGACGGTCGGATCAAGCGGTCGACCTCTCGCACTTTTCCCGACACGACGGTCGGATCAGGTTGTCGACCTGTCGCACTTTTCCCAACACGACGGTTGGATCAGGCGGTCGACCTGTCGCACTTTTCCCGACACGCAGTCGGATCAGGCTGTCGACCTGTCACTCCCCAACCTCAGGTAACCACAATCACAATCACAAGCAAAGTTCAACAACAACAACAACACCGGTTTAACACTCCACAGACACTCATGGCCACCCAAGACACCAACAATGAAACACGGGTTCAACAACCCCACAGGCACTCATGGCCACCCAAGACACACCAACAGTAACATACGGGTTTAACAACCCCACGGGCACTCATGGCCACCCAAGACACACCAACAGTAAAATACGGGTTTAACAACCTCACGGGCACTCATGGCCACCCAAGACACAAACTAAACAATCAACCTCCGGGCATAACCAAATGCCTCCAGTAATTCTAATATCGAAACGTTCACTGCTCCTACGATACTACTAAGTGTCACATGTATTTCTGTTGTTCGATACGTTCATGTATCATACGACACCACCCGGTGTCGCCTGCCTTTCTATTGTTCGATAAACTTACTTAACCCACGACACCCAAGTGTCACATGTATTTCTACTGTTAACTTAATCAAGCTCCAGCGTGATCACGATCACTTGCCTAGGTTTCCCTTTCCTTTGTCGGTGGCACGATCTAATAAGAACACAATTGAAAACACTTTTAAGTCCGCATGCATAAACTGAATTTTAATACACTTGACGCCCAAATGTAACCCCGACAATGTCGATCACTCCCAAACTTCCCAATTACTCGACATTGTCGATAATGGACCCGGAAAGACCCGTTTCGCCCGACCCGGCGAATCTGCCCGGGATTGGAAAACGTCCTTCCGGGGCTCCAAAAATTCCCGTTTTTGTTTCTACGGTCTTAGAATAATTCAAGGGTTCCTAAGCACTCGACGGAATCATTTTCCGACTTCCGAGTAATTTAATTCGCGTTTAAAGTTTCTAAACCCGTCATTTACAACTTTTACAATTTAAATCCAAATTTCGATCTGAGTGTGGATTAACGACTTGGGGATCGTCCTAAACCACCCGAACACGAAAACACGATACCCGAGCATGTGGGCCCCACCCGACCATCCTTGGCCGTGGGTGACTAGGGCTGGTTTTGGGCCGGTCCACCATGGTGGTGGCCGGTCCTAGCTCCGGCCAGCCACCCTACACGGTGGTCGGAGCTCCCCCGAGCCTCCGGTCACCGGAAAACGTTCCTCCTTTGCTCCAAAACACCCCCAACGAACCCCACACCTCAACTCATCCATAAACTACTAGTTTTAACCCAAACCCTAACTTTTAAACTTAACGAAACGAAAAATCGGATAGTTGCTCACCGTAGAGAATGACGGTGTGAGATCGATTCCTTGATCGTTGAGACGATCTATCGGTTTGATCGTCGGGAAAACCCTAAACTTCCAACTCTTCCTTCTCTTTTCTCTCCTTCTTCTAACTCCCTTTCTCTCTCCAAAAACTCCTTTTTTCTAGTTATGGCCGAACCCTACCCCATCTCTCATCCTTGTCTTGTTTCAAAAATTACCTAACACCACCACATAATTGACATGTGGCAAGTGGGTCCCCACCATTTGGAAAATATCTTCTAGATATTTTTCAGTCAGATTCGCGAAATTCGGTCATCTCGGGCCCTGAACGTGCACTTTTTCCAAGAAATTATGAAACTTCACGGGCTACAAGGAAACGGCTCAACTAAGACCACTACGACGACGGATAAGCTTTTTGGATCCAAAACAGACCTCGAATGGACCAAAACGTCGCTCGGTTGACTTTTCTAGCAAAAAGTCAACCTTTCCCAAATTGGTCAGAAAGTTGCCCTAAGTCCCCCGGAACTCACTTTGGTCGATATCGGGGTCAACTTAAGTCCGGTATGACCCTCGGGGTCAAATTTAGGTTCAATTAAGTGTTTGTCTAAAACTTTTAAATTTTCCTATTTTTCGCCGAGTTGACTGGCGTTGACCGGGAGTGGTTATTACAGACAGTGCTTTTTGGTGGAATATATCATATCTTACTCCATTGTTGTGTCTTGAATAATTTAGTATAGTAGTAGGTTGGATTTTTGAAATAATTATATTGTAAGTGTAAGTGTTTAGATTGATCTCCACTTTATTATAATCAGTTAATTAATGGATGATGATATATATAATGTTGTCAATTGCAGGTTCAACATGAGGACATTATGTAAAGACTCAAGATGGTGATATTTGTTTTTCACTTAAAGACTGAAGATGAGCAAATTACTTAACAATTGGGAACTTGGAGAACATGTAGTATTTTGGTTTGACTGTTATGATAAACAAATGGTGTTGTTAAATTGGATATTTATTTTGTTTGAACTTTGGAGATGATGGTATTTTCCTTTTGTTCGAACTTGGAAGTGTTATATGTGTGTTCGTTTTTGTCAAGATTGAAAACATTACAAAAAATAAATAGCCAGTTCGAGGCGGGTATGGGGATTCGGGGATTCCCCGACAGGGACGGTGCAAAAACGGGGCGGGGCAAAAGCGGGGATGGGGCGGGTTCGGGGAACGGTCCCCGCCCCGAACCCGCCCTATTGCCATCCCTAGTATAAGGTGGGATAAAGCCCACCAAAACTACTGCACAACTGCTGCTACATAGGGATAGTCGGTTAGGGTTTGAGTTTTTTTTTTCTTGAGAAGAATAGGTACTATTATTACTGGAAAATGAAATAGAATGATGAGCATATAACTGTACTCATCGTACAAGATAGAATCCAACTAAAGAACATAAAGCAATAACAGAAATATAAAAGTTGCTCGATGCATAAGGACGGTTGAAGGGGAAATCTGCGGTAGCATCCAGGGAAGCCATGGATACCGATACAGCATACTTCTACCAAATGGCACTGGGCGAGCAAGTCGAGTGAAATGGGATTCCGATTGGACATAAAACGACTTTGAGGACTGCTCCAGTAGAATACTGAGACCTTAGAGTGACGTCCCGGACAGTCCTGTAACCAGGAACTGAAATGGCTCAGATGGACTTTGCATTCTCCCGAGGAATCAGCAGACGTCGTCCCCCCTCGGATGATAATGAGGGCCTTTAAAAACGTATAATTGCTGGTTCCCGATCTGATTGAAGAATGTCGCGCCGATATTTGGTGGAATCGATGCCACCCTACATCCAGTGAGGCGGTATTACCGACCAACCCCCCACTGGACCACGAAGGACTCATTGATCTAGGCGAGGGAGCATTCCGCCCCTCGCCGTTTGTGGTGTTCCTCCATTTCCCTGTCCCCGAACTCGCCTTGAAACCCGACCCGGGACCCTGCCCCTGGCCGTTCCGCAATCCAGGTGGCTTGCGACTCGGGCCTGTCCAGACCCGACCCAACCGGGTCCCGGTCCACCCATCTCGGCCCAAGATAATTCTCTCGGAACCCTATCCAGTAACAGCCCAAGATCCCGGCCCGGTCCATCAACTTGCCGGCCCAGGCCCAGCTCAGGAGCCCTAGGGTTCTCCCGCGTCACACCCTTCCCCTTGCTCTTGCTCCTCCTCCCCGTCAACGCCGCCGGCGACTCAACCGGTGTCCCACCCGTATCCAAAGACACGCTCACCCGCTCCGATCTCGTCGCCCCCGCCACAAAGACCTCCGGCAGCTTCCCCGGCCGTGTCAAGTCCTTCTCCCTCCGCTGCAAAGCCACCATCGGCGACCTTGTTCCCACAACCTGCCCATCTACCTCAAGCTCTAGCGTCAACACGAATACCGGCGCCCGCGTCTCCAGCGTCCTCCCGTCTGATATTATCTCCAGCCACGGCGGTGGCCAAGGTTCCCATACCACCAGCCGCGCCGTCATAGCCTCGTGTCCCACCCGCACCCCCTCCGCTCGCGGCGGTGGCGCCGGTGAAAATCAGTTGGGTTTCCGCGGAGACCACCCCTTCCCCGACTCACGACCCACCGATTTTAGATCAAGGAGGATGCCTGATCCACCACTCCTTCATCCATGGCTCCTGTGGCCATTGATACACCGAAGGGGATGAAGAAGCAATTCGCAATTAGTTATTTCCTTTTAATAATTGTCTTTTAACTAATGAGTTGTATTAGGTTTTGGCAAATTGAGTAGGTTTTGGTAATTAGAATTGTAGTAGGACTTGGTGAACAAGTAATCTCCTTGATTATATATACCAAGGGATTATATTGAATAAAGTAGACTAAGAATTATAAAGAATATTTTGGTCTCTCCGAAGGTCTTTGAGTTCCCTTTATAACGAGCTCGTACTCGGGTTCCATGACGCGAATCCAGGACCATAACATATTGGTATTAGAGCCGAGCGTTATGGAAGTACCAAAGTCATTGGAGCAAAAGTTCGATGAATTTTTTGCAAAGTATGTTGTTGATCGGCAGGAGGAAAAGAAGACTCATGCGCTGGTTCAGGAATTGGCAGTGCTGGTGTAGGAGTTGATCGATTCCTTGTCCGGAAAGGCACCGACGATCCGACAGGATGAGAATTTCACGGCCAACGGACAGCAGCAAGAAACCCTAGTTTCTTCTGTGCCATTCTCCATGGAATTTTGCGGTGTTCCAGTCGAGGCTGAGGAGACAGTTCGGGTGAACCCTGATGATCAGAAGTTGTTGCATATGTCAAAGTCTACATTGGGCGAGTCAAAGGAAGACAAGGGTACGAATTTTATCTCTGTCTTTGTGCAGGTTGACCACCAGAAGCATGTTTTTGGAAATCAATCAGCTCCTGAGATTGGAAATCCAGTTCCTACAGCTAAGGGAACTGCTGGGACGACCAAGCCTTTGACTGCAGCAAAAATCAATGCTGACGAAGCCAGTAGTGATGATGAAGCATACGGTCCGGGTCATAAGTGTTTGAAAATTTTCTGGTTAGAATTGATCAAGGACGAAGACGAAGCTGCCGGCTGGACATGGATCTATCTTCTACGCTTGAGGTCAAGCGTCATGTGCGAGGGGGGTGATGTTACTGTTGGGTCTCGATGGAGGGTATGAACACATACTTGCAGCGGAAATAACTCGAGACCATGCCATAGAACACTACCAAATATTAGACAAACAAGAGAATAAACAATATGGATGTCTACTTACCAATTCGTTCAAGAACACCAAAGAAACGATGATCGGCTTGAGTCTCCAAGACGCCTACGTATCCAATTGGAATCAAAGCCACGTAGTTCTTCTTTAGATGACTCAAGAACACAACAAGAGGGTGGAAAAATGCCAAACCCGAAATTGGAGGGTGAGAGGGAGAGAAGTTGTGTTTTTCTTCTTTTCTTGTGATTTGTTGTAGGAAAAAGATGACTTAAACCATCAACAACCATCAAGGACAAGTAAGGTGTGAAGCATGGTGTGAAGTAAGACAAATATGGTGCTAAGTATGGCATGACAAGATGGGTTAGGTGGTGAATCACCAACACCTTAATCCTTGTCTTGCTTACTTAGTACTAATTAATCAAGACTTGATTAATTAGTTCCATGGGTCTTGGTTGCATGGGCCTTTCATGGGCCTCTTGGAACATGGCCCATGGCCATTCCCAACGAGGTCCCGTGACGTGCTCATCGCCTCCAAGCCTTCCATACCGGAAATGTCCAACATTATCCGACGCGATCAATCCCAAGACTCCAAGCCTTGTCTTGATCTGTAATGTCCTATTCACTTCCGGGCACATGACCCAAAACTCAGTTTTGATCATGTCCCGAGACAACTCTCTTTTGGCCATTCTCCATAAATGTGTCAATGAGTTTCATCCTTCGGTGTGACCCTTAGGTTTATGCATGTCGATAGATCAACATAAAATCCCATTTTACTTGATCCTATATAAGTGGCAACTAACGAGACTTTAGTATTGCCAGACACTACATAACGAATCGAACCAATCGATTCTAACCTTTCCGTCGTCCCTGTCATTATCCTTTTATCTCTGATATCCTAATTGAGATAAGGCATAGAGCCGTCATCCTTATTATTCTCAATCACTGTTCCTTGATATGTGAGATGATTGAATATATGATACCCAGTATCATGTGCATGGCCATGCTATTCTTTCAGTCACTCTCGATCAAGCGGCCGAGAACCGATATCTTTCCCATACCTCAGTATGAGGGATAAATCCCTTAGCCGTCTTTCGTGTCACTCATGCAGCCCGTCCCCAAGCCAATCCTGGCCGTTATGGAAGCCATGTTACGGACAACGTTAGGCTCAAGTCAAACTTAGTTGTTGACTGCATAGTGATCACAAAGACTCCTTGGTCTAAGGATACATGACAAGCTACGACAATGAATATGCTCATGACTTGATATATGGCACATATTCATGTCGGGTCATCCAATATCATGTCCCACATGATATCTATGATCAGACTCCGGAATCTCATTCCAATGACTAACAGAACGTAAGACATGAAGAGCCATCTTTCATACTAGTCGCTTCTAGAGAAGCTTTGTTGACTAGGGACCCATCGAGTGTGATATATCTCGATCTATGGTTCTATTCGCATTGTGGGCATAGATCAGAACACACATCGATATATTACTCCAACACATAAGTAATATAAAGCCGCTTTTATTTTATTGCTAATGATGACACATACATTTGGACATTTATGATTGAACTGTGGGCACTAAGGCTAACAGTTACGGGTCGTACGACCCGTACAAGGTGGGATAAACCCACCTCCATAGCTGCTGCCGGTTAGGTTAAGTAGGTCAAGGATTTGGTTTGGATCTTTAACTAGTTTATTTCCCTTTTTATTAATGTCTTTGAGTTCAAGTAATATTAGGAATAGGTAAGTTAGATAATTACCAATTATAATTGTATTAGGGTTTTTGGTTTTAGGTAACCTCTTGGCTATATATACCAAGAGAGTATTATGAATAAATCAGACTTGAGAATTGAATAAAATACTTTGGTCTCTCCTACGAGGTCTTCGAGTTCCCTCTATAATAATGAGCTCGTATCAAAAGGTCTTCGGGTTCCCTTCTAACGAGCCCGTAACCGGTTCCTTAACGCAGCCGATCACGCAGGGTCATAACATATTGGTATCAGAGCCAAGCGTTATGGAGCCGAAATCTATGGAGCCACCGAAGTCATTTGAGCAAATGCTCGATGAATTTTTGGCAGCATATGCTGCTGATCGGCTCACTGAGTATTTGGCAGCACATGTTGTTGGTCGGGCCAAGAGGGAAGTACAATTCCAGGCTCAAGTTAAAGAACCGGCTGCCCGGATAGATTCCCTGGGCGGTAAGCCTGGCGGCACGCCTCCGACACCCTGTCAGGAGGACAGTTCTGCAGGTGAGTTGGCTGTCCGGATCAATTCTTTATCCGGCACATCACCAATGAATCAGCAGGAGGATTCTAAGCATGCACTGAAGAGACCAAGGTAATCTGGAATATCAAAAGAGCCAACTATGTTTCTTGTTATAACACATATTGGTGACATGGCACTTTGGGAGGTAATTAACAGAGAGAGGCTTATGTTGAAAAAATTTCTGAACTTAATTGAGGACGAGTTCGAAGCTGCCAGCGCGAATAAAAAGGACATCGATCCATCTAATGCGCTTGAGGACAAGCGTCATGTGCAAGGGGGAGTGATGTTATGGTCCTTACGGACTGTAACGGAGTGGGATAAGCACCCCATAAGGGTGTGGCCGGCTATGGTGGAAGGTGTGGTCGGCTAGGGTTTTGGGGGTTAATTATATTTCCTTTTAAATTAATGTCCTAGTTTGAGAGTATTTCCTTTTAATGTAGTTCCTTTTAATTATGTGTTAGGATTTGGTAAGTTATTAGTATTCTTTTAAGCGTATTAGAATTTGGACTCCAAGTAATCTCTTGGCTATATATACCAAGAGAGATTAATGAATAAAGGAGACTGAGAATTTAAAGAAATATTTTGGTCTCTCTCTACGAGGTCATCGGGTTCCCTCTACAACGAGCATGTACTTGTTACGATTGGGAAGAAGAAGAAGAAGAAGAACAAGGATTCGCCCGCGCGAAGCCTTGAACTGAATTTGAAGTCCTACAACGGTACCATAACGCGATCGATCACGCAGGGTCATAACATATTGGTTATTGATGACACTCTCGAGACTCAAAAGGTCAGGCTCGAAACCATCCGCACCCGGCTGGATGGACTCAATGGCACCCTAGATGCCAAAATCGCTGAGTTGTCTACACCCCTCAATCAAGCCAAATATCAACTTGGCGACACTATACGAAACCTAGAAGCAACACTCATGGACAAACTCAATCGCATCGAGGTCACCTACCAAAAAAAAATCGACAGCCTTCGAATCGACTTGGAACTCTGCAAGCATGCCACCGCCTCCGGAACAACCCAGCTCCAACCCTAGGAGTCATACCAATGGACGTCTCTCGTCATAAAGCTATGTTACGGGTCGTACGGCCCGTACAAGGTGGGATAAACACACCTCCATAGCTGATGCCAGTTAGGTTAAGTAGGTCAAGGATTTGTATGTGATCTTTTATTAGTTTATTTCCCTTTTTATTAATGTCTTTGAGTTCAAGTAATATTAGGAATAGGTAAGTTAGATAATTACCAATTATAATTGTATTAGGGTTTTTGGTTTTAGGTAACCTCTTGGTTATATATACAAATAAAGTATTATGAATGAATCAGACTAGAGAATTGAATAAAAAAAATACTTTGGTCTCTCCTACGAGGTCTTCGAGTTCCCTCTATAATAATGTGATCGTATCAAAAGGTCTTCGGGTTCCCTTCTAACGAGCCCGTAACCGGTTCCATAACGCGATCGATCACGTAGGGTCAAAACATATTGGTATCAGAGCCAAGCGTTATGGAGCCAAAATCTATGGAGCCACTGAAGTCATTTGAGCAAATGCTCGATGAATTTTTGGCAGCATATGCTGCTGATCGGCTCACTGAATATTTGGCAGCACATGTTGATGGTCGGGCCAAGAGGGAAGCACAATTCCAGGCTCAAGTTAAAGAACCAGCTGCCCGGATAGATTCCCTGGGCGGTAAACCTCCGACACCCTGTCATGAGGACAGTTCTACAGGTGAGTTGGTTGTCCGGATCAATTCTTTATCCGGCACAGCACCGATGAATCAGCAGGAGGATTCTAAGCATGCACTGAAGAGACCAAGGCACTCTGGAATATCAGAAGAGCCAACTATGCTTCTTGTTGGAACACATATTGGTGGCATGACACTTTGGGAGGTAATTAGCAGAGAGAGGCTTATATTGAAAAAGTTTCTGAACTTGATTGAGTACGAGTCCGAAGCTGCCAGCGTGAATACAAAGGACATTGATCCATCTAATGCGCTTGAGGACAAGCGTCATGTGCAAGGGTAGTGATGTTATGGGTCGTACGGCCCGTAACAAATAAACATTATTCATATGAAATCGAAAGCGTTATATTCATAGGTCTGTACTCTTAAAACAGTTGCAACAGTCGTTGCTTAGTCGTGATAGACGTGCCGTCGTAGGTTTTATAACGGATCACAGCCACGGCTAGTCGTGGTTTGGGGTGTCGTCGCAGGCTGTCGTCTCAGGTTCCTGTAGCGACGCGATGTACCGTCGCTGGCCCAACGGCTAGTCGTGTCACCCCCCAAATTCGGTTTTGACCGAACTCGAGACGTGAATTTAAAGTAATAAATAATAAAGACAATTTTGAAAAAAATAAGTTCCAACCATAATAATAATCCTGATAAAAGTAAGTCAACAACTCATAAAACCAGAAAATAACCAATGTTTAGTGTAAAACAGAATGTAGGTCTCTAGACAAGCTAGCCTAAGACCCTCGTGAGCTCCCAAGCATCGAGAATCCGCTAGACCACAACCCGCTCAAAACCTGTAAAATAGTAAACATAAAGAGGGTGAGCTTGCGCTCAGTAGGAAAAAGTAGTAAAGGGAACAGGACTTCCGTTACGTTATCAGGAATACCCGATCGATAAATCTTATTCAAAACTGAAAGCCAATTATAAAGCAACAGACACAAAACAACATTGACAACCCCTAAACTGAAGAGACAAACGAACGACGAAACATGATATTACCAAGACCGCTACAAACGTTAATCGGATTCAATAACACGCAAACACAAAACAAGTATTTAAGACAATTTGATCACAAGTATAACTCAATAATTATATCGTACCGGAATACTCTTGATCATTGTTAATTTTATTTTAAAATAAGACACACCTATATTATCCAAAAAAATCTAAATGTCCAATAGAAGAACCTTGATCCTCGTTTTTCATGTTAAAAAATACACACCATAACTACAACATTTATGTTTAAACCAACCTTAAACCCTTATAAAAACCTACCCTCACAAACTAAAAATCACAAACTCTCTACTCTCACTATTCATCCTTCTCAGAAAGCATCGTCCCGACCCGCATTCTTGTTTGTCTGTCATCATGGCCAACCTACCCGACAATGTTGATTTCAATTCTATTTTAGACGAGATGCTCGAAGACTGTCTGTCCACCGTCGGGGGGTTGTTAGACGACGCTTTGGTCGATTCTCCACCACGAAAGCGAAAACACATTCCACGTGACTGGGTAGCCGCAAACGAACGGTTAATGAAGGACTACTTCAACACCCACCATGTGTACACTGAGGTGCAGTTTCGGCGTCGGTTCAGAATGCCAAAGTCTGTGTTCCTCCGTATCGTACATGCATTGGAGCAGCACGATGATTACTTCAAGGAAAGGTTAGATGCATGTTCCCAAGTTTCATTTTCTCCGTATCAGAAATGTACTGCCGCCATTAGGCAGTTATGTTACGGAATCGCAACTGATGGGTTGGACGAGTACTTGAAGATAGGGGAAACAATGTCTTTGGAATGTTTGCAAAATTTTTGCAGTGGACTAAATAGAGTCTTTGGTCCTACATACCGGCGTAAGCCTACACAGGCTGATATGGACCACATTTTGGCGATTAATGAAGCGCGAGGGTTCCCGGGCATGCTTGGAAGTCTTGACTGCATGCACTGGGAGTGGAAGAACTGCCCAAAGGCCCTTCGAGGAGCGCATTCCCGGAGGGACCACGGTAATCGACCAACCGTTGTCCTTGAGGCGGTTGCTACTCGCGACTTATGGATTTGGCACTCGTTCTTCGGCATGGCGGGCTCGAACAACGATTTGACGGTGCTGAACCATTCCAAACTGTTCGCGGACGTTATCAACGGTTGGCAACCACCGGTTGAATACACGATAAATGGTAATAATTACACACTCCCGTATTATCTTGCTGATGGCATATACCCTTCGTGGCCAGTGTTCGTAAAAACAATTCCATTACCTCAAACTCCGAAGCAGAAGAAGTATGCTGAAGTCCAAGAAGCGTGCAGGAAGGATGTGGAACGAGCTTTCGGCGTACTCCAAGCTCGGTTTCACATTATCAAACAACCGAGCCGTTTGTGGGTTCCCAAGTCTATCGGTTTGGTCATGAATGCGTGCATTATACTGCACAATATGATAGTTGAGGCTGAACGTCATACGTACGACGAGTACCTTGAACAAACAGAAGAAGGTGGTCCAAGTCAACCACATATTGCACGAGGAGGCTTCGTCCCGACCAATGTCATACTTGGAAACACTACGAGGATGCAAAATGAACGGATGCATTACCGGTTGAAGGACGATCTCGTCGAACACCTCTGGAATAAATTTGGAGACGCCTAACTGCTATTTTCCTTTGTTAGGTTTTAAGTTCAGTTCTAGTTCATTCAGTAGCTTCTTCTTCCACTCATCTTTTGTACCCTTTTATCTGTGATGTTTATGCGTATTGGTATCCTTTGATTTTTTCGGGCGTTCCATTTTTTCTATACCGTTTGGTGTGATGACCACTTTTCTCAAGTTGTAAATGCTAACTCCGGAACTTGTGTTTCTCGCCATCTTAATCGTCTTCTCAACCAAGGCAAAGCTGTGTGATTGAGCTTTGATCAAACTTGAACTTGACTCGATTAATACTTATTGTTTTTCCATTTAATATTTGTTTTTACATAAAACAATCCATTAAAAAAATTATTTTCCCCATCTCGCCGGCGCCTCCCCACCAGCAACAGAAACGCCACTACAGAGCTCGCTGGCGGTGAGCTGGCTGGGAGATTAAAAACCAATATTTTAAACCATCTCGCCAGCGCCATCTCACCGGCTGCCGGCGAGATGGTTGTGGATGCTCTTAGGACCTTCATTAGCTAATTTATTTAGAGAAGATATAACATCAAACAATTTACAACAAAACCAAGATACTTTATCTAAATCTATAGAATAAACTAACCATCTTCTTTCATATATGTCTTCATTCATCGACCTTTGAGCATAATATGTATGAAGAAAGTTTCTTGAAAGTTTCTTTCGAAAATTATGTATGAGTAATTTTAATAGGGTCATATTCTACTAATAAATATCTCAAAGAACTATTGATGTTTTCCATTGCCTAGGATCATAAATATTTTTTAGCCGACGAATTATCTATTCCATTGACTTGTTGTTAAGAATATTAGTTTCATGTTCATTATGAAAATTTTGGTTAGTTAATGCAGTAACTATTGGTTCATGATCTTCAATATTTATGTAACTATTCTGTTCATCTATTTTTTTTTCTTATTTGTAAAGTTTATAAATGGTCTCCCTCTCAAAAAAGAAACCTAGGAGAAATCTACAAAAGCAAGTTCTAAAAAAACTAGATACACTCCAATGCGTCCGACGAGACCGCGTCTTCGGGAACTCCACATACTACATAAAAAGAAAAGAAAAGAAACTTACTACCACTAAAACAATAAAAAAAACAATAGAAAACAAAAGGCCCACCAAAATCCTCCATTTCGAGCGACAACAACTACCCCGATATTACACTCATGACTTGGGTTGAAGGGAGCTCGTTTAATGACCAGAACCCCAATTTTGACTAGCCATACCTCCCAGAACACCAAGGAAGCTCATTGCACGCTATACCGGGCATGTCTCCACTTCCATAGGATTCGAGATTGTCGTCTGAATCAGAAATCACAAAGTCCTTATCGCTAACCTATAGGCCAAATTCCGCATCAAGGTCCCGTAGCTGTTACTGCAAAAGGCCACCTTTGGCTTTAGTTATGAAGTCTACTCTACTACAAAATGCTTAAGCCTTACTGACTGTCTAAGAGTTTATATTTTTCCTCGACGGGCCTAGCCCAACAGGTCATCCACTAGAATTTTTTCACTAATTGAACTTGAACTACAAGCGTCCTTATTTACATAAAGTATGCCTTCTTCTTACCACTCTTCCTTACTATCTGGGCATTAGAGGTCGTTTCTTCTGAGTAAGAACTACCCTAACAACGTCTCTTTATCCCTCCCTCCCGAACCTAACCGGTTTGCCTCAACCCTTGTCCCTTCTTCACCCTTTGTAAAATCATAAGGAAGTTGGTTCTTACTAGAAGCTAACAGGGAAACTTCCTCACTTGAGCTTCTCTAGTGCTCCCCCGCCACTGGTTGTCCTGATTGAACTGGTTTGACTGGCTCCCCCATTGATTGTTTAGCCGAACTCTCCTCTATTTTCCATGATTGAGAATACTACCTTCTTTTCTAATCGGTCGAACACTCCTCCGTAGGGTAATGTGTTGTCATCCGCACCTGGTTGGGACTTTTCGAGATAAGAAGGACAGGGTAGACCTCACCCTTCATTCTCACCTTCACCTTGTAGAGACTCGAGAAGCTCGGGTTTACCTAAACCAACACAAAAGATTCTTCTAGATTATAACCATTTAAGAGTTAGGTTTCACCATAACTACTGAGCCAAACACTCCTTCAATAGTCTCCATACTCCACCCATGAATGGGGAATCCCTGAATCTTTATCCACCTAAAAACACTTCCCATCGGCAACAGTTTCTCTTTCCCCAATCCCATATTGACCCAACGAGATAAGCAGCTCCACATAATCTCTACCATCCTCTCCCCGAAGGTTTTATTTGGGCAAGAAACAACCACCACACGGTTCCACAAACACCTGACCTACAAATCAACCACCCTTTGTCGATCAATCTCTTTATGTATCTTGTCTAAATTGATATTTTGATGTGTGACCCCCAGCCAACTGTTGATAGCTACATTCTTCAAGCTTGGATTAATAGAGATCTCGACACACCTCACCAAACCATTGTCTCCTTTCATCTATTTGTAATTTACTTTCTTCTTTTTAAGGTTATTTACGATAAGGTACCCAAATGATTCGTCCACGAACGATAAGGTACCCATATGTTTCAAATGACCAATAAGGTACTCAAATGATTTGTCCACTAACGGAATGGGCATATTCTGTTAGAAAGTTAACGGAATATTCCTCTAATTTATTCATGTGCAGTTAAGTAGGGTGTGAAATGACGATTTTACCCTTTCTTATTTTAGGCTTATAAATTTGATATACAAAATTACCATTATACCCTTAGTTATAAATAAATAAATAAATAACTAAAATAAATAAAATGATAAAAATATAAAAAATCAAATAATCAGATTTTAATTTATTATACCATTTATTATATTCAAACCTATCTACATCAATATCTTATTTGAGAGAACAAAAACAGAATCATATCTGAGAGAACAAAAACAAAATCAGATCTGAGAGGATGAGGGTTGTTGTGGTAGCGGAGCTGCGGAGGCTTGGGGTGCTGAAGCATGGGGTCGAAGCTATCAACGACGGCGAGTCGGCTGCTAAAGCATGGGGTCGGATCTCCGTAGCAGGTGAATGGGCGGCGGAGAGGACGGGAGAGGGGAAATGGGTCTTAGGTTTTGGGGTCGCGGGTGAGGAGGAAGGGGCGGCGGCGGGCGGGGTTTTCGGGATCGCAGGTGAGGAGGAAGGGGCGACGGCGGGCGGCGGAGAGGGAAAATGGATCTTGGGTTTTGGGGTCGCGGGTGAGGAGGAAGGGGCGACGACGGGCGGGGGTTTTGGGGTCGCAGGTGAGGAGGAAGGGGCGGCGGCTGGCGGCGGAGAGGTGGGCGGAGATGAAGGCGGAGCTGGGGGTTTTGGGGTCGTTCTGGTTCAATTTCTCCAGCGACAGTTCTTCTCCGATTTCTATTTCAATTTTTCAGTTCGATTTAGAAGCTGAGTTAAGGTTTGTCGTTGTTCATTCATGTATATTGAAATTGATATGGAAGTAGATCTGGGGTTTGAAATCTGAGTTTGGATTTGTTTATCTTTCATGTAATTCTTGTTCAATTTTTTGTTGATTGAACAGATTGTTCGACGATTCGATTCAAGTGTTGTTTTTTTTCAATTATTTTGTTTTGTGTAAATTAAAATCAGAAAAAAAAAGTAAAAACAATAATATAAAGGAAAAAAAGAATTTATTATTCCGTTTTAATCAAAACAGATTATTTTTAATTCTTTTTTATTTTATTTTTAAATAATAAACAAATTAAATAGCTCAAAATGAATTAAAATGAACATATATGAAATTTTAAAAAAAACTTATTAAAATAATATAAAATAATTAAATGTATTTAAAATATTAAAAAAGAATTAAATAAAATTATAAATTATTTGAAAAAAAATAATGATATTATTATAAATTATTTAAAAAGTAATTAAAAATATATTTAAAGTCAACTAAATAGCAAATGGCAAAATAGTCTTTTTATGTTTGTCAAAAGTCAACTAAATTGTCAAAGGGCAAAATAGTCATTCTACATTATTTTATTAGTTTTTTAACCCCATTAACCCAAATCGTTCGTGGACGAAACATTTGGGTACCTTATCGTGAAAAAAATTCATAAGGTACCTTATGGTTCGTGGACGAATCATTTGGGTACCTTATCGTAAATAACCCTTCTTTTTATGTTATCATTTTGTCTTAATCTCCCTTTGTGATTCTATTTTTTTTATATACATAATCGCTATCTAAACTATATTCAAGTTTAAAAATACATTGAAACAAAAAAAAATGCTCTTTTAAACATTTTCTTGTTAATATTATTATGGACACTCAATACTCAAATTTCAGGCCTCAATTTCTTTAATTCTCTGTCGATAAAAAATGAATAAACATAAGCGTTCCAAAAGAAACTCCAAAGGTATGTTTAATAATTTTTAATATACATAACAAGTTTGATACATGTAACTTAACCAGTAGAAAAATTCCAATAACCTAAAGCCTTTTTTGCGAAATTAAGAATTTGAGGGCCAAAATCATTCAACATACGAGAGGAAATTCGAGGGCTTCCATAATCATTCAAAATCATTCAATAAATAAAATATTGAGATACCTATATCAAAATCAATCAAACCCAATAAAAGCAGAACTGAGAATTTAAGGGCTTCCATATGAGAATTTAAGGTTTTTAGACAAAAAAATATAGATTTTAGGGTTTCTAGAGAAGTGATGAAAATATTGAATATTCAGGAATATATAATAGGATAAAATTAAAAATTGATGCTGATGATTTATCGAAAAACTCAATTCATTACTAGAAAGTGATACAACGATCAAGAGGAATAGAAATTGAGAACTGAGAAGTAGAAACCTGTGTGAAAAGGCATTATTGATAGAGAATCTACATACTCTATTGTGTTTTCTCATTCAACTTCTCAATCGAAAACTAATGATGTTAATAGAAAAAAGAGTTAAATATTGAAACTTACTCTTAAGTATTGGTCACAAATACTAAAATACCCAACGATTCAAAGTGACTAATGTAGTACCTTAAGTATTGGTCACACGATTTTGTTAGTAAAAATGGACGGAGTATTACATTCCGTTAGTCATAGGACCTCAAATGCCATATAATAGATGGTAAAATGACGTTTTCCCTTCATTATTTGACCTTTATACATTTTATAAGGAACATTACTATTATACCCTCATTATTGTTCCTTATAAAATGTATAGAGGTCAAATACTTAAGGGGAAAATGTCCCTTTACCATCAATTATATGAAACTTGAGGTCATATAAATAAACGGAATGGAATATTTCGTTTATTTTTACTAACAAAATCACGTGACCAATACTCAAGATACTGCATTTGTCACTTTGAAACGTTGGATAGTGTAGTGCTCATGACCAATACTTCAGAGTAAGTTTCGATATATAACCCTAGAAAAAAATACTTTCTCCGTAATTTTAGTAACATCGAGAGTTTAACCGACTTGAAATGGAATACCCAACTCAAATTCGGCTCATTTATTTAGTTTATTTCTATAAATGTTCAGTAAAAAATTATATTTTATTGAATATATATATATATATATATATATATATATATATATATATATATATAAAATTTAATATTAAACGACATGGTTTTCCAGACTTAAAGAGTTCGACTCAAGCTCGGCTTGTTCATCAAATGAGACCAATCTTGAACTCAAATTCAACTCAAACTTAATAATAATGAAGTCAAATATTTAACTAATCGTACTCACATCGACTCGTTTACATTCTTACATATAAATAATTTTTATAGGACTAGAGTGACAAACATTATATCATGTTTATACAACTATTTGTTGCTCCAGAATCTTAGTATTTTTCGTTTCTCTAGGGTTTGTCGCCTCCTCTCCCCTTCTCCGCCTTCCGTCGCTTCGTCGCCCAGCCTATATGTCGGTCTTCTCGAGGATCCAACTTCTCTCCATCCTAGGCACCACTGATCTGACATTATTAGCGTCACCCTCGTGCTTTACCTGCCTTGTCGAGTCCCGATGATCTCCCAACCATCACCATCATTGTTGCGCCGCTCCTCACCCACGTGCTACCCTAATTCTCTACCTGTGTCATGCCGTCGTCCCTGTCTCAAGGGTTTATTTAACCAATCCGACCAAAGAAGAAGAGACACCGCCCAGCTCTACCCTCTCCCTATTCACGACCGACTTCACCCGTGGATACTCCTCCTCCCTCCACTTTTTCGGTGTCGCCCACGACTGCTCCCATCGTACTATTTCTGGGCACGGTTGAATGGGTATCCACGATCTCCAACGTTATTGCATCTGAGGCGTATCGGCCCGATGCCACGAGGTACCCTAGTTTCGTTGGGGCTCCTCCACAAGATCTCGCGCCTATACCCCTCCCTCCATCACTGACCCAACCGACCATACCCACTGCTGATACAATTGAACATGGGCCAACCTATCCCTTACAATGAGGAGGAAGCACCAGAGCATCATTCTTGGCTCTCAGAATGATGACGATGGATCCATCACTAGGGAGCTCAGCCTAGCCACCATACACGACCAACCGCCTTCCAGCCGAGGATGCCCACCCCAGGCACCTATAGAGACGCTTTAGAGGGCCGACATGAGATCAGAGATACCTCTCTCCTAAGCCAAGCCGGGAACGTCCGACGAAGGCCATCTTCACTGATACCTACTGATCTTAACAGGGAAGGAATGTTGAGGGCCTCCCGACTACTTTCTTAGACGACCAAGCTCTGAATTTCCGCCACGATGGGGCGAAGGACTGGGATCATAACCCAATATCTTTTGTCTACCATGTTAGCACGTTCGCGATGCTGGAAGCACGCGTGCCACTACTCAGTACCATCACCTCGAACCCCAAAGGCTACAAGACCAAGTGAAGCTGTTGCAACACAAGATCTCCTACCTAACCAGGAGGAGCTTCTCGTGTGATCCAGACAACTGTACATGTCAAGGGATATGGGGCCCCCTCCCCCGACTAGGGCATCAACTTAACAAGGGATTTCCCAAGCAAGGATTGCAGAGCACCCTCTCCCAAGACAATGAGTGGGAAATCAAGCACTGAGGTGTGCATGGGGAGGCACGCCTCGCCCTGCCAATGCTGGTGCAAGCCCGACGGCCCCTTCCCCCCATTATCTGACGTTCTCTCTAGATGCCCGTTATCCCCTCAAACGACCGAGATCATTTGTCACATGCATTTTCAGGTCGAGTCAGATAATGAGTGTTATGCAGTACAATTGAGTAGCCATCCGTGTGAAGACTATCTACCACTAGTTTGTTCATGGATTATCCAGGTATTTTGTTATAGGGTTAGACTCTAACACCTATGGTCAGGACTCTAATCTCATTCTTATACTTTGTTCCTTCATGTTGCGTTTTATGACGAGAAATCTATTGAGAACCACTCTTAACATAGGAACCGCGAGAACCAATCCTAGCCACACTTATCTATGATCCAACACTCATTAAAATGTCACATCATCACCCCAATCCAAGTCAAGTTCACGCCACTTTCAACCATTCTCACACAAGGAAGGGTATAATTGTAATAGCATGATGCCATGTGGACAATTGTCCATTTTTTTGTTCAACAATTCACTAATTTAATCATTCCCGCTTCGTTTCAACTCTGATTAGCTTCACACAGCGCCAATATATTTCTTTTTCCAAGGGCTTTAAATCAAAATCAGTCATGAATATATTTTGAAGCACGAAAATAAAAATTTATATCAAGGTGATAAAAATAATGTTGAGCGTTGATAAATCTTCACTAATAAATGTTTTATATCGGAGTACCAAACTAGTGCTAAATGTTGATAAAAAGCATGTAATGAGGTGATAAGAAACAAATAAAATGAGGTGATAAAAACCATTTTCAATTTTGATAATAAGTGTGATACACTAAGTTTAACGTTGATAAAAAAACTTGTGATGAGGTGATAAAAAACACGTAATTCAATGATAAATCTAGTGTTTAGTGTTGATAAAACTGGTGTTCATAAAAAGCACGTGATGAGATGATAAAAATCATGATCAGCTTTGGAGAATGAGGTGATAAAACCAGTGTAAAGTGTTGATAAAAACAGGGCAAAGTGTTGATAAACCCAGAGTAAAGTGTTGATAAAAATTACCCATATATAATTCCTTTAAAAACTAGCCCCGAAATAAAAAAAAATTGTGCTTCAAAAAAACATGTGATGGGGGTGATAAAACACACGTAATTTGAATGATAAACCTAGTGTTTAGTGTTGATAAAACTAGTGTTCATAAAAAGCACGCGATGAGGTGATAAAATCATGACCAGTTTTCGAAAATGAGGTGATAAAACCAGTGTAAAGTGTTGATAAAACCAGTGTAAAAGTGTTGATGTTAATAAAAATTACCTAGATTTTTTTATAAAAAAAAAATCTACCCCGAAATAATTTTTTTTTTCGTGCTTCAAAATATATTCATGCCTGATCTTGATTGAAAGCCCTTAAAAAAACAAAACTAATGGCGCAAGTTTGAAGCCAATCGGAGTTCAAACGAAGCGGGAAAAATTAAATTAGTGAATTGGTTAAAAAAAAATAATATGATAGTTTTACTAAAAAGCCCTTACCACTTACTAAAAAGTGTTGTTTTTTCGCAGTCAACAAGTCAACTACTCAATTGCATCTCATCCATCTATTCCTAAAATGGATGACTTAGATTGGTTCTCGCGGTTCCTACGTTAAAACATGGTTCTCACCAGATTTCTCCTCTGCGTTTTATTGTGATCTTCTGTTTCTTCTAGTTTGCATATGTAGTTCTAATTTATAATCAATAAAATTTACGAGGTAGTAAAAAACCTTTATATAAGACTAAATAAAATCATACTTATTGTAACTAAGAAAGTTGAACAATTTAAAATTTAATAAATACATAATGAAATAGAAATTTGGAGGGCACACGACTTTGCCCCTAAGTTTAAAATGATAACATTAATTTTTCTTCATATTTCACATGTTTTTTGTTTGTTTAATTTCCTCTCAATTATTCAAAGGTTAATTATCAAAGATTATTCTTATCGTCCTTGTGCGACAAACTACCTTGTATATTACACATGCGTTTAAACTATCCTCTCTTTTCGCTGCAATTTATTGAGAAATTTTGAAATATTCCGTTCAAGTGTATCAGGTTTTGAAATATTCCGTTCAAGTGTATCAGGTTTTGAAATATTCCACTGTATAGATAAAAAAATTAAGGACGCAGACAATATATAACGATAGTTTTAGCACGTGAACAATATACAAAGATTATAATTTTTTGAAAAAAAATTAACAAACAATCTTGATCTAAAAATATAGTTTAAGCACGTAGACAATAGGGTAAATTACAAATACCTACCCCAAATTTATAGCGTTTAACTGATATCTACCATAATTTTTTTTAACTAATACCTACTTAGATGTTTAGTTATATAACAAATAGCTCAAGCCGTCAGCTAAAATGACGAAAATACTCTTACCTACACTTCACTAATTATTTTAAAACAACATTTTAAAAATCACTTTTGTTACATATATACATATATATTTGTTTATTAAATCACTTGAGTTTTATTTAAAAATATATATTTAAAAAATCACTAAAGACATTTTCGTTTTTTTAACTGACAGTTTGAACTATTTATTATATAACTAAACATCGGTGTAGGTATCAGTAATTTTTTAAGGTAAATATTAATTTATGGTAAGTATTTGTAATTTACCCTACACTATATAAAAGATAATTTGTCGCAGTGGAGTAATTAATTTTACCATTAACCTATTATTTAATAATAAAAAAGAGTGGGTTAGAATAGAGATCCTTCTCAAGGCCTCAAGCCCACATAAAGCCGTGACGTGTCATTTAAACCGAATTTACCGCTTTCACAAATCGGACGGCCCACAACGCATCTCTCGCTTCATATATTCACCACTCCCGTTTCTCTTTCAGAAGAGAAAAACGCTTTCGATTTCTCTGCTTCATCCCATCGATTTCAGGTTCTGCTTCGTTGATTCTTCGCTTCTTCCCGCATTCTCATTTTCATCCATGGTTCCGATAATCTCATTTTCCTTTTTCTTTTTCTGTGTTTCATGGATACGACTGACCTGTTTTGTTCATGAGTTCAGATCGTCATTGTTCGTTGTTGTTATGAGCATTATTGTTTCTAATCTATTGTTGATCATGTGATATTTTTCTACGTGTTTTTAGAGATAGAAAGTTTTTTTTAATATTCGGATTGCTGGATCTTCGTTTTGTTTGTTTGAAATTTCATAAATGTATCAACAAAATGAGCCTGAAATTTTGAAGGAAAAAAAGCTTAATTAGTTAATAAATGCGAAATTTTGAAGAAAAAATCTATTTTTGTTGATGGGTATGTTGAAATTGTAGCAATGTGTACCGTAATGGTCACAATGTGGCTGATTTTGTTGCAAAACCCTTTTTAATTAGTATTGGATAATCGTATTGGTATTGGATAATCGTGTTGGTATATTTATGGGGGAACCATGGTTCCTAACCTATTTTGAGCTTTGTTTTCGTGATCATAACTTGGTTTTACCTTTCGTTGTATTTCCTAACTATGACCTTTACATTTTTTACACGGACTATCTTTTGTCGTCAAAATTAACAGGGACATTAGTTTTGGATGAGAAAAGTCCAAAATACCCTCAACAAAAATGTTATTACGTGCAAAAAATAGAAAATATCATAGTTGGGAATGGCAAAAAAAGGTCAAGCCCAACTTCAGGTTATTGACTTTTGTTGAGGGCATTTCTGTCTTTTCCCATCCAAAACTAACGTCCTTGTTAATTTTAATGACACATGATAGTCCGTGCAAAAAAATGTAAAGGACATAGCTGGGAAATACAACGAAAGGTAAACTCAGGTTAAGATCACGAAAAGAAAGCTCAAAATAGGTTAGGAACCATGGTTTCCCCTATACTTATTTCCATTACCATCGTAATGAATGAACAGAAACATATTGATTGTTATGATGCATATTGTTCTTATCCTAACATGTTGATCTTTGATAGTTTTTGTTGTTGTTTTTATGTGGTTGCTGTGAGAAATCATTCAAATTTTGATTCATGGAGGTCATTAGATGTTACATTAAACTGTTATTGTTGTTCAGATTAAAAGTGTTTCTAGTATTATTTGAATTGTAATCTTCCAGGTAGTAAAAAATGGCTGACGAAGAAGATATTCAACCCCTTGTCTGCGATAATGGAACTGGAATGGTCAAGGTACATAAGGAGGCTTTTCTTAACCAAACTATTGATGAGGTTAAAAAATATTATTCAGAAATCGATTTGAATGTTGCTTTTCAGGCTGGATTTGCCGGGGATGATGCCCCGCGAGCTGTATTTCCTAGCATTGTGGGGCGCCCTCGTCACACCGGTGTGATGGTGGGGATGGGACAGAAGGATGCCTATGTAGGCGACGAGGCTCAATCCAAGAGAGGTATTTTGACTTTGAAGTACCCAATTGAGCATGGTATTGTTAACAACTGGGACGATATGGAAAAGATTTGGCATCATACCTTCTACAACGAGCTTCGTGTAGCCCCTGAGGAGCACCCTGTTCTTCTCACTGAGGCGCCTCTCAACCCAAAGGCCAATCGTGAGAAGATGACTCAGATCATGTTTGAGACCTTCAACACCCCCGCTATGTATGTTGCCATTCAGGCCGTTCTCTCCCTCTATGCCAGCGGTCGTACAACTGGTATGCAGTTAAACGAGTTTTTTTTTTTTTTGCTTCAATTTCTCATTCTAATCTTGTTAATGAAGAATTGAAATGACTACATTTTTATCGACTGTGAAGGTATTGTGTTGGACTCCGGTGATGGTGTGAGTCACACAGTCCCTATCTACGAGGGTTATGCACTCCCACATGCCATCCTCCGTATAGATCTTGCTGGGCGTGATCTCACCGACGCCATGATGAAGATCCTCACTGAGCGCGGATATTCCTTCACTACCTCAGCAGAGCGAGAAATTGTGAGAGACATGAAGGAAAAGCTGTCCTACATTGCTCTGGACTTTGAGCAGGAGCTGGAGACATCCAAAACCAGCTCCGAGGTTGAGAAAAGCTACGAGTTGCCTGATGGGCAAGTCATCACCATTGGCAACGAGAGGTTCAGGTGCCCTGAGGTGCTCTTCCAGCCGTCCATGATAGGAATGGAAGCTGCGGGGATTCACGAGACCACATACAACTCAATCATGAAGTGTGATGTGGACATCAGGAAAGATCTGTATGGTAACATTGTACTAAGTGGCGGAACCACCATGTTTGCTGGTATTGGGGACAGAATGAGCAAGGAAATAACTGCGTTGGCTCCGAGTAGCATGAAGATCAAGGTTGTTGCACCGCCCGAGAGGAAGTACAGTGTCTGGATTGGAGGATCCATATTGGCCTCCCTCAGCACTTTCCAGCAGGTTTGTTTCTTCCCTGACATCGATCGATGATATGTTTCCATGATTTCCTCCTAATTTGAACTTGATTTTGGCTTGCAGATGTGGATTGCAAAGGCTGAATACGACGAGTCTGGGCCGTCTATTGTGCATAGGAAGTGCTTCTAAATGTCTGAAGAATAGGATTTCCACAAGAAAGCACTTGTTTTGAAATTAATTGCCTAAATGTTGGCTACTTATTTCCTTTTTTTTTACCTGTTTATGAACAACTGATTTTGTTTCGCCGTGTTTGAATGATATAACGGACATGCTTGAGGAACAAGGAACTAGAATGTTTTCTTAAAATAAAACATTTTAGTTCTCTTTTCAAGGTTAATCATGCATCTCTTTAACATTTCACTTGCAAGAGATTAACGTCTAATTCTTGAGAGACAATGCTTATGTTATCTGTGAGATTGGTAAGTTGTTTCCAACTGAGAGACTATCGAAAATAGAAGGAGCAGAGCTTCTAAGTCTACTCAGTCAATAACATTGATATACAATTATAAATACTAAGAAAGCACCAAGCCCGTCTAGCTCAGTTGGTAGAGCGCAAGGCTCTTAACCTTGTGGTCATGGGTTCGAGCCCCATGGTGGGCGTGCTATTTTCTTTTAAATCCATGTTTTGAAGACAGCTTAGAGGTATTTTGCCCGCTGACATTTGGACCAGTTCGTCGCTTCTAATTCCTTCCATTGAGTTCACCTCCAAATCTCGTAACTCATTCGTTGCTCGGGGTCTTAGTCCGCCGCGTTTTATTTCTATACTAGTATAACTCAAAATTGGAAAACTATGTCTTTCAAACTTTTTAAGACAAAAATAACATTCTAATTTATACAAAATTATTTATCTTACCCTCCTTATTTCTCATCTTTTCAACAATCTTTTAAAAATAAATCGATGTTTAATTATTTTATTCGAATATATTTTCAAAATACATATTAATATTTTACATAAAAAAATATTGTATTCAATATATTAATTATGAAAACCATATTTTAAATTATAACAAATTCAAAAAATACGATTATTTTGATAAATTTTTAAAAATAAAATTTTGAATTTAATAATTTGTATAACTGAATAAAATATATTGTTTATAAAATCTAAGTTTTGTTTTGAAAAAATAATTTTTTTAATTTAAATTATATATATATACATATATTCAAATAATCTGATTTTAAAAAATTAATAAATTTGAATAAAATAGTTTTTAAAATTATAAATTGAATTTAATAATTAATAAATTTCGATTAAAATATTATTTCATGAAGTGTAAAACATTTATTAAAAATTAACATTGTAAATTCGAATTATATTTTAAAAATATTTATCAAAATAATCTAATTTTTTCAAAAAACATAAATTAAAATATATTTTTAATAATTGAAGTAAATTTAATAAAAAATAATAATTTTGATATATATATATATATATATATATATATATATATATATATATCATTGATTTTAATTTACAATATGCTTTTTTCAAAAATATTTTAGATATCATAAAAAATATATATATTTTTATTTTATTAATTAATTTATTTATTTTTCTTTTAAAATAGTTATAAAAATAATCTGATTTTCAAAAAATAAATTAAAATGTGATTTTAATAATTAGTAAAATTGAATAAAAAAAATTTATATAAATTTTTAATATATATTTCGAAAATATATTGTATTAATTTTATTAAAAGTGAATATATTTTCAAAATAGATGTGAATAGAAGATGAAAAATAGAGAATGTGAAACTATGAACTTCGTATCAATTAAAAGAAGGTTATTTTTGTCTTAAAACTTTTGGAAGGCATATTTTTCCAATTTTGGATTATGCTAGCATAGAAATAAAATACATGCTATTATGAATCATATTTTTTCAAATTTCCCTATACTTATAACTTATTTCATGTTTTTTTATTTATCAAATGTCAATCGAATATGTGACATTTCAAATATAATTATCAAATACTTACTTACAGTAATTATATATTTCACACTGAATTATCTTGTATACCAGGTTGACCAAATTTTTATTAATTTGATTTGTTTTTTTTTTGGACAAAAAGTATGGTTATATTGCGAAGCATCAGATGTGAGCAAACCCTGGCAACAAAGCAACATCAAGCACAGATTCAGCTACAATCAATTCACCCATAATAAGGCATTTTTAGTTAAAACATGGGCCACTTTATTGGATGGTCGATGCACATAAACCACCCCAACACCCAACGGAGTAAAGTACGGTTCATCTCGATTAATGGCCAATATCACCCTAAGACAATTCGACTCCATCATCCTTTGTAACAATCCTTTCTGCTTTGCCCAAACAAGACCTCCTTGATCGTCAAGGCCTTAACAACTCCGAGTCCGCCACCCCCAGAAACACCATACTCTTGACCCCCCATCTCATCTCGGCACAACATTCTCCCCCTCCTCCGTCCGACCCGAACAATGTACCATCAGTATTAATCTTCCAAATACCCATCCTCGTCTTTGTGCTTCCCAAGAACCAATTGTCCTCCACCACACCCAAACTCATCTTCGTTGCATCCATCGGTGAAAACAAGCCCCATGTTCCACTATCTCCTTCCTGGCCCTAGGAGTGTGTCCATTATCTAACCCACCACTCTATCTGCTCCTCGGACCCTATCTTCCGATCAAAACGACCACCTGTGCCGCCATGATGCTATACCAAATAGGACTGGCTCCCGTCTCGGCATGGAGAAAATCTGTATAGGGGAAGTTAGTACCCGGGCCATTAGACTGCTTCCCAAGTTGAACGAGGTTAAAATCGTGTAAAATGTTTAAAACTCATACCTCCATTTAACTTGTGGTCGCATAACACGTCCCACCGGTTACACATGATCCCCTTCTCTGCCATGTTATCATGCGTCCACCAATACCTGTTGTTGCAACCTCCATCTTCCTATGACAACGGGAGTAAACAAACACTCATATTATAAGTCGGAAAAGCCTGTATGACGACATTGAGAAATATATCCTTCCTCGTTCTACTTAAAAGCAACTCATTCCAACTCCCCATCCTTACTCCACTATGTCATTAGCTTTCTGCATGTCTACTTTCATAGACATCTAACCAACTTGACCTTTCTTTTCAGCCCCCTACACATGCAATGCTTTTGTTGATTAATTTATGTTATCCGCCCTTAAATGAAGGAACTCTGAGAATCGGATATCACCCCCTTGAGTAGGCCCTTCATGCTCTGCACCATTACCGTAGATACAATCTTGGATATTCTTCGGAATCAACACCAAGTTCGTATCATTTAACCTCGTGGGAAACCTCATCGTACTAAACACCTCATACACCAAACCAAGAACATGTCCTCCCATAATAAATCCATTAGGACCCGAGGCCTTCAACGGTTTTATGTTGAATAGAGTCCCTTTCATGTCCTCCGTCTCCACCGGCCTCAGTAACAAGTCCTTGTGCTCTTCCGAAATGGCTCGAGGCACAAACTAACTAACCCCATCCTGCCCATGGTGTTAAGGCATGAATAGGTGCTCAAAGTATCTCTGTATATTTCCTCCTCCAATCTCGAGTCCTAGGTTTGAGTAACCTCATTTCCCTTCTCTAATGATATGGTTCTATTCCGTCGTCATTGGGAGGATGACTTTGCATGAAAATACTGTGTGTTAAGGTCCTCATCCCTATACCAGTGTTGGTTTGCACGTTGGCTCCATATGTCATCCCTTTGAGCTAACAGCCCAATCAACTACACTCTTAGCTGATGAGTCTTATCTCTATTGTGCATATCCCAACTGTTAGAAAGCTTCTTCATCTCCTCCTTACAACCGATTATCGATAGACCCCTAAGTTGTGGTAGCCCTTTGAGTCAGCTCCCTTGCCACCCTAGCTATCTTATCTCCTATTTCTTGGGCTCTCCTTGTACCATGGAAGACGCCGGTGGCTTCTCTCATTCCCTATTCTAAGATCCTTGTCTTGGTCTGTGGATGTTTTTAACTCAGGCGTGTGGTTGGTTCTTCTTCTTCTTCGTGACTCTCGTTTCAATCTCCTCTCTGGTGGTTTGAAGATCGACTTCGCTTCATGGTGCAAGCTCATCGTCGTAGTCTCAGGGTTGAGTACTGATGCTTGATTCTCTCTGAATCCTCTTTGTTGTCTTCCGTTTGGATTGTACGGAGATTGTGTGGGGTGATGGCCACCAGCTCTGGCTCTCAGCGACTATCAGAGGAAGGAGTTTGCTTGGTTGTGTATCTGGATTTTGGATGGTCATCGAAATTGCTTCCTATGGCGGCGTGCGGTACGTGTTCGATGTCCGGTGGTGGTTGTTCTATGGTGTTGCGAGGGTGTCTACGGTTCCGATCATGCGTCTATTTTTTTTGTTTGATTGGGGTTTAAGCCCAATAGTTTGTAAGTCCCAATTGTTGCTTGGGTTATCGTATCCTTCGAACTCACTCTGCTTTTGTTGTGGTCTTATCGGGTTAAATAACTGCACTTATTGCACTTTTAGCGTGCACGTTATGTTGCACTTTTAACGTGCATGTTGTTGCACGTTTTGGAGTGCACTATTACGTTGCCTTTTCGATCAGGGATCAATATTTTATTGATCGAAAATAGAGATATTATAACTTTAAAATGTTCGCAAAACTGTCAACACTTAGTACATAAATGAAACTACAATGGAATTGAGAAAACAGGAACTGAATATTAAATTTGCTTTTGGGCATAAAGGTTGATTGGACAGGAGAACTGTGGTAGCATCCGTGGATACCGATACAACATAAGCCAACCAAAGGGGCACTGATCGAGCAAATCTAGTGTGAATCTTTGTAGAGGTGGACCGATAACTCCCCCATGATGTCAGCGTGCGTCGTCCTTCCTTGACTGATACTAGTAGGGCTCCTAAACGCGGGATTGCTGACCCCGAACTGGAAGGGGAGAATCTTGTCGTCTTTTGGTGGAACCATTGTCATCGTACGTCTAGGGAGGTGGTGCAGCCGACGGACCCCTCCCTGAACTCCCGAGGACTTATTCCTGCAGGCGAGAGTGCTTGTAGCTCCCGCCGCTGCGTGTGATGCTCCGTCCGAGCCGATAGAATCCTCTGATACCTCATTATTGTCTAATTAGTTTGAAGTATGTAATATATTTGTGCGTTTTTATCGAATCTCACGTTTATCATCAGGTAATATATAATAATTAAAAAAAAAACTAATAAACGAACTAGATGACACTTGTATCAGCATGGATATACTTTCCTTTGGATAAGACTGGCTTTAGGAACATAACGTTGGTAGAGGAAAATTTGCCAGCAATCATATTTCTTTGGGATCCCATAATCCATAAATTTAATCCTCAGGTCACCAACAGATGAAAACATTTCCCAAACTAAAACCCATAACACAATCACTAAAATTCACTCAAACCTCTCCTTCCCTCATAACACCCGCAACACGATAAACCGGCGAGAAATCAGGCCGGAACAGCCCCCAATTCCTCTCCGCCACCGGACCCGGCTTCAGGTTCTCATTAAACAGCGCGAAAATGTACGTCTCGAACTTCTTGTTGGGCATCAAAGGCGTCCCCTTGCCGGAGCTGACATGCCTGATCAAGTTCCCATTATAATCCGCCGCACTCCCGGCATTGATCTCCGGCTGCCCGGGCTCCGCCAGGGATGGCCACCCTGTCTCCGCCACCAAAATGTCCACGTCCCCGTAGCCGAGCCTCTTCATGGCGGAGTGAACCGCGTCCAGCTCGGCCTCGAACATGTTGGTGTAGGTGATCTTTGTGAGCGGGTCGTGGACGCCCTTGTTGGGCCGGAAGTCGGCGTAGTTGAGGATCTGCGGGTTGTAGGCGAAGTAAGGGTAGGGGTTGATCATGAACGGCGATTTCGTTAGCCGGAGAAACTGCAGCATTGGCGCCAGAACACCGACGTCCCATCCTGGTCGGAACTTGCCGCTGCTTGGTGGCTCCGATGTTAGCATTATGCCCATGGAGTGAGGCGATGAAACCTGATCACCATTCTCAAAATCAGCCTTTCAATATACAATAAGTGGTGGAGCTAACATTTTGAGTGAGGGGTACCGAAATTTTTCAATGACAATATGAGGGGTACAACTACAAAATTAGAAAGAATTGAAGAATAGTTTTGAAGAAAAAAAATAGAAAACATGTAAAATAATTTCAAAACAAAAGTGTTGGGGGTATTTCACTTGACTGCTCTAACGTTTCGAGATTGCATATGTAATCAACCTTCCATGAACTACTTCCAGCCTATCTTGGATTCAGAGTACAAAAATTAAGTTCGGAAAAATATAAAATTAGGGATGATTACGAATGATTACTCTAACTTATTTACTTGTATTTCACTTGATTATTGTAACGTTTTGAAATTACAGATGCCTACTCTAATCTATATACATTTTAACAATATTAGAGTAGTCTTTTGTAATTTCGTAACAATAAAATAATCAAGTGAAATACGTGTATAGTTTAGAATAATCATTCGTAATTATTCCATAAAACTATTCCTGATAAAAACCAATAAACTGAAACCGACCAAACGTTATCTTTATCTTGACATACGTAGAATGTCAGATTCCATATACACATGCTTGTCGGACGGCTAGGACCTTCTGAGGATTAATCGGGGATTAAACGGAAATTAACTCAATTAATCGTATCCGCCTACAAGAAAATAGGGCCTAGACCGACGCCAAATGAGAATTTTAGAACACTGCATATACATACTCGTGTTCATACCCGTTTCATTTATTTCGAAATAATTTTTCTGAAATGAAGACTTTTTGTGCCCATACCAATAAATGCGGACAGTATTTTAACACTATCCAAATTAATTATGCTCACAAAACTACAAATTTCCTATTTTAATATATATATATTTTTTATTTTTTGAAAGTAGGTAGCAGAAATTAGATTTGTTGGTAATACCCACAAATTTCATTATTTACCACTAATGATTTTATGATATGTATTAAAATAGAAATATATTTTAAGAAAACGAAACTAAACAGTTAAAAGACACAGTCATTAATAATAGCTAATTGAAGTTAAGTTAATGAAAAATAAATGTTAAGTGAGATCGGACCTTGATGTCTTTGATTCCGGCGAGGACGAGGGCGCGGTAGAGAGATTTGATGGCGGGTACGAGGTTGTTGATGAGGTTGTAGTCGAGGGAGTGCAGGATCTCGTTGCCGACGGCGATGTGGCTGATTTTGGTCCGGGGGTGGAACGGCCTGATGTTGGCGTTTACCCACCGCCGAGCCACGCGGAGATTGGTCAGGTTTGGGATCTCGCCGTTGGGTACGGTGACGAACACGGAAATGCCGGTGCCGGCGAAGGCTCGGAGGATGTCGGGGTTGGCGTCGAAGATCTTGATTCGGTCGATGCTGGTTTTGGTTTTGAGGAACTGGGCCACCTGGGCCGGCGGCGGGAGGTTGTCGCCGAGAGTGCCGTAGTTGACGCCGATGGAGAGGGTACCGGCGGGGAGGAAGAGGAGGAGGAGCACGGCGGCGGAGATCAGGAGGAGGTGGTGGTGGTGACGGCGAGACATGGTGGTGAGATTGGGAACAGAGTGAAACGCGTGTGATTGGTCGGTGTGTGTCGTTTCGCTTTATAGTGAGAGTTGGGAGAGACCAGAAAAGAAGCCGTTTAGATTATACGTTTCTATGGGGTTTAATTTTAGGAGAAAATACATTTAATTTCACTTCCCTATCCATTTTGTTTAGGAAATTATAAAATTTTGTTTCTGTAATATTCCAACTCATAAAAGTTCAGGAAGCTTTTTTATTTTTGAGTAAAAAGTTCAGGAAGCTTAACTCTACTGTTCTCCATATAAATTGATTAATTATTTTTCAGATTTTCAAATCTACGTCATTATTTGTATACTTTGTCGTGAATCAAGAATTTGAAACTAAAAAAATAAACAACAAATCTAAACTGCATATATCCATCCAGGCCATACAAATCCAAACACCTTAACTATACGAATTAGATGTTCCAGTGTGTGTCTTCACTGAAGACAGAATGTTATATGGTGGATGAAGTCTCGAATAAATTTACGTTCGACGTAGATCAACTCAATGGTTTTTAACGGATGTTGAATCTCAACATTCTCAACAATCATTTCATGTCATCCGGTTACAACTCTAGCATTTTTCAGCCCTTACATGCAACATGGTTTTTATTCATTCCATGCATTTTCAATATCTCCTCTTTCATTCTATTTTTTAAAAAATATATAAATATTGTTAAATAAATTTCAATCCCGGCTAATTCAACCCCCCACCTTTCAATCCTGGTCCCAACTATTACGACTACCTAGAGGTTGGTGGGCCACAACAACATGTCGGCGGCAGCAGCGACACCTAGATGTTGTCTCAGTCGTCTTCTGTCGGCCCTTCCCAACGAAGGGCGACAAACCTTAGAAGAAAATGGATCGTTGAGGCGGACAAACACCTCATACATGTTTGGCTACACACGTCCAAAGACATAACGAAAGGCAACCAACAAGATGGTAGTACCTTCTAGGGCTCAATTGCCAAACAGTACAACGAAGGGGGCATTTTTCGAAGTTCGGTTGGAAAAAATAGAGAACCACTGGAACCGACGAGCGCCTCGGGTGCGGAGGTACCTCAACATTTTAAACAAGATGATTAGGGAAAACCGAAGCGAGTACAACGAGCAAATGGACATCGCCGAGGCCAAGCGGATGTATGATGACACGGTCAAGAAGGACGAACTGAAACATTTCGACCTTGTTCATTGGGTCGACATTTTGAGGTACGAGGAGAAGTTCATGACGGAGGAACGCACGACGGGTTCTGTACAGCGACAACGGTTGGATGAAGCTAGGGCTTACAGCTCAACCCCACCCACTTGTCCTCCCACCGATGATGAAGATATTACACCTCTTGGTGGTGAGTCCCAACCAGGTTGTTTATCTTTCGATCCGACGAAGGGAGCTAGTGACCCTCCGCGTGTAAAAGAGCGTCCGCAGGGAAAAAAGTCCACGAAAAAGAAGGGGAAGGGTCTCCAAGATCAAGTCAGTACATTGGCCAACATGAAACGAGCAAAGATATAACATGATTGGACAACGACCGAGAAGGAACGAGTAAAGAACAAGAAGGAAGGTGAACTTTACAACTAGGGTTTCACTACCTCAGTGGAAAAACAAAGATGTGAGCCCTAGTAACATCGTTGTTGTCGACCCTCTATCATTTTCTTCGTGAGAAGATAAGCCTATATCCGACCATTATCGTTGTCTCTCGTTGTTTAACGGTCGATGTTATCACGAAGACCCTAGATTCGACCGGTGCTCAATCTTTTACGCATGGGAATTTATATTATTTTGTGGTGAAATAATTTTATATCATTCTTAGTTAATTTATGGTTCATTATATCAATTTCATGGTTGGGTAAGGTATTATATTATATTTATATTTATTATTAATTTTTGATATGGTTTAAACCTTGTTTATATCTTATACGTGGTGGTTAGAAAAATTGATAGGCAGAATGTTTGATTCAATTTTATTTTGTGTGATTCGGGGGGGGGGGGGGGGGGGGGGGGGGCGGGGGGTTATAGAATTTCACTTTAACACTTTAACACTCTGCCAAATATGTAATTTCATTTTGATACATTGGCATAAGTTTGTAACACTTTCATACCCTAACCAAAAATTTTAATTTCACTTGCATACCCAGCCGTCACATTCTGTTAACTTTCTATCCAAAATATGTAAAATGTCCATAATACCCCTAACTATTACTCAAATTTTCAAATTCATGCAATTGGTTCAGAACTTAAAAACAAGTGAAATGACAATAATACCCTTCATTGTTAGGGTGTTAAAATGAAACTTTCACTATTTTAAAAATAAAATAAGTTTTTTTTATAAATTTAGTTTTCATTTTTGAAAATTATTTTATTTTTTAAAATTCAGTTTTTTTTATACATTCAGTTTTTATTTATGAAAATTATTTTTATTTTCAAAAATTCTGTTTTTATTTTTATAAATTCAGTTTTTATTTTCAAAAATTCAGATTTTCATTTTAAAAATACATAAAAATCAGATTTTATTTTAAAAAATACATAAAAAAAGTTTTTTAAATTTAATTATATTTGTTTTTTTATTTTTTATTTTTTCATTTTTCTACCCAGTTTCAGATTCATTTTTACCCTTCTCTCGCGTGGTGGAACTTCAAATCGAATATCTTTTTATGAGGGTAGGCGAGGGCGAGCTGCCTGGGGATGTGGCTGGTGGAGCCGTGGGTGGTGGCGGAGTAGGTGAAGATACGGTTGGGCTAGGTGCGGCCGGGCATGGAGGAGAAGCACTTGTAGATCTGGTTTTTACATGGGGGTCGATTCGTCGATTATGGCCTCTACCCGCCTCTCCCTCCCCAACCTTGCGTGTGGAGCTCTCAACCACCGACAAAGAAGACTGAAACACATATATGCTTCTTGTCGGGGTTCTCAATGTTTCAATTTTTTTTTGTGGAATTTCATCAAACAACATATTTTTGAATATAATTGAATGATATTGCAAATTGCTACAAAAATGGTATTGCTGAAAAATTGTTGAATGATATTACAGTGTTGAATGTTCAACAAGATGATGGAGGAGAGATATGAAGAAGATGAAGATGGCGACGAGGTGGGAGGCTTGGGTGTTGAATTGAAAATAAAAATAAAAATATGAATTAAACTAAAAATGATTTTACAAAATTAAAACATATTTTTTAAAATAAAATCTGATTTTTTTAACACAAAAATGATTTTTTATAATTGAATTTTCAAAAATAAAAAATATTTTCCATAAATGAAAACTGAATTAATAAAAAAACTGATTTTATTTTAAAAATAGTGAAATTTTCATTTTAACACCTTAACAATGAAGGGTATTATTGTCATTTCACTTATTTTCAAGTTCTGAACCAATGACATGAGTTTGAAAATTTGAGTAATATTTAGGGGTATTATGGATATTTTACCTAATTTGGATGGAAAGTTAATAGAATCTGACGGCTGGGTATGAAAGTGAAATTAAAAGTTTGGTTAGGGTATGAAAGTGTTAAAAATTTATGTCAGAGTATCAAAATGAAATTAAATGTTTGACAGAGTGTTAAAGTGAAATTTTCCTTTTTTTTTTGCAGCCACAAGGTTAAAAGGGAGAGTCTGAAAGTAAGAAAAAACAAGCTTTTTCTTCATTTTTTTGCATCATCTGGTGGATAACGTTGGCGGAAGACGTCGTCGGTTGATAGTAATATTTTATTCATTTTAATATTTTCTCTCTCATACTTTTTGTATCAATCAACACTTTCAACAACTATTAGCCCTTAACTAAAGATGCTCGGCTTTCTTCCTCCTGTTGCCTAGTGGTCTTGCTAATCTTCAGAGTTTTCCAGTAGCCTCTTTCTCGTTCTCATTTTGGTTTTGCTGCCTCATTAGTTTTTCAGTTGGGATTTTGTTAGTTTCTCTGCGCAGCCCTTGGTTTCTGCGCTTTCTTTGTATTATGTTTATTTGGTTTATTGCTCTGCTCTTGAGCTGGTTCTGTACTTCGACTGCATTTTTTGCAGTTTCCCTTTTTCCTCCGTTTGGAAATTGTGGATTTATAAAACCTCTCTGATAAAAAAAATACGAGAAATGAAGTCAAAGAACTTGATACCATTTTAACTATGTAGGTCAGGAGATAATACACAAACAGAGCAACCAAAATAGTTAGAGAGAGAGGCTCTCGTCTCTCTCTAACTTCACCTAACCCTAACCCCTCGCCACCGCCCCTCTTTCATGTTGTTCCGCTGACGATAGCCATGACCTTTGGTCATGGTTGTCGCTGGTGGAAGGACTTCTTCCCTTTTTTCCTCTCCCCCTTTTCCCCTTGGTTCTTCTTTTCTCCGACCGTTCACCTTCATGCCTCAAATCCAACGCCTTCAGCTTCATATCTAACTTTGTTGGTCTTAGATTTGACCTTCTGGCCTCTTTTTTTGGTTGGCTCTCCGGAGTCTCTACACACCCTTCTTTCCTTTTTACCGCCGCAGTCGTTGGCTTTCTCGACACCTCTTTTTCCTCGGCCAACCTCTTCGCCTCTTTTCCTCTCATCCCCTTTTGGGATTCACCTTGTTTTGTTTTTGATTCACCCATTTTTTTCCGGTCGGTTGAGATTGGGGGGCTCATGAACAAACTCTCCGTTTTGATATTCGTGGGTGTTGGCCTCGGAGGGTTATTTCGCTATAGCTGAGAAGTGCAATGTTTTTTCTATCACGGATCTTGAGGTTTTGGTCCACGGCTACCCTCCCCGCCGCGTTGTTTCTTGCATGGTGAGTTTTGGTCCATTTTGGGTTTTTCAGTACCTATTTTGGTTCCAATTTAACTAGTCTCTTCTCGGTGGTGCTGGCCCTGGGGTGTTCGGAGATTAGTGCAATGATGCCTCTTTGGGATGTCCGTCTTCGTTGAGCTCCCTTTCCCTTCTTCTCCCTGTTCTGTACCTTCTTTCCCAGATCGGTGGTAGTCGGGGACACTCGGCTTGGTGTTGGCCACCAGTGTGTTCCTTGGTCCGATGATGGACCACTTCTCGTACAACACAAGGAATTTTTGGGGTTCACAATGCTCTCCGGAGATCGGTTTGCTGGCGACTTGGAGAGCTTCTTTTTAGTGTTCTGTCTTGGTTAGGGATTAGTCTTTTTTGTTGCTTTTACTTCTGTTAGGCTTTTAATGGTGTGCTCCAATTTTATCAAATCTCGATTTCTGATCAATTGTAGGGTTGTGTTTCATGTTTGTCATATTTTAATTTTAGATTGATTTGTTTGTCAATGGTTCTTAATCCATGGAATGCTTTTGTCCGTATATTTTTTTTGAGGGGTTACCCTTGTTCTTATTCTTTTCACAACGTCAAGAATCTTTGATCAAATTGTTGATAAAAAAAATTATGTTTGTATGGCCAACTTTTATTTTCTTTTAGAAAAGCATGGGAGAGGAATGATTAAAGGCAGCTACAGTCTACAGATGGACCCATCCAAGGACTAATTTGCAAATAAAAGGAGTGATGTGAGACCTTTACAATGACATTGAGAATCAAATATTGGTTATAGAGTTGTAGTATGTGTTTTATATTATTGTTAAGTTATTATCATATACTAATTAATATGGAATGGAAAAAAAAAATTCCCTTCAACCCTAGCCGCCGCACCTTTGAGTTCCCCGTTTCCTGTCGACGACGCCATGGTCTTTGGCCATGGACGTCGTCGGCAGGTCCCCTTGATCTACTACTCCGTTTTCCCCCCGACTTCAACCTCTTCCCCCCCTTCTTTTTCCTCTCTCATCTCAGGGCCGACGCCGGATTTTCGTTGTTCGGTGTCTATGTCCGCCTCCGACTGATGCTGTTTTGGTGCCAACGGACTCGCAAGGTGGGTCTGAGCGGTGGTGGGCAGCTCCGGCGACTCGTCACGCTGCAGATCCGGCCTGAACGGTTACCTTTAGCGGGGATCTGGAGTTTCGCGTTTTCTGGATTCCTCGGGTCAAGGTCCCTTGTTAGACGGTGGCGACTCTGAATCGGCTAGGTTTTTTCCTTTCGTTTTTCAGTTTTTCAATAACTGCACTTGGTGCAGATTGGGTGTGCACTAGTTGCACGGTTTGTGTGCACTAGTTGCACGTTTGGTGTGCCCGTTATGTGGCACGGTTTGGTGTGCACGTTTGTTGCACTTTTGACGTGCACGTGTTTGCACGTTCTAGGGCGTCCTATGTACGTTTCTAGTAGGGAGTTCGGTAATATTATATTATAGGCTTGTTAGATTGGAGTCTGTAATTTTTATCGATTCTTGTGCGTTTTCATCAGATTGTACGTATGTCACTTTGATTGATATATAAAATTGATGCCTCCCGTTTTTCGTCAAAAAAAAATTAATATGGAATTCCGTTTGAAGAGTTGTGTTTATGTGTCTAATCTAATTAGGTGTTTCACGGAGCAACATTACAATTACACTCAAAGTTAAACAAGTTTCGCTCCCAACCTTCTAATTTTGGCAAGTAGTGTCACTGTCTCGGTTGAAGCCAAATCAAATAATATAATCACTTTTTTTAACCTTATCTTCAGACTCAGAGCGAAGGTCAAATGTAAGACGAGTAACACGTGGCGGGACGAGACAGATGGTACGCTACGTTACCAAAGCAGACAATGAATTTGCGTAACGCGCCGAGGCTCGCGTGTTTGTACGGCACTGTGAGATCTTCTGTTTTTCTCAGGTCAGAAACGTTACACATGACTCCGACTCGTACACGAATCTCATGCGTTTTCGATGGACCCACCGGTTCTTCCCCACTAGTGGGATCCAGCTCATAGGTCTTTACCTCATATTTATTCGGCCCCGCTTCACGTAAGCAACTACAGTTACAGCATGTACAACGGGTCGCACCCGCGCCCCACTCTGTGCGCGAGGACCGCGGAATGCGGGCCGTCCCGCTGTAGGAGCGAAAAAACGTGCTCCCGCTCCCTGATACGCGCGCCGCGCTCCCCGGTTGCTGCCCGCTGGCCGGTCCTCGCTCCCTCGCGCCGTCGCTGCGCTGACAGCCTCTTGTTCCGCGTGCCGCGATCGCTGGCCGCTCCCACTCTCCGCGCGCCCTCGCTGCGCTGGCAGCCTGTGGTGGCGCCACGTGGCCCGACCGTTGGCAACGGTAACTAACGGCTATTTTTTTTAATTCAAAAATCAGCAAAAAAAACCCTATAAATACCCATCTTCACTCTCATTTTTTCCACACCACTCAATACTTTCACTCTCCAACTTCACTCTCATCTTCCCAAATTCTCCTCTCTCGTTTCAATTATTCGCGTGAAAAATGTCGGGCGACGCTGGGTCTCGTGTACATTCAGCTGGTGACGAAGTAGGATTCACCGAGGACGAACTGGCACGAGGTTTCGGAGACATTCTAACGGACAATCACGACTACTCCCCAAACTCGCAACCGGGGTCGAGTTCAGGTAAGTGCAAACTTATTATTTATGTAACGTAATTTTTTTAATTAATTTATTGTATTAATGCATTCTATTCAATTTTTTAGTAATGTATTATATTAATGCATTCTATTCAATTTTTTAGTAATTTATTATATTATTAATGCATTGTTAATTAATTTATTGTATTATTTTTTTATAATAGGCCAATACCGTCCCAACAATATCAAATAGCGCCAGGGTTTCAGGTGCGATCACAGTTTGGTATGTACCCACAAGGGTACCAGACGCCACCGTTTGGGATGCCCCTGCAAGGGTTCTCGATGCCAACCCAATTCTACAACTACGAGGGGCACCCACTACCCGACGTACAAACCCCCCAACCATCCTCTGCCGGACCTTCCCAACGACGAGCCCGAGCCCCTGCCCGAGCCCAACCCCGAGGCCAACCCCAAGAACCAGAACCGGATGATCGGACATTCAGCAAGCAGGAGGACCACCACCTCATAACTTGCTGGTTGAGTACTACGAAAGACGCCGTCAAGGGCAACTCTCAAACCGGCACCACATTCTGGTGCTCTGTTACGAAGAAATACAACTCGAAGAGAGGTTTCCCAGAGCGACGCTGGGAAGCTATCAAGAAACGTTGGGGCAGAGGTTCCTCTCAGACAAAGAGGTTCCTCGGCTACTTGAAGAGGTCCAAGGACGAGAATCCGAGCGGCGCCAACCAGGCAGAGCACATGAAACGTGCGAAGGAACTGTGGGAGGAGGCAGGGAAAGTGGTGAGAGACCACCCACTAAAGTTCGACCTGGATCATTGGGTGGAGAGGCTCGAGGGCGTCTCGAAGTTCACTGCCCATGAGGGTACAATGGGAAATGTCTGCCGTCAAGTACGCCAACAACGACAGCGGTTGGATGAGGTTGGGGCTTACAGCTCAACCCCACCCACAAGCACAGGGGAGGAGGGCACACATATCAGTGGTGAGTCCCAACCACCAGAATGGGGAGGAAGCGACAACTACGAGGGGACTCAGGTCCCTCTCAGCGACACACCCCCATCCCTTGAGGCCGCCCCAAGTCCCCCTCGCCGACCGCAAGGGAAGAAGGCAGTGAAGGCCGCAAAGAAGGGGACCGTCCTCACGGCCCAAATGTCTGCCTTCGCCGAGCTGGAACGTTCACGGGTGGATGCTGAACGTTCACGTGGCGAACAACATGTCGAAAGGCATCGCCTGATACAAACATTAACCCAACAGTGGGAAACAAACCTCGCCACCTACAAGGAGGTTCTGGGGGCGGATACATCTTCCTACGACGAAGAGGCTATGTCAGACCATAAGTTTTTCAAGTCCGAACTGCGACAACTCATAGCCACCCTTAAAGCCCAAATCGATGATCTTCGACGACAACCCCCACCACCGGATGTCGGCCCAACAGACGATGATTCTTGAACTTGTATTTTGTTTTGGGTTGTATTAAAAATGGTTGAATAAAATTTAAAGTTCAATTATGTTCGTGTTAAATTTATTTATGTATTATTTATTTTCATTAATTATTTATTTCCAAAATTGTTTAAATTATAAATAATTTAAACGGTTTCTGATAATGAATTAAATAAAACAGGAAAATATCAAATAAAAATCCAGTCAGCACTGTTCTGCACTCCCAGTTTCTAATAACGAATTAAATAAAACAGCAAAATATCAAATAATAATCCAGTCAGCACTGTTATGCACTCCCAGGACCTCACCTGGGAGTGCTGAACATGCTGACTGGATTATTATTTGATATTTTCCTGTTTTATTTAATTCGTTATCAGAAACCGTTTAAATTATATAAACAAATGTGAAAAAAATAATTAATGAAAATAAATAAATTTAACACGAATAAAAATGAACCTTTTAATAATGGAAAAGAAATCAATAAAACATGTGTATAGAATAATATGGTCAACTATATAATATTCATAGTAGTTGCTATAACGAAAAATCTTTGAGTCGGACCGGATATAAATACACACAAAAACGATAATATGGTCAAATATATATTACATAAAAATATTATTTTATTTGAAATATCATCCAACACTAAATTATGTAATATATAATCTATTAAAAAGAAGATTTGATTTTAAATTTTAATATGCATTTCACTCCAAATTTAAAAGTATATCATATTGATTATAATGAAACATAATAACAAAAGCGTATCTAGCTCAATGGTAGAACACAAGGCTTTAAGTTGTGAGGTTGGGGGTTCGAATCCCACAATTAACAAAAAAATTTGTTCAAAAAAAAAAGTCAGCGTGGGTGGAAGCCAGGTGTCGGCCCAAGAGAGGCCCAGCGTGGCCAGGGAGCGTGGGAGCGAGGAGTGCGGGCCGGCCCGCGATCGAGGAGCGCTGGCTGAGGAGAGAGGAGCGAGCCCAATGTTTTTGGGGCGCGGACCGCGAAAAAGGAAGCCCACAACGGAGCGGGCCTCGGTCCTCGGCCCAGGCGCGCGCGGAGTGGGGCGCGGGCTCGCTCTGTTGTACGTGCTCTAAAGGAACTGAGTATCGTCCCACGAACCGAGCCGTATTTTTGTGGTTCGTGGGTCACACAGGACGTGCCGCTGTGGCGTGCATTTTTTGCGGCCCACGAACCGCAAAATTACGGTTCGGTCCACGACCTGTGACTCGTGGCCCAGAAACACAGGTTACGGGTCGTTTAATTCGGTTCGCGGCTCTGCCTATCAATAGTATTATGGTCATTTTATATGTTTTGGATGGAAAATCAGATGAAAAGTAAATGATGGTACTAAAATAAAATTAATGAAAGTTTAGGGTACTAAAGCACAAAAAATGATTTAAAGTACTCTAAATGAATTAATACAAATTTAAGGTACTGAAATGACAATTTTTTTTAGAGTACTCAAAATGAAATATGGAATATTTAAAATACAAAGGTGGAATTATCCCTATATACTAAAATATATTTTCTATATGATTTATGTTAACAGCATAATTACTTATTTAATAAAATTCTAAAAAGTAGTTATTATTTATTTTATATTTGAAATTCTGATTGTATATGTATAACATATTTATTAATAATTAAAAATAATAAAATATGTATAGTTTCCGCTTAGACCCTGATTAGTCTTCGTTTAACGCCTAAAGGTCTTCACCGGTCGACTAGCGCCTAGTGTCTTTTACAACCTTGTTATGGACCATGGTTAGTCTGGACGTGGACCGACCTCTTCACTAGAGAACCCACCTTTGCTTCCCGGGTCATTTGGAGCCCACATACACCGGTTTTCAATATGAACGACTTTGGCACTGTGTCAGATATGGGAGACTCAATCACTATATCAGGAAATTTTAGGCACACAACTAGGGAGGTCTGGTTTTATGATTCACTCCAACCCTTGATGGGGATGGATACGTAGTAACTCCTCCGAATAGAATGGGAGGCTCTTCGGGAGTGGAGAATGCATCAGACTATAACTCTAAAGCACATGGAGTACAAGTAGGGGATTGATAGGACTCCTCCCCCAGGTTTTCCAGAGTTACTACCTTCAACAAAAGGGGGTGTTATTTTGAAGACTTTTGATTAGGTTGAAGAGCATCATGCGGAGGTGGCTCTAGGATTATTGTGGGTGCATCCCAGATCGCACAAGGGAACAACTGAGATAATAAATACTTGTGATCTGGCTAATGTGTCTAAGAAGATCCACACGATCGTGGAGGGGAAACGTTAGCCGGTACTCTTCGAGAGCCCTTCCCAGTAGAGGTCACCGACCACGGAGCACCTACTGGTGGGAATTGAGGCCCATCAACTGATGGAAAGGTAGAAAGAACCTCGCGAAAAACTTGGCGGCTTAAGACTTAAGAAGGACAAAGGCTGGAAACCGAAAGGGATAGGAAAGACGGGTCAATTCTACACCCGGACAAGCAAGCTGAAGCGGGCGCTTGACTTGTCTAACATCACTAGCACCGCAAAGTGCCAACTGTGGTAGGTAGATGGTGGTCTACCCCCCATGATCTAGAGCGAGAGTTGTTTTTTATGCCATGTTCCGTTTTGCAGATTTTTGTTTACCTGATTATATTTTTGTTGTCTATTCTGTTTAGAATTTGGGTTATTTTGTTAGGTAAATGTTGGATTATATTTTGTTTATCTAAGATGCAAATTAGACTTAGTCTATCGGGTCCATGAGAACCGGATAACCTACATGAGAACCGGGTCACCTACAGGAGTCCCAAACATATTCTACCCCAAGTTATGTAACTACTGATTGGAATAATTAATAAGATCCATTGACGTCTGTTTCAAAAAAAATAAACAACAGTATGCAAATACAAAAACCTCATATCTTACCAACAGTATCATACACACAAAAAAACTCAGATTTTCACATTTCAATATTAGTGAATCCGACTAATGAATAACATGCCGATGGTCCAAAGAACCTTTGTTTTTACTACAATCAAAACATAAAGAACTCAAAATTCTGGGAAAAGAACACATCAACTGAAATAAAACTCCGAAGGCCATCAAATATAGGCGAGGGAGCTATTTTCGAGAGAGAAAAACCCCGAATGTAATCTATGAAATCACTAGCAGGGTGCCGGTAGAGGAAAAAAAAAAGTAACCTGATCCGGACGATTTCTGCCAATGCACAAGAACTGAAAGCTTAAACAGAAACGAACCTGTCCACTACGTCATACCGTGTTATTGTTATTTCTGTAGCTGAATCTCTGATCAGCCGTTATTTAACTCTGAAGGGGAAAAGCTATACATCTTCAAGGGTCCTCAACATGGAATGGAGTGCCTCCGCCTCTCAAGCTTCCGCCTCCATTTACTATCAATGTTTACGGGCTTCAGCAATCTCTCTGCTTCTATTTCAGAATGGAGAGAAGATTGTAACCTTTTCAAGTGCCCACTGCACTGGCCATGCTCAGTAAATCCGGGGCTGTTGATGTTCTCTTCAATGGGGCTCAACAGTCGCTGGTGGGGTGAGTACCACTTTGCTTGCAGATAAGCTAGAGATCTCCATGGAGGAAGAGGCATTGAGTTCTGCTTGAGAGAAAACCTAGCAGCTTCAGCCATAACCTGAAGGAATTGTTTCAATCTGGTTGTGGTGCCGACATAAACAGCTGGAAGAGAGTTCAGCAACCTATTGTATGATTCAACAGCTCTTGCTATTTCAAAGTGGCTTCGGAAGTCTATGTCGATTATCAACCTTTCTGAGCTTGCCATACTGTTGTAGTTGACCACGTCGATATATTCATGATCCCCTGCATAATAACATGATACAATAAGCACCATACGAAATATAATAAAAAATGAAAATAAATATAGATATGTTTCTGACTTAACTAGTTAATATCAGTACTAGCCGTAGCTGTACAACTATATGACTGAACTTAATTTTTTAGTATCTGATCATTAAAGACTTGAAACGCAGAAGAAGAGATTAGGCACAATTGGGTTTATTAAATGCAATGTATTTTTCACCATAGATGACAGGTTCTTCTAGCTCATACATAAAAAAGGATAATTGCAAAAAAGTACTCTTGAGGTATTGACTTTTTGCAAGTAGTAGCCGTATTCTATGATAATTGCAATAAAATGCCTTGAACTTGTCTTTTTGTTGCACTGTGTGTAAATTTGTTTGAAAATGACAATTTTACCATGAAATTGAAATCTAAAAATAAGAAAAACAGAATTTTCATCTCCGTTAATTTTCTTCCTCTTTGTAAGGTACAAAGAGGAAGAAAATGAAGGGAGATGAAAATTCTAAATTGTTTGTTTTTTACATATTATTTTTTAATTTAAATTTTCGAGGGTAAAATAATCATTTTGATTTTTTTTTACACAAAGTGCAACAAGAAAACAAATTCGGGCACTTTTTGCAACTAACATAGAAGAGGGATAATACAACTTGCAGAATGTCAATATCCCAGGGTACTTTTTTGCAACTATCCCTAAAATAAACTTCAAACAAATATGCAAGTGTATGGTTCTTCATGTTCGAATACAGGACTGAAAATAATTGTTACTTTACAAACAAGTTATAATGAATCATCACAAAGCAGTGCAGTTTCAGAGTTCAAAGGAGGCATACCTCCGGGGACCTTGCCACTACCATGCCACTTTGATACACATACACCAGCGTCGTAACCAGAAAGTCTAAGAAGCTTCACTAGAGAAAATCTGATGCAACTAGCATTACAAGGGCCTGACTTGACCAAATTAAGGTCTGTCTCCTTGATAGATAGCCCAAGGGAGTAAACCACTGATTGCATGTCACTCTCGAACTGGTCCATGGCATGCTTATAAAACTGAAAAGCAACATGCAATCAGCCAAATACATATCTAAATCAACAGTAATAAATGAAAAAAAAAAACAACCATAATAAGATGTAGCAACAAAGCAGCAATTCCTCAAAGTGAGAAATAGATTGATCAATATCAAGAGATGCTAATTAACCATAGAGCCAGAGCAACAACTTTCACATGACTCAAATAATTGAGTCACACCATCCATAGTTATACTTATACCCTACCTTTCGGATTCCATCTCCTTAAGCAAGTCCACAGCAAAAGCTTGTGAAAATTATCGACCACACATCATTTCATCCAATCATTTTGAATTTAACCCTCCCCCATACATAAATTAAAGTAATGTATCTAAAAAATTAAGCATTTTAAAGGGATGTGATTGAATTTCTTTCCTCTTAGCCGTTAAAATACCGTATACCATCGAATCAAATTCTACTCAAGCACATGAAACTACAGATTTCCTTTCTCATACAAAATGGAAACTTCAGTGGACTTAATTCTTCCGACCAGGTAACAGACATAATAACAAGCAGAGAATTAGTAATCCCCAATTCTCAACAGCTCAAAAATTAGGAATTTCAATTCCTCAAATGCATATTTCTCAGTTACTGAGGAATAAATGTAATTCAAATTCATCAATCAAACACATGATATTATGACAGAGAAAAGGGTTGTTACCGAGATTTTGTCGGCAAGGTGGGCGAGATCGGAGCAACCGGAATCGCTGTCGCTGCTGTACCAGGAATCGGTGCCGCCGCTCCCGTTCTCTAGGAAATCACTGACCATGAGCGCCAAGTCGTGATCGCTCTCATGGCTGAACCCTCCGCCGATCTGACTCACCATTCCGCAGGCCCTCAAATCCACGGTGGACGCACGGAAATTCATTCCGCCGCCGCGCCCGGTGGTTCTGTCAATCCCAATTCCTAGCTTCTCTCCCATCATCGATGATTCAGATCGTCACAAAGCTTTCTCTCGGTGCATTACCGAGAACAGTACAATAACTCGCCCAAAGCACCCTAAATCTGACTCCAAGCTCAAGCCGTGTATGAAATTGAATTCACGGAAAATAATTCGAAAAAAATAACGCAATAATCTTCAGAAGAATGGAATCGAAAACAACAAAATTCTGGGAAGAAATGATTCTTTTATTATTTTCTAAGATTTTGATCTCAGAAATTGAATTATGCGCGTGTTTTGAAAATGTCCACGTTCTTAATCCAGAAGGAGCGGGAGAGAGAAAGGAAGCAAAGTGCAAACCCAAGCGATGGAAGGCTAAAGCCAACAGGGAATGGAAGCTTTTATATAAAAGGGAAAACTCTCCGAAATGATTATTATTTGATTTTATAATACAACTTATAACTATTGATATTATCGAAAACTATTGTTTTCTGTCAAAACATACCGGCATTTAACTACAATAAATTATAAGCGGATTTATATAATTATATTTAAATTTTTTTATAAAAAAAACGAGTAAATACAAGGAAGTGCATTATTGTCAATCAAAAATTACATAGTATGTCTAAAGGTTTTAGGCTCCAGAACATTGTTCGGGCTAACTGTAGCTCATCCAACTCTCTAGGTACCATAAAACTAGTGTAGTTTTGATCGAAGACAAAAACTGAGGACATCCTCTTACCACCATTTCAAATAAGCGAAAAACCGAACTTTGAATCCAAATACCCAAATAACAGTAAAAGTGCAGATTAAAGAGAAACTAGCAATAGAAAAAATAAAGTGCATGCGCTGCTCCTATTGCTTTCCTAAGACTTCCTAGCACCGGACGTCCTGGGTCTTCGAGGAGAGGCCCCTCTTGAGCCTTCCCCTTACTCCATGTCATCTCATTTGTCCCTGCAAGACTGTTGAGCCCTCGCCTGTTGATCATCGTTATCCTCCTCGTCCATCAGTTGGCACGAGATTGGAAGCATGCCTGAAAGCTCCAACGCCTTCTTCATCTGAGTGGGACGAGTATAATATTGTCCTACTTTACCTTTGCCTCTCGACTTCATTGCTTTCGCCTAGATGGGACCAACACCTCCTATCTGGTCCTGAGGTTCCTTTTGCTTCCCCATACCGGTTGGTATCCCACCTGTAGGTAAATCAGAAAAAATGGAATCCTCACCCTCCGCCACGTTAGCCAAATTGTCGGGATTTATAATTTTCGATGTCCCGACTAACGATCATTGATGCGCCCCCTGTATTTTTGGGACTGCCCACTCACGGACGTCCATAGGCAAATCTCCGATATTTGAAATTGTGTCTTCCTCTCCCCTCAAAGCCGGATATCCCAGTAGGGGTAGAATGGGGGCTCTATTAGTACCTGCACCACTTCCTCCCATAAAGTACTTAATTGGATCGAGGGACAGTGAGGTGAGGAGATCGTCCACCGAGGTCACCCGTGTTGCTATGGGTGCCCTCCATTCTGTCTTGAGGATACGGTCTACATCCAATTACTTCGGGACTCAGATGGAGTCATCACACCGAATCTCCTCCAGACCTATTCCCGAAAAGCAAGTTGTGCATGCATCAATACGATGGTTGAGTCTGCCGCACCGAGCACAAAACCATAGTAGTCTCTCGTACTATAGCCCCACCAGAGAGGGATTCAGGTGTCCTGGGAAACGGAGACGAATCCGTCTTCACAGAGGGCTATCTAGATCAATGCTAACACGCAACCACAGAAAATCATCCAAACGGCGGAGTTTCGGAATAAGAGAAAATGTTACCCACGTACCAAGGGGCGAGGCGAAAAAGGCTCGGACTGAAGCATTCCTAGCATCTCCAAGAACATTCATTTCTCGTACTCCAAACTCCATATAGACGAACGAGATGGAACTAGGCTGCATGCATGACTGTAATGGTACTAGTAGTAATAGATACCTATTGAAACCCCATGGGTCTCGGTGACGGGTGGCTTATAGTGTTTTCCTCGAAGGAAAATGGAACACTACCACCTCTTTAATGAGGTACTCCACCTCCAATCCTTCTACCTTACAGCTACAGATCATTACCCCATAGAGGGGGTGATGTTGTGTCTCCATACACCCGCAACCTTCCCCACCAGCTAGAATCAATATCGATTATCGGCCATCGTAGGAACGACTACAGTAGGAATCTCTAGAATCTCGTCTTTATCTTCCCAATCACGTATAGGAGTTTAGGAACCAGAAGTAGGCCTGATAGAGATCTTGGTCGCCGGCAACCGGATTGCCATGAGAACAAATGTAGCGGCCGGTGTTACTATAGAAATGTCCCAGTTTTCCTCATGGGATCTCGAGGTTGAGTTCCCCGCTTCTGCATACGGCGGACGAAGCTTTGGCCAGGCCAATGCTTGATTTTCCTCGGGGGTACGAGGCCGGAGGGGATAGGTAAATCTCCCCTGAAGGCCATGCACCAATTGAGAGTCCCTAGTGCAGTTGCGGTTGGAGAATGTAGGGATTAGGTTGTGGTCTCCGGCGAGAGACTAATCGGCGACATATCCATCACAAGAGGTGATGAAGGATGGGATTCTGTGGTCAATGATAGGTTTATCTCTAGTGTTGTCGACGATGGAGAAGGGACCAGTATGGACGCGGAGAAATAAGAAGAGGAAAAAAAGGTTTATTGGGAGAAAACCTAGAGTCTCTCAGGCTTTGTAGACACATAGTAATTACATTTAACTATCTAATTTTCCCCAAATGCATTAGATTTCCATGATTTCTTACTTTACTTGATGATTTTAATTTTAATTTAAAAATATATAAAAATATAGAGTACCCCTTATTAACAATCAAATTTTCTACATATGAATAACGTACAACACTTCTCCACACTTGGTCGTGATGTTCTCCCATATTTACAATATTCTCACACAACAGTCGTGTGCCTCTCCCGAGAAAACCCTAGCCCCTAGCCTAGTTATGTCGTCACCTCCACATACCACTAACATGCCTCTGTCCACCGCTTTTGTCCCTTCGCCGCCTACACCACAAATAGTTGAAGGCTTGGCTGTCCCACCACCACACCCTTACATGGATGTTGTTAGTTCATTAAAGGGTCATCGAAAGAAGAAGCTGAAGCCATCGACCCCGGCACCAACCACGACTCTACCGCCACACACGGCCATCGCGATGCTCTCTCTGGGGATCACTACACCGGAGCCCCTACGCTTAACGCGAAGAAGGGGCCGACCATCTAAAGCCCTAACTACGTAAGTGACAAACAATCCACCACCGCTCCTCGCCCTTACCCACAGTGAAGGCCCTGAGTCACCAAGGCGTCTAAATTCCAGAACTCTCTTGGAAGCGTACCATTTCTGCCAATGACACTTATGTAAGAAAGAAGGAATCTCGCTTTGCGTCTCGCTCCCACTACCGAACGCCGATCATATTCTGATAATACCTTTTCTCCCGACTATACCAGATTACATGCTGCGTCAGGGGGGGTTCCTCCGCCGCCACCAGAATCAATCCTTGCATCGGGTGTCCCGGTCCTACCTAGTTTTCATGTCTAACTGATGGCTAGTCTCCAAGAGAGTCTCTCCATTTTCTCGATTGAGGAGGAATAGGACATGGAGGTGCTGGTACCCTACGCACCCGTGGATTCGAGTGTGTTGGCCCTCCAATAATTTGAAATGGTTGGGAAGCTTATGGATCCGCGTCCCCCCCGGAAGGAAACCCTAATGAGGATCATCACCAATGTATGGGGATGATCAATATCGGGTTTGGTCATTAAGGACATCGGACCAGGGATATTTGGGTTCTACTTTGAATCGGAGGAGGCTCGCTCTTAGGTACCAAGGCAACGAACCTTGATGCTTCGACGACTACCCACTGCTCCTTGGGGATATCGATATGATGGTCCGAGATCTTCCTGACCTGAACCGCCTACAGCTGTGGGTCCATGCCCACAACCTCCCACCACTAGTAAGGATGGGTATTGTGAAGACCGCACTGATAAAAAGTTTTAACTTATTTATTTTTATTCGATCGGAACGTCGAGGTTGAATTTCGGTTTAATTTTTAATTCTTTTTTTAAAAAAAGGTTAAAGGGTCGGACTGGGTCGGACCCGACCCGATTTGCAGATTCGGCCCGAGCAGGCCCGCCCGGACTCAGTTGCGTCTCCCTCGTTTTGGGCCGTGAGACCCCAGCCCGTTAGAGGCCCGTTTGCCGCCCGAGGCCCAAGTTGGGCCAGGCCCGGGGTATTTAACCCCTCACGCGTCTCTGAAAACCTATTTCCCCTTCTCTCCTTTAACGCGCAGCCGAACCATACCAACCTCTCTATCCCTCTTCTCGATCCCGGCCTCCCTCTCCCGTCGCCGCCGCCACCAGCCCTTTCTCCCGACAACTCCCTCTCACCCTCTCACTCGGACGAACTCGCCGGTACCACCCTCGTCCCTGAGCTCTCTCGCCCTTTTCTCACCCGAACCCGTCTCCCTCTCCTTCTTCTCCGTTCAGACGAGCTTGCCGAGCCTCCTCACCAGCTCTCTCTCGGTCCTCTCACTCTCCCCCGCCGAGCTCTCCGTTCAGCGCCGTCACGCTTCCAGATCTGAGACGGAACCGCGCCGTTCAGATCTGAGGCGAGAAGACCCCAAGACCGCCATCGTGCCTCGCCTCTGTCATCCCTTTTGTCCCTACGGTGAGAACCACTACCACCGTGAGGCTTCGGCCATTACTGTCGCGCCAGTGGCCGGTCGGAATCAAACCCGAAACCTCCTTTCCTCTTCCCTTTGTTTTTCCCGTGCGATTCTGGTTCTGGGTAGTGTGTAAACACTATTGAATCTGGACGTTTTGAATTAAAAAACTAAATAAATTAAAAGAAAAAGGAAAGGAAAGTGATTTGTAAAATAAAAACAGTTTAAATGAAAAGAGATTAAAATCAGTTTTAATATTTTGGGACTGCTGAACGTTTTTGGGAAGCGTGGGACGTTTAAACTGGACTGTAAAACGGACATAGAACGGGATTAAAAGTGGGAACGCTGTGTTGGACAACTCGGGGTTTGTGCCTCGAAATACATGCCTCGGGGTTTGTGCCTTGAAACTCGTGTCTCGGAACCCATGCCTCGGGATATGTGTGTTGGGAGTCGTGCCTCAGGAAACGTGCACCGAATTCCGTGCTCAGGGTTCGGGTGCTCGAACCCGATTCGTCGTTTAATCCCGCTTTTGACCCGTTTGAGTGTAAAAGACAACTTGTTGTTTTAATTCGAATTGTACCGGAACTGATTGTAAGTTTTACCTGTTAAAATCAGTCGTGTACTTCGCCCGAGAAGACCGGAGTTAGGCCAGGACGTCAGCAACTAGGAGTTGTAGCTGTCGGTTCGTATTGAGGTAGGGAAAGTAGCGCATACCGGTTTAATTACGGAAAGTTACTAGTATGCATGCTAGGGAATAATAAAATTGGAACGAGGTTTATATTATAAAATAATCGAACAAGTCTTAGTAACATGTAGGATGTGTTTCACTAGCTTAGCCGCTTTCAATACTTGGGAACTTGCCGTGCTGGTAGAATGGCCATGTCGAGCCGTAGGTTGTGTGCTGATTGATATGCCTAATCTGTTTGAGATCCATGTTGTGTGACTTAGGTTCGATAAGTTTAGTGGTCAAGACTTGTATATCCGGTGAGCATGTTGTTACTATGTGTAGGCAAGTGTGTCGTGACTGTTGCTTTGTGAACCCTTGGTTGTGATATGGTCGGGTGAGTGATAGACCGAGGTGCTGTGTATTTGTGGTAAGATTGTTGGGCTTGGTGAGCCGTGTTTGATCTGTGGCATTCGATGCGTGATATTAGCTTGTTGTGTGTTCCTTGAGGATGGTATTCCGGTTGTGATTGGGCCTACGGGTCGTGTTTGGGGCCGACGGGTCGGGTCGACGGGTCGTAATGTGGTTGGGGCCTACGGGTCGTGTTGGGCCGACGGGTCGGAGCCGACGGGCCATATCATACCATCTTGCATAGGGCCGACGGGTCGGAGCCGACGGGCCACATCATATCATATTGCATAGGGCCGACGGGTCGGAGGCGATGGGCCATATCATATCATAGTGGGCCTACGGGTCGTGTTTGGGCCTGTGGGTCGTGTTGGGCCTACGGGTCGTGATGGGCACTAGTTGCCGTGTTTCAGCCTCGATGATCTATGGTCCTTTGGAGACGTTATCGTGGGTCCCGACGAATGCGTCTTCATAGGGATGTTTCCGACATTCTCGACGTTATACGCCTTTATGAAGTTATGCGTCTCCTCTGGACCGAGAGGTAGTCCATTGTGATACTTTGACTTATCGTTTTGATATGATGGAGCCGGGCTGTGTACAGCTGGTGGCGTTCGGGGACTGCGGTACTGAACGTGTGCTGGTCACTTGTGTGTGTGATATTGTTACTGTTTGGTTAATGTTTTATTGTTTGAAAGTTGTCGTTGAGTGTGTTGTAAGTTTGGCTATGAACCCCGATTAGAAGTTAGTTGTGCTATACTCATATGCCCTAATTGGACGGTTACTCGTGGTGGTGAGCCGATGTTCATTACCTTAACTACTTTCTCTACTGGGCGAAAGCTCACTCCTTACATTGTTGATTTTCAGGTGTTGAGCGGGATTAGTGCTAGCAGGATACAGCTGAGCTTGGGAGCTGGCGAGGGTCCTAGGCTAGTAGGTCTAGAGACGTGCATTTGTTTTTGGAACTAAACTTTTGTACATCGTTTTTATGAGCTGTTGACTTTTCGTTCAATTTATTATTATTATAAGTTGAGTTTTATTTATGTTAATTATCCTTTAACTTAATTATTTTAAGTTCAAGTTCACATCTCGACTCCGGTCAAAACTGGATTTGGGGCGTGACAGGGATGATTGGTGAGACGATTGAATCCGTCCTAAGAGTTTCTATTGAGGTGCCGTGTGATCAATGTCGGAAATGCTGGGGAGACGCGATCAAAGTCCGGTTATGGCACTCTGTGGATTGCCCCTTACGTCGTAGTCTCCTACTACGCTTCAAGGAATTTCAGGACCCTATCCGATGCTCCCTCACCTATACAAATTGGTAACATTTCGTGGCAACTGTGGACAGATTGGCCATGTGCCTCAAGCATGCGATCGGGAGATACTAGACATCCTTCGTTCACATCGCTATTGGAATTTCACTAAGACAAGAAGAATAAACAGTATGCGACGGACTGGACGACCAAGACACCTTATAATCCTCCAACGGTTTCGGGCCTTTGACCTAGAACACTATACCTTAAGAGCTCTTACTTCAAGGAAGTGGCCTAATAGTCACCCCAAACACTGTACTTAATGGTATAGTGAATTTAGTTGTTGATCCCGGCTGAAAAAAACTTGGAGGTGGGCCAACGTGTGAGTAGTAAGAATCAAGCACCCCCAATGGGACGTGCTGGAATGAAGAAGGGGTCAGTTGGAGAACCCCGTGATGATCAGGCGAGCGCTGGTAAACAATCATGCCAAGAGGGATGAGTGGATACCATGACTACATGGACTCGACTTAGGATGGGCCCCTGGTAAAAGCCATTCCTCCCTATGTTACTGATGAAGTCATGTTCGGTTTTCAATCAGATGAAACGAGTCCTCTCCATGTGATCAAGCAACGCTTAGGCCACACCTTGAGCAGTCTTCATCAGTTTCGCAAGTTTAGTAGTTTTATTTCTGTTTGCCTCTATAGCTTTTTAAAAACTATACTAGACGATCTCCCGTTACAGAGTTATTGTTCCACCCCTCGGGGATTTTAATGAATCTTTTCTAAAGTAATTAAATTCATACCTTTTGCTAAAAAACAATCAAATTTTGTAAACTTGTTATTAATTATTTAAAACATAAAAATGGTGAAATGTCTATAATGTCTTTCGTTAAATTTAAAATTTTCAAGGGTTAAATACATTATGGTACACTTATGTTCGGTCTACGGATGTTTTGCTACCCTTATGATTTTTTATTACATTTGGGTACCCTAATGTTTGGTCCACGGATATTTTGAGCCATCGGGGTCAAAAAACTAACACAAGAAAGTAAAATGACCATTTTTCCCTTATGTTGATTTAGTTGACTTTTGACTGAAGAGTAAAAAGACCATTGTATCCTCAGTTTTAAATTTAATTTTATTAACATTTTAATTAATTATTAATAATATCATTCATTTCTTAATTACTTTTCATATAATTTTAAATAATTAAACTATTATATATTTTTACTAAAATTGGAAAAAAACTTAAATTTTATTTAATTCCATATTTTCTATTAATATTTTTTTATTTTTTTTATTTTTCTGATGTGTGTTTATTTTTCTATAGTTCCATATTTTCTATCAATATTCAATATTTAAAAAATAATCGTGTTATTTAAAACCAAAACATTAAATTACAGTGAAAGTGAAAAAAAATCAAAGTTAACTTGATTCAGATTTTTTAATTGAAAAAAAAACAAAAAAAATGAATCTCGTCTCTTCGTGTTCTTCCCGAACCTCCACTATGTCAAGAAGAACAACAAAAATTCGAAGTCAACTTGATTCAACATCAAAATTTCTTGATAAAGAACATGTAGAAACACAACAAATTTTAAAATCTGGATGAATACCATCTCAATCAGATTTAAAACCTCACAATTCGGGATGAACACCATCTCAGATCTAAAACCTCAAAACTTCTGATGCATATCAAATAGATTTACACACTAATTTCATAATCAACATATAAGTTTGGTGAAGAAACAGACGAAAGGGGTAATCAAGTCATGAACAGGTGTAATTTCTAAACCCCGAACATATGCTGACCTAGAGTTGAACAAATCAGGAGACAAAGAAGGATTGGATCTTCTCCCTCGTTCCAGGTCACCGCCTCTGCCCGTGAACCCGCTACATGTCCTTCATCGTCTCCACGAACATGTACAGGCTATTGGGAACACCAACGCCAAAACCTCGTCTCGTTGCCGCTCAAGCTTCACACCCTAGTGGTCCGCGCCGCCCACCTGCACTGCTGTGATCACGCCTCGCGCCACCCCTGAAATAAAAAATCCAACCCCATTTGGCTGAAATCAGAAATCCAAACTCATTTCCCTAGAATCGAAACACAAATCCATGGTTTCTTCCCTAGAAATCAAGCACTGGACCGCGAATTGTAGATCTGAACTGGAGTTGTAGCTCTGAACCACCATCATGCATGTCAAGCTATGTTCTTCCGACAACGAGTCCGGAGATGAAAAACATGTGATGAACTGAGAACATGAGCTCGTAGAGCCATAGATGGATAATTGAACACGAGCTCGTTGAGAGAGGACCCGTTTCCGGAAGGGTCGTGGTCACCTCCGCCTCGCCACGAGCTCGCCGTCGGGATCATCGTGGTTGCCGCCTCAAGTACTCGAGCCTCGCCACGAGAGAAGAATAGAGAAAAACAGATGTATATATTCAGATGTGTATGAATACTTGAATAAGTTTGTAGATGTAGATCGGTATTGTCTTGTTTTGTTTTTATCTTCTGAACATATTTTTTTAAAATATATTAATTTTAATGTGAAAATAGAAAAATAATAAGTGGTAAATTAAATGATATGAAAAGGGGTAAAATAGACATTTTAAAGGTATCAAATGAGTTATTAGGATTAAGAAGGGTAAAACCGTCATTTCGCAATTCTTTTAACGGGTACATGTGTCATAGACTAATTTGGAGGAATATTCCGTTAGTATTCTAACGGAATATGCTAATTCTGTCCGTGGACCGAACATAAGTCTACCAAAAGATCCGTGGACTGAACATAAGGATACCATAACATATTTAACCCAATTTTCAAAATATACCATTGACATATTTTATTTGTATTGATATTGATATTGATATTAATATTTATTAATTACTTAATTTTGATTATGATTCTTATTCTTTAATAATACCTAATCTTATGATTAATATTTAATGATACTGATATTTATTAATTATTTTTCTTTAATCTTTTTTTTAAATGATACCTTTTAGTTTTTTTATTTATTTATTTATCAAATTTCATAAATTCATTTTTTTAATTTTTATTTGTTTTCATAATTATACATATCCGTAATTCTTTTTTTCCTTTATTTTTTGGAAATGAAAAAATAATTGAAAATTACGGTCCTTTGGTAAAATTAATGGATCGACCTTAAATATGTTATTTCTTTACTGAATAACCTCCTCTTAATAAGGTTTTATTAGGACAAATTTTTAAAAAGGCCTTATTAGAAGTATTTATTTGTAAAAAACCTTCCCCATGTTGTATTTTACAAAAAGATCTCCTTTTTTAATGAATTTTTAATTATTCCTCTTTTTCTATTTTTTCGAATTTTGATTTCCCCCGATTTTCAATATTTGAAAATTTCAAATTTTGAAATTCCAGCCCACTTTTTTGGCCCCCGGATTTGGCCAATCAGCGGTACATTGGCCCAATCGGCGGCGGGATGGCTCCAATCAGCTCCGATTGGCGGTAGAAAAGAAGAAAGAAGAAGATGAAAAAGATTGAAGTTTGAAGAGAAAGAAGATGAAGAGAAAAGAAAGAGAAGTTGAGAGAGAAAAAAAGATGAAGATAAATGATTATGAGGTGATTATGTTGGTGTTGGGGAGTTAAAGGGTTTAAAGATGATAAATGAAGGGTACAATCGTATTTTTGTATGTTTGGAAGAGGTGTAAAAAGACGGAAGCTACCCTCCAGATTGAATTAGCGCAGAAGGCCTTTACAATAATTTATCTGTTTTATTAGTTAAAATTTAGCTTTAACGAAAATTTTAATATGCCTTATATATACCTTTTGGTACACCCTATTTTATTTATTTGTTGACCTAAATTGAGCACCTCCTTTTTTCGCGCGCGCCAACCACGAACCACCATCGGTGTCGTTGTTACACCACCCACCATCGTTGTCGCTGCTCCAAAAACCATCGACGACCCTGCTCTATTGTCGTTTGATTGTTGTTGGCTGCTCTACCGATCTTATATTCGTTCCCTAAATAAGCTTGCTTTGCTTTGTAGATCCTGATCTAGATGTAGATGTATTACTAAAATCCGAAAACATTATATTTCAATATTATTACTTTCAGAAGATGTTTGGAGCATGTCCCTTTTATGGGCTTTTTAACTACCTATATAGCTTTTTTTATATTATTATACTTGTCTCTTATCTCTTACTGTAATTCCTTTGTTCTTAGGCCCTGTAATTCTTTTGTTAAATGTTTTTGGTTAGCGAGCTAATTATCCATTTCTATAAAATTATGTTTTTTTCGCTAATAAAAAAAAGAAAAAGAAGATGTCCTGGAAAACAGAGTCTTCGTAAATTAATTACCCTTTCCGATTATGTGACGAAGACTGTACAGGAGAATGGTGATGCTTGTTGTTTGGCGGGTATGCAAGACCGTCCTCAAGCTTTAAAAAAGTTAGGTATTTGTTTAAGTCTTCAAATTAAAAAGAGTCACACAAAATTAAAGATCTATTATAAATTGATGCAAATGTCTTGATGGAATAATGAATTATATTTTATTTCAAACCTAATCAAATGGAAATATTGGAGTTTCAATTTTAAAATTAAAATTTAGTATTTGATGTACCAAATTTTGATCTCGATTTGAATTTGTCTTTGAAAAAAATAATTATCACCCGAAAGAGAGTAAGATTTTCTGGATTGTTGAACATTTTAATATTTATATGGATTTTTCATTTAGCAGTGAACAACCATTCTTAACAAAACATAACATGCAAGTCTAATTTGTTTTTTTAGTGAAAGGTGTAATATTATAATTTTTTAAAATCGATTACATTGTTGTGCATCGAGGAACATGCTTCTCGACCCCGAAAGGTCCATATGAATGAACACTGGTTCACTGAACCTTGTAGTACCAGAAATCAGAGACCTTAACAGTAATGGTGATAGTGAGAGGCAAAGCATCGTCTAGGGATCCCTCCCAGGGCCAGTCCCCGATGCTCAGGCGGTATATCATCCCTCCCAGCAGGGCTTCTTTCCCGCATGTGACTTGCCGCCCCAAATAGTTGCTGACACCTCCCTTTTCAGAGCTCCAACAGCTACGCTCCCACGGGCCATGTGCGCTGGAACATCAACAACTCGCGCTACTGCATGTGCGCGTCCTCCACCTCCAAAACCACCACGCTCCAGCGACAGGGGGTTAGCAATCAAATCAGCAGAGATCTGAACACCGCCTGGCCCTTGCCGAATCTTCGCGTGTACTAAAGCCTGGGGGTTTGGGCTGCACCACCCAGGAAGGCCTATCGCGTGCTATTGGATGGTGTCCCAGGTGGGAAATTGAGGACCCAGATTAGGTATCAGGTCCATTGTTATGCTGGTTCACCTTCCTCGAGACAACCTAGTCTTAGGTATCGGGTCCATTGTCAGCGGGATTGGGTCCGATTCCTCCAATTCCTAGTACAGTGCGACACCATCTCCGCCGTGAGCTCTAGGAGACCTCTGCCCCATCCAAGCCTGTGAGGACGATTGAAACTCCCGTCGTCTCACGCAGGGACGAGGCCATATCGTCGGAGTATGCTGCAGCAGACCCCTCTGATAAGCTGGAAGGTGGCACTGAGGATACCGTGGCGGGGGCGACGTCCTGACCGCCCTTCGTACATTTTTAGTGTCCTCCTCAGAATCCAGCGCAGCCCCCCTCGAGATAAGAGACGGAGGGCCACCGACCCCACAGTTAGACCTGGGAGCATCCCCACCGTAGGGTATCCAGGCCCTAATCTGCCTCCGCACCCAGACTCGACGAACAAACTTGGAAGAGGCCTCCACCATCCTCCTACGTCACCCATAACTGTCCCGGATCAAACACTGGGTCCGAACCCTCACCGTCGTGACCGTGGAGTACGTCGAGCACACTGCCACGTCCCTAACCGTCCCCATACCGGGGGTTCGAGGGGGTACGAACGTTGGAGGCCCTGGCTAGGGCGTAACCCTAGACCTCGCGCCGTCCAACCCATGCACCAGAGCAAGGTCATGGTGAACCCGGGAAGACGGTCTAGGGTTCATGCAAAGAGGAGCTAAATCGTAACGTGGAGTGGAAGGAACCCAGGGCCGCCGTACCATTTCTCCCCGTCGCACTCCAGAGAACCCAGTCGCTAACAACATCGACGGGGAGGAATATCGGGGCCTCATGGAGACGGGAATTGACTCCGGGGAGACCTTAATAGGACAGGCTAGGCCGAGACGAGGGAGAAGGAAGGAGAAGATGGTGGTGTTGACAATCATCCCTATCGATACTTATCCCTCACACCATGCCTAGTTTGCGAGGGAGTCGACCGGATGGGACAGAGGGGCACTAGAACGGCAAGACCGACAGACCCAACACCATGTGGCGACACGGCTGACGGTGTAGCAGCGGCGGTGGCAGGAGGGAGCACCATAGCGACTAGGGATAGGGTGAGATTCTCAATAACAAGAGAGTTTTTCTTAATTTTGATGTTAATTTGTTAACCCACAAGTCTAATTTGTTAGTGATCAGTCTTTGATTTTCACTTAAATGTTAAGTAAAAGAATGAGATCATTTATCGAAGAATAATCTATGACGTTCATGTACTAGAAACATGAGTCTTATTGGGTTCGAAGATATTGAAACTTAAGAGTACAAATTTACACTATAGGTTTTATAAGAAATCAAGATTAACTAGACAAAAGTACAAGTCAAGAAAAAGATAAAAACTCCTCCCAAATTATTGCAATAAGAAAAAGTATCGCGAAAGGTTGCATTTTGATTAAACAAGACATTAAATAGAATTGACTTTATGACCTATCACATGGATTTGTATTATCTAGATTCTAGGAAAATGATTCACTTATAGGAGATGGAGATGCTTCTCAATCGTTGACATAAAGATGCTTAACGGAGACAAAACACTAGAGGCCATGATCATAAATTACTATTTGTTTATAATTTTTTAGTCTCGAATTAAAATGATTAATAAATGTGAGTTTACATCTTTAGAGAGAAACAATAAACAAACAAATGGACTTGGGCATATATCTTAAGGTAATAGGGGGAATGTGATGATCCTTTTTTTCCACCATTGAATGGGTGGGTATCGGTACCGAATACCCTTAGTTCTTGAAAATTATAATATGGCTACTACCTTGCACCGTTAGCGTCGATTCTGTCAATTTTTGTAACTTTTTTAGTTCCATTTGATTGATCCTAGTTATATAACTCATATCTAGTTTTTTTTTTAAAGATTAAGTGTGGAAGTTTCTAAAGTTGATGACAATGGTTAACCATACACAATGTCACATATAGGTCATCATAAATTGGTGTTATTATCTTGAACTTATCACATCCAAACTTGAATATATTTATAGATAAATGTGAATCCTAAATATTTGAATTTTTGTAGAGAATTTTAGACCGTAAATCTTATCCATCGAAGATGTATTGTTAGAAATTAATTTTTATCATCTATTTTATATTTTGAGTGTTATAAATAAGAATTGAAGCTCATTTGCTTAATATCATCTAATATAATGTTTCTATATGAACAAATTTACTTATTTTTTTATTATATTATTTCATAAGGGAAAAAATGTTGATCAAATTCTCACTTCAGGCCTCAATAATAGTTGGGTCGACCTTATTTCCCTGAAGGACTGATGAGCGTATCAATTCTTGATCGATTCCAACTACTCTATGACTTGTCCCAAGTTTTTTTTACTTCATCAAGAACAAATGGATTGTGATGGAAGCTGATTATCGAATTATTGCCGAACAAAGAAATCCCATCATGCCCATTGCACTTGAGATAACACTAGTATGTTTTTATTTATCATTTGTTATCTATAAACTAGGGGTGCTCAACGGGCGGGTATCCGGTCCGGTGACCCAATACCCGAACCCGCCTAGTTCATATCGGTAAGGAGTGAAGGCAATCGGACCCGGATCTGACAATATACTGGTGGTTCCGATTTTGGAGCCAGATCGGGTGGGCGGGTCAATCGGTAAGTACTAGGTCTGGGGAAGTGGTTAATAGCTTTGTGAGTGTGCCTTATTATCTTTGAGGCTCGATGAATAATGATGAAATGAGCTTGAAACTATTAAGTTAACGAAAGTGTCTGCATGTTGGTGGGTTTGAGAAAGAAATACCATTTCTGTAGATGATGTTGTGAAGAATGAGAAGATTAAGAGTGAAATGAACTTTCAAGAAAGAAATGTGTTGAGGGGGTGTTGTTGTAAAGAAAAAGAGAATGGAAGTTGAAAGGAAGTTTGAGAAAGGACTGAAAAGTTCATTAAAAGAGAACAAACTCTAAAGTGGAAATCTTGGGAAGTATAAAAGGTTGGAAAGAGAAAACGTTTGGGAAGTTTGAAAGGTTGGAGAGAGAAAAGATGGAAGAAAGAGATGTTGACAAGAGACAACACGTGAGAGAGAACATTGAAAGAAGAGAGAAATAAATGTTAAAATAATTAATAAAATTTGCACTTTATTTCCCTTATTTAAGAAAATCTGTACAAAGCTCTTCTTCTTGGTTAAATTAGTTTGGGAAAACCTCATATCAGTCCGATATTGTAACTTTTTTTCGCAGGTCAAGACTATCCTCACCTTTGTTTTCATGTCATGACCGTCCACCTAAACGATATTATCAGATTAGGTCAAAAAACATAAAAAAAAACCGGCAACGTGGATGGAATCTCTGTGTTCGATTCACGTGACCTAAAAACAGTAGAGAGTTTGGCACAAATACCCCTCTCATTTCACTCCAAAACCGAACTGAGTACCCCATTTTCGTGTGGTGGTTCTGTGTGTTTGAGAAAGTGAAGAGTGGAGGAAAGCGTAAGAGTGGAGAGAAAGCCCCGAAGAAGGTCGCCAGAGAAGGTCGTCGAAGCCATGAAGAAGGTTATGAAGGACAGAGATGAAGAGTTTCACATGGTAAGCAAAAAAATCTCTGATTTCAATTCGATGAAAATTTCTCTGAACTAGGGTTTTCAAAATTGATGGTGGCTGTTGAAAATAATTGAGGTGTTTGGTTATTCTTGTAAATGTACGGAAAGAACCATACAAGATTTTCCTCTGTGTTGAAAACCTAGGAATATAGGGCATGAAATTGATGAAGTTCCTCTATGTTGAAAAGCTAGGGCATGTAATTGAAAATCTTGCTTCGAGTTGTTCTGATCATGGTAGAAGAAAACTCATTCCCGAATAAGTTTTAATCATCCTGTAACCGGAGCACTAATTTTAAACATTCCTGAATCATTATCATGGTGTGGCTTTGGGTTTCGATTCACTTGTTGTTGTTTCTGATGATGTTAGTTTTGCTTTTACCTGTATTTAGTTTGTTGTAGATGATTGCAAATTTGTACCTTTTCAATTATACTTGTAATATGAAGCTTTTCATTGCATTCAACCAAGAAAATACTTATAAATTCAATTACCTGTGATCTTCTATTGATAGGGTGGACGAACTGGGAATAAAGGAATATTGTGTTGTTATTGTGGAGTACCGGCTCCACTTCGAATGTCCTTCTCTAGAGACAATCCCGGTAGGAGGTTTCTTGGTTGTGGGAATTTTCATGTAAGTACACATAACTTCAGTCATTCATTGGTTTGACATAATATGTTAATTCTTTGGTACCGTATATTTGCAGACTGGTCGGAAGTGTGGATTTTTCAGATGGGTTGATTCGCCTTTGCAAGTTTGTAGTCGTGGAAAAATAGTGTTGCGTGAACTGTATGATAGAATTGAAAGAATGGAAGGTGATATGAGGAAAGAAGAAGGGAAGAACGTGGTGTTGATGAAGAATGCAACATGGAACTGGAAATGTCGTTTAGTATTGTTGGGTATTATTGTGTTTCTATGTTATCTAATATTAGGACGTATGCTTAGTGGGTATGGGAACGTAGGTGGGAAGAAACAATTGAGGTATATTTGAGTGTGTAATATTGTAATCCAGGTGGTACTGTTGTTATGTTATGTTTTAATGTACTATTTTGAAGTTATGTTATGTTATATCAGCGGACGTTTTTTTGGAACGGGCCTTGGTCCGGGTCAGAACTTAGACAACGGGACCTTGATTCATATTCGGCACGGATGGAGGCAAGGAACGGGCCTGTAGCCGGCCTTGTTGGACGCACGGACCGGGCCTGTAATCGGCCCTGTTGGATGCATGGACTGGGCCTATAACCGGCCCTGTTAGACGCATGGTATGGGCCTCTGGCCGGCCCGATTAGACGTATGGTCTGGGCCTGTAACCGGCCCGTTTAGAAGCATGGTCCGGGACGGGGACCGTGTCAGAACAGAGAGGTTTTGTGCTTAAATATACATACTAACAAATTGAAGTAGGCAAAATAAATAGATATGACAAAAGCTTAATACTAACATCATTGGTTTTAAGGACAACTAGATAATGGAAAAAGCTTAAAACTACATAGACTTGAACGACTACATGACGAAATAAAGAGGTTACATTATTTCATATTTAGTACATTTAGTTCAACAACTACCTTGAGAAGAAACGTACTGTTCTTCACCGTCTTCTCCATCACCATAGTAATCTTCGGATGATGGATGTAGAGGAGTTGTAGGGTTTTGTTGGGTTGGTCGGGCCACTTCAGCTGGTCGGCGTTGTTCCTGTGCGGAGCTTCTACAGTTGGGCGTTGTTGTTGAGATGGTGGTGTCTTGCATGCCAGATCGTCTTGATAGGTCGGGTAATCATTGCATGGTGGCTCATTCTCCGATGGTGGTTCTAGTTCACATGGCTGAAGTTTTTCTGTTGAAGGTGGACTTTGTTGGCTGCATGCTTCTTCATCGTGCTGCCAATATGCTGAAGGAAGAGGCGTGTCATACGACAGTGCTTTTCCCCATTGATCACTTATATCTGTTGATGATTTTGAGGTGAAATACCTCGATCATTTCCGAAAAATAAAGGGGGTAGAGTCCGAATAAGACATTAGCAGCTTCCACAAGATTGAAGTAGGCAAAAAAAATTCTTCACTTATTGCACATGTGTTTAGTTATAGACTTGTCCTTTTTATAGATGTGATGAAGACCAAGGACAAATATGTAATTACTTCACATTGCATCAAATCCTTGCCAAAATACTTTTCAGTCATTTCCATGAGTTGTCTTACAAAATATTGCTCCTGAATGGTACTCATAGAAGAGGGAATATATTCCCATTGGGTGTTTCAAAATTGTGTTGGTCCCCCACATGTTTTTGTCTGCCACACTTAATACAAAAAGCCATTCAATGGCAGCCACACTTAATACAAAAAGGCATTCAATGGCAGCCAACCACTCACTAGATATATCGACACCTACCCATTACCAGCACACATAGATAGCTAGGACTGGGACCTCCTCACAACACCATCAATGCCTCCATTTTCACTCAAACTCGGTTGGGATGAACTTCCATCTGCATCCTTTCCCCATTTTTTCATGACCCTCTGCTATGTAGCAATCCCTGCTCCTGCCTGCAAATTCAAAATTCCCACATAAAGGTATGCACACTTCAAATCAACTTTAAATATATGAATCTTGAAAAAGAAATGAAAATATGAAATTTCATGTTCATTGCATTTTCATTTCATTTTCATTTCAAACACCATACCAGCAAGATTCAAGTAAATTTTTCAGAAACATTCATGTCAAGCATGTGGAATGAAGGCAGAGATTCATTTCAAGCACCATACCATCAATATGAAGGAAATTTCAGGTTCTGAACATGTTCATTTCAAGTGTTAATTTCATGTTCATTTCAAGTGAATTTCAACTTCATATTAAATTTCAAGTCCAAAACAGATTTCAAATTCATGACAAATTCTTTTTCCAAATTCATGTCAAATTCATTCCAAATTCATGTCAAATTCATTCCAAATTATTGTCAAATTTATTCCAAATTCAGTCTAAGTTATAATTCATGTACCCTGTCATCTAAATTAATTTTCATGTGTAATTTAACTTATAAGATTCAAGTAAATTTCGTGTGTACCTGATTTGTAGTATATGCATCCCCAGAATTACCATTTTTCCTCTCAGCAACAAGTCTTTTGATGGCCTGAAATCGCTTCTCCATGTCAGCTTTTTGTTGCTTTTGTATTTCGGATGCAATCTCACGTTGACGCTTAGCTATCCTGGTCAATGCCTCCTTCCTATTAGCTTCAGCTCTTGCAATTTCACCGGGAGCCATCCTCCAAAAATCAGTCGTAACCTATGGCAGGGTCAGACCTCCAATTGTGGGAGGTGGGGGTAGACTCTTCAATTGCTTCTGCCCAAGCCTCTTCCATGTCAAGAACCCCATGTAGATGGTCAGAAAGAGGTGACCAATCCTCCTCATCAACTGATACACCAAGTTGTGATGTGTGTTGATCGACTTGTGAAACATCGACATCAGCAGCTTCCTCAGGCATAACAGGTTCATCAACCACTTCCTCAGGCATAAAACGTTTATCAACAACTTCTTCAGGCAATACAGGTTCTTGTGCTTCACGAGCAGCTCGCTCTTGGGCTCTTTTCGCCCGTTTTCGCATCTTGTCTTTCTCCTTTCTTGCCAAACTTGCCTCTTTTTTTTGTAGGACAGATCCAACGGCAGTTCCAACACCTCTAACTCCATATGAGGTACCCGACACCACACTTGGTACACCTTCCACCCCATCAGCTACACTTGGCACATTTTCCACCCCATCACTGTTACGTGGTGCATTATTCCCATTGTTGGTAGGTGGTCTAGATACAGTAAGACCTGATGCTTAACCAGTACTGTTCACACCATAATCCTTCGTAGTACAACTTCTCCTGTTATCTCCTCCTTTACCGCACAACTGCAATGGATCACGATCCCCTTCCTAGACCTCGGGTTCTTGCTACGAGCATTAGCAACAGTGGCTTCCCTTCTCTGATTGTTCCCAGCATTCTCCAAGCATCCTTTGATTCGATTCTGATGCGGTCTTCCAGACTGCTTCTGAATAATTGGAGGTAGTAGAGAGTCTAAATATCTCTTTCTCTTGCACTTGTGGATACCCAATATCTGGTTGTATGTCTCCATGTAGTAGTAAGGGTCAACCGTCTTCCATGACTCCTTCCCGTAATGCTTTATGGCAGCAACACCATGCCTGCACGGGATACCGTTCAGTTGCCAATTAAGGCACAAGCACTTCTCCTCAACCATGTTGACAGTGTAACCTTCCAAGCGATCTTTCACTTCATAAATCCCTCTCCCACTTCTTAGCATGATTGGTAGCCTTCTCCACCTTTTTCCTGATTTTTGGACACACTTGTCCTCCCTCTGTATCAAGAAATGGTGTTTTAGTTGCAAACCACTTCATCAATTTCAGCCGATACATCTCCAGAAAAGTCAATATAGGCTTGTCCCTCGCCTTCAGAATTCATGCATTGAAAGTTTCACTGATGTTGTTCGTTTGGGCTCCACACTTAGCTCGTTCACTGAAAAACGCCTTGACCCAGTTCTTTGGTGGCCTCTCCCTTAACCAGTCATAAGCTTTCTCATTTAGCTCCTTCAATTCTTCCATCGTCTCCTCAAATATCTCTTCGATGTACTAAGGGCGCAACGATACAACAATTTCTTCAGCTGCGGGACTTGAACGACTTGAACCAGTTTTGATACAGGTGGCGGATACAATGACGGTGCTCCACATAAGGATTGTTGCTAAACACCTCAATTAATCCCTGCGAAACAATATAATACAATAAATAGAAAACAAATTGGAATTTTATAACCATTCAACATGCAGTACTAAAACCTCAAACGCCTTCTGTTTGTCGGATATGAAAACCCAACCATTTTCTTCTCCAGATCCATAATCAGCGAAGAACTCGTCCATGAACTATCTCCATGTCTCAATCGTGTCCTGCTCAACCACTGCCATTGCTAGTGGGAACATACCATCGTTTGCATCACTCACTGTTGCGGATAACAGGATACCACCATAATATGCTTTCATATGACAGCCATCCAAACCTACCAATGGCCTACATCCCTTAAGGAATCCTGCGTTTTGGGCACCATACCGCAAGTATAGCCTCTTAAACCTCGGTGGCACTTGCTCATCAGTTACAACCTTGAAAACAGAATCTGGATTGGCCCTTATCAATAACTCCCGATATTTCTTCAGCATCCCATAGTGTAATCCTTCATCTTCATGGTGAATTTCTCTCTCATGCATGATTATACGGTACAGCTTCTGCACATGTAGCTCCATCCACAAATCATCGTCAATAACATCTTTGAATGAACTGATCTCAATTTTAGGATGTGTCTTTATATAATGGGAGCACATAAAACATAATCAAATCAAATAAATTAACATGTATCAACTAATTATTGAAAAATAGTTACAAATTCAATTGTACATTCAAATTGAAAAATAATTACCTGTATGCTAGTGCCTTGGCAGTGATGTTACGACATTCAAGCTCCGATGGTTGGCAAGCATGTTTCTCCCGGAATGTTTTAAGTCCTAAATAGTACAAGGATTTTATCACCCCACACCATATGTACCACTTGCAGTTATCTTTTGTGCACACCGCTCCAATGCCATCTCCCTTTTTATTGCGAGTGTAGGTGAAAGAGAAATTCCTCTCAGCAGCATAGTTTAGTAACACCACCCTAAACCATTTAGCACTCTCAAAGGTGTCCCCGACTACTGGTATTATACGTTTAAGCTCACATTTCATATCCCAAAGTTTTGGCGACCTATAACCTGCTTGTACAGGTTTGAAATCATCTTCATTCTCCGCATCCACTTCACACCCTAAACCATCATCACCAATATCATCTTCAGACACATCCTCACTACAATCATCCTCATCCTCACTACAATCATCCTCATCTTCATCTCCACTTGTGTCATCACTGTCGTCTCCACTTTCATCTTCCATATCATCCTTTATTGAAATCTTCATCACTGACACTAAATTCATCATCTTCATCACTAACATACCCTATTTCCTCTGCACTCAACACACCTATTTGAACATCCTCATTTCCACCTCCATCCTCTTCAGCCTGAGCAATCAACTCATCCTCTTCTAGTTCATCAACCAACCTACTTCTTATAGGTAACTTAGGTGGTCGCACATGTACATGCACCAACGCCAATTCAGTTAAAAACATTCCAACTACAAAAATATTCGTTTTGATAATAAACACAAGTCTGCATAAAAATACGAGATGACAAACACAAGTCTGCATAAAAATTCGTTTTGCTAATAAACACAAGTCTGCATAAAAAATCGTTTTGCTAATAAACATAAGTTTGCATCAAAATTCGTTTCTATTCATCACAAGTTAAATGACAAAATAATGAATTTGAACAGAAACGAGATGACACAAGTTTTGCTCAGGCACAAGTCTTCATAAAAAAACAAGAACACTTAAGCTTTGTCCACACTAATTTTAGGCTTCTGCAGATGATTTTTGAAATACCTATTCTCAATTTTCGAAACCCTACTACCTATTCTCACTAATACCTATTCTCAATTTTTGAATCCCTAAGCCCTTAAGCTTCATATACACAAACAAATTCAGCTTCATTCCCTATTGTCCTTCAATTTTCGAAACCCTAAGCCATATTCTCATATACACAAACAAATTCAGCTTCATATACACAAAAATCAGTTCCAAAAAATTCAATTATCTTCATGCTTCATTTGAATCACTTAAGCCCTTAAGCTTCATATACACAAAAAAATTGAAGGACAAAGAATCAGATGTGTCCTTACCGTACTTCTTTCTGAATCAACTTCTGGAGATGACCGACGTTCAGCTTCTACAGATGGACGGCCTCTGGCTTCTCGGTCGGTCATGGTTGGTCGGCATTCAGGAGAGATGGAGACGACTTTGGGAGATATGGAGATGAATTCAGAAGTCAAAATGAGGAATTTGGTGTTCTGGATCTACTTCACATCGACCAACCACAAAACAGAGGCAATTTCAACTTTTCGTCTGCCATTTTGACGGTGCCGTCATCTACTCACGTTTTTTTTGCCCTGAATTGAAAATGGGAAGTATCTTTCAGGCAAGACATAATATCGAAACCTGAGGACAATCCATACATGAAAACCGACCTTTGTCCACAGGCCCAAAATGTCGTTATCCCAATTAGTTTCTTCACTCTTCTCCTTTTGTTTATTTGGTTAAATCAGTTTCTTTTGCTCTTTTTGTTTGCTTCATTTCATCTATTTTATTCGATCAAAGTATGTCTTTGAGAAACCAGTTTTATATTTTTCTTGTTCATCTTGTATGAGTTTAAAAAGTATGTTTAAGTGCTTCCTCTTTTGTCTGCAAAAGCTTGAGGCCTATTGATCCATTTTTATCTATGCATATGTTCTATCTAATAGATTTATTTTTCAGATTAAGATGTATTTCGCATCCTTACTAACTTGGTGATCATGTCTTGAATAAATTGATGCATATGCTTTCATACACCTTTTTGTGGCTTAGTTAACAACTTTCATTAACTTACCTTCTTCGTTCTTCTTTGTCAAAATCTCATATTCTTTGGAAAACTGGGTCACTGAGAGAATGTGTGCTAATTATGAATCAGTAAAGTCTATTACATGTTCTGGGCCTGGGCTTCTACTAATGGCCATGGGCTTGTGTGGCTAATTCATGCCTATCGGGCGGGTCGGGTAGAACCACATGTACAGATTCCCCTACCGACCACCCATCCGACTGACACCGGGTCTGTACATCTCTGACCGGAACCCGGGCCGAAAACCGATGGTAAACACCGGTTTCGGTGACGGCCGGTTCCGGGTGGGTCGTCGGTTTCCGGATAGTTTTGAGCACCCCTACATAAACATTACTTAATCTTAATGCTTGCTTCTTCTCTTTTTTGGTAAATACAATACAAGATTTATATACTGGATTCCTACCATCGCATATATAGAATGTGGATATACAAATCCTCTTGAAGGAAGTTACTCGCAGTCCGAATTAGAGAAGCCTTTAGATGGATGCAACTTCCGAGGACTTGAAAACAGGGGCAACGAATTAGCAAGAGTAAACTAATATGGGTTAGATTTATCATTATAGTTTTATATGAGATTGATATTTTCCGCTCACGTAATTTATGTCACGAGTGTTCGCAAAATTAATAATGTATGAGGTTAAATACATTTTAGTACTCTTATGTTCGGTTCACGGACCTTTTGCCACTCTTATGTTTTTTAATACATTTTGGTGCCCTTATGTTCAGTCCACGGACGTTTTGAGCATTTGAAATTTAAAAAGTAACGGAATATTCCATTTCGTTAGTCATGTGACCCCATGTGCAGTTAAGTGGAGTGTGAAATGACATTTTTACCCTTCTTAAACCCTAATCACTCATTTGATACCTTTGAAATGTCCATTTTACCATATGCATATCAAAAGAGTAAAATGGACATTTCAAAGGTATCAAATGAGTGATTAGGGTTTAAGAAGGATAAAATTGTCATTTCACACTCCACTTAACAGCACATGAGGTCACATGACTAACAGAATGGAATATTCCATTAGTTTTTAACGAAATATGCTCAAAACGTCCGTGGACCGAACATAAGGGTACCAAAATATATTAAAAAACACAAGGGTACCAAAAGGTCCATGGACCAAACATAAGGGTACCAAAATGTATTTAACCCTAATTTATGGTGGGGATTATCCTTGAATGATTTGGGTTTAAGCCCCCCTTGAATTGTTTTTGAGTGAAAGGACTACTATTTTATAGAAATTTAAAAGAAAGTTAGTACACAAAATGGGCCTTAGGGTTCCTTTCAACAAACTCTATTACATATCGTCATTGCCACACACAGCTTTGAAAAAACAGAAAGATACCTAAAATACAGTACTATCGAGAACCGCTCAAGATGATGCCTAAACGCTACTTGATCTTATGGGGAGGGGGGACTCTTGTCGTCGTGAGGAATACGATAGAACCTGATCTCAACAGTACCCATGGGAGGACAAGATATCACCAAGGACCCTGATACGAGTCATTTATACCGTGAGGTTATTAAAGCTAATTGAGATTGGTATTATAATGGGCCATGAAGAGATTTGGTCTTTTTACTATTGTTTGGGCTTGGTATGTTATTTATGAGCGTTATGTAATGGGTCTAAGGCCAAAGTCTAGCTTTTACATTGTATCGGTTAGTCTTAGTGCCCGTAGTTCAATCCTAAATGTCCAAATGTATATATCATCGTTAGCAATAAAATTAAAGCGGCTTTATATTACTTATGTGTTGGAGTAATACATCGATGTGTGCTCTGATCTATGCCCACCATGCGAATAGAACCATAGATCGAGATAGATCACATTCGATGGGTCCCTAGTCAACAAAGCTTCACTAGAAGCGACTAGTATGAAAGATGGCTCTTTATGGCTTACGTTCTGTTAGACATTGGAATGGGATTCCGGAGTCTGATCATAGATATCATGTGGGACATGATATTGGACGACCCGACATGAATATGTGCCATAGATCAAGTCATGAACATATTCATTGTCGTAGCTTGTCATGTATCCTTAGACCAAGGAGTCTTTGTGATCGCTATGTAGTCAACAACTGAGTTTGACCTGAGCCTAACGTTGTCCGTAACAGGGCTTCCACAATGGCCAGGATTGGCTTGGGGACGTGCTACATGAGTGACACGAAAGACGGCTAAGGGATTTATCCCTCATACTGAGGTATGAGAAAGATATCGGTTCTCGGCCGCTTGATCGAGAGTGACTGAAAGAATAGCATGTCCATGCACATGATACTGGGTATCATATATTCAGTCATCTCACCAAGGAACAATGATTGAGAATAATAAGGATGACGGCTCTATGCCTTATCTCAATCAGGATATCGGAGATAAAAGGATAATGATAGGGACGACGGAAAGGTTAGAATCAACAGGATCGATTCGTTATGCAGTGTCAGACAATACTAAAGTCTCGTTAGTTGCCACTTAAATATGATCAAGTAAAATGGGATTTTACGTTGATCTATTGACATGCATAAACCTAAGGGTCACACCGGAGGATGAAACTCATTGTTCACATTTATGGAGAATGGCCAAAAGAGAGTTGTCTCGGGACATGACCAAAACTGGGTTTTGGGTCATGTGCCCGTAAGTGAATAGGACTTTACGGATCGAGACAAGGCTTGGAGTCTTGGGTTTGATCGCGTCGGATAATGTTGGACATTTCCGGTATGGAAGGCTTGGAGGCGATGAGCGAATCAAGGGACCTCATTGGAAATGGCCACGGGCCATGTTCCAAGAGGCCCATGAAAGGCCCATGCAACCAAGGCCCATGGAAGTAATTAATCAAGTCTTGATTAATTAGTACTAAGCAAGCTAGACAAGGCTTAAGGTGTTGGTGATTCACCACCTAACCCAATCTTGTCTTGCCATACTTTGTCCTATTTACACCTTACTTGACACCATACTTGTCCCATGCCTTTAGTTGGACAAGTATGAGTTTTGTTATGTTTAAGTCATCTTTTTTCAACATAACAAACACAAGAGAAGAATAGGAAACACAACTTCTCTCCCCCTTCCCTTGCAATTTCGGGTTTGGCAAGCTCCCACCTCAATTTTTGTGTTCTTGAGTCCTCAAAGAGAAGAACTATGTGGCTTTGATTCCCATGTGGATACGTAGGCGTCTTGGAGACTCAAGCCAATCATTCGTTACCCGATGTTCTTGTTTTGGTAAGAACTAGTGCTGAATTTTTCTCTTGTGAATCCATTCTTTGTTAGTTGTTTCATGGTTTTAATCGTCTCTTAGTTTTCATTGATTTTCCGCTGCGAGTTGGTTCATCTCCAACCCTACCTCGAGACCCAACTGTATCTTCTTATACTAAAGACACAACGCTGATCTTGGAATGACATGAATGAAAATACCAATATTACTTTCTAAAGATCTTCTCTATTTCCCTCTCTTTAACATATCTTCTTCCAATCTCTACAATTCCTAACCCCAAATCTACATGCTCTCTATATTTTCCCATCTTCCAATTTAGGCCATAGCATTGGTATCAACCATTTTCTAGGCTCAACCCGATGGCTAAATTTTTTTCCTTAAACTGTAAAAGTGGAGCTCCAATGCATCAATGAGTCAATTGAAAGTATTGGTGTTAAAATGGACAATGCTATTATGGTTCTAAGAACCTTGTTCTTCAGGCTTCCAGACCCACCGATTCCCAACCTTTTTGAACATTTGTTTATCACATCCTAACTTATACAACCTTCAGTTATCACTTCCTAGCTCGAAAAATTTCTTTTTTACAATTCCTAACCCAAATGTGGTATTTTTTTTACAATTCCTAACTGCGAAAAAACAGCTACTTTTTGTACTAAAGTAGCACATTTGGGTTAGGAATTGTAAAAAAGAAATTTTTTGATCTAGGAAGTGATAATTGAAGGTCACATTAGATAGGACGTGATAACTGAAGGTTGAAGAGGGTTAGGAAAAAACGTTTTTCCTTAAGTCATCTGTAGCACCTTCATCAGCTATGGTTTTTGATGAAAGTTATGGGTGAAGAACCATTTTCAAAATGGACGAGTATTTTTATTGATTATGAAGTTGTGATTGAAGTAGAAACTCAAGAAGTATGTGTATTCAACCAAACATGTACAAAGGTTTAAGATGATTCTTGGATGCTCATCTAGGAAATAGATGTTTAAGAGGCCCACATGGTGTTGGATGAAAGGTCACTGTCACATGTTATGGACTACATTAAGGTATGCCCAGTACCATTTGAATTACAGTTCCTAGTTCCACATGTAGATTGTCTTGGAGTGATTATTTGGCCGACATGAGTTGGAACCTTCTTTGCAAATTTGAGTGAAGAACAAATTAATGTTTTAACAATTGGTTTAACATCTGAGACGAAGGTAGAAACCCATAAGAATAGTTGCACTCGTGCGTCTTCCACCGCCTGGAGCCACAAGCAACAACTCTACCCAACTGCATCAATACACAGCCCAGTCCTCCCTAGGACGCGTCACAATAGACCTCATACCCGACCCCGCGCTCTGGCACTATCATCACTGGAGTGGTAGTTAGACGAGCCTTCAGCTCCGTGAGCGCACGTTCACAATCCTCTGTCCACACAAACCCGACTTCCTTGCACGTCAAAAGAGTCATAGGTGCGGCTAGACGCGCAAAGTCCTGTACCAACAGCCGATAATATCCTGCCAGCCCCAAGAAGCTGCGGATCTCGAAAACGCTTGTGGGTCGCGCCCACTTCAAAGCCGCGTCGATCTCCATCGGATCGACCAATATACCGTCACGGGACACAACGTGACCGAGGAATCTCACCTCAGCGAGCCAAAACTCGCACTTCTCCAGGTTGGCGTATAACTGATGTGTGCGCAGCAGGGTCATAACACCCCTCAGATGTTCCTCATGCGCCGCCTCGTTCTACGAGTAGATCAAGATATCGTCCACAAACACCACCACAAATTGATCTAAGAACGTCCGAAATATAATGTTTATCAGATCCATGAACGCTGCAGGTGCGTTCGTCAATCCAAAAGGCATCACCAAGAACTCGTAATGCCCATAGCGTGTCCAGAATGCAGTCTTTGCGACGTCCCCCTCTCGAACTCGCAATTGGTAATATCCGGATCGCAGATCGATCTTCGAGAATCATGTCGATCCTCTCAACTGGTCGAACAAGTCGTCAATCCTCGGCATCGGGTATCGGTTCTTCACCGTAACCCGGTTCAGCTTCCGGTAGTCGATGCACATCCGAAGCTCTCCACTCTTCTTCTTCACGAAGAGTGCTGGCGCTCCCCACAGCGATGTGCTGGGCCGGATAAACCCCTTCCCCCGAAGTTCCTCGAGCTGACGCTTCAGCTCGGTCAACTCGGCTGGCGCGAACCTGTAAGGCGTCATCGATATCATTGCCGTTCTCGGCACCAGGTCAATCCCGAGCTCCACCTCACGAACTGGTGGCAACCCGCTCGACTCCTCAAGAAGACCTCGGGAAACTCGCACGCCACTCGCGGTAACTCACGGCTCTGCCTGGCCGATACTTCCTCCACCGCGGACAATGCCGACAGGAGGACCCCGCTCTAACTGCCCAGAATACACGAAACTTTCGTGTTGCCTGTTGACCCCATCACTCGTCGCCTGTGACAGTCGATACTGGCTCGGTACTTCGCCAGCCAATCCATTCCCAAGATTACGTCAAAGGTTGTCATTTCATAAGTATCCTTCCCACGGATATACGCATAAGCTCAGTCGCTGCCGAACCTCACGGAACCTCGCGGTCTCTCTAAGACCTCGCTCCTCTACCGTCGTCGTGCCTACCAACTCCGAACATACCCGAATCCTCGGGGTGAGGACTCGATCCAGCATCAGGGCTCTTGAGCCCTCTCTCGACCTCCTGTATCGGTTCACTTCTCTAACTCCGTAGGCACGACAGACCCTAGTCAACACCACATCACCCCCAACCGGCGTATCCAGACGCAGGGGTGGACTCAACGACTCTAAACTCAGCCCCAACATCTCAGCACCACTCGACGAAGCAAAAGAGTGTGACACCCCGGTCTCCAATAAAACTGACGCCCAAATCAGAGACCGAACAACCACTCCACTGGTCACTCCGGTAAGGTCTAGCACAACCCCCACACGGTCCTCTATGCATTTACTTATAACTTTCCGCATCCCAACCAGTATTCGCTACTCGTCCTCAATCTAACCAGGGCAAACCACTACCTCAAAACCTGATACCAAAACGTCACTTTGCTCACGCTATCAGTACCTCAAATACTCGCTTACGTAAGGAAAACCTCGAATGGGGATCATATTCTCAACTCCGCAAGCCACTATTTCTCACAACCTCAATACCCTAATTACCCGATCACGTAGGGAAACCTCAAACGTGGATCATGCTCTCAACTCAGCAAACCACTATTGCTCACAACTTCAATACCCCAATTACCCGATCATGTAGGGAAACCTCAAACGGGGATCATGTTCTCGACTCAGCAAACCACTATTGCTTACAACCTCAATACCCCAATTACCCGATCACGTAGGAAAACCTCAAATAACTCACTCACGTGAAGGAAACCTCAAACCACCCGTTCACGCGATGGAAACCTCGAATAACCCACTCACGTGAAAGAAACCTCAAACCACCTGTTCACGTGAGGGAAACCTCGAACACCCGCTCACATAGGGGAAACCTAGTTCGTATGGCGCCGCAACGCATCAACCCTAACACCTCTCCGTGGTGAGACTCTCACACCGAGGCGATGTATCACTACCGCAGGTTATTGATGAGTCTCGAACCCAAGACCTCACCCTTTTAACACCGAACTTACGACCTCTACAACCAACACGACCGTGAACACAGCCACACAAAACCAACACCCAAACTGCACAAACAAGACGGCGGAACAGGACAGGAATCACGAACCCTTAAAATAGCCTTAAGCGACACACACGCTCGACCACCAATTTAACAAACACACGCACAACGACTCAAAGACAAATTCAAGTCACCCAACCTCAATCACAAGCCGACAAAGCCAACCAAAATCAAAACACGCTCACCGGGCCAACCAAAATCAAAACACGCCCACCGGGCCAACCAAAATCAAAGCACGCCCACTGGGCCAAGAAATTCAAAAACACGCCCACAGGGCCAACCAATTTTAAAACTTTCTCCTTTTCATTATAAGACCTCATTTCTTGACATCACGTAGTTACAACCCGGTCCAGGCGTCAACGAACTACATTGTTCCCATTTGATGTCAACACCGTCACGCTCGACTACAGGGGCGCCCCTGAGTCGAGTCGCGACAACTTAAAAACGTTGCACGCAGCAACACACAAACAGTATGCCAGTAATAACCGTACTGCACATACACACAACCACAAAAAGGACTCAAAACACCACGGTTTCCGACTTGCGTACCCAACGCACGACGGGACTTTACTGACTCGACTCTCCCCACCTAATTGACGTACAGTCCGAGGTGTGAAACCTCGAGCTCTGATACCAAGCTGTCACGCCCAAAATTCGGTGGAACCGAACCCGGAACGCGAACGTTTAAGACAATAAAACATTTTCAAACCTTTTAAATAAATCGCTTTAAAACCACAATTTAGTTAATCAAAATAATAATTTACAACTCAAAAGTACGTCCCAACAAGCGGACAAAATACAAGGCGTACGTCGCTAGACTCAAAAAGGAAACCCGGACTCCCGCTCCTAGCTTTTCAAGCTTCGAGAGCTCACCCATTCCGTCCCGCGACCAGTACCTGTAGGAAAAGCAGCTAGGGGTGAGCGTTCGCTCACCGCCACGGATAACAGACTGACTACGGCATACTAGCAGACAATGCCGGTAACACCAACAACAAACCCAACACCGGGGACTACTATCCCCGAACTCAAGTAACCCGACTGACACACAAACTGTTACTTTCCTCAACCGACTCAACACTCGGACACGTAATGTAGACCCGACCCAATTGTAATAACCACTCCCGGTCAACGCCAGTCAAACCTGCGAAAAACAGGAAAATTTAAAATTTTTGAGCAGACACTGAATTGAACCAGAATTGGACCCCGAGGGTCATACCGGACTTAAGTTGACCCTGTTATTGACCAAAGTGAGTTCCGGGGGACTCGGGGCAACTTTCTGATCAATTTGGGAAAAGTTGACTTTTCGTTGGAAAAGTCAACCGAGCGACGTTTTGGTCCATTCGAGGACCGTTTTGGATCCAAAAAGCTTAGCCGTCGTCGCAGCGGTCTTAGTTTGAGGCGTTTCCTTGTAGCCCGTGAAGTTTCGTAATTTCTTAGAAAAAGTGCCCGTTCGGGGCCTGAAACAGCCGAATTTCGCGAATCTGACTGAAAAATATCTAGAAGATATTTTCCAAAAAGGTGTGGGACCCACATGACACATGTCATGAATGTGGTGGAAGGAAAAGGGGAGGACAACTTTACCCTTGACTTTAAAGAAAAGACAAAAGGAAAAGGAAGGGCATTTTGGTCTTTTTGCTATGTGTTAGTGTTTGAATCAATTTAAAAGGGAATGTGGAGGTGATACACGGCAATTCAGCAGCAAAATAGGAAATGGAGAGAGAAAGGGAAGGAGAGAAAAGGAAAGCCTGATCCGTGTCCGTGTCTTTGCGGAAGGTTATTGTTGGTTGTGTCGGGTTTACTTTTACGAGTTTGAGGTCGAGTCTGGTGAGGGAGGTTACTGAGCAGCTGGTTTGCGATCCTTTGTGATCTTGTTTGGTGTGCGATCCTTTGTGATCTTGTTTGGTGTTGCGTCGTTTCTTTCGAGTCCTTGGGAGAGGTCGTGATCGTTGTGTCGGGTCTACTTTACGCGTCAAAGTGTGGAGTTGGTCAAAGAAGGTAACAGTGGGTGTCTGATGAGTCAGAGTCCTTGGGTTGGGGACAGTTTCCCCCGGTGTAGACTTCATTATTGGTGTTACCGGCATTGTCTGCTAATTATGCCGTAGTCAGTCTGTTATCCGTGGTGGTGAGCGAACGCTCACCCTAGCTGCTTTTCCTACAAGTACTGATCACAGGACGGACTAGGTGAGCTCTCGAAGCTTGTGGAGCTAGGAGCGGAGTCCGGGTTGTTTTTGAGTCTAGTGACGGATACCTACTTTTGTCCACTTGTTGGAACGTGTTTTAAATTGTATTTATTATTTTGTTGAACTAAACTGGTATTGTAAAGTGTTTTAATGGAAATAGTTTCAAAGTGTTTTCTTATTTTAATCGTTCGCGTCCCGAGTTCGGTTTTCTGAAATTGGGGCGTGACAGCTTGGTATCAGAGCTCGAGGTTTCACCCCTCGGACTGTCCGTCAATTAGGTGGGGAGGGTCGAGTCAGTGTAGACCCGTAGTGTTATGAGTCCTGGTTGAGTTTGTGTTTATGTGCAGTGTTTTTATTGCTGTCTTGCTGATTGTTGTTGCTGCGTGAAACGTTTTTAAGCTGTCGCGGGTCGACTCAAGAGCGCTCCTGTAGTCGAACGTGACGGTGCTGATATCAAGTCGGTACAACGTAGTTCGGGGACGCCTGGACCGGGTTGTAACTGCGTGATGTCAAGTCTGAGGTTTAAAAATGAAATGGAGAAAGCTTTAAAATTGGTTGGCCCGGCGGGCGTGTTTTGATTTTGTTTGACGCTGTGGGCGTGTCTGTCTGATTGTTTTTGGCCCGGTGGGCGTAGTTCGGTGTTGGTTGGCCCGGTGGGCGTGTATTGTTGTTACTCGGCCGTGTTGGCTTGTATTTGGGGTCGGTCTGGAGTTGCCGTAACTGTGTTATGTGTTTGGTGTCGTTGTCCTTGTTGTTGTAGTTATGACTGTTTGGCCGGGTTGACTTATGGTTGAGGTTGACTGACTCGTGTTTTGGTCGTTGTTTTGGTACTTGGGTTTTATGATTAGTGGTCGAGTGTCTGCGACGCACAAGCGTGTGGGTCGCTAGGAGAAGGGTAGGATGCAAGTGTCCTAGGATCGACGTGACGGGCAGTTAGGGCGAAACGGTCGCGGCTACGGGACGGACCACGGGCCGACCTGGTACGAGACCAAGAAGGGCTCGCTGGTCTGGTTCGGCAGCCAGCATGGACCGGCTGGCATGCCGGCCCGGCAACCAGCCCGACACGGACGGCGTGCCGGCCCGGAATCCCATATGGTCCGGCCCATCTGCCGGACCGGTCCAGCCGGTCTTCAAAAAAAAAATCTCTTCGTTGTGCGTTTAGGTCTGCGGTTGTGTGACTCGGTTCATGTTCGTGCGGTTGAGCGTTGGTTTTATGGGTTTGTGTTCGCGGTTGTGGGTTGTAGAGGCCGTAGGCCTGGTGTACGGTTGGGTTGTTGTTGAGTTTGTCGCTTACGTATTATTATAACTGAAGTACTAATAGTGTGAGAAATGGTGTGTGCTCAGCTGAGAGCGTGTTTTCCCGTCTTGAGGTTTCCCTACGTGATCGGGTATTTGGGTGATTGAGGTTGTGAACCATAGTGATTGCTGAATTGAGGAAGTGTTTCCCGTGTCGAGGTTTATCTTACATGAGCGAGTACTTGAGGTGTTGTTAGCGTGAGCAGTGTGACGTTTGGCATCAGGTTCTGAGGTAGTGGTTTGCCCTGGTTAGATCGATAAGTCTGTAGTGCTTTACTAGTATGCCATAATCGAACGGGTGTCCGTGGAGGTGAGCATAACGCTCATCCCCTTTACTACTTTTCCCGCAAGGGACGAGTAGCGAACACTGGTTTGGTTGCGGAAAGTTACAAGTAATGCCTAGAGGACCGTGTGAGGGTTACACTAGACCTTACCAGGGTGACTAATGGAGTGGGTGTTCGGTTTCCGTTTTGGGCGTCAGTTTCATTGGATGTTGGGTTATCACACTCGTTTGTTCGTCGAGTTGTGCTGAGAGGTTGGGGCTGAGTTTAGAGTCGTTGAGTCCACCCCTGCGTCGTGACACGCCGGTTGGTGGTGGGGTGGTGTTGACTAGGGTCTGTCGTGCCTGCGGAGTTAGAGAAGTGAACCGGTACGGGAGGTTCGAGAGAGGGCTCAAGAATCCCGATGCTGGATCGAGCCCTCACCCCGAGGATCAGGTATGTTCAGAGTTGGTAGGCACGACGACGGTAGTGGAGCGAGGTCTTAGAGACACCGCGAGGGTCCGTGAGTTTTAGCAGCGACTGAGCTTGTGCGTGTATCCGTGGGAAGGATACCCACGAAATGACCGGCTTGACGTGATCCTGGGAATGGATTGGCGAGCGAAGTACCAAGTCATTATCGACTGTTATAGGCGACGAGTGACGGTGTCAACAGGCAACACGAAAGGTTCGTGTATTCTGGGCAGTAGGAGCGGAGTTTCTCTTGTCGGCTTGTCTGCAGTAAAGGAAGTATCGGCTAAGCAGAGCCGAGAATTACCGCGAGTGGCGTGCGAGTTCCCCGAGGTCTTCCCTAAGGAATTGAGCGGGTTGCCACCAGTTCGTGAGGTGGAGTTCGGGATTGACCTGGTGCCCGTATTGTCATTTTGGTGTCTTGGGAGGCCGTGAGTGCCCGTGGGGCTGTTAAGTCCGTGTCTTACTGTCGGTGTGTCTTGGGAGGCCGTGAGTGCCTGTGGGGCTGTTGAGTCCGAGGTTTACTGTTGAGGTGTCTTGAGTGGCCTTGAGTGCCTGTTTGTTGAACTTACTTGTGTTTGTGGTTGTGTTTGCCCGAACCGACTGTGTGTCGGGGAGTGGTGTGGATTTTGGCAGGTTACGAGCATTGTTCGGCTGGCCTGACCAAACTCGAGCCTCGGTAGGTTCTGAGCATTCTTCGGCTAGCCTGTTCCGTGTCCGGATCCCGAAAGGTTATGAGCATTCTTCGGCTAGCCTGATCTGTGACCGGGTCCTGGCAGGTTACGAGCATTCTTCGGCTGGCCTGATCCGTGTACGAGGCTCGGCAGGTTCTGAGCATTCTTCGGCTAGCATGATTTGTGTCCGTGTCTTTGGGGAAGGTTATTGTTGGTTGTGTCGGGTTTACTTTTACGAGTTTGAGGTCGAGTCTGATGAGGGAGGTTACTGAGCAGCTGGTTTGCGATCCTTTGTGATCTTGTTTGGTGTGCGATCCTTTGTGATCTTGTTTGGTGTGCGATCCTTTGTGATCTTGTTTGGTGTTGCGTCGTTTCTTTCGAGTCCTTGGGAGAGGTCGTGATCGTTGTGTCGGGTCTACTTTACGCGTCAAAGTGTGGAGTTGGTCAAAGAAGGTAACAATGGGTGTCTGATGAGTCAGAGTCCTTGGGTTGGGGACAGTTTCCCCCGGTGTAGACTTCATTATTGGTGTTACCGTCATTGTCTGCTAATTATGCCGTAGTCAGTCTGTTATCCGTGGTGGTGAGCGAACGCTCACCCCTAGCTGCTTTTCCTACAGGTACTGATCACAGGACGGACTAGGTGAGCTCTCGAAGCTTGTGGAGCTAGGAGCGGAGTCCGGGTTGTTTTTGAGTCTAGTGACGGATACCTACTTTTGTCCACTTGTTGGAACATGTTTTAAATTGTATTTATTATTTTGTTGAACTAAACTGGTATTGTAAAGTGTTTTAATGGAAATGGTTTCAAAGTGTTTTCTTATTTTAATCGTTCGCGTCCCGAGTTCGGTTTTCTGAAATTGGGGCGTGACACCAATGATTACGATTTCCTCCAAAGACACGAAAGATAACCACGTGACACCCAATATTACAAAGGATCGCACACCAAACAATATCACAAAGGATCACACTCCAGCTACTCAGTCCCCACGCACTTTACCGATCCCTGTCAGGCCAGACGATCGACCTGTCGTACTTTTCCCGACACAAAGTCGGATCAGGCTGTCGACCTGTCACCCCCACGCACGCGCGGCCAGGACCCCTTTTTCTCTCAGGCGGGCCCCCTACCTCGTCTGAACATGCATACGCGTGCGATCACAGGACCCCCGTTATTATGAAGCGGGCCCTCAACCTCAGGTAACCATAATCACAATCACAAACAAAGTTCAACAGACAGCAACAACACCGGTCTAACACTTCACAGGCACTCATGGCCACCCAAGACATACCAACAGTAAAGACACGGGCTCAACAACCCCACGGGCACTCACGGCCACCCAAAACACCCCAACTGTAAACCACGGGTTCAACAACCACACGAGCACTCAAGGCCACCCAAGACACAGACAGTAAAGTACGGGCTCTCATGGCCACCCAAGACACAGACAGTAAAGTACGGGCTCTCATGGCCACCCAAGACACAAACAGTAAAGTACGGGCTCTCATGGCCACCCAAGACACAAACAGTAAAGTACGGGCTCTCATGGCCACCCAAGACACAAACAGTAAAGTACGGGCTCTCATGGCCACCCAAGACATAAATTAAACTATCAACCTTCGGGCATAACCAAATGCCTCCAGTAATTCTAAAATCGATAAGTTCACTGCTCCTACGACACTAATAAGTGCCACATGCATTTCTATTTTTCGATACGTTCCCGTATCATACGACACCACCCGGTGTCGCCTGCCTTTCTAATATTCGATAAACTTACTAAACCCACGACACCCAAGTGTCACATGCATTTCTACTGTTAACTTTCCCTAGTCAGGGCCGAGATCCGGCTACTTTTCCCTACCTCGTATGCTTTCCCCAAAAACTCACAAACAAGCTCCGACGTGATCTCGATCACGCGCCTAGCTTTCCCTTTCCTCTGTCGGTGGCACGATCTAATAAGAACACAATTTAAAACACTTTTAAGCTTGCAGGCATAAACTGAATTTTAATAAACTTGACGCCCAAAAGTAACCCCGACAATGTTGATCACTCCCAAACTTCCCAATTACTCGACATTGTCGATAATGGACTCGGAAAAGCCCGATTCGCCCCGCATGGCGAATCTGCCCGGGATTGGAAAACGTCCTTCCGGGGCTCCGAAAATTCCCGTTTTCGTTTCCACGGTCTTAGAACAATTCAAGGGTTCCTATGCACTCGACGGAATCGCGTTCCGACTTCCGAGTAATTTAATTCGCGTTTAAAGTTTCTAAACCCGTCAATTACAACTTTCACAATTTAATTCCAAATTTCGATTCGGGTGTGGATTAACGACTTGGGGAAAGTCCTAAACCACCCGAACACGAAAACCCGATACCCGAGCATGTGGGCCCCACCCGGTCCTTAAGACCCGAGGGTGGTTGGGCCGGTTCACCACCATGGTGGCCGACCCTAGCTCCGGCCAGCCACCTCCCAACTTCGGCAGCCACCACACACGGTGGACGGAGCTCCCCCGAACCTCCGGTCACCAGAAACCGACCCTTTTCGCTCCAAAACGTTCCCAACAAACCCAACACCTCGACTCATCCATATTTAACCCATTTAAACCCAAACCCTAACTTTCAAACATAACAAAACGAAAATCGATTAGGTGCTCACCGTAGGGAATGATGACGGGAACTCGATTCTTCGATCATTGAGACGATCCGTCGGTTGGATCGTCGGGAAAATCACAAAGCTCCAACCATTTCTTCTCTTTTTCTCCATTTTCTCATTCTCTTTCCTCTCTCCACTTTCTCTCTCTATTTCTACCCCTTTTTCTAAGTGTGGCCGAGACTTACAAGTCTTCCTCCCTTTTGTTTTGTTTTAAAAACACCAATTTCTACTTATTTACAAACTACCACTCATTCTTCTTTTTGTTTTGTTCAAGAAACCTAACACCACCACATAATTGACATGTGCCAAGTGGGTCCCACTCCTTTTGGAAAATATCTTCTAGATATTTTTCAGTCAGATTCGCGAAATTTGGCCGTCTTGGGCCCCGAACGGGCACTTTTTCCAAGAAATTACGAAACTTCACGGGCTACAAGGAAACGGCTCAACTAAGACCGCTGTGACGACGGCTAAGCTTTTTGGAATCAAAACGAGCCTCGAACGGACCAAAACGTCGCTCGGTTGACTTTTCCAACAAAAAAGTCAACCTTTCCCAAATTGGTCAGAAAGTTGCCCTGAGTCCCCCTGAACTCACTTTGGTCGATATCGGGGTCAAGTCAAGTCCGATATGACTCATGGGGTCAAATTTGGGTTCATTTAGGTGCCTGTCCAAAAAATTTAAATTTTCCTGTTTTTCACAGATTTGACTGGCGCTGACCGGGAGCGGTTCTTACACGTATAACCTAAGAAAAGCCTTAAACTAGAGAATGGGGTGTATGCAAAAGGAGATAAATGAGTTTTGATGCAAAGAAGTCTTTTATTTGATAGAGAACTTTTTACAAGCAAAGGCATAATGATTTGTACAATAAAGGATTCCTCCTTATATAGAAGGAAAGGGATGCTATTCCAATTTAGAATAGGAAACCTTGCATCATTAACCCTAGGCCTCGAAAGAGGCAACAAATCTGCCCTACACAAAAAGGAAACCATAAAATTTGAGGAGGACTCGGACCAAAAGGGCCTAGTCCCGGTCGAATTTAGGAAACTTACAAAATAAGAAGGTCTGACAGGTTGTGCGCGGATCCGTAGGTTGGGCGCGACCTGGGAAGCGGACCTTAGTGCCGACCCGTTCCGGAAGAGGAAACCTTCCATTTGTGGTAGGTACGGATGGCTGGTGCACATATCCGTGTGAATCTAGATGCTGTTCCGCGAGCTGGCGAGGACCCAGCAAGGGATGACCGTGGTTAGGACTGGACGTGCGTGGGAAAGGGACCAGGCCCAATGTGGGCCTGGTGTGGATGGCGTGGGGCGAGCCTCGACCAAACATGATAATGATTAAATTAGTGAATGGGTAAAAATAATAATAAGATAGTTTTACTAAAAAGCCCCTACCACTTACTAAAAAGTGATGTGGTTTTGCAGTCAACAAGTCAACCACTAAATTACATCTCATCTATCCATTTATGAAATGGATGACTTGGATGAGTTCACACAGTTTTTAGGTTAAGGGTGAGTTTTTATATATATATATATATATATATATATATGTATGTATGTATGTTATCAACTAAAAAACACTACCAACCTTTACGGTTTCAATATTCTCCTCTTCCATTCTCCTTCTCGTGTCCCCATTTCCATCCTCAACTGCCTATCCAGTCGTTATGGCATTGTCACCACCACCTCCGATGACACCAGCCACCCCTCGCTACATTGTGCCCCGCCCTCATGGTCCAACCGATGCAATGTGGACCATGGGTTTGACTCTCGAAAGAGACTCCCTCCCATAACCGAGGTCTTCACCATCTCTGATGACCACCCCATCTGTGATGAGACCAGTCTGACGACACCATAGAACGTAGACGGAGAGGTCGATCCTCCTTTAGATACCCACTATAGTGGCCATGCAGGGACATGATCACCTGACCAGGGGTTTTCTTTCCCTGCCCCCATTCAAAATCCCAAATGGCCGCCATGTAACCTGTCCGCCCTAAACCACCCCACATAGGGCGGGGACGTCGGGTCCCCGTCAGGGTTGGGGAATTTTTTTCATCCCTAATAGAGGGTGATTGTTGCTCCAGCACGAGGTCTGGAAACTCCTTTGAGGAGCTAAAAGAGTTGAAAGCTTGCCGCACTAAGCAACATACACAGTTCTCCCAAATGATTGGAGCATAAACGCATACAGTTGGAAGACACCTTACGTAGAGATATGGAAGATAGACACGTCCAGGAAAGAGTTTCCTTAGAAGCATCTCAAGCAGCCAACTAGATGAGCAGCCAACAATCTTTCGGGCCATCACCAGCATCCCGTAATGTTATTCCCAAACGGTTTGATCGAAACTTTATTATATTGTCTATATAATTTGATGTGATGTTCTAAGTACGAAATAACTAATAATTGTCTTCTTGTGTTCATAGACTGTTGCATTGCCATAACAGGTACATGCAGGGTAATATAAACGTTTGGGTGCTAGATTTCGATTTTTTTTGTATTCTAGATAAAATTTGCTCGACGAATATGATCCATCAGTGTAGGGAGCTCGGCTCAATCCATCAAAAATATATATCATTCGTCGATGTGGGACGACCTTCAGCAATGAACACCATCCATTGGAAGGGTTGTTTTCGACAACAACAGATAATATCCGTCAGAAGGGTGGTATGCTTTAGCAACGTATAAAATCCGTCAGAAGGGTATTATGCTTTAGCAACGGAATTCATTAATCGTAAAGGTGGCACTCTTCAACAAACGGATAGCATCCGTCGGAAGGGTCGGCTGGTTCACTAACGTATACGACCCGTGGCTGAAGGAGTGGCTTTTCCGACATACATTTTGCTCCGTCGATCCTAAATTTTGCCTACATAATTTCACCGATAAAATTTAGACGACCAATGCATCCGTCGGAAAGGTATATGATCGACGGATAAGACGATTTACGATTTGACAGTAATGATTTAGTTGTTGTGGTGGATTCCTAAATCTTGGTGTGGCTGGATATTCAAATAAGTGTAACATTCAGTTAGGGGTGAGCAAAAAAAACCGAAACCGCTAAAACCAACCGCAAACCGCACCGGAAAACCCAAAACCGGAAAGTTAACGGTTGGTTGCGGGTTCTTGATGATCGAACCGGAAAGTTAACGGTTGATTGTCGGTTCTTGAAACGTCAAACCATCGGTTAACTAACCAAACCGATACTGTTTATCATATACATGTGGCTTCATAATAACCACTGATCTGATATAGATGAATGACCCATGAGCACTCTTTTGTGTCACACAGATTGCTAACATAGAACACGATGACTTATAAGTAATTTTTCTTTTGTTTTAGAGAATATAATAATATGTTTTAGCTTGAAATAGAAATGTGTGTATGATTATTGGTATATAAATTTGTACTTACATGTAGTAAAGTGATTGGTTGGTTAAAACCACTAACCAGTCGGTTAGTGAACTGGTTGGTTTCACTATTAAAAATTGGTTTATGGGTTGTGGCTGGTTCCAAAATATGTCAAACCAGTAATATGAAATGAGTTTTAAGTTATTCGAATACTCAAATTTTAGTTGGGCCTTGGGGTTCAAGCAACAGTAAATGGGCTGGGCCTCTGAAATAATGATAATAATAAAAACAAAGTGTATCTACGGATGTTGAGGTAAAATAAAATGGCAGTTTGGTTGATAAAATGTTCCGAGTTCACTCAAAGTGTAATTAAAATGGAAGGACTCTGACCAACGTTTATTAGCCATAATAATTATTCTAAATGTATTAGAAACAGGGTTTTAGGCGGTCTCCATCAAGAATAATTAATCTGATCAAGAATTATTCCTTGTGATTCAATCTAATCAGATTGGGATATCAAATCTTGGTCAGATTTGACTTATCTTATTTAATCATTTTGAAAAATAAATTTGGTTCAGATTGAGACATGATGTTTGTTTAAGGTAAGGAAAGGGTATGAGAAGTTTGAACTGTAAGTATGATCTAGTTCATGGGCTTCACGTTGCTCCACCTCTCACCGCTGTTTGTGGAATTAAAATCTGATCATCCCAGAGAAAGATTCATGTGATCGATCACAACCTCCATGACTCTTCATATCATAACCTCCACCATTCATCACCTTCCCTCATACTTTCTCTCAACTTGTCTCCGACCATTTTCGTGTATGAACTAGGATGTCTGCTTCTTACCTCCATATCATGAAATTCCAAGACTTGCTAGCCGAACAACCTCACCACCAAAACAACATACACCAACTACAACAAGAGGTAACACCTGTGGTTTGTGATCCCTTGTTGGGTTGTATCTGTTTTCTTAATCGTAATTAAATTTGGGTTGTAGACCTGGTTCACCCTTTAAATGAGTTTGTTTCTTTGATTTGAGGTGCCTCCGACATGCTCGTGTCTGTTTTTATGGGTTTGTCTTATAATCCTGTTTTCAGTTTGAAAACTTGGTTCATAAATAGTATTTGCTGATAGAAAAACCTTACATGTTACAAACTAGCAAAGGAAAGGTTAAAGAACAAAAAGTTGTATCATTCATTCTAGTTTAGTTTCAATGTATCATAATCAGTTCTTGTCATGTTCCATGTGGTGAAATATTATAAAGATGGTGCATATTTTGATTATACAGGTTGAGAGATTGCAAGAAGAGCTAGATGGAGAACTAGCACTCAACACAGTTCTCAACTCAGCCCTCCATGGATCTCCGGTCCTTTCCCATCCATCTCTCTCTCCATTACTTCCACCACAGGTACGAGGAACACAAATGTTACAAAAACGAGTTAGTATCATAACTGTTAGAACAGTATTACAATTGAGTCTTCAACTATCAACTTGAGTTGAAAATCAGGGTTTTAGACCTAGTTCTCTGTCGTGTTCTTAATGGTTGTAAAATTTGGGTATTTAGACATTTTTCCTTATATACACACTTGGTTGTGTCTGTCATGAGGCTGAGCTGACATGTCAGCGTTCGCTTGTCATTTGGTTTCTGTGTTGCCTCGATTTGTTGAGGTGTTCATCGAGGATCCTATTAGAGTGAATTGCTCTTTCATTATACTTCCCCCTGCTCTTTATTTCAAAGAACAGGTTTTATATACTGCTTTGCTGATAAAAAAAAAACTATCAGCTTGGGTTTTTAATAGTATTAATGTCGTAACCTCAATCCTTGATGGTTGCAGGTTCAGGCACTACTTGCAGAGCTGGCAATGGTGGAGGAAGAGATTGTTTGGCTGGAGAGAAAGATTAAGGATCTGAAACTAGGATTGCACCGAGAAAGGAAACTGACTGAGGAGTTGCAATTGCTTCCTCTTGTACAACACAGCGGACACAGGCAGCGCCGCCTGCAAAGACAGAACCATCACATGCCAGGGAATGCGCTGGTCGTCGAACACAGATCGAGATCTCAAAGTTTCAAAGAGTTCAGGAAAGCTAAGGTGGCAAGACAAAGACAAGCTTCTATGGGTTCCATGTCAGATATCCTAACCATTCCTTCAACTAGCTCCAACGGTAAACCAATCCTATAACACATTATCACCTTCATATCTTTGAGATACATTAATCAATGATCTGTTTTGATTTGTTCATTATTTTGAGATTTTATGTTGGATTTATTTTCTCTCAATTTACATGTAATGAGGAGTGTTAGAGTCTGATCGCATTGTCACTTGATAAAAGTTATACATTTTCATGTGAAGATCTTAGATATTTTAAATATGGAGTGAATCAGGTTGAACCGTTTCACATATTGAAGTTTTGTCTAGGAGTTTGAGGGTGCATTTTCGATATAATTGTCTCGTCGATCGATAGAACTGGATTTAATTTTCATCCAACCTATTATTTTATGTCACGTTTGTTACGAAAAATATAGTTTCTTTAACATATATTGGACCTAATTTGAAACTGGGGGTAACCATGGGTCCTAACCCTCTTTGAGGTTTGTTTTGATGATCCTAACTGGGTTTGACCTTTCCTTGCACTTCCCAACTGTGACCTTTTCATTTTTTGCGCAAACTAACATTTTCCATCTATTTTGACGATTCCGTTAAAAAAGTGTTACTGTGCACGTGACCAACACGTGTCAAAAACCTAACGGAATCCGTTAAAATAGACGGAAATTGTTAGTTTTTGCAAAAAAAAGTAAAGCATAGTTGGGAAGTGCAAGGAAAGGTTAAGCCCAGTTAGGATCGCTATAACGAACCTCAAGGGGGGCTAGGACCCATGATTTCCCCTTGAAACTGTTGTTAGACGGGTTAGTCCGTAAACAAAAATAAACTGATAAACGCAAACAAATATTATTAATGAAAATACTAAGACTATACGGACTTGGTGTGCAAAAATAATCACAAAACAGTCGCCTCTCCCCCTTTCGTAGAAAAAAACCCTAGCAGCCCCTCTCCCCTTTCTTTGATCTCTTTTCCCCGTTGGTGACGGCCGAGGCTCTGCCTCGGTTGTTATCGGCTGAGGCCAACCTTTACGCTTTCTCCATTCTCTCGGGAGTTCTATTTAGTTGCTCATGGCCACTCGGTTGTTCGTCACATGTCCCTTTTCTCCTCCTCCAGTCTTTTCGCTGCGCCGTATTTTACGCTTTAGGCTAGAGAGTCCGTTAAAGTAGCCTCAGATTTATACTCTGAGTGTGGAAGAGGTGATGTGGAAGGGACATTGTGGAAGGAGAGTCGAAGTGTTATGTGTGGGTCTTAGATTCTCTGGCGTTGTTTCTTCGGATACCGGTGATCAAAGTCAAATGGAGGAATATCGAGATGGTCAACGTGGTTGAATCCCAAGAGACATGGTCACATTTCTAGTTTTTTTTCTATGTTCTTTTTTGTTAGGTTTTGGTTGGTTGTGGTCTTTTCGGGTCAAATAACTGCACTTTGTTGCAGATTAAAGTCTATCGGTTGCACGTTTGTGTGGACCGGTTGTACTTTGGTGTGCCCGTTATGTGGCACTTATGGTGTGCACTTTGTGGCTCTTTTGGCGTGCACGATATAGTTGCACGTTCTTGATGCATTTTGTTGCATTGTAGGTTTTGATTAGGGTTCCGTAATATTATGGTCTAGCTTGTCTAGAGTCTGTAATATTTACCACCGTGTTTGTGTGATCAACAGTTGTAAGTTGTGAATGATCGTTTGTGTGTCTTCACCGAGTGATTTATAAAATCCAGTAATACTCTTTTCCTAAAAAAAGACTATACAGAGTAAGATGAAGAACAAAATCATAATAAGCATTATGAATACAACATAATAACCTCACATTATGATTGGAAGCCTTAACACAAAACTAATCTTTCCATAGTTCTCGGATGAATCAATTCGGTAGAAAATTAAGCATCCCGTTCTCACTGTTGTCCAATAACTATGACTGCTATGATTTGATGGCTGATTGCAGAATTATGCAATGAGAGACCGCGAAGGTTAAGACATCCAGACTCATACAGTAGTAGAAGCCGGAAGCATGCAGACGAAGAAATAGATAGCATCGAGAACCCGAACGAGCTCTCGGAGGAACTGATAAAGTGCCTAGTCGATATATTTCTTGAACTCAACCGAGGTAGCGGAGAAGAAGAAGAAGAAGCCGCCATAGTCCCAAAGCTCACTCTTTCATGTATGAACTCAAACTCAAGATCAAAGAAACCAATAAGCTTCAAAGGACCGACGTATCACTCATACGACAAGAACCCATCAGCAAGTCTCGATCCTTACAACATATTGGCAGACTCGGATTGCTCCAATCCTGCTCGAGACGTCGGCCCATACAAGAACTTGATCCAAATCACACAACACTCGCTAGACGTCACCCGCTTCTCAGTGTGCCTCCAACCCATGGGAAGATTAAGGTTTGTCTTATAATTGAAAACGTTTTTAGTTGAGTTGATCTTTTGATATGATATCAGAGAGCCTGTTCTTCACGAACACGACACAAGTTCAAATCTCACTCTTTATGAAAACACTAGTCTTTTGTTTTCTTTTTCTTATTTTCTCTTGACAGGCGGTCTTGTATATCTCCTTCTAAATATTTCACATCTACATGTTCTTGTTTAGGGTTCTGATAGACAAACTGTGTGACGTGGATTTGACGTTCTTGAGCTATAAGCAGAAGTTAGCTTTCTGGATAAACATCTACAATGCCTGCATTATGCATGTACTGTAAGACCATACTGAGTCATATAAAGTGTAACGATATCAGATACAAAAAAAAAGCTGATGTATGAAATCGAATTTCAGGCATTTCTCGAGCATGGTATGCCTTCCACGCAGGAGAAACTGCTTGCCCTGATGAACAAGGTACATTGATCTATACTAATTACTAATTAGTATTGTAACTAGGTATAAATCAAGGCTTGATTGTGTTCAGGCCGCACTAAACGTGGGGGGGATAGTACTTAACGCGCTAGCAATAGAGCATTTCATCCTTCGCCATCCATGTGAATCGAAAACGAGCCTTGCTGATGAGAAGGAAATGCTACTTAGGCATGCCTATGGCCTTGGATATCCCGAAACCAACGTTACGTTTGCTCTTTGTCGAGGCAGTTGGTCCTCACCCGCCGTAAGTAACCAAGTTATTGTACTGGAGGTCAATTAAAAACTTAAGTTGATAATTGAAGATTGAATTGAGTTTTATATTATGACATGCGTCCTGGTCCTGAAGAACTTGACTCTGATAATATATAAGATGATAAACTCTCGAAAAGTTAATTATAGTTTTATATTCTAAGACATTGAGTCCAACCTTATGGGTTCCAACATCGGTTTGATGTAACGGAAGATGTGATTTTCAGGTTAGGGTTTACACGGCGGACAACGTGGCGAGCGAGCTAGGGAGAGCAAGAGTGGAGTACTTGGAAGCTGCGATTGGGGTGACGAGCAAGGGAAAGATCGTTGTGCCTAAGCTTCTGCAATGGCATATGCTGGATTTTGCAGATGATATTGATTCTTTGCTTGAATGGATTTACAGTCAGTTACCTCGGACCGGGACGCTCAAGAGGTCGATGATGGAGTGTATCAATGGCTCTGGTAAATCTCCTTTGTCTAGAATGGTGGAGATTCAACCTTATCACTTTGAGTTTCGTTATCTACTTCCCCGGTAGGGGAGAGAAGAAAAGTCTTTTCTTTATTTAAAGTGTTCAGTGCTTTCTTAAAATATGCATAAGAGCATATGAAGTGTAGGTGATTCGGTTTGATTGGACGAAATAAAGACTAAATGGAGACGATTTGGTGTTCTAGGATCGATTTAAGGGGCAATTATGTAGACGTGGGTCGATAAATCTATCTACCCAGATAGATTCTACAAGCACGGGAAATTCGGTACAAACAGAAAGGGTAATGTGGCTTTAAGACAACTCGAAGTAGCGTCATTATGTTGGATTGTTTGAGAACCCTCTTCATTTAATTCTAATGCAATTTTTTTTGCGTGTAATGTACTTTCATCATTTCGATCAATACATTAGTTTTGGAGATTGTTCTTCCGTCATTTCTAACCATTTTGAGGAATAGACTTAATTAGTACTATCACCACAACAACGCTCAGGCTATTAGTCCCAGAACATATGAAAAGAAGAGAAAGGGAGAAATATAGTTTCTATCATTATACTTCACCATAATTTCATGTCCTAACCGTGCTTTACCTTTCGTTTCAATTCATAACCGTGACTTTTCGAAAATTTGTAGATTGTAACATAAAGGTGAGGAAAACTGTCTGACTTCACAGATACGTTTGTTTGAGTACCCCAACCTCTAAAATACACTTTAAAATGCATAATTTTTTGATAGTTTATGAATATAAAGGTCAACCATAATTAAGACGTGCAAATAAGATAAATGTGAGGGCTAGGAAATGACGTTAAACCTCACCATAATGTGATCACGGCTTTCTTGTCATAATAATAATGTTGCTATCATGGCTCTTATTACTCGTTTAACTATTGAGTTTCAGTTGCTGGATCTTCTTTGCACTACTTTCTAGGTATTCATGTACTTCATTCTCATGGTGGACTCATCTTGTCCTAATGTCAGTATTTTCGAGATGTACTTCGCCTGGCTAGGATGTCCAATTGTAAGTCGTGGACCACACCTCTAGACCATACTCGGCTCTTTTTCAAGACCGTTGGTGATACTCTTTATCTCGATGACTGTAAGCTTTTTCGACGTTTCTATAGTAGTTTTTAGTGTCAGATCTTAGCTTTGTTGCGAACAAGCTCTACAAATTCATGCATTCTCCCTCCTCAAAGCATTTTCGCACCCTCAAGCGAGTGCTCCGTTATTTACAGGATACGATTTCTGTAGGATTATATTTTGCTAAAGACCTACTTTCATCTGTCACAACGTTTAGTGATGTCTGCTAGATAATCATCATCACTTATCATACTTATCTTTATTGTGCTATGCTTATCAGATACCTAATCATACTAGAACACAATCATAGAATAGTAGTTGTATAGGAACTTTTTTACTTTGTATTGATCTGTATCGTGTACTTATAACCAACACAAGTGTAATACAATGATCATTCAACACCATCAAGCTTTTATGGTATCAGAGCCACCCTTTTGTTCTGAATCTATTCTTTGCTGCACCTTTGTCACTGTCGTGCCCCACCTCTTGTTCCCAATTCTGTCTCTGCCATTTCTCTAAATAACCACTCATCCTCACCTACTCAACTACCCCACTATTTCACCTAATCTGCTCCATCACCTCATCACCATATCACCTCATCTCAACAAATCACCATGGCCACAGAAAAAGACTCAAGCATCACTTCATCTAGTCAACCACCCGTGACTTCACCTCCCACCCCATTGCATCCAGCTTATACAGTGTCCAATCCCTGCCACACGGTTCAGATTCGGCTCGAGACTAAAGACCCTCGCTACAAACAATGGAGGGAGATGTTTAAAATTCTATGTACCAGTCATCAAGTCATTGATCATATTTCCGAACCACCACCAGAAGAGACTTCTTCTCAATGGATCCGCCTTGATGCCTTGGTCGTTTCATGGTTGTATGCAACCATCCATCCAGATCTACTCTCGGATATATTTCAAACAGACGCTACTGCTCTTGACTTATGGAAATCCGTTGAGAGTATTTTTCGGGACAATAAGATGTCTCGTGCCATGCAACTCCATCAACAATTGCGCTTCTTTCGCAAAGGTTCGCTCTCCATATTAGAATATTGTCAGAAATTGAAGCTCATCTCGGATTCTCTTGTGGACATTGATCAACTAATCACTGACCAGGAGCTCGTTCTTCAAACGCTACATGGATTGCGTGAATCCTACAATACAACGATTGAGGTAATCCAACATCAGCAACCTGTTCCTTCCTTTAATGTCGTTCGTTCAATGTTATTGCTTGCCGAAAATAGACATAATCAACCAGCTGATCCATCCATCGTTCTCCATTCCAATACTTTCTCTCCATCCCAAAACCGATACCCAAATGGCAGGGGCAGATCTAGGGGACGGGGACGCGGCTACGGTCGTGGCTCTGGTCGTAGCAATTTTTCTAACAATTCTGCAGGTATCCTTGGAGCAACTCCGGTACAACATCATCATCACAAACAATCTTCTGCACAACACTACAATCAGAATTATGGAGCATCATCAGCACGTCCACAGTACCACGCCTATTTTTCTTCTCCACCTGGCGTGTATTCAGGCTTCCCTCTACAGCAACATCTCTCACAGCAGCAACAGATTATGGGCTGGCCCACAGCCCAACTACCACCTGTCCCACCTCAGCCCATTCATCTACTCGGCTCAGTTCAGCAGCACAATTCCCACACTGCATTCTCTCCATTTCAGCAACCGGTTTTGGGCCCATTCTCACAAGCCATCACAGGCCCACCTCCACAGCAGCTTCTCTCTGGTCCAGCAGCATCTCTCACGGCCCAACAGATCCCACAGCTCACGCATGGCACGCACGGCTCCGTCAATTCCCACAGCAACTCGGCACCTCCGGCTCAGGCAACAGATATCAATCAATTGTTTTCCACCATGTCACTTCGCCAACCTCAAGACGGATGGTACATGGATACGGGAGCCACTTCCCACACGGCCTCTCAGTACGGTACTTTTTCTCACGTATCTCCTTGTTTAAATTCTAGTTCAATAATAGTTGGCAATGGTGATACTGTACCTGTTTATTTTACTGGACATTCTTTCATTCCTTCGTCCTCTAAAAATTTTCAATTACGTGACATTCTTATTAGTCCTCATATTATTAAAAATCTAGTCTCTGTTCGTCAATTCACTCGCGATAATACTTGTTCTGTTGAGTTTGACCCGTATGGATTTTCTGTGAAGGATCTACTGAGCGGGACTCCCATTCTCCGCTGTAATAGCACCGAGGATCTTTATCTAGTTACCACATCCGCTCCTCCATCGTCGTCCTCGCCACCTGTTTCCTTGCTTCTCTCCACTGCTGCTGCACCCACCACCTGGCATCGTCGTCTCGGTCACCCTGGCACTCCAGTTTTTAAATTTCTATGTTCTAGGCGTTTTATTTCTTGTAATCAGAATTCATTGGATAATATTTGTCATGCATGTCAACTAGGTAAACACACACGTCTTCCTTTTTCTCCTTCCCTTTCTCGCACTACACAACTATTTGAGATTATTCACTCTGATCTTTGGACTTCGCCAATCGTTAGTCCAAGCGGTTTCAAGTATTACTTATTATTTTTAGATGATTTTTCTCATTTCTTGTGGGTATTTCCTTTACGAGCCAAGTCTGAAGTCTTTAATTTATTTGTCCAATTTCAAACATTTGTTCGCACTCAATTTAATCTCCCTATTAAGGCTTTTCAATGTGATAACGGTCGCGAATTTGACAACACTCCTTTTCTCAAATTATTTCACTCTCACGGTATAAAGTTTCGTTTCTCATGCCCTCACACATCTCAACAAAATGGCAAGGCGGAACGTATGATTCGTACAACCAATAATATGGTCCGTTCTCTTCTCTTCCAGGCCCAGCTTCCGCCCTCGTTTTGGGTTGAAGGCCTCCATATGGCCACCCATATTCTCAACCTTCTTCCTACCAAGACTCTTTCCTTTCAGACTCCTTTTGAACTGTTGTATCAAACCTCTCCCACCTACGATCACCTTCGTGTTTTCGGTTGTTTATGCTACCCTAATCTTTCTTCTACCGCTCCTCATAAACTTGCACCTCGTTCTGTTGCTTGTATTTTTCTCGGATATCCTCCTCATCATCGTGGTTTTCGCTGCCTCAACCTCTCCACAGGACGTGTCATTATTTCCCGTCATGTTACCTTCGATGAGACGATCTTTCCTTACTCTTCCTATCCCTCGCCTGATCCATCCGCCTCGCTTGATTTTCTTACTCGTTCTTCGGATGATCTATCTCCTCTTATTCACTCTTATTCTTCTACGTCGCCACCTGATCCTCTAACCTCTTTTCCTCGTTCTCTAGTCTCTCTACCTGATCCTCCAATCTCCCCTCCTCCTTCTTCGAGCTCCCCACCTACCTCCTCACCCACACCCTCTTCCTCCCCTTGTGTGGTCAGTTCAACCTCTACCCCCAACCCTACTCCACCTCCTGCTCCACTACCATTGCCCACTCCTCCAGTTCGCCCATCTCATCCCATGAGTACTCGCAGTCAGACTGGCACCTTGCGCCCTCGACGTATTTTTGACCTTCATGTTTCCTCATCTAATATCTCCCCTATCCCTGTCTCATCATCTCAGGCTCTCTCCGACCCCAATTGGAAACAAGCGATGGAAGCTGAACTTTCTGCCCTTCATGCTAATAACACTTGGGAGTTGGTTCCTTGCCCTCCAAATGTTAATCTTGTCGGTTCCAGATGGATATTTCGGCATAAGTTCCGTTCTGATGGGTCCCTTGAGCGTTACAAAGCTCGCTTAGTAACTCAAGGGTACACACAACAAACTGGTATTGACTATGATGATACATTTAGTCCGGTGGTCAAACCGGCCACCATTCGCACCATCCTTAGCCTTGCTTTATCTTCCTCTTAGCCGATCCACCAGCTAGATGTCAAGAACGCCTTCCTTCATGCCGACCTTCATGAGGTCGTTTACATGAAACAACCTCCTAGCTTTCATGATCCTTCCCTTATTAATCATGTCTGTCGTCTTAAGAAAGCTCTCTATGGTCTCAAACAAGCCCCTCGAGCTTGATATCAACGCTTCGCCTCCTATCTTCTTTCCATAGGCTTCATTAGTAGTCGGGCTGACACCTCTCTCTTTATCTATCGACGCGACTCTCACATTGCTTATCTTCTTCTATATGTTGATGATATTATTCTTACTGCTTCCAGTCTACCTCTCCTATCATCCATTACCGCTCGAATCAGTTCCGAATTTGCCATGACCAATCTTGGTCCACTGCACTATTTTCTCGGTATTTCTGTCACTCGTACTTCTTCTGGTCTCATCCTCTCCCAAGAGAAATTCGCTCGGGAAATTCTGGCTCGAGCAAATATGTCATCTTGTAATCCGTGTCGTACTCCGGTTGACACCAAGTCCAAACTCTCCTCCTCTTCTGGTCGTCTTGTTTCTGATCCCACTCTTTATCGTAGTCTTGCGGGTGCCCTTCAATATCTCACTTTCACTCGTCCTGATATATCTTATGCTGTTCAACAAATTTGTCTTGTTATGCATGATCCCCGTGAGCCCCATTTTCAGGCCCTCAAACGTATACTTCGTTACATCCAAGGTTCCCTAACCTATGGTCTTCATCTTCATCCCTCCCCCACCATGTCTCTCACTACTTACTCGGTTGCCGATTGGGCCGGTTGTCCAGACACTCGACGCTCTACATCTGGATACTGTGTTTATCTAGGTCCCAATCATATATCTTGGTCGTCCAAGCGACAACATGTCGTGTCTCGTTCGAGTGCTGAGGCTGAGTATCGTGGTGTTGCTAATGCTGTCGCTGAATCCTATTGGCTCCGTAATCTTTTACTCGAGTTACATTGTCCTCTTTCCACTGCTACCATTGTTTTCTGTGATAACATCAGTTCTGTCTATATGTCCGGTAACCCGGTCCAGCATCACCGTTCTAAACATATTGAGCTAGATTTACATTTTGTACGTGAGAAAGTTGCTGCAGGTTAGGTTCATGTTCTTCATGTACCGTCTTCGTACCAGTTTGCGGACATCTTCACCAAAGGACTTCCTTCAGCGCTTTTTGAGGATTTTCGTTCCAGTCTCAGCATCTTGCCACACCGAGCTTCGAATGCGGGGGCGTGTTAGATAATCATCATCACTTATCATACTTATCTCTATTGTGCTATGCTTATCAGATACCTAATCATACTAGAACACAATCATATAATAGTAGTTGTATAGGAACTCTTTTACTTTGTATTGATCTGTATCGTGTACTTATAACCAACACAAGTGTAATACAATGATCATTCAATGCCATCAAGCTTTTAATGTCGACTGGGATGGTTCCCCTGATGATCGTTGTTCCATAGGGGGACATCTGATTTATCTTGGTAACAATTTGGTGGCATGTAACTCTGAAAAGAAAATGACTATGGCTCGCTCCTTTACTGAGTCCGAAGCTTGGGCTGTGGCTGACGTTTGTGTTGAGTTAAAATGGCTCAAGGATTCACTTCTTGAATTTGATGATCACCTGGCTCTTCCTCCTCATATATGGTGTGGAAACGTTGACACCGTTTTCTTATCTACCAATCCTGCCTTTCATGCCAGAACATGCCACATCGAAGTTGATTTTGATTTTGTTCGCTAGTTGGTTATGGAGAAGCATATAAGTACCCCCTATATCTATTCGGCTAACCAAATTGCCGATGTGTTAACTAACCCTCTTCCCAAGCTATTGTTCGACAAATTTTTAGACAAACTTCGCCTCTTGTCTCCTCCACCGGCTTCAGTTTGTGGGGGCATATTATCACATTAATTATCTCTACGGCTAAGAGTCATCTCTATAGAGCTAAGAAGCCTTTTTCTCTATCATATATCATATGTAACTAATGTAGCCTGTCATAATTAGGACTCTTCACTTGCTTCCTATATATAAATATATGATGTACATGTAACTCATTCACAAATCATTCAATATTTACATATTTTGCATATCTTGACTCTCGAACATAGTCGCAAAGTCAATAAAATATCTCGGATTTTGTACTTTACTTCCATAGATTGCTACTTTGGTCTCAGATGTTGAACCAACTTCTAAAGTTATAATTTGATCTTGACCCAAACTTATACTAGAAGCATGAGTAGATGAAAGTGCTAGAGAGGACTTACCAGGTTGTTGGACCTTGATTCTAACAATCGATTCCTTATGCTTAGAATCCCTATTCTTGTAGCCAAAGGAAAAAATTGCTCGTTAGGTTGAGCCTAAAACGTGGCTCTGATACCCTAAATGAAGTGATGGCGAGATAATAGAAACTAGGGTTCCTTTCTGAGAGAGAGAGAGAGAGAGAGAGAGAGAGATTTTGTGAATAGAGGTCTTGCTTGCCTCCTTATTCCATTAAGTCTCTCTTTTGGAGAGAAGAAGACAAGAATTACAATAGATATGAGCTTGGGATAACCATTAACAAACCCATTAAGGTGTATAAAAGCACATAGCCCATTAAAATATTAACTTCAACTAGCTCAACAGCCCCACAACATAAAAGGACTCATAACACATTACATTTGAAACTTCTATAACATCATTCAACAATTTTTTTTGTGGCATCACGAATTATCTCCACCACTCCTAGAGAAGTTCCATGTGTGTGTTCTGAGGATGTAACTCTTCTTCGGACATGGTAGATGTGCAATACTCGGAGTTGGACGTGAGCTCCGGTGGACATGTAAGGATCGTTGGATTAACCAACGACTATTTATCGATGAGTTTGCCACATGTCGCCATTTGATTGACTAACATCGATTCTAGTGTCCACGTGGTTCAATTTTGGTACTAGAATTGAATTTAACTATACTAGTACCAACTCACGACACCGATTCACAGTTCTTCCCCCTCTCCATCATCCGTGACTATGACTTACAAAATGAAAAAATAGGCATCGCTGTTTCCACACATGTATATGGTCTAAAAGCATCCATAGTCGGTGGTGGAATGTCGACGTTTTATATATGCCAGGGTAATCATCGCGGTGGAGGCAAAAAAATTGGCATTTTTGTGCGACAATTAGATAATTATGATCGTAAAATTTTCGTACTTAATTTAACTATTTTTTCCTTGTTTGTGTTTCGATATTTTCCAGTTCTTTATAATATATCCAATATTGATCTCATTTTTTAGGCCTCTGTAAAGATATCAGAATTTTAAAAAAATAATTCAGATTTGAAGGTTGGAGTAAGCAACTTTGAGGAGCCATATGTCCCAACTCCGGCGATCATCCGACAACTTCTACCTACCGACTTGAAGCTCTTACTCCCCCCTAGCTAGATCATCCATCGGAAAATAGTTTTGTGGCTTAAAAAGGAGAGATTCAAGGCTTCAAAGAGGGATAAAAATCAATTTACGGCTGAAGCCATTTTTGTAGTTTGGAAGCTATTTTTAGCTTATTTTGGAAGGTTTGAGTCAGGAATCTTCATTCCTAGCAAGATTTTAGCTTCTAATAATCCTCCACTTAGTTCATCCAACCTTTATTTTCATGTAATTTAGCTCCATGGTCATGGAGTAATGTCCATTGGCCATGAGTGTCAATTATGTATAGGTTCAATGATTAATTAATACTTGGACTGTTGAAATGTGTTGTTGGCGATGTTTAATTTGGTTTTAATCCATTATTTGTGATGATGAGCATATTAGGGTTTGTGGGCGAAATCCCCAAATTTCTAAATTAAATGCTATGTTGGAATTGATATGTTAAATTGTGTTGATTTATATGCATAATGTGATTATAAACTTTGGTGATGTTTGATTTGTTGGGTATTATCGAGTTTTTCATGAAATTGGGTTAATTACTCACTTGGATTGTTAGAACTCCGATTATGTTTTGACATTTTGACTTAAATTAATTACCAATGGTTTATTTGATCGTTACTTCACCTATTGTTTCGAGTTAAACATCGTGCCTCTTAGTTTCCAATTCGCGCATTTATTTAGCTTCTTGACTCGGTAAGATTACCATTTAATGATAGAATGCTATATAGGTCGATTGAGATTTAAATATGCTAATTTCCTATGGTTGAATTGTAATCATTCACTTTTTATCCTGTTATTGGTGGTGTTCATTTAAGTTCGGGCATGGTCTTGCACCCTCTCCCCGAGACTTGACTTGTGATTTAGGATATGAGATCACGAGCATATGAATTTATATTCTTTAACCATGTGATACTTCATGTCACGCTCCAATTTCAGTAAACCGAACTCGGGACGCGAACATTTAAAATCATAAAACATTTGAAACCTGTTTTGAATAAACACTTTGAAATTACCAATTAGTTAATCAAAATAATATTTACAACTCAAAAACGTCCCAACAAATGGACAAGGTACATGGTATCCGTCACTAGACTCAAAAGATAAAACCCGGACCCCGCTCCTAGCTCCTCTAGCTTCGAGAGCTCACCTAGTTCGTCCTATGATCAGTACCTGTAGGAAAAACAGCTAGGGGTGAGCGTTCGCTCACCACCACGGATAACAGACTGACTACGACATACTTAGCAGACAATTCCGGTAACACCAAAACCAAACTCAACACCGGGACTACAATCCCCAAACTCAAGTACTCAACTGACACACAACCCGTTACCTTCCTCAACAGACTCAACACTCGGACTCGTAATGTAAACCCGACACAACTATCGACGACCTCCTCCAAAGACACGACAGAATACTACGCAACACCAAACAAGATCACAAAGGATCGCACACCAAACAAGATCACAAAGGATCGCATTCCTGTCAGCTGCTCAGTGCCGGTTGCTAACCGGCTGGGCTAGAGCCTGCCCCACGCGCTTTACCTATCACTGTCAGGCTCCAGGCGGTCGACCTGTTGGCGATAAACCGAGCTACTTTTCCGATAGCTAGTCGGAAAGGGAGCTGCCCTCTCATCGCCTAAAAACGCTCACAACCTGCCGAGACTCGAACACGGATCAGGCTAGCCAAAGAACGCTCGCAACTTACCGAGACTCGAACTCGTAAGCCAGCCAAATCCCACACCACTTCCCGACACGAAGTCGGGTCACTAACCTCGGGCACCCACAATCACAATCACAAGCAAGGTTCAACAAACAGCAACAAGACCAGTTCAACACTCCACAGGCACTCATGGCCACTCAAGACTCCAACGGTAAAAACACGGGTTCAACAACCCCACGGGCCCTCATGGCCTCCCAAAACACACCAACAGTAACTCATGGGCTCAACAACCCCACGGGCACTCACGGCCTCCCAAGACATCCCAACAGTAAAACACGGGCTCTCATGGCCACCCAAGACACAACGGTAAAGTACGGGCTCTCATGGCCACCCAAGACACCAACAATAAAACACGGGCTCTCATGGCCACCCAAGACACAACAGTAAAGTACGACTCTCATGGCCACCCATGACACCAACAATATAACACGGGCTCTCATGGCCACCCAAGACATAAACTAAACAATCAACCTCCGGGCATGGTCATATGCCTCCAGTATTTCTAATATCGCTAAGTTCTCTGCTCCTACGACACTACTAAGTATCAAATGCATTTCTAAGGTTCGCTACGTTCCCGTATCATGCCTTTCTAATATTCGATAACCTACTTAACCCACGACACCCCGGTGTCACATGCAATTCTACTGTTAACTTTCCCTAGTCAGGGCCGAGATCCGGCTACTTTTCCCTACCTCGTATATGTTCTCCAAAAGCTAACCAACAAGCTCTGGCGTGATCTCAGTCACTCGCCTAGCTTTCCTTTGCCTCGGTCCGCGGCACGATCTAAAAGAACACAAATTCAAGGCACTTATAAACTCGCAGGAATAAACTGAAACTCAATAAACTTAACGCCCAAACGTAAACCCGACAATGTCGATCACTCCCAAACTTCCCGATTACTCGACATTGTCGATAAAGCACTCGGAAAAGCCCGATTCGCCCGACATGGTGAATCTGCCCGGGTTTTGGAAACGCCCTTCCGGGGCTCTGAAAATTCCCGTTTTCGTTTCTACGGTCTTAGAATAATTCAAGGGTTCCTAGGCACTCGACGGAATCAAATTCCGACTTCCGAGTCAATTAATTAAAGTCTAAAGTTTCTAAACCCGATAATTACAACTTTCGCATTTTAAATCCAAATTTCGATTCGGTTGTGGATAAATGGTCCGGGGAACGTTCTAAACCACCTGAACACAAAACCCGATCACCCGAGCACGTGGGCCCCACCCGGCCCACCTTGGCCTTGGGTGGCTAGGGTTCCAAGGGGGCCGGCCCACCATGGTGGTGGCTGGCCCTAGCTCCGGCCAGCCACCCCACATGGTGGGCGGCCACCCCCCCTATGGTGGCCGGAGCTCCTCCCGAGCTCCCGGTCGCCGGAAAACATCCCCCTTTACCCCAAAACGTCTCCAAAACGCCTCCAATGATCCCCCAACCTCAATACAACCCTAAACTAATAGTTTCAAACCAAAACCTAATTTTAGAAAATGACAAATCGAAGATCGGTTTGGTGATTACCATAGAGGAAGACGAGGGGAGTTCGATTTCTCCTAGCCTTGAGACGATCCAAGGGTTGGATATTCCCAAAACCCTAGCTCCTTCTCCTTCTCTCTATAACTCTCTTCTCCTTTTTCTATTTTTTTCTCTTTTTTTGTTAAGTGGCCGAACCCCCCCCCCCCCCCCCTCCCCCCCTTATTCTGTTCTTTAATTTCCCCCCCAAAGCTAACACCACCACTTGCTTGACAAGTGGCAAGGTGGGTCCCACACCTTTTGGGAAAATATATTTTCCAATCAGATTCGCGAAATTCGGACGTTTCGGGCCCCGAAGGGGCACTTTTCCCAAGAAATTACGAAACTTCACGGGCTACTAGGAAACGGTTCAACTAAGACCGCTGCGACGACGGCTAAGCTTTTTGGATCCGACACGGTCCTCGAATGGACCAAAACGTCGCTCGGTTGACTTTTCCAGCGAAAAGTCAACATTTCCCAAATTGATCAAAAAGTTGCCCTGAGTCCCCCGGAACTCACTTTGGTTGATAACGGGGTCAACTTATGTCCGGTATGACCCTCTGGGTCAGTTTTAGGTTCAATTAAGTGTCTGTCTTAAATTTTTTAAATTTTCCTGTTTTTCGCAGGTTTGACTGACGTTGACCGGGAGTGGTTATTACACTTCACTACATATTTTCATTTTCCTTGTATTGATTGATCCTGTACATGATTACATCCATGGCTTGCCTTATCTAATTTGTTCATTGTTACTTGCTCAAGCTAGGTTTCCATTTAATTTCATTTACTTTATTTACTAGCTTTCTTTTTAAATTTCATGCACATCTACTACCATTTTCATGCTACATACTTGCACATATTTGTAGATATTAGATAGTGACAATCTTGTGTTTGAATACAATCATTGGTCGATTGCTCCCTAGTGTCCGACCAACACATTATCGAATTATCTATATTTCTTGAACGATCGTGTACGAAAGCACGTTAAATAGGGTATGCAAAAACTCCGTCTTCAGGCAGCAATGAGATAAATAACACTACATGGAACCTTAAACACCAACGACTCTATTTGGGTTGACCCTCGAAAAAATATTTTTTTTGTCGAAATAATTAAACTTAGAGAAAAATTAAATGTTAATTGTTCCTAAATTACTATAAATTGAGTTGTTCTTGTACACAAAAAATACACATGTGATTCTACTCTTCTATCCTCGCATTGTTGTCCTAATTTCTTATTATTCGGTTGAATGACGAACTATTCTGAAGAATTTTTTTTGGTATTTACCGTTATGGGATGCCGCACGAGTTAGTAATGTAACGTTGAATCGAAAGTAGCATCATGAATCCATCCCAAGAGGTTCAAAGGTTGTTTGGCGAGTCATGAACCCACCACCTACAACGCCACTACGTTAGAAGAAACGGCACTTCAAGAAAGACAGTGTGGCTGGGCATGAATGTGTAATGCTGATTAGTTCTGTAACAACCCAGTTTACATCTAACTTCAATTTCGTCGTCGTTTTCGAGTACCTTATGATATGTTCACACATTGTGTATGTATTGGAAGAACACGATACTTAGGCATGGATGGCTTAGGATATGTATCATTCTTTCCATATTAAAAATGTACTGTAACCATTAGGCAATTGTTTTAAGGAACAACAACTGATGACAGTACCTCTGAATGAGAGAGACCATGACTCTTGAGTGCACAATTTTTTTTTGCAGGGCAATAATTCAGGTTTTCAAGCAGGTCTATTAAGGAAAACCTACATAGGATGATATGATTAAAATATTAGCGGTGAATGAGGCACGTGGATTCCATGGAATGTTGGGTAGTCTTGACTGCATGGATTGGCAGTGGAAGAATTTCCCGACGATATTGAAAGGCGTTCATTCAATGGTGGATCACGGTAATGTCTCGATAGTGATGCTCAAGGTCATTGCCACTCAAAACTGGTGTATTTAGCATGCATTTTTGGCACGACGGGGTCGAACAACAACATAAATGTGCTTAATCAATCAAGTTTTTTCTTGGACGTCGTCAATGGTTGACAACCACCTGCTGCTTACACGGTAAATGGAGACCAGTACAATCTTCCTTATTATTTGGCTGATGGTATTTACCATTCGTGACCAGTTTTTGTGAAAACAATCCCGTAGTCTCAACTCCTAAAACACAGATAACTTGCTAAATTCTAAGAATCTTGCAGGAAGGATGTGGAACGAGCATTTGGATTCCTCCAAGCACAGTTTCACACATCACTCATTCGAGTCGAATGTGGAAGCCCTCGTCACTTGGTTGATCATGAATGCACATGTTATCATGCACAATACGATTGTTGAAGTAGATCATTATACGTATAAAGGTCATATTGAACAAATAGATGAAAACGGGTCATTCAAACCAATATTCTATCAGGGAAGATTCGTCCCCACCTATGTCATACTAGTAAACAACGATAGGATCCACAATCAACCTATTCATAACGTATTGAAAGCAGATCTTATCCAACACATTTGGAATCTTTTTGACGACCAAGATTGATTATTTTCATTATATTTCTTTATTTTTAATTTATTACCTTCAAATTATCTTATAGTATATTGTCATTTCCTTTTATACTTTTGGATTTTATAAATTATAAACATAGTTATTTTATTGTATTAACCTCCGTCAGACTAAAGGATTGCAAATAAAATTGTACAAGTCAAACTAAAACTAAAACGAAAAACTGTTTTTTTTACTTCAATTAGATTAAAAAGACTATAGATACCTTAAGAATCCAATGCCTTCCGATAGCAGTCAATAACGGTAAATCACATATTAGCGTCATCAAGGTTAGTGGTCATTGAAATTATCTTATAGCATCTTCTGTATTCAATCTTTAGATCGAATGGATTATAAAAACCTTGTTGATAAAAAAAAAACTTTTGAGATGTCGCTACTATTGAGGTAGGTAGTGATCAGATCCACGGTCATGGGCTTTTAAGGCCCAACAATAAAAAAGAAGGAAAATACAAGTTTTGTGTCCGACAATCTATTGAGCTTCCAGACAAATTCATTTTCCTGCATTTTCTCACCAACCAAACAAAGCCTGCAGTTGAGCTGATTTTTCCAGACGGGTAAATAAAGTACTCTCACCCCTTTTCTTCTGCTTGCTTATAATTGAGTGTGTTCATTGTAATTACCATCTACCTTATTCCGCTGAATTTAGGGTTCAACAATCTCCTACGGAATTCGGATTTGTGATTTCACTGCTAATTTCCCCGATTCCGCAGTTACCTCTTATTTCGGGGCTCGCATGGATAATCTTCAAGTCTTCGAAGAGTTGAAGAAAGCTAGAAGTCTGGTGGTGAGCCTTGCCAAGGAGATCGATGTGAAAAATCAAAGGTTGCGGGAAATGGAGCAGAACTGTGAGGCGACCTCTGCAAATGTGAGGAGATTGAAGATGGAGAACACTAGGCTTCATCAGACCCATTGCGAAGGTTCTTTCTTGTGATGTGTTGTGTTTTAATTGTATGTATGTTTAATTTAGTTCTCAACATTCCCAGAATTGAATTTATTAAATACATAGCTGTGTTTTTCATTTACTGAGATGCATCCATTACTGTGTTTATGTATAGATATGGCTGTGTGTATATTTATCCTGCTATGTTGTGCTTAGTTGAATGCTAAGCATTACCAGAGTCAGATTTGCTTAATGCATTCATTTCTTCAACTGAGATGCATCTTTTTCTATGTCAAATGTATGTATGTATCAGAAACCTTAACAGTTGGCTTGTAATACCCACTGATGGGGTTATTTTGGTAGGCAATTTTTATGTATGTACCAAGGTTTGAATCTCGGACAATGCTTACAAGAAAGCAAGCTCCTTACTACTTGGTCCAACAGTTATTTATTTGACTTCAAATTTCTCATTACAAGCAGCATTTGATTGTCCTATTCTGTGTAGCTAGCTTGATATATATATGAGTGTTTTAGGATTGAATAGTGCAGTCTTAAACTCAAAATATGTTGAAAGTCATCTTTGCACCTCTCATAATCAATATGTTCCTCAGAAAAGAGGAAAGTGCAGTTTGTTGGGCTACAGAATCAGAAGCTGCAGCGCCAATTGGAATCTCTAAAGAATGATTTTGAGCACTTTCAGCAAAGAGTGAATCAGTTAGAGAAACAAGAAGCAGAAAGGAAGCTTGAGTGTAGAAAACTACTCCAGGAGAAAGAACAGGTGTGATTTCATTGAACTAGCTCTTTATGAGTTGCAATAGCATGGTATATATATGGTGATGTTTGGGGATATTTTTTTATGTATTGCAACAAAACAGTAGTCATGTTGTTTAGTTATGCATGATCCTTTTTCAGTGACAATCTACCTTTTAATATGAATTGATGTCCTTGTGTGCTCTCACATGCAAGAATTAGTTTTCTTGTCCGAAAAAGTTTTGTTAACTGTGCAAACGTCCATTGACAGTGGAAGGTCCATACCGGTCCCATAACAACGATCATACTTGTACTTGTACCATTTTGTATTTGTTTGTCGGGGAATGGTAGAATGTATGTCCTGCACCAAAAGGTCAAGCATTAAATCCATGCCCTTTGTTACATTGTCAAGGCATTAATAGTGTAAAAATGGTTGTGAAAGATTTTTCAAATGTGAAATGCTTCTTGTTAGTGGAAAGTAAGAAGAGCTCGAGTTTGGCATTTTCCTCCTATGACTTAGTCTGAATTCAGGAAAACTCTTAGAACTTTATCAGTTTTTGTATTAAGCTAACATGTATATAAGTTATAAATGCTGCAGTGGGAAGCTCAAAGCTTTACTCCAAGTTACAGTAAGCGTGACATCCAGATTGATACTTTGATGAAAGAATTGACAGAAAAGGTAGATGAAGTACAAAACATGGAAAGTCTTAACCAAACTCTTCTACTTAAAGAGCACATGAGCAATCTTGAGCTGCAAGATGCTCGCAAAGAATTGATTAGCTCAAGAGTAAACTCCCCATTCCCCATCTACTTTGTCAATATTTCAAATGCTTGAACTTTTCTGTATAACGCTTGTTCTTTTGAATCTTTAAAATGTTTAAGAAGTACAAGAATATTAACAAAGTGGTGTTTTTGCTGTACAGGATCTGCAAGAATTTTGGAGTGGCCAAAGCATTGGATTGAAAAGGATGGGGGCTGTTGACGATACACCTTTTAAATCAGCTTGCCTTCAGAGGTACTCTAAAGATTGGGAGATGAAATCGGTGGAGCTTATTTCATTATGGCAAGACCATGTCAACAATGCAAGCTGGCATCCTTTCAAAAATGAGATGGTAGATGGAAGGTTACAGGTATTTTCTTTACCCTTCACTTGGATTTGTTATTTGTCCTTCTTTTTGTGTTAAAATTTTCACTGTTGGAAGTAAGAGAGCTTATTTTGATCTCTGTAAAGCAAATTATAACACAACATGTGAAGTCCTCAACTGGAAAATGGTTATATGGAAATGAGATCAATTTTATTGGTAGAATAGGTTTCGATGAATGAGTTTTATTTTGGCTACATGCATGTTTAATAAGCAAATGAAAAAATGAAGACAAGCCTAGTACACTAGACTCATTCCCTTGACTCAAACCCGTAGTTTGCAACCTTATCACCAAGGTTCACCCTTTAAGTAAAGAAGATGATGATGAAGCAAAACTGATTCTACCGATATCTATATTAGTGTAGAAAGAGTCTCTGGTTGTACAACAGAAATGTCTTGGAAACCAGTAAGCACAAAAATTTGTTTGATTGGTAAACACACTATGGTTATCTGATGGAGTGGGAGTGACGGATGGATTAATCTCACTGACAAGGTTCTAAATATCCCGAGATCTCCCCGAAAATAGGACCAGTGATACCGATACCTAAAAACACGACAAATTGTGGTCAATGCGGTCAACACACCGAGTCAACTCGGTCAACAGGCTGAAAACCTTTTACTCTCTCTTTTTATTTTTTTTTGAAATTTGAAATGAATGTCTTTATCCTTATCTTCTTGGAAAACCTTCCTCTTTCACTTAGCATTAATTGGTTGTGTTGTCCTAACCTCTTCCTTTCCCTTTACTTCATTGCAAAACCCCTATCCCTATATTTTATTGCATTAAAAAGACAATAATAGCATGAGATGTAACAAAATAAATGGCCCGCCAACCTTTCACTTAATGATAGTATTTACTAGCCATTACTGGTAGAAAATAATAGTATATCTGTATGTACTATATCATAAGTATTTACTAGCCATTACTGGTTTGTTTTTATACAAATTAATCTATTAAACTAGTTAATTTTGTTATCAATATATGTATTATATATATAATGCAAAACGCGATTTACCGAGATCTCCCTGTTATATTGAAATATCTTTAACGGTTATCTCGCCGATATTTCACCGCGACCGGTATTTAGAACCTTGATCACTGATAATAATGATGATGTGTTAGTTATATTGTTTTTAAATCTCTGGGCTGTGTTTAAATCAAAATGTACGTCCCACATGTGGGATTTCCATCAAGTGCAGGAAATAATAGATAAAGATGACAGTAAGTTGATGGAGTTGAGACGTCAATTTGGCGAGCATGCCTACAAAGCTGTAGCTGATGCTTTGCTGGAGTTGAGTGAGTACAACCCAAGTGGGAGGTACGTAGTTCCCGAACTTTGGAATTTCAAGGCAGGAAGAAGAGCCAGTTTAAAAGAGGTAATCGTGCACATAATCCTAGAAATGAAGGATGGTAAGTCTAAGAAGCGCAAAAGATGACAGAAAACCGATATAGCATTCACTCATGCAAACCCTTTATTTGTCCTCGAGATCCTAAAAGGCCAAAACCTAGATATAGTCCTAGGTGAATGTCATCAGTTGCTCCACTGCTCAACCTTGAAGAAATGTGCATATGATATGCTTGTAAATATTGTCAGATTTTACTTGTGTTATCTAGTGCAGCCAGTCGCTATGCCCTGGTTAGTTTCCTTCTGTTGGTCCTCGTACGAGCAAGATGATGATGAAAGATTGACATCTTCCATAAATTGGTTTCAAGATTTGACAACAAACCGGTCTCTTCTCCCAAACCCGAGTTGAATTGGTTAGTGTTTTTTACATTCCTTACTTGAATTAGTTAGTCTTTTTTTACATTCCTTACCAGAAAGTCAGTCTGGTACAACTTCTTGGATGACAATGTTTCTAAATGGTATCAAATGTAACCATTTTATTAGAATTTCGTCCTTAGACCAGACACTTTTGGTTTAAATTTGTTGTATTTTATCAGAGGATCTTTTACTCGAACTGTACAGATTTCAGTACATTTTATTGATAGTGAGCTACATTACACATGCATTATGATTTGTTGACTCATTTGCTGAAATGAGTTTGTGCCAACATGTTGCATATTTCAGCGTGGATATGTTGACCCCAAAAGCCCCTCAAGGTCAACAAGTTACTCTGATGGACTCAATCTCATCACACAAATGAAAGTTATGATATAAATACTGTTGGGATCTTATTTAAATGTAAAATGAAATCATTAAACCGATTCTCGTTTTCATACATCATCTCTTATCAACCTTCAGTTGATTTCATATTTAAAAAAATTATCGAGAAAAAATTAATAATTTTACACTCTTCACACCTCAAATAATATGAAAAACATGTTTGAATGTACAATCCTTAGTTTAGCGTCGAATCGGTTTAAAAGGGGAAAATGTGGGTCTAATCTATAGTTTCCGGTCTAGCGTTGCGTCGAATCGGAAGCTTCAAAATTGCGTATCGAGGAACCCATTGACGCTTAAAGATTATGCTCTCGACCCGGTCTTTAAAGCCATCCGACAACCACCAAAAAAAGAAGGTTTGATGAACGTAGGTAAAGGAGATTGCCCTCTTGAATGTGTGGCTGAACTACTTTGAGGATCCAGTCCGCGTGACGGACTAGACTACACATCATTTCTGAGCCAAAAGAAGGATGTCAGCAGCGCCATGAAAATGTCACAACATGGGTTTGAGCGAACAGGAAGAATGGTAAAGATCACTAGAGCATGATTTAACCGGAAAGTGAAGCAGCTCTCTGGGTGTTAGTCTAAGTTTGAACATATTTATTATAGAGGTCGATCAGATCACGACTGATGCGGAGGAGTAAAAACGACAGTAGGAATATGACTTTGTTTGAGAACATTGATGAAACCTTGTTAAGGACAAGCCTTGGCAGCACCGGTTGAAGCACAAGTTCTACCTTTGCTCAGCATGAGACCCATGACCTGTTTATTCTAGGACAAGTAAAAAAGAAGAATGGGTTGCTTAAAGTGTTGTATTTTTTTTTTGTTGCTTTTTTCTCTCTAGGACTAGGATTTTCTCTCGACCCCTCGTTATAGTCCGCCGCCCCTATATGGCCCTAATACACTGGCGGGCGTGGGTCTCTGTCGTGCCCTGTGTGGCGCTTGTATCGCCCCTTGTGGGCTTTGTTGCAGCCTCGTGCAGCTCCGTCTCGACCTTGTGTCGCATCTGTCCCTCTCTGCCAGCCCTCTATCCGATGTCTCCTCTTCTTCTCCGGCAATACTTATGGCTCCGATTGTTGATTGTTTCTCCTGTCCGTCCGTACTAGCATCTTCTACCCCAGGCCACTACCGTCCAAACTCTGATTTTCGCATCCTCTCCATTACAGAGAACTCGTATCGGCCGTCCTCTAACTGCCTCAAACGTTACCAACGTTCAAATTTTCCCTTGTTTGCGCTTGGAAGTCGTGTCAGGTATTATCACTCATCACCAACTACTATTACGATTGTGGGAAAGGGGATTTCATCGGACTTCGTTCTTCCCGGAGCTTCCTCGCCCACCAAAAATGATGCATGAAGCTTGCCCATACCCATCCTTTATTCATTGGAGATCGTCCCTCCCCACATCGTCTGTGTCATTCCTGGCAGAATGGGATTGTGAGTCCCGTATCTCGGCCAACCATTTGTTGGCATCATTTTTCACGGATTGGACAAATCCAGGATGAAATCTGGCTAAAGGGGATGGTCTTTTACTTCACCAACACGAGTCTGTGGGGAGGCCAACTAGGGATTACGTTTCAAGTCTCAGCACCACCCAAGTAATCATGAGGGATGAGGTCTTATTTGTGGAATTTTTTTTTATAAATTGTGTGCTGTTACCAATAGCTTTGTGCTTGATTGGGGTGAAGCAATATTGATTCTCGGGAATGTGATGGTTTTGAGAGGTTTATTTGTTTTAGGTCAGTCTATTTATCTCCCCTATGTGGTCCTCTTAGCTGAAAGAGGTTGAAGAGAGTCTTGATGTGGCTAAAAAGGAAGTGGTGACACTGACGAGTACAACTAGAAGGGCTGGTCATAACTATTAGCTCAAGTAATTTATGGGTAGTGGAAATGACATTGAGCATCCGCCTTTGATTGATGGAAAGATTTTTCTCATTGCTATCCATTATGTTCGTGGGATTCCCATCGTTCTTATTCCATCAGACCTTGCTGCCACTTACAGGGACTTGTTTTTGGATGAGATGGCTTGGTGTGTGAAGCTTTGATTCCAGCAATGGAAGGCGATTATGGGATGACCTTGTTCACCGCCCCATCCCATCTTGGCCCTATCCGGGAGGGTCATGTTCCATGGGACGATATCCAGAGGCTCTTTATGACCCAAGGAAACCTCCCCCCAGAGAATTTAGTCCCTTAGAGTCGTGTTATTGTGTATATCTATAGCAAATATTTCTCTTCTACCATTATGTGTAGAAATTTTATTTTCTCAGTCATGTTGCCTAATCACCTATTTGTCTTTAAGAGCACGCACAACGGGCCGGCCCTCGCCCCTGACCCGCGGGCGCGTGGTCCGCCCCATAGTGGGCCGGATTTCACGCGGATCGCGGCCCTGAAACACGCGGCCTGGGCCTCGCCCCTCAATCGCGGGCCGGGCTCGCGCCCCTCGCCCCTCGGCCACGCTGGCCCTCTCTCGGGCCGACACCTGACATCCCACAGCGAAGGTTTTTTTTTTAAAAACAATTTTTTGGTCAATTATGGGATTTGAACCCCCAACCTCAAGGTTTAAAGCCTTGTGTTTCTACCATTGAGCTAAATGGGCTTTTGTTACTATGTTTTATTATAATTAATATGATATACTTTTAAATTTGGAGTGAAATGCATATTAAAATTTAAAATCAAATCTTCTTTTTAATAGATTATATATTATATAATTTAGTGTTGGATGATATTTCAAATAAAATAACATATTTATGTAATATATATTTGACCATATTATCATTTTTGTGTGTATTTATATCCGGTCCGATTCAAAGATTTTTCGTTATAGCAACTACTATGAATATTACATAGTTGACCATATTATTCCATACACATATTTTATTGATTTCTTTGCCATTATTAAAAAGTTCATAGCTCTGGCGGCTAGGGTTCGCCGCCGTTGAAGCTTTGATGATCAATCTAGCTTGATCAAGCTAGTTTTCTCGCGATCTGTGGGTGTTCAATGAGGTGCAACTGGGTCATGGCATCTTGGAGGATCTTATTCGGACGTTTTTCGAAAATGATGCAGGTTTGGGCGGTGCAACAACCGGTCCCAAGGTTGGAGATGATGATGTACGAAGGTGCAGTATATTCGCAGCCTTTGTTTGGGCTTTGCGATTTGGTCTGGTGGGCGGCGGCGGTGAGATTGCTGGTTGCTTCCGACCACTACCAACGTGGGAGCAAGGAGGTGAGCAGCGGGAGATCCACAAGGTCTGGTCGGCCTGCGAATCTTCCCTATCCCAAGCGATCTCTGTCCCGGTCCGGTTCGTCAAGGGCGTCACCGGAGGGGGGCAGGTTCCTTTCCCCTACTCGAAGAGAGGAGGGGGTGCGCTCTGCGACGACCCAAGGTTCGGGTGGGAGGTCGCAGGGGCAGTGGATGGAGTATAAGCGGGGAGTAGTGCGGCGGGTTCCGACGTGGGGACGGCGGCGAAGGAAGGGTAAGGCGCCAGTGGCGCCTAGGGTTTCTTCAGACTCGGTACTGTCATGGGCCGTGGACTGTGGGCTTCTAGTGGACAAGGCTTAGGGGATTGGGCCGGAGTGGGGGCCGCGTGCTGGGACTGGACCGGGCCTAACTGGGAGATGGATTGGATAGCATGAGGGTGGGTCGGGTATTGGTCGTGGGGCCAAGAACGGGTCGCGAGCAGATGGACTCGGGTCGGTTGACCCGACGGCGTCCGATGGGGTGTCAGGCACAACAGTGGCGGGGGGCCACAAGCACCCCCGCCTCCAGGAATGAGTATGAGGAGGTCCAGGAAGGGGTTGGTCGGCTGTACCCCCTTCTTGGCAGTTAGATGGCGGTGGTTCCATCTCCAGTCCACAATAGTCTCCCATACCAGTCCGGAGTCAGCAATCCCGCGTTCAGGAGCCCTAAAATTATCAGTACAGGGAGGACGACGGACACTGACTTACCGGGGGAGATGTCAGTCTACCAGTATTCTCCTCTCACTTGGTTGGCTCAACCAGTGCCTTTTGGTAGAAGTATGCTGCATCGGTATCTCAGGATGCTACCACAGATGCCCCCTTCAACCGACCCTATGTCTAGAGCAAAGTTTAATTTCATGTTCTTGTAGTATGTTAGTTTCTTGTTTTATGACATGTAAGATGGGTGCAACTATGTGCTCATCGGTCGACTTTATATTTCAGTAATAATAGTTTTGTTCTTCTTGAAAACAAAGTTCATTTTTATCCGTGTTAAATTTATTTATTATTTATTTATTGTCATTAATTATTTTTTCACATTTGTTTATATAATTTAAACGGTTTTTGATAAAGAATTAAATAAAACAGCAAAATATCAATTAATAACAACTCAACATCCAGTCAGCACAGGGCCTCAGCCCCAGGGCCTCAGCAGGGTCTCTCTATTGCAAAACACCCACTATTCTGCAGCCCCAAAGCCTCACTTTTGTCTAGTCACCACAAGGGCCTCACCCAGGGACTTTGGTATTGTATCATGTGTCTTGCTTAATTGAATACATACCCTATTTATTAAAATAAAATGTTTTATTTTTTAATCTATTTTTAATGTAATTTGTTTAATTTCTTTTATTTTTTCGATTTTTTGTACTTCTCAATGATTTTTTTTTCTCTTATTCCCTATTGGTGTTTGAGTATTTTCATCACGTTGTCTGTTAATAGACCTAAAAAAGTTTATTCCAACCATAGAATATGATTTAGTAGGGTTGGTATCAGGTACAAACCACCCCTTATTGTGCAAACTACGAACTCACCAGGTGCTGACACGTGGGCGCGCGCGCTGCTGGTGCGCGAGCACAATGCTGACACGTGCCGCGCATAGTGCTAATAGTTTGGGCGCACAGAGATAATAGTTTGGCACTGTGCTAAACTATCAACACTGTGCGCCCAAACTATTAGCACTGTGCGCGCGCGTGGTCAACACGCTCACGCGCGCGGGCAGAGGCGCGCGCGAAGCTGCCACGTGTCAGCATCGTGCGGGCTCTGCTGACGTCACTTTGACCGCATCTTGTGGCTTAGATTGGTTTGTAGTTTGCATAATAATGATGGTTTTTACTGGATAGCTACCCTGATTTAGTAAACCTAGATTGTTAGGAAAGAGAAAGGAACAAGGATTTTGAGTCCAATCAGACTCGTGGGGTCTAAATCCATTATGGATCCACTTGCCTAAGAAAGGGGCAGTCGTAGTCTCATTCTTGGTGATCTATTTATTTTAAGAAAAAATTACATTTTACTATCTTGTGATTCAAGAAAAGCAGAACAATATGCGGAGGAGAAATCAAATACAAATTATGTCTTAACTTTTTTGAAACGGGTAACCGGAGATTTCATTAATGCCAAAAGGCAATCAAACAGGATGAGGCGTGACCGCCTCGGGCTCCAGATATTTTTCCGGGCCGACCGTAGCAAGCCCGGCGCTCATGGACCCATAATTTTAGCCCACATGAACTCGTGGGCAACAACTCAAGACAACTCCCTACCGTCGTTTCAACATAACGGGGGGAAATAAACCAAGGTCCAAAAACAACAGAAAGTAAAAAGTCCCAACAAGAATAGAAATAGTAGCAATAAACAGAAATAACTGGTGCTGATACTGCAGGCTGCCTGGGACCTCCCAGCAGTGGCTGTCCCGGGTCTGTAGGTATAGTCTGGGGCCGACTCCACCCACCCCTGCTGGGGCAGATCATTCCTCCATCGGAGGCCTCTGGACCTCTGCTCCGTCTTCTCGATCCTTCCCCTGAAAGGGCGGATACCAGGGTAGCTGCTGGACAGTCGGGTCTCCCCTCAACTTCTTTGTCTCCGGTGGTGTGCATACATCGAACCACTTCTGGGCTTCAGAGTGGTCATCTTGCCTTTGCCTCTGCAGGGTCTACCTTTCCCTAGACTCCCCTGGGTATCCGTCGGGTAGCCCCGTGGATCTGTCTCCTCTGCCTTCCTCATCATCGCATTGCATCCGGGGCAGCACGGATCACAAGATCAGCAGCATGGTGGATGTTAGCCAGGAAGTCAGGCTTTGTGGGCTTGGGTGGCGGGTTGGGTGTTCCAGGGCCACCCCCTGCAAGATAGTGATCAACCCTCCTGGGTTAACCTTAGCCAGAAAGTCAGGCTTCAGAGTGCCTACATTGGACGATTCAGCGCCCATGGTAATCTCCCTAGAACGGACCATAGAGTTCAGAGTTAGATCACTCAGGAGGTACGTGATCGCCGGGTGTGATTCTGGGGGAGGTGCCTCCCAGACCGTTTGTAGCAACCGATCCACGTCCAAGTCCCTGGGAACCAGAATAGACCTATCATATCGGACCTCCTCCCGGTCAATCCCCTGCAGCAGGGTCTGGCAATTCGGTAGCCTGTGTGTCAACATGTCGCACCTGCGACAAAAATCCACCACTATCTCGCATTGCAGGTCTATCACAACAGAGGAATCAGTACCTGGGAAACGAAGTCTGGTCCTGCGCCGCAGTGGTCGAGCCAGCTCCATACGGACCCGCAGCCAGAGATGCTTGTCCTCCCGTCGGACCGTCGGAATTGGGGCCGACAAGATTTGCGTGCCTATACTGCCCGCCACGAGACCCCGAATGTACAAATTCCTAGCTCCTCCCGGGATATTCAGTGCCCTGACCCCGAGTTCCACATGGTTGAAGTTGATTTCTTCCGCCCGATCGAAACGCCGGAGCGGTTCAAAGAGGAGGGGATATCCCTTAAAGCTCCAGGGACCCCTATGGCGGATGTCTTCCATGATCTTGGCTGACGGGAAGTGATAGCCCGTGACGTCGGGAGACAGAAACTCCACCCGAATCCCCGTAACCTTCCATTTCCGCAACATCATCCCGCAGACGATGTGCTGATTGTGTGATCGGTCCCCTGCAACCCTCGCTGCCAGGGAGAACTCGTACGATACCGACGTATATAGCGGGACCCCCTCGTCCGAGACCACCAGTTCATCATCCTCATCCTCCCAATCCGGGATCGGGGAGATGTGGCTTGCCTGGGCCTCAAAAGACGACCCCGATGGCCGGCCAGCCCTCGGGAAGGTAGACCTAGCATCCTGTCCCCCCTCTGCCGGAGTAGGGCAGTGAGTAACCACCGGAGACTGGATTGGCCGGGGAAGGGTGATCATATCTCGGTAGATCTCCCTCGGCGTGGATGACAGTCTGGTGTAAGGCGGACAAAGCTCTGGCGGGTCAGTAGCATCGTCGACGACCTGAGAAGTAACGATGGGCAAGGACGAGCCCGGCTTGTACTTCAGATCTGTCGGGTACGGCGTTGATGGTGCTGGGCGGAGGCCCCGAGGACCCTCTGCATATGAGTGGATCTGGTCGGAGTTGACCATTTCCGACTCGTGGAGACGGGGAGTAGGCAGATCCGACATCGAGTGACCGGAAATGGGTGAGGAAGGTGTCGAGGAGGCGTCTATGACGGCGGTGGGAGCCCAGATGCCGACGTTCGGATGCGGACCACGGCGAAGGGGTGGTGGAAGGGTTGGAAGTAGGCGGTCGGAGAGGGCAGATGAGGGCGGCGGCGACGACAACCCGAGTAGGGTAAGAAGTAACCTCAGAGAGGTTTTTTGGAGAGCGATATTTCTGTTCAGTTAATTATGTCTTAACTTAAAAACTAGATGTAAAACCCCACTCATTCAAAAGGGGGAATAATTTGAAGTTTGAAACGTTGGGGAAGATTTTTGCAACGAATGAAAATTGAGAAGAGAAAGATCAAAAAAAAGGGAAAGGGAGATAGTTGGACTGGTTTGAGATCTGGGCCAGGCTTAAGCCCACTCACGCCTCGCCCAGCCCAATTCAATAACTAACCCTAAATGCCCTTTCTCCTTCATTTGTGCGCACGACTCCCAATGTCGCCGCTTCGTCTTCTCTCTCGAACTTCACTATCCTCTCCCCATCTCAGATCTCGCCATCCTCTCGCCGTCCCCTTGCCGTCTCACTAGAGACCTCGCCACCGCACTCATTAGCCGGAGACCCAGAAACAGCCTGCCCTCCTTCTGTTCTCTCTTCCTCAAACCTCTCTTCCCTTAAAAGATCAGAGCACGGTTCGAGTTCAAGCGAAGGGAGAGACCTTCGAGCTGAAAACCGTACGACGTCGTCTTCTCGTGCTCGATTCGAGCCACCACACCATCCCCAAGACTCGTCGAGCCGCAGCATCGACGAGAGACGACGTTCAGAGTCACGAAACGTCGTGTTCCCCCGTGCCGTCCCAGATCCGACTCGTCAACGTCGCCTTGCCGCCGGAAAACGAGCAGCCGAGCTCTTCCACGCGAGAACCGTCAGTACGGTTGAGCTCTCGCCGTCATTACGGCCACCGGACCTCCGAGAAACCGCCACCGAACTCCCGTCCTTCCTCTCTACGCCCTGACGGCTCCGCCGCCGGCGACGGGCAAGGAAACCCTAGCATTCTGTAACCGGGCTGGGCCAGAACCTTGCCACGTGGGCCAGGAGATGGACCCGGGCCTAGACTCGGCCTTGGGCCCTGGTTAGACTTTGGGCCAGCAGACAAGAGTCGGGCCTTGGGCCCAGTTGGACTGGGTCAAGATTGGATCCGGATTCGGACCAGGTTTTGGATCCGGGTCTGGGTTTTGGATCCGGGTCTGGGTTCTGGACCGGGTTCTGGCTCGGATCCGGGTCAAACCGACTTTAAAGAAAAATCTTTTTAAAAATCAGATTAATTAATTGGTTTAATTAATTCAAGATTGGACTTGCCCGAGAGCGTGGACTTCGCTCGAGAAAACGAAGACCAATTCGGAACCCGTATGAAGAACGGAGTAGGGGCAAATCGACTTTTCAGCAGAGTATTAGAGGAAGACCACAAGGTAGGGAAAGTCCTAACTCCTCGAGTATTTCAATACTAGTATGCCTATTAAGTTAATAAAATCGGAAAGGTCCTAGAATTGCATATATGATGCGAATCACTAGAATAAGCGTCTTTCGATTACCAATAACCGGACGAGTCTAGAAATGCATGATTAGGATGCAAATCACTAGTTAACTCACTTTCAATACTTGGGAATTGATTTACTGGTAGAAAGGTCGTGATGAGCCCTCAGATTAGTTGTGTGTTAGCTTCACATGCTTGTTTGCTAGTCATTAGGATAATCAAGAGTCTAATGAAACTAGATCGAATGCATGCTTGAATATTTGAATGTTGAACTTGAATGCTTGAATCGTTGGTTGATTGATTGAATGCTTAAATGATTGAATGGTTGATCGAGTATGACTGGTTGTGCCAAGGAGGCACGATCAGGTGATCGATTGACCGGTGGAGAGCAGGTGGTAAGTGATGGTAAGTGTAATTATGGGTATGAATCCCGTGTGGTGTGTATTGATGAACGTGCGTATTTCTATGATTGGTTTGAGTGATCCTGCGGGATATTGATTGTGGACCCTGCGGGATACCGGTTAGGGTACCCACGCCATTGAGGATTCCGGTGTGGGGGTGGTTTATGGGAATGATTAATGGTGATTTGGTATGGTACCCCCACCGTTGAGGATTCCGGTGTGGGAATGGTTTACCCTGCGGAGCATTGGTTAGTGATCATGCGAGATATGGGTTATGGACCCTGCGGGGCATTGGTTAGTGATTCTGCGGGATAATGATTATTGTTGACACGGTATGGTACCTACACCGTTGAGGAGTCCGGTGTAGGATGAGATAATGGTTATTGTTGATACGGTATGGTACCTACACCGTTGAGGAGTCCGGTGTAGGAGGATAGAATGGTTACTTGAGATTCACCCGAGTGTGTGTGTCCTGCGGGAGCATTACCTCGGTTCCCGATGATCTATGGTCCTTTGGACCGAGGGACAATCTGACATAACATAAGGACTATTGTGGATCGGAGTATGGGATCTGACATGACACAAGAACCTAGTGTTCCGGAGTATTGGGATTGGAGTTGTTAGCGTGATACTCACTTACTCTCATTTTAAGGGTTATCAAATACTTTCAGTACTTTCCTTTTGATTTCTCATAATACCGTTACTCTTAAGAATTGAGTATTACTTCCTCTTTAGTCTTTTCATAGTATGTTATTAGTTAATGGTATTAATTGCATATTGTGCGACTGTGCTAAAACCCTTTTATTACTAAAATGAGGCTATCCTGTTTATGATTTTCCCTACTGAGCGTAAGCTCACCCCTATTTGTTTTATCTGTTGTTTATAGGCGTGATTGATGAGTATTGGGCTCGAAGCTCGGGAGCTTCCGGAGAGTCTGGGCTTGTTTAGAGACGTCTTGGTCATTGTATTGAACCTCATATTTTATTTTCTTATTCAGAGCTTGACTCTTATGACAGTTTCGGAAACCATTTTATCGAGTTATTTGATTGGAATTAAACTTCGAGACTTACTATTGTTGAACGGTTGCGTTTTATGTTATTATTTTATTCTCAACTCAAGTCACGTCTCGAGTCCGGCCAAAACTGGATTTGGGGCGTGACACTAGAGAACCAATCTAAGTCATCTATTTTAAGAATAAAGAGATGAGATGCAATTGAGTGGTTGACTGCAAAAAAAAAAACAGCATTTTTTAGTAAGTGGAATGACTTTTTAGTAAAACTATCATATTACTTTTTTTTACCAATTCACTAATTTAATTTTTCTCACTTCGTTTGAACTTTGATTGGCTTCAAACTTGCGCCATTAGTTTTATTTTTTCAAGGGCTTTCTACCAAGATCACTCATGAATATATTTTAAAGCACGAAAAAAAAATTGTCACGGGGCTGATTTAAAAAAAAATTATACATGGGTAATTTTTATCAACACTTTGCTCTAGTTTTATCAACACTGTTACACTTGTTTTATCAACACTTTGCTCTGGGTTTATCACCTCATTTCCAAAACTGATCATGATTTTATCACATCATCACGTGTTTTTTATGAACACTAGTTTTATCAACATCAAACACTAGGTTTTATCATTAAATTACGCGTGTTTTATCACCCCCATCACATGTTTTTTTGAAGCACGAAAAAAAGAATTATTTCGGGGATGATTTAAAAAAAATTATATCTGGGTAATTTTTATCAACATTTTACATTGGTTTTATCAACACGTTACATTTGTTTTATCAACACTGAACACTAGTTTTATCACCTCATTTTCCAAAATTGAACATGATTTTTATCACCTCATCACGTGTTTTTATGAACACTAATTTTATCAACACTAAACACTATGTTTACCATTAAATTACATATGTTTTTATCACCCCATCACATGTTTTTTTTATCAACACTAAACTCTAGTTTATCACACTTATTATCAAAATTGAACATGTTTTTTATCACCTCAATACATGTTTTTATCAAAATTTAGCACTAGTTTGATACCTCCGATATAAAACATTTATTAGTGAAGATTTATCAACACTCAACATTATTTTTATCACCCCGATATACCTTTTTTTATTTTCGTGTATCAAAATATATTCATGATTGATCTTGATTTAAAGCTCTTGAAAAAATAAAAATTTTGGCGCAAGTTTGAAGCTGATCGGAGTTCAAACGAATCGAGAAATATTAAATTAGTGAAGTGGTGAAGAAAAAAAATAGACACTTGTCCACATGACACCATGCTTTTACAATTATGCCCTTGCTTGTGTGAGAAATGATGAAAGTGGTGTGAGTTTGGGTGGAATTGGGGTGATGATGTGGCATCATGGTGATTGTTGGATCTTAGGTGTGTGTGGTTAGGATTGATTCTCTAGTTTTTAGGTTAAGAGTGGTTTGTATCCGATTTCACCTCACAATATGCGTCATATATATTTTTTATAAGAGGGATATTTTTATCATTAAAAATAAAATTATGATAAACTAAAACAAAAATAAAGTTGATTGAAGTGAATAGATACAATTTAAAATATATGTAATGAATTCACTTTTTTAGAATAAGAGGTAGATTTCATTAAATAGTACGGAGGGTCATTATAACGGTTAATACCCTAGAAAAAAAGTAGTGATCCAATAACCTCAGAAGCAAACCGATCCAAACGAAAATAGTTATAGCCATAATAGCGAATACATGAAACGTAACTAAAACAGAAATTTAAACCAAAGCTAGAACATAAATGTAAACCAAAAGGTGCCAACTGCTTGGAACCCTCCAAGTATGGCCTAAACGATGCTTGGTCCCCACTCTCCAAGGACTCGTCTTATCAGTTGAGCTGACTAAGCTACCAAACTTGAACCTGGCTGTGTGGCTAGGAGGAATAGCTCGTATCAGGGACCTATCCTGGAGTAAGTCCATGGAGTCATGAATTCCTTTCATTTCTCCTGGCAGGGCTGCTTCCCCGTCCTTTCCTGGTCCTCCCGCGGCTCTCCCGCTGAATCCCTCTTGTGGCCCATCGGACCTTGCAGCTTCCCAGATGGGACAAACCTAGGGGGGCTATCTTTGAACACCCGGGGAGGCCTATCTCTGAAGACTGGCCAGGCCCACTAGGGTAAGGCGCCCCCTCCCCCCTGAACCGGCCCTGATGCCCGAGAAACGGATTAGGTATCGCGTCCGAGATCACAAGGGGCTCCTTCATTCGAGGTGACCTAGTCTTAGGTACCGTGTCCGAGACCAAAGGTACAGATATCGTCGGTAGTGAAGGTGCTTCCCGACCCCAATCCGTGGTGTACGACCTATCCACCTTGGTAGTCCTGAATTCGTTGATGGAATCATCAAAACGGGGCACCCCTGGCAGCTCCTAATCGCAATCGCGGACCATATGGATGATCCTCCCGTAGTTGAAACAAAACACAAGCAACCGCTCATATGTTAGAGTCACCATGACCGGATCCTGGTATTCCCGAAAGCGCATGATCATAGTGCGCCGAAGAGGTCAGTGAATGTCTATCCAGAATCGGACCTTCACATGCCACCCCAAAAGAGCCCTCATTGATCGCATAGGGTGTCCACATGGTCACTCGGTGTAGCACCTTTAGCTTCCCTAGTCGTCTTCGTCCTGACGAGCGGTGGTATCCCCCTAGCGTGGACCCATAGTTGAAGCAGGTCTAGACGCGGGAGGTGTTGAGCCAAGGGGTCAGTGATCTCACCCAACAACAGTACATGGCAATGACAACACCACGACTCATGATGGCGGACCCAGACCCGATCCTCAAGGGACACGGAGTAGAAAGAAAACATGTGGAATCTAGTCCCCCGAGAACTCCTTGTAGGTGGAGACCTCGCCTGGTTGATGCTTTCTTGTTCACCGTACATCAAAGAGCGAGCGGGATAGGGAAAAATACGGTGGAGGCATAGGGGTGGAATCGAGGCCGATGGAGGCATCGATAGGACCGGGGATCAGTGGGGGGATTCAGATGGCGGTAGAGGTAAAGGCGGGGACCAAGTCACCGTTTCTTACGAAGGGATTGGAGTTGAAGGGTGCAGTTTCCGTGCATCCTGATATCGTCGTGACGGAGGTTGTGGTGAAGACGGACAAGACTGGGAGGGTAAGGGCGGTGCCGTCGACAAAGGAAAAGGCGATAGGAGTTTCAAGAGCGATTGGAGATGAGGACGTTGATGGGAATAGGTGTTTGGGGAGAGGGGAAGGAGGGGTGTCTGGGAAACATAACCGAGGTAGGGCACCGTTGCCGACATGATAAGTTAGGGTCAGCTATTATAGAGAGAAGCATGCCCGAGTTCCATCCCCTAATACATTTTTTTTTATTTCCTATTAAAAAATTGTGTAGAGATTTTTGTAATTTTTGATAATTTAAAGAACCAAGGCTCAAATTATAAGTAGTGGAAAGTAATTTCCTCTTGTCTTTATTGACGGATAGTCGTAGAAAGTAAACAAGTTTATGTAATAGGTTGATTGATAAAAACAGATACGGAATACCGGGGGGAAAAAACATGTGGCTCTACGCGCAAAACCCTAGGGCGGCGCCGGTTTGGCCAATCTCCATTGTAGTGGCCATGGCTCTTGCCATGGCCATGGCTTGCATGGGGATGGTGTACCATCCCAACCCATGGTATGGACAAGATCCTACGGAGAGGAACGCCACCATGCCTTGGTCTATCCCTCTCTCGGCAGCGGCAGCAGTTTGGTCGGATCTCCTCCATGTTTGACCCTTTCTTCTTGGCACTATCGCGCGTGCCGGCGAGGGTGGGCGGACGTTGGCTCCGGCTGATGAGGGGACGTGGTACGTACGTGTAACCCGTGTTCTATTCCATCTTAATCTGCCTTTGGTTGGATCGGAGGAAGGGTCCACGTTGGTGGTGGGAGCTTTATCCCTTGTTGACCCGCGACCGACGAGATTGCCTACGGCGTGGTTGGTAGTGTTTCCGGGTGCGCCTGGTATTACTCGGGGCCGGGGGGTCAGGGACAAGACGTCGAGAGTGATTGACCCTCGTGGTGAAGGGGGGTGGTGTGACTGTAGACTATGGGTGGAGGACCGTAGAAACTGCGGGGTGGGGGCTTGGCAGAAGAGGGTGCAGAACGAGGGCCGACCGGGGAAGCAAGCTGAGAGGAAGGCGGCGGCGACGTGGTTGAGGAAGTCGGGGAAGAAACCCTCTAGGGGTTCCCATGGTGATGGGCCGGTTGGACCTACAGGCGTGGGCCTGGGTTATGTGGCGGGGCGGGTTGTTATGACACAGTGCTCAGCGGAAACATCGAGGACACCAACACAAGCAGCAGCGGCGGGGGGCGCCAAGCACCCCCGCCTGAAGGAATGAGTCCGAGGTGGCCCGGGGAGGAGTGGGTCAACTTTGGCCCCTTCCCGGCGGATGAATGGAGACGGCACCATCTTCAGTTGATGTTTCTCTCCCCTACCAGTCCGGTGTCAGCAATCCCGCGTTCAGGAGCCCTACCAGTATCATTCAAGGGAGGACGACGCACGCTGACATACCGGGGGAGATGGAGGTCCACCAGTGTTCCCTTAAACGAGGTTGGCTTCGCCTCGTCCCCATTGGAAGAAGATTGTTGTACCGGTTTCGAAAGACGCTATCGCAGACTCCCCCTACTTCCACCACGTTGCACTAGAGCCGAATTTACTGCTTTTGTTTCAGTTATGTTTCATAATTGTCTTATTTTAGGTCGATGGTGTATGAATACATGCCCATCCAGTCTGGTTTTATCCTTTGTAGGTGGTGTACATTCCAAGTACCCATCAAACTTTTATTTGGTGTTCTAATACAATTGCACGGTTTATCTCAAAAAAAAAAACAAGTTTATGTAATAGGTATGGACAAAATATTATCAATTGATGTGTAGAGTTATGTTCAAAAAAGGAAATGATTGTGGAATGCTAAACACAATAACGAGTAAGTAGCCTAAAAAACCTTGGAATGAACGAATAAGAAATAAACTTACCTCTAAATGAATGGTTACTATTTTGAAGAAAGGTGAGGTTCAAAAAAGATTAAGAAGAAGAAATGGGGAACTGCAAGCCATTAGGGTTCTTGATTGGGCTTCCTTTCGCTCTTATCTCTTTGGCACTATCTCTGATTGGTGTTGTTATTTGGATTATAGGGTTAGTTTCTCTTCTCCTTTCTTACATCTCCTTCTTCATTAATTTCTATACAAATCAAATGCATGCATGCACTTGTTCTTCTTTGTATGTTTATCCATTTTCATACATGTTGGGTGAATCCATTACATGGGTTGTAGGAGATTATGATTTGTTAAACTTCAGTTCATATAAAAGATCAACTGATATCCGATAATAAAACGTAGTACAATGAATAAGAAGTTAACTCGGAGGATCACCCAAACACAAACTTAGTTATCATGTTCAAATGGATCTATCTTTATGGTTGAAATTTTATTTTGTTAAAACTTATACACTTACAAAATTTAGTTGGTAGGTGGGGAAGGACGTGATGTAAAAGACGAGTAGTTGGCTTGCGGGGGAGTAATGTCAAGATCGAGTCGTACAACCATGTTTAAATTTGGTATATACTTTAAGGTTGTGTGTGGGATGTTTACTTCGTTTTAAAATCCGATTTATCTAAGAGGTCAAGTTTGCAGGTGGTAAGGCTACATGGTATAATAGACAGACGGTTGGCTTGAGTCATTGGATGCTAAAGAACGAACTTAAAACCATGTTTAAACTTTATCAAACAATCGAGAGGTTGTGAGGGATTTTGAATTTGATAAATTCCAACCTACTTGAGAAGTAAATTGTTTTATTAATAATGTCAATCGATAATAATATAAACTAGATCAATGATCATAGGCTCCAGAATATGTCCGAGATCCTCGTAAGTTTTTTGCCGGTCGTGAACCCGTAGAAGTATTCTATCTTGTCTCTTAAACCCCCTTGATATTTTAATTTCAAATACTAACTCTATCAACTGAAATTTAATTATTAGAATTGAAGTATATGTTTAACCGTAACCATATGTTCTAAAATTGTATCTAATATTGAAGAAACTGATTCTAATGGCAGGACCGTATTTGGTTGTATCTGTCCTTGCTGCTTTTGTTGCGTCACATTTGCTAATTTCGCACTGTTCCTTATAAAGCTTCCAGTTGCCATAATGCGATGGTTTATTGATCTCATCCCTTGCTGAAATTATTCGCTTCAGTTCTTCTAGTTTTTTCATTCATTTTAGTAAACTATCTTTGAATGTTCAACGAGGTTTATATGAAGACCCGATGTATAATCTTGTATAGTTGATTTGTTACGCTTTTTATTTCGTAAGACTACTTATTCGATGTTGTAATTAGCTTTGAAAACAAGAACATCTCATTGTAACCCTAACTTTGTATTAGTTGTATCTCACAAAAAATAATAATACAAGAATTGTGGTTGGAGAAAAAATCATTGAAGAAAAGTCTCTGAGTTACATCCCTTTTAGTTTCTTATCAATTCCTCCCACTTAGTGCATAGAACCAATAGAATTTATTGGTTGTTCTTGATCAGAAAAATAAAAAATAAAAAATTATTGAAAAACTTGAAGGCTTGGAAAGGATGCGGAATTAGAAATGGCCCATATTCACACTTTCTGACAATGTTTGATAATCTACTGTCTTGAATTGTAAACAATGATGAGACGTAGTCTGGACGTGAAAACTGAGTGTTCACGACAATTGGACTATGGTGTTATTCTTATTTTCTTTCCCACGATAGTCCTGAAGTTTTTGCCTATCTTTCTCTCTTAGTCTGAAATGAAATTAACAAGTAGCTCTTATACATGTTATTTCCCGATTTCACTCCTTTAAGAACTCTATATAACATTGCATGTCATTTACTTCTTGCTTTCTACCGAGTCTTCCCAAGTTTTAAATTCCATAATGATGCAGCGTGAGAAGCGAAATGGGGAATTCTTTATCGAACTCGTTAATTCACGAAGAATACCGAGCAAGATAGATATCTAATTCGTTGATTCAACAGAATACCGAAAAAGATAGATTGAGTAGAAACTCGTTTTTTGTGTTTATTTCATAGAAGTCTTCATTACAATGAGAAATAACAAGTGCTTAAATAGAAGACTAATACCCAAAAGTCCTAATACAATTAGGAAACTAAACCCCAAAACCCTAATTCGAATAACGGAAATCAAAAAAGGAAACAAAAACAGGAAATAATATCTGGACTTCTAAAAATACGAATTTAACCTTCCAGATGACGTCAAAAGGCCGAAAACCATCGGGGCTCATGGAAAATCCATGAGTTTTGCTTGGAAGCCCGTTTCGACCCGAAATAAGCTAGGACTTTGTCAATTTCGGACACCAATACTTTTTCTGTTCTTAATTAGGACTGCATCACATACATAATTGTTTCTTTATGGGATCTCTCACCATCATGCACCGCCCATCGTGCATACTATTATTGAAGTTCATCAAGATGACGTAAATCTAGTGTGTTCAAGGGGCTCCTTACATCACCCAGATAACTGGGTTACAGAACAAGCAACGTCTACGCCACGTCACCCAACCCACGTTACATAGGTACTATGGTGACGCATAAATTAATCACATGTCACCCAAGAACCAGTTATGCGTAGGACACCTTAGCTACACATGAAACCGAGTCACTTAGTTGTTCCTTGAGCGACGTGGACTACTGTGTCGCCTAAGTGGCTCCTAGGTGACGTGTAAACTACATCAGCCAAGTTGAAACTAGGATCAACTACAAAATCGAAAAAATAGCATAGTCCTCTCATGCCCGTTACACTATAAACATATTCCTATAAACATATAATGTAATAAATACCCACGATAGTTCATTTCACTAAACACACATCCACAAAGTTCGGTTAAAAAATAGTGTTGGTATAGTTTTACGCATTCAAAAAGTATAGAGCACGAAACTTAAAAAATTTAATTAAACGTCAATAATTAAAACTTTTGAGTGCCTAATGTGAGGAATCATCATCGGGAGGTTTTTTTCATATATGACCTAGTGTCATCCATGAAGTTAGCTATCATGGTCTCGTTCTGGAAACAAGTTGTCTCCTTGTTCTCCTCTCACATTTTTGCTAAGATGTTTTTCTTTCATTTCTCTTTATCTACAGCTATTCGAGCACCCATTTCTTTTTCTAACTGATCTTCTATTTCGTTTGATACCCGATCCTCCTCTTCAACCGTTATCCAAGCATTAATCTGCTTCTCAGTAAGTTGAGAGGACGACGTGGACCCTATATGTCTATCATCCTTCTTCTTCGTTTCCTCCAACACCCCACCCAGACCTTGAATATATGCTTCATTCCGTTTCCCCACCACATCGGCTAGAATGTCCACATGTCCCTCCAATTTGTCCATCAACGATATGCCCTGTATTCTATAAGGGTCTCATAGCCAGGAAATATCAGATGTTTTGGCAATCGAATGCAGTGACCTTCTTAATCTTGTCCTTCAGCGCCGCTACACGGAAAACAAGTCAGTCTATCACTTGTATATGTATCACGTATAGAGTTGTATTTTATTCATGACTATTCATCGATTATATAAAACGACAAAAGTAATTGTTAGTGCTTCTTACAATCTTGGAGAACTTAGGATCACACGTTTCAACACATGTTTGACCACAAAAGTTGAAACTCATCAATAAATAAGTTCTCTCTCAAGGGTGCTACAGTAACTTTGAAGTTGCAACAGTTCTGTTCTTCATCTGTGAGGTAAGTTTGAGGGTGATGGTGTAGTGTTCAAGGTGATTCGTGATCGCCGGACCACCATCGAGTTTCGTCTGAGGTTGCTGATTACATAGGAGCTCAGATTTTGTGGTTCACTATTAACTCATGGCGTCTTCTTCGGCCACCGGACCACCGCCGGGTTTTGAGCAATTGCATACACATACGGCGAGGAAGGTTGTAAGGACAGATTTGGCCCCGATATCTACACAAAATCGATTTGCAGCACTTCAGGACAAGTGGGCTGGGCGGGAAGGGGAATCTTTCAAAAAATTTGTGCATAATCTACCACCAAACACATCAAACCAATGGCTGCAGAACCTGTTCTTGGAATGTGGAGACATTGTGAAGGTGGTGTCTCTTAACAACCCAAATAGCATGGGCAAATGGTTTGGCTTTATCACCTTTAGAACCAGTGAAGCCATGCACAGAGGAATACACATTTTCAATGGTTATATCCTCAAAGGTTATAAATTATTCGTTGCCAAGGCTTGGGATAATAGTTCAGAGCGAAGAACTTTTAACCAACAGAGGTGGAAAAGGAAAGCAACGTCCTCTGGGTTACCTGAAAATGGTTTGGGAAGGACAGAGTCGGAAGCTGGCCGGACGATCCCACAAGGCAAACTGGTTGAGGATTATAAGTGCTGGCTGGATAAAGGTCAGCTTGCTGTACTGAACAAAGATTATCCTGTGGAGATGATTATGGAAGACTTCAGGGCAGATAGAGATGGCCAAATCTGTATTAAGTCACTTGGGAACAGAGTTGTGGTAATATATTTTCCAGATGAACAAGTGGGGAAGGAAGCTTTGAAAGAAGATGCTGCGTGGTTGAAGGCTTGGATGACAGTGTTAGTGGACAAGATACATTTGTGCAGAGAGGGAGGGAAGTTTACTTGGGTTGTTGTACATGGCATTCCCATCTTGGGCTGGTGCTCAGAAACATTTGAAGCAGCTTGTGATGATCTAGGATCAGTAGTTTGGATTCATCCTCATTCATTATCGGGCAATTCATTGGAGGTGGGTTTTGTTCTTATGCATTCCCAGGAGTATCTGAGGGTGTACAAGGAATCAGGAATAATGATAGATGGCCAGGAATACAATTTCATGGCTAGCTCTGTGGATATTCAAAAGATCCCCAAGGTGTATTATGATCTGAGTAGCTTGACTAGTTCGGATTCATCTGAGGCTGAGGAGGACTTTTCTGGGTCACCTGGGTCAGGCACTTGCCCAGAACCTAGTGCTAGGACTGAGCAAGGTAGTGGGTCTTTGAAGAAGGCATATAAAGAGGTGGCTGGTTTATTGGCCATGGAGGTTCCTGGTGTGGTCACTGGTTTGGGGATTGGTGAGGAAGGTTTGGAAGAAGGACAATCCTTGAAGTTGTTGGAGGATGAGCAAAGACAATCTTTGAAGTTGTTGGAGGCAGAGCAATCATTGAGAATTAATGTGGGTACATCTGTGGGAAACTTAGACAACATTGAAGGTGAATCATTGCCCTCAACCACCTCCCTTGAGGTATTGATTGTGCCTGATACTTTGGAAGTTGGAACTGTTGCTATTGTGGACACTGTTCCGGCAAGTTTATCAGGTCAAGGGAGTCCAGTTTTGGGGATTGAAACCAATCCTACAGATATCCTCACTGAGACTGAAGGGACAACTGTGGTGTTACAAGGACAAAAGGGCTCATTGGGGTTGAGAGAAATTAATGAGATGGCAAGTCTTGCTTCAAGTTCTGCAGGTTTGGGGCCCAGGACAATTGCTACAGTGGGAGGTGAATTAGTTTTGGAGGGAAATGAAGTTTCAAATCACATTTTAAGTACTAATCAGCCACTAATCAGTACACCTGGCTACAAGGGAAAATTGATTAAAAAGAAAGACAAGGGGCAGGATGTAGTGGCTTACAACACCAGGTCCAAAGCTAAGACCATTATTTCTACACTTAAGCCTTATACCAGCAACAAGAAGAGAGACTGTGGAAGGAAAATTTTCAATCAAGGTGGGGCAGGGACATTGGAGTATTGCAAAGCTTTGGGATTGAAGGCATATCTATCAGATGAAGCTGTAGCTGAACAATTTGATAATCTTGAGCAGGAGGTGAATCAATCTGTGGAGCTTGATACTTGTACTGAGGATGAGTATTGTGATCTTGATGATGTTGAGGAGGAAGACCTAGGTGTGGGGAGATCCCTTACTCCCATTAGGCTCTCTCTTCCATGAGACTTCTATCTTGGAACATTCGAGGGGCCACTTCCAAACAAAAAAGAAGGGCCATTCGAAACGTGTGCTCCAAGCAACTGGTTAATATGGTGTTAATACAAGAGACTAAACAAGCCTCTTTACCTGTATTTTTCCTTTCTTCCTGTGGATTCAGCTCCAGTTGGGAAGGAATTTGTAGTCCCTCTTTGGGGAGTTCTGGTGGTCTATTTACTCTTTGGGACACTGAGATTTTTGAGATGCACCAAAATTTCTGTGATGACAATGTGATATACTGGACTGGTTGCTATAAACCTCTCAATCTTGTACTGGCTGTGATTAATGTCTATGGTCCCTGCTCTATCTCTGCTAGGACTGCTTTGTGGGAGGAGATTGGGGAGGTTGCAACATCTCTCAATAATAACCTGGTAGTTGCTGGGGATTTTAATGCCATCCTTGATCCTGGAGACAAATCTGGCTCCCAGTTCTCTTCTACCAGTCTTAGGGAGTTCAGGAATTTTGTTAATTTGCTGGGGCTAGTGGACCTGCATTTGGATGGTGGGAAGTTTACTTGGTTTAATTCTAGGGATATGGCTTCAAGGATAGACAGGTTTTTGGTTTCAACCTCAGTGCTTGGGTTTTTTTTATGAATTTAACACAAGCTTGCCTTCCTAGGCTTTTATCAGATCACAAGCCATTGCTTTTGTCCAATCCTGTGGTGGATTGGGGCCCTAGGCCTTTCAAATTCATTAATGCCTGGGTGAGCCATCCTAGTTTCCAAGTTGATACAAAAGAGTTTTGGATAAATGTTCACGTGGGAGGCTCCCCTGCTTATAGGCTTTGGTTTAAATTAAAGGCATTAAAGTCATTTTATAGGAAATGGAATATTAATGTGTTTGGCTGGTTAGACAAACAGATTGAGGACTTAAAGGGGGAGATTGGTGTTCTGGACAACTTATTTGAAGATAGGGGACTAAGCCCTTTGGAGATTTCTCACAGGGCTTTGTTGAATGCTCACTTGATTCAGAAGTTGAAAACTCAGGCCAAACTATGGTGTCAGAAGTCTAGGCAAAAATGGTCAACTGATGGGGATAGGTGCACTAAATACTACCACATTGTGGCAAAAATTAATCAGGCCAGGTTGAAGATTACTAGCATTTCTGATAGAGGAGTGGTGTACCATACTCCTAACCAGATCAAAGAAGTAGCTTCCTCACACTTTGCCAAAAGGTTTCAAGGGTCTTCTTCTGTGTTTTTGGATTTATCCACTCTACCTTTCAAGGTGTTGACTCAGATACAAGCAACCAAGTTAGAAATCCCTTTCACTGAAGCAGAGATTTTTGGGGCCATTAAAGCTTGTAATGGGGATAAATCCCCAGGGCCTGATGGATATACAATGCTATTCTACCAGGTTTGTTGGGATATCCTCAGGTGTGACATTCTGGATTTTTTTGAACACTTTCATGCTGGTGGGCTGTTGGGAAAGGGACTTAATTCTTCTTTTATCACTCTAATCCCTAAGAATAGTGCTCCTGTGACATTTGATGAATACATGCCTATTAGCCTTGTACACAGTGTATACAAAATTATCTCCAAAGTCTTAGCTTCTAGACTCAAACCATTGATGAATTATTTGGTTCATGACACTCAGACTGGTTTTATTGCTGGGAGGCAAATCATGGATGGGGTTTTAATTGCTACTGAACTTATACATTATATCAAAAGGGTTAAGACAGAGGTCATTGTGCTTAAGATAGACTTTGAAAAAGCCTATGATCATATTCACTGGGAGGCATTGTTGAATATTTTATCTCTTATGGGTTTTGGTTCACTGTGGAGGAAGTGGATATCCATTTGCATTGAGGCTTGGACTTCTGTTCTAATTAATGGCTCCCCTTCTGCTGATTTCCCACTTCAAAGAGGCCTCAGACAAGGGTGCTCACTATCTCCATTATTATTTGCTCTTGTTGCTGAAAGTCTGCATCAACTCATGGTGAAAGGGTCAGCACTTAAAATGTTCTCTGGGGTCAAGTGTAGTGAGGATGGTCCAGAGATCTCACATCTGCAATTTGCAGATGATACTCTAATCTTTATACAGGCTGGAAGACAGGAAGCCATCAATTTGAAACATACACTTAACTGCCTGCAGAAAGCAACAGGTTTGAAAATTAATTTCAATAAGTCCCAAGTTCTCTTGATGAATCCTGATACTATGGATATCAATGAGGTTACTGGTATATTGGGTTGTGGGGCTATGGAGCTGCCCTTTGATTATCTGGGATTTAAGTTGGGTGCTAATCCTAGGAGGGCCAAAACTTGGGAACCTGTGGTTGAAAAATTTAAAAACAAGCTGAGTTTGTGGCAAGCTAAAAATAAATCTTTGGGTGGGAGGATAACTCTCATCAAATCCTCTTTAAGTTCCCTGCCCTTGTATTATATGTCCTTGTATAAGGCCCCTAAAGGTGTGATCAGAGAAATGGAAAAATGGCAGAAAAAGTTTCTCTGGAGTGGGAAATTGAACAAAAGGTCTCTACATAAAGTCAAGTGGGATAACATTTGTAAACCTAAAAGTGCTGGGGGCTTGGGGATCAAGAGATTGGAGATCATGAACAATGCTTTATTGGCAAAATGGTGGTGGAGGTTTGCATTAGAAGAAGACTCTCTGTGGAAAAGGTTAATTTGTTCCAAATTGGGTTGTGAGCCATCAGACTGGGATCTATCCAAGTTCATCCTAGGGAATAATCAGAGCTTCTTAAGGCATATTGAGTCTCTACTGGTATATCCTAGGTTTGCTGATGCTTTTGGGGCAGTGGGATTATCTTGGTCACTGAATTCTGGAAATTCCATTTTATTTTGGGAGGATATTTGGATCACTGATATTCCTCTTAAAGTACTCTTCCAGAGGTTATATCATCTCAGTCATCAAAAGAGGTCAGTGGTTTCTCATTTTTGGGTGGAGGGAGACTGGGTTTTACAGTTTAGAAGGGAATTGAGGGGTTGGGAGGAAGGTACATTTAATCTATTGTGTGAAAAAATTAATGCCCTGCCTCCACTAAATTCTGATCCTGATAAGGTGGCCTGGAAAATTGATCCTAAAGGCTTTTCTGTGCACAAAATGTATCAATATCTTGAACATAGCTCTGAGGAGGATCTCTTGTGGCCTGCATTACTGTGGGAGCCTAAATTGCCACCAAAAATAGCTGCATTTGTTTGGTTAATGTGTTTACAAGCTGTACCTACTAAATGCTTTCTGTTAACTAGAGGAATTGTACCTACAAATATATGGTGTCCTCTTTGCAATGAGGAACCAGAAGAAGTGGATCATTTGTTTCTAGGCTGTAATTTTTCTTGGTCTGTTTGGTCATTGATTCTGAAGTGGTGGGGGATACAGACAGCTTGTCCTGAAGAAATAAAGGGTTGGTTTATTGCTTGGAGATCATTGGGGCCTCCAACAAAGCATTCTGCTTGGAAATTTGTGGTGTCTTTTACAATTTGGAGGTTGTGGTTGTGCAGGAACAACTTGGTTTTTAATCTGGTATTGATCAATCCAGATGAGGTTCTACAACAGGTTCAAAATGATGTATATCAGTTGGTTTGGGCTAATTAGCAAAAAAAATTGGCCTTTTCTTTTGGGGACTTGATCAACAAACCCTGGACTTGTACTCTCAAGAATATTACAAAGAGACACTAAAGTTTTGGTCTTGGAAGTGTTTTTAGCCCTGTGGTGGCTTGGGGGGTACTGCAGCAGTGTTTGCAGCTGCTTGAAGGAGGTGTCACATATCAGTGTTCTGGTTTGGGGTGGGTGGGGTTGGGGTGGTTTTTATGGGTGGTGAGGTGATAGGTTGGTGAGGCTAGTGAGAGTCATTTTGGGGTTACATTGTTTGTTATTCTGAGGGTGGGTTTCTGTTGTTTGTTGATTAACTACTTCTGTGTGTGGGATTAGCTTTAGGTTGAGTGTTTTTTCCTTTGCTGTTTGTTTTCTTTGATAACTTTTGGTCTAATTCTGTTTTGATGCTTGTCTTGGCATTGAACTACTGCAATTTGGAGCTGGTTTGTCTGGTTAGAAGAAATGTGAATTGCTGCAGACTTTCTTGGGGATGGAATGGGTCTAGTTGTGTTTTGGTGCTGGCATTGTCTTTGATTTGCTGCAATTTGGGACCTGGTGTATCTGGTTAGAAGATATTTTAAGTGCAGCAAGGGTTCTTGGGAGTGATTTTAGATGCTGCTGGTTGGTTCAGGGGTAACGTGCCACTCAAGGTTACCCATTTGCCCGGTCTTTAAATGTTTGAAAGTTTGTTGGTTTTCTTCATGTTGGGTCTCGAGGTAAGGTTGGAGATGAACCAACTCGCAGCGGAAAATCAATGAAAACCAAGAGACGATTAAAACCATGAAACAACTAACAAAGAATGGATTCACAAGAGAAAATTTCAGCACTAGTTCTTACCAAAACAAGAACACCGGGTAACGAATGATTGGCTTGAGTCTCCAAGACGCCTACGTATCCACATGGGAATCAAATCCACGTAGTTCTTCTCTTTGAGGACTCAAGAACACAAAAATGGAGGAGGAAACTAGCCAAACCCGAAATGGCCATGGAAGAGGGAGAGAAAATGTGTTTCCTATTCTTGTCTTGTGTTTGTTATGTTGAAAAAAGATGACTTAAACATAACAAAACCCATACTTGTCCAACTAAAGGCATGGGACAAGTATGGTGTCAAGTAAGGTGTAAATAGGACAAAGTATGGCAAGACAAGATTGGGTTAGGTGGTGAATCACCAATACCTTAATCCTTGTCTTGCTTACTTAGTACTAATTAATCAAGACTTGATTAATTAGTTCCATGGGCCTTGGTTGCATGGGCCTTTCATGGGCCTCTTGGAACATGGCACGTGGCCATTTCCAACGAGGTCCCGTGATTCGCTCATCGCCCCCATGCCTTCCATACCGGAAATGTCCAACATTATCCGACGCGATCAATCCCAAGACTCCAAGCCTTGTCTCGATCCGTAAAGTCCTATTCACTTACGGGCACATGACCCAAAACCCAGTTTTGGTCATGTCCCGAGACAACTCCCTTTTGGCCATTCTCCATAAATGTGTCAATGAGTTTCATCCTCCGGTGTGACCCTTAGGTTTATGCATGTCAATAGATCAACGTAAAATCCCATTTTACTTGATCCTATTTAAGTGGCAACTAACGAGACTTTAGTATTGCCCGACATTACATAACGAATCGACCCTGTCGATTCTAACCTTTCCGTCGTCCCTGTCATTATCCTTTTATCTCCGATATCCTGATTGAGATAAGGCATAGAGCCGTCATCCTTATTATTCTCAATCACCGTTCCTTGATATGTGAGATGACTGAAGATATGATACCCAGTATCATGTGCATGGCCATGCTATTCTTCCAGTCACTCTCGATCAAGTGGCCGAGAACCGATATCTTTCCCATACCTTAGTATGAGGGATAAATCCCTTAGCCGTCTTTCGTGTCACTCATGTAGCCCATCCCCAAGCCAATCCTGGCCGTTATGGAAGCCCTGTTACGGACAACGTTAGGCTCAGGTCAAACTCAGTTGTTGACTACATAGCGATCACAAAGACTCCTTGGTCTAAGGATACATGACAAGCTACAACACTGAATATGTTCATGACTTAATCTATGGCACATATTCAGGGCGGGTCGTCCAATATCATGTCCCACATGATATCTATGATCAGACTCCGGAATCCCATTCCAATGACTAACAGAACGTAAGCCATAAAGAGCCATCTTTCATACTAGTCGCTTCTAGTGAAGCTTTGTTGACTAGGGACCCATCGAGTGTGATCTATCTCGATCTATGGTTCTATTCGCATGGTGGGCATAGATCAGAGCACACGTCGATATATTACTCCAACACATAAGTAATATAAAGTCGCTTTAATTTTATTGCTAACGATGATATGTACATTTGGACATTTAGGATTGAACTACGGGCACTAAGACTAACACTTCAGTCACAAGAAAGCTGGTGGTTGATCCTCTTTTTTTGGTTTAGCTTACACTTTTGTGCTGAAAGTTAAGTGTTGGATGAGTTGTAATTCGGAGGGCAATGCCCTTGGTCTAGTTTTCATTTCGAAAACTTGATTTTATATATATTAGAAAAATTGTTGATAAAAAAAAAATCAATAAACGCCCTCATGCAAGCATCCAAACACTTTTTGAGGGACTTTGGACTAGATATCAAAAGTGAGAGGATGTTGAAATCTTTCTTCATGCACATTGAAGGTGGTAAGTTATATATGATCATAGTAACGGGCTACATGCTATACAAGGGAATTGTATGGCCAAATGGAGTGAACCCGTCTGTGGTCAAGGCGAGACAGACATTACGAATCTGAGATGCAAAGTGTAGATGTTTCTTGTCGAACTCCTTGCAGGTATCACCATCAAATGGATGACGTAACATATTTGGGTCTTTTATGCCTCTCTCTCCGTACAAACGCATTTTCTCAATGGTATGTGCAGAACTAAAAAACCTCTATAGTCGTGGGATAATTGGGAACCACTTCACTATATTCCTATAAACTTTTTTATTCTGATTCTCCTTACTTTTCACCAATCTTGTTTCACCACATACAGGACAATTATCATAATCTTCGCTTTCTCCGTAGAACAAGTAGCATCCGAAACAACAAGTATGATAGGTCTTGTAAGTCATTCCCATACTCTTAAAAACCTTTTAAGCTTGCTTCTAACCTTCTGGGCAATTGTCGTCCTCCAGCAACATATTCCTATTCATTTGACAAATCTCATTAAAACATTCATTGGACAAGTTGTTCGCTTATTTTGTATACAATAACTTTAAAATTCTTGTCAATTTTGTTTCTTTACTACATTTAAACGAGGGAACTTGGTGCTCGCCATCATCATATATTAGTTTCTAGTTGCTAACTCGATCCTGGTTGGATCAATTTGTAGGAGTAGTACCAACAAGAGGAATGTCATCTCTAACATGAATTCATATCTTTAATATATTGGACGAATGGTGCATCGTCATCATCCATAACTACATTTCTAGGTGAGCCATGATCCTTTCGGAACTGTTGCCTACGATCAACTAAAGTTAGCGACCGGTTATATTCACCATGTTGAGTCCATATTCTGTAATTCTGTATGATCCCAAACTTCAACAAATGCTTGTGAATATCGGTAATTTTCAAAAAAGACATGTTCACACACTTTGTACAAAGACATCTATACTTCCCATTAATCAATGTCCGTTTTTATGAACAAAGTCTATAAATTCGCAAACATCCTACACATGCAAACTTATTTCTAAGATACTTTATTCAACTCCGATCAGCCATCCTATTTACCAAAACAACACAAGTTCATTTGATATAAAACAATATATATACCACTTCAATCAAAGCAAAGATTAAACTACGGTACAACAGTCATGCCAACTTCAATTCCACAAAAATATTTTAAACAATTACTCTTCGAATATATGGCTAATAATATTGATCGGAACTCAAAAGATAATTAAAAGTGTATCCAATACTCACAGAATAATCTTCAAAAAACGAATAAATATAAAATAAGATTATATTTTAAGGAAAATTGGGAGTTTGAAACCTTAAAACTTTGAGAAAATGAGCCCATGTGACTACTAATTCGAATTTGTATTTCTGAGGTACTAAGGAGATGCAACAATAAGAACGTTGTATCCCCCAAATATAGTCAACCAACATAAATAAATTGTCTACTCAACCACATATTACTTTAGGCGAAGTAGAGTTTACAACGTGTCTCTTTAGTGATTTGGGTGACGCTTTATATGTATCAACCTCTCCCAAAGCTAGCTAGGGTAGCGTAGTATTTAGTTTGTCACCTAGGCCAATGCGGCACAATTATAAATACCATGTCACTCAAGTCACTAAAATGACGTGTTGTTATCCATGCATCGTTGAAGAAGAGGTTTTTGCATACCCTCTTTAACGTGCTTCCGTTCACAATTGTTCAAGCAATAAATTTTAAAGGTTAGTAACTGGTCAATACAAGGGAGCAACCGGGCCAAGGATGACTAGATCTATGAAATTGGTAAAAAGGCGAAAAGTGTATAAACGTCACTAAATACACTTCTCAAAAATTAAGCCAATGGTTTAAGTAGTGAAAATGGAAAAGTAAATGTTTATGTAAGGTTAGTAAGCAATAAGGAAATACATAAATTGAAATCAAGATCGAAACTTTGTATAGGAGAAAACAATCATGGGTGTCGTGCTCATACATAAAGTCAATCAATGCATAAGGTAATCAACGTGGTGATGATGATGATGGAAAGAGTGCTCCCGTCATGGCTCGAAAACCAATCATCAGAGTAAATGTGCAAGTATGAATTTCTCTGGTTCGAGTTAAAACCAATCATTTAAATTTCATACATCTATTTTTGCATTCTCTTAAGTTGCTTCTCAACTTGATAATATATCATATCGATAAATAATTAAAGCGAGTTAACTTACGTAGGATAAGAGGTGCTTACCCTAGTAACACACAAATGCAAAATAGACAAGCACAAATAAAGAATTGTATTTAGCTACTCCTAGTTCACTTCTCGATCGAAAACCAACAATCAAGATGGTACCTGTTGAAAGTTGATCCAAATTCAAGCTGTTTTGTGGCTTGGTTACCAAGCAACTAATTTAGGGAATTTTCTTGGCTTGATTAGCAAGTAATCAATTTAGGGAATTTATGTCCTGTTTCCCAAATTGGGTCTTAATTGTGTAGAGATTTTTATTTCCCTATTTTGTATGAAGTATCTCTACACCACTCCTATAAATACCACCTGTAAGCTGCCATGAGGGATAAGTTGAATCAGTGTAAATCCCCAGCGTTGTGTAAACATTCTCCCTATAGTGAAGTTTTGCTGGTTGGCGCCCGTGGTTTTTTCCTCTCCGTTGTTTGGAGGGGTTTTCCACGTTATATCGGTGTGTTCTCCGTTTTTGGTTTTGATCTATTTCTTTTTATTGCCTATCGTTTTATAACAAGTGGTATCAGAGCCTGGTTGTTCAATCTAGGTTTTCTGACGATATGGCATCATTGAAATTCGATCTACCATTGTTGGACTACACCACACGATTTTCTCTGTGGCAAGTAAAGATGCGGGCCGTTCTAGCTCATCCTGGCCTTGATGATGCGCTAGATGGATTCAACAAGAAGGATCCGAAGACGTGGACCGATGAGGAGAAGCGTAAGGATCGTAAAGCTCTATCTCTGATTCATCTTCATCTATCAAATAATATTTTGCAGGAAGTACTGCTGGAGAAAACTGCAGCAGCGCTTTGGCTCAAACTGGAATCGATCTGCATGTCCAAGGATCTGACCAGTAAGTTGCACGTGAAGATGAAGTTGTTCACACACAAGCTGCAAGATGGTGGTTCTCTACTCGATCACCTAGCGGTCTTTAAGGAGATCGTTTCTGATTTGCAGTCCATGGAGGTAAAGTATGATGATGAAGATCTAGGTCTACTACTCTTATGTTCATTGCCTAGTTCTTTTGCAAATTTCCGAGATACCATATTATTGAGTCGCGATGAACTAACTCTTGCGGAAGTATATGAGGCCCTTCAACAGAGGGAAAAGATGAAACTTATGGTACAAGGAGAAGGATCATCATCTTCCAAGGGAGAAGCTCTGCAGGTACGTGGGAGGACCGAGCAGAGGAACAACAACTATAAGAGCAAGAACGGGAGAGACCGTTCTAAGTCCAAAGGAGGCGACAAGTTCTGCAATTATTGTAAGAAAACAAATCACACCATTGAAGATTGTTATAAGCTTCAGAATAAGGAGAAAAGAAAGGGTACGCACAAACCGAAAAACAATTCTGATGGTGATGGTAAGGCCTCCGTTGTTTTCAACGATAATTCTGATAGTGATTGCCTAGTTGTGTTTGCTGGATGTGTTCGTGCTTATGATGAATGGATTCTTGATACTGCCTGTTCATTTCATATCTGTTGTAACAAAGACTGGTTCAGTTCTTATAAGTCTTTGCAGAGTGGAGATGTGGTGCGTATGGGAGATGACAACCCACGTGAGATTGTGGGCATAGGCTCCGTTAAGTTCAAGATGCATGACGGCATGATACGGACATTGACAGATGTGAGACACATACCAACCATGCCGAGAAACCTCATCTCTCTCAGCACTCTTGACGATGAAGGGTACAAGTACTCCGGTTCACAGAAAATTCTAAAGGTATCAAAAGGCTCTCTCGTTCACATGATTGGTGATATGAACTCTGCAAGATTATATGTTCTTAGAGGTAGCACTTTAAATAGTTCTGCTACTGCTGCTGTTATTTCTGATGAACCTAGTAAAACTAATTTGTGGCACAAGCGCCTTGGACATATGAGTGAACAAGGCATGACAGAGTTGATCAAGAGAGATTTACTTGATGGCTGCAATATGAGTAAGTTGGAGTTTTGTGAGCAGTGTATTTTTGGTAAGCACAAGAGAGTTAAATTCAATGCCTCCGTTCATACCACTAAAGGGATATTAGATTATGTGCATGCTGATGTTTGGGGTCCTTCCCGAAAAACTTCTCTTGGTGGTGCAAATTACATGCTTACTATTATTGATGATTACTCTAGAAAAGTATGGCCTTATTTTCTAAAACATAAATTTGATGTGTTTGATACTTTTAAGAAGTGGAGAGTTATGGTGGAGAAGCAAACTGAGAAGAAGGTAAAAGTGCTTCGTACTGACAATGGCATGGAGTTTTGTTTAAATGATTTTGACAACTATTGTAGCAATGAAGGCATTGTAAGGCATCACACCATCCCGTCCACGCCTCAACAGAATGGTGTGGCTGAGCGCATGAACCGAACCATCATCTCTAAGGCTCGGTGCATGCTTTCTAATGCTCGTATGAGCAGACGTTTTTGGGCTGAAACAGCCTCCACCGCCTGCTACTTAATAAACAGATCTCCAAGCATTCCACTTGATAAGAAAACTCCCATTGAGGTATGGTCTGGTTCACCTGCTGATTATTCACTATTGAGAGTTTTTGGTTGCACTGCTTATGCACACGTTGATAATGGAAAGTTAGAGCCTAGAGCTGTCAAGTGTGTGTTTCTTGGTTATGGTTCAGGAGTAAAGGCATATAAGTTATGGAATCCTGAAACTAAAAGAATTTTGCCGAGCAGAAATGTTGTTTTTAATGAGGCTGTCATGTTCAATGATAGTGCCTCTGTGGATGCCTCTGATGTTCTTGATGTTACTAAATTTTCTGATGATGAGCAACAGAGGATAAGCGTGCAGGTGGAGCACCTGGGCAAAAAAGTAAATGAGGTTGTTGAAAATAATGAAAATGATGTTCAACTTACACCACATGTTTTGCAGCAAACAAATAATTCCATTGTTGCTGATAGACCGAGGAGAAACATAGGTCCTCGCCCTCGTTTAATTGAACACTGTAACATTGTTCACTATGCTTTGAGTTGTTTTGAACAGGTGGAGCATGATTATGATAGTCCTGGTGATATGATGAAGCCAGTTCCTGTTGCTAAGTTTGAGCTTTGCTCAAGCTTAGTTGGTATAACTATTTAGCCCTAGTGGCTGTTTGGCGCCGAAAGTTTTTTCTTTGTTCATTTAGGAAGATGTCTACCGCTTTATGCTACAAGGAGGAATTTGTCTCAAGGTGGAGTTTGTTGAAAGTTGATCCAAATTCAAGCTGTTTTGTGGCTTGGTTACCAAGCAACTAATTTTGGGAATTGTCTTGGCTTGATTAGCAAGTAATCAATTTAGGGAATTTATGTCCTGTTTCCCAAATTGGGTCTTAATTGTGTAGAGATTTTTATTTCCCTATTTTGTATGAAGTATCTCTACACCACTCCTATAAATACCACCTGTAAGCTGCCATGAGGGATAAGTTGAATCAATGTAAATCCCCGGCGTTGTGTAAACATTCTCCCTATAGTGAAGTTTTGCTGGTTGGCGCCCGTGGTTTTTTCCTCTCCGTTGTTTGGAGGGGTTTTCCACGTTATATCATTGTGTTCTCCGTTTTTGGTTTTGATCTATTTCTTTTTATTGCCTATCGTTTTATAACAGTACCAATAGTCAAGTTGAACTAAATGGAACCTCGTTCTAGTAATACTCAAGCGTAGAACACAATCTCTAGGAAAAGTGAATTATCTAGCTACACCTAGATCAACTTCTCTAACCCGATCATTCCGAATTTAACGTGAACGTCTTGGTTAGAGTATGATCAACATAAGTCCACTAACAAGGGACTTCGTACCGCTCAAACTAGAGAACTCGTCGAGAAAAGAAATGATGCAATTTAATGTCTCAAATAGTCTCAAAGTGCACAATAAATCATACTCCGATCCTAGATACCTACAACTAACAATTTATGGAGCAATCCACACCCAAAGTAATAAATCACTACGGGGAAATTCACACCCGAAATCATAAATTTAGCTTAAAAACGCATGACATAAATATCAATCATCGTAAAATAATCAATCTCATATAGAATGCAATGACCACGCCAAGCATCCAAAATAAGCAAAAAACATATTAAGTAACGAATGCTACGAAAATATGAATCTAGCACTTTATATCCGTTCAAGAGATCCAAAATTCTCTTCTTCTTTTTTATCAACAAAGCATATTAAAATTAAACCTCCTTTGAGGTAAAAGAGGAGTTACAAAAGAACAATAAAAAACAACTAAAACCCAAGGAACACTACCCACCCAATTACAAGAGAAGAAACTTACAACAAAGATGGAGGATAGCCAAGGAACAATTTAAAACCCAAACCAATCCTAAAACCCAAAATAAATCAAGTTAAACACCAATCTTGCAGCCCAAGCAAGAACAAATCAACAAAGCTTGCGGCTCAAGCAAAACAAAACAGTAAGGTAAGATCTTAAATGAGAATCGACTTTAAAAATCAGAGTAAGCAACTTAGTGTTCCACAAGTTAGCATGCAATTAATACATACAAATTGTTTTTCCCGATTTAATTAACCTAAAAATCAATCTACGTACATACATCGACCAAAATTAATTAAATCGGATAACGAACAAATGAGTATCGAACTCAACATCGTAAAAATAATCATCTAACTGCATGCATTAATTACACTAAAATGTATTTACAACGACATTCATGGCTAGGAGAGACTACTCGCTAGCTATGGAGCAAAAAACGAAGAAATCATTGTTTGGAAACGACATTGAGATGAGAAAAGTGTGATAAAAAGTGAAACCCGTGTTAAGAATGTCGATTCCTAGCCCAAATCCTCGAAACCCCGCTAAAAAACGATCCAAACACCCAAAAATAGCTTGAACCCGAAATTGGAAACGAGCTGACTTTGGACCTTCGATTTCTGTCCTTGGAAGCCCCCACGCCCCAAAAAAGGAGGATATGGAAAGAGGGAACTCTAAGCTTCGCTCCGGTAGCTGAAACTTTCCGGATGGTCGCCGAAGTTAGGAGATCCGGCCACTTGAATCTCCTTTGTCCAACGTGTGTTCTGCCCTTCAAAAATGGTGCTCTCTGTCTCTTTTTTTCTTCGAACCCACGTCAAGGCATGAGGAAGGAGAGCAGCTAGACCATTGATCAAGTCAATACGACACGTGGTGCGCATGGGTTGACTCCTCTATTTTTAATGTTTTTTTTCACTCTTTTGCTCGTATCCGCTCCATTTCAACTCCGATTTGCTTCGTTTTTGGGCCAATAATTATCTTTTTCAGCGACCTACAAAATGAGACTAATATTGAATATATGATGAAGTACCGGAAAATATCGACAACTAAAGAGCTTAAGAGAAATTATTAAAATATGATAAATAACAAAATAAAAGACAAACACGGTAAAAATATAGAGGAAAATGGACAAATTAAGTAGAACAAATTAATACTCACCAATATATTTGATGGCTGAGAAAAACTCTCTCTTCTAGGGTTTTGAGACTCTGCCACCGTACACACCACTATGGCTATGCCTATGGCAATTTCCATAGCTTATGTCATGGTTCTTCCTCTCTTCCCTACCCACCCTCTCCTCGGCACATCCCTTTTGGACCCTGCGCGAGTTCTCTCTGCTAGGGTTCCTCTCGGGCCGCCACTAGCCACCGCGCAGTGGACTCTCCCCCACCACCACCGACGCGTCTACCGATCTTGTTCGGTTACCCCTCTGAAATCCCGATGGTTGTCGTCTTACTCACCTCGGTGTCAACCAACCTTTGAGCCGCCTGAAGCCGCCAACGCCTCGGCAGTCACCGCCGCCACCCCTGAAGCACCCCTGATTCCGCCGCCCCGGGGGTTTCCATCTCTACATCCGTCGTCCCTGATGCTATCGCCGCCATCCTTGAAGCCGTCGTCTTCCCTGATGTCATCGCCGCTTTTGATGCCGCCGCCATCTCTAGGGTCGCCCCTGAAGTCGTCGCCGTTGGATCTGCAGCCCCAACCGGCGCGTCCTTCTCACTGGCCTCTACCGTTGCAACCGCCTCGACCCCTTTCACGATTATGGATTTGGCTAATCGAAAGGGTATTTTTTTATTATTTTTATTTGAGTTTTTCTTGGCTGGATCAATGCTTGTCGAACAAAGAATCGATGATTTCTCTAGGGAGAGGAGCATCAGGGACTGGCTCTGGGAGGGGTCCCTAGACGATTCTTGGCCTCCCACCATCACCACTGTTGAGCTTGCTGAGTTCCGGTACACAGTCCCCCCCCCCCCTTCGTCTTCTGTCTTTGCATGTGGGGCATCAAAATACCGTCTGTGACGATTCTGATATGAAAAGGCTCAGTGAACCATTGTTCATTCATACTGACCTTCCGTGGTCGAAGAGAATGTTCCTCGATGCACAACATTGTAATCGATTATAAAAACTATAATATTGCACCTTTCGCTCAAAAAAATTAATACTCACCAGTCATCTAGATGGTATCCTAGTCGTTTTGGCTTTACCTGGGTGATGCATCAATAAAATACCACTATCACTTAGGTGATGTGTGGTCTAATGAAGATATACCTTCCTGGTTGGTATATATATTTTTTTGAATAGTAAGTGTGACTATATATTAGCAGGATAAAAGAGTCCAACTCAAAATAGGCAAGACAGAGTTCAAATACCAAAATATTGAAACAAAGGTGTTAACGTCATGGGACCAGAAGGAAACAAAATTTAACAACTGAATGTAAATGCTCATATACCGAAATGTTTCACTGAGATGTTTGGAAGAGGATACTACGGTAGCTTCTAGAGAAACCGACACAGCGAATCCAAACGGAAAGGTAGGACAGAGCCGACCCATTTCCAGAGTGGCGCCTAGGCAGTCTGTAAACTTTCCCAAAGTACCAGCGTGTGTCGTCCTCCCTGAAATGATAAAGTAGGACTCCAAGAACTCGAGAGTGTTAGGCCCCGAGATGTAGGAGAGTATCGTACCAGAACTTGGTAGAACGACCATGAAGTCGTCATTGATCGAGGTGAGGGGGCATTACACCCTTCGACGGTTGAACTGAAAATACATTGGAACTCGTAGGGGCTTCTATCCACCCTACAGCCAAACAAACTACAATTGCGGATCAATACACCAGACGACCCTGTCGTCCTCCGCCTTACCCACCATCCCCGGAAAAGCAATACATCGGTTGAGTATTCTAGTTGTCGCCAACCTGTCCATCTCCTTCGTGGCCTAGACCAGATTGAACTCAAGGACGAGAGTCCACCCCTGTCGTCCACCGACGTGTCAGAACGAATAGACGACTCGTCAACGCACCGTGATCGAGCCCTTCTCGTCACAACTCTGAGCTCAATCGGTGTCCCCGTCCTCAACGTCTCACTCGATGTTTGGATCCCCCCCCCGATGAACGTTGTCTGGAAAAGAACGAACCTCTCCACATCGAGCTCCTCCCCTTATCAGCTGATTGAGATTTACAAACAATTAAACGATGATCACATGTGATTACCTTGAGTATTGTGCGACAAAAACCATCATGCCCTTCCTAAAATGAAGGAGCACTCCAAATGAGAGAATTCCACATGGGTGGCACTAGGTTTCAAAACCTAGCCGCCACATAACTTTGTGAGTCTGTGATGTTTTACTGCTCTACTGGTTTTTACAGCTTTACTGGTTTTGTGGGAGTGTGGATCAGTGCTAGCTGATGCCTAGGTACTTCAGATGGTTTCCATACCGTTGGGTTTTGTTTTGCTTGCGGATCAAGCAAGGGTTTAGGCTTTAAAAATTCAAAACTTTGGGTGGGTACTTGTGGGTCAAGCAAGGTTTAGTGGTTGATATTTTCTAAGTAGTTATTGTTTGGTTTCTCTTGAGTGGCCTGTTAGGTCACTTGGCCCTTTCTTCCGTTTGAAGAATTGGTCTCTCAATAATACAATTGCCGATAAAAAAACTCTTAGAGAGACAATGTGACAACTAAGCTCATTAATAAAGAATAAATTGATTTGGGCTGGTGTATCTAACTATAAGAGCCTAGAGAATCATTTGACTGTGCATGAATGCTTATACATCCTACCATAAAAATAAATATAAGAAGTATAATCACTCATTTGTTGTATACACAAAGACCAAAGCATTTTTTTTTGAACGATGATGTAATTTTATTAAAATCAAAAGATCACACAAATGTTGCTAATATCTTACCATGTATTAACAAAAAATATCTTCTCTCGAAACCCTCTCCCTGTTTACAACCCTAGCGGGCCTTCTCGATCTCGCCGCTGACGACCACGGCCACGACTGTGGTCGCTGTCTGCGGAGATCTCCTCCCCAGACCTTCATTTCCCTTTTCCCTCGCCCTATTTCACCTTTACCCTTCTTCTTCGTTCTCCTTCTATAGCCTCTCCGCCCTCTCAGTGTCGCCTGGTCGACCTAGTCTCTTCCAGATGTCTCTATTCGAAGCGAAATCTATATGTGGGACGCGTTTCCTCGCTCAACCCGACTTGGATCGTGGTGGGTTTTGCCCGGATTAGTCGATGTGGTTGTCGGACTCCCACCTTCGATAGTGGTGTCTCCAATTCCCGGCCGTGGGACTCCCTTCCATGCTGCTCTGGTATGGATCGAAGCGGTTCTTTGAAGATTCCTTCTTGTTTGTGGTGGTTACTTGGCGACGCTTCTTCTCTTCGCTTCCCCTTCTCCGATTGATGTTTTGGGTATCCGATCGGACAACCCTTTGTGCCAGGACAGTGCTCGGTGGAAATACCGTCCTCCGTTGATCATTTTTTGGGGTTGGCCGAAACGTATGGATTGTAGGGTACGCGTTCTAATTATGGGGATCTAAAGGATGTTCTGCTACCTTGGTAATCTCATCTCCCTATTCTGGATGGGCATGTCTTCTCCCTCCCGTACTTTCCTCCCTATGCTGATTTGTTTACCTTTATCTCGCCCATGTGTGGGTTGAGCTCGCCGATCAAGGGGTTGGCCGCCGGTGAGGTTTCAGGGCACATTTTTCCCATTCAGAAGCGATCAGTTAGGGTTTGAATGGTAATTCGGGTTTGCCTCGTCGTTGCGGTCCTAGCCGCCGGCAATAGACCCTGGAATCCTCTCTTGTGGGATTGCATTCTATTAGCTTCGGAATTGACCTGCCCTCCTAGGTTATGGTTACAAGTTAGCCAGCTGACTCGCCTTGGGGTTTTGGAGGCTTTTCTTCTCTCGCTTCAATTTGGACAACCTTCAAAAAGGCTCATCTCAAGTCATCGAAGCTCCATTATTACAGCTTTTTCATTGCAAGTGCTCAACTTAATCTCAAGATATTAGTCTCTCTTGCAAGCTTCCAAGGCACAGTGTCTTTCTTCATGTTCTAGGTTGTGGAGCTTTTTTCAGCATTCAATCCAATTCAAGTTGGTTTCAAGAGGGCCTTCAAGATCCGTCTCTGTTCTGAAACCCGTCATTCTGAGGCCATCAGTCCTCATTCTGCGTTGGTGCTCGCCTTCCATTCATGGCATTCAGTTACTTGAAGACTCTTCAGTTCATTGAGTCAGTTTACTCTGTTTTCATTTCATTGCTCTTTTGTTTTCTGGTATTGTGGTTTGTGCTTGAACTATAGTTGGTTCGGCTGTGTACTCCTCTTTATCCTCTAAGGAGGTTTTAATCTCAATTTGTCTTGCTGATCAAAAAAATAAGATTACATAGATGTAGTCTGAGGAATAAATTTTTCGACCACAAGTGAAGTATTAGAACAGATGAATAGAGGTTCTCTTACCTTTATCGGAGCATAACCGACGTTAGCGGTATTTTGATGACTTATAGGCCATGACAGAAAGCGGGGGGGAGACCGAAGATCCTGAGGGACCTCAACAGTAAAGGTGAAGTGGGGAGGCAGCGCATCATACAGGGACCCCTCCCAAGTCCAGTCCCTGATGCATAACACCCCACTCATTCCTCCTGGCGGGGTTGTTTCCCCGCCCTGAACTGTTCCTGTCACGCCCCGAATTCAGTAGGACTGAATCTGGAACGCGAACGGTGAAACAATAAAACCATTTTCCAACATTTTAATAAACCGCTTAAAATTACCACTTTTAGTTAAACAAAATATTATTTTACAACTTAAAATACGTCCAAAACAAGCGGACAAAAACCAACATGTACATCGCTAGACTCCCCAAAACCCGGACTCCCGCTCCCAGCTCTTCAAACTTCAAGAGTTCCCCTAGTCCGCCTCGCGACCAGTACCTGTAGGAAAAGCAGCTAGGGGTGAGCGTTTCGCTCACCATCACAGATACCAGACTGACTATGGCATACTAGCAGAAATACCGGAAACACCAACAACAAACAAAACACCAGGGACTACTATTCCCAAACTCAAATAACTCGACTGTCACACGAAAACTGTTACTTTCCCCAACCAAACTAAACACCCGTACACGTAATGTAGACCCGACACCGTAATGACGACCTCAAAGAACACAACACAGAAGTGATCAAAATCACGCAAACCGCAACCACAAGCCTCAGCACTTTACCGATCACGCGCCGGAAGGTGCTACTCACCTGATGGGGACACAGCCTCTGCTCTTAACCGACCGCGCACCGGAGGGTACGACACACCCCTCGGGCATAAATCCAGCCTCAACACTTTACCAATCACGCGCCGGAAGGTGCTACTCACCTACAGGAACCACAACCCTCTGCTCTTTACCGACCACACATTGGAGGGTACGACACACCCACAGGCACAACTCTAACCTCACACTTTACTGGTCACGCGCCGGAAGGTGCTACTCACCTGATGGGGACCACAACCCTCTGCTCTTTACCGACCGCGCACCGGAGGGTACGACACACCCACGGGCATAGATCAACAGTACCACCAGAACAATCACAGTCACAACCAAAAGGCACGCAATACCCCACAAAGGAAAGGAAAAGAATACGACAACACGACTAACTACCACTCGGCACGTCAGTCAACCAAATACGGGCTCAACTCCCCACGGGCACTCATGGCCACTCACAAACCCAAACAATAACATACGGGTTCAATACCCCACAGGCACACATGGCCACCCACGACACACAAACAGTAACATACGGTTTCAACACCCCACAGGCACACACGGTCACCCACGACACACAAACAGTAAAAATACGGGTTCAACACCCCACAGGCACACATGGCCACCCACGACACACATACAGTAAAATACGGGTTCAACACCCCAAAGGCACACCTGACCACCCACGACACACAAACAGTAAAATACGGGTTCAACTCCCCAAAGGCACACCTGACCACCCACGACACACAAACAGTACTCTACGGGTTCAACTCCCCACAGGCACTCATGGCCACCAACAAACACAAACAATTCAATCAACCTCCGGGCACAACCAAATGCCGCCAGTATTTCCATTGTTCGATAAGTTCACTTATCCTACGACACTACTAAGTGTTACATGCATTTCTATTGTTCGATAAGTTCACTTATCCTACGACACTACTAAGTGTCACATGCATTTCTATTGTTCGATACGTTCACGTATCATACGACACCACTAAGTGTCGCCTGCATTTCTAGTGTTCGATAAACTTACTTATCCTACGACACCACTAGGTATCTCATGCATTTCTACTGTTAACTTTCCCTAGTCAAGGCCGGGATCCGGATACTTTTCCCTACCTCGTAACGCTTTTCCAAAAGTCCACGCCCAAGTTCCGGCGTGCTCGTGATCACTCGCCTAGCTTCCCCTTTCCGCGGTCGTCGGCATGATCTAACAAGAGCACAATTAAAGCACTTTTTAAGTTTCCAGCCAAAGCTGAATTTTAATAAACTTGACGCCCAATTGCAACCCCGACAATGTCGATCACTCCCAAACTTCCCAATTACTCGACATTGTCAATAATGGGCCCGGAAAAGCCCGATTCGCCCGACTCAGTGAATCTGCCTGGGATTGGAAAACGCCCTTCCGGGGCTCCGAAAATTCCCGTTTTTGTTTCTACGATCTTAGAATAATTAAAGGGTTCCAATGCAATCGACAGAATCAATTTCCGACTTCCGGGCGATTTAATTCGCGTTTAAAGTTTCCAAACCCGAAATTTCTAACTTTCACAATTAAATTCCATAATTCGTTCCGGGTGTGAATTATCGATTCGAGGATCGTCCAAAACCACCCGAACACAAAAAACCCGAGGCCCGGGCAAGTGGGCCCCACACGGCCTCAATGGAAAACGTTCCTTTTCACCCCAAAACGTTCCTAACAAACTCCAATCCTTAACCCAACCTTAATCAACCCATTTAAACACAAACCCTAAAACTTAAACGTTCCAAAACGAGAAAAATACGGGTTCTTACCGTAGGGAATGACGATGGGAGCTCGATTCTTCAACCGTTGAGACGATCTGTTGGTTGGATCGTCGGGAAATCGACAAACCCTAGACTTTTCTTCCTTTTTCTTTTTCCTTTTCTCCTTATCTTCTTCTCTCTTCTTTCTCTCTCTATTTCTCTTTTTTTTTTTAATATGGCCGAACACCCCTTTGTTTCTTCCTTTTGTTTTGTTCAAAATTACCAACTACCATCACTTCTTCCTTTTGTTTTGTTCAAAAATAACAACTACCACCACTTGTGTGACAAGTGGCAAGTGGGTCCCACCCTTTAAAGAAATATCTTTGTAGATATTTTCTGTCAGATTCGCGAAATTCGGCCGTCTCGGGCCCCGAACGGGCCCATTTTCCAAGAAATTACGAAATTTCACGGGGTACAAGGAAACGGCTCAACTAAGACTGTTGTAACGACGAATAAGCTTTTTGGATCCAAAACGGACCTCGAACGGACCAAAACGTCGCTCAGTTGACTTTTCCGACAAAAAGTCAACATTTCCCAAATTGGTCATAAAGTTTCCCTGAGTCCCCCAGAACTCACTTTGGTCGATATTGGGGTCAACTTAAGTCCGATATGACCCTCGGGGTGAAATTTAGGTTTATTTAGGTGTCTGTCCCAAAATTTTAAATTTTCCTGTTTTTCGCCGATTTGACTGGCGTTGACCGGGAGCGGTTCTTACAGTTCCTCCCTAGGGACCCTAGCTGCTGATCATTTCAGAGCATTCTAGTTGTCCTCAACTTCAGTTCTTCCAGGGTATCATCCTCACGAGCTCCCCACTCTGTCCGAGTCATCCCGACCAACTGATCCTCGCGTGGTAGTGGAGCTTCCAGCCCCAGAGTGGCGGCCGACCTAGGCGGCGGTCCACTCATCGAGCTCAAATGGCTTGACCTATGGGACATAAGGGGTCTCAGATCCCATTTCAAGTGACCTTTGAGGCCAGGACCCGGCGGAACAGTGGCAGGCATGCAGACTGGTTCTCTCTATCTGTGGCATACGCCTTGACCTTCTTCTCTTGGTAGTATTCCATCATATATTCCCCAAACCTCGGGGGTCTTCTAACAGCCCACGTACAGTCCTTCAGGATATGGCCTAGTCGACCACAGTTTTAGAAAAAATTAGGAAGCTTTGTGTACGTGAGGACGACATTGATGGGGTCCGTAAATTCTGGGAACCTCAAGACCAACCTCTTCCGTAACAGCTTCTCAAGGATGTGCCAGAAGTGGATGTTGATAGTCTTTCCCCAACACATCCTCCATTGGTCGCATGGGACATGCACGCACAATCCCAACGCGTTGCCAATGGAGATACCCGTCTCCCTCGTTCGAACCAGGGGTGATAGCCCTTTAGCATGCACCCATAGTTGTACCCGGTTCAGAGGGGACAGCTCCCGAGCACACGGGTCCAAGTCTCCCAACAACAGGACCTTTCCATCAAAGCACCAGGGTTCATTGTTTCGAACCCATGACCGCGACTCCGCTGCCTGGAAGTAGAAGTCGAACATGCCCGATCCTAAATCCTTGATCACCAGGCCCTCTACGAATCTTCCCCATGCGTTAGTGATGACTCACAAGAGCACATCATCCCGTGGGGGCTTCGGGGTCCAGAGGCGTCCCAGTAAACCCCATTGTTGCCGAGCTAGGGCCACCGATGCCGTCGCCCGAGACGTCGGAACCAAGACCTCAAATTCTTCCTCTTCCTCCAAGGAACAGGATGACAATCCATCTTGTAAGCCCTCCAAGGATGACTGGAGGTCTGACCCCCTACCAATCAAGGATGGATGAAGCTCAGCCAGAACCGGAGGCCGCACCCAATCCCACGACATACCTGGTGGGGTAGCATGGGCCGCGGGGATGTTTGGTACCATGGACTGAGCAGGAAGGCAACACCCTAGTCCCAAAGCCATCACTACCGTACTTGGTAGGTCCTCCATGGGAGACTTCCCTTTCGCCGGTCCCTCCGTAACGGGGGATCGCTCTAGGTGTGAAACCTGAACCCTCATCTGTTGGGATACGAACCTGGTCCCATGTAATTTTAGGAACATGTTCCCTTCTAGAGACGGGACCTATAGGGCCCTCAGTACTCGGATAGAGAAGAGATACTAGCAGGCGGCGCCGAAACTATACGCTCTCTGCTATTAGACAATGGTGGCAGAGCAAGGTCATGAAGCCCAGGGTTGTTGCTTGCGGGAGACACCGGGGCATTAGGGTTTAGGGAAACCCTAACAGGATCGGGGACTCCTCCATCAGACAACGGTGCCAGAGTAAGGCCATGGCGCACATGGTTGTTGCTTGCGGGAGACGTCGGGCCATTAGGGTTTAGTGAAACCCTAACAGGATCGGGGGCGGCTTGCTAGGGTTTAGAGGAGCCCTAGCATGGCTCGCAAGGCATGCCGGCCCCCTAGGGCTCAAGGTAGCCGGAAGGGTCCGACCTGTCACGCCAACCGGCCCGCTAGGGTTTGGAGGTAAAAGCGCGAGAAGGCCCTTGCTTGGGGGAAAAGGCACCGGTTGGCGACGTAGAGGCCTCCCCCGTTTCGGTTTAGTGTGCAGAATCGGAGAGGTCGATCCCACCCAGGAGGGCTCGTCCACCTTCTCACCCGGGGGAGAACTAGGCGGTAGCGGTGAGAGAGATGAAGTCGCCGCCAGAGCCATGAGAGTAGGCTTCAATTTTCGCCGACGCCGACTCTTGACCCTACCACCAACAGCAGGTTGTGGATCACAAGGCGGAAGGAGGGGCGCAGCACCGGGAGGAGCAGCAGCGATTACCAGTGACACGGTTGTAGCAAATGACACGACGACGAGAAGAGAAACGGAATACACCACAACATCGCACAGCAAGGGCTGGAAAGAGCTTTCAAAATTGAGAGAATATGCTGTTTGCTAGAGCAACGCATATACTAATTTCCATGTAAAAAAACATAAAGGCGTTCTATATATGCATCCTATCATAAACACATAAAAAGCAGTCAAACACATTTGAATACATAAGCATAAATGTACTGATTTCTCTAGAAAAAAAAACATAAATAAAATCAATGCAATATACATCCTACCCTAAAGTAATACAGCATATAATTACTCATTTATATACATAACACAAATACATGCATGTGACCAGATCGACTCCCCCTCAAAAACCATAAATTCCACATGAAACCAAACGGGACCAAATCAAATGAAAACAAAATTGTAAAACACATTATTTCAAAGATGGGTAGGTTGTTGTTGTTGCTGCTGTTTATTTTTGTGGTTGAGACATCGATTGTGTGCGAGGCAGGTTTATTTAGAAGAAAGGTGACCGTCAAAGTGACGAACAATCTTGGAGGCGGTCTCGATCTTACTCTCCACTGTAAATCCAAAGACGACGATCTTGGTCCTAAACTACTTCACCAGAATCAGTATTACGAATTTTCTTTCTACCGCAACATATGGGGCACAACTCAATTTTTTTGCGGCTGCACGTGGCAAAACGCGGGTATTCATTGGTTCGACGTTTTCTCTGCTCGAAGGGATCCGGATTACTATGATTTGTCGTGGAGCATCACAAAGGAGAAACCATGTATGTTGAATCCCGAAACTAGCAAGTATGATATTTGTTACGAGTGGCGCACGGACTAGATATATATGCAACAATGACACTTGTGTTATCTTTGTTTAGGTTGGAATAAATAATAAGAAACTTAATGAAGCTCGTACTATCTTTGTTTGATGATGGAACATTTTTTTTGCTGTTGTTATATGTGTTGCATAGGTTTTGGGGGGATTTAGTTAAGGGTTAAAGGTGGTGTAAGGCAGATCATTTCAAATTTGTTTTCCGTTTGTTTTTGGGCTGGAATTTTCCATAGTCTATGTAATGGTTCCTTTTGAGGTGCTTCTTTTTAACACCTGGTTTTTCTTTTGTACCTTTGGAAGCAGGTTGATTTTATATATTATTATTTTCTGATAAACAAATTAATTCTTAAAAACAAACATGAAATTCATAACTATTAGAAAATATGAAGCTGTCATTCTTGATTTCGCTCCGTAAATCTCCGTCTTCCTTGACTTTGCTCACCTTAGCTCACCACAACGCCACCAACCCTTAGAGTAGCTCACACCAATCATACCACACAAACTCTTACGCCTTTTTGGACATTGTAGTCACCTCTTAGTGTATAAATACTCATGTATTGTAAGCTAATATATCAAGCACAACTCCTTCCACATGTTCTAGAGAGAGAGGCAGTGCCTTCTCTTTAGAAACCCTACTCTTCTTCTCCCTAGCCGCCGCTCCCCTTCCTCCTGCTTCTTCCCCCGTCGGCGACCTCTTCGAAGGTTGTTGGCGGTGGCCTCTCACCTCCCCTTCCTTCCTCCACCTTCTCTCCTTCCTTTCCCTTTGTAGTCGGCCTCCTCCGTACCGGTTTGTGTGGGTTAGATCTGGTCGGTTTCGGTGTCGTCGCTGTCTCTCCACCGTCGGTGGTGCGTTGGGTTCGGTGCTGGCCGGCAACGTGGATTCTCCCCGAGACAAGATCTGATTTTGCTTATTTCCGCAGATCTAGAAGGGAATCGCTCCCTCTTCGCCCCTCCGGTCAGATCTTCGATCTCCCAGCCGTTTCGGTTCCTCGCCGGCTCCGTCGACCGTCTTCACTACAGGTGACTTTTCCAGGTCAGATCTGGTACTTTTCGCCTCCTCCCTTCCTTTGGCTCCGCGGATTCTCCTTCTCCGGTCCCGTGAGCAGTGGTGCTACGTGTGACTCGGGACCCGTACGTTGGTGTTGGCCGCGTAGGGTTTGTCTGGCATGTGTGCCTTGTTCAGAGTTTCTCGGGGTTTCAAGGGTTTTGGAAAGCGTTTTGTGGCTGGATCTGTCGAACTTCAGGCGTCCTTTGGCTGCTCGAGTTCTCTCTGGATGGGCAGGATCTGGTATTTGAAGCTTTGTTGGTGGTTTTTGTTTTTCCATTTATTCTATTTTTTGTTCTTTTGCTCTGGTTTTGCTGGGTTTTTTTTTGTTCTCCCATTGTTGGGTTGTTTCGGTTTCTATTCATTCTTGCTGGTTTGAGGCCTGTGTAAGGTTCTCATGGTTGTATGGATTTTGTACTCAGATCCTTTGTCCCCTCTTGAGGGAGATTTAATTAATGCTTTGCTAATCAAAAAAATATATATCAAGCACAACAATCAAGCAATATACAAGTTCATTTCATATTCCACTTCCCAATTTTAAGTGGGTATCAGAACTTGGTTAAGTCTTTCAAAAAATTTGTAGCTTTGTCCATTCGTTAGTTTACGAATGTAACGGATAGGCAAGACATCCAGAAGGTAGAAGCCGTTTCGATTTACCTACTTCCGCATCGTCGTGATTAAACCATACCAGATGACACATCTTTCCTCCCCTGCTGCAACCGTTCGCATTTTTGTTGTTGCTACCCATGACTTCTATGTGTTGGAATGAATATTCGCAAACTGGGAAATGAATTGCAGAACAAAACGCAGAACAATTAAAGCATGCAATCAAAAACATAAACTGGAACGACCAACCGGTTTGAAGAGCAGAACAAAGAGTAATAGCTGAGGCGTGGCACGGAGGTCCACTGACTTTGAAGAAAAAAATTCGGTGTGGCCGAGATAGCGATCAGCAGCGGTTGCTCCCCAAGGATCTCTCAGCTCTACCCAGCAGCGCGCCCACTCGCTCTGCCGGATGTGGAAGCACCAGGACATGAACAAAACTTCGGTGTGGTGATAATTTGGGAGATAGTAACTAAAACGGTATAAATCTGGCTCTGGTAGTGTTGAAAACGTAAGTTGCAAATATGAGAAACTGAGCAGTATTTATAGCTGCCAAACGTGAGGGCAAAAGAGTAAGGACCTTTGATTTTGGGAATCAGATTCGTCAACATGGGTGAACAACAAAAAATTTGAATTCAACACTTGAAAAAATAAAAGTATTTTGTCCAAAAAAATAGTTTTGCCTGCCCCGCAGGGGATCCATCCAAACCCGCGCCCATCCCGACCCGGACGGCGGTACGAGCAAGGCCCATTCCGGCTCAACTAGCATAGGCCCAATGGCTTATTGAACATGAAATAGCAAGGATCCTTTATAAGCTCAGCACTACATCCCTTTTTGACCGATGTGGTACCCTGTTCAAACACCAAAGGCTTTTAATGCCAAATTTTTCCAACACTATGTCCGTTGTTGATTCTTCCTCTTGTTCGCTCTTGGAAGTTTCAGTTGCAACTTCAAGTCTGTTGTAGAAAAGAAGCCGTGTGTGTGGCTTTCACGATACAACAACTCTGTTTCTTGCCTAAGATCAAGAGGACAACCACCACCAAACGTCCTCCTCGTTTCCCCATCGTGTCGGACGCTCAACACCAAACAAAGTCTCTTGTTGCTGCCATGTCTCCAGAAGTTTTGCTATAGAGTTTCTGTTGCAGGAAAAGATAAAATAGAAAACCTGAGAGGTCCCAAGTTTCTCCGCTGCTGAAGTACTCGTATCGTTCCTATTGCGGCTTCTCGTATTCGTTGTTGCTTCTTCGTATTGTTCCTCTCCGTCGTGACTTCATTTTTCAAAGAGCACAAAAGGTGTGGTCTGCAAATATTGCTTTGGTGGGAGGTAAAAGAGAGTAAAAAGAAGAGCAATGGTTTATTTGTTGCAGAGAAAAGTAATGATAGAAAAGACAAGTCCAAGCTATTGTGTAGAGGAAATGTTGAGCATGCAAGTTCATTCCAGTCTCGCTTGCGCACGTGGAGACATGTGATGTCCTCGTCAGTCCCTCAGTCCGCCACACAGGGAAAAAAAAGTTGATTTGCGTTTCCGCGAAGCTGTTCCAACGGACTCCAAATTTGTATGGTTGTTCCGTCCTAACCGGAGAGTCATCCCAATCGTTTCGACTGGAGAGTTATTCCAATTGTGATGATAGGCTCCAAATTCGTGTTGATGTTCCGTCCCAATCGGAGAGCCATCCCAATCGTTCCAACCGGCTACAAGTTATTAGTTGCTACTCCGTTGCGACCGGAGAGTCATTCATGCCGTTCCTCCTTTAGTACGAACCAGAACCACGGGAGAGACGATTGGATCGGTATTGGGGTTGTGTGTTGATTTCCCTTGTGACCAATGGGGTACATGCTAGGGCGGAACGGTGAAGGTCTGGTTCTGGCACCTCATGGAGCATCCCTTACGCCGTCAGCTTTTCCTTCATTTTCAGGAATTCCCTGACTCGTTTCGTGTCTCACTCATTTATACAAAACTACCTGTGTTTTGTTCTAATTGTGATTTGATAGGCCACGTTTTTAATGAGTGTGATCGAGAGGTGGTGAGCACCCCATGGTAAGACTCATCCATCTTGGAATTCCAAAAGGATCGTCATGAAAAAACCTACGCAACAGATTGGGAATGTGAGGGGTCCCCTAAAACGATATCCACAACTTCTGTACATAAGGGCCCCTTGTCTCAAGGAAGGGGGGCAATTGTATCCGCGACTACTACACCTAAGGGCGCACATCCTCGAGGTGCCACCTAGGCCCGCTTAGTGGATCTTGGCTGGAAAAAACTTTAGGACCGGCAAACTCTCTGGTAGCTGGGCACTTGACACCCCGTGCCTACTTGGGCACAAAGATAGACCTGGCTCTGGAGCTAGAGCTGTGAATAGAGTTGGGGAAGTGAAAAGGGGGTCCGTTGGGGAACCCCTAAAGGACCAAGACAAGGCGAGAAAAACAACTCCGCATGGAGGAATGAAAGTGATTTAGTGCTTTAGGGACTGCCCCTGAGAGTGATCCTTGGGAAGAGCTCTGCCTCCCTTTGAAGCTGATGACAACAGGTTCGGTCGCACTCTACAAAGTATGCAACGTTTAAGAAATACCTTGAGCAACAGTCATTGGTTTCGTCATATTGTAGCTTTCAATATAACTTTCCTTTATGGCTCTTTCAACACCGGTTGCTCCAGTTAATTTGTCTCAAATTTTTTTGTAAAGAGATTTTTTGGGACTCTGTACAATGTAGTGACTCTTTTATTTTAATTAATAGTATATACGTACCTTTTAGTAGAAAAAGGTTCCTTTTAATTACTAAACCAACTCTAATAAATCTAATTGTAAGCATTTTTAGTCACATCCTACAATACATAAAAAAATCTTCCAAACTGTATGTGCATGAAATAACAACACTGAAATCATATATAAAATTCCAGTAGGAAAACTCTAATTGTTCTCTTTGTGCCCTGACGGTTTTTCCACCTCCCTCCTCTTTTAATCTAGTGTTCGCACCTGTTCCCATCATGTTGTCGATTACTCCTACCACTACGGTGCATTTGGCATGTCCCCCACCACCATTGGCTCTCCCTTCATGCTTTCCCACGGTTTTCACGAAGCCGACACGTGGGAGGAAGCCCTTCAAAAATCCCTCTGTCTCCAAGCCACCACATCGTCTCATTCACCCACCCCTTCCTCTACTTCTTACAGAGATCCCTTCTATGTCGCCTCTTCCTTCTCTCATCCCCCCTCCCCGAACCTCTCAAGAAGTTCTTCGTCCTATACGAGTGTCGCACAATCCGAAGAAGGTGCCAACAATAACTTCCTCTCCTTTAATGGCGTTTCTATCGGTTACGGCCCTATGACTCACTCGCTTCTTTTGGCGATCCTCCCTCTGATGGTGTTCAACCAAGGTCCTGCAGGGACCTTGTCTCAGGCCCTGCCGCCAGGGGTACGGGGACGTAGGCCCTAAAAAATGACACCCATAGGTGACATCATAGGAAACCTTGTCCCCGTTGCTGCTAGTGATCTCTTAGGGAACGACTCCGGGATATCTCATAGCTCTATCCTCACCGACCTCCTCTTCGTCGGGAATTTGTCAATGTTTGGTAGTCCCAAGGACGGAGATCCACCAGGTACCACAGGGTGAGAGATCGGGGACTTTAGGGAGCATGTCGTAGCTGGTCACGACGACGAGCCCATCTTTGGATGACATCGGCGCCTCTTTGGAGTTGTGATCTCCCTTAACGGATGATGATGTCATTTTCCAAATTCCTACATCCCAACTACCCCACCCTCACCTCATGCATGAAATATGGAATGGAAGAGAGGATTCTCTCTCCTCAACCACCCGCATGTGACATGATGCTTCAAGTTATCCTTAGAGGTTGCGGATCATCGACGGAAGGACTGGTGGCCAGGGACCTATCTCTTGGAGTACACACCTTCTACTTCGTGTTACATGCGACGTTGGAGAATGTCCGTCGAGGGGAGGCATGGTGCTTTCGGCACTATCCTCTCATCATAATTGAAATCCCACCGGAGGGCCTCCTTGCTATTGGCACGGAGAGGATACAACTTTGGGTTTAGGTTTAGGGACTACTTAAGATTGTCTCCACGGTCACTACCGACACTAGGGTGTGAGACACCTTGGTGGTTCGTCGTTGTGCAAGAGGATAAGTGGGGGTTCTACTGGGGGGAAAGGTTTGTGTTCGGTTCTGGCACCTAATCAACCAACCCCTCTGTCGATCGATGGTGATGAGATTCTAGGAGCTCCCTCAGCCTTTTCGGGTCACGCTTAAATACGAGTGTCTCAAAAAAAACTTTCTTCAAATGTGGGCGGTTAGGTCATGGGGCTAACTACTATGACCTCTCTCTACCAGGTACACCTCGACACCGTTTGTCCCTCTCAGCAGATAAAACCCCCTTATTTGGGAACCCTTTACCCAGAGAGTGGTCTCTATCATCCCTGAAGTCGTCCCCTATAGTTCCCCTGGGATTCCACTCGCTATATAAGTTATGGATCAATTTAGGATCCATCGTCTTGCCTAAGTCGCCTGAATCATTTGGGACTTCAAATCCAACTAGATTCACTCGTATCTCTAGGGAGACAAAGAAGGGCTTGGTGACTTCCACCGTCCTGCCTAACCACAGGCCAAGTCGCATGCCAACAAGTTCTCCAAGAGGGTGTACGACGGGGCATCTTGGGAGCATTGAGCCGAGAAAGACCTCACCCCGAAAAAGGGCCGAAGAAGAGCAAGTGGAGCTTAAGAAGGTGAGGGTTGGAAAACATCCCCGCTTGGACATATGAGGTCATCGGTCCTTAGCCTGATTTGGAGCACCCCCCCCCCCCCCCCCCCCCACCCACCCGCCCACACACACACCTCTGTGGATCCTCCACTATCTCTTGTGCTCCCTCCAAGAAATAGACACATTATGTTGCATATCAACGGTTTCTTTTGGAAAACCCATAGGCTTTTAGGTCATAGTGGTCGGGCTCGGGTTGAGCCGGAGTTGGTTTTCGTTGTCATTCTTGTTTTCGCTTTAATTTCTCTTTTGTTTGAGTACTTTTGATCAATGCTGATTCTACTTTAAAAACATGTTTATGCTTCGGGTTCCTTTGAAGGATTAGCTATAGTTTGTTTCAGGAGGGACAATTCTCCCGCTATTCTTTTAGTGTTTTGGTTTCATTTAAATGAATAATAATTCCTTGCGTTCAATAAAAAAAATACTGAAATCATATGTACCAGTGCATGCACATCAAGCATCAAAGAAATATAGGTTTAAAGGTATAACATATCTCTGTTATTTTTGAACAGCATACACATAACTTAGTTTTGTGCAACGGGTACAACTTTCTCAATTATGCATGAAGCACATCATTAGACATTAATCTCACTAGCTACTCGTAGTACACATCGTTGTTCACCATATACGCATCAATACTAGACAAGTTGTTGAAAATATTGGACAAACCTATCTAAGTATCCACCCATGAAACCTGGACTTGTTAATGTTTCCTTCCACTTTGCATGGTTTCTCCTAACCATAATACCTACCTCACTCTCTTCATCCATCACACTCTTCACTGCCTTTCTCAACCCCTCCTTACTGAACCAATTATCACCTCTTTCATCACCAACATGCCTCTCCACTTCCACACCCACTTTGAGCTCCTCACTCATCAACCTTGTGTTCAACCTCTGGTCCCCCAAAAATGGCACCATCACCATTTGGCTATCACTCATCAACCCTTCCCACATTGACCCAAACCCACAATGGCTCACAAAGCACCCTATTGACTTGTGCCCTAATATCAGGGTTTGTTGCACCCACCCCCCATGGACCATCCCTCTATCCTTGATCCGATCCAGGAACCCGTCCGGGTACCCATCCTCGATCGACGTGCAGCCTGACGGAGGCTTCAGGGCGGCCAGGAAGGGATAACCGGTGGCCTCTAGCCCTAGCAAGAGTTCTTGAAATTGAGCCTTATCCAAGGTCAATTGGCTACCAAAGGCAGCAAACACAACCCAACCGGGTTCGAACCGGTCCAACCACTCGGCCCACTGGTCTTCTAAACCGGTCTTTTCCGGGTTGTCTAGAATCGGTCCGGTCAGCAGAACCGGTTTTTTGTATTGGGTTCCTATGTAATCGCATATTTTCCCTTCCAATTCTTTGCATGTCCGTATTGCAAGAACGTCACATTTCTTCATGGCCTGAGTGGCTCTTTCGTAAAACGTCACACCTTCCCCAAACGGAAACGCGATGAACATCAAAGACTGGACCTCCCGGCCGCGCAACACCACCGACGTCGACGGGTACCCCGCCGGCGGCGACCTAAGCTCCTCCTCCGTCAAGGGCTTATCCGGACCCACATTTCTCGCCGGGACAAGCGCCATCGCAATCGACACCGCTGACACAACGGTGTAGCTCACCGTCTTGATGTGGGCACCGATCTTTTTCGCAACGTCGGGAACCCAATGAGCGAGATCGTAGAAAATCAAATTCGGGTTGAGGGTGGAGACAATGGACTCGACTTGGTGGCGCGTGAGGTCCATGGCGGTGGCGAGGAAGTGGTTCTCGGCGAGGGTGACATCGGCGGTGGTCTCGGCCCCGGGCGGGAGGCCGTCCACGTGGGGGATTGTGATTTGGTGGAAAGAGATTAGGTTAGGGTAAAGGTTGAGGGGTTGCAGTTGGAGAAGAGGTTTCTTGGAGAGCAAGAAAGAGACCTTGTGGCCTCTTTGGGCAAGATTGTTGGAGAGGTGGAAGAATGGTGTTATGTGTCCCATTGCAAACCATGGGAACATAACAATGTGAAGCTTTCTTGAGCTCTTGATATTGGGTTCATCTTGAGCTTGAGACATTTAAAATAAAAAAAGCTATGATACAATTCTAGGGTTCTTTGTCTATACAATGGGTGGAAGAAAGGTTGGGTCTCTTGCTGAAACTTGTTAGCATTTGATGTGTTTGGCATCATTGTTTGGTTGGTGAGAAAATGATAAATTTTGGTAAAGGAAATGAAAGGCAGGGACGGGGAATCAATATTGAAGCTTGTTTCAGTCACTAATTGCCCAAAATTTAAGGGGAAAACATATATTTTCTCTTATCCAATGATTTGGAGGTTAATGGTTGATCAAAATTAATTAGTACATCTTCCTAAATATACATGCATTTTTGTGTGATTTGCAAAAATAGTTTTGTTCAATTAAGTATTAACAACTGTTTTTTAAAATATAATGTATACATCTACTTATAAGAGCAACACATCGGCGCACCCTCCACGCGTACCCGGAAGTGCAATTCCGGTAGATAAGGCACCGGGTTCGCAGTTCGCACGGTGTGACGTGCGTGATCCGTGAACCCCGAACCACATCTACCCGAATCTGGATCGCGGGTGCAGGGTGCGCGGCTGCGCGCTCAGCCAATCAGGTCGCGCCACGTGGTGTTGTGAAGGAAAAAATGACAGTTGCTCGACAACGGTAGTTAACGGCTGCTTTTTTTAAAGATCAAAATAAATACAAATTTAATTCAAAAAATATTTTCCCCCACTTATAAGAGCATACACATCAAGAGGGGCAGGAGCACGAAGCATGGGGATCGCGGTTCGGGGTTCGGAGTACGGTCGATGCGGCGCAGAGGGTGTGCGGAGCACGGGGCACGAACCCGTGCCTCGCGAGGCTGGGGCAGGAGCACGAAGCTGAATTTGGCTTCGTGCCTCGCGGGTGCGAGGTTCACCCTCAGCCTCTCTCGTGCTGACGCGTGGCAAGGGAAAACAAATGTGACTGTTGGTAGCCAATGGTCTTCAATGGCTTTTTATTTAATAAAGTTATAAAAAAAAACTCTCCCCTATAAATACTCATCCCCATTCATCAAACGCACACCATTTCTATCTACATTCTCTCAACTCTCACTCTCAAATTCATTCATTTCCTCTCTACAAAATTCGACCGATAATGTCTGATGATGATTCAAATCAACCGCCGAGCCTACCTGAGCAGCGACAGTTCACGCCAGAAGAATTCAATTTGGAGGAGGAGCCGAACATCAATCTCCCAGGAAGCTACCAATAGATGTTGCAAACAGGTTTCACCCAAACCGGTGGTTGGACCTTTGATGCTTTCAACCAATATATGCAAGCCGGTGGTTGGAACCAAGGTACTTTACTTAATTAATTTTGATTACAAATGCATGTAACTTCATGAATTAAAATTTTAATTATGTATGTTAAATATTAATTAAATTTTAAATTTCAATCTAGGTCTAATAGGACCACCGTCCAATCAAATGGGACAACCATCCATCCCTTACACACTCCTATTCCGACCATCAATGTTCGACCCTTACGGTCTTGCGGGCAACTATTTCTCCCAACAACAACATGTCGGCGGCAGCACCGGAACCTGCATGTCGTCTACTTCATCATCCGTTGGACCGAGCACCATGACGGTCCCAGACAGGCGAACCAAATGGCCCCCTGCAATGGACATGCTCCTGATAGCTTCCTAGCAACACACAACAAAAGATCCCATCAGGGGAACCTCCCAAGATGGGCACACGTTCTAAGCCACTGTGACCAGAAGATTCGTCAAAGCTGGGAGATTCAACGCCCAAGATTGATCAATGCAAGCCGTCAAGAGCCATTGGAACAAAAGTGCACCGAGAGTGAGGCGGTATATCACACTGATGACGAAGGAGAAGACCAAAAATCATAACGGCTGGAACGATGAAAGGTACAGGGAACGGGCCATGAAACTCTATCTAATCCACACCTTAGGCAAAAACAAGCCGAAGATTTTCAAGCTCCACCATTGGATCGAGCCGTTGGAACACAATAAGAAGTTCTGGGCAAAAGAAGGCACGACCGGGGGTGTACGACGACGCTTGAACGAGTCCGGCAGTTACAGCACAATCCCACCCAGTTCACTTCCCACCGACGATGAAAATGTTATACCTCTCGGTGGTGACGACCAACCATCCGAATGCCCAAGTTCCCCAATTGCACTCCGCGTGAATAAGAGCGCCCAATTGGCAACAAGGCCGCGAAGAGGAAGGGGAAGGGTATCTCAGAGAAAGCAGCGGTCATCGCCCAAATAGACAATGCAAGGTGTGAGAAGGCGAAGCTTACCGTCACTCTAGACGCCAAAATCAATAAATATGCAGGAAATTAGAGAGATACAGGTCGTGAACGTGGATGACTTGACCGAGTAACAACAGGTGAATCACACAAAAATGTTGTTTGTATATTTCACACAAGTTGAGAAGCTTCAGAGACACATTGACGCTATTATTAAATAATTTTATGTATTTTATTCAGTATTTAGTGTGTTAGTTATGAAGTAATGAATGTATTATTTTATTTAGTTCAAGTTTAATTTGATTTTTACTTAATTTATTTTATTTATTTTATGCATTTTATTTCAATTTTATTTAGTAGTTAGTGTTTTAAATATGAATTCCATAAATTCAGCAAAAGCATAATTAATTATCCAGTCAACACTTCTGCAAATCATGATACCCATCCTTGCCCCCTTGATGTGGAACACTCGCAGTTTTAGGGGTAGGAGCATAATCCATCCCAATCAACACATGAATCTTCTCCTTGTTCCTTGCTTCCTGCTCCCTTGATGTACATGCTTTAAATATCTCTCACCTCATTCATCTAATCCGCAACACCTCTCTCAAAATTCTATCTATATTTTCTCTCCAATTGTCATATTTTTTTTATAAAAAATGCCCGACGACAAAGCTCAAACGCATTGTAGTTTGTTGTACTATTTGGTGAGTAATGAGATTTCAAGTTTATTAATTAGCTTTGCATTTTAGTTAATTTATTTATTAATTAATTATTTTTATGTATTTTGTTTCAATTTTATTTAGTATTTAGTTAATTAAATATGATTTTAACAAATCCAACAAAAGCATAATTAATTATCCAGTCAGCACTTCTGCAAACCATAATCCTCATACTTACCCTCCTTGATGTGGAACACTATTAGTTTTAGGGGGCAGATCACAATTCATCCCAGTCAGCACATGAATCATGCCCCTTGCACCCTACATCATGCCCCCTTGATGTACATGTTCTAAGGACAAGGGAAGAACCTTGATGTATTCGATTCTGTGAGTCCAGGATCATTGAATCTTTGTATGTATTTATACATAACCATATGTTGTGTTATCCATGATACGTTTGTTGTGTTGATTGTGTTCGTTAATATTTGAATTTGCTTTATATTTGTAAGTGTCTTCCAGTTTTGGTTAATCACTTGAATTTGAGTCTATGAACCTAGGGTTCCAAAAACGATTTCTATATATTTATTACAAATAATTCTATCTTGAGTTATGTCAAGATATATTTATTGCGATGATTTTATTTGTTAGTATATTTTTTTATCAATAAACGAGAATTTATTAATTCAAGCCTTCAAGATGAAGAAACAAGAACAAAGGATAAACTCACAAGAGAAGACGAATCAACAAGGCTTACATTACAAAGACAAAGGCCGGGTCTAACAAAGCCTAAACCCAAATTTTCTTAACTTGAAGCACATACGGGGAGTCTCCAACAAGGGGGAACAACAATACAACCAGAAAAACATAAAAAGGTTTGAAGCTGGTATTTTCCAACCATTAAGCCCAATAGAGAAAAAAAAACACCGGCCACCCGACGCTCCTAGTAGACCAATAACCGCTAAAACCTGTGAGAAATCCCTGAATCACCGGCGCCTCCCACCTCATGAGGGAGGCGACCGACATGTCGGCGGCCAACACCGTAAAACCGACAGAAACAGGACCGGTGACCAAGCACCACTTGAACAGCTAAGACCTTGAAATCGCACCGCACCTCGGTTTTCAAAGGAAGCCAATAGGCTAAGACGACTCATTGTAGGCCAACACCTATCCAACCAAAGAGTCCCCGACCGACAAGCGGACGAGAGGGAGAAAACTACACAGTGAATCGATTCACAACGAAAGCAGTGACACCACACATATCCGAAAGTAGTAAAAGGACGACGGGAGCCTCACCTTGAAGAGATACGAACCAAGAGTCGTTGTCACAAACACGAAATCCGATGAAGTCTGTTGAAGTCATAGCAGAACTTGGACGGTGGAACTGTCAGTAAACCCTGGAGCTTTTGAGAGGAGACGAGCACGGGGTATCCAAACCTACCCAAACTGTCAAGGAACTCCAGAACGATCCCTACACAAACATGACCGTGGCCATGCTACACCTCTTCAGAGCACCTACGAGAACAATCAGGCGGACCCGACTGAGAAGAACACGAGCTCCAGCCGAATTGCAGCTCCCAAGAAGATGGATGACATTGGAGCACCGGTAGCTCACAATAGAGAAGCACGTCCAACAGTTGCTGACTGAATATCCGGCCACGGGGTCGGATCTGGAACACGAACTGCCACCTGTACAACCCTTACGAACACCAACGAGGTCCACCCAACATCACCTTCCATTTGAACCATCGAGACCCGACCAAACCTCTCGGACAGAGAAGCAGATCTAGATGGCGTTCCAGATCTGCGACTCCACAGACCTCCAGAGCGATGGAAACGAAGCCAAACGATGAGGAAACTCCGGTGAAGCAAGGCCTAACAGCACGATGAGGACAAAGGAAGCAAAGGCGGCCTGAGAAAAAGATGAAGAAGAAAGAGGATGAGGGGAGAAAAAAAGGGGGTAGAACGAGGAGGGGAGGAGCGGTCACCACCGGCGACGTCCATGGTCGGAGGCCATGATGTCGCCGACGGAGGGAGAACTAAGATGAAAGAACTGTTGCAGGCGACTAGGTCAAGATGAAAGGTTCGAGTGGGTCTCTTGATCACTTTGGTGTTTTTTGTTAGTATATACTAAGTTACTAACCCCATGAATTATAATTATATTAGTAATATATAAAGTCGGGTGTCCACGTGATAAAAATAAAATGATGTAGGAAGATGTTCACCATCTCTTATTAATTTGCAAGAGATCTTGGTTTATACAGAGTGGTTGTCTAAAATAGTGGGGTATTACTTTAGTCTTTCCTAACAATATTGGTCTGTGGATAAGTTTTTAGAGAAATCTTAGTCCTGCTAATGTTAGAAAAATTTGGGAAAACTTGGTATTCTTTGTCCTTTGGTAGATTTGGCTCTCTAGAAGTGTTGTGATCTTTCAAAAATTAAAAGTACCTCTTATAGTTTGATTTGGGGTAATTTCAAAACCACATGCACATTTAGTTTTGAAGCTTGGTCTGCATCCCCTTTGTCATGTGTTTACAAGAGAAGAGTTCACTGATTTGTTGTAGTTCTTTCTGTTACATCTCGTTTTGGGGTTGCAATCCACTGTACAGTGGGGACTACTTGTTGTAGGGTCAATGGCTCTGTTGGGTTTGTTGACAGTGGGGTTTTCTTGGGGTTGGGAGATCTGACAATTAGAACTTAGATCTTCTTCTTCTGGCAAGTTTGAATTCTTTTTTTATCAAAGAATTTTTATAAGGCCTTAATCTCGAAATGAGACGTAGGTAGTCTGTATGAGGGAAAACTATAACCATAAACTACAAAGTTCAAACAATACTAAAGTTGGAGAAACAGACCAACCACGGTACAACTACGACAAGAGGACAAAAGAGAACAAAATAATAGGCCTACAAGCCTAACAAACCCAGAAAATAATGCTCCCGCAACTCGACCATAGAAACTTGAATCAAACCCAATATTTAACCGAACGAGAACTGGACACAGATCATCCACACTCAGAAGGATTCCCTCCACTACCAAAGAAACGCAGATGCACGACATAAGCCTCTTCTAAAACGAAAAGGACAACATCAACCCTCGGAGGTCACCTCCTCGTTCACACGAGGAATGGACGAAATAGTATCTGAATAGGAAAGGTCACAATCCGAAACTGAGAGGCGCACTTCTACATCTAACATATCAAGTTCCTTTCTAAATTGTAGCGGTATTCTTGGATTTCAATCCCAGTTAACTACAATAAGCCCAAGCATTGGTAGCTACCTGCTATTTACTCAGGTCTCTATTAGGCCCGGCCCGATAAACATCATCCGCCAACGTCTTATCCAATAAGGAGCCCAAGTTTCCGTAGGAGTTCCTTACCCTTAAGCGCACATTTCTTCCTACGCAAAAGGAAATTACTCGGCACGACCTATCCGAGTCACATGCCATTGATGAGGATTTCGTGTTTGGAACAACCATGTTTGCATGTGCATGTACCGAACCCTGCCCTACTCCCCTATTAAGCAAGTAAAGAGGAGTAACACTGTCGAACTCCCTAGCTTGGGCTTGGAGGCTTGGATTTGAGCTTCCCGAAATTGTCTTCTCAGAGTCGCTTAATACTGAAGTAGAAGGTAACTTTTCTACAACGCAAAGTTCTGATGAAGACATATGAATCAACACCAAGGACTCGTCAAAGCTCCTCCCGTGTAGCGAATTCGGGTGAACCATGACAATCGTGTCCAAATTCACAACCAAGGACTCCAAATTTGCACGACTCCATCCATGGTAGGGAACCATAGAAAACTTGACCCAATTGAACAAACCGCCCTTATGTAGGAGATCCTCCTTATTGAGGCTCGTGACTACCTATTGAGAGAGCCAAGCCCATCTCGTAAGGATCATGTGCTCAACAACCAATTTTTCCAAGCATTGGATCATAACGACTCTGGTTCCTAAAACCGTAATTCTCATGTCCACTTCTCACTACCTCTCAAACTCAACCTGTAAATCCGAAGGGGAAACGTTTTCCCGTAGAACCCCCAGCCAACCCTCATCGACCTCCGCAACTCGGATTTTGATTACTTGTTAAAAAAATTATTTCCTACCTTCAAACCCCTTATCTCTCTTCACCCTCTTCTGAATAATGTGTTGCCCTACATACATAACATGCCTTTGTTCCCAAGCTTGAGCAACGAACAATTTATGAGAACCCAAAATGGAACCGTTGATACTTCTAACCACCTGCTCAAGATCTGTCCAATTGCGAAAAGAAACAAATCCAAAAAATTTACCTCTCCTATTTGGATTCGCTAGTATGTGAATTTGAGCAACCTCAGCCACCGAGCTAAAAATTTCTCTCAACCTTTCAATCGTTGTCCCTTTTGGCATATTATAAACGAAGACTTTCCGATCAGAGAGGATTCCCGGAGATGCGTCCTTCAGATGCTTAGTTGAGTACCACCATCTGAGGCTGGCTCTACATCCTTGAAATTCCACGCCCATCGGAAACAGCCGCAACCCCCTTCCCCTTCGCGAACTCCTTTTCTGCCGCCTTTTTGTTTCCTGGCCGAGAGCCATCATCCGAGAGATAAGAAACCTTCGAAGTTCCGCAATTAGAGCCACCGTCATAGTAATAAACCGCTATCCCCTTCCCCTTTTTGATCTCCTTAGTCGCCACTACTCTCTTCGCTATCATCACAGACGACCGGACTCGGAACGAGGACCGCCCAATTCCAACACAGGATCCACCGTCTATTCACGGTCGGATTCGATGGTGTCGGATCCAAAAATGGGGCTAGGGATTTTCGTGCAACTTTGAGTTCTTTGTCTGGTTGGTTTGGTCTTTTGACTTGTATAGGTTTAGTTTGTTTTGGTATTCGATCTTGTGGGTTTTAAGTAATGTGTATTGTGTGGGTTTCTTGTGTTGCAAGTAAGTGTTGGGGGGGTTTCTTGGGTTGCAAGTTAGTATTGTGCTCTTCTTAATTGTTGAAGTCTTTTGTTGTAGGCTTCTTATTGAGGGCTTAACCCTTATCTCTCTCCTTTACTTCAAAGGAGGGGACTTTATATAAAATTTGTCGTTAAAAAAAATCGGATTCAAATGCAAGACCTTATACAAATAAGTGAGTCACTCTACCTGCTCAGTTGTCTCAGATTTATACTTCTAGTTTGACGGAATAAATCGGGTCCGGAAGTCCGGGAACCCGGATGTTCCGAATATGGTTCTAGATCCCATAAACAAGACTTGTCGGGTTTCAGATATTATTCGGACCACTCCCTTTTGCATTATATAGTAATTATAGCATGTCTATTGATTATTTTCTATACATTTCCAATTTTAGTTTATTCATATCTTAAAAATTATATTTAAGGTGTATATTATGATAATAAGTAGAAGTTGTCACCTAACATTTTTTTTAGCAAAAGATGAAGATCTTTATTAGTTGTTCAGAATAATACAGATTAAAGCGGGAAGGAGTTAGGCTCTAGGCCCCGTAAGAAGAGTGATAGATGAGGCCATTTTTTCTATCCAGTAAGCGGCCTTATTCGTCGATCTTTTCACAAACACAGGTTTTGATTCCTCAATTTGAGAGAGCATTGCTTGAATGTCTTGGATGACGCTACCCACCGAGGAGAGGGGAACGGTAGTCAAGTTGCTGAGTGTAACCACATTGAGAGCGTCCGAGCGGATAATAATCCGCGACCATTTACGAACTTGGGCTAGACCTAGGGTCATGGCAATCATGAAAGCTTCGATGAGGTTCCGGTCCCAGACTCCACTAACTGTGCAATTCCTTGTTTCAAGTACTTCCCTTGTATCAGATTGGTAGATGACGCTCCATATTATTTGTTAAGATGTTTGAAGACCGCACCATCTACATTGATGACTTTATAGACCTGTGGTGGGGGTTTCCAGAACGTATCCGCTATACTAGGCAGATTTGTCGTGTTGGGGATGGTTGGAGTAGGGCCTACCTCCAAATACGGATGTGTCCTTGGGTTTGGATAGATAATTTCAGGGGGGTGGTTGAACTGCATTCCATACCCAATCATTTCTATCCTTCCATATTTTCCAGAGGCCAATGGAAATTTCCATGATCCTGTCTAGAGTTTGTATCTAGACCCATTGATTCTACCAGGAGGTCAAGGAGGTTCTATGTGATGGCGGGGATATTCCTCTCATTTTGGTCTAACATTTAGAGGCAAAATTGTTATGGATGAAGAGGTATTCCACTCTCTCCTAGTGTTGACAACAAATAAGACAAAAAAGGGGGCATGGGAACAAATCGTCGACAGAGATTGGATGCCACTTGATTGGTACCTATGAATATCCACCACGGGAAGATGCGAATCTGGGGTAGGACTTTGAGTGTCCATATAGTGGGCCATATTGGAAGGTCCGGTAGTGGGGTGGAATGTCTATGTCGCCGGGATCGGTATCTTTCCTTGGGGGATTAGTGCCCCCTTGGATCTGATGCCCAATACCAAATATTGTTGGCCCTTGTAGCAAATAAAGGAATAGCCAAAATGGGCTCCCTATCTTGTGGAGAGAATAAGGTGGTAAATTGGGGGATATTCCAATGCCTTGGGTTATTGAGCACGAGGGAACTGACCAGAATACATGTAAGTGCTAGTGAGCTTGTATGGATGTATGGGTATGATGTCAACAACCACGGTGTATCAAGTACGAGAGTATTCTGTCCATCCCCAATCATTCGTTGCATTCAAGAACTAATAAGTTCCTAGGTAGCCCGGATACTTGTCCATATATAAGTGGTGTTAGGTCCCCTCCCAGCTTGGAGAAATTCACCCTTCGGGTAGTAGTGGGCTTTGATCAAACGAACTACCAATGAATTAGGGTGTGAAATAAGGTGCCATTCTAGTTTCCCAAGTAAGGTTGTGTTTGCATCATAGAGATCCTGAAATGTCATTCCCCCTGCCTCTTTTGGTTGACACGGTTTGTACCAGTCTTTCCATATAATCGGTATTTTCTTATCTGTTGTTGCTACCCACCAAAATCTAGCCAGTGAAATATGTTTTTTTCTGTGATAGATCAGGGGACTCAGAATATCGACATGACATAGGTGTAATAACCACTCCCGGTCAACGACAGTCAAACCTGCGAAAAACAGGAAAATTTAAAAAAAAAATTAGACTGACGGTTAAGTGAACCTAAAATGACCCCGAGTGTCATACCGGACTTAAGTTGACCCCATTATTGACCAAAGTGAGTTCCGGGGGACTCAGGGCAACTTTCTGATCAATTTGGGAAATGTTGACTTTTCGCTGGAAGAGTCAACCGAGCGACGTTTTGGTACATTCGAGGACCGTTTCGGATCCAAAAAGCTTAGCCGTCGTCGCAGTGGTCTTAGTTGAGCCGTTTCCTTGTAGCCCGCCAAGTTTCGTAATTTCTTGGGAGAAGTGCCCGTTCGGGGCCCGAAACGTCCGATTTTCGAGAATATGATTGGAAAATATCAAGTAGATATTTTCCAAAAGGTGTGGGACCCACCTTTCCACTTGTCCAACAAGTGGTGGTGTTAGTTTTGGGGGGAAAACATGTGGTGGGGGCTATAGGGTGGCCGGCCACTTATACAAAAAAAATGCAATTAGTGTTAGTTGTTTTAGAAGAGGAAGAGAGAGTTTAGAGAGAGAGAGAGAAGAAGAAGAAGAAGAAGAAGAAGAAGAAGAAGAAGAAGAAGAAGAAGAAGAAGAAGAAGAAGAAGAAGAAGAAGAAGAAGAAGAAGAAGAAGAAGAAGAAGAAGAGAGAAGGAGAAAGAAGTTAGGGTTGGGAGAAATCGAGCCCTTGGATCGTCTCAAGGCAAGGAGCATTTGTCTTCCCCTCGTCTTCCTCGTTGGTAAGACCTAACCCGATCATCGTTTTACTTATTTTGGAAAGCTAGGGTTTTGTTAAATTAAATGATTGAGGGTTTTTTGGAGGTTGGGGGGTGTTGGAGACGTTTTAGAGGTGTTTGGACCGAAGAGTTGAGCGTTTTCCGGTGACCGGAGGCTCGGGGGAGCTCCGGCCACCGTGTTTGGTGGCTGGCCGAGCCTTGCAAGGGCTGGCCGAAGCTGGGCCGGACCCTGTGGGCGCTGGCCGGAGTTGGCCAAGCCGGTGGGCTGCTGGCCGGAGGTTGGCCGGGACTAAGGCCAGCCACCACCTTGGTGAACCGGGCCCTAAATCACTTCGGCCAAGTTCGGCCGGATGGGGCCCACGTGCTCGGGTGCTCGGGTTTTATCGTTCGGGTGGTTTAAAACGTTCCCCGGACCGTTTATCCTTAACCGAATCGAAAATTGGATTTAAATTGGAAAAGTTACAATTAACGGGTTTTAGAAACTTGAAACGGAAATTAATTGACTCGGGAGTCGGAATTCGATTCGTTCAAGTGCATTGGGTTCCTTGAACTATTCTAAGACCGTAGAAACGAAAACGGGGGCTTTTGGAGCCCCGGAAGGCAATTTACAAAACCCGGGCAAATTCGCCATGTCGGGCGAATCGGGCCTTTACGGGTCCCTTATCGACAATGTCGAGTATTTGGGGAGTTTGGGAGTGATCGAAATTGTCGGGGTTAAGTTTGGGCATCGGGTTTAATGATTTTCAGTTTATTCCTGCGGGTTGTTAAGTGCCTTGAAATTGTGTTCTTTTAGGTCGTGCCACGGACAGAGGCAAGGGAAAGCTGGGTGAGTGACTGAGATCATCACCGGAGCTCATGGTTTGGCTTTTGGGAGAACACGCACGAGGTAGGGAAAAGTAGCCGGATCTCGGCCCTGACTGGGGAAAGTTAACAGTAGAATTGCATGTGACACCGGGGTGTCGTGGGTTGAGTAGGTTTATTTAATTATTAGAAAAGCATGATACGGGATCGTAGCAATTATTAGAAAGGCATGATACGGGATTGTTGCGTTTATGAGAAAAGCATGTGACACTTAGTAGTGTCGTAGGAGCAGAGAACTTAGCGTTATTAGAATTACTGGAGGCATATGACCATGCCCGGAGGTTGTTTGTGAACTTGTCGATATTAGGAGTACTGGAGGCATATGACCATGCCCGGAGGTTGATTGAGAAACTGTTGATATTAGGACTGTTGGAGGCTTTGGTTAAGCCGGAGGTTGATTGATTGTGGTGTCTTGGGTGGCCTTGAGAGCCCGTGTTTTATTGTCGAGTTTGGGTGGCCATGAGAGCCCGTGTTTTGCTGTTGTGTCTTGGGTAGCCTTGAGAGCCCGTGTACTAAGGTTGGCGTCTTTGGCTGGCCTGACCGAGTTAGAGTCTGGGGGGGGGGGGGGGGTTGCAAGCATTCTTTAGCTGGCTTACGAGTTAGAGTCTCGGTAAGTTGCAAGCGTGTTTTATTGGTGTTTTGGGTGGCCATGAGTGCCCGTGGGGTTGTTGAACCCGTGTCTTTACCTTTGGTGTTTTGGGTGGCCATGAGTGCCCGTGGGGTTGTTGAACCCATGTCTTTACCTTTGGTGTTTTGGGAGGCCATGAGTGCCTATGAGGTTGTTGAACCCGTGTCTTTACCTTTGGTGTCTTGGGAGGCCGTGAGTGCCTGTGGGGCTGTTGAGTCCGTGTTTTACTGTTGGTGTGTCTTGGGAGGCCGCGAGGGCCTGTGGGGCCGTTGAGTCCGAGTTTTACTGTTGGTGTCTTGGTGGCCATGAGTGCCTGCGAGTGTTGAACCTATGTTGTTACTGGTTGTTGAACTTGCTTGTGATTGTGATTGTGATTGTGATTGTGTTTGTGGTTACCTGAGGTTGGGGGCCCGTTTCATGAAACGAGGGTCCACGAGCACACGCGTCTGCATGTTCAGACGGGGTAGGGGACCCGCCCGCCAATAATTGTGTTTGTGGTTACCTGAGGTTTGGGTTTGTGAGCATACTTTGGCTGGCTTACGAGTTAGAGTCTCGGTAAGTTGCAAGCATTCTTTGGCTGGCTTGCGAGTTAGAGTCTCGGGAAGTTGCAAGCATTTTCCGGCTGGCTTACGAGTTAGAGTCTCGGTAAGTTGCAAGCATTCTTGGGTTGTCCTGACCGAGTTAGAGTCTCGGGAGGGCGTGAGCGTTCTTGGCAGCTGGTTTGCGATCCTTTGTGATCTTGTTTGGTGTTGCGTAGTTCTTTTGAGTCCTTGGAAGAGGTCGTGATCGTTGTGTCGGGTCTACTTTATGTGTCAGAGTGTTGAGTTGGTCAAGGAAGGTAACAGTAGGTGTGTGTTCAGTTAGAGTATTTGGGTTGGGGACAGTGTTCCCCGGTGTTGACCTTGTTGTTGGTGTTACCGGCTTTGTCTGCTAATTATGTCGTAGTCAGTCTGTTATCCGTGGTGGTGAGCGAACGCTCACCCCTAGCTGCTTTTCCTACAGGTACCGATCGCAGGTTGGACTAGGTGAGCTTCTGAAGCTTGAAGAGCTAGGAGCGGGATTTCTGGGTTTTACTTTTGAGTCTAGTGACGGATACCTACTTTTGTCCACTTGATGGGACGTGTTTTAAGTTGTAAATATTATTTTGTTGAACTAAACTGATATTTTAAAGTGTTTAAATGGAAAGGGTTTCAAAGTGTTTTATTATTTTAAATGTTCGCGTCCCGAGTTCGGTTCGCTGAAATTGGGGCGTGACAGCTTGGTATCAGAGCTCGAGGTTTCACACCTCGGACTATACGTCAATTAGGTGGGGAGAGTCGAGTCGGTAAAGTCCCGTCGTACGTTGGGTATGCAGGTCGAGAACCGTGTGTAGACCCGTTATGTTGTGAGTCCTGCTTGTGTTTGTGTGTACATGCAGTGTTTTCTTGCTGCCTTGCTGATTGTGGTTGCTGCGTGAAACGTTTTTAAGCTATCGCGGGTCGACTCAGGAGCGCTCCTGTAGTCGAACGTGACGATGCTGATATCAAGTCGGTACAACGTAGTTCGGGGACGCCTGGACCGGGTTGTAACTGCGTGATGTCAAGAAATGAGGTTTTAATGAAGTGGAGAAAGCTTTAAAAATTTGATTGTTTTGATGTTGTTTGACGCCGTGGGCGTTTGTGTTTGACTTTGATTGGCCCGGTGGGCGTGGTTCGGTATTGGTAGGCCCGGTGGGCGTGTCTTGATTTTTTGTGACGTCGTGGACGTTTGTGTTTGACTTCGATTGGCCATGTGGGCGTATTGTGCTTGTTTATGTTGGCCCAGTGGGCGTGTTGTGGAGTTTTGGTTGACCCGGTGGGCGGGTGTCGTCGTTGTTGTTGTTATGGGTGTTTGGCCGGTTTGGCTTGTTCGTGGTTTAGTCGGGTTTTGTGGTACGTGTTGGTCGTTTTGGTGGTAAGTTGTCTGCGACGCACGAGTGTGCGGGTCACCAAGAGACTGGTAGAATACGAGTACCCTAGGGTAGCCATGACGGGCAGTTAGGGGCGAAGCTGTCGCAGCTACGGGACGGACCACGGGCCGACCTGGTACGAGACCAGGACGGGCTCGCTGTTCCAATCCGGCAGCCAGCACGGACCGGCTGGCGTGCCGGCCCGGCAGCCAGCACGGCACGGCTGGTGTGCCGGCCCGGCAGCATGCCCGGCACGGATGGTGTTCTGGCCCGGCAGCCAGACCGGCACGGACGGCGTGCCGCCCGGATTGCCATATGGTCCGGCCCACCTGCCGGACCGGTCCAGCCGGTTTTCAAAAAAAAAAGGGTTGGTTTCGTTGTGCGTTTAGGTTTGTGGTTGTGTGACTCGGTTCATGTTCGTGTGGTTGAGCGTTGGTTTTACGGGTTTGTGTTCACGGTTGTGGGTTGTAGAGGCCGTAGGCCTGGTGTACGGTTGGGTTGTTGTTGAGTTTTTCCGCTTACGTATAAGGCATTAATAGCGTGAGCAGTAGTGTTTTACTGGTTTGAGGACGTGTTTCCCGTGTCGAGGTTTATCTTACTCAAGCGAGTACTTGAGGTAGTGGTTTGCCCTTACTAGAGTGAGAAGTCCTTGGTGCGTTACTAGTATGCCATAATCGAACGGGTGTCCGTGGAGGTGAGCATAACGCTCGTCCCCTTTACTACTTTTCCCGCAAGGGACGAGTAGCGAACACTGGTTTGGTTGCGGAAAGTTATAAGTAAGTGCATAAAGGACCGGATGAGGGCCTGGTGTACGTTTGTGTGGTTAAAATTGAGGTTTCGCTTGCGTGTTGTTATAAGTAAAGTATGATTAGCGTGAACGGTGTGACGTTTAGTAACAAGTGCGTTGGGGTAGACGTAGACCGTGTGAACGTTAGTATGTTCGAGCTTGTGTCTTCATTTGAGTTCGCAAATTGAACGTTTGCGTGTAATAATGCAGAGGACACTGAGACATGGCTCGGGGCAGACAAAGAGGATCAGCTATGACGTGGGGACGGGCGCCCGCGCGTGGCAGAGGGGGGCGGTCAACAGGGACACCAGGACGGGTGCCCACCTTTGTGCACGCTGAGTACGCGGAGGCCCAGGGTACTCCTGTCGGAGAAGACAGGAGGAGCAATGCGGGACCATCTACGGGCACGCCCCGCGTCCCCCCGGTCGCAGACCCTCCCACCACGACCGCCCTGGACGAGCTGACCAGGGCAGTACAGAGTTTGGTGGCGATCATCGCCAGTCGAATGTCGGCTCGGTTGGACCGACATCGGCAGTTTCTGGACCTGCATCAGGAGGAGATGTCAGTGGCAGAATACGAGGCCAGATTCACGGCACTGACCAGAGTCGCGCCAGAGACGGTGGCGACAGAGCAGAACTGTGGCCTGAGGTTCGAGGAGGAACTGAGGCCGGTGACTCGGGACCGAGTCCTCACCTCGAGGTCGCGAGACACTGTAGCGACAATGGAGCAGGATATCCGGGATGCGGCCAGGACCCGCGAGGTTCGACAGCGGCCGATCAGTGTGGCGGGGGAGTCCGAGTCCCGAGACCCGATGAGACAGAGGACCACGGGGTTCTTCAGGCCACAGGCTCAGCAGGACGGAGCAAGACAGAGGGCGTCAGTGACATCAGTTGGGCCAGTCACGTCAGAGAGGGCGCCGAAGTGCTATACCTGCGGCCAGCGAGGCCACCTCCGTCGCAAGTGTCCGATGGGAGTAGGGCCCGCGGCGTTACCAGCGACCAGTCAGGTAGACCAGGGCATGGAACCGAGTGCTGACCATAGGAGGTGTTTCCGGTGCCACCGGGTCGGGCACGCCGTTGCAAGGTGCCCTGAGCCGTTTATGGCAACGTCAGCGTAGTGGCCGCAGCAATCGCATACCGTGCAGTGGCCCAGAAGTCGCCCGCTTCAGAGTCAACAATTGAAGTCTTTGCAGCCGTCAACGAGCGTGCCAGCTCCGAGGCATCAGCAAGGATCTGGGTATCCAACAAGCAGTGCGCCGAGTCAGAGGCAGCGGGCGTCAGAGGGAAGAGGGTACGCAGTTGCTGACTCCCGGGCCCCAAGATCCCCTACCTACCACGAGACCTATCAGTGTACGTTTTATTGTACCTTTTATGAGCGTTATTCTAATTTCGCGGACGAAATTCCTTTAAGGGGGGTAGATTGTAATAACCACTCCCAGTCAACGCCAGTCAAACCTGCGAAAAACAGGAAAATTTAAAAAAAAAAATTAGACTGACGGTTAAGTGAACCTAAAATGACCCTGAGTGTCATACCGGACTTAAGTTGACTCCATTATTGACCAAAGTGAGTTCCGGGGGACTCAGGTCAACTTTCTGATCAATTTGGGAAATGTTGACTTTTCGCTGGAAAAGTCAACCGAGCGACGTTTTGGTCCATTCGAAAACCGTTTCGGATCCAAAAAGCTTAGCCGTCGTCGTAGTGGTCTTAGTTGAGCCGTTTCCTTGTAGCCCGCCAAGTTTCGTAATTTCTTGGGAAAAGTGCCCGTTCGGGACCCGAAACGTCCGATTTTCGCGAATCTGATTGGAAAATATCAAGTAGATATTTTCCAAAAGGTGTGGGACCCACCTTGCCACTTGTCCAACAAGTGGTGGTGTTAGTTTTGGGGGGGAAACATGTGGTGGGGGCTATAGGGTGGTCGGCCACTTATACAAAAAAAAATGCAATTAGTGTTAGTTGTTTTAGAAGAGGAAGAGAGAGTTTAGAGAGAGAAGAAGAAGAAGAAGAAGAAGAAGAAGAAGAAGAAGAAGAAGAAAGAAGTTAGGGTTGGGAGAAATCGAGCCCTTGGATCGTCTCAAGGCAAGGAGCATTTGTCTTCCCCTCGTCTTCCTCGTTGGTAAGACCTAACCCGATCATCGTTTTACTTATTTTGGAAAGCTAGGGTTTTGTTAAATTAAATGATTGAGGGTTTTTTGGAGGTTGGGGAGGTGTTGGAGACGTTTTAGAGGTGTTTGGACCGAAGAGTGGAGCGTTTTCCGGTGACCGGAGGCTCGGGGGAGCTCCGGCCACCGTGTTTGGTGGCTGGCCGAGCCTTTCAAGGGCTGGCCGGAGCTGGGCCGGACCCTGTGGGCGCTGGCCGGAGTTGGCCAAGCCGGTGGGCTGCTGGCCGGAGGTTGGCCGGACCTCGTGGAGGCTAGCCGGACCTCGTGGAGGTCGGCCGGACCTCGGGGTGGCTGGCCGGGACTAGGGCCAGCCACCACCTTGGTGAACCGGGCCCTAAATCACTTCGGCCAAGTTGGGCCGGATGGGGCCCATGTGCTCGGGTGCTCGGGTTTTATCGTTCGGGTGGTTTAAAACGTTCCCCGGACCGTTTATCCTTAACCGAATCGAAAATTGGATTTAAATTGGAAAAGTTACAATTAACGGGTTTTAGAAACTTGAAACGGAAATTAATTGACTCGGGAGTCGGAATTCGATTCGGTCAAGTGCATTGGGTTCCTTGAACTATTCTAAGACCGTAGAAACGAAAACGGGGGCTTTTGGAGCCCCGGAAGGCAATTTACAAAACCCGGGCAGATTCGCCATGTCGGGCGAATCGGGCCTTTACGGGTCCCTTATCGACAATGTCGAGTATTTGGGGAGTTTGGGAGTGATCGACATTGTCGGGGTTAAGTTTGGGCATCGGGTTTAATGATTTTCAGTTTATTCCTGCGGGTTGTTAAGTGCCTTGAAATTGTGTTCTTTTAGGTTGTGCCACGGACCGAGGCAAGGGAAAGCTGGGTGAGTGACTGAGATCATCACCGGAGCTCGTGGTTTGGCTTTTGGGAGAACACGCACGAGGTAGGGAAAAGTAGCCGGATCTCGGCCCTGACTGGGGAAAATTAACAGTAGAATTGCATGTGACACCGGGGTGTCGTGGGTTGAGTAGGTTTATTTAATTATTAGAAAAGCATGATACGGGATCGTAGCAATTATTAGAAAGGCATGATACGGGATTGTTGCGTTTATGACAAAAGCATGTGACACATAGTAGTGTTGTAGGAGCAGAGAACTTAGCGTTATTAGAATTACTGGAGGCATATGACCATTCCCGGAGGTTGTTTGTGAACTTGTCGATATTAGGAGTACTGGAGGCATATGACCATGCCCGGAGGTTGATTGAGAAACTGTTGATATTAGGACTGTTGGAGACTTTGGTTAAGCCGGAGGTTGATTGATTGTGGTGTCTTGGGTGGCCTTGAGAGCCCGTGTTTTATTGTCGAGTTTGGGTGGCCATGAGAGCTCGTGTTTTGTTGTTGTGTCTTGGGTGGCCTTGAGAGCCCGTGTTTTGTTGTTGTGTCTTGGGTGGCCTTGAGAGCCCGTGTACTAAGGTTGGTGTCTTTGGCTGGCCTGACCGAGTTAGAGTCTCGGGGGGGGGGGGGGGGGGGGGTTGCAAGCATTCTTTAGCTGGCTTACGAGTTAGAGTCTCGGTAAGTTGCAAGCGTGTTTTATTGGTGTTTTGGGTGGCCATGAGTGCCCGTGGGGTTGTTGGTGGGTTGTTGAACCCGTGTCTTTACCTTTGGTGTCTTGGGAGGCCGTGAGTGCCTGTGGGGCTGTTGAGTCCGTGTTTTACTGTTGGTGTGTCTTGGGAGGCCGCGAGGGCCTGTGGGGCCGTTGAGTCCGAGTTTTACTGTTGGTGTCTTGGTGGCCATGAGTGCCTGCGAGTGTTGAACCTATGTTGTTACTGGTTGTTGAACTTGCTTGTGATTGTGATTGTGTTTGTGGTTACCTGAGGTTGGGGGCCCGCTTCATGAAACGAGGGTCCACGAGCACACGCGTCTGCATGTTCAGACGGGGTAGGGGACCCGCCCACCAATAATTGTGTTTGTGGTTACCTGAGGTTTGGGTTTGTGAGCATACTTTGGCTGGCTTACGAGTTAGAGTCTCGGTAAGTTGCAAGCATTCTTTGGCTGGCTTACGAGTTAGAGTCTCGGGAAGTTGCAAGCATTTTCCGGCTGGCTTACGAGTTAGAGTCTCGGTAAGTTGCAAGCATTCTTGGGTTGTCCTGACCGAGTTAGAGTCTCGGGAGGGCGTGAGCGTTCTTGGCAGCTGGTTTGCGATCCTTTGTGATCTTGTTTGGCGTGCGATCCTTTGTGATCTTGTTTAGGGTTGCGTAGTTCTTTTGAGTCCTTGGAAGAGGTCGTGATCGTTGTGTCGGGTCTACTTTATGTGTCAGAGTGTTGAGTTGGTCAAGGAAGGTAACAGTAGGTGTGTGTTCAGTTAGAGTATTTGGGTTGGGGACAGTGTTCCCCGGTGTTGACCTTGTTGTTGGTGTTACCGGCTTTGTCTGCTAATTATGTCGTAGTCAGTCTGTTATCCGTGGTGGTGAGCGAACGCTCACCCCTAGCTGCTTTTCCTACAGGTACCGATCGCAGGTTGGACTAGGTGAGCTTCTGAAGCTTGAAGAGCTAGGAGCGGGATTTCTGGGTTTTACTTTTGAGTCTAGTGACGGATACCTACTTTTGTCCACTTGATGGGACGTGTTTTAAGTTGTAAATATTATTTTGTTGAACTAAACTGATATTTTAAAGTGTTTAAATGGAAAGGGTTTCAAAGTGTTTTATTATTTTAAATGTTCGCGTCCCGAGTTCGGTTCGCTGAAATTGGGGCGTGACATAGGTGGGGATAGATGTGAGAACAGAACGGATATAACCTCTCTTCTTGTCGGTGATCGTAGTTTACCTTCCCATGACTAGATCTTATTGATAACCTTCTCGCCCCAAGTAAGCCAAGCTATGCATCCTACTCTAGCCAATCACATTAGGAACCCCTAAAGTCATAGATGTTGTCATGGTCTCGGGGATGTTGAGTATCTGAGAGCAATCTTGGCGTGTATGAGTTGGCATGTTTTTTTTTCTTTCTAAAAATCACTTTTGAGGGCTAAGGACCTGGTCTGACCAGGTGCCAAAAGTTTGGATAAGCTCGCGGACCAGTGTGGCCTCCTCAATCGTTGCTTTGTATAAGATGTAGCAGTCATCTGCAAAAAAACATATGTGTGATCAAGGGTGCACCCCTAGCCACCCTACATCCATGTATCCATTCTCCTCTTTGAGCTTTATCAATAAGTCGGGACATCCCTCCATACAGAAAAGGAAAAGATATGGCAAGAGATGGTCTCCTTATCTGATACCTCTCGTTGGGATAATGGCGGCCATATCCGTTTGAGCCCCCTATTCGTATCCCCATCCGCGTATTGGGATCTCTACCACATGCCCATGTGAATTGGTAACCTTCCAATGGGAGGTCCTCAACACCATATCAGTCAATACATGTCGGAACTCCCACATAAGACCAAGGGGGTATAGACAACCCCCCATTTTCTCCGACGGGTCTAATATCCCATTGAAATCACCCATCAGAATCTATTCCAGTGTCCAGTGTGCCCTGACTAGGCGACAGAGTAACGTCCAGGTGCGGTGGCGGCGAGCCCTAACTAGTTCTCCGTACATCCCTGTAAGACGCAACACTCGGTCTTGCCCGACCTAGACATGGGCGTCTATGTGCAACTGTTCCCGTTCCTCGATCACAACTCAGTAGGTATCATTCCCCAATAGAGTGATCCATTACTTCTAACCCACCGAAGAAAGACCCGTCCTACCATGGAAACTGAGATTCCGACGTTGAGTTTTAACTGTTTGAGTGATAGGTTTCAGTGAAAAAACCACGCCCGACTTATGTTTTTCCGAGATCCTTCAGTTGCTGGCAGTTCTCATCCCCCAGCCCACGATTGTTGTATGACAAAAACTTTTTTTTTTGATAGATGATGGTTTTATTCATGGCGTTGTAATAACATATTACAAAGCACGAGGTGCAATACCCCAAAATAACCTACTACAGAAAGGAAAAACCAAATAAGATAAAGAGGAGCATTAACTCCTAACACCGAAAATGCAAACAAGATGATGAGGAAGTCAGCCAAAGAGGCAAGCTAACATCCTCCAAGATATCGCCAGACATCCTGCAAATGCTGAAACTGTGATGTTGGAGCCTACTGAAGACAATGTCAACCGAATCAGACTGGCGCCTGAAAACACCAGAATTCCTCTGCAACCAAATATGCCAAAGAACAAGGTAGCCAACCTTAACCCATATCCTCCACCAGCGCCTTCTACCCAAACCTCGCCAAGCAGAGATCAAGGCCAAACAATCACCCGGTACCACCCAAATAATCGACCACCATGAATAGACTTTGGACCAAAGCGACCAAGCAAAAACACAGTGCAAGAAGAGATGGGAGGCATCCTCAAAAACAGTAGCACAAAGGCAACAGAACATATCATTGAGGGATATACGCATACCTCGCTCCTCTAAGAAAGTTTTGGTTGGAACTGCATTGTGAGCCAGTAACCAGACCAAAGAGCTGTACTTGGGAGGGAGATTCTTAACCCAGAGAAATCCCCCCCCCCCCAAGGAACCGGAGACGGAGCACTGTCATCTAGCAAAAGAAAAGCAGAGGCCGAAGTGAAGCCCAAACGGTGATGGGACCAAGAGACCGAGTCTGGGGAACCTGGCCGAATGGTGACTGAGGCTAGAAGATCCATAAGTAAGGCTGAATCCTCTCGCTCAACAGAGAAATAGAAGGACCGGCGATAAGCAATACACCAAGAGGCATTTCTCCATAACTCCCCAACACGAGACCACTTACCCAGACAAAGACTATAAAGTCTTGGGAAGCGATACCGAAAGGCTAAGGGGCCGAGCCAAATATCCTGCCAAAAACGTATACGGTCACCTTCCCCGACACACCAATGCAAACTCTGATCCCCAAACAAACCTCTGAAGGTCGGTGAAGCAGAAAGCTCCATAATATGGCCAAAAAAGAAGGAGGAGCCTGGCTTATCTAGAGCAGTCAAGTCCCATTCAGACAAGTTCCAGCCGAACTTTGCACAAAGGACCCGTTTCCACAAGGAATCCTTCTCAGTGGCAAATCTCCAGAACCATTTAGCTAGCAGACTTTGGTTGACTCTCTCCAACCCTCTAATCCCTAGGCCACCCTCACTTCTGGGCTTGCAAATAGTGGACCAACGAACTTTGCAAAAAACCCGAGAGTGAGCCCTATTATGCCACAGAAACCGCCGTCTCCAAGACTCCAACTCCCGAATAACTCCTTTCGGTGCCCTGAAAAGGGACATGTAGAAAATAGGCAAAGCAGACAAGGTGGACTTTATCAACACAAGTCTTCCCGGCATAGATAGGTCCTTAGTCTTCCATAAGGCAAGGGAGTCCTTAAACTTCTGGATGACAGGAGCCCAAAAAGATCGGCGCCTAGGATTCGCGCCCAAGCTAAAACCAAGGTATTTGAAAGGTAGAGAACCAACCAAACACCCCAGGGAGGAGGCGACCGAGTCTGGTGTGCAAGTCCTTGCATTAAGGAGTATGGCAGTGGACTTATCAAAGTTGATTTTGAGCCCTGAACATAGCTGAAAAGTGATTAAAGTGCTCTTGAGACGGAGGAGATCATCAGGGGACCCTTTCACAAATAACAGGGTGTCATCTGCGAACTGGAGATGGGACAGAACCGGACCACCAGGACCAAGCTGAATGCCTGAGAATTCCCCCAAACTTATACCCTTGTCAAGGACCTGATGTAAACCTTCAGCAGCTATCAAGAAGATAAAGGGTGAGAGGGGGAACCCCTGCCTAATACCGTTCAGGATAGGGAAGTCCTTGCTCGGAGAACCATTCACCAACACAACCACAAAAGCCCGAAAACAGGAATCCATCCAAGATCTCCACTTCGGCCCAAAATCCATGTCCTTCATAACCTCATCCACATAGTCCCAATGTACCTTGTCAAAGGCCTTCTCGAAGTCTAATTTGAGGACAACAACCTCTTCACCAGATCTCCGGACCCAGTCTATGACCTCAGAGGCGATCAAGACGCCATCTACAAGTTGCCTGCCTGCCACAAACCCCGATTGGGAGTCACCAATAATATCATCAAGAACCTGTCTGAGCCGGTTGGAGAGGACCTTGGTTAGGATCTTGTAAGGACCCGAAATAAGGCTGATTGGGCGAAAATCTTGAAAGCTAGCTGCATTTTGATGCTTAGGGATCAAGGTAAGGAAAGTGGAGTTTAGACCCTTACCAATGGTCCCTGAAGCATAAAAATCCGAGAAGAACCTCAACAAGTCATCCTTGAGCACATCCCAACAGTCCTTGTAGAATAGAAGAGAGAAACCATCAGGTCTCGGTGCCTTCTCTGAACCACAAGCTAAAAGGGCTGCTCGAACTTCTTCTAGCGAGAATGGCTCTTCAAGAAAAGTAATCTGGCCGGTTGACAACCTAGCAAAAGGACGAGAGGGGAGGGGCACCCTGGACGCCGGTTTGGAGAAACGAAGGCCAAAATGTGCTGCTGCAAGTCGCTTGATATCAGAGGGATCGGTATATGAAACCGAATCGACCGTGACCTGCACAATCTTGTTTCTGGAGGCCCTAACATTTGCAATCTTGTGGTAAAACCGAGAGCAAAGGTCATCTTGCTTGTGCCACTTCAAACGGGCCTTTTGGCCCCAAATTCGTGCAAGAACCTTCTGTTTGCGTATGAGACGCACACGCAATAGAGAACGGGCCACACATTCAGCATCCGATGGATGGAGATCATCCAGGGCCGAGTCAAAAGAATCAATCTCGGCCTCAAGGGCTTCTACCTCACGGTCAGTACGGCCAAAAACCTCAAAACCCCAACGATGCAAGTCACGTCGTAAGCAACGGAGCTTGAACTAGAGACAATAACCGGTCGAACCTTGACAATCATAAGAATCCCACAAAGCCTTCACATCTGATCGGAAATGCTTGTGCTCGATCCAAGCATTGAGAAACCGAAGAGGCTTGGGACCCCAATCAACCGAAGCAACTTCCAAGGTAAGCGGACGATGATCAGATAGAGAGCGTGGGTGAGCTCGCTGGACCAGGTCACCAAACGTGATCAGAGCCGAGGGCGAGACCACAAAGCGGTCTAGACGAGACGCTTTTGATCCCCCTCCATACCAGGTATAGCTAGCACCCACAAGATTAAGATCGATCAGCTCCATTGCCTGCAGAAAGTCACTAAACAAAGAGCAATCTGATGTAGACGTTTGAGTGTTACGTCTCTCATCAGCATTAAGGACAGAATTAAAGTCCCCTCCTGCTATGAGGACGTCCCCAAACGAAAACCGATCAACAATAAGCAGGTCCCAAAGAGTGCTACGAGCAGAGGATAAAGAAGGGCCATAAACATTTAGAAATGAAACAAGATGACCTGTACTGATGAGGGTGCCCGACCAAAAGAGAGCAGATCAAACTGGACGAGAACTAGCCATGGAGAACGTGGAAAGCTTCCAAGCTGAAAAGAGGCCACCAGCAGAAATCCCAACCCTGGAATAGTCCACACTCTCGGAGAAAGACGGCAGTAATATCAAAGATTTTAGTCTCTTGCAACATGACAAAATTAGCTCGGTGTGCAAGGATAACTCTCTGAATGTCTCTCCTTTTATGAGGAGAGTTTGCTCCTCTCACATTCCATGAGAGGAGCTTCATGCTGCTAACAAGAGGGAGAGCTAGTAGAGACAACGGGATTGTCTCCACTAGGAACGCCGGAAGCTGTGCCTTCAAGCTGCAAGTACCCAGTAAGTTCAGTCTCAATGTTCTCGAATTGTTCCCTCACATCCCCACCTGCAGCCAAAGCCTTAAAGCCAATTCTCTTCACGTGGTTCCAGGTAGTCGAAGTAGGAGATGGGAGTTTAGAAGGACCCGTAACCTCAAAGGGTGTGGCAGGAGTTCTAGAACGTCTCTTACTCAGACCAGAGGAGCTAGCTTGTGTCGCACACAAGGCCGAGGAGTTGGCACCCAAAATTGGCCGGACTTTGGCCACTCCGCACAGAGTTGGCCGAATTTTGGCCGCTCCACCCAGGATGGGCCGATCGCTGGCGAGGTCGCCCAAATTTGGCCGGTTATTGGCCACACCGCCCAGAGTCGGCCGAGAATTGGCCGCTCCGCCCAGGATGGGCCGTTCGCTGGCGAGGTCGCCCAAAGTTGGCCGGATGCTGGCCACACCGCCCAGGGTTGGCGAGGAATTGGCGAGCCCGCCCGAATTTTTCCGGTCAGTGGCGAGATCGCCCGAGCTTGGCCGAGTTTTGGCGAGGCCGCCCAGGGTTGTCCGATGGTTGGAGGGGCCACCCAGAGTTGGCCGGTCCTTGGCGCGGTCACCCAGTGATGGTCGAGAGTTGGCGATGCTGTCCTGAGATGGAAGTTCCTTGGCGATAGGTACAACAGAGAGTCCTACAGAGTCAGGGACAATATCCAAAGACCCACAGCCCAAGAAGGAGTCTTCATAATCAAAACCCTGATTGGATAGATGAGATCTATCCTCTTCCAAAACAGGCGTGTGGTTTGAATTTTGAACACCCTTATCACTTGGCGAGGCAGGAGGAGTGGCCGGAGTGGAATCGGACGGGGAGGAGACCGAGCTCTCAGAGAGAAGGACTCAAGGGGCTGGCGATGGCACAATGCTAGCCAGGACCGGTTCTGCCCAAAGATCGAAGACCACATCGTCCAGCTGAAATTGCAACGTCTTTTGGGCAAAACGAGACCGAGAGTGGACCAAATAGAACAGACTCTCAAACTCCAAACGGATGACTTGCAAAACAGTCCCCAAAAGATCACCAATCTTGACGAAGTTTGCCGGGATCCAACCTTGAATGGGGAGGCCAGAGACTTGGACCCAGCTGAAGAAGCCTGGTTGAGTGAGGATTTCGCCAGTGGAACGGGCAAGGTTGAACCAAGGCAAGAGGGCACTCCAATCTGGCTCCGGAACAAGCGAACTGATCAGAAAAAGCCTATGTCCAAAACTCTTCAACTCAAAGCCAAAAACATCTGCCCCGGCCATGACCTCCAATAACTGGGCAGAGGTGAGTGCCGAATGGGCAACTCCAATGTAGCTTGAGTTAGCCTTGGCCAGAAGATCGGCATCAGCTGCGCCACGAGCTGACAAAGGGGGCGTTTGAGCAGGCTGGCCCTTGGCAGGAGATGAGGGCCTCCAGGTCGAACGTGCCTTACGAGTGGAGTCCAACCAAGCCGGGACAACCAAAATTCTTTTGCCACCATAGCGCTTGCCATTAAGGGCCAATGCCATATTTTGGCAATCAACGACAGAGGCACCATGAATGAAACAAAAGGGGCGGCCATTTGTGACTAATCTTCTGCTGAGATAAATGCCAGTCAATGCGCCATGGGCAGAGAAGATCTTGTGAATCCAAGGCTCTCTGGCGAGGGGATGAAGATTGGTCACGAAGAGCTTGCAAGGATCAACCTGGCGCCCGGAATCAGAGTGCAAGGCCCGTGGCGATCTGGATCCATCTCTGCTGGTGGCCGGAGCAGGGAGAATGGCAAGAGGAGCTGCTTCAAATCTAGTGATCAGAGAAGAGACTCGGTGTTTGGGAAAGTCAGGGTAGTTGGCGCGATCACCGTCATCACGCGAAGGGGTGGACAGGGAGTGGCCGGAGACTGTGCTAGAGGCCGGCGAGATATCAGAGCCACCGTGGATAGAACTTCTCCCAAAACGAGCCATGCGAGGTGTTGGCGAGCCAGCCCGGACCTGGCCGGTCAGTGGCGAGACCGCCCAAACTTGGCCGAACTTTGGCGAGGCCGCCCAGAGATGGCCGGTGGCTGGCGAGGCCGCCCAGAGATGGTCGGACCTTGGATGGCCGAGAAGTGCTCCGAGAGAGAACCTAGAGAGAAAATCAACTTAATCGTTGATAGTGCTCTCATAACCACGAAGAAAGAAAGGAGAAGTATAAACACAGTAGAGATGGCGAGAAGAGAGCACGAGTAGCATAATTTTTGCAACTGGATCACCAACGAAGCTCAATGATCAACGAAGAAACAGTCTCGTCGACGTTCACCCGAGGAAACGGTGGTGCCCAAAACCTAACCCTAGACGTGTCCTTGGCTCCTAATAATTTACTCCACATCAGTTATAATATACTATTCGACTTTAAAAATACCTTTTAAAAAATCACTAATAGTTAATTCTATAACATATTTAACATTTGTAAGTTTTTTGTAAAAATAAAAAACTAACTTTGGATCCGAATTAATCCGGATATTCTTGGCGTAGTCGGAAAATAATGTTGAAATGGAAGAAATGCAATGGACCAATGGTCACCATACTAAACTTCAAAATCTTCTGATAAGAAAAAGAATCTCCAAAATATATGAATAAGATTGAAAACCAGACATATAGTTCCTTGGACGAGCAAAAAGATCATTCGAGCCATTGATGAAACACTAAAACCAAGCTGCAAAAAATGTACCCTCTATGTAGAACCTACTGCCATGGCCACAACCTTATCTTCTCCTCTCTCACTCTCCACCGCCCTTCTCTCTCTCCTTCTCTCAGCTCTTTCCCCTCCAAACCCACCGGTTTCAACTCAGTATCGGCGCATCCTCGACCCAGACCCGTCTCGTGGCTCGTCCAAGTCACCGATCCCATCACCACAATCGTGCCAGAGGATGGACCCGTCGAGCTCCCATCTTCCATTTTTGCCGCCACTGACAACACAACTCCTCTCCAAGTGGCTGCAAGTGTTCTTCTCACAGGAGCAATCTCTGTCTTCCTCTTCCGCTCTCTCCGTCGCCGAGCAAACCGTGCTAAAGAGCTGGTATTGCTGTGCTTGATTGACTTGAAATTTTGCTATTTTGGTGTCTTGTTGTGATTCGATTTCGATTTTGAGCATTTGGGTTGGTTTTGTTCACTTCTAAGTTGGGTTTTTTTTAATGTGATGATGTGGGTCTCCTTGCAATTTGAGGAAATGGGTTGTTTTTGTTGTTTGTTTGCTTCCAAGTTTCTGTTTTGATGTAATATGGCTAACCATGGATTTTGGAGAACTCAATTGCTATTGCTCACTTCCAAGTCTATGTTTTTCATGTGATAATATGATTAAACTTTGATTTTTAGGGAACTAGGTTGCTCTATTCACTTCCAAGTTTTATGTTTTGTGTGATAATGTGGCTCACCATGACTTCTTAATAACCGGATTACTTTTGAGGAGTTCAGAAGTATGTGTTTTTTATATGATGATCTGGGTCGCTATGGAGTTTGAGGAACTGTGTTAATGTTTAGAGGTGACATTACGGCTAACCATTGATATGTAAGAGTTGGGTTAAGAACTGAAATGCTTTTGTGCAATTCCAAGCTTGTTTTGCTCCGTGATCATATTGCTAACCTTTGGTGCTGAGGAACAGGGTTAAGTTTGTTGACTTATGAATCCATGTTTTTTTATGTGATAATATCATGCACCTTGAATTTTGAGGTCTCAGGTTCTGGTTGGTTTCCTGAACTTGGACTTTGAGGAACTTGGTGTGTTGGTCTTGAATTCATATTCCGACAATACATTTTCTGTGTGTTTGTGGTTCAATTTATATTTTAAGTTAAAAGTTTATTCCGTATTCATGATGTTCAATTCTACTGATGCAAGTATTGGCATGGTTCATTTTGGAAAACAAGTGCCTTTCATTCACTTCAACTATTCATTTCTATATGGTTTTTGCCTACACAACGGATTTTAATGGAGTTTATTTTGGTGGATTTAGAAATTCAGGTCTACTGGTGCAAGCAAATCACTGAAGGATGAAGCATTGGATAGCTTGAAAGCCATGCAAACAGCTTCTATTGAACCCGACAAACCCCCTTCACCTGTTCAGGCATTTTTGGGTGGAATAGCAGCAGGTGGTATTGCACTTCTTCTTTACAAGTTCACACTTACCGTTGAGGGTGGTCTTAATCGCCAGACAATATCAGATAATTATTCAGTTAGTTTCTTCACTTCTTTTTCTACTTATGTGAACTATTTGAGGCACATTGGTATATTTTATATTAATATGAAAATGACACAACATAATGTAGGGATAATTGCAAAAACTAGCGGTGAACTATGCGCGTTTACTATTGGTAGACTATTTTTTAAAATTAAAAAAAAACATCCCCCAACTATTTTCCGTCTGCAAATCCGTTATCTTTAACGGAAATTTAGTCACGTGACTTCAGTTTTTTGGAAATGACAGTTTTTTCCTTTACATTATACGTGTTTTGCAATTTGTAACCCTCATGTATACATGTTTTGCAATTTGGAACCCTTATGTATACACTTTTGCATGGTTACTTTCAACTCTTTGAAAAAAATTGAAAGCCGTTAATGGATTTGCAGGCCGAAAATAGTTGGGGGATGTTTTTTTGCAAAAAAAAAAAAACAATAGTTCACGTACAGTATTTGTAAAACGCACATAGTTCACCATAAGTTTTTGCAATGATTCCTATTATTTGTAGAACTACTGCTATTTTGTTTGCACTTTATGCTTCTTATTGACACTCCAAGAAAATTCATTCACATATTTCACTTGTATGTTCACAACTGTAAATCTGCCTCTTTTGCATGGTTAAAAGTTTAAACATCACCAAGGATTTAATAATCAATCTCAGAATCAAAACGGAATCCAAACAGTTACATGAAATGTTTCTTTTCAATTTTTAGATTCACTTGATGTGTGTATGAAGAACCTCTATCAACGAAACTCAATGATTGATGCATTTTTTTCTTGAATTGATGATCATTTTGAAGTCATTTTCTTTCTCCCACTTTTCAGATCCGCCAGATAACGATAACCATAAGGTAGGTCATCGTGCTACTTATTTTCTGAATAAATTGCCAATAGTTTATTTTGAAAAGGGAAAAAATAGTATTGACCACCTCCTTATATTACTATTTGCAGGACTATAATCAACGGGTTGTGCTATCTCGCTACATTTGTTTTTGGTATCAATGGAGTTGGTTTGGTACTCTATTCCATCCAGCTTGCCATCAACTCCTTCATGGGTGAATTTTCAAGTGAAGAAACTGAGAATGAGGACGGAAGAGTTCTAACGAGCTCTCCAAATGCAACTGATAGTTCCAGTGATAGCACCAACTCCCAGTCCGATGACAGCAAGAATACTCAAAGCTCTAATGATATATAATAATGTAAAAAAGTCATCCAAGTTAACTGGGAAATAGGTTTCTGTTTTTTTCTGACTCGGTTATACAAAATGTATTCATGTGATTCTAGTTTTTGCTGTTAATGGTCGCGTTTTTGATCATTAGTCTATTTGGCATACAGTTCTGTGTTACTTACTAGTAGTTCATGATTTAACTGCTAGAACTTCCAATCCATAGGTCCCATTTGTAGGAGCAAAGGATGTACGTAATGTTCTAACACTTTCTATAAATAGACATCTTTGTCTGTATCTGCAGATTTGTATAGCGGGAGAGATTCTAAACTGAGAAGTTGGGTCTTGGAAGTAAAGGTATAAGCAGCTGAAAGACCAATTGATTGTGTGAGCTATTTGGTATGTGACTGACTTGTTGATTTGTACTTACTTCAAATCTTCTTTTCCTTTTGCTCCGTCACCTTGTGTAGTTGCAGATTGTGGATGAGTATTTCAGTTTGGCTTCCATTTTTCATGTGATCATCATGGTATTATCACATGATCACATGAAAAATAGGAGAGGATGATTTTCAGACAGACACCGAGAATGACAGTCTCTAGGATGTTCTGTTTATGGTATTAACATTTGGATCGCAGCTTAGAATTCAAGGTAAACCAAGCTTCCTCAACCAGATTATATTCCTCCAAGTATGATACAAATGTGCAATACGTTCTTATTTCATGGATTGTCTGTCTATTCATTGTTCTTGGTTAAACCATGTCACAGGAACTAGTCATATATTCATTGAAAATACAATACATCTAGTGAAGGACTTATTCCAAGTTTGGTCTGGCCCTGTATTTCTCACATTAGACCTTGTCAACATAACAATACCACAACATAGTCTTGCTATGGATAATGTACTTGTGGTTCTAATCTCTTACATGACTACAGCTGCAGGTTGATCACCGTGTGACCTTTGATGTTGGTGGTGGTGTCCAACAGCTTCTGCCACTGCTGATAAGTCTTCACCTATCTTCTTGAACAGTTTATGGCTTTTCGATGGTGCAAAGTTATGAGTCTCTTTTGAGTTTTTTGTGTCAAGAAAGTTCAAAACCACCACCATGAGCACACAAGAAGCAAAGAAAGGGATTGGACCGAAGATCCAGAGCATCAGAACAGTGGCGAAGTAGATTGCGTGCAAGCCAACTGTCCAGCAAGCTGTGGCCCTTGTCACAGCCCTCTGCACATACTCCACAGGAACATCACTGTTGGGCATGCTCAGCAGGAAATTGGCGTGCACATAGTTCCTCGCACACTGAAGAAACGAAGCAAAGGCTACTAGGAAGCAGCTGAGAATACTAATGTACTTGATAGATATTATGCTTGAGCTTGTATCGCCGTATATAATATGGAGCTTGAAGATGTTGGTCCCTGAAGAGCTCGCAACCCATGTTCCAATAACAGAGCCAAGAGTTAGAGAGATGGAAGCCAAGAATGTCGAGGTAGATATGGTGCTGGAGATCACTCCAAAACATTGACTTCGATCCTTCAAGTCAACCTGTACTTTGAAGTCATGATCAGGTTAGCGTATTCCCAAATTTTGTGAGCAGTGTAGAGAAGATTTATTGACTCACCTCTAACATTCTCTTGACCCAAACTTTTCTGCAGTTGTTCTCGTAGCCAACGACAGTGGTATCAGGAGCTTTTATGCACTTGTAGAGAAGGCAGAGATGATACGCGAACATGACGAACAGCCCAGCTGGGACTAGTATCAAGTCCATGTATTCCTTCCTCCATTCCATCCCTTGCAGCTTGGTGATTCTTGGATAGGCGTGTTCTTCAAACTGAACCAGCTAAATTGCGATACATATATCGATTTTAGTCAACTATAAGGGTTATCCTAATCATGTTTCTAAGCAAGACTAGTAGTTGAGGATGGTAAGTTGACAAATCACATTAATTCCCAAAATCTGCACAGCCATGAAATTAAAGCTCTAGAAAATTGTTAATACAAATGGGAATTCTTTTATTATAAACCATTGTGGTTGGTTCATTATTGTCTCATTTGACTTTGACCATGATAAAAAAAAAACTTGTTAGATTATATATCTTACAGAATATTTATTTTTTTCTTTTTCTAATGTGCAAGAGTTGCCATGGCTGCTGCATAATCTTGGTCATTTTAGCTGTCACCTATCCAAGTTGCCCCACTAAGCCAACCATGCCAAAAGAAACTGATCTTTGTCCATTTTGAATGCTTAATTAATTCAGTTGCTATGTTTACTGAACCATTTGGATTATGACATCTGAAAAACTGAGACACTTGGGTTGTGTGGATCATTCAAAAAGCCACAAAGAAGCAAGGCAAGAAGATTGAAGACTTCAAATCACAACATATAAAAAACGACACCACAATTCTGTTTCTGGTATAAAAAAAAGGAAAAAACATAAACAATGTCGCTGCCCAGGATCGAACTGGGGACCTGCAGCGTGTAAAGCTGTCGTGATAACCACTACACCACAGCGACTTTGTTATAACATACATGTTTTTATTTATTGATTCAGGTATCATGTATTTTACTGAGTTTATTCCTGAAGCACTTGTTATGAAAAATAGCATGTTTCCTTGTGGAAATGATTGCATACAAAGTGAAGTTTTCAACTTTATTTCAAATTCCTACTGTTTGAACAAGTTTAAATAAATTGGTTAGTTTGGTAATTTTGTCTGATCAGCTATATCTAACACATTATATTAGGTTGTTGTTCTGTGTCGACGTTTCGGTTCCGTCAGCACCTTTCCGTCAACAGGTTAATTACATTTACTTATTTTGAACTATACACGTTTAGCAGATATCTACTCCAAACTTATTTTGTAACGAATACATACTCCGAACTAACAGTTTGTAACAACATTTCCCTTACATCCATTTTTCACCTATTTTAAGGGTTGGGTTTAGGTTTGGAGAGAGATTTAGGGCTGGAGTTGGTTTTAGGGTTGTACCACTAAGGGTAGTTTCAGAATTTCTGAAAAACGAACCGTAAATAGATGAAAAAATGGATGGAAGGGGGATGTCGTTAAAAATGGGTAGTTCGGAGTATGTATCTATTAAATATGTATAGTTCGGGATAGGTGAATATAATTAACCCTTGTCTAAATACTTCACTATTTCCAGTACTTAGCATTTCTCAAGACAAAAGCATAGACCTTTTATTTATATGGAACCTTAGAAATATCCTCTAAAAGGGGGTGAGCATGACTCGTTAACTGGAAATCGACGATTAGACAAGACACCGACCTGGTTATATTACTATCATGTCAATTTTTAACCGGTTATACCGATTCGTTGGGTCTTTTTTTTTATCAGCAAATATGTTAATGATCTTTGCCTTTGGAAAAAGGACAAAGACAAAGGGAAGAACTCTCAAGAGCATAAAGGAGGGGCATTTCAATAAGGAAATCCCAAAGAGAATGAACAAGAAGACATAAAATTACTGAGGTGATAAAAAAAAATAGATGGAAAGTTAACATTAGGTATTAAACTGCAACGAATGAAAGTTAAGAATGCCGAAATGATACGAAAAAGATTTAAAATACTCTAAATGAAGTCGGTAAGGTTTAAGGTGCTAGATGAAATTATGCCTTATGTAGATGAACTTTTGGTTTTCTATTATTTACGGTACGAGCTAACTTTATTTCTATTTTTTCATTTATGATTAAGGTTATATCTCTTTTTTTACTTCTAGTAAAAATCATTGCAAGCCATGTAATATATAATTCTACAAGCAATAAGATAATCAATTTGTTCTCTTCTCAAGTTCTTTGTAAGAAACAAAATTTGGGTTTGTGGTCCATATATCGATGTTGTATAGGAATAAGGCAACAGCTAACGGTAACAAAATTCAAATAGCCAACACCTATATAGGATCTTGTGGAACAGGGTTTGATTCTGCAAGTGGTTCGGTACGAACGAAGAAATTTCGAACAGAAGGATCGGAACTCGCTGATAGGAAATGAGAGAAAAACAAAGCAATGCCAAGAGCTCCGTCAATCCAAGAAAGGATTCGTTCTTTTTCCTTCTCACAAACTACAGGAGCGTCTAGCGCCTGGAGGGTCCAGAATGCTAATTTTCCTTTCAGGGTAAATATAAGATGGTACCTTGTGAGATGAATTGACCAAAACTACTCAGCGAAGTATCATCCCAAAAGACTTTATATTCAACATTTAAGAGTACATCCTAACAGAGACAGATCCAGACTACAAAATAAGCAACAAAATATATCAGATTACCAACACTATACTCCTCCTAATGTGTTCTGAGGAGTGCCAGTAGTTTCAGAACTTCCAGTGTTAACAGCAGTTCTAGTTTCAGAAGTTTTCGGTTCCATGGTTTTAGTTTCCGCAGTTGCTACAGGGACGTTAGGTTCTGGAACCGGAGCTGAAACTGTCACGGTTGCAGGGGCGTTAGAATGTGAAACTGGAGCTGATACGGCCGCAGGAACATTGGAATGAGAGGCCGGAGCTGGAATGGCTGCTTCGGTGCGTTGTCTTGGCATAGTTTCGCCAGTAAAACTTATGACCCTACTAACCGGAGGGTCAGCATTGGTTTTCTTCGATGCTGACTCATTCATAGCGTGAAGTTGCTGCAACCGGTAATCAGTCTCTGGCCGGCGACAGACCTTCCTCAATGGCACAATCTCCTGTGGGTTGGTATTAACAGGAACCAAATACATGTTTAAAATGGAAGACACGTCATGATTGTAACTCAAAAAAGGTACAACGAGAAAATACATAAATCAAAGGGTTAATTGTCAAAAACTACCGACTTCCGTAGTTCCGTTAGAAAAACGTAACAGGGAGAAACTGTGATGAATGCTCAGAATAAATGGTCCGGATAGTTCTTCGCGGATTCAATAGATTTATGGGCAATACATAATGCATTCTAAAGTTGTGTGGGCAATTCATGATGCATCCTATAGTTGTGTGGGCAATACTTTAGGGTAATCTTTGACAATTAACCTGTTACATTTTTCTAACAGATGTCGGTGGACAAAACTTTAGTGTAGCCTAAAAGCGTGGACAAAACTTTAGGTATTCTTTCGTTTGTGGACAATACTTTAGGGTAGTTTTTGACAATTAACCCAAAATCAAAATAGGGTAAGTCTCACCCAGCTACCCCTATGATGCACGATTCTCACCCAACTACCCCTACATTTAAAAGTTTTTTGACAACTCCTTAAGTTTTTTAGTCTCATTTTACCCCGTTTTGGATGTGAAATGACGAAAATACCCTCATGAAAAAACAAGGGTATTTTTTTCATTTCACACCCAAAAGTTGAAGGAATTGGGGCAGATTGAGACTAGAAAACTAAGGTGTAGTGTCAAAAACTTTAAAAATAATGGATGGTTGGTTGATAATAACGTGTACATGGGGATAGCTGAGTAAGATTATCCCATTATAATATTTTGGGTTTTCTAACAACTTATCACTGGTGCCAAACACAAAGCATATCGAGTTCATGCTAGTGAGTTAGTATAAATGATTCGCCATTCATGTACTCATCCTAACTCTTGTGTTCAGGATTAGTGAAGTTAGTGCTACAGTTTCTCCCTAGCTAATTAATGTGTAATGACTATTTCATACACAAACATTAATGATAATTCATAAGTAATCAATTCATTTCCTCGAAAGGAAAGTAGACACTATGATCGAATGCAAAGAGACATTTTTTATACCTCAGATTGGTCATGATCATAGCGCACCAAGAACCTACAGCGACAACCTCTATAATCATGTCTCCGCCTTTGAGCATCAAGAACATGGGCATCAAAGTAAAGAGCTTGCTCTTTACCCTCCTGAAGGTGTTTTGTTTATAGCATTTAATTAGCAAGCTAACAAGATGACGTAATATGAATCAAATTAGTTCTTAAGAACAAAAATACTTACCTGAAAACAGAGTATCAGATCACCGGGAAGAACTGCAACACACTCTGACGATTCGCAAGGAAGGGAGCGCTGCCTAACGAGCTTGCGCACATTAACCCACTCATCTTCCTCTGGCCCAAAACCAGCAAACCGAACCAAGACATCCTGAGTTGTACAATTTTCCAGATAAAATATGTGTTAACTATATTACAGATGAACAAATCAATTATTATCATTAGGTCTTTTTATTGACATATAACGAGTGGTCCAGTGCACGCGGCTCTCGCCGTTCTTCTTTGTTTTTACCTTGTTGCCGTTACCATGACTTGAACCTGTGACCTAAAGTCACAGGACAGCAAGATTCACATTTTGATAAATACACCTTTTATATGCTACGCACGTCGACACTTACATTCGATGTAGAGGGTTTTACAACTATAGAAGTACCAGTGCTTTATGAAGAGTAAACATAAGAGGCACATATTTGAACTATAAGATTGTTACTAAAGTTTCATTATGCAAAAAGTGGACTTGCAAAATGTATTCAACAATGAGTCCCTTAATGATGAGCTCAATTAAAACTACCATATAAAGATAAGTAAACTAGAAAAGTACAAAGGCCGGATTTATTCCCTAAATAACTTGTACTGCTTACGAAGTAAATGAGCTCACCGGATCACCTGTCTCCAAGGACCTATGAGACAAAAAGCTTGCAACATCGTACCTGAGAAAAAGCATAGATTTCATCAAACTGATACAACTTTTCATTTGAGTAGGAAAAAGAAACGGAAAAATTAACTTTACAGGATCAGCCCAAACAGTCATTAGAATTTAGTAGTGGGTTATACTCACCAAGCACCATCCCTTGCAGATTTAGCTTCGAACTCCATCACAGAATTCTCTGGAGCACCTCTTCCTGCATTTGGAACTAAACACATAGAAAATAAATGAGGGCAAAATAAATCTGGAAAATAGGGATACAAAATAGTTTAATTTGGTTGCCTTAATTATTCTGGAGCATAAATAGCACCAAAACAGTAAATTCCATATAACCTCTCACTTAATTAGGTTGGTGATTTCCACTATGCAACTAATAAGGTATTCTTATATGTCATTAGGAACCAAAGCTTTTATCGGTATGACATGCTGCATGCACTTTACCAAGAGTGTTGTTTCGTATAGGCTACGCATAGCATTTTTATGTGACAAATTGAACTCTATAGTCCGTCCACCCTAAAGCTATCAAAATAGAAATGTTTAATCATTTTCAAGTACCCATCTAAAATAACAAGAATTCCATTGAATTCCATAACTGTTGAGAATTTGCTGAATTATTATCCCACAACCTGAGATTTACAGGAACAGACAAATAAGAAGAAAATTGATTTTGGGGAATGTTAACTCATAGTACTCTACCTAAACAATTCTACCATCCCAAATCAAAGGAAAAACAGAAAGGACACAAAGATAGTATCACTTTGATAAAGATGAGTTACCTTTCCATTAGTTTGACAACCAACCAAATTATATACTATCAACAACAGTTAAGAGTCAAGGTAGCTGAACTAAGGCTAAAGTGCAAATGGACTAAGAGGGGGGGGGGGAATTATGGCAAGTTAAGGGATACGTTTTTAAATATTATTCCTCATAGATTGGCAATCAGAAAGAGAGTAGAGGTTCATATCATGCGTTGTCAATTATATTGATGGAAATTGACTTAGGCCAGTGTAGGGAATAAAATAAAGAATTGAAGTTGCAGTAAAATATCCACTTAAATCAATTTTGCCAGAGTTGGACTATTTCTTTTGGTTTCTTCAAGCTTTTTTGAGACCACATTAAGAATAATGTGCTAGAGATGAATTAGGGAATATAGATTACTAATGGGTAGATAAAAAATCCATGTCCAATATGTACGTTGTAGACAATGAGCATAAGATGCTGGCATAAATAATTAAGCAAGTCAAATAATTAATTATCGAACAAGCTAATGATAATAAGCCACATATGGCAACACTGGAAACAAACTGGCAACTTCAAATCAGAGACACACAAGCTTAACAAGTCAATATACAAATCATATAACCACCAAATAAGCAAGTTTTATACATAGACCACAACCAATTCTACCTGGAGGGGCAAGGGCAGGAGCAGATATTGGGGTAGCCATGGGCTGAGGCACATTTCTCGTAGAAGTTGTATCATCTCGGAACATAGGTGTCACATTCAATTTTCCGGGAGATTTACTTGTTTTTGCCCTTATTGCATAACGTCTATTTTGGAACCAATTCCAGACCTACAAGGAAAATATTAAATGAGGATAATTCAAATAAACAAGGTGTGCAAAAATGCAATACATTCTCATACTTGCTTCATTTGCACAGAAATCTTCCCCTTCCGCTCTGGTGTTTCACTGGAAAAAGTAACAATCTTAAATGTGAGAACTTCACATGCAATCAAGAGAAGGTGAGACTGATATCATTTGGACTGATGAGAGAAGAACTTCATGTGCAATTTCAACTTGAATGAAGCAATTGCCTTGAAACCCAAAGGTAAGGATACCAAGAACAATATAATATTCTAAGCAACTAAGAGAAGGCAAGATAGACCTGAACTTGTCTGCAAGAGCTACAAGAACTTCACGTGCGGGCATTGAATTATTGTGTTCTTGCAATATAGTCTCCATTTCCGCAACCTTAACAAAGAGGAATTCAATATACTGACGGCATTATACTTTAAACAAACGTGCAGTTTACTAAAAGTAAATCAGGTCTAAAGTGAAATCCCCAAAATTGATCATATCGATTGGTCATGGCATTAAGTGAAATCAGCGAATCAGGTTTTGCACGAACCAACCCACAAATCAGTAAGTTAAGAGGGAAACAAAGAAAAAAAACATAAAAAGGCCTCTAGTTCATGCTTGTCCCCGAAAAACTCAACAATATAATCAACAGAATCAAGCATCAAATAAAAACCCAGCAAAACAAACATGTAAAATCCACTAAAGTAACACAAACTGTAGAAATCATGCTGGTGAAGTCAATCCAACAGCCAAAAACACAGAACCCACAAACGTAACCCCAAACAAAAATCAGAAAGGAACCAACTTTATGATCAACCTGGGGTAAATTTCTTAGTATGGCAAAAAAACAAATTAATACAACAAATAAAACCCAGATAGCAATCACAAATTCACGGACCCTTGAGGCATTAGGAAGAGTAAAACCCAATTTCAAAGGTCGCATGCCGATACACGAACGAATCGGAGACTCGCAGAAGGAGACTATACCTCAGCTTGAATGAAGCGGAACGCAGGGCCTCCGCTACTGGGGGGTCTCCCCATCGGAAAAAATGTTGAGAAGTCGCGAAACAGCCGAGAATAACCGGTACTTGGAGCACAGGTCTTGTACTGTTCTGGACACAGACAATTGAAAATCGGTTTGAATTTTTATGGGTCTCCTGAGAGAGGAATGAACGGTTTCGGTATTGTATTGGCACAGATTTGTGTTACGAGTGCAGGGACCCGATTGTCTAGGTGTGCCTAAATGAGGGTATTTTTGTCCTTTCAGTTTACCTTCTCCTTTTACCCTCTATTTTCGTTTTAATAAAAATGAAAACTAAAATAATATGTTGAGGAGAAATCTGGTGAGAACCATGTTTTAACGTAGGAACCGCGAGAACCAATCTAAGTCATTCATTTTAGGAATGGATGGATGAGATACAATTGGGTAGTTGACTTGTTGACCGTAAAAAAACAGCACTTTTTAGTAAGTGCTAAGGGTTTTTTAGTAAAACTATCATTTTTTTTTTAACCAATTCACTAATTTAATTTTTCCCGCTTCGTTTGAACTCCGATTGGCTTCAAACTTGCGCCATTAGTTTTTTTTAAAGGACTTTCAATCAAGATCAATCATGAATATATTTTGAAGCACGAAAAAAAAAATATTTCGGGGTAGATTTTTTTTAAAAAAAAATCTGGGTAATTTTTATCAACACTTTGCTCTGGATTTATCAACACTTTTACACTAGTTTTATCAACACTTTACACTGGTTTTATCACCTCATTTTCCAAAACTGATCATGATTTTATCACCTCATCGCGTGCTTTTTATGAACACTAGTTTTATCAACACTAAACACTAGGTTTATCATTCAAATTACGTGTGTTTTATCACCCCCATCACATGTTTTTTTGAAGCACGAAAAAAAAATTATTTCGGGGCTAGTTTTTAAAGGAATTATATATGAGTAATTTTTATCAACACTTTGCTCTGGGTTTATCAACACTTTACCCTGTTTTTATCAACACTTTACACTGGTTTTATCACCCCATTTTCTAAAACTGATCATGATTTTTATCATCTCATCACGTGCTTTTTATGAACACTAGTTTTATCAACACTAAACACTAGATTTATCATTGAATTACGTGTTTTTTATCACCTCATTACAAGTTTTTTTATCAACGTTAAACTCTAGTGTATCACACTTATTATCAAAATTGAAAATGGTTTTTATCACCTCATTATTTGTTTCTTATCACCTCATTACATGTTTTTTTTATCAACATTTAGCACTAGTTTGGTACTCCGCTATAAAACATTTATTAGTGAAGATTTATCAACGCTCAACATTATTTTTATCACCTTGATATAAATTTTTATTTTCGTGCTTCAAAATATATTCATGACTGATCTTGATTTAAAGCCCTTGAAAAAATAAAAGTATTGGCGCAAGTTTGAAGTTAATCGGAGTTCAAACGAATCGGAAAATATTAAATATGTGAATTGGTGGAAAAAATGGACAATTGTCCACATGACACCATGGTATTACAATTATGCCCTTGTTTGTGTGAGAATAGATGAAAGTGGCGTGAACTATGGTAGAATTGAGATGATGATGTGGCATCATGGTGAATGTTGGATCTTAAATGTGTGTGGCTAGGATTGTTTCTCATAGTTCATATGTTAAGAGTGGTTCTCAATAGATTTCTCCTCATAATATGTTTTCGAATTACATTTTTTTTAAATAAGTGCAACTTTCATTCCTTTAAAAAGAGCTAGTATATGTCTGAAGGCCTTGACGGGACAAATATAATAACCTTATAATTACGTAAACGTCTAGGACGTTTTTTAACGGAGTGTCATTAAGGCTAACTAAGACATAAACTAAAAAAGACTGACGAACACCGCTCAAAGTAGGGTCTGTATACCGCTGGGTCCCCCGAAGGCGACACACTTCTTTTGATGTAAAACCGAACCTGTGATCATTGAGTCCTTGAGTAGAAAACCTAAACCATCTCTCGCGAATGATGAACCGTGCAAAAAGGAACAGAATATGTAAAGTAATCCAAAACCCCTCGAACATAGTAAACCAGAATCGGGATAGAGTACCAAGAGGACGAACACCGCTCAAAGTAGGGCATGTATACCGCTTGGTCCCCCGAATGCGACACACTTCTTATGATGTGAAACAGAACCTGTGATCGTCGAGTCCTTGAGTAGAAGCCATAATTCATCGCTCACGAGTGATTAACCTTGTAAAAAAGAACATAACATGTGAAATAACCCTAAACCCATCGATCATAGTAGCCCAAAATTGGGATATAGATTGAAAAGGAGGTCTCGGTGGAGGCCAAGGAGGTGGGTACACCGCTGGAAGCTTCAATGGAGGCGGGGGCCTTGGCGGGGGCAGAGCCAAGGAGCCAGACATAGGCCATGAGCGACGGCAGCGTGCTGAGGCCAAGGAAATCCTAGCAGTCGCAGGGGGGCCAGAGATGAGGCCGGAGACACGATGTTGGTGGTGGAGTGGAGCCAACACTGTGGTGACTAGAGGTGAGAAAGAGAAGCCAGACATAGGTCGGGAGCGACGACGGCGTTGCGTCTGTCCTGCATGGGTCGAAACCCTAGTAGAGAGAAAGAGGAGCATTGGATGATGTATGCTTTCGAATTACATTAAAAGTATTTAATTTTAATTTATTATAAATAAATAAAAAAGAGGTTACTCCATGTCCTAACCCCCTACTACACTTAATTGTCAAATCCGCACCCAAAAAGTACGGTTTAAATTGATTGTTTCTGTGAACAGTGAATCACGTTCGTCTCACGTGAATCATTTTATAACGGAGCTTGGGCGAGCTGAGGTCACGAAGAGATGAAATTCGAAGCTCGGACACAAAGAGATGAAGTTCGAAGAGCTGAGATGAAGAGATGAAGTTAGACCAAGTTAACGTCCGAAGGAAGATTTTATTTGAGGGTAAACTCGACTTTTCACTTGGCCAAGTTAACGTCCGTTTAAAATTAGAAACAGTTGGCAATTTCAGTTAATTGACCGTTACTACATGGCAATTTCAATTGTATAGGGTTTGGAGTTAACAATTTCTGAAAGTTGGGCGTTAGGACATGGAGTAACCCCTATAAAAAATACTGATTTTTGTTGCTTTTCAAAAAAAATTGATATAGAAGGAAAATCTAAAAAACTAACGGGTTGTTTTATATTTATTTTTTATTAGCAAGTCATATATTAAAAAGAACCTATCACAAAGAGGAAGAAGAGTTGCAACACAATTTTTTCAAAAACCAATCCAAAGTAAAGACGCAACCTTCTGAACCACAGGCTTTTTATTATTATTTTTCCAAAATATATAAACTACCCTCCCAAATACTAAACTACAATCGTCTTAGTTTTGCTAAGGTTTCACATTCGCTAGCAATGGAGGCTTCTCCTCTAAGTAGACTTCGACTCTCCCGATATCAGTTCAACAATCTAACTTCGTCTTTAGGGAGTTCCTCCTTCTCCTCTAGTTCGCCGTCTGCGGTTCCCATGAATCGCCTGCTCCCAATTTTCCCCACAACACCCCACGATCACCACCGCCGCCAGCTCGGATCCCCTCTACTGAACAGCCCCTGCCGCCCCTGCAACCACAATTGAAGTCGCCATCGGTGTCTCCACCTCCTTGAAATCCATCGAGGCTTCCTTCTCAATCTCTATCCCAGGTTTGGGTCTGGATGATCGCATGGACTTGTTTTGAGCGAAGATTCAAGCCTTCTAGCCAAGGATTTAGGGACTTTTACCAGGAGGGATCCCTGAATCACATCTACCATTGTTGCTCTCCTCCCTTAGATGTCGATGTCAGCAGGTTTGGTCGCATCATTCAGAATATGCAACAATTGGGCAATACCTTGAGCAGCAGATGTAAGAAACGCTCCCGGTCAACGCCAGTCAAATCTGCGAAAAACAGGAAAATTTAAAAAAATTAAGCAGACACTTAAATGAACCCAAATATGACCCCAAGGGTCACACCGGACATAATTTGACCCTGTTATCGACCACAGTGAGTTCCGGGGGACTCAGGGCAACTTTCTGATCAATTTGGGAAATGTTGACTTTTCGTTGGAAAAGTCAACCGAGCGACGTTTTGGTCCATTCAAGGACCGTTTTGGATCCAAAAATCTTAGTCTTCGTCGCAGCGGTCTTAGTTGAGCCGTTTCCTTGTAGCCCGTGAAGTTTCGTAATTTCTTGGAAAAAGTGCCCGTTCGGGGCCCGAAACGTCCGAATTTCGCGAATCTGATTGGAAAATATCTAAAAGATATTTTTCAAAAAGGGATGGGACCCACTTGCCACATGTCACAAATGTGGTGGCGTTAGGTTTATTGGACAAAACAAGACAAGACTACATGGGGTTAGTTTTGTAAATAAGTGTTAGTTGTTGTTTTTAAAACCAAACAAAAGGAAGAGCAATATGAGGTCTCGGCCACTTACAAAAAAAGAGAAAAGGAATAGGTTTTAGAGAGATAAAGGGGGTTAGAAGAAGGAGAGAAAAGAGAAGAAGAAGTTGGAGGTTTTGGTGATTCCCGACGATCAAACCGGTGGATCGTCTCAACGATAAAAGAATCGAGCTCACATCGACATTCCCTACGGTGAGAACCTAACCGATTTTCAGTTTGGAACGTTTGAATTTTAAGGTTTGAGTTTAAACGGTTTGATTAAGGTTGGGTTTTGTTTAAGATTGGTTTAAAGATGAATGGTTGATGTTTGGGGTTCGTTAGGAACGTTTTGGGGTGAAAAGGAAATTTTCCTAATTGTGGTCGGGTGGGGCCCACATGTCCGAGTATCTGATTTTCGTGTTCGGGTGGTTTAGGACGATCCCCAAGTAGTTAATCCACACCCGGATCGAAATTTGGAATTAAATTGTGAAAGTTGTAATTAACGGGTTTAGAAACTTTAAACGCAAATTAAATGACTCGGAAGTCGGAAATTGATTCCGTCGAGTGCGTAGGAACCCTTGAATTATTCTAAGACCGTAGAAACAAAAACGGGAATTTTCGGAGCCCCGGAAGGACGTTTTCCAAACCCGGGCAGATTCGCCATGTCGGGCGAATCGGGCTTTTCCGAGTCCATTATTGACAATGTCGAGTAATTGGGAAGTTTGGGAGTGATCGACATTTCCGGGGTTGCATTTGGGCGTTTAGTTCTTTAAATTTGGGTTTCGTCTGCTTACTTAAAAAGTGTGTTAATTGTAATGATTGTAGACTGTGTCGCCTACCGTGGAAATAGGAGGCTAAGCGGGAATTATGGAGCTTCGCCGGAGTAAGAGTATCGGGTTTGACACGCTTCAAGAGGTAGGGAAAAGTAGCCGGATCTCGGCCCTGACTAGGGAAAGTTAACAGTAGAATTGCATGTGACACTTGGGTGTCGTGGGTTAAGTAGGTTATCGAATATTAGAAATGCATGTGACACTTGGGGTGTCGTGGGTTAAGTAGGTTATCGAAGATTGGAAATGCATGTGACACTTAGTAGTGTCGTAGGAGCAGAGAACTTATTGATGTTAGAATTACTGGAGGCATATGACCATGTCCGGAGGTTGATTGTGAACTTATCGATATTAGGAGTACTGGAGGCATATGACCATGCCCGGAGGTTGATTGTGAAACTGTTGATCTTAGGATTGTTGGAGGCATTGGTTATGCCCGGAGGTTGTTTGTGTAAGTTGTGTCTTGGGCGGCCAGGAGTGCCCGTTGAGTTGTTGAACCCGTGTCTTTACTGTTGGTGTCTTGGGTGGCCATGAGTGCCCGTGGGGTTGTTGAACCCTTGTCTTTACTGTGGGTGTGTCTTGGGTGGCCATGAGTGCCCGTGGGGTTATTGAACTCGTGTCTTTACTGTTGGTGTGTCTTGGGTGGCCATGAGTGCCCGTGGGGTTGTTGAACCCGTGTCTTTACTGTTGGTGTCTTGGGTGGCCATGAGTGCCCGTGGGGTTGTTGAACCCGTGTCTTTACTGTGGGTGTGTCTTGGGTGGTCATGAGTGTTAGTCTTAGTGCCCGTAGTTCAATCCTAAATGTCCAAATGTATATATCATCGTTAGCAATAAAATTAAAACGGCTTTATATTACTTATGTGTTGGAGTAATATATCGATGTGTGCTCTGATCTATGCCTACCATGCGAATAGAACCATAGATCGAGATAGATCACACTCGATGGGTCCCTAGTCAACAAAGCTTTACTAGAAGCGACTAGTATGAAAGATGGCTCTTTATGGCTTACGTTCTGTTAGTCATTGGAATGGGATTCCGGAGTCTGATCATAGATATCATGTGGGACATGATGTTGGACGACCCGCCCTGAATATGTGCCATAGATTAAGTCATGAACATATTCAGTGTCGTAGCTTGTCATGTATCCTTAGACCAAGGAGTCTTTGTGATCGCTATGTAGTCAACAACTGAGTTTGACCTGAGCCTAACGTTGTCCGTAACAGGGCTTCCATAACGGTCAGGATTGGCTTGGGGACGGGCTACATGAGTGACACGAAAGACGGCTAAGGGATTTATCCCTCATACTGAGGTATGAGAAAGATATCGGTTCTCGGCCGCTTGATCGAGAGTGACTGAAAGAATAGCATGGCCATGCACATGATACTGGGTATCATATCTTTAGTCATCTCACATATCAAGGAACATTGATTGAGAATAATAAGGATGACGGCTCTATGCCTTATCTCAATCAGGATATCGGAAATAAAAGGATAATGACAGGGATGACGGAAAGGTTAGAATCGACAGGGTCGATTCGTTATGCAGTGTCAGGCAATACTAAAGTCTCGTTAGTTCCCACTTAAATAGGATCAAGTAAAATGGGATTTTACGTTGATCTATTGACATGCATAAACCTAAGGGTCACACCGGAGGATGAAACTCATTGACACATTTATGGAGAATGGGCAAAAGGGAGTTGTCTCGGGACATGACGAAAACTGGGTTTTGGGTTATGTGCCCGTAAGTGAATAGGACTTTACGGATCGAGACAAGGCTTGGAGTCTTGGGATTGATCGCGTCGGATAATGTTGGACATTTCTGGTATGGAAGGCTTTGAGGTGATGAGCGAATCACGGGACCTCGTTGGAAATGGCCACGGGCCATGTTCCAAGAGGCCCATGAAAGGCCCATGCAACCAAGGCCCATGGAACTAATTAATCAAGTCTTGATTAATTAGTACTAAGCAAGCAAGACAAGGATTAAGGTGTTGGTGATTCACCACCTAACCCAATCTTGTCTTGCCATACTTTGTCCTATTTACACCTTACTTGACACCATACTTGTCCCATGCCTTTAGTTGGATAAGTATGGGTTTTGTTATGTTTAAGTCATCTTTTTTCAACATAACAAAGACAAGACAAGAATAGAAAACACATTTTCTCTCCCTCTTCCATGGCCATTTCGGGTTTGGCTAGTTTCCTCCTCCATTTTTGTGTTCTTGAGTCCTCAAAGAGAAGAACTACGTGGCTTTGATTCCCATGTGGATACGTAGGCGTCTTCGAGACTCAAGCCAATCATTCGTTAACCGGTGTTCTTGTTTTGGTAAGAGATAGTGCTGAATTTTTCTCTTGTGAATCCATTCTTTGTTAGTTGTTTCATGGTTTTAACCGTCTCTTGGTTTTTATTGATTTTCCGCTGCGAGTTGGTTCATCTCCAACCCTACCTCGAGACCCAACAATGAGTGCCCGTGGGGTTGTTGAACTCGTGTCTTTACTGTTGGTGTGTCTTGGGTGGCCATGAGTGCCCGTGGGGTTGTTGAGCCCGTGAGTTACTGTTGGTGTGTCTTGAGAGGCCGTGAGTGCCCGTGGGGTTGTTGAGCCCGTGAGTTACTGTTGGTGTGTATTGGGTGGCCGTGAGTGTCGCGGGGTTGTTGAACCCGTGTCTTTAATGTTGGTGTGTCTTGGGTGGCCATGAGTGCCCGTGGGGTTGTTGTGAGTTACTGTTGGTGTGTCTTGGGAGGCCGTGAGTGCCCGTGGGGTTGTTGAGCCCGTGAGTTACTGTTGGTGTGTCTTGGGTGGTCGTGAGTGCCGTGGGGTTGTTGAGCCCGTGAGTTATGGTCGGTGTTTCTTGGGTGGCCATGAGTGCATGTGGAATGTTGAACTTGTGTTGTTGCTGTTTGTTGAACTTGCTTGTGATTGTGATTGTAGTTACTGAGACAGGTTGATCGTCTGGCCTGACCGGGACTGGCAAAGCGCGTGAGTGAGAGAGGTTACTGAGACAGGTCGACCGCCTGGCCTGACCGGGACTGGCAAAGCGCGTGAGTGAGAGAGGTTACTGAGACAGGTCGACCGGCTGGCCCGACTTTGTGTTGGAGAAGCGCGTGAGTGAGAGAGGTTACTGAGACAGGTCGACCGCCTGGCCTGACCGGGACTGGCAAAGTGCGTGAGTGAGAGAGGTTACTGAGCAGCTGACGTGTGATCCTTTGTGATCTTGTTTGGTGTGCGATCCTTTGTGATCTTGGGTGTTGTGTGGTTGTCTGTCGTGTCTTTGGAGGAGGTCGTCAATCGTTGAGTCGGGTCTACATTACGTGTTCGAGTGTTGAGTCGGTTGAGGAAAGTAACCGTGGGTGTGTGTCAGTCGGAGTACTTGAGTTGGGGATAGTGATCCCGGTGTTGAGTTTGTTGTTGGTGTTACCGACATTGTTCGCTAATTATGTCGTAGTCAGTTTGTTATCCGTGGTGGTGAGCGAACGCTCACCCCTAGCTGCTTTTCCTACAGGTACCGGTCGCAGGTTGGACTAGGTGAGCTTCTGAAGCCTGAAGAGCTAGGAGCGGGATTCTGGGTTTATTTTGAGTCTAGCGACGTATACCTTGCATTTTGTCCATTTGTTGGGACGTACCTTTAAGTTGTAAATGATTATTTTGATGAACAAACGGTGATTTTAAAGTGATTTATGTAAAAGGCTTCAAATGTTTTATTGTTTTAAACGTTCGCGTCCTGAGTTCGGTTTACTGAAATTGGGGCATGACAGCGGACATCGGTTTCATTGTTATTTAATTTTTGTTCGCCTTTATGGCTCCCCAATAAACTGTATATGTCGGTTCTTTTGTCACAAATTTATGCGTAGACAGACCTTATGGGATCGATACCATGTAATAGCTCTTCTAATATGGTCAGGGGTTTCCCTGATGCACTTCTATCGTCGGATCGAAATATAATTAATGAAATTGCACCTTTTTAGTAAAAAAAAAAAAAACTATCATCCTCTCTCTTATCCCAAATCCTAAATTTCCATCAATTACCTAGTCAATAGCCTTCACTAGAAGCGACTAGTGTGAAAGATGACTCTTGATGGCTAACGTTCTATTGGCCATTGGAATGTGTTTCAGAGTCTTATCATGTGGGATATGATATTGGAGGACCCTACCTGATTATGTTCCATAGATTCAGTCATGAACATAATCAGAGTCGTGGCTTGTCATGTATCTTTAGACCGAGAAGTCTCTATGATTGCTATGCAATAAACAACTGAGTTTGACTTGAGCCTAACGTTAGATCGTGACTGGGCTTCCATAACGGCTAAGATTGGCTTGGGGAATGAATGCATGAGCATCATGAGAGAAGACTAAGGGATGTATCCCTCATAGTATGGTGTGGGAAAGATATCAGGTTCACGACCGCTTGATCGAGAGTAGGGATGGCAAAACGCCACGCCCCCGACGGGGATCCCCATCCCCGCCCCATACGGGTCGGGTTCGAGACGGGGATTTTTTAAGCGGGACGGGGTACGAGGCAATAAACGGGGATTTTGGTGGGGCGCGGGGCGGGATGGGGCAAGCACACCCCGCCCCGCGGGGCGCCCCGCCCCATACCCCGCACTATTATTTTATAATAAAATATTATAATTTATATATACATAATAATAACAACACACTTGTCTAAGAACATTTTCTCATGTTTAAACCTTTGTTGTGTGATCATGTTTGTAGAAATAAAATAATGTCATTTTCTTCGTTTACAAAACATGCTAATATAAATTTGTTCTTGTTTGATACCGTGATAGAGTTTATAGCTTTTGTCTATGAAATTGTATTCACAACACTGTATATTTTCTCATGATTCTATGTGTACTATTATGAAGTCAAGTTGGGAACTCTAAGTTTTATGTTATAAGAAATTTCGTTAAGACATTTTCTATTATGTGTAAACTATTATAAGACATGGATATCATTGTTATATGATGTTTATTTTATATGTATGTTGTTTTAAAATTATGGGTTGACTATGCATGCTGTTTAAAATTATGGATTGAGAATTGTCATTTCAATGTGCATTTTTTCGGGTGATGAGAATGGGGCCGGAATGGGGTAAGGAATAAAATCCCCCGCGGGGAGAGAGTGGGACGGGGAATAAAATCCCCTTTCCCTGCCTCATCCCCGCGGGGCGGGGTCAACACGGGGTGTCACGCCCCAAATCCGATATAACCAAACCCGGAACGTGAACGGAAGAACAAGGACAAGGGAAATTAAAATGGCTAAACAATTGAGACAACATTCAAAATTCACGATTCAAGTATTAAATAAAACTAATAAAAGTGCACGTTGAGTTTTACACTCAAGTTCAAATAAAACCCTAAACTAGAAAAAGGTGTGCACGTCACTAGACAAAACCAGAAACCCGAACTCTCGCTCTCCAGCTTTTCAAGCTTCGAGACGTCCTCCTAATCAGACTCAAGATCCATACCTGTAGGAAAAGCAGCAGGGGGTGAGCATTTCGCTCACCGACACGGATACCCGACTGACCACGACATACGAGTAAAAATACCAGGAATACAACAACATAAATTCAGGGAAAACAATTATAGTTCACGCATGATATCAAACTGTCGCACGGGCTAACCGTCAAACACACCAACACCTCTACCACCCTTTCTGCAAGGGAAACAAACAACGGAAATTACATCCTCAACAAATCAAGTTGCAAATGCACACAATATCACGCAATATCAACACACACACTGCACAGTTTCCGGTAGCAAACCGACTGGGCCTGGCGTTGCCCCGCAATACTTTTTCCGACCGCCAATCGGAAAGGCGAGCCGACCTCTTCGCGGAACAAATCGCAACACTTTACCGATTGCTAGTCGGAATGTGGGCCCACCTCATCGCGGAACCACGACACCCTTCGTCGATGGCAAATCAAAAGGCGGGCCATACCTTAACCACCCATCACCACATAGATCACCAACACTCAATCAATTATCACAACACACTATCAATTATCGCACTTAACAAACCAAGGCATTACCAACTATCCAATCACACGAGTCATTCAATGCACATGCAAGTTCAACACTCCAAGCGCACAACTAGTCAAACATACAAGCACAACATACGCTAATAGGTATAACACGACAATTTACGGAGTATACCCAACCTACGGGCACAACCAAGTGCTCTCATGCATTTCTACAGACATGCCAAGTATAATCAACCTACGTGCACAACCATGTACCCTCATGCATTTCTACTAGTAACTTTCCCTAGTCAAACTGATATCCGGCTACTTTTCCCTACCTCATGATGCCATCCAAATCTCCAAACGTAAGCCCAAGAAGTGCTCGCGACAAACCGTCTTAAGCTCCCCCCCCCCCTTCCGCGATCGGTGGCAAAATCTAAAGTGATGAGACAACACACTTTTTAATACGCAAGCCAACTTCGATTTTTATGAAATTAACGCTCAAATGCAACCCCGACAAGTACCGATCACTCCCAAACTTCCCAATTACTCGACATTGTCAAAATGGGCCCGGAATGGCCCATTTCGCCCGGCTTGGCGAATCTGCCCGGGATCGGAAAAACGTCCCTCGGGGTCCGAAAATGCCCATTTTTTTTCTACAATTCCTAATTAAATTCACGTGTTCCAACGCAATTGGCGGAATCAATTTCCGATGCCCGAGCGTTCTAATTCCACCTTTAAAGTTTCTAACCACAATTTCTGAATTCTCACGAATTAATTCCATAATTCATTTCGGGTGTGAATTATAGACTCGGGGGTCACCCAAGACCACCCGAACACGACAAACTCGAACCCCGGCCAAGTGGGCCCCACGGCCACACTTGGACCGTGAGTGGCCGGACCGGACCGCCACCGTTGTGGACGGTCACGGCTCCGTGGCCCTCCCCCCAGCCATGGCCGGTCATGCCACACGGTGGCCGGAGCTCCGGCGAACTTCCGGTCGCCGAAAAAATCTCCCATTTTCCCCTAAAACGTTCATAACAAGCCCTAGACTCTCATCCATCCATATTTCATCCATTTCTACCAAAACCCACGAAATCAAACTTGTCAAATAGAGAAAAAAGGAGTGCCTACCGTAGCAAATGTTGAGAGGATCACGAATATGCAAAAATCAAGACGATCCTCCAGTTGGATCGTCGGAAAATCGCCTCCCTTCTTCTTCTTCTTCTTCTTCTTCTTCTTCTTCTTCTTCTTCTTCTTCTTCTTCTTCTTCTTCTTCTTCTTCTTCTTCTTCTTCTTCTTCTTCTTCTTCTTCTTCTTCTTCTTCTTCCTCTTCCCTTGGCTTTCTCTCTCTCTCTTTCTCTAGTGTGGCCGACCACCCCCTCTCTCTATCCCTTTTGTATATTAAAATTTGAACCAAAAGACCCACACGTCCTTCCCTTTTTGTCTTTTAGCTTTTAAGTTAAGGGTAAAGAGGTTATCTCTCACTCACTCCCCCCAACAAGGTGACATGTGGCTAGGTGGTCCGTTTTTCGAGATCTTTACGAAATCTCGCGTTCTACAAGGAAATGACCTAACTAAGACCGCTGCGACGACTGCTAAGCTTTTTGGGTCCCGCTCGGGCCTCGAACGGACCGAACATCGTTCGCTTGACTTTTTCGACAAAAAAGTCGACTTTTCCCGACTTGGTCACTAAGTTGCCCTCCCATAACTCATTTTCGTCGATATCGGGGTCAACTTAGGTCCGATATGACTCTCGGGGTCAAGTTTAGGTCTATTTAGGTGGATGCCCAAGATTTAAAAATATTTCCCGTTTTCCGCCGGCTTGACCGGCGTTGACCCGGAGCGGTCCTTACACGGGGTCAACGCGAAGACGGGGCGGGGACGGGGCGAGTGGCGGGGACGCGGGACGGGGATGGGGACGGGGACTAGGGTCCCCGCCCCATTGCCATCCCTAATCGAGAGTGACTGAAAGAAAAGCATGGTCATGCACATGATACTGGGTATCATACATTCAGTCATCTCACATATCATTGTTCCTTTATATGTGAGATGACTGCATATATGATACCTAGTATCATGTGCATGTCCATGCTATTCTTTCAGTCACTCTCGATCAAGCGGCTGAGAACCGATATCTTTCCCATACCGTAGTATGAGGGATAAATCCCTTAGCCGTCTTTCGTGTCACTCATGCAGTCCGTCCCTAAGCCAATCTTGGTCGTTATGGAAGCCCTGTTACGGACAACGTTAGGCTCAGGTCAAACTCAGTTGTTAACTACATAGCAATCACAAAGACTCCTCAGTCTAAGGCTACATGACAAGATATGACACTGAATATGTTCATGACTCAATCTATGGCACACATTCAGAGCGGGTCACCCAATATCATGTCCCACATGATATCTATGATCAGACTCCGGAATCTCATTCCAATGACTAACAGAACGTAAGCCATTAAGAGACACTAGTCGCTTCTAGTGAAGCTTTGTTGATTAGGGACTCATCAAGTGTGATCTATCTCGATCTATGGTTCTAGTCGCATGGTGGGCATAGATCAGAACACACATCGATATATTACTCCAACACAGAAGTAATATAAAGTTGCTGTAATTACATTGTTAATGATGATATATGGTTTCCTCAACTCTTCTTTTGTCTCCTACTTTATTCATCTCTTTGAGGTATTTTATTTATGGGGTGTGCCATCTGTGCAAATCTTGGTCCTGCCTCGGTCTTTTGGGTAACTTAGAACACTGGGATCTTCTAAGGAGCTCCTGTCCATACTCCTTTTATCATCCCGCGGAGAATCCAGTTTGGGGCGCTTACGTTGATTGAAGTGGAAGGGAAAACTCCGTAACCTAGATGTTGGATGATGTCGATCAATTGAGGATATTTTTCAGTATGCTTGAACTCTTTTTCCCTCCTCTCAGCTTGTTTTTTTTTTCAATTCTAAGTGGTGCGACTGACTCTATGTCTCTTTGTTTTTCAATCCTTTCAAGTTTTATTGTCCTATTTGCTTCTTTTTTATAGCACAATAATAAGTATTTTTATTGATAGAAAGTGGAAAGACCGCATAGGTCGTACAAGTTTTTGAATAATTGCAAAAGGATGAGATACAACTCTGGTGGCTGCCAAAGCACTGATCCTATAACTAGTATCCCGGATGGATCCAAGGAAAATGTAGGGGGTCGGTCCCTATTCCTGTTGTGTGTGGTGCAGATTATCCTATGAGCTTTCCTTGTCTCGACTTGATCGCTATTGGTGTGCCGCATCAGGAAACCAAGAAGTATGCTACGGAAATGAGGAGGCGAGGAACCAGAGCATGTTTGATTCAATGGGGCTGACGTGTGGCTCCTCAATAACACCCCGAGGTGCCCTGTGCAACTCATAGTGACCCGCAAGGCAACTGATCATGCCTCTCCCTTGTCCTCTCGGGGCCATCTACCACTAAAGTATTTGTAGATTCCATGGTATCCTTAGTGGGGGGTCTCATACCCATCCATTTCTAGGGATGAGACATACCACCTAGGCTCCACTGGTCCCTAGGTAGGGGAAGGGGGCTTCGTGTCCCTAGGAGGGGAAGGATACCACCAGGGGTTCCTCCCAACGTGCCCTATAAATCGACTCCGGAGGCTGCTCAGTTCCTTGCTCACCTTGTCTCCCTGCTGTGGCAGATGAGTTGGTCCCTCTTCCCGGGGAATAATAAGGGCGGGTATACAATGTCTCTCGGAGCCTCAATAACATCGTCTTCGGTTGTGGCTCTTGAGCAAGGCTGTGATTCTCCGACCCATATGTAATATGCTAGGAGAACGTATGAGCGTAATGGTGGATTGACTGCCATTGATAGAGATTGTCCGAGGAATACCAATGGTCTTGCCCGACTCGTAGTCCTAGAATTAGCGTCCGGTCCCTCCCTTTATTGATGTAGGAAATGATTCGGTCTTATCGGGTTCGATTCCATTTTCCAGTGGGTCGGTAGTACGGGTGGGAGGGGATCATAGACACCAGGTGTGCCCTAATTGGTCCTCGGCTTCCTCGGTGCACACCAACTGTATCAGGAATCCAGTGGGGTCCGAGCTCCTCTATGGGTTCCGACATGACTTGTGGCTGTGTGGTGGTATAGTATTTCATGAGGGAGGAAACGCTGTTATGTGGAGAGCTCATCAGATCCACCCCTTGCGATGATCTAGGATCCCTAGTCGCCTGATCGGGCCGTGGTTTGACGTCGGAACGGAAGGCCAGACGTCGGGACAGATGCCGATGATCGGGGTAATCTAACATCCATGGTGTCTGGTTGCTCAAAGAGGAGAGATGGCTCAAAGAGCGGAGACCAAAATAGCTTGGGAGGAATTGAGGAATTTGAAAATTGAGAGATCTCTGGATGGAACAATTTTTTTCCTAGAGTTAAAAAATAAACTATATACTTCTTCTTAGTTTAGTGGTTTATGGTTTCTTTTTCGAAACTTACGTTACTATTTTAATGCATTATTTTTCTCAAAAATAATAATATTAAGATGTATCTGATTGATAAGCCTAGGTGCATGCTTTGAAGCATTTTCTTTGCATACAGTCAACCACAAGTCAATATAGTTTGAGCACCAAATGTGGGTCCGGTCAACTGTGGGCTTTACTCGGCACGTGTATAACCAATAATATCTGATCTATTTGCTGATATATAGCAAAATAGGCGTTATTGTAATTTTTTATCGGCGAGAAAAGAAAATCAGACACAGCCCATTCTCATCGGAGACTCGACTCATCCTCTCTCCCGATTCTCAATTCTCTCAGATTTCTATTTCCCTCTCGCTCATCTCCATGTCCCTCTCCTCTTCGCCTCTCAATCGGTACGTTTCCTCGCAATTCTTTCCCTTTTTCATCGACCCAACTCGGCAATGGTAAGATTTCCCATTTTTCTAGCCGTTGGGGTGAGTCTTTGTCCAGCTTTCGGGTGTTTTGGGCGCTGATTGCGTGTTCTGCGAACCCATTTTCACGATGATTGTGATTTACTGATTTGGGTATTTCTCCATTTGGTCTCGCAGGGAATTTCGAGACACTTGACTCATTATAAGTTTTATTCGTTGGTCATAATCCCAAGCACTGGGCTTGTCCATGATTTTGAGGTACGAATTGGTGGGTATGTTTATGTGGCATATCGTGTTGAAATGTGCTTGACGTTTTTCAGATAATGGGTCGTGTTTGGCTCCTGAGAATTTGGGTTAACTTAAAATGAACCAGAAGGAATAGGATTGTGTGATCTGTTTGATACCTCGTTTGGATTTTTCAGAAAAGATGATTTTTTTTTATGTTGGCTGGAGGATATCAATTTGTTTTGAATTTTAAGATGAAATCTTTTGCTGGGGTATTGGATATAATGCAATGTAATTGTGTTTTAGCTTCTACATTGATTGTCCAGATTTAATTGAATTAAGTTTATGCTGAAGTTTCAATTCTTCAGGTTCTTTTGATATTGGATTGTTTAGTGTTTTTATGTTAATATTTGATGCAGGATTTATTTATTTTTATGTTTCTGGTTCTTGGATCATTATGTATTTATTTTTTCACTGTAAAGGCTTGGCTTTCTTCAGCTGCGTGCACCTAATAGTTATTTTTATCGTAAGATCTTGTGTTTCATCTATCACTAACATTCCCCCTGTAAGACCCTTTGGTCTGCAGGGTTTTGGAATAGGTTGACCATAGATAGTGTCTATTGTGAATGTATTTTCCATAGCTGCATTAGGGAACTAGGGTTAGTGTGCTGGTCTATTTATTATTATGGAGGTGATACATTATATCTATATGCAAATTGTGTACAATTGGGGAGTATAGATTTTTGTATTATTGGAGCAGGTGCATGGAGAACTATGTTGAACTGGAACTTCTCTACCCTGGAAAATTAATTCATTTCTCTCTTTCATGGGCTTGGATGGACCTTTCTAACGGAAACCTCTTGCCCCACAGGAATTAAATTACTTTTCGTATCTCCAGAAACAATTTGGAGATCCAGTTTACATTTTTTACTCAGTGTCCATATTAGATAACCATGGTTGCAATTTTGGAAATTATGCTCTAGATCTAACCGGCCTCAAAATGGATAGTATTCTAGAGAAAGGATGGTAAATAGCCAGCAGTTGAATTATGTCCATAAAGGATGTTAATGCTAAGCTTTGAGTTGTCTACATGTATGATTTGGTTTGTCACATGCTAAGTGGTGATGAATTAGGCTCATGCGTGGACACCACTCTAGAGAGTGAAACTTACATTGTCCTCTAACTATCATTATCACATGGGGCATTATCATCTCATATCCCACATTACCTTGGTGGCCGTAGTCACGATGATCTGGAAATGGTAACCTTTTTGAAGGTTATTCATCGGGAGAAATGACTTAATTTTGTTGAACGTCGTTCAGCCTGTTTTCTGTTCAGTTCCTTTTCTCTCTTAATTTTCCATTTTGTGTCCATGAATATAGGTATGGTGTCAGCTGTGAAGGGAGAAATATAAGGATACTGGATGACAATTTTTTTTTTCCTGTTTCAAATGGCTTCTAGAAATGTGCAAGCTCTTGCCCATAGTGAATGGATGTATTTTTTTTTGCTTTACATGTCTTAACTTGGTTTGCTGTATTGTTCTCATAATTCCTGGAATCTTTTCTAGAGAATGACTGATGTTACTTTCCAAATTAGGCTTAAGCTTAGTGTAGATTGTCATTATCTTTTGGTAGGCTTATTTAGTGGTGGTTGAGAACTAGACATGCCAATTTAGCATTAGGTTTAGCTTAAGGAGGATTTAGGTGCCGGCTATGATTCAGAATTAAACTAGATAAGGAATATTTGGATGGACTGGTTTCTCATAATGTGTTGAAAATATTGATAATGTTGGGTTTATCAGAGTGGAAGTGGACTCATACATGTTGTCCTCTAGATGCATGTTAATACTTGTCTTAATATGGTAACAAAATGCAAATATTTGTAGTAAACAATGGAAAAGCTGGGGTAAACCATGAATGAATTCAGAAAAATTATGAGCAAAGATCACTATTATTGGGTATGAAGGCCAAATCCTCCTAGACCCAATCCAATAGTGAGCATAAATGTGCATCAATTTTCTAATCCGTTCACAATTTACCCATAATATTTCATTGTTTATTACAAACATTTGCATCTCTACCAGTCTACCAGAACATGCATGTAGAGGATAGACATAGACTAATTTTCTTTTTAGATTTGGTTAACTAATGTTAAAATAGGAGAAAATTGACACATTATTCTAATAGTTCCATTTTCTATTTGGGATATTATACATAAAGTTTCTGAATTTTATTTTATGGCCAAGACGGCACTTACCCATCATTTTGCAGTCTGTCCATGCTCATTTTGGACTGAGCCAATTTTGGTTGTGATATCAAGAACTTGTGTTCTCTTCACGAATTCATGCTTCTTATTAGTCCTGACTGGGCCCTGTTGATATTGTGCTTGAAAGCAGGTATAATTTGCTACATCAAGTTTTCTGAAGAACATGAGGCAAAGAAATCTGCTATGCACCGGCCCGATGGTTGATATGGAAATGGACCAACAAGCCCAGGGTTATCCCTGTCCCGAGCCCTGCTTTCTTTTGGGGGGCATGACAAACTTACAACAGCCTAATGTCCACACTTCTGTCACATCTTCATATGATGGTGCAGTATTCTATGGGATGCCACAGTACAATCACGGGCAAGATCATCACCATGCTGTTAATCCCAGCTTATCTGCTCCAGCTGCACCCAACGCTTACGTGGCTTCTTCATCTAGCCCTGGGTTCATACCTGCTCCGTTGAACCGTGGGTCTGCCCATCATTTTCCTTCTTCTAGCAACTATGGAGCCATTGGAGTTTCTGCAGATAATTACAGTAGAAACAGTCACTTGATGGATGGTGTTGGGGGTCTGTACAAGAGAAAGAACGCTGACAGGGTTCCAAGTAATTTCCAATATCATAATGCTTCTGCAAATTCCAGTTCTTCTGTTTCCCATTTTAATAGAAGGCATCTTGATGGAGAGGCTGTAATGGATGCTGCATCCTTTATAGTGCCACTGTTCAGGAGCAATGGCATGATCATGGGAGCAGGATCTCAACGAAGTGTGAGGAATGGGTCAGGTCCTACAGCTATTGAGCCTGTTCAGGCACGTAGTCACAATCCTTTAATCCAAGGAAACTTTATTGGTCAACCCTTTCAGCCATCGGGAACTCCTTGGTTAAACCGACAAATAAGCAACAATTTTAATGCTGGAGGTGCTTCAGGCTGGACTCAGTTGCCTGCTACACCGTCACCTTACATGCAAGGTAATTTCTTATTCTCTTCCCATTCCCATCCACCTTGACCACTTAGGTAGTTATTCAAGTTTTAGGTCAACAGCGTGTAGTATGATGGCATTCTGTTCCTACAAATTTATCCATTTCAATAGATGGGCCGATGGATTCTGTTAGAATATAAAACTATGGTAAGGCTTCTACTATATGAGCTAGTCCTGTAATATGGTATAGAGCGAACCTGGTTCGGCCTTCGTGATGGATGTTCATGCCTACACGACAAGGGTGACCTGTTTGTCACCTCCACCCTGTGGCCTTCAGTTAATATGCAGATGTCCAGCTATGGCCCACTTGTAGATGTCCAATCCTATAAGTATATTGAACCTACATCGAAAAAAATATAATAATAAAGAGCTACTTATAAAGACTAGGGTCACACCCAACTAACAAGATTGATGTTTTAGTTGCGAAACCCGGAATCCCAAAGTGGCACGTTTTAAATCAAATTTACAGTCGATAAAATAATTTTTTCCTCATATTCTTACAGGAGGCAATGTCAGTGGAGGTTACGTTGAGAATGGGGGCATGATGACCGTACAGGGCCATCATGAGATGGCTTTTAACAGAAGTATCTCAAGTTTCGGGCATCCTCCTCCTAATCATTGGCACTTTGATATCCGTTATCCTTCAATTACGCCGGTACAAGGAGCAAGGGGACACAATGCCGTTAATCCTCACGCATTGGGAACTTCACGTAGAGTTCTAACTAATAATGTGTTGCGCAACATGATGAACATGCCCCAAGATGGCCTGGAGGTAAACCCCAGGCATCCCGGGCCAGCTGCCCCAAATGGCCCAAACATTCATGGGCCTCACCGAGGAAGGGATATACTTGAGACCCTGAGATACCGCAATCGTCAGTTGAGGCTTCTTCCAGCTGAGGTGGTGCTCTTTCTATATTTTTGTATAAAGTCTCTCTTTATCTATAATTTTTGCATTTTCTTCTTTTTACTCACCTGCACTTTATATTTACTGGAGTTGATTGTGTGATTGTCTTCAGCAAGTTGCCATACTAGAACTCCGCCAAAACTTTTATGAAGTCAGAAATCGCGAGGACCATCACAGAGATATGCGTATGGATATCGAAGACATGTCCTATGAGGTATGTGGAGGAAGTCACAGATTACTTTGTTTCTTTTGGCATGGAACATTAGATTTTGTAGATATGAAAAGAAGTGCCAACTATTCCCTGACATTGTTTTGCTAAATTAAAATATAAATGTTTTACAAAAAATACTCTCATACAGAGGTAAAAAATATGTTTTATTCAACTGCAGGAGCTTCTTGCATTGGGAGAACGGATCGGTAAAGTAAGCATTGGATTGTCAGAGGAAGATATAGTACAACAAATGAAAACAAGAACATATGGATCATCGACTATGTCAAGCAATACCGAAGACTCAGCATTGTCCACAGATCAGGGTTCTGATTCTTGCATCATATGCCAGGTAGTTACTTGCAATAACATATTTCATGTTATTTTATTGAGGAAATTACTGTGCTATACACGATTTGCAGTTTACTACCCTGAACTTTGAAGTGGGCCCATTTGCTATCCTCAACTTTTAAATATCTCAGTTTACTACTATCCTATACTTTGAAGTATGCAAGTTTATTACCCTATACTTTGAACTTGTTGTACTGTTTGTTTAGTTGTATATGATCTGTTAAATTTAGGATTTCGGGAATATGGAATGCCTTTTACATGAGGTGGGTGAGAACAGGAAGATATATTTTCGGAATTTCATATTCCCTTAACCTTAAATTTAACGGATTCTATACCAATCAACCGATAGTGCAACAAATTTGAAGCATAGGGTAGTAAACTAACTCACTTAAAAATCCAGTGTAGTAAACTGGCATATTTAAAAGTTGAGGGTAGTTGGCACACTTTGTAGTGTAGTAAACTTACATATTTAAAAGTTGGGTAAATTACAAATGCATACCCTTAAGTATGCACGTTTAACCGATGAATACCCTGAAGTTTAAAGTTAACTGATGCATACCTGAAGTTTCATGTATTAACCCAAAACCCCTTCCGTTAGTTTTTCCATCCATTTTCTTGTAACTTTTTTTTAAAATGCCTAAAATACCCCCACATCTAAACCATAATATAATTAAAAGGTTTTATATATTTTTTATAAAATTCTAAAAGAGTATTTATTTAACCTAAACCCAACATAACCCCTCAACCTGCCGCCACCCAACCCCCTTTCCTTTCCTCTTCTTCTTCTTCCTCCCTCAAATCCCCTTTTCCCCCTTTGTCTCAGATTTGTTCATGCCTCCTCCTTCTCCAGTCATGCCTCCGCCGTCCATAGGTAAGGAAAAACAAAAGAAATCAAATCCCTCAAGTCTCTTAATACCATTTTGCTAGTGAGTTCTAGATCTACACCAGACAGTGAGACCTCTCCAAATCTGGATCAATAGGCCATACAATTTCGATTTGGGTTTGAGGTTGTCCCGTCGGTGCCGTCCACGGCGACGTCGTCTCAGAAGCAGATCGTTCGGTGGGCTTAGTCTTGGACCTGGTGGCGACTGCAGCGCCGCCGTTAGAGGCCGGACCAGGGCCACCATCGTCGAGAACGACTCAGATCTCCTTAGCGCGATTCAAGTACCCTCTGAATTTCTGGGTACTGGCTTCCTTGATCTTAGGGTCTTGTCATACTTTAGATGGGTTTTGAAGTACTCAAGAGCCTTCATGTACAAAGGGAAGATTTGCTGTAATTCCCAGCACTGGATCATGTAATGTGTTCCACAATTGAAATTAAAAATAAAATAAAACCGATTATATAATAATAAAATTGATTTAATATTAGTTTTAGAAAATAAAAATGAAAAAACTGATTTATTAGTAATAAAACTGATTTATAAAAATGAAAAAACTAATTTATTAATAATAAAACTGATTTATTAATAATAAAACTAATTTATTAATAATAAAACTGATTTGTTAAACAATAAAAACTATTTTATTAATAATAAAACTGATTTATTAGTAATAAAACTGATTTTCAAAACTGAAATTTGATTTTTAAAATAATAGAACTTTTTTTAAAACAATAAAAACTAATTTATTAGTAATAAAAGTCATTTTAAAAAAATAAAAAGAATTTTTGAAAATTGGTGGTAGGGTTGTGTAATATTAATAGATATTTGAGGGTATTTTCGTCATTAACAAAAAAATGACTAACGGTGACTGACGGAAGGGGCTATCTGTTAATACATGAAACATTCGGGTATGCATCAGTTAACTTTAAACTTAAGGGTATGCATCGGTTAAACGTGCATACTTAAGGGTATGCATTTGTAATTTACCCTTAAAAGTTTAGGTTAGTAAATTGGTACACTTTGTAGTTGGTGTTTTTTTTTTTGATCAGCAATTTTTTGTTTATAAAAACCAACGATTTCAAAGTGAAAATCGAAGGTCAAGGGCTGAGCCCTCAGTCAACTTACAACCAACAGGGTGTTCCACTGGAATCACCGAACAGAAACATTCAAACAACCAAACAGGCAGGGTCTAACATAGCCTATACCCAGATCCCGGACATGAAGCAAACAAACGATCCACAACAATAAACAACCAAATATAACAACAATAACCCAAGCCCAAAGGCCCAACCAGGGCAAACAGGCCCAAACAGAACAACCCTAAAAAACATAAAGTGAAAAACCAAAAAAGTGAACAAACCCAGCCTCGAGCCCTGCGCCAACTAGAAAGAAACTGAAGCTTCCCCGGAACTCCTTTCACCGTCAAACACCAGAAGAAACAGCCGGCAGCGAAGAAATGGACCAGCGAAGCCACGAATCAACAGCACCAAAACACTCCAGCGCCGCTCCAGTAAACTGCAAATCGCGTATAATTCAGGGTGGTAAAATGTATCCACCATTTTATATCATTGATAGGTAAATAACCTTGGGTATTAGAATTAGAATTAGGGACCTGAATCACCTGATACTTGTTTTACAAGTACCTACGATCCCCCCAACAACCCTTAGTCGATACTGTGTTATTGACCAGTGTAAGATTTCAAAATTCCTAAAAAGACAATCACTTATGATCATGACTTGCTAATTTATGATTGTTGGTTTTGATGGGCTTAGGCTGATTATATGAAGCAAGAAATGATTGGAACTCTTGGTTGCGGACACGAATACCACGCAGATTGCTTAAAGAAGTGGCTGATCGTGAAGAATGTTTGTCCCATTTGCAAATCGGAAGCATTGGGCACGTAGAAGGAGGGTCACTTTTGTCTAACTAAGCTATATATCATAACGGGTATGGTATTTCGTTATGTATCATATGTACATTAACCCGCGTATATATACATATATATACCAGGAGTCATGGGTACTGTCAAAATAATGTTATTTGACACTGTAGAGCATGGGTGCAATGCTTATCAATCAGAAACTGTACAGACCTCTGATTCTCTGCATTGCATTGTTGGTAAGTTAAAGTGTATTGGTGTACATAAGACTAATTGGGTGTTTAATTAGTATGTCCTTCAAGGGCTGATAATTTTATTTCTTCTTTTCTCTTTCTTTCTGGAAGTGACTTGTTGTTACATTGAAGAACAGGTTTGGCAATGCATGATTGATGGTGAGCAGATCCTTGTTGTTTCGACGATAATACACAAATTTTCTTTAGATTATTAATAATTTTGAACTTTGGCAAAACAAGTTCAAATTTGAATTTCAACAACAAGAATTTGTTCTTTTCTTTTCTTTCTTTCGGGAACCAAAGGTTAAAAGGGTTTTCTTACAAATGAAAAATCGATTAAAAGGGTTTCACAATACAAGTAAAGGTTTTCTGACACAACCTTGATCCGAAATTGACAATAGAAACAAGATTGAATTGCTGAAGAAGAACAACTTGAACCTTTATTACTGAAACTCGAACCCAAATTTACCTTCAAAGATTTACAATAGCAGAGTTCATCTCTCTATTGCTAAGCTTCCTCTAGTCTCTCAGTTCTCTCTTATATCTCTCCTTCTCTCTGAGCTCTAACAAACTCCTAGGAAACACTAACAGACATGTAATTAACACCTAACAAACTAACAAAAGCTTAAGGACTGCCACATCAGCTTCTAGAATTCTAAGTCTCGGTGTCAACTAACAAGTTACACCTAGAACTGAGAGAAAAGCTCTTGCCTTTCTCTACTTTTCAAGCCTTAGTCGCACCTCCATCTTCACTTTCGTCTTCCTCCTGTCACCATCGACGATGGTCATAGTCTCCTGTCATGGTTATCGTCGGTGGTACCTCGCCTTTTCCCTTCCTTTTTCGCCCTTCTCCCTTCTCCTTTCTCTGCTTTCAACGGTCCTCATTGGTGTCGGATTTGGGCTCCTCCTGTACCCTTTAAAGACGTCAGTGGCTCTTCTGGTGGCTCCGCCTTTCTCCCCTTCCTCAGATCTACTTTTTCTCTCTTCTCGGCGGCCCGATTCTTTCTTCGCCTTAGATATGATTTTCTAGGGTTCTGATGCTACCCCTTTCTCTCTCTGTTTGCTCCAGTAATGGAGTGGTTCCGGTGGTGCCCAAATTGGTGTCAAGTTAGACATCGAGGGAGAAGATTAGGTTAGATCCGAATCTGTGGAGTCGGAATCTGTTGGTGGGTGGAGGGTTTACGACGCCGCTGATTCTTAGCTTCACCTGCTCCGCCTCCGTTTGCTCTGCTTCCTCTCTTGTGCGTCTCGTCCTCGTCCCCGGGGTGTCTTCCCAGGATTTGCAGTGGGAGATGTTTCTTCAACTTTTGTCGAGGATCGTCGCTCTTCCTTGAAACTTCTCGTCAGACCTTTGGGGCCTCAAGCTCGTATTGTTCTGGTCGGTGTCTCGCTCTTCTACCTGATGTGGGTCGTTGCTTCACAACACCTTTGGTTGCTGATCGGCGCGGTTTGGATTAGGTTTCGCCTGACTGGTTTAAGGAGGAGGTATTCAGGTCTGCCCTTTTTTCCCTTTAGTCCTCCTTTCCTCTTCGCTTTTCTACGGAGTTTTGGGTGACTGTTTTTCCCGATGCTGACCGGCAGTTTCTAGCCCGATTTGGGAAAGGAGTGTGAGTATTTGCTCGGTATCTTATGATACTGGTTCTTACCTTCTTCGGGTCCCCCACTTGTATTGGATGGAGGGGGTTATTCTTAGGATAATTGAGGACCGAGCATCAGTTGTTTCTCTTTTTTGCAGGACGATTGATGGGCGGTAAAGCTTTCCTCTCTTCTCCTCTTCACTTCTTTTTTGTTTTGTTGTTAGTTGGGTTTCTCTGGTTTACTTAATGTTTGTAATATCTACTTGGTAAGAGTCATGTTACTGTCTCAATGTGGGGATTAGTTGTTTTGGTTCAGATGTACTCTGTTTCCATCCAGTTCTTGTTATTATGTTCTTCATATTATCGAACAAGAAATAACGACAAAGAATGCATGTCATTCTCGCTACCAACTACCACAAGTAGAGATGGCTACACCACCTGACGAATCTACTCAGCTACACCTAATTCACTTCCTAATTCCCAAATGCCATCAATAAAGATTAACATCAAAAATCAAGTAGAACTAAATAGAGTATCGAATCACGTTACTCTGGTAGTACACAAGCATGAGAGGACTCTAACTAATGGACGAAACTACTTAGCTATGCCTTGTTCACTTCTTGAAAACCAAACACCACCGATCAAGATGAGTTCGGTAATCAAGTAGAACTACATAGAGTAACGAATCACGAAACTCTAGTAATACGCAAGCGTAAGTAAACTCTAAAACACTCAACGAATCTACTTAGCTACGCCTAGTTCAATCATCCTAACTACTGAATGCCGACGATAAATATGGTCACCGATAATTAAGGCGAACTACATAGAACATCGAATCACGATATTCTGGTAATACATAAGCGTAAGTAAATTCTACACAAGTGAAATCCCGTCTCACACTAAATAGAATCATGGATCGCTAGCGCACATAACAATTAATGAGAAACCCTTAATCGTTCGGTCGACTTGAAACACACAAGTGAATTGAGAAAACACATCCTAGCATATTTCTATCTCGTCAATGGGAAATCAAGACATAAAAATGTTTGAAATCCTAGATAAGTTCATTAAATGGCTAAAGTTTGAATTTTTACGAACTCTAACCAAGAAATTAATGTACACCCAAGAGAAGAAATAGCTAACACACGAATTCGGGTTTTAAAATCATGAAAGTTTGAACACAAAGTAAGAAAATCATGCTTTAACATCATTTAGCTTAAATATGAATAAATACTCATACAAACAAGTGGATGTTAATTAAACTCAAAAACCCCCAAATCATGCCATAAACATCACGAATAGAAAATTAAACACAAAATCATGCATCAATTTAAAGGAAATCAACATTTACACACTACTCATGACCAAGGATTCAAATCCAAGGTCAGGGATTCAAAATCCTACTCAAAACGATCCAAAAAAACAATTTTACAACAAATCTAGAGAAGAATACATATTAAAACCGGGATTAGGTTGAGAAACCCAATAAAAAAAACTCATCTAGCTTGCAAACCCAGCATCTCCAACTCTCAAAGCTTCAACACATGAAAATGAAGAAGTTGGAGATGGTGGGAGGCTCATGGATGCTTGAAACCTCCTTAGATGGTTAAAACTATGGCTTCGAATGGTAGATCTTGCTCTAACAACGGAGAACACTCCAGAACACTACGAGAGAGAAGAAGAGAAAAATATGAAATATGAAATATGAAATCTGAAATTAAAATTATTTGTTATGAAAATTCTATTCTTCAAATTCTGTTCGAACGCTTATACATATAGAGCTGCGAACAGAGATATTTGCTTCTAATTCACAAAACACGCGCTGAGCACAAGGGAGGAAAAGGGCAGCTACCTGCGCATGATCTGGTGCAGATAGGCTCACAGACGCATAGTGGAACCACGCAGATCAGCGTCTTGGATGAAGCAACTCGCGCAGTCAACCACGCTAACCGGGTCAGTAGGTGTAGTAAGCATGATAGAGGCCAGGATTGCGCGCGCATGGAAAATGTCATGGGCTGCGGCTACACCGAATCTCCTCATAGCTTTCCTCCATGTGATGCTTAACGCTTCAATCGCTCTTTCCCGCTCCACTATTGATACGATTGACCTCGTTCTTGCACCAATAGTTTTATTTTTCTACGGTCTACAAAACAAGACGAATGATAAATATATTTTGAACAAATGGAATATATCGACTATGAATGAGGTTTAGTGCAATTATTAAATAAAGCTGAAAATATAAAAAACGAGTACAAAAAATGGTAAAAACATGGGAAAATAGTCAAATTAAGTAGGACATATTTACGCTCTAGATGGCTGCTTCGAATGACGACCCTTGTCCAGAGGTTTAAAATTCAGACGTTTAAGAAGAACCTCCTTCCACGAACTAATCTGTTGATCCCCGATAGGATCACTAATTGCCACCTGTTGTGACGACCAAACCGCTTAAAATTTTTGGGTTACAAGATCCGAAACAGGCCCAACGACTTCATTACTCAAATCATCTGGATTTTTACCATCTTTTAGGCTTGTACGCAGCTGGCCCACACAAGACATGTCAGACACAAGCACTACGTCTTGACCATCACGCACAGACGCACCACGACCCTCAATCCCGTCAGCAGTGTACACTGGATTGGAATTGGATGGCTCAAAACAACAGGCCCAACCATAGACCCAGCCACAAACAATACCAATCCACCAAACGCGTCCAAAGACGGGACTTCGTCTTCTTCCTCGCGCGAATCGCGCTCAACCGAATCAGGGATTGCGTCTATACATAAATCACGGTCCACTGATTCAATCCTACCTCGAATCTCATCCATAAGAGCATGTGGCCTTGGCCCTGAGGCCCTTGTGCTAACTGGACAAAAGTGAGGACTGTTGGGTCTCGAGGTAGGGTTGGAGATGAACCAACTCGCAGGGGAAAATCAATGAAAACCAAGAGACGGTTAAAACCATGAAACAACTAACAAAGAATGGATTCACAAGAGAAAAATTCAGCACTAGTTCTTACCAAAATAAGAACACCGGGTAACAAATGATTGGCTTGAGTCTCCAAGACGCCTACGTATCCACATGGGAATCAAAGCCACGTAGTTCTTCTCTTTGAGGACTCAAGAACACAAAAATGGAGGTGGGAACTAGCCAAACCCGAAATTGCCATGGAGAGGAGGGAGAAGTTGTGTTTCCTATTCTTGTCTTGTGTTTGTTATGTTGAAAAAAGATGACTTAAACATAACAAACCTCATACTTGTCCAACTAAAGGCATGGGACAAGCATGGTGACAAGTAAGGTGTAAATAGGACAAAGTATGGCAAGACAAGATTGGGTTAGGTGGTGAATCACCAACATCTTAATCCTTGTCTTGCTTACTTAGTACTAACTAATCAAGACTTGATTAATTAGTTCCATGGGCCTTGGTTGCATGAGCCTTTCATGGGCCTCTTGGAACATGGCCCGTGGCCATTTCCAACGAGGTCCTGTGATTCACTCATCGCCTCCAAGCCTTTCATACCGGAAATGTCCAACATTATCCGACGCGATCAATCCCAAGACTCCAAGCCTTGTCTCGATCCGTAAAGTCCTATTCACTTACGGCCACATGACCCAAAACCCAGTTTTCGTCATGTCCCGAGACAACTCCCTTTTGGCCATTCTCCATAAATGTGTCAATGAGTTTCATCCTCCGGTGTGACCCTTAGGTTTATGCATGTCAATTGATCAACGTAAAATACAATTTTACTTGATCATATTTAAGTGGCAACTAACGAGACTTTAGTATTGCTTGACACTACATAACGAATCGACCCTGTCGATTCTAACCTTTCCGTCGTCCCTGTCATTATCCTTTTATCTCCGATATCCTGATTGAGATAAGGCATAGAGTCGTCATCCTTATTATTCTCAATCACTGTTCCTTGATATGTGAGATGACTGAATATATGATACCCAGTATCATGTGCATGGCCATGCTATTCTTTCAGTCACTCTCGATCAAGCGGCCGAGAACCGATATCTTTCTCATACCTCAGTATGAGGGATAAATCCCTTAGCCGTCTTTCGTGTCACTCATGTAGCCCGTCCTTAAGCCAATCATGGCCGTTATGGAAGCCCTGTTACGGACAACGTTAGACTCAGGTCAAACTCAGTTGTTGACTACATAGCGATCACAAAGACTCATTGGTCTAAGGATACATGACAAGCTACGACAATGAATATGTTCATGACTTGATCTATGACACATATTCATGTCGGGTCGTCCAATATCATGTCCCACATGATATCTATGATCAGACTCCGGAATCACATTCCAATGACTAACAGAACGTAAGCCATAAAGAGCCATCTTTCATACTAGTCGCTTCTAGTGAAGCTTTGTTGACTAGGGACCCATCGAGTGTGATCTATCTCGATCTATGGTTCTATTCGCATGGTGGGCATAGATCAGAGCACACATCGATATATTACTCCAACACATAAGTAATATAAAGTCGTTTTAATTTTATTGCTATCGATGATATATACATTTGGACATTTAGGATTGAACTACGGGCACTAAGACTAACACCTAGGGTCTCAGAATAGTGTGTGTTTTGCAATGAGATGCTCTGGGTGAGGCCCTGTGCTGACTGGATTATTAATTGATATTTTACTGTTTATTTAATTCTTTATCAGAAACCGTTTAAATGATTTAAAATATAAACAAATGTGAAAAAATAATAATTAATGACAATAAAAAAATAATACATAAATTTAACATGAATAAAAATAAACTTTAACTTTTATTGATCCCCTTTTGATACAACCCACAAAAAAATACATGCTCAAGAATCATCCCATGTTGGGTCGACATCCGGTGGTGGTTGTTTTCGTCGAAGATCGTTAAGTTCACCTTCAAGTGCTGTGGTGCTCGGGGTCGTCGTTGTCATTGGGAAGGTCCGACAGAGGATGGTCGGGGGACGAGTACGTCGGCGTAGTTGTAGTATTGGGGTGTCATCTAGAACCCTTGTCCTTGTGGGTTCATTCCAAATTGTGGCATCTGGAACCCTGGCGCCATTTGAAATTGTTGGGGACGAAATTGCCCTAAACAATAAATTAATATAATAAATGAATTAAAAAATTACAATACATTAATTAAACAAATACAATAAATGAACTAAACAAATACAATAAAGTAATTAAAGAAATTCAATAAATTAATTAAAAAATACAATAAATTAATTAAAAAAAATTACATTACATAAATAATAAGTTTGCACTTACCTGAGCTCGAACCCGCTTGCAAGTATGGCGTGAAAGCGGAGTTGTCACGAGGGTCCGCTAGAATGTCTTGCAAATCTCGTGCTAGTTCGTCGGTCGTGAATCCGACTTCGTCACCAGCTGAATGTGCACGGGACCCTGCGTCGCCCGACATTTTTCACGAGAATATTTGAAATGAGAGAGGAGAATGGGAGAATGGGAGAGTTATATTGGAGGATGGGTGTGGAAAAATGAGGTTGGGGTTGGGGTATTTATAGGGTTTTAATTTGTTGAATTTTAAATAATAATAATAAATTATAGCCGTTACCGACCGTTTGACAACGGTCGGCTGTGGGATGCCAGGTGTCGGCACAGGAGAGGGCCAGCGCGAGCGAGGGGCGAGGCCCGGGCCGCGTGTTTCAGGGCCGCGGTCCGCGTGAAATCCGGCCCACAGTAGGACAACCCGAGGGCTGCAGATCGGGGGCGAGGGTCGGCCCGTTGTGCGTGCTCTAACATCCGTAACAGAGAGGGATTTGAGGTTTGAAATCACGAGAATCACGGGATCGGAAAGTACAACCGGATCATGTGGAAGATATGTCGTCTCTTGCGAGATACTAGTGAAGATTTAAACTTGCTGTACCACCCATTCAATTATGAAAATGTTGAAATCAGCCTCTGACATCAGCCACGGCGAGCGCTCGACTGTTTTGCACTATTGTTCCAGTGCTTTGTTTCAACAAATTCATCGTTGGGGAGACCTTCTGGTGCGGTGCAATGGCTATAAACAAGGTAAACCCATTGATCTTGAAGTCGTCCAGGCTGGAGACGGCCTGGTTCGCCTCGTCCTGTGAGCTAAAATGAACAAACCCGAAATAGTTCCCTTTACGATTTGGCCGACTCAAAACAGAGGAGGTCTGAATTTCGCCGAATGCTCCAATACATTGCGCATCCAATCATTCTTGGTGTCATACGGAAAATTACAAACGACCACCTCACTCATTTGCAAGTTATTCTTGACCTTCAATCGTTAAGTGCTATTGTGAGCACCGGAGCTGATTATAAACCCACCGGACACAACGACAACCTTCAGATCCTATAAAGCAACCTCCTCACCAGTCGTAGTCACCATTGGAATGGAGGAGCATGCCTCATTCCCCTAACACTGACCCCGGGTCCGTCGAGAACATTAAGGATCAATGCCAAACGACCCTCGAACGATGCTTTAGGTCTCTGAACCTTAGGTTTGGAGGATCGTTCTTCCATGCCTTACTGGTGACGCTGTCGTGTGAATTATTTTGCAATGACAGCAACACTTCACCGAAAGCAGAGAAAGAGAGAACTTCCATTTCAGAAACGCAGTGCCATCAATTGCCTATAGTTACTTGCAGTTAAGCCTGTACTGAAGTTTCAAAAGCAGAAGAGCCGAAACCTAACTATGAATTATCCATTATGGTTCACAAAGCTTACTTGTTAGTCAAGTTACGTGAATTTGAATTTCGATGAGTACATGCCTATGTAAATACTCATGCTCGAGGCTTGCACACAATCAGCTAGAACAGAGACCTATCATCTTTCAGTTGAATTGAACACCTAAAATGATCACTTATGCCTGCTCCACATACCATTACACTCCAAATTGTGTATACGATTTCAGTACGGAGTATTTAATTTAAACCACAAAAACACAAGTTTTAGGCTTCTCCATTTTCCATAAAATGCTCATGCATTGTTGATAGTTACCAAGTTGGTGGCCCTCAACAGATCAATTTCTTCCTCGGACAAAGGTAGATAGTTTTTCTCTGGGATATCATTGCATTTGCCTCTGTTTTGAGAGGAGCAAAGAGCCTACAAAATGAATCAAATGAGGTTAAGACTCTGTAGTGGAAACAACAACAACATTAATACCAAGTCTTTTGTTAATTCTAGTCATGTACCTCTCCTTTGGCATGCACCATGATCCTCCCCATCTCTTCAACACCGACTCCACGAAAAAAACCTGTTTTGTTATTAGGACAACCATTCACCCATAGCGATCTCAATGTAAATTTAAAACAGTAACCAGGCGGGCAGAAGCTGATCAGGTTTGGTAGTTGGACCAAATGTAAGGTACGGAGTTTCGGTAGTTCTACTATGCTTCTTCTCTTTCCATGGTCTCCAGTTTCATCATCTCCAAATATGTGCTCCAATTCTTTGCAGTTTTCCACTGAAAGAGATAATAGATGCAACAAACTTCGAGCAACTGAGGTTGTTAAGAGATGATTCTTCAGCTCATGACACCCAATCACATGTAAATCCTGAAGATTGTGGAAGATGAGGATTTGTGAGGGGCCTCTCCAAATACAAGCAAGGTCTGCTACATTTTCCAACCTTAATATCGACCAACTTATTTGTAATTGCAAAGGTGGAGCGTTAGCATTAACAAGTCCTCCCAGTCCCACCTGCAATAATTCTTCTAATCCATCGCAGTTACTGATTTTCAATTCTCTACCGTTAAAACATACTGGAATAACTGGTTGTAGTCCTTGAACATCTGTAATACTTAACTTTGGGAAACTTGTTCCTTCCACTTCCAAGGCCTGCAGTTTCTGCAAATACGTAGCTTTTAGTCATTTGGTATAATTGCTGATACGTAAAATTTTAAAATCAATTAACATATACTGAGTCGGGTTCTGTGGCATGAGCCAAACTAGACTTTAATACCATATACATACAGGGGAGAATAATGTTTCCCTGTTTGGTAAATGAATTATTAGGTACGCTGAGGGACACTCCTTATATAGAGCATAGTCCTATTTCAAAAACAAATTCTTTAAACTCCTAATTTAGTGCACTACTCTCACAAGATAAACAAACTAGTAGGTTTTTGAAAATGTACTTTGTCAAGAAAAATGAAGATTCCATGTCAATCGCGGGATATAGTAGGTCTTCCAAACAATGTTGTTATTATCAAGAATTAACAAAAACGTACCCTTTCGAAAATCTGGAGGTCAGCAACGAATTGTGTCCCCATATGAGGACAGCCACCAACACGTAACTCTTCCAAAGACGGCAATGATAGGATATGGTTTTCGTGCCACAAACCGATCAAGTTTGGTAATTTTTGAAGTTGTAGTACTTTTAATTGGGGGAACAATACCGTTGGCTCGTGAACAACTGATTGTATTTCCAGCCCACCCTCATCTGCTGAGAAGATATATTTCAATTCGTTGCAGTCGCATATCCTCAGAGATTCCAGTTGGACCAAACTTGGAGCATGTGACACCGATAACAAGGATGTTAGTTTTGGGCATTTATCAACGAGAATTTCTCTGAGTTTGGCCAGGCTTACAACTCCAATAGTAGGGCCCTTCCATACCCTTGCCAGCTCTGGTAAACCCAGAAGCCACACTCTTTCCACATTAGAGAGCAATCCCTCATTTTCTTGAGCCAAGTCGACTTCGAACACCTCTGTCACCTCCTCACAGTTTTGAACTGTCATTTCTTTCAGGTTTGGCAATCTTCGCGACAGCTTTGCAGGAACTATAGTACATAGTTTGTCGCACTTTTGCACATGCAACTCCTGCAATTCCTTGAAGAATCCACTAGGAGGCAAACCACAGATGAACTCTTTGAAAGAACTCATACGCCATATATGTAAAGAATCTAACCTTGAAAATGCTGTGGTTGCAGTGCAGTTTGTTGCATCAAGGAGGCATTCCATGCTGTGAGAATCAGAAACTACGAGAAAAGTCAACTCATCTAGGCCACTTTTAACAATTGCAGGCATGATATTAGGAACACAATTGTCCTCTATGTCAACTAGCTGCAAGGAATCCACTTCAGCTATGATCTCCTTCACTGCATTTAGTTTGGCAACACCAAAATTTTTCAAGACCAATGTTTTTGACTTTGGAGGTAACCGTCGTCCACTGCGACCAAGGCTGATGTAGTACCGAGCCAAGTGTTTGGGAAAACAGATGTTTTGACCAAGACATGCAACATTGTCTGTCTCCAAGGACAAAACACGCAGTCTTGAAAGAGACGTCAAATCAGATAGGATGGCGTTGCTATTTTCTTTGTCTGTCCCAAGAATCTCGATGTGCAGTTCTTCAAGTCTTGATAATTTTTTCAACAAATTGGCCGGCATCCCTTTCCTGATGATACATTCTGACAAATCCAACAACCTTAAGTCATTTAACTCTCCAATGCTATCAGGCAGTTTTTTCAGCTGAGAACCACGGAAGCTTAGAATCTCTAAACTCTTCAGCTTTCCTACAACAGAGACACCAACTAGTTTGAGCCCCTCCATACGTAGAGTGTGGAGATTTGTCAGTTGCTGAACTGAATATGGTAATGAGAAAGGACGAGAAATCCCATCATACTCATACCTACTACAACCGCGTATACTCAACACTTGAAGCTCTTTCATCCCATCAAAAAAATCATTTGGGAACTTGTAGCATCCATTATCATCCAGCAACAGAAGGTTGAGTTTTGGAAAGACCAGTCCACTATGATGTGCAGCTATGTTATTCTTCATCAAGGAAACTCTTCTCACCGATTGATATTGTGAAATACCCTTTGGCCACTCCTCCAATCCCATACCCGCTTTTAATCTCGACACACTACTCCCCTCCTCGGCAGATATCAGCAGCGCAACATCACGAACAATATCGTGCATTTTCACAAATTCTTGTGCTCCTTGGCCCCAATTTTCATCACTACCACTCAATAACAAACTTGAAGCTTTGAGACTTGTAATCACAGCATGTACTTCTGTTCTCACGTCCTCAGTTGAGTCCACGACGTCTCGAAACAACCCCAATCCATAAGCATATCTCACTAATTGCTCCACTTCAATATTATGATCTTCCGGAAACAAAGAACAAAGCAAAAAACATTCTTTGGCTTCATCGTTTTGCAGGTAATCGTAACTAAACCTTATACACTTGTATACATCCGGATCAGCATCGACAGTGGCCAGATATCTTGACCCTTTGAGTTGTTGAAGAGCTACTTTCCATTGATCATCAGGTTTACCTTTGAGAGCGTTTGCCACTGCTAAAATAGCTAAAGGCAAACCCTTACATTCTTTGGCTACTAACTTGGCCACATCAATCAAAGGGAAGGGCACATTGCTAGGCAAGCCTCCACATCTACTGAATAAAGCCCATGCTTCCTCATCTGTTAACACATCGATTGGAATGTCGCATACACTACCCATTACACCACATACTCGCAGTTGACGTGTGGTGAGAAGAACTTTGCAGTTATCAGTAGATGGAACTCCAATAGCTGCCATGTCAAGTTTTTCCCAAAGGTCATCCAAGACAATCAATATTTTTTCCTTACTTTCCTCCAATCTCAAGCGCAAGCGGTTTGCTTTTCCAACATTGCTACTCTCTTCAAAACGCAGACCTAACATGTCTGCAATTTGACCTTGAATCCCTTCAATGCTCGGACATTGTGATACGACTGCGATAATGACTTTATCGACAAGCTTCAATTCCTTGGCTTTCTTTCCAACTTCTACTGCCAATGTTGTCTTACCCACTCCACCCATTCCGTAGAGTGCTATCATTTTCTTCTTGTCATCCTCGAGTTCCTTCATGATCCGCTTGAGAGCACATCTTGCAGATTCAGAAGGCATGAAATCTTTAGCTTCATAGAACTCGATTCCCGGGAGTTTATGGCTAGGGAAGTAGGACACCCGAGTAAAGTTCCCCCTTTCACGGAGCTTAGTCACAATTTCTTTCTTCTTTGTTGCTTGTTTTCCAAGGCGATATCGCCCAAGAAAATTGGGACACAAGCCATTGAAACAACTTTTCTTCTCAGCTACATCTTCTTCCAGCCTACTCATCTCCGCAGTAATCTTCTCTACATCAATCTGCCATGTTGCTACATTCTTCTCTATTTCATTAGGTTTAGAAGTTTCAACTTGGTGTTCCACACTTTCCAGAGTCATTTTCAGCTCTCCGGTTTCTTGCTTCAGTTCTTCAAGAAGTTTGTCATAGTTGAAGGCATAAAGAACATGGCGAATTACTCTCTTCATCACAGGTTCTATTATCATAGGAGCAATAGCCATCCCAACTTCCTCGGCCATTTTAGGCAAGTATATTTTAATCTGAAAATAAGAAAACAATTCATTAAAAGTATTGCTTATGATCACTACAATTATGAATAAAACTGACGTTAATAAACACTTCCAGAAACATACATACATGTTACAGAGCAGAGCAAGTTAAAGTATAAATAATTTTAATGCCAAAAAATGCAATTTCCACGGAAGAACACAGTTTGAAATAAAGAATGAAACTGAATTACACGAGCCCACCCTCACTAAAAACAAATGCCCAATAACAACAATGAATAGCCTCCATTGTAACCAGGGTTCTAAATAACGGTCGCAGTGAAATATCGGCGAGGTCTCCTTTAAGGCTACTTCAATATAACGGGGAGATAAGGGGATGATATTGGCAAATCGAGTTTTGTATTTAATGTATATAATTATAAATATATGATACATATATTAATAAATAGTTACGAAAGAAGTTCATATTTTCTCTTCATCTTATAGAAGAAGAGAGGTCATCTTCCAACCTTATAAGATCTGAAGTCGAGATAACAAATCTAAGAGAAAGAAATGGTTGACTTATGTGGGTTATAATCAGGCAAATAAGTAAAAGGTTAAAAAAATTATATTTTCTCATTTTCAGCATGTTGACCGAGTTGACTTGGTGAATTGAACGTGCTGATCACATTTTCAAGCATCGATAACGCTGGTCCCATTTTTCCTTGATATACGGCGAGATCTCGGAATATTTAGAACCCTGATTGTAGCTGCTCTAAGTTGGAAGTCTTGTTATTCATTTGTTAGTTATCATATCTCTATTGGTGCGTTTGTTAGCACAGCACTATCAAACCTTCGTTGGCCACAAGTTATGATTAATGAAATTTCTGGTACTAGTGAATTAGTTTCTCTTGCTAAAACTGCATTGGTTAAAAAAAATTCCCATCTATATTAGGGTTTGTTATTGAGATTTTCATCAATTTGATATGAAGCATACGTTTCTTCACAATACATATTAAAGAAAAGCCATGGAAGAATTAGCACAAATTTAATGTACATTTGTCTGACTAACCTTTGTCAAGTTGGAACTTTTAACATACAGATGCAGGAATTGCTTCAGCCCCTTTCTCGCACCTCAATGTCACTACAAACCAAGTATGGAATCAACAGGTTTTCTAAATTAAGATTACACAGCTAAGAGATTGGATACAAAATAGCAAGCATATGAGTAATAATATTGAATAAAGGAAGGAATTTTACCGGAAATTAGGAGAAAACACCTCCCTCAATACTTACTTCAGATCCTCCGCAGTCTATGTAGATTTCTGGGGAGTTTGAACACCTTTTCCAACAAGTCTCAACCCAACAACTACAAGGAAGAACAATGGTCACTTTGTTGTGACAATTGGCCCCATCAAAGGCTTTATCAATAAGATTGATAGTTCTTTTTTCTAAAGTCTCGGTCTTCGCCTATGATGAAGCAAAAGGGAAGATAAGTTATTTTTTCCTTCGAGCATTCACATTGGTGTAGATTTGGGGTCTAAAAGCATATTCAGTCCTTGATATTGTTGTTAGTTGAAAGGAGGAAAAAAACAAGAGTTTTTACTTAATTTTTGTTGGTGTCGGCGGATAGAGTCGTCGGTAAGTTTACCGATGTACTTATCTGTCAGCGATTTTCCGTCGGTTATCCGTTGATATTTTGGTCGTACTCGTTGACGGTTCATTTTCGTCAACGTTTATCCGTCAGCTATCAGCCACCGATTGAAGATGTTCCAAATATATATGCTTTATTCACTTTTTTCTCTACTGTCCTACAAAACTAGGTCTATTAGACCATGCCTTGTAATGTCCTGTCAGAGCAATTATAGTCGGCGGTGTATAGTCGGCGTTTTGGGGCCGACAGTGTATAGTTTGCAATTTTTCTTAGGGCACAAAAAGAATATGGGTCGTGTCTCTTTTTGGTGGTTTATCATTATAATTGATATTTTTATTAGAACTTAGAGTAGAAATCAAAATAAAAGCATTATTAGGTTTAGTTTTTTTTGTATTCTGATACATGATATTTAATAGGGCAAATTCCACCTCAATACCCTAACTATCGTTTTATTTCACCTCAATACCCTAACTATTTTTCGTGGCACCTCAATACCCTAGAATGACATTTTCCGTCACTTTAGTACCCGCCGTCAACTTTCCATCCATTTTGGATGGAAAATGCTTGAAAAGTCCAAAATACCCTTCACTACCAGTCAAATTTTCAAAATATGCCATTGGTTTTCAAATTTTTTTTATTTTTTTATTTATTTCTTTTATAAAAAAAACATTTTTTATTTTATAAAAATTAGAATTTCTTTAAAAATATTAATTTTTTTATTTCAAAAATCTGTTTTATATATATAAATTCAGTTTTTTTTTTCAAAAATTTAGATTTTAATTTAAAAAATACATGAAAATCAGTTTTTATTTATGAAAAGTATTTTAATTTTCAAAAAATATGTTTTTATTTTTATAAATTCAGTTTTTAATTTAAAAAATATATAAAAATCAGATTTTATTTTCAAAAAAAAAATCATTTTTTAAAATTAAATAATATTGTATTATATTAATTTTTTTATTTTCATTTTTCTACCAAAATTCATCATCTCTCTCGATCATCTTTGTTTCTCTCTCCTCATTTTTTTTCTACCCAGAATCAATACCTGGGCTTCGCTTGTATCTACCCAAATCTGAAACATAAATTATTCATCTACTACCTTTTCTTATTTCTGATTTTATTTTACAAAGAATGAACAAAATAATTGAAAAAAAACCAGATGAATCGTCCAAAACCCACATCCAAATCCATTCATCCCCAATCCCTAGTCGATACTGTTTTGGGGTCGCGGGTGGGAAGGAAGAGGCGGCGGCGAGCGCGGGTTTTTGGGGTCGCAGGTGAGGAGGAAGGGGCGGCGGGCCGGAGTTTTGGGATCGCAGGTGAGGAGGCTGGGGCGGCGTGTTCTCCTTCACCGGATCCGGTCACGCCGTGACCCACGAACCTGCTCGGACCGGAAGCTCGTCGAGGCTCCCCGCCTTGTCCGCCAGGACTCGTCTCCGTCCTTGAAGCCTCCCTCCGCCGGCGGCTTCTTCTTCTTCGACGCCGCCGCACGATTAGAACCTTGATTTTTAAAAATAGATCTGAAAATTTTCAAACTCAATAGATTCAGACTCAACAGATCTCGGTTCAGATCTTCAATTGGGTGGGAAGCTTGTAAAGGACATGGAGGTGGAGAAGAATCAAGCCATCGATGAGGAGTTCCTAATTAAAAGGACATGGAGGTGAAGAGAGGGTGATGGAGAGAGATTAGGACACGATGAGGAGTAAGGTTAGGATGAGAGAGCAAATGTAGAAAAATGAAAAAAAATGAAAACAAAAATATATATAATAAAATTTTAATTAAACTTTAAAAAACGGATTTTTATGTATTTTTTAAAATTAAAAATTAATTTTTGAAAATAAAAATTGAATTTATAATAAAAAAAACTGATTTTTGAAAAAAAAACTGAATTTATATAAAAAAAACTGTTTTTTTGAAACAAAAAAATAATATTTTTAAAGAAATTCTAATTTTTATAAAATAAAAAATGTTTTTTATAAAAGAAATAAAAAAAATTGAAAACCAATGGCATATTTTGAAAATTTGACTGGTAGTGAGGGGTATTTTGGACTTTTCAAGCACTTTCCATCCAAAAATGGATGGAAAGTTGACGGCGGGTACTAAAGTGACGGAAAATGCTATTCTAGGGTATTGAGGTGTCACGAAAAATAGTTAGGGTATTGAGGTGAAATAATACGATAGTTAAGATATTGAGGTGGAATTTGCCCTATTTATTATGTTATACAAATATAGTATATATATGTTGAATTTTTTATTATATTTGTGTAATATATATTTAATAGTAATTAAAAATATTTTAAAAAAAATGATAAGCTCGAAAAATTTATTGGAGAGAAACACACTTTCCAAGAAGGAAAGTATCTAAGGGTCACTGACCCAAACAACGGTTACAAAGGAACTTCAAGAGGAGCTAAAAGTCCAAGCTTTTTCCTTAAAAAATAAAACAAAACCAACAAATCTCATCGACCCAGATCAAAGATGGAATGCCAACAAACCAATATAAAGAACGCTATAAGCTAAGAAGCCAAATTACGATCTTCAATCAACTTCTTCTTGGCAGCCAAATCACAAACCAAAGTCCACGTGTCGTGTCACGCCCCGAATTCGGCAGGACCGAACCCGGAACGCGAACGGTGAAACAATAAAAAAAATTTCAAACATTTTAATAAAACCACTTTGAGTTAATCAAAATAATATTTTACAACTTAAAATACGTCCAAAACAAGCGGACAAAAACCAAAGCGTACGTCGCTAGACTCCCAAAAACCCGGACTCCCGCTCCCAGCTCTTCAAGCTTCGAGAGTTCCCATAGTCCGCCTCGCGACCAGTACCTGTAGGGAAAGCAGCTAGGGGTGAGCACTTCGCTCACCACCACGGATACCAGACTGACTACGGCATACTAGCAGAAATGCCGGAAACACCAACAACAACCCAGAACACCGGGGACTACTATCCCAAACTCAAATGACCCGACTGTCACACGAAAACTGTTACTTTCCCCAACCAATCTAAACACCCGTACACGTAATGTAGACCCGACACAGCGGTTACGATCTCAACCCAAAACGCAAATAATAACCACGCAACACCCAAGATCACAAAGGATCGCACACAACAGTCAAGATCACAAAAGACCGCACTCCAGCTACTCAGTGCCGGTTGCTAACCGGCCGGGCTTGAGCCTGCCCCACGCAACTTTCCCCGACACTCAATCGGGCCAGGCGGTCGACCTGTTAGCGATATATACAGCAATACTTTTCCGATAGCTAGTCAGAAGGGTAGCCGCCCTTCTTCGCCGAAGAAAGCACAACTTTACCGATGGTTAGTCGGAAGGCTAGCCAACCCCCACGCGCGCGACCACATGATCCCTTTTCTGTCAGGTGGGCCCCAACCTCCATGCAATCACAGTCATCACCCAAGGTTCAACAAATAGCGACAGAGATACACAACTCACTACCCCCCGGCAGGACAGTCAGCAACAATACAGGTTTAACACCCCACAGGCACACATGGCCACCCACGACACACAAACAGTAATACACGGGTTCAACACCCCACAGGCAAACACGGCCACCCGCGACACACAAAACAGTAACACACGGGTTCAACACCCCAAAGGCACGCACGGCCACCCGCGACACACAAAACAGTAACACATGGGTTCAACACCCCAAAGGCACACACGGCCACCCACGACACAAAAACAGTGAAATACGGGTTCAACACCCCAAAGGCACACATGGCCACCCACGACACAAAAACAGTGAAATACGGGTTCAACACCCCAAAGGCACACATGGCCACCCACGACACACAAACAGTAAAATACGGGTTCAACTCCCCACAGGCACTCATGGCCACCCACAAACACAAACAATTCAATCAACCTACGGGCACAACCAAATGCCACCAGTATTTCTATTGTTCGATATGTTCACTTATCCTACGACACTACTAAGTGTCACATGCATTTCTATTGTTCGATACGTTCACGTATCATACGACACCACTAAGTGTCGCCTGCATTTCTAGTGTTCGATAAACTTACTTATCCTACGACACCACTAGGTGTCACATGCATTTCTACTGTTAACTTTCCCTAGTCAAGGCCGAGATCCGGCTACTTTTCCCTACCTCGTAACGCTTTCCCAAAAGTCCACGCCCAAGCTCCGGTGTGCTCACGATCACTCGGCTAGCCTCCCCTTTCCGCGGTCGGCGGCACGATCTAACATGAACACAATTAAAACACTTTTTAAGTTCGTAGGCAAAGCTGAATTTTAAAGAATTAGACGCCCAAACGCAACCCCGACAATGCCGATCACTCCCAAACTTCCCAATTACTCGACATTGTCAACAATGGGCCCGGAAAGGCCCGATTCGGCCGGCTCACCGAATCTGCTCGGGATCGGAAAACGCCCTTTCGGGGCTCCGAAAATTCCCGTTTTCGTTTCTACGACCTTAGAATAATTCAAGGGTTCCAATGCAATCGACGGAATCAATTTCCAACTTCCGAGCGATTTAATTCGCGTTTAAAGTTTCTAAACCCGAAATCTCCAACTTTCACAATTTAATTCCACAATTTCCAACTCCAACCTCTTAATTACTAAACTACCACGCTTACTTCTTTTTCTTTAATTTAAAAACCAACCACCACCACATTTATGACAAGTGTCTTGTGGGTCCCATGAGTTCGAAAAATATCTTTATAGATATTTTTCAATCAGATTCGCGAAATTCGGTCGTCTCGGGCCCCGTGCGGGCCCATTTTCCAAGAATTTACGAAACTTCGCGTTCTACAGGAAAACGGCCCAACTAAGACCGTTGTGACGACGGCTAAGCTTTTTGGATCCAAAACGGGCCTCGAACGGACCAAAACGTCGCTCGGTTGACTTTTCGGGCAAAAAGTCAACATTTCCCAAATTGGTCAAAAAGTTGCCCTGAGTCCCCCCGAACTCACTTTGGTCGATATCGGGGTCAACTTAAGTCCGACATGACCCTCGGGGTCAAATTTAGGTTCATTTAGGTGTTTGTCCAAAAAAATTAAATTTTCTTATTTTCCGCCGATTGACTGGTGTTGACCGGGAGCGGTTCTTACATGTCGTGCTCAGGAGCTGCAATTCGATTTGAAGACCAAGCCTTTGATCTGGTGAAGTGAAGGTAATTGGGAGAGCGCTAGGGAACTAGCTTCTTTTTTGGAGGGAGTCCCTTAAGAAACGAGGGTTTCAAAAGGACGTCCTTCCAAGGACTCACTTGATGCTGATCCGTAGACTGAACCATTACCCCGTCCTCAACCGTTTCAATAGAATTCGGCTTGATAGAATCTTGGGTTGCTTGACCCTGAAGCAATCCAACATCAATTGACCCATGAAGCCCATCCTTTAACTAATCCGCAGGATGCCTTTCAACGTGAACCCCAGGCAACAGCAACAGAGATAGATCAACCACGTCAATCTCGGCCAAATTTGAAATCGACTGATTCACAGGGACCAAATCTTCAGTTGTTACTATGATATCCAAACGATCCCGAGAATCCTGAGAATACGGAGGCATCAGCGCAACCTTCTCAATCTCAGGCGCCTCCGGCGAGAGCTCAGTAGTGGTCATCTCGCAGTCAGTTGAGGTTGGAACAGCCTCCACCAAATTTGAAACGAGTCTAAGACTGATGAAACGGGCTTAAAACCTTTTCCAGGACGAGCTAAAGCAACAAAAAGATATATCCATTGCACTTGAAGCCATTAAAAGTTTCAATTTCCTGTAGAGCCGACTGTTGAGACGAAAACTCTGCAAAACCAAAAAGACGACCTTTACGGTGGCCTCTTAACGACGGCGACAGACTTCACCTCTCCGAAAGGCATCAAAGAGTTGCGAACCCAGTCTAATGAAGTGCCCTAGGGTAGATTATACAAGAAAATATCACACCCATTATTTTCGTGCATCATTGATTCATCCAGAGCCACATTGCTCTGCTTCACCTCAACCCGACCAGGATCAAAGAGAACAAGCCTAGGCCTGCCCTCCTTCTCCAACACAGATTCAGGCATGATCAGATCATCTGCCCTAGTAGCCCCCGACGAAGGAAAAACGTCACCGGACTTACTTTTACGTGCACCGGCCTTGGACCTAACCTTGGCCGATCTATTGCGCCCCTTCGAGTGCTCCTTCTTCACAGTTCGTTCTTCTGACTCAGCGTTCCTAGTGGCAGCAACCACCAAGCAATACTCTCCATGAAAAGAAATCAGAGTGGTACGAAACAAATGAAACGACAGCAACCCCAGAGTCATGTTGTTTCACAATTTCTTGGAAAGGTTTTTTTGATAGTTTTTTTAGAGAAAAATGTTTAAAATATATATAAAAAAATTAAATCCGCCTAGGCCTCGACTAGTCTCCGCCTAACACCTAGGGGTCCTCACCGCCCGACTAGCGCCTAACGCTTTTTACAACCATGCCCACGGCCCACTCGATCCCAACGAGGTACCATGACACGCTCATCGTCTCTAACGCCTTCCATCTCGAATATGCTCAACATTATCCGACGAGATCGTTCCCAAGACTCCCGGTCGTGTCTCGATTCGTAAGATCCTAATTCCTCACGGGCACATGACCCAAAACCTCATTTTGGTCATGTGTCGTGTTAACATTTTTTCTAGGCCATTCTCCATCAATGTGTTATTGAGTTACATCCTCCGGTGTGACTCTCTTAGGCTTATGCATGTCGGTAGATCAACGTGAAATCCATTTTACTTGATCCTATATAAGTGGCAATTAACGAGACTAGTATTTCCTAACAATGCATAATGAATCGAATCGTGTCGATTCTAACCTTTCTGTTGTCCAAGTTAGTATCATTTATCCCTAGGTATCATGATTGAGATAAGGCATAGAGTCGTCATCCTTATTGTTCTCAATCATTGTTCCTCGATATGTGAGATGACTGAATATATGATACTTAGTATCATGTGCATGGCCATGCTATTCCTTCAGTCATTGTCGATCGAGAAGCCATAATGGATATCATTCCCATACCGTAATACGAGGGATAAATCCCTTAGTTGTCTTTTGCGTCACTCATGCAGTCCGTCCCCAAGACAATCTTGGACGTTATGGAAGCCCTATCACGGGTAACGTAAGGCACGTGTCAAACTCAATTGTTTACTGCATAGCAATCACAAAGACTTCTCAATCTAAGGATATATGAAAAGTTACGACACTGAATATGATCATGACTTGATCTATGGAACATATTCAGGTCGGGTCGTCTAATATGATGTCCCACATGATATTTATGATCAGACTCCGGAACCTCATTCCAATGACTTACAGAACCAAGCCATAAAGAGTCATTTTTCATACTAGTCGCTTCTAGTGAAGCTTTGTTGACTAAGGACCCCTCAAGTGTGATTCATCTCGATCTATGATTCTTCTTCGCATGATGGACATAGATCAAAACACACTTCGATATATTACTCCAACACATCAGTAATATTAAGCTGTTTTATTTTTATTGCAAATGATGATCTATATATTTGGAGATTTACGATTGAGCTATGGACACTAAGACTAACACCGTCGTCTATGTCATTATCCTTTTATCTCTAGGTATCCCGATTGAGATAAGACATAGAGTCGTCATCCTTAGTATTCTCAATCGTTGTTCCTTGATATGTGAGATGAATGGATATATGATACCTAATATCACTTGCATGACCATGTTATTCTTTCGGTCACTCTCGATCAAGCGACTGGAACGGACATCATTCCCATATTGTAGTGTGAGGGATAAATCCCTTATCCGTCTTTCGTTTCACTCATGTAGTCCGTCCCCAAGCTAATCTTGGCCGTTATGGAAGCCATGTTACGGGAAACATTAGGCGCAAGTCAAACTCAGTTGTTTACTGCATAGTAATCATAAAGACTCCTCGGTCTAAGGATACATGATAAGTTACGACACTGAATATGCTCATGACGTGATCTATGGCACATATTCAGATCGGGTCGTCCAATATCATGTCCCACACGAAATCTATGATCAAACTTCGGAATCCAGTCCAATGACTAATAGAACGTGAGTCATAAAGAGTCATATTTCAGACTAGTCGCTTCTAGTGAAGTTTTATTGACCAGGGGCCCATCAAGTGTGGTTCGTCTCGATATATGGTTCTACTTCACATGATGGACATAGATCATAACACAATTCGATATATTACTCCAACACATAAGTAATATTAAGTTGTTTTACTTTTATTGCAAATGATGATTTATACAAACTAGACATTTTCCGATTTACAATTGAACTATAGACATGAAGACTAACAATAAAACCTAAATTTATGATAAGAAACGGGACTAAAATTCTATAAACCTCAATGTACTGTGGCTCTTTAGCTCCAACTCATTCGTACCTCGTCCATGTTAGGTCAGAGCATAGCCATCTCCTTTTGCATGGAGCTCAACTGCTCTTGTATGAGGAGATCTCTCTTCTGGATCTCTATAAGACCTAGTTCTTTACCACAAAAACTATGTCGTCCACAAATTTTTGGTCAATGAGACGTGGCTCCTCTATAGAGGCATCCCACATCTTCAGATACTATGCCACTTCGGTGGCAATGGGACCACAACCAATCTTCCCATATCATAATAATAATCCAATGTCATAATCCTACAAAAGTGTGTATATGGTAATAATTGATCCAAATTCTAATACAAGTATGCTAGATAGAAATAGTTTGCTCTTATGATTAAATTATATGGTCTCCTTTGGTTCATAGGTTCCTTTCTCCTTGCACCAATGCTCTATGCTTCTCGTTCCTACACATTTGAATGAGTGTGAGATTTTAATTCGGTATATAATATCGATGATCTAAGAGTAGGTTCATTGATTATGACATATATATGTATATATATAAAATATGTATCAAATACAAATCACTCTTTAGTGTGCAAACTACAAACTAATCTGAACCACAGGATGCGCGCGCTGACGTCATCGGAGCGTACAAGATGCTAACACGTGTGTGCTTCCCTGCTGATGTGTGTGCCAAATACTGGTAGCTTACCTAACACGGTACCGATACCTACATACAGAATGCTGATACCCACATATAGAGTGTTGATAATATGCAAAGTGCTAGTAGCTTACCTAACACGATGCGAGTACCTTACCTTACACGGTACTAGTACCATACAGAGTGCTGATATTGTACAGAATGTTGATACCATGCGTACTAGCACGGTCAAAGACGCGCGCGAAAAAGGCCACGCGTCAGCATCCCGCGCGCTCTGATGACGTCGTCTTGGCCGCATCCTGAGGCTAATATTGGTTTGTAGTTTGCACGATAAGAGTGGTTATATATATATGCCCTCGAACGATCTTTGTTAGCATAAACATAGTGTGCTTGCCTTTCTTTCTCAAAAACATGCTCATACATTTTGTTTATTATCAAAAAGTAGCGATTTACATTTATTTTTTTATTTTTCTTTTACTTTGGATGGAATAAGAACATGTGATTGGCACATGGTCTTTATATTTATCATAAATATCGAAGTTGTCCCTATTTCTCTCACCTAAATGACATCCGGAGAAGAAATTGAATACTCAGTACGACCATATCGAAACGACCTCTGATCGGTATTTTACGACATTAGCTCACGCCAAAGGCATGAGGTATTGCTAGTCGGGGCGTTCCGGTTGAACGGGGCGAATTTGGGCTCAATCCGCCGCGGTGGGGGTTTCGGGCATCGTAGGCATGCGGTGACGGTATTGGGAAAGAAAAGGGAGAAAGCGTGTCGAGAGAGGTGGTTACGGGATTAAAGATACGGAAGTAATAAGAGGGAAAATATTTTTCCGTGTATTTCTTGGTGGTAGGCAGCACGTGGGAAAAGATGTATAGTTTTGCAGTGCACCAACTTTCGAACGTGATCATACCAACACTAATGCACTGGATCCCTAACAAATCCATTGTCAAGCGTGCTTGGGTGAGAGTAGTACTAGGATTGGTGACCTTCTGGGAAGTCCTCGTGTTGCATCCCCCCATTTTCCCTTTATTTTGCGCTTTTTTCCTATATTTATTTTTATCTCTTTGCCTTCTTGGGGACGTCGGGTGCTAGAATCAGGCGGAAGGGTGTGATAGGGAGGGTTGGTCGTTCTTTGTCACGGATATGGGGTAAAACTTAAGTGAGGTATTGCCAGTCGGGGCGTTTCGGTAGGACGGGGCGAATTTGGGCTCAATCCGTCGCGGTGGGGGTTTCGGGCATCGCAGGCATGTGGTGACGGTGTTGGGAAGGAAACGGGAAAAAGCGTGTCGAGAGAGGTGGTTACGGGATTAAGGATACGGTGGTAATGGGAGGGAAAAGAGTTTTCCGTGTATTTCTTGGTGGTATGCAGCACGTCGGGAGAAGATGTATAGTTTTGCAGTGCACCATCTATCGGATGCGATCATATCAGCACTAATGCGCCAGATCCCATCAGAACTCCGCAGTGAAGCGTGCTTTGGCAAGAGTAGTACCAGGATGGGTGACCTCGTGTTGCATCCCCCCCCCCCTTCGCGCTTTCCTTTGTTTGTCGCCTTTTTCCTACATTTATTTTTATTTATTTGCCTTCTTGGGGACGTCGGGTGCTAGAATCGAGAGGGAGGGTTGGACGTTCGTTTTCACGGATATGGGGTAAAACTTACGTGAGCTATTGTTAGTCAGGGCGTTCCGATTGAACGGGGCGAATTTGGGCTCAATCTGTCGCGTGGGGGTTTCGAGCATCGTAGGCATGTGGTGACGACATTGGAAAGGAAACGGGAGAAAGCATGACGAGAGAGGTGGTAACGGGATTAAGGAGACGGTGCTGGTGGGAGGGGAAATATTTTTCCGTGTATTTCTTGGTGGTAGGCAGCACATCGGGAAAAAGATGTATAGTTTTGCAGTGCACCATCTTTTGGATGCGATCATACCAACACTAATGCACCGGAACCCATCAAAACTCTGTAGTTAATCGTGCTTGGCCGAGAATAGTATTAAGATGGGTGACCCCCTTGAAAGTTTTTTGGAGATAAGAGGGTATAGAATCTCATTGGCGGTAATGCTTTGTCCGTCCTGCAAGAAAGGGTTTGAAGATACAAATCGCATTTCCATACAATGTGATTTTTCGATTTCGTGGCAGTGGAAAACATACCGATGATGGGGTTTTTACATTGTGTCAGAAACTAGCCAACCAACTCACTGACGTGGCAAGCAGCTGGGTTTCTAGAAGGCTTACGTGGCAGTCGGTTACAACGGCCTCAACCCACGTGGCAAGTTTGTTACAACGGCTGGACGCTCAACCCAGATGGTTACGGCAAGTGGCCGGAGAAGAACGCCGGAGGAGGAAGTATAAATAAGGCACGAGCTAAAGGGTAGAGGGTATTAATTTATTGATAGTGTAAACATAGTGTGGTGTGAGGTTAGAGAGCTATTGAGCTTGATCCACGCCGTGTAATTCCCCAATTTCCTAATAAAGAAGTGAGTTCTTATCAACTGGTATCAGAGCGCTGCGATCCCCGGCGACGATGACGAGAGCATCAGACATGGAGGAAGCGGCGCGAAGAGCAGAGGAAGCAGCAAGACGAGCGGTCGACGAAGGTCTTCAACAATTGCATGTGCTAGTTCAGGGCTTGACCGAGCAAGTCCAGCAAATAGACCCGAGAGTGGAAGCCATTGATGGCAGGACCGAGCGCACCGAAGGCCAATTTGCAGAGATCTTGGCGTTGTTGCAAGGGCTTTCAGGACGAGTGGACCAAATGGAAGGCAGAGGAGGAGGCCGGGAACGACGAGCAACGGCGGAAGGCACCGGCGACACACCGCGCCGAGTACCGACGCCTGAGCAAAGATCCACGAGGGATCAGAGATTGGAGTCGCGAGGCGAGTCTCGGTTTGACGAAGAGCCGCGGCGACTGGCTCCGTTCTGGGATCGTCATGGCAGTGAGGACATGGCGAGAAGGAGAGCAGAGCACGAAAAAAGGTGAGTTACAGAGCCACAGCGAGAGGAACACCGTGCTCGTGACTACGACGAATTTGGGACAGAGACAGAGTTCCAGCGGTGCGATCCTCATGATCCGCTTCCACGGCGAGATGAGCGCCGGCGAGAACCAGATCAGTGGACGGATCGAAGGCCACAACACCAAGACGCGCCTAGATACGATCCACACCGCCGTGAGGCGCCTGCTTGGCCTGAAGAGGAGCCCGACTATGGCGAGCCGTGGCCGGATCCTCGGCGGCGCCATGATACACAACAACTAAGTTTTAAGACTCCACAATTGTAGTTCCCTGTGTTTGATGGCAATGGAATCCAAGAATGGATACGTAAATGCGAACACTACTTTTTTCCATTGTGCAGTGGCGGAGGAGATCCGAGTCAGGTTAGCGGTGATGCACTTTTCCGGCAAGGCGGAAGTCTGGTTCCAGGATTACCAGTGAGGCAAACGATTCATCGCATGGGATCAATTGGTGCAGGATCTCTTGTGGAAGTTTGATGACGCACAGACAAAGGACATCGTGGCCAAATTCAAACAGCTCCGGCAAGAGACCACCGTACCGGAGTACGAGGATCGGTTTGACGCCATGAAAGGAAGGATGCTGGCGCACAATCCTCAGTTCGACGAGGCATTCTTCGTGTCCAATTTCATCAGTGGACTGAAAGAACACTTGAAGACGGGAGTAGCGATGTGGGAACCAGAAAGCCTCGGAAAGGCATTGTTTCTAGCACGTATGGTGGAGCAAAGAGTGGGGGCCACAACCGGAGCTCCGACCACCAGAGCACTGACATCCATGGCGTTGACGGTGAGACCTCGAGTCATCGGTCAACAATGGGCACCCCAACGGCCGAGGGAACAAGGCACGTTTGGACCACGACAAGGATTTGGGCTTGGGGTCCCCGTGGATGGGCCTGGGCCACCCAACCCGCCCACGAGCAACAAAAGGCCCTTACCAGTCCGCAACATCGATTCTGCATACTACGCCGAGCGTCGACGACTGGGCTTGTGCTACACCTGTCCGGCCCAATACTCGTGAGCCCACGACTGCCCAAATAAACGTCAAATGTTCAGATTGACTCGCGAGGAAGAAGACGATGACGTGGCCGGGGAAGCCATTGAAGAGGAAGAAGAGGTCCTTCTGAGCGCGAACCAACCCAGAGCAACACTGGAGGAAATGGATTAGGCGCAGGTGCGCGAAGAATCATTGTGCTCAGCCACCGGAACAAGAACGTCGTCCCTGAGGACCCGCGTCGTCGTGCACGACTCCGGCGTGTCAGCGTTGGCAGATACAGGGGCTACAGCGTGCTTCTTGGACGAAATGACAACAAAACACATCGGGGTGGTGGTGCTAACAGCCCCGGAGACACATATCAAGCTCGGAGACGGTAATAGGTACGTCTGCACAAGCCAGAGCACGATTCAATGGGAATCCGATGGCGAGTATTTCGTGTGGGAATTTCTGGTAATGCCGTTGGGGGATTGTGACATGGTACTGGGAACAGATTGGATGAGGTCCGTTAACCCCATCACGTTCGATTTTGAGCAACGAACGATCACAATTCCGAACAAAGGGCGTGAGTGTGTGCTGCGGGAACAGGTGGAAGAGCCCTTGGTTCAATTGGTCACCGAGAAGACCCTCAGGCGAGAATTGCGCAACGGAGCAACCTTGTTCATTGCCCAATTCTGCGCAACCGAGAAACAGAGCAAGGGAAGTGCGACAGATCTAGGCCTACAAAAGTGCCTGGACATTTTTGCAGATGTGTTCGGGGAGCCAACCCACTTACCTCCCCATCGGAGGCACGACCACAAGATACCTCTGGTGCCAGGGGCAAAACACCCAGCGATGAGGCCGTACCGCTATAACAGGGAGCAGAAAGACGTCATCGAAGGAATGGTTGATGAGATGTTGAACACGGGCATTATCAAACACAGCTCCAGTCCTTACTCATTCCCAGTTTTATTCGTGAAGAAGAAAGATGGGTCATGGCGGTTTTTAATCGATTATAGAGCACTCAACGACATCACCGTTCGTGACAGGTTTCTGATCCCTACGGTGGAAGAACTACTCGATGAGTTGGCTGGTAGAAAGGTGTACTCCAAAATTGACCTTCGGGCGGGATACCATCAGATCAGAATGGACCCGGAGGATGAATACAAGACGGCATTTACGACGCACGACGGGCACTACGAATTCCGGGTCATGCCCTTTGTGCTGACCAACGCACCGTCCAGTTTCCAGAGCCTAATGAACCATGTATTCAGAGATTACCTTCGGAAGTTCGTCCTCGTGTTTTTTGACGACATCTTCGTCTATAGCTGGAGCGAAGAAGAGCATATCGAGCACTTGGGCTTGGTCCTCGCACGCCTCCGAGAACACTCCATGTTCGCCAAACGATCAAAATGTGCTTTCATGCTCCGCTCAGTAGAATATCTGGGGCACTTCATCTCCGGCGAAGGGGTAGCGACAGGCCCAGAGAAGATACGAGCCGTGCGAGAATGGCTAGAGCCTAAATCAATCAGAGAGGTCAGAGGGTTCCTGGGCCTCTCGGGGTACTATCATCGGTTCATACGCGACTACGAACTGATTGCAAGACCGTTGACTGACTTGCTGAAGAAAGGCATTGGGTTTAAATGGACAGAAAATGAGGGAAGGAGCTTCAACCAATTGAAACAAGCCTTGAGCTCTGCACCGGTCCTAGCACTGCCGGACTTTACCAAGACATTCGTAGTAGAGACGGACGCGTCTGATCAGAGCGTAGGGGCTGTGGTAATGCACGAAGGGCGTCTCATAGCCTTCCTCAGCCAGGCCTGGGGACCCCGCAACGCCGCACGATCGACGTACGAAAAAGAAATGCTCGCCATGATCCTGGTCGTGCAGCGTTGGCGCCAATACTTGCATCAAGGAGAGTTCGTGATACGTACAGACCAACAAAGTCTGAAATTTCTGATGGAGCAGTGCCTAGTGACTACCTTTCAGCCCAAATGGCTCGCGAAGATGCTAGGACTCAGCTATCGCATTGAGTATAAGCCAGGATCAACGAACAGAGTCACAGACGGGCTCTCACGACGACCACAAGCCGAGCTCCGTGAGTTATCCGTCACAGTGTTTCTGTGGGTAGAAGAGATCCTCCATAGTTACGACGGTGACAGGGAGGCGGAAGGACTGATCCAACGGCTGGCCATCACGAACCAGGCAGTGCCCAACTATGAACTAAAGCAGGGTATGTTGATCTCTCAAGGCAAGATATATTTCGGAGCGTCCGCGGGCGTACGAGTGAGGATCATTCAAGCCCTCCACGAGACGGCTCTCAGGGGCCACTCGGGAGTGCGAGCAACGATGAAGCGGATCCAGAACCACTTCTGGTGGCCGCACATGGCCGGCGAAATTAAAAGCTTCATCGCCGCCTGCGACACTTGTCAACGATGCAAAACAGAAACAGTCGTTTACCCAGGGTTACTCCAGCCTCTCCCGATCCCCACTAGGCCATGGACGGACATTTCGCTCGATTTCATCGAAGGACTTCCTCCTTCTGGCAGCATTGACACGATCCTCGTCGTCGTCGACCGTTTTTCCAAGTACGGCCATTTCGTGGGCTTGAAGCATCCTTTCACGGCAGCCGGAGTCGCCAAAGCCTTTCTGGACAACATCTATAAGCTCCACGGATCGCCTAACACAATGGTGTCCGATCGCGACCGCGTCTTCATCAGCCAGTTTTGGCGCGAGCTCTTTCGCTTGCTCGACACGAAACTCCACACTTCCACGGCGTACCACCCTCAGTCCGATGGGCAGACGGAGAGAGTCAATCAGTGCATCGAGAACTTCCTCCGCCTCAACGCACATCTCCAACCACGCCAATGGGCGCGCTGGCTCTCCCTAGCCGAGTTCTGGTACAATACATCGTTCCATACTGCCCTGGGTACGTCACTGTTCCATGTTGTCTATGGCCACCCACCGTCGTCGCCAATCCAATCGATTTTCACGACCAATATGGGTGCAGTAGAGGTTTTTGCAAGGGACAGAACTGCGGCATGGAATTTAATCCGCGACAATCTGACACAGGCCAGAGACCGAGCCAAAGCACAAGCTGATAAGCACCGCACGGAGAGGGTTTTTAATGTGGGGGATTGTGTATTCCTACGCCTGCAACCTTATCGCCAGTCCACAATTGCACTCCGCTGGAATCTGAAGCTCGCAGCACGGTATTTTGGACCGTTTCAGATCATTGCCAAAGTGGGCTCTGTGGCTTACACTATGAAGCTGCCGGAGACGTCCAAGATTCACCCCACCTTTCATGTATCTCTGTTGAAACGCAAAGTGGGTAACACATCGCCGGTCACAACAACACTGCCGGAGGTCACGGAAGCTGGGCAACTCAAAGTCGAGCCAGTCCGCATTCTCCAGCAACGTATGGTCAACCGCAACAATGTGGTCGTCGTTCAGAAATTGGTTCAGTGGTCCGAAGCTCTGCCGGAAGACGCTACTTGGGAGGACATTTCCGTGCTACGCTCCCGCTTCCCAGGCTGGTCTTTCGACGTCCAGGCTTGTGGACAAACCTGCCATGAGGGGGGGCAGTTGTCAGGAACGAGCCAACCAACTCACTGACGTGGCAAAAAACTGGGTTTCTAGAAGACTTACGTGGCAGTCGGTTACAACGGCCTCAACCCACGTGGCAAGTTTGTTACAACGGCTGGACGCTCCACCCAGACGGTTACGGCAAGTGGCCGGAGAAGAACGCCGGAGGAGGAAGTATAAATAAGGCACGAGCTAGAGGGTATTGATGAATTGATAGTGTAAGCATAGTGTGGTGTGAGATTATAGAGCTATTGAGCTTGATCTACGCCATGTAATTCCCCAATTTCCTAATAAAGAAGTGAGTTCTTATCACATTGTTCATCTGAGAACCATCTCGGAATTACTATAGATTTGGTCTGAAGTGGGAATGAAGAAGCAGTGGAATCATTGGATCAAGGTAGCTTACCTGTGCATATGGTACATTTGGATTCGCAGGAATAGAGTCTGTTCAATCAGGTCCGGAGACGGTGGAGAGTACTTTCCTCAAGTTATAACAATACTCATCCGTTGTATTTCGTTCTACAGGAATTCGAAAAGGGCTTCTCGCATTTGAGGCTTGGCAGTCTTGCCGTCAGATTGTTTTTTACTTGCTTTTGCTTTCTTGTGTTGCGAATTAAATTTTACTTCTTCTTTTTTATTGTTTGGTTTCTCAGGTTTTGATCCTCGTACATTGAGTTTAAGATCACTTGCTTTCTTGCATTTTCCTTTAAAAGTGTATAGTTTGAATAAAACCATAGATTATAAAAGAAAATGTTTCTCCATTAACTAACTATGTAAAATTCATAAAGATGCAGAAAGGAAATACGATACGAGCTCGTCTCTCCCCTAAACCTTAGGTGTGCGACTGAGTTTTGCGAGTTCTGGATCAACGACGGCGATGAAGCTTCTCCCTCTCTCCGATCAACAACAACACGTAGGCGAGGGGAACATCATCGAGGCGGCGGCTCACTCGGCCTTGCTCTCCCCATTTGTATGTGAAGTCTCCCAGTCTAAACAGGCATCCATGAAGGGTGGGGCTGTGAAGAAGAACCCGATCACCTTCTCGGTGTGTCGTGGTGATGGAGTCCGGTTGAGGCCACAGGAATTGGGTGATCGCAACCTGAACGGTCACCTTATGGTCTATCAACGGGGTGACGAGGAGGTTTTGATGACGATCACAGCGCGGGAGCAGGAGGCACGTGAGCTGTGGCCACCGCCAATGATGACGCCGCTGGTGGTGTTTGCGCTGTCTGAGTTCAGCGGGCGGTTGGAGACGAAGACGGCGCTGCCGGGAAAGGAAGCACGGGAGGCTAGGGTTCCGAGAGAATTATCTTGGGTCGAGATGGGCCTGGGTTACGGGGCGGGCCGAGCTGTTTGGGCCGTGTCGAGTGGACCGGGGCCCGGTTGGGTCGGGTCTGGACATGCTCGAGTCGAAGGCAACCTGGGTTGCGGGTCGGCCAGGGGCAGGGTCCCGGGTCCCGGGTCGGGTTTCGGGGCAAGTTTGGGGCCCTAGAAATGGAGGAACACCACAAACGGCGAGGGGCGGAATGCATCCTCGCCTAGACCAATGAGGCCTTCGTGGTCCAGTGGGGGGTTTGCCGGTAATACCGCCTCACTGGACGTAGGGTGGCATCGATTCCACCAAGTACCGGCGCGACATTCTTCAATCAGATCGGGAATCAGAAACTTTACGTTTTTAAGGGCCCTCATTATCATCAGAGGGGGGACGACGTCTGCTGGTTCCTCGGGAGGATGCAAAGTCCAACTGAGCCATTTCAATTCCTGGTTACAGGGTTGTCCGGGACGTCGCTCTAGGGCTTTAGTATTACACTGGAGCATACCTCAGAGTCGATTTATGTCCAATCGGAAACTCCAACTCCAACACTGGGCCTGCTCGGTCTGTGCCAATCAATCTGAAGCCGCTGTATCGATGATTGGAAGACACTGTCGAAGTATTCCCCTCCAGACTACCCTTGATCTCTATAAAGCAGCTTTACTTTCAATTCTATTATTATTTCAATTTTTAGCATTTTAATATTTCATTTTTGTAAGCAACTTTCAATTATAATATAATGATTGTATTTCCTCAAAAAAAAAAAAAATATTGATGACTTTGTCCCATACTGGAGCTATTAAGGGGTTACATAAGATATCTTCCATCTAGATTGTAGTCTATCAAGGTTTCTTAGGTAACAAAAGAGAGAATGTGGTAGAAATAGATGTAAAGATGACGGTGCAAATTCCAACTTAGCTTATTCCTTCTGATCTAGTTTGATTCCACAAGGGTTTTTGTACCTTCTGATCTAGTCAGTTACAACGGTTCCAATGAGAACAGTGAGGAAAAACAAGTGATATTTCTACCAGACATATCTACCAAATTGTCACTTGTAGGATAAAACTCAAGGGGGCTCATCTTCGAACATATCTACTAAATTTTCCCATAATAAATCATAATTTAACCTCATTTAAGAGCCGAAGCTCATTTGGATGTTGTATCCGAAAATTAAAGGCTACGCAGCCATTGAATTGCAATTTTAACAATTAAAATTATGCTTAGAACTTTCCATGGTACACAATTCACAAACTCAAGTCAAAATCTTAGCCAATGGAAAAAACAATCCAACACAAACAATTTTCAAAATTCAATCCAAGTTTTATTTGCCATTGAAATGCAATTTAACAATTAGAATTATGTTTAGAACTTTCCATAGTACACACTTCACAAACTCAAGTCAAAATCTTAGCCAATAGAAAAATCAATTCAACACAAATAATTTTCAAAATTCAATCCAAGTTTAAATTTACACCTAACTATTTCATTCACAAAAACTTACATAAGTTGAACTAAAATAGTTACAGTTCAAATCTGACAACAGATATGTAGTGTTGTAAATAATAATAATTACACTTCAAACTTCAACCAGATAAAATTGTAGGGAAAAAAACAGAACACCCTAAAATGCAATGATGAATTATGTAAATAGCATGCAAGTGAAACAAACAAGCAAAACATAAGCATTAAATATTCCAGTCAAAGTTTCATTGCCAAGAAGAAATAAAAGTAGGTTTGTAGTAGTCAAATTTAGAGACAATGGAATACTAAGAAAGACTTTTAACATAACTAGAAGCATCACACCAATTGAGAACTTAGATGATGCCAATCTTGTTGGCAACATCCAAGGCATCATAGTCCGGTGTCAACCTCACATATGCCTTCTTGGTGCCATCAGGCCTGCAACACAAAGACAAACGAAATTCAGGCTTCATGACAAGTCAAATACATTATAGAACACCATAAGCAAGAGTTGCTGAACAATGGTACAATGTTATGTGTCATCAAACCCTGTACAAACAATGTCAACAGAAAAACTCTTTGTTACCAAGTAAATACATGATTCAAAATTACCTGATCAAAGTGTTGACCTTCTTGGTCTGGATGTCATACATCTTCTTGACCGCATCCTTGATCTTCTTCTTGTCAGCACGAATGTCAACGATGAAAACAAGGGTGTTGTTGTCCTCAATCTTCTTCATTGCAGACTCAGTGGTCAACGGGTACTTGAGGATCTGATATTGGTCCAACTTGTTCCTTCCCGGTGCACTAACACGGGGATACTTGGGGTTCCTCTCCTTCTTCAAGGTCCTTGGCCGGTGGAAAGTGACAGAGGTGCGGATTTTCTTGACCGTCTTCTTAAAACCCTGACCAGATTTAACTGCCTTGGCAGCCTTCAAGGCTTGAGCCTTTGGATCACTCTTCTTATCAACTACAAAGCACAATTGAAGCCACAATAAATATCATATGCAACATAAGCAATCACGAGCAAGCAATGGAAGTGAGAATGGGGCATAAAATAAACCAAAAGAAACACACAGTAGTAAAAATGCTAAAGCAACAAAAGACTCAATGCGATTTCAAAACTAAGCTAAAGCACATAGGCGTTAAATAATTTCACATTAAAAACTTCACACAAAACAACATATCCAAGGGACGATAAACAGCCATCAATTGAATATAAAACAGCAATGTGTCATTGGTGGTGGGTACCGAGTATCTATTGAATCTACCATAATTTATCAGTAAGAAGCAGCAAAATGTAAAACTATAAATAAGCTAATCGAATCATGTTTCTCAAGAACAAGTGCAGAAAATAACAAGCCGTCAAAGCAATCCTAGACAGAAATGTACCTTTAGGAGCCATTGGAGACAGAACAAACTCTACCTACAGAGAATCCTAAACCTGTCAAAACAAAACACACCCGTATGAGAATTAGCCACAAAAAGAAGAAAAAACAGCTAAAAAATACTTGAAAATAAGCTGGTTTCAGTGAACAAAAGCTAAATAGTTCGCATCGAAAACTAAGAAGGTATAGAATCAAAAATCAAGCCAATCCGAAAACCATTTTGAAGCTCCTGTACCTCGAAATGAGAGGCTTTAACCAGAAAAGATGAATAAATAAACGAAGAGCTGTGAGAGAAGAAGAATCAAACCCTAGAGTGACTCGTGACGAGGCTGGTGCAGAGTAGGGTTTTGGATATGAATGGTGCCTTTTATAGCCTCATGCAAAATTACCAGTTTAACCTCTCTTGTCAACGTATGGGCTGGGCCTCACTCACGTCCAAACATGATAAAATAGCTGATAAGACCCATCGGCCCAGCCCAACTGCACACGTCGACTGTTTTCTATGGACGGACTGGACTTTTACCTAAATCGAATTATTTTTCGGGAAAAACCATTTATATCCTCCATTTAAATTAAAATTTTATTTACAGTTTTTGAAGTTAATGGAAATACACAAAGACGTTCTCGAATGACCTTTGTTAAGACAAACGTGATATGATGATTTTTTTGTCAAAAACATTCATATATATTTTTTTTGTTATGGGAAAATAGCGACTTACGTTTATTTTATTTTATTTTTGTTATTTTAGATACAAAAACGAACATGTGTTTGACACATTGTGTTTATATTTATCATAAATACAGAAATTGTCCATATTCCTCTTGTCTAAATCTCATTCCTGGAAAAACTTGAACACTAAGTACACTCATATTTAATATTTAGATAGAAAGAATATGAACAGTTTTAACATTTATGATAAATATAAAGACTATGTGTTGAACATGTGTTTGTTTTCTATTCAAAGTATTGAAAGAATAAAAAAAGAATGAACATAAGTCACTTCTCTTTCATAATAAGAGAAATATATAAATATGTTTTTTAGAAGAAAAAAATTATCACGGCACGTTAGTGTTAATCAAGGTCGGTTGAATGCATTTTTTTGAGGTTCCCTTCTAGTGAGAAAATGATGATATGTTCATGACCTATTGGGAAACATAAAAAAAAACACGCTTGTGTTAATAAATGTCGATGTCATCTTTTTGGGGTTTCTCCTAACACATTAACATGACACTCAGTCGTTTTCAAACATTTTAATCACTCGTTTATATTCTGAAAAGTATACAAAAAAAAGACATCATCAAGCGAGGAGAAAAGAAAAAAAATGCAATTAAGATATAGGTTCTCCCCTCTCTCTACAAATTGTAAACCTTAACTTCCTCACATGTTCACTCTTTCCCTTATGGTCGTTGGTGGCTACCATGGCCTTGGTCATAGGAGTCACTAGAGGTGGCTCCTCCACCCTCTCACACCCCTTTCCACCTTGTTTCCCCCTTCAGTTCCCTTCTTCGCCTCATGTCCTTCCTTTCCTTTTCATCTTCGGCCCCGTGTACTTTTTACTAGTGGGCTTTTCAGATCTACAGGTAGGAAACCTTTCCTTAGTGTTGTCAGTGGAATGGGTTGTAGATCCGGGGTTCCATCTCCGTTTTCGTCTCCTAGGCTCTGTTTTTCGTCTCGATCTCTCTTCTTTCTCTTGTCTCTGCGTCGTTCTCTCAGTTACTTGGGCTTTCGGACCTTGTTGGGTGGTTTCTTACGAGGGGTTTGGGTCTACCAAACCTTGTTTCGGAGGAATTGGACCGGAGGCTGATTTGGGCATTCACAGGGTTCAGATTAATTTTCTTGAAGTTTGTGACCTTCGCTTGACCCTTCATCCCCGCTTCTGTTGAAGTACGCCTCACCTCTCTTGGTCGTCGATTTGGTGCTGGTCGTCGGCGGGATTTGGTTTCTACAGATCTGAGACGTGGGTTGCAGGTGTTCTTTCGTTGAGGTTGAGAAGGTCAGCTTAGTTTTCACCACTCTTGCACTGGTGCTGGCCGGAAGAACTCGTCGCTTTTGGGTTTTTTGACTGGTGGGTTTGGTCTGTCGAGGTTTCGGTCCCTACCTAGTTTGTTTAGGTCTTTTCTCCACTCGATACCGGTCTACTGCCTTTTTGGGGTGTGTCCTCTCAGCGTTGGCTAAAAGATATTTAACCTTCAATTTTGGTGGACTGAGTGAAGTCGGATCCTTTCATGTTGGGACTTTTGGTTGTTTGGTACTGCTGTTGTTGGTTACTTAGAGATTTTTGCTTCTTATCTCCTTTTTGGTTTTTGGTGTTAAGTTTTGGGTTTATTTGTTCTTTGGTTGTGTTTTTTTTTTTGTTGCTTATCTGATTTTAAGATCTTGTTGTTATTTCCCCTCGTTGGGACTGTATTCTCTTGGTTGTTTTTAAGATCTTGTCGTTATTTCCCTTTGTTGGAACTGTATTCTCTTTGTTGTTATTTACCCTGTACTTTGAGCTAGGGACTTTGTTAAAGGTTGCCTCCGTTTATAAGCAACTGTTGTTGAAGGTCTCCCCCTTGTCTTTATTTCATAGGCAAGGTCTATAAAATTTGCTAATAAAAAAGCAAGAGAAAAGAGTTGTGAAAAGATAAATTAAGCTTCTTAAGATGATAAAAAAAAATCCCAAGTAATTGGGAATGTACAAGATGACCCAATCTATGAGACAATTGATTTCTGGTTATAACATGAAAGAAAGGCATCTCTATGACTATACAGCAAAGAAAAGGCAGCTACTTGCTTGCAAACCAGCCTCCTGCAAGCAAAATATGGCAATAAATTAGTTTGGATATAGAAAACCTTCGTGTCAGATGTAGTATTATTACACAGTTCTATTCAGTTTCAGACACTTCGGTTGTGACAAAATGGGTACCAAATCTGAACAAAAACGTTCCAGACAAAACAGAGATTATCCCATCTTCCTTGGTATTGGACTCCTCTCTGAGAAGTTGAAGACGACGATTTTATAATTGAAAAGCCAGGTTCATGTCAGGCCAAAAATGGTTCTAGATAAGAACTCTTCTTCTATCGGTCGCAAAGTATATACATTATTTCAAGGCCATACATTTTAGGAAAGCACGACGCTTATTTTAGAAGCTATACCTCATCGTGTGTTCAACAAGGCAGCGGAACAGACAGAAGAATGATTTTATTGCAGAATCCCATCTGAAATGCAGCGCAGGACTACAATTACAAATTCATCCGGTTCTTCATCTTCTTTAATGATCTGTTCATAAGCAGCATGACGTATGATAGAATTAGAACGCCAATCAGTGAGTAATTGCAATACCCAACAGAATGAAACGGAATGGAATGACAAAGTAGACAAGGCATGTCATGCATGACTGAAAGTGTGAAAGCAATTTAATACGTTACAAATGTTTTGGAGGAAATATTGATGCTTGTGGTTACAACAAATGCTAAACTGTTTCAAAAAATATCTAAATACTATTCTAGGCCAAATATAGGAGAATTACCAAGGACTTGCATGCTATCAGAACTAGAATATACAACCAATAAACCTATAAGTTTCATGATTGTACAATTGAATGCATCACCTCAGAGGCAATACCTAAACTAAACCCTACTGCAGATCTTTGATGGAGTTCTCCACATTCATATCCAACAACCAGAATAAATAACATCTCAACCAACAAATTTACGATGATTTAATTATAAACCATCACGATAGATTATAATTAGTATAGTGTGACTACTTCCAACCAATTCAACTTAGTGAGTATGGACAGAGAGCAAACTAGAAGTACTTGGAATCAGTATAAAATTATTTTATTCGCAAAGGAAATCCAATCAAATGGAGTCAACTCCTTGAATCTTCTTATTAACTACAACCAAAGTATATGTCATCCACCAAATTCTAGTTTTCTCTTCCCACCTATAAGTATCTTTCAAACCACAAAGACAGGGCTTCAAAAGCCCAGACCACAGTGTATGGTGATCCATCCAATCAGTGGAATCAATTACTCACACGGCCCAGATATAGCATAACATTTATCACGATGTAAGGAATACCAATTGGCTGAGCAATCACTCAAAGACTCTCAACACTGTAAGTTTCAATGTGACAGTCACATTAAACATATATGAATTAATGAAGGTCCCACTACTGAGATGACCCTGGACTCATATCACATGAAAACATTCAATATAGTTGCCATCTAAATTTTTTAAGAATTTCGGAACAACACACACAAGCATGGGGCACATTTAGATAATATAACTGCAAGACAACATCTGGCTCAGTTAATTAACTTCCAGACCGAAATTTTAGAACTCTTAAACATCCACTCGTTCTAGTATATCTTTCCTAATTGTCTTGTTTCAGTGACTTCAAACTGAATGCCTATGAGTGGGACATCCATAAGTGTGAGTAAGTTTAACATTCCTGAAAGTCTCAATATTGGGAATGATAAGCAGAGTTCATGTTATATAATCCTGGCTCTGGACTTGTAAGCATGAAACAATTAGCCCATACATAAGTTAGAATATTGAATGCATTCGATTATAGATCACATACCTTTATTATTGTTTAACTTGTACTCCTGAGTTGAACTTCCCTCCCTATTCTTGGCACTGTCACCAGATTCTAAGACAATTTCTGTACCATCTGATTCAGAGGAGCAAGAATCTTTGTTAATCCCAACACCATCCTCTTGACTGGCTATAGGAGTAGAGGAACTATTTGTGACCCTAATATTATCAGAAATCACTGGCAACTTGAGAGACTTAGACAAGCTACCCCTGCGCTCCGCAAGGGAAGGTGATTTTTTTATAGAAGTTAATGGAGCTGCTTGAGAAGATGGCAGCAAAGTGAGAGTGGCACAAGAAGTTTCCGGAGTGTTGGGTGAAGGAGAAGACAAAATGTTCGAAGAGAGGGACAAGTTGGACAAAGTTGATGCCACTGGAAGTGAACAAGAAGTTGCCGAAGGAGAATCCAGTGAGGATTCTGAGAAATACTTTGAGCCAGTGCTTGAATCAGATGAGATGGAATCTGGGGAGAGATAAAGAGGTGAAGAAATAGAAGACAAGGATGGTGATGACAATAAGGATGAATTTGTACATGGGTGTACTACCATCCTAGAATCAGAGTAGACCCTTGAGAAGAGGGATAGCTTGGGGGATGAGATGAACTCCTTCATATTGGCTGAGGCAAACTTGCGCCTTTGGGTACTCCAGCTACTTTCCTTACTAGGGAGGCGGGTTTCATGCCCATTCTCTGATGATGCAAATGGAGGCAGAATGCCACCCATAATAGCATTCTGGAAAACTTCAAAATCAAGATTATACGAGCTCACTTTCCTCTCACCAGGGCAAATCTTAATGATTGGTACTCCAAGCTCAGTCTTACAGCCAGCTTTACTCAACACAGGTGATATATTTGAAAAGGAATCCCAAAAATAAACCGGTTCTTCACCTTCCTTTATCATTATGATTCGACCTTGCACTTTCTCATACCGAACAATCTGACAAACAGCTCCTCTGGCATCCCGTTCCATAACAGCCTCACAATTCTTGCCGATCCAGACATATACTGCTGAAGGTAAGTGAACAATAAATGCACCCCTAGAATCCAATGCAGATGGAGAAGGATCCATTAACATTTTTGGCACCAGATGCAAGGGATCATATGATGAATGTGGGGCAATTCTATACATCCTCAATAATGAACTCGGGCTGAGAGGGAATGCAAGGACCCTCTTTTGGCATTGTAATAACTGACAAGCAAAACCCATATTAGGATCGGCAATCCCTCTGGCGGCTTTCACAAACTCAAAGGCATCATCAAAACTCTGTCCTTCTCTCCACATAAGATAAGCAATAACCAAAGATGTTGAACGAGAGACACCTTGGAAACAATGGACAAATACCTTCCCGCCCTGTTCCCTAACATCCTCAAAATAGTCAAACACGTCATATAAAATACTAGTAATATCCTCGGACGGACTATCCTGTAACCACAAAGTTCTATACACAAAATCAGCTTTGAAGTATTCAGGGCATGCAAAACCCACACAGTTCAGCACATGGGTAATCTTATTCTGTTTAAGTATACCCCTATCTCTCGCAACAGCGTCTCCCCCAAGATATACATGTTCTGCCACTTTTGAGCACTTCTTATCAAAGAAAGCAATTTTATCCCTCTTCACGAGCCTGCCATTCCCATCAGAGTTCTGCTCTATGGATGATAAGTCAAGCTTCAATCTCTCTCCATTTCTTCCACTAGGAGTTGGAGGTTGTAACCACTCCCCAACATCATCAGAACTTGGTTTCGGCCACTCATCCAAGCTCCGGCGAGCAATTGACAATGGCTGTAACGGAGGCAAACATGACCGGGACTTGGAATTCAGCTGGGATCTCGGGGTCAAAGGAGCAGGAAACCTGCGACCCTGCCCGTTATTATTTCCAATATCACAATTTGGATCTGAGCACTCTTTCTCCTCCTCGCTGGGGTTATGACCAGCAGTTCGAGAAGCAGACCATGACGCAGATCGCCAGAACTGCTTGAGGGAGCCCGAAGCCCTCGAATTAGAGTAATCATCCTCCTTCCCCACCATGCCCACTTCCACTAACTACTGGTAAGCAACTCAAGAATTTAAACAAAACCCTAAAATCTGAAACCCCTAATTCTCACTCACTTCGCTTGAACAATGCTCGTGGCAATACCGGAGATAATCAGAACGCGAGAAACCAAACAAACCCACATCAGATCAAGACAAAAGTACACGAATCTGTTGAAAAACACAAATACTTACAGTAAACATCAAATATTTTGCATCGAAATAAACACTAAATAGCATCAGAGCAGTGAAATTAGCAGCTCACATCTAAAACTGAAAATTGCAAAAAAAAATAACAAAGGACTGTGTGATGTCCTGGGGTTTTTCTGGAATCAGCAAGACACAGAGAAAGAGAGAGGACTTACATGGCGACATGGGAAGGCGAAGAAGAAGCTGAAGAGAGAGGAAAGGGCAGTGACGGTCTTTTTCAAACTCGTTCAGTCTCCGTAACTGTTGAATCAGCAACCAAATTTTAAGAACTCTCATTTTAAAATTTTGAAGTCCAAATTTAAAAGAAAATAAATGGAAGAGGGTCGACTGACCGGACATATGTAGTATACAAGGATAATCTCCGGACATACGTAATAATAAAAAATGGGTTGATTAAAACTTATAGAGTATTTTTTTTTTTTGATAGAAATGACAATATTATTAATATAAAAGCATATTGGTGCCTGCAGAAACCCGAGACACCGTACAAAGAAACCAAACTAACATAACAATAACGACATAAGCAGGAAAGTAAATTTTGCTCTTTGACATCGGGGCGGTCGGAGGGGTGGGACTGCGGTAGCGTCCAAGGACACCGATACAGTATACTACAGCCATACGATACTGACCGAGCAAGTCAGAGGATAAACAATCAGTGGTGGACCGATTACTCCCCCGGTAAGTCAGCGTGCGTCGTCCTCCCTTGGCTGATAATGGTAGGGCTCCTGAACGCGGGATTGCTGACTCCGAAGTGGTAGGGAAATAATTTACCGACTGTTGGTGGTACCAGTGCCACCTATACACCAGGGAGGAGGTGCAGTCGATCAACCTCTCCCTGGCCATCCCAGCACTCATTCCTGGAGGCGAGGGTGCTTGAAGCCCCCCGCCGCTGCTGAAGACGCCCCGTTCGACGCCGCTGATTCTTCATCCTCTGCTGAGTCCACATCTCGCCCCGCTCTCTTGTTTCCCGATAGGGTCGGCGTCGATTCCCGCGACAGCCAGCCTAGAGGCTCATCTGCTCCCTCTGCCTCCTGCTGACCTCAGCGCCCCATATCCTCATGCCTCGGGGGAGTTCGGGGAGACCCCCTAGACCGGTCCCCCATCCCCGACCCACTCAGGTAAGTCCAATTTGTCCCCGGGATAGGTTTCCCATGTTTAGCCTTTTCTAGCGTCGACCTCGGGTCCCCTAGTGCCTTCAACGAGACTCCCCGGAGACCTCCCACGACCGGACAAACCGGGAACAAGTGTCCCGCGCAGCAGCAACCAAAACAGTGTTCAGGTAAGTGCTCATACGAGATATAAAGCCGAGTTCGTACCTGAGACACCGACAGCCGGAACCAGAGTTGACTTTGTAATGGAATCTGAATGTCAGCCCTGATCCTGACCTTCATAAAGTCTCCCCAGCAGAGACCCTTCTTGTCCACATCCACTCCTTGACACACACCCAGCGTGTTTCCAATTCTGAAGCCCACATCCCTCGTCCACGCCCCTACCGACAAACTCGAAACCCGCGCCCACACCGAGAAGTGGTGAAAGTGCAGATCCGAGACATGCATATGGGCCCGTATGTCAGTGAACAACACCAAGGAGTCCCAGAAGGACCATGGTTCACCCACCAATACTCGTTCCCTTTCCTTCGCAGACCTGAAGAAAAAAGCCACGAGACCTCCCTCCAGAGGCTTAGCCTCAACTTTCATACCCCAGAGATCTTCCATTCGTGCCACGACCGACTTCCAAAATATCTTCTTGGTAGACAGGACCTTTGCTGCTAAAGCGAAGCGATACATATTTCCCCGCCCTGTGACCTCTTGGACAGGCACCACCACCTCCTTGATCCTCATAGCTCCCATTTGGGAGTCCAGCTGTCCCATGGCTCCTCCCTCCGGTCGCCTTCCCCACGGGTATCGGTCCCCGGCCGGGTATGACTTCCCTGCTTGGGTCGGCCGTGTGGTACCCCCATCCGTACGTCCCGCCCCAAACCTCGCGGCCCAACGAGCCACATCCCCGCCATCTCCCTTGTAAAACCCGCTTCGTTTAAAAGTGTAGTAAAGTGCAATTTGAAACATTTGGGTATGTGGTTGCAACAAGCCTTTTTTTTAGAGAGAAAATTCAAAAAAAAAAAGTTTAAGGAAGAGTTTGGTCTGCTTTGGGAGGTTGGGCCATTTGGGCCGAGACCAGCTTACCCACGCCGGCCCACGAGCCAGCGTTGGCCCAACCCAAACGAAACCCTAAAGCTCTCCTACTTCAGGTCTTCAGGCACGCGAAACGAGGCACTTCAGAGCCACACCTCTCTGCTTCCCTTTCGATCCTCTCTCTTCCCATCTCCTTCTCCCTCGCGACCTCCTCCTCCCTCATCTCATCGGACCTTTCCACCCACAAAAACCGGCCTCGTCGTCCCCAGATTCAGCACCCCGCCCTCACGCTCGTACCGAGCTCGTTTCGGACCCAAACCTACCAGAATCGACGTTGACTCGCTGGATAACGCTCGGATTCGAAGCCTCCGAGTTCGTGTCAGCGACAGCAACCGAGGACCGAAGAAGGGCCGTCCTCCCTCGCCATTTCCTCTCTTCCCCGACCCCGTTTTACCCAGAATCACCTCAGGCCGGACTGGGTTGGACGGGAACAGCCAGAATCGACGCCGGCGAGGTGAAGGTTCGTCAGATCTGAGACAGGAGAGGTGAGGGTTCACGCCTGAGCCAGCACCGCCGTGGCCGCACCCTCTCCACGACCCTGACGCCTCTCTCCGCCTCTTTTCCCTCACTTCAAGACTGCCTGACACCGCAGACGACGACCGGAGCAACCACAGCTCGCCGGAGCCCTACCGGCTTCGACGTCGTCACGACCAGGCCAGGGATCCGGGCTTGGGCCTGACCAGTGACTCAGGGCCAGGACTTGGGCCGGTAACGAATCGTGGGCTGGACCCAGAACGAAGGCCCAGGTTCTGATCCAGGTCCGAAGTCGGATCTGGACCGGGTTCGGGCCGGGTCGGACCGGATCCGGATCCGGGTTGGGCTTGAATCCGGGTCGGATCCGGGTCAAATCAGATTTAAAGAGGAATCATTTTAAAATCAGGTCTTTTAACCGGTTAATTAATTTAATTTGGACAACTAAGGACCCTTGGACAATTACCAGTATTGACTGGTCGTTTTATTTGTCAAACCTAGACGGGACTTCGCCCGAGAGCGAAGAACTTGGACCCGAGCTAGAAGAGCAAAGATCACGCCGGGACCCGTGCGAAGAACGGAGTGGCGACCACCGAGCTTCATCAAAGTGTTGAGAGGAAGACCTCGAGGTAGGGAAAGCCTTAACCTCTCGTTTACGATGCATAGTATGCATGCTAGGTTAATAAAATTGGAAAGGTCCTAGAAATGCCTATAGGATGCGAATAACTAGCATAATCGTCTTTCAATTACTAATAATCGGAAATGTCTAGTTGTGAACGATTAGGATGCCAATCACTAGTGTAACTCGCTTTCAATACTTGGGATTTGATTGTCTGGTAGAGGAGCCTTGGCAAAGCCCTCGGATTAGTTGCGTGTTAGGATCACATGCTTGGTTGTTGATTGCTTAGTAGATAGGCTAAAGAGTCTAATGAAACTAGTGGATTTGCATGTGTAAATGCTCTCTTGAAGGTTTTTATGATTAGTTGATTATACTCGTGCTTGCTCGTTGATTGTATTCAAATGATTGCTTGTTTTACTTGAATGGTTGTTTGGAGCATCGAGTATGACTGGTTGTACCGGGCAGTGCAATCAGGTGATCGATGCCCCGGTGGTTCGAAACTGGTAAGTGAACGGTAAGTTGGGTTTGTGTGATTGGTGTGCTATGTTTGCGTGATTACGTGTACTGCTTGTTGTGGTGAATTGGTGATGTATGAGCCATGTGTGGAATTGAATTGGTGGTTGTTGAGCTTGTATTATTTCGTGTTCGGTTGAGTGCGTATTCAATTGTTAACTGCTTCTTATTAAATTGTCCAAGTGTATGCTCTCCATGGGAGTAATACCTTGGTTCCCGAGGACATAAAATCCCTTGGAGACGTTTCTGAGAATCCCGATGATAAGCGCCCCGAAGGGTTGTTTCCGGTCGCCTCAATGTTATGCGTCTCCTCTAGATTTGAGGGAAAATCCGAGAGGACACATCATGTGGATCGGAGGGTGGAGACTTCATGTGCCACGGCATTGGTTGATTTATCTGTTACCTGTGTTTGTTAAGATGTCTTTGGTTGACTTTGTTGATTGATCTTTTTGAGCTGAAGGTCTATCTTGTTATGTGTTTTCCCTACTGAGCGCAAGCTCACCCCTTCGAGTTTATGGTTGTGTTTACAGGTTTGATTGAGGAGTAGAAACTCGGGAGCTTCTCGGTGTGGGTGTCCTTAGAGACTTCATGTTTTATCTTTATTTCAGTTGAACCAGATTTTGTGAACATTTATTATTACACCCCTGGAGGGTTATTGTGTTTTGAACTCAAATTTCGGATTTGGTTCTATTATTGGAGATTTTTCAGGAACTAAATGGTGATTTATTAATTTATTGTCTTCTATTACTCGTCATGCCTCGGGTCCGGGCGATAACCGGATTTGGGGCGTGACATCCCTGGGCCCATACCGACTTGCGGCCCAAAGTGTCCGCCCAGCGAGCATCGCCCATGAACCCACGACCCGGCTCCACCGGGCGTTCAACCCTACCCGGCTCCACAGTTACCACGCCCTTCCCCTTTCTTTGGCGCCAATCAACCTCGGCCGGGGTCTCCTCCACCACGTCCGCCGGAGTCTTGGCCGACCCCGACGAAACCGGTATCGGCATGGATTGCTCCCCCAACGCCGTCAACACCCGGGCACCAGCAGCCACGCCCCGATCCGGGATCGGCATGGATTGCTCACCCAACGCCGTCAGCACCGGAGCACCAGCAACCACACCCCGATGTACGCCCGTCTTCTTTGGCTGGGGACCCCTCGCCGGCGTTCGCCGAAGGCAAGCAGGCCCCGATCGGACCCTACTCCCCAGAACCCAGCCCTGGTCCTCCCCTGCCGAGAAGCACACGACAGGTGCCCCTCCCGTCCTCGGCGTCCACTGCTCCTCCGAGTGCACGGGCTCTCCCAACGAATTCGTCATCTGCTGCATGTCCGCTCCTTCCGCCACCGTCATCACCAGCGGTGTCAACACCGCCGTCGGCTGCGGCTCCTCCATCGGATCGCTGTCCGACCGATCCTCACCGGCGTCAGATTCAACATCCACGCCACTCTCCTCCGGCAATACGGGTCCCCAATGAACGTACCCGTCGCCGACATGCTCTCCATCACCCTCCATACCCGTGAACTCCATGAAGATTGATGCAGAAATCGCAAAACCCTCCCTTTGTAAACCCTAGGTCGTAAACCCTAGCAGAAGAGAAGTAGGGAGGCGCTGCTACGTAACACGAGAATAATAAGCAGAACGATATGAATATACCGTTAGAGTATTTTTTTTTGAAGTGTGAACATAGTTGTTTTATTAATCATGATAATCAATCGTAAATATAAATTGAATCTTAATCCTGGATTTCAGTATATGTCTTGGGTTTTTGGTGTACATGGACTTGTGTTAGTAGCTTACTATGCATCGTAGACAATAAAGACAACAAATAAACACAAAACAAACATAAGAAACTATAGAGCATGTGATGCCAGTTCTTCTGAACCTCGTAACTTGCGTAGTGGGGCGTTTCTGGTATTTCCAACTCATCGTCTTGAGTCGTCGGGATCACCGGAGATGTCGCTCCATGTGATGAGACTTGGTTTAGATGCTGTAAGGGCAGCGGGACATGCTTCAGATGTGACTTCATCGATGCCTCTCGTAGAAACAGATCGCTTTGGCCTCCGCAAATCATCATCGGATCGACCACTCTGTCGTAATCCGGTAGGGCCTGCCGTAATCCGGCATGGCATGCCCAAAACTAACATATCCTAAAAGGGTTTGTCTAGACTTGAGGTACCCGATCTTGGGTGTCGTGGAGACAGACCCCATCATATCGTCCATACTCTCAGATCCTAAGTCCATCTTCTGTATTGCTCCGAGACCTTTTCCACCCGGTTCGTGTAGGCGTTTGGCTGGTAAAGTTGTACCAAAACCAAACATCGGCAAATCGAAACCCTAAGTTGTGGGAATCGGTTTCGGATTAGCCTTGAAGGCTCTCTATAGCCTCTTAGACTCAGTGGAAGGTGATAGTAGCTATGCTCGGACAGACAAACAAGACCATTGCTGGAATCGACAAACGCCGCCCCCATCGAATGGTTGTCGCCACCACACTGCCTGTTAGTTCTAGAATTGAGGACATCGTTTCCCGAAAACGTTGTTGTTGTGAAAAAAAAAGGATAAAGCCATGGTGTAGGCCATGGCAGATACCATGGTCACGACCAACTTCTTCTTCGTGCGGCGCTACTCTAGGTTCTTTTTAACGTGAGTTAATTCCGCTTTTCGATGTTAATAAATGAGTACACTAATATTTAAAAGTATACATACATATTATAACATTCACACTAAATAATAATGTTAGTTTTGTTATTTATTATGTTAATTTTTTTAGCAAAATAATCAAAATGTTTTTAAAAAATCCAAAAAATTACATCAATCCTCATTTGACTAATATTGACTTAAAAATATGTTTTCAATCTTTAGACTTCAATGAATGTTGTTAAATATTTTTTAAAATGATTTAAAAATATATATTTATCGTTTTTTAAAATCTATTTAAGTTTTCATAAAATATGTTTTTTTTTAATTTTAGATTTTTTTTAACCATATATCTATTTTAACTTAAAATCATTTTAAATAGTTTTATTCAATTTCTCATAATATATATATTTTTTATTTATAAAATTTATTATAATTCAGATTTTGATTTTAATTGGCTTCTTTGATACAAATGTTATCTTTAACATATATATTTTTTATTTTTATAAATTAATTATTAAAAAAATTCTTTCTTCCCCAAAAGAGAGTCTATCTCTTGGCTTACATAAATGGCAGAGAGATTGGTTGGGAAAGAACAAGTCAATTTGTGATCTATTCAGGCAGTACGGGTGATATCTGTTGTGGGAAAGTTGACGCCCTGTGATTTTAACACAGAGAAGGGCACGACAAGCGTATCGGTCGTCAAATAGTTTTTTTTTTTGGAATTTAAGTACCGGGTTATCATACCCAAGGGAGCACAAAACAAACAATTCATATTTGAAGTTGTTATTAAGTTGTTTCGTTAAGAAGATGGTTTTTGTTTTCAATGTCATGCAAATGTAAACAATAACGAAAATGTGAACATATATTCAGGCGAATCAAAAAAGTGTTTGAATCAGAGAAAATATCATATATGTTATGGGTTCATAGAGATAATGTCAATGCATTAAAACACCGATAAATATTGTGAAGTTATCTAATTCTAGGGGTAAGGAACTATCTCAAAACTAGTCCTAACTTTTGTCGAATGTTTCAGACTTTAATGGAATCTAACCACCTAGTTCTCCCGAATCTAGATATAGGAAGACCCAAAGCACTAAGTTCTCCGACAGTTTCTAGCTTTTAGTGAGAAATCTATAGCTATTGCGATTGTGTTAATCTAGCTACCCCTAGTCAAGATTTAAACTCAATTTATATTTGATTTTAAACCAGTTGCAATATTCATCTCACGAGTGTTGAATTCCCATTCTTATCAACTATCAAGCGTAAAAATGAGATAAAACATTAAGTGTAAATCAAACATAAACCAAGTTAGATTCAAGCCTCACAACATTCATGTCATTCAACACAAAGACATTCAAATATTTAATTCCAGAGCCTTATACTACGGGGTTTAGTTGTTCATGGAAAAGGAAGAAGAAGACATGTAGAAGAAAACACAAATATTCATAAATGTGATAAATTGCAGAATTACACATACGAAATTAAGTATATATGGATGTTCTTCAAGCTTCAATCCTCTCTTCTCCAAGCTCTCAACTCTCTTACTCTCTTAGATTCTCCCAAATACCAATTTCCCCCAACTAAGACCTAATATTTCTTTTGCAATAGGTAAATTCGTAGCTGGGAGCAAAAATAAAGGAAACATGACTTTTATTTTGCGTTGTCCCGTTGTGGTTTCCTACTCGGATCCGTATGGGAGTCCGTGCCAGACTATTTCCCGGTTTCGGGTACCTTTCAATATCTGGGCAGTGATGGTCCTTTCACAAAAGTTGTAGATCTCTTACTCCCTTCGATTCGATGTAATATATGAAGCAAATCGAAGTTCGGATGAGGAAGTTATGCCTTCACAAGATCAGTCAGCCTCCAAAACTCGTTAAACCGATTTTCCTCCATTTTAACCCTTTTTTTCAATAACAAAAACTACAAAACACAATGAGAGACAAACATACGAGTAAAGAGAGAAAAATGGACCAAATTACACAATCCTGGAACTGAAAAGTTCAAGAATGTGGGCTAAAACATCCAAAATCGATGCAATTTATGTTCACATTAACACCCCACACTTAAAATTTTCTTACCTGAGAAAACTAAACTAAGAAAGAAATTTAAAAATATGTCCCGGTTAAACCCCGAGGTTCACCTTGATAGGAGGATTCCGGGCCTCCTTTATTCAAAACAATAAAACGTAAATATGCACGTGCAATGCTTGAATCCTAAATTTAATTCATTCATAAAACACATTATATGATGCATGCCAAAAAGGCACAAAAATAGGTGATATTCGAATACTTGTGCATAGAAAATCAAAAGGATTTTCTCAAATTCGTCACACGCCTCAAACCCTTACACACATCAAAAAACTATATAGACCAATGAATATAGTTGGGCATGATGCTACTCACATTAAAAGAATGATTCTTTCAATTCAAACGTGCATTTCCTCATTCACTCTAGTAGTGTGGTTCCTCTTTTCCCTATACACATAGCTTAGAAATTCATATGCTATCATGCTTAGACTCGTCTCCACCAATTGTAACGAATCATGGTAATTAAGAATCAAAAAGGTCTTTAATTAAGCTTTTAATGCAAGGCTAGACAAAGAGCGTGGAAGGAATAAGAAAAGAAGTTCAAATAAATACCTCAAGACAAAAAAGTTGGGTTCAATATCGAAACTTACTCTTAAGTATTGGTCACAAACACTACACTACCTAACGTTTCAGTGTGACAAATGTAGTACCATAAGTATTGGTCACGCGATTTTGTTAGTAAAAATGGACGAAATATTTCATTTTGTTAGTCATATGACCTCATGTGTCATATAATGGATGGAAAATGACATTTTTTTTTTCCCTTAAGTATTTGACCTCTATACATTTTATAAGGAAAAATAATGAGGGTACAATGGTAATGTTCCTTATAGAATGTATAGAGGTCAAATAGTTAAGGGAAAACGTCAATTTAGCATCTATTATATGACACTTGAGGTCATATGACTAACAGAATGACTCGTAACTAACAAATTAGTTTTTTGATGGTTATGGCTCGAAGCCGTGTCAAGTTACTGAGAGAAGAGAAAGAATGCAACTAATGTTGCTTGAAATGTTAGCAGTAGTGAATAGCCAAGACACCACCAATATGACCCTGCAGGAACGAGCATCTCGTGCCATGGCTATGGAGAACCTCAGGAAACAATTAGGACATATTTGATTTAGCATTAGATTAATAATAATAGATGTTCATGTCGTTATTTGGTTTTTTCGCCTTGTACGCATTTCAAAGATTTTTCATTAATAAATGAATGAATTTTCGTATTTTTTATCGTCTTCTCGGTATCTCGATTTTCATGCAAGCACACTATTTGGGGAATAGTGTGCTGCTGCGTCGCTGCTGTCACACCGAAACCGAGCCCTCCATTCCCTATAAAAATCCTCTCCTTTTTCATTCATCCTCACACATCTCTCAAATTCTCTCCTCCTCCAACATCTATTTTTTTTTCCTCCAAACAGTGAGTTCTCCGATGGGTTCTTCGACAAGTGGTCCAGTATGGTCGGTAGAGGAGGAAATGCATTTGAGGGTAATGTGGCTTGACGTTGCCGAGGTCGGGGGAAAGTATTGGGAGAAACTCTACCTCACTTTCGTTGGCACTGTAATAACCACTCCCGGTCAACGTCAGTCAAATCTGCGAAAAAACAGGAAAATTTTAAAAAATTCAGCAAACACTTGATTGAACCTAAATTTGACCCCGAGGGTCATACCGGACTTAAGTTGACCCCGATATCGACCAAAATGAGTTCCGGGGGACTCAGGGCAACTTTCTGATCAATTTGGGAAAAGTTGACTTTTCGCTGGAAAAGTCAACCGAGCGACGTATTGGTCCATTCGAGGACCGTTTTGGATCCAAAAAGCTTAGCCGTCGTCGCAGCGGTCTTAGTTGAGCCGTTTCCTTGTAGCCCATCAAGTTTCGTAATTTCTTGGAAAAAGTGCCCGTTCGTGGCCCGAAACGTCCGATTTTCGCGAGTGGTGGTGTTAGGTGTGGGACAAGACAAGGAAGACTACTTTAGGTGTTAGTTTGCATTTAAGTATTAGTTTGTTTTTTTAAAAATAAAACAAAAGGGAAAGAAGTTGGTTTACACGTCCATTTCAAAAAAAAGAAGAGAAAAATTGGCTTTTAGAGAGAGAAAGGGAGATAGAAGAAGGAGAGAAGGAAGAGAAGGCTTGGGAGGTCTTGGTCACTATTCACGTCATCTCCACCCTTGGATCGTCTCAAAGTGAAGAGATTCAAGCTCACCTCGTCTTCCTCTACGGTAATCACCAAACCGATCTTCGATTTGTCATTTTCTAAATTTAGGTTTTGATTTGAAACTATTAGTTTAAGGTTGTTTTGATGTTGGGGAAGTGTTGGAGACGTTTGGAGGTGAAGGAGAACGTTTTCCGGCGACCGGGAGCTCGGGAGGAGCTCCGGCCACCATAGGGGGTGGCTGGCCACCATGAGGGGTGGCTGGCCGGAGCTAGGGCCAGCCACCACCATGGTGGGCCGGGCCCACGGCCAAGGTGGGCTGGGTGGGGCCCACGTGCTCGGGTGGTCGGGTTTTGTGTTCGGGTGGTTTAAAACGTTCCCCGGACCATTTATCCTTAACCGAATCGAAATTTGGAATTAAATTGGAAAAGTTGTAGTTAACGGGTTTTAGAAACTTGAAACGTTAATTAATTGACTCGGAAGTCGGAATTTGATTCTGTCAAGTGCATTGGGACCCTTGCATTATTCTAAGACCGTAGAAACGAAAACGGGAACTTTTGGAGCCCCGGAAGGGCATTTCCAAAACCCGGGCAGATTCGCCATGTCGGGCAAATCGGGCCTTTATGAGTCTTTTATTGACAATGTCGAGTAATTGGGAAGTTTGGGAGTGATCGACATTGTCGGGGTTACGTTTGGGCGTTAAGTTTATTAAATTTCAGCTTATTTCCTGCGAGTTTAAAGTACCTTAAAATTGTGCTCTTTTAGATCGTGCTACGGACCGAGGCAAAGGGAAACTAGGCAAGTGACGGGGATCGCGCCGGGGCTTAGTTGAGCACTTTTGGAGTTATATACGAGGTAGGGAAAAGTAGCCAGATCTCGGCCCTGACTAGGGAAAGTTAACAGTAGAATTGCATGTGACACTTGGGTGTCGTGGGTTAAGTAGGTTATCGAATATTAGAAATGCATGTGACACTTGGAGTGTCGTGGGTTAAGTGGGTTATCGAAGTTTGGAAATGCATGTGACACTTAGTAGTGTCGTAGGAGCAGAGAACTTATCGATGTTAGAATTACTGGAGGCATATGACCATGCCCGGAGGTTGATTGCGAACTTATTGAGATTAGGAGTACTGGAGGCATATGACCATGCCCGAAGGTTGTTTGTAAAACTGTTGATATTAGAACTGTTGGAGGCATTGTTTATGCCGGAGGTTGATTGTGTGTTGTTGTGTCTTGGGTGGCCTTGAGAGCCCGTGTTTTACTGTTGTGTCTTGGGTGGCCATGAGAGCCCGTGTTTTACTGTTGGTGTCTTGGGTGAACATGACTGCCCGTGGGGTTGTTGAACCCGTGTCTTTATTGTCGGTGTGTCCTGGGAGGCCGTGAGTGCCTGTGGGGTTGTTGAACCCGTGTCTTTATCGTCGGTGTGTCTTGTGAGGCCGTGAGTGCCCGTGGGGTTGTTGAACCCGTGTCTCTATTGTCGGTGTGTCTTGGGAGGCCGTGAGTGCCCGTGGGGTTGTTGAACCCGTGTCTCTACTGTTGGTGTGTCTTGGGAGGCCGTGAGTGCCTGTGGGGTTGTTGAGCCCGTGAGTTACTGTTGGTGGTTTTGAGAGGCCGTGAGTGCCCGTGGGGTTGTTGAGCCCGTGAGTTACTGTTGGTGGTTCTGAGTGGTCGTGAGTTCTCGTGGAGTTGTTGAGCCCGTGAGTTACTGTTGATGTATCTTGGGAGGCCGTGAGTGCCTGTGGGGCTGTTGAGTCCGTGTTTTATGGTTGGTGTCTTGGGTGGCCATGAGTGCCTGTGGAGTGCTGAACTTGTGTTGTTGCTGTTTGTTGAACTTTGTTTGTGATTGTGATTGTGGTTACCTGAGGTTGTGGGCCCGCTTCATGAAACGGGGGTCCTCGATCACACGCGTCTGCATGTTCAGACGGGGTAGGGGGCCCGCCCGTCAGTAAAGGGGTCCTGGCCGCGCGTGTGTGGTTCGGGGTTGTGAGTGTGATAGGTCGACCGCTTGGCCCGACTTTGTGTCGGGGAAGCACGTGAGAGAGAGAGGTTACTGATACAGGTCGACCGCCTGGCCTGAGTGGTTCGGCAAAGCGCGTGATTGAGGGAGGTTACTGAGCAGCTGGTATGCGATCCTTTGCGATCTTGTTTGGTGTGCGATCCTTTGTGATCTTGGGTGTTGCGTGGTGGTCTTTTGAGTCATTGGAAGAGGTCGTGATAGTGGTGTTGGGTCTGCTTTACGTGTCAGAGTGTTGAGTTGGCCGAGGAAGGTAACAGTGGGTGTGTGTCAGTCGGAGTACCTGGGTTGGGGATAGTGTTCCCCGGTGTTGAGTTTGTTGTTGGTGTTACCGGCATTGTCTGCTAATTATGCCGTAGTCAGTCTGTTATCCGTGGTGGTGAGCGAACGCTCACCCCTAGCTGCTTTTCCTACAGGTACCGATCGCAGGTTGGACTAGGTGAGCTCTGAAGCTTGAAGAGCTAGGAGGGGGATTCTGGGTTTTACTTTTGAGTCTAATGACGGATACCTTGTTTTGTCCACTTGCTGGGACTTATTTTTGAGTTGTGAATATTATTTTGATGAATAAAGGGTGATTTTAAAGTGTTTATTCAAAACAGGTTTCAATTGTTTTATGATTTTAAATGTTCGCGTCCCGAGTTCGGTTTACTGAAATTGGGGCGTGACAGGCACGACGGACAAAAGTTGGCATGTATGGACGTAAAAACAAATGAAGGATCATTCTGGCAAGACTAGCCAAAAGTGCATGCACTTCGATATGATCTACCGGGGACATCTCAACGACCCTAAAAAAGGAGCAACCAAGGAGAAAATATGTTCTGCGACCGTGTCCAGTTAAGAGGACAAACATGGGAAATGGACTAAACATGTTGTGTGCGAGTTGTGCAAAGATCAGTCGAAGTGGCGTCTGTACATTGGTGCGATTAAAAATTAGTTGAATGGTCCTAGGGTTTGTTTCAATGTCGGTTGTTTAATTATTGTATGTACTTTCTATTTGGTATGAATAAAATAACTAGTTTAATTTGAGATCGTTTTGAAAATATCAAAAAGTGTAAAAACACTCAAACAACTAGCTCGTGCAACTAGCTAGTAGTTACCATTACAAAGCTAGTGGTAGGAGCTAGTTGTTTGGAGGAGAGAGAAAATCAAAATGTACTCCTACCACCCCTCCATACAACTAAGAGCATGTACAGTGGAAATACTTGTGTAAGGGACTCATATGCTGACTGTGCAAAATAGCGAGTCTGAACCTCTGAATTTAACTATGTTCCACAGTGTGAGACTCGTGTTGGGACTCATGTTATGAGTGGATGCTCACTGGATATTGAATTGATATTTTGCTGAACTTATTAAATACTTTATTAAAACAGTAAATATTATAGAAAACTGAAATAAATTTGACAAAAATAATTAATAATAAATTAAATTAACTAGATGAATTGAAACTTCTAATTTTATTCATCCCTGAATAATACCACCCAATACACATTTGACAAGACAATTGTTACAGATAAAAAGCTTTATCAAGTGCTGTCTGAATAGTAATAGGCTCCAAACCGACCCCATATGTGCTCAACAATGTCATTTTGAAGTTGTTGGTGGGTCAAATCATTTGTCACATTGAGGCGAGTGTGCAAGCGTTGTTGGTAGGACAATGGCCTTCCCTGGCGCCATCGTTCAGGTGGTGTCCAATCTCGTATTTTCGGAGGGGCATCGTAATACAAGTATGTATCTCCTACTTCGTATCGGTCGCGTTCATCCTCTACAATCATGTTGTGTAGAATGGTACAAGTGTGCATGATATCAGCCAAAGTATGCCTCCTCTAAACCCGCGGGTCGTAAAATTATGTGTCACCGTGTTTGGAGGACTCCAAAAGCCTGTTCAATGTCTTTCTAACAACCTTCTTGAATTTAGCAACAAAAAATTGTGTTTACATGTAGTGGGATGACGAATGAACTTCACGAACTGACTCCATGATGGGTAAATACTGTCAACAAAATAATAAGGCTGATCGTAGCGATGCCGTTGATCTCGCACTCCACGATAAAGTCACAACCTTCAAAAGTGTTGTTGAATACGTGGACGACGATGAGGACGTTTATGTCATTGTTCGAACCAGTCATCCCAAAAAACGAATGCCAAATCCACAAATCACATAACGCTACAACTTCCAACATGACGGTTGAATCCCCGTGGCAGTCTCCCCGACCATAGGTTCCTTGCAATGCGACTAGGAAATTTTTCCACCCCTAATGCATGTAGTCAAGACTCCCAATCATGACGGGGAACCCTCAGTTGTACCCTGCTTCGAGTAATCGGGTCAGGTCCTCTGCTCTTGGTTTACACTCATACTCAGCCCCGAATATCTGAAACAATGGCCGTGAAAAACCGGCGTACACATTCGAGTATGGTACTTACCCCAATTAGTAAGGATTCGTCCAATGAATCGGCGAGCACCCATACGTAAGCATTCATATCGTGGCGGTGCATTGTTGTTGAGTTGATAACCCCAAGCGTCCGACAGCGTCCCGCTTCTAAACGAAGTCATCGTCTTGCTCCGCTACCGCATCCATCACCGCTGAAAAAAGTGGTTGACACATACGGAATCAACGCCTAAACATTTTAGGCCCATACGTGGGGTGCTCAACAAAATAATCCTGCATCAATATGTTGTGGGCTTCAAGTCGACCTTTGTTAATCTCTCGTCGGGAAGGTTCCCCACGTTCGATCCTTTACCTCAATGCGTTGATCCTTGGCATTGTTTTCTTTAGCATTCTGTTAGCCCTTCGTTGTTCCACTGCACGGATGTTGGCTTCCAACTCCTCTATTGATAGACACTCATCGTCGGCCATTTTTGATCGAAATTTGCAAGAGAAAGGATATAAATATTGGTGGTTTGATGACATAGAGCAATTGTATTTATAGATGGGAAATTTTGGGTTAAATTCTGCTTTTTTGTTTTTAAAAAAGAAAAGAAATTATACCTGTTACCGATCCTTGCCCAACAATCGACTTTTTTCCACCAAATAGGCCACGTGTCAGCCTCTCATTGGTTGACACGCAACCCACAACTCGTGAACTTGATACATTATTTAGTAGATCGAAACCGTAAAAAACGCACACCACAATATACGACTCGCGGTTTCAATCCACTAAGAGCACCCACAGTCATCGACGAGATGTCGCTGGCGAGGAGAAAACGTCGGCGATGAGGAGGTGGGGAGCTGGCGAGGAGCAGGCGAGGAGCTCGCTGGCGAGGAAGAGAGACGTTGGCGATCTCGCTGGCGAGGTTGACTGGGTCAGCCTCGGTCGGCGCGCCGGCCGTTGGCGAGTCCCTCGCTGGCGACACGTGGCTTGGTCGCTGGCACCAGAATTTATTGTTATTTTCACTTTCCTTCTATAAATAACACCCCCACAATTCATTTTTCACCCTCATTTAAACATCTACTATCTCATTTCTCCTTTTACTCCAATTCCAAAATTTTCAAATTTTCGTTATGTCTTTCGATCTCAACGAATGGGGAAGCATCTATAGGGCGATGACGGACGACACGATGTCCCAAAAGTTCTTGGACCCGAGATTTCCCCCCAAACCTGACGGTCCAATCCTCTCCAACTATTACCGAGCCCGCCGACGTGGGTCCGACAAAGGCCAAAGCAAAACGTGTCTTGTGGACCAACGACGAGGACTGCAGGTTAGTTCGAGCTTGGATGCACCACTCGTACGACCCAGTTCACGGCAACCAGAAGCATAATCTGAAGTACTGGGGGGCCATCGCTGAGGAACTTGCTTCTACTCGGGGCCGGGATGATCCGGTGAGGACGGCTAAGCAGTGCAAAGACCATTGGAAGCAGACAAATACCAGAGTGGCGTTCTTCCAAGAGCTGTTTGTGAAGAACTGCAGGGACCACAAGAGCGGCCGTTCGGATGCGGAAATCATGACTTTGACCGAGGAGAAATACGACCAGGTGTATGGTCATCCATTCACATGGAAACACTGGGGGAATCTTGTGAACGATCAACACAAGTGGAATTCCTGTTATTTTTCCGTTGATGAGCCCGATGCAGGGACACCGCTTACGCAGTTCGATGTCGAGGATTCTACCGACTCGGAGAAGCGCACTCGTGAAGACACGTCGGGCTTTGAGGACAGTCAACAGACGATGGGTGCTAATACGGACGGTCAACCGCAGTACAAGAGGCCTATGGGCCAGAAGGCTGCCAAGGCTGCGAGGCTCAGAGGTAAGAGCTCTGCATCATCCTCTAAGGAAGCGGTTGACGAGCGTGTCGATAGGGCCCATATAGCGGCCAAAGAAGCAAGCACTGCCAGGACCATTGAGACCGCCCAACAGCTGAAGCTGAAGGCATTCGATCAGTGGGTGCAAGCGGAAGCAAGGGACACTTCGGCCATGACTCCCCCCAGCTCGAGGCCCACAATGCACAACTTGCGATTTTGCGCAATCTGATGAACCAATGACGTCGCTGTTTATTTTACGTACTTGTGTTTTTTTTTAAGTTGTATTTCCAGTTTCTTTAATGAATTTTTTTTATGTTTTATGTTTCAATAATTTTTTTTTAATGTCAATCAATTGTTGCCTTTTCAATTTGGTCAAACAAATAGTATTTTTTTTACATTTAGTGAATGGTAGGTTTCTTGGGATGTGTGCAATTAATGCCACCACCACCAAAAAGACCAAAATGCCCCTCTATGACCGACGGCTTGGGCTATAAATAGAACCCCCTCCTCCTTCATTTTTCACACCTCTTCTCCCAATTCTCTCTCTTTCTCCCAACCTTCTTCCGTTCTTATTCTCCCATTCTTCGAAGCACTAATGGCCGCCGTACCTTCATACCCGTGGACCAACGAGGAAGAGATGGTGCTGGTCCTATGTTGGCTACAGGACGCCCGGTCGGGCCCAAACCATAGGTATTGGCCGGTAGTCTACGCCAATTTTGTCCACGAAGCTTCGACCAATTCCCCGCCTAGAACCCAAAAGCAGTGTCGAGACCACTGGCAGGATCTCGCCAAGAAAATCCACCGTTATGAACGGTGCTACCATGTAGCAGTTGAGGTCTCCCCGCCGGGAAATACCGAGAATGACCATCGCTCTGCAGCGGCCGCTGAGTACCACATGGTCCATGGCCAACATTTCACGAAGTGCTTTCTGTGGGAGATCGTACGAGACCAACCCAAATTCCCGCAATACGTTCACGAGCTGTAAATCGTGAACGTGTAATAAAATTATATATCATTTAATTATGTTTTTAAGTACCGTCTGTGTTCTAAATTATGCTTTAATTATCGTATGTGTGCTAACTATCATATGTATAATTATAATAAAATTGTGGGGTTTGAGTATAATTTTTTTTGTTTTATATTTACTTTTTCCCCATCTCGCCGGCGGCTCCCCGCCAGCAACAGAAACTCCACTGCAGAACTCGCTGACGATGAGTTGATGAGGAAATTAAAAATGCATATTTTAAACTATCTCGCCAACACCATCTCGCCAACAACCAGCGAGATGGTTGTGAATGCTCTAAATAATGGGTCACAAATCACGAGTCATAACACGGGTTGGTGAATTATACGTACTGTACTCAATTGTCGTAAGTTAGGTTGATACATCTGTCCATGGGAGGAGAATCTCATACTAAACCCTGAATGTTCAGTTTTGTTTTTATGTCACGTGCTACTATGTAATCATTTCTGATTAATATAGTCATGTTTTTAAATAAAAAACGTTAATTAACGCATACATTATACATATCCTTCTTTCAAAAAAAAAATATTCGTATCCCGCTTGAAAATTGGTATAAATGACGTAATGAATACATTTGTTTTGGCCTCCATTATGATTGTGTCGTCTCTGTGTGACCCCACCGTGGACCCCACCATAACCACATTCAGAGGCAGTGGCTCGGCCTTTCGCCACAACAATGGGGCTCTGGTTCCGTCTCTGCCTTAGCGTCAACTTGCGGTGCTAAACTGCGCTGCCGGTGCGCATGGACAAGACCTACGCCTCCGCAAGCTCGCGCGACCTCAGAGCCTCATCCTCCACCTCCGTCTCTTCGTCGTCGTCGTCTCCGGTTCCATACCCTATGCCGACCCGACCCGTTAAGATCATCTCGCTCCAGCACCCGAAAGCCGGGGCACCATCTTCGTCTTCGCCGGCGTTCGGTTCTCTGTTCTCCGGATGGATGGAGAAGAAGAAGCGCATGAATCTCGTGGAGTGGATCGAGCTCCTTGTCCCTTGCTCCCGTTGGATTAGAGTCTACAATTGGCGCGAGTGCTTCCAGATTGACCTCATGGCCGGAATCACCGTCGGCGTCATGCTTGTTCCTCAGGTCAATTGCGCTTTGATTCCGAGTTTTGATTTTGAGTTTTGCTAGTTTTGTTGCTGAGAAAATGTATGGACGAAATGATATCAATAGTTGGACCAAACAGTACTTAACTGAGCCACTTGAGGCTCAACGGAACTTTCTATGTTTTCTGTTTGCATTCTAGTTCGGATTCGTGAATTTTCTCGGCTGCCAAACAGAGTTTACTTACCAATCTGGCTGATGAGAAAATTGAGGAACGAGAGAGTGTTCTAAGTTAGTTTGTGGTTCTGGTTCATTACTCCATTTTCAGTCTTCATGGTCAAAAATTGCTTTGACTGGGTTTGAGTCCTCGTATAAATTCATTTGGTTCAATTTAGTTTCTTCACTGAACTTTTGTGGTTGCCACAATTGCTCAACCTTGTATATATCTGTAAACTTGCATTACTTATTCAGTCTGACTTTGGCCCTTTCTTTAAATTGATGCCATTACTTTAGTTCATCTATAGGTTTATGCTTTGTATTGATTGGTTAACCATCAAATATCAATAATTGGATAGATACCTTTTTGTATGTTGGTTAGTGTTTTGTTTACCATTTCATGCCCAATTCAGAACTTTTAGGTTGATTGGAATTACAATGCCAGGATTGGGTTTTGCTTGGACCAAGTACTAGAGGTACTTGATAGTTTCTGAATTGGCCCTTTTGATATCACTTATCAGTAGTACTTGATTTAACTAGCCCATGCCCAATTAGGAACTTTTGGGTTGATTGGAACCACAAAGCCAGAATTGCATTTTGCTTTGAATGGACGGGTTTAATTTGCATCAAGTACTCGAGGTTCTTGATAATTTCTGAATTGGCCCTTTGATATCAATAATGTTACTACTGTATGATGTTGACAAGAACCTTCAAATTCATTTTTATGTTCATGGTGGAATTAGGTTCTCTTTGTTAAAAACTACTTTTATTGTTTGAGTCTCTAGATTTGCAGATTCTTTCCTTCTTGTGATATTATTGGCTTACTTGAACTTTGTTAGCAGTGACTGAGTGTTTGTTGTGATTGACCAGGCCATGTCGTATGCAAAATTAGCTGGACTTCAACCGATATATGGACTTTGTAAGTTTATTGAGATTGTTAGTGTTATTTAATTTTCTGTATTTTTCTGAAATATTTTAATTTTATTCTTACAAATAAATTCTGTATTACTTAATGCTAATGTTGCAAAACTGTCTATTTGCCTATTGCCACCCAGTAATAGTATAGACAGACAGTGTCAGTGATTATAAGTTCAAAATCCCCCATCTTATTTCATGAAATGGTGTAACTCTTGTTCCAGTTTCAAACTTCTACCTTATTTTTATCACACATCTGATTGAAGCATTTGATACCTGGTCCCTGATGATGAATACCGTTCTCGCTGACTTTGACAATGTCAACTTGCCGATAAATTGATTGACAAATCTGCTTTATTTTGTATTGCTAGATCGAGCAAGTCACTGAGTATATATTAGTAGCTTACCCCTTAACCCAATTTCTTGTGTAACTCTGAAACTGTTATTTCTTCTTCTTCTTTGCAGACTCTGGTTTTGTCCCTATATTTGTGTACACTATATTTGGTTCATCTTGGCAGCTTGCAATTGGTCCAGTGGCATTGGTTTCCCTCCTGGTCTCCAATGTCTTAGGTGGAATTGTTGATTCATCTGATGCATTATACACAGAGCTGGCCATACTATTGGCACTTATGGTTGGAGTGTTGGAATGCATAATGGGGCTTTTGAGGTAGTTTTCATTCCCTTCTATCCATAGATATAATATAAAACAAACATGCAAAGTAATAACTCCCAGCATGTGTGAGCAAGCAACTGAGTATGTATGTTTATTCTATCCTTACCTTCCCGGACATCTCAAGGGTCTATTCAGACAAAAGTTAATTATTTCATAAATATTTTCAAACACAATTAAATATTATAATGCTCCAATGATGGACTGTATATGTAAATATTAGGCATTAATGATTACAATTTTTTCAATAAAGTATTTCCTCCAAATACATAATGTTAATGAAGTGTGATTTCAAAGTTCTATCATAGATTCCTTCTTCTCCTGTGGAGTCATTGGGCGGTGGGGTTTTTGTTCTAATAAGGTGGATGGTGTATTAGTCATCAATGTGGACTAACCATTTAGGCATAATGTTTTTTTGTTTGTTTATTTATTATACTGTCTTGGGGTGGGGGTGGGTTGTACGGCCAGGTTGGATCTTCACCTCAGTTGTCGACCTATATTTTCTGAATATGCATTATATACCATTTTCAGATTTAATATTTAAGTTTCTTGAGTTGTAAAGAGGAAAATCATTTACTGGTTCCTTTCCATTTCCAGGCTTGGATGGATTATTAGGTTTATCAGCCACTCTGTGATTTCTGGCTTTACTACAGCTTCAGCCATTGTAATTGCCTTATCTCAAGCAAAATACTTTTTGGGATATGACATAGTGCGAAGTACTAAGATTGTGGCACTTGTTAAGAGCATCATAGCTGGAATAGATAAGGTAAGTTGTGCCATGCTCAAGTGCTACATTTTTTTCCCTTGTATTTACTTATTCATATATTTTTATTTTGGGATTCGAGGAGATCGATGTTTCATGTGGAACAAAAATGTTCCCTCAACTTTTTTTGGTGCAGATCGGGTCGGTAAACTTTTTTCTAAATTGCACCGTCAGTTATATTTAACGGAAATGGCAGAAAAGAGTCTTGAAGTTTCCCAACTTTTTTTAAAATTCAAGTTTCCGCCTTGAACCAAAAAAATCTAACATAGTGAAAAAGAAGTAGATGAAAATATTTGATAATTGATATTTGAAAAAAAAATATAGGGTTGATAATTATTCTTATTTTAAATATAATATTTAATACCATTGTATTAAAAATATGGAAAAAATATAAATATATAAAATCTAAATGAAAATATTTGATATTGTAAAAAATTGGGATGAAAATTATTTTTTATTTTGTTAAATATAATGTTTACTATTTTGAAGAGGCAATTTTGACTTTTCATTCATTGTAATGGAATTAGTAACGGACTAATGGTGCACCAAAACAAAGTTGAGGGCACTTTTTTGCTCCACTTGAAACATCAGGGCATTAATTTGCTCGAGCTCGAAACTTGAGGGCAATTTTTTGCTATTTCCCCTTTATTATTCTTAGAACTTCCTTTACACTCTCACATATGCTGAAATTTAGTGTACCACTGTCAACGAATCAGTGAAATATTAGTGTGACTGACAAACTGACAACAAGTTAGTTCCCGACAAGTTTTTTTTTTAATTTTATCAGATCCCGTTCCCGATAACATTATTCATTTCATAGTAGTATCTCCTTCACATGCGATGCGTAATGGTTACGATCTTGGGTGGTTTCTGTAACAGGGGCCTTATCTGTTGAAGTTTTGTCCCATATCGAAAGAATGTGAATTAAATGACCACTTGATTAGCATATTGAGGCTACCACCCATAAGCTTGAACTTTTGGGTTGGATCAGATTTTAACATGGCATTAGAGCTGGTTTGGGCATGTGATTCTGCCCTAGCGTGTGTTGGTGCCCCAATGTGCAACATGTTCTATCCCTGCACATGAGGGGGCATGTTGAAGTGCTGTCCCACATTGGAAGAATGTGGATTAAGTGACCACTCGATAAGCATATTTATGTCTAATTCGGTGTTTTAATCTTTCCATATGTCGCTATGTTAAGCTCCCCTACTATGCAAATGCCTGATTTAAGCTTCATCTGGCTTGTCCTCATTCTTTATGATGACTTCAAACAATACTACATGTCTAAATGTCAGTTTGCTTGTCATGCCTTGTATTTTCACTTATTCAATCCATTTTCTTAACAAAGGGAGATCTTTTTTCCTTTTTTGTAGTTCTCTTGGCCCCCCTTTGTAATGGGATCTATCATCCTTGCAATACTTATGATCATGAAGCACTTGGTATGGGCTATTCTGTTTTAAGAAGAGAAGCTACATTACTTAATTTCAGCAAGATCCTTATTATCTTTTTGTTTGTTTGTGTGTTCCATGTGTAGGGAAAGACTAGGAAGCCCTTCCGATTCTTGAGAGCAGCAGGTCCCCTCACTGCTGTTGTTCTGGGTACAACTTTTGTGAAAATGTTTCATCCGTCATCCATTTCGTTGGTGAGAATGGCATAAGACAATCTCACTATGAAGTATTGAATATTAAATATAGGGTCAATTGTCCAAAACTACCCTAAAGTTTCGTCCACAAATGAAATGATGCACAAAGTTTCGTCCACGCTGTGTGGCTACACTATAGTTTCGTCCACAGACTTCTGTCAGGAAAATTTAACAGCAGCAGTTAAAATGACTATTTTACCCTTGTGGGTTTGAATTGCATTTTTTTCTTCTTCTGATTTCTTTTAATTAATTAATTTCTTTATTCTTTTATAATTATATAAGGGTAAATTTGTAATTTAAAGGGTCAAATGAATGATTAGGGTTGAAGAAGGGTAAAATGATCATTTCACTTTACCCTTAACTGGCACATGTGTCATATGCTGATATGCATAACAGAACTGGAATATTCTGTTAGTTTTCCTAACAAAAGTCTGTGGACGAAACTATAGTGTAACCACACAGCGTGGACAAAACTTTGTGCATCATTTCATTTGTGGACGAAACTTTAGGGTAGTTTTGGACAATTGACCCTTAAATATAACCATATAAGCTTGAGAACAATTTATATTAAAGATACATGTGATGAGATTGTTCATTGGATTATTTATGTGCCCAGGTTACTTTAATATGTTTTCGTATAGTTTAATAGTTGTGTAATTAGAATGACTTTTCTTACTTAGATAATTCTTAAAACATTCTTCCACAACTCAAGCTAATATGAATATCATTTATCTTCTAGGTAGGTGCTATACCTCAGGGACTCCCTAATTTCTCTGTTCCTAAAGAGTTTGGGCATGTGAAGTCCTTGATTCCAACTGCGTTACTTATCACTGGTGTAGCTATATTGGTAAGAATTATGTATTATGTGTGTGTGAAATTTTATGATTATTATCTTTTCAATTTGATCAAAATTAATCCAGTCCTATTGCATTTTGAACTCTAGGAATCTGTGGGGATTGCCAAAGCATTGGCAGCTAAGAATGGGTATGAGCTGGATTCGAATCAAGAGGTATGATGATAAAGGATTTTGAGAATTTTGAGCATTATAGATAAATGGATTTGGTACATGTAGACTTGCAAATTGGCTTATAATTTAGTTCACATCTCAAACATTAAATTATGTGAAGGTGATATAAGCAGAGAACTTCTGACATTGTTTTATCTTTCTTTTTCCCATAATCAGCTGTTCGGTCTTGGACTAGCCAACATTTTTGGTTCATTTTTTTCAGCATACCCAACAACAGGTGAGATTGCCTTGTGTTCCCAAGAGCTGCAAAAATGACTGCATCGTGTGGGCTTCCCTAAAGGGAACCGCTATGCCGAAATCGAGAGAAAGCACATCCTTCTTTTGCTCTAGTTGTTAGCTTCTGAAAGATCTCTCTTAAATGTTGCACACAGGCTCCTTTTCTAGATCAGCTGTGAATCATGAAAGTGGAGCAAAAAGTGGCTTATCTGGACTCATTACAGGAATCATAATGACATGTGCCCTTTTATTCATGACACCAGTATTTGAATACATACCTCAGGTCAATTTCTTTTCGTTTGCTTCTTTGCACACTAGTATACAAGTGAAAAGATTGCTAGGTATTGAAAATGTAAAAAAGACGAGATGAAATGTTTTGCTGTGATTATTTGACATGGAAACTTATCTTGTTTTACTAATCTGTAATTTTAAGTACTGATGGTGGTTATTTTATATTTATAATGATAAGACTTTTTTTTGTCTTGTACAGTGTGCTCTGGCTGCTATTGTGATATCTGCTGTGATGGGGTTGGTAAGCATGATGAACTTTTCTTGTTCTGGATTTAAATACTACTCATGTTTAACTCTGAAGTTTCCAGGTCTAGGCCAGTCTGTTTAAATCAGTTGCCATTTCTGGATATTTTCTTTACAGGTGGATTATGATGAAGCTATCTTTTTGTGGCGTGTGGATAAGAAGGATTTTCTTCTTTGGACGATAACTAGCACCACAACTTTGTTTCTTGGTATTGAGATTGGTGTTCTTGTTGGGGTAAGTATTACAATATCTGTGATAACTGTTTAATTATACTCTCTCCGTCTCAAAATAAGATTCATATTTTCCTGAAGTGGATGCCCCAAAATAAGTGTCCATTTTCTATTCTTCATAATTAATTACCAAAAATATCTCTTCATAAGTTAGCTATAACAATTTGGGTGATGGACATATGGGAGTTCATGGGGTAAAGGGTGGAAAGTGAAGCGGTGAAATCTGTTTTTAAGGTTTAAGATTTTAATATTGCCACCATGACTTGGACCCTAGTTACCAGGCCACAAGCTCAAGCGCTTGACGTGACCACTTGGACAAGTAAACTTTTTTCAAGCAGTAAAATCTGAATGCTTAAAGCTTTGCATATAGTTATGAGACACTTATTTGGGACAAAACTGGACCTATAAGCTGGCAAACCTGTTAGTTTCATTGGTCTATTGATCTCAATCTAGTGGGTAGACTGCGTGGAGTGTCAATGAAATACTGGAGGTTCACCTTTTCTCACACATGTTTGATGAACTTGTAGGTCGGTGTTTCACTTGCTTTTGTTATTCACGAATCAGCAAATCCACATATTGGTTAGTGCAGTTGTTATATATTTGTCTAAATGTCCTATCGCCTGAAATAGAAAATGCAAAAGCTAATTTTCTTGTTTTATTTCTGATTATTTGATCTGCTGAAGACCGTGTGGATATCTGTCACTGCTGTCATCGCCCATCATGTCTGCACTGTAGAATCTAGGCATGCATTATTAGATGGATTGGGCAAGTTAAATTCCTTGCTCAGAATGTCCACTCCTGGCTACCCCTGGATTCCTTGAGGTGTCTATCAGTCTATCTGAACTTTTGGACTCTGCTTGGTTTGTGTCCAAAATGTCTAAACGAATAACATGAAGAAAAAAATGTAAACTGATCCTGTTTATTTAGATGCTTTGGTTCTAATCCCCATGCTTAAGGCTATTCTGAAAAAAAAGTGTTTATATTAGACTTTCATACATAAAAGCATCAGATCTGAAAATATTATTTGTGTGCTCCATTGACATGATTTCCATCAACACTGTTGAGTTATCGTAGTGTTCTATTACTGTGGGTAATTCTTGTTGCCGAATTAACTTCATCCGTAATTGGAATATTCTGCAGCTGTATTGGGTCGTCTTCCAGGCACCACTGTTTATAGAAACATTCAACAGTATCCAGAAGCATATACATATCATGGCATTGTGATTGTTCGGGTTGATGCACCTATTTATTTTGCAAATACGAGCTACATAAAAGACAGGTGAATATCCTAAATTTGGAAAAATCCAAGAGGGTTACCTTTCATATTATTATTCTACTACTGCTATGCAATTTGCTATCACCTCAGTCAGAGTTATATTTGTCGGTTATTTGAACTCATCCGCATTTCCTCTCTCAGGCTACGGGAGTATGAAGTGGTTGTTGACAAGTCCACAAGACGTGGACTAGAAGTTGAAAGAATTTATTTTGTTATCTTAGAGATGGCTCGTAAGTCTTACTCTTCTTCTGTTTCCTTGTAGCTAGGCATTTATGCATATCTAGTTCGAATGGACAGTTAGACATTAAATTTTGGGATAATTGTCAAAACATGCACTAATGTTTCGTCCACAAACGAAATAGTGCACAATGTTTTGTCCACGTTGTCTGGTTATCCTTATGAATCGTCCACCCACTTCTGTTAGAAAAGTGTAACAGCAGAACCTAAATTGACAATTTTGCCCTTTTGGTTTGAAATTCAAAAATAAGAATGAGTTAAAAGACTGATATACCCTCAATTTTGCCCTTTTGGTTTGAAATTCAAAAAATTCATATTTTAATTTAAAAAATAAATAAAAATCAGAGTTTTTTTAACAAATACAAAAAATCAGTTTTTTTTTTAAAAATTAATTAATATTTTTATTATATATATTTTATTTTTCTTTTTTCTTTTTTCTACCAAAAAAATGAAAAAAACAAATATAATTAAATAATAATTAAATAAAAAAACTGATTTTTTTTATGTATTTTTTAAATTAAAATCTGAATTTTTGAAAATAAAAACAGAATTTATAAATAAAAAACTGATTTCTATGTATTTTTTTAAATTAAAATCTGAATTTTTGAAAATAAAAATAATTTTTATAAATAAAAACTGAATTTATAAAAAAACTGATTTTATAATTTTTTTTATTTTATTTGTCTATTTATTTATTTATTTATTTGTTTTTTATTAGAAAGGGTAGAATGGTAATGTCTCATGCAAAAGTCAAAAGATTCATGATAAGGGTAAAATGGTCATTTCAGTTATACTTTAACTGCACATGTATAACAGAAATGGAATATTCCGTTAATTTTTCTAACAGAAGTGCGTGGACGATTCATAAGGGTAACCAGACGACGTGGACAAAACATTGTGCACTATTTCGTTTGTGGAGGAAACATTAGTGCATGTTTTGACAATTATCCTTTAAATTTTCTAGGGTTAGTTGCAGATAGCTATTGCGCACTATACGTCTTTTGCACATAACAATCCCCGCCTTTAAACTTTTGCACCCAGCCACATAAACTTTCAATTGGCGAAAATGTTTCTTTTGCACATAACTCTTTTTCGCCTGAAAATGGCGAAAATGTCATTGACCCTAATCTCAAAAAAGACGTCATAACTACCAAAAACATCGTTGCTTAGATGTAGAAAACGGTCGTGTAGATGTAAAAAGACTCTTGAAAGGATAAAACTATTAAAAAGACGAAAAATGTGGTTTAGCGCTGATGCCCTAGCCTTTTGACATTTCAAATGTTCTACTTGTTTATCGCAGCTGTTACATACATAGATTCCAGTGCTGTTCAAGCTTTGAAAGACTTGTATCAGGAGTATAAAACAAGGGACATTCAGGTATACTGCTTTCTTTTGATGAACTCTGTAGCTGCTGGATGTTTTATGCAAGTATAACATCTTCTCGACCTTCTCGCTTGTCTTGCAGATCGCCATTTCTAATCCAAACCGAGAAGTTCTGCTGACCTTGACAAAATCTGGAGCAGTGGACCTGATAGGCAAGGAGTGGTGCTTTGTCAGAGTTCACGACGCAGTCCAAGTTTGCCTTCAACATGTTCAGAGTTTAAACGGAATGCCAAAAACTACAGAAACAGCAGCTGAGGAGAGACCAAGTTACTTGCAGAGGCTATTGAGACAAAGAGGGGAGGATTTGTCGATTGCTCAGTTGGAGTCCGGCGACTTATTCCAACCTCGTTCCAAAGAAACCGACCCTCAGCTCGAGCCCTTATTACCCAAGAAATCTTGAAAACTGAAGCTTCCATGGATGTAAAGGCTCTCCAATTCCCCGAGGCTTTGCTTATATGTTGTACTATAATTTACATGTGCCCTGTAATAATCAATCGGTTAACGTTAGAGCTCCCTTTCTCTCTGGGAGTAAGTAGTGTATGCAATAATTGACCGGGCTATTCTTAGGCGCGACATGCTATGCTGCAGTTTGCATTTTTCTTGGTATAGAACTACCTTGTTGATTCGGGACATGGATAGTGATATAATTTGAATTCGAACTTCGGTCAACCAAATTGACGAGAATTGCTTGTTTTCTATCACTGCATTTGGTATCGACCCGTCTTTGGGGAAAGCTAATATGCTCTTCTTTTACAAGAAAATAGAGTATGAAAAAAGACAAAATGATAATAGTTCATAATAGTCTCTCAATTCTATAAATAAAGCTTCATTTGTCATTCTTTAAGCACGTATATTATTATTTCATTATAAATACATTCTTTTATCAGAGATAAATGAATATATTAACGAAACATGGAATACAGAGAGAGGGAATTCGATATTTCAAACCAAGGAGGGCCCAAACAAAAGCAAGCAGCAAAAAACCTAAAAAAGTAAACCAAGTGACTCCAATAAGACTAGGAACTTGTTATTATAGTGAGGGCTCGAAATTGTGTTAACCTTCTTGAAACCCTCCTCAGCCGAGCCTTTGTAGCGAATCCCAAGACATTTTACAAACCTAACCACGGATTGGGTAATGCTCTCTCTAGTATAACCATCGACCAACGGTGAGGAAAACCATGCAAAGTCAACCAAAGGAGGATCAACACCAAAGACAGCCTGAAACGACGAAGGGGGCGATCAGATAGAGGGACAATAATACACAGTATAATCACTTTGTATAATAATGATTTTCAACTGTATATTTCTCACTTATATAAATGTATTTATCGATTGACACTCACATAATATAACATGAACGTACTTAATAATACACATATTAGTGCCTTTCAATTTTCTCTCCCTCACGAACATCTTTTAAGATTTCTCGTAGAAAAAGCATAGTAGCTGTATTTTTGACAACCACTCCACACCTATCCCAATCATTGACACCATTCCCGAGGCGAGCAAATAAATCTTGAGATGTCTCAACCCTTGGAGATCATTTCGGGTTGATATCTTTCCTAGATGAGGATTTGGAGTCATAGTCGGTGTAGGGAGATGCCGAGATTTGGTCATGAAATAGAACGACGGGTCTTGTACATGGAACTCACAAAATTTCGGGAACCTATGAAACCAACATCCATGCTGGATGAGTTTAACCATTGGAAACTCCCTAAGACAGTGTGTTCGAGTAAAGTGTGACTAAGGTCCATTTATGAGGATCTGGATTTGCATCGATGTCACTATGGAATTACAATACAAGAGGTTCTAGACATACTCTTTTGATGCGGCTGTTTGGGCCATATCATTAGAGAATGCTTGATCACCAGCCTACTTGTATCTTCGGAGGTGCTACGTTAATGGTAATCCCAAGGTCTTTACATGCAAACAAACTGAAACATGGGTCGACCAACAGCGATAAAGGATTCCCACTCCCCGACCACCACCAAGGAGTTCACTCTCCGGGTCGCGGTCGACCCACGACCAAAGGTACCTCATATGACCCTGATCCTACCATTATTATTATCGACTACAATAACCGTAGGATTATGTGTTTCATAAACAAGATGGAAAACAATTTTTTTTGTTCATAATCCCTAAAACCTAGATCCATACATCATGTGAAAACTGATCTAGAACATGTATTTAACGGAGATTACCTCGTTATAGAGCAACAGTTGATAATTTGAGCTTGCTGGTTCGAGATATGGACCTTTGGGTTATGTTAAAGACTTGTCAAGACACCTAAGTGTTCGCACTCTAACGGTATCCACACGAGTAAGAAAATCCCACAACAAAAGCTTGTTAGTAGCTCTTGAACTTTTCACTCTTGTTCTCTCTTATGGTGGCTTAAAAATATGCAGCTCTAAGCTTGTTATTTTCAGCCACTATGGTGTTGAATTTATAGGCTAGGATTTTTCTTATATCAATTGGAATTAAGAAAGCTTTCAAAAAGAAAAACCTAAAGGAGTTTTTTTTCCCTTTATTCTAGTCCAACTAGAGTTTCCATTTCTTAGTCTAATTTGGTTTTATCCTTTCCTTATTCTAGATAAATTAAAACACCAAATATACACACAGGCGTGGGAATGGTGATGGAGAGGCCATAAGAACGGCATGGTTGTGCTGGAGGCGGAGGTGATAACAGGCGGGCAAAGGCAAAAATGAAAGAAAGGTGAACGAGAGAGAAAACCCTAGGAGGCCGAAAAAAAATTCTCACTTAATCATACTCTAAGGTATATCATATACTAGTATCAAGATTTTTATTATTAACTATTATTATATATTAGAAAAGAAACAGAAAAAAGCAATTGTCAAACCCAAGCGTTAGGGCGGTACCGGACCCGAATCATAAACTTACTGTAGGTACCAAAAAAGCAAGCAACGGTGTCACATTTTTCTTGCATTTCCTTAGCAGCACAGCGTTGTGGTTGCTCTAAGGGCTTAGGTTTCGATGATTTGATTTTTGTACGGATAAGTGTGGTGGTTTTTGGAAGCGGGGAGTCGCGGGGTTCAAGTGAATCACTTTCTTAGAGACCAGGATGGTGAAGAGGATGCCAAAACTCTTTATGCTTCACAACAAGGACTCTAGAAAATGTGGGGTTGACCATATGATGGTTTTCATGGATCTATGGAACGCCCAACATTCATGAGCACGTAGAGTAAGAGGGGGCAGATCACGGGGAGTGCCCACCCTCTCGAAAGTATTCGGGTCTTGACCTAATAACTCCTTGCTATTTTAATCTCAATGGGAATGTCTTTTGTTACTGGACTCAGACTTTAGAATCCCATGATATCGGAGGTTTTATGTCCAATTTGACATTCAGTGTGTCACAAGCTTTACCTTGGATGTCTGAATGGATGTCAAAGGTCGGCCTTTGTCACCTATTCAACAATAACAACCCATTGTATGAGATTATTAGATATGGACAACCTCGGGCTTTATTGGTCAGACCAACCAGTGTTCTGGTTCTCTAAAGACATATAAGGAGAATCGAGTCTTTATCTTGATGGTAGTGCTTACTGATTTCTCTAGCTAGTTTTTAGTGCTACGAAATTTCTCTTGTTCCTAAAACATTATCATGAGAGCTTTGTATAGTTTTCAATATGGTCTTTTTATGTTGATTGGATAGTCCAACCTAGTCATCAAAAGTCCTTTCATGTTGCACGACAGGTGTCCTTTATACAATTCTCTATATTTCTCTCTTCTTCCATATCTCCAACCTCATCTTTGTAAACACATATATACTAGTTAAATCAAGCATATTTGGTTTAAGATCAAGAAAATACAATACGATCCGTAAATTGAAATAAGATATCGTTGATTGTGCTACTCATCTCTAAATAAAGACCAAATGTGCTTGATGGAGTCTTCTTTGAGCCGGTGATGAGCGTCCCGGTCTAAAGTCTTGCTTCATTTTCTATTATGACGTTGATGTTGACATTTGGAGTCTAGCCTCGTTGTTTTACTAGCGTAGATGTCCCCTCATCGTCCAACTGATTTGTATGTACATCGTTCATTCTCAACTATCATGTCGTGGACGATGATACAAGTATTCATGATTACGTCCAATGACTCTTTATCCCATATTCTATTTGGGCAAGTAATAATGTGAAAATGAGCTTGTAAAATCCTGATTGCTCGTTCTATATTTTTCCTCGTCGCCTCGTAAGAAACAACTTTTACCTTGGCAGTTATGGACATGGTATTATTTTAAAAAATGCTGCCCATGGAAAATTACCATCGGTCAAATAATGAGTAGTGTACTCATTACCATCCACCGTGTACCGCATTAGTGGGGCAAAGCCTTCCTTAGCTTGCGCGAACAACACTGAACTATTATGCACATTGATGTTGTTGTTCGATCCTGCGAGACTTAAAAATGTTTCCATATCCCTAACCCCTGGGTTGCAACGGCTTCTACCATGATTGTTGAGATGTTGTCGTAATTCATCTGTGATATTTGTCCAACCCATGCTACTAAACATTTTTTCCACTGCCAGTACATATAATCAATGCACGTCAATATCTTGAGGAAAGTCACGTGTTACGTTGAGTTCCAATATACGTTGAATATCAAACAAATAAATGGGTAGGATGATGTAAATAGAGTGACCCAAATGTATTGATAATGCTCATCCAGAACTTTCGAACACTCTTTGCTTCTCGGTCATGCGTACATATTCGCCAATTGAATCAGTTGTCGATCCATAACATAGCCAACAAATAACTGCACTACATTTGGTTTAGGGAGAGAAACCAAGCTTACTGTGACAATCGGGTAGTTGATAAAAGTATGATTCGCGCACACTCAAGGCATCTATAATGCGAAGGGAAACTCTATTCGACATTCGAAAACAACGGTGAAATTGTTTTTCGTTGCACACTAGTCGGTTGGAGAAGTAGTCGGCTATGAGACGTACATGTCCTTCCCTCCGCCCTCTCCTGGCCAAAACCGGTGTGGGTTCCCCATTTATTGTAGCCCTTCTTCAATAGCTCTTTATATTGTCGTTCCAACACGTCTTCAATTTGTTCTTAAAGTTGACCTTCTACTTGAAATTCAGATAGATACGAAGAAAAAACTAGCAAATGGAGAGCAGATAAAAAAGGAAGGTGGCAGAGAAGAAAGGAGAGAACTGTGTATTGGAAATAGTCGGAGAGGTATTTTATAGATCCAAAAGTTTAGCAGGACAGTTGACGCACATCATTGGTTGAACCCTCCGGTGTTGCTAGGGTTTTGGCACAAATCCTACGTCGGAAATGCTACACCACCACCACAATGCAGTGCTCAACCACAGATCCGCTAGCTCCCAATCAGGATTTTTAGAACACTGCTTAAATGTAACAGCCATAAACAGCAAATATAAAAAATGAAACCGAAATGCTTAAACACTTCGAGGGCTCAAATAATTATACGGATGGGTTCAAAATGTAAAAGAACGGCAGATGCAACAAAAATATAATGTAACCAGCAATTATCAAAGGAGCTATAAAAATAGACATACATAGGTCAGTCACATAGCATATAACAATACCTGGCATCAACACACCTTACAACAATAGAGACAAGATAAAAGAAGCAGTTGATTTGAATGCTTAATGCATTTACCATAATAAGTCAAAATTGGAAACCATATGAAAATATTAGATGTCACCAAAATGTCATACATAGAAATGATCCTACCCTAGACCTTGATGGCATACTTCCTCATGGGAAAGTACATCTCTCTCTTCTTTTCCCTCTCTGTCTTCAAAGATGCCTGTCAAGAAACACAGTTAGAGGTCATCAATGCAATTTGTTTACATATCAATGAATCCACCAAAGTTTGGGATTAAGTGAGCCACATTACTGAACATACCTAATCTATTGAAAAAACAAAACAAGTTTTTATGTTATACAACAAAAAAGGGCCAAAATGACTACAGCAGTGCAAAGTCACAGGTAAAATCCTGAGATGCAACTAGAACAATGCAGTGAGTATACATTAGAATACTCCAAATTAATAATACTGGTCAAAAACTGTAGGGTGTCTAGTTCTTAACAGAGTGTTTACATTAATATCCAGTCCAGTTTTTCAATTGGTCATTCAGCAGTTTTGCAGTAATCGTTAAACACATAAAGGAGAGAATTCTATACCTGATGCTTGGTGAGACGCCTTCTAATAGCTCTGGTCTTCTTGGGGCGCAAATCAAGGGGCAAGAACTTCTTGTTCTTGTATGCATCCCTCAAAGCAGCCTTCTGCTTCTGTGAGATCACAGTCAAGACCTGAGCAATCGACAGCCTCACCACCTTACTGCACGCGACATAAACCAATTAAACAACAATAAAGAAACCTTATAAAAACAATCAAAGCAGAACCGTAAAAGAGTACGATTGTGCAACACTCTCGACCAACATAAATATTTCTTTGGAGTGAAGATGACAGATATATGATCAAAGCAGCTAAATGAGATAGCAAGATTTCCCCTTCAAACACAGATATTCAATCAATATAGCTACATGAGAAAAAAGAATCTAAACATAGATAATTACGCATATACAATTCTGACCAGTCAAAATGCACATATCGAATTCAAACAAAAAACGATTTAAGAAAAAAAAATCATTCAGATAACAAATATGAAAATGATAAAGCTAAAAACCATGAATTTTCAGTTTCATAAATTTAGAATAATAAATACAGCAACCTAACTATGCACACAAGAAATTGAATTAGCATACAGCTTTTCAAATCACACAAGCATAAAAAAATAGCATTCTACACAGAAAATTAGATTAATATACATACAAGTATAGAGAGAGGCTTACATCTTGGAAAGCTTGTTCGGAGCACCACCGGTGACCTTGGCGACACGGAGGAGGGAGAGCTCGGCCTTAAGATCCTTCAACTGTCCTAAGAGATCGGCCTTCGATTTCTGTCTCAGCTCGTGAACCTTGATCCTCGCTGCTCCATTTTCAACGATTCAAATAGCAAAAAACAGAAACCAAATCAGAAACACGTCAATCGATCAACTGTACGACACACAGGAAGGTAAGGTTGAAGCTCAGAGCTCCGTGTTTACCCATTGCTGCTCTGCGTCGTCGAGCTCCGTATCAGCCGCTGGTCACAGTCTGTTGTCGATCTAGGGTTTATGCTCAAGATATAGCTCGGGCTTGCTTAATGTATGGGCTTTATGTAATGGGCCTAGAACAGATGGTCCTCTGATGGCCCTACACATCTGATTGACAATTTGGCCCATTTATATTCTGGTCCCAAAATAATAGGTCAAACACATTATGGTATATGACTCTATGACTGGCAAACCTAAGTGTCATATAAAGATTTACGTTTCAAAAAAAATAAAGGATTTAAAATGCTTTTGACTTGCTTGGCACAAGTAATTTTCATCTGTTTATTACATTTAATAAAAAGTGTCCACTCTATATCATTATTACTTTTGTTGAGGGATTGATTTGTATTTTTAAATTGATCTTTTTGTACCAATTTTGGTTCTAATGGCATCAAGCAAGGTTGTAAAAATGGTTAACTTTATCTCATTACGGTAAATATTCTTGTTTTTCATCCCATTAATTTTAGGGTAGTGAGATGAAAAAACAAGAATTTTTAGAGTACAGAGGTGCAACAAACTATATTTAGGGTGTGCTCTACTCAGAGTTTATGATTTTTTTCCCTCATCGATTTACTTTCGTATCGCTTAAAGTTCTAGCTTTTGTTGCGGCTCTTATGGTCATCGTTGCTTTCGTCAGCAGTGGTGATTGTGGTGGCATCATTCTCAAGGAGTCCAAACCGATTTTGGTGTTGGCCTCTAGAGTTTCCAACTCTACAGTAGATTGATCCCATCGGTGATATCGGTGGAACCTCTCTCGTTTCATCGGAGGGGATTAGTATCAGTTCTTCCGTGTGATGCGTTTCTTCATCCTCACGGGTGTTGATCGTTGCAGATCTCGTCTAGTCGCGTCTAATGATTTGTTTGGTTGCCTCACGTTCCATTTCAGATCTGTCGATCATTGTGGATCTGGTGGTTCTTCGTGGTGCGAGTATCGGTATTCTAACTCTTATGCTTTTGATTTGTGTCCCCGTATTGTCCATTTATCGTTATTTTCTTGGTAGTCAGCTGTTTCCTTCCACATTTACGGACATGGCTCGTTGGTTTAAGGTGTTGGTCGTCGACAAATGGTTTGGCCATTGGGCCTTTTAGCTGTCTTCCTTCAGATTCGAGTTTGGAATTAGTGTGTTCGGTGGGTATTACTCACCGAAACCGTCATGGTCGCTTGTAGTGTTGGCCACCGATATGTTCGTGTACGTCTTCCAGTCTATGTGACATGTTGATAGTCTTGATGAGATAGGGTGTTCTACTTTCTATGACAATCAGTTGGTTTATGTCAATATCTTTTGATCTTATTGGTTGAAAAATCTTGGTTTTGACCCTTTGCATCATTGTGTGTTTCATGGTAGGAAAATCAGGGTTTTAGACCTAGTTTACTTTTCTGCTCTTAATGGTTGTAAAGTTTGGGTATTTAGACTTTTTCCATTGTTGTTTCCTCTTGTTGAGATTGTCACGAGCTTGAGCTATCATGTCAACACTCGAGTCTATTGTTAGTTCACTTTCAAGTCTGTGGTACCTTTATTCAGCTTATTTAGCTAGAAGTTTGATACTTTCACCCTTTTTTAATCTTTAAAAAGGATGTTTATAAATTTCTTAGCTAATTAAAATAAATAAACATATACATACATTTTACGAAAAGACACATGACAAATTAAAAAATATAGACACCAACAATACAGTGTAAACCTAAAATACAATAAATAACAAGCTTTTTTCTCTCTCGAAATTGAGACCTAATCTCTAGCCCTAGCCAACTATGGTGCTTTATGATCACATCGCTGTCGTGCCGTCTATCGTGGCTCCACCTGTCGCTGCTGATGCTGCTCCGCTTGAGGCTTGTGTCGTCCCTGTAGTCATTTCCTCGACGCTATCCAATCCTTCGCAGACTGTGTCCGGTGCTGGGGATAAGACTCGCCGAAGGAGACGACCCAAACCACTCGGTTTGAGTTCTTCCCCCTGCTTCCTTCTCCTCCTACTCCGGCGGTGCTTCGGCCCTCTCAACTGAGTTGATGCCCTTCTCCGTGGGGTAATCTCCCCTCAGCCGACGTCGAAACCAAGGCGGGGACGTCCAACAAGGCGGCCCATAGTTTCTTCGTCTCCAAGAAACCCGCTGCCTCCTCCTCCTGCGCCGCGTGTGGTCATGCCTTCATCTCCATGTAACCATAACCTGCCAAATTCTGAGTCCCATGTTCTGCATCCATTCGGCCCTAACGACGCGGCTCATAGGGTTGTCGCCCCTGTTCTGCAACTTTCCTCACCACCGTCTCCTCTCGATGCCATCGTCGTCCCTGCGGATGTCCCCTTTCAAAGGGATTTTGCGAAAGGCAAGGCGCCGATGGCGGATCTTCCTCGGATGGCGGTGGAAGCCCTAGGGTTGGGTAGGTGCCTCCCTAATAGGGATCGGATCTCGTTCATCCCTGCTGCCCTTACAATCCCGGGAGGGATGTGTCGGGGTCGAACACCGACTTGAGGATTGACAGGGCCTGCGCTGACCCATGTTGATGTGGGTTCGGACCTCTATGCCTCTTTGGCGGCTCTCCAACATGGGTTGTCGTCATGCTCCGTTGAGGACGGGGAGGAGGTTGAGGTGGTCGTTCCATTTTCTCCGGCCATCTCCACGGCTTGCCAGGCAACAGTGGGGTACAGTGGGGAAGCTATGGTCGCCGACATCCCCCCGTAAGGAGACTATGCTTCGGATCATCACTAGCGCGTGGGGAAGAGTTGCGAAGGGTCTGGTTGTCAAAGAGTTGGGTCCAACCCTCTTTATCTTTTATTTCCGTTCATTGGAAGCACGTGCATGGGTTTAGAGTAACGAACCATGGTGTTTTGATGGGCGTGCCCTTGTCCTTGGGGATCTGGATCCTTGCGACCTGGACTTACCGGTATTGGATCGTATGCAGTTGTGGGCGCATGTTCGGGGTCTGCCATCTCTGGTCCGGACGAAGGAGACGGGAATGTCCATTGGGGACGCGTTAGGGACTTGCGTGGAGGTCCTGAGTGACAAGTGGGGGATGTGCTGAGGAGGCATGGTTAGGGTCCGCTTCTGTTTCCTCATTGAGCGCCCCATCCGGCGAGGGATGGTTCTGCGGTTCAAGGAGTTCCCAGACCCGGTGAAGGTCGAGCTAACTTACACCAAGCTCCCAAGCTTCTGCTACAATTGTGCGAGGCTCTGCCACATCGTCAAGGCTTGCGAGTAGGAAGTCCGAGGCACCCCAAGGTATGACTCGTCTCTCCTGGAGTATCAGAAGGGCAAGCAGGTGAATATGTATGCCACAGACTGGAATGTGTCTGCTCTGCCAGGCTCCGATCAATTTTCCTGAGCACTGTACCTAAAGGCTCCATACCTGTGAGTGGGAGTCCCCAAGCACTGTACCTAACCGTATTGCGGCTCGGGTTAGCACCCGACTGACCGACTAGCTACCGGAGGGGTCGGTCCCTAAAGTTCCAGCGCCCGCTTCTAGGGAACCTGATGTTGTGGGAGCTGCTGGAACGGGAATGTTCAAGAGGTCGGTCGTTGTAGAGCCTCGAGAGGATTAAGCGAGAGCTGGAAAACAGCCTCGCCAAGAGGGATGTTAGACCACCTGAGCAACAAGGACTGGCCCTGGGAGGGGTCCCTGGTCGATGCTTTGCCTCCCTCCACTATTGTTGAAGCTCTTGGCCAGTTTTCGGAGCATGAATTCCAGTACCACCTTCTCTTCCCTCGTATTCTATTATTGCCTCTATGACATTTAAATACCGTATGTGACAGATTTATTGAAAAAATGATCAATGAGTCATTGCTCTTTTTGTCTGACCTTAGTGACTCGGGAACATGTTCTCTGACGCACATCGAGTTTCCGATATAGACATTTATTAAATTGCAACTTTCGCTCAAAAAAAAGTACAATAAATACACATTATCCTAACTTTGAACTTAAGACTTCATATATCGGTTGAATCTTGTGTTCTCTTGAGGACAAATCGTCACTAAATTGATCCTTATACAACAATAATTTTTAGTTGGAATTTTTATATCCATATTAATTTTGTCCAAATTAATCAGAACCATATGAGCACATAACCATAACAGTGACTAACTCCTACGAACAAATTCTTGTACAACTGCATTCCCAGAAATTTGAAAGTATGGCCATAAGCATAAAGTAAACTATACCACTATACACTGTCAAGGTCAAATTTGGATTTAATTATCTCGTTTTCATATATGTCATCAAAAAAGAAAGTCCGATAATTTGATAATGATGGAGGTTGACTAAGTATCTCATAATTGTAGGAGAGTCAATTATTTACACAACTCTAATCAAATGGTAGCAAATGCCATTTTCATATTCAATTATCATTAAACGATCTGTCCGCCTAGTCTTTGATTATTTTCCCCTCTATATCTTTCTCTCCTTCCACAAGTTCAATTCCCCATACTCTCTCATTCTTCAAATTTCAAAACTTCATCTTCCAAATTTCATTTCATTTCATTTCATTTGGGTTTTACATGCACGTGCATCGCGCATAACATACTCCCCGTTAAATATAAAATGGAGAACGAAACCACTGTGAAATTAGAAATCCAAAATAACTGTGAGGTTAACATTTTATAGGTGTATTTGCATTAGAAAATAAATAAATTACGTTGACATACTCCGTACTATACATGTTTAACAGAAAAATACTCCAAAATTATTTCGTAACGAAAATATAACTCGAACTAACACTTAGTAATGACATATGTTATTTCATCCATTTTCCGTCCATATCCTGAACTAACACTTGGTAACAATAAACACTGTAAAAATATTTAAGTGATAGTTTTTTTTTTGAGAAAGACGAGGTAATATTATATATATTAAAAGTGTTTACAAACAATAAACACTGAACCTGAAATAAATAATAGAACATAAAGTAAAGTCGCTCTATAAAAATCAGGAGCTGTTTGGAGGATGATACTACGGTATCGTCTGACCATCACCAATACAGCGGCTCCAAACTGGTTTGCACGGGCCGAGCAGGCCCAGTGTACAAGTTTGTGGTGGTGGACTAAGTATTCCCCCGGGATGTCAGCGTGCATCGTCCTCCCTTGAGTGATACTGGTAGGGCTCCAAAACACGGGAACGCTGACCTCTGAGTTGGTAGGGAAATAATGTACAGGTTGTTGGTGGTACCGCTGCTACCTTACGTCTAGAGGCAAAGGCCGACTTACGTAGGGCCCAGGGAGGGCACGTGCCCCCCCCCCCCCCCCCCCCCCCCCCCTCAATTCTCTCCAAATCAATTCTGTAGTTACTGTTTGTATTTTTTTTTAATTATATGTCTATCTGTGCCCCCCCTAAACTTAATTTCCCTATCTATCATCCTTATCATTTCATTACTTGCTAATTAAAAACAAACTAATAAATAACTTAATTTAACCGTGTATAAATAATTGAAAGTAGAACTAATTACTAACTGATTAATAGGAATAATTTAACCGTGTATCATCCTTATCTTTCTTTTTCACCCTAATTAAAAGTAGAAATAATAACTAATTGTTACCATGTATTAGGTGTATGATGGTTTTGTATTTTTTGTATTATAATTTCTACTTATTTTGTGTTTTAATTTTTTTAAATGTTTTAATTTTAACTAGTTTAGAAAATTTTATTTTTATTTAAGACATGGTTTAAAATTAGAGGAAACTTCAATTTAAATTTTGAGTTTCATATTCTATATAAAAAACGAAATTTTGTTACTTAATTTTAAAAAAATTCTAAAAATACCCTCTAGTTTCTTTCAGTTTACCAGTTGTGTCCCCTTCAAATATTTTAAACATTGTATGTTATTATTGAAAAAAAAAATTGGTGCCCCCCCTCACTGAGAAAGCTGGATCCGCCACTGTCTAGAGGGGGTGGTATAACCGACTGACCCCCTGGACAAACGAGCACTCCTTCCTTGAGACGAGGGTGCTGAACGCCCCCTGCAATTATCGCTCCCTCTGCTCTAGTGGAGCAAACATGAGTCTTGACCCACTTCGGGCCTCATAGAGTGGGCTTTGTACTTCCCGGGCCGAACCCTCCCGATTTGAATTGGGATCGGGCCTTCCTGCCCCTATCTTGGACTGGCCCAAATTGTCCTTCATCCTCGGCCCAAAGGTGAGCTGGTCCTGACCCAGGCCTTCCCATCTTATCGACCCCACGATCCAGGTGTGCCAAGCCCAACCCATCCACCCCGCCCCATCAACACTGACAGCACCACACAGAACCCTAGCTTGTTCCTGTCCGTTGCGCCGCCTCCACCTCGCCGTCGATCCTTTTCCGGGTGAGTGATCGGCCACAACTCGTGATCATGGTAGCCACAACTTCCCTCCCCGACTTTGGTCCCGTGGAAAAGGGTCACCAGACGTTCCGATCAAGCCACCGGACCCACCAATCCCAACTGCAGTCTCCGCCACAGGGAACACAAGAATCACGACCATCTCTGGAAGAAAGCTAGCCCGTGCATCGGGAAAGGGAAAGAGCTGTCCGTCGATCAAAATCTACAGGCAGACCACAATACCCTATCTCCATACGAACCATACCATGGATTGACCCCTTGGAAAAGCTATGGTGGTTGGTCAGCAAAAACTTCGTGTGAGCTAGGGTTTGCTTCCTCGCCATTGTATATTACCCAATAATATCGTCAACAACACAGCTTCATACGCATAGATATCTAAGTGATATAATCCCTTACGTAAATTAGTAAAACCTGATAATCACAATAATTAAGTGTTGTTGTTTCAATTTTCATAAATTGTCGTTGTTCTCATACGACATGGAATAAATCGTCTTTATGCATAGATATTTTTCCTATTCTTCTGCATACAAAATGTTTTAGCTTTGAATTTGTGGTCTCCACACGTTTCAGGATAGGCAAATATGTCAATAACAAATTTTGATGTAAATATTATACCAAGTTAATGAATAGACTTCAAATCCTCATCGCTTTCAATCAAATTTCTCTTATTTTCAATACAGTAAAATTTAAAACAATTTCTTAGAGGCCAATCAAGGCCATCAAAAGTGCATGAAATTGTCCAATTATGCTTCCCTCTTCTTATAAACAATAATTACATAACATTGACAAAAATCAATTTAATTTTTTAATTTGGCCTTTATTAATGGGTCTCCACTCTCCTTTCATGTTATTCTATTTATGCACCTTCTCCATATTTTTCTAATTCAAATCTCTTTTCATCTAACACTTTTCTTTTCTCTCTGTTTTAGTTTCTCTTAAGCTTTTGCTCTTAATCAGTCTTCAATGGTATCTCTCTCTCTCTTTTCCCTATATATCTCTCTTTTTCTCTGTTGCTTTTCATTGACACTGATCTCTATTTTTTTGGGGTTCTGTTTTTAGGACACAAAAGATGTGGAGAATGTAAGATATGAAGAGGTTAGCAATACTTTTGGAACTTCATTAATGGGGGTTTGGTCCTTTTGGTCATTTCCACCTTTTTCTCCTCATGGGTTTTGCTTCTTTTGCCCATTTAACCCTTTCTTCCACATGGGTTTGTGAGCTAGATTGTGTTATGGTTTGTTTTTGTTATAGGAATACATATTGAGTCCTAGAGGAGTGAAGCTTTTTACTTGCAAATGGCTCCCAATTCATCAAGAACCCAAAGCTTTGGTCTTCATCTGTCATGGCTATGCCATGGAGTGTAGCATCACCATGAGTAGTGAAGTTTCTGAACCAAAAACAACATTTCTTCAATCCTCAAATTCAATTTGAATGAAGAAGCTGAAGTAAATATGTGGTGATTGGACTTTTTAGGTACTGCAACTAGGCTTGCAAGGGCTGGTTTTGCATGTTATGGGATGGATTATGAAGGGCATGGCAAGTCAGATGGGCTTAGTGGCTACATAGAGAACTTTGATGATGTTATTGAGGATTGCTCTAACCATTACTCAAACATATGTGGTTAGTCCATTACCAAATAGCCTCCTTATTTGAAACTTTTGTAAACTAGCCTCCTTTATAATGAAAACTTGATTTTACCATTAATGAAATCCAGATCGAGATGAGCGAACTTGGGTCCAGGTCTAGGAAAAACCACCCCGATCTGGATTTCATTAAGGGTAAAATCGTAACTTCAGTTATATGGTAAAAAACAGTTGTTACCCCCCAAAACCCATTAAAGATAAGGCTATTCGTGTAATTTCCCCGGCTGTAAAGATACATGAAAACATTAGTAAAGATGTTTTTGGTGTTGGAATATGCAGAGAAGGAAGAGAACAAAGGGAAGTTGAGGTACTTGCTAGGAGAGTCCATGGGAGGGGCTGTGGCTCTTCTCTTGCACAGGACTAAACCAGAGTTTTGGGATGGTAACATTTTGGTGGCACCCATGTGTAAGGCAAGTCTCAACACTAGAGTTTCAATTTGGGCTTATTTGTCTTTTCACTCACTAAAATATCTTAGACAAAGACACATGTGACAGTAAACAACCATGGTGTTTTTTTGTAGATTGCAGATGACATGAAACCAAGTCCTTTGGTTGTTTCGATTCTGGAGAAGCTTTGTAGGTTTATCCCAACATGGAAAATAATACCAACTCAGGATATTATAGACCTCGCCTTCAAGGAGCCTAAGATCAGAGAAACCGTACGTTATTATACAAACATGTCTTTATTTTTTCGCTCACAAATCACAATGTTGTTATAAATTTCATGTATGTAACATGTTATTGGTTCTTTGCCATGTTTGTTGTTATAAATAGGTTAGGAACAACAAATATTGCTACAAAGGCCGGCCTCGCCTAAGAACAGGCTATGAGCTCAACAGAATATGTGTAGACCTTGAGCAGAGACTTCCTGAGGTTTGTCAACTTATATTTCTCTTGAATTTGCAAAATCTTTTGATTTTGGTGGTCGGCATATTATATTATAGAATGTTTCGTTTGAGTCTCACATGTTAGATATGTAAATTACGTAACCTCATGGTCTCTATCTTAAATCCTTAGACCTATTGACTTTTAACATAATTAGTCATTTTCAAGATAATCTAACAAGAACTTGAGGTCCATGGACTTAAGATCCTCATTAAGATTGGAGTGACTATACCTATTCGATACTCGATATAATACATTTGGGGGATTTTGGGAACCGAGAATTCCCCATATACCCGATTGGGACTTGGGCGAAATGAAAAAGAAATTGGGTTTCGGGAGCATGAATCGTGTCAAAATTAAGGAACACGAAATTCGCATGTGATCTTTGCTTGATATTTCTTCAACTTGTAACCATACCACTCATCTTTTTTTTAATCATTGTCAAATATAATGCTTCCTTTATCTATTAAGTTTAAGTTTTTTAGGTGAAATTAACCAACACGTCCAAAAAAATGAAAAGCAAAATTTTTGGACGCAAGCATCTTCTCAGAACCTTGGGTTTTTTTTCTCTCGCAGCCGCCCTCTCTCCCTCGTCATTGAAGCTTCCCTCTGTCATTCTCTGCTACTCCCAACCTTCCCCCACCGAAACCATGGATCCCCACCACACCAAAACCATATCCACCGATGAAGCCATGATTTCTGGCCATCTTGTTCTACCGAACACGACTACGCTCCTCCCGTCCCAATCCTCCACCACGTTTCCGGATATGCATCTCCCCCACCGGTTCCCATGCCGGATCCGGTGACCCCAAGGGCCTCTCCACCGCCCGACTCTTCGCGTAGACATACCACGTCGGGGTCTCTCTCGCCGAAAACCATGCAATCGTAGCGGCAGCCTCGCCTTCGCTAGCAACCCCAAGCTCCGGTATGGTCGTCCCTGCGGCTGCCCCATGCCGAAGTGGGGAGGGCAACCTCTCGCCCCCGAGACACACCGGAGCTCCACCAGATCTGCTCGGAACTATTTCTGGTCGATCCAAAGCTGTCGGTCCCAGACCCCGAAAGTCGTCAGATCTGCCCGGGGCTGGTTGTGGCATGACGCCCTGGGAATTAACTCACAAAAAGGGCGCGACAAGCGCACCGGTCGTCAAGTAGTATTTCGGTTCAAGTCCGGTTATCGTACCCAAGGGAGCAATAAAACAGTCACTCGATTTAAAATCCGTTAGTTAATCTGTTTCTGAAAAGATTTGGTTTTGGTTTTAAAGATGTAAATAGCAAGTTGGAAAAACAATTATAGTAAAGTGAGAACAAATACGAGGCAAAGATAGCAGATGTTGTGAAATTCAGGGGAAAAGGCGATCTAGGACTTTTAACGGGGTCACAATATGACTATTGACTCGCAGGGGTTTGTGTTTACATGTGCAAAAAAGGTAAGTATAAAGGTAACGGAAGTTCTCTCAGCTGGTCCTAAACATCTTTCGATCGAATTAGGTCCCTAGTATAATCTGACCACCTAGTTATTTCTAATCTGGGTGTAGTGAGACATACAGCATTACGATTCATGAACTCCTCTAACTTTCGGTTTATACGCCTATAGCTGTTACACTCGTGTTAACCTAACTTTATTAGAGACTAGATTTAAACCCGAGTTACATAATCCTTAGTCCTTTTATCACGCTCAGCTTTCGATTATTGAGTGCTAAAACCTAATCAACTATCAAGTGATCAATTTGATGAAGCATTAATTCCAAATTATGTAAACAGTATCCTAAACACAAATTGCACAACATAACCACAAACTTATTGAATCAATTACTCATATTGCTTCCCATAGCCCTAGATCAATAGAAATTTAGTTCATGGAGAAGAAGGAAGAACACAAAGATGAAAAAGAACAAGAGATAAACATAATTGAAAGGTAAAGTTGATACAAAATACCAATTCAATGATGAAACTTGAATAGTTTTGATTCAATCCTTGTTCCTAAGCACTTCTCTCTCACCAAAACTCAAACCCTAACTCTCAATCTCTCTAAAATAATGTCCAATACAAGTTCTCCCTTCTTAATGGATGCTCTTCTATATATATGACTTCAAGACCTCTTTCCCTACTCCAAATAGGAATTGGAATAGGTAAATTTGGCTTTTGAATGAGGAAATTTCCTATTTTTATGCCAAAAACGGAGCTGGGAGAAGGCCTGACGTGTGTGGCCCGGAGCGTGGCCCGGAATGGGCCCAAAAATGGGCCGGAATGAGGCCCGGAACGTGCTGGAATCCGGTCCGGAATGAGACCCGTAATGGGCCAGAATCCGGCCTGGAACGTGGCCCGGAACGGACCCCTTCCCGTATCAAAACAGTGACAGCCCCGTGGCGAAAGTTGTAGATCTTTGAATTCTCTTCGATTTGATATATTGTTTGAAGCAATTCGGAGTTCGTATGAGGGAGTTATGCCCTTCGCAAGATCAGCCAGCTTCCACAACTCCTAAAACCGGGGTTTCCTCTATTTTTGCCCTTTTTTCGATCAAAGCACCTACAAAACACAACGAGAGACAAAGTACGAGTAACGAGAGAAGAGTGCACCAAATTGTACAACCCCGGGACTAAAAAGCTCAATAATGTGGGCTAAAAACATCCAAAACCGATGCATTTTATGCCTACATCATGGCAGATCAACAAAGGGCGTCCCCATCCTCGTCCACAAAGACGGGGGTAAAGCAGTTGAAGGACAAGGCTCAACCAAAGCCGAGCAACCACGCTGCCGCGACCGGAGCATTCCGGGAGGGTCACTGGATTTGGGATCGGGATGAGGGACGTCAGACAGGGATCTGTATCCACGACACCCGAAGCCGGTCACATCGAGACTGGACGACCCATTTTAGGTCGATTCGATGATGATCAATCTGCTTCTGCGTGAAGTATCTGTGAAGTTACATCCGGAGCACCGGACGGAGCCCCACAATTAAACATTCCAGCGACTCAAGCCGATGAGTTAGCAATACAAGAATGCTCCACTACGACAATTACGAGGTTCAGAAGAACTAGCATCGCAGGCTCTTGAGGTTACTATGTTCGTTTTTCTGTTTTATTGTGGTCTTTATGGTCAGCTATACAAAAGCGATCACCAATACGGATCCAAGTGCGCCAGAATCCTTACGGAGGTTTCAGACATATACCGAATTTCAGGGTTAGAGATCCGAGTTATATTTATGATTTTTTCATGATTAATAAAATTTATACGTTCACGCTTCAAAAAAAAAAAAACAACACGTCCAAAAAACTACAAGTCACATGTTCCTATTTGCAAGTATTATAAGTGATTAGTTGTTTTAATTGTGAGTATAGGTGACATTGCCGTTCATAATCCTCCATGGAGAAGATGATAGGGTTACAGACAAGGGTGTGAGCAAGCAGCTCTACGAGACGGCGCCGAGCACGGACAAGACCTTGAAGATGTACCCCAACATGTGGCATGGCCTGCTCTACGGCGAGACTGATGACAACGTTGAAATCGTGTTTACGGACATCATCGGATGGTTGGACAAGAGGACCAACCTAGGAAATTCTAGGCTGGAGAGAGAGCTCAAACATCAACATGATCTCTCCATTTCCAAATCACCACAATCTAAAGCGTAAAATCCAAATACAATTTCATCAAACATGTATTGTTGATCCTTAATATGTATGTTTTTATCTTCACTTTTCGTAGCCACCGGCATATCCAACCGTATGTTATCTTACCGCCATCACCCATCCGTCAGTGTCTATTCGCTGTTGGCGATTTGCTCCTTCCTGTCGACCTTTAGAATCCGCCAGTACCCATCCGCCACCGATCCATCTGAGACGGAAGATGCTCTAAGAACACCAACTATTCCGTTTTAAATAATATTTATAAGTTCTCACCTAGTTTTGAAAAGACAAATAAAAACACAACCATATACATTGTACTGCAAGTTGATTACGATTAATTACACTTAGGGGTTAGATCCGGTTATAACAGGCGATTACTATCTCGATCTGACCCAAACAAAAATAATTACAAACTTTTAAACCATAATTTAGTTGATAAATTAGGTAAGGCCTAAAACCAACCGAACATTTTACTAGAGACCAATGCAAGCCCAAAAGGATGGCATGAAAATAGAGCTATGCAGAGTTGTTGTATGGTGTGGATAGAAATTTGTTATAACTCTTTAGAGAGAGAAGCTTTCGCTTCTCTCTAAACACAACACTAGCCGCGTCGTTTCCCTTTCTTCTTTGAGCTTCGGTTCCCGACGGTGACCATGGCTCTCGGCCATGGACATCGTCGGGTTCCTCTCTCCCCTCCCCCTCTTCGTTTTCTTAACTTTTTGTGTCCCTCTTTTCCTCTTCGTCCTTCACCTTTTCCACGCTTCCGAAACTCCGGCCGTCTGTGGTTGTAGATCTGGTGGTGGGAAGCACTTCGTCTTTATTTATGGAGGTGTTGGCTCCAGATCTACTCCTTATTTAAGTCGGTGGCATCTCTTTCTTCGTTATCTAACCTTTGTTCCCCTTCCCCTCCTCCGCTTGGGTGCCTTCCACCTCCGATGACGCGGTGACCCCTCTTCTTTGGCGGCGGCAATACCTGTTATGTGTGGGGCGTTTTTCTACCCCTGGGTAGATGACGAGTCTCGGGTACTGCTCGCCGTCTTTGCTCCTTGTCTTCTCCGGCTTTTGCTTGCTCGTGGGGGGTGCTTTGCTCCAGATCCGTTCCATCCACTTATGTTCTCGGGTGATTCCGGGCCTCATGGGTGTGACGAGGGGTTTTGGTCATGATTTTGGCCTTGTTGTGGAAGATTCGAAGCTGTGGGCGGGTTCACTTTCTTCGGGTAGCCAGATCTGGTGTTGCAGAAGAGGCTTCACTCCTCCCCTTCGCTCTTTTGATCCTCGGTAAGTATGTCTTCTTCTCTCTTCACTCGTTACTCCATCCCTGTCAGATCTGGGTATCTTGCTCTCTTGAGCTTGATCTCTCCCCATTGGGTCGGCGGTTTGGTGTTGGCCGCCGTCGGGATCTCGTCTGAGATCTGAGAGGTTCAGATCTGACCTACCTTCTACCTCTTTCCCCTCTCGAATTAGTTCATCTTTCCTTTTACTTCTTGCTCATGCTTCATCCCCTCGTCCTCGCTTCTGTGGATGAGGCCCAACAGTTGGTGTTGGCCATTGTTGGGTGCTAGCCTAATAGTGTGATGAAGATAGGTGAGTTGGGGTTCTGGGGGCTTGATCTGAGTCCTAAGGGTGAGGGGTAGTCGTCCTGGTGAATCCATTTAGGGTTTCTGGGTAATTGGTTGGTGTAAGAATGGAGACAGATTGAACTTTCGTCTAGTCGGGTGTGGTTCGGGGAGGAGAATTGGATGCGGAAGGTTTGCTGTGGTGCCTTTGTGGAGTGTTCGGACTTACCTTGGCCGTCTTCATCGCTGGCTCGACTTTTTCGGTGGTTTGGTCCGACCAGTGGTGGTCAGACTCGTTTCGGAGCATGGTGTTTGAACATCTGTCGGGGCGGGTCTGTTCGTGTTTGGCTTCACGGTGCTCGAGGTCGGATTCTGGTTGCAGCGTCCTGTTAGTGGGCTTAGGTTTTTGTTTTCTTGTTGGGCCTGGTTGCCCGAGATTGTTTGTTGTAGGCCTAGGCTGTTTGTTGGTTGGGCTTGGCCCATGGCTGTTGTTTTATGTTGTTCTGATTGTTCATTGTGGTTATGAGACCTGGTTTTAGTTCTGTTTTTCCCTTGTTGGGATTACACTGGTTTGTAAGGTTGTACTGAGGGTTTTGCCCTTGACCGACAGTTACAATTTGTAGCTGCTTGGTTTTTATAAAAAAAAATCATGATAAAAAAAAGTCATATAAAGAGAAATAGACGTTCTACCAATCATATTTGGGCGATTTGGGACTTTGAATTATTATTTTATGGCAACACATCTCATTGTATCTCAAGGTGGGTCGAAACTTACAGAAGTCATTTTCATTAAGACTCAAGACTTAGATGTGTTGATCTGTGCTTGGTAGAGTTGTGTTGCTCACTTAGACTGGGCCTGGCTAAAGGCCAAAACCTGATCATCCATTTTCACATACCTATTGTTAGATATACATGGATATATATATTTGAAATACAAATATAAAATTCAAATGCAAATATTATTATAGTCGAAACGCCAGACCACACTATTTCGTTTGACTACCGAGGCTGAATATCGTGGTGTTGCCAACATTGTGTCTGAGTTTTATTGGCTTCGCAACTTGCTTCTTGAACTTTACTGTGACAACGTCAACACTATTTAGCTTGCCAGTAATCCAGTTAATCATTAGCGTACAAAGCATATTGAAATGGACATTCACTTTGTTCGTGAGAAGGTTGTTAGAGGCTAGGTTATAGTCTTTCATGTTCCCTCTTGTTCTCAGTTGCCTGATATCATCACTAAAAGTCTGTCTAAAGTTCTCTTATTTGATTTTCGGTCTAGCCTTAACGTTCGTCAAACGTCCGTTCCGACTGAAAGAGAGTGTTAGACATTATTGTTATGATAATATTTATATTTGAATTTTATATTTGTATTTCAAACATGTATCTATGTATATCTAGATACTATTCATCCATGTACAAATATAAAACTCTATCAATAAGATACTATAATCAATTATCAACAATACATATATTCAAATTTTAAATTAACCCAATTTTTTATATATAACATTAAACTTTTCTCCTAAATCTTTTAACTTTTAAAATAAAATAACTAAAATATTCTTCATTAATTTTCAATTGATTTTGGTTGTTGTTACTCTCTCCTCCTGGTTAAAATGACATTTTATAGAACTTGATCACATTTCTTTACAGTAAGCTTTGACAAGAAAGTTTCTAAAGAAATAATCATCAGTTGTGAGATACATCCCTTAATTCCTAGCCTAGTTCACAGTCTGCTTCGCCCTTCCAAATGTGGAACTAAGTCAGAGGTAAGAAAGTAGAAGTCAGCTAGTTTTAACCATACAAGCATGTTGCTTTTGGTTCTCCATCGGGATCAGTCTCTTTTACCTTCAATGGTGACACTATAATACTTTAGCCAGACATTGACAACAAGGGACAGTATCTTCATCTTTTTTTTAGGGGAAAACTACATATATCTACCCAAAATCATGGTCATTTAACCGATGTTTACTTTGAAGTTTAAACGTAACAAATACATACCCTGAAGTTTCGAAATGTAACTCAAACTCCCTTCCGTCAGTCAACTCAGTCAGTTTACTGTTCACTTTTTCAAAAATGCCCAAAATACCCTTAACCCTGTTTATTTTTTATATTCTTTGGGCATAAAAGGGTTAAGGGTATTTTGGGCATTTTTGAAAAAGTGAAAAGTAAACTGACTGAGCTGACTGACGGAAGGGGGTCTGAGTTACATTTCGAAACTTCAAGGTATGTATTTGTTACGTTTAAACTTCAGAGTAAACATCGGTTAAATGACCATGGTTTTGGGTAGGTATCTGTAATTTTCCCCATTTTTAAATAGACAACATGAATACATAAACCATATCCATAGAGAAGACAAAATTGATGAAGAATGAGGGCTATAAAGAGGTCTTTCAAGTTTCAGAAGGACTTCATCCAAAAAGAACACATTATCATGCAATCCCACCAATCAAAGATTTTAAACCCCCCTTATGTCAGACCATATAGATAGAGTCATCACCAGAAAGATATCATTGAAAAACTAGTTGAGAAGATGATGATTAATGAGGTGATTCAGCCAAGCACAAGCCCGTTTTCATTTCTTATCTTACCGATGATGAACATTTCTAGTACATGGAGATTCTGTGTAGACTATATAAGACTGAATGAGGTTATAATTTGTTGGAAAAAAGTGAGTTTGGAGAAAGTGAAAACGACCAATCTGACGTTCAATTATCTATCAGACCGGCTCATTCTAAAACTACGAAAATATTAGTTTCGTGTTCTAGGAAGTGAGGCATTTCTAACGAAATATCATAAGGTCTAAACAGTAAAGAGATGAGTGAGAAAATAAAACTCAAAGATCACTCATTGAACTTGATTGTTGAGAAAACGCAAATGGAAGATGTACCATTCTTATGAAATTCCACATGGAAAGATTACCAAACTTTCCTTGACTTTAATAGCATGACCTTTCTGTCATATTAATTGTTGGGATGTAAGGCTCTTTCTCGCGCATAGGCGCAAGGAGGGCTTCAAATCTAGGGTATGTTTAACCTAACCAAGCTTGAACTCATGTGCACACGCACAACAAGGTTGCGAATGTTATAGCGGATTTGGGCCTATCACGCTAGTTTTTTTTTTTGCTCCGACCCTTATTAAAATCTCAAAAATTTATTTCCAATTTCAAAATACTCAAATTAAAGAAATCCAAAATTGTTATCTATTTCAATTTTGAAAATTGATATGCAATAAGGAAATTTCTGAATTTATATTATTTCCAATTTTTTTGTTATTTTGATTTTTTTTAATATTTCCGAATATTACATTATTTCGAAATTAATAATTAATTTCCGAAATTATATATTTCCAAAATTTGATATTTTCAGAAATTGTTGTTTCCAAAAACTCGCTCTCAACTCTCTCCCATTTCCCTATTTAAGCTCTACTCTAGTCATTATTCGAAGACATGAAAACACCCACAGAAAGAGCACTCTTCTTCTCAAAGATCAGAGCTATTATTTTCTTCTTATTTAGTGCTAATTCTCATACACGGTTTCGAGTCTGTCGACGTCGTCATTGTATCCTATGAGACTTTCTCTGACGGGGCAATAAAAAGTATTAAGGAAACCGGTTCTCGGGACTCGATAAACCAGTTCCCTCTTCGATCATCAAGTGAGGTTACTGTATCTGCTATACACTTTATTTGCGATTTTGTTGCTTCATGTAATTCGATTTTCATTAATAATAAATGTTTTAGTTTTATTTTTCTGTTCTTTATTGTTTATAGACTAACTCGTCTAACAAAATTAAGGACAACTTTTCAATTCCAATTATTGAGGAACAAGTGCATGACCTCCATGGTCGTACTGTGTTTTCTATGCTGAATTTAAGATCATGGTATCATTAGACAACGCTAAGGAAGGATAGGGGTATCTAACATAGACTCATACCCAAATTCACCCCGTTAATTCGGTCCACCCGATCCTAGTGGGTTTTGCTCATGGGTTATAGGGACGGGCCCTGGTTCAAAAATACCAAACCCAATGTGAGTCGTTCGGGGGGTGGATCCATGACCTGGTTGCTTAGATAACCCAGACCACCCGAATATGCTACATTACAAAGCCGAAGGCGGCAAGGCCCCAACCCCAATTATACAATTAAGTCCCAATTAGTAATCAATTCAGCAGTAGAAGAGGAAGAGCCGCACACTGACTGCTAATACCCGACATTTGATTCGCATATGCTACTTCCAATTTCCAAACCCTACGCTTTATCTCTCTCTAAGTCACCATGTGTGTACGTTTCTTCTTCCTTTACTCAAAATTTTAATAGGGTATGATGATTTTTCATCATTAAGAAGTGATCAAATTAAGAGCTTCTAAACACTCTTTGATCACTTCTAATGATTTTTTCCCATTGAAAAACATATTTTAAAGTATTGTGTTACTACTTACTGTTAATGTGATCAATATTTTAAAAACTCGGATAGGTTGGTCCAACCCAGTAAACCAGTCCATGATCCGGACGGGCCAGATCAAAAGTCCCATTTTTTGGCCCGGGCTTAGGGCCCGACATGTTGACACCCCTAAGGGAGAGTGAAGAACCCAATAATGCCTTCAGAACTACCCATTATGCACATTTTGTGTTCACGGTTATGCCATTTGGCCTTACCAACGCACTTGCATCTTATCAACCCCTCCTGAATTCTCTGTTTATTTATTTTAGGGTTGATTTTTTAAACTACTGTATGTATTTTCTTCATGTTTTAACTACCCTATCTTTTAACTATGATTGTCCGTTAATTTTTTCAACGAAACTACAACCCTTATGATTGTCCATGTGGGAAAAATACTCTTATATTTAGTCCATGCCCCTAGTTTTTTATCCATTTTAACGGAATACTTCAAAATTTGTTAGTAAACGATTGTGATAAAAAAAAAATAGGGTAGTTTAAACACATGAACAATATATAAGGTAGTTTTAAGCAACTAACTTTTGATTTTAGGAGGAAACTTCACCTAGTTTTCTTTGATGATATTTTAGTATATAGCAAGTTGTGTGAAGAGCATATTACTCACTTGTAATTGGTATTACAGAGACCAAGGAATCAAAAGTTATTTGCATCAAGTGTGATTTTGGGCATGTCATCTCTGAGAAAGAGTGGCAACGTATCCTCATAAGATAAAAGGAATTGCTAATGGGCTAAGACCTTCAAACCTGAAGCAGCTCAAGGGATTTCCAGACCTTATTGGATAAGGATGGAAAAAAAACCGACCTCGTTGAGGACCTGAAATTCTGACCCGATCGGGTTATGTTTGGGTCAGGTTATTTTTGTGTGAGGGTTGGGTTATGGGTCAAATTCAATTTTTGGGCTACATGTGTTGTTGGGTCAGGTACAGATCGTATAAGGACCCATGTAATGTCCAGTATGTGTATAGTAGTGTGGTATAGTTTAAAAATGACAAGGTGACAAGGTTAGCTCCGGTCTGCCATTGCACATTTCACATTTTTTTTTTCATTAATTTTTTTAGCGAAAGGTATGGATTTTATTAATAATAGGAACTTAAAAGAGTCATTACAATGTTTGGGGCCCTAGAAGGTCCTAGAACAAAAAAGTCTGAGAGAGGTTAACTGTTTAAGATAGTTTGTAAAGTACTAAATAGGCGATTATAAAATAAACTACAAAGTTGACGAAACTGATGGGGACTTCTCAAGGTGGTGCATGAACGCTGCTTGATCCATGGAGATGACTCTTTTCTTCACGTGGAGTGCGACTGAACCTAGCATCATCAATAACATAGGGAGGATCGGCTTTAGCTAGGGACCCCTCCCTAGGTACGTCCCTAAAGCCACGAGTGTTTATCATTTTTTTTCTTGCGGGGTTATTTTCCAGCCCTCGACTGATCTTCACGAGGTTTTCATGCAGTGTCCCTCTTCAATACCAGCATCACAGATGGGGCAGACAATATCCTAGATGGAATAAGAAGCATCCCAGATGGACCAAGCATCGTCCTAAATAAAGCAGGCCCAACCGAACTTCCCATGAACGTCGCCATGAACTACCCCCGTTGTTCCACCCCTAACTGAGGGTTAGGTAGGGTGTATGGGGTTACAACTTCCCCCATTTCTCGAGACAACACAGGCTTAGATAGAGTATCTGAGGTCAATGGCTCGAACCTAGAAGGATGGGTTGGTGCTTTCCCCTAGTTCGTAGCATAAGACTTCTCCATTTTCTCGGGTTTGTATTCTAGGATGGAGTACTCAAACCGCATGATTCGCAGCATCTCCAGGTCACAATCTCGAACCTGGTGGCCAATATGAATACAGTTGAAGCATAATACGCGGAGCCGATCGTAGGTTAAGGTGACCTGAATTGGCTACCTAAAATCCTGAAACCTCATGATCATGGACCGACGAAAAGGCCGATGAAGCTCCATCCAGAACCTGACTTTGATGGTCCCGCCCTAGCATAGGCCCCATTTTTCAGAGGGCACGTCCACACATCCCCAAGAGTCGCACTGATGACCTCTCATGTTGCCTTCGTTTGGACCAACGATGGTAGACCTCGTGCATGCACCAACAACTGGATCCAGTCCAGTGTGGGAAGATCCCAAGCAATGGGGTTCACAATGTCCCGTAACATAAGTGAATACCCATTGAAACACCATGGTTCATTGTTTCGAACCTATGCCCGAGCTTCTTGACTGTTGAAGTAGAGCTTGAACGTACCAGGCTCTAGGTCCTTCACCACCAATCCTAATGTTGATCGTCCCCATGCACGCGTAAAGACCTTGAGCATGAACTCCTTGCGTGGTATCTTTGGGAACAACAACCGGCCAACCATTCCATATTGTTGGCGAGCAACGATGTCGTAGTTTGCCGGAGTGTAGGGCACCACAATTTCTATGGCCTCATCCTCAAGTATGGAGCAAGCCGAGAGGCCGACCTGGAGGGTGACCATGGATGGTCCCGACTCCTTATGGAAAGCACCAATCCTAGTTACTATCGGACTCACGGAATCAGGACCTTTCGAGGTCAGTGACGGCACCCCTAGAGTCACGGATCAGGGCTTCCTAGCGGCGACGATGCCATGTGATTACTCGAGACGCCCGAACTAGGGTTGCTAACCCTAATCAACGTCGAGCCCTTAGAACCAGGTCCTTCCAAGGGTGTCGAAGCAGAAACACGAGTCAAGGAGAAGGAAGATAACTTCAGAGGTCGGCCACACTTCGGTTTGATAGGAACAAAGACCACCGAGTCATCCTTTGGGGAGAAAACTAACAGGGCTGAGGATGACATGGGTACGAATTCCGGAGAGGGAAGGGATGACAATGGACGTATCATTGGAGTGATTGGTGAAGGAGAGACGATGGGAGAAGCTTTTGTCTTACGCTTCTTCTTCTCTCTCACCGGACGAATGAAACTAGACAGAGGGCGTGAAGGCATTATTAAGGACACCGAGGAGACATGTATGCCAAATGGGCGAGCTCCATTGGTGGGGAGGTCTCTGACGTAATGGTTGAGGTTGTAGAATTTACCATTGGTAGAGGGAGTAAACAGATTAGGGTTTACGACTAGACTTTTCTAGAGAACACACATAATCGTTGAGAATTAGTTATCTTGTTTAATATGAATTTTTTAACCAATTTATTTAATATTAGAATCCAAGCTTTATATTCCTTTTTTGTATATATATAAACACTGAAATAAACACTTTTATTTTCCTAATTTCTCTATGACTTGTCTCCAAATAAATAGCATTGGCCCTATATTATACGAATGATAACAGTCTAACCTCCCAACTTCTTTTTTATTTATAATCCCCATTTTGTTATGATTCCAACTAATTTAATCCCTGATTAATTTGTTTAGGTGTGATCTCTTTTCATAAATTGGATATCCACGTGAGCATGTCTTAGGCTATGTTTTTGGACGAATTTCAATCCATATATCTAAATTAAACATGTACCACATAATTGTTTCTAGTCATGGGAAAGTTACCTCATTGGACCATGCATATCCTTATATTAAAAATCAGGAAAGCTCGTACAATGGTATGAATATTTGGGGCGGGTACGTGGATTCGTGGATTTCCAACGGATAGGGGACGAAAACGGTTATTTTATTTTATTCTTTGATCAACGATTGTTTTTAAAAGATCCAATCTTTCAAAATGAAGGGAGAGGAAAAGGTACCGACAGAGTCCGTCCTCAATACGACCGAGAGCAGTTTGATCAATCAAACCCTCGACAAAACGCCAATGGACATAATATCCAACCAACAAGGATGGTCTAAAATCCTAATGGTGATAGGATGGGTTCGGGGAGTATGATCCCCGCCCGTATGATAGCTTTGAAAATGAGGATTATGATCCCCGCCCGTATCCGCCAGCTGAGAAACGCTTCCAGTTCCTTCAGCTTTCAGATTGGGTTAAGGGGTATTTCAAAGCTATGATAAGGATATGGAAGCAAAAAAAAAAAAAAACATCCTCAGTCACTCAGTGAAGGTGCTGACGAGCGGATACAATTGAACATGCAACCCATATTGGTCTTACCGAACATAGTTGAAATCAACCAGCTCTATCTGTGTCCGATATCATTTTGATCCGTCACTCAAATCAACACCATGAATCTACTACGTTATGTTCGCACGTAAAGCATACAACATTGACGTAATATGGTTGACACTTGTAAAAATCTATGATCGCAGGTCATATTCTCGTGCAACAAGTTATAGACGTGTAGATTTAGCACCATACCGACTTAACCAGTTAACGATGCTTAATCAAAATTTATAGACCAAAACATATCCTCTGGAATTTGGAAATATATTTCTATACGTAAATCATGTTTCAACCGACACCCAAAATTTGCATAAATGGATGTGAAAAACGGATCAAGTATGTGAGACCAGAACACTACCATATGGATCAAGCCACATTTTTTTGAGCGAAAAATACATGTTTTATCAATCAACTAAAAGAAAGATATAAAAAACTCTCTCAAAAAGTCCCGCCCTCGCTACAGTAGCACCCAACTCCTTTCTTCTCCGTTGGCCGTCGGCGGCGGTTCGTCGGATCTCTGGGTCTGGTGAATCGTCGACAACCTCCTCCTCTACGTTCTTCTACCTTTCTTTTCCCTTTCACCCCTTTTTTTCCTTTCGTTTTGCTCGACCCCTCTGCTGGTGTTCTTCCCTTTACTCCGGCGACACTCTTTCACCGGCGCACAGACCTCGAAGGTCGGTCAATTTCTCCTTGGGTCGTGGTTCAGTGACTGTGAAGCAGACCGTCGTCGGAGTTGGGGCTTAGAGTTGCACGGATCTGCTAAAGCGGAGCCGCCGTTTGGTTCGCCGAAGCTCCTTTCTTCTCCGGCCGACCACCTTCGCTCTCCACTGCTCGGAGCTTTTTCTTGCTCGCCGGACTTTGTAGCTCGCCGGACTTTGTAGCTCGCCGGAAAGTATAGTTAGCTGAGGCACTGCAGCTCGTGTGGGTTGTGGAGGATCGAGCGACAGGTTTGGAGGTGGGTTGGGTGGCGACTGGCTCGGGAGTGTGTTTGGATAGGGTAGGGCAGCCCCGGGTTTGATGGGTCGGCCCAGCTCTTTCAGGTCGGCCTATCCAGATTCGGGTGGGCCGGTTTTAGGTTGCGGGTCGGGAGCTCATGGGTCGGGTAGGTATGGGCCTAGTTCTGGGTCTGGGCTTGGTCTCTGGGCCTGAGTATGGGCTTGGGTTCTGGGTCTAGTTTTGGGCCTGGTTCTGGATATGGAACTGGGTTTAGATCTGGGCCTGGGCTTGCCTGTAGCTCTTCGGCTGGTTTCAGTCTATGTTGGAGTCGGGATCGGATCGAGCTCGGTATTATTACAAGCCTTCCCCTTCAGGTCCTTGCTGTTGTCGGTAACGGGTTACCTATCTTGGTTTTGGAACGCTCAACTCTCTTTTTCAGTTTAGGCTTCTCTTCAGTTTTGACGTGATGCGGCCAATTTGGAGTTTGGAGATTGTACTCGGTAGAAATACCGGTCCTCCGCCTTTTTGGGCCTCTTTTCGGTGTTTACCGATTCTAGGTTTCGGAGGGCTGAGTGCGAGCTTCTTCGTCTGCCCTGTCCCTCGTGATATCGGCACTGCGGTTTCGGAGCCTCAGCCTCTGTTTGGGCTAGACTGTTGATCTTCTCTGGCTTTTTTTGTCTCCTCTGTTTGGGATCAAATTTGATCGTGCTCGGTTTCATTACAAACCTTCCCCTTCGGCTCCTTGCTATATTCGGTAAGGGGTAACCGGTCTCGGTTTCGGAACGCTCCTCTCGCATTCCAGTTTCGATTCCTCTAGAGTTTTGGTTTGCTTCATTTGGTTTGGAGTTCAGAGTTAGCTCTCGGTAGAAATACCGGTCCTCCTCCTTTTGGGGTCTTTTCGGTGTTGGCCGAAGTTGGGTTATGGAGGGCTGAGAGCGAGCTTCTTGGTCTACTCTTGCGGTTTTGGCAAGCGGCTTCGATGAGACTTTCTCTTGGGTCTTTGGAGGTGTCTGGTCTTTACTCAGGTCGTGGGACGCGTATCTTCAGCTTATCGGCGGTGGATCGTTGTTGAGCTACTCTAGATGCTTTTGAGTGCCTCACCCACCCGGGGACTTCTTCATCTCTGTGCGTCTCTTGTTGCAGTTGGTAATTGGGACCCGCCTCATGCTCGGTAGAAATACTGGGTCCTCTACTCCATTGGCGTTTCTCAGTGTTGGCCGGTTTCGAAAAGAGGACCGGGTGTGAGTGCAGGTTCTGTTGATCATCTGCTGAGCCGGTACGAGTTTCTTCTCTTTTCTCCTTTCTCTCTGGTGTTATAGTCCGAGTGACATGCTCGTGGTTTTGGTTTCCGAGCGACATGCTCGTGGTTCTGAGCGCATGCTCGGGTTCTCTTCTGAGCGCCAAGCTTCTGGTTTTATTCCGAGCGACATGCTCGTGGTAGTATTCCGAGCGCCATGCTCGTGGTTGTATTCCGAGTGCCAGGCTCGTGGTTGTATCTCGAGCGCCATGCTCGTGGGTCTGCGTACCCGTTCTGAGATTCCGGGTCTATGTACCCTTATTTGAACCCTAGCGTGGGTTTGGTTGTTCTGGTGTTTCTTATGTTGCTGATTTCAAGTTCTTCCCCGGCTTGTTTGCTGGAGTTTGTGGTCCGTTTCCTTTGTTGGTCTTGCCCGATGATGATTGTTGCGTCCTTCTAGGGCTTTTGAAGTCTGTAGTCAAACTTTTGTATTTCTCCTCTTTCACCTTGTAAGAGGTTTCATTCAAAAAAAGAAAATTATTGCTGATAAAAAAAAACTAAAAGAAAGATATATAGAAGTGTATCAGAAAGGATAATTTCTGATAACTGAAGAACAGATATATAACGAGTTTGTAACACCCCGCCGTGCCACACACAGGGCCCTACGCGCGGCGATGTTAGGTCTGCAACCCAATACACCCCAAACCCTCTGGTGTATTGTCCACAGACAAATACCAACCTAGGTTGTTGGTGAGACTTGAACCCAAGACCTCACCCTTTATAGTATTTCCTTGAGTGATGCTATCACCAATTGAGCTCAATTGGTGATAGCATCACTCAAGGAAATGCTATAAAGGGTGAGGTCTTGGGTTCAAGTCTCAGCAACAACCTAGGTTGGTATTTGTCTGTGGACAATACACCAGAGGGGTTGGGGTGTATTGGGCTGCAGACCTAACATCGCCGCGCGTGGGGCCCTGTGTGGGACGGCGGGGTGTTATAGAGTTTTTCTGATTAGTTAGTGAGACGTCTTTTTTATAGTTTTTTTTAACAAATTCGAGAGTAACACTCTTTTTTTGAAGAAGCAAATGTCGAATTTTCTGGATTTCAACTAAACCGACAAACTGGAGAGAATCCCTCAAGGTGGTGCCTTAACGCTACTTGATCATACGGGGATGACTATTTTAGATGTGAGGAGCGCGACTGAACTTGAACTTGAACTCAACAGTAGCAATGAGAGGACATATGTGATTCATGGTTCCCTCATGGTAAAATTTCTTGAATCTCTAATTATTGACCTTGGAAAAGGAAAACATACAAAATAAAATAAACCCAAACGAGTAACTTGATCCAGAATAGAGAGAGATCAATTTGTATGCGTCGGTGGTGGCCAAAGAGGTGGATGCGACGATGGTATATTCATGGAGGGGTGGAGACCGATCGGGGATATAGATCTGGGACGGTGGCGGCGACGATAGTGGTGGGATCAACCGGTGACGTGGAGAGAAACCAGTAGGCAACCATGAGGAATACAAGGGGGCCGGTACAAGATTTAGGGCCATGTCGCTGGTGGTGAGGGAAGGCTAGGGACGCGGTGGCTAGCGGCGGCTTCACAAAACCTTAGTAGAGCTCTCTATGCGAAGGAGAATATTCATGGACTATGGGCGAGCTCGGGCACCGTTGATGGCAGGTTGCACGACAACGACAACAAGATTGGGCTGCGGTGCAGCCGCTGGTGTGCAAGAGCAGGCCAGAGCTTGTAGGGCAAGAGCAATAGATGCTCTAACTCCAATTGGCATAGGGAACGACGACGACATCGTGGACGACGACTAGGGTTGAGATCTCTCAAACCCTAGTAGAGAACGATCAAGCCACATTAGTTATATCAGTTCGAAATTCACAATAAAAAATGTTAAATCTAATTTTTTTTAGCATATGGGAGTAATTTTATTGAACAAGAAATTTAAATATACATAGATAGATAAAAATAGAAAGTAAAATAGGGAGACCTAGTTCTAGTTTGTAGACACCGAACGCTGTAACAAAATGTCCAACTATACCAGGGATAGTTGGTGGGAGGCCATGGTCTCGGTTGTAGTTGTAGACGATAAACTGTCAGTGATGATTACTTCTTGATTCGACCTGAAAATGAACGCGATAAAGGATCGGGGACACTTGAGGCGATAACGGACATATAGGGAAAACACTAGGGAGCGGGGGAATCATGGGGTCGGATTTGCACCGACGCTGACAGGGCGTTTTGCGTCCCCACACACATTCCGTTGTTGATGGGGGCTACTCATAGACCATGGTGAGGCTGCTTGGCAAGCCTCGCCTTGATCGTATCCAGAGCACATCTGTATCCTCACCTTGGTTCGGGGCTAGGAGCTGGGGGAGGGGGTGGTGTCCTTTGCATTTTAGAAGCACGTGTTGCTGGACCCTCTCTTAAGAAGGCACGTCATCGGGGTTTTGTGTGTCCCTCGAGGCATGCAAGGGCCTTGAGCCAATCAGAGATGAGATCGGGTTAGGCAAAAAGTTCTGTATCGCTCATTCATCACTTGGTCCTAAGAACCAAACTCCATCGGGGGACGGGTTGGAGGAATGCACGCAATGCGCCTCCTCTATGTTTGTGGCAGTGCTTTTAGCATAAAAAATTGGACAGGATACGGGGATGAGAGGACCATTTGGGCAGGTCCTGAGTGGATGAAGGCTCTCGGGCGTAAGAATGCAGGGGCGCCAAGCTCATTCCCCGGTGGTAGCTGTTGGTTTTGCCCTCATGTGGGCTTCTTTATCTCTGTGAGGGTAGTATTATAGCATGATGACGCTAGGGGGTTGGTAGGGACTCGTCGGCGATGTTCAAATCCTTTTTGGGAAACCCAATGAACCACCATCAGAATTGTCGTGTGGTGGTGCCTCCCTCTTCCTCCCTCAGATTCCCCCGCTTAGGGTTTACCAAAGGTTAGAGGTCTGTCGTCGGACTGGTCTGGATCATTGGCAGGCGCCAAGTCGAGCTAGCCATGATAAGCGTGGCAACATAAGAAGTCTACCCCAGCCAGGGAACATGGTGGTCGTTCGGGATTCCCTCGACACCACAAGGTTGCTTGTGAAGGGCGTGATCAGGGTTGTCGACATGGCTTTCAAGCGGGCAACTAAAAGTGGCACCACGTCTCCTAGTGATGGTAGCATAGCTCGTACTAGTATCTCCAGTGTAGATATTATGGCAGGGTCACGACTAGGCTAGAGATCATAGGTGGTGTGGGACGACATGGGAAAGGGCAAGCAGAGAGGAAGTTGGGGAGGTCGTTTTTTCCTCTGGTAGCGCATCGTTTTTAAAACCTCCGGACTTGGTATTGGGGGCATCGTTCAGCCTCAACAACATCGCCATTAAACACATGGGGAAGGGGTAGCTGGTCAGCTTTCTCGGGAGCGACTGGATTGACAGACTTCACGTGGTTCGTCGGATGGGTGGGGGGCATGGATGGAGACAGAGGTTCGCTATGGATTGTAAAGACAAGATTCACCCGAGAAGAGGAGGGCGGCGCACTAAAATTTTGGGAGGAGATGATGGAAACCCTAATGGCCAAATAAAATTTATATTTATATTTAAAATATTAATCTAATTAATCAAGTGTTGTCTTTCTACTATTATTCCATTTCTAATATCTATTATCATAGTGATGTGGACTCTTGAGCACAGTCTCATGGGTAAAGTAGGACAACGTTTGCTGATACCTCATCACCGTATGGTTGGTTGCTTCCTTACATGACTGGCACTAGCACAAGAAATGGATTGATAACAACATGGCCTTAAAGATGCTTGGAAAGAGTCGTTATGATGAGTAGCTTTTCACGACACTCCCATGTTCATGATCATGCCTCACACCTCATTACCATAAACCTTAATACTTTAGAAACGATATTAATTTAGCATAATATCCAAGAGATTTTAAGGTTAATTTCAATGTACCCTATCGATAAATTATTTTGAACAAATACTTATCGTTATGTTTTTCGAAAATGTTTTTTGAATTTCGAGTTTCTTGACAACCAGTTTCTTTTTATCGATAATTCTTAATATTATATATCGTCTAACATCTTCCGCCCATAGATAATTCATCAGAGTTCCTTAGAATTTTTTTGAGCAAAAGGTGCATATTTCATTAATTAAAATATGGAATGACAATAAGGTGCATCAGAGACTCTCTGACCACAAGAACAGGGAAAGAACACTTAACAATGTTCGCTATTCTTTTCACAGTAGAACCGTCCTTGGCGGTTTTGAATTGGCGCCCGACAGGCGAGGACTGAATACGGTTGAGGGAACGGGGTACCAGAGATCAGAGACCTCGACGGTAATGGTGAAGGTGGGAGGCAAAGCATCGACCAGGGACCCCTCCCAGGGACAGTCCCCGATGCTTAGGCATAGCCTCATCCCCCCCGGCGGGGCTTCTACCCCGCCTGTGATTTATCACCCCAACCAGATGCAGACGGCTCCTTCCTCCGCCCTTCAACAACTGCGCGTCCCCCCCAGCCCGGGTCGCTTGTACGTCAACAGCTCCTCCACCGCCCATCCCATCGCTTCCTAGGGACGAGGGATCAGTGGTGTACTCATCAAAGATCTTGTTCCCACCACCCGGCTACTGGATCTTCGTGTGTACAAAAGCCAGGGTGTGGGGGCTGGACCACCCACGGGTGCCTGGCTTTCCCGACGGAGCACGGGGACCCTGGTTAGGTACCGGGTCCATTGTTACGCCAGGTCCCCTCCCCCGAAGTGATCCAGCAATAGGTAACGAGTTCATTGTCAGCGGGACCGGGTCAGTATCCTCCCGTTCCCCGTTTAGGGCAGCTCCCCCTTCACCAGACGCCTCATGGGGTCGCGACCGCACCCCCGAGACCCGGAAGCCATATCTCCTATGGGTAGGGGCGGGATTAACCCCATCAGGGGGAACCCACACCCTTTTCTGCTTCCAAGTCCAACTGCGACGAGCAGCCATGGAAGAGGTCTCAACCATGATATTCCGCTCCCCATACCAACTGTGAACCAGACATTGGCGATGAGTCCTAACCCTCGTGAACCTAGTATATGTCGTGCACTCCGTCACCTCCACCGTTGTACCCACTCCCGGGGTTTCTGGCGGGAACTGAGGCCTAGCCCTTACAGCACCCACCCCAGGTAGCAGATGCCGCGTGTGACGCCGCGGTGAAATTGGCGGTGGTGGAACCCTAGCTCGTCCAGCAAACGCCTTAGGCACCAGAGCGAGGTCATGGTGACGGCGAGCCTTGAGAGGCATGCTAGGGTTCGACCCCCGAGGAGAGGACCGGTACCTTGCAGACGAAGTCAACGATATAGCACCCGGGGGGTTAGTGGGTGATCCTCGCGGAGCAGAAAACCCGGCGGTCCCAACAGATCCGAACCCTAGGTATGTGGGAGAGAAGAAGGTGGGTGCAGTAGGGACTGCAGATCAGGCAGAAGAGGGATTCCAGACGTAGCCGACATAGAAGGCATGACAATCGGGGTAGGAGTCACCAATTACACAAGAGGTGCGGGAAGAGAGAGAGAGAGACGGCGAGGGCTGTGAAAAAACCAGCCATTCCTACCAGTAGTTAAACCCCGCACCAGACGTGGTCTGCGAGGTCAATTGGATGGGAAAAGCAAACACAGAGACGACGAATCTGATAGGCCCAGGCGGCGCAGCAGCAGTAACAACGGCAGACGGGAACTCTATAGCGACGACACAGGCTAGGCTAGGGCTAGGTTAGGTTCTCAAGTCGAGAGAATTTTTTCCTAGGTGGGTGAGTTCCTTAGAATTGATATACCAAATTATTAGATAGCTTATACCAAAATGATGTATTTTTTAATACACCATAGTAATATGAAAATTGTGAATGATATACTTATATGGAATCTCCACTTGTTTGAATTGTTATTCTCTGTCCATCTTGGGAAGGTTATGGGTGAGGATGCGTGTGAATTGCTCCCCCTTTACAATTTGTGTCTTCATGATTGATGAGTGTTGGAAAAGTTCAAACTACTCTTTCATCTTGTGTAACCAAAATCAAAAGGTCACCATATTTATCCATCAACCTCTATAACCAAAACAAAAAGGTCATCATATCAATTCATCACCTTTTGTTCGGAGATATACAAACAAAACAAAATATTGCTCCCATAAAAACAATTTAAAAACGTTATTGAAAAATCAGTAGCATATGTAGTGCATGTATATAATATGAAAATATTAAATTTATGAATATTCTCAGAACTATTTTTATAATTAAGTCAACCGAATATTGCTACTCAAATAAATCTCATTCAAGTTTATTTAACTAGTTTATATGTAAGTAAGATTATTGAATGGACCGATCGGTAACTTTTTGTTTAACTTCCATAATGCACATATTTGATTAGAGATCGCCCGAAGGCATTGACCAGAAAAGAGTCATCCAGAAAAGACATTGTCCAAAAGAATCATATGCAAGATGATAAGCAAAAAGTCATAATATCGATGGACTAACAAGAAAATGAAAACAATACTCATTTGTTGAATCATTCCACAAGTGTCGTTAGGGTGATGCTGCAATAGTTACCTCTCGTGGAAGGTTGGGGGCCTGGTTCAACATCCCTTGTCTTGAACGCGATCCTCCTCCCTTGATGATATGGTTTTAAACGTGACATATCCCCCATCTGCATTGACCCGTGTCCTCTTCGAATCATGCTCATCATCGTGCTCCTCGCACCATTTGAACTGATTGTGAACTGTTTGCCACCAATGTAGACCGTCAAAGATAGAAGGTTTCTCGTTCTATGCGTATACAATTAATGACTTGTAGCAGAGCTGGTCGTCTGACTTCCCACTTGCATACACTTTATCCACATGCTTGAAATAACCATTTAACCACTCCACCTTGGCGTTTGTTTAGACCAACAATCCTTCAAGTGTGTGTCGTTGCGGAATAGCAAAACCCGAGTTGTTGTTGTATTCACATGTTATTTGTTTCCAGAAACCATGCCCAGTCTTGTTGTTTCCTCGGAATGAGTCGGATGAGTTGTGTAACCAGCATGCTATTAGGCGCAAAGTTGTTCGTTGTTCCAACGCATCCTTCAGCCTCCACATCAGCCACCTCCAAATCCACCGCCACGGGTGCGTCCACCACAACTTCCTCCACCTCACTTGCATGGGTGCATCCACCACAACTGGTTACACAAGGGATTAGAACAGGCTCCATTGGTCGTGTTTTTTGAAACGCCGAATGTGGAGGACGAAAAGCCTGAAAGGCTTGCTCAAGTGCTACCCGGTGGGCCGTGGCGGCTGCGTTTGACTCTTTGACACCTACGACCACGACATGTTTAAAACGGTAACTCAATGCCCATGCGAAGAAGAAAGAGATTCCATTAATATTACGTCCTGATGTCTGAAAATTGGGAGGCTATGGAATGAAATGACCCATCAAGAAGTTTGTATAGTGTAGTTCAGGATATTGAGATTGTTGTTGACTCTGTTGCGATTTCGGATAATGAGAGCGTTGTTGCAACCAAAAGTTATAAACGAAAGAGACACACAAAAACGAATGAGACGCCTCTTCGGATGATGGGGTGAGTCGTTTAGACTAAGACAACGTCCAAAATCACTAACACTTGGGAATTCGCTTGGAAAAAGATATTTGAGCTTTTAGTGGGGGGGGGGGGGGGGGGGGGGGGGGGGGGGTAAAGTGTCGAGGCAAACAAGCTAGTCTTATATATAAAAGAAAAAAATATATATTTTAATTTTTTTATAATAGGTTTTTGTTGTTTTTTTTTTGCGCCTCGGGAACTCAAACGTCCTTCACCGTGGACCAATCAAAAGGACGCACCGAATCGCAACGCGCTGCCGCAAGGGGTTTGGACGGGATGCAAGTGAGTGACGACTTGGTCGAGTTGTGTCAGCATTCACAGGCTCGTTGAAGTCTGTGTCTCAATTCGATGTTATGTCACTAAATAAAACTTTAAACTTTGCGATCGTATGTGCAATGAAAACACTGATTAACATTGACGACAAGGTTAACGAATTCAACGTTAAACACGGATCAACTTTGCAACTACTGCATACTCTGTTAGTAGGATCATGAACTAAGCATTGTCTAACCGTATAAGTCATTGGGTTTTGACTTATTTCTTATAAACTGTTCTCCACTGCTCTCTCTCTCCAACAACATCACGATATTAAGTCATGTTGACAAACAATACAAGCCCGAACCTACCACCAATTAATAAATCTCATACACACTTCTTTTTACTTAATGAACAAGGAAGTCTTGATACCCTACACTTAATAATAGATAGACCCTTTCGAAACAAGTATCTCTCAAAAAAAATCTGTATTTTGGAATTACTTAGGATCTAAGCAACTTGGTGAAGTGGTTTTACTAAATCGTTCAGCCTGACCAAGATCCATCAATTTTAAAATAAATTCTAATAACTCTGAAAACTAATATACACTATAAATATAAAGTCTGGCAAAACTCTTATAGCCACAATATAAATATTCTACCAATATACAAACCACACCTCATTAATATAGCAAAAATATAGTATAGTCATTGGACCATATAACTTTCCTTTAATGACATGTGGGCCCAATTCATAGCCATACACATGCCACTCGTGGGTAAATTTTGTAGCAAATATAATTCATTTGGTATCATTCGTACAATAAGTGGTGATTTTATCGATAAATTCAGCTAATTGTTGATCGTTAAGTAATTCCTCAGATGATTTGGTGTTGTAATCTCCCAATGAGTTCAAGTCACTGAATTCATCATCGAATTTATTCGAATGAGTATTTAGTCACAAAATCGTTATGTTGTGCTGGTTAGAACTAAAACAACCAATACCTAAGCACCGCATGACATGTAGCTAGGATTCGTCGACATAAAAAACCCGTTACAGACTGGTGACTTTTTTTGTCTCCAACGACTATTTCTTTCCCTATAAAACCAACATCGTCATCCTCATTTTCTAATAGTCTTTCTCTAAAATTCTATCTACATCCACAAACACACTTAAATTTTGACAACGCATACAAATATCGAACGAGAGTTAACAAGTGGTGGACGAGGATGGAGTCTGTACAAGGAGGGAGTTTGTTTTCGTCCCAAGTCACCACCGCATTACAATGTCATGTTAGGTCGCCAGGTAGCACAACAAAACTCAACAATACACCGAAGTCTCTAAGACTGTCTTGTAGTATCGTTCAACCGAACTAAGATCGCTTGTGATTCTGATACTGTTTTCTTCGATTAAGAAATTTTAGGATGAGCTAGACTATTCATTAATGATTTCAAAATTTAAACAATAGTGCATTGTAGAGCAGCATAACGATTTTGTGATAATATAAAAGAGAAGAAATCAAATAGAAACTCACGGTTTAACTTAAAAAGTAGGGAAAATTTCATTTTACCACCCTGTCAAACATTTAACTTCAGTTTAATACCCTGGCATAAATTTTTATCAGTTTCATACCCTAACCAAACTTTTAATTTCACTTTCATACCCAGCCGGGTAAAATGTCCAAAATACCCCTAACTATTACTCAAATTTTCATCTCATGCCATTGCCTCAGAATTTGAAAAGAAGTGAAATGACAATAATACCCTTCATTGTTTAGGGTGTTAAACTGAAAATTTCAATAATTTTAAAACAAAATCAGTTTTTTTTACAAATTCATTTTTTAATTTCAAAAAATCAGATTTTAATTTCAAAAAATCAGATTTTAATTTTAAAAATACATAAAATCAATTTTTTTATATAAAAATATTTTTTTTTATTAAAAACAGTTTTATTTTTTAAAAAAATTAATTTTATTTATATTAAAAAAAAACTGGAGCTGCTCGCGAACTCTTCTTCTCCGGCGTGGTCTCCGGCGACCCCTCCTCCGCCGGCGTCGTCCCCGGCCACCACCACTTCGCCGGCGTCGTCCCCGACCTCTTCCCTCCTCCCTCGAGCTTCTCCGGCGTGGGAGCTATGGTTCAGATCTGAACCAAATCGATTCGGTTCAGATCTGAACCAAATCAGATCTGAACTACAGCTCCCACGCCGGAGAAGCTCGAGGGAGGAGGGAAGAGGTCGGGGACGACGCCGATGAAGTGGTGGTGGCCGGGGACGACGCCGACGGAGGAGGGGTCGCCGGAGACCACGCCGGAGAAGAAGAGTTCGCGAGCAGCTCCAGTTTTTTTTTTAATATAAATAGAATTAATTTTTTTAAAAAATAAAACTGTTTTTAATAAAAAAAATATTTTTATATAAAAAAAAATTGATTTTATGTATTTTTAAAATTAAAATCTGATTTTTTGAAATTAAAAAATGAATTTGTAAAAAAAAACTGATTTTGTTTTAAAATTATTGAAATTTTCAGTTTAACACCCTAAACAATGAAGGGTATTATTGTCATTTCACTTCTTTTCAAATTCTGAGGCAATGGCATGAGATGAAAATTTGAGTAATAGTTAGGGGTATTTTGGACATTTTACCCGGCTGGGTATGAAAGTGAAATTAAAAGTTTGGTTAGGGTATGAAACTGATAAAAATTTATGCCAGGGTATTAAACTGAAGTTAAATGTTTGACAGGGTGGTAAAATGAAATTTTCCCTAAAAAGTATGAGAACTCATCTAAGTCTTCCATTTCATAAATGGATGGATGAGATGCATTTGACTTGTTGACTGCAAAAACACAACATTTTTTTGGTAAGTGGTAGAGACTTTTTAATAAAACTATCATATTACATTTTTTTTACCAATTCACTAATTTAATCATTCCCGTTTTGTTTGAGCTCCGATTGGCTTCAAGCTTGCGCCAATATTCTTTTTTTCAAGAACTTTCTATCAAGACCAGCGATGAATATATTTTGAAGCACGAAAAAAATATATTTCGGTGTTGATTATAAACATAATTATATTTGGTTAATTTTTATCAACACTTTACACTGGTTTTATCAACACTGAACACTAGTTTTATCACCTCATTTTCCAAAACTGAACATGATTATTCTCACCTCATCACATGTTTTTTTATGAACACTGAATACTAGTTTTATCAACACTAAACACTAGGTTTATCACTAAATTACTTGTGTTTTATCACCCCACCACATGTTTTTTATCAACATTGAACATTAGTTTTATCAATACTAAACTCTAGTTTATGACCCTTATTATCAAAATTGAACATGATTTTTTTAATCATTTTTTCACTTTTTTTTATCACCTAAGTACATGTTTTTTTATCAACATTTAGCACTATCATGATTACCTAGATATAAAACATTTATTAATGAAGAATTATCAACACTCAATATTATTTTTATCATCCCGATATAAAATTTCATTTTTGTGCTTCAAAATATATTCAATATGTTACTTAATAGATAGCCCTTGGAAAAATAAAAATATTGGCACAAGTTTAACGCTAATCAGAGTTCAAACGAATCGGAAATGATTAAATTAGTGAAATAGTCAAAAAATGGACACTTGTCTACATAGCACTATGATATTACAATTATGTATTTGCTTGTGTGAGAAAAGTTGAAAGTGGCGTGTATTTTGGATGAGATTGGGATGATGATGTTGCATTATAATGAGTGTTGGATTTTAGGTATACATGGTTAGGTTAGGATATTGTAAGAACCACCCCCAGTCGATCCCGGTCGAACCGGTGACTTGGGACGAAGTTTGACTTTCGGTCGGAAAAGTCAACCAATGACTCCGGAAGTCATTCGGGATCTCTTTCGGGGACCCAAAAAGCTTAGCCACTATCACGGTTAGCTTAGTTGGGTCGTTACCTTTCGTTTGACTCTAATGTTGAATAGGTCAACTTTCGGTCAAACCCGAGTTTTTTATCGACTAGATCCGAGTTAACTAAAGTTTTGGTTTTATTATAAGCAAAGTGGTCCCCAACTAGGACACTTGTCCCTCTTGGCTTGGAGGAGAAGAAAAGACCCCTTTTGACCCTTCTACCCTCACAAAAGTCAAATTGGAAGGATTGGACCTAAGAGCATTATTGGAATGTCATCAAACTAGGGTTTTAAAGCAATTTGGAGCACTTCTCTCCTCATTTTGTGTGCTGGCCGAATTTAGAGAGAGGGGAAGAGAAGAGGCAATTTTGGAGCTTGAAGGTGAAGAAAGGTGCAAAAATGGAGTCTTGAGGTGGTTTAACTCCCAAAAACTCTCCAAAACATCATCTTCTTCATCCATTCCTCACCCTCAAGGTAAATCTCTCATCTAATTTCGTTTCTACCACTTTTGGTTCATGGGTTTTGGAGGAGAATGGAAGAACTTGTTTAGGTTTGAAGTTTGAGTTTGGTTGTTGAAGTTTTGGAGGTTTTTGTTGTTAGATGTTGGAGTTTTGATGAACACCCATGGTGGGTTTTGAAGTAGAGACATTTAGGAAGTGTTTTTAGAGCTTTAAAAGGTCATCCATGGAGGTTTTGGGGGTTGAAATCGTGAAAACCCGAAGCTGGAGGAAGCAGACGGATGAACAGTACCAGGCGTCACGGCTCCGTGACAGGAACCGTGACGGAGGACGTCACGACTCCGTGAGGGAGACCGTGACGGAGGATGTCACGGCTCCGTGAGGGAGACCGTGACGGTGTCAGACACGGCTCCATGAGGAGATCCGTGACGGCATCGCCCACGGATCTGTGACCAGATCCGTGGCAGACCAGTTTTGGTCCTTTGAACCCTTTTTCGATCTTCTTTTGTTTACTTCAAGAAGGTGTTTTTGAAACAGCAAGTAGAGTCTTTTGAACTTAGTTGTTTGCACTTGTTTAGACTTTAATTAGAGTTTATTTGTGTTCCAAGACCTTGGAACCGAGCTAGAAGGACGAAGACTACTCCGGGACCCGTGTGAAGAACGAAGGGGAAGCTAGCCGAACTCCACAGCAAAGGATTTATTAGAGGAAGACCGCAAGGTAGGGAAAGTACTAACTCCTCGTGTATTTCAATACTAGTATGCCTATTAGGTTAATAAAATCGGAAAGGTCCTAGAAGTGCATATAGGATGCGAATAACTAGAATAATCATCTTTCAATTATTAATAACCGGGCGTGTCTAGTACGCATGCGTAGGATGTCAATAACTAGTGTAACTCGCTTTCGATACTTGGAAATTTCTTTACTGGTAGAGAGGCCGTGATGAGCCCTCGGATTAGTTGTGTTTGCCTCACATGTTTGCTTGCTTAGTTTAAGATAAATTAAGAGTCTAATGAAACTAGCTAAATCGTGTGTTTGAATGGTTGGATGTTTGGATGATTGAATGAATGCTTGGATGTTTGGATGATTGAATGAGTATGACTGATTGTGCCAAACGGTACGATCAGGTGATCGATGGACCGATGGATCGTGATTGGTAAGTATAATGGTAAGTGTAAAGATATATGAATCTCTTGGGTGTGTGTGGTGGTGAAAGTGTGATTTGCTAAGCTTTGGTTGTTTGATGTGTTATTGTGTGGTTCTCTTTTCTTGTTCTTAAGATGTTTGGTTGTTTGGTATGGTACTTATACCGGGGTAATCCGGTAGTATCATAGCCATGGAGCATTGGTTGGTTGATCCTGCGGGATATTGATTATTGGACCCTGCGGGGCATTGGAGATGGACCATGCGGGGCAAGAGGATGGTTTACCCTGCGGGGATTGGTTATGCGTTGTTTCACCCCGGGTGTATGTGTCCTGCAGAAGCATACCCGGAAATCTACTCTGTTTTGCCTCGATGATTTATGACCCGATGACATATGATCCTTTGAGGACGCTTCCGGGGGTATCGACGATATGCGTTCCTTGAGAACGCTTCCGGTAACCCGATGATATGTGTCCTCTCTGGATCGAGGGAAAATCCGACAGGATACAAAATTATTGTAGATCGGAGTGTCGAGGCTTAACCCTTCCATTGTGTTATTTAATTGTTTTTCCTTTAACTGCTCGGTAGCAATTGTTATTTTCTTGGAATGTAAAACGTTCGTTCGTCTCTCTATTGTTTATCTCTTGATTTGCGCGACTTTTGAAGTTCAAGCTAATTATGTGATTCCGTTTCATTAAAGATGATAACCGCTGTTTTACTATTTTCCCTACTGAGCGTAAGCTCACCCCTTTTGGTTGTCTACTTGGGAGCTTTGGGATGTTTTGAGTAGTGTTCTAGAGACGTTGTGGTCTATCTTGTAAAACCCTATTTACCTCGTACTTCATGTTGATATTTGACTCTTTACTTGACTTTGGAATCTTTTATTTGAGTAATCGTTTGGAACTTACTTGATTTCTTTTAAGGGAGTCTATTATTATCTTATTGTAATCTATTGTTAAATCAAGTCGCGTCTCGAGTCCGGTCAAAACCGGATTTGGGGCGTGACAGGTCATAGTTTTGTTATAAACCTTATGCTTTAAAGGTTTTATTGTGGAACTTATTTACTCGAGATTTATTGATCGAAACTAAAACTTGGAGATTTATAACGGTTTGTTTCACCTTTATTGTTTCATTTATTTATTGTTCTTGGGTCACGTCTCAAGTTCGGTCAATACTAGATTTGGGGCGTGATAGATATGTTCTCACAATTTTTAGGATAAGAGGATTTTTTAATAGATTTGTCCTCATAAACAAAGAGTTTGAAAACTTGAAGAAAAATAATAATGTAATTTTATGACAAAGTGCACTCAAATTGATTATTGTGTGGGTGTTGTAACTTATATAATTATTTGTATATTGCACAAGCTTAACTAATAAGATTTTTAAGAATCAAGGTTAATTAGACATACCTAGACTTAATTATATCCATTTTTCACCTAATTACACCCAACTATAAATCTTTTTGGATTTTACGCTTATCCAAAAAAAATCTATCTAACAGTAGCTTAGTTTTCCAAAACTTTTAGTTGGTTGTACCCAATTTTTACATCATTATCCTGCACTTTTTTTATTCTACCTTGGAAATCTGTTCCAAGATCCAAAGCTTTGCCTTCAGTATTGTATGGTCACTCTTTAACAAATGTTATTCTTTTCCTTTCTAAGCTTGAATCTTTTTCTGTTCTTCCTACCAAAGATGAAAGAAATCTCAGTTGACTTGTGTAACCTCTAAATAATGAGTCTCATATTTTCTAATTTTGTAGCATGTCTTCTAGTGTTTTTGTTCTAGTTTCATTTTACTTGCTTATTTCTTCCCCTTTATTAGGCTTTTGTGTTGGTTTGTGTATCGTCCTACGATGTCGTACCTACATACCTCCTATCATTGTAATGTTTCAGTCTTTGTTCTACCGAGAGATTGCCTCTTGTTCTTGTTCTTGATCTCTCAACCGAAATTAATAGTTATTTTATAACTAGGTGTAATATTCCTAAAAAAAATAACATGTTTCAACAACGTCATGTTATAAGACCCTCACAATATAAGTATATATGTCTTATTGTTTGTGTGCATACAAGGAACGAACACAATATATTTTTTTAACCAAAGTGATACTTATATTATTAACCAAAAGGGAAAGAGTCAATTCATAAAACAAACGACCATGGTCCCCCATTCATACGAAGACAAATTCGGTTGAAGAAAACTCTGTTTAGGATGGTACCTAAACGTTGCTCGATCCTATAATAAGAACTAGTTTCTCGCGAGGAGTACAATCGAACAATATACTTGTTTATATAATTATCATAATATTATAACATGTAATATAACTTATAAGATTTTATGGTTTTTTTATACTAAACTCTTACCAAATTACCTTACAGAATTTATTTTGAGCTAATGAAATGATTTTATTAATGCAAAAGGGTCGGGTTGACCGTAGATGGATGGAAAAGACGGGTATAGTTTTGATGACATTCGAAACACTGGTCTTATAGCTAAAAGCCTAGTGTATATCGGTGAGAGGCTAGAGGTAGTTCCCTATTCCAACTGTGGTTGCCGTTGTATATCCTTAAATCATTCCTCATCTTGATTTGACCGGATCTCTTGTTTTGCAACAGTCGGTCATGGAGTATGCTAGGGAAAGGAGGAGAATGGAGATCAGTAAAGGGTTGATTCATGTCGATCGGGTTGTGTCTACTCAATGACACCCCGAGATTCCCGATTCGATTCAAGGTGACCCGCGAGGAATTCCAACATGCCTCGTTGTTTCTTCATCTAAGCTGGCCTCCTTAGTATTGTCCGCATCCGTGGAGTGTAGGGTGCCTAGAACATAAGCGCATGTGTCATTCTAATCCTGAGATGAGACGTCTCAACGGGGGTCCAACACATGATTTATAAGAGCATGAGAGTCGTCCCGTTTAGATGATGGTGAGATCCAATTGGGACCGTCACGGTGCTTGTTATAGTGGTTCATAGTTAACGACCCGATTCGTCGGTCTGAAGCATGATTTTTTTGGGATGAAAGTCGCAATCTCATTAATTATAAATATCAGCTACAAAAGGAGTGCATCAGGAAAAATTCCTTGACCTCGAAATATAAAAGAGTCATTATACTGTAAAGAGACCCAATATGTCTCTTTACATAAAAAAAACTCTGAAACAAATAATCTGGTGCAACCGGTTTTGGAAGTTCCATAAAGGCGTACTGAAAGTAAAACTAAATCATGACGAAACCAATGGTTGTTGCTCAAGGTATAGCCTTCATGCTCTATTCGTTGTATTAAACCAAACCTGCGATCATTGGTTTCAAGAGGAGGCAGAGCTCTGATCAGAGACCCCTCTCAAGGCCAGCTTGCCCGCCTTATCCTGATCGTCCCAAGAGTCCCTAGTGGATCCCTTCTTTACTCCTCCAGCTCTTGCATCAACACGAGATTCATTTCATGGCTCCAAGTCCAAGTACATCTTTGTGCTAAAGCAAGGCCGGGGTATCGACTTTCCCACTATCCAAGGGTCGGGAGATTACCAAGTTTTCCCAACCTAGATCGATCGAACGGCTCGCTCCATTAGGTGTCGGAGCCGAGACTACTATCGGGCCCCTGCCTTGAGACAAGGGGGCCTTAGGTGCAATAGTCGAGCATACCGACTTACGAGATGTCTGATCATCCCAATTCGTTGCATATACTCTGGGTTGACGATCTCTTTGAAAGTCCATCATCGATGAATCAAACCGAGTGGTACCCACCACTTCCCAATCACACTCGGTTGTGACCTATCCTCCCACAATTATAACAAAATGAAAGGAGTTTTGTGTAAGTAAGAGAGACACGAACCGGGTCGGGGAAATCCCGAAAGCGCAGTAGGAGGTGTCTTCGAAGGGGGCACTCCACAAGATGCCAAAAGAGAACCTTTACTGATTCTCCCCAACATGTTCCCCACTGCTCACACGAAACGTAGACACAGAGCCCCAACGTTGTACCAATTGTTTCCCTCGTGGTCTTGGTACGGACCAAAGGAGGAGGCCCACGAGCATGCACCCACAGCTGGATCCTATCTAGGGTGGGGGGCTCTCTAGCCATCGTGTTCAGGTCCCCCATCAGTAGTGGTCTTCTATCGAAGCACCACAGTTCGTTGTCTCCAACCCATGCACGAGATTTCTCTATTTAGAAGTAAAATCTGAAAACCCCTGGTCCGATTTCTTTGATCATCATCATTTCCGCTGCTTTACCCCATGCCTTGGTGATGATTCGGAGGAAGAATTTCTTCCGAGGCGACTTGGACGACCACAACTTGCCAATCATGGAAAATTGTTGCCTAGCCAATGTGGATGGGCTCACCGAGGTGTATGGTACTATCACCTCAATCCCCTCCTCCTCCTCCAAAGAGCAACCCGAGAGGACATCCTAGGGGTTGTGAAGTTGGGAGTCCAGGAATGATGGAGAGGGAGGTGTCACTAAACTTGACACAACTTCCTTGTGTCTGAAAGATCGGCGATTGTGGGTCATCCACGGAGGCGGTGTGAGGAGCACCGGGATCACTAGGACCCGGGCTGCATTGAGAATCCCAACCCTCTCATAGAGAGCAACCATGTCTGTCCTCCCCAGCTCCGACCTCCCCTGTTCTGGTATGGAGGCTTTCTCTTTAAGAGGGTCACGAACCAGAGTGGGCAGTAGGATGGTAGCAGGTCCTTTTACAAGCGGCGCGGTGGTTGGGAGAGGTGAGGCCTCGGTGACCGGAGTAGGTGTTGCGGTGAGGGGTGCTGGTTCCACCGGTGGTCGGAGAGCAGGGACCATCACCTGAGGTAGCAGAGGCTACACATCTTCAGGAGCAAGCGTTAGGGCTTTCACCTCTACCATAGGGGGCAACCGAGTGGAATTCCCCCAAACCCTAGCGTTACTTATAGAAGAAGCTAGGGTTTGGGTCTTCAAAGATCGACCACGCTGAGCTTTACTCAGCGGTTCGGATGTCCCATGGGATAAATCCATGATTGTTGTAATCGAGGGGAGAAGGAGAGGCTTCGTGGAGGAGAGGGAGGGGGAGAGAGAAACCGGGACAACAGAAGAAGACATAGGGTTTCTTCTGTGCCTCGGTTTATTAGTAGGCTTCACGGCTGACGAGGGGCGAGACGGAGGCACACGTGGGAGGGACTGCACCAGGGCTGACTGCGATGGGATTTGACTGACGATAGGACTAGCGGCGGCCATATCAACGACAGAGATAGATAACTCTATAAATAGGTAGGGTTTCCTCGGAAAGGAAGAGATCTCGACTTATGAGAGAGAATTATTGATATTGATTTTTTTAAAACGAGTAATCGGGGAAGTGCATTAATGCAAATAATAAACCATACAATGTATGGCGTACAAGCCCTGAGTTCCAGATATGTGTCCTGGTCGCCCGTAGGCCACCCGACGCTCATGGACCCATAGAAAATACTGCTTCTGCTCGCAGATACTAAACTGAGGACATCCATTTTCCGACATCTCTAAAGTACGAAACGAGAAATATAAACAACCTAAACACCAAATCCTAAAAATTGTACATGAATCGAAACCAAGCTAACCAATCTAATGAACCATATAGGTCCTTATTGAAATAGAACGCGTCAAAGTAGAGAAACCTACGGTAATGCCCTCCTTTCTTCCTCCTTGTGCTAGGATGTCGTGGAGAATTGCACGCCCTTACCGTCCCTCCACCCGGATCCCAAACCCACATGCGGGCGATGTTGACAATCATGGTGGCGATTCGTGGTCGGCGGGGGTGTGAGAAAAAGAGAAACGGAATAGGGTTTTTCCCTTTGGTGGCTAAGGTTTTTCCCTTAGGTGGTGGCGTCCAGGTCGGAGTGGCCACAAGCACTAGTAACGAGCATGACCACACGCAGAGGAGAAGAGGCTGGCGAAGAACCCTGTCACAAGTGGCACGGCTGTAGAAACGGTTGGATTCGAAGGCTCTCTCACCTTGAACCTTCGACACGGACAAAGGAGAGACTTTACCAAGACAAGCCCCATCGACAACCATCCTAACCGGGGCCGATCTGATCGCTGGTGGCAGCAACACAATGACGACTTGGAGAAGAGAAAGTGAGAGGGTAGGAGGTGCGACTAGGGTTCTCAGGAGTCGAGTTAAGAATGAGATGTTATTGATACTGATCTTCAAATCTCTTGGGTTTATATTCCTTTGGTCCGAATCATGATTTAATTGTCTATGGAGCTATTTTTGTAAATATCGATCATTATTCAATAATTTTTGCGCCACGCTAATCAAATAATTGAATACACATCCATTCATCAATAATAGCTAAAATTCTCTACTTTTTCCCAACAACAAAAAACAGCTAACTGTCATGGCTTTAGATCAACACCACACATAACTTCATGAACCCCAAAGGGAAAACAACAAACCAATTAGGGTCATGTGTTTACCATCTCAATAATAAATTGCCACATGTCCCTCTAACTGCATCCATATCTAGCCCAACCTCTTAAAATACAACTACGGTTAGGTATAAAATCAGAAAATAATTGTAAAATAGTTATGAGAAATTTATATTATATAATATTGATTTATAATTATTGTTTAGATTTCTATAGTTCTAATTAATGTATTTTTTTTAGAATAAATGATAGTTGTATTAATATGCTAAATGATTCATTACAACGGTCCAGGCTCTTGAGGGTTCATGATCCAAAAAGTTTGAAACAAGAGAATTGATTCTAAAGAAAACGATTGTAGTAAATCAGATGTTGAACTAAAACGAGAATTGAAACTAAAACTAGAACAGAAATAAAATCCAAATGGCTCAAACTGCAAAGAACCGCTCAAAATGGTGCCTAAACGCTGCTTGATACATGCTCTCCAAGGACTCTTTTCGTCGTGGTGCAGACTATCGAGCTTGAACTTGACAGTCCGATCAGGAGGTACGACCTTAACCAGGGACCCCTCCCAGAGTAAGTCCCCGAGGCCAGTTGTACCTAACATCCGTCATGGCGTGGCTGTTTCCCAACACTTGCCTGGTCTTCATGCGTCTCCCCCGCGATATCACTTTTCTGGCCCAATGGATTAGGGGGTCGTGCTAATGGGTCTGACAACTTCCCAAATGGGACAGACCTAGGGGGCCTATCTCTGAAGAATGTCCAGGTCACCGAGGGCAAGGCTTACTCCGGACCGACCCAAGGTACGAGTTAGGTATTGTGTCTAAGGCTACAAGGGGCCCTTCCCTAAAGACGACCCCCCCCCCTTAGGTATCATGTCCGAGGTCAATGGTGCAAACCCCGACGATGTGTGCATACCCCAATCAGTGGCTTATGTGTTTTCCAGTGTGGCAGACTTGAACTCAAGGATCGAGTCATCAACCCGGGGTACCCGTTGCACCTCTCATTCACAATCTCGGACCATATATCTGATCCTACCACATATATCTGGAAGGCGCTCATAGGTTAGGTCGACTCTTACCGTATCCAGAAAATCCCAAAAACGCATGATCATGGTCTGACGAATAGGGCGATGGAGGTCCATCCAGAATCGAACCCCCACTGTTCCACCCCAACATAGAACCCATTCGTCACAGGGGGCATCCACATACTCTCAAAGCGTATCCCTTATCACTTCCCCGGTAGCCTTGGTCCGAACAGACTATGACGAACATAAGTATAGTTGTAATTTGTATTTTAAAGAGTGTATGTATTTAATTTGATTTATGTCATACTATTTTTATTTTTCGAGCATGAATCAAAAAATTTATTAATCAACGTTTGACGGTTACATGATTATTAACGAAACTTGGATAGGGCGAGACATAGTCCTGGGCAAACTTCGGGGCGATAATACTTTGACTACGGTTCTCGATTATCCCATGTGATTGTGGAGGGGGTGGATTCCTTTGGCGATGGAAGTATGCTGCTATCTTGACTTTTACTTTTTCTGGTTCGACTCGGAACTACCTATTTTGTTTCCCGAACACACTAGTTCATCGATGGAGACACTTGGGGGTGGGGGAGGTGAGGATGATGTCAAACGTCCAATGAGGCATCCACGAAAAAGAGGAGGCTTCGGTTCAAGTGGTACCCGATCCCGACCGAACGGGGTGTGCCTCCTCTGACTCACCCCGGTAGTAATCCAGTCGCTCATTGCATATGGGGAGGATGCTTCGTAAACCTCTCCTGGTTGAATCTTCATGCTTTTTCGTACACGCTCGAGAGACGGAAGTCGTCTCGGCCTGGGTCCTTAAACCCCATATTGATGCACCCAACATCCTTGGTGACTTCGTCGTTCTGATTTTAGAGGAGAGAGCCCCCCCCCCCCCCCCCCCCCCCGCCCCTTGTGGTCATCTACCTACACCCACATGCCACTATGAAAGCTTAGGTTGGGGTGAAGCACAATAGTGTGTTCATCCGCTTTCATAGTTTCAGAGATGAGTATATAGTAGAGCGCATTCGATCCCTTGTCTCGGCTGTTCCATGACGGGATCCGGAGGGTAACCACCAGAGTAGATGGAGGAGGAGAAGGTGGTGGTGGAATGACGGTGGATGGACGGGATAGATCCCGAGAAGGAGAATGGTGATGACAACAGTTTGAAAACCAGGAAATGGAGAGAGGAGAGGCATCATGTTCCCTATCTACTTTTACTAGAGTTTTAAGTTTTTTGTGCCAAACTAGTTTATATCAGGGTTCAATAAAATTACCAACCAAACATTTGAAGTTGAATTGCACACCTTCGTACTCTTTATCTTAGAGCTAGCGTAGTCGACAACGTTTTGTGAACACCGCAGACACGACAAATCACGCGACATTTTCTACACGACACTATCAATATAGACTGCATTTCCAGTTGAACTATGGTTAACGTAGAGCAAATTATAAAAAAAAATTGGGAAGGGTTTATTTTTATGGAAAATTTAATACTAAGTGGTTCTAAATTCCTATAAATTCATATATGGTTTAATCCAAAAATCACAACTCTCTCTTCTACTCTTAAAATCCCAACTTGTTCTCAAAGTTGTCATTCTTTGATTAAATGGTGAACTACTCTGAAGAACAAATTTTGGAGTTTCTTGTTAACGCTAGACATCACAAGCAATAACTTGAACATGCAATCGAAAATATTATCACACATCCACCCCCAGCAGTTTAAAGGTTGTTTGATAGAGTCATAAACCCACCACCGCAACGCTGCTCAATGAGAAAAAAAGGTTACATGAGGAAAGCTCGTGCATGACTACTTCTGTGCCCAACTAGTCTATAGTCAGCTTCAATTTTTGTCGTTAATTTTCAAATGTCTAAAGATGTTTTCACTCGTATTATGTTTGCGTTGGAACAACATGATACATACTTTCAATGAGGCTTTGGACATGTATCATTCTCTCCACATCATAAATGTACTGCAGCTAGTACACAGTTGTGTTAGGGAATTTCAGGTGATGACATTGATGAGTACCTCCGATTGGGTACAATACAACTCTTGAATTCGTGAAAAAGTTTTGCCATGAAGTAATTAAATTGTTGGGTATGACCTATCTACGTAGGCCTAACCAAACGGATATGAAAAGGATATTAGCAGTTAATGAGGCACATGGATTCCCCAGGATGTTGGGAAGTCTTGACTACATGCATTGGTGGTGGAATAACTTCCCAAAGGTATTGAAAGGAATCTACTCATAGAGGGATCATGGTAGTCAATCGACAGTGATGCTCGAGGCCCTTGCTATGCAACACTTGTGAATAAGGAAGTGTTTTTTGGAATGACTTGGTTGAACAACGACATCAATGTGCTTAACCATTTGAGTTTGTTCTTAGACGTCGTCAATAGATGGCAACCACTAGTGACTTTCATAGTAAATGCGAAGTGCAAATGAGTACAATCTCCCTTATTACTCTGTTGATGTTATTTACTCATTGTGGCTTGTTTTATGAAAACAATATCGTTTCGTCAACCCCTTAAAGCACAAGAAGTTTGATGTCCACCAATAAGTTTGCAGGAAGGATATGGAATGAGCATTTGGGTTTCTCCAAGCTCGCTTTCACATTATTACTCGTCTGCGTCCAATGTGGAAGCCTTGCCCACGTCGTACTCGCAAACAATGATAGGATACACAATCACGATGGCCATGATGTTTTGAAAACAGACCTCACCAGCACAATTGGTCTACTTTTTGACACTACGATTGATTATTTTTCATTATAATTCTGTATTTCAAATTTTGCTCATTTCAATTTTAACTATAGTTTACAATGTCATTCTGTTTTTTTTTTTAAGTTTAATGAAATTTATTTTTAATTTGATAAAAACTCTTTCAGGCTACATTTTAGCATTCGTCATGTTAATAGTCTATTGTTCAATCCGTATTAATCAAATTAAAAGAGAAGAGGAAAACTATTTTTGTCCTTTTAGTCTCAATATTCTGGCTTCAATGACACTAAAAGAATGCACTTGCTCTTAGAGCATGTATAATGAGGGACTCACATATAAGACTCATGAGTTGAGTTTCATGTGGTGATTGTATTGAATTGTGACGTAAGTCCTGTAAATTGAGTTGTGTTTCACAGTGTGAAACTCATGTATGAGACTCATGATTTGCAAGGATGTTAAGTGGATATTGAATTGATATTTTGCTGAATTTATTAAATTCTGATTTGAAATAGTAAATACAAAATAAAATTAGTTAATTAATAAAAATTAAATGAAATAAAATAAAATAATAATAATTAGTAAAACAATAAATTAACTAAAATCCAATTATACTTGAAATTATATTACTCCCGAATAATACATAAATAAAACTAATTAACAAGACAATTGGTGCATAAAGAAATCACCTCACTAGTCGTCCGATCCATAAGTCGCTTCAAACCGATCTCATATGTGCTCAACAAAGTCCTCTTAGAGTTGTCGGTGAGTAAGATCATTTGTGACACTAAGTCGAGCGGCCAAGCGTTCTAGGTAGGACAAGGTCCCTCCTTGATGTCATCGTTCAGGTGGTGACCAATATGGTATATCCGGAGGTGGTTCGTAATACAAGTTGTCATCTCATGCTTCGTACGGGTCACGTTCATCCTCCACAATGATGTTGTGTAGAACAGTACAAGTGTGCAAGATATCAGCCAAAGTCGTCCTCTTCCAAACACGAGCGGACTGGGAAATTAGGTGTCAACGTGCTTGGAGGACTCTGAAAGCCCGTTCATTATCTTTTTGAGCACCTTCTTGGACTTTAGCAAACAATTTGTGTTTGCGAGTATGGGGATTGCGAATTGGCTTCACGAACCGACTCCATGATGGGCAAATGTTGTCTACCAAATAATAAGGTCGGACGTATCGATGACCGTTGATCTCGTACTCCATGGCTAAGTCACGACCATGAAAAGTGTCCTTGAATAAGTGGCCGGCATTGGGGACGTTGATGTCATTTTTCAAGCCATGCCATCCCAAAAAACGAATGCCAAATCCACAAATCACGGGACGCTACAACTTCAGCATAACAGTTGGATCCCCGTGGTGGTATCCCCTACCATAGGCTCCTTGCAATATGGTTGGGAAATTCTTCCACTCTCAATGCATGCATTCAAGACTCTCAATCATGCCGGGAAACCTTCAGTTGTACCCCGATTCAAGTAATCGGGTCAAGTCTTCCGTTGTTGGTTTACGCTTGTATTCTTCAATGAAAACCTCAACAATGGCCTTACAAAACCGTTTAACACATTCGAGTATGGTACTTACCCCAATACGTAGGGATTCGTTCAATGAATCGCCCGAGCACCCACACGCTAACAGTCGTAAAGCGACGATGCATTTTCGGTGCGTTGATAACCCCATGCGTCATGCACCATTCGACTTCTGAACGAAGTAATCGTCATGCTCCGCTACCTTTTCCATAACTCATTGAAAGAGTAGTCGGGACATACGGAATCGACACTTAAACATATCGGGCCCATATATTGGGTTCTCGACGAAATTATTCTGCATCAGTCGGTTGTGGGCTTCAACACGACCTCTGTCAGTCTGTCGTCGGAGAAAAATTGGAGAGAAATATTGGTGGTTTGATGAATGAGGTAAGAGGTATTTATAGGTGGGGAAAAGATATTTTTTGTATTTATTTTAATTAAAAAGTTGTCATTATCTAACCATTTCCCCAACGCTCCGAATTTTTTTTCCTCTACCATGCCACGTGTCGGCTTGTCATTGGTGCGACCACGAATTGCGAATCGCGACCTAGCAACTCACAATTGTGAGTGGCGGTTGTTAGAACAAAAAATCGAATCCCTTAAGAATCCAACACTTAGTCAAATAATCAGGATTCAAACATAGAACAACATGGAAATCGTACCTGATTCTATGCGACTCGTAAACAACAGTGGTTCGGCACCCGAATCGCGAACCGTGATTTAGTGTTTCGTGAGTTGCTACTCACGCACACCACAACGTACGAATCGCGATTCGTGATTCAAGACATGGTTTGCTTGCTGTATATGCTCTTAACACGTACACTTACCGACCCAATCCATTTTGAGTAGAACAAAAAGAAATTGTTTAATGGTTTAAAAAAAAGATCAGTCTATAAAAATTAGATATTATTTGTAACAAAAATACAAACTGTTCTAATAAATATTTTAATAGATTATAAAGTAGCAAAATGATATTTACAAGAACTCGATAATATTTGGAGAGCCAAAAATAATTGTTATATTTCTCTAATATATAATCATTGTATCTCGCATGAAGTCAAGTGGTGTGACGCTTTCATCACATTATTGTTGGGAAAATAAAAGTTTGTAGTTCCAGCTTGAAGAAAAATATCCCAACACAAGAAAAAGATACTGTTGATCTTCTGCCATCAAATTAAGATCCCGAGATAAAGACGGATTCACGCTGAGCTTTCAGTATGATTTGGAATTAAGCCCGTAACGTCCCCGATCATTGTTTAGTCTTTGTATTGAGTTGTGTTTACGGTTAAAATATATAAATCAATCATCATTTGATAATCATTTTTGAAGAAAAAAGTTTATTTATCAAGTTTATCTAAATTAAGTTTCATTATTACATTTTCAGTTGTTATACTACATCCTCATTTGGGTCGAGAAGAAAGTTTGGAATGAATGGCCTCTCCTAAATCTCCTGACCTTCTCCAGCTCTCTCTCTCTTCTCTTTTCTCGAAACTTTTGTCTGCAACCTTCCTTTCGAATTGTCTCAAGACAACCTCTTTAATCTCTTCGCTAACCTGAGTTCTCTCAATCGAGCTTTTCTCCCGTCGAAGCTTTCCTCCTCTGGGAAACGCTTTGGCTTCGTGTTCTTCTCCAATGTGGCCGTTGCTATGTCGGCTGTCGGAAAGTTGCATCGTTTGCAATTAGGCTCCGAGAAATTCATTGTTGACTTTGACGCTGGTCCTACTCGGAATCCGTCGCGAAGCGCTCAGCCTCGGACATCGACGAGGTGCAATTCTGCATCTCTACCGGTTCGTCCCTCCTTTAGGTATGCGGTTTGTGGCTCCTTGCTTGTTCTCCCTTCATCGATCGCTCCTCGGTCCCTCTCATCCTGCTCCGGTGCTTCTAACCCTCTGTGGGCTGATATCCTCTCCCGCAGCGTTATGAGAGTGGTGTCCCCATGCCGGAAAGCATACGAGATTCAGGAACGCCTTTCTGAGGGCCTCCAGCTAAGGGTTCTTGGAGCCGGTGCTTACCTCATTTCCTTCCCGGATCCCGACTCCTTCAACGCCTCCAGCTCTGATGATTGGTCTGAAATTCGGCACTGCTTTCTCTCCCTTTTCCATGCCATTAACTTGGTTGCTGGAGGAGATCGTTGTCACGCCCCAAATTCGGTATTGACCGGACCCGAGACGTGACTTAGTGAAATAAAATAAAAACAGTTTAATAGTAACTAATATCTGATAAAGATGAAATAATATAAATCAACAGGAAGTTCAAAACCCTGAGTCCCAAGCTCAGTCATATACAGTAGTCCAAAACAACAGTACGTCTCTACGAAGCATAAAATAAACCCAGGCCTCCGCTAGCTCCCAAGCTCTACGTAACCCTCTACTCCAAATCATAGATAATACCTGTAGAAAACATGGTAAGGGGGTGAGCTTGACGCTCAGTAGGGAAAAATCACGAAATCCACCTTATTATCGATTTACAAGAAAGCTTTTCCAAAGTTTAAAGTTTATTAAAAGGTTTGATACAACGATGTGATACTTAAGCCAATTAGAAGACAATACCCCCTTTAACCTGACACTCACCAGTCAACCACACCAACTTTAACTCGACGCCAACAACTAACCGAGGCACACATCGAAGGGAACAATCCAAATAAGACACCCATAGCCACAAACACAGCAACACTCATGTAAATCCAAGGCATTATCAAAACACACAACTCGTAACCATCGCACGGTCTCGGGAGCAACCCGCTCGGCCCGTCGTAGCCGCACGCAACTTTCCCCTAACACATAGCCAGGAGAGGCAGTCAACCTCATCGCGGCACACAACGTTTTACCGATCGACGAAAGGCAGGGAAATCGCCTATTCGCGGCATGGCCCCTCGCGGAACACAACACAGCGTTTTACCGAGTGCTAGTCGGAAGGTAAGGAAACCACCTCTTCACGGGACACATCGTTTTACCGACTCAAGGTCGGAAGGTAGGGAAACCACCTTTCTCATGTAACCAAAGCACACACAAGCCTCACACTTTACCGATCGTGCGCCGGAAGGTACGACACACCTGGCGGAAGTACTTCTCTCGCACTTTACCGGCAGCGCATCGGAAGGTACGACACACCTCTCGGGCACAACTCGCCCAGGTATCATCAGAACAATCACAATCACACTCACAAAACAGAATCACATTCTCAACATACTTACACACCCTTACGCACTTACCATCACTTACCGACACCACACTCAACGTGGTAACTCCACCGGCTTAACCGGTATCCATTCCCCAAAGCCCACAATTTAACAAGTCACATAAACAGAATTGAACCAACCAAATCACTGATATGCATCACTAGTTCTTCTCTACTCGTTTTCATGTTTGTTATTTATTAACCGTTCAAACAACACAAAGCACACAAGCAGATACACTCAGCAAACAACCCTACATGCACGACATGACCCGATTCTACCAGCACGACAATTCCCAAGACTATAATCGTAAATGTTCACAATTTATATGTCTACGCTAGATATTCACATCCTATATGCGTACTAGTTCTTTAACCGGTTATTAAGTTTCACTATATGCATTCTAGTACGTCCGTAATAAAGTGAGTTCCGAGGTATTCCCTACCTCTCAGTCTTTATCTGGATCGCCTAGCTGCTGACGTCCGGGCCTACTCCGGTCTTCTCCTCGCTCGGGATAAAAGCTTGGGTTTAACAAAAAGGGACGGTAATCAGTCCCGGTCCGGCCCGTAACGGTCCTCTAATTATCAAAAGTTCTTTAAATTGTCCATTAAGTCCTTGAATTTAATTGATTTAAAACCAATTACTTAATTAATTAATTTAATTAAACTGTCCTGACCCGGATCCGACCCGAATCCGAAACCCGGATCCGACCCGGTCCAAATCTCAGACCCGGACCTGACCCGAGCACGACCCAGACCCGGACCCAAACCAGAGTCCAGACCCGGACCCAGATCCAGTCCAAGCCCGAGGCCCAAACCAGGTCCAGGCCCAGGACCGAGGCCCAAAACAAGTCCAGGCCCGAGCCCGTCCGTATCTCGGTTCTGGCCCTGGCCCGTCTGTGTCTCAGTTCTGGCCTGAAACTCGACCCTGGCCTGAGATGTGAACGGAGGCGATGGAGGCTAGGGTTTCGGTGAAGCGAGAGCTGCGGCAGGCGAGGTTAGAGGGGTTCTCGACGGTGGTGGAGGCGTCAGGGGACTCAGAGAGACGGGGGAGGTTGATAGTACGAACTCCAGGGCTTTTCCGTCCAGATTGACGGCGTGGAAGCTTCGCCGGCGCGAAAACCTCAGATCTGGAGCTCAAGGGTTCCGGAGAAGCTTCTCCATTCGAACTCGGCCAGATCGAGATCGCGTGCGTGCGATTCTCGGGGAAAGAGAGGACGGGGAAGACGAATCAGGTCGCTAAAAGAGGCTCACCGTCACTGATTCCTTCGTTTCTGGTGCGGCGAAGTTCGAACGAGGACGGTGGCGAGGCTCGCGTCAACTCGAGGATGAAGAAGGGAGAGAATGAGAGGGGTTTTGGTGGTTTCTGAAATGGGGGCGGGGTGCTGGTGTTCCGGCGTCGTTCTGGTGTATCGGTGGTTCAATTTGAGACCGGGGAAGGTGTCGCCGGCGAGGTATCGAGAGGGAGAGAGGTGAGAGGAGGAAGAAGGTCCTCGGGCTACGTGCACTGAAGTGAGGAGAGAGAGATGTCGAGCTAGGGTTAGCAGTGTGGGCGTGGGCTGGACTGGTTGGGCCTGGTCCGTTGACCGGGCCTGGTCTGGCTCGGCACAATGCCCATGTCTGGTCAGGCCCAGGCCTGTTTCCCCCCTCTCTCTCTTTTTTTGTTCTTTTTTTTGAATCCGATCCAAAATTCAACCCGTTCTCCAGCCCACGACGTTTCAATTTAAATATTAATTCTTGTAACCGGAGCGGTCTTTACAATCGCTTCTTGTGGGTTTCAACATTTCCAACTCTGTTGGGACTCCCATTTTTGTTCATCCTTGCTCGGCCTCCCTGGATAGGTTGGATTCGCCTCTCGTCCTTCTTCATTCTCGTTATCTTACGGCGTTGAATTTCTCGGTTGAGATGAGTCTCGATGGAAACTGCTTCTCCACTCGGGTTTTGGAAGTGATTCGCACTCCATCCCTTCTCTCCCTTTTGACGCCTCGACTGAACGAATCGCTCTTGAAGAAGGAGAGTTCAAAATCCCTAAGGATCGTTCTGGTTCCGTCTCTCCTCACCGCTCCTCTGGTTTTTCGCAATCAGAGAATAGGCCATGTTCTTCTGGTGACCCTTTTGCTACCCTCAGCTCCTCGCATGTGTCTTCAGATGGCATCATGGATCTCCTCGGCGTCGATCTGGTTCCATTAGCATGGTGGACATAGATCGGAAACACACATTGATATATTACACCAACACTTGAAAGCAACTTTATTATATTTTCAACGATGATATTTACATTAGGACATTTACGATTGGACTACATGCACTAAGACTAACATTGTGAATCTAATCGTGGTATTTTTCTTGTATGGTCTCGAGTTTTCTTCCGCTGCAAGTATGTGTTCATACCATCCTTAAAACCCAATACTTTTATCTACACATTGGAATTCATGCTTACCATATTATATTATTCGGTAGGACTGGCGATTGTGGGATCTACACACTCAAGTTCATCGAGCTGGATTTGGCGAGAGACTACCAGTCGAGCAGTATTTGAAACACATGTATAGAGGCCAATATCACAAAAAGTATTGCATTGATGTTTTCTCAAACTACCAACTGTTTATGCAGTTTGTGGGATTTTGTGTAAATGTAAGGTTGTTGTGTACATTTACTTGTATTGTGGCCAATTATCTTGTATGAGTTAAATTGCACAAGGAATATATTCCTTCTAACATCAATTAGATGCGACTTACTTTATGTCATCCTTCATGTCACACTTTACATCAAACTATACACATAAGCATTACGATTAAACAACATTGAGGATCAAACTAAACATTCAGTCACATACATAACTTGAATAGTGTTACAACTAAAACACAAATAGAGTACTGTTACAAATAATATCATTACACATTAGATGAAGACGACAGATAAGGACATGTTCTTTTGTTGTGCCCGAGGATATTATAATTTCCACATTTTTGTGGACGTTTCGGAGCCGGTCTTACGCGAGGCTCATTTGTTGATGGAATCCTTTTTTTGTGTACACCTACCGCGTTTCGGTACATAGAACGAAGGGTGAACCTTCACGATCATCAACAATCCACTCTGATTGGCGTAACACTGGATAAGTGGTACATGTATAAGCCAAACAACATCTATCTATGTAGTAATACGAATCACACAAATCATAAAGATCAATACCATCACACTCACAACACGCTAAGGCATGAGCACAAGGAAGTCTATCGATGTAGAACACCCGGCATGAGCATCGCTTTTCCCGCATATCAATAAAGACGTCTGTGTGTTCAGATGTGACCCGAAACTCGCCTCGTCTATTTAGAAGCGTTACTACCATATTAGTCACTTCTAATCTTCTCTTGGAACAAATACTTTTTCCTTTGGAGTTAAAAGGGTTCCAACTAGCGGTAATTTTTCTATCAAATCTAAATGATCCATGAACCACCTAGTAACTGTTTGTTGCATGACGTCTAACAACCCAATGATAGGCCACTCTCTCTGTTCGTATTAAATTATTGATAGGCTCGGAACCGTTCGTTGTCATGATATTTTACCGAGCACCTCCGAAATGAGATCGCGCCCATTGATGACATTATATGTTCGTTGTCTCCAGATATTCCACCGTCTTCGAGAATTGGTCTTTCAAACCTTCGTACTTTACATTGAACTCGACAATTGTGTACGCATCATCACTTCTTTGAACAATGGCGGTACCTTCTTGCTATTGCAAGCACCTCTGACATTTTGGGTGAGATGCCATCTACGATGGCCATGTTAAGCCTTTGGATAGTCCTCGACACTGCATTGATGATACTTTTACATCTATCAGAAATGATAACTACGTCCTCCTCGTCCGGTATCTCCAGCCTCAACTTCTCAAAGAATCATGTCCATGAAGCGTCATTCTCTAAGTCAACCACATCCCAAGCATTAGGATATTGGTGATAATTACCATCTTGCGTTGTTGCAATTAGCATTACCCCTTTGTACTTTGTTTTCAACCAAGTACCATTTACTGCAATAATCTTTCTCATGGCTTGGATAAGTCCATCAATGCATGGCCGATATGCTATGAAAACATATTTAAATTTACTCTCCACATACACATTCAAATGGAATTAAACTTTCTTCATTTTTTATTCTTTGAAGTTGCTGCAAATAGGCGGGGAGTAATCCATAACCTAGGTCTTCATCCCCTAGAAGTTTAGTCCTTGCAAGTGCTTTTGCTTTTCAGTGTTTCTATTATTTTATGATTCCATAGGATCTACCGAACAAACTATCTCCAATCTACCTTGGAGTGGGCATTTTTTTTCCTCGACTATATTCTACAGCCAACATAGTAACAATCTCTTTCGCACTAATTTGACCCTTTTGTGAGTTGCGCTCACTCAGCAAACAAGTATGAAAAGACTCATAGGTTCTAACGAAGAGCCTATTCAAAGTCCCAATTTTTGCAACACGCACTCTCCATTTACAATTAGCACCATGGCATATTGCAATGTAAAAACTCTTATTTGATCCGTCTCGCTTTATCTTGAACTTATCCTTGACTATAACCTCTTTCGTATACCTTATCGCTGCTTCCTTGTTCCAAAACTGTTTACCAATTATCAAATCTGACTGATCTCTGAAACCGATCATGCTCTGTTCTACATCCACCGAATCTAACGGAAACTCCCGATTTACAGAAACATACTCCACCATTTTACCGTTATTTTCCATATCATCCAAACTTACTGCTACTCTAGTAGGAGATGATGCTACTCCATCTGAATGCTCTGGTATACTTTCACATGGAAGAACGAAATTATGAACCTCTACACCACTAAAAATATCCACGTCAAAATAATTATCATGCCTAACACGATCATATTCAGAATGATCAACGACCACAATATCAGATACAACATGTTCAACTACAACAGTGTCAACTACAACTTGTTCAACTACCATAAGTTCGCACCAGTGGTAACTTTGTTGATCATCTCTACATGTAATATGGTTCTAGAACCTAGGTTATTGTTTTTCAATACTAAAGCCCGCACATCTCTATCATCTACAATCTCATTGGCGGGATAACTCCTTTATAATTGGACACACAAGGTATGTAACCAAGTTTTAAATAGGTAACATTTTCCTTCACTCCGATCTTAGAATACATGAATTCATTCAATATGTTCAATGTTGCATTGACACTATGATCAAAAACAACACTAAACAGTTTAGTGTATATTGATATCCAATTATAATTCTCATCCTATAGCTTATGTTCCCCACCGTAAGTAGCAAGGATTACAACTTGACCCATTCCTGTAACGTTTACAACCTCATAAACTTAAATAATTAACCATAGAGACATATTACTAAATAAGCAGGTTCAAGTAGAAATATGCAAACAACCGGCCGGCTGGACAAACTTATTGAACGACGGATGACATATTAGTCCATGGTGTAGAAACCGTCGATCATCGTTATTCGATGGATTTCTCCAGCCAAACAGCATATTGCCTTATGTGTAAATCGTCGATCGGTTACACGTACCAGTCGATCGGTAACCTTCTCCCAATAATGTAAAACCCTCAATAAAACGCATCTAAGCTTCCCTTAAATCACCCAATTCCAATCCCTTGTTTAATTCACTAAGTTTATATGTATTAAACCACAATATATCGTTTTCCCCATCCACAATTCGAAAATCAACTCAAACCTAGAACTGAAAATCACAAAATTGAAGCTTGGGTTGCTTACTTGAGCTTTACTTCACTAGCAGACACAAAGAAGAACTGTGGTGGAAGACGCTCAGGATTGTGGTGGGGTACTCGTTTCTCAGCTACAACTATAGAGATTGGGGTCGGGGTTTATAAATGGGGTGGGTTTCATCAAACATGAGAGGGTGAGTTGAAAATATAAAAAAGGTAGAAAATATAGTGTCAAATTTTCATTAAGTAAAAGGTCTTTTGTCAAAATTGAACATGAAAAAAAGCTATTTTCATTGAGATCGGGGGTTGGAGATTCCACGTTACCGTTATTGAGTCGCCGAAAGGAAGGTGGTGACAAGATTGGTTTCGGGAGAAGTCCTCACATGAATGTCGGACCCATGGTCCTTATTGCACCGGTCGGACCATGGGAGGGCGGCTTGTGGTGTGTTGAAAAGAGAAAGAGGTAAATGAAAAGGGTGGCACGACGATTGACGCGGGCGGCTAAGATTTGTTCTAGAAATGGAGGCAGAATGGGGAGCCCTCACAGTCAAAGTTAAAGGCGGACAACTAGAACGGAAGTCTAGAACTGAAAAAACAGAAATGAGAAGAGAACGAGAGAACCCTAAGCGCCAAATAATTACTTCGAACATGTTATTTCATTTGTTCTTATTTTCATTCCCAAACAAACCACATTCCACACACCCAAATGGGCCAAATCAGTTACTTTCAAATTACTATTTATCGTTTCATCTCAAAATCAATTTCATGCTTCTGTCACTTTCTGGCGCGTCTCCAGAAAATCAGCGGGAGGTAAAACGCATGCCAAATAGGCAGCTAAGAATCTCCGTCACTGCACCATAACTCCATCTTCCTTTTCGACTACCTATAAATACCACCAAACTTCCATTCCCAATTTATTTGATTTTTCCACACTATGGAACATCACGAAGCATCATCGCCAGGCGCCGTTTCAGGCGCGTACCCTACACTCGGCGACCTCCTCAGCAGCGAGCCTCCCGGCGAGTCACACCAGGTTCTCGACATGATCGACCAGCCGAGGTCGCTCCCCTTCGTTCTCTCCTTCAACAACCTCACTTACAGAGTCAAAGTCCGCCGGAAAATGGCCTTATCTTCGCTGCTCAAAGGCCGGGACCAGAACCGTCTCAGGGAGGACTCGACGGAGGGAGATCCAGTCGCGCCGGAGAACCTGTTCACGGGGTCGACGAAGGTGCTGCTCGACGACATCTCCGGCGAGGCGCGCGAGGGCGAAATCATGGCGGTGCTCGGTGCGAGCGGGTCCGGGAAGTCGACACTAATCGACGCTCTCGCGAATCGAATCGCCAAGGAGAGCTTGAAAGGGGCGGTGACCTTGAACGGAGAGGTGTTGGAATCGCGACTCTTGAAGGTGATCTCAGCCTACGTGATGCAGGACGATCTGCTTTATCCGATGCTCACGGTGGAGGAGACGCTCATGTTCGCGGCGGAGTTCCGGCTGCCGAGATCTCTCTCCAAGTCCAAGAAGAAATCGCGAGTTCAGGCCTTAATCGATCAATTGGGACTTCGGATCGCCGCCAACACCATAATCGGCGACGAAAGCCACCGTGGAGTCTCCGGCGGGGAGAGGCGGCGGGTCTCGATCGGAATTGACATAATCCACGACCCGATCGTCCTGTTCCTCGACGAGCCGACCTCGGGGCTCGACTCCACCAGCGCGTTCATGGTGGTGAAAGTGTTGCAGCGAATTGCTCACAGTGGCAGTATCGTAATAATGTCGATTCACCAGCCTAGTTACAGAATCCTCGCCTTGCTCGACCGGTTAATCTTTCTCTCTCGCGGACAGACGGTTTACAGCGGTTCGCCGACCGGTTTACCCAATTTCTTCTCCGAATTCGGGATCGCGATTCCGGAAAACGAGAACCGGACCGAGTTTGCGCTGGACCGGATCCGAGAACTCGAACAATCGCCTGGCGGAACTAAAAGCTTAGTCGAATTCAACAAAAAATGGCAGAGCAAGAAGCAGCCCCAAAACGGCATCACAGATGGTGGAGGACTCTCTCTCAAGGAAGCGATTAGCGCGAGCATTTCCAAGGGAAAGCTGGTCTCCGGCGACACTAACGCCGACGGACCCGCGGTGAAAGGCACCAAGGTCCCAACATTCGCCAATCCGTTCTGGATCGAACTCGTCGTCCTCTCCAAACGCTCCATGCTCAACTCCTGGCGGATGCCCGAGCTCTTCGGGCTCCGCCTCGGGGCTGTCGTGGTCACCGGATTCATCCTCGCCACCATGTTCTGGCGCCTCGACAACACCCCGAAAGGAGTACAGGAGCGCCTCGGCTTCGTGGCCTTCGCGATGTCAACCACCTTCTTCACCTGCGCCGAGGCGCTCCCGGTCTTCCTGGAGGAACGCTACGTGTTCCTCCGGGAAACATCACACAACGCGTACCGGCGGTGGTCGTACGTGCTGGCCAACTCCGTGATGGCGGTCCCTTCGCTGGTCTTCCTCTCGGCCGCCTTCGCCGTCATAACATTCTGGGCGGTGGGGCTGGCCGGAGGAGCGGAGGGGTTCTTCTTCTACTTCCTGGTCATCCTGGCCTCCTTCTGGGCCGGAAACTCGTTTGTGACGTTCCTCTCCGGCGTGATCACGCACGTGATGATGGGGTACACGGTGGTGGTGGCAATGCTGGCGTATTACCTCCTCTTCAGCGGCTTCTTCATCACGAGGGACCGAATCCCCGACTACTGGATCTGGTTCCACTACCTGTCGCTCGTCAAGTACCCGTACGAGGCGGTGATGCAGAACGAGTTCGACGACGCCGGGAAGTGCTTTGTGAGGGGGGTTCAGATCTTCGACAACTCGCCGTTGAGCGCCGTGCCGGACCCGCTGAAGCTGAAGCTGCTGGAGTCATTCAGCGGGACGTTGGGGGTGAACATCACAGGATCGACGTGCGTGACCACGGGAACGGACATATTGAGGCAGGAGGGGATCACGGACCTCAGCAAGTGGAGTTGCTTGTGGATCACGATAGCTTGGGGCTTCTTGTTCCGGATCCTCTTCTACTACGCACTGTTGCTCGGAGGAAGGAACAAGAGGAGGTGATATAGTAATAATAATCGGTAATATTTGTGATGATCTCTCATAACTGATTTTATTTGTTTCGCGGGCAAATATTTCTGCACTTCAATTCATAAATCACTACTTCTTTTATGAGTCAAATCTTTTACACATAACAATCATATACATATATAGTACCTAAAATTGAATAATCTTTCTTTTACCTACATAGATCATCGTACATATATGATCACTAATCCCTCTTGGATTTATGAGTATGTGACTTGTATATGGAATTATGCTGTTCTTATCAATCAACTGGTTCTACATATAATATTATATAGTGTGTTCAAGTTCTCAATATTTAACATCTTTTTCATCCTGATTACCTATAATTTATCAAGAACTTATAATCCAAACTTTAAATCTTCGGATCATATGTATTTTTATTGTTGAGGGCCAATATATAATGAGTCGACATACCTCGTAAAATTTCTATTCATTCATAACACATATGGTAAGTAAATTGCATACCACTATCATTTTGCTTGTATTCAGAAAGAGTTCAAAACTCAAACTCTTTAACTACAATAACTTTCTGGATGTACCAGATTGAACAAACTAAACACAATATTCAGCTAAGTATGATCTCCATATTTGTTGGATCAGCTGATTATTGAAATAAAAAAGGTAGCTCAAAGGATTCGTGACGCAGAATCGCTCTACAACGTGCGATCCACAACCTCAAACCACTAAATAACGGGTTGCGGTTTGTGGTTCATATTATGGTTCGTTGCGTTGTATTTTGTCTTAGGAAATAAAATTGAAGTGATGGAACTTTCTTGTTCATTTGAGTTGACTTAATTAGTGGTCAAAGATCTTCTCTAAGTTGAGAAATACACATCTCACTTGAGTGTGTGAGTTGCCAAGTCTAGATCTGTTAATGAAGCAGCCTAACTAAATGAATCAATTCCTATTAATTAAATTAAATAAAAACGGTGCATTAATGAAGCAGCCTAACTAATTGAATCCAATAATGAATACTCGCAACCGATTCCATAGCGCATCACTTGTCTAGGGTAGATAGGACCGTAGCTTATTCATGAAGCAGGCTCCTATTTTGGTCCCAATTTTCAAGTTGGGATTTTTATGGAGACAACTCACTGCCGTCCATTAAATGATCCTTCAATAGCTTACGCTTCATGTTTGTTCCAACACACAAATCCCTCCTCAATAGTTAAGAGTCAAATCACTTGAATTCCACGTCCATTCATTTTCATTCACAGTTAAGACTCAAATAACATAATAGAATCTATATATGGGTAATTCCTTTAAACTGTTTATGGGAACTTCTCACTATCTTCAGCGGTTCAAATTTTCAAAACATGGTTGGTTTGATCTGTCCATACAATTATCACCGATTTTGGGCTGTTTAAAGTTTTAAAGCGTACCTTAAAATGTCTAATGAATTGGTCACATACCTTTATCTATTCAATCAATCTAAGAATATTTGATAGATTTGTAAGTCGATTTGTTTAACATTTTTATTTAACTATGCATATTATGTTATTTTGAAATTTTGAATAGATGGACAGTTCGTGTGGACAGTTTAAAGCTCGTTTTGAAACTTTGAATAGCTAAAGATCCACAGACAATTCCTATAACAATTTTGAAGAATTGCTCCATATATATATGGATATTTATAAGCAAAAAGATAAGTCAACAAAATGGGTATAAAATAAATTGCAAGTTGTTTAGGTGGATAGATATTTAGGTTTCGGTCGAGTTAGGGTATTATGTCGCCTTCTTTTGATGGTATATTTGTGATAAGTGGTTGGGTACTTATTATTGTGTTCATGAGAGGACAATAGAAGATTCATAGGATATGCAATTGTTATTTTCTTCGTGACAATACGGACCAGAAGTAGTAAGGGACTTGGTTTTTAGATTGTTATCGAGTATGAAATTTTGTAAATGGATTATTACCTTAAAGGGTTAATTGTAGAAGTTGATCTTAATATTTGTCCATAAACAACACATTATTGTATTTTAAACTCTCATTGACATTTATGTCAATGTGTCGTCGGCTTACAAAATAGATAGATCTCATCCTCTTTCCTCTCAATCTCTACACATTATAATTCTCGGATCATGGAAATGATGAAGGTGCATGACCACAACATTATATATATATATATTTTGACAATTTTATTTCGGAAACTTACTATTTTCACTTTGTTTGACAATTTTGTCGTTTAATATTGAATTTCACTTTCGAGTTCACCTATATTGTTGTTTGTGTTTGATTTGCATACTCATTTAATCTTATTACACGTTTCAGTGCACAATTTCTATGAAAATAAAAACAAATTTGTTACAGAACTTAGTCGGCTAAATCAGTGCACTCAGTCGGTAATGAAAAATACTACCCTCTCACATATTGGGCTGGTAATGATTATTCATTACCGACTCAATAATTGTGTAGGTAATGAATAATCATTACCAACTCAATTATTGGCTCAATAATTTTTTTGATACGTGATGATTTTATTAAATAATATGAATTTTCAAGGAGAAAAAGCAGACTGTAAGATGATACTACCCTCATGAAAGAGGATCACCATGAATAACCTTACAACAGAAAAATGAAAGAAACCCCAAATACTAGGCTCCAGTGCAGGTTTTGACCTCAAAACAAGTCACTGAAAATCGGGTCTCTGGCTAAATAAATAAATGGCCGAAAATAAAAGAGTTTTCGGGTCTATCAACGGAAGTCAAATCCCAATCACGTAAATCCCACCCAAACTTCGCACAGATCAAACGTTTCCATAAAGAGTCTGACTCAATAGCGAAACGTCAAAACCATTTACCCAATAAACTGTTATTAACCCCCTCCAACCTCTGAATTCCCAAACCACCCTCCTTTCGAGGTCTACAAACTTTCGACCAACTGACTTTACATAGAATTCTCCTGGACACACTACTATGCCACAAAAACTTATGTAGCCACGATTCAAGTTATAGAATAACTGACTGAGTCAGATGAGAAAGTTGTGGAAAAGGTTTGTACAAAACATTGCTTCCGGGAGGAAAAAACACATCACTCACATAAGGAAACCATTCTGACTTGGGAACATCGCAACCCTAACTTTCTTCTCGCCGCCGCCGCTTCTTCCTTGCTGGGACAGCCATGGCCACCATGGATGTGGCTGTCTCCGGCGAGCCTTCCTTCCTTATCCCTCAAAGAACCAAGTCCTTATCCCTCTCAGATCCAACTTCACCCTCAGTTTCTTCATCTGGATCCGAACCTCGACTGTCGGAAAGCTCGTGCCGCCCTTCTTCTTCGCCGGTGACTCCGGCCATCTTCCTTGGAGAGTCGGAGCTGTTCTTCCCTCCCCTTGTTGTGGTGGTCTCGATCCGGTCGCCGGTGTGGACAAGGTCTCGACCGTGCTACACCAGTTCCAGTCTTACGGTCGTGGCTCGGTGGAGGCGTGGAGTGGGTGTGGTGGTCGCGAACCTGGCTGCCACTTCTCATTCGTATTCATCTTGCTCTACTCCGGCGCGCCGTTGCTGCTGTCTCTTCCGGAGCTCCGTCCGCTCACATGCGCAGGTTCGAGCAGGTGCGGCTGGCTCGGATCGTTGCTGTGGTTCGGGAGCGTTTTTCTTCAGGCCGGGTAGGGTACGTCTGGGCCGGGTGCGGGTTTGGGTCAGGTCGCTTCTGTGGACCGGGTTGTGGTTTGCGAACCGGGTTCGGTTTCTGGGCTGGGTACGCCCCGATCGGCTAAACTGGGCATGGGCCTGACCTGTTCTGGACCTGGTCTGATCTGGGCTTGGGCTTGTGCCTCTGTTTGGGCTTGGATGTTGCTCCTCTCTGGCTTTTGCTGTCTGTCTCCTCTGTTTGGGATCTAATTTGATCGTGCTCGGTATCATTATAAGCCTTCCCCTTCGGGTCCTTGCTGTTTTTGGTGAGGGGTTACCGGTCACGGTTTCGGAACGCTCACTTCGCATTCCAGTTTCGATTCCTGCAGAGCTTTGGTTTGCTTCAGTTGGTTTGGAGTTCGAAGTTAGCTCTCGGTAGAAATATCAGTCCTCCTCCTTTTGGGGCCGTTTCGGTGTTGACCGAAGTTAGGGTATGGAGGGCTGAGAGCGAGCTTCGTGGTCTACTTAATCTCCTGAGATTTTGGCAAGCGGCTTCGATGATGGACTTTCTCTCGGGTCTTTGGAAGTGTTTGGTCTTTGCTCAGGTCGTGGGATGCGTTTCTTCAGCCTATCGGCGGAGGATCGTTATTGAGTTACTCTAGATGCTTCTGGTGCCTCACCAACCAGAGAACTTCTTCATCTCTGTGCGTCTCTTGCTGCAGTTGGTGACTGGCTCTGGGACCTGCCTCATGCTAGGTAGAAATACTGGTCCTCTCTTCCATTGGCGTTTCTCGGTGTTGGCCGGTTTCGTAAAGAGGACCGGGCGTGAGTGCTTGTTCTGTTGATCATCTGCTGAGCCGGTACGGGTTTCTTCTCCTTTCTCATTTCTCTCTGGCAGGCCTGTCTGTGGTTGTATTCCGAGCGACATGCTCGTGGTTATAGTCCGAGCGCCATGCTCGTGGTTGTGGTTTTCTGAGCGACATGCTCGTGGTTCTGAGCGCCATGCTCGGGTTGTCTTCTGAGCACCAAGCTCCTGGTAGTATTACGAGCGCCATGCTCATGGTTGTATTCCGAGCGCCATACTCGTGGGTGTATTTCGAGCGCTTTGCTCGTGGTTGTATTTCGAGTGCCAAGCTCGTGGTTGTACTGTTCAGGTCTTTATGGTTGTAAAATCTGGGTTTCTAGACCTTTTCATTGTTTTGGGTCTGCGTACCCATTCTGAGCTTCCGGGTCTGCGTACCCATATTTGCACCCCTGCGTGGGTTTGGTTGTTCTGGCATACCTTGTGTTGCTGTTTTCAAGTTCATCCCCGGCTTGTTGCCTGAAGTTGGTGGTCTATTTCCTTTGTTGGTTTTTCCCGATGATGATTGTTGCGTCCTTCTAGGGGTTTTGAAGTCTGTAGTCAGACTTGTGTATTTCTCCTATTTCGCCTTATAAGAGGTTTCAATCAAAAACAAAATATTGCCGATAAAAAAAAAAGAATAACTGACTTATGAGTTTTAAAGAGTGTCATACAAAAAACTAGAAGGGTTGCAAGTGTAGAATGAATTAAAATAATTCTACCTTCTGCTAATGTCAAAGTCTTGGATTTCCACAAATGCAAGGGGTATATAAAGCTCATGATCACAGATTCCTAAAAAGATGAACGTTTAGGATTATCCCCAAATTGGAAGCCCAGACAAGTTATAGGGAGCTCGCCGACTGCATAGTCGAGCACTTTCGCCACCCTATCCACTAACAAACTCGAACCATTCAAAACCACTGGCTTTGATTTTCCAAAATTAACTCTAAGACCCGAACACGCTTCAAAAGCCATCATATTACTTTTCAACATCACCAACTGATCCTCGGATCCTTTTGGGAACATAATCGTATAATCTGCATATTGCAGGTGAGATACAACCGGTCCATTTCTTCCCACCTGCATACTTGCAAAATCTTCAACACGAAGAAGCCATTCCTCAAACGTCTAGTGAAGACCTTCTGTTGCTAGAAGGAATATAAACAGAGACAGCAGGTAATCCTGACGAATGTCGTTCTTCATGTCAAAATTCTGACTCAGAAACAGTTCATTACCGGCTCGATAATGATAATTCATTACTGAACCAATAATAGAATTGGTAATAATCATGATCGATTGATGTGCAATCGGTTTTGATTATGATCGACTGAATGTATCAATCGACACTGAATGCTTTTGCATTAGTGAACTGACATGATTTTGAATGTTCTAGATTATTAAAAGAGTGAGAAGATCATTTTCCTCCACAACAAAAAATTATAATGATGATGACACATTTCATAAAAGTAAAATACCTAGTAGTGTTTTTCTTTATCATCCAAACATCAATCAATGCTATTTAAAAAGACATTTATTTGTTTTAGAGCAAATCACCAAGGTTAATGATAACAACAGTTTTTTGTTGACTTAAATGGTATAGAGTAACAAGATTGACAGCAACAGAAATCCACAAATGTTGACAAAATCTGGGTAGAAACATTAATGTGAAGACTAATGAAGCTCTAACAATTGCCAGCTGACCTCTGGTAGCTGGAGATGTATCACATTCAAACCCAACCCTCTCCCTATTATATCGGAGCAGACCCATTCCAACTATACATTCATAATAAATGATATTCAATTTGGGTAAAGTCCTAATCTTTAAGGGTATACTTTTGCAATAAGCCTACCCAGCAGTCTTAATTATGTTTCTACAAATTTGTAATACTCACGGGCCAATTATTGATCCGGTACTATCTCAAATCACTTACTGGTTTATTTATGTACAGCTCAAAATCATTTTGATTCAACTAGTTTATGTATCAGTTTCAAATCATTTTTTTTTATCGAAATAGAGGATATTATAACTTTAGAAATGTTCACAAATACCAACATCTTTGTTTTATATTAGACTGTTAAGCATTCACGTGGTGATAACTAATAACACCGCCAATGGGGATGGGTCTTTTTTCTGTGTGGTCTTTTTTAATATGGAATTTAACAAAAGATAATAGAGTTTTTTTTGAATCGAAAAGATAATAGAGTTTATTTGACTATGAATCTAATATCCATTCACTTTCTAAAGAAAGATATTTATAAATGGTAGGTCATTTAACCGTTAGGTTTTGCAGAAAACATAACAATGTTGCATTTCAACAACATTGTTATTATGCTCTGTAATAACAATGTACACTAAATCACAAATTAAAGATGAACAGTTCTTTATATACCCGATCTTAAATAGAAGACAATCTTCTTTTGCATGTACTTCTGAATTCTAAGAGATCAAGGAACAGTTGCATCCAAATAGAACACATTGATTCCAAGGCAAAACAGTGTATATCTTCATAACATTATTGCACTCAAGCACACTTTCTTGAGTAAGTTAAGCAACAAGCAAGGAGTCAAACTGAGCCATAACAAAACTTCTGACTGACTTTTGTTGCTTTCTATGAAAACTAACGGAGTATCAAGCGGGAGATTAGTTTCTTTATTATGTTCAGCTTTTGATTGGTCAAGGGAACTGGATTGGTTCAGGTTGTAAAGCTTTCCTCACAAGCTCAGATTGTTCTTTGGTGTGCACTGTGTAAAAACCTGTGGCAGTGGCAGCCGATGGAGCTCGCCCAGCATATTTGATGTCATCCACAGACCCTCTGTTTAGTGATTTCATGGCTGTGCTCAGGCGAGGAGCAATGTAACTATATGCACCCATGTTCATCGGCTCTTCTTGGCACCAAACAATTTCAGCATCTGCAGCAGCAAATCATAGAAAAAGAAGTTTAACATCAATCTCAGTTGACAAACATTCAACCTCAGCGAGAATGAGAAAGACAATGCAAATGGTGTACATCCTCTTTTAGAGGCCTCATTATGAAAAGGGAACAAAGAATCGTAATGTTCCAAAGCGATCTTTGGGAACATATAAAATATTGCGCATGCAATTTGAAGATTAGCAGGTTTTTTTTTGTCCAGTGAATAGATCAAAATACGCTACAAGTTGTAGGGTTTCATTGTATGAAAAGGGAAAAGAAACTCAGTTTCATTCGGTCCACTCTCCCCGAGAAAAAAAAAACAAAAAACAAATACTCCATCCCAAAATGAATGCATTAGTTATAAACAATATCGTACAAGTAAGTTAGTTAGTTAGTTAGTTAGTTAGTTAGTTAGTTAGTTAGTTAGTCAGTCTGTTAGTTATAAACAATATCTACAAGTTAGTTAGTTAGTTAGTTAGTTAGAACTTATGTAGAAGGCAAAAATGAGGACAGTTATTTATGTGATGTAACTAATCCAACCACTAGCTGAACCGAGATACGTACTTGGATATCGCTTCAACTCGCGCTGAATGAGATCGTATGGGAAGGGACAAAGCTGTTCCACCCTACATATTGCAACATCCTTCGCATCTTTCGCCTTCCGCTCTTCATCAAGCTCGTAGTAAATCTGCAAATAACAAGGTCACTTTGAATCAATAGCCAACACGTGACAATTATTAAATAATGGTGCCACACAAAATGAAATACTAGAACCCTATACAGGTTGAGCTTGAAATATTTATTTTTTCTCAAATTCATATAAAGATTTACCAAAGAAACCTGGGTAATCATATTCACAGAAGTACTGTATGAAGATCAAAAAGTAGCAATCAACTGCATGGCACACCTTTCCAGAGCAAAGAACTAGCCGTCTGATACCCTCCTCAAGATCAGAGTGCATATTCTGGTCCTTGATAAGACGTTTGAATCTAGTTCCCTGTTTGTCAAAACCTGGATGACCCTGGACATCATCAAACTCAGATAGATTTGACTTGCAGTCCTTGTGGCGGAGCAGATTCTTAGGAGCCATGACAATTAGAGGCTTGCGGAATTCTCGGTGTATCTGGGAGATAAAAGGACCACAAAGCATCAAGGACATGTGACTCTGTGAAAGCAAACAAAGGAACTCATAATACTATTAAATGCACTCACCTGACGTCGCAAAACATGGAAATAATTTGCAGGAGTGGTGACATTCACAACTTGCCAATTGCATTCTTGAATTTGTGTTCGAAGAGTTGAATCCATTTCAGGAATAACATAAGGATTGTCATCACTCATCTGAGATTATCATAAATGAACAATATTAGAAGGGATATAGAATCAAATCAGATTGATAAATTTATGCATATCTACATTCTGAATCAAATCAAATCAGATTGCATATCTACAAATAAGAGTAATATACTTCCACAACTCCAACAAATTTATGCCTACAGAAGTAATGGAATGCACTGGGAAGAGACTGATTAATCAGTTAAATGCATGTGTTGACTGTACAAATGCCCACCATCTACTCTACTTACAAGTTTTGTTTCTAGAATAATAACTTTCAATGACAAGTAAAGTCACACGAACTCTTTGAGGTATAAAAGACAATAAGCATTTGGGTTGTGTTGATTCTCTGTACAGTTTCAAATTACATTTCAAAATCCTGGCATGGCTCATTACCATTCTCCTCACAACCCCCACCATTACATGCACAAACCAATTTTGGAAAAAATTTACAATAAAGAGAGGAAAAGCTAATGAAAAAAACAGAAAATGCCATTTAGCAAAATACTTCAAGAAAAAACGATTCCAAAGTTTTACCTGAAGAAACCTCTCCATCCTTGCACTTGAGTGTTCAGGGCCCTGACCATCATAGCCATGAGGGAGCAGAACAACAAGTCCTGTTTGACGCAACCACTTGGATTCTCCACTGCTCAAAAACTGATCGAATATCACTTGAGCACCATTAGAGAAATCACCAAACTGAGCTTCCCAGATGACTAGTGAATTTGGATTTTCCATAGAGTAACCCAATTCAAATCCAAGAACACCAAACTCAGAAAGAGAGCTGTAAACAAAAACAGATGTTTCTTAATTAAAGACCAAATTTCAACAAAAAAGTATCAATTCACTAGAGTTGCTTAGTCTTTCATATATCAAGGCGCGACTGGCAGTTCTCAAGCAGTAAAAAAACAAAGTTTTCAATACAAAAAACTACTACAGCTGGAAACAGTGTGGTGCTGTCATCCAGACTTCTGGCACTAAAATATAAATGTCAGTTCTATACCCACCAGCTAAGTATGAAGCAGCTTCTCCTCAACCAAGAGAAAGACATTATAAAGAAAATAACATGCGGTTACTGCAACTTAATTAGTCTTTCATCGCCAAAACACAATTTTACTATCAGTTAAGACTTAAGAGATATTACTATGAGACTGGAAAAGGCTAAAAACAGAGAAAAGGCACTAACAAATTTCAAAACGTGTTTACCTGTTGCTGACAGTGAACAACTCTTCATTCTGATGGATCAGAACATGGTCCAGAGGGCAATACTTCTCTCCAGATTCTTGGTCATGAACTACTGAATGTCGATGACTAAATGTGCCTCTTTCCACATCTTGGCCACTCAGCCGGACATGATTACCTTCAACTAGTAATGTAGCAAAAGCAAGTGCTTCACCAACTGCCCAGTCAATGCCTTCCCCGGTTTCAATCATTTGAGAACGCAGATCATAAACTTTCTTTACTGCTCTGTGTGGCTTGAAATTCTCTGGAAGTGTAGTGATTGCTTTGCCAACATTCTTTAAGATCTCGGGTTTTACCCTGTACAACATCATAGTAATTTCAATAAATAATTGACAAGTTTAAATGCAGCTAAAATCAACCGACTTAAAAAATGTTTAACACACCCAGTATTTCGGATACGTGAAAGTTGTTCAGGTGATTTGAACCCAGTCCAATAAGCTGAAAGCCAATCCCTTCTACTTTGAACATAGTCTTTGCTGGCCATAAATTCTTCATTAAGGATTGAACTGACTTTGTTGTGTATCTTATCAATTTCTTCTTGGGTAACATGTTCAGATTCCAATAACTTCTTCTGGTAAATCTGAAGAGCTGAGGGGTGATTACGAATAACCTGTGTGTATGAACACCAAGTCAGCAGCAAAAAATGATTCATAAATTCATGTCAAAAAGAGAACTTCATGATACACACTGTATATTAGAGATAACTTTGAAATTTCAGAATGAGCACAACATAACATGTCTCACCTGATACATTTTGGGCTGGGTGAACGATGGTTCATCGATCTCATTATGTCCAAATCGACGGTAACACACTAAATCAACCACAACATCAGAATGAAAAGTCTGGCGCCACTCTGCTGCAAGTTCACTGACATAAACAACTGCCTCCATATCATCAGCATTCACATGAAAAATGGGTGCATTCAAGGCTTTTGCGACATCAGTGCAATACTGTGAAGACCTGCCAGCAGTAGGATCAGTTGTAAATGCCACTTGGTTGTTGACAACAATGTGTATAGTGCCACCAGTGGAGTAGTTTGGAAGAGCACTAAGATGAAGGGTTTCATAGACTACACCTTGTCCAGCAAAACTACCATCCCCGTGAATCAAGATACTCATATTCTTAGTTCTATCTACATCATTGGAGTAATATTGTTTCGCTCTAGTTTTTCCAACAACAACTGGGTCTACAGCTTCCAAGTGACTGGGATTTGCAACCAAAGACAAATGGATTCTCTTCCCTCCTCTAGTTGGCCTATCATAAGATGTTCCCAAGTGATACTTCACATCACCAGTTCCTGTGTATAGCCCTTCTTCATCCACAGGCTTAGTACCGCCGCTGAACTCACTAAATATCTGACGGAGTGGCTTCCGAACAACATTTCCAAGGACATTCAATCTTCCTCTGTGAGGCATTCCAATAACAATGCTCTCAACCCCAAGATCTGCTGCCCTATCAAACATCTCCTTCATTCCAGGAATCAAGGTCTCCCCACCTTCAAGCCCAAACCTCTTTGCTGTAGTCCACTTTGTGGCCAAGAAGTTCTCAAACTGAGTACTCCACATAAGTCTATCAAGAATAACCTCACGCCTTTGCCGATTGTATTGCATTGGGGTTGGAGTTTCAATCTTGTCTCTCAACCAGTTACACTGATCACGGTTCGCAATATGCATGTACTCATACCCAATGCTTCCACAATAAGCCTGCTCCAGTCGGGTCAGTATAGATCTAAGGGTCTGCACTGGCCGGTTCTCTGAAAGAAAACCAGCCATCCTCCACACACCCAAAAAGAATTCCCTATCAAGATCAGCTTCACTGAACCCATAGAGGGCAAGGTCTAAGTCATCAGGAATTTCCCGTTCTTCCAGAGCCAATGGGTCCAACTTGGCTTTCATATGACCATTAACCTGGTATGCTCTTACAAGCAATAGCAAACGCATACTCTCTTGAATTGTTTGGCCTGAGATACCAGGAGAAGTGGCTGCCTGGCCCACAAAATTCCTGAAGAAATTATCCCATGACTCATCAACGCTAGTTGGATCAGCTTCCCAGGCCCTCTGAAGCTCCTCGAGGTAGACACTACTCGTTCCATCCAAGAAGCTGTCGGTGAGCCTAGAGAGGGGCACTGGCCGAGGAACAGGCGCAGATTGTGCCTTTGGCTTAAACACAGTGGTTTGAAAATATCGACTTTGAGAGGGAACAATTCTCGACCTTGCGGCATGTGATCCACCCTGTGATAGAGTTCTCCTGATGGCAAGCTTTGCTACACTAGAGCTAGCTCTAAACCAAGCCATAGCTTAAATTCACACTAGAGCAACAACTTAAAAACAAAAAGACCTATAAATGTTTCAGTCAAACATCTACACTTCCCACCTGAAATAGACCACCAAAACGAAAGGTAAATTAGATGCACAAAATATAAAAATGATCAATACTATGTGATAAACCCAAAATGTAGAGGGACCAAAAAATCTCAAACAACAACAAAAGGGGAAGACAGGTAAGGATTTTTTATTCTTGATGAAATTTCCCACCATCTTCTATCATATTCTAACTTTCTTCACTCCAGGTATAGATTCAACAATCATTTCCACATATCAACAAAACAATACATAACCTAAGCTCCATCAGAAAGCACAAATCAATTAGCATGAAATAACAACGATTCTCAGAAGATGTGATTATAACTGGACTGAATCTCATTTCTACTGATGAGATGCAAAAGGAGAGGAAAAACAGAAAGATATTATATTCACGGAACTTTCCCAGACAGATTATTTCACAATTTGATCCAGAAAAAAAAAAACATTTGTCATAGATGTTACAAAGTCGAAGAACGAGACACAAATAATTGCAAAAAGAAGTTGAAGATCGCATCAAATAAGAAAAAAAATGAAATCTCTACAGCTCAACTGCCATACTTACGATTTGCCAAGAGGATGAACAGATTACGGATCAAGTTGCGAAAAGTAACAGGAAGCTTAAGATTTTCTGATTCGCAAGTGAGAAAATGAAAGAAAATGCGAACCTGAAAGAAACCCTAGTAGATGCGAACTGCGAAAGATACGCATACGTGACAGATCGATTCGGTTTATTAGACCCAATATTTTTTTTTAATTCGGTAAAATAGTTTTATCATCTAAGTCTGGTTTATATATTTTTTTTTTGGAGTAAAACTCATTCGGATCTAGATTTCATTAAAAATAAAACCAAGTTTTAAATTTTAATAAGAAAGAGGCCGAGTGAAAGTCAGTCAGCAAAAAAATTTCACCCATAAAACTATTTTGCAAGCTACTCCTAAAAATATGAGCCTATCACTCTAGAGTGATAATAGACCCAACAAGTTTATTCCTTTATATTGTGTTCAATTTATGAAAAGATCATCTGGCGCAACTAATTTTTTATTGAAATTAAATAATAGCGATAGGGCCGGCTTAAGCTTTAAACAAGTTATGCAATCGCTTAAGGTCACCGATCAGAAAAAGCCTCGTAAAATAAATAGGAGTTCTTTAAGACATCAAGTGAAAAATACCCCATAAAATTAAAGATCTGTTATTATTTAATCAAACTTAATCAAGTGAAAATATTAGACTTCTAATCTTGAAATTAAAATTTAATACTAGTTATGCCTAATTTTGATCTTTATTCGAATTTGTTTTTCATAAAGCAATTTTCTTCGAAATGAAAGACAACTTTTCTTGATGGTTGAACATTCTAACAACTCTATGGATGTTTATTTCGTAGTGAAAAACTATCGTTTACGAAACATAACATGCAAGTCCCATTTATCAATGATCAGTAAATTAAAAATAAGGACAAAAAACAATAGAACACATCCAAAATAGAAACGCGGATATTTATATATCAATATACTATAGTAGTTGTTTGAGGATTCACAATCAATTTATCAACTTCATTACAAAAATGCTCAAACAAAAATAATATGGAAAAGTAAGTTGTCAAAATTTAAAAAAAAAATCCAATTTTGGATATAGATGTTTGATCAGAACAGAAAGAATGCAAAACAAACATATGAGAAATCCATTAATGTTTGATTTGATATCTCATACTTCCCTTAGTATTTTATAAACCAATTTCTTAGACATTCAAATAATGAAATTATGCATCTAAAGATGAATATTAAAGAATATCAATATTCTCTTATTGAAAAGGAAACAAGACATCCATATATTAACAACCGGTGCTAGAATGTATGGTTTTTGTACGAATATGTTTAGTAAAAAAAGATCATTTATCGAAGAATAATCCATGGAGTTCATGGAATAAAAGCATGAGTCTCGGTGTGGTTAACAATATTGAAGATCATGGTTACCAATATACACTATAAATCGTCTAGATTAGATTTTAAGTAAGGAAATTTTTAGAAGTTGATGATAATAGCTAGTCATACACGACGTCAAATATAAGATAGATAATTTGGTGTAACTGTCTAGAATTATCTTGAACGTGCCATATTTTAACTTGACTTGAATTGTATCGTGTTTGTTGATAAATGTGAATCCTTAAGCTTTTAGATTTTTGTATAGAATTTTAGACGATACATCTTATCCATGGAGGTTGTCTTGTTAGAAATTAATCTTCATCATTCATTTTGGATTTTGAGTGTTATAAGTAGATGTTCAAGCTCTTTTGTTCAATATCATATAGTATAATCTTTCTATACGAACATGTTTACTTATTTTTTTATTATATTCTCTCATAAAGAAAAAAAGACAGCGATCAATTCTCGCTTTAGGCCCCAATAATTATTGGGCCGGCCCTGAATGGCGGTATACGACAAAATAGTAAAATGGAAGCGATAATACGGGAATACATTAAGCTAAGTACACATGGTACTCAAACAATCATGTTGTAACGATTTCACTTCGTGTTGTCTCGCACCATCTTCCGTCATGAAAGTTTGGGGAATGGAAGATGAAGTTTGCGTTTGTGGTGCTCATTCGCTGTTTTGATGATTTGTGCTTCTATAGCATTCACAGCCCGGTCGCGGTTGTATTGGCGGCAATAGATGTTGAACGATTTACCTTTTTGTTCCATTTCTGCCAATGATCTTTCACCTGTTTGTGGCCAAAGGAAAAGGATTTTCTTGAGGCATGGCTAATCAATGATGGTAGACAGCGTCTTAGTATTCCACCTCGAGCTCGGCATATGGAAGCCAAGAATGACCAGACGATTTACCTTTTTCATTGTCCAAATGAGAGTTATTGGTTGCCGTTAAAAATAGGAGATTCAAACAATGTTTTGTTGGACGAATAAAATAGACAGAATCCAGATTTGCTTGTAAAGAGGCCAGAGCGTTGATGGTACATATTCAGATGTGGCAGAGCAAGGTAGATTCGGGGAAGGAATAGGAGGATGAGGATGATTCAGTCGTGTTTGGAAAGGAGAGGCTGGTTTAATTATGGATGAGAAGGGGGATCGATTTATGGATAAAGATGTAGAATTGTGGGTTGCTTGGTAATCGTTGTTTACTTATCCATCCTTTAATTTTTTTTTTTCCTCGTTGTGTTGTGATTAGAATGTCAAGGACACTCACGATGAGCGTTAAAGTATAAACATGTATAATCATATCATTATTCCATATTTATGAGTTATAAAGTGACATGTTGTAATGTATCCAAACAACTAGATGTAACGCCTTACATTACATCGATGGAAAGAAAAGTCCTTAAGTATATATAACGTCAAACTACATACTAGTAAATCAAACTGTCTAGATGGTACATAATGTAGCTCATATTATGCATATGAAAAATAGAATTCATTTGGTCAACTATCTTGGATGATGCTTGTTTTGATGACAGAGTAATATATTCAGTTATTTGATCTTAATGGTTGTTAAATGCGGTTCCAAGGCTTTTTTTTTCTTTTTAGTGTGCCTCATGTTTGTTAGACCTGGCCTTTAGGACTTGTTTTCCGGTTGGCACCCAGGTTGTTGGGTTGTTGAGGTTCATAGCATAGGTTTGCTATTTGTGTTTCATGGGTTGTACCTTAGCTTTGGTCTATGGTCGTTTCTTGAGTTATAATCTGTTTTCATCCCCGGTTGTGGGGCTCTGGTGTTTGAGGTTCCTATAAGGAATGCTCCTAGGTTGTTTATGTTCCCCCCGCCCTCTTTATTTCAAAGAGCTGGTAATTTAAATTTGCTTTGCTGATAAAAAAATTAATATATATATGAGCCAATAAGGATCCTTGACCGAAGACTTTTTTTTATCGTCGACCAAGTTACCTATTTAACATGCAAGGGGTTTTTTGTGGGTTAGTATGTTTTTTTTCCCGTCCGTCTGTCAAGTAAGCCTCTTGACGGGCGTGTATACGAAGTTCTCTAATTTCGAATGCACAATTTTTAATATGGTATGGTTAAGCGTAAAGGAAGAAGTCTAGCAACCACTTCATATTGCTTGCGGAAAAAAGCATCGTCTCTATTAATTTGTCCTTCAATTCTTGTTTCTTGAATAATGGATTCGTACATTAAGCTTTTTTATTAGAGATTTACACATTGAAATTCACAGGGATGTAAGGCTATATAATTTTAAATTTACTATTTGTAGTAGAGAAATAAATTACTTGGGCAGTTCGGAGGCTAGAATAAGCCACTATAATATCTAATTGAATTCAAAAAAATTAATCATACGTGTGTACCATAATAATAATGTTAGAACCAAATATCGAATCTCTTTAAGATCCAAAGCTTAGTCAACGAATTGGGATTTAAACATGCAATTATAGTGCGTACCCGAGTCCATTGCTATAGCGAGAACGAGATTGGTTTGGTCTTCCACAGATCAATCCCTTATGCTCTCCCAATATTTGCTCTCACTCAATAGATGGGGATGGAGGAGAAAAGAGAGACGACTGATTGAATTTCGGGACCAAACCCTAGTAGACCTTTATATATAGAATCTGAATAAAGCTCATTACTCTAATTCAGATTTATATTAGGTATCACACATTGTAAAGCCCATACTCATTATAATATTTTAAATTGGGCTTCCCAACTAGATTACTTATTTAGCTCAATATGAAACATTGACCCCAAATATATTTGTCTCAATTTGTAAGCTCACACGTTAGATTATAAAATAACCCAACAATCTCTCACTTGAGCTACAAATCGATTCTAACAACAATTATATTTGAAAACTGTATGTGCGCACAAAATGGTCAATATTCTTAAAACATTCCCCTTAGTCAATATGGTCCATCTCATGTACCAATATGAGACCAAAGCGTTATCTCATTAGACAGTCTGGGTTCAAGTTTATATTTGCGAATCAAGCCTCTGGGTTGTTCAAAGTTGTTAATTTAAGGAATTTGAACTGTGTTATACTCTCCTTATATATTGTCGAAATGGCACCGCCGTCGAGGGGTTATCAAGGGGTCGTCGAGAAAGGTAAAGGGAGAGGGAGTTTGAGATATGTTGTTATCCCCTCTCAACAAGTGCAGGAAGAGAGGAGGAGGGCCAAGAAGAAAGGAATCACGATAGAAGGAGAAGTTCCCCAAGAGGCGAGTCGGCCGGAGGCGGTGCTTGTGTTCAGGGTTGGGACCATGGAGACTGTGGCTGGTGGCGAGGTGAGAAGGAACCGATTCCTGATTGTTGGGAATGAGCTCTAACTAAACAAGTTGTTTGTTCTGAACCTACAGTTAGCCCCGCAACAATTCAAGAGCTAGTGGAACGTCAAGGTATGGCTGGTCTGTGAATAAGAAGCTTAGGGAATAGGGTAATAATGATCTCATGTTCAGACCAAAAACTCGAGAATTCGTTGGCTTTCAGATTGGACTTCGTTAAATATGGAGATGGAAGAACTATTATTTCAAGGAGGAATCTTTAAATGGGTTCAGCTCCTGACTCCAAGTGTTACCAATCTCGAGATTCAACTATGAAAAAGTGTGTGTGCTGCTAAAGATATAGGTAAGATGCCCTCAGTCCAAGCTAAATTCGATAAGCTTGAGAGGATAACAGGGCATGGTGTCTGTTACTTGCTTGTAAGTTCACCAGGTACATATTACTAGACGAGTACCTGGGATGCAAGAAAGCTCGGATGAAGGACACAAGATAAACAACGATGTAGTTCAAGCAGCCCCCTTGACAAAGGAAGTATCACCGGTAACCAGAGGTAAGTCGGTTCCCGACTTGGTTTCCAATCCCTCTCCTTCTTACTTTGGGGAACGGGTTATGGCTCGGAAAGGGGCGACTCCGCTGGTGAATATTGATAATCTAAGTTGCTCATGCGGCAGTCTGAGAACACTGTGTCGGAGGCCATAGTAGCGAATCGTTGGGGAGACGAAGGCTTCTTGGGAAAGAATTCTTGTTCAACTTAAGCTCGATCTCAAACAAACAATTAGTAGATGAGGTCTTTGGGCCAGGACCAATTGTGAAGAAAGGTTCAGGTAATCCAAACACAGTTGTGTGGGCCTTTTGTAAGTCAATTGGTTGAGTTAAAACAACAACTCGGTGTTTTAGATGATCAAGTAAACACTTGGGAGTGTGACGAAGACGTGGAGGTAGCAGAGTCTGAGGAGGACTCTTCGGGAACTGGTGGGGGTCTTCGGTCTTCGTCTCATTCAGGTTGTCAGTCGTCTCTTGTATGGTTAAGGGGAGATAGGGAGATAGGGAGATGGAATGGGTGGGTCGTCATGTTGGTCCAGAGAACTAGTATCGGGTTGGTTCCTGTCGTATTATCCTTCCTCGTCGTCTTTGATATGTCATCAGTTAATTTAGGGATGACAACGGGTCGGGTATGGGGCGGGTTTCGTGATACCCGGTCCCGAACCGGTCAAATATACTCACCACGATCCAGGCCCGATCCCGACTTTGACCTGATTTAACCCGAAGCTGTCTTCACCCCGATCGGGTCGAAAAATCCCCGGCCTGACCCAGAGGATTGAACCAAATCCTTTTAAAATTTAAACTACATAATTATAAGGGACACTTAAATTGTGTAAGTGAATTGAACCCCAAAACACAAACGACGCATATGGTCAAGAGCGGGTAAGTTGTATAAGGTTTCCAATATCCTAGATAATAGGAAACAAATACAAATAGTCCAAAGGGGTTGGTCTTCTCCGTTAAGGAATAAGGATCGATGCTCTATAAAAGCCTAGAGATTTTGCTTTCTATCTAGTTTTTGGCTCGCGCTTTATTTTTGGGTCTTGTAGAAGCTAAACCAAAACCCAATCCCCAATTCTCTGCGTCTTCCCCAATTCCCTGCGTCTTCCCAATTCGCGCTTTAAATTTTAGTTGTTTGAATTTGAGACGTATCCTCATTTGAATCAGGTGTGTTTGCGAAACAGTATGAATCAATTTGATTGAAAATTTATCTTAATTAGTGGTTTTAATTTTTGTGATGATTTGCTGTTTTATGATGCAATATTATTGCAATTTGGGGAGAAATATGAATTAGTATTTCCATGGCATTTTTGTTTTGAATTATTGCAATTTGGGGAGAAATATGAATTAGTATTTCCATGGCATTTTTGTTTTGATATGCAAATTGGGTAGGCAAACCAAGAGGAGGTTTTAATTCATTCATTAAACTCTTATAGAACCCACCTTAAAAAGTGAATTTGAACTTGGTGAGATTCTAGTTAGTCACTAATTGAATGTAACAAGTGTAGAAATACTAAATCATCTTTATCTTTTTGGCGCAGTAAGCAAAAGAAGATGGTGAAATGAGTAGGTTTGGTTTGAACCTTAGGGTTTTTGCATCCCAGCAGAAGAAGATCCCAGCAAAACCTCCTCTCCTTCCTCCCCGGGCCTTTTGTGGTGACGTTGAGAGGGACATTGCTCGCCAGGCTAACAGGAACAGAGCTCTCAAAGAGGTGAGTAGGGTTGCGTAGGGCCATAGACATGCATTTTTGTTCTTCACTTCTTCGATATATTCTCACATTTGCATTTTTTTTTCCTTTTCAAGATTGAAGAGCAACACAAGAAAGCCTTAAAAGAGGATCCCTCTGTATTTGAGTATGACGGAGTTTATGATGATATGAAGCAGAAGACCATTCCTTCTCAAGTACAAGATCAAGAAGAGAAAAATGTATGTCTATCATTTGACCTGTACGATATGTCTTTCATGGCTCGTAATGACAATTAAGTTAATTAGTTAATAATTACACGATAATTCACTATTGAAGTTAGTTGAAATTAGGACCAGCTGACCAGGTTTACAATTGTTCATCATTATAAAGAACAAATCCTTCATTGATTAGGTAATATCAGAAGTTATGATTCACCTCATAGATATATAATTTGTAACAGGAACCCTAACAACTTTTATGTTGGCCATGACTTCTCAAAGCTCAATATTTTTTTATTGTTTAGTGTTGATTGCAAAGAAATTATGCTATTGTTATTAATCAGATAGGCAAACTAACCTCCCAACTGGCTACAGCAAAGCGCTATAATCTGCTGGTATTTTGTTAACTAATAATTTAACTACTGAAGATTTGTCTTTGGTCATTGTTTCTAAAAACACTGTTTCATATTAAGGTCTGTTTCAGTGCCTTTACATCTCCAATTAATTTTTATGTATATGTTTGAGTAGTTGAGAAATCCAACTTTTGGGTTACGTAAACCCAAATGATGTAAGAGTTTTAAACCATTTTGATGCAAAATCAACATGATTCGAAAACCATTTTTAATTGAATGTCGGGGTTATTAATATGACTTTATTTTTAGTAATATTACGCTTTTCTTTGCTTTTGTGATATGTTGTGATAGATTTGTGCTTTCATAACTTGGAACAACACATGTTTTGTAACTGACCAGCTCATTACTCTGCTGTTGCAGTCCAAATATGTTCTCAATTTGAAGAGAAAGGCAGAAGAACGACAGCGAGAACACGAGATTATATATGAGAAAAAGCTTGTTAAGGAAAGAAACAAAGAAGATCATCTCTATGCAGACAAGGACAAGTTTGTCACAAAAGCATACAAAGAGAAACTTGCGGAAAGGACAAGATGGGAGGAGTTACAACGGCTTTGTCAACTTAAAGAGGAGAAAGACGATGTGAGTTATAAGTTACAACTTATGCGATCTTACCTTTACTGCATTAGCTCACTATCTATTGTGTTTTGGTGTGATCATACTTCATTTTTACTAACTTGTAATCATGGTGTTACATGTGCCTTGCAAGCTCAATTTTTTGTTTCATGTCATATGGCTTATAGTCTAACGTATTTATGTACTTTTACAGGTTACCAAAAAGAGTGACATTTACGACTTCTATGTCAACCTTCAAAAGAATGTTGGTTTGGTGGAAATAAAACCATGAGAGAGAAGCAGCCTGAGTTGATGAAGCAATCTGAGATTGATAAACCAGAGAAGAAAGAAGGAAATATAGCTGCTGGATCATTAGAGAAGGGTCCTTCATTAACAGTGAAGGAGGGGCATAATGGTGAAACATCAATGTGTTGTAGGAGAAAGAATGAGTCTGAAGAAGAAAATCAAGCTCCCAACGCATCAATAGCAAGAAAAGTTTTAGCCGATCAACCAAAGGGCGACCATCATAAAAGAACTCAAGATGCATTAACAGCAGCTAGAGAGCGCTTTATGGTACGAAAGAAGGCATGCATTCGAACATAGATGATTCATGATGGTATGAAGGATTGTGGGGAAAGTTTGATTTTGTAGGCATTTTTTTTAGTATTTGAAGTCTTGAACTCAAAATCTTCTATCTTGTTTTTTTTCTTGCATTTTTGTTTTCAGGCATTGAATTTCGAAAAAATTCATGTGGAAAGAATTGAATTCTCCATTTTTGTAATGCAAGATGAGGATACTGAAAAGGCCATCAAGAAGAGTTGTCAGTATATAGAAATTGATTAAAGTGCCCATTTATCTGATGTTTACCCTGAAGTTTAAAGTTAACTGATGCATACCCTGAAGTTACGACTTCTAACTAAAAACCCCTTCTGTTAGTTATAATGACAAAAATACCCTCAGTGACTTTTTTAAATAATTTTTTTAAAATATAAATGAAGTGATTTTTTAAATAAACATGAAGTCATTTAATAAGTAAATATATATGTATATATATAACAAAAGTAATTTTTAAATAATTTTTTTAACATAATTATTGAAGTGTAGTTGAGGGTATTTTTGTCATTTTAGCTGAAGGAGGGGTTTTGAGTTACATTTTCGAAACTTAAGGGTATGCATCAGTTAACTTTAAACTTCAGGGTAAACATCAGTTAAATGGGCATGGTTTTGGGTAGATATTGGTAGTTTTCTCTTGATTAAATTAGTAATATGGACTTCAATTAGTTTACTAAAAGATAATATTTAAATTCAAAACAAAATAGGTAGCTAGATGAGGTGGAAAATAAAAAAGAGGTAGTTTTGTTTAGCTACACTTAACTATTATTGATTATCACTTAGGTATATCTAATTTTTTTTCGTCGGACAGACACTCTAACTTTCAAATCACTACACTTTACTATAATCTGTTAGTTTAGCGTTACTTTGGCGTCAGTGTGAATATGAAAAGACCCATTTACATGTCCCGGTATGATAGTTAATTTGGTACGAAAGAAGGCAAAACGAGTAATTTACATGTCCTGATTCTGCTAGTTAGGTGTAGGTGATAGAAAAGAAGGGTCAAGTGGCTTACAAGCTGAGGTTGCCACAAGAATAGGTATCTCCATTCGTTGCCTGAAGTAATTGGTGAGGGACATCTTAAGCTTTACCCGCAGCATTTGATTGAAACAAGGATGATTAAAAGGATCAATGTGTCCCATCCAGTGGGAAAGATCAACTCTAGCATCCTAGGAAGATGCAGGTGTAATCCTGATCTCTCTTTTTTGGTTGAGATGCTTTATTTCTTTCAATTTGTTTGGCTGCTGAGAAAATTCAGCTCTGAGTCTGAGCTCTTACTCATGGCCTGATCTCAGTTTAATTTTGGCATTGAGTTTTCAGTATTTGAACTCGAAATCTTCTATTTTGTTCTTCTTTCTTGCATTTTTGTTTTCAGGCATTGAAAAATCATGTGGAAATAATTTAATCCTCCATTTCCTTTTATGCAAATTGCATAATTTATCTCATTTTTGCTACTGAAAATCCCGAACACTTCATCCTCAAAGTCACTGTTTGCATTGCTGTTGTTCACCATTGAAAGGTGTAAATTTAAGATTCAAGATCTGCTGCCCATAAATGTTGCTGTATGAACCAACCAACAGATTTGTTTATCAAAGATTAGTGCCCGAACCTTTGAAATAAGCATGAAAGAAACTATATTGAACTTGAACACCATAGAAAGAATGTATTTGAGCATTCTAGACGAACTAACAAATAATATATCAATGCTAGCTACTACATTTAAACACTCCCAAGAAAATACTCTTTCCTTTGATACTGCCTGATATTTTTCTCTCATCTATCTACTAATATCACATCGGCTACAAAGACGTCCTTGTGAAGAAATCATCAACGGCAAGATTGGCGTCCCCATGAGCCACAGCGTCTTCTGGCTCTGGCATGTACAGACTGGACGACGAGGCCTGCACATTATATTCCCATGCTATTTTCAGGCTTCCCCGTAAGTAAGTTACGGTTATAAAGCGTTCCGTGATCAACCACAACTTTCCATCATAAAAGAATCATTCAGTTACGTTACCCTTAAGTATGCATTTTTCTCAATCAACTACCTCTTAAGTTTAAAAAGTTTTCAACAACCCCTAACTGTTTTTGTTCTCAATTTACCACAATCCCAGCTTTGGGTGGGACCGTGGGACATGACGAAAACACCCTTATTTGTTATCATTTTTATTTTTTATACGAGGGTATTTTCGTTATTTCAGCCCAAAAGTTGACGTAATTGGGGTAAAAAGAGAACAAAAAGGGGGTTGTCCATTTTTACTTTAAACTTAGGTTAGAGGTAACTGGTTGAGAATGGTGCATACTTAGGGGTAGCTGACTGAAATTATACATAAAATAATGGTTGCCAAACAGAACTTAAATGTACAATTGCAACCTCGTGTCATCAATACACAGTTAACAAAGACGTGTGACAACGTATCCTAAAAAAAATAACATACCTTTGCATCAAGCTGAATCTCCCCGTTGTTATCTGAAATAAGGCATGCACCATGTGCTTTTAACCATTCCACGCACTCATCTAATCCATCTGAGTCCTTCTCTTCACTTTCTTCATTTGTGGCTGTGATGTTGAAGCTCAGAAGCTGGGAAATGTAAGAAACGGGTATTGTGGGCCGATATGACCGAGACATGCAACTCACAGCTTTATATCGCATCTTTTCGACGTAAAGATCTGCAAAAGGAAATTAATGTCATATGGATTGATCTACAAGAGAAGATGAGTTTAATATATTTACTCACCCATTAGGCAGGTGTTTAAGTTAGGAGCTGTCTTGTATAATCTGAAGAAGGAGACATAATTTCCTGATGTAACAGCAGCACGAACTGAAAGTGCATGTTTCACAGCTGTGTCCCTCTTTGCTTCAACAGATAATCTGCAGATCATCCAAATGAAACTTACATTCCCACTCCAGCTCAACTCAAGGGGTTAAATAATCAATAGAGGACACATCTCTCAATTTCGATACAAGTATTAAAAAAAGATGTCCAACCCGCTTAAAATCAAGCCAAACAGAGACATAATAATGATCATCTTTCTACAGCTAAAACTGACCTGGCCATTGAAGAAACAAGATCTCTGTTATTGTTAGAGTGAAGAATAACACAGAGTAAGTTGTAAGCAGAAAATTCCAGATGATTTCCTGCAATCCCTTCGGCATATAGGATTTTCAACTGTGACTGGCACTGAGACCATATCATAAAGGTAAGAACATAGAAAATTTCACGTCAGCAATAGATTACTATTTACTTGGAAATGAAGGATATGCCTCAATAAAATGTTGATTTGAATCATTTTTAAGAAAGAGAGGACCAAAGGATAATAATAATAATAATTATTATTATTATTATTATTCAAAGCTTTTGTGGCTTTGTTAGTGTCATTGGTGAATAGAGTAAAGTAAACAATTCAGCTGGTTAATGCCACTATCTCACTAGTCCTAATGCACAATAATAAGGTTACCAACCTGATTAAACTCAAACAAATCCCCAAATTCGATTGCTAATCGAGCATGAGTCTCATACACCTAAAAGAGGAAAGAAACTGAGTATTATTTATGAACACGAAATATAGGTTGCAAACTGTGCAGGGCAAAAAGAAGAAAAGAACTTCAGCTTCAGTTATATACCTTAACTGTGAGCTGATTGCGGATTCGCTGTACTGTAAGATCTTGACGGATAGACTTCAATTGATCACACTTATAGAGGTAGTTCTTATGAGAATTTTGAACCATAAGCAGAGCTTTCTCTAGCACTTCTTCTGGTCTCACCTGTGAGGTGGTAACCATTAAAAATATGAAAACAAGTTTCTGCCCCAGAATTATTTCATTTAATTTTTTCAGTCCCTGACTTTATTGTGATCCACTTTGACCTTAATTTCAACAAAAATTAATCCAAACAAGGACAACAGGTCAATAAGGTTAACTGCTCTCATAGTCAATGCTGATGTGGCAAAATAAGTACTTATGTGACACATCCGCTTTGACTTTTCCATGCCAACATTGACTAAGGAGCAGTTAACCTACACTGGATTGTCCTTAATTGGATCAGTTCCGGAGAGCTTTTCCTCACATTCGATCAGCATAAAGTTTAGGAACAAAAGCTGATGCAGGGACAAATGGACTATTTCTTCTAATTTTGTTTTTCAAAAAGGTGCTCAAATCTACTGAACAAATGGAGGAATGACAAGATAGATAATTACAGTGGCTGGATCAGGTGCAGAAGTAAGACGCAAATAACGCTTCTCAATTTCCTGACAGGTTCCCTTAACAGTGAGAGCATCCCAATCAATGTCTTCAACAGCTCTGCTGCCACCATTTTCAAAACTCTTGCCAGGAACCACCGCAGTAACCCTTCTAGTGTATACATTTCCACCTCCAGCACCTTTTGGTCTATAGTGATTAATTTCTGCTCGAGATCCTTGCCCCTTCTCAAAACGTTTGGAGCGACTTTCTCGCCTCTTTTTTTCCTCTGGACAGTTCACAAGTGACATTGGACCAGAATAATATGAAGGTAAGTTCTGGTCTTTATCACTGTCACTTGATGCATCATCATTATTGGCCAAATTCAAACCAACAGCAAGTCTCTGCTTCTTAAATGGGCTCGGAGCAAATTTGCCAGCAGTTTTTTGCTCAGCTAGAGAAAATTTGATATTATTCATAACCCCTTCTTTGCCTTCGGAATTTACACCTAAGGGCTGCAGAGAATTTATTCACGGTTAAAAATATTCATGCCCAACATAAAATTAATCCAGCATATATAGCTATGTGATCTTAACACTCATCACTTCTTATTTAGGAACAGCATACAATTTATATGTATGGCTCAACCAAATCAATTTGAAAATCTTGCATGATACGCATAGTGTAAATTATTATTTATAACACTTGATTCAATCAAATACGATTCCTAGATGACATCAAATTCAACATTCGAAGATATATGTCACCAAAAGCCAGAAGGGAGATCTGAGTGTATACTGATCATATGATAAATACCTTTCTTTCCTTTGAAAACCAACTGCCATATTTTCCAGCATCACCACTAAAAGACACTGGTTTATCAACTGGTTTCTCCTCAGGCATAGGCTCCCATCGGCTCTTGTATCGTTTACTCGGACTTCTTTTGGACTTTGATAGTGAAGAAATTGGAGAACTGTTGCACAAGAAAACCACTTGAGGGTAACGAGTAAAGCAATTAAACCTATAGATATCAAAATTTCTCATGCCAGAAGGAAATGATTTAACTGTAACTCCAACGGAAGAAGCAAGAAGAACTAAATCAACCCAACAAGCTCAAAATTAGAAAGAAAGAAAAGATACTAAGATTCAGTAACCAGTAAGTACAATAACCTAAAGACTAACAGTAGCAAGTTAAAGAAATTATAAGAATTACTATTGCATGAACTCATAAAACTATGTAGAAGGACGTGGGCAGTCAAATTTTATACAATTGTACTTTTTTCCCACAAGGTCATTGATGCAACGATAAATGAAAAAAGATAAAAAAAAATATACAACGCCAAGCATTAACATGGATTTTTTTCCATAAAGTCCAGCAGATCCCTAACACCTAGCTCTTGAACTTTTAAATGAAGGAAGGAATGACTGATGAATGTAACAAAAAATTGTAACAGATTTTCTGATGTAAGATACATAAAGGCTGTGGACATTCCATAAATTATCTAGGGTTAATTGCCAAAACCTACCCTAAAGTATTGTCCACGGCCGAAAAAGACCTTATCTTTTGTCCACGCCTTTAAGGTGCACAAAGTATTGTCCACCGTCGTTTATTGCCAAAACCTACCCTAAAGCTTTGGCTTATTATTTCTGATAACACTCGTCATTTTGCAGTAGATTTGTGGGCAATTCATAATGGATTCAGTAGTTTGTGGGCAATTCATAATGCATTCAATAGTTTGTGGGCAATTACATTTTTCTAACAGATGACAGTGGACAATACTTTTTCCACCTTAGAAGCGTGGACAAAAGATAAGGTATTTTTTTGGCCGTGGACAATACTTAAGGGTAGGTTTTGGCAATTAACCCAATTATTTACTAGGTGAGACTAAACAAGACATGTGAATGGCATAACTGGATTGTAGTTTAGCAAGTCTGGTTTGTATTTCTACTCCACTTTTACAATTTAAAAGTTATTCAGAAAGAAGAGCATTTAAGAAAATACCTTCCTTTTTTAGGTGGGTAACAAAGTTATAAACCTAAAACCACCCTGATGAATTCAAAATGAAACAGGTAAGATTGAGCTAAGCAAATCCATATTTTTATGCAAGAAACGCAAACAAATGGAAAAGTGGAAGCTTGGACAGAAAGAAGAGCATTTAAGAAAATACACTCCTTTTTAGGTGGGTAACAAAGTTATGAAACCTAAAACCACACGGATGAATTCAAAATGAAACAGGTAAGATTATGCTAAGCAAATCCACATTTTTATGCAACAAACGCAAACAAATGGAAAAGTGGAAGCTTGGACTCTCATACTATAATAACATCATACAAGGAAAACCTTGAAGTAAGTAGAAATCGAACCACAAAGCTCATAACAGTTCGTAACCAGGTCTCGAACGCCTTAATTGACCCTGCCCACTAGAACCTTTCCATGCAAAATACACCAAATGCCTTTTAGAAGGAATGCAAATCCTCCAAAAGCTTGTTAGAATGAAAATTAATACCACATAATTCTTCCTTGTATTGTGTTCTAAAAGAACAAGATAAAACTATTTTAAAACTATTCTAAACTTAAAATACATGGCAGAACAAGAACAGCAGAAGTCTAGGCAAAGCTAGAATCCTGGATATAGAAATAACAATAAGCGAGTTAGAGAGAGTGTACCTTGAACTAATCATATCAGCATTTGGTAATGGAAAAAGGGGCTTAGCATCCCAATCTTGTGTGTGAAGTGTACCATCAGCAGTTGCCTTCGTAATGATCTGAAAATCGACACAAAGATTCATTAAAATGGCCATACAATACAATATTTATTCTAGGAGAACATAATAGAATCACATGCATCGAATGTTGAATTTTAAATCTTTCTATTCAAGTCAATATAGCTAGCAATAAAATGTAGCATGCCAAACGGTCAACATTTACATATGAACAACTATTCCTAGTTGTCTAAAAGGTAGTAGGAAGATAATATTCTCTATAGGAAAACTTTGCGTAGAATCAAAAGAAAAACGGAGACTGATCAAAAGAAATCTTATGTGGCAAAAATATAGCATACAGAAGCAAATTAATTAAATCTATTAACAATATATGTTCATTGTCCTATTCTCTTGCATTTGCTACATAATTTTTGAAATTTTCATGTTTAGTCGCCGTTTTGGGGCTTACATTTCCCCTGTCACATCCTTACAGAATACTATACTGAAGCTAACAAGTTACTGCTTCAGTGCATCAGGTATATATATAGCAGTGAGCAAGAATACCCATTAGCTGAGAGGCTCACCTCCTTCATAATAAGCTGACAGGCTGCTGTCTGTGCATCATTTTTACACCGAGACAAAGCTCTTTCAACATATCCACGTAGTGACGCAGGGAATGCACCAGGCTGCATGGTACCAAGGTCATTAACAGCCAGAATGAATTAATTAAACCATCAAAATCAGAAACTTAGGAAAAAACCGTCAAAATCACAAGAAAATGTGTAATAGTTGCAATGAAGTATAATCATATCTATTAACAGTTTATTTCATCTCCTAAAATCATGCCCCCTTAACTGAAAATAACCATTTAAAAATGTAAGGCATCATAGCAGACTAGATAAATGAATTTGCATTTAAGTTCACAAAAGGAAGCCCGAGTAACCTAACCCAATGTGCTATGCTTGACACTCAAGTCATATCCGCAATAAAGATCGAGATACCAGCCAATAAAAAATAATCCTCAGACTGTTTTCCACAGATCTATATGAAGTAGCCATAACCAGCATTAACAATTAAATAATAGCTTTGATGATAAGAAAAATAAAGATAAGTGTATACCATCTGGAACTTATAGAACAACTAGATTGAATTGATTAAAACCCTAAACATTTGAACTACTTAAGGATGGGTAAAAGGTTCACAACTCATGTCTGACATGGTACAAAATCATCAAGAGTCTATCTTGCAAGAAACCTTCACATGATAATTACCAAAATAAACAAGAGAACAATCAAACTTATATCTTACCTTCAATACTGAGTCAGCTGTATCATGAGATGGCAAGTTATCATCTGGTTTTGTGACAGAGACACTAATATAAGCAGGTTTTGCTGCGGCAGTGGCTGTAGAACCCTCCTTGCCAACTTTTGGTAAGCCCGTGGGTAAGTTCGAAACAGTTCTAGGCTTTGTTTGAATCTGCATCTTGCTTACCCTTTGTGTATCTAGAGATGGAAGAGCTTGTGAGGGTAAGTGATGATTCTGGGGTACCTGATGAGAAGCAGGATACTGTGAAATGGTCCCTTGAGGACACATACTCTTCTGTGGAACCTGAAAACTATTATAGTTAGTTTGAGTCTCGGGTGGCTTTTGAAAATGTGGTTGTGCAGGAGTAGCATAATGATTTTGGAAACTTTGATCTCCTTGGTTCCAGTAACCATCTTGTGTACCATTGGGTAGGGTGCCAGGCTGACAAAAGAATGGAAAATAGGAAATTTTAACTAAGTGGCTCTCATACTAACATGTAATAAACAAGCATATCATTGGCATCAAATTACATTGTACCAGGCAATCCCAAAGAAATACAGTAGCAGAAGATACAAGTTTGTTCAGAAAAGAAAGAAAGAAAAGGGAGACTAATCTGTAAATAATGAAAGCACACATGCGTCTGTACAATATGCATTAACTATAATGGCACTTAATTTCTGCAGCATGCCATAATAAGGCACCAAATAGGGAGCACATACCTTAATCTTCTTTCAGGTCTAACAGTGACACCTTGTATTCTACAAATATCACAACACTTGATCCTTTGGGAATGGGATAATATACATTCTCTTTCTGATGTATCAGGTAAGGCAATCTCTATTAGACAATATGACACAGAAACTAGCCTATCCCCATAGAGGTTTGATCCCAAAAAATGTGATGTTTCAATCCTAAGAGAAACGGAATGTCATGCATCTATTATGCAATTTGGCTGTCAAGTAAAAACTATGATACAGAAAAGAATATGGTCAATCAACCTAAAATCCAGATAAAGAGAACACAATAAAGGCATTTTCTTATTTCTTTTTATTTTAGTTAAGTATATAGTATATTAGGAAACAACAAGCTATTACTGGTAGCAATTTGAGAAAATAACCAACACCATCTATGTCCTTTAATAACATACGAAAAACATGAGGTTCCTAAAGATAACATCATTGAATCATTTAAAAATGATATGAGATTTAAACAAAGATTAATGTAGATGGGCAGCAGTTGAAAAGACAACCACATTTTTAGTCATGATAAATTCCATAAGAGGTCAAGCATTGAGCCTCCTATCAATTGTCATAATTTATCCGTTAAACTTCAGCAGATGCAGCTCCCATATATTCTCCTATTTGAACAATGGTGAATCAGAAGGACAAGTGATTTCGCAAGGAAACTTGTATCATATGAACATCGTTAATTGATGCCATCCAACAAATAGCAAAAAACTACAAATTAGCATAAAACAAGATGATCATACAAATAAAGGCATGCAATTTGTCTATGCAAGGCTATGCAATATCCATGAACTGTGAGTGAAAAAGAAAGTCAAACCTGCACAGAAGGCAGTTCAGATGCACTCTTTTCTGGCCTCCAAGAAGAGGTTAAAGGCGGTGGCGGCGGTAGTGGAAGAGGTGGTGGTGGTGGCAGTGGCTGATTGATTGGTGTTAGGTATCCACCAGAGACAGAAGGAACTGTATACCCCTGGTTAGATGTGCTCGAGACAGACAGGTTCTCTGTTCCGGGGGCACAGCTAACTTCTGTTTGACTGTAATAATCAGCATACTGATTGTAGTTTGGTTGATAATGTAATGAAGTAGACGCTCCAGTGCCAGAACTATAAGCACCACTTGAGTCTGGAATGTAATTTGGATATTGGGGAGCATAATTAGCATAACTGCCTTCACTCTGATTACTGTAACTGCTATTGGGGTAACCTCCAGCTGTCTGATAATCACCAGGATTGTAGTAAGTGCTTGAATAACTTGTAGGCCCAGGATAAGACCCAGTATTCTGAAATGAGGAAATAGGCTGATAAGGAAGACCTGTGTTTTGGTAAGCTCCTACAGGCTGAGAATATGCATGATTAGGCTGCTGCTGAGAGTGTGTATTATTTGGCTGCTGCTGCTGAGTGTATGTATTATTGGGCTGCTGCTGCTGAGAGTAAGCATTATTTGGCTGCTGTTGAGAGTATTCATGATTAGGTTGCTGCTGGTAACTGTTATAGTAACTAGGATATCCAGCAGTTCCATAACCATAAGGATCGGTAGAATTAGGATATGATGCATAGCCATTGTAATCTTGTGCTGCATTGGTTGTTGCCGGTCCTGCATTTAGGCCCTCCTGAGCATTTTTTGAGGGCGGTGCTGTCTTCTGATCATGGACGTAAGTTGAACTTGAAAGAGCTCCATTCTCTGTGCTGTTGTCCACCCTATGCATGGCCCATGATACAGTCTCAGACCCACTAGTTGATGGAGGGTAGAGCGATGTCTGTCCATGGTTTGCTTCAAGGGCATACTGATTATAACATACGAAACAAGTTAGAATTATGCTAATTTTGTAACCTTGGACATGATGCCAGACATATAGTATATGCCTTGAGTTTAGTGGAAATTATTACAAATTAGGCCTCGACGTTTGGTCCAAGACAATTAAAAAGTGGCCTTATCACAGAAGTGTCCAAAACAACCTAAAACTGAACAATACTAATACATATACTTTCAGTACTAAATCTGAATAAAAAATTTGTGAATAAGTCGGATAGTTTGGGTACCATTTCTGAAGATTGTCCTTTCGGAAGACACCCTTGGGTGAGCAAAAGCCGAAGGATGGACTCCGTAACAAGGCAAACTAATAAAAGTACCATCTCAAAGGAGAATGGATCATAAATACGAGCTGCTGAAAACCCAATAACATGCTTGACACGGTAGACACTTGAAATCAAATAAGATGAATTTCACAATGCCAATACATTGAGATTTGAGAGTAACAAACATAAACCAAGAATCCATCAACAAAACAGCCCTAGTTAAGTATAACCAAGAGTACTTCCTCAAATTTTTACTGACTAATAAACTGCATTAAACCGACAGCATTTTAGATAGCCCCAGTTAAAATCAACCAAGCTAAGCTATTGATCCAACTAAACAATGTCTCATAGAACATAAGAAAACTTCAAATCCTATCACCTCATTTATTCTTTTTCCCTTCACTCAAAACTTATATTCTGAGTACAATCAATCAATTCGTCAAACAAATTGCTAAAGCAAAAAACTGAAATAGAGTTCAAAAATCACCTCATGAGAATTAGGGCCCAGTTGAGCAGCGGTCTGACCATCAACTCCTTGATTCATCATTTCACCAGCGTCCTACACCACACAAATAGATCATCCAAATCAACAGATTACACACACAAAAACAATTCGCTACGCCCATCCCCTTAAACTGAAGAAACCCAGAAAACCCCTAATCGAAAAACAGCCATTACCTTGAGCAAAACCCCTCAAAAAGCAATTCAATTTATTGGCCTCCAAATCAAGAGATCGGAACCCACTGAAGATGAGCAACGAATCGAGATATCGAACAAACAAATTCAATAAACAAAACAGAAATAAAATTGAAGTGTCTAAGAAGAAGAAGAAGAAACGATTGCTGAACTGTGAAGCACCTAGAGGTCAATGGAGAACATAAACTGAAAATTAATCGGAGAAAAATGAAATTTTGAGGAAAAGCCGAAAAGGGTACACGAACAGAACAACGATAAAAAGTATCGGATTGAGAGAGAGAATTGGTTCAACCCAATGTCTTGGCCAACCAAGCTCATGACCCACTTTTGATTTAAATCAGTTTAAATGAAAATGACTAAGTTTTTCAGTATTTATTGTATCAGCCATAATAATGGCTAAAAACAGAAATCTAGTAATGTCGTAAGAGCATGTACAGTGCGTCGAATCGTTTCCCGAATCGCGATCACGAACCGTGATTTAGCGGTTCGCGAGTTTCGTGTTGTGGAACGCGGATTCTACGAACCGTGAACCGCGACTCGCGTACCGTTGATACGGGTCGTAGGTTCACGGATTGTAGTTCACGCGGCAGCCAATGAGGTCGCGACACGTGTCCTCGTCGAGAGAAAAAATTCCAATAACGGTAACAATTTTTTTTATTATTATTCATTAAATCCGAATTCTCCACCCTATAAATACTCTCAACTCCATTCTCAAACCACCAATCATTCTCCAAGTTCTCTTTAACTCTTCTCCACTTTCACACTCTCATTCCCAACTTCCTCTCTCTCAAAAGTCGATCGAATATGTCCGACGACGAAACTTAGCGTTCGTATTCACCGGATGACGAGCAACGTAGATCGGAAGATTTCCAATTCACCGCTAGGGACCTAGGCAACTTCCGGGACTTGTTGACACAACCTAGTGAGAACCTCGCGAACTCCAACGCTTTCACCCCTATATGCAACCGGGTTCCAGCTTAGGTACTTTCAAACTCTCAATTTTTTTCATTTTTTTCATTTATTTGAAGTAGCAATGATGTGAATGTTGTAAAATAAAATTCAACACAAGTCAATTCAACCCCTTTCTAGGTCAAAGCTACCCCTTTCCAGGTCAAATCTACCTCTTTCCACCTCAAAGTTATCCATTTCCAAGTCAAAGCTACCTAGTTCTAGGGCAATTCAACCTCGGTCCAAGGCAATTCCAACCCGGTCCACCTCAATTCAACCAGGGTCCCAACTATTATGGGTACCCCAATTACCCACCATGGAAACAACACGTCGGTGGCAACAGCTACACCCGTATTTTGTCGCATTCATCTTCTACCGGCCCTTCCCAACGACAACCAACAAGGGTGACACAACCTAGAAGAAAATTGACCGTCAAGGCGGAGAGGCACCTCATACGGAGATGGCTCGAGACATCAAAAGACCCGATTAAGGGAAACTCCCAACTAAGTAACACATTCTGGTGCACAGTTACGAAGCGGTACAACGAGGGAGGTCGTTTCCCGCATTTTGAGTGGAGAGTCATCAAGAACCATTGGAGTTTAACAAGAAATGACATCAACTCTTCAACCAATACAATGACATGTAAGAGAAGAACATCGCCAAATACAACGAGGAGCAGTTGACCCGACACGCATTAATGATGTCCCAATTATGGGCTTGAATGAAAGATCTTGAAGTTCAAATGGCCAAGCTTCAACAAGAATGATGTGTATGTTGGATTGTATGCTTCAACTTATATTTTTTTGGGTTGTATTATTAAGGGGATGAATAAAAGTTGAAGTTCATTTTTAATAACTTGTGTTAATATTATTTATAATTATTTTATGTTATTATTAATTATTTTTTTCAATTTTATATAATATTTACTGTTTTAATAAAGAATTTGATAAAATAAGCAAAATATCAATTCAACATCTAGTCAGCATCCACTCACAATACGGTTCCTACCTGGTTCTCACCACTATGGAACCTAGTTAAAGTCATGGGCTAAGAACCACTGTTTTGCACAGTCAGCATACGGTTCCCTTATACGGTTCTTTCCATTGTACATGCTCTAAATCAAGTTGGATGGAACCAACAACGAGACATCGTTGGCCCAAATATAATAACAAGAACAAAAAGAGGTTTGTGGCTATGTGATTGCTCACCACGAGTATATGTGATTGGTTACCATGAGACAAGAGAGAACAAACACTTAAGAAATGTAGAGAGAATGAGAGAACATTTAATATCATTCAAGTATTATCTTACAATTGTGTGTTGAGTTGTGTTCTAATACATGGAGTTGGTGCATCTATTTATAGGAGCCAACAAGTGATGGGAGATTATCACATAACTCTTTGCATGCAAGAAGTGGTGTCATGCATTTTGTGGTGGTCACACATGGCATATACATGCCATTTCCACAACACTCCCCCTTGGACACCACAATGTGCTTTAAAATCAAGTTGTCTCGTTAAAAATTTTCTCGGGAAAACTCAGTGGGACAAAACCTGTAAGGAAAAGAATTCAACGAACAAAATGTGCTTGATGTTGCCTCGTTAAAAACATTTCCAAGAAAACCATGTGGGACAAAACTTGGATAAGGGAAAAAGAGTGTAGCGCGCAAAACTTATCTCCCACTGACTTCAGGCGGGCTATTTTGGTTGGTTGCTAAGGCGACGCATGCCGATTCTGTGTACTATCATCTCAAAGGTAGAGGTCGACAAGGCTTTGTAAATAAATCAGTTAGGTTCTACATGACCTGAATATACTTAACATCTACGTCATTAATCTTCTAGAGTTCATGAGTATAAAAAAAATTCAGAGAGATGTGCTTGATCCTATCTCATTTGATATGGCCTCCTTTGACTTGAGCAATATAAGTTAAATTTTCTTCATATATAATGGAAGGAGAACTTGGCAGATGAGAGCTAATTGAGCATAACACATGCTTGATAACAGATCGCAAGAATACACATTCTTGGCTAGCTTCATGTAGCGTCAGAATCTCCAAGTGGTTTGAGGATTTTGCAACCAAAGTCTACTTCGTAGACCGCCAGGAAATGGTTGTTTCACTGTAGGTGAAAACATATCCTATTTGGGAGCGAGCTTTGTAAGGATCTGATAAATATCCAGCATCTGCATATCCAATCAGGCCAACGTTCCCCTTGAAATTAGAATATAATAGCCCTAAATCTCTAGTTCCGCTCAGATAACGAAATATATGTTTGATACTGTTCCAATGCCGTTTGGTGGGTTCTGAACTGAACTTGGCAAATACATTTATTGTGAACGTTATAACAGGTTGCGTACACTGTGCCAAATATAACAAACTCACAATAGCATTTAGATATGGTACTACAGGATCAAGTATCTCTTCATCTGCTTATCTGGGACGGAATGGATGCCTCTTTGGATCTAGAGATCGGACAACCATTGGAGTACTGAGTGGATGAGCATTATCCATGCTAAAGCGCTTCAAGAGCCTTTCAACATATGCAGATTGATGGATCAAAATGCCATCAGATAGATGCTCGAGCTGCAGGCCGAGACAATGTCTAGTTTTCCTCAACTCTTTCATTTCAAATTCCCTTTTCAAGTACTCTACAACTTTGAGGATCTCCCTCGAGTCCCAATCATATTTATGTCATTAACATATACTGCTATAATAACAAAACCAGAGTTTGTTTTCTTTATGAACACACATAGACATATCATATCATTCTTATAGCCCTCTTTGGTAAGGTACTCGCTAAGGTGATGGTACCACACCCTACTAGATTACTTTAGTCCATACAAAGACTTTTGTAGCTTTATCGAACACATATCTCTAAGGATATCTATCATTGCTTCAAGAAATATCAACCCATAAAGGAGTTTCATATAGATATCAGTATCCAAAGTACCATATAGGTAAGAGTGACAACGCCCATCATGCACATATCAAGTCCTTCATAAACTGATCAAATGTTTGAAAATGATCATATCAATCACTAGGGAATATGTCTCAACAAAATCGACCCCTTGTCGTTGAGAGAACCCTTGGGCCACAAGTCTAGTCTTATATCGAGATACTTCATTTTTCTCATTTCGTTTCCTTGTAAACACCCACCTGTAACCAACAGGTTTATCATCCTCTGGTGTTTTGGAAATGGACCCAAAGACTTGGTGTTTCGCCAATAGAGCCAATTATACTTGAATTGCTTATTCTCACATAGGTCAGTCATCTTTGTGACGACATTCGTCGATGCTTCGGGGATCAAAATAAAACTCATTGATTATCTCATTAACCACCGCGAGCGCAAAGACTTCATCAACAATAGTTGATTGTCGATCTCATGTTTCTTTTTTGTGTGAATAATTCATGTTGATCCTCTCACTACCTTGTTCTTGTAACCCTTCAAGAACATCAAGCCCTCCCGGTCTTTCCAGAACTGCTGGTTCTTCTAGAACTATCTCTGGTAGTTCCCCCTAAACCACCTCGCGTAATGAGGATTTTTCATCCCCTATATTCATCTGACATTTCCGCTTCCGGGGAACAACGTCTTTTGATCCAACTAGTCTTCCACGCTTTAGGCATGTATTAGAGGAATCGATAGTTGCCTTTGCAGTATCACTAGTGATCTTAATTTTACCTGGTACATTCATAGCATCTTATTAAGACCTTGTCATATTTGACGTGTCTGCAAATGCATCAGGCATTTGGTTTGCAATATTCTACAAATGAAGTATCATATGTACTTTCATTTCACATTGTGGCATGTGCGGGTCAGTATGAGACAGAGAACTTACTTACAAAGAAAGCTAAGGCCTAACTTCAAGAGGCTTATCTTTCTCACCCATCGGTGGAAACAATGTCTCATCGAAATGACAGTACACAAACCTTGTAGTAAACATGTCACATATTTTCTCTTGTTTTAGTTTGTTGCATTTTTTTCAGTCAAGTTACTTTGGTTTTTCTTTCAGTCAATGGTAGGACTTAAGAATTATTCATATTTGTCTAGGATGGAAATTATACTACTTCAGCGGGTCCAAGAGCGTCGGGTCACCTACAGGAGTCCCGAACTTTTTCTGGTATCCCGGGCTTCTAGCCCTATTTGTAAGGTTTGGTTTGCATGGTTAATGCAATTTCCTTGTCGTCTATTTCAAAAAAAAAAGTAAGGTTTGTAATAAGCTACTAATAAGACTTGGTATAACTTTTTTTAATGGTGTTATAGTAGTTTCGATTAATTTCGATGTGCCACACATCAATTGATAGGACGAACCCCCAACACTGGGAATATAGTTTGTTTGGGACCCCACCCTAAGTCATAGATCACATAAATATTTGGCATCATAAGCACCAACGGAACATTATGTTGCCAAAAATATAATTGAAAAAGTGAATACAAGACACTAGAGTTCCAAGTTATCCTCATGTTGGATGGTCTTGCTTTACTGGAATAGTAAATACTAAAGAAGATTGAAATAAATTTAACAAAATTAATTAATAAAAAAATAAATTACCTAAATAAAATTAACAAAATTAATTAATAATAAACTTCAACTTTTATTCAAGCTTGTCAACATGAGCATGGATCTTTTCACATTGTGCCCACAATCTAGACATCATTATTGCGTGTTGGTCCATTTGCTCATCGGTGAAGTTTGAGACATCATGGACCAGCATTGATTTGTATTCGGTGAAGATTTCGTGTCATTTGTTGGACAACATCATCTTTTTGTCCGCCTTCTCACACTGTATTCGGTTAGTCTCGAACCTTGCCCGCTCATGCTAGGCCTTTGCTCGTTCCATGTTGGCAATAACATTTACTTGCTCTTGGAGACCCTTACTTCCTCTTCATGGACTTCTTACTCAACGGTCGCTCTTCTACACGCGGAGGGGGAGGGAGACTTCGGTTACTACCTCCCTCGGTCGGAATAGAGGATACCCAATCCGGTTATTGGGACTCACCACCGAGAGGTGTAATATCTTCATCATCGGTGGGAGGACAAATGGGTGGGTTGAGCTATAAGCCTCAACTTCATCCAATCGTTGACGTCATACAAAACCGGTTGTGCCTTCCTCCGCCGTAAACTTGTCTTCGTTCCTCGAAATGTCGACCCAATGATCGGGGTTGAAATTCTTTGGTTCTTCCTTCTTCACTGTGTCTTTGTACATCCGTTTGGCCTCAGCGACGTACATTACCTTTTTCCATCCGCCTCGGGTGTCAGCCATCGACTTGTTCAAAAGGTTGAGGTACCTCCGCACCTGAGGCGCTTGTCTGTTCCACTAGTTCTTTATTTCTCTCCAGCCAAACTTCGGAAAACGTCCCCCTTCATTGTACCTTTTGGCAATTGTGCCCTAGAAGGAACTGCCATCTTGAGAGATTCCCTGAATTGGGTCTTTGGTTGTGCGTAGCCAGATATGTATGAGGTGCTTGTACGCATCAGGGCTCCATTTTCTTCTAAGATTTGCCCCCCTTCGTTGGGAAGGGCCGGTAGAGGACGACTGAGACGACATCCGGGTGCCGCTATTACCGTCGACGTGTTGTTGTGATCCACTGACCTTAGGGTAGTTGTAATAGTTGGGACCGAGGTTCTAAGGTGAGGGGTTAAAAGATGGTGAGTTGAATTTCATTTAACAACATTTATAATAAACAAAATCGACACTCTACATAAATTTTTTTTTGATATTTTACATAAAAACAATTAATAAATGAAAGACGAGAGGTTGAAAGTACTTGGGCTCCAACCATGTTGCTTGTATGAGCTGAAAGCGTTAGGGTTGAAACCACTCGGGTTGAAACCGATAGGGTTGAAAGGTGGGTTGATGTTGAACATCTGTTGAAAGCCGCCTAATTGATATGTGTTGAACTGAAGATCATCCAGGTTGACTTCCTCCGGCATATAATCTTCGGCCTTTGGTGAAGACGCACGCTGAGTCTCGTCGTCAAACATTTTTTATCTGATTTTTGAGAGAGAAAGATGGGAATTTGAGAGTGAATTTATAGATGGAATTTTTTTGATTTTTTAGGTTATATTCAGATTTATTTTAATTAAAAATATAATTGTTTCAGACCGTTGGAGCAACGGTCTGATTTTTTTTCCCGACTAGGCCACGTGTTAGCATGGGATTGGCTAACCCCGGATCCGTGAGTCGCGAAGTCATGGACAAGATAAAAGTTTAGCATATGACCCACCAATTGGGAGTCAGGCCGACCTTGAGAATAACTTCTCGCCCTGTTATTTCTTTCATATCCTTGTTTTCAATTTTCTAATTTCTATAAATAAAAAGCTCCACATATGCTTAAAAAATGATTGAAGATTATATTTATATTTAGATTATATATATTTTATACAAAAATAAGAATTATTATTCCAAATTTTACTTGGACAATATTAATAACTACTAGTTTGTTCATTTTAATATCCAAAATATAAGCCTGTTCATGTATATTATCAAAAATATTTTTCTAACTTCAAATTTATTTCATCATAATTTCTAAGAAATTCAAAACTCATATAATTTAATATTCAAAATTGATCTTCAGTGAGAATAAGAGCACCCACACTGGGTGGCGTTTGTTGTCGACGAAAAAATGATGACGTTTTTGAAACACCGGAATGGCGATGATTTTTGCGGCGATATGACATGGCTTTTGTGTTGGGGCGTAAGATCTTACCCCCCAATAAACCGTCGACTAAACGGGAAAGAAGGGGTGTTTTCTAAATTCTATTATTGTGAAATTAATACATTTTTTAAATTTACTATTATTTAGAAAATATATGTATAATGTTTTATTTGAAAAACACCTATTCTATTATAAAAACATGTTTTTATTTTTTCATTATTTTAATTTTTTTTATTTGTAAGTGTTTTCTTCAAATTGTTAGAATTTAAGCCGCCTCTCTCGTTGCTCTCTCTGCAGCAGAACTAGGGTTTGTTTTTTTTGGTGACGAACGATGGCCAATTCGGCGACACGACTCTCAAGCTTGTCCGGCGATCCTTCCATTTGGCGTGAAGAGCTGGAGGAGGACGTGGGTGAAGACGGTACCATGGAGATTGGTACAGACGTCGGGGACGCGAGGGGGGAACCGGTGCTGGTGACCGCGGACCTGCAGAACGAGGACGACCCTTCGTCGGCCGACAGGGGGACGTTGCTGGGGATCTCGCCTAGCATGTCCCCGCCGGTGAGGTAGGCCGTGATAGGAGAACAGGCGGACGACATCGGGTCGGGGCCGGTGGTATCGCGTGAGCCTCCGCTGGTACGCTTCTCGGCGACGAGGGGCACGGGAGGCCCAATGGTGGGTGGAGGCCGGTCTCATATGGCGGCGGCTCGGATTCGCCGGACACCGGCGCGAGAGCCACGACCTAGGGTTGCGAGGGGCGTGGATGGAGGTCGGGCGCGAGGGGCTGAGCCGGAGCCGGGGGACACGCTAGACCATGCATCGTGGGCGGAGGCGGTGCTGCCGGTGGTGGAGATCTCTTCGGAGACGGACGGGCCGTCGGAGGAGAAGGCGGCGGCTCTTGCTTGGAGGCGAAGCAAGGGCAAAGGGTTGTGGTAAGACGGCCCTACTAAGAACCCTACTGGGCCTAGGAGAGGGGCTGGATCGCGGAACTGGTTTCATGCATTTTTGCAAAGAGTGTTTATTTTCTGAATTTATTGGAGAGATTTTTGGGAACACAAGGTGGAGCTTCATTGATTGGAGAGGGATTTGAGCCAAGGGTGCCATTGTTCTTTGAGGAATTTCATCTTTAGGAGAGCTTCTTTGTGTTTCTACTCTTGGATTTGTTGCCAACACAAGAGGATCAAGGCTAGGGTTTGGAAGAAGGGGAAGAGCAACCATTTTGTCAATTTATTGTGGTGATTGTATCTAAACCTTCTCTCTAAATCTTATTATGAATTCATTTACTTGTTGGTTCATCTCTATGTCATTGATTATCATGAACAACTAAACCCCCAATTTCTAGGGTTTTGGGTGATTAGAGTAGGGATTTCCATGTTTTGAATGCTTTAAATTGTTGTGATTGTTGAATTGTTTTAGTGTTTATGATCGATTTGTGCTTAACGCTTTATCTCCCGGGTAGGCTTGATAATTGATTTGAATTAGAATTTAACGCTTGAAAAAGGAGAATTCTAATTAGTCTAAATTCGATCGTAAATTGGATTTAAACTCTAGCTAGAACTAGCGGGGTTAATACAATTGCAATAGCTATAGGCTTGGTTGGTCGAAAGTTAGAAGTTGTCATGGAACTAAACGCTTTGGGTCTTCCTACATCGTGATTCGAAAGAACTCGGTGGTTAGATTCCATTAGGGTCCGAATCGTTCGAAAGAAGTTAGGACTAGAGTTGAGATGACTCGTTGCCTCTAAATCAAGTCTTCGTCACAACAATCGAGTTTATTTGATTTTATGGCATGAACTCTATGAACCCGATATCCTAGAAATTTCATCACTTGTTTCAAGATAAGAAAACTTTCTGCTTAGTTCTTTATCTTTATTATTTGCTTCTTAGTCGTTATAGATTTATTTTCGAAACTTAAAAATCATATCTTTACCGAAACAGCTTAGCTACAAATTTTAAATAGTAAGTGTTTGTTTATTGCTCCTTTGGGCTCGATATTCCGGACTTCAAATCCGATTACTACTTGACGGCCGGTGCACTTGCCGTGCTCAAGTTTGCGATTGAAACCCGCAGGGCGTCAAGTTTTATACAGGGGTGGTGGTCACCGTGGGGGGACAGTTCCAATTTGCTATAGCGGCAAAGGTGTTGACCTCGAAAAGGTTCTTCTAGAAGTCACTGGTAGACAGGATGGAGGACTTGTGGGGCATGAAAGTGGAGGCCCCGACCGTTGGAAGGGGGCCTAGTAGCCTTCTTTTTCCGCACAGCGAAGGAAAGGTCAAGGGTGCTAGCGGGAGAACCGTGGGTGTTCTGGGAGTCGTTGGTGCTGTTCACGGACCTGAGGGATCATATGAAGGTGGGGGATCTGAGCTTCCACCAGTTCTTGGTGTGGGCTCGGGTGTCAAACCTTTCGGTGGGGGCAATGAACAAGGAGGTTGGGTTCCGGCTGGGGAACGGACTGGGGACTTGCCTGGCAGTGGATGTGGACCAGTCAGGGTACTGCTGGGGTGACTTTATGCGCATCAGGATCCGGGCTGATATACGAGTCCCGTTGCAGAGTCAATTATGGTTCCGTTTATCGGAGTCGCATGTACGTACTCTTCTTCAGGTTTCGTACGAGCATTTACCAGACCATTGTTATGGATGTAGCTGTGCGGGGCATCTCTTCCCCTCCTGTCCGGTGGGGGGTGGGGTTAGGGGCCATTCCCTGCGAGCTCCTGGCGACCCGCGGTCGGCCTTGGAGAAGGCGAAACACGGGAAGGTGGTCCCCGGGACGAACTGGAGTTATGCTGGCTGTAGGGAGAAGGGTGGCTCCCGGGGTCCTGGTACGCCTACTCGGCTGGGCCCACGTAGTACGGGGGAGTCGACGGAAGCGACATGGTCGGAGGATATTCCTTCGGAATGGGTTGCTAAGGAGGTAGGTCCGTCCCTGTCAGGCAAGAAGCGGCTGGGCAGAGAGGATGAACCAGAGGAGTCTGAAGGATCGACAGGATCAGATGGTGGGTCACATGTAGCAGCGGCGGGGGCCACAAGCACCCCCGCCTCCAGGAATGAGTCTGAGGTGGCCCAGGAAGGGGGTGGTCGACTGTGACCCCTTCCTGACGAGTAGATGGCGAGGGTAACATCGACAGTCATATTCTGTCTCCCTTACCAGTCCGGTATCAGCATTCCCGCGTTCAGGAGCCCTAACCTTATCAGTCAAGGGAGGACGACGCACGCTGACTCACCGGGGGAGATGGCAGTCCACCAGTATTCCCCTCTCACTTGGCTGACTCGACCAGTGCAAATTGGTAGAAGTATGCTGTATCGGTCTCCAGAGTCCCGCTGGAAGCTACCGCAGATATCCCCCTGCAACCGCCCTTAAACATCGAGCAACTTTTAATTTATGTTATTGTTTTCTGTCTGTTAGTTGGAGTTTCTCTTGTAAGATGGGTACAACTATGTACTCCATCCACTATCTCTATTTTCAGTAATAATATTATTGTTCTTCTCAAAAATAAATTGTTAGAATTTTAAATTTTGGCAATTTTAAATATGATTTTATATTACAAATTTATTTTTTCATTTCAATATCAGCATCATGTTTTAATTTATGTAACTTTAAGTTCCGTATTTTAATTTATGTCATTTGAATTCTTATTTTGTATTTGAATTGGGATTGTTATTTAATTTTGTTTCAATTTGAATGATACTTATTTTTATTTTACAAAATGTTAACCAATTTTGTAGTCCAACAAAGACTAAAGGCACTGTATTTTAATTTTTTTTAACCTGAATAAAATGGAAGAGAAAAATTGAAAAGAACCAATCTCATATACCCTGTTTGTTTTAGAATGGAATATAGTTTCTAACCCTTGATTGTATCTTAATTTCGCGTCCTAACCGTGATTTACCTTTCGTTTCAATTTCTGACCGTAACTTTTAAAAAGTTGTAGATTTTAACATAAAAGTGAGGGTTTACGTCATTTCCTAGCCCTCACCTTTATCTCATTTGCATGCCCTAACTATGGTTGACCTTTATTTTCATAAACTATCAAAAACTTGTGCATTTTAGAGGTTAGGGTACTGAAACAAACGCATCCGTGAAGTTAGACGGATTTCATCACCTTTACACTAGGATCAACAATTTTTTGAAAAGTCACAGTTAGGAATTGAAACGAAAGGTGAAGCACGGTTAGGACGTGAAATTGAGGTAACGTACATGGCTATGAACTATATTTGTTCCTTGTTTCAAAGGCTAATATATTATAGATGCTCTAAGACATTAACATGATTGGGCTAGCTCTCTCTCACAGAAGAGGGCAGGATCTGAGGCATAAAGGTGCATTCAAAAGGACCGTGCAACAATGGCGGAGGCATCATGCCCGTAAGGACAACTAAAGTTTCAACGAGAGCATGCGGATCTAGTCCATCGATGGAGGACGAGGGTAAGTTCTCGTCTCCGACAACAAGTAGGGATGAGGAGTGAAGATTCATCCCTTGTGGGCGGAGAGTCTAGTTTCTCAAGCACTGGGACAACCACTACATATAGGAAAGGAGCATGCACGACGGTTACTGGCGGCGGCAATGCTCATGTATGACCCAAAGGGACATGCTCGGAACTTGGGAACATCGAAGCCGCCCAAGCGGGAGCAGCGTCAAACTAATACATGATCCCAATCAGGCGCGACGCTGGCTCGAGCTACTGTTCAAACATCGACGTTTGAACAGAGGTTGACGAAGAAAGTTCAGACTGACCGTGGGGTGGAACCGGTTCCATCAAGTATCGACACAACGATCCCCTACCACGTTGGGACCCAACACTTAAATTTTTTATAAAGGCATTGTTGACATCAAAGGATGACATTAGTTGAATCCTCGGGAGATTGTTCACTCCTATTTCACACAACCGGTATCTTGTTTAAAGACTAGTCATGCTTTGTTTTCCCGTCATCAGCAACTACCCGGTTGTTTAAAGGCTGGTCATTTTTTGTTTTCCCATCTTCAGCAACTGTCCGTTGGTCAGTGGTGGAGCCATCTTTTTCAATGAAGGGGGCACAATTTTTTTAACACTAATACATAATGTTATTTTTAAATAAAATAACATTAACAATTATTATAAATATTCAATTATTGTACAATAACATTAAATACTTAATTATTATAAGATGTGGTGTCGAGATTCCATATAAAATTAGGAAAATAAAATTTATAGTCTTAAACCCTGAACAATAATGTAAATAAGAAATAATTTATATAAAATAATTAAATAAGAAAATTAAAAATACAAGAAAAATAGAATTTTTTGATTAAAGGGGTATAATTGAAAAAATTAGACTAATTAGTTAATAAATTAGAATTCAAAAACTTCAGGGGGTACAATTGAGGAATTGAAAAACATTTAGAAGACAATTATGAACTTAGAATAAAATAAATGTTAGAATAATTTGTTTTAAGAAAATTTGAGAGGGGGCATGTGCTCTCCCTGATGATTATGTAGCTCCGTTTATGTTGATGGTCACGACTATTATTGTAATTATATGGGAAAACCTCGAATCCTAACTGTGTTGGAAATGTGTTTTTTACGTCCTAACTGAGGGTCACCTTTTGTTACATGTCATATACCAAAGGTGGTTCTTTTTTACAAAACATGAAAAATGACACCAAAAAGTGGTATAATGTTCGCATTCGATGGTTTTTCCTCTTAATTTTTGTATAATTTGCGTTTATCAATGCACTACAAGAGGTAGGTGGTATAAATTTACCAAAAAGAACACTTTTTTGTGTCATTTTTCATGTTTTGTAAAAAAAACACATTTCGTATAGGACATGTGACAAAAGGTGACCTTTGGTATAGGACATGTAACAAAAGGTGACCCTCAGTTAGGACGTGAAAAACAGCTTTCCAACACAGTTAGGATCCGGAGTTATCCCTAATTATATCTTGACGACACTCATCAGACTATTATGATTCTGTTCCTGTAACTCTTCTTTAGATAACTTACAATTATTTATATCAAATAATTTATGTTTTATACATGAAAGGTGGTTTTATCATAAGAACCTTCAATATTCAAACAACCCTGGAAAAAAACTCTCTCGTTCTCATCGAGGGCTCTCTCTAAACCCTAACCCTAGGATGTGTTCTCGCATCTCCGCCTACTTCGCCGAACATGGTGCCCCTACCGCGTCCATGCCTGAGCCTCCTGTCATGGCTTCCTCTCCATTGAAACCTGCCTCCTCGGCAACCCTCGCTCTGGAAACCACTCCATCGGCCGTCTGTGCGGTTACGGTGCAGTCGGGTATCCTTCATCCTTGTCCTTTGCATGAGATAATACTACCTAAGAAGGTACCCCGGAAGAAGAAGGTGGCGGCTCCACCGCCGTCATCTCCGCTGCCTCATGATCCGCCGCCACCACTGATCCCGTCTTCCCATCCGTTGTTGGCGTTGGTGGCCTATGATCCCGGGGCGCAACTACCGACCCAGCCTCTGTACTCGGCTAAAAGGGGACGACCTCCTAAGAAGCCGGCTGCACCGTCTCCTCCTCTCACATCATCGACTAGGGTTTCGGAGGATCAATAGTTCTAGGTTGGAGAAGGGTCGTGGGCGTCATTGGGGGGGGGGGGTCCGATCTCCCGAATGTGGCCTGTATCCCTCTTGTTCTGTTGCCTCGATTCCTTCAAAATCGGATGGTACCGTTGCCCAAGGAGCGATCCTCGCCTCCTCATATCCGGACTCCTTTGGGTACGCATGCATCAACGGGTCATGATGCTCCGCTCCGGGACCTACAGAACAGATTCTTGGGTTGTTCTCTAGGTTTCGAGGAACCCTTGGAGATTGCCGTCACGAATGCGGTGCTTGATCCAATCGCTCTATCCCGCCAGCAGTTTGGGATGATTGGTCGGTTCCTTACAGACTGCCAACCTTGCAAAGATATTCTGCTTCGGATTATAACTGATGCATGTGGCTCATCGGCAATTGGATTGGTGATTAAAAACATCTCCCCAAGCATCTTTGGCTTCTACTTTGCCAAGCAGGAGGATCGGGTATGGGTTCGGATGCACGAGCCATGGTGTTTTGATGGCCACCCGTTGATGTTGGAGGAAACAGGCCCGTTTGTGCAGGACTTCCCATCCCTGGATAGGCTGCAACTTTAGGGTATATGCGCATGACATTCCATAATGCGTCAGTACCAAGACTATGGGAGAGAAGATTAGGGCTGCCTTGGGGGGTCACGGTGGACGTTCCGTGTGATGAGTTAGGGCAATGCTGGGGTGGGACGGTTAGGGTGCGATATTGGCACTCTCTTGACCGGCCCCTCTATCGTCGCATCCGACTCCGGTTTCCTGAATTCCATGAGCCGATCACCTACACTCTCACTTATACCAAACTCTCGATTTTATGTGGGAACTGTGGGTGTATAAGCCATAAACCTACGACTTGTGATCGAGAGATGTCTGATATCCACTCTTTTGATAAATCCCTGCTGCACTTTCGGAAGGAGAGGAAGGACAAGGGTTATGCCACAACTTGGAGGACGGTAGAGCGTGTTCCCCTGGGTTTCTCCCCATTAATCCAGGATAATGCACTGAAAGTCCCCATCATGATCCATGACAAAGACACCTACGAGGGGCTGGTTGAGTCGACCTCAGGGGGGCATCTCGATCTGGATCCTCTTGGGCTGAAGTACTTGGGGCGTCCACGGAGGCGCCGAGAATGAAGAGGGGAACGGCTGGAGAGCCTCGTGAAGATCAGGCGAGGGTTGGAAAACATCCCCGTCAAGCCCCATGAGTCGATCGCCGGGCCTCAGGGACAACTGGTAGGCTTCCTTGAGGATACCTTGGCCACCCTCCACTACTGACGTACACATGTTCAGTTTTGTATCAGAAGGAAAGCGTTACCCTTGGGTGACCGAGCGGTCTAGTGGCCCTACCTTAAGCTGTGTCCATTAGTATCTTTTATGGTTTATTTGGTTTTAGTTGTTAGGTTTAAAATATTTTATATCTTCGCCAGTCATACTGGCACCTCGATCCAATACATCATAGACTTTAACATAGTTTCAGAGTTATTGTGTTTGTCCCGTCAAGGCCCCAAACATGTATTAGCTCCTTTTTAAAAAAATACAAGTTGCACTCCTACTAAAAAAAAATCATAAGAGCCTTCGGACTAATATATCATTGCTTATATATGTTTTTTGGATTGTACACAACTCTCTCTCTGCTAGGGTTAGGGTTTGGTGTTTTTTCAGAGCATCCATGGCATATTCGGCGGCTCGGTTATCCAGTCTCTCCGGTGATCCTTCGGTGTGGCGTGATGAGCCGACCGAGGACGGCGTGGGGGAAGACGACGGTGGGATTGGTGGGGGCGTCGGGGATGCCTGTGGGAAGAATGGAGTGGAGCTCGTCGTTCCGTCCGAGGACGGTGGGCTGGAGCTCGAGACGGGGGAGGGCCTGGGCGTGGTACCTGGGCTGGTACCAGCGGAGTCATCGGAAGGGACGGCGGGGAAGGAGACTTCCCTCACAAAGGCGGAGCCCTTGACGTCGCGTGACGGGTCAACCTCTCCTATGCGGTTCTCGACCCTGAGGGGCAGTGAGAACCCGATGCTGGGTGGGGGTGGCAGCACACGGCGACGAATAGGGTTCGCCGGATGCCGGCTAGAGGGCCGCGGCCACGAGTGGCGCGGGGGTCGGGATCGGGTCCGGAACGAGAAGGTACGGCTGTGGCACGAGGTCTGATGGGATCGGAGCAAGTGGCGGCTGGAATAGTGGAGCCGGTGGTGGTGTCCTCGAACACGAACGACACGTTGGAGGAGTCGCCGGCGGCAGTGACTTGGCGAAGAAGCAATGGCAAAGGTGTGGTGCGAGAGAACCCTAATGGGCTGGAGCTGGGCCTAGCGGATGGGCCGGGCCGAGTCACAGGATTCATGCAAGATGCGCGCAAGGAGGCGCGAGTGAGACCGGGCCGGGGTGAATGGGCTACGCGGGCTGGTCGAGGAGGACAGGGCCGTGGGCCTAGGGATGGGCTGGGCGATATTGCTGCCTGGGTTGGACGTTATGGGGCGGGTGCTGATCGGGTGGGGATCGGGTCGTCCACCCGGGTGAGCTTGGTTGACAGGGACACTCGGGTCGGGGCGACTAGGCCACACCAGCGGGCTGACCCGGTGGCACCGTGTGGGGAGACGGTCGGGCAGACCGGGCTGCGCACCGTGGTGGATCCGGGTCGGGCGGGGCTGCAGGACGAGTTGGAGGGAGTGGGGAACCTTGGGTCTCGCCTTTCGTCGTTGTGTATCAAGGAAGTAGTGATTCCAACAGGGGCTATTGCCAACGCGGGTGATTAGTTTCAGTTCGCACTAGCTGTGAAGGTGTTGACTTCTAAGCGATTTTTCTGGAAGTCTTTGGTGGACAGAATGGGGGATCTGTGGGGCATGAAAGTGGAAGCACGACCGCTAGAAGAGGGTCTGATGGCTTTCTTTTTTCGCACTGCTAAGGAAAGGACGAGAGTACTAGCTGGAGAGCCGTGGGTGTTCTGGGAATCTCTGGCGCTTTTCACGGACCTTTAGGCTCATATGCAGGTGGGAGATCTTAGCTTTCATCACTTCTCGGTGTGGGCTCGAGTCTTTAATCTCCCTGTAGGGGCTTGGAACAAGGAGGTGGGATTCCGACTGGGGAATGGTCTGGGGGTCTGTCTGACGGTTGATGTGGATAGCTCGGGGTGCTGTTAGGGTGACTTTATGAGGATTCAGATCCGAGCTGATATACGTATCCCCCTGCAGAGTCAGATATGGTTCCGGTTGTCGGAATAGCATGTACGAACTCTTCTTCAAGTCTCGTACGAACACTTACTAGATCATTGCTATGGGTGTAGCTGCGCGGGACATCTGTTCCCGTCATGCCCTGTAGCGGGGGAGTTAAGGGCCATTCTCTACGAGCCCCTGGAGATCCGAGATATGCCCTGGAGATCCGAGATCTGCCCTGGAGAAGGCGAAGCATGGGAAGGCGGTGCCAGGGACGAACTGGAGATATGTTGGAGGTAGGGGTAAGGGGAGTAATCGGGGACCAAGCAAGCCATCTCCTCGGCAGACGCCACGGTATGGGCGGGAGACGTCATATGAGACAGGGACGGAGGACATTCCCTCGGAGTGGCTGGCTAAGAAGGTTGGTCCGACGCTGTCTGGAAAGAAACGGCTGGAACGAGAAGAGGAGCCAGAAGAGTCAGAGGGATCGATGGCGTCCGATGGGGGATCACAGGTAGCAGCGGCGGGGGGCCACAAGTACCCCCGCCTCCAAGAATGAGTCCGAGGAGGCCCAGGAAGGGGGAGGTCGACTGTGACCCCTTACTGGCGGATATATGGCGAGGGTACCATCGACAGTCGACATCTGTCTCCCCTACTAGTCCGGTGTCAGCAATCTCGCGTTCAGGAGCCCTGACATTATCCGTCAAGGGAGGACGACGCACGCTGACTCACCGGGGGAGATGGCGGTCCACCAGTATTCACCTTTCACTCGGCTTGCTCGCCCAGTGCCATTTGATAGAAGTATGCTGTATCGGTATCCATGGCTTCCCTGGATGCTACCGCAGATTTCTCCTTCAACCGCCCCTATGCATCGAGCAACTTTTAGATTTCTGTTATTGTTTTATGTTCTCTAGTTGGATTCTATTTTATACGGTGGGCACAGTTATATACTCATCATCCTATTTCTTTTTCTAGTAATATTAGTATCTGTTCTTCTCAACAACAAAAAAATCATTGCTTTCAGCATTAAAAAAAATGATTGGGCCCTTTTACCCGATTGAATCCACCCGTAGCTATTTGTGTTGCACTAATTATTCCGTGTAGCCGCTAAATTGTGACGTCATTTAAAAATAATGAGGTGGATTATGAGAAATTTATGAACCAAAACACAAATAAAAGAAAGCTCAGTCCTCGAATCGTAATTTCTGACAAATACCTAGGTGTGATGTAGGAACACACGTGCTATAAATAGAAGAGACAGAATCACAATGCTTACCCTTTCGAAACGAATCTAGGGTTTAATCCACCTCTCTCTTCTTCCTCTGGTACGTATCTCTCTCTCGGTGGCTTCCTTGTCTCGTGCTCCTTTTTGTCTTTGTGCTGAGGTTGTATCATAGAACACATTCCTGATGATATCTAGTCTTCCAAGCCATCTTCTTTGATGATTCGTATGATTTTTCTTGCGTTTTGCTACGATTCTTCTCGAATTTTAGTACTTGCGGTTCTGTTTGTTTTCTTGATTGATTTCGCGGCGGATTCATGGGGTTTTGATTTCGTTTCACTGCGAGTGTTTTCGAATTTTAGTGGGTTTAGCTCAATTGGCGAGGTTTTCAAGGAATTAGATTAAATTGTCTAATTCCCATGATAGAATTTTTGTTTTTGAAATTAGTGATGATTTAGCTTTGTAATCTGGGTTTTCAAGGAATTTGATTGAATTGTCTAATTCCCTTGATAGAAACATATTTTTCTGAAATTAGTGATGATTTATCTTTGTAATCTATTGTTTGTAGGAAAGATGCCTCGGTATGATGATCGTTATGGCGGTACCCGTCTCTATGTTGGTCATCTGTCTTCCCGCACTAGAACCCGGGATCTTGAGGACATTTTTAGCCGATATGGAAGGTACTGGGTTCTTGCTGTTTCAAGTTTATGCTGTGTTGTTTTACTGTAGTACAGGAGGAGTTTAGCCGATATGGAGGGGTGGGATCAATTTGTCACAATTGTTTGGATTTCTAATTTAATAGTAGACTGGATGAAAGGTGTGATTAGGTTGCATAATTGAATAGTAGTTTAGTGAAGAAGGTGGTGGTCTATAGGGGAATGAAGCGCACTTTGTCAAGACACTCTAAGTGTGCTTGGCACTGTAATACATGTTTGAATGTCAGTGTCAGAAAGTTGCATCCCTCCACATGTGAAGTGTGGTTTAACCTGAATAATCTTGTTGAAGGTTTCTTGGCTTTAGCCAAACCTGGAGGTCCATGGTGAGAGGGTGACCTTGGTGGATTTGGCGAGTCTTTCTGTAGTATTATTGCGTATTTTTATGGAAATGGAAACAATCTCAAACTGGTGTTTAGTTCGTCTGTGAGGGGCGAAAGTATCAAACCTTCGATACTTGTGTGATGATGGCCTTAATGTTTCTGGCACCCGTTTACGCAGAGTACGCGATGTGGATATGAAGAGAGACTTTGCCTTTGTTGTATGTATCTTCCTCTCTGTCTTTTTAAAAAAATGACAGCTTTTTCATCTAACCTGGTACATTATGCTGTGTTGCTAACACTTGGATGCTTAGCAAGTATGATCTTTGGATTCTTCCTTTCTGTTTCTCATGGTTACAGGAATTTAGTGATTCTCGAGATGCCGATGATGCTAGGCATCGCTTAAATGGGCGTGATGTAGATGGGTGTCGAATTGTTGTGGAATTCGCTAAAGGGGTGAGTTCATTAGAAACTAATTTCATTTGTTTTCTTCAGTCATTTTGTCTGATTCTTTATTGGTTCATTTTCCAAGTCTGATGTAGTGAATCTTCTAATATTTAATTTGACGAAGCTAACTTGAAATTTTTATTTAGGCTCCACGAGGTCCAGGTGGGTCTCGGGAATATCTTGGTAGAGGCCCTCCTCCTGGATCAGGGCGATGTTTCAATTGTGGACTTGATGGTCATTGGGCTCGGGATTGCAAAGCTGGGGACTGGAAAAACAAATGTTATCGATGTGGTGAACGGGGCCACATAGAGAGGAACTGTCAGAACAGTCCTAAAAAATTGAAGTATGCTTTCTCTCTCATATATATATATATATATATATATACCCAGTTGATAGTGTATAAGAAATATTTCTGTTTGGATTCGTTTTTAGACATAGCCGGAGTTACTCGCCATCACCTTCTCCTCGACGTGGCAGACATAGAAGCCGTAGTTACAGCAGAGACCGCAGTTATAGGTATTTGCCATGATAATAAGTGATCATATGATATTTGACTATTAATTACTTGTTTCTGCACTGTGTTTCGTTAATTCTATGATTAACACTTGTTCCATTCAAATTTACCTCCCAGTCGATCTAGATCACCTGTGAAGAGAGATAGAAGTCTAGAGCGAGGTGGAAGAAGATCAAGAAGTCCTCGTGCCAGTGAGAGTCCTTACAGGTCTGCATCACCACCAGTCAAAGGGAGGAGTGTCAGCCCATCTCCTGATGGTAAAAGCCCTCAAGGGAGAGGTGGTAGCCTTTCCCCAAGAGAGCGCAATGGGTCTAACTACAGTGGGAGTCCCAGGCAGAAGAGCATGAGCCCTTATGTTGAAGAAGCACTCCCTTATGTCGAAGAACCACTCAAGGACAGGAGCCCTGTTGAAGAGAATGGTCACAGTCGCAGCCCTAGCCCTATCCCGAGGGATGACCGAAGCCCCGTTGAGGATGATGATAATCATGGTTCACCCCGAGGAGGCAGCGAATCAGCTGAGTAGAAGTTAAATTAAATGTTATCTTTCTATTTGCAGAGACTACCGAATGAAAACAAATTTGTTGACTGAACTGCTTTGCTGTTAAGATACTTTTTCATAATTGACTTGTATTGCTTGCAATTTGTGAATGTTTTTATTTTGGTCTGGAATCAGAAACAAAATCTAGTTGGAATTATTTAAATATGTTTTAAGGGTTACTAGTAAGGAGCTGATTCCTATAGTATAGGGTGGTGCTATAACTTAGATAGGGTGCACGTGAGGTAGCAAAGATTGGGTTAATCAGATGACACAAATCCAGGCGGACATGCATGAACTAGCTATGGTGGAAGAAGCAAAAGAAGAGAAAAAAAAATGAAGAAGCTATGGTGGAAAAAGCAAAAGAAAAGAATAGAAGGCATTTGACAAGGGAAAACCTGCGTAGGGTTATCGACTGAAGTCGTGACCAAGATGATGGATGACTTATGAGAGGTTATTTTGTTGAACTTCTCAGCTACAACAACGCTATGTTTCGGATGAGGCGAGCTCTTTTTTGGCATGTCATGCAGACATTGGTGTATCAGGATGAGTACTTTCAGCAAAAGTCGGATTGTCGAAGTTGGGGTTTCAGTCCGTTTCAAAAACGCATTATCGCACTATGTATGCAGATGTTCTGTGGATTCGTAGGACGAATCAATGCGTAATATGAAGTTTTATGCAATTTTCTAGTAATTGTGTTTATGTTTATTATTTTTGATGAATTTAAAAAAAATGACAATATCGGTTTTAGATTAGATAGAAGAAAAGATTTCAAATAAATAACAGATTTAACAGAATCTGACAATTAATTCAAGTTTTACCTATACATGATCCTAACACAGTAGACTAATTAAACATATTTTATCAGAATTAACCAGACCTACACCTAATTAGCAAACTATAAACTCCAATTAAAATTATACTTTTTTTTTTGAAAGGAAATGAAGATATTCATTAATATAAAGTAACTCGGGGACCTCACAGTGGAAAGTCGCCGTACATAAACCAAACTAGAATAACTGGAAAGACAAGTGCATAAAGAGTAAATGTGCTCTGCAGCATAAATTGCGGTCGGGGATTTGGGACTGCGGTAGCATCCGGAGATACCGATACAGTGTACACCAACCGAAGGAACTGATCGAGCAGACCAGACCATAGGTAAACACTGGTGGACCTACATCTCCCCCGGTATGTCAGCGTGCGTCGTCCTCCCTTGAGTGATAATGGTAGGGCTCCTGAACGCGGGATTGCTGACACCGGACTGGCAGGGGAGATAAACATCAACTGAAGATGGTGCCGTCTCCATCCATCCGCCGGGAAGGGGCCAAAGTTGACCTACCCCTCCCCGGGCCACCTCGGACTCATTCCTTCAGGCGGGGGTGCTTGAAGCCCCCCGCCGCTGCTGCCTGTGATTCCCCATCAGATCCTGCCACGCGATCTAGCCCATCCCTTAGGCCCAGATCAGGCCCAGTAGGGTTTTCAGCAGAGTCCTCTTGCCACGACCCCTTACCCTTACTTCGCCTCCAAACAAGAGCCGCCGCCGTCTCCTCCGCCGTCACAACCGTCTTCGACGAGATCACCACCACCGGCAACACCGCCGCCACCCGCGGCGCTTGTCCCAGCGTTTCCCCCGCCCTGGTTCGCCTGTCCCCGCCGCCGGCCTCCTCTTCCGGCCGCCGAACCGATGAGAACACCAGTCCCGGCTCCAGTCCATCCCTCAACGGCAACGCCGACGATAGAGATCCATTGTCCCCGGCCTTCCCCCCACCATCGGACGATCTCGGGATCACGCCCGTCACCGCCGCCAATCCCACCACGATCGGCCGATCAGTACGATCAGGACGATCCACGCCGTCCCCCCGTCCCGGCATCCCGCCTGCGTCCCCGACGCCCGTACCTGTTTCATCACCGCCCACAAGCATCGCATCCACCTCCGGATCGACCCACAGAGGAGGAGCACCGGAGGTGATGGAAAGACTCGCCATCGAGATCGCCTGATCCTCCAATCTGCCAAGCACTAGATCTGTTCGCACAAGAGGAAACAGAGAGGCGGCCACATGTGAATACACCATGGTTGGACCATGGCCATGATCAAGGCCATGATCAGCTTCTGCAACTGTGTGCGCCGCTGCGGCGCTAGGGCAGAGCTTCTACTATAATTTGATTTAATTAAAATTATACTATTGCACATGTTCTTACGAGAAAAAAAAGTGGTTGATAGAGAAGAAGATGCTCAACAAAAGATAAAAATGCTCTATCATCTTGTCGGATGTGTTAGAGATGAAAGAAAGACGGAAAAACATGAGAGCGGCTACCATGTTTGAGTGGGAGGCGAGGTGCAATTGAAAGACGGAAATTCTTTTTCATGTCAGATTCGGGAATAATTTCGAGATTTCACAAACTCTGCATTTTAACATGCCTTTGGTCTTGGACACAGGAAAACCATCAATCTTAAAACACACTAGTCATGGACTTTAAGAACTTGGGTTAAGGGAGAAGCAGACATCATCATAAGGTGCTTACTCCGTGATAACTATGTGGACACATTCCTAGAAGATAAAACATTACAAAGGAAACTAGTTTGTATAGACATGTAGGAGTTGTGTGAGTTTTGCATATGAGACCTTCAAGATATATAGGCCTTCACCAGTTCGGAATACGTGCAGACGAAACCTGTTCTTGGACAAGTAATCCTATCGTTGTTCTTCTTGGCCATCTCTTCAAGAGCCTGCCAAAACAAATGGCATGACATCAGGAATCTAATCAATTACAGACTTGTGTGTGTGTGTGTGTATGTATTTCTATTGGGATAATGCCAACCTTAGTGCTGTAGACATAGCCATTGGGCAAGACCATAGGTGGGTTCTCCGTATCCATGAGCTGTTTCGTTATGTAGCAAACGAGCTTTGAGTGATGTTGCTTGGAGTATGGTAATGGTTCTGACAGTTTCCGGAAGCTCTCCTGGGATAGTGGGTCCTCCTTGGTGCAATCATTTTCATAAGCGAATCTAAATTGAGTCAAGGCAAAAAAGAACATGCTAGAATACAACAGGCTGTACCTTACAGCACAAACACCTGCATCAAAAAACTTGCAATGGAGAATGTTTTTCAAGTGGGCTGAACCAATTAATAGATACAGACAATTACATAACAACATTGAGTTAAACAAAAGGATACGGAGTTTTAAGAGCAGATAAGCCTGCTTGCAGAAAAATATTCAGCAAAGGTTCCACCGTCATGCCATATAACTTGTAAAACTCTTGTTTGAATTGATCCACCAGTAAATCCCATTGTTTCGGTTCAAATAACTCCTGAAAAGTTTGAAGACAGTATTCATCAAATCCCTTAGACATCACACCACAAATTATGCTTAATGCCGAGATCTATTAGTCATTGACAATAGTGTAGGCTAAACGTTGGCTTATTGTGGAGGCGAAGTTTAGTTTTCAACAAGTAAGCTGGCGTGTACTGTGTACTCTCTTTAATGTTTTCTATATTCCCTGCATAAGGGTCTAGTTATTTAGACAACTGCATAACCAATATAGGTGGCTCTAGAAACTTGACAAGATCTGAAAATTATTTACTATGAACCTAGGAAGATTAGACTACAAAAACTAAAAAAATAGTAAAAGAAAGCTTTTTCCCACTAGTATTCAATATCACAAAGTGACAACGACAAAGGTTCATACAAGAAAAAAAAAATGTTATAGAAGTGCTTTATCATCAAAACTCATATCTCAGTTTATGAGCTGTTACTGAAGTGCTGTTATGACTATCAATATCAACCCTGGGATCAATATCCTTACATTTGAACTGAAGAAATATGCAACCCCTATGCAGTGTTCTACCTTCAATATGACTACTATTTTGACATACAGCAGTACAAATAATTGTGTGATAGAACATCTGTACAAAAGCTACAACAAAAGAAATCTAGTGATGTGAGTTTAAATTGAAAATGTATGTGTCGCTGAATGTCATTAGAGAATATTTCCAGAACTGTTAGATCAACAACATGCCACATTTTCATAAAATGTTTTATTCATGCTGAACATGGAAATCAAAGAGAAAAAAGTACAAATCACCCTTTGTATGATTTGATGACCTATATGTAAGTAACACATGAAAGCATAAATGACAGTAACGATGTTATGTTACCTTATATGTTGGACATTCAGTAGTACTCTTAAAAGCCAGTGTTGCTAAGTATCTCTGCAATTCTTTCATATGGGTGGCTCCCCACGGTGAAAGATATTTCCGAGCATATGCAATAGCCTGCATATTGCTTTCAGCGCGCACCAACTCAATGAACTCCTGAAGTCTCAATCTGAATTCTATTGTACTCTGCGTTTAGAAAAGGTAAGATGCATAATAAAAAGTACTGAACATGTGAGAACACACCATTCAAACCATGGTTAAAACGTAAATCAAAATCCAGATGGGAACTGGGTTAGAGTTGGTGCATGATTGATGCTTTTGATGTTAGGAACATATGTTGAGAGTCCAATTTGAAAGGCCCCCCCATACAGCATACTGTAAGCAGGAGCTTGCTTCGATATGTCGGGTACGCATGAATCGGCTTGTTCCGGTTCCACATTCATCAGCATTAAAAAGCATCTCAGACACCCCAATGGTAGTAGGTTTTTGCATTGGGGCACCCCTCTAATTATTTGACACCATAAGGACCATATAAGGACTAAAATTAACTGGTGGATTAAATAAATGGATGTCCTCAGCCTTGCTTTATCATGGAGGCCACTCTTTCCAAGTTCAACATAACGGCCCAATCACTTGAAATATTCAATACATGTTAAACCCTTTTCAGGTGAAAGCTCAAGAGAAACCCTTCATAGCTGGAATAGGTGATTTAAAAAGGATGAAGGACTAAGACTAGCTGAAAGGTGTAGCTGCTTTTGATGATATGCCTTCATCAACTATAAATAACTTCTACAAGATCAGCAGAAGAAACGTAAAACAAGCCGTGGTAAATCTTACAATAGCACAGCAAAAATTCAAGAGAGAATACGGAATTGTGCATTCTTAGACGATAGGCATACAGCAATTCAACAGAAAACCCTAAGCTTGCTTATTGGTCACACAAACTGTCAGGGAGCAGATATAAAAATAATTCACAAAGGCAGCCTCAGCAAATGCTACGATAAAAATATTTCGCCTCCTGCTTTATACAAATCTATTTCAGTAAGGTACCTTGCCACAACTAACCTTGAATTTACAATCATAGACAAATTTCCCAGATATCTAGTTGCTGATTCATAATCTATTGAACAATATGGTCTTAAGCATGAACGACCATATACTGATTTTAGAGTAATTAAATCTTAATTCTATTACACTTTCCAGAATGATCGATAAATTGAAAAGGAGGCAACGTCACAGTTTTAATAAGCTATCTTATTGTGTCAGTTACCTATGAGCCTTAATAGCAACCAGTATATACCTTAGACTTCTTTAACCTTGACTTGTTATCAGCACACCATGCTAGTGCAGGAGACACCTTCTTATTCTGAAGAGCATCTATAACCTTTTTTGCTTCTTGGAATACATCAATGTCCACAAGCTCCTGGCACATACGTAAAATAATATATCGATTCAAACAACAAAATTGGACTCTTTATTTGTTTTGTATCAGAAGGAACAAGCTCAGCAAATTGAAATTAACTGCTAAAGAGATGAATTTGCATTCCATATGCTTATTCCTTTTCTACTTTTTCCTTCATGGTTGGAGCTCCAGTTTCATCAATTGAGTAATGAATTGCAATGTTATGTTCTGATGGGGGTTTTTTAAAGGAAAAGATTGAACCAGTTATGAAACAAATTTATGTATTTTCTCAATGATTTGCATTTACAAGGTCCAAACTTCAAAAACATGAAAATACATTCCAGAGTCCTGAAAAACAACAAATTCAACAGTAAAATCGACCTGTATATTGCTAGTTTCAGCGAGCTTCACTGCACTGTCATAATACGACATCCTTAGCATGTAATCGACGAGAATCCGATTCAGGCGCGTGTTGCTCCAATCGGAAAAATTCTCCGCATCTGCGGATTCCAAGTGATCGAGTCTGGCTCTGCACCTCTGCGCTTGTAGGTTCTCATTTCGGGTTCCCTCTTCCAGCTGATCGATTCAAACAAACAAATTCAGCACTAATTTTGTTTTGGGGGAAGTTCTGCACTATCTCGGCATCGAAATGGAAAAATGGAGGGGAAATGTAAGATAGCGATTAGCGAACCTTCCTCTTGAGCCCTTGCAATCTGGAGACGAGAGTGTTGAGATGGTCAATTGCTTGGTCCTTGGACAAATTGCCGTCGGCGACCTCGGAGACGGTTGAGATGACGGCGGAGACCTCTTTCTCGACGGAGCGGTTGTTCTGGCGGATCGTCTTCTTGTAGTGCTCGAAGGGGACTCTGAGGAATTGGTGCTCCAGCTTCATTGAATCAGCCAATTTGTTCAGTTTCGATGGGGGTGCATTGGCACCGGTCACGGCGGCCGCTGCGGCGGCGGTAGCGGCGGAGGAGGCAGCGTTGGAGTTCCCGTTTGGGAGCGATTCCGGTTCCATTGCGATCGGGAAATCGGAGACGGAAATTTTTGTTGCGAATTTCAGAATTTTTTTTCCCGTAACGGAAACTGTGAGAGAGTGTGGAATTGTGTTTCCTTGGAAACTTCAGGTACCTGGTACGGATAGAATGAAGCGGCGTCGTTTCTTTGCTTTGGACTCGGCCCATTATTTTAAGGCTCGATAGTAGATGGGCTTGGCCTGAAGACGGTACGGGTAAAATGAACCGACGTCGTTTCCAGTTTTGAGGGATTCAGTAAATAGAGTTGGCCTACAGATTTAAGGGTCAAAAGCATATGGGCCTGGTGATTCTCGGCCTAGCCGACATATGTATACGTAATTGATTGGACTATTAAGCGTTACTATCATTTTTCCCGATTCTAATCAAGTGAATCTTTGGGGCCTCATATACTTGTCGATCTAGTGGTGGAGGTCTCATTGGATAAAGAGCGTTAGATAATCGAAGAGTTCTCCAGAAAAAAGAGAAGACTTGAGATCGGGTGTGCCAAATCTCATTGGGATGAGACTTGTCTTCTTAACAATGTCTCGCTCTTCCGTCTAGGACTCATTGGACATGGCGAGGTTGTGTAACAAACCTCGCCTGGTTGATTCTTCCTTGTTCGCCATACACTCCTGTGAGTTGAAAGTCCTCATGCCCGAGATCCTAATCCTCACGCCGATGCGTCTTGCCTCCTTGGTGTATACCGTGACCTCCACCTCCGGGATCCATAAGAGAGCATCACCCCACGCTGACCAGCATCCAGCACCCACGTGCCCCCTAGAAGATAAAGTTGCGGCGAAACACTGTAGTCCAGTCGGTCCCCTACCTTGTCTCGAAGAGGAAGAGAAGGTGGTCTGGTGATAATGATGTCGTCGAAGGAGGTTCTTCAAAAACGGGTGTGGGAGAGGCGAAGGTGAAGGAGGTGGGCAAGACCGGTAAGGGAAGACCAGGATGATTCATCGGGAAGAGAGCGTCGCGTACGACGAGAGCGACTAGGGCCGACGGGAGGAGGAGATGGAGAGGGTTTCATCGAATCTAATTATTGATTGGGCAATTTTAATTATTCGGTTAAAATGAAATAATAAAATCGATCAAACTAATTTAATTATTATATTTATAAAAAAATTACATGTAACAATGTTATATATTATTACAATGTTAAAATTACTTATGTAATCGTATAGTTTTTTTTCATATTATTTGATAAAATGGACGGTAAGTGGACGAGAAAAACATTTTTTTAGTTATGTGACTGTATGATTTGTAATTTTTGTAAGTACTGAAGTTTTGTTTTATACTAAGAAATAATAAAATTCGTATTATATTATATATCACCTGACGATATACATAAGATCTAATGAAAGGTACAAGTAAAACGGTAAATATTACAAACTACAGACTGGCTAGACGATAATATTACTGATCCCTAATCGAAAAGGCAGCGCAACACAATATGTCCCAAAACGTGCAACAACGCGCACGCTAAAAGTGCAACATAACATGCACACCAAAAGTGCAACAAGTGCACACCAAAGTTGCAATTAGTACACATCAAAACTGCAACAATGCAGTCATTTAAAAAGCAATAAAGCACAAAATAAAATTAAACCTAATCCAACCAATGTCGCCCCAATCCGACCACTCGCCAACCACTCGCCAAGCGCCACCACCGAAGTAGATCTGACCGCACACTACATACCTCCTCTCTCAGCGACCAAAAACATGGAGGCAAAACAAGCAACAACCACAATAGTAAGCTCAAGCCAGAGGAGAAGCACCTGACCACGAAACGTTCAGAAGTCCGGTGAAGACCGTAGATCGGGAATTGGTTCTCCAGATCTGTCTCCATCGAGACTTGTAATAAAACACAGAGCAACACGAGCGGTGGCACGACTGGAAAATGTTCTTCGTAGTTGGACCACACGACGGAGGCGTATGAGAAAGCCGGACTACGGAGGAAGCGAACCAGGTCGACCAAATTTCAAGGGAGGAAAGGAAGTAGAAAGGAAAGGTAAGTTGCAACGGTGATGGCCATGACCGTAAGCAACTACCATCATCGGTGGAGGTGTAGGTTCGGAAGCAGCGGTAGAAAAGTAGGTTAAGTGGTTCATAGCGTTTCTAGGTCAATATGGACTTGGTTTTGCCTCGAGAGTTATTGTAATCTCCTTTCAAGAAGAAAATTAATAAAAATCAAGGTTGCAATTCAACTGAATTAGAGCTCGATCGGCTTGCTTTAGGTAATGGGTTAGATCCCCGAGAGAACACACCAAGAAGAAGAAGATATCGGGGACTTGCTACTCAAATTCACGAGTGGGCTCAAGTATTTTTGTTGTTGTTGGTGGCATATGAATTATTAAAAGCATCGATACTTGAATCTTTCAACGTCGAAACAGCAGATACAAACATTAGCGATGAAAGAGATTAAAGATGCATAAATAAATCGTACTTTTCGGAAAATTTCTTTTAATGGTACATGTTCATTTTAATGGTGACATATTACTTTCTTTTTGTATTATAGTCTTTGGATTCAATTACATTATTTACCTACAATGCAACAAGTAATAATTATTAAGTTCCTATCCCTTTAGTAATCTGATACGACGACAACAACGTTTAGACCACGACAACATGATCCATCATTTCCCCCTCTACAAAGAGGCTTGTAGCCCCATGGAACCTCAAGTTCCGATATAGTAATGCAAGCCGGGACCGGGATCAGTTGGTTTCCACATGGTACATTTTGGTAAGGAAAATCAACTTCGACTTCAATCGCCGAACCAAGTCTCGCAGTTGTTTTCAGTTTCGATCCAATCTCAATCCTATACAATTCCATGCCAAAATGGATGCCATACGGATCCAGTACACAACAAAAAGACCGGTCGACCATAGTACTTCCAATTTAGCAATAATTCGGTCAAAGTAGATATAATCTCAGTGGGAAACTCACGGACCACTGTAAATGCAGTAGAGGAAACACACGAACCATCAATATATGGAAAAAATCGAAATGAGCTAGAAACAACGAGGGGCTATCCGATTAACAAACGTATCAGAGTTGGAGAACAAAGGGCTTGGCAGTACAAATTGATGATAGAGCCTGCGGGGGTGGAGACGGCGTGGTGACGTACGTGGTGGAGCCGACGACTACAACGAGATCACGTGCATCGTGGCAGCGCTGAAGCCCTAAAGAGCAGTAGAAAAAAACAAAAAAGAGTACCAATTAGGAGGTGTAGGCTGCTCTATACGGAAAAAGGCGATGAAGTCCAGAGACAAGGGGAATACATGACAAATTTACACCTGGATTACCCAAATGAAGAAGGCGCTGGAGCTTTCAGGAATACTCCCACCAGTACCTCACCTCATAGAGGAAGAGGACAACAAGGATCAACATGCGATGGCTCACCCATAGGATCGTCAGGAAAAATGAGAGGACCAGGGGATATGAGGAAGGCCAAGTGGCCTATACCCCAAGACCCGAGACGACCAGTGTTGGGAAGCTTCAGGGAGGCAAAAATAGCAGCGCACAAATTATCCCTTTTTATCAGTCTTAGTTGGTTTCATTTCAGATCGTACTCTGATTGTTATGTGTTTAAGTTTTTTACTGGTACTGATTTTAGAATATTTGAAATATCAGTAAAAAAAATCCTTAAATTGTGTCTATAAAACAAAATAGACTATTTTTACGGATACAAAAACATGGAATCCGTGACGATGCACCGGGACGTTATTTTGGAATCCAAAATCTTTGGCCCTACATTGTAAAAATTGATTGCCACTAAGACAATTCCTTAATTATTAGTTTAAAAAAAAACTCATAAACAAAGTTTTATATTTTCGAACTCCGTGTTGAATAAATAGGACGCAAATGTCGGCGGTGGCACGTGATCGGACTGAAGATTTAGCGAACGAACCAAATGGGGTCTTCTCTTTCTCTGTTTAGAATAATTTATAGTTGCAGTACAGACAAAATCTGAGATACAGCCCAAGATCTCTTTTCCATTTCTTCACCAAATACGACCACTCGTGTCCGTCCACAGCGATCAATGAAGCCCACTGTAGCCTCTTTGAATCCTCTGCTCGCCTTCGACCACAAGAGGTGCGTACCCACAAATCGCAGCTCACTCTTCTATCTACTTCTTTCTTCTACTATTCTCTGCACCGCCATTAACCTCCCCTTTGCTCCTCTCTTCGAATTGGGTTGTGGGTTGCTTGTTACGCCACTGCATTTCAGTTGGGTTGTTCTGCTTGATCACATCGATTGACTCTATTATGTTACTGATTGAACTCCTATTCGTTGAAATCGTGGTTGCTGGGGTAAATTTTGTTGCTGTTATTGTTGGGTTTAGTGTGGAAACTGTGGAATGTGAGTCAGATTGGAATTAGTGATTTTGGGTTATTGCGCGAGAAATATAGTTTGTTTCTGTTTCAATTTTGTTATGTTTTTGGGAAGAGTGGGATTTGTTTCAAGGGGAAACGTCATTTCCTAACCCAGGTCATTTGCACATCCTAACCTTTTGTGACAGATCCTAACACAAATGTGATATTTTGTTACAAAAGTAACATAAAAGTGGTATTTTGTTACAAAAAATAACATAAAGGTGGTATTTTGTTACAAATCTTATCCCCTTTTCATAATTATTTTACACATGATTGATACTTTTTGTAAACGTGTACCCCTTTTGTGTTAGGATCTGCCACAAAAGGTGGAGCACGGTTATGTGCAAATGACCTTTCCGACTGGGCTAGGAATCAACGTTATCCCTTGTTTCAATTGTGTTGGAGTTTGAAATTGTTTATTGAACTTAGAATCTGTTTGTGGATTTCCATGGATTGATATGTATTATTGGTTGGCCTTTGCTTGGACAGGGATGCGTATGGGTTTGCTGTGAGACCTCAGCATGTACAAAGATACGGAGAATATGCAAATATCTACAAGGTTTTATTACTCTTTAAACTTATTTTTTGTTTTAACCATGTACCCCTGTTTGGTTGCTGAGAAACTTAATATAAAGGAGAAACACAAGTGTAAACATTATCTTCTGGAGCATGTGTATCTTGTAATGTATACACTAACTTTAATGAGTCAACTGGTTCTGTTAGATTCTGTTAGGCCGGTGGTCGTAATTGGTTTATAAGTTCGATCTCTTATTCATGACTTTAATGTATTTTTTTTCCGAACTTACTCTCAGCAACCGAATTTGGTTGAAAGAAAATTCAACTTTGCAGAATGATGATATCTTGTATTTTCAATCTGATTATGGTTTTAGGAGGAAGAGGAGGAAAGATCAGATAGATGGACGAGTTTTCTGGAACGACACTCTGAATCTGCTCAATTGCGGGTACATGGAACATCTGCAGAGGATAAAAACGTTTTGCCTGCTGAGGCTGAAGCTACGGAGAAACAGGCTGATGATAGTTCAGATAGTGCAGCTGAAGGTGATGATTCAAGTGGTGAAAAGGCTGGCTCTGATGTTTTAACTGACAATGGTACTGTGAAGGAGAAGACCCAAACTCATAAGGCCCAAATATGGGTTGAGATCAGGCCAGCCCTTCATGCTATTGAAGACATGATGAGTGTTCGTGTTAAGAGAAAGAGCAGTGTTTCAAAAGATGTGCCTCAGAGTGGAGCTGGGATGCTGCTAACTTCTATTGAAGAGACTACATCTCCTAAAGAGGCCTCTGAAGAAGACTCGGAGGACGAGTTTTACGACGTAGAGAGATCAGAAATGACACAAGATGTAGCTTCGAATGATAGTATTAGCACCTCTTCTACAGGTGCTGGTGGTAATGTGGCCCCCCTTGAATCCTTACATCATTGTAAAGAAGAGTTGGAGGTTCTTGTTCGTGGTGGTGTGCCAATGGCTCTTAGGGGAGAGGTAGAGTTTACACTATTCACCTGTGTTTTTCACGAAGTTCATTTATCAGTGAGTAGGTTCCTCACTGTTTCATGATATTTCAGCTTTGGCAAGCCTTTGTGGGTGTGAAGGCACGTCATGCGGAGAAGTATTATCAAGATCTACTAGCTCCTGGAAGCAATTCTGGCAATAGTGGTGATCTAAATAACTTGGAAGAAGACAAAAGTAAGGAGTCAAGCAAAGACTCTGTTTGTGTACCTGAGAAATGGAAAGGGCAGATTGAGAAGGTTATTGCAACCTTGACTTGTAATTTTCAGCATCTTTAGTGTGTGGGTTCTTCCTTCTGTTTGTGTGGTGTTATCAATAAAGTTACTCAATTTATTATCCTAGTTCTGAATGCAGGACCTGCCTCGAACTTTTCCAGGTCACCCAGCCTTGGACGAGGATGGTAGAAATGCTCTGAGACGTTTACTTACAGCATATGCCCGACACAACCCTTCAGTTGGCTACTGTCAGGTATTTGGTTGTGCAGATGTCAAAGTTGCAATACATGATTTCATGATGGAAAAAAGGCTTCTATCTCCCACTTAGAAAATTCCCCTGTTTCTGTCTTTTTTCCCTTTCCAAAGCCCTTCGGTAAACATTTTTCCTCATACCATCTATTTTATGTTAGTTTGGTTGATCAATTTGCAGGCCATGAATTTCTTTGCTGGCTTGTTACTACTTCTGATGCCAGAAGAAAATGCATTTTGGTAGGTTTTGCAACTTTGTTGTCAAAAATCCATCTAAAATAGTTCTACTTGACTTATTGGATGAAAAATAGTTGTAAGACATGACATATATTTTGTAGATGGATTATTAAAAAGAAAAAAAGTCCTATGTGTCATGAGATTCTTATGTGTGCACCGTTCCTGGAAATTGGTCTGTCAAATATACTATTTACAAATTGTCCTGTAACATTCAGGGCTTTAATGGGGATCATCGACGATTATTTTGATGGCTATTACTCTGAAGAAATGACAGAATCTCAGGTAATTGTCTGTACAGGTGTGTTTGGCTGTTTGTTAGAGTCCTGTCTGTTTCCATTGCCCACAAATCAGAAATGAGATACTCTGCTTCAAGGGGCTTAAGATTTATACTGAAGTCTTACATTTTCCCAGGTGGACCAACTTGTCTTTGAGGAGTTGGTACGGGAGAGATTTCCCAAATTGGGTTTGTTCAAATATCCACCAGTCACTGTTTGTTTTTTATTTGGGGCTTTTTGGATGGTTTCTTATGTCACCTTTACTTCTGGTGCAGTGAATCATCTGGATTACCTTGGAGTGCAGGTGGCGTGGGCTACCGGACCATGGTTCCTTACCATTTTCACAAACATGCTTCCATGGGAAACTGGTCAGATTTTGAGTAGTATTGTTTATTAGCATATCATTTTGTTTAAAGTCGTGTCTTCTATCTCTCGCATCTGAATTCTCACTATATGACTTAGCATTATGTTGTCAGCCTCATAATTGACATTTGGAATGGTAATTAGGCTTTCCAATAAACTGTTGACTTTCTTGTTTTCAGTTCTTCGAGTATGGGACGTGCTTCTTTTTGAAGGAAATCGCGTCATGTTATTCCGAACTGCACTTGCTCTAATGGAATTATACGGTACTTAGTCTCCTGAACTGTGAAATTTAAACAAATGTTAAGGCTCTACTTTGTGAAACTTAATTTTGCTCAGTGTCCTGTAGGCCCTGCATTGGTTACGACTAAAGATGCTGGAGATGCAATTACTTTGCTGCAGTCATTGGCTAGCTCGACATTTGATAGCAGCCAATTGGTATTGACTGCTTGCATGGGTTACCAAAATGTAAATGAAATCAGATTACAGGAGTTGAGAAGGAAACATCGGCATACTGTAATAGCTGCTGTTGAGGAAAGATCAAAGGGTCTCCGTGCATGGAGGGATTCTAAGGGGCTGGTCTCGAAGCTATATAGTTTCAAGAATGATCCCAAGTCAGTGACTTTGGAATCTAATAAAGCAGGACAAGCACTTGCTACACAGACAAATGGTGATTTATCTTCTGAATCTGGGTCCACTAATGGGGAGATAGATTCTGTTCCAGATCTTCAAGAGCAGGTAGTCTATCTTTCCTTTAGCTTAAGCTTATCATCTATCAATCTTTTGCTGTGGCTAAATGACGCATTCCATTTGTAATTGTCCATTTGGTGATGCACAGTCAAAAGGATGTCATTGACAACAAACTTTGAGTTTGTTGTAATGGGGCTGGAATATAAGAAGAAACTGAGTTTATGTAATTTTTCTTTCGGTTTAAAGAACCTACTGGTATTTATATGATTAACATGATTTTTCATTTTAAGCGTAGTTTCATAGTTTCAGTCGAGTAATTCAATTCTACGTGATTCCAAAGGAAATGAAATTTTAAATGCTTTGAATGGACCAGGTGGTTTGGTTAAAGGTTGAACTGTGCAAATTGTTGGAGGAGAAACAATCTGCTCTACTCAGGTTAATACATATGCTTTATTTTGCCTATTTAAATGCTTGGGTTTTGCACCGTGTTCCGTCTGTGTAATAGAAGACCTTATTCTACAAGATTTTACAACTTTATACCACATACTCTGCGATGAATGATATTTTGAATACCTCCCTAAACATTGCTCTAAAATCATCTTATTATGAATTTTGGCATTTAATGTTTCTGCTTGGAATTCTGTACAGCCCTTACAAACCATTTCAGCATTATCTTTAATCTACTCATAAACATAGTTGATAACTGTACATTGACATTGCACTGCAATTCTTTTGCCAGAGCGGAGGAGCTGGAGACAGCTTTGATGGAGATGGTAAAGCAGGATAATAGGAGGCAGTTGAATGCTAAGGCATGTCTCACTCACCTTTACACACCACTGTTTGTATTGTTTTCTGATTTTCTTTTCTTTTGGAAATTTGCTATTACATGTATTCATGTTCCTATTAAAGAATCTCCAAGCATGTCTGTATGTTAGGCCTAATAGATTTATAACTCAAACTTTGTTTTCCTTATTTATAGCCACTCGCCTTACCTGAGGTCTGAATAAAAGTACAAATCCAAGCTGGAACTCTGATATAAAACCTCTAATGTAGGATAAGTTGTTTATATAAGGTAGCTAAAGTAGGACAATGTTGGATAAGTTGTTTATATAAGGTAGCTAAAGTTGGACCATATTGATCTTGAAGACGCAGAACAGTGACGTTATAGTTAGATTCTCAATTCATTTATGGCAACCTTGAGCTTATACTGTATGTTGCATTCTGCTTATGATCTCCAGGTTGAACAGTTAGAGCAAGAGGTTACTGAGCTTCGAAGAGCCTTTGCTTATAAACAGGAACAAGAACATGTTATGCTTCAGGTTTTACTTTTGCTCCTTTTCAGTCAGTCTAGCTATGATTCTTTATTATCTGTAACATTTTTATAGGCTAATACTAAAGACTGCTTACTTACTATAGGTCTTGATGCGGGTGGAGCAAGAACAAAAGGTCACTGAAGATGCTCGCAGGTCTGCCGAGCAAGATGCAGAAGCGCAGAGATATGCAGCCAAACTGCTTCAGGTATTTATTTATCTTGATTTTGGTACATGATGACTTTGGCAGATTTGTTTGTGGTCTCTTACGAAGTAGTCAAGGAAATGTTCATTGTAACTTGTAAATGGAAGTATCTTATGAGCCATGAGTCTTCGCATTAATATCTTTAAGCTTTGATAAACTGCTACATTTGTACAGGAAAAGTATGAGGAGGTCATGGCTTCATGTACTGAAATGGAGAAGAGGGTGGTTATGGCAGAATCAATGTTGGAGGCTACCTTGCAGTACCAGTCTGGCCAAATTAAAGCACAACCATCCCCACGGTAGTTATCAGTTTTGCATATGCACATTGGAAAATACTCTTTATCCCTATTTTTCATAATTTTTCTGTACATTATATCAATTAAAACTTTCATTATTTTCTTCACACGACATTTCTCTCTTACACTTGACCTAATTTTCTTTATAGTGCATCACAACCAGATGCTTCACCGAGACAAGGCGCTCAAGAGGCTTCACAAGACATTCCTGCAAGAAAGATTAGTCTGCTAGCTAGACCATTTGGGCTGGGCTGGGGCGACAAAAACAAGGTTTGTGTCATTATTAATTTCCTTTTATGAACCAAAGCGAACAAAGCAGTAGATATGTTCTCAATTTAATTCACGGTCGACCCATCGCTTGATTTACAATCAAAATCTTAGGGAGAGTAACTTCCATGAGAAACTCCTAGTAAGGAAAAACATTTGAAATCCTTAGCATGTAAAGAACTTATGAGGCTTTTCAATTTCCACGAGATTCACAGTTCCCTACCTTCACAATGACTTGGAGACCTGAAGCAGTTCACTGAAGTTTCTTTGAAACCCAATGTTAAAATATCATTTGTGCATAGTTTCTGTAATTCTCCCTGTGATTAGTGAAATATAACTATCGTGCTTTAAACTATAGTTATTGATAACAAACTCACTTCCTTTGATAGTGACATCAGACTTGTGGTTTGTCTTTAAATTTCTCAGTCAAAAGTAAGTTTTAAGGTTTTAGTTATTTACATAGATGGATCATACTTAAAGTGGGCAAATTTTATTTCGTCAAAAAAAAAAAGTGGGCAAATTTTCTTGGTATTGAACTGATTGTCAACTGATTTACTACTGAAATGTTCAAATTCAAAACGACTACCGAGTCCTGCATATCCCGAGCTCTGTGTTTGGTAAGGTCACTAATCCAAGTTTATGGAATGTAACAGGGAAAACCAGATATAGTTGATGAGACTAATGATCTTTCTGAGGTGCAGAGTCCGAGCAGCCAAACAAAAGACGTCAATGATGTTGAAGAACATGATAAAGAGCTGAGAATGGCAGGCTGATAATAATGCTATTGAAATGTATACCGTTTTCTACTGACTTTTATCTGATTGATTCTTCCTCTAGTAATTCTGTTCAAGCAGACAAATATAAAAGCGCTTGTAGTCATTTGTTCATCCAGTAGTTGTAATAATATCTAGGAAGAGAATGTAAGAGGCAAAAATATTGTATTTTATGATCCAAAAATTATGGATATCAGGTTTGTTACCCAATGTATCAAATGTTGTTCCATTTTAGTCATTTTGGTAATGATGCTATTGACATTTAGTAAATCAAATCCAACTTCAATCAAGTAAGTCTCTGAAACAACCAGAGGAGCAACACTTCTTGCCAAATTACAAACATGTAAACTGATTACTCAAGTGAAGATCACTCCATGATGGCATTTAGATACAAAAAAAGCAAGCTCGATTGTACATAAAAGAATTTTGCAGACATCTGAAACGGTCAACAAAGAGAACCCGAAAAGAAAAACGAGAAATAAAGAAGGCCATTGCACTTGCTATGCATAGTGATGCAAAACTTGATACACAATCACCATAATATATGCAACACAACCAATTGCATATCATTAAACTCCCAACTGAATGAACACTAGCATATGTTTATTCGGATCACATACCGAAGCAGCTAGCAAGGTGCCTCCTCCTATTCTCTTATGGATTTGCTGTACAGATGATCTACTTCACTGTTCCCTACTAGGTCTGTCTAGGAGTTGAAGAAGCACTGCGAGAACTGTGAACAGGCTGGGTTTCAGGATCGTATTCTTGGGAAGCAAGGTAAGTCAGGGCTGTCACAACATCAGCTATAAGGGGTCGCATGCTTGGTTGTTCCTGGACACACATTGCAGCAACAGCAAGAGCTTGGTACAGCCCCCTCATTGGGTATTGCCCTTGCAGTGTAGGATCAGCCATCTGTGAGAACTTTCTTCGGTCTTTGAACAAGGGCCGAGCCTGCAACATAATATTCAAAGAAGCTTGATTTTAGCATGAATCAATCATAGAAAATGATTTTTTTTCAGCAAGAAAAGCTTCCCTTACCCATGCAACCAGATTGTGCTCCCCGGCTGATTTTGTATTATCGATAGCTTTTCTGCCGGTGATGATTTCAAGAAGAACAACCCCAAAGCTATAAATGTCTGACTTCAATGTAAGCTGGCCGGTCATGGCATATTCAGGTGCACAATACCCGTAAGTTCCCATCACTCTAGTGGATACGTGGGTTTTATCCCCAACAGGACCCAGTTTGGCCAAACCAAAATCAGATAGCTTTGGATGGTAACCTTCTCCAAGTAAAATGTTTGAGCATTTCAGATCACGATATATAACAGGAGGATTAGCTTTATCATGTAAATACTCCAATCCCTTTGCAGCACCAGCAGCAATTTTCATTCTTGTGTTCCAGTCAAGTCTTTTTTTATCAGGTGGTAGGTCTGGCATAATATACATACACACATGAGAGAGTGACGCAAATTCTGACCCATATAAGTTACTAGAAATCTAGAAGTAGGGACAGAGATAATTGAACATTTTTTTCATCAGCAGTAACCGCAAGTTATGGGGATTGGAACCAGTGACCTCATAGTTTTTATACAAGGAGCTTGCCACTTCACCCACAACCCTTGGTAGGGATAATTGACCTTGATGTAGAATATACCATGCAGATGGTCTTCAAGAGATCCTAATGCCATGTACTCATAAACCAAAAGTCTCTGATCTCCATCAGCACAATAGCCAACTAAGTTGACTAGATTGGGATGGTGCAGCAGGCTTAACATCAACACTTCAACAAGAAATTCCCTATTCCCTTGCAGCCCATTACGATCAAGTTGTTTGATAGCCACCACCTATGCCACACAAAGACAAGCTTCAGGTCTTACAACAAACGTATATAAGAGGCGAAGAAAGATGAAATACTTCAATTACAGTGAGTTAACAGTAGCACTCAACTTTGGCCCAGGGTGTGTAAGGTGGAGTTGAAGTAGGTCTACAAGTTCAAATCTTTAGTATACAAGAAATGAGCATTAAAATAAAAGGTAAGGCTGCAGTGAGGCTAACTAATTCATAGGTAATTAAAGCAAGTAGAAATGCAGCTTCAGTGTGTTGTTTACACCTATAGTAGGAAAAGAAAATGAAGTGGTATCAATTTTTGTGTGTAAAGAATGCTAACTTTGCATGTCTACAAGGAAACATATGGGTTTGTTTGTCTTCTTCTTTATCTTTCATTTCGGGGTTTCCATTTATAAACAAAAAGATGAATAAATCGTTCATTAAAGGATAACACGGCCAAGATTGTCCGAAGGTAAAAAAACTATCTTAGGAAGAAAAACATGTACAGAGAAGATGGAATGAGGAGATGACAACATTTTTGAACTTAGTACCACATAATGAAAGTCATTTTTCTGACATGTATTCCAATAAGAATAAAATGCACAATAAAACCATAATATCTCCAATGCAGTTAGTTTATTTGAACAGTAAGTAATATAAACAAAACAAAACAAACCTTATTGGTGCTCTCTAAACGCCCTTTATATACACGGCCAAAACCACCTTCACCAACTAGACAGTCAGCCCTGAAGTTTTTTGTTGCAGCTGCCAACTCACGAAATGTAAAAGTATGTGCAGCAATATTCTCAGACCCTCTGTTCTTAGAAGCATCCTTTACATCCACCACCGAATTCCCCTTTACTTTTTCTGGAAAAAAAAAGGATATCTAAGTAAGTTCTTTTGTTCTTGACTTCATCTAAGAGCAGAAAGAGAGTTTTGGAGAGAAAGGAAAGCTCCGCCATTATCTATACTTCTACCGTACATTATCTCCCCTTAGTACGATACACACCTTCCGGTTAAATAGAAAGACTTAATTTTGTCAACTGTAAATTATAATGATCCTTCACTCTTTCCATTATATTCAGAAATTTAAGCACCAATTAGCAAAACGAGCTGGAGGAGCCTAAATTGCTCAAAGAACAGTCAAAAAACGAAAATTGTAGCTGATAAATACCATTCGAGGCCAAATTAGCATTGCTAATCAAAGCAAATTACAACTACATCAACAACTAACAACTAGAAACCAAACCCAATTTCGACATGTACAAACACCAACATTCCTCAAAACCCAACTGTTTTCCCCAATCAATTCAACCCTTCACAAAATTCAAACTAGACGGCAACAGCATTGCAGACCCACAAGATAAAGTTCGAAAATTTCCCCATCAGGATGTCGAATCCATTAGAATCGAATGTAAAACATGCCAAATTCATAAGAATACCCATCAAAATAAACAGAAAAATTAGACAAGGGAGTGGTTCGAAACGAAAATTGAACTCAGTGCACAGTTCACAGAATAACCTAAAGTTGAAGGGATCTGATCGTCTGGCGTCTTGCTCTGCTTCTTACGCGATTTTCCAGAGCAGAGAAAACAACCCATTTGCTGAATTTTCTCTCTCTTGCCTCGACACTTTCGCAGTGGAGGAACAAGGAAGAGAAGCGGACCAAACACGAATTGAGGAGAAAAATTGGGTTAATTTCAGAAAGAGGGCTAGTACTAGTAGTAGTGTATGCACAGTACATCCGAATTCTTGTGTTCTTTTTGCACTTCAGTCCCTCTAGTGTTTGGAACTTTAAGGCCTATCCTTGCATTTCTTGGTATTTGCTGGCTGTTTCTAAACGGATACATTAAGTATGACAAGTGAATTAGTTAGAGCAGCCACAGTTGTGTGGAGACCGAGTCGGTTGGCGTCGTCGAATAAGTATTTTTTGCTAATAAATTGTGTCGCGGTTCAGTCGAATCTTCGAAAGCATGTTTTCGGCGTCGAGGATTCTGCATACCCTGATCATGATCCATTTGACAGATTCAGGCCCAACTGAATCCAGACCCAACGAATCGGATGACGACGGGTGGCAATGTCGTTAAAGCCGAAAGTTTATTTCGGCTTTAAAAATCGAACCTACTCCTTTTTCTTCAAGACACTCCCGATTTTGCTGTAATATTCACTAGCATTTCTTCGAGCAACACAATTGTAGATTCTCTCAGACCGTTTCTCCACCTACAACAATGGTCTGGTCTAACCACAACAAGTACCCACCATGTTTCGCAATCTCCGATGATGTTTCGTCACCTCAAATCGTGGCCGACGATATCAACGCCGACTTTACACGTGGAGGATGCCGCAATTGGGACTATGTGCCTGATTCACAACATTACTCCAACGAAACGAAGGAGAGCTTTTGAGGCCAACCGGAGGAGTACGTCCCATCATCGTCGGAGCAAGATACGGTGTCTACATCCCCCGTGTTCAACCGCTTCAACGCGTACTCGGTTCAACTACACCATTCCTCAGTGGGATGATGTACGTTGGCCCAACGAGTTGGGAAGCTGGCTCGAGCTATAGCAGGATGGTCGTACCCGGAGTACAGCCTCCACTACCCAAGATCCGCATCCGTGTCCCACCACCTCCGCCTCACTCGTGCTCTCTCTTTCCTCCTTTTTGTCACATCGCACCACGCCGTCCTCTGTTCGAGATCGATGATGATGATAATGTCATCCCCCACCTCTTTTTCTTTCTCCTCCCTTTACAACTCCTCTAAATATTACCTTTCCTCTTTTACTACTTCCTTTTCTTCCCCTCAAGTTTCAAGGTCGGAGAAAACTACAATGTTAAACTCCGCTATGAAAACACCGGCTCCCATGACCCAAAAATCCTTTTCTGGACTTCCAGATCTCCCAAACCCAGCATAATAAACGCGCCTTCTGTTCTAGAGACGCCCCAGTCGTAAAAGAGTTCTATCCTTCCCTAAAGGATCCCGACGATGGTATGATCATTCCTTCATTAAATAAAGTACAACAATATTTTGCAAACCTGCAACGAAAGAATAGGTGGTCAGTCGTCTCACCGTGGCGAGAGCATAAAGGACACGTAGACGCCATAGCGACAAACCTACGTCGGAGATTATCCGCAACCTGGAGAGAACCTGTCAATTCCCGCCAAAGAAATATATGAAGCCTTGGTGGAACTAGAATCTACCAAACATCCAGACCTGCCGGGGGAAATCCACACCCTCCTGACAACATCCAACTCTCATGCACGCACCGATACCCCTCCTTGGTAATGTATCTTCCTTATAGGTCCGAGAATCAGAACCATTCATCCATAAACCAAGTAGCTGATATGGGGATGGAAAGGATATCGTCCCGATCCTCCTTAAAGAAAAGTTGGCCTATCAGAGGGGTGTCCCATCGTCTAGTGCCCGAGATAAACAAACCCGCTAACGAGTGGTCTATGAGGTTTGGAGTGGCAATACGGACTGTAGGGCTCATTCCCATTAACCAAGGTTGGCTCATAATCGGGGTATCATGCCCCGAGCCAATAGCTTTCAGTAGGCCAAAGAGGAGAAGATTTTTAGCCGCAAAAAAACTTGACCAGGTGAAACTCGACTGTTGAGCCCTACCTGCCTGGGTAAAGTCCGAAGTAGGGTAGTATCTCACCTTTAGCACTATGGCTACCAACGATGATAAGCAGTGAAGAAGGTTTCAATCTTGCTTAGCGAGATGTACAAGATTCACGCCCTGCATATGACAAAAGCCAATTGCCCCATCTTGTTTCAGACGACATAACTTTTCCCAATCCTGCCAGATAATATGCATTTCCTTTGGAGTCGTTCCCACCCACCAAAACTTGGCTAGGGCCGTGTGTATTCGGTCCGTTATACTCTAGGGAACCTTAAACACAGACATAACATACACAATAATAGAGGTAAGTACCGATCTAATCATGATTTCCCTACCAGCTGGGGACAAAAGGTTCCCATCCCATGCTTGCCCTCGCCGTATGACCCTATCCGCCAAGTATCACATGCTCCAAGTCTTATGCATGACAATCATTTTCGGGACCCGAGGTGTAATGATGCTTTTGAGGCCTCTCCAATCTGGAGTGTAAAATAGCAGGCCCTACGAATGTCCAAGGAGGTATTTGTGCTTAAAAAAACTGAGGATTTTTTATGATTCAATTCTTGTCCAGATAACGAGCCAAACGTCGAAAGGAGGGTATGAACCCGCCCAGAATCTTATGGGTTGCACGACAGAAGATGTAATTGTTGTTTGCAAAGAAGAGGTGGGATATAGTCGGAGCCCCTCGTGCCACCGCTATACCATGTATATGACCTACAACCTGCGCCTTATTAAGTATATTGGAAAGGCTCTTCATGCAAAATAAGAACAGATAGGACAATATAGGATCCCCCTAACGGAGACCCTTGTATGGGGTAAACAGGGTTTCATTGCCGCCAAAACTGACCGAATACTGGGGGAAATTAGGGAAACAACCTTATACGGAAGTAAGTTTTGCAAAATAGCCTCCCATATTTCCCATCTTTGCATCGCATAATTTCGTAGCCCATATTTCCCCTGAACCCTCAAAAATACATTTATACCCTTCATAAAACATCCAAATTACACCAAAAAAAATTCCCTTTTTGTTTTTCTTATCTATTTTAGTTTTATATCAGCGAAAAGACTATTTTACCCTTACTTCAACTACACAAAACAAGTTATCTCCTTTTGAATCCTTCACCTTTGATTGAATCGAGCACCATATCAGACCCCTCTCTTCTTCGACTTCATATTCAGACCACTCTATTCGACTTGATATTCAGCATCCCTATATACGTCTCCATTCACAAAAACCACCTGAGAACGAAACATCGTCGGCGCCGAGAACTAAGAGAAGCCATCACTCGAGCTACAGTACAGATAAGATAGTTGGTCCTTCAATAGAATTCTTCCATGCCTTGCTTCTTAATAGGAAATTGACCTTGACTCAACGAATGACTCCCATGAAAAGAAAGACTTTTCTGTTAGGTTCTTAATTAATATTAATTAATAGCAGGCTACTCTCAAAACAAAATACAAAAGAGTCGTTTAGTTCGTGAGTGGGTTTGTCGTCCTCCTCATTATAGTCCTTCTAAAATCAATAGCATTTCGTCGGAATACATCCTGTCTTTTCACCTTAGTAGGCCTATTCATAGTAAGTACTGTAGCTCCAATCATGGCTACTAATAAAATAAGACTATGAAGCAAAAACCAGACGAAATAGTGGGTATAAAGTAAATTGCCCAATGTTTCCAAATTAGTCCAACTTTGTACCTTTCCGGCATAAACCGTATATCCCAGAGAGAGAGAGTCTTTCTTTGGGTTGGTAGTAGTGGAATGCTTTCATTATCTAAAATGAAGAACATTTCCCACCAAAAGATCAGTCCAATAATACCACTCACTGGTAAATAGCGCAATACTTCTTCGTGAATCTCCGCGATTTGAATATGGAACATCATAACAACGAATAGGAATAAAACAACTATAGCTCCTATATAAACTACTAGGAAGATCATAGCGAAGAAGTCGAGACCTAACAAAAGAAGTAAACCTCAAGTGTTGCAAAAGACTAGGATGAAAAACAAAACGGAATGTACCAAATTTTTAGCGCGTACAACCATCAAACCAGAGACCAAAGCAAGGCTCGACAAAACAGAAAGTATCATGGTACGTTGTCCTTCCCTGAAATGGAACTTTCATGCTAGCTCTTGCTGCTCCAACATGAAAGTAGATCTATTACACGACCATCGCGGTTGTTCGTATTTCTTTTTGCTCTTCCAAAAGCCTTCTTCCTAAGTTAGAAAGCACTCACTGAGTTACTTACGGTCGACGCCGAGAATTTTTCATGTGTCCAGATCGATCAGAGATTCGGCTTGCTTCTCCCCTCCCTTTTCTTATGGAAGAACTTCTATTTGTCCCAAGGTTTGAAAACGCTTGGTCTACAGCGAACGAAGTTCAGAGGTCTACAGCGAACGAAGTTCAGAGGGGTTCTACTCCAAGGAAGAATAGAAAGCTCCCTTTTTTTTTGAATTTGAAACGCCAGATTTTTTTAAAAAGACGGAAACCTGCGATGCCTACTAGATAACTTCTTTTAGAACCTTTACGTCTTCTTAATCTTTTTTTAAAAAAAAGCCTTTGACCTTTGTATTTGTGCGCCTCATCTCCCTCGGTTTCATAAAAACGAGTATATGTATGAATGTTCGTGGATTAAGAAGAGGCGGTTCGCCAGCCATTACACTAAGGATCCCAACAAAGAACGCAACCTCTAGGTTCTTACTGCGCTAAACGTTGTTTGTATTCGATATTTTCCATTTGCTCAAAATATATTCATCATTGGACTTGTTGTAAGAACCGCCCCCGGCCGATCCCGATCGAACCGGTGAATTTTGGCGAAAGTTGACTTTCCGTCGGAAAAGTCAACCGATGACTCCGGGAGTCATTCGAGACCTTTCCGGGACCCAAAAATCTTAGCCGTCGTTACGGTTACCTTAGTGGGGTCGTTTCCTTTCTAATGACTCCTTCTGTGAAAAAGTCAACTTTGGGTCAAACTAAGTCTAATTAGAGGTTAAACCGATTTAAATTAATTGTGCTGGAAATTAGTAAGGGCAAGGTGGACCCCACATGGACACTTGTGTTGGGTCTCGAGGTAGGGTTGGAGATGAACCAACTCGCAGCGGAAAATCAAGGAAAACCAAGAGACGATTAAAACCATGAAACAACTAACAAAAAATGGATTCACAAGAGAAATTCAGCACTAGTTCTTACCAAAACAAGAACACCGGTTAACGAATGATTGACTTGAGTCTCCAAGACGCCTACTTATCCACATGGGAATCAAAGTCACGTAGTTCTTCTCTTTGAGGACTCAAGAACACAAAAATGGAGGTGGAAACTTGCCAAACCCGAAATTGCAAGGGAAGGGGGAGAGAAGTTGGTTTCCTATTCTTGTCTTGTGTTTGTTATGTTGAAAAAAGATGACTTAAACATAACAAAACCCATACTTGTCCAACTAAAGGCATGGGACAAGTATGGTGTCAAGTAAGATGTAAATAGGACAAAGTATGGCAAGACAAGATTGGGTTAGGTGGTGAATCACCAACACCTTAATCCTTATCTTGCTTACTTAGTACTAATTAATCAAGACTTGATTAATTAGTTCCATGGGCCTTGGTTGCATGGGCCTTTCATGGGCCTCTTGGAACATGGCCCGTGGCCATTTCCAACGAGGTCCCGTGATTCGCTCATCGCCTTCAAGCCTTCCATACCGGAAATGTCCAACATTATCCGACGCGATCAATCCTAAGACTCCAAGCCTTGTCTCGATCCGTAAAGTCCTATTCACTTACGGGCACATGACCCAAAACCCAGTTTTGGTCATGTCCCGAGACAACTCCCTTTTGGCCATTCTCCATAAATGTGTCAAATGAGTTTCATCCTCTGGTGTGACCCTTAGGTTTATGCATGTCAATAGATCAACGTAAAATCCCATTTTACTTGATCTTATTTAAGTGGCAACTAAAGAGACTTTAGTATTGCCTGACACTGCATAACGAATCGACCCTGTCGATTCTAACCTTTCCGTCGTCCCTGTCATTATCCTTTTATCTCCGATATCCTGATTGAGATAAGGCATAGAGCCGTCATCCTTATTATTCTCAATCATTGTTCCTTGATATGTGAGATGACTGAATATATGATGCCCAATATCATGTGCATGGCCATGCTATTCTTTCAGTCACTCTCGATCAAGCGGCCGAGAACCGATATCTTTCCCATACCTCGGTATGAGGGATAAATCCCTTAGCCGTCTTTCGTGTCACTCATGTAGCCCGTCCCCAAGCCAATCCTGACCGTTATGGAAGCCCTGTTTACGGACAACGTTAGGCTTAGGTCAAACTCAGTTGTTGACTACATAGCAATCACAAAGACTCCTTGGTCTAAGGATACATGACAAGCTACGACACTGAATATGTTCATGACTTAATCTATGGCACATATTCAGGGTGGGTCGTCCAATATCACGTCCCACATGATATCTATGATCAGACTCTAGAATCCCATTCCAATGACTAACTAAGCCATAAAGAGCCATCTTTCATACTAATTGCTTCTAGTGAAGCTTTGTTGACTAGGGACCCATCGAGTGTGATCTATCTTGATCTTTGGTTCTATTCGCATGGTGGGCATAGATCAGAGCACACATCGATATATTACTCCAACACATAAGTAATATAAAGCCACTTTAATTTTATTGCTAACAATGATATGTACATTTGGACATTTAGGATTGAACTACGGGCACTAAGACTAACAACTTTTCCATGGTGGCTTGAAGGAGAAGAAATGGGTCTAGAAAGACCCATTTGTCCTCATATGTGCCAAAAGAGAGGTAATGGAGCAAGGGGGAAAATAGTCTTTTCTCAACTAGGTTCTAAGTCCACATGGAGCAAATATTTCAGCTCATTTGTCATTGTGGCCGAAATTTACAAGGAGGAAGAGAGAAGGAGAGCTTTATAGCTTGGAGAAGAAGAAAGGGAGGAAAAGAGGAAGCTTGGATTGATTTCTCCACCAAAACTTCTCAAAAATCTCATATTCCTCTTCATCTCTTCATTCCTAAGGTGAGTAACATCTAAAAACCTACTTTCAATTGAGTTTGGGGTTATGGGTTTTATAGAAATTCCATGAACAAGTGTTAGATTTTATGGGTTTGAATTGGTGATGATTAAATGCTTGATTTATGAGGAGAAAGTGGATGATTTAGGTGGAAATCTTTTGGGTATTTGTGGTTTTGATGAAATCCACTATGGGTAGTGAAGTATTGTGGTTTATGGAGCTGATTTGGAGGTTTTTGGTTGATAAAAATGGAGTTTTGAGGGTTTGTTTTCGTGGAGAAGAAGCTGGAGGAAGAAGAATGACGGAACTGTCAGACCCGTCACGGATCCGTGACGGGGACCATGACGGAGGCCGTGACGGCACACGTCACGGTTCCGTGACGTCATCAGTGACAGGGAACATCACGGTTCTGTGACCCGAACCGTCACGGAGTCCATCAAGGCTCCGTGACCCGAATCGTGATGGATCAGAATTGGGCCTTTTGGGCCATTTTAGTCGTTTCGGGTATTTAGGAAGATTATCTATAACCGAGCCTATTTGGGGTTAAGTGGGGATGTTTCCTCTTTAAACCACCCTTGAATTATTGTTAATTCTCGTATTACTTTGTGATCTTAAACGTAGGTTCCGAGCATGGAGGAGGAGGCTACTAGGCGACTCGCGTTGACTAAGCATTTGGATAGCAATTGAGGTAGGGAAAAGTAGCGAATACTGGTTTAATTGCGGAAAGTTACTAGTATGCATATAGGACGTTAATAACCGGTAAAGTCTAGAAACGCATATACGATGTGAATAACTAGTGTACTCGTATTTAAATTATGGGAATTGTCGTGTTGTAGTATCACATGTGGGTCCCTGGTTGGGTCCGTAGAATTGCGTGTTGACTGTGTTGTTGTGATTGATGACTTGTAATGCTTGATATGTGGTATGTCTGGGGTTAAATTGAGGATCATGATATGGTATGCTCGGTATGATATGTGGGTATGGTATGTCAAGTGTGATATGTTTTGGTATGACGTGAATTAATGCCTTGTGATATGATCTGGCGATTGATAGACCGATGTGATGTGTTTCGGTAAGATTGCTTGGTTTGATATGCTGTTAGTTGAACTATGGTATTTTGATATGTTGAGACTTTCGTGGATATGTTCCGAGACGAGGTATTCCGGTACGATACCTACATTGAGGGAGGGTTCCGGTGTAGGGTATCTAAGTCGAGGGTGGTGTCCCACGTACGCGGTCCCCCGGGGCTAAGGGTTCCGGTACGATACCTACATCGAGGGGGGTATTCCGGTGTAGGGTATCTAGGCCGAGGATGGTGTGATCCGTACCCCGATGTTGTGTGGTCCGGGAAGACATCCGACCGAGGTGTGTGCATGTCCGGTATGTATTATGAACTATACCCCGATGTTGTGTGGTCCGGTCCGATATGGTTGAGCCGGGTTGTGGAAGCCGGCGACGGGGGGGACTACTGTACTGGACTTGTGGTCGGTTTATTGTGTATTGGTGCTTGATGATTGGTAAGTGATGTGATTGAGCGTGGTTATAATCATGTAAGTATGGGTTGTGTTATGTGTTTTCCGTGGATGTCGGTAGTTGTTGTGTCTTGCTAGTATGCTCTAATTGGACGGTTACCTGTGGTGGTGAGCGGATAACTCATCGCCTTAACTGCTTTTTCCTATTGAGCGAAAGCTCACCCCTCTCCTTTATTGTTCTACAGGTTTTGAGCGGGATTTGATCCAGAGGACATCTCGGAGCTTGGGAGTTAACGAGAGAGTCTTAGTTTGTTTGGTCTAGAGACGTACTTTCCTCTTAGCTTTAAACAACTTTATTTACTCGGTTTTCGAGTTGTTGACTCGTTTTGTCAGGATTCATGAGTTTGAACCATTATTGGAGCTTAATTCTTTTGCAATTATTTTATTTATTATTGTGTTTTAGTTCACGTCTCGGGTCCGGTCAAAATCGGGTTTGGGGCGTGACACTTGTTTTGTAGGCCACGAAAAATAAAAATATTGGCGCAAGAACGAAGTCGATCATAGCACAAAGCGGGAATGAGCGACGCAAGTTTGAAGTAAAAAAGAAGGAAAGATATCCATCGCCTCGTTTAGGTACTTCATGGTCCTGACTATTACCGTGTGCTCGCGCACTTCCAAGCGCAGATGAAGAAGTCCGCTGACTTTGACAACGCGTTGACCAGATCCAATGGATGATGAAGCCGGCTACACGCGCGTAAGAAGCTTCCGCCCGCACCCGATTACATCTGCTAGCTAGCGCAACTCCTTCCCCTCTATGCGTGAATCTGAAGCAGACCTCATTTATTTTTGTTTCTCTTTATATAGTAGCTTAGAAAGTAATTTTAGAGGAGATTTTTATACTTTGAGAATTTTAGTTTAGTTTTTTTCTCTCTCTCGCTTGTTCTTCATTTGTTCTTGATGTTCTTCATCTTGGGAGTAATTTCTACCACTTGAGACCATAGTTTTGATGATCCAAGGAGTTTTCAAGCATCCATGAGCTTCCCACCATCTCTAACTTCTCCGTTTTCATGTGTTGAAGCTTTGGAGAGTTGGAGATGGTGGGTTCCAATGCTAGAGGAGTTTTTAATTGGGTTTTTCAACCCAATCCCGGTTCTAATCTCTAATCTTCTCTAGTTTTGTTGTAAAACTAAGACTTTTAGTATGCTTGAATAGGATTTGGAATCCATGACCTTGAATTTCAATCTTTGGTCATGGGTGTTGTGTAAATGTTGAGTTCATTTAATTTAATGCATGAGTTGGTGGTTAATTTGATGTTGGTTATGTTTTTGGCATAATTTGGGGTTTTGAGATTAATTAGCATCCACTTGCTTGTATGAGTATTTATCTATATTTAAGTTAATCGATGTTCAAGCATGATTTTCTTACTTTGAGTTAGACTTTTCATGATTTTTTAACTCAATTTCATGTGCTAGGTGTTTCATCCATTGGGTGTATATCAAGTTCTAGGCTAGAGTTCGTAAAAATACAAACTTTAGCCATTTAGTGAACTTATCTAGGATTTCCCATATTCACGTGTGTTGATTTCCTATTGACGAGATAGAAATATATTAGGATGTGTTTTCTCGATTCTCTTGTGTTTTTAGTCGACCGAACGATTTGAGGATTTTCCCCATGATTGTTGTGTGCGCTATGTAGATTGATGTTTAGAGCGATCCATGATTCAATCTAGTGTGATACGAGATTTCACTTGTATAGAATTTACTTACACCTTTTATATTTGATGTGGACATAAAATGCATCGGTTTTGGATGTTTTTAGCCCAAATTCTTGAGCTTTTTATTCTCGAGATTATGTAATTTGGTCCACTTTTCTCTCTATCCTCGTACTTTGTCTCTCATTGTGTTTTATAGGTGCTTTGATTGAAAAAGGGCTAAAATGGAGGAAACCCCGGTTTTAGGAGTTTTGGAAGCTGGCTGATTTTGCGAAGAGCATAACTTCTTTATATGAACTCCGTTTTCCTTCAATTTTATGTCAAATCGAAAGTAATTTAGAGATCTACAACTTTTGTCAAGGGTCCAAGGCCGTTACAGTCCTCTATCAGGCCCGCACGATACTTCCCAACTTTTAGACTGGTTTTCTACTTAAAAGGAAAGTTTCCTATTCTAAATCCGAATTTGAGAAGGAAAAAGGGTCTTGAAGTCCTATATATAGGGGAGCACGAATTTGGAGAGGAGAACTTGTATTGGGAAAATTTTCAGACAGATTGAGAGTTAGGGTTTGGGTTTTGGTGAGAGAGAAGTGCTTAGGAGCAAATATTGAAAGTGATACTCGAAATTTATCATCAATTCGATATTTGTATCAAATTTACTTTCAATTATGTTTATCTCTTGTTCTTCTTCATCTTTGTGTTCTTCCTTCTTCTCCATGAACTATATTTCCATTGATCTAGGGCTAGGGGAAACAATATGATGAAATAATTCAAAGCTTTCGTATTTACTTTGTGCAATTTGTGTTTAAGCTATTGTTTGCATGATTTACGCTTATTGCTTTGTCAAATTGATCACTTGATAGATGTTTATGTTTTAGCATTCAACAATCGAGAGATGAGAATTGCTAAAAGGACTACATATTATGCAACTCAGGTTTAAATCTATTGTCTAATAGGATTTCACAATACCCCCATGGTACTCATTCCTAGGTCCAACAAATTTTCCCCCTTTGAAAATTTGAAAGCAAGCCTTAGATTCATCGTTGGATAAAAACTATGACCGCTTTCTGGTTTTCCACGAGGACGTTTCTGTACGTACTCGGGTAAAGGGATATTCAAGCTACGGTCTTCAATACATAAACCCTAACCTACGATTTTCAATGGAAACGTAAATAGAAAATGAAATCACTTACTGGACCCATCGGACAAACGTCGGCTACATGCATATGTTCTTCTTCTCCGATCAAAAACGCAGGTTCGAGCTCGGGATCGTCTTCTCCGATTGCAAGTGACCTCTCATCTTCTCTCTCGTTGAAGCTTCGGGTTAGTTCTTGGTTTCGATTGCACAAGACGAAGTCAAGAGAGTAAGTATAATCACAAAGTGCAATTCGGTCTTTTAATCAGGCAAACTAACATCGTATTTCCAAAATTGACGACTGAGTATGAAATTGTTAGTAAATGTTTGGTTTAGGTATGAAAGTGCAAAAATATTTTACCAATGTATCATTCTGAAAGTAAATGTTTGATAGGGTGTTATATTGAAATTTTCCCTTCTTACTAATCTGAAGGTGATTTTGCTCATGTATGTAGCGGGTATCTTATTGGATCGACTTAAACGTGATGCTTTTTATTTATTTCACATAATTATTGTGTGCTTATGGTGATGCCTTCCATACTAACTATTTTGTTATGCTTAGCAGATATTGCTAAAAATGTTACGAACAAAGCATATTGGTAGTGATGTGAACGTAAAATACATCTATTTGAGATGTTTTTAGCCCACATTCTTGAGCTTTTCGGTCCCGAGATGGTGTTGTTTGATAAATATTTCTCTTGTTTTGTGCAGTTTATCGATCTCCAAAGGAATCGGGAAATTCGGGATGGAAACGGAGCAAAAAGAGGCAAAAAGGACCTGAATTTCAGAGGCGCACGCTGGGCGCACGACATGCACCCAACATGCACCACGCACGCCAAGCGCATGGCGTGCGGCCAGCATGCATCACGCACGCCCAGCGCAAATTGACGTTTGGCTCAACGCACGGCGTGCAGATTGGACAGAGAGCATCACAAATTGACGTTTGGCTCAACGCACGGCGTGCGGCCAGCATGCATCATGCACGCCCAGCGCACGGCGTGCGTGCGACATGCACAGGCGCGATTCTGCCAGTTTTTAAGTGTAATTTTCCTATTTAAACCTTAGTTTTGAGGGGGTATAAATAGCAATTAGGTCAGAATTATTGGGGATCACGAAATTAAGAGGAGAAACACACTTGGGAGGAGCTTTTGGAGACTTTTAAGAGAGAGATCGAAGATCAAACAAGAGTTCTAACACTACTTTTGAAGGTTTTTCATAGTTTGGATTCAATTTTGATACTTATATTACTTTTTCAGTCAGTATGATTATCATTGTTCTTATCATCTCTATGTGTTCTTATTCCATTGATATGAACTAAAAACCTCATTGATCTAGGGCTAGGGGAACGATGTGATGATTTGAGTTAACGTGTTTTGGTTATTGTAATAACCACTCCCGGTCAACGCCAGTCAAACCTGCGAAAAACAGGAAAATTTAAAATTTTGGGGCAGACACTGAATTGAACCGGAATTGGACCCCGAGGGTCATACCGGACTTAAGTTGACCCCGTGCATCACAAAGTAAGTTCCGGGGGACTCAAGGCAACTTTATGATCAATTTGGGAAATGTTGACTTTTCGTTGGAAAAGTCAACCGAGCGACGTTTTGGTCCATTCGAGGACCGTTTTGGATCCAAAAATCTTAGCCGTCGTCGCAGCGGTCTTAGTTGAGCCGTTTCCTTGTAGCCCACCAAGTTTCGTAATTTCTTGGGAAAAGTACCCGTTCGGGGCCCGAAACGTCCGAATTTCGCGAATCTGATTGGAAAATATCTTGTAGATATTTTCCCAAAAAGGTGTGGGACCCACCTTGCCACTTGTCAAGCAAGTGGTGGTGTTAGGTGTGAGACAAGACAAGGAAGACTACTTTAGGTGTTAGTTTGCTTTTAAGTATTAGTTTGTTTTTTTTTTTATAAATAAAACAAAAGGGAAAGAAGTTGATACACGTTCATTTCAAAAAAAAGATAAGACTTGGAGAGAGAAAGTGGTGTTAGAAAGAAGAGAGAAGGAAAAGAGAAAAAGAGAAGAGGTTGGGGGGATTTGTGACGTTTCTCGTTCATCCGACCGATGTATCGTCTCAACGATAGAAGAATCGAGTTCACACCGTCATTCTCTACGGTGAGCACCTAACCGATTTTCATTTTGTTAAGTTCGAATTTTAGGGTTTGAGTTTAAACGATTCAAATATGGTTGGGTTTTGGTTAGAATTGTTTTAAAGATGAATGGTTGAGGTTTGGGGTTCGTTAGGAACGTTTTGGGGCAAAAAGGGAATTTTGTCATTGTGGCCATGTGGGGCCCACGTGCTCGGGTGCTCGGGTTTAGTGTTCGGGTGGTTTAGAACGTTCCCCGGACCATTTATCCACAACCGAATCGAAAATTGGAATTAAAATGCGAAGGTTGTAATTATCGGGTTTAGAAACTTGAAACGCTAATTAATTGACTCGGAAGTCGGAATTCGATTCCGTCGAGTGCCTAGGAACCCTTGAATTATTCTAAGACCGTAGAAAAGAAAACGGGATTTTTTGGAGCCCCGGAAGGACGTTTTCAAAACCCGGGCAGATTCGCCATGTCGGGCGAATCGGGCCTTTACGGGTCAAATATCGACAATGCCGAGTAATTGGGGAGTTAGGGAGTGATCGACATTGTCGAGGTTACTTTTGGGCGTCAGGTTTATTAAAATTCAGCATTATGCCTGCAAGCTTAAAAGCGTTTAAAATTGTGTTCTTTTAGATCGTGCTGCAGACCGAGGGAAAGGAAAGCTAGGCGAGTGACTGAGATCACGCCGGAGCTTGTTGGTTAGCTTTTGGAGAACTTATACGAGGTAGGGAAAAGTAGCCGGATCTCGGCCCTGACTAGGGAAAGTTAACAGTAGAATTGCATGTGACACCGGGGTGTCGTGGGTTGAGTAGGTCATGGAATATTAAAAAAGCATGATACGAGAACGTAGCGAATATTGGAAAAGCATGTGACACTTAGTAGTGTCTTAGGAGCAGAGAACTTAGCGTTATTAGAATTACTGGAGGCATATGACCATGCCCGGAGGTTGTTTGTGAAACTAGTGATCTTAGGACTGTTGGAGGCATTGAGTATGCCGGAGGTTGTTGTGTATTATTATTGTTGAGTTTTGGGTGGCCTTGAGAGCCCGTGTTATTATTGTTGAGTTTTGGGTGGCCTTGAGAGCCCGTGTTATTATTGTTGAGTCTTGGGTGGCCATGAGAGCCCGTGTCTTTACCTTTGGTGTTTTGGGTGGCCATGAGTGCCTGTGGGGTTGTTGAACCCGTGTCTTTACCTTTGGTGTTTTGGGTGGCCATGAGTGTCCGTGGGGTTGTTGAACCCGTGTCTTTACCTTTGGTGGTTTGGGTGGCCATGAGTGCCCGTGGGGTTGTTGAACCCGTGTCTTTATTGGCGGTGTGTCTTGGGAGGCCGCGAGTGCCTGTAGGGTTGTTGAACCCGTGAGTTACTGTTTGTGTGTCTTGGGAGGCTGTGAGTGCATGTGGGGTTGTTGAGCCCGTGAGTGACGGTTGGTAGTTTTGAGAGGTCGTGAGTGCCCGTGGGGTTGTTGAGCCCGTGAGTTACTGTTGGTGTGTCTTGGGAGGCCGTGAGTGCCTGTGGGGCTGTTGAGTCCGAGTTTTACTGTTGGTGTCTTGGTGGCCATGAGTGCCTGTGAGTGTTGAACCTGTGTTGTTCCTGGTTGATTGAACTTGCTTGTGATTGTGATTGTGATTGTGATTGAGGATCCCGGTAGGTTGCAAGCATTCGTTGGCTGGCCTGACCAAGTTTGAGTATCAACAGGTTGCAAGCATTCTTTGGCTGGCCTGACACAGTTTGAGTATCAGCAGGTTGCAAGCATTCTTTGGCTGGCCTGACACAGTTTGAGTACCAACAAGTTGCAAGCATTCTTTGGCTGGCCTGACACAATTTGAGTACCAACAGGTTGCAAGCATTCTTTGGCTGGCCTGACACAGTTTGAGTATCAACAGGTTGCAAGCATTCTTTGGCTGGCCTGACACAGTTTGAGTACCAACAGGTTGCAAGCATTCTTTGGCTGGCCTGACACAGTTTGAGTATCAACAGGTTGCAAGCATTCTTTGGCTGGCCTGGTCCGAGTTTGAGTATCACAGGTTGTAAGCATTCTTTGGCTAGCCTGATCCGTGTTCGTGTGAGTGGGAGAGGTTACTGAGCAGCTGGTATGCGATCCTTTGTGATCTTGTTTGGTGTGCGATCCTTTGTGATCTTGTTTGGCGTTGCGTAGCTTTCTTTTGAGTCCTTGGAAGAGGTCGTGATCGTTGTGTCGGGTCTACTTTACGTGTCAGGGTGTTGAGTTGGTCAAGGAAGGTAACTGTGGGTGTGCGTTCAGTCGGAGTACTTGGGTTGGGGACAGTGATCCCCGGAGTTGAGTTTGTTGTGGGTGTTACCGGCATTGTTTGTTAATTATGCCGTAGTCAGTCTGTTATCTGTGGTGGTGAGTGAACGCTCACCCCTAGCTGCTTTTCCTACAGGTACCGTTCGCAGGCTGAACTAGGTGAGCTCTTGAAGCTTGTGGAGCTAGGAGCGGAGTCCGGGTTTTGTCTTTTGAGTCTAGCGACGTATACCATGTTTTTGTCCACTTGTTGGGACGTGTTTTAAGTTGTAAATATTATTTTGTTGAACAGATGGTGTTTTTAAAGTGAATTATGAAAAAGGTTTCAAAGTGTTTTATTATTTTAAATGTTCGCGTCCCGAGTTCGGTTTACTGAAATTGGGGCGTGACAGTTATACATTTGACAAACTAATATCTAGGATATCGTTTATTTAATTCTACTCTTAATGCTTCATTGCCTTGATCACGTGATGCATGATTTAATTATATTAACCAACAATTGAGAAATGAGGTTAATGTGAGGAAATAAGAATTAAATAGCTCGGGTTTTAATCTAAGCCAGAACACAGTAAGACTGACACGAGTGCAATAACCATCGGAGTAAAACCCGAAAGTTAGAGGAATTCATAGATTGTAATGCTATATACCGCTCTACACCTAGATTAGAGATAATTAGGTGGACTGAGTATGTTAGGGTCCTAATACGATCGAGAGATGGTTAGGACTATACTTAGAGAATTCATGTTGCCCTTAGAATAGTATTAGTTGCAAATGTGTATCGGAACTCGTTAAGTCATTCATCACATTCGGACCCCGTCAATGTCCTATATCGCCTTTAATCTCTGTTATCCAATCTACTTGTGATTTTGTTCTCTATTTTCGAATCATTTGTATTACATATTATTTGCATGAATTTATTATTTTCCAAAACAAATCAAACATCAGAATAGGAATAGCTTGACTAGCGAATTAATTAACTAAAGTGCTTGTCTAATTGCTCCCTTGGGTACGATATCTCGGACTAAAACCCCGAATACTACTTGACGACCGGTACGCTTGTCGTGCCATTCTGAGAGTTAATTCTCAAAGTGTCAGGTAGCCTTTCCAACAGTGCTCGCTGTGAAGATCGCTTAAAAAAAAACTTTTGGGTCGGACCGGGTCGGACCGGACCCAACCATCAACCCGGCCAGGCCAGACCCGACCAGCAGACCCGGCTGAGTCAGGCCGACCCAGCCCTCCTCGTTGTGGGCCGTGAAGCCCAGCTCGCCAGAGCCCGCGTGCTCGAGCCCGTCCGATTCTAGGCACAAGCCTGAATCGTGGCGTCTGGTATATAAGACCGAATTAGGGTTTTGCAACCCATTCGTCTTCTCTCCTCAGCTCCTCCTTCCTCTTTCCCTCGATCCTGACCGACCCTCTCTCCCTTCTCTCACGCCACCACCGCACCGCCGTCCCCGACCACCCTCTCCCTCGCCTCCATCTTCGGCCACTCCCCTCTCACCTTCCCCTCTCTCCCTCGCTCAATTCCGAGCTCCGTTTATCCCTCACCGAGCCGCCGCCGTCCCGACTTCGCCCCTCTCCCTCACCGTCCGCTTCTTCTTCTCCGTTCAACAGAAGTCGGGCCGTCGCCGTGCTCGTCCAGTCGGGACGAACTCGCCGGAGCGTCGCCGGATCTGGGACGAGACCCGTGTGCTCCGCCGCTCCCTCTGCCACGCTCCCAGGACGGCGACCTCCCCGCCATTGTTCTCCCCTTCACGGTTAGATTCACGACCTCTGAGGCCTTGGTCGCCGGCGCCGTCTCCGTCGGTGGCCGGCCGGTTTCAAAACCGAGCCCCTCTTTTCGGTTCCCGTGCGGTTATTTTCGAGTTAATGTGGATTTGTTGAAGGGAAACCATATCTATTAAACCTGATAAGGAAGTTGATTAATATTTGGAACGGTTTTTGAATTGAAAAGGGAAGTATTTGGATCAAAATCAGATTGGAGTAAAAGATGGTTTTCGGATCTGTTTTATGTTTGACCAAAGTCAGTTGAGTTAAACAAAAAGGAAAAGAATTTGTTTTCGAATCGAGAAATCAGTTTATTTAAAATAAAAAGGAATTAAAATAAATTTGGTTTTAAAAACGGTTTTAAATCGAGGAGTTTGAGAATCAAATTTGTAAACGGGATTTAGGGACGGTTGTTCAAAAACCGAACTTAATTCATTCTGGGCTCAAAAGATCGGAACAGAAACAGATTTGAAATAAAAGGGAATATGTTTTGAGACAAAAACCGTTCTGTTTTGAAAAAGGGTTATTAATCGGAATTGGGAACGAATCTGGAACTCTGGTTAAAATGGATTGCTATTTGAGTTTAAAAAGGAACAAAAGCGGACCGTTGAATCGGACCTCGAGATTCGTGCATTGGGACCGTGCCTCGCATGCACCGGTTTCGGTGCTCGGGTACTCAAACTCGATTCGCCGTGACCCCGCTTTTATCCTGCTCGAGTTTAAGGGACAACTGTCGGTTCTAAACTAGACTAATTGTAACCTTTAACTTAACGGCGGAACCATTATTAATCTATGGCTTTCGTGTTTTCTTTAGCGTCCGGCTTCGATCGAAGTGGAGCCCGGAGGTAGCGAGCCAGAACGTCAACAGCTAGGAAGCGTAGCGGGTGTTCTTCGGTTGAGGTAGGGAAAAGTAGCTGGATCTCGGCCCTGATTAGGGAAAGTTAATAGTAGAATTGCATGTGACACCGGGGTGTCGTGGGTTGAGTAGATTTATTTAAATATTAGAAAAGCATGATACGGGATTCTAGCATTTAAGAGAAAAGCACGTGACACTTAGTAGTGTCGTAGGAACAGAGAACTTAGCGATAATTGAATTACTGGAGGCATATGACCATGCCCGGAGGTTGTTTGTGAAACTAGCGATCTTAGGACTGTTGGAGGCATCGAGTATGCCGGAGGTTGTTGTGTGTTAATTGTTGTTGAGTTTGGGCGGCCTTGAGAGCCCGTGTTATTTATCGTCGAGTTTAGGTGGCCTTGAGAGCCGTGTTGTTTATTGTTGAGTTTTGGGTGGCCTTGAGAGCCCGTGTTACTATTGCTGAGTCTTAGGTGGCCATGAGAGCCCGTGTTGTCGTTTTGGTGTCTTGGGTGGTCGTGAGTGCCCGTGGGGTTGTGAACCCGTGTCTTTACTATTGGTGGTTTTGAGTGGCCGTGAGTGCCCGTGGGGTCGTTGAGTCGTGAGTTACTGTTGGTGTACCTTGGGAGGTCGTGAGTGCTTGTGGGCTGTTGAGTCCGTGTTTTAGGGTTGGTGTCTTGGGTGGCCATGAGTGCCTGTGGAGTGCTGAACTTGTGTTGTTGTTGTTTGTCGAACTGTGTTTGTGATTGTGATTGTGGTTACCTGAGTGAGAGAGGTGAGTGAGACAGGTCGACCGCCTGGCCTGAGTGGTTCGGCAAAGCGCGTGAGTGAGACAGGTCGACCGCCTGGCCTGAGTGGTTCGGCAAAGCGCATGAGTGAGACAGGTCGACCGCCTGGCCTGAGTGGTTCGGCAAAGCGCGTGAGTGAGAGAGGTTACTGAGACAGGTCGACCGCCTGGCCTGAGTGGTTCGGCAAAGCGCGTGAGGGAGAGAGGTTACTGAGCAGCTGGTTTGCGATTCTTTGTGATCTTGCTTGGTGTTGTGTAGCTTTCAGTCCTTTGAGTCCTTGGAAGAGGTAGTCGATCGTCGTGTCGGGTCTATTGAGTCGGCTGAGGAAAGTGTCAGTGTGTGGGTGTCGGTCGGGTTACTTGAGTTGGGGATAGTGTTCCCCGGTGTTGAGTTCATTGTTGGTGTTATCGGCATTGTCTGCTAATTGTGCCGTAGTCAGTCTGTTATCCGTGGTAGTGAGCGAACGCTCACCCCTAGCTGCTTTTCCTACAGGTACTTGTCGCAGGTCGGACTAGGTGAGCTTCCGAAACTTGAAGAGCTGGGGGCGGGAGTCCGGGTTACTTTTTAGTCTAGCGACGGATACCTCGCTTTTTTTCCGCTTGTGGGACGTTTTATTTTGAGTTGTAATTATCCTTTTGTTGAACTAAACTGGTATTGTAAAGTGTTTTAATGATAATGGTTTAAAAGTATTTTCTTTTTTTAAAACATTTGAGTCCCAAGTTCGGTTTACTGAAATTGGGGCGTGACAACTCTTTTCTTCTAAGTGGAACACGATACGGATCAGCAGATGGAAGCTCTTATAATTGCTCTGAAGATGAAACTTGTATCTCAAGAAGGCAGCACACTAGGAACAATGTAGCTGCAAAAAACTCATCCACATTGGCTCCACAAAACTTGCAAAGAGTAGACACCTTGATCTCTGGAGAGGCAGGGAAATTAGTAGGTTCTCACAAGGGCAAGAGTGTGAATCATCAGACCTCAATTCAACAGATTGCATCTGCCCCGGCTAGTCTAGCTGGATCAGATTGCTGATATTGATGTTGCTCAAAAGGATGTCGTGCACACATCAACTCATCTTTACAACCAATTTATCAAGGCGGGTATTGTAGTTGTTGGGTTTTTGAATGAGGTATAGAGTTATAGGCCAGATGGGGGTGGAACTCTTCCCAAGAGTTGTATGGTTGATCCCTCGAGATCCCTCTCTAGCATCAAAGCTTCTGCTGTGAGGTCTGTTAAAGGGGACAACATCAGTAAAGTTCATCCAAAATCATATTCAAGTGAAGTAGCTGTGCCAAATTCTACAAGTAATTATCATGGTAAAAAAGGTAAAGTCGATAAATCTAGTTTTGTTAAAGGCTTCAAGCATGCTTCAATTCCCGAGACAGGAAATTCAAGTCATACTAGTTGTAGATCTTTTGATGGTCTTGATAAGTGGAAGACCTTACCACAAAGATCAAATTTTCAATCAACCTGTTCTATGTCCAATTTCAATTCCAGTGTTAGAACTTCTGACACCAAGTTTGTGAATCACATTGCAGAAGGGTTTCCAAGGGATATGAAAATGAAAACAGGAATTGCTCTAGTTTCTCGGCATATTGGTACTGGGCATGTGGTAGAAAGAGTATCTAATATATTGCGACAACTGAAGTCCAACAACAGAAAAAGCTCTGGGAAACCTTAACTTTTCAATAGATTCTCATCAAGCAAACCAAAGTTTCAGTCCTTATATCCATAAACTTTTCAGTGTATCTACATGAGTACAAGAAGAGAAAATCACAAATCTCTACAGAAGGATTTTTGCACTACATAGCTAAGAGCTTCACATTAGAAGGTCTGAAAGTGAAAAAACTTTACCTGAGCAACTACATTCATTCAATTTTTCCTTACTACTGGACTCACCCCTACCGAATCTCTACATAAGGACCATTCCATGGTCATTTTCAACTGCAAAGTGATCAAAGGCACCATCAGCTATCCTCCTCAAAAATCTCACTTCATTCAGCTCACGATCACGAGATACAACCAAACGACATCTATATCCGGTGAGAATGTAGATAGCAAAGAGGACATTATCCATTGGCACCCATAGTCCAACAGTCAAAACAAAGAAGAATCTAAACTATTAATGTCCATGTGAAGCCTGGTCCATCAATCATTATAGGGGCCTAAAACGAGAGTTTGATCGATGCCTTTTTTTCCTTATGAAAGAATATAATAGGAAAAATAAGTAAAATTGTTCATATAGATAGATTATACTATATGATATTCAAAAAATAAACTTCAACATCTACTTATAACACTGAAAATCCAAAATGGATGGTAGAGATTAATTTCTAACAAGACAACCTCCATGGATAAGATTTATCGTCTACAATTCTATACAAGAATTAAAAAGTTTAAGGATTCACATTTATCTATAAATAAGATACACACATTCATGTCAAGTTCAAATATAATAGGTTCAAGATAATTCTATATAGTTACACCATATTATGTTAGCTTATATGTGACGTCGTGTATGACTCACTTTATCATCAAACTCTAGAAATTTTCACATTTAATATCTTTTTAAAATACTAAATATAAGTTCTAACTAGGATCAATAAAATATAAACGAAAATAATAAAATTCATAACCGACACTAACGACACAAGATAATAGATAGCTGAGAATTTTCAAGAACCAACGACATTTAGTATCTAAACTCATCGGTTAAACGATAAGACAAATCCAACACATTATTTAGATTATCTTAAGATATATGCCCAAGTTCATATAACTGTTATTGCTTTCTAAATGTTAAAGAATTTTATAAACAAACTCAAGACTAAGGAATCAGAAACAAATAATCATTCATGTTCATGACTTCTGGTCTTTCCTCTCTGTTAAGCATCTCCATCTCATATGAGTGAATCATTTCCCAAGAGTTTGGATAATACAAATATATGTGATTTGTATATAAATCTAACTTTATTTATTGTCTTGTTTGATTATGAAATGAAATTTTCGCAATACCCCTTCTTATTGCAATATTTTTGGAATAGTTTCTCTTTCATTTGACTTTTATTTTGGTCAAATTACTCTTGGTTTCTTACAATACTTTCATAGTTTACTTCTAAATTTCAATATTTTCAAACTTTACGAGACTCATGCTTCTAGTCCATGAACTTCATGGATTATTATTCGATAAATGATCTTGTTTTTCAATAAACATTTTAGTACAAAGCCAAGACATTCTAGCACCAGATATTAATACATGTCATGTTTCCCTTCCAATAATAAAATACTGATATCATTCCATATTCGTCTTTAGATGCATAATTTCATTATCTGAATGTGTCCTTTTTGCATGGAAGAACCTGAGGAGGTGGATCATCTTCTCCTTCATTGCAGATTCTCTTGGTCTGTTTGGTACACATGTCTGCAGTGGTGGGGTTTATCTGTAGTGGCTCCCGAGACCATCAAGAGCTGGCTGGTGGCTTGGAAGGGCCTGGGACCTCAAGGGTCTATGAAGCAATGGAAGTTTTTGGTGTCTATTATCATTTGGAGGTTATGGTTTTGCAGAAATAACATGATTTTCAATGATGTGCAGGAGTCTACAGAGATGACATTACAGTTAATTCAAAATGAGTCTTATCAGGTCCTGTGGTATAATTTTAAGGAAGGGCACTCATTTCCTTTCTTAGCTTGGGTGGAGAGTCATAGACAGTGTTATAAGAGAGGCATATTTCAAAGCTGATGTTACTCTTACTGATTGGTTGCTGGTGGGGGGATTAGGATGGTTTTGGGGTGGAATTGGGGGGTTTTAGGTGAGTTTCTTTTGAGTGTTTGTTGGTCCTTCTGCACTGATTGTATTAGTCATGTGATCCCACAGTACTACTTTGGAGTGAGGGTGTGCATTGCTTTCTTATTTCATCTTTGTGAGAGGGTAATTAGTTGTGAGGGTTTGAGCCTATGTTGTGTTTTTAGTTTATACTTTCACTGGTATTTGGAGATTTGATCTTCATTTTGGAACTGGTTCAAGAGGTGTTGCTGCAACAAGAGCTGGTGCCACTGCATCTGGTGTAGTTCTGAATAGCTGGAGTTTGATTTGGTGAAGTACAAAATTTGTGAACTAGTTTGAACATTGGTTCTCTGGGGGTTTAGTAGTAATTGTCTGTAGGCTTACAATTTGGGTTTTTTGTTGTTGTTAAACTGGTACTGTTACTGATTATGGGATGAATCAGGCATACTTTGGATGATTCTAGGGGATTTGAAGCTCTTAGTGGTGCTGGGTTTGATTTGGTTTGGAGATACTTGGGTGGTCTTGTTAGTTGTATGGGTTTTGTTACTTGCATAGCAAGGAATTGCTCTAGAACCTTCATGAAGGGATCCTTTGTTTGTAAGTAACTATTAAGGGTAACTCCCTTGGCCCTTCCTTAATTTCTAAGGATTGGTTTTATAAAACAAAAATTGTTGATAAAAAAATAAAAAAATTAGTTTACAAAATATTAAGGGAGGTAGGGATTACCGGAATATCAAATCAACACTTAATGGATTACTCACACGTTTGCATCACATTTTTTTTGCTACTATGATCAAACATCTATATCCAATATCGGATTTTGTTTTCAATTTTGGCGGCTTACTTTTTCCAAACTATTTTTGTTTGCGTATTTCCGTAATGAAGTTGATAAATTGATTGTCATTCCTAAAAAAACACTAGTGTATTTATATATAAATATCCACACTTTCTTTCTTTGGTTTGATCCATTGTTTTTTTTATCCATGTTTTTAATTCACTGATCATTGATAAATTGAACTTGCATGTTTTGTTTCGTTAATAATAGTTTTTCATTGTGAAATAAAGATATACAGAGTTCTTAGAATGTTCAACCATCAAGAAAAATTGTCTTCTATTTGGATGAAAATTGTTTTATCTGAAAAACAAATTTGAATAGAGATCAAAATTGGGCCCAACTTGTATTAAAATTTGATTTCGAAATTAAAGTGTAGTACTTTCGCTTGATTACGTTTCATAAAATAGTAATGGGTCTTTAATTTTATAGGAAATTTTTTCATCTGACGCCTTAAACAACTTTTTATTTAATTTTATGGGACATTTTTTGATCTGAGGCCTTAAGCGATTGCTTAACTCACTTAAAGCTTGAGCCGGCCCTGTCCAGTAAATCAGCAGCTCAAAGTACTATTGGCAAGTCATGAACCTCATTATCATTCCATGCCTTCCATATTTATCTGACCAGAGTGCATCGTAACAATCAGTAAAGTTACTAGCATTTAAGTGGGGCCATCTTACACGCGCCTCCTGTATCAACATCTTATCTGTAGGGTTCACATAAGGATCGTATACCCGTCTCAAATTAGGAGGGTTACTCCGGTATACCTTGTAAGCTTTCTTGCTGATCCCAACATAAACAAACTCCCCAACGAAATTTTTCACGCCCCAAATTCAGTAGAACCGAACCCGGAACGCGAACGTTTAAGACAATAAAACATTTTTAAACCTTTTGAATAAATCGCTTTAAAACCACCATTTAGTTAATCAAAATAATAATTTACAACTCAAAAGTACGTCCCAACAAGCGGACAAAATACAAGGCGTACGTCGCTAGACTCAAAAGGAAACCCGGACTCCCGCTCCCAGCCCTTCCAGCTTCGAGAGCTCACCTAGTCCGTCCCGCGACCAGTACCTGTAGGAAAAGCAGCTAGGGGTGAGCGTTCGCTCACCACCACGGATACCAGACTGACTACAACATACTTAGCAGAACATGCCAGAAACAACAACAACAACCCACACACCGGGGACTACTTTCCCCAAACTCAAGTAACCCGACTGTTACTTTCCTCAACCGACTCAACACTCGGACACGTAATGTAGACCCGACACAACGATTACGACTTCCTCCAAGGACACGAAAGATAACCACGCAACACCCAAGATCACAAAGGATCGCACACCAAACAAGATCGCAAAGGATCGCACTCCAGCTACTCAGTCCCCTCGCAACTTTTCCCAACACGACTGTTGGATCAGGCGGTCGACCTGTCGCACTTTTCCTAACACGACGGTTGGATCAGGCTTTCGACCTGTCGCACTTTTCCCGAGACCCAATCGGATCAGGTTGTCGACCTGTCGCACTTTTCCCAACACGACGATTGGATCAGGCGGTCGACCTGTCGCACTTTTCCCGACATGCAGTCGGATCAGGCTGTCGACCTGTCACATCCCATCCCCCGGTAACCACAATCACAATCACATGTAAAGTTCAACAAACAACAACAACACCGGTTTAACACTCCACAGGCACTCATGGCCACCCAAGACACCAACGGTAAAACACGGGTTCAACAACCCCACGGGCACTCATGGCCACCCAAGACACCAACAGTAAAACACGGGTTCAACAACCCCACGGGAACTCATGGGCACCCAAGACACATCAACAGTAAAACACGGGTTTAGCAACCCCACGGGCACTCATGGCCACCCAAGACACACCAACAATAAAAATACGGGTTTAACAACCCCACGGGCATTCATGGCCACCCAAGACCCACCAACAATAAAATACGGGTTTAACAACCCCACGGGCACTCATGGCCACCCAAGACACACCAACAGTAAAAATACGGGTTTAACAACCCCACAGGCACTCATGGCCATCCAAGACACGAACTAAACAATCAACCTCCGGGCATAACCAAATGCCTCCAGTACTTCTAATATCAATAAGTTCATTGCTCCTACGACACTACTAAGTGTCACATGTATTTCTAATGTTCGATACGACACCACCCGTATCGCCTGCCTTTCTATTGTTCGATAAACTTACTTAACCCACGACACCCAAGTGTCACATGCATTTCTACTCTTAACTTTCCCTAGTCAGGGCCGAGATCCGACTACTTTTCCCTACCTCGTATGCTTTCCCCGAAAGCTCACAATCAAGCTCCGGCGTGATCACGATCACTCGCCTAGCTTTCCCTTTCCTCTGTCGGTGGCACGATCTAATAAGAATACAATTTAAAACACTTTTAAGCTTGCAGGCATAAACTGAATTTTAATAAACTTGAGGCCCAAAAGTAACCCCGACAATGTCGATCACTCCCAAACTTCCCAATTACTCGACATTGTCGATAATGGACCCGAAAAGGCCCGTTTCGCCCGACCCGACGAATCTGCCCGGGATTGGAAAACGTCCTTCCGGGGCTCCGAAAATTCCCGTTTTCGTTTCCACGATCTTAGAATAATTCAAGGGTTCCTAAGCACTCGACGGAATCACTTTCCGACTTCCGAGTAATTTAATTCGCGTTTAAAGTTTCTAAACCCGTCAATTACAACTTTCACAATTTAATTCCAAAGTTCGATGCGGGTGTGGATTAACGACTTGGGGAACGTCCTAAACCACCCGAACATGAATCCCCGATACCCGAGCATGTGGGCCCCACCCGGCCATCCTTGGCCGTGGGTGACTAGGGCTGGTTTTGGGCCGGTCCACCATGGTGGTGGCCGGTCCTAGCTCCGGCCAGCCACCACCGGTCCGGCCAGCCACCCTACACGGTGGCCGGAGATCCCCCCGAGCTTCCGATCACCGGAAAACGTTCAATCTTCGCTCCAAAACGCCTCCAACGAACCCCACACCTCAACTCAACCATAAACTACTAGTTTTAACCCAAACCCTAACTTTTAAACTTAACAAAACTAAAATCGGATAGTTGCTCACCATAGAGAATGACAGTGTGAGCTCGATTCCTTGATCGTTGAGACGATCCACCGGTTAGATAGTCGGGAAAATGGAAAAACCCCAAGATCTCCTTCTTTTTTTCTCTCCTTTTCTCCTTCTCCTTCTCTCTTTGAAACTCTCTGAATTTCTCTTTTTTTAACCCTATGGCCGAACCCCTCTCTCCTTGTAATCTTCTTGTTTTGTCCCCAAAACCTAACACCACCACTTGTTTGACAAGTGGCAAGTGGGTACCACACCTTTTTGAAAAATATCTTCTAGATATTTTCCAATCAGATTCGCGAAATTCGACCGTCTCGGGTCTCGAACGGGCACTTTTTCCAAGAAATTACGAAACTTCACGGGCTACAAGGGAACGGCTCAACTAAGACCGCTGCGACGACAGCTAAGCTTTTTGGATCCAACACGGACCTCGAATGGACCAAAACGTCGCTCGGTTGACTTTTCCAGCAAAAAGTCAACCTTTCCCAAATTGGTCAGGAAGTTGCCCTGAGTCCCCCAAAACTCACTTTGGTCGATATCGGGGTCAACTTAAGTCCGGTATGACCCTCGGGGTCAAATTTAGGTTCATTTAAGCGTCTGTCCAAAAAATTAAATTTTCCTATTTTTCTCCGATTTGACTGGCGTTGACCGGGAGTGGTTCTTACAAAATTGGCTGAGGGCCTCAAACCCCTTATATGGTGTGCAACCAAAACTCTAAAATTCGTCACAGGTACTCGTTGTGAGGTCGGCACCTTCCTGCTTATGCAAAGCACCAATTTCATGTGTGTTCTATTCACCTTCAGTTGATTTCTAATGGCTGGATGAATGAAGCCTCCAGCACCACCTCCAACATTGTTTGGTGCAACACCACCCCCAACATTGTTTGGTGCAGCCCCCTCTAGCTTTGTTGTTTGGTGCAGCCCAACCTCCAGCCCTTCTCGGTCCAACACCCCTGCTCAGCCCTCGCTGCGGAGGCCCAACACCGCATGATCCATGGGTATATGCATGTCTGTAAAGTACGATAAATCAGACACTTTCAAAGCCAAATTTTATGGTGTAAAACATATCTACACCCCATTTAAGACTTATTTTATGATCAAATAACCATCATTTCTTGCTCATGGAGCATATTCCAATTTGTATAGCCCAAAATGATTCGAACTTCTAATTTAAATCTACTATACGCAATATTAGAGGCATATACGTCAAAAAAAATTGACTATGTTATTCTATGAAAGACATATGCAGACAAATGTTTGATAATTGTCATCATATGAATCAATACCTAAAAGGTAATAGTGTATAAAGTGCTAGCTGCTGAGGAGGAATCGTCTCTGCTACAACTTTAGCAACCTACGATCAACAAAAGGAAATGTAAATAACCAATTAATTCTTGTATACAGAAGCTGTGCTCTAAAACTCGGTGGAACTTAACCGCCTTTATTGATACATAGGTGTGCCACATGAAAAATTCGTTGATACGTAGGTGTGTCATATGAAAAAAATCATAATTTAATGTCTTATTTGAAAAACGTATATACTTGTGTGGTGCTTTATGATATTAACCATTTCTGATAATTATTGGGAAAATGACACATAACCCTCGCTAACTATCACGTTTTTTCACATCACCCCCCTAACTATTTTTTGTAACATTTAAACCCCCTAACTTCATTTTGTTTTCACTTAGCTCTAACGCTGTTAACTTTCCATCTAAGAGACACAAAAAGTCAAAAATACCCTTCCCTAACCATCAAATTTTCAAAACCATACCATTACTCTTACAAACTGAAAATGATTGAAATGTCAATAATACCCTTCTTCAACCTTCAAATTTTCAAAATTTAACACAAAAACTATTTATTTTTAATCATTTGTTTTCTTAATTCTCATTTTAAAAAATTATTTATTTCTTTTTCTTCTAATTGTCATTAGTCATTTATTTTTTTTTCTTCTGATTTTTATTACTCATTTGTCTTTAATTTTCATTAATTAATTGTTCCTTTATTCCTTCTTGTTCCAGAGAGGCTCGTGATTGACTCAACCTGTAAATGTGTCAAACCTTTGTTCATCCATACCTTTAGTTCCACACCAAACCTTAATTAAAGTATAAGTCCCCAAATTCACAGCTTCAATTTTTTTCAATTCGCTCTCCTTCTTTTTCTAATTTACATTACCACTAATTATGTGTGCATGGAGTTGAGAGGAGAGGAACAAAGGACTGGGACTGGGACTGGAGCTTAACATCAAAAGAAAGAAATTGGAAAAATTAAACCCAATAAATCTGAGAAAACCTTCTCAGATTTGGTTTTATATATACACACAGAAATCGGTATATACGTATAAATAAAGATATGAAAGGCCATTTTGACACTAACGTCGTCGTGGCCTTGTAAAAGACAGCCCAAGCTTGACCACAAGTCCTGCTGAGAAAGAAAGAGGGGAGGGTCCGGTGGTGGAGGTGAGGCGAGGCGGTGGAGGTCCGGACGTGGTGGTTGTGGAGAGAGAAGATGAGAAGAGAAGAGAGAGCTGTGAAAATGGTGTGAGAGATACTGTGAAAATGGCGTGAGAGGTACAACCGTACAAGGAATGAGGGTGAGAGAAGAGAGAGAAAATGAGGGTTAGGTTAGTTTAGTTTTAGGCTTGTTTAAGATTAAAGGGTATTTTTGACATTTTTAAAAAATTCAAGTTCATGTGTTGTGCACATGATCGTTTTCCATCCAAAATGTAACGGAAATGGACTAAAGTGAAAACAAAATTAAGTTAGGGGGTTTAAATGTTACAAAAAATAGTTTGGGGGGTGATGTGAAAAAGCGTGATAGTTAGCGAGGGTTATGTGTCATTTTCCCATAATTATTTTATCAGACCATGTATTTTGGACGATAAGAAAGTCAATGGATATATCGTGTATATTAAAATCACATTATAGTTATATCTAGGGGTGCTCAAATATAACCCGAAACCGGCGCCCCGCCCGGACCCGCCCGTTACCAGCATCGTCGGCTTGTTTACCGTCGGATTCCGGTCACGTGACCGGTAGGGGAACAGCTTTACCGGTGATCCCCGGGTGGGTTGCCGGAAATAGTGCCTGCCCGGCGGTTATACCCGGCCCGACCGGATGGTGAGTAGTATGAAGTTTATACACAGAGAAGAAAAATAAGATGGGAGAGAAGAACACGAGCTACTGATAGTATACGAAAGTAATTAATATTTTCAAAACTGTTATAAATTTTGATTGTTATCTTTTTTTTTACTTTACATTTCATCTTCTCAACCCATGTCAAATCTTACCTTTCCCATAATCCCATGCCACCTTTCTCTGTCCATCTTTAATTGTTCACATTTTCCAACCCAAACAATTAATTAAATATCTAAATAGCATTGATCCGGTGTGATTATGACCAAAATACTTATGGTTACTCAATTCTAATTTCTTAGTCTGTCTCTGATCTCTATTCTTAATGAAGGCTCATTATCATTCTCTTCTTCTTTCTTCTTTCTTCGTCTGCTTCCTTCGTCTTTTTTTTTATCAGCAAGACTAAAATAAATTAAAACCTCCACCAAGGGAGTAGAAGAGTACAAGGCCAATCTTTCACTACAGATCAAGGCACAAAAAAGAACACCACACAATGAAAGGGGAATGAACTGAAAACTCCACCCCCTAGAAGGTCGCAGCCTTCATCTTCGGGCGGTACCACAAATGAAAGTAGGGCGCAGCCTACATATGAATAAGTTCTTAAAAACTAGATTTTACTACCATGAAGCCTTGAAAAATCGAATATTGTTGAAAAAACTCCCAGCAACAAAGTAGGGTCTGAAATCCTGAAGCTCTGAATATGGAAAACGGGTCTTGAGTACCCAAAGGTGACCACGATGAAGCCCTGGGGGAGTAAAATCCAACGGTCGAACCTCACCGGAGAAAATCCAAACCCTATCCATGATTTGCTGAACCAACTCCCATCTCTATAGAACTGCCCATCTAAGGGCAATAACTAAAAGCCGGTGGCCAACACTACTAACGGCGAGGGGATAGGACGAAGACAATTTCAGAACTGACCATCATGGCATGTACCCGTGCCGGTCCTCGACACGAAATCGGCCAACACCGAGAATCGCCTGTAGGGGACCCAGTATTTCTACCGAACAGCAGGCTTGCAATTATGTCAGACATCGGTTACCACCGGAGAGATCCAACAACACCAACCACCGCCAAGAAACCCGGAACCAAGAGCCACCCAAAGACCTAACCTAAGAACCGAGAGCTTTCCCTAGCAACGAACCGAGCTGACACCACACGACCTCACGCGCCCCTACTTTCGCCGGAGAGTCCTTTCAGTGAGAACCTCGTCTCAAACCACTCTGACATGGTGCAGGTGAAAGGCTTCAGTGAAATTGCACGAAAACAGACTCGGACGACTTCGAACTCACGGAGGGTCCGCTTAACGCTTCGGTCAGCACCGAAAACGCAAGAAGAGAACCAGAATTTCTTCAAACCGGAGCTGAGAAAGGGGAACAGCGGTTCAGCCCCTGAGAAGCCGAGGAGGCCGGGATAACCTTCCACGCCTCCGAGGAGGATGAAGGTCATAGGGTGGCGTCACCTTGAGTCCAAAACAGATCCTGAGCAAATCGGTACCTGAACCTTCAAAGGCCACCGGAAGACAACAAAGGCCCAAAAAACCAGGTCCAAAAACCTGCACCAAGAGGCTAAGGAGGAGGCCCGACCCGAGTAAATCCGGCCCAGCCCTAAGCCCGGCCCAGTTCCCTGCCCAGGACCCGGCCCAGTCCCATAGCTCGTCCAGACCTACCCTGTTCCACGAAGCAGCAGCAACTCGACCCGAAGCCGCCGCCAAAACCACTGCTGCCGACCCTGCTTCAGATCGAAAATGGAGCAACTCCGGCGAGGAAGAGGCCAGACCTTCTCCACGTAGCACCGGTAGAGCGCAGCAACAGAGGAGCCGAGAAGACCACCATCACCGGGCTCGGAAACCGGCGAGAACCACAAACTTCCGGCGAGATGAAGCCCAACCAAGCCCCAAGCTCAGATCCACGCACTCAGAGGTGCAAGAAGCCGGAACCGAGAAGAACTTGCAGCAAAACCGGAACAAAGGCCGAGATCGAGCCGAGGAAGACGAAGCTCAACAGCCGCCGTTAGTAGCAAGGGAAGAAAGGGAGGAGAAGAGGGGGAGAGAAGGAGAAACGTAGGTCACCGGCGACGTCCAGGCAGGAGGCCGTGGCCATCGCCGGTGACAGGGGTGAAACGGAAGGTGGCGGCTAGGGTTAAGAGGGGAGGGGCGAACGTTTTCGAGAGAGAAAAAAAAGGTTGATGCTTCCTTCGTCTTGTCTTCTTTTTTTGTTGTTGTCCTGGATCGACGATGAAACTGGGGCCTTCAAAAATGGACGACAATGGCCGGATCTTTGATGGTTATAACCACAACCGACCCACCCACCCGGCAGTTAATACCCGGCCGACCCGGCTACTGTCGATGCCGGTGCCGGTAAGCTGTTTCCAATACCGGGACCTCCCGGCCGGGTCCGGGTTTTGATCAGTCGGGTTGGTACCCGCCCGTTGAGCACCCCTAGTTATATCATAGAGTTTTCCATATAATATTTGGTTTGGAAATTCATGTTTTTTGTTTAACTAATGGTAATTAAGAAGAAGAAACAAAGGGTGATACCTTTTGGCCATTGCTCTTGACAAGGTAGTCCATTTGCGAAGTGAAGAGAAGCCCGGCAGTATCAACAGTATACCCAACATCGAAGTTGGAACGATTCTGACTCGCCATGTCGTGTCTTGCTATGCCTTTAACCTTCACGACTTAAACTTGCCATCTCCATCAAGGAGATGCGGTGCTTTTATACACGCACGAAGCCCTAATGGGCTCCAGTTTAGGCCCGCATAAATATTGGAAGGCCCACGTGTGTCAGACCTTATGAAATCAATGAAGCACCAACAAGGTTTCACATTTTCTGGGAACATCAAATTATCTGAACACTTGAAAATTAATTCAACTCCAATGTTTTTTTCAACCCAAAAACTTCAATTAGAGGATGGATATAGAAAAACGGAAGAAAAAAGACCTCAAACAAAATGCTAGATCACATCACAGCACGTACACATTTTACATAATCGCTACAGTCAGTAATAGCATCTTCGAGGGAGAAAACAGAGTAAACTACAAGTCTGCATTGTCGTTCAGCTACATATGATCAGACCTGCCATCATCCTCGCTGGTTTCTTCACCTCCTCCATGTCTGCAACCAGATCAACTTAAGTATCAATAGCTTAACAACAAACAAGTGAGATTATCCATATAACCACCAAGGAAAAATTATCACAATGGTCCTTAACTATTAGAAAGCTACCAATTTAGGCCCTAAACTACAAAAGCTTACCAATTGGTGGGGTGGAGTTTTGCAAAGGTAGGACTAAATCAGCCAGTTTTGGATAGTTAGGAGACCACTTTAGTAATTATTACTGGAAGATAACCTATTCAAGGTTCTTCTAACTTTGTCCACAAGTACTCCTATAAAGGATTTGTGAAATGCTTCTTATTCCTAGCAGTCTAAGCAATATAGCTGATATTTCAACTCAAGATTCAGAACTAACCGCCATGACGAAGTCAGATTTCTAGCTTTTCTATCTAACTGAAGGTTTTCCAATGCAGCTGAAGCTCGAACCACATCCTCTGGAAGCTCATCACTGTCATATTTCCAATTGTACTCGTCTTTCCTGCTGTAACCAGAAGTGGAGGAACCTGCTGCTCTCCTATCTGAATGCAAAGATGAATCAGATAATGACTCGAAAGGAATTTAGCAGATAACAAAAGATATAGAAGATGTTTTTGTCGCTTACCAGATGTTTGAGAAGGAGCACCCAGCCTACATTATACGAGTAGAGTACCCACAAAATTAAACTTATTAGTTAACAGATAACAAAAGACTACAGAAACGGAACACTAAGGCAGTGCAGCACCTTCCAAGTGGAGGCAATCCCCCAACAACAGGTTGTGAAGATCTGCGAGTGTTACGGGGATCGGAAGTAGAAACACTACCTCTCTGAGACAAATCCTGTCCAAAAAGTGATCATCAATACTTAATCTATGTACATGCCGCAAAAGAAAATTATTGAAGTAGGTTATACGAAACCGCATGTACACTGCAACCTGCAATTAATATATTTATACCATCCTAGCCCACAACTGGATACCCTTATACTCATTTGGTTTTAGAAAATTGATATCTGAATCATATATACTTTAAACCCCAGAACATCATTGTTTTTAACTCCATGTACCCTCACTGAACTACTAAAGCATATAGATACTTCTCTTATGGCATCCTCAGTTATAACTGACAAACCCCTTTTCAACATTCAATCTTGACAAAGTACCCTCCACTTCTCCTGCATTAGTCGAAGAGAAGTAATTATCGTGAAACCTCTTTTCAACCAATTACTCATTAGGTTGGGGCTAAAATGGAATCTCTTTTCCATATCTATTTCTTAACAATAATCTAATACAAGATCACAAGCATTATACAATCAAATGGCATGATGTAACATGACAAGTAACACGAGTCAACAAACAACAGTCATATTCTTGGGGGAATTGCTGAAAAGTGTCCTCGTGAATTGGTCACGGACGGAAAACAACCTTTTAATATAAAAAAAAGTGATCTGCACTACATTATGTATTGGACATTGTTTGCCATTACTAAAAACTAACGGAAATTCAATCTCCGTCGGCCACTTATCCCATAAAAGCCTTATGAACTGTTCGCATTTCTGCACGTAACTGACGGAAACCGAATTTCTATTAGTTTTAGTAACAGCGAATAATGTCTGATACACAGTGTTGTGCAAAGCACATTTTTTCTTAAAAATACTGTTTTTCGTCTGTGAACAATTCATAAGGACACTTTTCAGCTATTCCTCATACATTCTTCATGTGGCGTTTGGAACATTTAAAGACCCACGCAAAAAGGCTCAGGACATGTTTTGGATAGCATACCAATTGTGGCATCAAGAAAACCGACAATTCCAAAGTATCTGTATCATGTGCTAGTAATTGAATATCCATACAGATATAGGCATTATGTACGACTTCAGGACCCTTTGGCATATCTTTTTTATGCAAGCATTTCATGTTCACCGAAGTAAAATCTTCTTAGAAGTGTTTTTGGCAATTTTTTTAAAGTCAGACTTGGCTCTTGTAAGGTACTGTTATAATAGGGAAAAGTTGCTGTCAAGATGTATTAGAACCACATTATTTATTGGACAGAACTTACATCATGTATAAGTTGCATCTGACATTATACCATAAAATTCAGTCCCTAAAAATAACCCATACTAAAAATGTTTTCTCCACAGTCAACTTCAACACACTTCAGTTCAGCCACAAATATTAGAGGGAAAACACCTCTCTTCCATTTAGTCTAAGTAGCACTAATGAGCATCGGTGTGAATCAGCCTTAAAGCATGCAAACTAGTACTACTATTCAAGACTACTGAACACATGGTAGTTCTGAGAAGTAAAACCTATAGGAACGTATAGATATATATGGTGCAATCAAACATCAAATTTGAGATCGAACCTTTAAGAATCCTTCCATCACATCCAATAGCAGGGGACACCTATCTCCATTTCTATTAAGATCGTATCCATTCTCATTGCTAAATTTCTTTAGCTCAGCTTTCCACGAATCCTTTTGCTGCAATATGAAAATAATTAAAAGAGATTAACATGTGAGGATGATGAAAATATGCATCTAGACGCTTTAGTATTAGTTCACAGAATCGGTAATATGTCAAATAAAAGAAGTTTACTTGATTACCAAATTACATTCGGGCTGATATACTTTCAGAGTGTGGTTTAGTTGTGCCCAGTCTAAATATTCACATATTAGGGCAGTTAAAAGCCTTCCTGCATCCAGAACAACAAAGTCAAATTAGTACGAGTAGATGGAAGACTAAAATGTCAACCTCTTGATGGAAGAGGGATGGAAGAAAAATTGGGAAATCATGACTACTTTATTAAAGGAACTTTGCATTTGAGACTATAAACATCTATGTTGCTTAGCATTAGTATTTCCTATTTAGTATAGAGTTAATCCATATATAAAGGGATACCCTCACTGTATTGAATTAAAAACAAAGAATCAATAATACTTCTATATTTTGGAATTAATTCAACAAGGCTGAACCTTTAAAGGTTCACACATATCCATGAGCATGCATGTTGAATCAACGCTATAAACACCAAGCAGTTCCAGTAATTATCTCAATTCAAAATCAAGGTTCATGCACCATACAAATTCAAGTCTCTTCATAACTCTAGCATGTAAACTATGAAACCATAGAATAGATATCAGTTAAGTAATGCCGGAGTAAACGAATAGGTTGTTCTTCTAAAGAACCTAAGCAAAAATTAAATGATTATGGCAAATGGGCAACGGCATGTGATACCAACGGCGATAACAAGAAAGGGTAGCTGATGAACCTGAAGGAGAAGCATGAAGTTCTTTGGCACGATCATTGCAGCTACCCAGTAGTGCAGGAGGCAAACCTTCATCCTTCTCAACTACGCGATCCTCCTCTTCAATCGCCTCAAACACACTTGCCCTCAGCTCAGCCTGCCAAGAAGCCAAATAAACAAAGCCAGTCAATTTATAAGCTTAGAAGCCTACCCAAAACATATATTCTCCTAATAACACAAAAGCATGTTCAACTTACACAGAAGTACTAATTCCATTGTTCATCTTCTATCTTCTTCCATTCTTACTATGGAGATGACCATGGTTATTCCTATGGTATCTATGAAATCGGCTCGCAACACCAAAACAATCTCAAACTTAGATAATGCACAAACAATACATCAATTTTACTGCTTTTCAAAATCTCCACGGAAGAAAAACAGCTGTGTTTGAAGATCAACCAATCCACAACATCCCAGAATACACAAAACCCCCAACAATGCTGCCCAAAAATTGAAAAAAAAAATTAGCATGATGGAATACACTGAGACGAAATCATAACCGTCACGAGGGGGAAATTAAAAACTAGTTTCTCATCCGAACCGAATCATAAAATTTTCCTATCACCTAGTTCAGATGGAAGGGAATTACAAGGAAAGAGAAATGGAGGAACAGCTGAAGAGAAAAGGAAGGGGAAAGTGGAGGGAAATGTACCCGGATCTTGGCGAGGACGCCTTTCTTCTCTAGGGTTCGCGTGACGAGGGTTTTGAGGTCCATCATTTCTCTGGTGTAATCGTCCATTTTCGAAGAAACTGCTGGTTGCTTCCTTCGCTTCCGCTTCTGCTCTCACGATTTTTGATATTTTGTTGTGGTGAGAGAAGAGAAGAGAGAGGAGAGGGGTGTAGGAGAAAAACAAATGTCTCCGACGAGGGCCCGATTCCGAATAGTAAGTATTATGGTTTTTCTTTTCTACATACGGGAACAATTTTATTAAGGGATAATTTTAGGGGGAAATTGTAATTTTATTTGAGGGGTATCTTCATTTATTTGTCTTTGTTTTTGTCTATTTTATTTTAAATCAAAATCAATACTAAATGACCCTTCATTTTATACTTTACTTTTCCCTCCAACTCCTCATCTTGTCCCTTCTTTTTTTGTTTGTGCGCTTCAAATCAAAATTCACTGATAAAACAAAACCTAAAACTTCGTTTGTTCGTCTTTCTCTATAATACCGATCAACGTCAATGAAAAGTCGTCGTCGCTCTCTCTCTCCTTCACAACGAGTTTTCATCTCCAGCCAATCAAGTACGAATCAAATTTGGGATTTAGAAAATTTAAGGTTTATTGTTTTTTCTCACCCGATACTCGTCAGTGGTGACTGGTGTGGGGTCGGCGAGGGAGAAACTGCCATTAGTGGTGAGGTCTTGTTCTATTAGTGACTGACGGCGTCGATTGAGTTCGATCGACGGTGCTTCGGGGTGTCAAATGACGGTCAATTGGCACCCATTCGATGGGGGTTTGGCTCCCTGTTGAAGAAGGGCCAACCACCGTCGATTGGGTGCCTATCGGTCGTAGATTGGCCCCAATGTACGGCGTATGGTCCTTCAATAAGGACTCAAACCCAATCGTATAGTGCCAAACGACGGCCGATTGGCACCCATTCGACAGGGGTTTAGCTACTTGTTGAAGAAGGGCCAATCGGCCGTCGTTTGGCCCCAATTGGGGGGACTCGATCTCTTGTTGAACTAGGGGCCAAAACGTCGTCGTTTGGCATTATTCGACGGGGTTTGGCTCCATGTTGAAGAATGACCAAACGTCGTAGATTGGGACCAATCTACGATTGATTGACAGCCAAACGACGTTATTTGGCCCTTCTTCACGAGGGAGCCAAACCCCCGTCGAATGGTGCCAATCGACCGTTGTTTGGCACCATTTGACGAGGTTTGGCTCCCTCTTGAAGAAGGGCCAAATGTCGTAGATTAGGGCCAATCTACGATCGATTGACACCATTCGACGGGGGATTGGCTCCTTTTTAAGAGGGAGCCAAATGTAATCGTTTGGCTGCCAAACAGGTGGTGTAAGCTGAACATCAATGTCGTCTTTATCATTACTTTCAGCAACCTCTATTCTCGTCCAGGTGCTCCACCTACTGGCTTATCCTTTGTTGCTCATCATCAGAAAAATTAACAACATCAGAAGCATCTACAGAGGAACTATCATGAAACATAACAGCCTCATTAAAAATAACATTTCGGCTCAACAAAATTCTTTTAGTTTTAGGATTCCATAACTTATATGTCTTTACTCCTGAACCATAACCAAGAAACACACACTTGACAGCTCTAGACTCTAACTTTCCATTATTAACGTGTGCATAAGTAGTGCAACCAAAAACTCTCAACAATGAATAATCAGCAGGTGAACCGGATCATACCTTAATGGAAGTTTTCTTATCAAGTGGAATGCATGATGACCTATTTATTAAGTAGTTGGCGGTGGAGACTGCTTCGGCCCAAAAACGTCTGCTCATACCAGCATTGAAAAGCATGCACCGAGCCTTCGAGATGATGGTTCGGTTCATGCGCTCAGCCACACCATTCTATTGAGGCGTGGACGGGATGGTGTGGTGCCTTACAATGCCTTCGTTGCTGCAATAGTTATCAAAAGCAGATGAACAAAACTCCATGCCATTATCAGTACGAAACACTTTTACCTTCTTCTCAGTTTGCTTCTTTACCATAACTTTCCACTTCTTAAAAGCATCAAACACATCAGATTTATATTTTAGAAAATAAGGCCACACTTTTTTTAGAGTAATCATCAATGATAGTAAGCATGTAATTTGAACCACCAAGAGAAGTTTTACGGGAAGGTCCCCAAACATCAGCATGTACATAATTTAGTATCATTTTAGTGGTATGAACAGAAGCATTGAATTTAACTCTCTTGTGCTTACCAAAAATGCAGTGCTCACAAAACTCCAACTCACTCATGTTGCAGCCATCAAGTAACTTTCTCTTGATCAAATCTACCATGTCATGTTCACTCATATATCCAAGGTGCATGTGCCACATATTACCTTTACTAGGTTCATCATAAATAACAGCAGTAGTAGCAAAATTATTTAAAGTGCTGCCTCTAAGAACATATAATCTTGCACAATTCATATCACCTATCATGTGTACGAGAGAGCCTTTTGATACCTTTAGAATTTTCTGTGAGCCGGAGTACTTGTACCATTCATCGTCAAGAGTACTAATGAGGTTTCTCACCATGGTTGGTGTGTGTCTCACATCTATCAATGTGCGTACCATGTCGTCATGCATCCTGATCTGAACGGAGCCTATGCCCACAATATCACGTGGGTTGTCATCTGTCATACGCACCACATCTCCACTTTGCGTAGAGTTATAAGAAGTGAACCAATATTTATTACAACAGATATGAAACGAACGTGAAGTATCAAGAATCCATTCATCATAAACAGAAACACAGCCAGCAAACACAATTAAGCAATCACTATCAGAATTATCGTTGGAAATAACAGAGGCCTTACCATCACCATTGAAATTATTTTTCGGTTTGTATGTACCACTCAAAAGTGTGATTTTTTTTCTTACAGTACTTGCAGAACTTGTCACCTCCTTTGGATTTAGAACGGTCTCTCCCGCTCTTGCTCTTATTTCCATTTCCATAATTATTGTTCCTCTGCTCGGTCCTCCCATGTACCTGCAGCGGCTCAATAATATGGTATCTCGGAAATTTGCAAAAGAATGGCAATGAACATAAGAGTAATAGACCTAGATCTTCATCATCATACTTTACCTCCACGGACTGCAAATCAGAAATGATCTCCTTAAAGACCGTTAGGTGATCGAGTATAGATACACCATCTTGTAGCTTGTGCGTGAACAACTTCATCTTCACTTGCAGCTTACTGATCAGATCCTTGGACATGCAGATTGATTCCAGCTTGAGCCAAAGCGCTGCTGCAGTTTTCTCCACCAGTACTTCCTACAGAATATTATTTGATAGATGAAGATGAATCAGATATAGAGCCTTACGATCCTTACGCTTCTCCTCATCGGTCCACATCCTCGGATCCTTCTTGTTGAATCCATCCAGCGCATCATCAAGATCGGGATGCGCTAGAACGGCCCGCATCTTTACTTGTCATAGGGAAAATCGTGTAGTGTAGTCCAGCAACGGTGGATCGAACTTCAACTATGCCATCTCGTCTGAAAACCTAGATTCAACAACCAGGCTCTGATACCACTTGTTATAAAACGATAGACAATAAAACGAAATAGATCCAAAACCTAAACGCGAAGAACACAACGATTTAACGTGGAAAACCCCTCCAAACAACAGAGAAGAAAAAACCACAGGCGCCAACCAACGAAACTCACTATATGGGGAGTGTTTACGCAACGCTGGAGATTTACACTGATTCAACTTTTTCCCTACAAGCGACTTACAGGAGATATATATAGGGGTGGAAACATACACTGTAAGGTAACTAAAGATCTTGCTAATTAAGACCCAATTTCCTAATATTTGTTACTTTGACAACAAGACATAAGTTTCCTTATAATGATTACTTGGTGACCAAGCCACAAAATATCTATACGCTTCGGCCCGAGCCTTCACGGGCCTCGCTTGAATTTGGATCAACTTCAACAGTATGCCATTGATATATGCACAAATTCTAACTGTTTTACTCTGAGAAAGATGATAACTTAAACCATAAACTCTTTTCTGCATAATAAAATGACACAATATGTAAGTAAATTGCACAACTAATGTCATGCCTGCATTTTCCTAAGAGGCAAAATAAGTCGCTAGAAGGATTATAGTTAAACAGTTACCATATCCTTTAATATAGAACAATAATATGAAACTAATTAGAAGGACAATCTTGTAGGAGATAGTGCTCGGCCACACTCTCACTTTCTGGCTCTCTTTCTACTTCCAGTGGAGTGATGTTTAAGGACATGGCTTCTCCCTGTGAGGTGCATGTTGAATGAAGTGTCATCAGGGCACCAAATTTCACACAATTCACAGTATTTCGGCGTCCTCCCTATTTGTGGCTGTCCCCCATTTTTCTTTGTGAATTCCACTTTCAGGTGCTTTTTACCCACCAAGTGCTGGCTGTAGGCACATTCTTCGATGCACCAAATGTTACATAGTGTGCACCAAATACGCTTGTTGGCTACCTCTCTGGCCTTGTGCTTGTGACCGCTTAGGTGTTGCTCGTAGTTGAAGGGGCTTGCGCAGGGAACTTGACATATCTTGCAGAATAATTCGTCTTCGTGGTTGCTAACCATCTTGATCTCACCGTCTTGCTTTGGTGGTTGAGGTAGCCCGAGGCTACTATCTTTAGCTGGTTTTGTTCTTGTATCGAGGCTTTGACTTGAATCCGGAGATTGTGCCTGAATCTGCCAAATATAGTAATTCTAAGGGAAATTTTCACTATAATACCCTGGCAAATATTTATTTTCATTACGATACCCTAGCCTATTTTTCTTGCATTATAATATCTTGGCAAACATTTATTTTCAGTTTACTACCTAACGTTAAACAAACAAACAGGTATATACAATGACATAAACAAACAGTTATAAACTAATAATTAAGGATAGAAGTAAGTAAGGCAAACCTTTGCCTGCAGTGGCAGAAGGTGTCCTAGATCTTGGCCTGTCAACTTGGCAACCTTACGCCGATACGCCAACTCTCTCTGAATCGCCAGGTCTATTTTCATAGTTCTCTCACTCATTTTTTTTCCTTCCACAATGTCCTGCATCACTTCACCTCTAAGTTCCCACAGATTGCTTTTGCAATTCAACTATAAAGTAATGTTTTTGTACAAGTGAATGTTCATGTAAAGCAATGTTTTTGTGTAAGTGAATGTTCATGGCAATTCAACTATAAAGCAATGTTTTCGCAATTCAACTATAAAGCAACGTTCATGTAAAGACCTAGCTAGAACCAGAGCCCCTTTTATCCAAAGTACATATAAACCCACTACATATGTATCAACTGAACCGAACATAAGGTGAGCAAGAAAGTGAATATGTTAGGGCCTTTGATAAGGGATCATTGTTACAAGATAGTAGCAACTCTTTATTTTAACTTTCAATAAGGGTCTTTGCATATTCTTAGGCTGTGTATGTTTATATAGCCGATGACAGATAAAATAAAGGAGGGAAAATTTCTTGTAGCTAATTAGTTTACTTAGTATAATGAAGTTACAATAACTAGTTATATGGATGCAAAGAAGGGTTACTACATGACCATAACAGAATACAAGGTAATGAGGAATCAAAGGCATACATGTCAATAAAAAGAATAACTTTAGCATATTTTTCAACAAGTGTAAAATGAGAAATGAAAATAGAAATAGTCCCAAGAAACCACAAGCAAAACCCCCAAAAAATGATCTAAATAGGAGTGTAGAGATTAAGGAAGCAGATCGGAGACTTATGTTACGGACCGAAAACAATAATCTTAACTATTCAATTCGTAATGGCACTTAGACTAATTGACACTTTATGTGCAAGCCTAAGTCAACACTTAATCATCCTAAATAGTGACGCGAGGAAACAAGACAATGCACTAGATGACTGGATGCAAAAGATGACAAGAAAGTTTATTGCAAGAGAGGATATACTTTACAAGAGTGTTTGAAGTTGTAGAGCTTCCATCTATTCTTACAAATGAGTTTCTACTCTTATTTATTCTACTAGCATCCCAAAATAGATGGTTATGATTTATTCTTCTTAAACACTAACAATGGTTAAGATATATGCTCTAAAACTTTCTATACATATCTACACATTTACAAGAGAAGGATACACTTTAGTTTTTTTGTCTCTCACACTCAATTTACAATGGAAAATTGAGTGAACATGCCCCATAACCATAGGTGTCTGTCCTGTTTTTATCTCATTATTGATCATGATTTAAAAAATCTCTTTTTGCTGTAAAAGTAAAGATTTAGAGACAATTTGCATGTAGCATAACTCATACGTAGTGAATGTTTTAACGGATAGCATCATCTAAGTTGCTTCGGAAAATTGCTTACGTGTTGTTTCTTGTTTAGTGTTACTTACTCGTTTGTCTTTATTCTCAAAATCAATAAAATGGAACTCATACATATTCCATTTTTGCAATTTAGACGAAAGGATTAAGAATCCCCTAAACTCCGACAAACTTCATCTAGTTTGAGCTTTATGGTGGTCCGGTTTTAACATGATCTTAGAGCTTGGTTTATCTATTCGATCTTTTTCATCTCCACCAATACATTTGAGTTTTTATTTTTGTTGTTATCTTTTTTTTTTTGATCATCAATTTTTTTTATAAAAACCAACAGCTACAAAGTGTAGCTGAAGGTAAGGGCAAGCCCTCAAGGAAACATAACAACCAACAGGATCATCCAACAAGGGATGATCCGAAACCACAACAACCACAAGGTCTTAAACCAAGATACAAACATGAAGTACAACAGGGTCTAACATTGCCTAAACCCGAATTAAAACAGGAGAAAACACAACAAAGGCAAATAAAACAGGACCCAACCAGAACAAAACCAAGCCCAGCAAGGGGCTAACAAGGGCCAAGCCCAACCAACCTACAAAACGATAAAAAAAACAAGCCCTAGAAAACCAAAGCCAGAAGCCCAAACTCCTTCCTCGAGCCCAGCGCGCATCAGCAAGTCTGAACCCAACGTCAATCCCAGCAGCTCCACGCGACGAACAACCGGTCACCACCGACAGGACCAACACCACAATTACCGCGCGGAGAAGAGAAGAAGACAGAAGAAATCTGACCAGAACCCCCAACCCAAACACCAATTCGCACCCGCAACCATAACCTCCACCTCACTCATCACCCAGATCAAGCTATATGCCTCAGAAACAGCGCTCTTCTTCCACCCAATAACACCAACCAATTACCCAGACCCCAAAAGAGAGGGTACCAGGACAATTCTACCCCTCCCTCCCTCAACCAAAACAGAACAAGATCTCCAAATCCCTACCCACAGCTCTTCCACACGCCGTTAGGCCTAAACCCAACCATGGCCAACACCAATAATTGGACCTCGTCCACATAAGTAGACGAGGAAAGGAAGAAGGGGGAAGAAGACATGAAGAGATGAAAAGTTCGTAAAGGAAGAAGGGGAGAAAAGTAACCAGATTTGAAGCTCTCAGATCTCATAGAGATCCCGACGGTGGCCTACACCACGGCGCCGACCAACGAGGAGAGATCCCGTTCCAGAGAAGGGGATAAACAGATCTGGCTCGGAAGGAGTTAAATAGTGAAAAGAGGAGGCTTACCGAAGTCGATAACATAGATCCGGTGCAAAGGGAATGAGAGATGCAGCTAACGCACCACCAAGCAGACGGTCCAAAGAGGAAGACCTCACCCACCGCTCCACGACTACCGCACAATGGCTAAACCTAGCCAAAACTCCTCGCCACTCCGGCGAGGCCCGGACAACCCCGAGAACAAGGGAGAAGGTAGCAGAGCCGGGAGCGAAGAACTTCCACCAAAGGGAACCGCAAACGGCGGAGACGTGAAGCCAAAACGCCGATTAAACCCAGATCTCGTCATCCACTAGTGGTAGAAGGACGACCCACTCCAGATCTGGAGTTTACGGCGTCGAAGAAGGCCGGAACAAGCTCATCGGAACGGGGAGGACACAGCACCAAGAAAGAGAGGGAGAAAGGAACAACGGTTCCAGATCTGAAGGGAAGGAAGTACCGAGGGAGAAAGAAGCAAGTGGGGAAGAGGGGTAAAGGGAGGACGTCGCTGGATCTGACCATGGCCGAAGCCACGGCCATCACCGACGTCGTCGAAAGTGAAGAAGGAGAAGGGTCAGGAACAAGGGTTTTAGAGAGAGACGCTCTCGCTAGAGAGAGAGTCCCAAATTGAGAGGATAATATTTATATTAACATTTTACTCTTCACATCATTACTAAACATTAGTTGGAATTGAAAATACATCAGGTATCACATTAATATCTATTATCAAGGCTACCTTTTGTCTTCATTCATTCCAGCAACGTATTAAGTATAATAGGCAAAGAAATCTAAAAAGAGTGAGCAACTTAAAAAAAAAAAACACCAGCTGCAAGCGTCCCAACAACTGAGAACTGACCATCTATTCACTAAATGGTTTCTACATATTTCAAAACGAAATTAACATCAAATGTCTTAAACAACACATAATAAAGGCATATAATAATATGGAAAAGTTTGCTTTGAAATTACATCACATTTATCTAGTATTTTTCTTGATCGGCAAACCAAAATATATTTAAAAGCTTTCTTTAGAAGAAGGAAAAGAAAGAAAAGGGTAGCAAAATGCAACTCCAAGATTACACCAGAAGAAACAAAAATCCCCTTACATAACAACAAAACATAACCCATTCCCACAGCACATCAACAGCAATCACATCCACACATAGTGTAGTAACTGATCTAAGCCTTCCTCAGCACCCTCAACTTAAACAGATGCATGCACCATGTAATGAAATCAAATAAGGCCTAAGAAGGTTTCACATTTCCTGAGCACATCAAACTATCTTCACACTAAAATTAATTGAACTCGTATGTTCACCAAAAAAAATTAAGCAATGGCAAGAAAAGAAAAAGACCTCGAACAAAGCACTAGATCACATCACAGCGTACAACGGTTTACATAATCACTACAATCAATAATAGCATCTTCGGGGGATAAAATACAAAGTAAACTACATGTGCGCATTGTCGCAATGTGTCATTCAGCTACATATGATCAGACCTGCCATCATCCTCGCTGGTTTCGTCTCCTCCTCCGTGCCTGTAACCAGATCATCTTAAGAATCAACGGCTTAACGACAAACAAATGAAAATATCCACGAAACGAGAGAAAAATTATCACAATGGTCTCAACTATTAGACAACGAGTAATTTATGCCCTAAACTACAAAAGCCCACCAATTGGTGGGGTGGGGGTTTGCAAAGAGAGGACTAAATCAGTCATTTTTGGATAGTCCGGAGACCATTTTAGTAATTATCACCAAAGATAACCTATTCAAAGTTCTTCTAACTTTGTCCACAAGTACTCCTATAAAAGATTTGTGAAATGCTTCTTATTCCTAGCAGTCTAAGCAATATAACCAATGTTTCAATTCGAGGTTCAGAACTAACCGCCATGATGAAGTCAGATTTCTAGCTTTTCTATCTAACTGAAGGTTTTCCAAGGCAGCTGAAGCTCGAACCACATCCTCTGGAAGCTCATCACTGTCATATTTCCAATTGTACTCGTCTTTCCTGCTGTAACCAGAAGTGGAGGAACCTGCTGCTCTCCTATCTGAAGGCAAAGATGAATCAGATAATGACTCGAAAGCAATTTAGCAGATAACAAAAGATATAGGAGATGTCTTTGTCGCTTACCAGAGGTTTGAGAAGGAGCACCCAGCCTACATTATACAAGTAGAGTACCCACAAAATTAAACTTTAGTAGAGATAACGAAAGACTACAGAAATGGAACACTAAGGCAGAGCAGCACCTTCCAAGAGGAGGCAATCCCCCAGCAACAGGTTGTGAAGACCTGCGAGTGTTACGGGGATCAGAAGAAGAAACACTACCCCTCTGAGACAAATCCTGTCCAAAAAGTGATCAATTAATACTTAATCTATGTATATGCTGCAAAGGAAAATTACTGAAGTAGGTTAATATGAAACCGCATGGACTCTGCAGCCAGCAATTAATATACTTATACAATCCTGGCCTACAACTTAATACCCTTATACTTATTTGGTTTTAGAAAGTTGATATCTGAATCATACACTTTAAGCCCCAGATCATCACTATTTTTTAAGAAAGCTAGATATAACTCCATGTACCCTAAGTGAACCACTAAAGCACATAAGTACTTCTCTAATGGCATAGCCTGTGTAAATTAAAGAACTATTTTTCACCATTCAATCTTAACAAAGTACCCTCCCCTTCTTCGGCTTTAGTCAAAGAGAGAGAATTCTTGCGAAACCCCTTTTCAACCAATTACTCATATTTGGTTGGGTCTAAAATGGAATCTGTTTTCCACATTTATTTCTAGATAATACACTAATACGATAATACTCTAATACAAGATCACATGTATTATTCAATCAAAAGACATGATGTAACATGTCATTGACAAGTTATGTTAGTCAACAAACAACAATATTATATTCTTGGGAATATTGCTGAAAAGTGTCCTCATGAGTTGGTCATGGACAGAAAACAGCGTTTTGAAAAAAAGTGATTTGCACTACATTGTGTATAGGACATTGTTTGCCGTTGCTAAAAACTAACAGAAATTCGATTTCCGTCAGTGACGTGAAGAGATGTTTTGACCGATTCATAAGACACTTTTCAGCAATTCCCCCTACATTCTACATGTGGCGGTTGGAACATGTAAAGACCCATGCAAAAAGGACCGGGGCATGTTTTGGATAGCATACCAACAATGCAGACATTTCATATTCACAGAAGTAAAATCTTCTTAGCTAGTGTTCTTGGCAAATGTTTTAAAAGTCAAAACTTGGCTTTGGTAAGGTTATGTTGTAATAGGGAAAAGTTGCTTTCAAGATGTATTAGAACCCCATGAATTACTGTATAGAATTTGCATCATGTATATGTTGCATCTGACATTATACCATAAAATTACAGTCCCTAGAAATAAAAACCCTGAAATTGCTTTCCTCAGTCAACTTCAAGACACAATGCAGCCACAAATATTAGAGGGAAAACACCTCTCTTCCATTTAGTCTAAGTAGCACTACTGGACAGCGGTGTGAATCAGCCTTGAAGCATGTAAACTAGTACTACCATTCAAGACTACTGAACACAAGGTAGTTCTGTAAAGTGTAATTCATAGGAACATATGGATATATACGGTGGAAGCAAACATCAAATTTGAGATCAAACCTTTAAGAATCCTTCCAGCACATCCAATAGCAGGGGACACCTATCTCCATTTCTATTAAGATCGTATCCATTCTCAGTGCTAAACTTATTGAGCTCAGCTTTCCACGAATCCTTTTGCTGCAATATGAAAATAACAAATAGAAACTAACATGTGACGATGATGAAACTATGCATCTTGACGCTTTAGTGTTAGTTCACAGAAACAGTAATATGTCAGATAAAAGAAGTTTACTTGATTACCAAATTGCACTCGGGCTGATAAACTTTCAGAGTGTGGTTTAATTGTGCCCAGTCTAAATATTCACATATTAGTGCAGTTAAAAGCCTTCCTGCATCCAGAACAACAAAGTCAAATTAATACGAGTAGATGGCAGAATAAAATGTCAACCTCTTGATGGAAGAGGGGCTAGAAGAAATTTTTGGATTTCATGACTACTTTTTGAAAGGGACTTTGCATTTGAGACTGTAAACATCTATGAGGCTGAACAAACAAGGTTCACACTTATCCACGAACATGTCCGCTGAATCAACGCTATAAACACCAAGCAGTAGCCAGTTATCATCTCAATTCAAAATCAAGGCTCATATGTCATACAATTTCAAGTCTCTTTGTAATTCTAGCATGTAAACTATGAAACCATAGAACAGACTGCAGTTAAATAATGTCGTGGTGCACGAATAGGTTGTTCTAGTAAAAAAAACTAAGCAATATTAAAATGATTACGGAAAATGAGCAACGACCCACAATACCAACTGCGATAACAACGAAGGCTAGTTGATGAACCTGAAGGGGAAGCATGAAGCTCTTTTGCACGATCATTGCAACTACCCAACAAAGCAGGAGGTAAACCTTCTTCCTTCTCAACTACGCGGTCCTCCTCTTCAATCGCCTCAAACACACTTGCTCTCAGCTCAGCCTGACAAGAAACCAAACAAAACCAGTCAATGTATAAGCATAGACCCCACTCAAGACATATATTCTCCTAATAACACAAAAGCACATACAATTTACACCAAAATACTAATTCCATGGTTCCTCCTCTATCTTCTTCCATTGATACTAGGAGATGGTTTATGGTTATTCCTAGGCTATATGTATAACATCCGCTAAAATCACCAAAACAAGCCCATTTTTCACGCCTAAACAAAATTTATGAAGGAAATAAACAGCAATAAAATATCAGATAATGAACACATAGATAATACATCCACAGAAATGATTTTCAAAATCTCCATAGAAGAAAAGAACCTATGGTCGCAGATCAACCCATCCACAACATCCCAGACTACGCAACCCCCTCAAATACTTCCGGAAATTCAAAAAAAAAACATGATTGATTACACCGAGACGAAAAAAGCAGGAGGCAAATCATAACCGTCACGACGGGAAAATTAAGCACTAGTTTCTCATCCAGATCATAAGAATATCCAATAAGCAGTTCAAATGGAACGGATTTACAAGAGAAATCGAAGAACGCAGAAGAGAAAAAGGAAGGGAAATGTACCCGGATCTTGGCGAGGACGCCTTTCTTCTCTAGGGTTCGCGTGACGAGGGTTTTGAGGTCCATCATTTCTCTGGTGTAATCGTCCATTTTCGAAGAAACTGCTGGTTGCTTCCTTCGCTTCTGCTCTCGCTCGCTTCTTTCACGATTTTGATACTTTGGGTGTTGTGTTGAGCGACGAGTGTGTGTGGGAGTAATTCACGTCTAAGACAAAGGTCTCCGACGAGGACCTGATTGCAAATAGTATTAGTTGCGTCTAAAAAAAAGGTTAATTCACTTATTCCACGTATTTACATTATACGGTGCATTTATTTTGCAAGACTGAATAATAATATTTTAGATTAAGGAAAACGAGGGATAATCTATTTTTTTTTTTTGACGAAGAAACGGGAGGCATCAATATTATATATCCATCAAGTGACATACATGCATCGGATGAAAACGTCCAAGCAAACGATAAAATACATACTAGCTAGCCTATAAAAATACAGACTCCTGACTGACTGGCCTATAGACGTACCGACTCCCTAACTGACCCAGAACGCAACAGAGTACGTCCCAGAACGTGCAAACAACTTGCACGTCATAGGTGCAACGAAACCGTGCACCCCTAAAGTGTCACTACGGACACACCAAACCGTGTCACCGCGGGCACACCAAACCGTGCAACAAGTGCACACCAAAACGTGCAACTAGTGTACACAACGTACAACTAGTGCACACCTAAACTGTTATTGAAAAAAAAAACAGTAAAATAAAAAAGTACTAGATACAACATTCCCACGATGGTCAGCCAGGGAAGATCTGTCTGGTGAGCTTGGTTGAGGGCGGAAAGGCGGAGGCGCAGTTGTCGTCCGGGAAGGCAACAAAGAGGACTGGTGTTGAGGCTGGCCAGCACAGACACCGGAGCTCTGCCGAATCTGGGGGGAGAGAGCAGATCTGACAAAGTGGGTGACGGAGTCGACGCTTGGCGGTCCGGCGACGGGGTGGATATCGCCTGCGGCTGAAGCCTGCGCGGGACGGCGAGGCTCTCTGAAGCCGCGAGCAAGACCAGCTTTTAAAAATAAGGGCGCGGTCGCCGGAGCCTTGCCGGATCTGTGGGGGCGAGCAGATCTGGAAAAGGGAAATCTCCGGCGACGAAAGGGCGGTCTGAGCTCGCGGGAAGAGGGCAAGCGCGTGGTCGCCGGTGAAGGTGAGGACCTGCACGAGGTCGGAGGTCGAGGGAGGAGGGGTATCCGGCGACCTGAGAACCACCACGCGGAGGCCGGAGCTCGTGGGGGCGCGGATCTGAGCAAGGGAGGTGTGGCTGGTGAGGGGGATGGCGGCTACGAACAGATCGACGACGGCCAGTAGACCTTGGGGAAACTGATCAACAAGTAAAGCAAAGGAAGAGTCCGCCGGCAACATCCATGGTTGAAGTCACGGATGTTGCCGGCGGCGGCTGTGCACGGGACAAGGGGACCTTAGGGTTTGGTTGAAATTGCAGAGAGAGAAAATAGTTGTTTAGAAACTCTTGATTGTTTTGATAATCTATTTAGCATCACTCTTAACATAGGAACTGGGAGAACCAATCATATCCATACACATTTAAGATCCAACATTCACCATGCCACTTTCATCCATTCTCACACAAGCAAGAGTATAATTGTAATAGCATGGTGTCATGTGGACAAGTGTCCATTTTTTTTCTTCACCAATTCACTAATTTAATATTTCCCGATTCGTTTGAACTCCGATTAACTTCAAACTTGCGCCAATATTTTTCTTTTTTCAAGGGCTTTAAATCAAGATCAGTCATGAATATATTTTGAAGCGTGAAAATAAAAATTTATATCAATGTGATAAAAATAATGTTGAGCATTGATAAATCTTCACTAATAAATGTTTTATACCAAACTAGTGCTAAATGTTGATAAAAAAAAACATGTAATGAGGTGATAAGAAACAAATAATGAGGTGATAGAAATCATGTTCAATTTTGATAATAAGTGTGATACACTAGAGTTTAACGTTGATAAACAAAAAAAACATGTGATGGGGTGATAAAACACACGTAATTCAATGATAAACCTAGTGTTTAATGTTGATAAAATTGGTGTTCATAAAAAACACGTAATGAGATGATAAAAATCATGATCAGTTTTGGAGAATGAGGTGATAAAACCAATGTAAAGTGTTGATAAACCCAGAGCAAAGTGTTGATAAAAATTACCCAGATATAATTTCTTTAAAAATCAGCCCTGAAATAATTAAAAACAAAATCGTGCTTCAAAAAAAACATGTGATGGGGGTGATAAAACACACGTAATTGAATGATAAACCTAGTGTTTAGTGTTGATAAAACTAGTGTTCATAAAAAGCACGCGATGGGGTGATAAAATCATGATCAGTTTTGGAAAAGTGATGTGATAAAACCAGTGTAAAGTGTTGATAAAATCAGTGTAAAAGTGTTGATAAAAATTACCCAGATTATTTCTTTAAAAAAAATCAACCCCGAAATAATGTTTTTTTTCGTGCTTCAAAATATATTCATGACTGATCTTGATAGAAAGCCCTTAAAAAACAAAACTAATGGCGCAAGTTTGAAGGCAATGGGAGTTCAAACGAAGCGGGAAAAATTAAATTAGTGAATTGATTAAAAAAAGTAATATGATAGTTTTACTAAAAAGCTCTTACCTCTTACTAAAAAGTGTTGTTTTTTGCAGTCAACTACTCAATTGCATCTCATCCATCCATTCTTAAATTGATGAGTTAGAATGGTTCTCGCGGTTCCTACGTTAAAACATGGTTCTCACCGAATTTCTCCTCTAAGGAAAATTTCAAGTAATGGAAATATTATTTAAAGCATTTAAGTGTTCGCAAAACTGTTGCCACCATATAATCTAAGGAACCTACAATAACATTGAAAGACAAGAACCGAAATGTAAATTTTGCTCTTAGACAAAGAGGGGGGCTGCGGTAGCATCCAGAGACACCGATACAGCATACTCCAACCAAAAAGCACTGATCGAGCAGACCAAGTGTATATTTTGTAGTGGTGGACAGATACCTCCCCCGGAAAATCAGCGTGTGTCGTCCTCCCTTAACTGATACTGGTAGGGCTCCTAAACACGGGTGTGCTGACCCCGAACTAGTAGGGGAGAATCTTGTCGACTGTTGGCGGAATCGTCGCCACCATACGTCCAGAGAGGCGGTGCAATCGACCGACCCCTCCTTAGACCCTTAGGGACTCATTCCTGGAGGTGGAGGCGGGGGTGCTTGTGGCCCTCCGTCGCTGCTGTGTATGACGCCCCATCGGATGCCGTCGAACCCTTTGATTCCTCAGGCTCCCCTTCCCTCGCTAGCCGTTTCTTCCCAGAGAGCGATATGGTATGATCTCTAGGAAGCCATCCAGTCGGGACATCCTCTTGGCGGTCCTCCTGACCCTTGTGCCCCCCCCCCCCCGCCCTTTCTCCTGGCTCCGCCGAGGCGTCGCTGGAGTAAAGGATCGAGTCGCCACTCCAGAGTCCCCTCCCAGATATGCCCAGTTTTTCCCCCGGGGTAGCCTTCCCATGTTTAGCATTTTTCAAGGTTGATCTCGAGTCTGCTGGGGCTCTCAATGGCGGTCCTCGAACACCTCAAGAAACTGGACAAGCCGGAAATAGATGCCCCGCACAACTAAAACCAAAGAAATGATCCGGGAGGTGTTCATATGACACATGTAGGAGTGTACGCACACGTGATTCCGATAAACGGAACAAATTTGACTTTGCAGTGGGATCCGGATGTCAGCTTTGATCCTGATCTTCATAAAGTTTCCCCAACGGAGACCCGTCTTATCCACATCTAACGCTTGACAACACCTAGAGTGTTCCCCACCCGGAAGCTCACCTCCGTATTCCATGCCCCTACCGGTAGATTAGACACCCTAGCCCAGACTGAGAAATGGTGAAAACTGAGGTCCCCTACTTGCATGTGAGCTCCCAAATCTGTGAACAGCACCAGGGAGTCCCAGAATGCCCATGTTTCTCCCAGAAGAATCATCGATCTCTCCTTAGTCGTCCTAAAGAAGAACGCTACCAAACCCCCTTCTAGTGGTTTCGCCTCTACCTTCATAGCCCACAAGTGACATCAACACCTTAGCGGTCAGAGCAAACTGATATTGGGACCCTCGGCCAGAAACTTCCATCGACGGAACTACCACCTCCTAAATGCGCATCGAGGACAATCTCGACCCCAAGTCCCCAACCTGCTCCCCAGATCCCCGAGAGTCACCCCCAACCGAACCCGATCCACAATCGGATCTGACCCAAGCATAGAACCTGGACCAACAGGATTGCCCGGCCCAAACGGATATAACTCATGCGGATTGTCCGACCCCGGCGGGTTGGCCCGTGGGTGAGAGACCCGGCCCCGCCCCGCACTGGATGACCCGTACCTGGCGGCCCACTTCGTAATATCGTCTGGCCCACCCCGGGTCCACCCCACTTCACCTGCGGTCTGAGCAGCCCGGGACTCCCGGCGACCCGGCCTCATCCCAGCCCGGGGCAGCCAATCCGGCCCATTCTGCCAGGCCCGACGGGAGTCCGCGAGGAGACCCCGGCCCAGGACCGTGTCCACACGGTCTCGGCCCATCCCAGCAGCAGGAACCCTACCCGTGTCGCGCTCCACCGCCTTGCCTTTGCTTCTCCTCCACGCCATCACATCCGGTGACTCCTACGGCGTTGTTACCGTGTCCGACGAGACTACGATCGGAAGGAGACCCCCCCTCCCTGATAGTCTCCTCCGTGCATTCCAGCTCCGCCCCCGGGATTGACTTCCAACAGAACTCCTCCCCGGGTTCCCCTGGTCTCACCGTCGTGCCACCACTACCCTTCCTCGGCTGCGGCCCCTTCGTCGGGTTCGCCTGATGATACCCTGAGACGTCATGTGGAAGCGCCCCACCGCTCCCCGACCATCCTCCTCCGCTCTCTGTGCCAGAAGGTCACCGGGGGTACACGCGGCGTCAACTCCTCTTTTGGCGTGAGCGATCCCCCCTCCATGGACACCGCCGGCAACGCCAGCCCCGTGTCTTCGCTTGCTTCCCACCCTTGCAACCTCGACTCCGGACTGCTCGGCTCCCCGAAGAGCTCGGTATCGAAGCTCGCCTCTCCTCCATCGAGATCTCCAATAGACGTCATGGCCATGTTGCAGAAGATGGCTGAAAATCACAAAACCTCTTAAACCCTAGTTCTCGCGTGAGAGAGAGAGTGAGTGAGAGGCTACGCTTAACGATATACTCTATACCGGATTATTTATTGATTTTTATATGCTTACATCTATTTTTCTTTTCAACAAAATTTTCAATTTATTTATTTCTGTTAGTTTTCCATTTAAAAATGTACAAAATCTAATTTATCCTTCGCTTGGTTCCGAAAATTAAGAAATTTGTAAAATGTGAAAATATCTTTCATTAATCTTTAAATTTCAAACCCTGGTCTTAGGTATCGAGTTCGAGGTTAATGGTGCAAAACTCGGCGGTGGTGGAAGAGGCTCCCGTACCTAATCTATAGCGTACGACCGGTCGACCTTCGTTGTCTTGAACTCCAAGATTGAGTCATAAAAACGAGGTATTCGCGGCATCTCCAATGCGCAGTCCCGAACCTTATGACCAATCCTGCCACAATTGAAACAAAAGCAGGAAATTTGGCATATGTTAGGGTAACGCGGACCGGGTCCTGATATTTTTGAAACCGCATGATCATGTTTCGCCAGAGAGGCCAGTGAACGTCCATCCAAAAACGGACCCTTACCGTACTTCCCCAACAAAGGCCTCACTGATCACACGGGGTTTCCACATGTTCACCTAGGGTTTCCTCTATGATTTCCCCGTTCGCCCTTGTTCGGACGAGGCGCGATATCCCCCGAGCTTATACCCAGAGTTGGAGGTGGTCCAGGCGAGGGAGATCCCGAGACATCGGGTCTTCTATTTCTCCAAGCAGTAGAGGGTGGTCGTGGAAACACCACGGTTCATTGTGGCGCACCCATACCCGGGCTTTCAGAGACACGAAGTAGAAGGAAAATGTGTCTGGCTCAAGGTCTTTGACAACCACACCCACACCAGCACGCCCCAAGCACGGGTGATGATGGATAGTATGACTTCTTTTTTGGGGGGTTGGAAGAAACCAACCGGCCCACCATTCCAAATTGAAGACGAGCGAGAATCTGGGGGTCCGATGGAATGTAGGGCACCACGACCTCCATCGCTTCCTCCTCGGTGAGGCAGCAAGCCGAGAAATCATCTTGGAGGTCCCCTAGTGATGGCGGATGTTCAGGAGGAACCGGAGCCCTAACATGGTTGACCATCATAGTTGCCCTTAATTGCAGGTTCATAACCCTAACGATGAAAGTCGTCCTTGAGACCGATACAGTAGACATATGCAAAGTAGTCAGTGATGGTGCTTTGTCAAACACTTTAATCGGCCGGTCCTTCTTGGCTTTGTTTCTTTGCAGGCGCATTAGACCCATTCATATAATTCAATTATGTAAAATTATGAATTAGGTTATTGATGATAGAGGCTGGATCCTAAATAGTTGAGATCAAGTTTAGATTTTGACTATCAAGACTCAAGAGGTTGCATCATTTAATTAGAGAGCGAAGACTTGAGAATTGTTTAGAAATTAATGTTAAGTTTTAAAAATTATTGTGGATATTCAATTATCAAGTTGAATATTTGATTTTTTTTGTTGAATTATTGTGGATATTTGAACATTTGAATTAGTTTACAAGTTTATAAGTGAAGAGGAGAAATCTATTGAGAACCACTCTTAACATAGGAACTGTGAGAACCAATCCTAGCCACTATCACCTATGATCCAACACTCATCAAAATGTCACATCATCACCCCAATCCAACCCATCCATTCTCACACAAGCAAGGGCAAAATTGTAATAGCATGGTGTCACGTGTACAAGTGTCCATTTTTTTTCTTCACCAATTCACTAATTTAATATTTCCCGATTCATTTGAACTCCGATTAACTTCAAACTTGCGCCAATATTTTTATTTTTTCAAGGGCTTTAAATCAAGATTAGTCATGAATATATTTTGAAGCACGAAAATAAAAATGTATATCAAGGTGATAAAAATAATGTTGAGCGTTGATAAATCTTCACTAATAAATGTTTTATATCGGAGTACCAAACTAGTGCTAAATGTTGATAAAAAAAACATGTAATGAGGTGATAAGAAACAAATAATGAGGTGATAAAAACCATTTTCAATTTTGATAATAAGTGTGATACACTAGAGTTTAACGTTGATAAAAAAAAACTTGTGATGGGGTGATAAAACACATGTAATTCAATGATAAATCTAGTGTTAAGTGTTGATAAAACTGGTGTTCATAAAAAACACGTGATGAGATGATAAAAATCATGATCAGTTTTGGAGAATGGGGTGATAAAACCAGTGTAAAGTATTGATAAAAACAGGGTAAAGTGTTGATAAACCTAGAGCAAAGTGTTGATAAAAATTACCCATATATAATTTCTTTAAAAACCAGCCTCGAAATAATTTATTTTCGTGCTTCAAAAAAACATGTGATAGGGGTGATAAAACACACGTAATTGAATGATAAACATAGTGTTTAGTGTTGATAAAACTAGTGTTCATCAAAAGCACGCGATGAGGTGATAAAATCATGATCAGTTTTGGAAAATGAGGTGATAAACCCAGTGTAAAGTGTTGATAAAACCAGTGTAAAAGTGTTGATAAATCCAGAGCAAAATGTTGATAAAAATGACCCCAGATTTTGTTTATAAAAAAAAAATCAACCCCGAAATAAAAAAAAATTCGTGCTTCAAAATATATTCATGACTGATCCTGATTGAAAGCCCATAAAAAAACAAAACAAATGGCGCAAGTTTGAAGCCAATCGGAGTTCAAACGAAGCGGGAAAAATTAAATTAGTGAATTGGTTAAAAAAAGTAATATGATAGTTTTACTAAAAAGCTCTTACCACTTACTAAAAAGTGCTGTTTTTTGCAGTCAACAAGTCAACTATTCAATTGCATCTCATCCATCCATCCTTAAAATGGATGACTTAGATTGGTTCTCGCAGCTCCTACGTTAAAACATGGTTCTCACCAGATTTCTCATCTATAAGTGAAATTGTGGATATCTTTTTTTTGAAAATAATTGGTACTATTATCAATTCAACAAATCATTTGACAAAAGATCCCGATTACTTTTTGGAATCTTTGTGATCTGCCAATCAATAGTATATCAGTCACAAATATTACGAACTAATCAATGTGTCATTATACTAGTTTCTCTACGAATAAGACGTAACTTAAAATTTGGCAACGCCTTCAGCTTTTCTCTGCACTCTATAACTTGTTTCTATATATATAGATAATTTCTTTCTCGATTTACATATGTTGCCATACCCTCACACATTAATTTATACGAACTGGTTGAAGGCGATAACCAACATAAATAAAATAACATATTTTTAGTTACATAAAATACAAGGGATGAGGAGGACCTTCTCCACCACACAGGCTCTCATGCTCAGCTGCCAGTGCTACCGGATATATATTAACAGGTGAGAGACGATAAGGAAGATGGGAGGACCAGATCATCATGTCAGCAGCAGCCACAACAACAGCCACAGCCGCAGGAGGAGGATGTCTGTACTACGGCCGTCTCCGGCAGAAGCGCACGGCGGCGATGAAAGTAGCGCAACCACGAAAGCAAAGAGGAGGAGGAGCGGTGAGGTGTGAAAGCGAACGCGGAGTGAGCATAGGGGACTTCATAGGAGGCGATCTGTTGAAACCGGACTTGGGGCGGTGGCTGTCGGACGTGGAAGAGCACAAGGCGATCGCCATATATCCGCCGCACGAGGGCGGCTACGAGGGCCGCTACTTCACGCGCCTCCGCTACGACGGCTACTACTTCCTCGACCTCTCCGCCCGCGGCCTCGGCGACCCCGAGACCACCCTCACCAAGATCCACCCCGTCTGCCCCGTATGTATATATTTATTTATTTCCCCAATTCAATTCAATTCAATTCAATTCAATTAGGATTGTGATTGTTTTAATTAAAATGCTTTGTTTTGTTTGCAGGCGCATTTGGGGAAGCAGCCCATAGCCAGATGGTATTTCCCTCCTGAAGTTGATTTCAGGCTCAGCTGTTTGCCTCCAGATGCCAAAGGCCTTGTTGTTTGGGTCATGGAAGCCAAGGTTGTTTTTTAACATCAGTGTTCTAAAAATCCCGGCTAGGTCCTGCTTAGGCACCCATGTAGTCCCCATTTCTTTGTTGACTGATCCGATTAATTCCCGATTAATTGAGTTAATCCTCGATTGATATTCGTTTAATCCCCAAAAAGCCTTAACCGCTCGACTAAAGCCTAGCGACTTTTAGAACCTTGTTTATCATCATCCCTTTCATTCTTCTTTCTTGGACTCAATTGTTGTCTTTGGATTCAACAGGTTCTGTCCAAGGCCGAGCTGCAGTTCCTTACTCTGCTTCCCACTCTCCGCCCCAAAGTCAGGGTCATTGCCGAGTGTGGAAACTGGTACTTTTCATTGTCATTCACATGGTTATGTTGCATATGCTATATTATGTTGTTGTGTCCATAACCTATACGTTGCAATGTAGGAGGAAGTTCATGTGGAGGCCGCTCAAAGATGTCGTAGGACTCAACGCTGACGAGGGAGCTTGACGCCTTTCACCCCACACCAACTTGGGATGTAAAATTATTCTTACATGTTGTACCTATCAGATCCTAAAATGTGAATGAACGAGCCAATTTCGGTGCCACCTTAATCAAAAAGATCGGCTAAGTTCGTCTTGATTTTGATAACTGAATTGTGTGTATCTTTATTATGTAAATGAGGCGTATGTATGTACTGTGTGCCGCTTAATGTACATATTTATACTTCATTATGCCGTAACATGACCAATACAATAGACTTACAAGTTGTGTAATAGGCATCGTTTGTTTGTACACTTTAGCTCGCATATATTTTTTCTTCTGAACAAGGAAATGTAAATTAAAATATAAAGATCTTATTTTTGAAAAAAAATAGTGGCCGAGGGTCGAACCCTTAAAAAATTCAGAAAAGAATATGTCACAGACACCTCGAACCGAAAAAATTGAATATGTTCAAAGGATCAAACCAGGTCAAACTACTAAATACAGACGAGAGCACTAGCATCTATGCATAGCCTCAGACAAACCCGACAAGGGGAACAAACCAGAGAAGAGGTCTTATAACCAAATAAATCAAACAATAAGTACCCAAAAAACCCAATAACGGGAAAACTAAGAGAACAAATACCCTGATTTAACAACCATAAAGTTCTACAGTAAAACAAAGGTCTAAAAACCTAGGTTTAACCACCATGAAGCTCGTAAACAAAATCAATTGAATATCATGACGCTCACCAAAATCTTAAACCATAACGTCCAAACACCGAGGGCACTCACCATCGCACCAAAGCTTAAATGGCACAACCGAGCACTGCTCAAGTCTCACTAGGAGAACGCAGTCGAGACCAACACCACTAGTCGACCCAATAAGGGAGTTGGATTTGAGAGACCCAAAAACCGTCGTTAAAGGAATAAGTAGAAGGGACTCAAATCTGAGCTCAGCCATAACCACCGAGACAAAGATACCAGAATACGAGAGACAAATACCTCTGCAAGAACCTCAAACCCGACCCACCAAGAACTACTTGGTTAACTCAGAAAACCAAGATAACCCGGCTATAGCCAAAACTCCAGGCGATCCACGAGGGAGAGTTAGAAATGATCCAAAACTTCTCTTCTCCGACAAAGATAATGAAATGAAACTGATTGGTAGAAAAGGCCAAGGACCCTAAAGAGGATGAGACTATGGAATGTACCAACGGACCCAAAAAAAATCAATGAGCCAACCAGACACCCACTAGCTCTAAACTGAGAACATCCACAGATGTCAAAAAATAGACATTTGTGACCGAGGAGTAAAATAGGTCAGAGACTAACTGTCTAGGAAGCCGGAGTTGCGATAAGGGCACCGAGGAGGACGCAGGGGGCTTCATCGGTGGCCAACACCACAAAAGCAAGTGAACTAGACCTTCCACGATCTCCTCATCCTAAACAAGCCAAACATAGAGAGAAATGCCTAGGAGCGAAGCGGTGATGCTAGTCGTACTGACTAGATATCCAAACCTGAGTCCCCAGATGCCAACCCTTCTCCACCACACACAGACCTCAGGCATGAAACCCAGCTCCATATCACACACACCTCGGGCCGACGACCCAAGGACAACAACTAGAACAAGCTGACCACCTAAAGGACAAAGCAGTCCACCATGCGCAACTGAAATCACCCGAGAAAGGTTTTTGAAGCCGCGGTGAAAAAACATCGGCAAGTAGCAGAAGTCGTCAAGAGAGGGAGAAGAACTAGGAGCTTCCCCTAGCAACGGCCCAAAGAAGTCCAAGCTGCATAACTCGCTGGGCACTTGCAGATCTGACGATAAAACTAGATCTGCACGGTCCAAAAACCCACAAGGAAGCATACTTGAGGTCCGGCGATAGCTCCGAAGAATTTGAGGAGGGTAGATCTAAACACCAAACTAGTCTCATGTAGATTAGGAGCAAGCACGTCCAGTTCCGAGATGTAACCCTGAGTTGTGGATGGAGGGAGATGCGTTAAAAAAGACCAAAGGTATAACAAAATAGTCGAACATGAGGGGATATAGGGGGAGATGAAGGAGGAGTAAAGAGAAGGCCACCACCGGCGACGTCCAAGGTCGGAGACCTCGACGCCGATGGTGGGGAGAGGAGCAAAACGAAGGGGTTACTATTAAGGCAACTACTAGGTTTTTCAACTACATTACATTCGATTACAGATTTACAGTGATGCTACATTCACTAGCGTAGACATGCATGAGAATAAGTAAGATGAGAGAAAGAGGTTAATAATTGTAGGTATTGTGGCTGTTCTGCGTTTTGACTTGTGGTTGTGGTGCTTGGGGTGTGCTGGGTTGCTGCGTTTTTCCCTGTGTAGTGGTTGCGCGGTGATCCAGCGGCGATCCGGAGACCTCCCTATCAACAAGTTTTCTCGAGATTGGGGAGTTCTTCAGGGCAATTTGGTGTGTTCGTCAAAGTTGGAAATTAGGTCAAGTTGTTTGAGATCCAGTCTATGCTGTTGAGGGATTCTCTCTTGTGGGTTCCTAGATCCGCTAAGAAGCATAGGATGAGGAGGGACAATCGAAAGGGCAAGGCTCCAGTAGTGGAGAAGATTTCTACGAGGGAGAAGGGACCTGTTGGGCGTCTGTCATCAGTCGTCATTGCTCATTCTGGAACCTCTTCGATCTATCCTGGTAGCTCCTCTGGTCATTCTGGCAATCGATCTGCGGCTTTTGATCGTTGGCCTCAGGAGGGCATGGTGTCTTCGATCGTTCAACAACTGGAGACACCAAAACCAATTTCGCCGCCGGTAGCAAATCAAATTAAAGAGTCGATTCCTAACTTGACTCAATCCAAAGAAGGGTTATCTGATCCTGTTTCTGATTCTACTGGTGGTCGGAAACTTTTTGTGTGCAATATCCCCCCAAAGAGAGATGAACAATGGCTGAAGAATCTGTTGGGTGCTGAGGGGGTTAAATACTGTTTCGTCTGTAAGAGATCAAACAGGAATGGCAAGTTCTTTGGGTTTGTAAGGATGTCACCTGAATTAGCTAAGGAAGCCATACTGGCTTTTCATGGAACGATGCAAGATGGCTATAAAATCCTGGTTGACTATGCGAGAGTTTCTTCTTCACAGTCCAAAACCCCTCAGTCCAGGCCTTCCAAGGTATCACAAGTTTCTCCCCCTCTCCCAATTTTGGTTGCTCGTGGATCTTCAGTGGAAGGAGCTCGAGAGATGGCCCTCTCAGGTGTCCTTGTCATGGCACACAACAATTGGTCAGCGTCTCAGTTTCAAGCTATTATGCGTTCTCATGGTATGGAAGATATTGTTCCTCGTTCTTTCGGGAACCGAATTTTCCTTTTGGCTTTTCTGAATCCTACTCTTCGGGATGATCTTGAGAAAGAGAAATGGGCTCGTTTAACACCATGGTTTTACTTGTTGAGTACTTCTGGAGCTATGGTCACAGTAGGCGGGTTTTTTCAATGGATCAAAGTGGAAGGAATCCCGTTTCAGGGCAGAACAGAGGATACAGTTAAAGCGATCGGGAATCATTTGGGCACTCTACTCTTTCATATCTGTGATTCTCTTCCTGAATCAGCTTCATTCGATTCAATTTTTTTACTGGTTCATAGTAATGTTAAAGTTACGAGACTGGAGATGAATTTAGCCTTGAAAGACTCTGTGTTTCCAATGCTTCTGTCAGGAGCACAGGCTCAAGATGTTCCTGAGATGTGTATACCTTTCGCGAGTATGCCGGTTTCCTCAAATGAGCAAGTGAGTGAGTCGCATGAGGACCGGGTTTGGGTAGAAGAATTGTCTAAACCGAAAGAGGTTCACTCGAATTCAAATTCAGTTTCGAATTCAGATCCTACGGATATATCCAAGGTTATATTATCGCAGACTAACGTTGAAAATAAGAGTCCTTCAACTCAACCTCATCAGCCCTGGTTGCGTGCAGCACAAGGCACGCCAGTTCTAAATAGTACGTTGCAGAAACATTCCCCCCTGAAAGTTCCAGTAAGTTTCAAAACCCCTATTCTCCATTCTGCTCGTATTTCTCGGGAAGACAGGCAAGGGACGTGGGATTATGTCAAGAAAGTAGGTGTTAAGGCATTAAAGGCACATGAATTTGCTGTAGATCAGTTTAATAACCTCGACTTGGAAGTTTCAGAACGCCTTGATCTGGGGGATGAAGAGGACGATCTTTATGATGACGTTTGTGATGCCGAGGAGTTGGATTCTTTAGGTTCATTTCCTCTGCCTCTTCTTCATCATTGACTTGATGAAGATCCTCTCACGGAACGTGAGAGGATCAAACTCCGTTCAGAAAAGACGGAGTTTCAGTTGTACCATCAGGAAAGCCAATCCCGATTTTGTGCTTCTGCAAGAAACCAAGGTGGAATCTTTCTCACCTTCGTCCTTACGGAGCTGTGGTTTCCTGGGAATATGGGAACTTTGTTTTTCACCTGCCGAAGGTGCTTCGGGGGGTTTGTTATCTATTTGGAAGCCAGATTTGTTTCGTCGTATTGAGACCATTCTTTTGAAGCATGCCATACTGTGTTTCGGTTTTTGGACCGAATCTGCCTCCCCTATTGTTCGGTCTGTGGCTTCAGTTTTTAGTGGGGTGGACCGGTTTGGTTCGCAGGAGGTGGACTACTCATTGGTTGAGGTTACCTTTTGGGTTCTGTGGCTTCATCGGAATGCTCTGGTATTTACCTCGGTGGAGGAGACGGTGGAGGCTTCTTTTCTGAAGTTGCAGTCCATCAGTTACTCAATTTCCCGGGTGGGAGGGTTGATTCGACCGTTATCATCCTTTGTGTACTGGCAGAGAAACCCTTCGGCTTGTTTCTTTTAATTTTACAGTACCTGTCTTATTTATTTTGTTCTGACTATCTTATTCGTCTATTTGGTAGCTAGTCAATGTGTTTATTAGTTTGGTTTTAGCAGAACAGATCACACTGATCTGATCTTGCTTTCATTGTACTCCCTTCTATGGTATAATGAAATTTCATCTCGATTATCAAAAAAAAATTGTAGGTATTTGTGGACAGGGAGCTGATCTAAATCCTGCATTGTTTAGTCAAAAGGGGAATCGGGATGTAGGTTGCTACTGCGCTTTTCTGGAGTCAATGGTTGACAAATTAGGGTATTCATACCCCTTTTTCTCAGGGCTTCATGATAGATAAATGTAGTTTTTAGAACTTGTTTTTTTTCCGCAGTATTGGTTTCTCTTCATCCATGGTTTATTCTGATGTTCAGTTGTCTTATCGGTTCTTCTGTGGTTCAGTTCCAGTAGGCTATGTCATACATTGGTTTGGTTTTTTGTTAAATCTATAGCTGGATTTTTATTGTTATCTCTTCCTTCTTGTGAGAGTTTTCTTTTTTAAAATATGCCTCGTTACAACTCTGTACGAATTGCGCCTTCTCAATGCAAGAATTTCAACAAAACGCTCCGTTTCATATCAAGCCCACTGAGCCTCCTTCAGATATCACTGATAATGAACCAAACCCTACCTCTAAACATCGTTCTACACCATCTCTCTGCTCTCGCCATGGAAGCTCCTGTCAAAAAATCAGCAGAAGGAATGAAATTGACTCCTTCCTCATGTTTCATCATCAATCTCCCGAACCCCATTATTACGGAGATTCTGTGCCGATTACCCATTAAAACCCTAGCCACCTGCAAGAGTGTCTGCAAACCATGGCTCCATCTCATCAGAGACCCTCAGTTTTCCCAACTGCACCAAGCCAGAGCATCCACCGAGGTTTTCTTTCGATTATGTTTTGATGGAAACACTCCAAAGCTTTACATGGTTGACTTCCATTCCCTAAGTAATTGTGATTCTCCTTGTGTCAGTGTCAAGTTCAATGCACAATTTGAATTTCCTGAATTCAGTGTTTGCTCTGACAAGTCCATCAATTACCTACCTACAGGGCCCTCTTGCTGTTTTGCCAATTCTTGTAATGGGTATCTTTGCTATTATGACAATAGTTTTGCTGTGGTATGCAATCCATGCACTAGTGAGTTCATTACATTTCCTGCACCCAAAATCGACAAGGGTCTGATTGTTTGCCGCGGTTATGGTTTAGGTTTTAGCGGAGAGGCAAACAAATACAAACTGTTGCGATTGGTTGCTCGAAAGGACGAGAAATGGTCGTCTGTAGCTGAGATATGCACAATTGAGAAAACATGCTCTTGGAAGACCGTTGGCCCTTGTCCTTCCCCTGTTTCCCAGACATTTGCCCACCCCTCGTTGTCGGATATGTTGTATGGCACTTTCTTACAGGGTACCTTTCATTGGGTTGCTTCACGTAGCGAGGCACCTTTTATTTCCATTGTGACTTTTAATTTTGAAACTGATCTGGTTGGAGAAGTCCCACTTCCGCCCTACTATGGTAAAACTCATTTGAATAAGTCTTATGGGGAACTCGGGGTATTAGCAGGCTGTCTGTTTATAACTGATTATGTGAATCAAGGCGTGAGCATATGGTTGATGAAGGAATATGGTGTTCAAGATTCCTGGACTAAGCTATTTTGTTTTGGATCGAGCATAGACAAGAGGCTACGTTATACGAGCTGCCTGCCTATTACCTATATGGACAATGGTGAAATATTGATGACAGCTTCTCCCTATGTCTTCTCCTATAATCCAGTTCTAAAAAGCATTAGAGTTATAGGTTCTGGTTATGGTAACTTCGGAGCGATTGCTTATAGGCCGAACCTGGTTCTGCTCAAGGATTCGATGTTGGGATATGATGTGCATGTCATACGAAGGTGTGCTGATTTGAAACACACAAAAATGTCTACAAATCCTGAATGGTGGAGACCAGTGATGGAGTCACCTCTGACAAATGTTGAACTTCCGGTTGTTGTGGTAGAAGAGGGGAAAGGAGATGTCAGTGTCACGTCTGAATTTTTAGCATCAGAGTCATCATCAGCAGCAGCAGCATTGGCACATCAACAAGAGACTGAAGCACCTGCCACTGGTTCAGGAGGGGAGAGCCATAGGCATATCAGTGGGAAGGGATTGATGCAAATATCCACATCTGTGATGCCAGCACAAGAGACATCAGCTGCTGATTTGGCTCGTCGAAAGGGTTCCAAGACCCCTCTAACTAATGAAACTGGTGTCTCTGCCATGAGGGAGGATCCTTCGGAACAAATAAAAACAGTGATGGAGGAGGTACTGGAAGAGCTAAGGAAGTAGCGTGAACAACGACCAGAGTTGGAAGAAAGATTGAGGAATGAACTTGCACCATTGAAAGAGCAAACTGAGAAGCTCAAACAACACAACCGACAGCTGAAAGAGAGACTGCAAGATGAACATGCAACGGTCAAGCAACTGGAAGAGCAGATATAACACAGTGAGCAGCTTGAACGGCAAAACAGACGAGATGAGGGCACGCCTCTTGGGCCCTCACTGAGTTGGTAAGCTTATTATGCGATTTTAAACCTTACGCTTTTAGTACTTGAAACAGCATGTTGGTTTGGTAATCTTACAAGTTTTTGTTAACCCCCGTGATTAGGTTGGATCAGCTACTCTATTGTTAGGTTTTAGTTTATCTGTGTGGTTGTCTCCTCTTCTTATGTTTAGTAGTAAGTGAAATGATTCCATAATGGAATTGGATCTCAGTACTTGTATGTTTTAGTTCTGGCATGGTTGCATTTTCTGTTGCTTGACTTCGGAAGTGGAATAAAGCACTGATGGTCTGATAAATTAAAAATGCACCATTAGTTTGAATTTGCAGTTTCGAAGTAGCCGATGACATGGATTTTTAATTATGATTCCTATAACCACCATGGACAAAAAAAAATTGGACTTGTTATAGATGTTATTTTGAGTCTCGTCTTATTTGGAATTAAAAGATTTGTGCAGCAGCAAAATTCCGTCCCATCTAGTCTAAAACTCAGAGAGGTCTTACGTCTTTCATTCTACCTAAAACCAATGTTGTCCTTTCTTCAATTGGATGTCTCAAATTTATGTTTGATTTTTTTTTTTAACATCATTTGCCTACTACTCATCAAGTGATGATATGTCTGAGTTTTTTTTCCGAAACTGAGCATGAGATGGGATAGATTGTTGGGTTGGAACTAGTGTGTTTTAGATACTGAACTGAAGAAACTATATTGTGTGCTTGTTTGCTCTTAGTAAATTGATCTACAAAGCAGTTTTGTGCATTTGATAGAAGTTTAGGTCATTGAACATTTTAAAAACATTTTACGATGATTTCTAGCATATGAGAATTTTGTATTTGCATTTCCAATCATCTATGCTTGGAAACGAACTTTGTGTTTGTATTTCGGATTATCCCTGCTTGAAAGCCAACTTTTGTGCTCAAAACAAGGGAATATACTAACAAGCATTTCATAATCTCTTGTATAGTAGCTGGTTCTAAAAAGTATGTTATAATGTGCATTTCATTCAAGAATGCTTCTAAAACTATCCAGTACCTGCATCCAGAAAGGCAAAAAAACAATGCTAATACTCCTCGGTAATAGGAAGCTACTTACCCTTATGTATTGTTCACGAACGAAAAATATTTTTTTTTGTCAATGCTTTTAAGGTACATTATTTTTTGTACACCATCTTTCGTTCGAAAAGAACTAACAGGAGGATATGAAACTCTTGTGCGTTTGAATTGAAAGATGATTATATCCCTTTTCATGTTTAATCCGTAGTAATTTACTATTGTTTAATTAGTTCTTAATTATATCTAATTTATTAAATAAATATTTATAATTCTCATTTTTATTTTGAATAACTTAATATATATTGACATTTTCCCCTTATTTTTAAAAAAATTATTGTTTTTTTTATTAAAATGCCTGAGTTGAAATTAATGGTCTGGAGTACAAAAATTTCTTTGAATTTCAACTCCAAAATCGGTCAGTCACGTACAAATACAAAACAAAAAAATTATGTAAATCCAGATCTATTTCTCTCTGCTTGCTCACAACATAGGGCACTGATCGAATACAGAAATAAACCCCTTTAATTCTATTGGTCCCGGAACCCTAAAACCCACCACCTCGATGATAGGGCTCAAACAAGATTAAGGAAGAGTGTGAAGCTCCGATTAGATCCTACCACTAGTGGTCGCCAGTGCAAATTTGGAACTCGTGCTCCAACGAAAACTTGTCATGAGCGGTGGCAGATGCCAAAGGGCTGGAGAATTGTGGCGCAAGGTGAGGCCAGAGTCGATAAGAGGCATGACCGCCTAAGGGACGGAGGACCCATACCTAAAGTTCGCCTGGAGTCGACAACCTGACACAATCCTGATCGAAACAGTCGCCAAACAAAAACAGAGGAAGCGAGGGGGAGAGAAAAGGGGAGAAGAAGTAGCAAGAGGAGAAGAGGTCCACAGACGGTGACCTAGCCAGGGGCGGCCACGCCAATCGTTGGCGGCTAACAAGGGTCAAGATCTAAGATTTAGTTATGAGCGTTCTCACTTCTTAGTAGTTCATTGATTTAAACTTTCATGTTTGTCTCAATATTTGAGGTTCATGTTGGATCTTGATTTTGATCCTGAATTTGATTTTGATCAATGTTGATGAATTTGTAGAGAAATTCATCTTATGAATTTTCTGATACAAGAAATTTCTTCTTTTTCTCTTTTTTGAAAATGATGCAGGAAAATTCATAAGATTATAACATTCGACGAGTTTTCCAATTTGTCTAACTATGCATATTGTATTTAATACAATAGCAACAATGTATATATCATATATTTCTATGGCATCTAACCACTCAGCACCCATCACCCTACCTGTTCATGAATCCCCACGTTTGGTCTCAGTCAAGGTCGAGATGGAGAGCGACCGGTTCATTTTTGTTGTATACAGGGAGGATGGAGGCCGGTCAGTGATGGTACGAGGATGGGGTGGTCGGAAAAGTCAAGGGCATCTCTTGGATTTACGGAGGGGCTTGCTTCGACGCACCCTAACAGTGGGCCCGCGGCCTCGTGTGGATCGGAGGGAGCATATGGGATCTCGGCCGTCGAAATCAGGCTCACCCCAAACTGTTTTTCAGTGCGGGACGGCCATGGCAGAGGAACTGGGCCCAGAGACGAGAGAACTCGAGAACATGGTCGACTATGGTGGCTTGATCCCAGTCGTGCAGGAGGAGTTGGTGGTTGTTTCACCGGTTAAAGGGAAGGATTGACCGGAGCAAAGTGAGGTGGTGAACTGGAAGCGGCGACCGGGAAAGGTGGCCGTTAGGGTTTTGCAGGAGCGGGTTGATTTGGGCCGCAAGTTCGAGCCAGGCCCTCTGACTGACCCTATGGGCTGTGGGCCTCTGGAAGTGACTGGCAGGGCCCGGGGGGACAGGGTCTTTTTGGGCCCTCAGGAAGGGTCAACGGACCGTGGGCTTTCGGAAGCGGACTGTAGGGTCCGAGGTGAGGCGGGTAGGCCTAGGGAAGGATTAAAGACCTATATCGGGTCGGGTCAGGAGGGTGGGTTGTCTGGGTTACACATCCGGGTTGGTCCCACTCACTCGGACGGGGCATCTTACAGCGGCGGGGGAAATAAGCACCATCGTCTCGAGGAATGAGTGCATCAGGGTCCAGAGGGGGGGGGGGGTCAGTCGGTTATACCGCCCCTCTGGACGTAAGGTGGCAACGGTACCACCAAGAACCGGCTCAGTATTTCCCTACCAGCTCGGAGGTCAGCATTCCCGCGTTTAGGAACCCTACCATTTTCATTCAAGGGAGGACGACGCACAGTGACATCATGGGAGAAGACCAAGGCTACCACCACACCCCTCAACACTAGGCCTGGTCGGCCCGTGACAATCAGTTTGGAGCCATCGTATCGGTGATCGTCAGACGCTACCGCAAAACCATCCTCCAAACAACTATTGATTCCTATAGAGCGACTTTATTTTATGTTCTAATATTTATTTCAATTTCATTGTTCCAGTGTTTGTCGTTTGTAAACACTTTTAATTTATAAAATTATCTCGTACTACTCAAAAAATATATATATTTCTTTAACATTTTAGTCCACCATATCCGAAATTCAAAACATTTAAATTCATGGTCTTGTGTAATTGGTTAGTAAATAATAATTATTAAAATAAAATAAACCGAATCGTGTCGAACTCAAACTTATTTATTCTATTATCGAGCTAAACTCTAACCTTTCGAATTTCGTTTGAGTCGGAGTCGAACTTAAACATTTTGGTAGCTTAAGTTGGACCCTTAAATAAATAGATTAGTTCTAATAGCCAATTGGCCCACAAAATTAGGGAATATAGATTCCTTGGCAGACAAGGAAAACCACGTCCAAAACCGTGGATTGACTCCTATTTCTTCGTAACTTGTAGAGCGGTCAGGAATTCAATTCCGTCCTCAAGTCGGTTTCTTTTTCCTATAAAAGACAACCCTACCTCGTCTCTTCTCCTCATCAATTAATTCATTCTCTCCCAAATTCAAAGATTTTCAATTCTCTCCCAAATTGAAAGATGCAGATCTTCGTCAAGACTCTCACCGGGAAGACCATCACTCTCGAGGTCGAGAGCTCCGACACGATCGACAACGTCAAGGCCAAGATCCAGGACAAGGAGGGGATCCCACCGGACCAGCAGCGTCTCATCTTCGCCGGAAAGCAGTTGGAGGACGGCCGCACTCTCGCCGACTACAACATCCAGAAGGAATCGACGCTCCACCTCGTCCTCAGGCTCCGCGGAGGGATGCAGATCTTCGTCAAGACCCTCACCGGCAAGACCATAACCTTGGAGGTCGAGAGCTCCGACACGATCGACAACGTCAAGGCGAAGATCCAGGACAAGGAGGGGATTCCCCCGGACCAGCAGCGTCTGATCTTCGCCGGAAAGCAGTTGGAGGACGGCCGGACCCTGGCGGATTACAACATCCAGAAGGAATCGACCCTTCACCTGGTCCTGAGGCTTCGTGGTGGGATGCAGATCTTCGTCAAGACCCTTACAGGCAAGACGATTACTCTGGAGGTGGAAAGCTCGGACACGATTGACAACGTGAAGGCCAAAATTCAAGACAAGGAGGGGATTCCGCCGGATCAGCAGAGGCTCATCTTCGCCGGGAAGCAGCTTGAGGATGGTCGCACCCTTGCGGACTACAACATTCAGAAGGAATCTACCCTTCACCTCGTTCTTCGTCTCCGTGGTGGTGGTAGCTTTTAATTCAATTGTCTATTGCCTTTAATTATGTCTGTGTGATTTGTTATCGACTATCAACTACTTGTTTCGATTTTAATTCTCAATGAAGTTACCATTTCAATACTGGCCCAAATGTTAATTTAGCTGAATATCTGAGATTGAGGAACTGGTTGTTCATATTTCCTTAGGAACTGTATTGGCTTGTTTATGTTTTTTGATGAGATGCTGCTACCCACTGTTGTAAAAGTCTCCGTTTAGCTCCCACATAGGCCCCAAAATCTATAGAAACGTCCAACTCTTCTAAATGGGACGACGAGTTGATTTTGAAAGTTGAGCTGAGTTGGAAATCAAACAATATATGTTTATATTCTCTCTTTCAGAAATCAAGCAATATATGTTTAAATTCTCTGTTTCAGCTCTTCCTCTTTTAATGGATATTAGATTTTCATATGAAAATTACATGGGGCCATTATACCCCAACTTTATCCCTTGAAACTTCAAAATGATGCGTGGATCCAAACGTTGATCCATACCCCAACTCTAAGCCATTTATTCGATAATAATCATAATGTAATTTCATTCCAACTTGCCATAAAACATAGTTTGAGTATAATAACCTCCTCTTTTAATTTCTTGGTCTCCTGAATCAGCTCACTGGTAATAAGAACCCCACCCACTAATTGTTTTTCGTAATAAGGCTTTATTGAACTTCAACAATCAAGTTTGAAAACAGGGCCTTCAATCTCATAGTCTATGTCTTATATGGAGATGAAATTAACTGATAGGTTTATATTTAAGAGGAGGTTCTATTTTGGGATCAAAGTTAAGAAAAATAAGATTAAACATTTTCTAATTTTACCTGTTTTATGAAAATGATCCATGAAATATTAGATTTCCTATGCTTAAAGATGTGCCGAGTAAAAAGAAAAAAAAAAGCTCTCCACACGACCTCAATGAGGTTCTCTCATATCCTAAAAGGGTCGCCGCCGCCGCCGTCAACCACCACCTTCTCCGTTCGTCCTCTACCTCTCTCGCCATCACCACCACTCACACAGCCCTCCTCTCTCCACGACATCGTCGTCGCCAGCCACGCTGCCTTCTCTTCCCCGAGTTCGCCGCCGCCGCCACCAGATCTCGCTGACCACTGTCTCCCCCTTCGCCATCACCATCGCCGTCACGCAGCCATGGATCCAGGTAACCAGATTCGCTCCAACGTTACCCAACCGATCGCATCGAATTTTCACCCCGACGCCCTCATCTCCTCATCGTCGGATGACTGCCCCATCCGGATGCAACGCCCTCGGCCTGACCTTCTACGAGGGCCACCATGGAGTATCCATTTAACGCCGGGTTGGCATATGATCGAGTCTTACCGAGTTGGAGATCGGCCAATCTCCCCTCTAAATCCGGCTGGCGACGAAGTCGGCGGACAGACAGGGTCGGACACGATCGGATCCCAACTGGGGGCGGGGGTGGATGTCCTGGGATCCCCTGTGTCGCCGCTGCCGATGCTCTGGATTCCTGTTGAAAAAGGGAATCCCGGTAGGGCCCTCAATCGTATGGTGTCACCGCTGGCGTCACCTCTGGATGGAGAACCGTGGATCCCGCTGGGACCGGCGAAGGGTCAAGCATCGGGGATAGAGGTCCGTGCAGGAGCAGCTGGAAGAGCGGAGGTCCAGAGGCCTCCGATGGAGGAATGATCGGCCCCAGCAGGGGTGGGAGGCGTCGACACCAGCCTATACCCACAGACCCGGGACAGCCAATGTTGGGAGGTCCCGGGCAGCCTGCATTATTAGCACCAGTCACTTTATTTTACTGCTATTTCTGTTATGTTTGTTGGGACTATGTTTTTTCTGTTGGTTTTGGACATTGCTTTATTTTCCCCTGTTATGTTGAAACGGCGGTAAGGGGGTTATCTTGAGTTGTTGCCCACGAGTTCAAGTGGGCTAAAATTATGGGTCCATGAGCGCCGGGCTTGCTACGGTCGGCCCGTACAAACATTTGGAACCCGAGGCGGTCACGCCTCATCTAGTCTGATTGCCAGTTAGCATTAATGAAATATCCGGTTACCCGTTTCAAAAAAAAAGATGTGCCAAGTAGATTGGAAGAACTTTGGGATAAAGTCATCATGTCCTAGAGCCTTATTTCCATTGCAACTTTGTTACTTCTCGTATTTTTGTAAAGACCATTATCATAAATAGTTAAATACTATAACTTTGAAGGTATAATTCAAAATTTGGTGCATGTTGATTCCCTCTGGTATGAAATTGTGCTCTTAGTCAATGTTTCTAGTATGGTTGTTGGAGGTATGTATTGACGTTCAGATATATTTCATATGTTTGCAGTAGGGTTGTTGGACGTATGTATTTGACAGTGTAAATGTATATTTGTTGTATTGATAATTTACGCAGTACAAGATGATCCTATATATACATGTTATAGGATACAGATAAGATCACAGAGTAGTTATCACTAATGATGTAGTAGTTATCACTTATGTGATGTTTATCACTAGCACCCCCCTCAAACCGATGCTACGAGGCAAGAGAAAGACGATCACGAAGTCGTTGAAACCAGCCAAGGTGCAACGGTTTGGTGGGTATATCAGCAATTTGCATGTCATAAGCAATATGACGAATCACAATGTTACCAACAGCCACTTGTTCGCGAACAAAATGAAAATCCAGCTCAATGTGCTTCATACGAGCATGAAAGACGGGATTGGCACTAAGATACGTAGCTCCAAGATTATCACACCACAAGATCGGAGGAGGAATGGTAATGCCAAGTTCCGAAAATAAAGACCTCAACCATATAAGTTCGGAGGTAGCATTACCAATGGTTTTGTACTCACTCTCTGTAGAGGAACGAGCCACAGTGGCTTGCTTCTTGGACGTCCAGGAAATGAGAGTAGAACCAAGGAAGATGGCAAAACCGCCAGTAGACCGACGATCATCAGGGTCGCCTCCCCAATCACTATCTGTGAAACAGTGTAGTTGAGCGAGGAAATGCGAGTCCAAGAGTGGACGAGCCACGCAGGTAACGAAGCACCCGTTTAAGTGCCTGCCAATGAATATCAGTGGGAGCATGCATAAACTGACACAATTTGTTTACAGCAAAGGCAATGTTCGGTCGAGAAAAGGCTAAATATTGTAGGCTGCCAACCAATTTACGAAACATAACATCATCTTCACATAATGACGAATCGTGATGCTTGGAGAGAGGCCCGACAGTCATTGGTGTAGAACATGGCTTTGAGTCTTGCATGCCATTACTAGACAGAAGATCCGAGACATAGTGGGACTGAGACAGGTGACCACCATTGGCATCAGTTCGAAACTCAAGACCCAAGAAGTAATGTAGTACCCCAAGATCCTTGACTAGAAACTCCCGCTGAAGGTGAGTGATGAGTGTGATAGAGGAACCGGTGAGTACTATATCATCAACATATATGAGTAAAAATACCACATCATCAGACCTGCGAAGGATTAGTAAGCTTGGATCAGCAACCGAGGAGGTAAAACCAATACCGTGTAAGAACGTTGATAATCGCGAGAACCAAGCCCGGGGTGCCTGCTTCAGGCCATAGAGTGATTTATGGAGCTTGCACACATAATCAGGAAACCGCGAGTCAACAAATCCTTGAGGTTGCATCATATAAATGTCCTCAGTAAGTGTGTCATGCAGGAAAGCATTGGAGACGTGAAGTTGACGGACCGACCACTGAAACTTACTCGCAAGAGCCAAAAGAACACGAATAGTAGTGGCTTTGACAACTGGACTAAATGTGTCATGATAGTCCAATCCTTCTTGTTGAGTAAATCCCCGAGCCACCAATTGTACCTTATAGCGATCAATAGTGCCATCCGCTTTTCGCTTAATCTTGAAAAGCCAACTATTATCAACAATATTAGCATTAACTGGACACGGAACAAGGGACCATGTGGAGTTGGTGTGAAGAGCAGACATCTCATCATTCATGGCACTGACCCATACATTATACTTACTAGCCTGAGAATAGGTGCACGGTTCGGAATGAATATGGTTAGGTTTAGAAGTCTCACGTAGGGAAATAAATAATTGTTTAGGACGAAGTTTATGAGCTGGTCGAAGCACCATATGATGTGTATGTGGTGGGTCGTGAGGGGGAGGTTCTGTAGGTGGTGTATCAGAAGATGAGGTAGTGGAAGGGGTCGAGTCAGAGCTGCTTGTCGGAGTTGGAGAGGGCGGGGAACGGACTGCAGTGGGGAAATGGTCAGGTTAGGAGTAATAAGGGTTGAACCAGATGAATGTGAGGGAGGTCATGAGGACGTACCTGGCTGCCCGGACAGTGTATGATAGTAGGACCTGAACTACCTGCAGAAGGATTAGTGGGCCGAGATGACTGGAAATTCAAAAATGGGAAGAGAGTATCATTAAACACGACATTAACAGCAGTATAGATTCTGTTTGAATCAGGATCCAGGCACAAAACACCAGCATGTTCAGGTGCTAATCCCAGATGAACACAACGAATAGTGCGGAAGGAAAACTTATGAGTAGAATATTGTCGTAAGTGAGGATAAACCGCACAACCGAACGGGTGAGTGTCTTGCTACCGAGGTGGATATGAGAACAAAAGTTGATGAGGAGACAGCTTGCTTGTGACAGTAGATAGTAGGGCATTGATCGAACGCACAACTGAGAGAAAAGCATAAGGCCAAAACCTGAGAGGCATATGAGCATGAGCCAGAAGTGTAAGTCCAGTATCAACAATATGACGGATTTTTCGTTCAGCCAAACCATTTTGCTGATGAGTATGAGGACACGACACACGATGAGAAAGTCCCTGACTACGAAAATAAGGATTTAGTTTGCGGTACTCGCCACCCCAATCAGATTGAAACACCAGAATATCAACATTAAACTGTTGTTTGACCATAGCTTCAAAATTCGCAAATACAGAGTTAACATCACTTTTAAATTTTATGCAGTAAATCCAAGTAAAACGAGTGAAGTCATCAATGAATATCACAAAGAAATGAAGATTGTTTATTGAAACCACAGGAGCATGGCCCCAAACATCCGAGTGAATTAACTGAAATGGTTTGGTAGTGTGATATTGAACACTGGGAAAAGGAAAACGATTAAGCTTTCCAAAATGACACGAATCACAATTAGAAATAGACGTTAACTGACTGGGAGGGGCCTTGGCAGTCGTCGTTGGTGGAAGTCTTGGGTGAAGGTGGCTTACCTTTCTCTCTGGCACATTTGGTTGCAGAGAAACTCTGCAGTCTTCAGACATCAGTTGGACCCTATTGCCACAGTCTTCTTCAGGCTTCAGCTTCACAGTTTCAGCATCTGAAAGATGGCTGGTGATTTGCCCGAGGGGGCTAGCCTTTCCACTTGGCAATCCTCCTCGTCCTCTTGTTTGGTTATGTCTGCTAGGAGATGATTTTTCTAGGCTGTTTTTATCTTTAGAAGGTAATTTGGGATTTTTTCCCCATGCTTTGTAATATGTAATTCCAAAGCATTATTGAATAAAACCATCATTTATAAATAAAAAATAGACGCTAACTGCCTGGGACTAACATATCCTAATTTATTTGACCGAATGATAGTTGCAGTAGTACGAGCAGACGGATGACCGAGACGAGCATGCCATTCCATGGGTGTGGAAGTTTCAACAAGACACGAGCTAGGAGACGCCGACTGAGGAAGTTCATACAAGCCGCCATTACTCCATATGCGTAACATGATTTCCTTGGACACCTGATCCTTCACAAAAAATTGGTTAGGTCAGAATTCAAAGAAACATTGATTATCACTTGTAAAGCGTTGAACTGATAGCAGGGATTTTTGAATGGTAGGAACAAGAAGTATGTTTCGTAAGGGTAATTTAAGGCCAGTAAGAGAAATGCAAGAACCAGTACCAAATTGGAGTATGGGAGCTCTCTAACCATTACCAACAGTAACTTAATCCGAACCGATATATGCTAAGGAGTTGTGCAGGTGTGATGCATCCAATGTCATATGATGCGTTGCTGCTGTGTCCAAGTACCAAGTATGATTCACCTGAGCTATGGGCTGATAATGCACTCCATTAGGGTCAATATATGACGAAGACGCATAATTTTGTGAATACATGGACAGGTTAGCCTGTGGTGCCATGGAAACAGGTTGTTGCGGTTGCTGTAGATACCTGCGACGACAATGGTCAGCCGTGTGGTTTCTGTAACCAGAAATCTGACACGGACAAGAATTACGACGCCGGTTTTGAGGGTAACGTTGGCCTGCAGTTTGAGTATGAGTACGATGATACATTTGTGGAGCGTTTTGTGTTGCAGAAGCACCACGACCATGTGTAGCGATATTTTCCAGAGGTGGCTCAGGAGAGTTGCGAAGAAGTACCTCGTGAGCAATTAATTGGCCATGGAGCTCATGAAAAGTTACCGGATCATCTTGTTGATTGATCGCCGAGATAATACCATGGTACTTTGTACCAATATTACGGTATATTATTGCATTGAACTCGGCATCGGAAATGGTTCGGCTGGCAGCAGCTAATTCATCAGCCAAACCCTTGGCTTGTTGGAGATAATATGTCACAGACAAATCATTGCGACGGAGTGACTACAACTATATATGCAGCTGCAATTGACGACTAGGAGATACCGAGCCAAACGCACTAGCTAGTGCAGTCCATACTTCAAACGCGGTAGCCTGACCAATAATATGGTAGAAAGCGGACTCCGAAAGCGAATAGATGATCCAAAAGAGAAGGAGTTGATCCCGTTTCTGCCAAGCGTCATAAGCTGGGTTGGGGATCTGAGCAGGTGTCTCACTTGTAGTGAGAATAGTCGCAGGTGGGCATCGATCTTTACCTGCAATCAAGCCATGGAGTTTGTGATAGTTCAGTAATGACAGGAACTAAGTACGCCATGCCACATAGTTGCGCGAGGAATGAAGTTTAATCGACAATGAATGAGAGATTATTGGTGTAGCAGGCATGTAGGAGTGCCAGAGGAGGAAGCAGGGACCATAGCCATGAACATAAGAAGGCAACAATTGACAGATGAAAAAATAGCGAATGGAATAGGGTTTCAGGCGCCAGGCTCTGATACCATGACAGTGTAAATGTATATTTGTTGTAATGATAATTTACGCAGTACAAGATGATCCTATATATACATGTTATACGATGCAGATGAGATTACAGAGTGGTTATCACTAATGATGTAGTAGTTATCACTAATGTGATGTTTATCACTAACAGTATTGAACGTTGAGAGATATTTAATTCTCTACTTTATGATCACTAGGCAGTATATACTACTGGTGCGACTGCATCATGTAGTCGCAGAAGTAACCCAAACTGTCTCATAGTTTGTTACAAGTCGGTCTTAATTCACTAGATTCCATTAGTTGAAGCAATTTCTAGTGGTTTATGTATGTTTTATTTTGGGAGACTTGCCCATTTCAACCTTCATTATCGTAGAAGGGGAACTTTTATCTTACGGAAACAGTTTTAACTTGGACTCGGACTTCTTTCTCTAGCAACAAACTTATCGTCTTGTTTGTAAGTACATTTCTGTTCTCTTATTTATATTGTTATTATTGTTATTTATTCAGTTGTCTACAAACCTGAGACAAACAATTTTCCTCTAAATATTTAGGTTTCTGAAAAAATATTGTGTTATGTCCCCCTTTTATGATAAATACATTTCTCTCTCGTCAATAAGAAATCAAAATATGTAAATGTGAGAAATTCTATATAAATTCAACTAAGGGGCTAAATATGGTATTTTTACCAAATCTAACCTAGAACTTGTAAATGGGTGGATATTCCCCCGCGCGGGTGCGGATTTTGATTTTTGTGATCCACGACCCGCCTATGAAAAATGAACATTTGGCGGATTTCATCCGCAAAATATGTGAGTTGATTAGATACAATCCGCGTGATCCAAAAATATAATCAAAATCTAAGATGAAATTTATTTTTGAAAAAAAAACTAATACCATTATTTTGACCTTAACAGACATTACTAATGGCTAATTGTTATGGGGATATATACCAAACTCTTTAGACTCGACTATTTGAAAAGCTCTCCACACACCTCCTTGAGGTTCCCGACCCACCCTGCCTAGGGTTTACCGTCGTCACGATCTCCTTCATCGGCGATCACTGCCATCTTCTTCGTCTCCGTCGACCTCGACGCCATCTCTCTATTCCGATCTCCATCCAAGGTGTTGCCACAGACACCCGTCCCTGCCCTCGCCTTCGATTGGTAGGTGCTCCTACTCTTCGGCTCCCTCGACCCCTCGATCCCTGATCTCCTTTACTGCTACTGAAGTCGGGTTCATCACCGGTTCACGGAATACCGTACACTTCCGTTCGATCTGCCGTGACTCATCTTCCGCCCGCGCCGCCCTCAGGTACCCTCGATCCTTCTCTTTAGGGTTCATATTATTGTAATGGCGATTATATTGGCATGGAATTGTCGGGGGCTGGGTACGGACCATAATCGGCGCCATATGAAGGACCTGGTAAGTCGGTACAGACCGACATCTTGTTCTTGACTGAAACCCGGCATGTGGATTCCCATAATTCGAGATCCCGCCTTGCTATACTACGCAGAACATTAGGTTTTCATGGGGGTACAAGCATACCGGGTATCATCCCACAGGCCGCCCCAGGTCTTCGTCCCCCGTCGAACAAAGTGGGGATCATGATGTTGTGGACAGAGAAATGTACGGCTACGGTCTTATCAATGCAGCAAACTCACATTGATACGATAATTCAGTTTGGACAAGAGATACCATTTCGGTTCACAAGTATATACGGGGAACCAGCCTGGGAGAACCGTCATCTGACTTGGGACAACTTGAGACAGTTGGCCACAGTTCCGGCACCGGTAAAGTGGATTCTTATGGGAGACTTCAACGGCATCCTTCGACCTTCGGAAAAACGAGGGGGTCGTCGGGCCTATCCGCTAGCCCTTATGCAAGGATTCTAACAGGCCATTTCCGATATTGACATGGAAGAAGTATCATTACAAGGGTATCAGTTCACGTGGTCACGTGGGCAGGACCCTGAGACACAGGTGGAATGTCAGTTGGATAGAGCTTTCATCACTCCGCTGGCTCGTCTCCGATTCAGAGACATGTCTTTACATAATCTGGGCGTGTCAACTTCGAATCATAAGCCTATTCTGCTCCAACTCCAGAAGGACCCGGTGGAACGCCGGCCTCGCCAATTTCGGTTCGAAAACATGTGGATAGATCATCCTGAATGCGGTACTCTGGTCCAAAATGAATGGGGCCAGCCGGGGAATCGTCATATTAAGCACCACATTAAGGATATTGGCGCATCACTAGATGAATGGGGCCAGACTGTTTATCGGGATAATATTAACCAGATCAGACGTCTACAGAGGACACTGGCTGAGATGAATGGCCGGACTGATAGACAAGGAATCAAACGGCGCATGGCACTCCAAAACAGTACAATAAGGCCTTGGCAACATAAGAACAATTCTGGCGACAGAGAGGGAAACAACATTGGCTCGGGGAAGGAGACAGAAATACCAAATTCTTCCAGAGAGCATCTATTAAGCAACAGGCTAAAAACAAATTGAAGACTCTGATCAATGACGCAGGGGTAGAAGTGCAGTGGCATACAGGTATGAGTGAGCTACTACACTCTTATTTTTCCAACATTTTTACGGAAGGTGACATTGAAGATTATGACCTCCCTATACATGTTCCTCCTATGACCACCTCGGACCAAAACCTACAACTGACTAAGAGGGTAACGGACGCGGAAGTGCGCTATGCAGTGTTCCAAATGGGACCGTCAAAGTCTTCAGGCCCTGGCGGACTCAACCCGAAATTTTTTCAGCACTTTTGGGATACATTATCTCCGGAGGTAATAGACTTCGTCCGTACTGTAGTGGCAACGTGTACCATTGATTAGGATGTTAACAAAACCACACTGATTATGATTCCGAAGATACCAGGGGCGAAGAAGATTACGGAATTGCGACCGATTGCCCTGTGTAACGTGATTTTCAGAATCCTCTTAAAAGTTCTGGTGAATCGACTAAAACCACTACTGGAACCGCTTATCTCTACAAACCAAGGGGCTTTTGTGCCTGGCAGACACATTCAGGATGATGTCATTATCTCCTACGAGATTATCCATACTCTTCGGTGTAGAACACAAGGACAACGAGGTTTTATGGCCTTGAAACTGGATATGAGCAAGGCCTATGATAGGGTGGAGTGGTCTTTCCTTTTGTCTATGATGGGAGCCTTTGGTTTTGATATGGGATGGCGGGCTATAGTCTTGGCATGTATGCGATCCATTGAGTATACAGTAAGCTCTGATGGAAAGCATACGGCTCCATTCACAGCAGGTCGGGGGATTAGGCAAGGAGATCCACTATCCCCGTACCTCTTCTTATTTTGCATGGGGGGCTTGTCCCGTATGCTCCACCAGGCAGATAGCGCCGGCAAGATACGTGGAGTTTCAGTGGCTAGAGGGGCAACGCTTATTTCTCACATATTCTTTGCGGATGATTGCTATATCTTCTTTAGAGCGTATCGGGAAGATGCGACCCAGATGAACCAAATCCTTCAAATGTTTGGTCGCCTGTCGGGCCAGGTTATCAATAAAAGTAAATCGTCCATCTTTTTCAGTACCAATACAACTCCGGCCAACAGATCATCCTGCTGTGATATTTTAGGGATTCAAGAAATATCTGGTCCGACTAAGTACTTGGGGGTGCCCAATATGTTGGGACGACGTAAAGGCTAGAGTCTTCAGTTTCTGTGCGATCGGATCGTAGCTAAGATTGGAACCTGGGACGGTCAAATGCTGTCTGCAGGGGGTAAGGAGGTAATGATCAAGTCAGTGCTTCAGGCCATGACGATATATGCGATGAGTGTATTTCTGTTCCCAAGGGAATCCATTAATAAGATCCACGTCGCACTAGCTCGGTACTGGTGGGCGGGTACACCCAGAGGTACGAGACCGATTATATGGCAGGACTAGGCGAAACTCTGCAGGCCAAAGGAGGATGGCGGGATGGGTTTCCGGGATATGAGGGACATGAATATTGCGATGTTGGCGAAAATGGGGTGGAAGCTCTTAACCCAACCGGGTTGTCTGGTTGCCCGTATTCTCAAGGCCAGATATTATCCGAAGAACGATTTCCTATCAGCGGAAGGTGGTAATGGGCCCAGTCAGATCTGGACAATACTCCGAGCAACTCAAGGACTGCTCCGAGGGGGATTGATCCGTACTATTGGGGACGGCCGGTCTACTATGGTTGAGGGTTCCCCATGGCTCATGGGGAACACTCCGGCCATCCCGCTACACACTTGTATCACTCCGGACCTGAGAGTGTCGAATTTGACTACATATGATCACCAATGGGACACTATGAAGCTACAACAAAACCTTCCTCCAAACATTGTTGAGGACATTTTACAAGTGCCCCCGCCTCTCCCCCGGCATGCAGACAAATGGTTGTGGAAGTACAATATCAGAGGAGTCTACTCAGTCAAAGAAGGATACAAGGCGCTTTCCAGAGAGAATGGACACTGGCATGTATCGACAGGGACGACAGTCTGGACTGGAATATGGGATCAAGACATTCAACCTCGAATCAAGGTATTTCTCTGGCGAGCTATCTCTGGTACCCTACAGGTTGCGGTAAATCTCCGAACAAAGTTTGTCCCAATTCTGGAGACTTGCCCAATGTGTCAGACCGCACCGGAATCTACGGACCATCTTCTGTTACTCTGTCCTTTTGCTAGATCTGTTTGGGACATTGTCGGTATACCGATCCCCGTTCCACTATCGGCTACGGTACACGATTGGCTCTCTGCCTTATTTCTGCTGTCGGACCCCCTGCCCCGGAGTAAAGCATGTCTATTCTTGTGGGAGATATGGAAAGCGAGGAATGCTATGGTCTGGGACCAGACTAGCTCCACACCTCAGGAGCTGGCTGCCACAGTTCTCAGTAATCAGTGGAGCTGGTCGGAAGCACAGAATGGTCACCCGAAACCTATTATTAGTCCTTAGAACAGGCAAACTAGCTGGAGTCCAACTCCTCCTAACTGGCTCTTGATCAATGTAGATGGAGCAACGTTTGCGGACTCGGGTCAATTTGGATGGAGTTGGATCTGTCGAACGGACTCGGGGGGGTCCGAGAAGCGAGGAATGGTTGTGGGAGTGGTTCCTTGAGCCCTGAATACTCTGAGGCCATGGCCATCTGGCAGGCCCTGGAATGGATCCAAGCATCGCATTCCACCAGGGTCATCATACAGAGCGACGCCCAGTACCTGGTGCACTTGATCCAAGGAACCCATCAGGTCTTCTCCCCGTTGGGCCGGTTGATCGACGACTGCCGGACCCTGATAGCTACTCTCGAGGATGTCAAACTCGATTATATTTCTAGGTCAGCGAACGGTGCAGCCCACTGGCTAGCCCGGGAAGCCCGTTCTTCGCCTGTCCTTTCGTGGTTCGAATTTACTTTACGGGATGCACTTATGTCTATTTTACAACCGTTCAAATAATAAAATTACTATCTTGTTTCAAAAAAAATTGTTATGGGGATATTATTTTATTTAGATTGCTTAACACATCTCATCTAATACATGGTATTTAGTTGAAAATAATTAAAATCGAAGTCTGAATAAAATTTTTACCTTGTCCCTTACTTTTACCTTTACCTTAAAGGTGAGGATTAATCAAATTATGTGGTGATAAGAAAATAGAAAAATGTTAAGCGGAACATGGTCTTTTGAGATGATCCTCAAAATAACATAAATTTAATTTGTCATGTGTCCCTAGGGATGGCACCGGAGCGGATTCGGAGAGGGGATCATAATCCTTGTCCCCGCCCCGCTCACAATCCCTATTACCCAAACCCGTCTCGTCCCTGCTTCCGCCCCACCCTGATTGTGCCCCGACCCTGTTGGAGATTCCTCAAACCCACCCTGAATATATTTTTTTAATATTTTAAAAAATCACTCAATACACACATAAAATAAAATACATATCAAATTGTACTAAACACTGTCTGAGTATTTAGTAGTGACAGTAAAAGATTTGAAAAAAGAAGAAGTTAAAACTTAAAAACTATAAAGTCTTTAATAAAAAAAGGTTGGAAAATCATATTTTTAAAAAATAATATAATATTAATATTATTTATATATAAATATATAATATATATTTTAATTACTATCGGGATGGAGTAGGACGGGGAATACCAATCCCTTCTCTGTCCCGTCCCAAGTCAACGCCCCATAAGTCGTCCTAAAAAGTATTAACCCGCCTCAAATGTGGCGGGGCGGATTTTGTTTGCATCCCTAGTGTCCTCGCTATCAATCACTACTACTTTATTTCAAAACGACAGTACTTATCGTTACCTAAGGGCATCCACAGTTCTACCGCCGACTGCTGGCGGGGAGCATTAAAATAATGGTTTTTAATGTCCCAGCCAACTCACCACCTGCGCAAACCGCCAGCATCCTGCAGTAGTAATTTTTTTTCCGGCGGGGAGCCGCCGGCGGTAAGAAAAAAAAGTAATTTTTTTTCTATTGAAAAGATGGAAATAGCACATACAAGCTCGAAAATAACATAATCAAGATCGTTACACAAAGCCAACTAAGCATGTTCACGATTTACAGTTCGTGAACGTACTGGAGGAATTTCGACTGGTCTTTAACGATCCCCCAAAGCGAGAACTTCGTGAAGTGGTGGCCGTGTCGGTGTAAATACTCGCCCGCCGCTGCAACAAGCTCCTTCTTGGATGCTGTAGGACCTTTACTTCGGAGCTTCGCTGCTTTGGCAGCCTTCTGACTCATAGGCCGCTGGTACATCGTTCGGCAGTCCGAATCACTCTCCTCGGGTTGCGTGTCTTCACGAGTTCGTTTTCCCGAGTTGGTAGAAACATCTAAATGTCTCACCGGTGTGCCTTCGTGTCCTTCCTCGGGTTGCTCGACTTCAAAATATTTTGAAGTCCACTTCGGCTCGATTCTGACCAGCCTCCACCAACGTTTCCAAGTGAATGGAGCTTTTTCATTCTTCTCGTACATTTCCTCGGTCATTGCCGTTATTTCATCACCGGAACGGCCGCTCCTGTGGTCCCTCATCATCCGTGTGTAAATTCCATGGAAATTCATCACTCTAGGATTGACTCCCGCACAGTGGTCTTTACATTGCTTTATTGACCCTGTAGGATCATCCGGTCCACGCATAGAAGCAACTTCGTCAGCGATGGCCCCCCAATACTTCATATTATGCTTCGCATTCCCGTGAATTGAATCGTAGGAATGGTGCATCCAAGCACGAACTAGACGCTCGTCCTCATCGGCACTCCACAAATTTCGCCTCCCTTTAGGTTTAGGTGGAACAGCGGCGACGACCTCAGTAACCGTAGGAGATGCCTCGGTTGTCGTCCGGATGAATTGCCGGGAGGGAACAATTGTTGCGTTGTCGGGTCAAACGTGTCATCGGCCAACAAGGTGAACATATAGCCCCATTCGTTGAGATCGAACTACATTGCAAAACGAAAATAACTGAACAACTCGTGTAGTAAGAATAAGATGTAGAGAAGAAGTGGTGGATGAAAAATGTAAAAAGAGGGTTGGTATTTATAAAGGTAAAAAGCAAAAAAAAAAATCAAATTGGGGTTGCCAGCGAGCTTCACGTGGCGCCAGCGCGTCCTGACCCAACGGTCGGCGTGGGCATCGAGGAGGACCACCTCACTCTGCCATCGAGAAGTGCTGGCGAGGACTTCAACGGTTCTATTCCCGGCCAGCTTCACGCCTGCTCCTCGCTTGCGATCAATCACCGCATGCGCATGTGCGGACTTACGTAGCGCCCGGGGGGGGGGGGGGGGGGGGGGGGGAGCTAATAAGTAACTTCATTTAACTGTGTATTAATAATTAAAAGTACAAGTAATAAATAATTGGTTACTAGAATTAAATAGCATATTAATTTTTAATATTCCTATTAACCATCTTTATCTTTATTTTTCTCCTAATTAAAAGCAGAATTAATAATTAATTATTACCATGTATCCTTTTTTTTTAGGAAATATGAGAATTTATTTAAATATCGGCAAAAATGGTATTTTGAAGAGGCTCGGGGATGTGACCCCCTTGCCAATTCCAGACAGGGGAAGAACAAGCCGCCCTGGCAAGCCAATGAACTGCTTTGTTCGTTGTCCGTTTCACAAAAACGAGTTGCACGCACTTGAGTTTAGCTAAAAGGGAAATACAATATGTGACAATTGTCCCCAAAGGATATAGCAAACGCCCCATTTTCCTGATCATATCCACTATGACCTTGCAATCGCTTCGCACCGACGCCCTTTGCATTGGGTATTGCAGAAGCCACATAAATGCGTCCCGAATCGCATATGCCTCCACCAGACCCGGGTTCTGGGGTCCATGAAATGATGCAAAACGGGCCCCCGTGAGGTGTCCCCAGTCATCGCTGCATAACCAGCCAGTTCTCATCTTATCTGCCGCCGCAAACAGCGCCCCATCTGTATTCACGGACCACGTCCCTTAAGAAGGACGTTCCCAAGCTTCTGCCTCCCATATATATGATTTGTGGGAGACTGCATGTGCTTTTTGTTTCCTCTTCTTGGCTTCCGACCAACCTTCCTGTAGGTGGAAGGCCGTCTGGAAAATATTGGTGGCCGGTTGTGCGATCTATTCCCAGAATACTTTGTTTCTGGCTTTCCACAATTCCCACAAGATGCATCCTATCAGACCACCGCTTGCCAGGGGATTAAGATGGAGCGTTCTTTGCAACCAGCTAGTAATATCTTGAGCATCCTAGGGAGTGTTCAGGCTAGACTTGGCCCAACACTCTACTGCTACGTGAACTGGACCAGGAGATGCAGATCGGATTCGTCCGCCCCTAAGCAGACCGGGCACCTCGCCTCCATTGCCACATATCGACCCCTAAGGTTGACTGCCACCTGTAAACACCATGAACACGTTCTCCACAGAAACGTCCGCACATTTGGCATTACTTCCAATTTCCATATATTTGTCCAGACATCCGTCTGGGCTTGGAAGTTCGCTTGCGCCTGCTGACACAGACTATAAGCCGCCTTCACGGTATACTGCCCCAAGTAGTCCCTCATCCAATACCACGAGTCCGATATGGTCGTCCTGCTTATCGGGGCGCCAGTATTGCCCGTTGGTCTTCCATATTGAAAAGATTAATGATCTTGTCTATGTCCCACCGCCTCTCATTAGGCATCATAAGTCCCGACAATGAAGTGTTGTCGACACCTGGTCCCACCGATTGCACTCTCGCCTCAACCCCTGTCAGTCACGGATGCTCACGTACCGACGTAGTCGTCCCTGGACCAATCGACCTCCGTGTCCCACCTTTGACCAGCTCCTGTGCGGACATAATGCTTTTCCAGGCATAGCTCTGATTCAGTTTCCGGACCGCCTCTAGGACCGAGGACTCCGGGTAATACCGTGTCTTCAATACTCTCGCTACCAAACTGGATTCATCTATCATGAGCTTCCAAAGTTGTTTCCCCAGAAAGGCCGTATTGAAATCATACATGTTCTTGAATCCCAACCCTCCCTCCTCCTTTGGCCGAGACATAGTTGTCCACGACTGCCAGATGACTCCCTTCCCGTCCGGACCGGCTGACTTCCACCAAAAGCGGGCTAGCGCGACATTCATCTTGTCCAACGTCCCTTTCGGAAGCCTCATGACACTCATCGTGTATGTAGGAATTTCCTGTAAAACATATTTGACTAAAACCTCCTTACCAGCCCCATTTAGCAATTTTCCATCCCATCTTTGAATCCTCTGCATGACCCTACTCAGAACATATTGCAATCCCTGTTTTCTGCTACGTCCCATCATGTTTGGAATCCCCGTATAGGGAGACGGTTGTGTCAACTCTGGGATCCCTAGGATCTGGACCCCCTCCTCCTGTCTGGTGTCCGTCGTATTGGTACTAAAGAACAATGATGATTTATGCTGGTTCACCACCTGCCCCGATGCTTCCTCAAACATCCGAAGAAGGTTCCTTACCCGTCTCATTTCCGCTAGGGTCGTCTTGCAGTAGACATAGCAGTCGTCAGCAAAAAACAGATGAGTGAGCGAAGGCGCTATTGAAGCCACCTTGACCTCATGTATAACTCCCCCGTTTTCTGCCTCCTGTAGCAGGCGTGAAAAACCTTCCATACAAAACAGGAATAAATACGGGGAAAGAGGGTCCCCCTGTCTGATTCCTCTCTCCGGTTGGACGAATCCTGCATGCTGGCCTCCTGCCACAATGTTCTATGTTACCGAATACGTGCATCGCCGGACCATTGCTATCCAATCCTCCCTAGAGCCGAACCCACGCATCATATCCCACAGAAAGCCCAACTCCACTCTATCATAGGCCTTGCTCATGTCTAGCTTTAGAGCCACCCACCCCTCACGACCCTGCCTCTTATGCTTCAAATAATGTAGGGTTTCGTATGACAGAATAATATTATCCTGTATCGATCGACCTGGTATAAACGCCCACTAAGAGGCCGAGATTATACCATCCAACAAACCCTTTAACCGGTTCGCTACCACTTTCGAGACCACTTTAAATAACACATTGCAAAGGGCAATAGGTCGTAGGTCCTTTAACGACATGGGGCATTCCACTTTCGGAATCAGAACCAGCGTTGTCTTGTTCATCTCTCGCGATATGTCCTCCCCTGCGAATATTCGGCGCACCCATCTGGTAACGTCCTCTCCCACCGTACCCCCGTACCTTTGGTAGAAAAAAGGGTTGAGGCCATCTGGCCCCGGCGACTTGTTGGGTCCCATCGAAAAGGTAGCGTCTCGTACCTCCTCTGACGTCACTTCACGCATTAGTGAACTGTTCTGCCCTTTATCACTTGTTGTTGAAATCTTGGGAAGCTGGTCACATCTCCCCTGGACTTCCTTGATAATGTTTTATAGAATTCCAAAATATGATCTCATAACCCCGTGTCCCAGGTCAGGACATTTCCAGATTCGTCTTGCAATTCGGTCACCTTGTTAATATTTTTCCGTTGTGATGCCGACGCCTGAAAAAACTTCGTGTTCTGGTCACTCTCTGTGAGCCAGTGTTGCTTAGCCCGCTGCCGCTAGAACTCCCCTTTTCGTTCAAGTGCTACCATGTAGAGTTTTTGTAAAGCCATACGTCTCCGGATACTCGTACGGTCTACCCTGCCATTCAACCACAGCATATCCTTCTCATACCTGGCAATCTTCCTGGCTAACGCATTATACACATCCTTGCCCCATACCTCCAGAGCATTCCCTGTTTCCCTCGTCTTTGTGGTAATGTCCCTATCCTCAGGGACACCCCACCATGATTAGATAAGATGACCACACTCGGGCTCTTCCGCCCATATATTCTCAAACCGGAATTGTCTAGAACGACTGGCTCCACCTGACGGTCAGAGTCCAGAAGAATGGGAAGATGGTCGGAGGTGAATATACCTAAGTTGGCCAAGTGCGCCTCCGGCCACATAAGCTTTAGCGTCGGGGACATCAGAGCCCTGTCCAACTACACCGCCATCCTCGTTTCCGTCTCACTCCCGTTGTGCCAAGAAAACCCATACCCCTGGAGGGGAACATCATGTACGTTCACATCCCGCATTGCACCCTGAAAACCTTCAATTAGGTTGATCGGGTATCGGTTACCCCCCCCCCCCCTTTCTCCTTATGGCGCAAGATTCCATTACAGTCACCCATCAGGAGCCAGCTCTGCGATGCGGCTGGTCTCATCCCCAAGGATCGGATCATCTCCAACGTTTACCACCAAAGTTCTCGGTTCGCTTCCTCATACACACTAGTGAACTTGAAACTTTCCCCAGCCGGACCCTTGACTTCCACATCGATGTACTTGTCCCTGCTCGGATACGGCTTCACCGATACCTCCACTGTCCACAATAGAATCAATCCTCCCTTGTGACCTACCGCTGGCACTTCACACCCCCCAGCGAATCCCGTCTTCAGTTTCAAGAGATCCACTTCCCCTTTCTTAGCTAGTGTCTATTTTAGGAAAACAATCTACGGTTTACGACGACGGATCACCCCTTTCAGGTATTCTACTGTCGCCAATTTCCCTAGTCCCCTACAGTTCCATGATAGGAATCGCATTGCGACGTGTGCTCGCAGATGCCCCCACCCACACCGATTGGAACCAGGCAGTAACCCCAAATCGTTCACCTGTGTAACTGTACCATGTTGCTCCTCTCCAACTCCCTAAACCGTACCGGTCAGTGTAACCACACCGGACCCCCACTACCTCAGATCACCTGAATATCCAACAACAGAGGTCACCGGACCTATGCCGCCGAGACAGTACATCGATCACCCTCTCTCAACATCAGGCCTCCCGTTGAAGCCGAACTCCGATGGGTTAACTCGGCGACACACCCCACCCGCCGCTTAATACTCGGCCGTGAGACTACCGGAGTTTTGATCACCCGTATCGGTATCGAACCCCACGATCGAAGAGATCCTCGAAAGGAAATCCAATCACACAAAATAAAACTTGGCGTCGAAGCCTTACCCCGTTTCCAGTGTTGTCGTCGAGGAGAGAACAAGTCCCATCGTCGCTTCGCCTATCGTGCTCCGCTCACTTCTAGATCACACAATCGTCGAAGCTAGGTCCGACTCTTTTGGATATCCTGTTGATCAATTATTTTTGGTTCTCTATCAATTTTTTATTACCATGTATGAGGTTTTCCAGTGTACGGTGGTTTTGTATTTTTTATTATATTTTTTTATTTTGTTTTGTGTTTTTATATATTTTATTTTTTTTATTCTAACTAGTTTAGAAAATTTATTTTTATTTAAGGCATGATTTAAAATTAGAGGTTACAATAATTTAAATTTTGAGTTTAATTTCCTATAAATTTTGTTACTTAATTTTTGAAAAAATCTAAAAATACTTTTTAGTTTCTTTAAGTTTCTTTCAGTTTACCAGTTGTGTACCCTTTAAATATTTTTTACATTACACTTTATTTTTGTTAAAAATTTCTAGTACTCCCTCACTGAAAAAGTTAGATTTGTCACTGTGTTTGCGTCTCCCCGCCAGCTCCCAGTCCACCACTGTGATGCCCTAAGTATCATTTTCCGAAGCAATGATGGGCTTTGGTCACTGTAGACTGTACAGGCCCAGTTTGTAAGATGAAGGTCCAAAAATAAAATAAGTTGAATTTCAGGGGCATGAGGTTAAATTAGTGGGGTACAGTCACAGATATTGGTGAGAAAAAGTCGGAGAAGGAACCAGAAGTTGCCGACAATGCTGTAGCTCGGCATAGATTCGCCACGTGATCCATAATCTCAGTTCCTACGCTCGCTCGTGCGTGGCGTACGTGTGAAGGGTTTTGTTTTGAATGGGTCAAATTAACATCCAACAAGCACAACAGAAGAGGACCCACTTTTCCTTGTAATGCTTACGTCTGCATTCCACTCCGGTCAATATCAGTGGCGGGAAATGTAACATTCCGTGTTTACCCTCAAGTTTCTATTTTCTTACTTACAATATATTATTATAGCAGTAAACTGATTGACTTTTATTACAAGGTAGGAAAATTTCCGTTAGCAACTCTATAAAAGTTATGATCGTGTACCAACTTTGAAACACAACCTCTCTATCTTCGACTCCTTCTTTGAACTCCAGTCGTCGTCAACATTTGTTGGCAACATTATGGTCTGCGGTCATGAATGTCATTGATAGCGTCTTCTTCCTTGTCTTCTCTCTTTTCTCCTCTCCGACCTTCTTCTATCCTCCTTCCTCGGGCTCTCTTTGATTTGTAGTTGCAGCTTTTCAATTCTTCAACTCTCGAAACAGATTTATCGTCTTGGTGCTTTCCCCCAGCCACCGGCCCTCGTCACCTTGGTTGTTTCTTCCGCTCCGGTCGTTGTCCTTTGTGGTTGGGTGTAAGCTCTGCTCCGATCGTCGAAGACCCTCTTCAGATCCAGATCTACTGCTCGTGGCTCCTTCATGCTCCGACCTCTATGGTCGGAGTATTGGTCGACCCTTCTTTTGTCTGGAGTAGTTTGGGTGGCCGTAGTTTCGCTTGGATGCTCGGCTGACGAAAAACTGCTCTCGTTTTAGGTAGTTCCGAAAAGGACGGGTCAGAGTCCGGGTTCAAGTCGGGTCTTGGTCCATGTTTGACTCGGGTGTGGGTTGGTGATTCTAGGTCGGGCTGGATCTGGGTTGGTGAATCTAGGTCGGGTCGGGTCTGTCCTTGTGGGTCTGGGTCGGGCCGGTCTTGGTCGGGTTTATGGTCGGAGTGTTGGTCGACCCTTCTTTGTATGGAGTAGTTTGGGTGGCCGTAGTTTCGCTTGGATGCTCGGCTGACGAAAAGCTGCTCTCGTATGGGTCAAAGTCCGAGTTCAAGTCGGGTCTTGGTCCATGTTTGACTCGGGTGTGGGTTGGTGATTCTAGGTCGGGCTGGATCTGGGTTGGTGAATCTAGGTCGGGTCGGGTCTGTCCTCGTGGGTCAGGGTCGGGGTAGTCTTGGTCGGGTTTATGGTCGGAGTATTGGTCGACCCTTCTTTTGTCTGGAGTAGTTTGGGTGGCCGTAGTTTTGCTTGGATGCTCGGCTGATGAAAAGTTGCTCTCGTTTTGGGTAGTTCTGACAAGGACGGGTCAGAGTTCGGGTTCAAGTCGGGTCTTGGTCCATGTTTGACTCGGGTGTGGGTTGGTGATTCTAGGTCGGGCTGGATATGGGTTGGTGAATCTAGGTCAGGCCGAGTCTGTCTTGGTGGGTCTTGATCGGGCCGGTCTTGGTCGGGTCTATGGTCGGAGTATTGGTCGACCCTTCTTTTGTCTGGGGTAGTTTAGGTGGTCGTAGTTTCGCTTGGATGCTCGGCTGATGAAAAGTTGCTCTCGTTTTGGGTAGTTCCGACAAGGACGGGTCAGAGTTCGGGTTCAAGTCGGGTCTAGGTCCATGTTTGACTCGGGTGTGGGTTGGTGATTCTAGGTCGGGTTGGATCTGGGTTGGTGAATCTAGGTTGGGTCGAGTCTGTCCTGGTCGGTCTGGGTCGGGCCGGTCTTGGTCGGGTCTATGGTCGGAGTATTGGTCGACCCTTCTTTTGTCTGGAGTAGTTTGGGTGGCCGTAGTTTCGCTTGGATGCTCGATTGACGAAAAACTGCTCTCGTTTTGGGTAGTTCCGACAAGGACGGGTCAGATTCCGGGTTCATGTCGGGTCTTGGTCCATGTTTGACTCGGGTGTGGGTTGGTGAATCTAGGTCGGGCTGGATCTAGGTTGGTGAATCTAGGTAGGGCCGGGTCTGTCCTGGTGGGTCTGGGTCGGACCGGACTTGGTTGGGCCGGTCTTGGTCGGGTCTAGTTCTTCTCCTCTACCCGCCTTTTTAGATTCTCTACTTCCTTTGCCCCGCCTCGTTTGTTGGTTTGGTCGTTAGAGAGAGCTCGGGTTCCCGACGAATTTGGTGATTTTGTACGTGCTTTGTTCATTCCTGGACCGCGTGACTGGTGGGGAGGTGTTCCTACGACTCGGGTGGTGTGTGGTAGTGCTCCGACGAGTTGCCTCGTCTCCTTCGGCGTTTCAATTATTACCGGCCTCTCGCTCTAGTTTTAAGGTGGGACACGTATCTCAACCAACCTAGTTGTTGATCGCAGTGGAAGTCGACAAGTAGTCCTGGGTGTTTCTGTTCACCGTACTCCGATTCCCTGATCTTTGTCCTGGTGTGTCACTGGCGAATCGACTTAGATCCAGCGTGGGACGTGTGCTCTCGATCTTTTTGGTTGTAGATTGTTGTGGTTCTACTCGTGTAGCGCCGATTAGTTGTCTGTTGTGGTGTTGGCCCCAGTTCGACGACACTTGGCTCGGGTGATGCTCCTTTTCAGTAGAGGTTTACTTGATCTCCTTATCCTTTGTTTAACTATTGTGGTACCCTCATTGTCCTTATTTTGTTACTACTTGGTTTCATCAGTTTCGTTCCATCTCGGTAGTAAGGGCTCGTCGTTTTATAGGTGGTTTCCGCCGGTGAGTGGTTTTGGCTATTATTCCTATTGGCTGATTCTGGTAGTGTCGTTTTAGGGTTCAATGCTTTTGGTGGGTATTGCCCATTGAACCAATCTCTGTCTTTTTCGGTGTTAGCCGCCGACTTATAAGTGATCGTCGTTGATGGTCCTAATAAGACAATGTGCTTTTTCAATTTTAGGCAGAGTATTGGGTAGTTTCAAGTTTCCTTTGGGCATCATGGTTGGAAAATACGGGTTCTAGACCTCCTTTAGTCTTGTGTCATGAATGGTAGTAAAATCTGGGTTCTAGACCTCGTTTCTTATTTACTTGGTTTTGGGCTTCATGTTTGCAAAATCTGGCTTTTAGGCTTTAATCATTTGGTTTGTGCCCTTGTTGGGTTGTTGAGGTTCCTTACATAGGAATGCTCTTTCATGTATTTGGTGGTTCACTGTTCGAGGTTCCTGTCGCATGCTCTTTTTGTTCTTGTTTTGGTTCATACCTTAAGGTGTTGAGGTTTCATGATTGAGGTTCCTTGTGAGAAATGCTCCTTAGGTTGTATCTTTATCTGGTTGAGGTTCCTTGTGAGAAATGCTCCTTAGGTTGTATCTTTATCCCTTACTCTATACTTCAAACATCAGGTTTTTATAATATGTCTTTGTCGATCTAAAAAAACTCTAAAAAAGTTTTATTTTCTTATTAGCATTTCAGTCTATTTTTCTTCTATCCTAACATATTAATTTCTAAAATTTGTTCTTTTTTGTCTGAATTTAGACAAAAATTGACCATGTTCTTTACATACCATAATAGCCGAATTGTTTTAGCTTTTGACCTTTCAAACCCTACCATTAAATCAAACTAGAAACTGTCTTGGGTCTTCTTTATGTTTCTCCAAGAACCATGACCAGAGTAGACGGCACATGAGAGAATCGGGAAGGAGGCGGTCGACCGGAGCTCTGCATAGCCAGAGGTGCTCGACCTTCACCTTCACTACCCGGAGCTAAAGGTGCCATGAGGTGGGTTTTTGTTATTTTCATCTTCTCGGCAAACTCAGATCTGGTAAAAATATGAGGGTATAAAGGTTTGAGGGGAATATCTGCTCGGAGGAGGTCGGAACTCATTTGAAATGGAAGATATGGTTTACTGCTCTAGCGAGAAATTGAGGATTTGGTGTCCCATCTGAGTCGGGCGAGAGCTTGTCGTGCTCAGTTTAAGGCTTCAACTTCATTTCCCTGTACAAATCTCGACCGTCGTTGTTTCCTTTGAACGGAGAAACCTCATCGAGACCACGAAAAAACCTCTCGATCTAGGACGACCCACGACGATTTGGTCTTCCTCATCATGAAAATTTTAGACGGAGAAAGGACGGCGAGACCATGACTCTCGGTGTCTAGACCTTGTCTCGTTTGAGGTCTTGTGGGATACGTGACTTTTGGTCATCAGTGTGCAACAAAGAAGACGCTTGAATTCTGTGACTTTCTTTTTTTTTAATTTGTAATGTAGTTAAAAAAAATTGATCAGCAAGACATATATAAATCATGTTGTTTGTGTTACTCTTAGTGCCCATAGTTCAATCCTAAATGTCCAAATATATATATCATCGTTAGCAATAAAATTAAAGCGGCTTTATATTACTTATGTGTTGGAGTAATATATCAATGTGTGCTCTGATCTATGCCCACCATGCGAATAGAACCATAGATCGAGATAGATCACACTCGATGGGTCCCTAGTCAACAAAGCTTCATTAGAAGCGACTAGTATGAAAGATGGCTTTTTATGGCTTACGTTCTGTTAGTCATTGGAATGGGATTCCGGAGTCTGATCATAGATATCATGTGGGACATGATATTGGACGACCCGCTCTGAATATGTGTCATAGATTAAGTCATGAACATATTCAGTGTCGTAGCTTGTCATGTATCCTTAGACCAAGGAGTCTTTGTGATCACTGTGTAGTCAACAACTGAGTTTGATTTGAGTCTAACGTTTTCCGTAACAGGGCTTCCATAACGGCCATGATTGGCTTGGGGACGGGCTACATGAGTGACACGAAAGACGGCTAAGGGATTTATCCCTCATACTGAGGTATGGGAAAGATATCGGTTCTCGGCCGCTTGATCGAGAGTGACTGAAAGAATAACATGGCCATGCACATGATACTGGGTATCATATCTTCAGTCATCTCACATATCAAGGAACAGTGATTGAGAATAATAAGGATGACGGCTCTATGCCTTATCTCAATCAGGATATCGGAGATAAAAGGATAATGACAGGGATGACAGAAAGGTTAGAATCGACATGGTCGATTCGTTATACAGTGTCAGGCAATACTAAAGTCTCGTTAGTTGCCACTTAAATAGGATCAAGTAAAATGGGATTTTACGTTGATCTATTGACATGCATAAACCTAAGGGTCACACTGGATGATGAAACTCATTGACACATTTATGGAGAATGGCCAAAAGGGAGTTGTCTCGGGACATGACCAAAACTGGGTTTTGGGTCATGTGCCGTAAGTGAATAGGACTTTACAGATCGAGACAAGGGTTGGAGTCTTGGGATTGATCGCGTCGGATAATGTTGGACATTTCCGGTATGGAAGGCTTGGAAGCGATGAGCGAATCACGAGACCTCGTTGGAAATGGCCACGAGCCATGTTCCAAGAGGCCCATGAAAGGTCCATGCAACCAAGGCCCATGGAACTAATTAATCAAATCTTGATTAATTAGTACTAAGTAAGCAAGACAAGGATTAAGGTGTTGGTGATTCACCACCTAACCCAATCTTGCCTTGCCATACTTTGTCCTATTTACACCTTACTTGTCACCATGCTTGTCCCATGCCTTTAGTTGGACAAGTATGAGTTTTGTTATGTTTAAGTCATCTTTTTTCAACATAACAAACACAAGACAAGAATAGGAAACACAACTTCTCTCCCCCTTCCCTTGTAATTTCGGGTTTGGCAAGCTCCCACCTCCTTTTTTGTGTTCTTGAGTCCTCAAAGAGAAGAACTACGTGGCTTTGATTCCCATGTGGATACGTAGGCGTCTTGGAGACTCAAGCCAATCATTCGTTACCCGGTGTTCTTGTTTTGGTAAGAAATAGTGCTGAATTTTTTCTCTTGTGAATTCATTCTTTGTTAGTTGTTTCATGATTTAATCGTCTCTTGGTTTTCATTGATTTTCCGCTGCGAGTTGGTTCATCTCCAACCCTACCTCGAGACCCAACAGTGGTATCAGAGCCGTGCTACCTTCGGGATTCACAAGACGGTGTTCAAAGTTTCGGTTTTGCTTGAAAGTTTCGTTTTTGGCATGTTGTTTTGCTAAATTGTTTGATAACATGTTTTAAATTCTTGTTTATGGATTTAGTGCATGTAAAATGAATTTTTGAAAATTATTTCAAATCTGGAAATTTTGATTTTTTTTTTATTTTTCGGGTCTCGGGAGCGGGACTCTCGGGGAGCCGAAACCGGGACCGAACGGGGCTCCGTTGGACGGAGTTAGGCCAAGCATGACCATTGGATGGTTGATATGCCAAGGCTAAACCGTTTTGTTAGTTATGACGAATTTGGAACCGTCATGACGAACTCGAAGATCAAATGTTCAAAAGTTTCATTTTTGAACGATTTTGATAAACCGAGCATCAAAAAATTTCGAAACTTGGCTATTAATTAAAACCGGAAAATCACATGATGTTTGATAACATGATTGTTTGATAACACGATGTGTGATGTGATGTTGACATGGTGTACATAATAGCCACGAGCTCGATTTAATTATTTATCGCTTTTCACGGTCTGCGAGTCGTTAGAATTAGTGTGTAATTATTCTTTCAAGGTGTGGTCGTCGAACCACTTGTTTGTAATATTTATTTATTCCCGACCTGCGAGTCGTGTATTAAATTGTAATATTTTACTCAAGACGAAGAAAGGGCGAAAAGGTCATTTGGTGGCGTTTTGGGCGTTGGTATCGGCTTGGAGTCGGTGGAGCTCAAGAAGCTAGTGGGAGTTAGTTTAGGGTGATATTATGTGCACATTTATCGCTTTATGCTTGATTTAGTTTATGCATGACTAATTCTATGTGTTTTAGAATTGCATGCTTAACTTTATTTACCGAGCATATCACCTCACATGCAAAGATAAAATTGGAATTTTAATCCTTGTGTGTGAGCCCTTAGAATCGTCATTACATTGGATGTAGTTGACGGGTTCGAAGGAAGAATTACATTGGATGTAATTTGAGGCATCATTGCATTTGGAATGTAGTTGATGTGCTCATCGCATATAGGATGTGTCAAAGTTTTAAACACAACCGGACAAGTAAAAACGGGTCATGTCCGATACCTCCCAATTATCAACACCTAACTACCTCCCCGTCCTATAGGTGTCGTGCGCATTAGCGGAGCATCCATGGGAAAGCGGGGTAGTAGGTTTGGACGACATATGTTGGTGTCGTGCGCATTAGCGGAGCACCTGCATAGTGACGGGCCATAGTTGAAAATTGGTGGACCCGACTACGATTCTCAGCCTGAGGTTGAGCTAGGGTAACAGATAGGGTTCGCCGTGTACATAAGTACATACCCTAGCCAAGAGTCACATTGGATGTGATTGGATGGAGTCCTACCTACATAGCTCGATTAAGTGGTGAGCATTAGTTCAGCTTAATCGAGTGAATCAAGGATCTTGGTTTCAGATTCTAAAGGTTTAGAATCGATTGTTGGTGTTTAAGCTTGATCTTCATAAAATTTATTCAGTTTACTGATTGAATTTTATCTGTTGTAGATCAAATGGCAAATTCAGCGAACATTAATAGTTTGTCATTAAAAACCATTCTTGACAGGGTCAAGCTAAATGGGACAAACTATTTGGACTGGTACAGAATTTTGAGGATATTCCTCAAGTCTGAACGCAAAGAATATGTCCTTGACAAGGCTGTCTCTAAGACCATATCAGAGTTACATGAAGTGTCATTAACTACTGAGAAGAATATATCAGGGATCTGGGATCCAAGGATATTCTGATGGTCAACAAGGGAATTGGAAGTGGCAAGGGCAGGGCCCATGCGCACTTGGCAGGAAAGATGAGAAACCTGAGAATGTCTGCTTCTACTGCCCACAACCTGGTCATTGGAACCAGGATTACAGGAAGTTCACGGCTGATCTGAAGAAGGGCAGTGGGACTGCGCCTGCATCAAATAGCCTGGATGATCTGAAGAAGGGCAGTAGGACTGCGCCTTCATAAGGAAACCTGGATGATCTAAGGAAGGGCGGTGGGACCGTTCCTTCATCCGGTATTAACTCTATAGAGCTACATCTCTCTTCTTCCAAAGATTCATGGGTATTAGATACCAGGACTGAATCTCAAACCTGCATTAATATATGATGGCTGAAAGTATGAGAGGTATGGAAAGCACGAAGTGGACCTCAGAGTTGTGCCAACTGCTGTAGGATACATGAGTCTTGCTTTGCCAAGTGGCCTTGTCTTAGTATTGTATAATGTATATTGCATACCTACTTTTAGTAGGAATATTATATCTGTATCCGTTTTAGACAAGGAAGGATATAATGTTAATATTGGAAATGGAGTTTTCAATGTTCTATGCAATGATATGTTTTATACCAGTACTGACTTGGTTGGAGGATTGTACATATTAGATATGGGTAACAATGCCTCAAGTTCTATATATTACGTTAATACCAAGAGGTCTAAATCCAACGATTTAAACCTAACTCTGTTATGGCACTGTCATTTGGGCCGCATAAACAAAAAGCCCCAATCAGCACTTCAGAAGTGCGGGCTTTCAGGTTCATTCGAATTCCATTCGATCGATAGGTGCAAGATTTGTTTGATGAGCAAAATGACTAAAGTGCCCTTTATCGATGGCGATGAAAGGGCGGGTGAATTATTGGGGCTGATACACTCGAATGTGTGTAGACCAATAAGTTCACTTGCCAGGAGGGGTTTTAGCTACTTTATCAAATTTACTGATGATTACAGTAAATATGGTTATATCTATTCGGTGAGACATAAATCTGAAGCTTTTGATAAATTCAAAGAGTTTAAGACTAAAGTAGAAAACAACCTCAACAAAGGTATTAAGGCACTTCGATTGGATCGAGGTGGAAAATACTTTACCACAGAGTTGTTAGATCATCTAAAAGAGAATGGGATCCTTTTGGAATGGACTCCTCTTGGGACACTGTAGTTGAAAGGTGTAGCCAAACGGAGAAATCGGACATTGTTAAACAATGGTCCGTTCCATGATTAGTTGGACTAATCTCCCAATCTCTTTCAGGGTTTATGCTCTAGAGACTACCACATTCATAGTGAATCGGGCTTCGACGAACGATGTGGAAGGGACACCATTTTAAAAATGGGACGGGATTATGCCCGCTTTGTCCTTCCTAAAGATTTGTGGTTGCGAGGCTTATGTGAAACATTTGGTTTCAACTAAGCTCGAACCAAGATCCGAGATATGCACCTTCGTGTGGTATCCCAAAGCAACAAGGGGATACTACTTCTACAATCCCAGTGAGAACATGGTGTTCGTCGCTTAGGGTTGGGTGATTATGGAAAATGATTTTTGTTTCCAAAGATGTCATTGGGAGGACTGTGCATCTCGAAGAAATTCAGGATGGTACAGATCTGTCTAAACCAATTGACAACCCAGTAGAAAGGAGCCAGAAATTGTCGTAGAGTAAGAACCAATTCCTGTTAGAATTCCAGAAGGTCCAAGGCGATTTGAAAGGATCAATCTTCCACCTCCAATATATGGTATCCGGAGGTGACAATGAAGTCATGGTGGATCACGATGATCCAGCCACCTTTCAGGAAGTCGTGGATGGGCCCGACTCCGAGTTATGGTTGGGAGCCATGAGGGAGGAAATGCAATCCATGTCGGACAATCTAGTCTGGGAACCGGTTGATCCCATCAATGCTGTGAGGACCATCGGATGCAAATGGATCTTCAAGGTGAAGATGGACATGGACGGCAACCCTCTGACCTACAAAGCTCAACAGGTGGCGAAAGGTTATAGGAAGATCCAATGGATTGACTCTGAGGAAACCTTCTCCCTAGTGGCTATGGTCAAAATCGATCCAAATTCTTCTTGACATAACTGTGTATCATAATTACGAGATATGGCAAGTGGATGTCAAAACCGCTTTCCTAAATGGAAATTTGACTGAGTACGTTTGTATGTCTCGACCCAAAGGTTTTGACGATATGAAGAATAAGGGAAAGATTTATAAGTTGTTGAAATCCATTTATGGATTGAAACGAACTTCTCGGAGTTGGATCCTTCGTTTTGATGAAGCTGTAATTGGATTTGGTTAATCAAGAACGAGAATGAATCTTGCGTTTATAAGAAGGCTAGTGAGAGCAAGATTACCTTTCTGGTTCTCACTGAAAACAACATCCCAACCTTGCACGAGACTAAAGCTTGGTTGAGGAAGTGTTTTTCAATAAAGGACTTAGGCGATGCTTCTTATATCTTAAGGATTAAGATATGTAGAGATCGCACCAAGAGGGTCTTGGATTTAAGTCAGGGAACCTATGTGAACAAGGCATTGAGTAGGTTCTTAATGCTCGATTCAAAGAAAGGACTCTTACCCACTAGTCATGGCATTCATCTCAGCAAGACTCAGTGTCCTAAGACACTTGATGAGCTGAAAAGGATGATTAGAATCCTATGCGCCTAGGGGCAGGATCGATCATATATGCCATGACATGTATGAGACTGGACGGGTCGTAAGCCTTATGTTGTACTAGTAGACATCAGTCTAACCCGGGGGAAAGATGATGCTGAACTAGTCGTCGAAGGATGAGTAGACACTAGTTTTCCAAGACAAATCCAGATGACTTTAGAAGTCATTCAGGATATGTGTTTATGCTGAATGGTAGAGCTTTAGCTGGGAGAGCGTAAAACAAGATACCATTGCCAAATCTACGACAGAGGCCAAGTACATGGATGCTGCAGAGGCAGCTAAGGAGGCTATGTGGATATGGAAATTCACGGCAGGGTTGGGTGTAATTAAAAACTCATCCAACCCGGTGAATCCATTTTGCGACAACACAAGGGCCATTGCGCAAGTTAAAAGCCCAGATCGCATAACAAATCCAAACATGTACTACGGCGTATCCACCTAATCAGAGAAATACTAAATTGAGGTGAAGTGAAGATAACCTATATTGCAACAGATGATAACATAGCCAACCATTTGACTAAGGCGGTGTCGCTGCCTGAACATGTTAGACATGTAAAGTCGATGGGGACATAGTGGAGTTTAGATTGGAACTAGGGCAAGTGGGAGATTGTTAGTCTTAGCGCCCATAGTTCAATCCTAAATGTCCAAATGTATATATCATCGTTAGCAATAAAATTAAAGCGGCTTTATATTATTTATGTGTTGGAGTAATATATCGATGTGTGCTCTGATCTATGCCCACCATGCGAATAGAACCATAGATTGAGATATGTCACACTCGATGGGTCCCTAGTCAACAAAGCTTCATTAGAAGCGACTAGTATGAAAGATGGCTTTTTATGGCTTACGTTCTGTTAGTCATTGGAATGGGATTCCGGAGTCTGGTCATAGATATCATGTGGGACATGATATTGGACGACCCGCCCTGAATATGTGTCATAGATTAAGTCATGAACATATTCAGTGTCGTAGCTTGTCATGTATCCTTAGACCAATGAGTCTTTGTGATCACTATGTAGTCAACAACTGAGTTTGATTTGAGCCTAACATTTGTCCGTAACAAGGCTTCCATAACGGCCATGATTGGCTTGGGGACGGGCTACATGAGTGACATGAAAGACGGCTAAGGGATTTATCCCTCATACTGAGGTATGGGAAAGATATCGGTTCTCGGCCGCTTGATCGAGAGTGACTGAAAGAATAACATGGCCATGCACATGATACTGGGTATCATATCTTCAGTCATCTCACATATCAAGGAACAGTGATTGAGAATAATAAGGATGACGGCTCTATGCCTTATCTCAATCAGGATATCGGAGATAAAAGGATAATGACAGGGATGACAGAAAGGTTAGAATCGACATGGTCGATTCGTTATACAGTGTCAGGCAATACTAAAGTCTCGTTAGTTGCCACTTAAATAGGATCAAGTAAAATGGGATTTTACGTTGATCTATTGACATGCATAAACCTAAGGGTCACACTGGATGATGAAACTCATTGACACATTTATGGAGAATGGCCAAAAGGGAGTTGTCTCGGGACATGACCAAAACTGGGTTTTGGGTCATGTGCCGTAAGTGAATAGGACTTTACAGATCGAGACAAGGGTTGGAGTCTTGGGATTGATCGCGTCGGATAATGTTGGACATTTCTGGTATGGAAGGCTTGGAGGCGATGAGCGAATCAGGGGACCTCGTTGGAAATGGCCACAGGCCATGTTCCAAGAGGCCCATGAAAGGCCCATGCAACCAAGGCCCATGGAACTAATTAATCAAGTGTTGATTAATTAGTACTAAGTAAGCAAGACAAGGATTAAGGTGTTGGTGATTCACCACCTAACCCAATCTTGTCTTGCCATACTTTGTCCTATTTACACCTTACTTGTCATCATGCTTGTCTCATGCCTTTAGTTGGACAAGTGTGAGTTTTGTTATGTTTAAGTCATCTTTTTTCAACATAACAAACACAAGACAAGAATAGGAAACACAACTTCTCTCCCCCTTCCCTTGTAATTTCGGGTTTGGCAAGCTCCCACCTCCTTTTTTGTGTTCTTGAGTCCTCAAAGAGAAGAACTACGTGGCTTTGATTCCCATGTGGATACGTAGGCGTCTTGGAGACTCAAGCCAATCATTCGTTACCCGGTGTTCTTGTTTTGGTAAGAAATAGTGCTGAATTTTTTCTCTTGTGAATTCATTCTTTGTTAGTTGTTTCATGATTTAATCGTCTCTTGGTTTTCATTGATTTTCCGCTGCGAGTTGGTTCATCTCCAACCCTACCTCGAGACCCAACATTTTGAAGAGAAGAACATGGATGGAACTACAAAGAAGGAGCGTTCCTGAAAAGAACCTCAACCTACAACATCACCTCAACACACTGAGGGAACCAAGAAGAACACCACATCCTTAAACAGCCAGGAAAACAACTTACAACAAAAGAAAACCAACAGCACACAACGAACCAGAAGAACTACAAAAAAGAGTGAAAAAAAGATAAGAAAGGCCAAAAGAACAGAACATACGTAATCCTCTAAAAAAACAGTCTTAAACTCATATTTGACTCCCATTAACCCCAAATATTTGAAAATTGATCTAGAAATCACATTTAACTACCATGAAGAACATTTGAGGAGAAAGAAACTTATTGGCCAAGCCAAACCCAATGAAATCTAACCCTTAACCTTGCTAGAGAAGAACTCCCTAGCCCAAAATGACCATACCAACCCTAGGAGATGACTTCTGAGGCGGGCAAACAACACCCAAGAACCTTCCCGGCGGTTAACGCCTTGAACCGGCGAGCTCGATCCATACTAGAATGAGAAGAAGTGAAGACATAGCTCAAAGGGAGGTAAAAGTCCAAACAGGGAAGAGAATCAACTTAACAAGAGAAAGGAGAAAATCAAACCTCAGAAATACAGACTCCACATCCTACTGCGACCCATCTAGCTAGACTCAGGCCGATCCTCCTCAGGCATCCGACCTATACCGAGAGAACGCCACAATAGGGAGAATCTGGTATTTCTACCGGGCCAGAGCCTGAGCCTTTTGGCTGCAGAAAACGAAGAGCCACCGAGCTGGGAGAGGCAACAACTCCTTACCGAACCTGAACCGGTGAGTCCGAGCTGAGGCCAACACCTTCAGCCACCACGAACGACGAGATCCTTCCAACTCCCCATAATCCAGGCCGGAGCAGAGAAGCGCGTCCCACTTAGAATGTAGGAAGAAATATCATAACACACTGGAGAACCAAGTATCGGCTGAGGGGGCATGGGCCCGAACATCCTGGCTAGGGAGGAGAAACCCAGACACTGCAGCACTAATCGAACCACTCCCGCGTACGAACGAAATGAGAGGCCGACTCTGACTAGTCTTCAGCCGCAACAGTGAGCGCCACACGCCGCCACCAGCACGAATCGAGAGGATTCCGACCCAGATCTGCGTCGATCCCAACGGGGAAGGAAGTTCCACGGCCGGATCTGGGAGAAGTACCACAGACGAAGACGAAGGAAGCTCAGGTCGACGGAAACCTACAAAACCTTCACCACTCACCCCAACAACCATTGGGAGTTGTAGAATCCAACCGACTCGGTCAGATCTACACCAAACGGGGGGACTGAGGTTAGATCTAAAAAACCTAGATCGGGAGAAATGGAAGCTTGTCGAGGTTTTAGAACGGAAAGAGGAAAAGGGAAAAACAGAAAAGAGGGAGCCAGCGGTGGCCTTGGTGGCCGTAGCCACCGTAACATTAAATAATAATTAATTTATTTTCATAAATATAAAACCATTTTTCTATTTTTTAAAACTAAAATATTATCTAAGTAAAACATTTGGAAAACGTCATTTTCTTACTATATTTTGATCTTTTTTCGTACGTACGTTCAGTAAGCCACATTTGATTGTATGTCCAATTGATGACCTTTATGGAAATGTCAAAAAATGACGAAATTCATCAAATACAATGTTCTATTAACGGTAGTATTGGAAACTTTTAAAATACTCCTAACTGTTTTTGCACATCTTAATAATAACATTATGTTTGTTATACATGAATATATGAATTTATTTTTACTTTTTGATACATGAATATGAAAATATTCATATTATTTTAAAATTTTCCTTAATTATCTAAAAATATTGACTTCTTTTTTCATAAATTCTTTATTTATCTTAAATCAATTTATTTTTAATTCTTGATTTTTATATTACTCTTTATTTTCATTATTTTTCATATCAAGTTTTATTTTGTAAAAACATTTACGTCTATAAATTTTTTAATTTTTTTGATATTATTTTTTCAATTACATTGATTTATATATGTATTTTATTTTTGCTTTAATTTTTAAAAATAAAAATAAAAACTGTTTTTTTTTCAGTTTAGTTTTATTATTTCATTTCCTTTGATTTCATATCTTTTTTTAGTTTCAGTTTTATAAAATTCATTCCTCATAACAATAAACAAACTCCAAATCAACAAAACCAAGGAAATGAACACCATTCTGAAGCACCAATATATCATGTAACCAACATCCCCCTTTGTAGTAGAATTATGCAACAACACCCAATCCCCGCTTTAGTTAAAGTTGTTACATTCTTCAGTAAAATTACCACCAACAACTATGAAAAGATCACCAAGGACTTCAAGGGAAAATTCAGCTCCTTATCAACTACACAAGAGGATATATAACCACAAAAAGAAGATTATAACCAACCACCATGCCATGCTGAAGAATTATGCAGCAAAACCAAAACACCTTCTCAGAAAAAACTATTGAATTTTGAGCAAAAACTCCATCATTGCTACAGTGATAACCTCCCAACTGAGCTTACATATAGCTCCATCCCATAAAAATCAGTTCTATTTAAACGCAACCCACATTATCATAATAAAATCAACCAACGATGTTCACGATACAATAAAAATTCAGAAATTTTTATATAAATCATTCCACTAATCAACTTAATTCTTGGGAAAACGTCGTTTCCATTCTCCATTTTCACCTATTTTTTTGCACATCCGAACTACGAGCCACATTTGAAAGCACGCCCTGACCGCGACCTTTGTGAGATTGTCAAAAAATGACAAAATCCGTCCAAATGCACTGTCCTGCTAACTAAAGTACTGAAAAAGTATAAATTACCCCTAAACTATTTTTCACATCCTAACAATAACTTTATGACTTTTTAATTTTTTGATACATAAATATAAAAATAATCATATTATTTTTAATTACCCTTAAATATTAATTTCTTTTTATAATTTCTTTATTAATCTTAAATAATTTTATTTTTATTTCTTGGGTTTTTATATTACTATTTATTTTCATTATTTTTTATATCAAGTTTTGTTTTATAAAACCATTTACATCTATAAAAAATATTTCTTTTCATTATTTTTTTCAATTTCATTGATTTACTTTTATTTTATTTTTTTCTTTAATTTTTTAAGTAAAACTATTTTTTTCAGTTTCAGTTTTATTTTTTTGTTTTCCTTTCATTTGATTTTATTTTTTCTTTATTTTTCCTTTAATTATTTTTTACCATGATTTTCTTAGCCAAAACATCCTTATTACATCGCATCCACAAAATCCTCAAAAATGTTCTTCTTCCCAAACCCAAACCAAAATCTCAAGGATTCTATAGAAGAGACTCAAACAATTCTCAACCATCATTTGTTTTGCATAAACCCATAGCAACACATTCAAAACCCAAGAATTATCTATCGAGCTCATTGTATACCTATCAATCAAAATATCAGCAACAATTCAATCCAAATCCACATTAGGTGTTGAAAGATACAAGTACAAGTGTGGGAAGATACAAAGGAAGAGGATGAAGAAGTGAATGGGGAGAGGTGTTTAAAATGGGTCTCGGGGAGAGGAGGGTGATAGGTATAGGTGTGGGAAGATGCAGAGGAGGAGGATAAATAAGGGACTGGGAGAGGAGGCGTACCTTGAAGAAGAAGGAGGAGAATCGATTATTAGTGGCAACCAAAGCTTTGGAGATAAAGAGGAGGAGTGAATGTGAAAGGGAAGAGAGGGGACACATAGAGTTTCTATAAGAAGAGGAAGTGTAAACTTGGTATTTCCAAAAAAAATAAATAAAAGGTCATGTGCACTGCACATGACTTTTTTTTATTTATCAAAACACATTATACCAAACAGTTTTTGCATTTTTTATATAATGATAACTGACTTACAGTTATGACATAATACCAAATAAGGACAACAATATAGATTTAAAAAAACCACCTTTGTCCACAACACTGAAATGTCGTTACCCCTTAATTATTTTCCTTAAGAAACCCCAAATGTTCCAAAAACAAAACAAAAAAGTATTGGAATCTTAGTTCCAAATCTCGCATGGAGGTGTTGCCTGAAACATTCGTTGAAAATGTTTCAGATTTGTGGTAAGATTGAAGGATAAAGGGACATGTACCTAGACGAGAGCTACTTCGATTTGGGTCTTCCCGGTAAGAATCCATTATCTAGAGGTGCTTGTGGTGGAGACAAGGAAGAGAAACGTCGGCTTGGGAGATGTCAGTGATGCTATTAAGCTTTCTAGAGGCGAGCTGCTTGATGGTGAAGAGGAAGGGGACAAAAAGGGGAAGAAGAAAAGTTTTCGGGTTTGTGTCTTTTATAGGATGATAATGAGGGTAAAGTAGGTATTTAAAAGATGGACATGTGTAGCTCACATGTGTTTTCTGTCCAAATCAACATTACGTTTACCAGATTTCGATTTTTTTTAAATGGAAAAATAATTCACTTATAAGACATGCAACGAAATGTCACTAGTATGGATTTACAAATTCACCTTTGTCCACATCACAGAATAGTACTAACCCTTAAAATATGTTAAAATGAATTTAAAAAATTAAAGATACTATTTAAAATAGAAAAAATAATATAATCATAATATAAAATAAAAGAAATATAATTAAAAATAAAAATAAATTTATTTTTAAAAAGATAAAGATCAATAATAATATTACAGAATTAATTATAATTAGAAATAATTAAGATTAATGAATTAATAAATATCAATATTAATAAATGAAGGGTATTATTGATATTTCATTATTTTTAAATTCTGAAATATGAATGACATGATTTTGAACATATTATAGTCAACGAGGGGTATTATAGACTTTTTAGGCATTTTAGACTAGAAAAAGAATGGGAAAGACTAAATTGAAAAAAAATGTTTCGCTAAGGTAGTGGAAAAAAACGGGCCAAGTTATCAATGTGAAAACATAATTTTTTCGGGTAACGAGCTAAACTTTCCTTATAAAATGTTCAAAGAGCCGGGAAACTTGTTCACTATAACTTATTTTTTCATATTTGAGTGATTATAAGTGTAATTGAAAACTATGTTCAAACAAGCTCAACCAATATTTAGCGTCTTTAACTAAAAACGGATACAAGGACAAATTATCTTGAGCCCCTTCCACCCCTGAGCGTGCTTTCTCTCTATCACATCTCACCCAAGCTTCCCTCTGTTCGAAGCCTGCGGTGATAATGCCTACTTCTTCCTCCTTACCTCACCAGAGTTGCCTTGAACTCCATCCATCCTCTGCTTCTTCTTCCTCCTCCCTAGTTTATTTTTACCCCTCATCAGCTTCTCATTCCTCTGCTCCATCCTCACCTCCAATACAGCCAGTCATGTCTTCTCCAAACCCCAAAATCCAACAAAAACTAACTCCTCAAACGACCCTCTCCCTGATTTTCGAGCTTTGCACCGAACCACCGCTCATCTTGACTCCGATATCATAACCACCTGTAACCCCGACCACCGCAACCTTTTCACCTTGCAAAACCGATAGTATAAAGAAACATGGGCTTCTCTCTTGGGAGAATACTTGAATCCTCACCTCTCCCCACCGAATCAGCATCTGGACCTCAACCACACCTGAACTCCTCTCCAACGAGTCTAGATGAGGTCCAACCAAAGCTCACGAAGGTCTTAGTCAGGACCTCCTCGACGGACGACCTCTACGAGGATGATGATGCGATGCTGGAAGTCCAAGCCAACACGTTCTCATCGCTCAACGACTCTCGGTACCGTTTTGTGATCGATGGTCGCCTTCTTGCAGACAAATGTGTAAGACCTCGATCTCTTTGTATCGTTATTGTGAACGCTGGAAATGTAGAATATCAAATGGGCCAAACACTGATCGACAAGATCATAACCTTCTTCTTCCACTTTAAGGAGGCGATGTACAACATTCAAGCTAGGGAGTCGTGGTTTTTTTATGGCACGGTCCTCCTCCTTACGCCCCTTCCCCCACGAACTCAACCCGATAGCCTCTACTTTTATTTCGATCGGATATCAGTGCATGCTTTTGATGTCCCGGTAGAAGCTGGAACCTCCCAAATGTGAACCTTTATAGTCTCAAATCTAGGGAGGGAGGTAGAAATCTGAAGGGCAAATGCCTCGAGAGGCCCAAGCAAGCCTCGGGGCTGGGACACTTTCTTTTGGCTCCGGGAGGAACTTGATTCTACACGATCGCTTCGCCGTCACCTAATCTTGCAAATCAATACAAATGCAAAGCCTCTTAAAGTACGATTTGACAATGAAAAGCTACCATACTTCTACTTCCGGTGTGGCCGTCTTGGGCACATGAATAAAGACTGTGTAGCGGTCCTCCTAGGGGTTGACCAACTTACAAGGCGTTATGAGGAGTCTCTTCGTGCTCCACCAACAATCCAATCGAACTGGATCTTATATACGGATTGGAATTCCAGGCCACCACATACCCTTGTTGTTGTGAGCATACCGCTTACTAACCCAATTTTTTTCTGATATTGTGTTAGGGTCCCAAGTACGACGGAAACCCCCCCGGCCTGTTATTCCCAACTTCCCGGAGAGGCGTGACCTTACTCGAGAGCTTGATTTGTTCCAGTATACAATCCTGCCTACCGATAAAGGAATCGGAAACCACCCATCAGTGGTAATATTAAAGAATGTGGAATGTGGAATGCGGGAAGGGATCGGTAGTATCTCCCATATCCCCACAGACCATCAAATCTACAGTCCTGCCTAACTTGAAGGCACCCTTGTCCAGCACTGATTGGGAGGACAAAAAACCGAAGGTGGGTGGGGGACCACAGTCTCTGGGTGGGGAGCATAGTTGTTGAGGATGTCGATTCAAAAGTAGGTGGAGCCGCCCCAATTTCAACATGTTCATCATCTACCCTAGCATGAGATCTTAGCTGTATTTGAGCAAAGGAAGAAATCCCCCCCCCCCCTCCCTCCCTCCCCAAGGTGAAGAAAGAACCGCAGAAGAAGCAGCCAACAAAGAAGATCCTAAAGAAAGCAAAGACCCTCAAGGTCCTGGCCAGGGAAAAAGGTCCCCGACCATGTGATACTGCAATTAGCTCCAAGAAGCGATAATTTGAGTTAATGGATATCGATCAGAATATGATGGATGCCCAATAGGTTCATACCTCGAGCATGTCGACGAAGACTAGCAAACAACCTCGTCGTGAGTTATGATAAGCCTTGGGCTTGTTTGGAGATGGAGTTTATCCATCTCACAATATCCTCATGGCCCTATTTTTTTTTGGGGGGGGGGGGGGGGGGGGTGCAGTCATGTTCCGTGGGGCGATACCCAGCTTGCACCCGCAACCTAAGGAAACCTCTTTTTGAGGAATTTAGTCCCTTGGACTCGTGTTACTGTTCGTATCTCCATATATGCCAGTTCTCTATAATCGTGTCGTGTAGAAATTTTATTTTCTCATCCACGTACGCTGAATCACCTGTTTCATCCCAAATGGGGGAATCCGGTAGCCTCTTGGCATGTATCGGGTTTATCCGTTGACTTCAGTATTGTATCATGTTACTTGATTTAATAAATACATAACCTTTTACTAAAAAAACATGTCGACAGAAAATGTAAACCAAATTATTGATAAGTGTGTAATTAAATAAATGGTTCATTAGAGAAAAGAAGAGAAAAACCCTAGGGGTTGAGCTCTCTCTGCGCAACCTCCTTCCCCTCCCTCTTTCTCCACCATTGAAGCTCCTGACTCAAAGCGTTCCGCTATACTTGACAGTTACCCTTGACGGGTTTACCTATGGATGAGTTCAACAGTACCCTTGCTAGGGTTTTCTTTTACATCATCTCTTTTTCATCCTTTTTCGATGCCGTCCACCTTCGCAGGTCGTCGCCGCTCGTTCAGCCCGTCCCACGATCTCTTCCTCGTCTCGCGCTACCGATCCTGTGTCGCCGGATCGGTCCCTTCCTCGAACCAGTAGCCACAGTAGCCCTCCTGCCCCCGTCCTCCGGGATACGGGCTCCATGTGCCGTCTTCCATCCGTAGTGGCCTCCCGTCCCAGGGCCACCCCTCATCGGCATGGTTCCGCTCCCTCGATGGATCTGTGATCCGGGACGATGGACGATAGATTGTGGCCTATTTCCTCGGCACCAATCGGGACTCTCGACCCCGAACAAACTTTTGCGGGTCGAATCGATGATGATTAATCTACTTCTACGTGAAGTGTCGGTGAAGTCACATCCGTAGCACTGGGAGCATATCCCGTCATCCGAACTATTTCTAAAGATCCGGGCAACTCAAGACGAAGAATTGACGATACCAGACCGCCCCAATGACACATGGCCCAGAATAACTGGCATCGCAGATTTGGTAGTTTTTTATGTCGTTCGTGTGCTAATCTTTGTTCATTCGATCACCATTACAGGTCAAGTTCGCCAAAATCCCTACGGGGGCTTCGGAAATATGCTGGAACCCAGGGTCTGGGACCCAATTTATGTTTGTGATTTATGATTATGAGTAATAAAAATATCTATTTTATCGTTTCAAAAAAAATAAATGGTTCATTAATTTTAAACCAAATTATTGATAAATGTGTAATTAAATAAAGGGTTCATTAATTTTAAGAATGATTATTTCATATGTTAGATTATTGTAAATCGGTACTCTCGAAAAGTGAGATTACTAAATTTCCAGATGGGTCTCTTTCCTTCCTATAGGGTTTCATACTATCGCCGTCAGCGTTCTTCTTTACGGGACCCGTCCCGTCCATCCACAGAGTATCCACCACCACCCTCTCCCCTATTTACGTCGGCATTTACCCTTCGGATCCCATCTTGGAATGGACGGGGAAAGGGGTCGAATGCGCTCTACTACCCCACCACCAAGTACGGTGGCTTTATTATAGTCACACACCTCCTCATTCGCTCTACGGACCATCAGTTTCATCGGGAAGACGAGAATGGCTCCGACTACATGGTAAGGAAAATTCCAATCACCATGGATCTTCGTGCTAGGTCCTTTCAGCCCCCGATCAGAATCACAGAAATTTGGATCATCATTTGGATTTGCAAGCATGGACGATGGTGTAGCTAGTGGTGCCCCCTCTGGAGTGTGGCGGCAGTCGATGGAAGATCGGTATCGACGCTGTGTTATCATGGTTCAAAATAAGGATCCCTTGTTGGCCTTAAAAAATAGGCGAGGTTTGATGCGCATTCTTGCTAGTTCCAATGAGTACCATATAGGAGATCGGGGCACTATTGAGGAGATAAGTCTCGTCTCAATGGGGTCTGGACAATTCGATCCCAAGACTCCTCTTTTTCTTGGGACCTCCTCGGATGCTTGGCATCATCCTCGCCTTCCCCCAATGATGTCCATCAAGGGACCAACATGTTCGTTAGGCAAAGCAGATTCATCCGCGTCAATCTAGGAAAAGTACAAGATTTGATAATAAAACGCCTCCATGAGAATATAGATCTACTCACCTAAGAAGTCATTTGAATTAGTCGGGAAAGTTTGTTACATGTAAGCGTTATGGACTTGTCTAGAACTATGCCTCACCTTTCATTTATGTTTTTAAATTCCAATGCCACTTACTTTTTTATTTAATAAAATTTCCACCTTTACCCTAAAAAAGGGGTTCGTTACGGTACCTTTGTCAATCTATACGTACTTTACCCATGCATATATTAATATTTGGAAATTACAGACGTAAGCACTGCTCTTTTCACCAAATAACACTATTAGTATTTTTTTTATACCTATTTTTGTTAGGTTTTTCAGGGAATTGAAAAAAAAGACCTCTAATTATTATCCAAATTTACACAACCTTATTTTATAAAACAATAATATATATATGGACGGTTTACAGTAAAAACCATCATTATTGTGCAAACTACGGACTCATAGGAAGGCAACATATGTCCTTTTCATGGGCGTGCAGTGCTAGTTGTGTGCGCACACAGTGCTGGTACCCCTCATGCACTGTGTTGGTACCTTACACACACAAGTGTTGGTACATTACACACACAAATGTTGATACTTTATATACCCAAATGCTGGTTTTATGTTTATTAATTCAGAAAAATTCATTTACAATTAAAACCTCATGTGTTTATACAGCGAAACTATAAACCCCAACGTCGTACTACAATAAGGGCAGTAATCCCAAAGTCTTAAAATGAATAAATGAAATCTTAAAACCCTAAAACAAAGAGGATATAAACACCCGAACTCAAAATGTACGAATTTGACCCCCCCTAAATGACCCTGGATGGCCGAAAAACATCGTAGGTCATAAAAAAGTAATGTGTCTTGCTCGAGAGGCCGTTTCCACCCAAAAATGCTAGGGTTTTTTCGAATACTGACACTGACTCCTTTTCGGCTTCTCTAACTATCGCATCAATACGTCTACGATATGGATTATGTCACATACACAAGTGCTGGTACTTTATATACACGGGTGCTGGTACCAACACATAGAGGTGTGGTGGTGCCACGTACCAGTACTTTGCATGAGAGAAAAAAGACACATGTAGGTATTGTATGGAAGGTACCACCACTTTGCATGAGAGAGTAATGTTGGTACATTACATACACAAGTGATGGAAATCTATATACACGGGTGCTGGTACCACATGTACCAGCACTTTCACGTTGGTACCAACACTTTGTATGCATAAAAAGGACATATGTCAGCGTTTTTATGGAATGGTACCAGCGTTTTTCATGGGGGTACTAGAGCGAGTGCGAGCGTGAACAAAAGCTGAGCGCATGTGCGCGCGAAAAGGACATGTGTCGCCCTCATGTGAGTCTATAGTTTGCATAATAAGGACGGGTTCGCATGTGATGCCGAGTATATATATGTTAAAAATATTATATTTATTTTAAATTTTAGATTAATCATTTCGCTGAAAAACTAAAAATTCGGCGATAAATGAGGCAAAATCCGACAAGCGTACGACTTGATGTTCTTGAGCCCTCAACAAGTTCTCTAAGTGTTGGGAGCTGGAGCACGAGAACAAACAACCATTCTGGTTGTCCTTCAAGCAACCAATGTTCCAATGAACCTTGGGCAACAGGGTGTTGTATAAGTTTTGAGGTAGATGGAACGACTAGAGACTCGAATAAAAGCGAAGGTTAAATGGATATGCATAAGATTAGTAAACTCGGAGTAGGGTAAGGTGTAGGTTGATTGTAAAAGACCCGGGATTTTACGATGGTGACATATCCAAAATATTTGTAGTTGACCAAGACCGTCTAGTTTTCTCATTTCTTTCACCAACACTACATTGTTCTCTTTCATTTTTGGTACAACAAGTACTGGAAATGGTCAATTGAGATCAACTTCTCCGATTTTGGTTAAAAATGCACACTCCTATGTTAAAATATAGTTCAAATGAATTTTTTTTTAGCATATGATAGTTTTATTAGATATGTATCAAATTACATACGCAAAAACAGAAAGGGAATCCCAAATAGACATAGTCACAAAAATAAAAGGGTGAGACTTGAGTCATGTACTGTAGACTCCAGACGCTGCCCTTATAACTACGTGTCAGGCTATTCTAGTGGAAATTAAAGATGGGTGAACTCCAAGATAGGCGATTACCATGCTGGTGGCTGCTCAGCTGCAACTTGTAGTAGTCATACCTTGACTCGACCTAGGATACCCAGCTTATACAAGGCATTTGGGAGGGGGCATCTAGAGAGAACACCAAGAAATCGGAGGATTAAGGTTGTTGGGTTTGTAACGACATGGGCAAGGTGAGATATGCATCCTCATACACACCTCGTTGGTCATTCACATCGTCGTAGAGGTTTAAACTCCTATGCGATACAATTTGTGACGTCGTAGAGGATTCATTACCTCTATACCTCTACAACGCCATAAATGACGTCGTAGAGGTTTTAACTCCTCTACGACGCAATTAATGACGTCATAGAGGATTTATTACCTCTACACCTCTACGACGTCATGAAGTTTTCGCTGATGATATTCTGTCTGTCGTAGAAGAGAAAGGCATAATTAAAAAAAATACTATTGGAGGACGGGGTAGTGGGCTATTTCTTTCGCGATGTCTAGGTGTACGCCTGGGTTTTGTCAAGGGAACCATGAACATTTAGGAGGTCTCTGGTGTTTTTTGTAGATCTCATGTTGTAGATGCGTCTCGGGACATTCTTTTTACCCACTTCTCGGTGTAGGTCACCAATCTCTTGGTGGGGCCCTAGAACAAGGGTGTCGGCTTTCGATGTAAGGGGACTCTTGGTACTTGCTTAGATGTGGATGATGATGTCGATGGCACTTCTGAATGCGCAGTTGGTTGAGCAGTGGAGATAAACGGAGGTGGTGCCCGACTATTAGAGGACGGGGTAGTGGGCTATTTCTTTCGTGTTGTCTGGGTGTGCGCCTGAGTTTTGGCAAGGTAACTATGAAATTTTAGGAGGTCTCTGGTGTTGTTTGTAGATCTCATGTTGTAGATACGTCATCGGGGCATTCTTTTTACCCACTTCTCGGTGTGGGTCTAGGTCACCAATCTCTTGGTGGGGCCCTAGAACAAGGGTGTCAGCTTTCGAATTGAGGGAGCTCTTGGTACCTGCTTAGATGTGGATGATGATGCTGATGGAACTTCTGGATGCACATCAAAGGCGAGGGGGGGGGGGGGGAGACATTATGCAGATAAGAATCCGTCTGGATGCACGTCTTCCTCTCCAAGTCAGTCGTGGTTCTGTCAAACAGAATCTGAGGTACGCTCTCTCCTGCTTTTATCATATGAGCATTTGCCAGACCATTGCTTTGATTGTAATTGCACTGGTCATATGGTTGTTGTGTGCCTAGTGGGACCGGGACCGTGAGACCCCTCCATGAGGGCCACGACCAAACCGAGTACCAATCGTGGTCGCCGTGGGCATTCTTCCCACGTCCTGATGGGTAGGGGGATGGGCCTACCTCGGGAACCTGAGCGATAAACGACCTCATGTCCAAATTGGCCTATTTGACAACAAGGGAAAAAAGGAACATGGGGTTGTTGTCTCTTCGACACATGACATGCCACTTCCCGTTAGGCGAGATAAGACATCTTCACAACTGTCCTCACAAAGAGGGAACACTTCCCATTACTAGACTCCATCGTACGATGATAAGTGGAGGTAATTGGAGCGGGGGGGGGGGGGTTCTTTGCATCTCCCAAGGACCGTCCTAAACATTCCCATGCAGGAGGATGTGGGACCGGACTCAAGGCTACCCAAGACCAGTCACATGGTCATTTTTTAGACTAGGTAAGCGATCGGTTAAGGACTTCCTATAAGCGAAATCAGAAGGATTGAGAGACTTCGATAGAGCGCCCAAGAATTTTGAGGGGTGGAAAGCACCCTCGCCTCGCCCAATGAGGGGCGACATGACCAGTGAGGGGTCAACATGTATCACTATCTCACTAGTCGTAGGGTGGTAGAGGTTCTACCAAGTACCGACAATGTGCTCCCTTACCATATCGGGAGCCAGCATCTTCGCATTTTTAAGGCTCCCATGTATCATCTGAGGGAGGACGACGTCAACTGGAACCTCGAGTGAGTACTTAGTCCAACAGGGCACCACATCTTATCCGGTCAAAGGCACGCTCCGCCCTAGCTCCGCGTTATCGACATTTGTATGCTGGTTTGGTCCCTATCACAACATCACCTTAATGATACCTTTCGAGAAGTTCGACAAATGAGTACCAATTCTACGATTTAAAAGACTGTTTTCACCTTCTTGTTACCCACGATGTTAAGACTGTTTTTGGTTGCATGTGTTTCCTTTATATATTATATTCTTTTGGAGATCTATATGAGATCGGTGTATTCAGATGTTTTTGTTTAATTATATGCTATTTAAAGTTAAAAAAAACTTGTTTTTTTATATAATTGATAGACATTGGGTAACTGGAAAAATATATAATAGCTAAAAATGATAATAAGAAAGAGAAACAAGTTTAAAAAATTGAAAGTAACAGATAAAATAAAACATAATCAAATTAGTTAGAAAATATTTCTCTAAAAAATGTGTATTGGCTGAGGTTTTCTCAAAATTTTCAAAATCTCTCCTTCCTCAAAACCATTTCGGCCTCCGTTAAGTCCTCATCGAGGCGCTTCTCCGCTCTGATCAACCAACCTCCATGGATGCAAGAGCATCACGACCATCGATATCTTTCGCAACGTCCCGTCTATCGATTCAGGGCCAAACCATGACCCGATCAACCCAATGGGACTCCTGGATCATCTCACGGGGTAGCCCCGAAGCCATCTCCACCGAATGTCGCTTCTTGCCACATGAAATGACATATCCCCATCCAACTACTCATCCCGCCTGATCGGAACCACGCCACCAACCACCATGTTGCTAGATCCTAGTGGGCTCTCCGGAAGAACTCACCCCCAATGAATCTCGGAACTAGTCATTGTAGATAGAGAACACCGGGGACCGATTAGGGCGCGCCCGATCTCTATGGTCCTATCCCACCCGTACCATCACCCTCTTGGTCACAAGAGTCGAATTGGGTATGACTGAATCCTGATTTGCAACAATGGTGTGAGAGACCAGAAACCAGATCTGGGGACACGAGCTGGGCAGGATCGTTGGTCCTCCTCAGATGATTCCTTCCAATGGTGGCCTATTTACCATTATGACCTCACTTGTTTGATCTTATTACAAACCCGAATCATGTCCAGGAGCCACGGACGATAGCGATGTTGTTGTGCCTCTGAGTAACACTAGAAACCCGTCCCTACCAAGACATGAGGGGTGGGCATAATCCCTTTGTCAACGCTGGGGGAAACATAATCACGAGGCTGAACAACCGTCAGACCCCATAAGTAGGGCGCGCCACGAAGAACCCTATTGGTATCATTCCCCTCCTCTGGCCATATAGCCCCCCTTGGGCTCAGGGACTAGTAGAGCCTTGATGAAACATCTCATCCTCGGAGATGGACGGATACGAGACCCCACCCAAGATACAATAGAATCCACAAACATCTCGGTGGTAGATGGCCCCAAGAGGACTAGAGCGAAGCATGACCAACTGCCTCACGGGTCACCATGAGTCGCTCAGGACAACTCGGGTTGTTAATGAAGAGTCACACCACAACCCTACTAAAACAGAGGCATTTTGGTTCTTAGCCTCCTCCTTCCCCTAGCATACTCCTTTGGGCGCCTAGTGCAACACCAGTATCAATCAAGTCGAGACGGGGGAAACTCATAAGATCTTTCCTACCCAACACCGTTGGAATAGAGACCGACCCCCTACACTCTCCCTGGATCCGTCTGAGTTACTAGTTATATGATCGGTGCTCTGGCCGTCACCAAACCTATATCTCATCATCTTTCAATTATTCACACTCATGTACGACCTATACGGCTTTTCTACTTTTTATCAATAAAATTGCTAATTATTGTGCTAAAAAGATAGGGTTAAATATCGAAACTTACTCTTAAGTATTGGTCGCTAACACTATACTACCCAATGTTTTAAAATGACAAATAAACTACCTTAAGTATTGGTCACACGCTTTTGTTAGTAAAAATAAACAAAATATTCCATTCCGTTAGTCATTTAACTTCAAGTGTCATATAATAGATGGTAAAATGATGTTTTTTACCTTAAATATTTGACCTTTATACATTCTATAATGAATAATAACAAGGGCATAATAATAGAATTCCTTGCAAAATATATAGAGGTCAAATAATTAAGAGAATAACGTCATTTTACCATTATTATATGACACTTGAGATTATATGATTAACAGAATGAAATATTATGTATATTTTTTATTAATAAAATCACGTGATTAATATTTTTTTTGAAACGGGTAACCGAAGACTTTCATAAATACCAATAGGTAATCAAACAAGACAGGGCGTGACCGCCCTAGGTTCCAGATGTATGTCCGAGCCGACCGTAGAAGGTCCGGCTCTCATGGACCCATAATAATAGCCTACTTGAAATCGTAGGCACAAACTCAAGACAACTCCTTACCATCGTCTCAAAAAAACGAGACATAAAGTAAAAGGTCCTAAAACAAATATGAGGGAAATTGTTCCAAAAATAATGCATATAATGAGAAAGTAGATAATAATACTGAGTTGATGTTGCAGGCTGCCCGGGACCTCCCAACACTGGCTGTCCCGGGTCTGTAGGTATAGTCCGAGGGCGACTCCACCCACCCCTACCGGGTCGGGTCATTCTTGCATCAGAGGCTGCTGTGCCTTCGCCTGCTCTTCCTTATCCCCTTCCTTGTACACCGACAATCGATGTCTGGTTGGAGGGTCGGTGATCCAGCGACTTATTTGACCCCTGTGGACGAGCATACATCGACCCGCTCCTAGTCTTCAGGGTAGTCTGCTTGATCTTTCCTCAGATGAGCCCCCCTTTCCCTAGGCCTGCCTGCGGATCTTTCTCCTTCCACTGGGGATCTTTCTCCTTCCCCTCCCGGGTCACTACAGTATCTCCGGGCTCAGCTTGGCCAACAGGATCAACAGCAGGGCGGACGTTAGCCAGATTGTCAGGCTTTGTGAAACCTGGGGCCCTCTAGAGACTCGACGCCCTCCCTCCTACATTACATTGGTTACCCCTCCTGGGGTAACCCTATCCAAATTGTAAGACTTTGAAAGACTGTCTGCACCGGGGAGTCTTTCTCTCATAACGATTTCCTTGGATCGATCAGCGGATTCAGAGACAGACCATTCAGCAGGTCAGTAACAACCGGATGTGTCACCGTGGGGGGGGGGGTGTATTCCAGACCGTCTTTAGCAGGCGATCCACATCCATCTGCATTCGGGCCAGAATAGACGAGTCATATCGGGCCTCCTCCCGACCAATACCCGACAAGTGAGTCGAGCATCCCATAATCATGTGGGTCATCAGTCCACACCTGCGAAAAAAATCCGTTAGCCTCTCATATTGCAGCTCAATCATTGAGGATGATGTAGTGCATGGGAATCTGAGTTGGAGTCTTCTCCGTAGAGGTCGGTTCAGCTCCATCCGCACCCGCAGCCATAAGAACATATCCTCCCGCCTAGCTAAAGGGATTGAGGCCGATAACACTTGAGTACCAATGCTGTCTGTAATAAGGCCGCATATATATGAGTTCCTGGCTCCCATCGGGACGTTCAATTCCCTGACTCTAAGCTCAATGTGATGGAAGTCAATCTCATTAGCCGGAACGCAATGCCTGAGTGGCTCCAACAGAATGGGGAAACCCTTGAAACTCCAGGCCCTATGACGAATATTCTCCATCGTTTCAGCGGAGGGGAAATGATAGCCCGTAACCTTAGGGAACATGAATTCCACCTGTATTCCATTCACCTTCCACTTCTACAACATCATCGCGCAGACAGCGTTCTGGTTGTGGATCCGGTCCCTTGCAACTCGGACTGCCAGGGAAAACTGATAAGTGCCATTTGTGAAAGCCGGGACCCCTTCCTCCGAGACCACCACCTCGTCATCGTCATCCTCCCAGTCCGAGACCGGGGATATCCGGATCGAGCTCACCTCAGGTTGACGTACACTCAACCCCGATCCGCTGGCTGCCCGACTACCCAGGTCCGGTACCCGATCTGTCGGAGGGCGATACCTATGCACCTCCGCCGGTGGAAGTGGACGAGAAAGGGACGTCAGATCCGTATGACCCTCCCCCATTTCCAACCGGCTCCCGTCATGGTCCGAGACGGTTACCAGAACCCCAGAAGCCATGGTGGCGTTCGGCTGCGTACCTGGTTTGTCCTTCAGAGCAAGAGGGCTGGTCGGCCGTCGATGGTCCAGCATAGAGCGGGGAGGGTCTTCAATGGATGGCGGCGTGAAAATGGCACCGGGAAGGAACCCTACCAGGTCGGGGGCCTGTGGCTGGTGAAGCTCGTCGACGGGATGGATCGGATCGGTTGATGCCATTTCCGGTTGAGTGCGACAAGAAACGACCGGATCTGGTATAGGGGAGGGCCGAGACAGCGAGGGGATGGCGACAGATTCGTCGACGGCACCTCGTAGGGACGGGCTCGAAAGGGCTGACCGTCGGGAAATAGAGATGAGCAACCAGACGAGCACGACGAGGGCGAGGGCGGCGGGCAGAGGAACGATGATGCAGGCGAGACCGACGATGGCGATGGCGGCGGCGAGACCCTGGCTAGGGTAGAAATAAACCTCTCGAGGAGGTAAGCAGAGAGAGTTTGGTCATGTGATTAATATTTAAGGTAATGTATTTGTTATTTTAAAATATTAAGTAGCTTAGTGTTGGTATCACATACTTAAATATTTAGGAATAATTTTTGACATTTAATAAAAAAAACCAAAAGATTTTTTTAATGGTCGGACGCGAAAGCAGATTGGAATAGGGTTTAATGGGGCCGATGAGTACGGATACCACTGCCTCTCGCTCAAGGCTTCCTTCTTTGTCCCCTATCGCCTCACTTTCTCGCTCCTAATTCAGATTTTCCCACCAGCCGAGAAAGAGAGAGAAAATTTCTAGAGGGAGAAGGGACAATTTTGCAAACCCTAGCAATCTATTGCGCCTCCTCCGAAGACTGTTGACGTCGTCGTCTGCTCCGCTGTTTCGGCCCACGGATTTCAGAATTCAATCGGCCTCTCCAGGTTGGTTTGTGTAATCCGCCGCCATCGTCTCCGTCGCCCAATTTGTGATTTTGGTTTGGGATTTGGCTTCTGGGAGCCATAGATTCCGTGCCCTTGACCTGAGTGTCGTTTGTGCGCGATTTTCTGTTCGATCTGGACTGGAGACCCTGTAAACGGGCGTTTCTGAGCTGTGATTGTTTCTGTTTGGCGATATTCAAACCCTAGGGTCATTGTTTTGTGGTTGGCGTTGGTGAATACGGTTCTGCGTTGCTGCCCATTTGGTTGCTTTTGATTCTGTATTATTCTGGAAACCCTGGTAATTGCTATACACACCTATCAAGACCTGAAATCTTTGTGCCTTGTTGCTCTCGTGCTCAAACTGCGATTTTGAGCTGCGTTTGTTCGATTTCGTTTGTTGTGCTGTTTTGCTAGTACGGTGGGGTTGTGGCCCATGCTCTTGGGTTAGTTTTCATGCCGCCTGAACCATTGTCTTTGGATCGGAAAGACTTCTTCAAGGAGAGGAAGCGCGAGAGGTCGGAGTCATTGGGGTTCGTAGCTCGATGGAGGGGCACTTCCCCGCACCATGGCCACCGCGAGTTCAATCGCTTGGGGTCAGCTGATTTTCGCCGACAGCCAGGTGAGTTTTGCCTTCTCAGTGGCTCTTTTCTTAGTAGATTATGTGTATGTGAAATGGTTTCCTTCGTCATCCATTTTAAAAGCTTGGGAAAAAGTGGGTTTTCAGAGCTTTGTTGTTCTATTCATGTGGTAACTGTTCGTTTTGCTTAGATCTTAATGCTTTCATGATTTGGAGTCTGGGATTTCTATGAAAATAGTTGATTTTTTTTTGTGAGATTATGACAAAGATAATGTTTTTGAGGGATTATCATATAATTGAATGGTTGATTTCTTGTGAGATTATGATAAAGATATTTTTTTTGAGGGATAATAATATACTTGCCCTTTTTTATGCAACAATGACTATTCCCATGTCAATTATATCTGTTTTTTTTACTTTGTTTGAATATTTTCTGAAGGTCATGGCAAGCAGGGTGGATGGCACATGTTTTCTGAAGATTATGGTCATGGGTACACCCTACCTACATATGACAAGATGCAAGAAGGTGATACCAGCAGGCCGTCTATTTCACGCGTGGAGGGGAAATATGGCCGGTTCATTAGGGATAACCGAGGATCTTTTAACCAGAGACATTTGAGAGGCCATTCCTTGGAAAATAGTAATGAGTGTCTGAAAACCACCGGGAGGCCACATGAAGTGAATGATCAGAGGGCTGTTGATGATACTTCAGCATACCCTTCTCAGGCTCATTTTGACCTAACCAGTACAGGTGATCAGCTTCCTTCGAGAGATGAGCATGATAAGGTAGGAGGGGTCAATGGGTCTGGCACAACCCAGAGATGTGATAAGGAGAATCCCTTGGGTTCACTTGAATGGAAGGCCCTGAAGTGGGCACGTTCTGGGAGTTTTTCTTCACGGGGTTCTGGTTTCAGCCACTCAAGTAGCTCAAAGAGCATGGGGGGTGTAGATTCCAATGAAGCAAAGGTGGAGTCACTACCAAAGAATGTGTCATCAATCCAGCCCCCTTCTGGAGAAGCTGCTACCTTGTTTACTTCTGCTGCTGCATCATTTGAAGACACTATTTCTAAGAAGAAGCCCCGTCTTAAATGGGGCGAAGGACTGGCAAAGTTTGAGAAGAAAAAAGTTGACGTCCCTGATGAAGGTTTGAACAGGCATGTGGCTGTTTTTTCTTCCAGCAATTCAGAACCAGCATATGTGCATGGTCCAAGTTTGTCTGACAAAAGCCTTAGAGTCAACAGTTTTTCAGACTGTGCTTCCCCTGCAACTCCATCATCTGTAGCTTGCAGCTCCTCACCAGGTAAATTGATAACTTCCCCGTTTTTAAAGATGCAGATTCTTGGAACCAATTATTTCGTTTTAGTTGTGATGTGATTCTATATTTCAGCATTGTTAAGTTTTATGTATACCTAGGATTCTATTGGTGGATGCAGTAGTCAGAGCTATTATTAGCTAGGTACTCCTTTATGAATTATACACCTCTGTTCTTTTTATCGCACTGCTTGTGTAGATTTTGGCAGGTAGAAGCTTTCTGAAGCAACATTCAGTTGGGGATGGGAGGGATTGATTGGTATTTTAGAACTGTAGGACCTTGAAATTGATGGTTTATATCTTTTGGTTATTAAATCACAATAGCATAACCAATGAACTTATCATAGTACTTGCTGTAAATCTTATTTCCTCTTCTGTGATGAGCATATTCACTGTGGGTGCAACTGTACAAGTGAGAACAAAATCATTAAATTATTGTCTCTGTGGTTCCTTAATTGAAGATATTCCAGAATCAGGCCTCTTAAACAGAATCATTCTGAACTATGTGAAGTAGTTTGATGATATTGTCTCTATGGGAAATTTTTCTAGCAAAGGACAGGTAGGCCTTACTATCTGCGGTTTGATGATATTGCCATCGTGAGTTCTATATTGTGAACTAGTTTACCTGAACTTCAAAAGTTGGGTTATATCTGTCTTTTCCTCAACTATGTGATAATCAGTTTATATTTGTGGAACTTTGATCCGACTTCAACATCCAGTACAGACAAATGTCTAAGTGCATCCTTATGATATGTGACTCCCCTTGAAATAAGTTTTCCTATCTCTTTTCTGTTTCTGTTATATTAATTGTACCTTCTTACAAGTGAATGGCTTCCACGTGTTTATGGTTGAAATTCAGTATGTGTTGTTGTCATATCTACTGATTTTCCTTGTTGAGTTGAATGTTCTGTAAAACATATCTGCTTCTAATGATCTAGGCTCTACATGCTAAGGACCTGCCACCTTTTTGTGGCTCTGATATGCATGGATGTTCTTCCTGTAAAAGCTATTATGACATGAATGGCTTAGGTTCATTATCTTCAGTTCACTGTCTCTTTTATTTTATCTATGTCTTGTAGGCATGTCTTATTTGAAGCTTTTGCTTATGTTACAGGATTGGAGGAGAAATTATATGTCAACACCATCAACAATGATGATGCCAGTAATTTATGCATGTCACAAGGTCCTGGGACGCAGAGTCATCTTGAGAGATTCCCTTTTAATCTAGAGAAGATGGATATAAATTCAATCGCTAATTTAGGTTCTTCACTTACCGAGTTGCTGCAGTCCGAAGATCCAAGCCCCATGGACTCTAGTTTTGTCAGATCTACAGCAATGAGTAAGTTGCTTGTATGGAAAGCTGACGTTTCGAAGGAATTGGAGATTACGGAGACTGAAATAGATATGCTTGAAAATGAGCTCAAGCCACTGAAATCTGAATTGGGTGCTCATCCAACAGCCTCTAGTTCGTTGCAGGTTGATAGCAATGCAAAGGTTTCCCATGAACTAGGTGTCTTGATTCCTCGATCTGCTCCTTTACAAATAATTTCTTGTTGTGGGGATGCTACTGTTGAGGAGATGACTCTCTCCAATGGTGTATTAGAGGATGCTCATGCTGATGTTAAAGATGAGGATATTGATAGTCCAGGAACTGCCACATCCAAGTTTGTTGAACCACTTGCATTGACGAGTGTGTTCGGTCAATCTGTTGTGGGGAAAAATAGTGAATCCGTTAATAGTTTGATTCGAGCTTGTACTCCAACCCCAGGAATAAATTGCTTGAGGTCTGGTTCGCTTCAGACGATTGGTGAACCTACTTGCAAAGATGTCAGCGTGTTGAAAATAACAAGCGATGCTCCTGTTTCTAGGGATTTGAGTATGCATGCTAATGCAGAAAGTGTTGTATGTAAATTAATACTGGCTTCCAATAAAGAGTCTGCAGATCAAGCAAATGAAGTATTTAGTAAGTTAATGCTATGCAGTCAATATACGTCTAACAAATCAGAAGTTTCGGGTGACTTAATTTGCCGAAATCAATGGTTGATTAGAGAAAAATTTGCAACAAGGAAGCGGTTTATAAGATTTAGGGAGAGAGTTGTTACCCTGAAGTTTAAAGCCCTTCGGCATCTGTGGAAGGAAGATCTACAAGTACTTTCTATAAAGAAACATCGTGCAAAATCTCAGAGAAAATTTGAATCAAGCCTACGGATTGCTCAAAGTGGGTGTCATAAGCATCGCTCTTCTGTCCGCCCCCGTCTTTCATCTCCTGGTAAGCACATCTCCACATTTGTTTCTTGCAAGGCATGATTATTAGTTCAAGTTTGCTATATGAGATAAGCACAATTATTGTCTTTTTTTCTTCTTCATTAATTTGCTTGTGAATATTAGAGTGATAGGTTTGTTTTAAGATCATGATGTTTGAGGTATTGGAGAACATGGATTATTTGATATGCAGACTTTTAAAATTATGCTTTATTAGATGCTGCTTGCTTTGATATAAGTGACATTTTCTGTATTGTTGTTTCATGCTTTTAGTCCTTATTGCAGTTAGTGATGGTATTTAGGACTCTTGAGTTATGTTCTTCTTTGTGTGCGTGGGTGATTCCTATTTAAAATCCTGGTTCAGCTAGTGCATGTGAAGCGTGGTTTTCTTTGTCTAATAAATAATTACGTTCGTGTTTAGTTTTAATTGTTAATTTCACCTAATGCCAGGCATGCATTTTCACAGTGTTCAGTTAAGGTTAACATATTGATGGTAGGCGGTACTGCTAACAGTATGTCTCTGATAGGTCTTTTGAATATATATTGAAAATATATTAATTTACTACTCCTGCGAGGCTTTTGCATTGCTTGCCTAGGGTGCCCCTGCAAGGTCTTGATTTTTGTGTCTCATTAGCGGCCATTCGCTTGTGACATTTCTTACTGGCTGTAACATGTTTTCCGTTCCACTAGTAGGGTTACCATTCTTTTTTCTCTCTTTCTATGTTTGGTAATTAATGAATTCTTTTATTCTGTATTTTGAGATCAGTTTTGTCTTCTTGAATGAAATTATGGGACACTTGGGATATCTTGTTGGTGGCTTTTATTAATTTGTTTTCTTTTAATGTATGACAGCAGGAAATTTGAGCATAGTCCCTACCTCAGAGATGATTAATTTTACCAGCAAGATGCGTTTAGATGCCAAAGTGAGGCCTTACAGGAATGCTTTGAAGATGCCGACATTGATTTTGGACAGGAAAGAGAAGGCGGCCTTAAGGTTTGTCACTAGTAATGGGTTAGTTGAAGATCCATGTGCTGTTGAGAAGGAAAGGACCATGATCAACCCTTGGACACCTGAGGAGAAGGAAATTTTCTTGAATAAGCTAGCAATATTCGGGAAGGATTTTAGAAAAATTGCTTCATTTCTTGAGCACAAGACTACTGCAGATTGTGTTGAGTTTTACTACAAGAATCACAAATCTGATAGTTTTGAGAAAACAAAGAAGAAGCTGGATGACAGAAAGCAAGGGAAGCCCTCTACCAGTACCTACATGAGGACATCGGGTAAAAAATGGAATCAAGAGATGAATGTTGCCTCCCGTGATATGTTGGGTGCTGTTTCAGTGATGGCAGCTCAAACAAACAGCAATGTAGTAAATCATCAGGATGGAAGGTTCTATTTAGGTGATAGCAGAGACTCAAAAATATCTCGAGGGGATGATGGCATCCTAGAAAGAACTAGCAGTTTAGATATGGGCAATGAAAGAGAACTAGCTGCTGCTGATGTGCTAGCTGGTATATGCGGATCTATGTCATCAGAGGCTATGAGTTCGTGCATCACAAGTTCTGCTATTCATCGACCTTCGATTCCTGATGCTACACAGAATTTGGAAAATGAAACTTGTTCAGAAGAGAGCTGTGGGGAGATGGACTCTGTTGACTGGACAGATGAAGAGAAGTCTATCTTTATCCGTGCTGTGTGGTCCTATGGTAAGGATTTTGTGAAGATTTCACGTTGTGTTAGAACAAGGTCCAGGGATCAGTGTAAGGTCTTCTTTAGCAAGGCTCGGAAGTGTCTAGGATTGGATTTGATACGTCCTAGGCATGTAAATGTGGGAACAGCTGATAACAATGAAGCCAATGGTGGTGGAAGTGATCCTGAAGATGCATGTCTTGTGGAGACTGGCTCAGGCTTGAAAATGGAAGAGGACCTTCCCTCGTCTGTCATTGTTTCAAACAATGTTGAATTCGATCCTTCAGAGACTGTGAACAAGATCAATCAGAACTATGCGGAGGCTGTTGTGACTTCTATCCCTGAGGAATGTGAGATGGAGGGCAAACATAGGCCGGCTTGTGATGGTGATAATGTCTCTGAATCAGTGCAAGCCCCTGGAAGTGTAGTTACACTGGTTAATGCTGAAGATGGAGGAACAAGTTCCTACCTGGTTGCAGAGACAAGTTCTTGTTCAGGGCAGAGTCTTAACTCAGGAAATGCACATTTATCTTCTTCCCTCCCATCAAAGACAAACTTGTTGCAGTCAGAGAGGTCTGTTGCTACTGCAAATTCATTGCTGCAAGATTCTGCCGTTGTTCAATGTGAAAAAACCCTGAGCCAAGATAGGTTGTCATCAACACATGATCCTGAGAATCTGTGTCATAAACCTGTAAGCAGAGGTGATTATAGGAAGAATCTTTCTCCAATTGTCAGGGGGTATCCCTTAAAGTTGCCTCGCAAGGAGCCAAATGGCGATGTTAGTTGTGTGCAGCTTCCTGAAGCTCAAGACCTTCCAAAATCTGAGGGAAACCTTCTTAGACAAGATTGCTACCTTCAGAAATGTAGCAGCTCTTCAAGTTCTCATTCAGTTGCCGAGCTTCCTCTCCTGCCTCGAAACATAGAACAAACAAATGATCATCAAGAATCACACTCACGGAGTTTGTCAGATACAGAGAAACCTTCCAGGAGTGGTGATGTGAAATTGTTTGGTACTATACTCACAACCCCATGTTCGCAACAGCCCAACTGCAACCTTCAGGAGAATGACAACTTGAGCAACAGGTCATCAAATAATAAATTCAACGGCCACAACAGTATGAATGGAAACACAAGCTCAGCTCTCATGAAGTTGGATCGAAACAACTATTTGGGCCTTGAGGGAATTCCCATGAGAAGTTACGGATTCTGGGATGGGAACAAAATACAAACAGGGTTTTCCTCTTTGCCTGATTCTGCTATGTTACTGGCCAAGTATCCTGCTGCTTTTGGCAAGATGGAACAGCTACCGTTGCAGGGTATTGTCCGGAGCAACGAATGCAATCTGAACGGAGTTTCAGTGTTCCCCACGAGGGAAATAAGCAATAGCAATGGAATTATTGATTATCCGTTCACAGTAGACATGAAGCAGCGCCAAGACATGCTCTCTGAGATGCAGAGAAGGAATGGGATAATTTCGGGCTTGCAGCATCAGTCAAGAGGTATGGCAGGGGTAAACCTCGTAGGAGGTGGAGGCATTCTGGTTGGAGGGGCCATACCGTGCACTGGCATCTCAGATCCGGTGGCAGCTATCAAAATGCACTATGCTAAGGCAGATCAGTATGGCGTGCAGACCGCGAGTGAATCATGGAGAGGTAAGAGGGATATAGGCATGTAGTTGTTGAAATGGGAGAGGGCTGTGTAAAGAGAAGCCCTTCTCTGTACAATAGTTTTTTGTATTTGTTTCACTGAAATGATGATTAGGGCAGAATAGATGTGTTGTGATGGTTGTCAAGTATTGTTATCATTTTGGCAAAGAAGTGTAGGTGCTTGTAATAGTGCAGCTTTATATTTGTTGTATTTTGATGAAAAATACAGAAATAATCTGCAAAATTTGGGAGGGTCCTGTGCTTCCTCCATTATTTATATACCATCTACCATTTGCTGATCATTGTATTAACTTCTATTTCCTATGAATGAGAGTGATGTATTCATCTAATTCCTCGTGTTCATAATGTTCTCTCTCCCGTGAGTGACCAGATCTGGACAGAGAGCACGGTGAACTTCCATGTGAAAGCAGTGTATGTAAGGTCATTTTGGCCTCAGGATTCATTGAGCTATCTATATATCTTCTCCATCTAAAACTAGTTTTCACTCTGTTTCAATCCTATTGGCGACGCCAAAATATAGACATGGTGTTGACGGAAGTTACCGATTTAAGCCACTCCTCCAAGCCCTTATTCCCCCTTCGCATGGTGCTTTTATTCTAAGTCTCTTAATATATTCATTTCATTTGAGGTCATTCACTATTTCCGTAGGAAAATCCAAGGAAATAGGGTTTTATGGCTTTCAATTTCGAGATGAGTGAGACATATGATAGGATGGAATGATCGTTCATCTTTTCCATGACGAGGTCCATGAAATTTTGGAGCACTGGATTGCGCTGTTGTTGACCTGCATGGGCTCCGTTACTTACACTATTTGCTCGGGAGGTCATGAAACACCCCTAATACGCCCCTCTCCATATACCTATTATTGTTATGTTTGGAGGGCCTTTCCTACATGATCCCGATGTCGGAGAAGTAAAGCTTGGAAACCTATTAGGACAAGTTATCAACCACAAGATGTCCTCTATACTCTTCAGTACCAACATTGCTCCAAAGGCCAGACAGACATGTTGCATTATTTTGGATATCTAGGAGACATCGAGGCTATCTATGTATCTAGGTGTTCCAAACATGATGAGTCGGAATTGGAAATAGAGCATGAACAACACGTATGATTGGGTTCTCCGTCGTGTTCGGGCCTGGGATGACCAACTCCTCTCCCTATTAGGTAAAGAAGTGATGATTTGGTCAGTCATCACATCCCTCCCTACTTACATCATGTTATTCCCCGAGTGCCTAAGAACATCATTGTTAGGATCCACGTCACTCTTGCAAAGTTTTGGTGTGAAGGGTCGTTAGAAACATCCTGCCCGATTATATGACAAGACTAGAAACATTTGTACCGACCTAAGATGATGGGAGGAATGAGGTTGCGTAAGCTCCGCAACTCTAATAAGTTTTGTTGGGACAATAGACTTGACGCATAATCTCGATGCTGAATTCTTTGGTGAATAGTATGATCAAGGCCTAATACTTCTCTCGAGGAGAGTCTTTTACAGCCAACATCAGTAATAACTAGTGGCGAAGTCAACTTTTTCAGTACGGGGGGGGGGGGGGGGGGGGGGGATAATACATGGTAGTAAAAAAAAGGAGGGAAGTACAACTACGAAATTAGATGGAATTAACGGGTATTTTTGAAAAACAATCAACAAAACAAGAATATTTTTTCAAAAAAATAAATAAATTTGAGGGGGGCACGTGCCTCCCCTAGGGCCCATGTGACTCTGCCACTGGTAATAACCCGAGCTATATCTAGAGCAACATATTTTCCACGCATGGACTAATGTCATATGGCCCTAGACGTGTAATTGGTTCCAAGGACGCGAGGCGTATCCTCCACACTCGTGGTTGATGGGTGCTGACCCTTTCATCCATACAATCTGTTTTTCCCTTGTGGACCAACCAATGAATTGGATGATGGAAGTGGGTCTGCGTAGGTGGGACGTCGATATGATCAAGATGTCCATTTGCACAGGTATGTTGGATTTGCCACGGTTATCTATCGGACACTCGGGATATGCACCCCTATGAGGAACGGTGGATCTTGGTAACCACGACTGCCATAAAGGACAAAATCCCATACATCGCAGTTTGGCTCTGGGAAATCTAAAAGGCTCGAAATACTATGGTTTGGGGAGGCCATACCCTATTGGTTATATGAGTCGAATCCGCGACTTCAATCAACCTTGATTACTAGAAAGGGCGTGATTTCTCGGTCTAGATTGTTACCTACACCAGCTCACACCCTAGCCAACTCTACTTGGATCCCACCGTCGCAAGGTTTCACAGCTACTAACGTCAATAAGGTAGTGTTTTAGGACACGAACCAATCTGTCTGGTGCCTCATTTGTCGATCAGATACAAGACAATTTTTGAATGAGAGGAACGACATTATCCACATGGTCGAGGCAATAACCACGATGGAAGCACACACGATAATGGCGGCTCTCGCCCTCATCAATTACTAAGGGTGGTCGCATATTATTGTTTGTAGAAATTCTCAGATGATCGTCCAACTCCAACTCATTGCCACTGGATCCCCACCCACATCCCCGCTAGGTGGTGTTATCCTGAATGTCGATTTTTCTATCCACTCGAAAATGTTAAACTTGTACTTACTAAAAGATCAGCGAACCGGTTTTCTCATAGACTAGTCAAAATACCCTGTTTTATGTTCGTCTTATGTGGTTAGGTAACCCTACACCCGATGCACTATATTAAATTCTAAATTCAGAAAATTATCTTATTCCTTCATGTCCAAAAGAAAAGAATACTCCTTCGAACCTGTACGAAGACAGATTCAACAAAATTGATTTCTATTTTTTATAAAACTGCAAAATCTAAATCAACTCAATCGTCATAAGCAATTTTGTGAACCCAAAAAATACAGTTGTACTGTTGATTATAAAGCGCCGAGGTGGCATCCTCCCGGATCCCCGAACCTGACAGATCATCGGGTGTACGTGTACCGCAACAGCACCGAATTATTAAATTAAAGAAAAATCCGAAGCTAAAAACTGTTTTGAAAAAGTAAAACACAAAAAGGTTGTTAATAATATGTTGTTTACAGTTAAATTGGGAACCTTAATCACCTGAGACCCACTTTTAGAAGCCTAAAAATATCGTCTAATTTTTTGAAAGATTGTTGCCTGTTGGGTCCCATTTCAGGAAGAAACACAACCCCAAGCTCTCAATATTGTTGGAGGTTTTGTTTTTTCCATTGCCAAGGTCACCTCCGAACCCTTTTTGCAGAGATCTCACCACAGGTAACAGTAATTTCATGTTCATGGGTTGCGTTTCTTATTATGTGAATGGCATTGCGATTTTCTTCAAATTGGATGTTTCTTTTAAATGGGTGTGGTGATTTTCATGAAGATCTCGTGGTTTCAGCTTGTGGGTATTGAGTGATTGGCCCAAAGTTTCCATTTTTATGTTTCTTTGTGTTGAATGATATATCAATTTTGTTCTCGTTCCTCTCTCACATTGTATGGATATTGGGTTTCTGAGTTTCTGTAATTCATTCAATTTGATCATCAAAATTGCTACTTTGCTTGTATGAAATGTGCCATGCCAATCCCATTTTATTGTTGGATTGAAATTTATTGTGCATGTTGATTGATTGAGTTTGTGGCTGAATTGTGTGAAATGTTTTGGTTTTGATAGATGAGTGGCAAGATCATGGGGAAGAAAGGGAATTGGTTTGCTAGTGTGAAGAAGGCTCTTACTCCTAATTCCAAGGTATATATATTTGTAAGGATTGGTTTACATCTGATTGTATTCATTTTTATGGAAATATTATTTGCCTTGTGACATGGCCGTCCTTTTGGAGTTGATTATGTTATTCGATATGATGATGATTGAATGTGAGGTTGGTTTTGTATCAGAGAGCTAAGAAATTGAAGAAATCATGTATTGTGAAACCCAAGCTCTGTGGTCAGGTTAGCTCATCAAATGGAACTACTACTCCTGCTGCTGCACCTGAGCCCGACTCTGGCACTGCTGCTGCTCCTGCAGCTCGTCCACCTACACCTCCACCTCCGCCACCCCCTTTGGTTCCAAGGGAAGTTGCAAAAGCAAAAGTGGACGATGTGGACGAGGAGGAGAGTAGGCAAGCCTACTCAGTGGCACTCGCTACTGCTGCAGCTGCAAAAGCTGCTGTTGCAGCTGCTGATGCTGCTGCTGACGTTATACAACTCACCAACGCATCCCGCGCCTCTGGCAAATTGAAGCAGGAAATTGCTGCCATCAAGATTCAGACAGCTTTCCGCGGATACATGGTGAGTAACATTTTCAAGGAACGACAATGCATAATGCTGTATAGATGATTAAAGTATGTGTTTTGAACTTGTTGCCTTAATGGGTTGTTACTACTATTTTTGGTTTTAGTCAAGGAAGGCATTGTCGGCTATGAAGGGATTGGTGAGGTTGAAAACGTTGATACAGAGGCAATCAGTGAAGCGTCAAACTACTACCACATTACGGTGCATGCAGACTCTAGCTCGTGTGCAGTCCCAGATTCGTATGCAGAGGATTAGGATGTCTGAGGAGAACCTGGCTCGGCAGCGACAGGCCCAACAGAAACATGAAAAGAGGAGACCTCGTGTATGTTCCACATTTCCTAGACTTGTGTTTGGATTTTTTGATTTGATTGCAAATCCGTACTGTTCTCATTCTTTTTGTTCCTGAAAATGGTAAGACTTTTGTTACAGATGGGAGGAGATTGGGACCTCAGTGTAAAATCTAAGGCAGAAGTTGAAGCGAAACAACAACAGAAGCAAGAAGCTGCCATGAGAAGAGAGAAGGCATTGGCCTATGCTTTCACTCGTCAGGTACCATTTCCTTCATCTAAATAGACCTCATTTCCTTGCTCAATTTAACAACAAGAGTTTATGTAGTGAATAAGCCGTTTTAACTGGTTTTGAGAATGCAAATGCAAACTTAGGATTGTGGGAGGAATGATAGTGACTTTGGTATAATAAGTATCGAGTTTCTGGTTCTGATCCTTATATATGCGGTTATTGAACTATTATAGCTTCAACAATGCACTTAACTTGTCACATTTTTCACTTAACTACACTAACTTAGTGGTCTATTTCTCCAAAATGCTTAAAGGGTCTTATGAATCTGATTGACTTGTTCAACAGCAAGCTTGGAGGAACTCACTGAAGCCCTCGAATCCATCAGTTATGGATCCGAACAATCCACATTGGGGATGGAGTTGGTTGGAGAGATGGACAGAGGCGCCCCGACAATGTGAGAGCCACAGCACCACAGACTGCAGCAACCAAGCACCCGTTAAGCGCCCCATCTCTGCTGCAGAAAACACAAGGAAAGCCCATCCTCCAGCCAAACCCCCTGCACCTGCCCCAAGAGCATCAAGAGTGCAATCTTCATCATCATCATCATCAAGAACGGGGAAAGTAAAAACAAAAGGAAATCAAGCGAGCACGAGAGGTTCTGGTAGCAAGAACCATGATCACGATGACGAGTCAAGGAGCGAACCGGTAGATGGAAATGCAGGATCGTCAGTGAGAGACAACGAGAGCCCCACGAGTGTTGTTCCAAACTACATGACACCAACAGAAGCAACTGCGGCTAAATCGAGGAGTTCCAGTCCCAAGGAAGCGGAGAACAGAGCGTTCGGGAGTTCAAGGAAGCGACTCTCGTTCCCGCCAGAGCAGAGCCCGCCCGAACCCAGGAGGCTCTCTGGTCCTCCTACAGTGGATCTTTGCGCCGGAAAGCACAATGAAGAGAAAGTTGCCAACGGAGGGAAGGTATGAGAAAAAAAGATTGCAACTTTGAGATGAAAATGTGAATGTGAATGCGGATGAGAAATGCAGGAGGTCAATAACCAATTGGGTCGAAGCGTTCTTGTTCGATCTCTGTCTTCTGCCATCTTCTTCCTCATGTTGTTGTTGTTGCAGCAACTGATAATTTCACAGAGGATGAAGAATTAACAATAATGGTTGTTGGTGTGTGTTTCACAAAATTCTCTCAACTATTATTTTGTTGGATAGAAATGTAATTATGTAATAGGAATTCTGTTTTCTTTTTGTTCCTCATGTCAACTCTAATTGAAACGTTTGAATCCACCAAATTTAAGGAAGTTTTCTTTGTTTAAAACATGATATTATAGCTTGCTTAGCCTTTTTTTAAGCATAAGAGAATTTCCATTAATTTCCCAAATGTAAAAGACAAGCAAGGACATCCGGTAAAACTCCGGACCCTATAAAACATACAAAGAACGTGCTTTTTTGGCTAACTAATGAGAGGTTTTATTCGTTAATTTTTTCACGAATTCGAATTTGACATCTTCGATAAGAGATATAAGGACTTCAGCGTCCTGTAAGATGCCCCCAATCAGGGATAGCAGTATGTGGGAGGCCGACAGGAGTCCCAGGACCCCTTGAGAAACGTTGCGAATGATAATTCGACTCCACCCATGGTCTCGGACCGTTGATAATCGTATGAGCCTCAATCATGTTAGGTTCCCAAACACCCTGCACGGTTTTGTTCCGAGTATTCATCACAACTCCGGAGTTCGACCTCCCCCCACTATCCAGAGGCCTCGGGGAGTAGGGCGTAAAGGTGTGTGTGTGGGTGGGGGGAGGGGGGTGGGTGCTAGAGTCTCCATCCAGGACCGAATATGACTAACATCCACAATCTAAAAGCCTTGGGGAGAAGGAGTTACGACCTTCCAAACCAAGGCATATCGAGGCTTCCAGATTCTCCACAACTGAGGGATACCCCCGTAACCCTCGTAGGCGCTAATCTCACCACAGTTTGGTACCACCAATCCAAAAAAGAGATATCGACGAGGGGGTTGGCTCATAGCAATCAATAGAAAACCTAAAATAGAGAAACAGATGGTCAATCGTCTCTATATGAGACAAAAGGGAGACATGGGAAAAAATTGCTTGCATAAATTTCCCCATGCCAGTCATGGATCACCATAAAAAGATGTGGATCCTAGATTGAGCCTGAATACACTAGGTAGAAGACCATGACAGTGTGGACCTAGTGGGGGGCATACCCTGCGGTCGAAGAGCTTTGTACACCACTTTAGAAGAATATTGTCCCCTGGTGGTCGTCGGCCCAATACCACAAGTCCCTTGACCTAAAGACCAACAACGGAATAGGCAGGATAGCATCTTGATCCCTCGACTGAAATAATACTGGATATCGTGGCCCCCATAAGAGCCTAACTAATGGGTTGGATGTATGGGTCTGCGGTGTGAAGTTAAAGTATCTCCACAATAAGAGAGGTCGTCCTGCCCCCCTGCCCTACAGAGACACTAGATAATAAAATGGTACGCAACCCGAATATCGTCCATATATAACTAGGACTATTCCCCCCGTCTGCTGTTTGGAAGTCGCCATTCGGATAATACCGATCCTTGACCAGACGGGCCACCAAAGAGTCAGGTTCCGGAATCAAACTCCACGCCTGCTTACCTAAGAGAGATGAGTTAACATCCCGAAGGCCATCCCCCATTGGGCATTGGGTCGACATACGTTGTCCAAATCGTACCAGATAATCGTATCGTCTTCTCCATCGCCCCCACCCCTTTCATGAGAAACGAGCTAAAGCCACATGAATCTTATTAGTGATGATCCGGGGAGCCTTAAAAATCGACATGACATAGGTGGGAAGTGAGGTAAGCATGGAGCAGATCATCACCTCCCAACCTGTTGGGGAAAGAAGCTTCCCGTCCCACGATCTGATCCTCTTCAAAACCGTATCCCTTAGGTAGGCCAAACTACTGCTCCGATTACACCCTATCATGTTTCTGAGGGCCTGTAATAGAGATGGAGTGGAATTGTTATTAATGGTTGAGCTCTAATGGGGCCCCGAGGATCTCGAGATCCCATTTATAGTGCCGCCTCTCTGGTTCTTCATTGGAGGACAAGATCCTCGTCTTCCTTCGTATCCATCCGACGGTCCCGTGTTTGGACTCGAGGCTCTGTTTGGAGATGGCGATCTCCAGGACGTGTTGCCACTTCTCTAACGGTCCATTGGAGGGTGAAGTCCCCATCTTCCTCTGTGTTGATCCGGTGGCGCTGAGGTTGGGTTTGAGGCTTTGGTCGGAGATGATGATCTCCAGAGTACAGGAACACCATTGCATGTGGCAACCGACAGAGCTCAACAGCGAGGGGAGTGGTTTCCTCCAATGAGGTGATCCATGAGCCCCATTGGATCGGTCGAGCCATACCCGAACGACAAATCGACAGCCGGGAGGTAGTGGTAGGTGTCAGCGCTCGCGTGAGCAGGCATTCATGGTGATCAAAAAAGATAAAGACGACTATAGCGACGAGAGAGGTAAAAAATAGTGTTTCAAGGGAAGAAAGGTTTTGAAAAATAAGAAAAACTTTAGGACCCGAAAAACTTTTTTTGAGATCATAAATTTAGCCCCTAAAAACAATGACATAAAAACATTATTAAGGTGCTATGAATATAAAAGTGTTATATTTTTGTTTTCAAATTTGTTGTTATACAATACAGTTATAGAGGCCAAAAGAAGTAGATCTTTTTATTCACTATGAGTGGACCTAATAGGAAGCAACATCTAAATTTTCTTTTCCAATGGAGTCCTTTCTCCATCACAGATTTTCTGAGCAACCAAACACACAAAATAACAAGACACGATACAAAAGAGGATAGACATTGCAATCCGACACCAACATGCTAGTAGACTCTGACGTCAGCCTCTATCTAATTCGTTCATTTCTTGCACTAATATTTTATCCACAATATAAGATGATAATTATTTATCGAACATTAAACACAAACCCTTGATTTTCGCTTTATCCACAATTTTATCACTCACCATTTTAGCAACTGTTTTCGCTACACTCCTTGTTTGATCTTCCTACTCACACGCACGTAGAGCTCTCTTTTGTCACTGGTTTTGATTCGGAATGGGAAAAATTGTATTACAAATGGACACTACCTGATTCTCAGTACGAACTTCTAGGGTTTCGGCGCACATTTCGATCTTTTGCTCCTAGAATCGATCGGTGTATTGATCAGTAACTTTCTTTTCTTGTTGGAAATTTTCTCGGAGAATCTGGTTGTGTGTGTGTCGCGTTTCTAATTTCTGTGTAGTTGGTTTACGTGTGAGGACTGTGGTGTGTGTATTGTTTTGTGAAGAGGACGGGTTTTTGTTGTTGGATTGTCGAGAAGAGAAGTGGGTTGGGAAGGATGGTGTCTGCTAATGACCCAATTGGGTCGTTTCTTAATTCGATTCATGTTGTGAAGGATGCAATTTCGCCACTCGAATTGGGTATCAGGAGAGCCGCCATGGATTTCGAGGCTTGCTTGGATGGTTTTGGTCACAAGGATGTGGGGAGGAAGAGTGTTGAATTGCTTTCTCAGATGAAAAGTTTGGGTGGTGGTGGTGGAGGGCAGGGAAAGAAGATGAATGCTGGGCAGTGTATGGTGACTGATGAGAGGAACAAAGGGTTGTCTGATAAGGTCCCAATCAAGTCTTTTATGGAGATGTTTTCGCCTAATTCGTCTCGATCAAGTCGGGCGGAGGTGCCCAAGAAAAGGGATAAGAGTTGTGACTCTTGTACCAATTGCTTGCAGTTTGCTGTCACTTGGGCTTTGTTGGTGGATGGTTTTGTGCAGGCTTTCTCTGGTCCATTTAAAGGGAGTAAGAAGCGGGTTCAGAGAATAGGCAATGCTGATAAAGCTTGTTCATGTACTAAGTCCAAGGTCTTGTCTGGATTGAGGCAAAGAGATGAGAGTGCAGGAGGTAAAGAAGGGAAACAAATCCCACTTGAATTCTATATAGGTTTTATATTTGAGCAATTAAGTCACAATCTTCAGAAGTTTGATCAGGTTGTTCAGGAGAGTATTCACGGTAACTCCAGTTCTTCTCCTCAGCCAAAGCCTTCCTCTCAATTCGATCATTGGGGCGTAGTAACCAGCATTTTGGAAGGTCGAAAAGAAGAGGTAAATGGGTTTTTGAGTAACTTGAGCTTTGCAAGAGTTGGGGGAGTGCCATCCAGTATGGTTGGTGTTAATGAAAAAGGTGGTGATGACATTGCCGCTGAGAATGGTAAAGAAACTGGTGGTGGTTCACCACAGAAAATTGCTGGTGGAATGCTTCTATCGAATGTAGAGCGCTTGAAATCAACATTATCCACTGTTTCATTGACTGAGCTAATTGAACTTGTACCGCAATTGGGACGATCTTCTAAAGACTATCCAGACAAGAAGAAACTATTCTCTGTTCAGGACTTCTTTAGATACACGGAGGCTGAAGGTATGGTTTCTGATCTCATCAAACAAGTATTCTCACCTTGCCTGTCCTTGAAAATCTAAGAACCTAGATATTAGTATCTGTATAAAACTGATGTGTTAAGCTATCATAATGGGAGGTAAAAAAAAGATTGGGGCGATGAAAATAATTACAATCTCATCCAATGTTCTATCATATCATACATGCAGATTATCGGAAATGAACGTGCATAGTGATGGCTGATTTGAATGAACAAGGAGAAGTGCACAACAATATTTGGTTGTGTTTTTGGAATATCTTTGGATTTAACTGTAATCAAGACCTTATATTCTAATTGCTGCTGTAAATCTTACAATTATAAAAAAAAAAAACATTTTTAGTGCCTGACATTCCTAGATGCAGCATATTGTCAAAGTTATTTTGCTTTAACATTTACTCTAAACATGTTGTTAGTTGACCTTATATATTAACACTTCTGAATTCCTTCCATGACAGCAATTGTTGTGCCTATCTGCAGATAGATATCTCACCATCCTCGTTTTCTATAACTTGTATGATTAAATTATCTGAGAAGGCTACAAATCAACATTGTTACAGGAAAAAGGTTTTTTGAGGAACTGGATAGAGATGGTGATGGCCAAGTAACTATAGAAGATCTGGAAATTGAAATGAGGAAGAGAAAACTGCCCCGGAGATATGCTAAAGAATTTATGGGTCGTGCTAGAAGTCACCTATTCTGCAAATCATTTGGGTGGAAACAATTTCTGTCATTGATGGAGCAGAAGGAATCAACAATTCTTCGTGCTTATACTTCTCTCTGTCTAAGCAAGTCCGGGACACTGCAAAAAAGTGAGATTTTGGCGTCCCTTAAAAATGCAGGACTTCCAGCAAATGAAGAAAATGCTCTTGCCATGATGCGCTTTCTGAGTGCTGATAAGGAAGAGTCTATTTCTTATGGACATTTTCGGAATTTTATGCTTTTGTTACCTTATGAACGACTCCAAGATGATCCTCGGTAACTTCACTCAACTCAATCAGAATCATTTCTTGAATTCAGCTCAAGTTTAGATGTGCTTGGACTTAGAACTCTCTGGGTATTACTATTACACACAGGAATATCTGGTTTGAAGCAGCAACTGTTGTTCCTGTTGCGCCACCAGTGGAGATACCCGCAGGAAGTGTTTTGAAATCTGCTTTAGCCGGAGGCCTTGCTTGTGCACTTTCTACTTCTGTATTGCATCCCGTGGATTCGATAAAGGTACAGGTTTAAGCTTCAAAATAAATTCATTTTCAAGGGATGAATGTGTCCTGCATCTTAAAGTTTTCATGAATCCTTCTCACATGATCCGTACTTTTTTTTAATTTGATCAGACTCGGGTACAAGCCTCAACATTGTCCTTCCCAGAAGTAATTGCAAAGCTTCCTCAAACCGGAGTGCTGGGTTTATACCGTGGCTCAATCCCTGCGATTCTTGGACAATTCACAAGGTCTTTTTTGTTGTTTTTTCTTCCCTGGTACTCTCTTCCTTACGGGGTTTTGTCAAAAATCCGTGACTGATTGTTTTCTTTTCTTTTGGCATTGTGAAGTCATGGTCTGAGAACTGGGATATTTGAAGCAAGTAAACTTGTGCTGATAAATGTTGCTCCAACACTCCCAGAGATCCAGGTAATTATTGTCATAGATTATACTTTGCCCTTTTTGTTGAGAGAGTAGAGAGCGGGATAGAGTGAGCGGGAGAGCTCATCCTCTCTGATATCAATACAATCTAATTATAAAAAATACAAGAGGTATTTGTTTCAAAGTCTTGTGATAATCACCCACAGCTTAAATGAACACTAGTTTAATTAGCAGTGAACGTTGTAAATAATGGAGAGTATGGGATAGATAGGGCTGATAACCCCTTCTTCACAGACCGTGTTAGGGCCTAATCTAACTTGATAGGTGAAGACCCCAAGATGTATATCAAGTGGTGATTAGATAGATTCACATATTATCGATGTGGGAATCTTAACAATTATAATGTACTTTGCATTATTGTGTTATGTAGGTGCAATCTTTAGCATCCTTTTGTAGTACAGTCTTGGGAACAACGGTACGGATCCCTTGTGAGGTGCTAAAGCAGCGGTTACAGGCCGGCATTTTTAACAATGTGGGTGAGGCTATCATTGGTACGTGGCAGCAAGATGGTCTTAAGGGATTTTTCCGTGGAACTTTTGCTACACTTTTCCGCGAGGTTCCATTTTACGTTGCTGGGATGGCACTTTATGCCGAATCCAAAAAGGTACCATTTTTTGCATAGACACGAATAATCAGTTTATTGAAGCCCAATTAATGTTTCCCCTGTAGTTATAATATTTTTGTGGGATAATCTCACTCAGACATCTTAGGTATGCACCTTTCTCAATCAACTAACCCTAAGTTTAAGAAGTTCTTTGATAACCCTCCTAACTTTTTTTAGTTTCAGTTTTCCTCAATTCCGCTTGGGAGTGTGAAATGACAAAAATACCCTTACATTTTTGTATGGAGGCATTTTCATCATTTCACAGGCAAAGGTTGACGGGATTGGGGTAGACTGAAAGTAAAGAAACTCGGGGTAGTTGATTGAGAAAAGTGCTTACTTGAGTGGGATCCCTATTCTGGATATGATGACATGCTTGGTTCGGCCATAACAGTGTCACATACGTGAGCACTTGTGCCTACACACCCCGTGGACACATATTTGTATAGCTCGTGGTACATTTGATAGTATACTGACAATATCGTTCTGCTTGCACTGTTTCTGAAGCTGGCCCAACATGTCTTGGGCCGGGAACTAAAGCCCTGGGAAACAATAACGGTCGGGGCTTTATCAGGCGGGCTTGCTGCTGTTGCAACGACTCCGTTTGATGTGATGAAGACTAGAATGATGACAGCTCCGCAGGGGCAGGCCGTGTCAATGGATATGATCGTTCTCTCTATACTGCGCCAGGAGGGGCCTCTTGGCTTGTTTAAAGGAGCAGTGCCCAGGTTTTTCTGGATAGCTCCACTCGGTGCCATGAACTTTGCGGGGTACGAGCTTGCAAGGAAAGCTATGGATAAAAACGCAGAGACGGTTGGCGATCCTCAACCCCAGAAATAGGCCATTTTCTGCAGCCCTCCAGGTTTTGGTTTTATCGTATCGCTTCATGGTTGCAGGAAAGTTCTGACCTTTTCTGAGTTTTTTGGGTTGTGGCGTGCGCCTCAACTTTCATTTGCCGACATACCTGCCAGTTTTGTTGTAATTCATCTGATGGTTTCTTTCTTTCAAGTTGGAACTTTGGTAATCTTCCACTGAGAGAGGATGTTGCAAAACATGTTTTGTTCTTATGAAGTTTCTACTTTCCAAAGTTATCATCTTGTTGCCTGTATGCACCTACATCTACATGTAAAGGGTATATTTTATATGAGTTAATTGCTAAAAACTACCTTATGAATTATCCACGTGCTGAAAATTTCCTTATGTATTGTCTATGTTTTTTAACTATTCTATCTTTCGCGGTTGTTTGTTAGTTTTTTCAACGAAATTACTAGCCTGGAGTATTACTCACATGCAAAAACTACCATTATGTAATATTCCAATTTTTTTTTTGAAAAATTATTATATGTTTTTCAATTCATTTTTAAAAATACTCTTATAATTCCTTCATTTTTAAACGTCTCTTATTATCATTGAAAAAATTTGATACCCGCCACTGGCTACATCCATCCTCTAAGGACAACATAATACTTTACAGTTTACAAAACTTTGCCTTTATCGTGTTTCTCAGCCAATACAACTTCTCAACCTCAAGTTGCTCTCTCTTTTTATTACTCAAGGTTACTTAGCATAGATATGTGTAATTATTCTCTTGATCAAAAGTTCCTACTTTCTATATTTTCCACAACAAACCATGGATTAGGTAATTACTTAGGTGATAACTGAGAAAGCTTTGAACTAAGACCTGTCATGCCTATCATGCAAGAGATGTGAGAGTCATGAGCGGATGTAGCTTTTCAAGCAGCTGAGCTCATGCACAACCCAACCAGCAATCCACATTATATGAGGTAATCAAACTTAACCAATCAACAAAATGGAGGGCAAGAGACAAAACTACCACTTTACTTACAGACAGCCATAGCATACAACACATGGTAAAGACCATGAATCTGTAAGGTAAACAAACTACAGACAGCCATTAGCACGAGCGTGGCACCTAATTATACAGAGACAACATTTTACTCTACAACATCTGGGTTTTAAGGCACAACTGATTATTAGAGACAATCTACGAACTTTGCTACTCATCAATGCCAGCAACCGCTAAGAAAGGGTCACCACTCACCAATTCAAGTGTGTCGGGTACAACTACAACACAAGTAACATTGTGCTTCTTGAGATTAGGAGCAAGAATGTTTCATGGTGTGAACAGAAATCAACTTGGTTTTCTTCTCAAGTCAAGAACCAGTTGCAGCTTCAGTATCTGCTTTTTCTTGGCTAGCTTCAATTTCAAATATTTGTTGTTGTATTGTGTCAGCTTTTCGTCTTCCTATAGGGAAATAAACAGGAGAATCAATCTTTCTGAATGCTTATAGCCCTTAGGATACACATGAGTGTCTCGTAGAACTAAAACCATTTAGAATTGAGACATATGTAAGCTCCCAACCCAACCTAATAATAGTATAATACAACACCTATCCGAAGGTACCAAGACAGTTCAGATAGAAACGGCACTGCCTAACAAGTTAGAATAAAGAAAGGAAAAACGAGAATGTAATGTCTACAATTAGATTGAGTAGGAACTGCACATAATTTTATATTGTATTGTTTAAAGACAGCTATGCACCACATTATTCTTTTTAAAGTCAATATTGACTCTTGTACTACTGGGTCTATCACTTCCTTGATACAAGTTCATTTCCTCTTTCCATCACCAACTTCCTCCACCACTTCATATTCGAAAGACATAAATTATACAAAGATAATTATGACTAAACTAGGCCATTCTTAATACCCACAAACTATCTTTTTCTTTAAAAAAAAATAACTGGACAAACGGGAATGTAAAAGTTCTCTAGTTTCAAGAATTACCTGAACTTTTCAAACAAATTAACTTTGAGATTGGAGGTATAGAGTTGCTTCTTCAAGGCCCTCAATAGAGGGAGTGTAAAAAGCTCTGAATGGTTCAAATGGAGAGAAGTTGAGCTGGTAAGTGACAACCAGTGGTCCAAAGATGGTGAACTTTCCCGCACTACTATAAGCAACTTCTGCATCAGAACCTTTCTTATAGACTACTCTGGCCCGACAGGTCTCCCTATCAACCATTGTTTCAGATTCCTTCAAAGGCCCAAACCTCCTAAAGATCTTGCTCAAGCTTGTTTCTGAAGGAACAGAATTCACATTAGGAAATGTCATAATAATTTCAGCTGGAGATGCTCGCTTCTTTTCATCCATAAGGGCCAATGTCTCTGCTGATAGTTCATTATTGCCATCACGATATCGCTTCCTTGAGTACGGCCTGCGACTTGAATGCACACTCTTGTCCTGTTCAAGTGCAACCGGCAGAATTTTCCCTTTACGTGCTAACTGCTCAAGAGAACCATTTTGGACAACCATGTCTGTCCAATAAGAATCATTCATATCCACAAATTCAAATGTCTCGGGATAGCCAGCAATCGAATGAGATGGCATTTTTCTTTTACCAGCCCCCTTTTCCATAACAGAACTTTGGCTTGGGACTACCGAATCTCTAAAATCAGAGAAGAAACTGACAATGATGTTTGAAAAGCTATGACCATGAAACGGAGCTTGTGCTGCTGTGTGAAGATGAGACAGCAATTCATCTAGAAGAATCGTACTTCCCCCTTGAGTGTCCTCCAAATCCTCGAGAGAAACCCCAAATCCATCCACAGCAGTTTTATCATTACTACACTTGATGATAGAGGAAGGGCCAGCTAGATGGGTTGCAGCCCTTTGGATGCATTCACCGATCTTAAAGGATTGCCTAGGAGATGTGGTAGTATTAGAAACTTTGGCAAGGGTTGCCCCATCTTGGATCACTATGTCATCAACATGTGAATCAAAAGTCTTCTGCTTCTTGGCAGAAGTTGGTGAAACCATCTTACTGGTTGCTTTACCATCAGACCCGTTTCCATCACCTGGAAATTCCAATGCCCCTTCCATCAATTCAGACAAACTTCTTTCCTTTTTCATAAGATACATAGCTCTGAGATTGTGTTTACGTTTATGTGAACCACTCTTTTGGGTTTCTAAAATCCTTTGCTCTTCAGAGAAAGGATTAGGATAACAAACTGCACCACCCAAATGCAATTGGCCTTCAGGGCACGAAGTTTCTTCACCGTTTTCCAACAGCGTTCCACAAAACTGTAATTCAGGCAAGTGAGAATAACCTTTAAAACGACTGAAGGCAAGCAGCTGCGCCTTAGCAATCACAAGCTCCAGCCGATCAGCACCTGCAGAAGGTAACTGAGCTAATGCTTTCACATACTCGACCAATTTACCAGGTTCAAACGAACTAGCACTTGCAGATTTGTCTACGCCATCTCTCTTACTTGATTCTTCCCGGATTCCAGCGTTTTCAACTACCTGGCATTTGATACTGTCATAGACATCACTTGATATAGAAGAGCAGGCCAATCCCAACTCCACCCGTCTTGAGACTTCTTCCAAAGCACAGTCAACAGCATTCTGGAATGCTTCTGAATTGCTCTGTTTCTCTATCTGGGAAAAATGCATGTGAAAAGGCTTCAATAAAGAAGCTTCATTCCAAGCAAAAGTCTTATCCCCAAAATATGCTACCAAGAAGCAGTCCTTCTTCTGATACTTCATTGCTTTCTCTGATGAATCTGAAGGATCAAATATTTGTCCAGGCCACCAGGGATGGCTCCTCACTTTACCCCAGACCAAGTCAGACACAGAAAACTCACCGTCAATTTCTGTCTGTAGCTCATAACGAGCTTGTAGTACTGAGCTTCCAGGTTCCTGAGCTGCCTGTCTAATGCTCTTCTGCTCATTGGGTTCTTCACTCTCTGGTTCTTCAGGATCCACTTCCGGCCCTCCTTGTGCAAGATGTTCTGCTTCGGTACCCTGACTTTCAGCAACCATTTCTTCATGCATTACATTTGAATCACCTTCAGCAAGATCATGATTTGCACTGCTGTCCAAGCACTCAAGCTTTGACTGTTCATTGCTTTTACCGGGCCCCTGAGATTCAACATTGACATTCATAACCTCGGTGCTCATTGTATCCATTTCCACTTTGTCACCAACTTGGTCATGGATCTTTGTGTTTTGGCACACTGTCTCAGCCTTTAAGATCTGGTCATTTTCTGAGCAATGTGACACCCCATCCAAACCAGCAGAGTCTTGGACTTCAGGATTCTGATCAGGAAGAACATCAACATCCATTGCCGCAACACTCTTTTCCACAGGATCTGGCTGAAACAAGGGCACAGGATCTGTAGAGACATCAACATTATTTTCATCGCCTTGACTAACTGGCTGTTCTTTGACTTCTTTAGCATCAGTCACCTGATCTAGAACTTCAGTCTCTTGCCCAATATCAGAATCAAGCTGGGCAAAATCAGAAGTAACACTCCTGTCTTCACACTCTTCTGACTTCAATTGCTGATCTTTTTCCACAGAAACAAGATCATTGACTTTGGAGTTAGTAATCACCCCATTGCCATGTGATACATTTTCTTCTTCTATTTTGTCTGATGCCGTGGTATCTAGATTGGTGTCTCTGCACACTACATCTGTCTTACAGTCTATCTCTTCAGCTTCTATTTCATGCTCTTCACCCACACCAATCTCTTTAGCATCGGTAAGTTGGGTGTCCACTTCCATTTTTTCGGCTATATCTGCCTCAACATGTCCAAGAACATGAACAGAGCCCTCATTTACGCTCTCATGTTTTGATTGTTGATCTTCCGCAGAATTAGAAAGGACCTCAGGGTTTTCACCTTCAACTCCTTCTGTTGGCTGACATGACGGTAATGTATCTTCTAGTGCATTATCATGACCTTCAATGCTCCCACCACCTAACTCAACATTGGACTGTTGATTATCCACCGAACTTGCATCACAAGCATCGGTGTCCATGCCTTCAGCTCCAGAACATACTGAGTTTCCATTATCTTTCCCAGAAACCTCCTCTTCAACGGCGGGCTGTGTTTTTGTATCCAAGGATTTTGGCTTTGCTTCATCAGCATCAACTTCAGTATTTAAACCCTCATCATTGACAATCTCCGGAGCATCTTGGGCACATTTGGTATCTATAGTGACAGTTTCGACAACTGTTGTGGAACATGTAACTGTTGTTTCAACTTCAGGATTCAATACCATTGCATCATCAGAAGTGCTAACTTTCTGTTTCTCCAACTCATTGCTTACATCAGTGGTTGTGTTACTCAAACTTTCCACTACAACTGAAGAAACTTTATCTACAACAACCTGAGTTTCTTCTACAGATGATCCTTCAACTACTAATGAGCTTCCTACAATGCTATCCTCAATAGGATTCTGCACCTCATCTCCCTTCAAATCCTCCTCCCCCACTTCCTCGGGGACAACAACTTGGGTTTCCACAGCAGCAAAATCCTCAACAGCTGAAGAATCTCCAAGTTTCCCTGAAACACAATCAAGCTCCGCCTCATCCCCACTTTTCAACACTTCCCCAACCTCTTGGGCCCCCAATTTTTCACCATCCAAAGATTTCACTTCTTTCTCCCGTACCACCTCGTCCAACTCGCCGCCCCCTCCATGACCCACATCCTCGCCATTGGGGTTTTCCTCAATCCCATCATCACCACTATTACAAACACCATCAACAAAAACATCAGGACCCAAAACCTCCAACATTATATCCTCTCCTTGAAAAGGTCCACCTTCCTCCACCTCGATCTCCCCTTCACACAAGGACCCACCTTCCTGCACCTGGTTCTCCTCACAAACCATGGGCTCAGCTAGGGTTTCAGTTCCACCAGCTCCAGCTCAGTAACAGTAACTCCAGACTCTGCAACACCACTACCCGTATCAGCATCTTGTCTTTCGGCTCACCCATACTATATTACTAACAAATTTGCTAAGATCATCACAAACACAGCTTCTCTTACAGTAAAACTGCACTCAATTCATAAACCCTAACGAAAATTACACAATTCTCACGCACTCGATCAAGAAAAAAAAATCACATTTTTATGCAAAGAAACAAGAACTTCAAAATCAAAATTCTGGGTATGAAAAATTATGAGAGTGTACCTTTGTTCAGATCTTCGGATGTCTCGAAGCACGGAGAAGAGGAGGGATTGGGGTTTTAGAGAGAGAAAATACTCAGAGGATAGAGAGAGAATAGAGATGTGTTTGGGGAGAGAGAAAGTGGTTACCTTTGAGGATCTGAAAATAATTAAACGAAGGAGAAAATAATGGGATGTTGTCCTTTCTCACTTTACAGTGATTAGTCATCACTTACACACATTTCACTTTCTATTTTCCTGCATTTTCTCGGGAAATTTTCCTGGAGCGACTTGTTTGGTTGGTTGCCTCGGGTGGTGACAGCCCAGTTGAATGGGCACGTGTTTCTGTGGAGTCGTTGAACTTTTCGACGCATCTTTTTACTTGACACGTTTCATGTTGCTACTGGTCTTTGAGAATTTTTAGGTGACAGTCAAATCTATTACATTGATTTCCTGATGAGTTCACGGACAGGTGCTGTGTGTATTGTGAGTGCATAACTCACTGAAGAGAGTAAGAGCTCCTACAATGTAACGTGCGGTTTGGATTTGTGATTCATGATGTAGTGAATCGCGATTTACAGTTTATAACTGTGAACCGTGAACTGTGATTTATGGAATCGTGTTTGGTCAATCACGGTATTATGTGGCGTTCGTGTGGAGAGGAAAAGTGACGTTAGCTCTAACAGCTCTGTAACGATAATTTTTTCGAATTAACCTTAGAAAATAATTTTTTTACCGTCTATAAATACTCCACGTCTTTTTCATCAACTCACCAACATTTTTCTTTATTTGATAACTTTTTTCTTCAAATTCTACTTCCCACAAATCTTGTTTTTCGATCAAAAAAATGTTTGACGACGAGACTAGCACGTCGTCTCCATCAGAGCAACATGAGTACACACCATGGCAACACGAGTTCAACATAGATAAGTCCGGTGGCTTTCAACGAATGTTGCACATCAATCCTCCCAACAACCTATTAATGTAGACAAGTTTTTTTTTCCCGAACCCTTACATGCAACCTGGTTCGAACTCACCCCCTTTCAACCCCCATCTTCTATGAACCCCAACCCCAACCTCTGTTCCAAATTTTACGTCTATCCCGATGATTATCAATATAACGCCGATAACAACGGCACCTGGATGACGTCTCATTCGTTCTCTATCGACCCTTCCCAACAACGAAGAGGATGTTATAGAAGAAAATGTAACCCCGATGCGGCCAAGCACTTCATCCGTATCTAGCTACGCACGTCCAGAGATACAACGAAGGGCAACCAACAAGAGGATAGTACCAATTGGGGCTAAATTACCAAAGGTTACAACAAGGTGCAACGGTGCCCGCCAATTGATGGGAAATAACTCAAGAATTGCTGGAACAAGTCTTACCATCGGGTGTGGAAATTTCACAATATCGTTATTTCAGGGAAGAGCAACTTCACAAGCGGTCACTTCGAGGACGGTTATATCAAGATGGACAAGGAGATCTATGCCAAGGAAAACACACTGAAGCACTTCGACCTCGACCATTGGTACAACATTCTCAAGTTCGAGGAATTATTTTTGGCGAAGGAAAACACGAACGGGGACAAGAGACAACGGTTGGATGCGGCCGAGACTTACAACTCAACCCTACCCACTTGTACTCCCACAAGTGAAGTTCCTAGCGATGATGATACTACACCTCTCGGTGTTGAGTCCCAACCAGATCGGGTACCTATAGATCCGAGCGAGGGAGCTAGTAACCGAAGTGTCCCTCCACCTATAAAACGTCCGTCGGAAAAGAAATCCACGAAGAGGAAAGGAAAATTCGTACAAGATCAGGCCAATGTAGTGGCGGCCATGGATTGAGCAAAGGATGGTGCAGATCGAGCAAAGTTCGAAAGACGGACAAAGTGATCCAACTATCGCACAATGGAACATGCTCTTTAAACAGTACATGGACATGTAACGAGAGGACACTTTCAGGATGACCGAGGCTGAGATGGAAAAACACGCAGAAATATCGTGTGAGTTGTGAGATTTATGTCTGACCATTAAGGCGAGTATACGTATGTTCGGGGAGAAATAATGAGTGGTTTGAATTATATTATTACGAGATGAATAAAAGTTAAAGTTTCAATTCATTTAGTTATTTTATTTTATAATTAATTTATTTTGTTAAATTAGTTTTTTTTTAGTATTTATTGCTTTAAATTAGTATTTAATAAATCCAGCTCAGATAAAAATAAACACAAGGGCTCAAACCAAATTTGCTTTTTAAAACAAGTTTTTAATTTTAAAATTAATTTAGTAATAAGTGATTGTCTAAACGGTTGATAGTTATGTTTAGGGATGGTAAAATAACCCGATCCTGACGGGGACCCCGCCTCCGACCCGATCAGCACGGGGACATTGACCTGGGATGTTGACCGGGGTCGGGGAGGGGCCGGGGATGGTACTCTCCGTCCCAATTATATTAGTCCTTTCATATATTACTGAAAAAAATGTAGTAGGGTGATTCAAACTCTAGAGGTGAAATCGGCTACAAACCACTCTTAACCTAAAAACTAGAGAACCAATCCTAGCCACACAACCTAAGATCCAATTTCACCCAAACTCACGCCACTTTCATCCGTTCTCACACAAGCAAGGGCATAATTGTAAAGCATGGTGCCATGTGTACAAGTGTCCATTTTTTTTTCTTCACCATATCACTAATTTAATATTTCCCGATTCGTTTGAACTCCGATTAGTTTCAAACTTGCGCCAATATTTTTATTTTTTCAAGGGCTTTAAATTAAGATCAATCATGAATATATTTTGAAGCACGAAAATAAAAAGGTATATCGGGGTGATAAAATAATGTTGAGTGTTGATAAATCTTCACTAATTAATGTTTTATATTGGAGGTATCAAACTAATACTAAATGTTGATAAAAACATGTACCGATGTGATAAAAACCATGTTCAATTTTGATAATAAGTGTGATAAACTCGAGTTTAGCGTTGATAAAAAAACATGTGATGGGGTGATAAAAACATATGTAATTTAATGGTAAACATAGTGTTTAGTGTTGATAAAATTAGTGTTCATAAAAACACGTGATGAGGTGATAAAAATCATGTTCGGTTTTGAAAAATGAGGTGATAAAACTAATGTCCAGTGTTGATAAAACCAGTGTAACCTGTTGATAAAACCAATGTAAAGTGTTGATAAAAATTACTCAAATATAATTTTTTTTAAATCAGCCCCGAAATAATTATTTTTTTCGTGCTTCAAAAAAAAACATGTGATGGGAGTGATAAAATACGCGTAATTTAATGATAAAACCTAGTGTTTGGTGTTGATAAAACTAGTGTTCATAAAAAGCCCGTGATGATGTGATAAAATCATTATCAGTTTTGGAAATGAGGTGATAAACCCAGTGCAAAGTGTTGATAAAACCAGTGTAACAGTGTTGATAAAACCAGAGCAAAGTGTTGATAAAAATTACCCATGTATAATTTTTTTTTAAAAAAATCAGCCCCGAAATAATTTTTTTTTCGTGCTTCAAAATATATTCGTGAGTGATCTTGATAGAAAACCCTTGAAAAAACAAAACTAATGACGCAAGTTTAAAGCCAATCGGAGTTCAAACGAAGTGGGAAAAATTAAATTAGTGAATTGGTAAAAAAAAGTAATATGTTAGTTTTATTAAAAAGCTCTTCCCACTTACTAAAAAATGCTGTTTTTTTGCAGTCAACAAGTCAACCACTCAATTGCATTTCATCTATTCATTCTTAAAATAGATGGCTTAGATTGATTCTCTAGTTTTTAGGTTAAGACATGGTTTGTATTTTTTTTATCGGCGAAAACATATTTAAATTAACCTCTTCTGAGGAAGAAAAGATTACACAAAAAAACGCAAACTTCCTAAAGCTTGCAAAGGACCAAATTAAGGGTACACAGACCCGGGAGCCAAGTAAGGGTACACAGACTCAGAGCCAATAGTCCCACAACGGGGAAGACCAACCACAGACAAGAGACAAAGTAAGGGTACACAGACCCCGAAGGAAGGAGAGGGCACGCACACCCAGAAGTAAAGCAAGGGTACACAGACCCGAAAGCTAAGAAAGGGCACCAGCAAGAGAAAGGGTACGCAGACCCAAAAGCCAAGAAAGGGCACGCAGACCCCGAAGAAAAGAATGGGCATGCAGACCCAGAAGAAAAGCGAGGGTTCGCAGACCCAAAAACTAAGAATGGGCACGCAGACCCAGAAGTAATGCAAGGGTACGCAGACCCAGAAGCTAACAACATAAAAAATAAAAAAAAGGTCCCAACACCCAGATTTTACAACCATAAAGCGCTCAAAAAGGGGGAAAGGTCTTTAACCTAGTATAAGTACCACGATGAATCGCTAGACCCACGACGATCCTCACCCAGGAGGCTGAAGAAGCGCGTCCCATGACCGGATCTGGAGCGAAACACCTGGCAAGCAGACGAACCACCAAAAGCAAGAAGAACAGCTCTGCAACGATCCACCACCCGGGAAGAAGCGCGTCCCACGACCAGAGCCAGAACTAACAACCTTCAATGATCCGAAAGACGTTCCACCCTTGCATCCGAGAGGGCCGGATCAGACAAAGGAGCCCATACTCAGTCCTCCAACACCTAAATCGGACAACACCGAGAAGGAAAACGAGGAGGACCGGTATTTCTACCGAGAACGAGCTCAAAGTCCGCCGAAAACCAGGTGAGAACCGAAGGGCAGACCCAGACCAGGCCTAGAACAGGCAGGCCCAGATCAGTCTGGCCCAAATAGTCAGGCCCAATCCAGACAAGCCCAGACTAGGCATGCCCACAGGCCCATGCCAGATTGGTCCAGATCACAAAGGCCCAAACCTTGCTGACCAAACCCGGCCCGGCCCACCGGGTACCCGACCCGAACCAAACCCTACCCGGTGCTAAACCCGGATAGCAGATCCGACCCGGGCCACAACCCGCCGCCAACACCGTAACCGGACTCTGGGAATGCCGCCGGTCAACCACAAACCACTCCGACCACCTACATACACCGAGCTACAAAAACTCCGGGAAGAGGCAGCAGAACAACGCCAGATCTACCACAGGACGCCATTGAAACAGGCGAGTAGATCTGCCGACCCGACGCCATCTCGCCGGAGGAGAGGAGACGAGCGGACGCCGACGAACAACACCCACGTCAACACAGAGAAGGACGAGGTCCACCGACCGGAGAGACGTCCAAACGCGACACAGGCTTGCCGGAGGCCAAGGACACTATCGGAGAAAGGTCTCGAGCTCCCGGAGTCAACCACCGAACCACCTTCCCGAAAATGCACCGAGAAGCCAAGAATCAGCGTTGGACCACAAGGGGAAACAGGCCGGCCGGGAGAGAGGCACCGACCGGAGCAACACAGATCTGAAAAAGGAGATAACGAAGAAGCGAGGGAGCAAAAGGGGGTAGAAGAAAGAAGAAGAGAAGGGAAAACAAAGGATGGAGGTGAAGCCTCCGCCGGCGACAGACGCGACCGGAGCCTATGCCATCACCGGCGGGGGAAGGAAAGGAGGGTGGCGGCTGTTTCTGCAGAAGCTAGGGTTGGAGCGTGTTGTTGATTCTACTATCGCCCCCTTACATGGTTTGTATTTGATTTCTCCTCCAAACTCTAAACCTCTTGCTAGTCCTTTCATAAGTTATGTTAGACATTTTCAATTGAACTCATAAATTAATGCCTAATCCAAATTGCTTTTTGACATTTTGGATAAATGACTTGTGCAGTCAGACAAATTTAAGGGTCAACCAATGATATCTTAATAGAGTTTCTGTTGCTTTTTGTACCAAAATTGTCTGAAGTTTGACATAAATACAACTTCATTACCACCTTACACCAACGCAACTTGACACATTCTAATAACCAGAGCAAGAAAAAAGATGAAAATCCGATGAGTTCAAAACTAAAACCATCTCTCTCTCAGCTGCTTCTTAGGCAGCCAAATACATATCATCTCCTCTCAATCTCAAGATGATGCCTCGATTCCTGGGTCGCCTATTTGGATTGAAGTTCTTGACAAACTCGCTTCCAGCTCATCTAATTCATCCATGTCCAGCTCGTCATCTTCATCATCGTCATCAGCCAAAACTTGTTCAGAATCAACAGCTGAACTTGTTGAACCACTTGCACCTGACTTGTCTGGAACCTGTAATCCAGAACAATGACCAAATGGTAAAGTAAAGATCTTTTGTTCCTATCAGTATCATGCAATACAAATCCATGACCACAGCTACAATGTAAACACCTTAACATCTATTGGAACCACCAACCACATGGAGATCCTTATTTTTAGTTTCAGAAATATCGATCTAATACCTAGGCAAGATTATATCGGATTATGCAATTTTCAGCGCGTAGACAACATTATCAGACAATTAAATCATATTGCACGCACTTTGTTCCGATTTAGTCCATGAACTATTCAACATTTATAAAACCTACATGGCACTGACGTGCCAGGGACTAAATTAAACAGTTATGATAACTTTGGGACTAAATTGGAACAAAACAAGGTTCAAGGGGCTAAATTGGAGTGAAACAACATTCTCGGACTAAACTGAAACAAAGGGACTACTGAAACATTTTCCGCATGTAAGAGACGAGATAGTTTATGCACCTGAACCATGCAGACTGCCAAGACTAACCTATTGAACCTATATTTCTCTGCAAGAGCCACATAGCTTCATACGTACCAATATGCATGTGTAGATGGTAACAGATAAATTACACAAACATCAAAATACCCAAAAAGAACTAACATACACTATCAGTTTGTTAATCACAGGTGGCCATAAGCTCCAAATATTCTAGTGTACATTATAGTACAATAAGGGCAAATCATGGTTACCTTTTGTTCAGTAACCTCTGGTTCTTCTTCTCTTTGGTACTTGTCGTATGCCTCGGCATCATCCACGAACAAGCTCGCATCCATGAGAAAGAGCTCACGACCACTGAAACGTATAGAAAATTAAATCAAAAGTAAGTTTCACAGAGGCCGGAATGAATGAAATGTAACATATACGATAATACCTCATACGGTCATTCTTAGCCCTATCTGCTTGCTGCAAAGCCAAGCCTGCATCTCTTTCATCCATCTTTTTCTTCTTCCATTGCATGAAGAGATCAGGAGTCATTGGAGTTGTAGTTGTAACTTTTGCGCGCTGAAGTCATTAGAAGAGACATTAACATACAAACTAATAGAGTAAACGAGGAAAACTGCAGAGCTTGCAACTAATTGAAGATGTTCTATGGAATATCTAGGGGTACAAGAAATGGGTCGGTCACCTGATTTTCAATTTCTTCCTCAATAGGAATCTTGTGCCTCTCTTCTTCAAGAAGTGCCTTCATTTGAGATTTTAGAACATATCCAGGTGGAAGAGCATGTCGGTAGTGGCAATCTTTGTTACCATTTGGGCAAGCCCAAAACCATCCGTACTGCTTCTTTTCCACTGCCTCTAAAAAGTATTTGCAAACCTGCCCATAAGTATACAAAATCAATGGATACCCAACAGAAGCTTTATGCCAAAAGATCATCAATATCAGTATGACACAGTAAATCTCAAAAATATAGAACATGTTATAGTTGCACACTAAGAATAATGGGTATACATTTTTGAAAGTAAAATAGTGAAAAACAAAAGATGGTGAAATTAGACCACAAACTTTCAGGTAAGTATGATTCTGGGCAAGCCCGTAAGAATTAAGCTTATCGAAAGGTTTTAGTTAACAAGTCCAAAATATCCCACCATTATAAGAGGCAAGGGAAGTGCAGAGAACTACAAGAGGCAAGAGAAGGTGTGAGCAGTTACATATTAGGAAGCCTTCTAAGGAAAGGTTTAAGGCTGCTGTTTATGCGATAAATGTTCAGAGCTGCACACACAGAAAAGTCTAATAGAACTAACTCCAAACGACTAAATGCGCAAATACCCACAGAATGCCTAAGTTACATCCACATGCCATGATCCTGAGACCACATCACTATCCCTTTTTTATCTTAAGTACATCCCTCCTTTAGGTGGTTGTTGGGAGACAAACATCTTAATAAAGCAATTGGTAAAAAGAACCCAATCCTGAGAGACCAAGATAGCCCATATGTCTCCATCAAATTGAGATTGCTTTACCATTTCTGAAGGAGGGACACGGCCTATACTACAAGAGGCCCCTCCTCTTCAGCAGTACCAGTAAGAAAGAGGGAAGCAGGAAACCAAATATTTACTACATGACTTTAATGTTGCTGACCAAATCCACAAAACTCCTAAATGCCCCCATCTGACTTTAATGCCCCCATCTGACCACCAACACCACGGTTATCACTTCTTCCACCTAAATGCTCTACAGAAAGTTGACACGAAGGTTCAAGTCTCCGGGGATATCACCCACCTGACACCAGAGAAGCTAAGCATATGCCGCCTCCAAACTGATGCAAAAGAACATTCCCCAAAAACCTCCTACAGAGAAAATCATTTATTGTAGCATTCTTGTGGGCCACCAATTAGGCCAAAGCTTTAAAATACTCGTATCAACTTGGTGAGAAGAAAACCATGGAAATGTATTCATGCATTAAGGAGAAAGAAGGATTGCCCTCGATTAAGATATCAGACTAGAATCCCATTCTTATTGGACGATTAGTGAGGACACTCAAGAACACAAAAGAACTGAATTCAAAAAAAGAAGTCTAGATCATTTCTAGACTCTAGTACAGTCTAACTGTGGGAGACATAGATTACACTAGGTGTAATATGAGCACTATGTGACCAAGAAGAGGGTAGTCATGACTCACAATGAAAATCATGCAGCTATGGAGTATAAAAATTAGAAAACAAAATAAGCACTTCAGTAACATTACCTTGCAAACTCATCATTTGTCAAGATTCACTAACAGACTTACATGTCAATCTAGTGTACATATAATCATTATAACGTACTAAATCCACAATCTTTACCAAATGCATGAAGAACAGGCTGAACAGCACTGAACTTATTTAAGAATGCAACAATGTCATGGATGTCACTATGCTACATTAAACATTGTAACAAAAGTTTTCTACTAACACATACGACATCTTAGTTGCAGAACCGAAACCAATAACACAATGGATCATCAGAGGAAATAATAATCATTATAATTAAAACACATCCAGCTTGCTTTGAAATGAGAAGGAAACATACAATTTCAGTAGGTTTATTATGGTTGTACTCATTCTTCTTCGACTCAACCACCTTTTCCAACGTCTCTTGATCCCAATCCTCCATAGTTTCTTAAGAAATCGGCGGCCAACCAAATCAAAATCACATTAAATCAAATTAATAAAGATCCTAAGAAACAGCAAAATCAAAACAATTATTTAAAGATAGAAGAGTCCAATCACCTCCATCACGCTTGTCACTGTAAATATCAATTTTCTCACCCTTCCTCTCCACATTCAAGTCATGAGAAAACTTGCACTTGAATCCCTTAGTACACTGACCCGCCTTGTAGAACACACATAGTATAGATTTGGGATCAACACCTATCCAAAATCCGAATTTCTATTACAAATGCATCAACTCATATACAAAAATAAACTATATCAACTAACCATTATTACATTCAATCATAAACATGAACAGGACACAACTATAAATTATGTATAGTAAAAACAAAAATTCAATACCTGGAGGAACTTTTGGCTGACTAACAGCAATCTTGAACAAATCATTCAACTCCTTCTCTCTTGCCTTCTCTTCTTCCTTCTTTTTCTGATATTCATATCAATTTGTTCAGCATACAAAACAAAAATAACTCCAAGAAATACTTCATTTTTACTAAAAATCTCTTCAGCCCACCAACTTTTTGGCATCAAATTGTGAAAACATGAACCGAAAAAAGTGTTTCAATCAATCAGTATATGAACAAATCAGCTGACAAATGAAAAAAAAGGACAGAGAGAGAAGAAAAGACGACCTTAGCAGCGACTTTAGTAGGATCCACTTTGGGCTGGGCGGATTGGTGGAGAGATTGGACGTATTTCTGGACACTTTTGCTCTTATTCTTATTCTTCAATCCGAAAGTCTTGTCTTCTACAACCTTCTGCTTCTTCGCCACATCTGCTTTCGATTGCTTCGGGGGCATGGCTGCTTACTGCTCGGGCCGATTCCAACAAAATCTATGGCCCCCAATAGAACTCCGAATCGGATAGATTAGGATTCCGATCGGATTCAGCGGAGTTTTACAGATTTGGTGATTGAGAACAAGCTCTATGAACTGAACAAGGCTCCGTCTGGGTAAACACTGATAAGCATGCAGCGAAGGAGAAAGGGTTTCGCTTTGTTTTGGTTAATTACGGATTTCTCCTTGCTCTCTTGCGTTCATTTCTTCAAAATCAGTACAGGTAAGATTAAGAGCATATACAACAGAACAGTCCTGCGTGAGGCCCTGGCTATTTTCCTGTTTTATTTAATTCTTTATCAGAAACCGTTTAAATTATTTATAATTTAAACAATTTTGGAAATAAAATAAGTATTGACAATCAATAATTAATAAATAAATTTAACACGAATATAAATGAACTTCTAATTTTATTCAACCCCTTTTAATACAACACCAAAAAAACCAGCTCCAAGAGCACAAACGACTACTCGTCGTCATGGAAACCAGCTCCATATAGACCCCATAAGTGCTCCATAAGATCCTTTTGTAGTTGATGGTGGGTCTTAGGATTTAGGACACTTTGTTGACAATCAACTCGTTGCTGGTATTCCAATGGCCTTCCGTGGTGTCATCGTTCCAGTGGTGTCCAATTCGGCATTTCTGGAGGTTGCGCCCACAACAACTCCTCCTCCCCATACTCGTACCGGACGCGCTCATCCTCTACAATCATGTTGTGTAGAATTATGCAAGTGTGCATGATATCAGCCAAAAAGTCTACGCTCCAAGACCGAGCGGGACGGGAAATGATGTGCCACCTTGCTTGAAGTACTCCAAAAGCCCTTTCAATATCTTTTCGAGCACCTTCTTGGCATTTAGCAAACAACTTCTCTTTGGGCTCGAAGGGATGCCGAATAGTCTTCACGAACCGTGCCCATGATGGGTAAATGTCGTCCACCAAGTAATAAGGCCGGTCGTACCGATGCCCGTTGATCTCGTACTCCACAGCTAGATCATGGCCGTAGTAAGCGTCTTGGAATAGGTGGCTGTGGTTGAGGACGTTGATGTCGTTGTTCGATCCAGCCATCCCGAAAAATGCATGCCAAATCCATAAATCACGGGACGCTACAGCTTCAAGCATAATCGTCTTGTCCCCGTGGTGACCTCCCCGTCCATGGGCTCCCTGCTCTTCGGTTGGGCAGTTCTTCCACGTCCAATGCATACAGTCAAGACTCCCCGCCATTCCGGGAAACCCTCGGTTGTACCCTTCTCGGAGTAAGCGGTCCATGTCCGCCGATGTCGGTGTACGCTCGTACTCGGCTCCGAATACCTCAATGACGGCCTTGCAAAACTTACGTAAACATTCAAGTATGGTGCTTACCCCAATGCGTAGAGTTTCGTCCAATGAATCGGCCGAGGACCCATACGCAAGCATCCGTATAGCGGCGGTGCACTTCTGCTCCGTTGATAAGCCCGTCCGTGAGGCAGCGTCAGGCCTCCATCCAATGAAGTAAGGGTCGTGAGCCTTCACCGCGTTCATAATCCGTTGGAAAAGTGGTCTGCACATACGGAACCGACGCCTGAACATTTCAGGACCATAAAGGGGTTGTTGGTCAAAATAGTTCGCCATCAATTGGATGTGGGCTTCCGCACGATTTCTGTTAATCTCTCGGCGCATTGGTTCCCCACGGATGGCCCTCTAGATCCTTGGCATTACTCTCTGCATCTGCCTTTCCATCATCCGCCGGAATCGTCGCTGAACTGGCCGCATTTGGGCTGCCATCTCCTCATATGTCGGCAGTTGGGCTGCCATCTCCGCATGCGTCGGCATCCGGGGAGCCAGCTCCTCGTACGTCATCTCCTCAGCGTCGGACATAACCTCGTCGTCGGACATTTTCAAAAATAGCAAGTAGGAAGTGATTATGAAAGAGTGAAAGTAGAGAGTGGTGTGGAAAAAATGAGAGTGAAGATGGTTATTTATAGGGTTAGTTTTTGGTGATTTTTGAATTAAAAAAAAAATATAGCCGTTATTGGCCGATTGTTGCCAACGGTCGGGCCACGTGGCGCAGCCACAGGCTGCCACGGCAGCGACGGCGCACAGGGAGCGGGACCGGCCAGCGGGCAGCAGACGGGGAGCGCAGCGCGCGTATCGGGGGGCGGGGGCGCGAAAATGGGGAGCGGGCGCGCGTTTTTCGGCCTCCACAGCGGGTCGGCCAGCGTGCCGCTGTCCTCGCGCGCGCGGAGTGGGGCGCGGGTCCGACCCGTTGTACATGCTCTAAGTTTCATTCACTTGTACTTTAGAAGGGTAGCGAAAAATGAATACCCCGCTCGTTTTAAGGGTTTCACGTCGTTGTTGATTTAGTGTGTTTCGATCTTCTCTTTTCTCTCTATTTTCGTCAACTAACGTTTGTATCTTCGCTTACAACTGTTAAGGGATGAGATCCAAAACTCATTCGAAATATCTAAAACTCCTTCAACAACCCCGACCACACGTCATGTTTCTCTAAAAAAATGCTCAACTTGAAAGCAAAGCTCTCTATCACCGTTGTAATATGGGCTTTAATAAAAGGACGTGAGTCCCGACGGTCGGTCATATAGATGGTCTGGCCTTGTTTTGGACGGATGGAGTCACCACCTAAGTCTCATCGTTTTCTCTTGGTCACATCGATATCTGGGTCAACTACCCAGTCTGCAAACAAACTCGACTCACGAATATATGTTGCAAATCCCCTACAATAGCCCTCGAACCGTATGTTCAGGTTTGACAATACATAGACGCAGGATCTGGAGTATGGACGTCTAATTTAGACGACTTGGGATACTGAGGTTTCCAATATCCGCTAACATCTGAAACACTAGGATCACTCTTCACCATTAAGGGAAAAACAACATTGTTATCCTAAATGGTCGTATTGATAGGGTCGGGATGAATCAATGGGAGGCCATTCGATGCCAATGTAACTCACATTGCTCAAACATGAATCTTTCAGGCATCAACATGCAAAACTCCACCAATTGATGAAAGATGATCATAATACCAAATTCTTACACGTCGCCATTTCTTTCGACGACGTGTCAACAAGGTATGCTCGTTGACCACAGGAATATGGTGATCTGGGACATAGGCATAAATACCATGATTACCAAGTATTCCCCAAATATGAGTACTCTCCATATTACTACCCCAACCTAACGACCTGATCGTAAGATTTTGCCAGCATTAATGGCCCATGATATACGGATTGGTTACTAATTATGTCCAATATGTTGTAGCAAGGGGTAGCCTCGAATCGGCTCTGAATCACACTACTTTTGGTTTTGATCTCGAAGAAGTCGGATCCCAAGCTAGTGATGGACCTCCGACTGATCACCTTATGTAATATAATCTTTCGAACACTGTCTAAGGTTCACGCCAACAGACTAAAGCTCCTCATTCCGACTCTCATTTCCTCAACACAAAGGCATTTTGTCTCAAGTAGGTCTATTCAAGATATTATCCTTATTTTGTTTGAGGTAATACACTATCGTTGAAAGCACAAAGCCGGATGAGTTTTATGACTCTTAAGTTGGATGGGTAGAGAGTATGATAAAGTGGAATGGTCATTCACCTTCCCTATGAAAAAGATGTTTGGTTTCACAATATCTTTAAAAATTAATGATTCTAAAAACTATGGATAATTCCACCTCAGTACCCTAAATTCTTATATCCCGTTTAGAATACTCTAAATTTTTGTTGTGTCATCTCAATACCCTAAATCTTTCATATTTCATTTAGAGTACCCTAAATCTTTTTTGTGTCACTTCAGTACCCTAAAATTTTATTAATTCCATTTTAGTACCCTAAACTTTCATTAATTTTATTTTAATACCCACCGTTAACTTTACGTATGATTTTCCTTCCAAAACAGATAAAATGATCATACTACTCATCGCCAACAATCATACTTATAGTAGGCATCACTTGTCATGACGCGAACCAAATTCTACATACCATATCAACCAAAGATATATACAACACAAGTCTTATTAATGGAGAAGCGTCGGCTTGACTGGACTAGGTGACTTACGACCCGACACGTTTATATAAACCATCTTCGTTGACCTTCATTAATTCTAGTCCATATACTTAGATAAGGTCGCTCCTGGACGGCGTTGCGATGGCCGGCGGAGCATCCTCGGTGTCGGAGTTCGAGGCCAAGATGACTCCCACCGTCATCGTTTCTAGCATGATGGCCGCCACCGGCGGTCTTATGTTCGGGTACGACGTTGGTGTGTCCGGTAATATACATACATACATATCTGATATCTCTATCTATTTATTCGATCAGAGTGACTGATGATTGTAAATGTGTACTTACTTATACTAGGGGGTGTGACATCTATGTCGGACTTCTTGGAAAAGTTTTTCCCGGAGGTGTACCGGCGGGCCCAGGAGTCCGGCGGGGAGAGTAATTACTGCAAGTATGACAGTCATGGGCTACAACTGTTTACGTCGTCGCTGTACCTCGCCGGACTGGCGGCGACTTTGTTTGCGTCCTACACCACCAGGAAGCTGGGGCGCAGGCTCACCATGCTCATCGCCGGTCTCTTCTTCGTCGTTGGGGTCGTCGTCAACACTGCCGCTCAAGATCTTGCCATGCTCATCATTGGCAGGGTCTTACTTGGTTGTGGAGTTGGCTTTGCTAATCAGGTTTGCATCCATTAATTCTTCACCAACAAGTTAATTAGTTCATTACGCAACTGAGTTTTGGGTTCAAAGGTCAAGGTTTGATTCTGATTGCACTTTGATACTGTGTCAAGATGTTGACCAAGATTTTGGTCACACTGATTTATCAAGCTAATCCACATTGTTTTGATGCAAAGCAATTTAATGTTCCATCTTATAACCTTACCTTTTATAAACTATCTTATTTTATTTTAGTTTTATGTAAAGTTATACATATTCCTTTTCTTTTGGCTGTCACGCCTTAAATCCGGTTTTGACCGGACTCGAGACGTGAACTAAAAAAAAAATAATAAATACAAATTTAAACGAAATAAACCTTCAATAAGTTTAAAATCAACCATTCCGTAACAAAAGTCAAATACTCGAAATCCCAACACATGTTTGGAACGAAAAAGGAAGTACGCCTCTAGACCATCCAACTAGGACTCTCGCTGAGCTCCCAAGCTCCGAGACGTCCTCTAAATCAAATCCCGCTCAAAACCTGTAGAACAGTAGAGAAGGGGGTGAGCTTTTGCTCAGTAGAAAAAAGTAGTAAAGGGGATGAGCATGTCGCTCACCCCACGGATACCCGTCCAAATATGGCATACTAGCGAAGCATAATAACCAACGACTCAAATAACCACAATCCTAACCAACCTCACTTAATCATACCTCGTTCAATCACATTACTTACCCAATCACCTCACTTAACGGGGAATTCAACCCTGCTCAACATTTAACAATTTCTCAATGTTCACACCTAATCATATCTCAAAGAGTCACTGAGTAAATACACACAACAGATCATTACCAATACACACCGGAACACACAACATCGGTCTAGATATCCTATACCGAAATCCTTCGTCGGTATATGTATCATACCAGAACACATAGCATCATATATCAGAACACACAGTATCGGTCAGGATATTATGCCGGAACACCTAGCCTCGGGGCATATCGTACCGAAACACACAACATCGGCCACGATATCCTATACCGGAATCCTATACGGTATGGACCTCACCCCGGAACCCCAACCTCGGCCTAGATATCCTATACCAGAATCCTCTACGATATAGATATCGTACCGGAACACCTACCTCGGCCTAGATATCCTATACCGGAATCCTCTACGGTATTGATATCGTACCGAAACACCTACCTCGACCTAGATATCCTATACCGGAATCCTCTACGGTATAGATATCATACCGGAACACCTACCTCGGCCTAGATATGCTATACCGGAATCCTCTACGGTATAGATATCGTACCGGAACACCCACCTCGACCTAGATATCCTATACCAGAATCCTCTACGGTATAGATATCGTACCGGAACACCTAGCCTCGGAACATATCGTGCCAGAACACACATCATCGGCCACAATATCGGATCGGAACACCATCCTCGGCCTAAATATCCTACCGGGGCACACACATACAAGGTCTCAAACATGTCACAAGGCAATAGTTCACATTAACATTCACCACATTCTCATAGCATATCATGGTCATTAATTTAACATCGAAACATATCGCAAACTAATCATGACAATCTATTAATCACAAACAAACGCAATCAGCACACAATCCTACGGCACAACATGGCCCACATGCAATTCTACAACACAACAAGTACCACACCTACGGGCACGACATGGCCCGCAAGTGGTTCCATATTTTACAAGAATACCCTAGTTATTCACATCCTACATGTGAGTCTATCAAATTGCCGGTTATTTATGTCCTATATGCATTTCTAGTAACTTTCCGCATTTAAACCGGTATTCGCTACTTTTCCCTACCTCAACCGTAGGGGTGAGCAACGGGCAGTCACCGTAACCGAACGGGTTTAGTGGTAACCGAACCGTTTTTAACGGTTCATGAGGTTGCATAACCGTAACCGTGACCGAGAACCGATCAGAAATGTCTTAACCGGCCTTTTTAACCGACGGTTAAGGGGTTTAAAACCGGCCTTAACCGATTGAATTGGGCTTTAATTGGGCTTCTTGTTTTGGGCCCAATAAAGCCCAAAACAGAAGCGATTTAATTCATCTAAATACAAAAAAACATGTGATTCAATCAAAACTAGAACTAATACCTCAAAATAATCAATAAAAAGTCATTACAAATAAGTTTTCATAACAACAACATGAACATCTAATCTAACAGAAATGCAAATTATATAAAATTTCTTCAACTCCTTCCAAAATCTTCAACTTGTCCAAATTCCCAATCCAATCATGGTACCTGTCAATACGAGAAATGAAAGTATTAGTCATTTAATTTAACTTATAACACATATTACGTAAACTATTGATTGTATATTAAGTAGTACTAATAAAGTAATAATGAACTTACTAAATATTACTAATCTGAAGAACATGGGGGCACCAATTGCACTTGCTTTCTTTTCAATTTCTACACAAATTGAACAAAAAACAAATTAATACATCAAATAAAATGTTAAAACAGTTCTAAACAAGTATTAAACAAAAAACCAGATTCAAATGAAATAAAATACCATCTTCTTCGATTCGAAGTTGCTCCATTTCTTTCACCATCGCATCCATAGAAGGAAGCACTAGAGGAGTCTTGAGCCAATCTTGTGTGCATATAAGGGCTTGCACCGTCCTTATGCTTAATGTACTCCTAAAAGGGTCAAGTACCAATCCCGCATTGCTAAAAGCACTTTCACTAGACATCGAGGTCATTGGAATGGCCAATATGTCCCTAGCCATTCTAGACAAAACTGGGAATCTATGAGCATTTGATTTCCACCATGACAGAATATTGAAATCCTCACTATCTTCTTCTCTATTCTCACTAAGATAACGTTCTAATTCAGATTTAGAAGATCCAGTTTGCGAGGTACAGAGTTTTTTGAATTTAGCAAAATTTCGGTGTTTAGATGACTTGACACCAACACTCGCGGAACTGTCCGGTTGTGTTGGTGGCTCATCACTTCCACCATATTTGGCTTTATAACTGTCAAACATATCATTAAGTGAACTATTGACCAATGGAGTTATAATAGCACTATTTTCAGTAGAATACATCTCCCCTAAGACATAATATACAAAATCAGACTTCTTACGGGGATCAAAAACAGGTGACAGCAAAGTAAACATGTTCAACATTGCCAAATTTCCAAAATATTTGTCAAATTTTGCACGCATCTTAAGGGAAATGTTTCTCATGTTCACATTAGTACTAGTCAACCCTTCTTCAATTGTTTGATCAATATATGCTATTTCATCGAGTATAAAATTAGATGTAGCATATGAGGAACCCGATAATCTAACAGATTCATCATAAAAGAGTTCTAAAAAAGACATGATAGATTGTACTTTATCCCAATCAGATTGAGCCAACCTACCATGTGATTTAGAATCCATTTTCGCATTTAAAGTCGGGTCTAGAATACCATATATGTAAAAGGCTTTCTCTAACCTACATGCTGAATCAAGCATCAAATAGGTTGAATTCCATCTAGTTGCAACATCATAGGAAAGAAGCCTAGTTGTTTCATAACCAGCCCTTTCACAAGTTGTTTTGAACCTAGACAGCCTCATAGGGGAACTTCTAATAAATTTAACAGCAAACCTAATCTTATCAACAGATTCCCGCATTTCCGAAAGCCCATCCTTAACAATCAAATTCAAAATGTGTGCTACACATCTCATATGCATGAATTTACCATCTAATACATTATGACACAACATATTTTGCCTATGTTGTGCACGCAAGTATTTGATGGCTTCTGCATTTGGACTAGCATTATCAACAATTATGCACATAATATTATTCAAACCCCACAAATTCAAACAAGTCTCAACAGATCACCCAATGTCCTCACCTTTGTGAGAATATATTGGGCAGAAATCTATGATTTTTTTATGCAATACCCAATCATCATCAATAAAATGAGCAGTGAGGGCCATATAGTTAATCTGTTGACAATTAGTCCAACTATCTGTGGTGAAAGAGATCTTAAAATCAGACTTACTGAAAAACTCATGCAACTTGAGTTTTTCAGCCTCATACAATTTGTGGACATCCCTCATCACAGTCCATCTAGTGTGGATTTGAAACATTGTACAAGAGGCTTTTACAAAGCCCTTAAACCCCTCACCCTCAACAAATCTAAATGGTAATTCATCAATAATTATCATTTTTGTTAAGGCAAAGCGGCAAACTTCTTGATCGAAGTGCCAGGTTGTAAGTTGACCTTGTTTACCGAACTTGTTCAAGTTCAATTTCCCTTGTTTAAGACCTAACTTAGATGGGTTCTTAGGGCAACTCTGAATATTATTTCTAAGGGTACTAGTGCCATGCTTACTAGACTCGACATGATACTTCTTAGGGCAATACTTACAAAAAGCCCTTGCCTTACCATTTACAATAACCACATTAAAATCTGCCCAAACATCGGACGTACGCTTAGAAGGTTTAGTTTTACCTGAGGATGCAGCTGCTGCTGCATCCTGACCACCTTGCACAGCTGCTGAAGTTGCTCCTCCACCTCCAATATGAATCCCTTGCGATCCACCCGATCCCTCACCAGTTTTAGTGACTGATCCTTGGAAAATATCCTGCCAATAAACAAATAATTGAGTTAACTATACTTAAACAATGAATGATCATATGATTAAATTATATAAATCACTTTAAATCAGTTTCAGATTAGATAACTAATATTATCTTAAACATTAATACAATTATCTAAATTAGTACCTAAAGTCATAACTAATATTACCTTAAACATTAGTACAGTTACTAACTTAGATTAATATCAACAACAACAAATATCAAAAAACCAGATATACAAAATCATTGAATCAGATATAAGAAAGTTTAAAAATCAGATACAAATTTTTTTAAAAATCAGATATAAAAAAGTTTTAAACCAGATATAAAAAAGTTTAAAAGTCAGATATAATTTTTTTTAAATCAGATATAAAAAAGTTTAAAATTCAGATATAAAAAAGTTTAAAATTGGGTTATTTACGATAAGGTACCCTAATGTTTCGTCCACGAACGATAAGGTACCCTAATGAATTTTATGTCCGATAAGGTACCCTAATGATTCGTCCACGAACGATTTGGTTTAATGCTGTTAAAAAACTAACAGAATTATGTAAAATGACTATTTTTCCCTTTGACATTTCAGTTGACTTTTGACTTAAGAGTGAAATGACCATTATACCCTCAGTTATTATTTTTACTTAATTTATATTTTCTAATTAATTTTAATTTTCAAAATAAAATAAATAAATTATATATATTTTTTAAAGTTATATTTTTAAAAAACTGAATTTGTTTTTTTTTCAAAAATCAGTTTTTATTTTTTAAAAATCAGATTTTATATTTAATTAGCTTTATTTTTTAATAATTAGTTTTTTTATATATAAATAAATTTTTATTAAAAATAGTTTTATATATAAAAATCATTTTTATTTTTTTAAAAAAAATAATTTTATTAAAAAAAAATCGCAGAACTGTTCTGCGTCTTCTCCGGCCAGCTCCGGCGTCGTCTCCGGCGTCTTCTCCGGCCACCCCTTCCTCTGGCGTCTCGTCCCCAACCTCGACTTCCCTCGATAGAAACCCAACCTAGAAAACCCCCTGCCTCACCTATACCTTCTTCTTCCTCGATTCGCGACGTCCCGAGCCCTACCGTGCCGTCAACGGACGAAATTGACGACGGTGAGTTGTCTCCCGACCTCATCCCACCTCCCCCATCTCTTCCCCTCTTGTTTTGGAGCGATTTCGAGCTCGATTCATCCGAGCCTTGTCCGAGAAGAGCTCGCCGGAGCTCGCTCGCACCAGATCTGGATTGGGTTTCTATCGAGGGAAGTCGAGGTTGGGGAAGACGAGTTCTGGTGATGGCGGACGGAGGGAGGTGGAAGAGGTAGGAGGAGGCGGCGGAGGTGGGGGTGGCCGGGGACGAGACACCGGAGGAGGGGGTGGCCGGAGACGACGCCGGAGCTGGCCGGAGAAGACGCAGAACAACTCTGCGATTTTTTTTATAAAATTAATTTTTTTTTAAAAATAAAAATGATTTTTTATTATTTTTTTATTTTTTAATATTTTTTTATATTATTTTCAATAATTTAATTTTTAAATTTAAAAAAATTTAATTTTTTTTTATTTTATTTTATTGTATTATATAATTAAGGGTATAATGGTAATTTTGTCTATCAAATTTATAAGCTTAAAATTGGAAAGGGTAAAATCGTCATTTCATACCCCACTTAACTGCAAATGTGTAAGTTAGAGGAATATTCCGTTAGTTTTTAACGGAATATGCCAATTTTAAACCAAATCGTTCGTGGACGAATCATTAGGGTACCTTATCGGACATAAAATTCATTAGGGTACCTTATCGTTCGTGGACGAAACATTAGGGTACCTTATCGTAAATAACCCTTTAAAATTCATATATTAAAGATCAGATATAAACACACTTCATATAAAAAAATTAATCTGATTGCATACACAAATAATATCTAAAGTAGGGTTTCAAAAATTAGGTTTTCTACTTTCTACACATGTTCTATCTAAATTAGGGGTTCAAAAATTAGGGTTTCTACTTTCTACACATGTTCTATCTAAATTAGGTTTTCAGAAACAGTTAATATCTAAAATTGGGTTTCAATTTGAAAATTAGGGTTTAATAATCCTAATTAACATCTAGGGTTTCAAAAATCAGTACCATGTTCTAGGGTTTCAAAATTAATACCAAATTGAACCTAATTTGTATCAAATTGAACCTAATTAGTACTAGAGAATCCAAACCCTAATTTAGAGCAAAATTAAAAAAAAAGAAGAAAGGTTCGGGTCTACCTTTCCATTGTTTCTGGCCATGAGGTCCTTGCTGAACGTGGAGGAGGAAGCCTTGAAGGTCGTCGTTGAATAGGAGGAGCCGAGGAGGAAGTCGATGTGAACTGTGAATAGTGAAGCCCCTCTTCCGACCCTCTCCTCTCCTTTTAAGAAGCCCTCTTTCGACCCTCTCATCTCCCAGATTAAATGCATGAAAACGGATACAGAAGCCAAAATCAGATCGTAAGGTGGAGATCTGGAGAAGACGAATGGTTTGCTTCGAGTTTAGAGAGAATTGAAGAGGGAGAGAGAGAGACCGAGAGAGAGGACGGCTAGGGTTCGGTAGGGGGGATGAATGACGCTGGCACGCGTGTGGAGAGATAAGGATAAGGTCAGGATTGGGCTGGGCTGAAGTAATGGTTTGGGCCTTGTCACTGTGGGCCTGCTCAGAAGATTGGGCTTTAAGGGAGGCCCATCGGTCAAACGGTTTTAACTGTTTGACCGTCGGTTTTGTGAACCAGAATCGGCCATCAACCGTTTTTCAACGGTTTAGCACATTTGACAACCGGCTTCGGCCGTTTTACCGCCGGTTCCGGTGATTCCGGCGTCGGTTCTGGGCGGTGGCGGGCGGTGGCGGTTAAAACGGGTTTATTTGCTCACCCATACTCAACCGCTATCCAACACGAACAACCACGAGTTGCCTAGTAGCCTCCTCCGCCGTGATCGGGAACAACGTCTAAGATCACAAAGTAATACGAGAATTAATAATAATTCAAGGCCGGTTTAAAGAGAAAAAACACTCGGCCTAACCCCAATACGTTCGGTTAAAGATAACCTTCCTAATTAATCGAAAACAACCAAAATGGACCTAAAAGGTCCATTTCTGATTCGTCATGGAGTGGGTCACGGAACCTTGACGGGCTCCGTCACGGTTTGGGTCACGGAATCGTGACGTACACCGTCACGGAACCGTGACGTGTGCCATCACGGTCTCCGTCATGGAGCCGTGACGTGCTCTGTCACGGTTCCCGTCACGGATCCGTGACGAGTCCGAACATACCCTCCCTTCTTCTTCCTCCAGCTTCTTCTCCACGAGTCCAAACCCTCAAAACTCCATTGTTGACCTCCAAAACCTCCAAAATTCGTCCCAAAACCTCAATACTTCAAGACCCATAGTTGGGTTTCATAAAATTAACTAAACCAAATCAATCTCCAACAAAATCCTCCATTTTTCACCATGAATCATCCATTTAACAAGTAAAAGCTTCAATCCCTTAACACCCAAAGCTAGTTCATGCATTTTCTACCAACCCCACAACCCAAAGTTCATCAAATGAGGATTTGAATGATGACTTACCTTTGGAAATGAATAGGAGATGAGAAATATGGAGGAATTGAAGGCTTATGATGGTGGAATCAAGGAAAAGGTCTCTCTTTTCTTCCTTTCTCCTCCTCTTCAATGGAAGCTCCAATCTCACACTCTCTCTAGCAATTTTCGGTCAAGGGTGTAAAATGAGCTGAAATTTTGCTCCATGTGGCCCTTAACCTAAAAGTGAATTGCCCAAATTGCCCTTTTTCCCCTTCCTTCCTTTTTGCCCAAAAGTGAGGGCAAATGGGTCTTATCCCACCCCTTTCTTCTCTTCCAAGACTCATGGACATGTGTCCATGTAGGGTCCACATACACTCACAATTATCCCAACTTTAATTTAATTAACTCGATAAAGCCCTAATTTGACCCCTTTGACCCGTAGTTGACTTTTTTCACGAAACTACTTATTTGAAAGGAAACGAGCCAACTAAGCTAACCGTAACGACGATTAAGCTTTTTGGGTCCTGGATAGGTCCCGAATGACTCCCGGAGTCCTCGGTTGACTTTTCCAGCGGAAAGTTAACTTTTCCCAAATTTCACCGGTTCGACCGGTGTTGATCGGGGGCGGTTCTTACATTGGCTCTATTCGTTCCATGTTTGGAATTATCCGGAAAAATACCCAGAAATCCTTAGTCTAGTTTTGGATAAAAATTATTCTTCTACTGTTCTACATATACATATATAGTTAATATTGACGATGTATATACACATGGATGCAGGCGGTACCACTGTTTCTATCAGAGATAGCGCCAACGATAAAAAGAGGAGGATTGAACATACTTTTCCAACTTAATGTCACCATTGGCATTCTTCTTGCCAACTTAGTCAACTACGGCACCGCTAAGTAAGTATTCGTTAAAGCATCTCAATATTTAAGCTCTTGTTTAACTTGTAAAACTTGATTGATGGTAAATTTTTAGTTTCTCTCTCCTCATCATAAGTCGATTTATTCGACAATGGTCTATACATGGATTGGAATATTTTAGATCTACAATCAATCATAAAGTCGTGGGGTAATTCCACATCGTTAGATGAATTGGGCGATCAGGTTATTCTGCAAATCCCACATACATACGAGAGCTTCGACCACCGCGCAGGTCCTCCGCCGACGATCCCACCTCCCGCGAGCTCCTTTACCCGTTTCCGCGCCAACAAATCGTCGACCTAGCCATCAAACTGGCCAGATATGTCGTAGGGCTCTACCTGCGCTTCCAACCGTGTGTCCACTCCTCTGTCCAAGCTCCGTCAGCCGGTACCTGTCCCTCCCACCGCTCATACCCCCGATCGCGATGAACCGAGCCCATTCGTTCCCTTTCTCCGTCCTCTGACATGTTTCTCCCACCGCATGCCCGCCTCTGGCCAGATTCTTCAACGATCCCTCTTTCGGCCTTCTCTCCCAACGACGACGAAGGGCTTCTGGTTGTTCCCTCTCTATGCTTATCTCCTAAAAATGATGATCTGAACTTATCCAACCAAGCCTCTCCGCCACGTTTCTTCTCCGACCAGACGACCAGATCTGCTCGTACTTGCCGCCAGAGCTCTGCAATCTGAGTCGACGCGCTCATGCTTTACTGTGCTCACCTAGACAATCTTGTGCCCTCGCCCCAAGCGGATCTGATTCGCATCGTCGATGCCATCCACCTTCCCCCTCACTCCAATCTCATCCCCGATCATTAGAGGCCGGCCGCGAGTGTTTCACTTTCACTGTTGTTATTTTTTTTATCTTTTGGCTTTATTTTTCTATAAGTACCCCTACCAGATTCTCGTCGTCATAGACCCTCCATTGACCGACGGGCTTCCAGTAGGTGTGGTTTTTGTCTTTGATGGTGTAACTGGTTGGGTCTCTCTATCGACGAATCTTTTCGGATCCTCGATAAGAAAAATGACCTAATACTTGTTTATTTAGGCGTTACGTCGTTTTTTCCGAAAGCTATCACCTCACTGATTGCCCTTTAAATTTTCGAGAACTATTGGTGAATAGATATTCTATCTATTGGGTTTATTAATTATTAATGGCTCTTTCTTAAAAAATAAAGATTATGTAATTTTGCGTATGAAGTTGGTTACTTCCATCTGAGTTTTATTTTAGTGCTATTACATGATTTGAGTTTATATATTGTTTGGACAGGGTTTCAGGGGGGTGGGGGTGGAGAGTGTCCTTGGGTCTGGCCGGCATCCCGGCAGTTCTGCTAGTCATCGGAGCTATGGTGGTGGTAGACACCCCGAATAGTCTAATCGAGCGCGGCCGGCTGGAAGAAGGAAAATCAATCCTCCGCAAGATCCGCGGCACCCACAACGTAGAGCCCGAGTTCCTAGAGCTGGTGGAGGCCAGCCGCATTGCCGCCGAGGTCCGGCGCCCCTTCCGCAACCTCATAGAACGCCGCAACAGACCCCAACTGATCATCGCCGTGCTCCTGCAGATCTTCCAACAATGCGCCGGCATCAACGCCATAATGTTCTACGCCCCCGTGCTCTTCAACACCCTCGGCTTCGGCGGCCGCGCCTCCCTCTACTCCGCCGACATCATCGGCATCGTCAACGTCGTCTCCACCCTCGTGTCCATTTACTTCGTCGACAAGGTAGGGCGGCACATAGATTGGTCTATCAGATAGTCCTTGGTGTAATCCTGACATTTTTGTACTCATCTGTCTCCTCGAAAGAGATTTTTAACTAAAATTCGTTTTGCTGATAAAAAAAGGTGGGGCGGCGCGTGCTCTTCATGGAGGCTGGGGTCCAGATGTTCATCTCCCAGGTTGTGATAGGCGTCATCCTAGGGCTCAAGCTTAAGGACCACTCCAGCAACCTCGACCACGGCTCCGCCACACTGGTGTTTGTGATGGTCTGCATGTTCGTGTCCGCCTTCGCCTGGTCGTGGGGGTCGCTGGGGTGGCTCATCCCTAGCGAGACGTTTCCGCTGCAGACGCGCTCGGCCGGCCAAAGTGTGGCCGTCTTCGTTAACCTGCTCTTCACCTTCATCGTTGCGCAAGCGTTCCTCTCCATGTTGTGCTGGCTGAAGTTCGGGATCTTCCTCTTCTTCTCTGGGTGGGTCTTGGTGATGTCCTTGTTTGTGTTGTTTTTGGTCCCGGAGACCAAGAACGTTCCTATTGAGGAGATGGCGGATCGAGTGTGGAGGCACCACTGGTTCTGGAGGAGGTTCATGGAGGACGACCGTATTTATGCAAACGAAGATGCATAGATTGTTATTATATTCTTGTTTTCTTTTTTGATAACCTAAAATTTTATTGAGCACTTGTTCTATAAGACTATAGAACAAAGAAAGAAAAGATCCAGAAAAATAAAACTGGATGTAAACAAAATACCTTGCCTACTTCCTATCCGGGTTCAAACAAGTAAACCGGTTAGAGACCGAAACAGGGGTTAGGGCTTGTTCTGAAATCGGTTACAAGTAATCCTCGTCCTTCCTACCCTCGGAAGGACGAGGATTACTATTCTTGTTAGTATAGTGTAAATACTAATTAAATAAGTAATATATACATGTTTATCCTCGTGACATTGCTACAAGGGCTAGTTTTTTTGTTCCAACATTTGATGTCATGTTCAGATGGCAAGTTAGTTACACGAGACAATAGTTATCGAAGAGGACACGAGAGCGTGGCATAGTTAACACCTCATCAACAAAAAAATTTGCGAGAAATAACCTGACGATGATATATCCTACGTTGGATGATAAAAATAAGGAAAAATTTCAATATAATATCCTGACAATTTATTTGTAATATAATATCGAGATTGTTTTTTTTTGCAATATAATACTCTAACAAATACTTATTTCCAGTTTAGTACCTATTGTTAATTTTCCAAAATACCAATATTACCCTTATAAAAACCGATTTATGAACATAAAATCTGATCTTTAAAATATTTTTGGAAATAAAATGTGGTTTTTATAAATTTTTAATAAAAAAAAATGATTTTTTAATATTTGTTTAAAAAGTTATTTTGATGGCAAATTTTGAAAATTAGAAGATAAATGAAGGATAATTTTGATATTTTGCAAATTGTATGGTTTGAAGAACCAATGACATGCTTTTGATTATTTGATTGTTAGTGAGGGGTATTTTTGAATTTTTACACTTTTTGGATGGAAAAATAAAAGCAAAGTATCGGTTGGATACTAAAATGAAAGTAAATATTTTTTAGGATATTATAATGCAAAAAAAAAATCAATCACAGGTATTATATTACAAATAAATATTTTTTAGGATATTATATTGAAAATTTCCCTAAAAGCTATATGATGTATGTGTCATACACATGGAGTTCCTAAAGTGAGTACCATGAGTACAAGAAGAAATATAGGCCATTTTATGGGTAAATTGAGAAAATGATCAAGATGCACTCACATTCATTTCTCAATATACAAGATGTGTAATGATGCCCATCGTCGATAAACAAACATAGAAGGAAGTTTGGGAAACCATTATGTGAATGGGAATCGGAGAGGGTCGAGTAAAAACGACAAATTAATGTAGTGATTTTAAAACGTGAGTTCGGTTGAATTAACATGATGAAGACGATAGCATAAACAAATTTGTGTTGAAACTTACGAACACGCTGAGTGTGAAAGTATTGTGGCAAGAGATAGCACCACAGAGAAGTTGTTTCATCCCGTACCCGAAGTATTTCTCATTATTGGCACCATTCAATAAGGAAGTGATATGTCCAATATGTCTATGGTGGAGGCCATTGGACGTTGGAAGGCATTTGAGGCGCCTTTAAAGAAGACACAATGAGGAAAAAGAGATTCGTGCATAGTGGGATTCACTACCCACGATAGAAAATAACGATGGTAAGGGCTTGATCAAAATAATCAATGGAATATTCGAGGTTGAAGTGGAATACTCCTGGTTGTGCTTGTTATTCTTGGAGGAGCCAACAAGTCTGGAAATTGGTCTTTTACAAAACATCTATAACAGGAAAAAAAAACTCTCTCTAAAGAAACTTAAAACCCTAGCCTAAAGCCTCTCTTCCGCCGCCCTTACCTGTCCTCCACCGGCGACGGTCGACCGCTCCGGCCATAGCTGTCGTCGGTGGAGTTCTCCCCCACCCCTGCTTCTCCTTTTTCCTCTTTTCCTCGCGTCCTCAAGCTTCGGATCTGAAGCTCTTGCATGTTTGATGTTCTCTCTCGCCGGAGTTTGAAGCTTCTCTCGTCGGATGACCTGGAGCCTGAAGCTTCGCAGACTGCTCGGAGCTTTGACAGATATTCTTCAGTTTCGGCACCCATCCTCGCTCGGAGTTTACTGCGTGACCGGAGCTCGACCGGTTCTATGGCCGAATCTCGGCATGTCCCCTTCGCATCGATCTTGCCGATTGTAAGGACACAGCTGTTTTCACGGGTTGGGGTCTTCTGTTACTCGGGTGGATCGGGTAGGGTTGCTCTTGGGCTGGGCCGGTTTGAACAGGTGGTTGGTCTGCTGTTCGGGTTGGACTTTGGTGGTTGGGCCTCAGCGGGTTGGGCGCCGTTTGATTCTGATCGGGTCGGATTGATCCCCCTAAGTCCGGCTGATCCGCCCGGGTCGGGTTGGTACACCCGGGTCGGGTTGACCAGCCCACTATAGTTTGACCGGGTTAGTTTCATCCGACGGGGTTTGTTCCTCCTCCCGTTTTCGGCTCCTTCGGTGTTCTGCCGGTGCTCGTGCCCCTCTTCGAGAAGCTTGTTACCTGTGGAGCAACTTGGTGGAGTGGCTGTCTTTTGACATTGAGTAGGCTTTGATCTCCGTTATGGTGTTGGCCATCGGGGTAGCTGTTCTCTCATTTCTCTTTCGGGGCCGATTTTCAGATCTCTGGTGGGACGCGTTTTCTTCATCGACTTAGCTGTTGATCGTGGTAGATCTGTTTTGGTTTTGTTGGTCGACTCGTTATGGTGTCTGGACAGTCGCTTCTCGTTGCTCCTTTTTGGCCGTCGCTTGCTTCGGGTCTGGTCGTGGGACGCATTTCTTCATTCTCTTGGGTGTTGATCGTCGCAGATCCGGTTCTTCGTTGTGCTGATTGGTGTCGTGCTGCTCTTGTGGAGGCGAGTGACGCTCCCGCTTCTCCCTCAATCCAGAACCGTCTCCTTCTCGTCTGTTCCGGCGAGTGAAGTTATTGCCGGGTTGTGCTTCCAGTTGCCCTCGGTACTCATGGACCGCCCTTCTCCGTCTTGGAGTTTCATGCTGCTTTAGGGCTCTGGTTCACGACTTTCGTAACAATCTGGGTATGGAGCTTTTTGTTGATCAGTAGAGTGGTTCGTCTTCTTTATTTCCTTACTTTTCCATCGATTTTGTTATCCCAATTAGGAGTTTTCTGGCTCCTCTTCTCATTCGGTAGAGATTTGGGGTCGGATTCACCTAACTCTCCTTTTGGATCATAGACGTGTGTTGGTCGTCGACGGGTTATTTCGTCTGAAGTAATCGAGCATTGTGAGATCTCAAAGTCTCGGTTAAGTAAAGGAGTTTTAAGTTTCAAGACTTTTCTCAGAGCTGAGGTGGGTGCTCACGAGCTCGACTTCGCCCCACCTTTTACTGATTTTCCGTGGTTGGTTTAGGGGTCGGTAGAGTTGACTCCTTTCAAGTCGATCCGTGGTGTAGGCCCGGATTGGGTTTTCTTTTGAAGACTGAGCAGTGTCCGTTTGCGTCGCCTGTTCTCTGTTGATCGTTCTGCTTCTCTCGGCGGTGTGCTGAGTATTGAGAAGTCGACCCTGCGCTTCTGATTTTTAGGACTTCATGTTGGTTATATTCGGGGTTTTAGACCTTTTTCTTTTTCTTCATGTTTGTAATATGTGGTAGTTAGGCCTTAATTTTTCGCTCCTACCTTAGGTTTGTTATCTGTCTGTAGTGGCTTTAGGCCCGTCTTACTTGCTCCCATGTTGGGATACAGAGGTTCCTAGCTTGGAATGCTCTCTCTTGTACCAGCTACCTCCTTGTGTGGGCTTTGTCTTGAGGCTGAGCTGTCATGCCAGCGCTCGACTCTTTCATCGGTCTGTAGCTAGACCAATCACTTGTACTCCTTTTCACCCTCAGAAGAGATTTAATTTAAATTTGCTTTCGCTGATAAAAAAAACAAGTCTGGAAGAAGTCATTAAGAAAGAATATATGAAGACCATGAAAAATAAATAAGTTCTAATTACAAGACCAATACTTGAGAATTTTCATATTACATATCTGTTACTGTTTGATAAAATATAATGAAGCGAAAATATTAAACTTCTAATTTTGAAATTAAATTTTAAAGCTAGTTGGACCCAATTTTAATCTTACAGAAGACTGACATTTTTTTCTTGATTGTTGAACATTCGAAAAATTCAAACTCATCGTCAATATAAGAAGAGATGGGGAGGCAGGCATTTTTGATGTAGAAATTCACTCATTTGATAACAGATTGATGCTCCCCTTTGTGTGTCATCGCCTGTGCTTAATGGTTGAAAGTTCTGGGGATGCGTACCCTATCTTTATGGTTGTCTGTCCTCCCCGGTGTGGGGCGCCTAGTAGTTGCTTCAGGGTCTGCGTACGCAATCATCTCCCCGGTTTAGGGCTTCTTGAGGTTCCGAAAGGAATGCTCCTTCATGTTTATGGGTCTACGTACCCAATAATTTCCCCGATGTGGGGTTTCTTCATGTTTCAAGGTCTGCGTACCCATTCATTTCCCCGGTGTGGGGCTTCATGTTTCAGGGTCTGCGTACCAAATCATTTCCCCAGTGTGGGGCTTTTTCATGTTTCAGGGTCTGCGTACCCAATCATTTCCCTAGTGTGGGGTTCTTGAGGTTCCGAAAGGAATACTCTTTCATGTTTCATTACCACCTATGATATTCTTTATTTCAAAGAATCAGTGTTTTAATATATGTTTTGCTTATAAAAAAACAGATTGATGCTCATCAACAATGTTGATTCTGTCTTGAGGAGAGATTGATAGAAAAAAGTTGTTGTGGGTTGTCAAATTGGGTAACAATGCCCCTCTGAAAAGAAACATTGATAAACAAAGGAAGCTTTTTCAAATGGGTGTCCATTCCAGTTCAAGGATCGTGTAAGGAGTGTTGAAAAAATGGCTCATTTTTTTATATCAGCAAAGCAATATATTAAAATTCTCCTCTTTCCAAAATAGAAAAAGAGAGATAAGGGAGAGGACCCTTGAGAACCCGATACAACAAAACACCTCTCTAGAAGAGGACAAAAGAACAACAACACAAAAACGGATAAGAAACTAACAACCACGAAACAAAAACAGAACAACAACAACCAAGGAACCAAAACAAACCAACGAACACAAAGAAACAAAACCCGGACCAGCAGTAGCTCATAATAATTTATCAGTGTATGCTCTCATGAGAGAGATTTCAGCTCAAGGAGTTTCTGAGATTTTTGTGCGGTTTTTGGGGAACAGAGTCTTTAGCATTTTCTGCCCGGATGTGGAGTTCAGGATGGAAATGATGAGAGATAATTGGACTTGGTTAAAGAAGTGGTGCACATTTATTCCAAATAAACAAGACATGTTTTCAAAAGGTGGAAGATTTATTTGGTTCTCTATTATGGGTCTTCCTTTCCAAGGTTGGTGTGAGGAAACCTTTGAACCTTGTGCTAGAGAATTTTGTACTCCAGTCTTTACTCATCCTCAAACCTCGGCTGGAAGAAATTTGGAAGCTGCTTACATCTTGATTCATTGTCAATCAAGTCCTGGTGTTGCGAAAGAAGTGAGTGTTGAAATTGGTCTGGAGACTTTTTCGGTCTTAAGTCGTCCAGTGGACTCTCAATTGACTCCAGTTTCTGTTGATTGTGCGGTGACGTCATCTCTATCCGTGGAGGATAGTTTGGACTCTAAAAGATCCGGGCAGATTGGTTTTGGGTTGCACTCTCAAGCTTCGGGGAACATCTCTAAGGATGGGGTTAACTCCTCTAGGGATTCTGCAGGCATTAGTTTTCCTCTTGGTGTCGATGAAGATTCTTTGTTGGATGTAGAGGTTGAGAAGATGACTATTTTTGATTCAGATCAAGTGTTGGGATTTGGAGTTGATCATGTTCTCGGTAGTAAGGATGGGGTTGTGGATTTGCCGCAGGTGTCTAACAACCTCCTTCATCCTCTAAGTCTTGGTTCTGGTGAGCTTGTAAGAGAAGATGGCTCTATTTCAACCCCGGTGTTGGATGGTTGTAAAGGTTTGGATGGCTTTGGGTTTCCTATTCCGATTGTCGTGGTTGCTGAAAAGGAGGGGGACTCGGGTTTTGACTTGGCAAGTAAGAAGGTTGTGCAGGCACAAGTTGATGAAATTTCTGATCTGATGGGTTTTAATCCCGCTAATTCTTTTGTTGCTGTTAAGAGATTCAAAGGAGGTAAGAAAAAAGCGAAGAAAATTGTCTCTACTCGCACCTATGTTAAAAGATCTTCTTTGAAATTGGGGAAGGAAGCTGTTTCTAAAAAAAGTGGTGAAAAAGGTACTGCTTCAAAATGTCTCTCAGAAGCAGAAAAGGCCTGGCAGTTTGGTAAAGCCATAAGGCTTCGAGCTTCTGTTTCAGAGAATGAGATAATTGAGCAGCTTCAACAGTTGGATGTAGGTTTTAATAAAATGGCTTATTTTCACCTTTGTGTTTTGGCAAAAGTCCCACATCGGTAATGTACGACTCTTTTGGTGAGTATTTATTAGCTTGCTTTTCCATCTTTGTTCATGACTTCTTTGGTGGGCTTGATAGGAGATGTGCCTCACACACCATTATCGTCGTCTGTCTAGGTCGGCTCGAGCCAAGCCTGGGTTCAGTTTTGAATATATCTAGACAATGAGGTCAAGTGGGCTCCAATTTTTTGTGGATTTTTACCAGAATAAGAACCGTTGAACTTGGAAAATCTACTGAAGATACTTTCATGGTTTTACTTTTCTACCCCTACGTTTTCAACCTATAAATATCATACTTTGGCTCATTTGTTTTTTAAAATTTCCCCTCAAGTTACAGAACCAAAATAACACTTTTTTCTCTCCCGTTTTCCCCTAAACTTGTTACACCCATTCTAGATATTGTCCCGCTAGTTCCACATCCAATATAGCGAGTGAGCGCGTTGTTGGTTAGAGTTGTGTCAACCTTGGGAAGAAACCGTTGCTGATCGCCACCACGGTCATGCCGGAATATTTTCTTTCAAGTTAGTGGTTGAGATTGCCGCACCACATCTACTCTATTTGTTATGCTCGTCAACCCGGTTGGTCTATTTCAATTTGTGCTTGTTTTATTTAATTCATTTCTAATCTGCAAGTCGTTACAGTTTTGTATATGTTATTCCAACATTTTGAAAGCAATTAATTTAGTATATCGTGAACTATAATGACGAACATGAATATGAACATGCATGCAAACTTGAATTCTATGTCTGTTGTTTCTGTTCGTACTATGCATGATTTTTCTATGATTGAACCCCTCGACAGTACTAATTATCGTCGTTGGTCTCAAAAAGTTATGATGGTTTTCGAACAATTGGATATTGATTATATTCTGTTGAGTGATCTCCCCGTACTTGTTTCTGCACCCTTGGTGCCACTCCCTTAATTTCCACCATTGTTAGGGACAGCGAGACCAAACTCAATAAATATATGATGATAACAGAACCGTATGGTCCCATATTCTAATTTTTGTCACCAACACCCTGTTTGAGTTGCTATGCGTTCATAAGTGTACCAAATTTATTTGGGACACTTTGGAGAAGAAGTATGAGGCTAACGACGTTGGGAAGAAGAAGTACGTCGTGGGAAAGTGGCTAGCTTTCCAGATGGTTGACAACAAATCTATCATGGATCAAGTCCACGTTTACGAGGACCTGTCCGCAACTATTGTCAACGAGGGGATGGAGATGTGTGAGCTGTTCCTCGTCATTGTAATGTTGGAGAAGTTTCCACCGTTGTGGAATGACTACCGCAATCACCTCAAACACAAGAAGAAGGATTTGACGCTTCAAGAGCTCGTTAGTCATATGAAGACCGAGGTAGCAAACAGATTAAAGGACGCTTTGAGTTCCTTGTTGCCACCTTTGCCGCCTCCGACGGAAAAGACCAATATCGTGGAGTCTGGTGGGCCGTCTCGTCAAACTAAGTTCAAACCGAAGCCCAAGACCAATGAAGCTCCCAAGAGAGGACTTCCCAATGAACCGTAACAAGTTCATGAAGCACTCCACTTCTATTCAGAAGCTGAAGCTGAATTTGGTGTGCTATGTTTGCGGTCAAGCTGGACACAAGGGCTACTAGTGCGTTCAACTTCAAGGCGCTAAGAATAATGGTGCAAGGGACTACATTGCTGAAGATGACGACATTGTAGCTACTGTAGTGGTAGAAGCTATGCTGGTTCACAGTACTGTTGATTGGGTGTTGGACTCCGCATCCACCCGTCATCTCTGCAACTCCAAGGAGTTGTTCTACAAGTTTGAAGCAACTGTATTTTACAAGTCAACTTACTAAAAAAATACTGTTTTTTTTTTCAGTCAACAAGTCAACAACTCAATTGTATTTCATCCATCCGGTTATGATATGGATGACTTAGATATATTGACACGATTTTTAGGTTAAAGAGTGATTTGTATTTGATTTATTTTCCTCTCTCCTCCATCGACTACAGTGTGTGTTATTTTGTCGGTGGAATAAAACTAGTGTTTTCGTTGACCAAAATAAAACTAGTATTTGATTTAGGGAAAATTTCACTTTAACACCCTGCCAAACATTTAATTTCATTTTGATACTCTGACATAAATTTTTAACATTTTCATACCCTAACCAAACTTTTAATTTCACTTTCATACCCAGCCATCAGATTCTGTTAACTTTCCATCCAAAATAGATATAATGTCCATATACCCATAACTATTACTCAAATTTTCAAACTCATGTCATTGGTTCATAACTTGAAAATAAGTGAAATGACAATAATACCCTTCATTGTTAGGGTGTTAAAATGAAAATTTCACTATTCTTAAAATAAAATCATTTTTTTTATAAATTTAGTTTTTATTTTTAAAAATTATTTTATTTTTAAAAATTCAGTTTATTTTTTAAAAATTCAGTTTTTATTTTTAAAAATTCTATTTTTATTTTTATAAATTCAGTTTTTATTTTCAAAAATTCAGAATTTAATTTAAAAAATACATAAAAATAAGATTTTATTAAATCATTTTTTAATAAAATCATTTTTATTAAAGATTTTATTAAACACATAAATCATTTTTTTTACATTCAGCTTTATATTTTAATTTTTACATTTTGCCATTTTTTTAAAAACAAAATCAACTTTTCCCTTTGTTTTCTCTCCCATTTTCTCTTGACCCAAACACAGGACACCTCTCTTTTCTCTTCTCAGATCCCAATTCCCTTTCCAATCGCTGCTACATCTTCTCCCATTTCGAGACCTCTCCGAATCTCACTCGTTCATGGATTCTCCATTCCCGAATTCGGACCCGTCCCTTGACTCATCCCGCAAAAAGCGGAGAAAAATTGACCCTAGAGCTACCTAGGAGGACGCAATCCTCAGCAACCGCGCTGGGCGGGGAACCGGCGCCGCTCAGCAGATCTACTTGTTAAAGCTCGTCGAGGCTCTCTGCCACGTCCGCCGGGACTCGTCTCCGTCCTTGAAGCCTCCCTCCGCCGGCGGCTTCTTCTTCTCCGACGTCGCCGCACGAACCAGACCACTGCCAACAAAGAACCATTTCGTTGATTTTCCAGATCTGGGGAATTATGGGGAAGACGACGAACAACTTGTAGATTTGGTTCTCGGTCTGTTTCTGTTGATTTTTCAAATTTATCGTCGTGGGGGGAGTGGCAAGTAAGGAAGGGGCGGTAGATCTGTCGGCTCCGTCGGAGGGGCATGGGAGGAGGGCGGAGACGGCTGGCCGAGGGGGGAGAACGTGGAGGTGGGATGTGGCGGTGCAGAACGTGTTTTGCGATTTGGCGAAGAACTCCGACTTATTAAAAATTGTTTGATTTTTTTAATAAAAATTGAAATTTAATTAATAGAAAAAAGATATTTAATTTTTGTAAAAATAAAATAAATAAAAATTAGAAAAAAAGTATTTAAAAAATAATAAATCAAATTTATTATGAAATTTAGAAATAATAATTTACTAGAAATTAAAAAAATTAATGACAATCAAAATTAATAACTGAATTTAAAAAAAAATATTTTTCATAAATAAAAACCGAATTAATAAAAATAAAAAGTGATTTTGTAAAATTTGAAAATTTTGAAGGAAATTTTCATTTTAAAATAAATGGTATTATTGTCATTTCACTTATTTTCAAGTTTTGAACCAATGACATGAGTTTAAAATTTTGAGTAATAGTTAGGGGTATTATGGATATTTTACCTATTTTGGTGAAAAGTTAACAGAATCTGACGGCTGAGTATGATAGTGAAATTAAAAGTTTGGCTAGGGTATGAAAGTGTTAAAAATTTATGACAGAGTATTAAAATAAAATTAAATGTTTGGCAGAGTGCTAAAGTGAAATTTTCTTATTTTCGTGGACCAAAATAAAAACCTCCACGGTCTGTGTTCCTCATAACATATCATTGGCAAAGCAGACATTATCAAAATTATACTATCAACCTCCATTTCTGAAACAATATTGAGCAAGTGTATTCTTTCGTATTGCCTTTAATTATATATCCAATCCTCGAGACTTACATGTCATATATATATATATTAGACACAAAGGTCTTACGTGATGAGCACAAATCTTTGATTTTCAGCTTTAAAAAGTTGTTGAGAGAGTTTAATGCAGATTAAGACTTTGCTCGCACGCACAGAAATGGCAGAGCAAAATGGAAAAGAAAGAAGTCGTATTACAATACATAATCGTACAAATTTTAAATTTTCAGCTTCGTTTCTTGATAAGTTAGGTAATGCAGTAAGCACTTCAATTAGTTTTATAGTTGTGGAGAGGAGTTGCTGATGGCTAACTGAAATTAGATGGGAATTAATAATCTAATGGCTGCAAATACCAGGTGATTTGGGAACTATCATGGAACCGAACTAAAGATGGAAATACTTTTTTTTTAAAACGTACCGATATGTTTTTTTTGAACGAAAAGCTGAATTTTTTTTTTGAGTAAAGGTGTGGTACTTGTATTAAATCAAATCAAATCGCCCTACAAGGCGTGGTACAAAACATCCGGAATGGCCTTTACGGTCCAATCAAAAGTATTCCACACTAACACATTACGAGCTAAGACATGAGCTACCTTATTAGCTGTGCGAGGAACAAACTGTAGCTCACAATTAGGTATCCTGCTAAGCATCTCCCTACACTCCAACACCACCGTTCCAAACGGGGACATCATCAACTCCTCGCCATTGACCGCCTCCACCACACCCAAACAATCCGACTCAATCACCCTTATCGGCCATCCCTCCTCCTGTACCCAGCTCAAAGCCTCTCTAATGCTTAACAGCTCCACCAGGTCAGGTGCACTGTTGTCCTGAAACACTACGCATTTAGCGGCTTTAAACTCCCCATTAGAACTCTGCATACCATTCCTCCTCCTCCCGAAATGGGGCTCAAAATAGCTCCGTCTACATTTACCTTCAGCTCCCCATATCTCGGCTTCTCCCAGGTGGTCCGACCTCGTCCTCTATTTGATACACACCCAACTCTTCGTTGCGCCTCTGTCCAATCTCGTAACACAATTTGTGTTTCGGTCCACACCTCCATCGGCATCCGACTCTTGTTTTCCCACACCCTTAGGTTCTCGTCCGCCACAGCTCCCACCACAGAACCACAATCTTCTCCACCAACCCGTCCTCACCTCTTTCCATCACCGACCACAACCACTCTCGCAGAGATTCACCATCCCCCGGTACCTGTAAACCCATCTGGTTCTAAACCGCCACTCCCTCATAACAGACAAAAAACACATGCTCCTCTGTTTCCTGTAAACCACACTTACTACATTCGGCCGGAACAGGTACGTAGCGACCTCGAAGATTGACATTTGTGGGTAGTGAGCCCGTCAACGCTCTTCATACCATATGCTTTACCTTCGGCGGTACCGCCAGCTTCCAAAACCGCTTCCAAAACCTGGCTGTTCCATCATCCACCCAACGCCCTTGGCGTTTCTGCAGCTGCCTATACACCTCCCGAACTTTATAATCCTCATTCTTCGTACCCCACCAATACCAACCGTCCTCCGAAGGGTTCCTTGGCAACGGAATAGACCCAATCAGGGACACCACCTCCGGCCTGAACAGACCCGTTAACGTCTCCCTGTTCCATCTATTCGCCCCCTCCACCATCAAGTCCCTCACCATCATACCCGCAGCTCCCCCCGTCACCGGATCCATCCATCCACACTCCCTAGGAAACCACTGATGGCCCGAGACCCACGAGGACCTCCCATCACCAATTCGCCTTCCCTTACAATATGTTGACCTTCCAGTATACTGGACCAAATGTAGCTACTACCCGCTCTACCTTTTGCATCAATAAACTCCGTCTCCGGGTAGTACTTGGCCTTCAGAACTCTCGCTACCAGGCTTCTCGGTTTCTGCAAGAGCCTCCATCCTTGTTTGGCTAACAACGCAGTATTAAAATCCTGCAGAAATTTGAAACCCAAACCCCCCCTCCAATTTATGCATGCACAACTTGCTCCAATTTTTCCATTTTAAACCTTTCCCAGTCTTCGCATCATGGCTCCACCAGAATCGGTTCATTATTACTTCAATTTCCTGCAGCAAGCCTGACGGGATTTTGTATACTCCCATTGTGTAAGTAGGGAGCGCTTGAATTACCGCCTTTAACAATATCTCCTTCCCCGCTTTGCTCAACAGTAATTCATCCCATCCCTGCAGTCTCCTGACAACCCTATCCCTGATAAATGCAAAACTTGTCATCCTTTTTCTCCAATAATCGAAGGCAGGCCAAGATATAACCCTGTGTCCTCCACCTCCCTCATTCCCAAGATCCCCTTAACCTCCCCACGCGTCTCTTGGGAAGTATTCAGACTAAACATCACTGCAGACTTGTCCAAATTAACTTTCTGTCCTGATGCCTCCTCATACGTTCTCAAAATGCCTCTCCACGCCTCAGCCTCTGTCAGATTTGCTCCAGAGAACAAGAAGCTATCGTCAGCAAAAAACAAATGTGACACAGTTGAAAATATTATTAATATTCAAAAATCATTACATTGTTGTGCATCAGGGAACAAACTCCCTGATCACTTAAGGACAGTATGGAACTAAAGTTCACCAATCATTTTCTACTAGAATTGCCACTGGCGGTGTTTTAGTGCCACAAAGGCCATAACCGAAAGCGGGAAATGCAAAGATGATACTGGAAATCATGCTCCGAAAACTGTCGCAACAGTAATGACCAAAGATTTCAACAACAACATTGGGAGGCAAAGCATCGTCCTGTGACCCCTCCCTAAGTTAGTCACTGATGCCTGGATGATCTAACATTCCTTCTGGCGAGGCTGTTTCCCCGCCCTCTCCTAGTCATCCTGAGGTGATCCAGCTGCCGACCTCTTAAGTGACCCAGACCTTGTCTCAACAACACCCACAACCCTCCGAGTAATGGGCGCTGGAATTTCAGTGGTAAGTCCGCCAGGGGACGGACCGATCACCATCCTGGTATTACCCCGAGGCATCCATTGGGTAGGTACAGTGCTCGGGGAAAACCGAGGGCTCCTTCCCAGGGATTAGGAACCCTTTAGTACAGTGCTCGGGGGAATCAACCCAGAGATATGTGGATGGGTCGGCTCAGGGTTCGCCTCCTAATCTGTGGCATAGGTCTTCACCTGCTTATCCTTATGATACTCCAGAAGAGATGAATCAAACCTGAGGGTGCCGCGGATTTCCCATGAGCACTCCATGAGAACATGACCTAGACGCCCACAATTATAGAGAAGTGAGGGACCTTGGTATAGGTTAGGTCTACCTTCACCGGGTCCAGAGACTCCTCTAATGCATGTGCTGATTCCTTAAAGATGACAACTCTCCTCAACAAAATCGACCAGACCATAAAACAAGCACTAACTACGACCCACTCTGGTACAAGCTCCACTTCTTCTATAGCTTAGGTATGTCATCTCCATGGTACTTCGACTCTTCTTTTTTCAATCACATGAGTTCAGAGTCGTCGCTATTTTCTAACACTACACCAATCACAAGCTCACCTATCATTCATAACGTTGATAACTCTACATTGTCCGCCACCCACTCGGGTACTGTATCTACTCCACAATTATTACCGCCACATACCCTCCTTGTTCCCAAGTTGTCTCTTAATCTTATCTCAATAGGAAAATTGTGTGATTTGGGCCTTGATGTTAACTTTTCTGGTCGATCTGCTTCTGTTTCCGTGCAGGATCCAATAACGGGAAGAATCCATGGGACGGGCCATAAGTCAGGTCGCATGTTTGAGCTCACCTATTTGCAACTTACCTCATCGTCATCCTTAAATAAATGTGGTGTTGTAGTCTCCGCTGATCTTTGGCATGCACGTCTTGGTCATGTCTCTTCTCAGTGTTTAAATTATCTAATTTCTAGTGGCTTGCTAGGTTCTGTCTCTAGTAAATTTGGTGATTGTGTGTCTTGTAAGCTTGGAAAACATCATGCACTTCCATTTTCTAATAATGACTCTATTTCAGCTGCACCATTTGATCTCATTCATTCTGATCTATGGGGACCATCTCCTACTCTTACAATGAGTGGTGCACGTTATTTTGTCATTTTCGTTGATGACCATGCTCGGTATACATGGATTTATTTAATGAATCATAAATATGATCTAACCAATCTATATTCCAAATTTTCTAGTATGGTTCAAACTCAGTTCTCGAAAGTTATTAAAACCTTTCGTACTGATAATGGCACGGAGTACAAAGAAACTTCTTTTATAGATCTCCTTGCCGTAAATGGAACTGTTATGAAAATATCTTGTCCAGGTACATCCCAACAAAATGGTCGGACTGAGCATAAGCATCGTCACATTCTTGACATCGTTCGAACCTTGATGATCTCTGCAAATTGTCCTGAGCGTTTTTTGGGGTGAAGCTGCCCTCACAGCTGTCTATACTATTAACAAAGTCCCATCTCCAATCATAGGTACCAAAACTCCTTATGATCGTATTTATGGTTTCTCACCTCCCTACAACCTTCTTCGAGTATTTGGATGTGTCTGTTTTGTTCACTTAATGCCACACGAACATACCAAACTTGAGCCATGATCTCGTTTTTGTTGCTTCATTGGGTATGGGATTGAGCATAAAGGGTATAGATGTTGGGATCCTATATCCAAACGTCTTCGCATCTCTCGATATGCTACCTTTTGGGAACACAAGATGTTCTCATCAATGTCTCCTTTCCATATATCTTCCTCTACTCCATCCTTTTAAAATCACGACATTGATTTATTTCTTGATGATAATGAGGGATCCTCATCTGAGCTGACTCTTGCAGGTGACTCCACTCCTTCGAACCTGACTATGGATCCTATCCCGCCAGAAGATCCTGTGCAGTCATCCCGTCCACAACGTCATACCAAACTTCCATCCCATCTACAAGATTGAGGTAACCATACTCAATACCTCTCGAGTTGCATCAACCATTTCTTCCACCTATGAGCCTCGTACATATCGCGAGGCATGCACTAATCCTTTATGGCAGAAAGCAATGTCCAAGGAATTACAGGCACTGGAAAAGACTTATACATGGACGATTGTTCCTTCACCTAAGGGAAAATCAGTGGTTAGCTGCAAATGGGTCTACAAGGTTAAAAATCGAGCAGATGGTAGCATAGAGCGCTACAAAGCCCCATTAGTTGCACGAGGTTTCACGCAGGAATATGGAATTGACTATGAGGAAACTTTTGCTCCAGTTGCCCGACTTACTTCTGTTTGGAGTTTACTAGCTGTCGCAGCGGGGATAAAATGGGATCTTTTCCAAATGGATGTGAAGAATGCTTTCTCAATGGAGACCTTGCATAGGAAGTCTACATGCAACTGCCCCCTGGTTATGTGCACACTCCAAACACAATCTTTCGTCTAAAGAAGGCTCTATATGGACCCAAGCAAGCTCCACAAGCGTGGTTCTCCAAATTTAGTAGCATTATGATTGAACTCGGGTTCACCTCGATCCAGTCCTCATGATACTGCACTCTTTGTCAAGAAAACATCCAAAGGGCATATTCTGCTTCTACTTTATGTGGATGACATGATTATTACTAGTGATGATACTTCAGGTATTTTGGATCTCAAGCGTCGTCTTAATCAACAATTTGAGATGAAGGATCTTGGTATTCTCACATATTTTCTTGGTTTGGAGATCTTATTAAAATCATCTTGATATCACTTATCTCAAGCCAAGTATACTGCTGATCTTATCTCTCGATCCGGATTAACTGATAGTAAAATTGCGCTTCCTCCCCAATCGAGGCAAATGTCAAGCTCACTCTTCCAGATGGAAAAGTACTCTAAGATGCTACACTATACCGACAATTAGTTGGCAGTCTTATCTATCTCACTGTCACCCGACCAGACATTGCATATGTAGTCCACATTGTTAGTCAGTTAATGTGCGCTCCTCGCACTACCCATTATGATGATGTCCTTTGGATTCTACGATACGTTCGAGGCACCTTGTCTCAAGGATTTCATTTCTCTTTTGACTCGCCATTAGTTCTGCAAGCCTACACAGATGCTGATTGGGCAGGAGATTTCAATGATCGACGATCCACTACATGCTTACTGCTTCTTTCTTGGAACCTCACTTATCTCATGAAGAAGTAAGAAACAAACAACTATTGCTCGTTCCAGCACTAAGGCAGAATATCGAGCTCTTGCTGACCCTACTTCTGAGGTATCTTGGCTTAGATGGTTGTTGCACGACATGGGTGTCGTTCACTAGACTGCTACTCTTATCCATTGTGACAATCAAAGTGTCATTCAAATTTCTCACAATGATGTGTTTATGAACGCACCAAACATATAGATAATGATTGTCATTTCACACGACATCATCTCAATCAAGGCACCATTGCTCTTCAGTTTGTCTCCTTTACTGATCAAACTGCTGATATCTTTACAAAGCCGCTGATTCCTGGACGGTTTCATCACTTAGTAAACAACCTCAACTTGGGTTCTGCCCACTACACACTAGCACCCGTATGTCGTCGCAGTCATCCTCTGTCGGACCTTCCCAACAACGACCTCAAACAACAACACAACCACGTAAGAAATGGACCATCGAGGCGGAAAAGTACCTCATACGAATGTGGCTCTCGACAACAAAAGACCCGATTAAGGGAAACTCCCAAACCGGAGACACATTCTGGTGCACTATTGCGAACAAGTACAACGCGACCAGAGAACACTCCTATTTCGGGTGGAATGCGATCAAGAAACATTGGGCCTCACATCAGGCACGGACAAGGAGGTTCCTCGGTTATCTGAAGACCTCGAAGTCCGAGTACCATAATGGATGGAACCATGATGACCACATGAGAGCAGCGAAGCAGATGTGGTTTGATACCCCGGAGCAAGACAGACCGATTGGTCACCCGAAAACAATCGACCTCGATCATTGGGTTGAGTTGCTTGAGGGTGATGAGAAGTTCAACGCCGAGGAAGGCACTATGGCTAATATACATCGACAATGCCAACAACGACAACGCTTGGATGAGGCTTGGAGTTATAGCTTAACCCCACCCACAAGTACAGGTGAAGATTACACACACGTCGCTAGTGAGTCTCAAGCACCAGAATGAACATCTTGCGATCTGAACGAGGGAGGTGAGGTCCCTCTCAACGAAACACCCCCCTCCCATACGACCGAGCAGGTCCCTCTCAAACACCTCCCCAAACGCGAACGTCGGCAAGAAGGCTTCGAAGAGGAAGGGGAACAACCTCACGGACCAAATAAGTCCCATGGATGAGCAGGAACGATCAAGGTCTGAAGGTAACCTAGAAAGGACCCGCCTATTTCGCTAGTTAACCGGCAAGTGGCAACAATACTACGACAAGTACAATGCCTTGGACGAAAATGATACCTCCAACTTCGGAGAAGCCTAGTTAGGACGACACGATTCATTTAAGTCCCGAATTTGGAAACTTATGGAAGAGATTGAAGATGAAATTACAGCTCTTCAACAACAACCACCACCACCACCACAATGATTCTTGAACTTGTAATTGTATTCTTGAAGTTGTATTTTGTTGGTGTTGTATTACAAGGGGATGAATAAAAGTTCAAATTCATTTTATTCGTGTTAAATTTATTGATCATTATTTTATATTATCATTGCTTATTTTCTTCAGATTTATTTTAATTTTATATAATATTACTGTTTTGATAAAGAATTAAATAAAACAGTAAAATATCAATTAATTAACCGGTCAACATCCACTAACAATCAAGGACTCACCATTGTAAAACACAATTTATTTTGAGTCTTGCATTCCACTATTTTGTACCGTCAACATCCAAATCACTAATCCAAGTCCCTAACTCAAACCCTTCCATTTTACATGCTCTTAATTACATCATTTTCTTGTTGTTTCATTAAATCTAATCTAAGGTGCTCAATCAGCCGAAACAGCATCCAATCATTGCAACATTCAATTTCATCTTTGCCCTCTACATTATAAATTTAGACATGGAAACCAAAACCAGCAAAATGAAATATCTTTACCTACTGTCTTTACGTGTGTGTTAATCATTTGTAGCTAACATCTATATGCAACAATACACAAGAATGGAGTCTGAAGAATATGGGTCACAACCGGTTAGCCCATCTGGTCATTACTTCAACAGCTCTTTGATGTCCGTATACATTCTTGCAGTTCTTGAATCAGAAGTTCCCATCGATGATTCATCGACCGAGACCCTTGTCAACGATGTTTTCCTACCCGTCAATCCCCGTTTTTCATCGATCATGGCACTCACTTTTCTTCTTACATATGTCCCCTTCTTTTCGGGTTTCCATACATTTATTCACCTATGTATGTGTAACATAACATTTGTAGGTTACGGACGAAAATGGATCGAAGAAGTGGAAGAGGGCTGAAGTGAAGCTCGAGAACCACATCAAAGTTCCTAGTTTCCCCTCAGGATTGTCCCCGAAATCCTACGACGACTACTTCAGTGAGTACTTGTCCAACATTGGAGCAGAACAGCTTCCGCAGACACAACCGTTATGGGAGATTCACATAATCAAGTACCCAACAAGTGATGCAGCTGGCTCTCTTGTGTTCAAGCTTCACCATGCTCTTGGTGATGGCTATTCCCTCCTTGGCGCGCTTCTTTCTTGTCTCCAACGAGCTGATAACCCTTCTCTGCCACTCTCTTTCCCGTCGCGTAAATCTCAGTCACATCCCAACAACACTCTCTTGAGTACTCTGCCGCGCATTTTCTCTGCAGTCCTCAGCACGGTCTCGGATTTTAGGGGGAGCCTCCTAAAGGGGAGCTCAACAGAAGATGATATCACTCCAATACGCTCGGGCAATCCAATGGTGCAGCACCTACCTACCATGATCACCACCATTACATTTTCCCTTGATCAGATCAAGCAAGTTAAGGCCAATCTCGGAGTGGTAAGCAGGCCAATCTCGAAGGGTTAATTATGTTTATCTACACTAACTTATTTTATTTATTTATTTTTTTGATCAACAAAAATAACGGTTTTATTCCATCCAAAGACCCAAAACTCGAAGAGAGATGATACATGAAAGGGAGGAGAGAAAGAGCTAAAAGACGTCACAAGGACACTAGAGAGAGAAACTACAAACCAAAACAAAACGGAAGTTTCAAAAGATGAGAAACACGAACATTAAACGATGTTCTCAAACATGTTGACAACTTTGTCTTCGCTAAAATTGGCAGTAAACCCGATGGATTTGGCAAAGTCCCACGAACGTTTAGCTTCCGACTTCTTGCGAATAGGCCTGTTAGAGGGTTTAGGGATAGGAGCGAGAATTGTCGGCTTGCGACGACCAGACTTCTTGCGCTTTTTCTTCCTGATAAAATCAACCGGAGGCAGGTCGTCGGCAAGCGAGGGAGAATTAATATCGGCCATAAACTTTTTGAACGCAACTGGATGAGAGAGGCTCCAGGCCCAGAGAGAGATGGCCCGACAGGAGGCCCAAGAGCTATGGGAGCCTTTGGACTTGGGCTGGGAGACCAAAGCCCAACCTCCCCATCAGAATTGAAGATCTGCGCAATAACCTTGGACCACGCGAAGCCTCTCGAGAAACTGAAACGGCTAAAGAGGCGCACCCAGCGACCTCGGGAGAGAGAAACCGGTTAGAGTTCTCGATGGACTAGGGAACAACCGAGGGGACGACCGAGGCAGACTTCTCGATACCCTGCGAAACAGGCTCGAGCTGGCCAACCGCAGCCAGAGAATCCACGACCAGGGCCAAAGACGCCGGGGCCGGGACCTGGGGCGTCGAAGACGGGGCAAGAGTCGCCGGAGAAAGGTGCGATTCTTCATCATCATCGGGGCGAAATTCCCCAAATTCTAGGTCCAATTGCTTCAGCGAGTTCTCAACCAAGGGCACGAGAAGCAAATCTGGAAAAAGAACTCTGGTTTGGAGGGCTTTCCCGGAGAGATGAAGGGTCACCTCCGGGAAATTATACACTGTTCTCAAATGCATACACTAACCTTTTAAAATTATAGATAACTATACGAACCTTTATATATTTTCAAGATTTTTACAAATATTTGAGTTAATTACCTTTAGTACTCCTTATGTATTGGTAACGTATTGGACAAAATTTTAGTCAAATTTACGACATTTTAATGATCTGTGACCAATTCATAAGACATGTAATTGTTCTATTACCAATACATAAGGAGTATTAAATGATCTGTGACCAATTCATAAGGGGTACTGAAGGTGTATTACCAAACTATAAGGACTATATTGAACGTTATAAAACTTAGGGGTACTAAATGTGTGCTACCAATACAAAAGGGGTACAAAAGGTTATTAACCCAAAACACTTATAGTAACCTATTTGTTAAAGTTACAGATGCATACACTAAATTACATGTAAAGATAAGGAAAGGTATGTGTAATTTCCAAAGGTAAGTGTGTATGTGTCATACGTGTACACATTAATGCAGGTAAACATAATTAACCCTAATTGTTTCCTGGTTTTAACAGACAGTAAATGATGTGGTAACCGGGATAGTGCTCTTGGGGACGCGACTATACATGAAATCAATGGATGATGCATCAACCAGAAGCAAGTGCAGTGCACTGGCGGTGCTCAACACTAGAATGGTGGATAGTTACAAATCCATCAAGGAAATGACAGAACCTTGTTCCAAGCCTCTATGGGGGCACCATATTTCCTTCTTGCACGTATCAGTTCCCGAGTTAAAGGACGAGGAATCTACAAACCCGCTTGAATTCGTCTGGAAAGCACAAAAAATAATCAAAATGAAGAGAAGCTCTCTCGGGGTTCCACTCGTTGCCTCTCTTATTGAGTTGTTGAGAAAATTTAGAGGCCCTGAGGTACGTATGCAAGCATATAGGGATAACGTCGATTCCTAGCCAGTCGGAAATGTCATTTGCACATTCTAACCGTGCTCCACCTTTTGTGACACATCCTAACAAAAAGGTGGTACACGTTTATAAAAAATAACAATCACGTGTAAAATAATTACGAAAAATGTTGTGTTCCTTGTAAATAAATACCACCTTTATGTTACTTTTTGTAACAAAATACCACCTTTAGTTTAGGATCTGTCACAAAAGGTGAAGCACGGTTAGGATATGCAAATGACCTTTCCGACTAGGCTGAGAATCGACGTTTTTCCCATGCATATATGAACATAGTTACATAAGAGGACCACGAAAAGTTTGGTTGATGCAATGGATGTGTAGTGCAGGTAGCAGCTGAATATGTTCACAACATTTTCAAGAACTCGAGCATGTTAGTTTCGAATCTGATAGGACCGGTTGAACAGATGGCTTTGTCGAATCACCCGGTGAAAGGCCTCTATTTCATGCCTGGTGGCTTGCCTCAGGTAACACCAACTCTAAAGATGTGCTCTAATTCCTATGGTTTGCTGAATGGTAACATTTGGATGCAGAGTCTGACAGTAACTATGATTAGTTATGTGGGAAAGCTGAGGATTGCAATTGGGTCGGAGAAAGGGTTCATAGATGCTGGCAAGTACAAGAAATTCCTGGAATGCGCTTTTGAGATGATACTCAAAGCAGCTTCCCAAACTCCACCTTCACATGAATGTTGAGAGCAGGCATTGCTTTCATACATTAAGCTATACAATGTAGCCTTCATCAAATGGCCAAGCACTTGAATTCTTTGTGTAACAGTCTATGTATTGGATGTGTCCTGGTTGATAGTGTGAGAAATAAGTGATCGATTTTACAATTTTTTTGGATAATAAAACAACTCTAACTGTTTGCTGAACTTGTTAAATATTTTTTAATGTTTGTTCTTTTTTCTGGATAGAGGATGGTTATACTAAAAAAAATTAATTCAGGATGGGTAAAAAAGAAAGAACCGTGAAAAGTTATCTTTAAGAGATATTCAAAGAAACTCTGCCACAAAATGACAAAAGAATATCCCTCAAAGACGCTCTCTCTAGAAAAAAGCCCCAAACCCTTCATCTTCCTGTCGGCGGCGGCCTCCTGGTCCTTTTGAGGTCGCCGCCCCTTCCTCTTCTTCTCCTTCACTTGCTCTCCCCACTCTAGGCCTTTCCCCGTTCGGATCTATGTCTTTCTTTAATCCGGCCTTCCCCTCTCCTTTGATTTTTGTCGCTTCTCCTCCTTTCTCCGACTAGGACTGGGTTCTGAGCTTCTCGGCCTGAGTTGATCGACTTCCTCGCCCATCCTCCGGCCGTTGGCTTCCGGCTTCACAAGATCTGTCATCTCTATGCTCCTCGCCGCCGCTCCTCTGTTTTCGCCACCGACTCTCCACCAGTTGTGCTGCTCCTTGCGCCTCTATTCCCCCTCCGTGTCTGCATCCCTCCCCTTCCACACTAAGGTCTCCTTCTTCCCCACCTCACCTAGCTCTTTTGGTTCAGTCCTTGCTGGATTTGGGGTCATGGAGTCGGTTGGGAGCTCGTCGTCCTTCGGGTGTTGGCCTGAGCGATTTTCTTCTCATCCCGTCAAACTTGGCTGAATTTCTGGTCTTTCGGTGCCTGGGGTTGTTTTGCTCTCTTCGGCCCTAGGCATGGTGGCGTGATGCTGTATTGGGTCGCTGAAGCTTCGCCGGCCTCTTTCGGGTGTTGGCCCCCGGCGGCGGTTCTGCGTCCTATGGCGTCTCAGGCTCTTCTGGTGCTCTCGTCCGGTGGCTCTCTTCTCGGCTCCGCTTTTGTTCCCTTTCCGGGTCCTGCTCCTCCGCCGCCTCCTCCACCTCCGCCCTATGGCTGCAACTCACCGGTTTCTCGTCTCCGGGCTCTCTCTGGATCTACCGGCGACGAATTTTCGGCTCCGATTTTGCTTCTTCGGGATTCTCGATGGTGGTTGGAACCTGTGCGTGGGCGTGGGGCTCGGGGTTCTTGTGGCTTCCTGAAATTTGGCTTTTGAGCTTCTATTTGTTTTACTTCTTCTTGATTGCAGTAGGATTAATGTCTATTAGTTCTACTGTAATTCTTTCCAGCTTTTTCGTTGTTTCTTACTCTTCTACTACTTTGATTGTTATTCGGTTAAATTCATGTTGAGTGGAATAAAACCGTTAGTTTTGTCGATAAAAAATATCTCTCAAAACGGAAAACGACGAAAAAAGGATACATCCACCAAAGACAAAAAATAAAAGGCCCCTACAAAAAAAGACAACCGAAACCTCACAAAGAAGTTAAGGATAGAACTGTGTTCTCATTCCCTATATTCAGCAAAGCCCTTGTAATGACAAAATATCTCAAAGCCTCCTTCCTACGCTAAGCTTCTAAAATGTCATTATCGCTCTGAGCTCTAATAAAATAAGCGAATTTGCATTCTAAAAGGCTACTTTAGTATCTTCTTTAACATTTGTACTAGTGACAAATGGAGGGAAAGAGAAAGAGCATGAATTGCAAGGCAAAATTTAAGCAATCCCTCTCCCGGAGGCCTGTATCACCATCAATACACTCATGTTGTTTGAGACGAGATTGTTAGAGGAATGCACAAGAGGACAAGTTTATTTATATGGAATAATTTTAAGCAACTACCAAATAAGAAAATAACAGAAGATGGATCTAATCTTCGTGTCCGTATCTATGCACATAGTATAAGAGGACCAATTCAACGAAAAGCTCAAAATGATAGTTGAAAGTCCAATTATAGTAATATTTTAACACACATCTTCACGGATAAGCCCGTTTACGGGTTTAGAGGTGAAATATTTAGAAGAAAGAGAAGAACCTATTGAAAAGAGTGATAAGGACTAGTCCATTTTGGGCAAATTTGATAAATAGAGAGTAAATTAGAATTATTTGTAGAGAATGGGGTTTGAACCCGGGCCCGTGAGGTGACAAGCTCTGATACCATATTAGAGAACCAACTCAATTAAAACTTAAAGTTGATAGTTTTTTTTTGAGACTGGTAACCGGAGAATTGTATTAATACCCAAAGGTAACCAAACAAGAACGGACGAAAACGTCCAGGGCTCCAGATGTATGTCCGAGCCACCATAGCAGGCCCAACGCTCGTGGACCCATAACCTACTTGACATCGTAGGTAACAACTCAAGACAACTCCTTACCAGCATCTCAAAACAACGAGACTTGAAATGAAAAGTCCTAATCAACACAAGAAATAGACTGTCTAGCCAACAATTTATTCGACCTAAAACAAGATAAAAAATTAGCACACGAACGAAATAACAAACTACCAAATCTGCGATGCCAGTTCTGTTAGTCTTAGTGCCCGTAGTTCAATCCTAAATGTCCAAATGTATATATCATCGTTAGCAATAAAATTAAAGCGGCTTTATATTACTTATGTGTTGGAGTAATATATCGACATGTGCTCTGATCTATGCCCACCATGCGAATAGAACCATAGATCGAGATAGATCACACTAGATGGGTCCCTAGTCAACAAAGCTTCACTAGAAGCGACTAGTATGAAAGATGGCTCTTTATGGCTTACGTTCTGTTAGTCATTGGAATGGGATTCCGGAGTCTGATCATAGATATCATGTGGGACATGATATTGGACGACCCGACATGAATATGTTCCATAGATCAAGTCATGAACATATTCATTGTCGTAGCTTGTCATGTATCCTTAGACCAAGGAGTCTTTGTGATCGCTATGTAGTCAACAACTGAGTTTGACCTGAGCCTAACGTTGTCCGTAACAGGGCTTCCATAACGGCCAGGATTGGCTTGGGGACGGGCTACATGAGTGACACGAAAGACGGCTAAGGGATTTATCCCTCATACTAAATTATGAGAAAGATATCGGTTCTCGGCCGCTTGATCGAGAGTGACTGAAAGAATAGCATGGTCATGCACATGATACTTGGTATCATATATTCAGTCATCTCACATATCAAGGAAAAGTGATTGAGAATAATAAGGATGACGACTCTATGCCTTATCTCAATCAGGATATCGGAGATAAAAGGATAATGACAGGGACGACAGAAAGGTTAGAATCAACAAGGTCGATTCGTTATGCAGTGTCATGCAATACTAAAGTCTCGTTAATTGCCACTTAAATAAGATCAAGTAAAATTGGATTTTACGTTGATCTATTGACATGCATAAACCTAAGGGTCACACCAGAGGATGAAACTCATTGACACATTTATGGAGAATGGCCAAAAGGGAGTTGTCTCGGGACATGATCAAAACTGGGTTTTGAGTCATGTGCCCGTAAGTGAATAGGACTTTACGGATAAAGATAAGGCTTGGAGTCTTGGGATTGATCGCGTCGGATAATGTTGGACATTTCCGGTATGGAAGGCTTGGAGGCGATGAGCGAATCACGAGACCTCGTTGGAAATGGCCACGGGCCATGTTCCAAGAGGCCCATGCAAGGCCCATGCAACCAAGGCTCATGGAACTAATTAATCAAGTCTTGATTAATTAGTACTAAGTAAGGAAGACAAGGATTAAGGTGTTGGTGATTCACCACATAACCCAATCTTGTCTAGCCATACTTTGTCCTATTTACACCTTACTTGACACCATACTTGTCCCACGCCTTTAGTTGGACAAGTATGAGTTTTTTTTATGTTTAAGTCATCTTTTTTCAACATAACAAACACAAGACAAGAATAGGAAACACAACTTCTCTCCCCCTTCCCTTGCAATTTCGGGTTTGGCAAGTTCTCACCTCCATTTTTGTGTTCTTGAGTCCTCAAAGAGAAGAACTACGTGGCTTTGATTCCCATGTGGATACGTAGGCGTCTTGGAGACTCAAGCCAATCATTCGTTACCCGGTGTTCTTGTTTTGGTAAGAACTAGTGCTGATTTTTTTCTCTTGTGAATCCATTCTTTGTTAGTTGTTTCATTGTTTTAATCGTCTCTTGGTTTTCATTGATTCTCCGCTGCGAGTTGGTTCATCTCCAACCCTACCTCGAGACCCAACAAGTTCTTCTGGGCCCGGTGCCATTGGAGCGTTCTAGTATCGTCAATTCTTCGTCGTGATTCGTCCGGCCCCAGCCTATCGTCCCTCCTCCTAGATCCCAGATCCATCGAGGGAGCGGACCCATGCTGGCTAGGGTGTGCCCCTTTGATGAATATGCCCTAAACTGGCCCGTTGCAGATGGGAGACGTCGCATGGAGCATGGGCCTCGTTGGACGGCAACAGGAGGACCACGGTGGCCATTGGCACTAGCTCAGAACCAAATCGGCGACGCAGGATCGGTAGCGCGAGGTCGTGGGACAGTTTGAACGGGCGGCGGCGACCTGCGAAGGTGGGCGACGACCAAAAAGATGAAGAAAAAGATGTTGTAAAGAGAAACCCCTAGCAAAGGTACTGTTGAACCCATGAATGGGTGAACCCGTCAAGGGTCGCGGAACGCTTTGAGTCAGAAGCTACAATAGTGGAGAAGAAGGGGGAGGGGGAGGAGGCTGCGTAGAAAAGCGCAACCCTTAGGGTTTTTTTCGTTCCTGAACTATTTATACTTTTTGTTAAAGCTGATAGTTGAAGACTTAATTATAATTATATTCTAACAATAAGATCCGAACAGAGAAATGACTTAAGTATTGATCATGTTGAAGAATACAAAAATATTACACACAAGGTTAACAATAAAAAATCACCCTCTCAACCTTTTTGCTTTTGTTTCAGATCTTCTAATCCAAGCTTTAATCTCATCTCAGTAAATTTTACATGTTCGAGAGCTTTTAGAAAAAATATCTGCACATCGTTTTTGACTTCTTGTTGAGTCACATGATCAACTTCTATTCTCCCCGTAGAATTGTATAATTTCTACGTGTCGTCTTACTACCCATTGGTGGGAATATAGTCCAACAAAACATTACACATTAATTACAGAATCAAACCATAAGTAATCAAATTTGATAATATCTTCATTAGCTCCCGTAGTTAGAATGAGAGGATCACAAACGTTGAGTCTGAAACGAAAATTGTCAAATAGTACTCGAGAAATACGTTGGTGGAAATGTATACAATATGGGAAGTTAGAATGGGAGGATCACAAACGTTGAGTCTGAAACGAAAATTGTCAAATAGTACTCGGGAAATACGTTGGTGGAAATGTATACAATATGGGAGCAGGACTGGATATGGAGAACACGGTCTGAGCCACAATATATAGCTCGATGTGATTTGCACACTGATGATGCATCGGGTTTCCAATAAGGTAGATTGCACTTACGTTATCACAATACACTGATGTGGCTCGAGAGAGAACACAATGTAGTTCCCAGAGAAGATTACGAAGCCAACAACACTTAGAGACCACATTTGCAACCCCATAGTACTCAGCCTCAATACTAGAGCGGGACAACATGTGTCCCGTTTAAAGGACCAGAATACCAAATTGTCCCTATGATAGACGCAAAATCCAAAATGGAGCGGCGAGTATCGGGGTAGCCCGCCCAATCAGCAATCGTGTAAACAACTATAGAATAGAGATGCAACCCAAATGAAAAGTATCATAAATATAGAGTATAACCCGCTTGAGAGCGTTCGTGTGACTTACACGCGGATCATGCATGTGGAGGCAAACCTGTTGAACCGCATATGATACGTTAGAACAAGTAAAGGTAAGATACTAGAGAACTCTAGACAAATTGTGGTAGATTATCGGGTCAGATACTGGGCCACCAACATTTGCACTCAACTTGCTAGTTGTGTCAACTGGGGTGGCGAATTGAGAGCAATAACTCATACTGACACTTTGAACAATATCCTCTCATATTTATATTGAAACATAAACATGGCCTTAGGGTGTCGGATAACGGAAATCCCAAAGAAATGCGAGAATGGTCCCAGATCTTTCACATTTAACTAAAAATCCAGACGAGACGTAACAAATAGACCAAGAGTGCTATTTTTTTTTATCAGCAAAGTATATTTAAATTAAACCTCTCTCAAGGAGGAAGATGAGTACAAGAAGAGAGTCTAGCTATAGACTCTCCAACAAAAAAGGATCACAACAACGGCTACCACCTTGGTAGATATGAATGAGTACGTAGACCCTGATGATGAATGGGTACGCAGACCCTGAATGAAGAAATGAAAGGGTACGCAGACCCTGAATGAAGCAATGAAAGGGTACTCAGACCCTGAAACCACACACCGGGGAAACCCCTAAAATGAAATGAGTGGGTACGCAGACCCAGTGATGAATGGATACGCAGACCCAGAGATGAAAGGGTACACAGACTCGGAAATGAAGTGAGTGGGTTCGTAGACCCAGAAAAGAGAGGGTACGCCGACCCTGAAGTGAATGGGTATGCAGACCCTGAAATAAATGAGTACACAGACCCTGAAATGAATGGGTACGCAGACCCTGAAGTGAGAAGGGTACGCAGACCCGGGGAAGAAAAAAGCCGGCTAAAAAATGAGACTCACACTCGAATATATCCACCATGAAGCACTCAAGGAAGAAAAGGTCAAAAACCGGATTTTCCAAACCATAAGCACAAACAATACTGAAATACACCAATCTACTGCCATAGTAAGAAGAACACCTTGTCTCATTAGGACCATCAATCCGTCACATAGACTGGAAGACGGACACTAACAAGTCGGTGGCCAGCACCACAAACGACGGAGACAGTTCTAAAGGGAATTACCCTCAAGAACACACTATACTAAAATCGATATTGAAGGAACACTGCTTAATGGCAATAAGGCCAAACTACTCGTCGAGGGCCAACACCCAGAAACCGACGAAGTCTACCCAACAAAGTGGGAGAAAGCAGAGTAAAATCAACATATAACGATAATGGCACAATGAGGGGAACACTAAACTGAAGCAGGAGAAGAGGAATACCAGTGAGCCTCAGCTAACCACCAGGTCCACGACGATCAGCACCCGAGGATGAGGAAACGCGTCCCATGACCAGACCTGAGAAGCAAAGCTAGGCAACAGAGCGATCCAACAGCTGCACCCAGACCAGAGCCACAACGATCCACTCTCAAGAAGAAGCAGGAAATGTATCCCACGACCAGCTCTAAGAAAGGTGCCTCCACAAGGTCAACTCTGAAAAAGCACCTCCAAAACGGCTCAATCCCCCACCACCCCACCTCAAGGGATAAACAGCAGATTCAGGTTACCCGGAGGCCAACACCCAAACCGGCCCCGACATCCTTGTAACTACTAGAAGCCGAACAGAAAGTCCGAAGCAGGGAAAAGAGCGACGAAAAACGGTCAAAATAGTACCGGGGAGCCTTGAACAGAACTGGGCCAGGCAGACCCAACCGAACTGGAGCAAAAGGCTCAGGCCCAAGCAGCCCAGGCCAAGCCAAAATCAGTCCCAGCCGGACTGGGCCAACTTACCCAGGCCCATAGCCCCAGCCCAGGCCCAGCCAAAAATGAGCCCACCCAAGGCCCAAGACCACCTTGACGTCAAGACTGTGCCCAAAAACCTGCAACTGCCGGTAGTCTCAGAATCCGGCGAGCAACTCCCAACCAGACGAGATCCCGGCGAGCACCACCCGACCTGACGAGCAGCAAGCGACACACTCACCTCTACCGGAGAAAAATGAAGACGGAGGAGTAGATCTGAAGAAGCTACGGAAAAGTTCTCGACCAGAGACATAGCTCCGTTAGTCCGGGGCGCTCCGGCAGGAACCACGGAGCTCAGGCACGTCAAAGCAGCAGCGCGAGAAAAGACGAGCCAACCACGAAGAAGTCGAAGACGATCTCTGACCGCACACCTCGCCGGAGCTGTAGAAGACGCCGACCGCCGACGAGAGAAGAAACGAAGCAGCACACCCAGCAACAGAAATGAGAACCATAGATCTGTACACAGAGTAACAGATCTACATCCCCATCAGTAACAAACTGGCCGGAACCGAACTCCACAAGACAGACGAGCCTTCACCGGTGAGATGAGGACTCCGGCAGGCAGAGCATGTCGGGAACAGCAAGGACGAACATAGGAGAGAAGACAGAAAAAGAGAGAGGAGGAAAGGGAAGCCTCCGCCGGCAAGACTCAAGGCCGGATCCGTTGTCTTCACCGGCGGGGGACGGGAGGGGTGACGGCGCCGAAGTGTAAAGTAGGGTTTTTTGGTTTTTGGGGGGGAAGCTTTTAGAGAGATATTTGTGAGAATGATGTCGTCTGTTGTGTTTTGTATCGTAGGACAATTCACATTGACATATTATGACGTTTTTGTGATTTAATAAAAGTTGTAAAACGTTGTTAGAATTGTGTGACAAAATGATATACCTAACGAAAACCTTGAAACATTGAAATAAACTTCATTAATTCAAAAACGGGGGACTACAAGTACATCATAAAACATATTACATAGTGAAGAATGCAACACATCACACCAACCCATTAATCCTCTTTACCAAGCCGTGGAGAAAGAGCTTATGGGTGGCCAAATCCTCGACGCTCATATTGGAGATATCCACTTCTTGGAGTAAGAAAAACTCTCGCATGAGAGACTTAGACGCTCAGAGTGACTCTCGATGGTACTTCTCAATGTTGGCCAAACTTTTGACCAACTTCGGATCGAGCGTCATGTTGGCATGCCCCTTTCCATTTTCCTTTTCCCTCGTCGCCTTTGCAGCCTTTTGGCCCTCAGGTTGGCGACCACGTACGGGACCGGGAAAGAACCCCTCAGCCTCTTCCGTGGAGGTAGCAAGAGTGTTCATCTCAAGCATTGGCGTGATCGTGGAAGATGTTCTTGGTGTGCGACGTCTGCTCGTGCCGATGAACTTGCTGGTGGTCGTGGAGAACTCATTCTCAAAACGGTGCTTCCAACACGCCTTTTCTCTCACCATGTTCCACCAGCTTTTCAATGCGTAGACAAGCTCATACTTCTCAAAATACTCGTGCTCGACGTCATGATCTGGTTTTCAAAATGACCAATCTAGTAGATGTGCTTAAATTTGGACGAGCATCTCTATAACATCTTTACTGATCTTGTTAGTCATACTCTAATGTTGTTTGAAATTCTTCATTATGCGCTTTGTCTCATCGGTTTTCCAAGTAATGACGGAAAGGTTTTTCTTAATGTTCTCCCATAAACGATAACCTATTTGGTTCGCCCATTGGATCGAGTTCTCAGAGTAATTCAGCCCTGCACTTACCAAGGCTTCCTCCTCCAAACGTGTCCACTTACGATAGATCCTGACTCGTTAAGTTGGCTCGGCCTGCGACGGTCTAGCCTGGACAGGGATCCCGCACTCATATGATCGATGTCGTGCTACTAATTCCCGAGACGGGCATCGAATGATGGCCCTACCCGAAATCGACCATGGGAAAACAGTGGAGTTCTGGAACGTGGTGGATCTCGGGAAAGTGGTGGCGCTCGGATACGTGGGGGAGCCCGGGTACACGTGGTGGACTCTAGGTACGTAGGGGAGCCCGGGAATGTTTGATGCTCCGTAGAAGGGACATTCTCTATCTCTCTTAAAGCTTCCTCATGATCGTATGAGTAATACTGCGAATTGGGGACATAATCTCATTCGGAAGAGAATACGGGTGACATGTTCGTGTTGTCGGGGTACGCCATGTGTGAAGCCGGAGAATCGGGTGTGGATAGATGAAAAGTGATGGACGACGGCAAGTCAGCAACAGTTGGCTTCCCAATGAATTTACAACAATGTGAAGCCGGAGAATCGGGTGTGGATAGACGAAAAATGATGGACGACGGCGAGTCAGCAACAATTGGCTTCCCAATGAATTTACAACAATGTGAAGCCGGAGAATCGGGTGTGGATGACTCATGACTGGAAAATGACTCACAAACCCAAATATTCTATCGACGTGTTTCGCGTTTCTACTGCAACTGCTACCGTTAGAGATTCTAGTAGACCAAAAAACGCTGGAGAAGAAGAAACAAAGCTGAAGAATCGGTTTTGGGTGAAGAAGAACGAAACCGTTGGCAATTATTTATAGTCGATATTAACTGTCAGTTTTACGTTTACTTGCCTCGCTAGTGTCGTCCTGCGATTCGACAGTCAACGATTCAGTGTGCCCCTATACGTCGAATCTGCAAACTGTCGTCAACAGATTCACTTACGATACGTTCTTAGATCGCAGAATCAGACTGACAAACGACCACATTTCGGGGATTCAACCCACTTTTCTTGAGATTTTGACATAATCGACGACACAAAACGACCCACTACAGCTGCTCTAATTTCTTAACTTCTAGCGCATATACTTCCACCTCATGTAATAAGTTTGAAATGTGAAGATTTTGATTTTATTTTCCAAAGTCGAAGGTCCAATCATTGCATCCAATATGGTAACGTAATAGATATAAGTTTGTCTAATACAATGATCTCCGGTATGAATACGAACGCATTAAAACTTGGAAGGTAAGCAAATATCTAATGATCGATGACTAGTCGTCAATATGGATAACCTTGAAAATTATGAAAACCATCATTTTCAGCCATCTCATCAGCATCCCAATTCGTCAACATGGTGGTAGGCTCGTTCTTCACGGCCTTGGTTGTTTTTGAAACGTATCTTCACATTTGTGTGGTCATGTTGAGAAGTTCCGTACAAGTTCGTAACCTTTGGGGGTTTCCCATTCTGGGTTTTCTTTTCTTTTCTGTCTTCTTAAATGGGTTCGCTCCCAGCTCTGTCAATCATATATACATCCTCAAAGTTTCCATTTTTAACAACCTTGAGCTCAGTCTCAGAAAACCCAGACAGATTTTGGGGGTTTCACTTTCTGGGTTTGCTTGTTTTATTGAGTTCGATTGATGGGTCATTCAATCTTCTTCGCACTTTGCCTTCTGTTCCCTTTTCTGGGTACATCTCTTGCTTCTTTTGCTGAAGAGCAAAAGAGAGACAGGATCGGTTCGCTGCCAGGGCAGCCGGAGAATGTTGATTTCGCTCAGTACTCAGGCTATGTGACTGTGAATGAGCAAGCTGGGAGGGCTTTGTTTTACTGGTTGGTCGAGTCGCCGCCCAGTCGGGAACCTGAGTCTCGGCCGCTGGTGCTGTGGCTCAGCGGAGGGCCTGGTTGCTCTTCCGTGGCTTATGGATATGTGGAAGAGGTTGGACCATTTCGTATTCATCCTGATGGGAAGAGCCTCTACTCCAACCCTTATGCCTGGAACAAATGTATGTTCATTGATTAGCCCCATAATCTAGAGTTGATGTATATATTTTGGATTCATGACCCCATAGCCTAGCCTTTTGTGTGATGTCCAAAGTATATATCATGAGTTTTGCTACTAGTTCCTCCTAAATTGGCTCGGTCCCCCTTAACGAATGGTATCAAAGTCTAACCATGACATCCACCTCACATGGTGGTGACCCTTTATCAGTATGAGATCACATATCTCTCATCTCCCAGAGTTTGAATCATTTTTGGAGCAGGTGTGGGTGTAGGATAGGGTAGAAATAAATTAGGCTAGAGTAGGATTTCCTTGTTTTCTTCTTGATAATAAAAAACAGTATGAGATCGTATATCACGAGTTTTGCTTATGGATATTCCTTCATAAAGATGTTAGGAATCTTTTGGGTTGAAAGTGGTGTCCAATACGTTCATCATAGCCTTCACTTGTTGCCATTATCATGTCTGATTCATTGTTTGTTGGCAGTGGCAAATGTGCTCTTCCTGGAATCACCGGCTGGTGTGGGGTTCTCATACTCAAACACAACATCGGATCTTACAGGATTTGGGGACCAGAAAACTGGTAATTGATTTGTCTCATGCACAGGTTGTTCTGGTTTAAGGTTTGCTGATTTAACATGTCAGGATGTTTTTTTGTTATTGTTATCTGTAGCTGAAGATGCATACATATTTCTAGTCAAATGGTTTGAAAGATTTCCTCAGTACAAGCATAGAGATTTCTACATGGTTGGAGACAGCTATGCAGGTTACACATAAATCTTTTATGTCGACGTGTTTTCATATAAATTATATTTGATGTTGAATGAATTCTTCCTCAGGTCACTATGTCCCTCAGTTATCACAGATTGTTTACGAAAGGAACAAAGGAGTCCAAGATCCAGCTATTAATTTCAAGGGTTTCTTGGCAAGTATATATAGCAGTTCTGAATAAATACGATGTTCACAGTATCGAATGTTGATGTTGATGATTCAGTGTTGCTTTGTTCTTAGGTGGGGAATGCTGTGACAGATGATTACCTTGATTTACCAGGCACATTTCAGCACTGGTGGACTCATGGTTTGATATCGGACTCTACCTATCAAACTCTACAAGTTGATTGTGCCTTTAACTCCGCTCAGCATCCATCAGATGAATGCAACAAGGCTATCACTCTTTCAAGGACAGAGCAGGGGAATATTGATATATCCAGCATTTTCACTCCACCTTGCAATATCACTGCAGCACGAAAGCACAATTCTAGAGGTCATTATGTAAGTTATTGCTCATATTAGGTGTATGAGTTTTTTTTCACTTATCTATAGTTCATATAGATTTTACTTACTGAGTTACCTTCAAACTCAGCCATGGATGTCAATTGCATATGATCCTTGTGCATACAACTATTCTCCAATGTACTTCAATCGTCCGGAAGTTCAGAAAGCACTCCATGCAAATGTAACTGGAATTCCCTATCCATGGGCAACTTGCAGGTCTACATTTTTTCTTGCTGCATTTATAACAATTTCTCGTATCTTTAGCATTTTGACTAAAAGCCTTTACTTCACAGTGAAGTCATTGCAAGCAACTGGGGAGATTCTCCAATCTCTATGCTTCCTATTTATAAAGAACTGATTGCTGCTGGTATGAGAATATGGGCATACAGGTAAGTCTACCCCGAATTGGTTTTTCGTTATTTTTTGTTCAGGACATTTGTTGTTATGCTTTCATGGGAAAATTATATTTGCATACCCGCTTTGACCTTCCGCTATCAAAAACACCCTTTAAAAGGTGAAGGGTTATGCGTAACACATTGTCGCCTTTCGTTATGAATCAAAATATCCGGATCTACACAGAAATGGTGACGGTTTTATCAGGAACACGCTAGTGACCCAAATCCGGGTGTTTTTTATGCTAAATTAAAGGTGGCAGTGTGTTACTGATAACTCGTCACCTTTACGGTGTGCATTTGAGAAACAAAGGTCAAAGGGGGTGGTGTTAATGAAGTTACCCCTACTTCCATTAAAGCCTGCAAGGTTCATGTTTTAACAGTTTAGGGTTAAAGGTTTTATTGCAACGTTGATTCTGTACATTGTATTGTCAATGGCTTGAACGTGTGAATTCTCTGTATGGTTCAAAAATTTACCTAATGCCCAATTGGTTTTAATTCGAGCATTGTGCTTAAGTAAGAAGTAAGAAAAATCAATTGGCATCGATATCGAGTTAGCCTTGTTAAACAACTGAGATGCGTTAACTGAATGAGAAAAATATGAGAAACATCTTATGTTGGTACTGAATTTGCATTGTCAGTAGTTTCTGAGAAGCAGATTTTGTGAAGAAAAGTTCATACCTTTTTTTTTGTGTGGCAATGACATGATTGTTATTCTTATCAGTTCTGTTCATTATGCATTATGGATTTGAAATATCTGATTTTTATTCGGGTTTCCACAGTGGAGACACCGATGGAATTGTTCCTGTTACAGCGACTCGATACTCCATTGGTGCCCTGAAGTTACCAACTGTTGTGAACTGGTATCCTTGGTATGATAATGGCAAGGTCAGTTTTCAGAATTAGTTATGTACTTTATGCAGCTTTGGATTAAATTTTGGGTGTTGAGTTCTTGTATACTTCTGCTGAGAGACTTTCTAATTTCATCAATACGATTATCGCAATTATGGTTCACCATGAAGATGTAGAAATAGATTTACATTTTATTGATTTAGTAATGGCCACACTAAATCAACAAGGTTGACATTTTAGTTTGGGTCCATCACAGTTTATGTAGCTCGTTTGTATATTTTTATAATAATATCTAAACAAACCTAATTTGGCTCGGGTAGAAGTCCAGCCTTACACATCTGGTCTATTTGTTCCCTCTGCATATTAAAAGTTAACCTTACACGTCTGGCCCATTCTACCTAATGGGATTGACCTTTTAAGTATGAAATTACTATTTCAACATTTCGTGCATTGGACAGTTGCTAGGTAATGTGGAATTGTTGTGCTCTTTTTAAAGGGCTAATTCTATACCGTCATTGTAACTTGAACATTGATTATCAAATCAAGAACTGAAGCACGTGACGTTCTTGTGTTTTAGTTTTAGATTCTGCTTGTGTTGCAAGGCTAACGGTTAGAATACAGGTTGGCGGGTGGAGCCAAGTGTATGAAGGGCTGACATTTGTGACGGTGACCGGAGCAGGACATCTGGTTCCACTCCTTCGCCCTCGCGAAGCGTTTATTCTATTCAGATCGTTCTTGGACCAAAAACCCATGCCGGCAGCCTAAAACCATTCCCTCAAAATTGTTCATATATGGATCCTTGGAAATAATGAATTAATGAAGCTCTCATTATCACTATTATGTACATGAATATGATCTTGGAAATAATCAATAAGAGAAGCTTGTTCCGACCCTGTTATACAATATATAGAATTTGAACAATACATATAATTTAGATACTAAATTTGAACCAAACAAGTACTTGAATGTATTCGGCGAATCTTCTCCTTGTCCTAGAATGACAATCAGGTGGGTTAGGTGTTCCCCGATCATGTCCCATAACTGAGCAGAAGATGCAAGCATCTATAATTTCATTACAGCAGAAGATGCAAACATCTATAATTTCGCCGATTGGGATACAATCGTGATGGAATTAAACAAACAAGGAAGTTTTGATTGAACTCTGAAAGGGGATTTACAGCAAGACAGTTGTAATGGTCCCTTTTTCTACACTATTAGCTATACTATGCAATACACTAGAGGTACACTAAGTTATGGATACTTGTCTTCATAGTTACCTCCTCTCTGCTGCCACAAGTCCTATATATGTTAAGTTTGGAGAAGAAGCATAATGTTCAGTGGAAACGGCATGCTCCAGCCGACCCACGCGTAATCAGCTCTTGGTTTCCCTTCCCAAACCATTCCCCTTAAAAGCAAGCTTGATTGAACCTCCCACTCGCCTTACAAGCATCAAATGATTACAAACAAAGCTTGGGACTTCCTTCCAACCAAATATTAGAGAGCAACTGTCTTGTCAATAACTTGCACCAATACAATCTTGCAGTAATCACAAAAGACAATATTCGGTTACCTTTGTCAATGGCTATCAACTTGAATGCAACCACAGCATGTATGGGTTTGGTGTAACAGAGTTGTTTGAAAAGAAAAGTAATTAATCTCATTGGTATGGCGTGTGTTTTGCTCTGTTTTGGTGTCCTCCTACCGTGATTACTGTAAGTTTTCTGGGGTTGTATACAATAGCAAAGCAGGTGAAGGAGATCAACGAATGGTAAGGTTCTTTTCAGGTCGCTCGTGCTAGGAGCGTTGTAACAGGTCTCAGAGTCTCCGACTGGTGATAACAGGCATCTTCTGGAGCCCCTATTTCCCCGACGCCCCAGTCGGATTGGCTGCGATTCCAATGACTGACAGAGATCCCGCCGATCAAACTCCTCAGCAAAATGCACATGCCATCTCAAGTGAGCTTTTCCTTTGCAATTTACCTTGTTGGAGAAGAAGACTTCAGCGCATGTACAGATGTCGTTTCGGGTCATGGTTTAATTGAATCCCATCAAGCTTCATTAAATGGAAGGGATGAGGCCCACTCGTGTATTGCACAAGCCCGGAGTCCATCAAGCCAAGTTTTGGGATCAGCTCGTGAGGACCAGACGCAGGAGTCTACAGGGGAGGGTTTTAGTGCTGGAAATCAGGCTGCTCCTATAGAGGACCAATATTATAGTCCGTGGAAAGAGGCACTCCTTCAACCTCCGATAATAATCACTGCGAGTCAAAGCAATGTTGCAAAAAGGCGTGGTCATCCAAAAAAGGGACAGTTAAAAGGGATTGTTCCTCCAATAGTTGTATATAAGACAAGAGCTCAAAGTCTCGCTGATTGATAAAGGAGGCATTCCGGGAAGCTTTGTTGTTGACTTTGCAGTTGACCTGGCTCCTTTGATGTTCGATCAGGTCATTTCTCGAGACATCCCGCAACTTAAGGAGGATATGGAGGACGAGGAATACCCTGGCCTGACTACAGGAAACGCTTTATCTCCTATTTCAGTTTCTAACTGGTTTCTTGAACTCCAGTTGGACGCAGGCAAGGAGTGCTGCAGAATCTCTCTCTTGTTACTTTCTTGCTTGTTTGTTTTGTTTTTGTTTCGCTTTTTGTAGCGGTATTGGTCTGAGGAAAATGTCTTTTTTGAGGATCGTTTTCTTGCTTCGTTTTACTCTCTCGTAGAACATTTGTTTAATAAATCTTAGCTTATAAAAAAATGTATGGGTTTGGGGCAACCCCTTCCAAGATGTATCATTCGAAGCTATGTTGCGAATAGAAAAGACTTATTTCCACTGATTCATTCTGCTGCCCCAAACCATAATAAAATCAACAACCCGCCTTAAGTAGAGATACACTTCTAGAATTTCCACAAATGAACCTTGTGTATCCGAGTGTGAAACTAGTTGTATGCATTGTGAACCTTCATAGTTGTATGTATAATAACCCATTTATGAAAATCAAAGAAATAATAGCATTTTGGAAGATATGTTACTCCCGAATGCCAGGTCATTGGAACACTTCCTACAACACGTTCATGAAGATCTCTGTGTGTAGTCTTGATACTCAAGATCACCATGTCTCTGCTAATTGGTAATTCTCTCTTGATAGTAGCTAGGTGTGTTGGGCTTGACTCAAGAACGTTCAGCAAAACCAATTTAACCTCCTCATAACAAACTCGATCCCATGGTGAATGCTTTGGAGTCCCAACAACATCTTTGTAAAACGATATTGAGAACTTTATAATATCCATTCTAGTTCCATAACTATTATTTCCACCATAATATTTAAATTTATTCCTAGAAACTCCGATTCAAGAACACCCCTTTTCCATAAGCATGATAAGTTGATAAATTTGTAATTTCCATAACTATTTATCATGTTTACAAAACAAGAGAACAACAAACACCAAGTCATTACAATAATTTCATCAATTCTTACCCTAATTACCTAGTTACAATCTTCTTTTCGACTCATAATGAATTGATTTGTAGCAGTATCAATAGACCATTTTACCCTTTCATAAACTTTTCTTGCTAAACCAAAACAACATAATACGATAGGAATTGGTATTACCTCCATGTTGCTCAATAGATTTTGGGATAGTTGTCCAGAACTACTTTAAAGTTTCGTCTACAAACGAGTTAATGCACAAAGTTTTACCAGATGTGGCTACCCTGAAGTTTTGTCCACGCTTTTGTGGGTGCATTGAAGTTTTGCCCACGGTTTTGTGGGTGTATTGAAGTTTTGTCCACGCTTCTATGCAATCCGGGAAGCACTGCCCAGAGGCCCCAGACCATCATTCTGAACATCCCTATTACGTCAAAACTAAAACAGTCGTGGACAAAACTTTGTGCATCAACTCGTTTGTGGACGAAACTTTAGGGTAGTTTTGGACAATTATCCCATAGATTTTGCCCTGATAGGCCAGCGAACAATCCATGAACACCAGAATTCTCGTGTCCAACAGCAATCCTACCCAACCCAATATCAGTAACCCCCAAGCACTTGTTCATTCTCAGTTCCTTTCCCTGATTCTCAATTTGATCTAGTTGTTCCTCTTGTTTCCCAACTACTGCCAACTGCTCTAGGATATATTCATGCTTCAGTCGACCCACTAACCCAAACGACACCGTAAATCAGCTCTTGGTTTCCCTTCCTAAACGGTGTCGCAGCGTCGCTTCCTCAAGTTCACAACTTGATCGTGACACAATGAAAGTCCACAAACAATATGAAGTGTATTGTAAAATACTAAAACAATTGTTCCACGATAATGGAACATGTATAATTCTGAAACAATTGTTACACTATTTACCACATCTAGAAAAATAATTGTGAAAAATTAAATTTAAAATTGTGAAACATATAGACGGTTAATGACGACGGTTGTGAAAAAAAATTAAGTTTCAAAGGGAGTTCTCCATTCCCACTACTCGAGGGTTGGTCTACCTCCAAGTTTTTTCAGCTTAGTTCAGCAACCCAATCCATTATACCATTTGGTACAGTGTTCTGGGTTGCTATTCGGCCACTTCCTCGAGGTAAGGGCTCTTTAGATATAGTGTTCTAGGTCAAAGGCACGAAACTAGGTGGAGAATTCTAGGGTGTCTTGGTCGTCTAGGCCGAAACCAAGTGGAGGATTCTAGGGTGTTTTTAACTTACACTTAATTTTTAGTTCTCATTGTATAGTCCCCTTATATATATAAGAGGTTGGCTGAAATTATCTATTAACTTAATGGAGTTTTCGGTCCACCTTTTAATTAATATATTTATAATTTATTTCATTTAAATTAATATCACGTTAGACATAAATCAAATGCAAATAACTATATTAATTTGAGGATAAGTAATTAAATAAATGTATTAATTATATCAAATATAATTATCTTTATTTAATTAATTCAGACCTCTGAGGTCCTATTCGTCTTGGCTTTTGCTCTATTGTGTGTGAGCATTTAGGTTCACATGACGTTGACATTAAACTCGAAATTTTCATTTCTTTCACAAGTTATGGATAACTCCTAACAATGTCCATTACCACTCAAGTCATAGGAAATTTGACATTTCTCTTGTCAAAACCTATTACTAGTAGTATTCTTATCATTTTTTCGTTTTGTGATATCATGACAGAACGCAAGGAACGGATGCATCAAACTAGCTTTTTGTAACATCCCGTCGTGCCAGACCCAGGCCCCACGCGCGGCGATGTTAGGTCTGCAGCCCAATACACCCCAACCCCTCTGGTGTATTGTCCACAGACAAATACTAACCTAGGTTGTTGGTGAGACTTGAACCCAAGACCTCACCCTTTATAGCATTTCCTTGAGTGATGCTATCACCAATTGAGTTGCAGCGGGATGTTACACTTTTTTTTTTCTAGTCGTTCATTTCTTGATCCCGAGTTAAGATTGTAAGTGACTACTATTTATTCACTTGATGCTTCCTTTTAGAATCCTTACTCATAAAAGAGGGGAGGGGGATGAAAGTTTGACTCGTGTTTGTGACACGAGTCACATATTCTAATGACGATCACTGATACTCCTCATACGCGTGTATCCATATCTTAGCACAATATTTATAATTATTTTGTCACGAGTAGCGTTTGCTTGTGTCAAGACATGAATCCACACATGTAGGAGATATGGTGACTTCAAGGTTAAATGATTATGATATATTTTGGTGGTTGAGAGATACTTATGTCCTTGTTCTATGGGGTATTCTCAAAGTGGGTCATCCAATGTTATGTTTATTAACATCAATGATGATGACTCATATCTCTATATACATGATCAGTAAAACGTGATCCTCCATTCAATCATCATACCAGTTCTAACTATCGGTTTAGACTAGGAATGTATGAATAACTTATCACTCCTTTGTTGTGAAGATTTATACTATTGGGAAACGGCGCCTCGATACCTCGTGAAGAGTATTATGTTCATATTGTTAACATTACACCGAATGATAATGAGAACTGTTTCCATTTTATTAATCACAAAATATGATGTAATACACTTATGTGGATTGTCTTAGGGCACAAAACTCAACAGGGAAGCAGCGCATATGGACGAAAGGGGACCAAAATAGTTTGATTGGATGCCTATCACAACAACGCAAGGTTCGTGGTGGCAAATCGTCGGTAGCAAAAGGGATAAGGACACGTGGACAGTGACTTGCGCGACGAAGAAGAAGCACAATTGCTTCTTTTTATTATTTTTGTTTTTATTATCATTTATTTTACAAAATATTTTTTTCTATTTTATTTTGGTCATTTATTTCGTTTCCTTTTTAATTTATTTACATAGCATTTTTTGTATTATTATTTTTTTTCTCATTCTTTCTGTTTTTTAATTCATTTTATATAAATAATAATAATTTTAAATTTTATAAAACTATTATTCTAAATATATAATAATATTTCTAAATAGTTATAGTATTGAATTTAAATCCTAAAAATACTATTTATTTAGTTCTAATTTATTTTAATATATATAAGATAATTTGCAGGTACAAATCATTATATTTGGTACACGTTACAAACCAATTTGTGTCTTTGGATTGTGAAAATAGAAGGCTTAGAATTAAACTAAATTCCTTAATGACAGTATCATTAATGCATATATGTGTAATTCATTTTATAATCAACCTCCCCCTCCCTGAATTTTGTGGGTTGTCGGATCTATTAAATCAATGGCCCAAATTTAGTTTGTAGTTTGTGCCATAAGATGGGTTTGTACCCGAAAGTTCCCACTAGAGAAGACGTTGCTGCAACGTCGTAAGACCATCACATCGCGCTGTCGTCTGCAACCAAGGAGGATCTGAATCTACATCTCGCCCGTGGTCGTGCCTCGTCACTCGGTCTTAGATAATAAGGGGTAGGCCATCAACCATCAACCCTTATCCATGCGGCAACTCATGGCTCCTGGTGGGGCTTCTTATCATCCCTCGCCTGGTTGTAGTTGTCCTCTTCTTCATCCAAAAGTTAATGGGTTGTGGTCAGGACCTCTGATAGGTCAAGAGCCCATTTCAGATGGCACGTATGAGTGTAGAACCACCCTATCTTGCCTCATCTCTTTACCTTCAGAAACTTTGAGTGCTTGTGACCCAATCCCTCCGACTGATCCCGAGGTTCTTTATGCTTTCCACCCGAAGGGAGGTCTTAGTGTCCACTCGTGGGCCTCTAGGAGAAGGTGCTAAAGACTGTGTAGGTCTCCTACCGATGTAGTTGATATCTCACTCCTACGCCTTGTAAGAACCGTCCCCCGGTCGATTCCAGTCGAACCGGCGAATTCTGGCGAAAGTTGACTTTTTGCCAGAAAAGTCAACCGATGACTCCGGGAGTCATTCAGAACCTTTCTGGGGGCCCAAAAAGCTTATCCGTCGTTACGGTTAGCTTAATTGGGCCGTTTCCTTTCAAATGGTTGTAATTGAGAAAAAGTCAACTATCGGTCAAACTCGGTCAAATTAGGGAGTAAAACTAATTGTTTTATTTGAGCTGGATATTTTTGGGGTAATGGTGGTCCCCACATGGACACTTGTCCATGTTGGCTTGGAAGGGGAGAATGGGTGCGAATGGACCATTATACCCTCAAGTGAGCCTAAGAAGGAGAGAGGGAGCAAGAGGGGCACTTTAGGGTTTTCTCCTTTAGGTTTAATACCTCATTGGGACACATTTCTGTCCAAAAACATTGTGTTGGCCGAAATTCACCAAAGAGGAAAGAAGGAGGAGCTCCCAAAACTTCGAGAAGAAGAAAGGAGGAAAAAGGAGAGGTCTTGAGCTCATTTTCTACCCAAATCTTCCCAAAATCACTAGTTTCTTCCTCTATTCTTCATTCTCAAGGTAAATCTCCAACCCTTATTCGTTTTTGTTGAATTTCGTTCATGGGTTTTGAGGAAAAAGAATGAACATGGTTGGGTTTTGAGGTTTTGGGTGTTGGATGATGATTTTTGGAGAGAAAAGGGTGTTAGATGATGGTTTTTAATTGGATTGTTGTGGTTTTGATGAAGACCCATCATGGGTTTTGAAGTGGAAACGTTTTTAGGACTGTTTTGGAGATTGGGAAGGTCAAAAATGGAGGTTTTGGAGTTTATTTTCGTGAAATCGAAGTTGGAGGAAGAAGAAGGCGGAATAGTGTCAGACCCGCCACGGATCCGTGACGGGCACCGTGACGGAACGCGTCACGACTCCGTGACGGAGGCCGTGACGGCACACGTCACGGTTCCGTGACGTCACCCGTGACATTGAAACTCACGGTTCCGTGACCCGAACCGTCACAGAGTCCGTCAAGGCTCCGTGACCCAAACCGTGACAGACCAGAATTGGGCCTTTTGGGCCCATTTTGTTGGATTTCGAGTAATTGGGACGGTTATCTATAACCGAATCCTTTTGGGGTTAATTGGGAATGTTTTCCTCTTTAAACCAATTGTGAATTACTCTTGATTCTAGTATTTAATTGTGATCCTAGACTTTGGACCCGAGCTTGGCGGAGGAGGAGACTTTTGGACCTCGTGAAGCGACTAAACGTTTAGAAAGCGATCGAGGTAGTGAAAGTAGCAAATACTGGTTTAATTGCAGAAAGTTACTAGTATGAATATAGGTTGCGATTACTTGATTTAATTGTTAGAATTGCATGTTAGGATGTGAGGAACGAGTGAAATGAGGGATAGCTTACGAGTCATGTCGAGCTGTAAGTTTGGGAATTGTCGTGTTGTAGAAATGCATATGGGCCATGTCGAGCCCTTAGGTTTGTGTGTTGATTGAAATGTCACGATCTATGATTGTGATGCTTGATGTGTGGTTTATCCGTTATTAGATTGAGAATCATGTTATGATATGCTCGGTGTAGCGCGTTGTTATGTTTTGGGCAAATGTGCCATGCTTGATATGACGTGAAGCAATGGTTGTGATATGATCGGGTGATTGATAGACCGATGTGATGTGTTGTGGTAGTTGACCCGGTTGGTATACCGTGATTGAACTATGACATTGTGATGCGTGAGACTTTCTTGATGCATGTTCCAAGAGGAGTTGTCACTACTGCAAATAAGTACTTGGGTGACGGATTGGATCCGTCACCTAAGAGGACGTATCTGTCACCCAAGTTCTTAGGTGACGGATGCATCTGTCGGCCAAGATCCGTCGGCCAAGTATTTGGTCGACGGATGCGTACATCCGTCGGTAGGGCAAAAACTTAGGTGACGGATCCAATCCGTCAGCCAAGTGTATCTGTCACCTAAGGTTAAGGTTTTCACTCTAGCCACAGATCCAATCCGTCAGCCAAGTGTATCCGTCACCCAAGGTTTTCACTCTAGCCACGGATCTAATCCGTCAGCCAAGTGTATCCGTCACCCAAGTGCAATAATAGATTAATTATAAAAAAATCCATCTAACCAGAACTACCCAACCCGCCACGCCGCTCTGCTAGCCCGCGCGCACGCCATGGGGTTCGAACCTCTGACCTCATGGCACCAAAGGTTATGCCTTTTACTAACTCAACTAGGGAGTTTTTATGTCATATGTATGTTTAGAACATATATATACACTATTTAACTGATTATTTATAGCTTTATATAATTAAATTAAATAGCTTTATATAATTAAATTAAATAGTCTTTGTTATCAACGTACCTAGTACCTATTGTCAACTAATCATTTATAGCAAGTTAATTTTTTCATGTGCGCTACATTGTTTATATTTATATAAGGATAAATTACAAATATCTACCCTTAACTTATCACATTTATCTGATACCTATCCATATCTTTTTTTTAACTGATACCTACCCAGATGTTTAGTTATATGACAAATAGACCATTTTTCTCTGTTAACTTTTTTCTAAAATGACGAAAATGCCCTTAGTGATTTTTAAAATATTTTTTTATAAATAAAACTGAAGTGATTTAGTAAGTAAATATATATATATATATAGGATAATAATCAGGTACAAACTTGTATCTTTCGTCAGAACGTAGAACTTTCAATCTGGGCCCTTGGAATGTAGAATTAATGGCCCAGATTTAATGCATATCTTTTAATATATTTTTAATTAATGCATATCTTGTAATTAATTTCGTAATCAATCACCACCCCCCCCCCCCTGAATTTCGGTGGCCATCCGATCTTGTTAATCAATGGCCTAGATTAGTTCTACGTTCTGACCTGAAATAAGGTTTGTACTTGATTGTTCCCCTATATATATATATATATAACAAAAGTGATTTTTTAAATAATTTTATAAAAACAATTATTGAAGTGTGGTTGAGGGTATTTTCGTCGTTTTAGAAAGAAGTTAACAGAAAAATGGGCTATTTGTCATGTAACTACACATCGGGATAGGTATCAGTTAAAAAAAGTTAGGGGTAGGTAATTTACCCTTTATATAATACTAAGACAAGGATAAAACAAATTTTCTTGATCGTTGTCTCGATTCGAAGTACAAAATATTGTTTTTTTTTTTGTGATCAAATACATTATATAACTTTTTTTTACAACAATATCAATCTAATGATTATAAACTTGTGAATTATGGACAGCGGTCGCTCAATGTCGGGTTTCAATTTGATGCCCAAGTTCAAAGATAAAATTAAAATAGTGGAAATAATTAAATATATATATATATATATATATATATATATATATATATATATATTGAACGATGGATATATACATGTATTCTGGTATGGTACCTGTAAAGACCGTCTCGGTTAAAAGATTTAATAATTTTAAATTATTAAATTAAAACGTCGTGGGTTGGAGAACGGGTTGAATTTTGGGATCGAATTAAAAAAAAAGGGAAAAGGGATTTTGGGCCAAACCAGACCTGGCCTAATCAGCTGGACCAGGCCCAGTTCGCAGGCCCAAAGCCCACGTTGAGCCAGCCTCCATCCCTCGCAAGTGCGGGCTCGCACGCGAACCATTTCAGAGCTATGGTTCGCTCTCTCCGTCATTTCGCGCACAAACCCTGAGGCGCCTCTTCGTCGTCCTCTCGAGCTCTCGTTTCTCTCTCTCTCTCTCTCTCGCACCTCGTCGGAGACTAGAAACTCACCTGACTTCGCATCCTCCACCCTCGACCTTTCTTCGCCACCAGACACCTCCCTAAACCACCAGAAGCCCCCTTCCTCTCTTCCTTCTTCCTCCCCAAATCGTCACGAACCAACGCCGCCCGTTCTCGTTCGAGCCTCGCCGCGCCTGCAACAGGAGAAACCAGGGACGGTGAGCCCTTTCCCAGCCTGATTCACCATCCTCGTTGGTCCTTTCCCTGAGAATCGAGCACGCGCGAGCTCGTTTTGGTCGAGCTCGGTTGGAGAGGCTCACCGGAACTCTCGAGCTCCAGATCTGAGGTTTCCGCGTCGGCGAAGCTCTCACGCCGTCAGATCTGGACGGAGAGGCCCTGGATTTCGCACCAACAACCTTCCCTTGTCACTCCGAGCCTCTCTGACGCCGTCGCCGTCGTTGAAAACCCACCCTAGCTCGCCTGCCGCCGTCCTCAGTCATCGGAACCCTAGCCCCGTCTCACCTCCATTCCCAACTCAGACCAGGACCGAGCCTTGGGCTTGGGCCAAGGCGAGACACGAGCCTTGGGCTCGGGCCAAGACAGACTGGGCCTAGACTCGAGTCTAAGTCGGGCCTGGACTTAGATCTGGGTCGGACCTGGACTTGGGTATGGGTATGGGTCGGGTATGGATCCGGGTCTAGGTCGGGCTCGGGTCTGGACTCGGATCCGGGTCAGTTTTGGATCCGGTTCCCGGATTCGGGTCGGACTCGGGTCGGGGCCGGGTCAAGACATATTATTTAATGATTTATTTAATTTAATTAATTTAAATTAAAGAATTTAAAGGTTTTTAAGAGGAAAAACTCATCGAACTTAATTGATAAAATTAGAGGATTGTTATGGACTAGACCAGGACTGATTACCGTCCTTATTTGTTAAAATCAGGCTTTGACCTCGATCGTGGAGAAGACCGGAGGTAGGCCCGGACGTAAGCAGCTAGGCGGTCCAGATAGAGATTGAGAGGTAGGGAAATACCTCGGAACCTTGCTTTATTACGGACGTACTAGAATGCATATAGGGAAACCTAATAACCGGATAAATAACTAGCTCGCATATAGGATGTGATTAACTAGCGCAGCCTTATAAATTGTGAACCACCTATGAGCCATGTCGTGCCGTAGGTGTTGGTATGCCGTGCTGGTAGAATCAGGCCATGTCACGCATGTATGATTGTTTGTTGATTGTATTTGCTTGTGTGCTCTTTGCTTTTAAACCGGTTAATAAATAACGAGCATGTAAACGAGTCGAGGTGAACTTAGTGATGCATATTAGGGTATTGAACGTTTTGATGCTATCTATGTAATATATGAGTTGTGGACTATGGGGAAACGGATGCCGGTTAAACCGGTGGGGTTACCATGTTGAGTGTGGTGTCGGTAAGTGATGGTAAGTGCGTGATGGTTACAGGGGTAAATTGAGATTGTGATTGTGATTGTGACTATGGTACTGTGGTTACATAAGAAAGGTGGTTTCCCTACCTTCCGACCTGGAGTCGGAAAAACGCTGTGTCCCGCGAAGAGGTGGTTTCTGTACCTTCCGACTAGCACTCGGTAAAACGCTGTGTTGTTCCGCGATGAGGTTGTGCCGCGAAAAGGCGATTTCCCTGCCTTCCGTGTGTCGGTAAAACGCTGTGTCCGCGATGAGGTTGTTCCGCGAAGAGGCGATTTCCCTGCCTTCCGTGTATCGGTAAAACGTTGTGTTCCGCGATGAGGTCGACCGCATATCCCGACTATGTGTTGGGGAAGTTGCGTGCGGCTACGCCGGGCCAAGCGGGTTGCTCCCAAGACCGTGCAATTGTTATGAGTTGTGTGTGACTGCGAATGACTTGATTGTGATTGTTTGATGATGAGATTCATGTGGAGGTTTCCTGTGTAATTGAAAGTGTCGTCTTTGGGTTATCCGTGAGTCGGTCGTGAAGGTGTTTGGACGGGGATTTACAGGATAGTTTGTGGTTGAGTAAAGTAAAGGTTCCTTAATTTGGGATACATGTCTCGTTGTCGTCTTCTCATTTAAATTGTTAAAAGTTAGTTTGGAAACGTGCTAATACTACTTTATTGGGGCAAGTGTTGTGTATTTTCCTACTGAGCGTCAAGCTCACCCCTTTCCATGTTTTCTACAGGTGATATCTTTGATTTGGATTAGAGGGTTATGCAGAGCTTGGGAGCTAGCGAAGGCCCGGGTTTATATTATGTTTCTTAGAGACGCACAGTATTTTCGACTGTTGTATTTGACTGAGCGTAGAACTCAGATTTTTAGACCTTGACTTTTTATATATATATATATATATATCTACAGTTTTGGATTTAATTATGTATTTTAAATCGTTTTCTCTACAAATCCCGGTTCACGTCTCGAGTCCGGTCAATACCGGATTTGGGGCGTGACAGTACCTACACCGAGGGGGTACGCCGGTGTAGGGTAGTACCTAGGCCGACGGTGTGGTCCCACGTATGTGCGGTCCCCCGGAGTGTGGTTCTGGTACGATACTTACATCGAGGGGGTATGTCGGTGTAGAGTATCTAGGCCGACGGTTATGTGATCAGTATTGTGATTGTGCCCCGACGGATTCCCGAGAAGACATTTAGGCCGATGTTGTGTGGTCCGGTATGATGTATTGTGATTGTGCCCCGATGCGGTTCCGGGAAGATATCTAGGCCGATGCTGAGTGTTCCGGTACGATATGATAGAGTCGGGCTGTGTACAGCCGGCGGAGTTCGGGGACTGCGGTATGGGACGTTTGTTTGTTTTACTGTTTATTGTATGCTTGATGATCGGTTAAGTGATGTGAGTACAGGGTGATAGTGGTCATCTAAGTGTGTTTGTGGTTTTGTGCTCTCCGTGGGCGTCATTAGTGTTGTGCTTTGCTAGTATGCCCTAATTGGACGGTTACTCGTGGTGACGAGCGGACACTCATCATCTTAACTACTTTTCCTACTGAGCGAAAGCTCACCCCCTTTACTTTATTGTTGTACATGTTTTGAGCGGGATGTAGTCTAGCGGGATTCTCGGAGCTAGGGAGCTAGCGAGGGTCTTAGGCTAGTCTGTTCTAGAGACGTACCCTCTTTTTGAATTGGACGTTTATTGTTGGATTTATGAGTTGTTGACTCACTTTATCAGTTTTATTACCTTCGGATTATTATTTCAGAATTTATTACCTTTTAAATCGCTTTATTTATTTATTATTTTAGTTCACGTCTCGAGTCCGGTCAAAACCGGATTTGGGGCGTGACACGCCTCCTAGTCATTTTCTTGGCCCTCACTAGCTAGGTCACGGGTCTTTTTCATCTCGCAAGTCCCGTCTAACAATCTTGAATGCACCCACTAAATTCCTAGAGGCATCCCCGCGGGGTCCTACTTAGTCAAGTCACAAGTGTTCGCAATAAGCTCCCTCGTCCTGCATAGTGTAGGGAAATCCGAGGGGGGTAAAGTCCTTCCATGTCTCCTTTTGGTCCCCTCGGGTCCAAGTGTAAGAGATGTCAACGGATCCTTCAACGGGGGCTCCCGTCTCTCCCGGGGCACTCCCACTTCATCTTGAGCAACTGCTCTGTATCAAAGCCAATCTGGACCGAAATGGAGTCATCAAATCGGGCCTCCTCTCTACCCACTCCTGGGATACGAGTTTGGCAGGATAGGATGTGATGGGTAAGCCTTCCGCATCAAACAAAGAATCCCGAAAGCCTCTCGTATTATAGGCCTACAGTTGTATGATCCAAATTACCTGGGAACTAGAGGTGGAGTCGGTGATGGAGTGGCCTATCTACATCCAGACTCACTCGGAACCAGAGAAAGTCATCCTACCGTCAACATGCATGTACATGTGCATATTTTACCTTGGTGCCTAAGGTATTGGCAAGAAGAGATCGGATGGGGGCATTCTATGCATCTCCTAGGACATTGTAAGCCCTCACCCATATCTCCATGTAGCGAAGCGGGATGGTTTTCGGCTGCATGCAAAGCAGTAGTGTTACCAACATCAACAAATAGCCACTGAAATCCCACGCCCCTTATGGCGGACGTTCTCCATCGTCGTGCTGGTTGAAAAATGAAAGGCGACCACCTCCTTGGAAGGACACTCGACCTCAAACCCGTAGACCTTCCAACGTTGTAGCATAACGGCACAAAGCACTTTCGGGTGGTAGCCAATATCTGCCACAATCCGCCCGGCCAGCAAGTGGCGATACCGACCATTAGAGGCTGCTTGGACAACTTCAATTGGGACTATCACCATAACGTATTTTTCTAGATCACCCTAAAGGGAGACGACCCCCAGTTGGTCCTCAATAGCCTCAAGGGCCCACGAGACCGTGGGGAGGAGCGGGAGCGGCTTTCCCGGCCTAGAAATGGTCTGTTGCTGCATTGAAGATCGACAAGGCAAGGAAAGAGGCCCTCAACCATGAGTCCATGTGGTTGCGGCTGATTGTTTTCCGTACATGCTTGTCTTGGTGAGTTACAATGGCAGCAAAAGGCCCGAACCGATCTGTGACGAAAGAGATCTCCGAGGATAGGTGGTGCTGCCTCGATGCAAGGCAGGGGTGGTACGGGCGAGGAGGCTGGTAAGGCCCACGACCGGTATCTTCCACGAGGAAAGAGGCCACGGAGAAAGTATTTCCGTTGGCTGCGACAACTTGGGAAGAGGAGGAGGATGAATGGCGGCAACGATAACTGCGACTTTGAATAGAAGAGGAGGGAAGAAAAAGATGAAACCCTAACAGTCTCTCAAACTCATTATTTTCCTTTCCGACTATATTAATTTTTTTTTTCGAGATTCTATAACTAAAATCAAAGAACACGAATAAGCTACATCTCAAATTTATCCCTTCTCTTTCCACCCGAGGTCCGAGGCGGAACGCTTAGCGTCAGATTCTAAGCAGGACCAACGGAAAAATCTACGATGAGTCTCTTAGAGCTTAATTGCATACGTTGCATCTTATTGATTGTCGACGTAGCAGCGGCCACATTGGAGAAGAAAACGAAACCGAAGTGTTTCCCAGAGTGTCACGACCCAAATCCGGTTTTGACCGGACTCGAGACGCGAACTAGAATATAATAAAAAATAATAAAAGTGCAATTAAATGAAAGTAAACTCCAATTTTAGTTCCAAAAAAACATGAGTTCAAAGTTCAAATCCAACCAAGTAACAGAAAACACAGTTTACTATGATAAAGGAAAGTACGTTTCTCTACTACATAAACCACCCGGACCCTCAAAGCTCCCGAGCCCTGAGACAACCTCTAGGTCTACTCATCAACGAAACCTGTAAAAAATAGTAAACACAAAGGGGGTGAGCTTACGCTCAGTAGAAAAAAGTAGTAAAGGAAAAAGGACCCCCGCTTCGACAAAAAAAATCCCCGATTAGTACGATCACCCCAAAAGACAACATAATAAGAGATCAACAGGAATTTCAACACTTAATAACAATAACAATTCAAAAAGGGGATCAACGGGAGACAACTTATTCACCAATAGAAACCAACTAAAGAAAATATAGATAATTAAACCACAAGACTCCGATCCACACACCGACACACATATCGTACCGGAACACACATCGGCCTAGATAACTTCCCGGAACTCACATCATCGGGGTGAAACACGTCTTCCCGGAACACGTAGCATCGGGTGAAGACAACAATATACCATACCGGAATGTCCCTCGGCCTAGGTCTTCCCGAAACACGTAGCATCGGGGTGAAACAAGTCTTTCCGGAACACGTAGCATCGGATAAGACAACAATATACCATACCCGAATGTCCCTCGACCTAGGTCTTCCCGGAACACGTAGTATCGGGGTGAAACAACAAGATAAGCATATCGGACCGGCACCTCCCTCGGTCGGATAGCCTCCTGGAAACACACCTCGGGGCAAGTAAACCACAATGCACACAATACCAAACAAACATACTACACCGAACTCATATTATCAACCAAGCTTACCGACATGACTTACCAATCACGTCCCATCGGTCTATCACTCACCCGATCATATCACAAGGCACAATCATATAATCACTCAACACAATCACTCAACCAATCATGTCACCAAGTAATCATTCATATCATGCTCATCATAATTCATATAATTTAATATGACTCTTATCTTAACCTAAGGACGGAACATGCATCAACATTAAGGACGAACAATCATCATCAAGTACATCCAATACGCAATCTTAAGGCTCGACATGGCCATTCTACCAGCACGGCAATTTCCCATAATTGAAAGCGATTAATCTAGTGAATCACATCCTATATGCAAACTAAGACTCGTCCGGTTATTATTGTAATTGAAAGCGGTTATTCTAGTGAATCACATCCTATATGCAAACTAGGACCTTTCCGGTTATTATAATCTTATATGCATACTATTAACATTCAATAATTAAAAGCGAAAATTTACTACTCTTCCCTACCTCAAGTTCTCCAAAAGCTTAACCAACCGAGCGCCTAGAAGTTCCCTCCTCCGATCTCGAGCAAAGGGTCTAGGAACACAATTTAATACTATAGTTAATAAACAACCAAAGACGGTTTTAAAGTAAACTACCTAAAATACCCTTGATTACAACACTTGGGCCAAAAGGTGAATTGGACCCGAACTAGGCCCAATTTGGGCAGCCCACAGATCTGGAAACCGGCCCGGACCGTGCCCCTCAGAGGACCGGCATCAGGCCCGGACCGTGCCCCTCATAGGGCCGGTCTTGGGCCAAAAGGTGAATTGGACCCGAAGTAGGCCCAATTTGGGCAGCCCACAGATCTGGAAACCGGCCCGGACCGTGCCCCTCAGAGGACCGGCATCAGGCCCGGACCGTGCCCCTCATAGGGCCGGTCTGGGATCCAGACCGTGCCACTCAAAGGGCCGATCTGGGACCCGTTCCGTGCCGCTCAGAGGGCCGACATCGAGCCCGGACCGTGCCGCTCAGAGGGCCGGAATCAGACCATTTCCGTGCGAAATCTGGGCAGCCTCAAGCCCCTTCTTCCCCAACTTCGTTTCTACGAAAATCTACTTCAAAAACTCCATTTTTACCAACATCAAACCTCAAAATCAATCACTAAAACTCTCAAACTTCAATACCCACAATGGGTTTCCTCCAAACATCAACAAACAAACCATTTCTATCCAAAACTTCCACTACTTCTTCACTAAACAATCATCTAACCTCAATTAAACCAAAACCCAACAAGTTCAAGCAAAAAATCATGTAAACCCACAATCTAAAATTGATTGAAAGAGGATTGTGAGAGTGCACTTACCTTGGGGATGAAGATGGATGAAGAAGAAGGTGTTTTGGCAAGTTTTGGTGGAGAAAATCCCTTGAGGGTGTCTCCTTTCTTCAATGTCTTCTTCTCCAAGCAATGAGGCTCCCAAGCTCTCTCTCCCCTTGCAATTTTCGGCCAGCACAATAAAATGAGCTGAAATGCTCTTCCAAATTGCTTTAAAACCTAATTTGGTGAAAGTTCAATAGTTCCCCTTGCTCCTTTCATTACAATTTGGTAAATAAGAGGGTAAATGGGTCTTTAGAGACCCATTTCTTCTCCTCCAAGCCACTATGGACAAGTGTCATAGTGGGGACCATCTTGTCCTTACAAAAATCCAGCATTTTTAATTTAATAGAGGTTTCGTCGTTAATTCGCCGAAGTTTGACCCGAGTTTGACTTTTTCACAAAGACAGTCAATTGAAAGGGAACGACCCAACTAAGCTAACCGTGATGACGGCTATGATTTTTGGGTCCCGAAAAGGTCCCGAATGACTCTCGAAGTCAAACTTCGCCAAAAATCACCGGTTCGACCGGGATCGACCGGGGGCGGTTCTTACACAGAGGAGGAAAGATGTCGCGGATGAGGTATTTCCGTTGGCTACAACAACCTGAGAAGACGAGGAGAACGATGAATGGATAGCAACGATAACGACGGCTTTGAGAATTCCCAACTATATATTAAATTTGTGTTTCGAGATTCTATAACTAAAATTAAAGAACACGAATAAGCTACATCTCAAATCTATCCCTTCTCTTTGGACATCATGTTTGACCAATTCCTTATCTACTCCTTAATTACCTTATGTGACCTCAGCTATAGCGCATATACTTCCACCACAAGTAATAAGTTTGAAATGTGAATATTTTGATATTATTATTTTTTTTCAAGGTCCAAGGTTCCAATTGTTGAATACAATGATCTCCTGTAAGAATACGAACGCATTAAAACTTAGAAGGTAAGCAAAATATATATAATGATCGATGAGATGACTAGTCCATATGGATAACCTTGAACATTATGAAAACCATCATTTTCAGCCTTCTTAAAAGTGTCCCAATTCGTCAACATGGTAGGCTCGTTCTTCACGGCCATTGTTGTTTTTGAATCGTATCTTCACATCTGTGTGGTCTTGTGGGGACAAGTTAATAACCTTTGGGGGTCCCATTCTGGGTTTCTTTTCTTTTCTGTCTTCTTAAATGGGTTCACTCCTAGCTCTCTCAATCATATATGTATATATATACCCCTTAAAGTTTCCATTTTTAAGAACCTTGTGCTCAGTCTCTGAAAACCCAGACAGATTTTGGGGGTTTCACTTTCTGGGTTTGCTTGTATAGTTGAGTTCGATTGATGGGTCATTCAATCTTCTTCGCACTTTGGCTTCTGTTCCCTGTTCTGGGTACATCTCTTGCTTCTTTTGCAGAAGAGCAAAAGAGAGACAGGATCGGTTCGCTGCCAGGGCAGCCGGAGAATGTTGATTTTGCTCAGTACTCAGGCTATGTAACTGTGAATGAGCAAGCTGGGAGGGCTTTGTTTTACTGGTTGGTCGAGTCGCCGTCTAGTCGGGAACCTGAGTCTCGGCCGCTTGTACTGTGGCTCAGCGGAGGGCCTGGTTGCTCTTCCGTGGCTTTTGGATATATGGAAGAGGTTGGACCCTTTCGTATTCATCCTGATGGGAAGAGCCTCTACTCCAACCCTTATGCTTGGAACAAATGTATGTTCATTTATTAGCCCCATAATGTAGGCTTGATGTATTTATTTTGGATTCTTGACCCCATAGCCTAGCCCTTTGTGTGATGTCCAAAGTATATATCATGAGTTTTGCTTCTAAATTGGCTCGGTCTGGTTAACAAATGGTGTCAAAGTCAAATTGGTGAGCCTTGCTTGGCACGACAGATCGTATATCTCTCATCTCCTTGAGGTTAAGGGTTCGAACCCCAATGGGTACATCTGCTTGGGAGAAGGTGTGGACGCAGGGTAGACTGGAAATAGAGTAGAATTTCACCTTTTTTATTTATTTATAGAAAATAGTATGAGATCATAAATCACGAGTTTTGCTTATGGATATTCCTTCATAAAGATGTTAGGAATCTTTTGGGTTAAAAGTTAAAAGTGGTGTCCAATACTTATATCATAGCCTTCACTGTTTGTTGGCAGTGAATATCATAGACTTTTATCTAATCTTGGTCAATATCATCATTTCTGATTCATTGTTTGTTGGCAGTGGCAAATGTGCTCTTCCTTGAATCACCGGCTGGTGTGGGATTCTCATACTCAAACACAACATCAGATCTTACTGGTTTCGGGGACCAGAAAGCTGGTAATTGATTTGTCTCATCCACAGGTTGTTCCGGCTTAAGGTTTGTTGATTTAACATGTCAGGATGTTTTCTGATTATCTGCAGCTGAAGATACATACATATTTCTAGTCAATTGGTTTGACAGATTTCCTCAGTACAAGCACAGAGATTTCTACATGGCTGGAGACAGCTATGCGGGTTACACACACATCTTTTATATCGACTTGTTTTCATGTAAACTGTATTTGACATTGAATGAATTCTTCCTCAGGTCACTATGTCCCTCAGTTATCACAGATTGTTTACGAAAAAAACAAAGGAGTCCAAGATCCTGCTATTAATTTCAAGGGATTCTTGGCAAGTAATTCAGAATAATTTTCAATACGATGTTTGCAATATCGAATGTTGATGGTGATGATTCTGTTTTGCTGTGTTCTTAGGTGGGAAATGCTTTGACAGATGATTACCTTGATTTACCAGGCAAATTTCAGTACTGGTGGACTCACAGTTTGATATCGGATTCTACCTATCAAACTCTACAAGTTGACTGTGCCTTTAACTCCGTTATGCATCCATCAGATGAATGCAAAAAGGCTCTCGCTCTTTCTATGACAGAGCAGGGGAATATTGATATATACAACATTTTCACTCCACCTTGCAATAGCACTGCAGCACCAAAGCACAAGTCTATAGTTCATTATGTAACTTATTGCTCATATTAGATGTATGACTTTTGTTTCACTTACCTATAGTTCATATAGATTTGATTTACTGTGTTACCTTCAAACTCAGCCATGGATGTCAATTGCGTACGATCCTTGTGTACATAACTATTCTCCAATGTACTTCAACCGTCCGGAAGTTCAGAAAGCACTCCATGCAAATGTAACTGGAATTCCTTATCCATGGGCCAGTTGCAGGTTTACATTTCTTCTTGTTGCATTCCTAAAACTTTCTCGTATCTTTAGCATTTTGACTTAAATTCTTTACTTCACAGCGGTGTCATTGCAAACAACTGGGGAGATTCTACAGTCTCTATGCTTCCTATTTATAAAGAGCTGATTGCTGCCGGTATGAGAATATGGCTATACAGGTAAGTCTACCCCGAATTGTTGTTTCGTTCTATTTTTTTCAGGACATTTGTTGTTATACTTTAATGGGAAAACGTTATTTACATTCCCATTTTGACCTTTAGCTATCAAAAACACCCTATAAAGGTGAAGGATTATGAGTAACACATTGTCACCTTTTGTTATCAATCAAAAAATATCTGGATCTACAAGGAAAAGGTGATGGTTTTATCAGGAACACACTAATGAGTAATGACCCAAATCCGGGTGTTTTGATGATATAGGAAATGTGGCATCGTGTTACTGATAACTAGTCACCTTTACGGTGTGTATTTGAGAAATAAAGGTCAAAGGGGGTGGTGTTAATGAATTTAACTGTACTTTAATTAAAGCTTGCAAGGTTCATTTTTTAACAGTTTAGGGTTAAAGGTTTCATTACAATGTTAATTCTGTACATTGTATTGTCAATGACTTGGACATGTGAATTCTCTGTATGGTTCAGAAATCACATTCAAGTGTAATTTTGAGAAAAGTTTACGGGTTATGTACAGAGTATATTGATCTGGGAGGTGGAAAAATTTACCCAATGCCCAATGGGTTTTAATTCGAGTATTGGTAAGAAAAATCAATTGGCAACGATATCGAGTTAGCCTTGTTAAAAAACTGAGCTGCATTAATTGATTATGAAAAATATGAGAAACATCTTATGTTGGTACTGAATTTGCATTATCACTATCAGTATTTTCTGAGAAGCAAATCTTGTGAAGAAAAGTTCATATTTTTTTGTAGCAATGACATGATTGTTATTCTTATCAGTTCTGTTCATTATGCATTATGGATTTGAAATATCTGATTTTTATTCGGGTTTCCACAGTGGAGACACCGATGGAATTATTCCTGTCACAGCGACTCGATACTCCATTGGCGCCCTGAAGTTGCCAACTGTTGTGAACTGGTATCCTTGGTATGATAATGGCAAGGTCAGTTTTCAGAATTAGCTATGTACTTTATGCAGCTTTGGATTAGATTGTGGGTGTTGAGTTCTTGTATACTTCTGCTGAGAGACTTTCTAATATCATCGATAAGATAAATGCAATGATAGTTTACCAGAAAGCTATAGAAATGGATTTACGTGTTATTGAAATAGTAATGGTCATACTCAATCAACAAGGTGGGTATTTTAGTTATGGAAACATAATTTGACTTACGTGTAGAAGTCCAGTCTTACACATCTGGACTATTTGTTCCCTCCGCATATTTAAAGTCCCACCTTACACGTCTGGTCCATTCTACCTAACAGGATTGACCTTTTAAATATGAAATTTTTGTGCTCTTTCTACAGGGCTAATTCTATACTGTTATTGTAACTTGAACATAGGCTATCAGATCAAGAATTGTAGCACGTGACGTTCTTGTGTTTTAGTTTTAGATTCTGCTCGTTGTGTGGCAAGGCTAACGGTTAGAATACAGGTCGGTGGGTGGAGCCAAGTATATGAAGGGCTGACATTTGTGACAGTGACCGGAGCAGGACATCTGGTTCCAGTCCTTCGCCCTCGCGAAGCGTTTATTCTATTCAGATCGTTCTTGGACCAAAAACCCATGCCGGCAGCCTAAAACCATTTCCTCAAAATCGTTTATCTATGGATCCTTGGAAATAATCAATTAGTGAAGCTCTCATTATAACTATTATGTACATAAATGTGATCTTGGAAATAATCAATAAGAGAAGCTTGTTCCGACCTTGTTATACGATATATAGAGATTGAACAATATATAATTTAGATACTAAATTTGAACCAAACGAATACTTCCAGCGTATTCGGTGAATCTTCTTGTCCTAAATGACAATCAGGTGGGTTAGGTAGGTGTTCCCCTATAATGTGCCATACCTGAGCCGATGGACAAATATGAATTTTTAAATTCTTTTATCGTAATTTGAATTTTTTAACAAGAAATATTACCTTATATTTCACTTCATAGCCAATCATGAGCATCCACAAGCGCTACTAACGTTTCTGGATGAAATCCAAATAAGATGGAGGACTTTTCTAAACTAAAATAAAATTACTATTATTAATCAAATTAAAAATATCTTACTTAACCTACATATGCATAGGATAAGGAACGACATGGAAATTCCCCCCTGCACCAAACTTATCCAACTGGCTACAATCCCAAATTGTATTTGGGTTATTTTACCATCCTACCTCTCTTTCATGGGTAGTTACTCGAAAATATAAGAATGCAAGCAAAACAAATCCAGAGGTTGGGCAGGGAAGAACCATAGAAAAGAAATCTGACTCTAATATATTGGCAAGTTTTAAAATTCTGTTCAGAAAGGAGAAGGAAAAAGAAGGAACTCCATACTAAAAGACAATAATCTAAAAGAATGTTCTCACGACTCATCAGCTCCACTGCACAGAAATCTGCTTCCTATTAAACATTCTCCGCCGCATCTCGGTTAGACTCTTCTGCGCTCATTGCAGCAGCCAGCCTCTCAGCTGCTAATCTTTCTTCCAAAGCTCGAGCACCCCTTTCCCTGCAAATACGCCATAAATTCATATTCAGTTGAAATGAGATCATCCAGATGGACGAATGTGAATGTTCTCGACTCCCTTCCGAAATAAAAAATAAAATCCAACTATTTTCATTGGTTTGATGATGACTTGTGGTAAATAGATAGAGTAAAAAATAATGGATATGGTACAGTAGACATACATAACTACAAATAAGCCTGGTTCCTAAAATGAAATAAAATAATATAAGAAGCTGACCTATTCACCTAGTTTGCCTCTCAAATTAAAGCAAAATTATACCATTTAAGTAACACAATTCCTACTACACTACTACTTACATTTCATTGTGAGCAATTTGTAGACGAAAACACCACTTCATCATAATCTAAGTGTCAATTAAGAACTATCGCAGATTTAACCAGTTAACCTATTCTTCAATTAAAACTTTTATTCCTATCTGATAAAACAAAGATAGAATGGGAAATGGACATGTTTACTGTTTACGGCACATACAATACCACTAATAATACTATATGACAGCATGGAACATGAAACTTACCTCCTCCTTGATGCCTCAATGGGGTCAGACCCAGGCAAAGGTGTGCTTCCCAAGGTATAACCCTCAGCAGTAGAAGACGCTTCAGATCTTCCACAAAGCATCCGATGACATATAGATGCAATGGGATCAATGATTGGTCTGCACAAGATGAAGGTAGGTTAGAATAGATGCCAATATTCAACTGAGCTAGGTGCTTTCAAAACAAAATTAAAAAGACTTTACTAGCTATAGTAAAACATATATACCTCATGAATTCAGGGAAGAATGTTGAAAATGCAAAGTCGTCACTTGGATCACCCTTCAGTTTGGTTTCTGGTTTCCTCTGCCAGTATCTGAGATAAATCCAGCTCATATATGTGCCAAATATGAATGTGGGCAGATAAGATGTAGACTCCTCTGTGAAAACGCTTACAACAACTGACAGTAACAGCATGAGAGATGGTAGCCACTGCAAATCATTTACAGTTGCGCCAGATATCAGCGTTAGGCATGCTTTACCAACTTGCAATAACTTATACTGACTGTCACCAATCAGAAATTAAATATACTTCCTCGAAATACCAATACCTTTGCTTTAATTTTCAACGACGAGAGTTCTTGGTCTGGAATAATCTGTTTGATGCCAACCAAAAACCCTGCAAGGACCCCATGGAAACCAGAAAGAGGCATATATCTAGCACGATAGAAAAAAAATGAAAATTAGCCTTTCTTAGTTTATCATGATCGAAAGAAGACTGAAAAGAAACTAGGAAGTTAGACAAATAGGATGAAAATAAATGGAAAGGAAAAGGATGATTGGCAAGGACTAGCCAAAAAGAATTGTAATTGCATGCCCAAGGATATAACGGTACTTACAGGTATATTTCCTCCATTGTTATGTAGTAAAAGGCAATAGCAGTAACAAAAACACACACAGAAGTAAGTAAGTTCACAATAAAGATGAACTTCAAGAATTCCTTAGAACCCCATATGGGTTCAAGCAGCTTTCCGACTAAAAGGAGACCAATAGTGCTCACAACCACCTAGAAACCAAGCAATTATCAGTATTACTTTTGAGGGATGCTAAAAATACAATGAGCTCGGCCATGGTAAACTTGTGTAGAACATAACAACTGTGTACCCCATATAATGTTTGCTCAATAAAACCGGCTGTTAAAAGGTTCCAGCCAAATGGAATAGTCCTGCAAAATAAAAATCACATATAAGAACAAAGGTTCCAAGCCATTGAGGTAAGCCTTGCAATTAAAAGCATAATGCCATGTATCAGTAACCTTGTCATAATCCAACACGGACTAATCAAGTATAGTTTGACTTTCAAAACAATTAAATATCCAAAATGTAAATAAACTAGTTACAAGTAAGCTTCAGAGATGAATTCCTCGCAACATTAAACTTAATTACAACAGAACAACATCTAGGAAGCAGTAATAAAATAGTCACATGAGAACAACCATATCAAGACATGAGCAAAGGATAATTATTTTTGGTAATGCAAATCTTTTGAGCACCAAGAAAGCATGTTGTGAAAAGTTGACAGACAAAACAACTTATAAGAGCTTACAAGTCCGAGTAGATGCTAATGGAGCAACAATGAAATCTAGGTTTGTACTTTTCTGCTTTTGTTTAACTATCGGTTTTCATTCCGGTGACCTTCTGGTAGAATAAGAGCAACACCACAGATTCAGGACCCACATAATATATCAAGACAAATTGGAAAACATATTTCCAAGTTATCACTATAATATAGGTTTGGGCATAGTGATGTTTCTAATTTCCCATTTGGATTTGCAGATTTCATTTGAGAATCTATTATCTTCCTAACATTAAAAATATTAGAATTGGAATCAAATTATACTGTTTGAGAAACCATGTTATATTGGTATTTCAGATGGCATCGTAGGAGTCACCATATCAAATGCCATCGTCTTAGTCATGTTCTTGAATTATGCTGGAATTTAGTTGAACCCATATTCTTTGAGCATCCTAAGATTGAATTTGGCTCAGATCTAGATCTTCAAATGGAATCCTAGTTCCCAGATGAATCATTACCTTATGGAAGAAAACTGCACATAAAATTGATTCTAAAACATGTAGGAGACATAAGAGCCCATGCATTGTTTTAAAAATCCCTTGAGGTGTAAGCCTCAACGGATATTTAAAACAATGGCATTTTCTGAAAAGTAATCAAATTGCATAGCATACTGACACTAAACTTTAAAAAGCCAAAAAACATCATTTCAAACCAGCCAAATGTGTCAAGTTGAACTAAGGTGCCGAGACTTAAGCCTCATGTGCATGAGGCGACAAGGTGTAAGCCTCAGTGGGATCAAATTTTTGTGAGGTGTAGCCTCGGAGCTTATTTTTTACCACCTCACCTCGAGGCGTAAACCTCAAGGGATTTTTAAAACTATGAGCCCATGAAGCAGAAAAGGAAGTTCTCACCAGAGAAAAACGCATTGTGACAGGAGATTACTAAAGTTCAAAGGAATTTGCAACCTACAAGGGCATAGACTTATTTATGAGTTCCCAAAGTCAGGCCCATTCTTTCAATCTAAATTCAAAGTTATCAACAACCCTGAAATGTGTCTAAAGAATATACATTTACAATAGCATAACCCAGATCACAAAGAAGAGGCTGCCTAACCGGATAATAAGCTCACTACTTATGGGTAAAATGGTTAAGTCCCATTTTGCAGCTGCCTAGACATGGAATCACAGAAACCCCAAGAACTGTACTATACAACATAGTCAACTATGGACATGTACCCATAATGCCATTAGCCAAGGGAGTAACAAAACAAAGTTGACTATGAACAAGCTGCATACAAAGAGACATCTCCAAAATGAGCAAATCAAAACACATTCAAAGGATCAAACGTCTAGCCAACACTCAATAATCACGGTTCTATATCACTCCAAAGACAACTATACCACTGATTAGAAGTTTACATTTGCAAAATCCAGAATCAGCAAACAGCAGAACAAAACTTGAGAAATTACAGATCAATAACCAGGGAACGCGCGGTTCGGACATACCTTGCGGGAATGAGAGCGAGATAGGTGACGACGGAAGGGAAGATCCGAACCAAGACGTGTCCGCCGACAAGCACGACGGCGAGCCCCTTGCTCAGCCGAGTAAACCCAGAATAAAAATTGGTGCCCTAATCATCAAAAAAAAGAAATAAAACCACTCAATAACCCAAATTCTCAATAACAATTCGATCTCCGTGATCGATCAGGCTTTCCACAGCACACAAAGCAAATAAAGATCCTGTGGAAACGAAAGAGGGAGAAGGGGCGTGTTGGGCGTACTCCTGAGAGCACCGGAGCGCTCATGGCGGTGGTCGGAGATCGTCGAGAAAGGGAGGAGATTCCGATAACGATAGTGGCTTGACAGAGAGGTTTTGTTAGGTACTGAGCTCTATAGATCGGAGAAGCAGAGCTGATGATAGCTGGTGACGTGTTTTTGTTTCACCTGTGATTTGGTGCTATGCCAGCCTACCGTATTATCCTGTCACCTCTCTCTAGGACCTTCCATATTGAGATTAAATCGAATCGGTCTAATGTCGGTTTTTTGGATAAAGTACGCATCGTATTCTAACACCCCGTCTATGATTTTCAAGAACACAGATTTCGTCATTCTAAAACGCTGCCGAAACGTTTTAGCATCGTACAACGGAGTAGCTGCAAAGTAATCGGAGGTAAGCCGATCGTGAGCATCACTTCGATCTCAGTCAATGTATTGCCTTTTCTGCTTCCCCCGGACGGGGTCCGTCATTCCTTCTTCAGCCTCCCTAACTTTTGCATGTATTGCCTCCAACATCTCTTCCTCCGCTTCTCGGGTCCTTGCACGTAACGTTGTGTAATCCAATTCGTCGACATCATTCTCCTCACTACTCGATGAATCCATCAACACAAGACGGGATCACAAGAAATGTAGAGAGAATTTGGACGATTTCAGAGATAGTTAAGAGAAAACTTGTGGGATTTGTTGTGTCGGCTTCAATGTATTTATAGCAGTCCCTTTAAATTTTATTTTCAATTAAAAAAATATGGTCAACTGATTTTGCTGACCCATGCAACGTGGCAAAATCGACGCGCCTTTTTTGCGTCTACTTGTCGAAACGTCACCACGTGGTGCTCGGTGACTCATGTGGTCAACACTGAATTGGTCTATTCGACGACCTACGAGTCGACAGATTCGTAGACCGTCTAAATCAGAATCGACGTGACAGCAAACTCTAATTCGGTAAATCGACGGGGAAAACGATTTTTCGCCGATTCATCGGCGATGGGACCCCAATGTGGATAGACTAAAGAAGTTCAAAGTTAGTAGGGATAATTTTAGTTCGTTACCTTGAAACATTTGGATTTTCATATCATTATCTCAGTCTGTATTTTTTTTCCTCACTATTTTAACGTTTCAAAATTTTCAAATTAATTTTTCCCATCCAATGGGTATGAACGGGAGGTGTTTATTTGAAAATCGGATTTGAAAATATTGGACGAAAAAAAATAACTTTAATATTTTGAAACATTAAGGTAGCGAGGAAAAACCAAGCGGGTTAAAGTAGAGATTTGAAAATCAGAAGGTTTTAGGGTAGCGAGCTAAGATTATCCCAAATAATTACAAGATGGGAAAATGCGTAGCTTTAATTGGAGTTTGTAGCTTACTAATTGGCGGTCACTTCTGTTAGTTCTGTTCAAATAACAGTTTGTTGATGTGATAAGGTCATACAGTGGTGAAAATCCAAAAAAAATGAATTGGATAGAGTGTAACATTAGGAAGCAAACTGAACATGATACTGAAAGTAAATTGTGATAGAATGAAACGAAATAAAAGGGAGTGACTTGATGTCCAGACCAGTAAGTGTCAGGCGTTAAACCTTATAACAGAAACCCAACTAATCTAGGGAAAAACTAATGTGTCTCGACCTGAAAATGCTTGTACCAAAAGATACAGGGCGCTGGATGGGCCAACGGGCATCTAGGGAGCAACCCAGGTAATGGAGGAAGCAGAGTGTCGGATTTAGGCCGACTTTGGCAGGGCGGAGTATGTATCCCCAAAAACACCCAGTTGCTCGTCATCCGAGTCATTTGACCTGACAAGGTCACGTAACAGACCTCACCTGAGAGTTATTGTCATTTGATGTGCATGTTCTTGATACACAATAGATCGATACTACCGCCTTCATATCCTTCATCACGGGGTTATCGGTGGGTGCCAAAGTCGTAGACGAAGTCCCTTCCAGTGTATATGGTGACCATAGTCACATGACCGGTCATTTGTGCCATGCAGTCAAGTAAATTTCAAGAGACATGGGGATCGTCACGTAGGTGTCCCACTCCCCTAAGTCAGTTAGATGTAGTCTCCATTGGTTCCGTATGGTCTTCGATGTGTCGTCTGCTATTTTAAAGGGGTTATCATCTTCGTCCCATGCCGGCCGCTCCCGTAGATCTGACCATTTCTCCCAATCTCGGAGATACGTCCCTATTAGGTGGGGGCACATCTCGTAGGGGTCCCTATTAGGTATAGTCCATATTATTTTGATGTATGCTCCTATCTCATCCTCGACATGGGTTTGATGATTCGCATGTTAGACTATAAGGTGTGGTATAGGAGGAGGGAGGGACCATGGTGGTAGTGACCAGATGGTCTCCGTAGGGGGGAGGTGGCCTATACCTCAGTGGCAAGAGGATCATAGTGGGCAAAGTATGGTGGAGCATACCTGGGAGGTCTTTATGGATCTCCACATTCTGTCATTTCAGGTCATGATAACGGGGCCTTCGGTCGGTAGTGGTGATGATAGTGAGGGCAGCGACGATGGAACGGGAGGTCAGAGCTAGTAGAAATGGAGGAGGCTATAAAAGGGAGGCGTAGAGAATCCTAAAGGTCAAATTGCGAATGAAACTCCAAATAACTTCCATTAGTTGTTAGGTTCTGTTAGTTTAAATAAATAACAACTACGTCGGCGATCAACCTTGGTCATGTCCCATTCCGAGCACTCCCAACCCATCATAGCACAAAGAAATTGCTTCCACATTGAATTAGGATCTGAAGCGAACCGCCAAAACCATTTGGCTAAAAGTGCATCATTCATATCTGCAAGTCGACGCAAACCCAAGCCCCCTTTATCTTTTGGACGACAAACTTGTTCCCATTTAGCCTTAAGAAAAATCTTGCCCGACCTATAAGACTTCCATAGAAAATTTCTCTGACAACTCTCTAAAGTGTAAATCACTGCCTTGGGGGATTTCAACAATGACATGAAGAAAAGAGGTAAACTAGACAGGGTACTTTGGATTAATACCACCCGACATGCAGTAGTAAGGTATTTCGTATGCCAAACAGCAAGAGCTTGCTTGAATTTCCAAACAATCGGGTCCCAAGTTGCTATCCTTTTAGGAGAAGCACTCAAGCTAAACCCAAAGTACGGCATAGCCAGGGAGCCTGAAGAGAAACTCAAACAAAGCTCCACTTGAGAGGAGGATAACAAAGAGCTATTTAAAACAATAGCTTTTGATTTTGAAAAATTTACATGCAAACCAGAGATGCTCTGAAAAGAAATCAGTAGTGTCTTCAATCTAGTTAGCTCGTCCAAATCACCCCTTACAAATAATAGAGTATCGTTCACAAATTGTAAATGCGAAATCGACAATCCAGGCCGAATATCAACCCCCTGAAAGAGAGCCTGAGCTTTCCCAAACTCTAATAACCGGTGCAACCCCTCATCAGCTATAAGAAAAAAGGAAGGGGGAGAGTGGGAACCCTTGCCTAATACCGTTCTGCATTTGGAATCCCGACCTGGAACCCCATTCATCGTCACTGATAAATGAGCTCCAAATAGGTCTTGCATCCACCGTCTCCATAGAAAGTTAAACTTCATTTGAGAAAGGACTTCATCAATATAAATCCACAACAGCTTGTCGTAAGCCTTCTCGAAATCAAGCTTGATTAAAACCGATTCAGTTCTCGATTTCTTAATTAAATGGATAACCTCCGAGGCTATTAGAACACCATCCATCAGCTGCCTACCTGCTACAAATCCACTCTGTGTATCGCTAATAAGATCAGAAATTACTAGCTATAAGCAAGAGGCAAGCAATTTGGCTAGAATTTTGTAAGGCCTTGAGATTAAGCTAATGGGGCGGAAGTCACTAAGCATTTCGGCCTGACCATGCTTTGGAATCAAAGTAACCAAGGTAGAGTTGATACCCTTACCCAGTTTCCCATAGGAAAGAAATTCATCCATAAAACCCTTCAGATCTCCCTGAATTATTGGCCAAGCTACCTTGTAAAACTTCATAGAAAACTCATCTGGGCGCGGCGACTTGTCACTCCCACAAGCATCCAGTACGATTTTAATATCAACCAAAGAGAAAATTGATTCCAATTCTGAAGCCTGCACAGAAGTGAGAGTGGAAAAAGGTAAAATAGGTAACGGGATACGGTCCACCGGAGATAAAGAGAGCCAACTTTTAAAATGTAAGGTTGCAGCCTCTTTCATATCATCAGGAAGGTCCACAACACCTTGAGTACGGAAACGCTGAACATGATTCCTATGCGCTCTGAAATTAGCCACACGATGAAAATAACGGGAACAACACATAATGCCTTCACAAGAGTCCATAACAAAGAGATCAGATTTCCACAAACACATAATGCCTTCAGCACTTCCTACTGCTGGCTAAATATCACAGAGCCAACCTCCATTTAAACCACAACTTTATAAGAGAGTATAGTCTATTTCCTGCCATTTCATTTCTTGAAACAAGATAAATTCAGGCTTTACCTTGAACACCAACTCTCTCAGACTATGACGTTTCTGAGGAGAGTTAAGTCCTCTCACATTCCATGAGACGACTATCATACTTCACAAAGGAGACGAAACAATGGCACCCTCCTCGGTGCCTAGTACTGAATCACTCTCCACCCATTCATCGTCATCAGCTTGTGACTGAGCATCAGTACATAAATCTTTAGAAGAACCAAGCTCAATACTATTAAGTTGTTGTAAGATTTGTTGTCAAGAGATCATGGCTCTATCACTGACCTTAGTAGTGAGCTTGGAAAGAATTTTTATCTGATTCACTGAGGTGTCTCCTGAGCATTCCTTTTCCACTAAGCGCGTATGAGAACAGGTATTATAAACTCGTGTTGGAGTGAATTTCGTCGGGGATTTCTTTTCAGTCTGATGGTCACACAATTTGTGGTATTTGGATCGAGAAGAATTGGAGGAACTTCCAGGTCAGAAGAAACAACAACCAACTGGTTTTCTGGAATAACTGGTCTAACGATCTCCCCCTCTTCTCGGGATTCAACAATTTGAAATTGATCATCAAGATCGGATGCCTGATAAATCGGAGAAGAAATTTCCTTCATCGGAAAAGGGTCGCGGAACCTGGGACCGCGAAATCAGACTTCTCCGATAGAAATAAGTTAATCGAAAAAGTACTTCCTCCGATAACTAAATCCCGTTTGCAAGCCTAAAATTGACCTTCCGAAGCTAAAAACATCGTGGCAGAGGAAAAAAATTCCTCATCATCATTGGCATCGAAAGATAATCAGATGACAGACCCGTTCTGCAAAGAATCAGACACAGTTGAAATAGTACAACCATGCCACGGGATACCAGAGATACGAACCCAATTCCAAATTCCCCCTTGAAGGACCACATTACCTGAGAGATGGATAATTTTGAACAAAGACTCGATCCATTTCCAACCTGTCTCCCTCAGCATTGAACTGAAGATCATATCAGAGCAATTGATCATAAAAGCTCCTCCCCCAATATGACAAATTTCCATACCTTTTAGCGTCGTTTTCAGCAAACACGCTCAAGAGCTGGGAACGAGACTGGGAGGTAAGGTTAATCCCCACCACGCTAGACTTAACCTAATCCCTCCGAGCCTCCTCTTCACAATTCGAGATTGAATCTGCAAGTGGATTGGTATTGGCCACCTTCATCTAGATCCTCTTTGTACTCCACCTTGTTTAGGAATCCCAAGGCAACGCAACAAGAAGAAAATTTCCCTTAACTTTCGATCCATTTCCTCGAGCTACAATTTTCAGAGCTTCTGCCTTAGAAGTGGCATGGAGAAACCTGAAGTACCTCCCTCTTCGATTAGGTCTTTTGCACCAGCACAGTTATGTCAGCTTTCCCACAACTCCCGAAGAAGGAATGAAACCACTCATCAGTAGTTCCATAGGGTAAATTGGAGGTGAAGACTTTGACACCTCCATGTGAATTGTGCGTAGATAGAACCCCTTGAGAAGAAGAGCCTTCAACGACCACGTCTTTGAAATCTCGTCCCGTTGCGACCTCGGGCACGGTGAAACAAGGAGGCTTCATTGGCACACTCTCAAGCTCTCTCTCACTCATAATTTTTTTTATTTGGTGTTGAACCTGTACTTTCTTGATTCTTTTCTTGCCGTCTCTTGATGTGCAACAAATATCTTGTGCTTAGGGAGTTGTAGCAATGGGGTTGTTTTTACAAAAACAAGTCAATGTGGGTAAACATCATCAATAAAGTAATAGGAAGAGTGTACTCCTTATTGTTCATCGAGTAGCGCACGAGGGGTTGCCAACAATTGCTACTTTCTGAGAACAACGAAGATTTATTAAGTGCATTGATGTCGTTGTTTAATCCCTCCATACTGAAAAACGTGTATCATACCCACAGGTCTTGAGTTGCAACGACTTCCAGCACAATTGTCTGGACATTATTATAGTCTCTCCTTAAATACATTCTTTTCTATTCCATCAGACGGTTCTTCCACTACAAATGCATGTGATCAAGACTCACTAACATTCCAGGATGTTCATGTTCTTTGTTTACGTCTAGTATATGGAAAATATCTGCAGTGTTCGGCTTTCGTAGATAAGTTGGACCGAACAAATGAATAACACCCTTGTAGAATCCTTTGACATACTTCATAGCCGTTGTTTCACCTAAGTGTAAGTACTCACCAACTTGATCGGTCGGTATCCCTAACACAATTGGTGAACAACTACAATGCATTTTGGTGGGGGAGAGAAAATGGATTTACCCAAGCCATCGGTTTGTCGGAAGTATTGGTCATATTGTACCAAACCCTCCATAATACAAAACATAATTCTACATTCGGAAACGAAAACGAAAACGATATTGCATTTGGGTATAAATGGGTAATTCATAAAGTAATCGGTCATGATACATGCACGTGCTTCCTCGCGCCCTCGATCGATGTAGGTTCGTTTGTGTCGGGCTAAAGTCGTCACCATCCTTCCTAAACTCTTTGGTAGAACCTTTGTAATGCGGCATGGGGATTTATAATAATTTCTTGTATTTGTTCCTATGAAAATTATGTGACGTCCGGAAGAATAGAGTTGTGAGAATTGACAAAACGATTTATAGACATAATTTAAGGGTTTAAATCCACTGGTCAAAGAGAATCAATATTTTATATCGTCGGAGGTCAGGGCGATTTCCAACGTTCGTGAAATCAGCGTAGCATGCAAAAAATGTTGTCCCTTTTCCCATCTAAAACGAAGTGCGTTCTGTCGGTTTAATACGCCAAGACTTTTTTGTCGATAAAACACCATGAACTGTGAGCATTGTTGTAAAAGTCTCCGCCTAGTCCGCCTAGGCCCTAAAATCTGTAAAAACACCTGACTCGCCGCCTCACCTAAGCCGCAAAATCTGAAAACCATCCGACTTGTCGTCCCGCCCGATTAGTCCAAAACTTAGGACTGATTGTGAAATTAAACTTTTAAAACAGAGATGAAAAGATGAGAGATACAACATGTTTATAATGGTCTTGAATTTCTTGATAAAAAGAAGGGTTATTTACGATAAGGTACCCAAATGATTCGTCCACGAACGATAAGGTACCCTTATGAATTTTTTTTACGATAAGGTACCCAAATGTTTCGTCCACGAAAGATTTGGGTTAATGCTGTTAAAAAACTAACAGACCTACTTGAAAAGACCAATTTACCCTTTACCATTTTAGTTGACTTTTGACTTAAGTGTAAAAAGACCATTATACCCTCAGTTATTATTTTTCTTTAATTTATATTTTCTAATTATTTTCGGTTTTCAAAATTATTAATAAAATCATTAATTTCTTTATTAATTCTTAATTATTTTACTTTTTGAAATTTTAATAAATTCAATTATTTTAATTTTTATTATTCATTAATTATTGTATTTTTTTTTATTATTTTCTAATAAATTTGATTTTTTTATTTCTTTCTAAATACTATATTTCTTATTTGATTTTTCAATTTTTTTCTTTTTTTTGTTCTGTTTTACAAAAAAAATCAAATGCATTTATTAAAATTTCTTTTGGTTCATGTTCATTCACTAAATTAATTCTTTTTCTTTTATCCATTTACTTTGTTCTTACTGTTTTCCTCTTTTCAGAAAAAAGAAAAATCAGTTCATCAGGACTGGAACAAAAAAATCGATTGGAGGAAAAATCAGTTCATCTCAAATAAAATCAGGATTGGAACAAAAAAAAATCGATTGGAGGAACGAAGAGGGTTCATCTCAAACAAAATCAGGAATGGAACAAAAAAATTGATTGGAGGAACGAAGAGTGTTCATCAGTTCATCTCAAACAAACTCTGAACCTAATCCAATGCTATACCTAAACCAGAAACCCTCACAACCATAAAATAATCGAAACCATCAGAGAGCTTCATGCGTGGTCTTGTGTCGCTGGATCTGAGCTCGAAACCCATGGCCATGGAGGTGAGGTTGAAGACGAAGGGTGTGGATCTAGAGACCCTGATAAGGCAGATCTACAAATTGAGACATCCCTTTTTCGTCGTGCTCTAGAATCTCGTCTTGTCCGGCGAGATTGCGACTACGCCTCGCCAGTTTGAGATGTCTCGGGAATCACTGAGTAAAGGCAGATCCGGCGAAAGGGCATCGAATCCGTCCGTGAAGCCGTCATGCCTAGCTCGTCATAGGTAAGAGATGGAGATGAAGGGGAAAGGTTGAACGAGGTGGTCTGGTCTTGTGGGGAAGATGAATGTGAAGGTGAAGGGACGAGGTGTGGATATGATGAATTAAGGTTTTAGAAAATGAAACGAAGGGACGAAGGGAAGATGAATGTGAAGGGGAAGGGACGAAGCGTTTTTAGGTTTTAGAAAATGAAACTTGTGTTAATTAATTAGTTCTTTTATTTCTTTTTTTATTATTTAATTCTTTATTACATTTAAAAAATAAAATATTATTTTTTTAAAAAAATACTAATTTTTAAATTAAAAACTGATTTTTTTTAAAACAAAATATTAAATATTGATTTTAATCTAAGGGTAAAATGGTAATTTCATATGTACAGTTTATAAGGATATAATAAGGAAGGGAAGAATCGTCATTTCACACTCCACTTAACTGCACATGACTGATCTTGAGGAATATTCCGTTAGTTTTCTAACGGAATATGCCAATTCCGTTAGTGGACAAATCATTTGGGTACCTTATTGGTCATTCGAAACATATGAGTACCTTATCGTTCATGGACGAATCATTTGGGTACCTTATCGTAAATAACCCTAAAAAGAATATGAGACGTGTCCGTTTTTGATGGTTTATTATTATAATTTAGGTTTTTGATAAAATTTAGAGTAAAATCAAAATGAGAACATTATTTTTTTTTTAACGAGGAGTGCAATTTTATTACTTAAAATCGATTACATTATCCTGCATCGGGAAACAGGCTCACCGACCAGAGAGAATGTCAGAAAGATGAACATTAGTTATCTGATCCTTGTAATACCATAGCCTTCACAGACAGTATTGTGATGCCTCATGGGCAAAGACAGACTACGAAGAGGGAGAAGAGGGTACCGGAGATTCTGAGGAACCTCAACAGTAATAGTGATTGTGGTAGGCAAAGCATCGTCTTGATCAGGCCAGTCTCTGATGCTCCCCACGCTGGAGAAGTCCTTGATTCTCTGATCGATAGACATTGATCCTGCAAAGACAAATTCAATCAAAATAAATGAAACTCTTTCGATTAGTCATAGCCATAATCGTGAGAGGGGACAAGGTGGTTGCGGCGGTGGAGGCCAGGGAGAAGGACGTGTCGGCTGCGACAGAGCCAGCTGCTGCATCTTCATGGACGCCTCTAGGGACTGCGACGGCATCCGAGGCGGCGACAGCAGCAGGGGCAACGACGGCTTCAAGGAAGACATCGGCAGCATCAGAGACGGCGGCTGTAGTCTGAAACCCTTGGGGAAGAGGAGAGACCGAAACAGATCGGGAGATGCTCCGTCAGTTGCGGGAGGCGACCACCATCGCAATGGCTAGAGATGGTGTGAAAGAAGCCCTAACAGCGAAAAACTTCGCATGATCCAAAGGGAGAGTGCAAAGGGGAGATTGGGAAGAAGAGAGAAGAAGAACCATGATATAAATTATAACAATTGCTATAGCCATGGAGGTGTAGACGACGACAAGACTCTCAAAACCCTAGCAGATCAAATATTATTGTATTCAAACATATGAGAGCAGTATTAGGTTTAGTTTTTTTTTTTTTGTATTTTGATATTTTTATATTATACAAATATAGTATATATTTAATAATAATTAAAAATATTAAAAAATTAAATCCGTCTAAACCCCAATTAATCCCTGCCAAACGCCTAGGGGTCCTCACCGCCCGATTAACGCCTATAGCTTTTTACAACCATCTGTGAGTGCTCTTAAGCCAATCCACATCCACAGTAGATAGATGCTCTGATATAAACTTGGGATGAGCTGGGAAATCGAAAACTTGAAATAATGTCTCTGTAAAACATTCAATCTGAGCACTTTAATTCAAAGCCATCAATAACATTATTAGCATATATCATTATGTACAAAATGTCAACGTCGCATACCTTTTACAGAGCCCAAATGTCTAATTCTAGATCCTCAGCCTATGTTGGTGCGGCCTAAGTAATGCAAGGAAGCATCAGCTTTGACCATATACACTAATCTGTTGTTCATCAGCTTCTCTCCCTACTTGAGCAACCGGTCTCTACTGCAATCTCTAATGCAAGGAATTGTCTTGGACGGAGATCACCCGCGGATTGCATATAACTTGGGAGCAAATGGAACCGAGCCTATATATGCTTCAGCCAACGAGATTAAAACCCGGTGGCAAGCCAAAGCCGATGCTCTAACAAGCATTACAAATGAAACCCAGCTGAACCTTAGAGTCAGTATAGGGTCTTTTCTCAGAGAGCTTAGTACTTTCAGCACAATCACTTTGAGTCGTCGATCCTTAAGGAGGGATATGTATTCATTGATGGGCTTGGATAATCTGGTAGATGATGGACCTAGCTCTTCGCTACCGAGCCCACTTTCCGATTTCCCCCGGGATCGATACTGAGTCATTGATGTGCCTTTGCCAAGTGTTACCGCCATCCATTGATATAATACCTCACCAACCACTTTGCAGAACTGGTTCCGGAAAGAAGCTGCCTCCTTGGATGTCATTGCTCGGATCAACGAAGCTCCATCCTATAAATTAAAACATAAACAAGTGTCAGTTGCAAAACGGGTAATACTTTCAACACCGGAATAGAACATTTATCACCTGATAAAGAAATGAAATAACTGTAGTGAATATGAAAAACTTACAACAGTCATTAAGAGCCTTCTTAGCACAACACCATCGTTAGATGGTAGCAACTGTAAAATTAAGTTTGCGACATCAAAAACACCATTGGCCTTTTTTGGTAAATAGTCAATGGAAGTTTCACCATTAGATGCTACTGCCAACTTCAAACCCTTCCTGCAGACAGAAGGTAAAAATTATCCATGAACTAGTGGAGTATACGTGTAATTAAGAATATTCAGGTGATACTAGGTTCCAGGACAAGAGTGTGCGACTGTAAACAATTAGACATACCGATTTGTGCCTACTCTTAAGAAAAGAGCAAGCCTATCCCATCGGAGTTCCTTCTTTTTGCTCAAAACTACCTATAATGAACAGAAGTAGGACAACCAAATATCACTAACAAAACTGATTAACCTAGAAATTTGTGAATAAAAAAATGCAGGTACATCTCTGTCATACGTATATCATCAAGTCCCCAAAAAATGAAAAAAAAATCATTTCATAGTACACATTTGAAGATACTTTTTTTCCAACTTCACTAACAATATGAAACAAAACAATCAATTGAATGGAAAGGTATAGTGGCAGAATTAATTACTTAAGCTATAGTACACGATAAGATAGCTTGCTAAGTTGAGTAACTATTACCGAATGCAAAATTTTCCTCATTGGTGGTGAATTTTCGGTGAGAAGTTTCCGTACAACATAAGGGTATGCAGCTTCGAATGTCTTAAAATTCTTATCTCCTGCTATAGCCAAACCTAAGATCATCACAGAAAACAAATTTAAATTGAAGTAAATGCCAGTGAAATGTAAAACTGCAAATTAAAGAATAATATTATTACAAATAGCAAAAAGGAACTGCAAAACTCAAGAGACAGGTAACAAAATACAATAAAATAGAGTAAAATATGCACGTCAAATGTTTAAAACAAGGCATATTCCTAAACTATTTCAACCAAATCTACAACATAATCCAATGTGAATTACTACATTAATCTTAAACAGAAACAAGGGATACTTCCTCATTTCTTTTGCACTTCAGCAGTCACAAAAAGGCACAGGACCTTTTTTAACAAAAAAGCAAAACCATGTTTTTTTATTAGCAACAACCGCAAGCGTGTGGATTATATCACACTACAATTTGACCATTGGAAACTTATAATGCCATAATCTGAAATAATGTTCTGTTCCACATCTTATTTGGGAGCATTATTGTCACACCACAATCAGTATTGGAGGATCCTCTGGTTTGCAATTCCAGTGGTTCACATAAAGTCAATGCTCCTTAATTTTGAACTACCACATAAATATGTCCAGAGCACCAATTTGAACTTTGCAAAATCATCACATAAGTGCCATCTAATCCTTATTTTATAGTTAAGGTCAATGTCAATGCTGGATGTTACACTTCCTTTCCAGTAAACCTAATCAAAGGGCTTGTTTTGTTGAATAACAAAACATATATACATAAAAAGTACAGAATATATGTCAGCCTGTGCACATTAAAATATCATTAACAGATAATAAAACACAATAACAACCTTCCAAAGAAGCAAGGGAGCGGAGGACAAGCGTATAGTATGCCGGCATACGGAAATGATATTTGAGAGCTACGGACCAGATTTTACCCAGAACCTACAGAAAATTCATGAGACAATCAGCTCCTTATAAGTTGAGCATAAAAAAGAAATCAAACATGAAAAGGAACAATGCAAAACAAAGAATAGAACAAGCACAAGTATTTAGAAATCCATAATAAGCAAACACAAAGGGGAAGGCTCTGTGGGGGCATTGAATAATCTAGAGCGTCAAACATGCACAATCCATCCACAAATAATGCACTCACCTGTTATATATGAGCATTAACTTCAATGTTAAAATGATTCAAGAAATGGAAGAGAAATATCAGACTGATATTACACATTTACACTGACCAGAATGTTTTTCTTGCACAACCTGTGATGTGATTACATTCAATGACACAGTAACAGAACTCTCGATGTGAATTAAGCCAATTAATCGTATTTTTATTTCTCAACTTACGAATCCTACCATTAAATGACTAGATGAACAAGATATGCTTAAAGTTGAAATCTCTTTGGCTAACCTATCCGAACTGGCATTTTAATGATTAGAATTCAGCCTGGGCCAAGATAAACAGTAGTCACCAGTTAAAGGATTAGAATACAAACTACTAGTTTCTCAAGATATAATTCTTACTCTACTGAATTTGACATCAGGAATTCCATCTTTCCATTCTACCTCTCCCAATGCATCCTCCAGATCCTGAATCATTTACCAATTACAACTGTGGTGAGTAATATAGACAATCGCACAACTATGCAACTGGTCACTATTAGAGTGGAAATTTTGAGAATGAGTTAATTCTCATCATTTTCAAATTAATTTGAACAGGCGAAGTATAGCAGTACTTGAGTAGCAGATATGATACCATGGTAACACGAAAGGTACTAGTCCCTGGCCTTATCACGTCCATTTCAGTCAGTGACTGAACAAGAGATGCCCAGTCACCATTTACTATGTGCACTATTGATGCAAGCATGGCATACTGATGCTTCTTTTCCATTCGACAAAGCAAACCAAAGTCCAGAAACCTGACAAACAACAAGATGATAAGCAAGAATTACAGAAATAATATATATACACATCTGGCAGAAAAGGCAAAGGAATAAACAGAGGCATAATTACGTGTAATATAGGTGAAAGAATGCCAAACACTATGTACCCTATTTGTCCTGATTCTGTGTAACGCAAGTTGCCCGGATGCGGATCAGCATGCAATATACCTGTCTCAAGGAGCTGAACCAACGATGCTTCCACACCCTTGCTAACCTACTTAGTTTAAGCACACAAATTCATTATTCAGTTGCTTGCACAAGCCAAACAACAATAACCAGACTTTCTAGGCAGATATTTTTAAGGACTAAAACTATTCAACAAACCATATTGCTGATATTCAGTGAATCATACATGATATAACAAAGTCATTAACTTGTCCGATTAATAGAGTAAATCACTCAAGTCCTTTATTTGCCCCCTTCTATCAAAAGTCATGTTTCTTTTTTCATGACTAACCAACTGCGATCCAAATACTTGAACAAAATGCCCTTTCGCCCCTCGACAAATTAAATTCTCAGCTTGCACTGTTCTTACCCACTATTCTAAAGTATCCTGACATCATTGTACTCACAGCTTAAGGTCCAAGAATACTAACAACCACATTTGCAGGCTTCATTTGGAGTCCAGCATTGAATGAAAAGTTTGGGCAAAATATAGTGGTAAAACTATAATCTAAAATCACACACCAGATCTAGAAGACGCCTTTTTGCTTCATGTTTCTGCGTCTCTGAGTGTGTAGAGCCGTGACCAACAGACTTGCTAGTAGATACTGAGATTAACTTAGTTGGACTATCACCCACCATCCACTCCATTGTCAGGATTCTCTTGCCAGTTAAATGTTGATATACTTTTGGAACACGCATGAATGTAAAGGAGGAATGTGCCTCCTGCAGCCAAGCAACAGTTATCAATTAGAAGAAAAGGCATTTCAAGCAGGATACTGATCGGTCAATGGTCCTAACAAGGAAATAAAACAAATGCAGATAAAGAGCTCCAAATAATAACAGAAAAGGAAGAAAAAGCAAGTTATAGACAATTTCTACTAAAATAAATGATATATCATTCATTTCAACGTATGTTAGGTATATGTTGTGGAAATGTGTCCTGTTACCAACTGCAACAATTATGACCTTCATGGTAGCAGAAACTGCAGCTGCGTTGATAGCTTCAGAACAAAGGACAGTTTTGGTAACTTTGTCCGACTTTGGTAACTATAACTATTCATTAACGCCTTTTTGAGTATTAACAGTATTTTACAATTCAGAAGAGAAACTTAACATAACAGGATATGACAATGCATACCATGAACTCTGAAGCATTTGCAGCCTCTAAAGTGTAGTCCAGCTCCCCAACTAAACCTTTACCAAGTTCATCAACATATAGGCGAAGATCACTTTTTCTCTTCGCTATCTTTTGCACTAGCCCCATCTGAAACAGTTGGCAACTAGCTTTTTACAAAGTCAGACAATCAAAACATGTAAAGACATAAGATCAAATATTTTGGTAGAAACCCCAAGGCGAAGAATGTAGACATCCCGCACAACCACACGACGCAAATTAGGACGTTGAACTTTAACAGCAACATGAGTACCATCAAGTGTTCTTCCGCGGTAGACCTAGAAATGGCATGAAACAATCACCAAATCAGGAATTGGTTCATACATATATCAGCATGTGTTACCGAGCCTGTACATGGCATACGATACATGAATAAAAATTAGAAAGCACCTGACCAAAGGATGCTGCAGCTACAGGTTCCTCAGAGATGTAGCTAAAATATGATCCAACAGGAGATTGTAACTCTTCTTCAATGATTTTCATAGCCACGGGCCTAGGAAAAGGAGGGATTTGATCGTGCAGTTCTGATAATACCTGAAAACATAACTCAAAACCAAATAATGAAAGAAAGAAAAAACAGTAAACAATAAAGTACCTCAACGGGCCAGGTATGTGCCTCAAATTGATGAAATAGGAGTATAAATTTTTCACGATGCAGTCCAAGAAACCTTCTCTAAGTTCACAAGACAAGTCATTAACCTAACAAGATTTCTAATATCTAAGTTGAAGTCCATTGTTCACAACCAGCAGGTGGCAATGCAGACCCGAATGTCTCTAATGATTCTTTCAGTTACAGCCATGCATATCCATGGAATCAATGGAAATCGGGAGAACATTTGACACGCCCCAATAAACATCATAGAAGATGTCATAACAAGCTGTCAATGCAATAGGAATATGAACGCCAACAATTTTACTGGCCTCAATTGAAGCAACATGAGTTTAATGTCATTAGAAGAAACATGCCAAAACTATAAGAGAGCGAGAGAGAGGAACATATCACCTAACCTTGGAAATTTCAGGTCCTATAATATCTGGTCTTGTGGAAAGTGACTGGCCAACTGCATCAGCAAGCAAATTCGTGTAACTAGTCTGTTGGCAATCATGTGACTGCAGGAGGTAAATAAAACGCCCACATAACATTTTGAAGAGAAACATGAAAAGGGGGGATCGATACAATATGCAAACTTAGAACAATAATTATGATATTTGAAAACTAATGTTCCATTGGATCATATTCCTGACCTTTGATAAAAGTGGGACCCAAGTTTAGCATTGTTTCTTTCAATACAATGCCAAAATTATATCGTGAAGTGCTTTCCCCATCATTCTCATCCGAGCTTGATCCTAGTAAATTTCGTGTCCCAGAGGTCCGAATTTTTATTGCAGCAGCAGCAAATGAGGAAAAGATCTTCAAATACAAGATAATGTCATAATAAGTATCCACCGAAATATAAGTATATAACCCAGATAATAAAATGATGGGTAGAAATCAGCAATTAATTGGCTTGACATGTAGCACACCAGAAAGCATTACAACGAAGCAGAAATTCAAGTCTCGGGGATGGGAAGTTCTATAACAATATCTCATGAACGATAACCTCACAACTATATTGAACTTCACTACCTCAAGGAGGCGCAGAGCAACTAAATGAGGCCTGCAACTGAAATAATCAGTTACTTCTTGAGGATCATAGACTTCAGGAAGCGGCTTAGACCATCTCTTGGATACATAGTAGAAATACCCAGTGTATGCCTCCAAAGCTTTTAGGTCGGCCATGAATAGATCCACACCAGTGAGTTCTGCTATAGATGAGTTGATTGGTGTTAGTACCAACTAAACATGAAACAGGGTTACAGGGCATTCTACATAACTGGACCATGTAGCACACACCAAGACATGAGCAATAAGTTGAAAATGACTACATAAACAAATCTGAACCTTACAAATCTTACTTTTTCTGAAAATCCCAACAATGTTACAGAGGGAGCCCAACTAGACACCAGAATGGATAGAATTAAGTTTTAACTTTGCATTTACACATTTGTACAAGCACAAAAAACCTCTGAATTAAACCCTCTTGTTGACTATTAGACTGCTACTGTCAAAATACAACTCCAATATCTAGTTTTTCCAAAGCAATTCCCTATCTCAAACACATTTCAAATCTAAAAGGCCTGCAAAACTTGAAATCAACACAATTCATCTTAATCAAAAAGCTAATGCAAATAATTAAAAAAAAACATTGATATTCACTTCTTTATGAATTAAACAATTCTCTGAATCGCAAACAGCTTCAATTATTCGCCATACAATCATGAAACACAAATTCTCAAAAACTTTCACGCATACATCTAAAACAGCAATTGAGAAACGGAACCTGGATAATAAGGCTGAGGCAGAGAACACGGCTGCAACGGAGGCGCGCCGGGAGGATCCTCGAGGTGGCGCAGCCATAGAGCATCGTCGAGGGTTTTAGAGACCTGAGGAACGTGAAGAGCCTCGCTCGCCCATTCCATTCCCCTGCTTATCTTCTTCCTCAGGAACTCCACGTCCTTGCGCACCACATCCCCGAAGATACTGAAATTGGCTGAGATGCGCGCTTGCCTCCGCCACCTCCTCCTCCTAGTCGCCGCCGGTCTGGATGCCCGCGTGGAGAGGAGCGAGGACGGAAAAGGCATCGACAGCGACGCCGTCGCCGGTGAGATCGACATAGGTGACCGGAAGTGGAATCGGAGAGTGCTCGGCGTACACGGAAATGGCGGGAGAAGATCGGAAATGTATGACGATCACAGCGTTAACATCATCTCTTCTTGTAGCTCTCTCGACAGAGAAAGAGTGTGTGGTCTCTGTTCAGTCCTGGCACTTTCTCGGATTGGAATTATTCGATGCGGTCGAACTCAGCTAAGTTCGTATTCCCGTCACACGTGTGACGTGTCTAACAACATGACGTATGTAATTAAGAGTTTTTTATAGTATAAACTACAAATGCATACCTTGAAGTTGGCACGTCTAGCCGATGATTACCCTAAATTTCAAAAACTGATGCATAACCTGAAGTTACAACTTGTAATTAGAAACCTCTTCTGTCAGCTAAAATGATGAAAATACTTTCCGTAGTTTTTTAAAATAAAAATAAAGTCATTTAATAAGTAAATATATATATATATAACAAAAGTGAATTTAAATAATTTTTTGAAATAATTATTGAAGTGTAGTTGAGGGTATTTTTGCCATGTTAGTTGACAGATGGATTTCTAGTTACAAGTTGTAACTTCAGGGTATGCATCAGTAGTTTTTGAACTTTAGGGTAAGCATCGGTTAAACGTGTCAACTTAACGATAGTCATTTGTAGTTTTCCCCTTTTTATATCTTGAAAAGAGAACTTATTAATTTCCCAAGTGTAACATACGCGCAAGAGTAAATAGGACAACATCGGACTCCATAAGATCAGGCACAGAACGAATCTCTCTAGCGAATCAGTAAAAAGTTTTGTTTCATATTTTTGTCATGAACTCGAATTTAATACTCTTGATTTGAGAGATAAGGACTCTAGCCAACGTCCTACAATATTGACCTAATAGGGGATAATGGGAAAGGGGAAGCCGAGAGGAGTCCTATCACACCTTGTGCATCGCTATGAATGACGATATTGCTTCATCCCTAGTCTCGGTCCATTGATAGGGCCGCAACAATCGCATGGGCCTCAATCATGCACAGTTCCCAAACCCCCTCCACAACGTCATTTCATGCTTCAAGACCTGGTGTTTGATCTGCATATAACTCCTCATCTTGATTTGGATGACTCGCGAAAGACTGTTCCATTCACATTGACCGTGAACCCTACTAAGGGAAGAACCCATGAAATGACTCCCGAGGGCGGAAGCTAGGTGTGAATTTGGGAGGTCGAGTTAGGTCTCTGTCCAATATCGCATCTAACTGGTCGCCACTATTTGAAAGCCAATCGAGGGCATGGTGACTGATTCCAAACCAAGGCATTTTGCGCCTTCTAGTTTTCTCGTAGCCAAAGAGAGATGTTCATGATCCTTAGGTGGGAGACCTACCCCGTATTAGGCTCACCAACCAAGGAAGTAAACATTAGTCTGGGGAGGCGGGAAGAGATTTTCCGTTTACCAACAATCTTAAGTGAACATATAGTGCAAGAATAGATGGTCAGGTGTCTCTACATGTGAGAGGTAGATCGGCCACAGAAGACACATAGGCATAAAACGCTTGTGGAGGTTCGTGGCCACCTATAAACTACCAGTCAAAGCACGCCATAAAATATCTAGATCTTGGGTTGGGTCTGAATTCTCTAGAGATGAGCCCATGATGGCACGACCTCAGGCATTAGTAAGCCCCATGGGCGTACATCCCGTTCTTTGAGTCGTGAAAGAGTAGTTAACCCTGTTGACGTTTGAAAATAAGTTGCGCAAGCTCGAAAAGCTCGTGATACTTAGCTTGCTCAAGTGAAGGCTTTCGATAATCCGAATTTGACTTTGGAAGGAGAAGAATGGGTCACCGACGAGGGTTGATATTGTTTCGGTCGTAAACGTTTGTTTTGGACTTACGTTTTTTTTTTGGATTTGCCTCTTTAGCTCTTTTGAGAACTCGTTTATAATCGTTGTTTTGGCCTTGATCCTTCTTGGACCTGAGATTCATTCTCTTCTCTTCGAAATTTGGCATTTTTTTAATAAAAATCCAAGCTGAGAAAAAATAAACAAATAAACTCAAACGGATAATTAAAGATAATTAATAAACAAAAGATTGAAGTAATTATAACGTTGAAGGCTAAAGTTAGGAATGTAAGTTTGAAGGCCTTTCAACAAAATCCAAAGCCGTTCAGGTCAGAAGTTTAAAGAACTGGACAGATTAGGCCATTTCGCAAATTACTCCAATGGTGGAGGCCGTGGAGGAAGACGAGGTGGTTCTTATGAACGCAAAGATGTTTAATGTAGTCATTTTCATAAAATGAGAAATCCTAAAGATATTTTTTATGAGTTACGTGATAATCCTATTATCATCCTAGTGCTTCGAGACTTTCCACGATGCAGTCGACGCACCACCATAACTACCGTCCCTGATAAATCTATCCAGAACGGACAGTCACTTCGCCACCTTACTATGGCGAGTTGGCGACACTACTGAAGAGTCGAAGGAACCTTAAAGAATTACTTACATGAAAGAGATGCATTATAAAAAAAAACATAACAAAGGGAAGATAGTTATCGACAATTATTGGTTGTCTTCTCTGTAAAAAAAACACAAGCCGCCGCCAACAAAACCTTACCTCTTTCTCCTCGCCCCACCGGTGACACCATGGTCCCCGTCCATAATCGTCGACGATGGTGACCCTTTCTCTGCTCCATACATGCTTGCTCGCCTTCCATATTTTTATCACCTCTCCTTCGTTCCCTCGCCTGAAGACCTACTGCTTCGGCATGTTGCGATGCTCGCATCTTTGGTGCTGCTAGGTGGTAATGCTCGTGTCTATCGGCGTCGAGTTCTTCCCCTGTTGATCTTCTCTACAACCGACTCTAAGAAGCATCCTTGTTATTAGATATGGAAAGCCATTTCCAAATTTGGTCACTAGCGCGCGCGTGGTCGGCCCTTCCTCAGTGGTAGCAGTTTTGGCTCTTGGTGATTGGCTCAACCTTAGACCTGTTGCTACACTGGGTTGTCGGAGCTATCGGATTCGTCGGAGTTTTCTAGCTTCAACTGTCGGCTCACATGGTTCTGCTTGAAGTGAGACTCCTCTGAGCCTACAAGACTTTTTTCAAGTTGTGTCGGGGTCTTGGCTTCAGCCACCGACGTCTCCAAAGTTCGGGGAAAGGGTGAGGACGTTCCTTTGTCTCGGCGTCCAAAGTTCGACTTGTTGGACTTCTCTGATCGCGGGGGATTTTAGGTTTGTATTTTTCTCTTCTGTTTCCTTGTGTGGAGCTTTTGTGGTGGAGTTGGTGTGGTGGGCCAGGAGTGTGGGCAGATTTGAAACTGAAAGCTCTCTTGCATGATGGTTGTGGTCTGCCAGCTTTTTTTTACTCGAAGAGATGAACAACAAGAGGCCCCTTCATTCGATTCGGTTCTCATGGAAGGTTTTGTTCATTTTGAACCTTCCTTTCGCAAAGTTGCAGTACAAGTCAGAATTTTCTTCCCGTGCCTCCGTTCCGCTGGCATTGATGTGGGTATTCTTCGCGGATATGGTTGCATCTTGTCGTCCTGGTTGGTATGGTTCTCTTTTCATCCCTTGGTTCCCCTGTTTCTTGTGGAGAATCTGCTCTTACCCTAGGTTTGACTTGTTTTGATTTCTTTTGTCTCCCTGCCTTTTTGGTGGTGGCCCGTCAATTAATTTTGGTGTTGGCCTCCGGCGGGTGGTTATTGGCATATGGGCCTCTATTAGAATTCGAGAGTTAATTTGTCCTTTTGGGTTTTGAGTTCCGGTGGTTTCCGCCTCCAGTATATCTATGTCGTTCAGTGGTGTTGACCGTCTATGTGTCAGTGTTCTCCGATGAGATACAATATTTTCTGCAAGTATGGGTTAGGTATGAGGTTAACTGAGTAGAGTTTGATTGTTTTTTTTGGCTTCATGGTTGCAAAACCGGAGTTTTATACCTTCTTTCTTTGGGCTTCATGGTTGCAAAATCCGAGTACTAAAACCTACTTTTTCTTACTAATTTTGTGTTTAGTGGTTGTAAACTCTGGTTTTTAGGCCTTGTTATCGATCTTGTTAGTTTGTTGAGGTTCCTAACATATAGGAATGTTCATCTCCCTATATTGTCTTGTTCTTTTTAGGATCTGGTGTGTGATTTGAGGCTGAAACTTGTTCAGTCCTTTGATTTCCTCTATTAATACTGGAATTAGTTTGGTCCACGTAGCTATACCAACTTTATCCTTGTCTTCGTTTTTTGTCCTTTTTTTCATTCTCTAAAACTGTTGAGCTCTATAATATGGATTGTTGATCGGGAAAAAAAAGAGGTGGCACACAAAGTTTACAACTTCTTGTTTTAAAACCAACCAAACGAGTTTCGCCATTGAGTATCAATTACCACATAAACCCTAACTTTTTATTTCCGACCATCATTGTTTACAAATTTTAACAATATATTTAGGGTAATCATTCCACAAATAAAGATCGAATCCATGATCTCTCTCTGACTTAGCGCCGCCTAAGGCCATGGCTCCTCTCCTCACACTCGCACTCTGTGAGTTTGCTTTCAACAACAATTTTTCCTGGATGAAGTTCACAACATGTTACTCCCATGCGCCTCTTCCTATGAGCTATGTTAAGGTTTCTCCTACTAGGGCTCCTTTCGAGCCGCCTTTAGCCACCGCGACGTTGCCCCCCCCCCCCACCACCACCACCAACGACGTGTCTCCCGATCTTTTTCACCCCCCTTCTGCAACTCCAATGGTTTTCATTTGGTTCACCTCGACATCGATCAACCTCACCACCTCGGAGCACCGCGACCCCCTATATCGGGTCAACCATCCTGATCAACCCCTGCCGTCTCTGAAGCCGCCACCGACGCATCCTCCTCTCTGGCCTCCACCATCGCACCCTCTCTCGATTATGGATCTGGCTAATCGAGTGAGTTTTTTGTATTTCATCTGATTTCGTTTTTGCAGGGTCAATGCTCTAAGGACTGGTCTTGGGAGGGGTTCCTGATAAGAGTTATGTCTCTCTTTGAAACTGATGATAATAGTTTCAGTCGCACTATATAGAATATGAAGCATCCAGGCAATACCTTGAGCAGTAGTCATTGGTTTCGTTATAGTTTCGATTTAATTTCATTTCGCCTTTATGACTCTTTCAACACCGATTGTTACGGTTCATTTGTCTTACAATTGTTTGTAAAGAGACTCTCTGAGACTTTATACGGTGTATTGACTCTTTTATTTTAATTAATAATATATACACACTTTTTTGTATATATAAAAAAAAGACCAGACTCCATGGAATAGTAATTTGGGCCTGAAAAGGCCCAATCATTCAACATTAAAAATAAAATGGTCCATCTATACACTATACGTCCTCATTTCCTCAGACATCAATGGACTTGGTTGAACAATATAGACTATAGAGACCCGCTGCTGAGTTATCCAAAATGCATTTAAACATTTTATGTCATTTATTTGGTCAGAACCACAGGATTGAAAGTGTATGAGGCCCATATCATGGGATGCGGTAAACCAATTGATTAAATTGGTCAAATCACATTTTTTTTTGCGGATTAATTAGAAATATATGGTCTTACTCCTGATCAAATCTAATTTTAAGTATAGAAGTCTCAAAAAAACTCTCTCGGTACTTAAAAACTCATCTCTAACCCTACCCGTCTATCGTTATAGTACTCCCTTCTGTTACGACCGCCGCTCTACCGTCTACAGTGCCGCCTCCTGGTAATGATGTTGCTGCTACGGATGTCGGTCCTACCGCCCCTGTGCTCGCAGGTCCCATCCAACCCCCGCAGACCGTGCCCAGTGTGGGGGATAAGACGCGACGAAGGAGGAGGCCGAAACCACTCTCTACGACTCCTTCCTCGGCCATCGGCCTTGGACAACTTGGTCCTCCCACTAGCCTCTCGTCTGATCCGGTCCAATTCTCAATGGGCACTCACTCTCCCTTTCCGGTTGCGAAACTACGGAGGGTGCGTCCGACTAGGCGCGCAGTTGCTTCTCCTCCAAGCAACCCTATCCCGCCATCTCTTGCGCCAATTCTAGCTCTCCCACCACCAAACCCTCGGAAAGAGGATCTGGGTCTTGCTACGTCGCCACCAGCCCAAAGTGGGTTGATCGCTAGGGTTCCGGTTCTGGTTCTTGGTGCCCCACCAACTCTTGTTGTTGCACCACCAGGCGATGGTGACGAGGTTGAGGTACTGGTTTCATTCTCTCCCGCCATCTCCACACCATTGATAAGCAACAATGGGGGATGGTGGGTGAGTTGTGGTCACCGACACCACCCCAGAAGGAGACCCTCCTTTGGATCATCACCACGGCTTGCGGGAAAGCGGATGAAGGCTTGGTCATCAAGGAATTGGAACTGGGCACCTTTGGGTTCTACTTTAGATTGGATGAGGCTCGGTCATGGGTTCAGGATCACGAACCTTGGTGTTTTGATGGCCATGCCTTGTTGTTAGGGGACTTGGATCCCTGTGCTCGGGCATTTCCAGAGTTGGATCAGGTGCAACTATGTGCGCATGTCCGGGGTCTGCCACCCCTGGTGCGCAGGGCAGTTGGAGCACCTATGGATGACCAGGCAAGGGCAGAGAAACAGCTTCGCCAGGAGGAATGCTAGGTCGGCCAAGCATCAGGGAGGGGTCCTAGGACGATGTTTTTCCTCCCACTACTACTGGAGAAATCCTTGGCCATTACTGTTGCGACAGTTTTTGGAGCAGGACCTTCAGTACCATCTTCGCACTCGTTTTTCTTGTTGGCCCTTATGGCATCCAAACACCGTAAGTGGCGGTTCTAGTAATACAAGGATTGATGAACTTCAGTTCCATATCGTCCTTCTTTAGTGGTCAGGGAGCTTGTTCCTTGATGCATATCGTTATTTTGATTTTTTGAAGTTTAATGAAATTTGCAACTTTCGCTCAAAAAAAATCTCATTTTAATAAGATATCTAAATATATCTTGTGTAAGAGCATCCACAGTGGTGGCGGGGAGCTGGCGGTAAGTAGTTGACATCGGTGAGCTGGCGGTGAGGATCGCCTGGGAGCACCACGCCAGCACTCAACGCCTAGAAAATATAATTGACCTATTATTTGGTCTTGACAAAATAAAAAGTATTTTGGAAATAAAAAAATTGAATTCTTTTATCTTCAAATGCTATATAAATATATGTTTGAATCAAACAAAATCACAAAGCACATATCATCTCAAAATAATACTATCGCATTATCTGTCTCCCACATTTTTTGGTCGAGTGACCAATTACTGAGCCAATGATTTGGATATGGATGCAATTTTGGATGAAGTACTCGAAGAATGCATGTCCACCGACTTCGGTGACGGTTGGTTAGAGGACGCAATGGTTAATTCTCGGAGTGTCAACCACGTAAGCGAACCTACATCGCACGTGACCGGGAAGCCGTGAACGCACGTTTAATGAGCGACTACTTCATCACGAACATGTGTACACGGAGGAGCAGTTCTGTCGTCGCTTCAGAATGCCGAAGGGTGTGTTCCTCCGAATTGTTCATGCATTGGAGAATCACGATACGTATTTCACGACACGGTTGGACCCTATGGGTAAAGTTTCCTTATCTCCTTATCAAAAATGTACTGCGGCCATTCGGTAGTTATGTTATGGAATTGCAGCTGATGGATTGGATGAGTCCTTGAAGATAGGCGAAACCACGTCTTTGGAATGTTTGAAAAACTTTTGCAATGGAATCATTGAAGTCTTCGGTCCTACATACCGGCGTAAACCTACACAGACTGATATGGACTACATTCTGGCGGTTAATGAAGCGCGAGGATTCCCGGGCATGCTTGGCAGTCTTGACTGCATGCACTGGGAGTGGAAGAATTGCCCAACGGCACAACAAGGCTCCCATCCAAGGAGGGACCACGAGAATCGACCAACCGTTGTTCTCGAGGCGGTTGCAACTCATGGTTTATTTATTTGGCACTAGTTCTTTGGCATGACGGAATCAAACAACGATTTAACAGTGCTCAACCATTCCAGACTATTCGCGGACGTTATCAATGGTTGGCAACCACCGATTGAATATACGATAAATGGTAACCACTACACACTCCCGTATTATCTTGATGATGGCATTTACCCTTGATGGCCAGTTTTTTGTGAAAACAATTCCATTAGCTCAACGGCCAAAACAGAAGAAGTTTGTTGAAGTCCAAGAAGCGTGCATGGAAGGATGTGGAACGAACATTCGGTGGACTCCAAGCTCGGTTTCACATGATCACTCGGCCGAGTCGCTTGTGGATGCCCCGGGACATTGGCTTGGTGATGAATGCATGTGTTATCATGCACAATATGATAGTCGAGGCAGAACGTCATAAATACGACGGCTACATTGAACAAACAGATGAGGATGGGCCAAGTGAACCAAATTTTGCGTGAGGAGGCTTCGTCCCGTCCCAAGTCATACTTGGAAACACTCATAGGATACACGATGAACGCATCGTCGAATACATTTGGAATAAATTTGGAGACGCTTAACTGTTTATCGCTTCGTAGTTTAAATTTCGATCGATCATCTTGTACTAGTCCTTCTATTTTAATACAATTTTGTTTAATTTAATTCTTATTTTAGGAATATTTTATTCACACCGCTGGCGGCTCCCCGCCAGCAAAAAAGTCTTTCATTGCATGGTGCTGACGTTTTTCGTCGGCGAGTGGAGAGCAGACGGGAAGACAAAAAAATATTATTTTAATGCTCACCGTCAGCAGCTCTCCGAAAATACCGACGATAAACGTTGTGGATGCTCTAAGTTATTTGTTAAGTTAGTTGCAAATCGCAACCGCTCAACCTCATTGAAAAACACAACATATCATGATCATTATTATTGTAATTAGTGTTAGGTCTAGCAATTAAGAGCATGATACCCAAAATGTACCACATTAACATCAAAACACAATACCAATCTTGTACAGTTAAGCAGCCACTCTCCAATCTCTTTGTGATTAAGCTAGAAAGCAACATTATGACCATGTTGATGTGTACTTTACATAATTGCACACATCTTACCAAAACCATTAACATTAAGTAACCCTAATCTCCTTTCTCATCGTTTCAAATTTTCAAGTGGCGGCATCAACACCGATAAACAACATTGCACGTAATATCAAAAATCTATTATGACATTACCTTTCGAGAGTCTTGTCATTTGATGTTTAGCATTCCTACTTAAGCTAATTAAGTATAGCCATTAGTTGGCTGGGCAAATAAAATTGTTTTAATCGAAACCGACCGCTACCTATCGGACTCGGAATTACCGGCATCAGAATCGCCACCGTCGTAGCTGGTCAAAAAATGCAAAACCGGGAGGATTTTCGTTGGGGGCCAATTTTGGGAGGCTTAAACCATCGGTGGACCAGTAAATAATCGACCGGCCTCAAATAAGATAGATGTAGTATTGATAATAAGAAAGTTGTATGGAGGTTATAAAAAGATGAAACCATAAGCTACATGGAAAATTCAAAAAAAAAAAACTGAACAAGGAGTATAAAGATCAGTAATCAGTAAACGTTGGAGTGGGGTGGAGATATTACCCACAGTCCAAAACCCAACGAGTTGTTCTGGCAAACTAGAGAACATTGTGATTCGTTGTACGTTTGACAAACTAGAGTTGCATATTATCGATTATATCTACGAGCTTTATAAAATTTTGAACTAATATACCCAAATGAGAAAATAAGATGTTCCTTTCATTGAGGAGGTTGACAAATGAAACTTCATAAGCCACCCAAGTCTGTTGGTGATTGAGTGACGACCACTCTGGACAGGGATCCGACCAATGAGAATCTTGAGATCATCCACGTGTCGACTAGTATCGGGTGAGTGAAGACCACTCTGTGAGTATTCAGTGGATGATCGGGTAGGAGACTTGGCTTGCCCGTCCTTAAAGATCTAGTTAGGTGCAATTGGACTATTCTCCCGTCTTGATGGATAGCCCATGATGTCCTCCTTTGGATATATGTGAGGGCCTCATGAAGGTAGTGAGTGTTGAAAGTCGTCTGACTTGACGAGAGACAGAATAATACCTAGTGGGGTTGGCTCAATCCTAAGCATGATGATTGGGGAGTATCTGTCGATTGGTAATCCCCTTGAGGGATCTTTCCATTATCATTTCTATATATAGAAATAGAATCAATGTACATAAATGATACAATTATCTAAAACGGAAATAAACTTAATGTTATACAATTAGCGATATACTGTAGAAACGGAAATGAAATTAAAGCATATTAATAATATATTCTAACACGCCCCCGCAGTCGAAACGGTCGGTGGAAAGACGTTGAGACTGGAGCGAAAATCATCAAACAGAGCTGACGGAAGACCTTTGGTGAAGACATCCGCGAACTGATAGGAGGATGGCACATGGAGTACACGAACTTGCCCTGAAGCAACTTTCTCATGAACAAAGTGTAAATCTAGCTCAACATGTTTAGAACGTTGGTGCTGGACAGGGTTAGCAGACATATACACAGAACTGATGTTATCACAATATACAATGGTAGCAGTGGATAAGGGGCATTGCAACTCGAGAAGCAGGTTGCGTAACCAACAGGTTTCAGCAACAGCATTAACAACACTACGATACTCAGCTTCAGCACTAGAACGAGAGACAACATGCTGGCGTTTGGAGGACCATGAGATAAGGTTAGAACCTAGAAAGACACAATAACCAGACGTCGAACGACGAGTGTCAGGGCAACCGGCCCAGTCTGCGTCGGAGTAAGTGATGAGAGAAAAGGAAGAAGGACGAAGATGAAGACCATGAGACAAAGTGCCTTGTAGGTAACGAAGAATGCGTTTGAGAGCATGGAAGTGAGGTTCTCGTGGATCGTGCATGACCAAGCAAATTTGTTGAACAACATAGGAAATATCTGGTCGGGTGAAAGTGAGGTATTGAAGGGCACCAGCGAGGCTACGGTAAAGAGAAGGATCAGAAACAGGAGGTCCAGAATAGGAGGACAGTTTGGATTTAGTGTCTACAGGAGTACGACAAGGGTTACAAGAAGACATATTTGCACGAGCGAGTATTTCACGGGCAAACTTTTCTTGGGAAAGAAGAAGACCAGATGGTGTACGAGTGACACAGATGCCTAGGAAATAGTGGAGAGTACCGAGATCAGTCATCGCAAATTCGGAGTTGAGAAGAGATATGAGTGAGGTGAGTAATGTGGAAGAAGAGGCGGTGAGAAGAATATCGTCAACATACAGAAGGAGGAAGGCAGTATGAGAACCACGCCTATATATGAAAAGAGAGGTGTCAGCTTTGCTGCTTATAAAACCAAGAGAGGTAAGGTAGGTAGCAAAGCGTTGATACCAAGCTCGGGGGCTTGTTTTAGACCATATAGAGCCTTTTTGAGACGACATACATGATGAGGCGAAGAAGAGTCGATAAAAACAGGGGGTTGTTTCATATAGACAGTTTCAGTGAGATGACCATGAAGGAAGGCATTCTTAACATCAAGTTGGTGAATAGGCCAAGAAGAAGAAAGGGCAATACTAAGAATGGTTCGAATAGTGGCAGGTTTAACAACATGGCTGAAAGTGTCGTCATAGTCAAGACCAGGTTGTTGAGTGAATCCTTGAGCAACGAGTCGAGCTTTGTACCGTTCAAGGGAGCCATCAGGACGAAACTTATGACGAAATATCCATTTTGATCCAACAATGTTAACATCAGGTGGACAAGGGACAAGATCCCATGTGTCATTGGCACGTAGGGCATCGAGTTCAGAGTGCATTGCACCCATCCAGTGAGAGTCAGAGAGTGCATGAGTGTGAGAGCGAGGGATAGGCGAGGGAGCGGAATATGTGACGAGAAGGTCAAGAACCTGGCGTGGTCGGAAGATACCGTCTCGTGCCCTAGTAGTCATAGGGTGAGAGGAGACGGATGGAAGGGGTGGAAGTGGAGTGGGAGAGGGTGGGGAAGGTGGGGCCGTAGAGGGCGACGCCGTAGGAGCTAATGGAGGCGGTGTGGGATGGGGTAAAGACGATGATGGAGAAGGAGGGGGAGATGCAAAATAAGAAAGACGATGAGAGAGAGGAAGGTCGTCAGAAGAGGAAAGAAAATCATAAGAGTGAGACGACGAAGAAGGAAGGGAGGAATAAGGGAAGATGGACTCATCGAACGTGACATGACGAGATATGATCACGCGACCGGTGGAAGGGTTAAGACATCGGTAGCGACGGTGGTTAGAAGGATAACCGAGAAAGACACAAGGAGTAGAGCGAGGAGCTAGCTTGTGAGGAGCGGTAGAAGAAAAATTGGGGTAGCATAAGCACCCAAAAACTCGGAGGTGAGAATATGTAGGAGAAGTGTTGTAAAGAACTTGGAAAGGAGATAAAAGAGAAAGGGTAGTGGTAGGAAGAAGGTTTAAAAGGTGAGCAGCCATGTGTAAAGCCTCAACCCATAGCGATGGGGGGAGATGAGCTTGAAAGAGAAGTGTCCGAACAATGTTGTTAGTTGTACGAATCATGCGCTTAGCCTTCCCGTTCTGTGGAGATGTGTGTGGACAAGAGAAACGAAAGAGAGTGCCATGAGATTGTAAAAAAGAACGAAAAGGACTGTTGTCAAACTCACGCTCATTGTCACATTGGAAAGATTTGATGGGAAGATTGAATTGAGTGCGAACATAGGAGAAGAACGAAGTATAGATATTAAAAACATCAGATTTAGCACGAAGTGGAAATACCCAAAGAAAATGAGAAAAATCATCCAAGAAAAGTAAGTAATAGCGAAAACCACTCGCGCTCATAATTGGGGAAGTCCATAAATCAGAGTGCACAATTTCAAACATATGAGTTGTACGAGAAACAGATGGATAAAAGGGAAGACGAACATGTTTGCCTAATTGGCACGCATCACAAAGATGGTCAGAAATGACCTTATTACAACCAATAAAGTTTCGAGAACATAAAAACTTAAAAATATGCTCGCCGGGGTGACCAAGACGATGATGCCAAACAGTGGAAGTATCTGCAGCGGAAAGGGCGAAGGATGCAGGGGAGAAAAGAGCTGATGAAACTGGGTAGAGATCGCCAGTGCTATCACAACGGAGAAGAAGAGAACCCGTCTTGAGATCCTTCACAGAGAATCCAAATGGGTCAAATTCAATAGAACAAGAGTTATCACGAGTGATCTTCCTAACAGAAATAAGATTTTTTATTATATGGGGACTAACTAGAACATTGTTTAAAGATAACCTATGGGTAGGAGTGAGAATTTGAGAATTACCGGTAAAAGAGACAGGTAAAGAAGCACCATTTCCAACAATAATCGAACTAGAATTTTTACACGATGTAAGAGAAGAAAGTATACCTGGGTTAGATGCGGTGTGAGATGTGGCGTCGGTGTCCATGTACCATTCCTCGGGTGGTTGTTGGAGCAACATGGTAGAGAACGAGACTGAAATATTAGTGGGCTGGTTTGAGATGGACTGCTGAGTCAATATGGGCTGCTGGAGAGAAGGCCCAGTACCTGCGTGCGGCCCAGCTGGATTCTGCTGTGATGTGGAGCCGTGGGACGCAACCGAGCCGAAAGGAGCTGCCGAGCCGTGGAGCTGTGGCGAGCCGTGCGGAGTCGTGAAACCGTGCGCAGCTGTGGAATGCTGAGGTGCGGTGCTGATGTAGTGGGCTGGGCCCATTAAAGAATTTTGCTGATAAGGGCTTAGAATTGAGGGCTGATATGGACCCAACACAGATGGGTTAAGTTGTTGGTGATCCAAGCCTGGAGAACTGATAGTCATGGCCTGATGTGGTCGTCCCTGCATATTATGAGGCCAAAAATTCTGTGGAGCACGATACTGTTGCTGCTGCATAGAGTTCAAATTTATAGCAAAGGAATTATTATTGTGGCCAAAGGAATTAAAATAAAGACGAGTCCCGTACCTACTTTGTCCACGACCGTAATTCCGTCCACGACCACGATATCTACCTCTTCCATACTGAGGGAGTTGGGATTGATGGTTGGTAAGAAAGAGGGTAGAACTGTCAGAGTGATTTGGAACAGAGCGATTGTGACGCTCTTCGACAAGGAGAAGCATAGAACGAACTTGTGAAAACTTAGGAAAAGGAGTTTGGTTGGGGATGATTTCAATAAGAGTGGAAAAAGATTCAGGGAGACCATGAAGTGTTTGGAGCACAAGCTCTTGGTCAGAAGTTGGTTGTTCAACATCGGCAAGTGAATCAGACAAAATTTTCAGTTTTTGGCAATATTCAGAGATAGTAAAAGTGCCATTTTTCAAATTACGAAGTTGATTTTGAAGTTGAAGAGCGCGGGACATTTTATTATCCCGAAAAATAGATTCAATAGATGTCCATAAATCGAGAGCAGTGGCATTTGGTTTAAAAGTATCAGTCACAAGATCAGAATGAACAGTTGAATAAATCCATGTGATAACAAGAGCATCAATACGACGCCACAAAGAAGGTACATGTGTAGGAGGTGGGTCAGTGATGTGATCAATAGTGTCATGACTATCACAAAGATTTTTAAACATTTCACGCCATTGTTTATACATTTGATCTTGAAGTGTAAGTTTGATGGGACAAAGTTTGATGGATTAGTAACTGAATAAGCGGGGTGATACATACCGGCTTGTGGAGAGGAAGAGGAGTTGACCGTAGTGGTGGTGACAGCAGATTCGGTAGTGGTGGTTACAGCAGATTCGGTAGACATCGCGGTGATTGCAGACGAAAGGACGGTAACAACAAAGATGGCACGTGATCGTAGGGTCACAAATCTTTTAGTGAAAAAGAATGCAACTGTTGAAAGCTTCTGTGTGAATCTAAGCCAAGGGGTATGGCTTCTGTGTTGGTTAGATGAATGGTAAGAATAGTGCTTGGAGAGTGATGGTATAATGATTGGAGAGAGATAACGTGGAAAGGTGGTATGGTAAGGATTAGTAATGGTTTTGGAAGAACTCAAGGAGGTTTGAGAAATCAGCGGCTGAGTTTAGAAAAAGTAGGTTTGAGAGAGCTCTGATACCATGTTGATTGGTAATCCCCTTGAGGGATCTTTCCATTATCATTTCAATATATAGAAATAGAATCAATGTACATAAATGATACAATTATGGAAAACAGAAATAAACTTAATGCTATACAATTAGTGATATACTGTAAAAACGGAAATGAAATTAAAGCATATTAATAATATATTCTAACAGTATAAACCCAACCACCAAAGTGATCCGTTACTTAGTGCCAAGCCCCTTCCCCCACCTCCATCCCCTCAACCACATCCTATCTCTGATCCAAGGATCTGTTCTCAACGACCTGTTGCGATGATATCATTGTCGACTTCAAAGCCCTTTGGGATTGACCTTTCAGCCCCTTGCCCTTGGAATTGCTGGACTGAGCCTTCATTGACCAACTAGGCAATTGAAATCGACAAGAACTACGAACAAGGGATTTGGGAAAAAGAGGCATGTGGCGCGCGCTCCTTTTAAATGATTATTATGTACACAAACATATATAATTCACTACAAGATTTGACAATTATCTTTTTTATTTAAAACTGACCCACCTAAAAATCATTAATCAAATGTACCCAACTAAAAACTACCAAATACATTCCACAAAATCACCAAAAGACATACAAGTTCCTTAGGTACATATCTCACTACTGGTTCTACAATATAATCTGGATCGCTCTTTTCAGGTAAACGCTAAGAGCATGTATAGTAAGAGGATCACATATGGAGATCATGATACGCGAATCATGTGGCGAGTGAGATGAATTGTGATGTGCGTCCCTTAAACTGAGTTGAGTTCTACAGTGAGGGGATCACATATGGGGATCATGATTTGCAAGGGTGTTGAGTGGATGTTGACTTGATAATTAATTATTCTTTTGCTGAATTTATTAAATTCAGATTTAAAACCGTAAATACTAAATAAAATTGATAAAATTAAGGGTTAAATACATTATGGTACCCTTATGTTCGTTCCACAGACGATTTGGTACTCTTATGTTTTAAACGACCATTTGGGTACCCTTATGTTCGGTCCACAGACGGAATTAACATATTCCGTTAAAAAATTAACGGAATATTCCTCTAAATTAGTCATGTGACACATGTGCCCGTTAAGAGAATTGTGAAATGACGAGTTTACCCTCCTTAACCCTATTAACTCATCTGATACATTTGAAATGTCTATTTTACCCCTTTCATATAATTTAATTTACCTTTTTTCATATTAAAATTAATATATTTAAAAAATAATTATAAATATTAAAAAATATTTTCATAAAATTAAAAAACAATACTAGATCTACATCTACAAACCTATTCAAGTATTCGTACATATCTGAACATATACATATGTTTTTCTTTGTTCTTCTCTCGTGGAGAGGCTTAGGTACCTGTGACGGCGACCACGGCGATCCCGACGACGAGCTCATCGCGAGGCAGAGGTAACCACGACCCTTCTATAAACAGATCCTTTCACAATGAGCTCGTGTTCAATTCTCCATATATGGCTCTACGAGCTCATGTTTTCAGTTCATCACATGTTGTTCTTCTCCGGACTCGTTGTTTGAAGAACACAGCTTGACATGCATGATGGTGGCTCAGATATACAACTCTAGTTCAGATCTACAATTCGCGGTCTAGTGCTCGATTTATGGGGAAGAAACCATGGATTTGGGTTTTGATTTATGGGGAAATGAGTTTGGATTTCTGATTTCACCGAAATGGGGTTGGGTTTCTGATTTCAGGGGTGGCGTGAGGCGTGTTCACGATGGTGCAGGCGGGCGGCACAGACCACCAAGGTGTGAAGCTTGAGCGGCAACGAGACGAGGTATTGGCGATGACGTTCCCAATAGCCTGAACATGTTCGTGAAGATGATGAAGGACCTCTAGCGGGTTCATAGGTGGAGGCGGTGACCTGGAACGAGGGAGAAGATCCAATCCTTCTTTGTCTCCTGATTTGTTCAAGGCGTGGTCAACGGATGTTTGGGGTTTAGAAATTACATTTGTTCGTGACTTGATTACCCATTTCATTTGTTTCTTCGCCAAACTTATATGTTGATAATGAAATTAGTGTGTAGATCTGTTTGATATGCATAAGTTTTTTTTTGAGGTTTTAGATCTGAGATGGTGTTCATCCCGAATCGTGAGGTTTTAAATTTGATTGAGATGGTATTCATCCGTATTTTTAAATATATTGTGTTTCTACATATTCTTTATCTGAAAACTTTGATGTTGAATCAAGTTAACTTCGATTTGTTGTTGCCCTTCGGAACATAGTGGAGGAGGTTCGGGAAGAACACGAAGAGACGAGATTCATTTTTTTTTTCAATTAAAATATCTGAATCAAGTTTGATGTTGAATCAAGTATTTTTTAAAGGTGATGTTGAATCAAGTTAACTTCGATTTTTTTCACTTTTATTGTAATTTGATGTTTTGATTTTAAATAATACAATTATTTTTATAATATTAAATATTGATATAAAATATGGAATAATAGAAAAATCATCACAAATCAGATGTAAAACCCCAGTTATTTCTAAACGGTATTATTTGAAAATCGAAACGTAAAGGTAGATTTTTGCAACGAGTGAAGTTGAGAAGGAAAATAAAAAAAAGTGAAAAAGAAGAAAACTGGACTAGGTTAGAGATTGGGCCAGCTTGGGCCCAATCAGATTCGCACGCCAGGCCCAACACGCCAGGCCCGCACCCTTCTCTAACCCTAGCAAGGCTCTCATCTCCCCTCATTCTTCACGCACGAAATTCGAGGCGCCATCGTCCTCACGCCGCTTCTCTCCACACCTTCCAGATCCTTCCCCTTCGTCGCCGTCTCCCTCGCGAAACGTTGCCGGAGCTCCGACCCCCCCCCCCCCCCACACACACACTTCACCTTCTTCTTCTTATTCCTTCACCGCGTGGCTTCCCTCGTCACCAGCGCCACCGACTCGTCTCAGCTACGCCGACTCTGTAATAGAAGCACTCTTCGACGGTGAGCGTTTCTCCGGCTTGTCCTCTTCCCCATCATCCCTTTCCTGGAGACGCGTACCCACACGGACTAGAGACGGCCGGGTTGGACAGAGAGACTCACCAAAGCTTCCCATCTCCAGATCTGACGCTCGCACGCCGGCGAGGTCCCTCGTCGTCGGATCTGAACGGAAAACAACACCCGCGACCTCCCCTCACCTCTCCTCCTTTCCCTGACGTCCTTGCCACCGTCTAGCACCCTTCCCGACTCACCTGACGCCGTATGCGGTGGCCGGAATCGTGCTGGCTCACCGGAGCTGGGTACAACTCAGGTAATAGACTGAGCAGGCCTTGGGCCAGGTTCTTAATTTGGGCCGGATGGCTGGGCCTTGAGGCTTGTTGGACAGACTTGGATCGAAAAACCTTGGGCCGGGCCCAGGTCTGGATGGGTTCTGGAACCGGACTCGGATCCGGGTTTGGACCGGGTCTGGTTCGGGTTTCGGGCCGAATCCGGGTCAACCCGGTACTAAAAAAATTAATTATTTTAAAATCAGACTTAATTAAATCATTAATTAAATAATTTGACTTAAATTGGATAATTAAGGACTTCTGGACAATTCTGAGGAACTTTGGACCCTTCCGGATCTGATTGGACCGTTTATTTGTAAACTCAGACACCGACTTGGACTTATCCGAGAAGTTGGACTTCGCCCGAGAAGACGGAGTTGGCCCGGTCGTCAGCAGCTAGGAGTATTATTAGAGGAAGACCACAAGGTAGGGAAAATACTAACTCCTCGTGCATTTCAATACTATTATGCCTATTAGGTTAATAAAATCGGAAAGGTCCTAGCATTGCATATAGGATGTGAATAACTAGAATAATTTGCTTTCAATTACTAATAACTGGATGTGTCTAGTAAGCATGCGTAGGATGTGAACAACTAGTTTAACTCGTTTTCAATACTTAGGAAATTGCTTTACTGGTAGAGAGGTCGTGATGAGCCCTCGGATTAGTTGTGTTTGCCTCACATGCATTGTTTTATTAGTTTAAGATGAATTAAGGGTCTAACGAAACTAGATAAATGACATGATTGAATAATTGCTTGAATGATTGATTGGATGCTTGAGTGATTGAATGATTGAACGGATGATCGAGTATGACTGATTGTGCCAAATGGTACGATCAGGTGATCGATGGACCGATGGAACGTAGTTGGTAAGTATGATGGTAAGTGTGATTGTGGGTATGAATCCCCTGTGGTGTATATTGGTGAATTCATGAACTTCTAAGTTTGATTGTGCAATGTGTCGACCTGTTGGTCTCTTGTGTTTGGTTATTGAGCCTACGGGCAATGGTTGTGGACCCTGCAGGGCATTGGTTATTGAGCCTGCGAGCAATGGTTGTGGACCCTACGGGGCTTTGGTTATTGAGCATGCGGGCAATGGTTATGGACCCTGCGGGGACGATTACTTATGGATTCACCCGAGTGTATTGCGTCCTGCGGGAGCATTACCTTGGTTCCATATGACATATGGTCCTTTGGGGGCGTTTCCGAGAATCCCGACGATAAGCGTCCCTCAGGGATTGTTACCGGTAGCCCGATGTATGTGCCTCCTCTGGACCGAGGGAAAATCTGATATGCCACGAATACTCTTGTGGATCGGAGTATGGGATCCGACATGACACAAAGAGTAGTGTGGATCGGAGGGTGGTGACTTCATGTCCCACGGCATTACTTAAACGCTTTATCTTCTATTGATTGTTAATAAATGCATTGTTTACTTTAGTTTCTATGATTGTTACCGGCTCTTTGAAAGCGTTAAATACCCGTTTTATTCCCGTATTTCAACATCTTCTTAGTTCTTCGTATCATTGAAGCCCGAACGAAAGCGTGAATTTCTAATTGTTAAACTTAAAGACCGGTATCTTTAAGAATGTGAATTTATTCTTACCTTGCTCAGTTTATAGCACTATTTTGATTTAAAGTATTAATTGCAATATGTGCCGTCATGCTAAAGCAGTTTTCTTACTAAATCGAGGTTAAACTGTTTATGATTTTCCCTACTGAGCGTAAGCTCATCCCTATTTGCTTTATTTGTTGTTTATACAGGCGTGCTTGATGAGTAGTGGACTCGAGGCTCGGGAGTTTCTACGCGTCCGGGTGCCTTTATCTTTAGAGACGATTGTGGTCCCATTTTGGTTATGAACCTTATGTTTAAAGGATTTGCTATGTAGTTTTTACTTGTGATATTTTGATGAAACTAAATTGGAGAGTTTTATTGGATTTGAGACACTTTTATTGTTACATTGATTTTATCTTCAAGTCACGTCTCTGGTCCGGTCAATACCGGATTTGGGGCGTGACATCAGAAAGATAAAAAATATAAATATATTAATATCGATAGAAAATATGGAGTTTAATAAAATTTAATTTTTTCTTTCCAATTTTAGTAAAAACATAAAATAGTTTAATTATTTAAAATTATATAAAAACAAAAATATAAACAAAAAATTAATGAAAATAAAAATAAATAAAGAGTAGTTAAGAAATGAATATACCATTAATAATGAATTAAAATGTTAATAAAATTAAATTTAAAACTGAGGGTACCTAACATTAAGAACTTTTCATACCGGTGGAGCTCAACCCATGACCAATATGAGCTCGAAGTTTCCTTCGTAATTCCCGGAACTTCTTCGCAGCGGCCCCGTTCCATGCCTCATTTCCTAGGGAAACTCAAAGCAGCTCTTTTTCATTATATTGTGGAAAACGCAGCAGTTCTTTGTATTCAATATCTTTATGGGGAAATGAAGGACTAAAAACAATTCAAAGCGTCCTTTTTTTCAAGTTGATGATAAAATACACGGGCGTTCCAACGGTCCTTATGCATCTGTTACACAACAACCCCTTAGGGGAAGGGCCAAGCGGGGGGGCCAGCGGGTAGGAGAAATGGAGGTTTGGGCTCTAGAGGGATTCAACTCGGACCGTAGTTACTTCTACGCGAATCAAGGTCCAGAAAAGGGAGTTTTCCAATCATTGACTCAAATCTATTGTCGAATCCTACTCAACGAAATATGGAGGTGTTTATGAAAGAGCCGGTCAATTTGGTCTTTCAGCCCAGAAAAAATTGCTTGTTTTTCGAGACCCCGCTATAAGTTCTATCCATATATTTTCAGATCGACAGCTCATACTGGACTCGTCTTCATTTTTTTTATTAGAAGAATGACCTAAATAAATTTCATTTTTCTTTCTTTGTCTATTAAATAAAAAAAACTAGAATTCATTTACGTTCGAATCCAGAAAGAGAAAGTCCAGAAAGAGAAAGGATTCTTGAAGTTGTTAATTATATCCGTTATGAGGATGGCAGCTTGATTCGGGGCATTTCTGGCACAAGTATTCAATTAGTTTGGACTTGGTCTTTTTACTCTTCAGTCAAAAGTCAACTCAATCAGCATAAGGGTAAAATGGTCATTTAATCTTTTTCTGTTAGTTTTTTAACCGTAATGGCTCAAAATGTCCGTGGAGCGGACATTAGGGTACCCAAATGTAATAAAAAATTATAAGGGTACTAAAACGTCCGTGGACCGAACATAAGGGTGCCATAATGTATTTAATCCTAAAATTTATTAATAAAAAATTAATTAATAATAATAATTGATTAACTAAAATGGATAAATAAACTTGAAATTTTATTACTCTCCAAATAGTACATCAAATTAATTAACTCATGTCACTCGTCGTCGTCTGATTGATAAGTCGTTCCAAATCGACCCCATATGTGCTTAACAAGGTCATCTCGTTTGAGTCACGTTGTCATACATTTTTGATCGAAATAAGTGTGAGAAATTTGGGAATTTGAGAGGAAAAGTAGATAGAATTTGAAGAGAAATGTTCGTGGTTTAATAAATGGGGTGAATGATATTTATAAGTGAGGAAAAATAGTTATTTTTTATATTTAATTTATTTTGATTTTTTTAAACGTTGGAATCAGAAGTAGTCACGTGTCAACTCCTGATTGACGTGGCGCGACTTGCGAATCACAAACCAACAATTTACATGTATGAGTCGCGGTTCGTGACCCGAATCGCAAACTACTATTTAATGATTCGTAAATCAAAACATGATTCGTTTTGATGCGGTTGCTCTAATAATATAGTTTGGACTAATACGTTTTGTAATTGAAAGATGGCGATTTTAGTGATTGGGTAGGGTCATTTCTTCACATCAACGAATCTTGTACCGAAAGCCCATAATTGGTTGGCTTAATCTTTTTGCTTAATTAAGCTTATCACCTTCTTTCTTGTGGTTTTGCTTAGTCTGTCACTGCACTTCAATCAAATCAATTCTTCACCTTGTAATAAGGTGATCTTGGCATGTCATCCTACTAATAATTAATTAATTAGATTTTGAAATGAAAAAACGCTACATATAAAATGCTTATGATCCCGTCACGACAATAAAATGGTAGAGGGATAGTAAATATTTTTTCAAACACAAAAATATTACAATAAAATCAGTTTAAGATCCAAAAGACTCTGTTATCTCACCCAATTTCGTAAATACAATGACCTTATAATTATTTTATCAAGTCATTGTGAGGCAGCACTTGATTTTAGTTTTTCCATGGTGACCTTCAAAGCTATACTTTTCTTTGCATTGTAGAAAGGGTAAGGCAGTGGACTGGACTCCACCTCTACCACCCAAACTATCCTTCCCAACATCTTCACTTATTTATACTAATTGTCCTTTTGGCTCCATTCCCTAATCTTCACTTTCACAAGTAAATCCAGCTGTTTCACAAGTAAGAGACAATACCTAATTATTCAAATTTCAGAAAAACAAAAAAAGAAACATCAAGATTTTATGTGAATTGCTTGGCATCAAAGAGAGATAAAAATGGTTACTTGTTGAAATAACTAGATAGACTTAGATTTCAATGTACACAAAGAGGGTCACAGATGGAGATAGAAAATAAACATCATACTCTAAAAGGACAATGTTTATAAACGATTGCATCGAAAACGTTTCTCTCTTCAAATTCAGTACCCACTAACATAACGGACAAAAACAGAAGAAATTGGACACCTCATTATGAATTCTAAATACAACTTATTTGGTCACTGGTCAGGAAGTTGAAACAAAAGAGTTAACTTGGAACAAAGAATATGCTAGTGGGCAACAACAATGTCAGTGAGATCTTTTCATATCCTGGGTCCTCCATGTTTTGCATTTTACTGGTTTGGGAAGTGAACTTCACAAAAGACACAATTATGCCACTACTTTGTTGGCTCACCTACCCACTAAGTTTCAGTCAATTATTTCTCAACATCAGAAGAGATGAGAAAAACCTGTGTAGAACTGAGTAAGGTGTGATGAATGAGGGGCATTGAAGATGTCAAGAGGGACATGGAAATGTGAAATTACTAGAACGTCCTTAAACGCGGAGATGTATAATTTTCAATGTGACATGCTTTGAAATGGTGGAGGGTGGTTATGAAGGACCACAAGAGGGAAGAAGAGAACCTTTGCCTGAGTAGTCAACACCAACTCTTTCTGGTCAGCTGACTCGCACACATATTCATTACTACTACTACTCCCATTTCTAGTTAGGGGAATACTACTTTTCAAAGTAATCTTGATTCTCAAGTATAATCCAAGGGAGATTCTATGTGACTCTAACAAGGAAATGGAAATTTTCTTTAGCATATACCACAAATGTCTCTATAGCTTCCTGAAAGCTACACTTAACGTTTCAATAAGGCGATAATCTACAGTTTATTTTTAACGATAGGATGAAAGTAAGAGATTACCGTTGGCCTAGGAGGTTCTTGGTGTTGCTTGCTTGAAAGCAACAGTGGGAGCTGTTCTGCAACTCCTCCTCCTTTGATGCTCCTGCACGAGTTCTCCAGCAAACCAGTCAAGTTTCTCGAAATTGCTCTTCTCTGCAATCCTTTTACCTCCAAACAACACGGATTCAACGTTCTTCTGCTTGAGCATTTCCTCCGCTATGTCGATCAACATCTTCACATTGTCGGGGCTTGCATCTGTATCCACATTTGGCCCACAACGTCCCAGGCTTGACCCAGTTGCCTGCGATTTCAAAAACGATTTGGTTACACAAGTGCACTTTAAGGAATTATGAACTAAGAAGGTATGAAACATAAACCTTGGTCACTTTGATATAGTCTATCAACAAGTGAAGCAATAATAGGAAATTACATATGCCCCAATATGGCAAACACTTAAGGTAATTTGGCTCCATTACATGACAAGCCAACACAATGTGGGTGAGGACTAAGACCAGGAAGGCTAAGACACTAGTTGTTGTTGTGGTTGCTACTACCACAAACAAGATCTACACCACAAGTTGGATTGAGAGAAACAGAAAAAAAATGGGCGCACGTTAGCTGTATGTAGAAATGTAAACATCAATGCATACTATGAACTTCAATGGCAAAGGACAAGTTTTGCTTATCACCCACCAGCCTGGCCGAGAGCCCATTTCAGCTCAACCCCAACAAAAGGCTAAAACTGTACTATCAGGATTCAGATATCAATGCCTGAAAATGAATTTAAAAAAAATGCATCCGGCGTACGTTAGCGACTGACAGTACCTGTATCCTGACGTAGTCACTGCTCTGGCATTGCCCAAACGCCAAGGCCACCGAGTGGTCCACCAGGTCGGCGGAGGTGTCGCCGGAGATCCGCGCGATGGGTCGGGTCCAATGCTTGGCCTTCCAGTTCTTGACCTGCTCGTAGTCGTAGCTCGCTTCCAGGAGCTGACCGGTTCCGAGAGAGAGGACCAGCAGGTCCTCGACCCCTCGAACGGACGGGAACTCCTGTTTGTTGTGGAGCACGTGCGTGATCGCCGCCGCCGTCGGGTTGCTCATGGCGAGGCCGCCGTCGACGGCGAGGCAGCTGGTCTGGCCGTCCACGGACCGCATTTGGACCGGGTCGAACACTCCCGGTTTGGCCGACGTGGCGCGGCACACCTCCCAGAGGTTGAAGTCGAAGCTGTCGGTCTCGAGCGCGTCCGCTCTGGAGAACAAAAACGGCGCCGTACTGGAGAGGTCGTAGCACGGTATCAGAACCGGCTTGAGCGTGTCCTTGAGAGTCAGGGCACGGCTCTTCTCCCCCGTGAACGCCTCCTTCACCGCCTTCTCCAGCCCGGCAGTGCCGGAGGCGCCGCCGCCGTTGAGAATCCGGCGGACGAATTTCCGGGAAGAGGAGGAGGAGGATCGGTAGAATCGGTTCCCTTGCTGGGCGAGGAGCTTCCACGTGTCCTCCGCCTGAAAAATGGGGCGGCGCTGGTCCTTGGTGGCGAAGAGCATCGCCGTGAAGATGCCTCCGATTCCGGTCCCGGAGGCGACGTCGAAGAAGTCGGCGATTCTGGCGTCGGGGTCGCCGGACTTGGTCTTGAGCGCCTGCTCGAGGTAGTGGAGAGCCTTGCCGGAGAGGATCCCACGCATGGCGGCGCCGTCGATGGTGAGGACGCAGATTTTGGGGTTGTGGTTGGGAGGTGGAAGCGGTTTGGGGATCCAGAGGTTGTGATCGTTGTAGCCGAAGAGGAATTTGGTCTCGAGGATGGAGAAAATCTCGTAGCTGAGCTTATCGGTGTCGATGCTCGGCTCCTGTAACTCCGATGGACTGCAAGCCATTTTGTGTCTAGCAGACGATACAGCCACACAGAGCTTCTTCTCTTCTCCTTCTTCACAAAATCAAGCTAGGTAGTAGGTACCATGACAGCAAGAGTTTCGCTCTTCCGAGAAAACCGCGATCCTCCAGATATTTTGATTTTTCCGTTTCAAAAATTCAGATTTTATTGCTTAGTGTTATCTAAATTCACTATAAACTAGCTGTCTGTTCCTGAATTGGTTGCAAGTCCGACGAAAAAGATGAAGCAGCAGCAAAAACTGAAAGGAGCAGATAGAAACAGAGGAGGCAAGAACAGAGCATGTCTGTTCGCATAGCTCTTAGGGATGATTACAAAAAGAAAAATATCCCCAACATATTCCCCTTTAAGTAAATTGTAGTATACTATTATAATCTATACTATATATTAAAGGATTATAAATCTGTAAAATACGCGCCTATTTTAACTGTTCCACTCGCAGGTCTATGCGCTATACTCACACACAGCCTCGCACTCACGTTCTCCCTCCATATTTTTATTTCAAGTCTTGGTTTCCTAATAGGACACAATTTCTCCCTTTTTCGGCAATTCGATTCCACTAATCTCTCCACTCTTCTCCGCAATTTCGTTTTTCGGTTGATTGTGTTTCTGGGTCTCGGTTCTGTGCCTTAATTCAGCTTTCTGGCTTCACAGGGTTCACAGGGGATTCAGGTCCCGACGGAAGGGAGGCGCGAGTGTCCGTTCTACATATTGGAGAGGCGTATCGCACAGTAGACCTCTATGGTTGGTTCTGCAACTCTCAAATAATCTGTCGAATCCTTTCCTTTTTCTTTTCTGGTCGTTGATTATATATCGACTCTTTCTCAGTTGTTGAAATTGGAAAATTTTGGGTCTTTTTCACTCGCAGGTCAACAACTGTTGGATCTAGAACTCCCTTGCTTCCTCAACTGAACTTCCCGGTAGCTATCGAGATCGTTGGTGATGCTGGTGTCAGGTATATTTTGAATTCTATAATTAAAAAGAACCACCTTTCCTACTTCAATCTCTTCTATAACCAAGGTTTGTTATTGGTTTTTGTTTCCTGATTTTATATAATAGATTGATTATTTAGGCTTTCAGGGTTTCTATTTTTTATTTATCAGAATGTGTTTACAAAAATAAATATGACCCAACAATTTATGAATTTTCTTCTACAATTCTGTTTTTGTTTCTTCATCACATGTATGGCTGACTCTATCATTGATTCAATTCTCGATGATGTCAGCTATTTTGTTCCTCTGGGGTTCCAGATATCTAAGCCTTTAATTTAAGAATGCAATGGATCTCCTTTGTGACTACTTGCCTTAATCTACTCCCAAATATGTGTGATTTATTGTCACATTGAAGTTATGATAGTTTTGTTCAATGTGAGGTTTAGAATAAAAAAATAGCATCCAAACACAACCATACATCAGATGGTAGGTATACAACTCAACTGCTGGATTGAAGTTGGCAGGAGTTTGATTGAAGTTGAACATATTCGTATATCTTTTTAATCATGAAAGGATGTTTTGTTGCTGTAATTTAAAAGTGAAATACATATAAAACATTTAGATAACTGACATAATCATTCTCTCTAAAACAAACAAAGAATCAGTGTCACTATATTGGGTGGTTTTGTGAAGAATCTGAAATTTATTTGATTTTGATATTATTGCTATCCAATTAATTACTTTTCTTTCTTGAATTGATTAGGTGTTGATCAAACAACCCCGAATGGTTTTGTATGTTTCCATGTTCAAGATTTGTGTGGAGATTTGATTAATGAATTGAAGCTACTTCCTTACGAAAGGTATACATTTTTTTTGTTACTTTAGTTACTGTTTGTGGTGGTGTTCTATTTTTGTTTCAGTTTTTTTTTTGTTCATACACCACGATATGATCAATGTGTGCCAGTATTTTGTTCATGCTCCTTATTTTTCAAGTTCACTTTGGATTCTATTCTTATCTGGTAGTTTGAATTGCATTTAGGAGATATTATCTCCGACCATTTGCATTTCCTATTGTTACCCTAACTATCTGGTATTTACAGAAGCGATTGGAATGAAAATAAAGGAGAGAACAATTGTATTAGCATTTAGTATTAGAATTAGGAAATTATAGCTTTTACTCTTGCAGGTCATCATAGGGAAGAAGTCCAAACGCTTTTCTCATGGGGTGAACCAGGTTTGCTCACTCTAAAGTACATTAACCTGATCTAAAGTCTGGCCGGGATCATTACAAAATACCACATACATACCAAGTACCAATCCATTATTCATCAACTTATTATTCTTTCAATTCCTCATTTGGATGTATTTGGTTTTATTTTTCATTGTTCAGGGCCGCGCTTGGTTTCTGTTTCTGTTTCAGCAAGTTGATCAAGATGTGTATTTTCCAAGTTTATGTTTGGGTATCCTTCTTCTTCGGTTTAATAATATTGCTCAATTGATCTTTTTTTGTTATTGGTGCCGATTTCTTAAATTGAAATGTATATAAATCAGGTTGAGAATTACAATTGGGAACTTAAATCGATACTTTTGAAGGAAAATCCCTTTGCTTAAAATGATTGAGTGTTTTGTGTGTTCCTTTGCTGCTATGCACTTTATCTGGTTTGTGGTTTTCCCATCTAATCTTCTTATTATTTGTATTGCTACCCAGTGGTTATGTTTTGTATTACACACTGAATGTCTCTTAACCTAGCTGCATATTATCGATCGTCGCCCGATTTCTATCCTCTCCGTATATTGCCGATCTCATCAATTCTTAACGGTTAGTGTCAATTTTGAATGGATGAAATTTTCAATCCTCAACTCTATACTCCTAAATATATGTTGTACAAGCAATTTTTCCCTGAGCCCTTTTTGCATTGGTTCATCATCGTTTAATTTGATTTTCTTATTGACGATCTACTACGTAATCTTTCCTTGAACTTTCATGTGGGTTGTGTTCCTTCAAATACCATCGGTTTTCTTAAATTCTAAAAATCTTAGACCTTCTGTATCATGAATGGTTTTGATAGAATGATGGTTTACTTGCTTTGACCTTTGAATTTTGCCATTCATAACTATTTTTGATGAATTTTTTTTTTCTGCATATGACAGTAACCTGGACATGTGGCTATGACACTAATATATTGGAATGTAGTTCAAGTGACTCTGGTAAATCCAGTTGGACAATGGTGGAGGCCATGTTGACGATAAACATACCAAATGGACATACATCCAATGCCCTGCCTGAAAATTCGTAAACCCCATGTTTAATGCAAGGGATAAATTGTATTCAAAAGCAACAAGTTCATGCACTGACATCTATGAAAGGTGTAGATGCTTGTGAAGCAATAGGTACCGATATGCCTCCACGATGGAAAAGAAAGCCATGGAATAAAGTAGAGGATGTGAAATTGATTGTTGCTGTGCAAAAATATGGTGAAAATATCATCTTTTATTCCTGACTGATTAGAGGTAGGGGCAATGAATTGTCTATAGGCAGGGGCAATAACCATAAAATTTTATTTCGGTTTCTTATATGTCAAGACTCAAATGCACTCAAATGTGCATACCCGCCTCGAGTATACATATTTCATCTTTTCCTTCCTATTTGTTACAGGCCAAGCCTCAAATGCACTCAAATGCGTTTACCCATCTCAAGTATACATATTTAATCTTTAGAAGTGTGTGGAGACAACAGTTTTAACAAGCACGTATCCCACCTCAAGTACACATAATTCCATCTTGTGTGAAGACTCAAGATGAGTTCGATTGAGGTATTTCCTTCTAAGGCTCAGTCTGGAGTATTACTGTTAGGATAGATTTCATTTTATACCTTAGAAAACTTGAAAATAATTAATAGCAATACCTCAACCAATCATAATGAGTATCAGGAGAGGTATTGTCCTGAAGAGCCAGCTACTATACAAACGCTAGATTGAGTGGTATATTATCAAACAAACTTACAATTAATAACATGCATCAAAGCATCGAAAATTGGGTTAAAGTATCTGACAAATATCTTATATTAATAACGTACATCAAAACATCATAAATTGGGTTAAAGTATTTGGCAAAATATCTTATTCACAAAGTTCCATTGTCTTTTCCCTATATGACATTGGTTTTGCCAAGGAGAAGGCAGATCTCACTTCTAAGTGAAAAAAACTTATTTATATTCTGGTACTTGTCTTCATCCATTACATGTCATGAAAAATTATGGAAATATAATGAGTTCAGGTGGTTACTCTATGCAGAACCAAATTATGTATGAGAGTTCTTGATGATTTTTTGTTATGTTGGTTTGTCTAGGAAAAATACAAATAAAGTATATATTAGTTCCGATTATGACATTCACATCATAGATATTTTAGATATTTGGTCATGATCTCGAAAATTGGGTACACTATATTGAATCGTGTTGTTTGATCGTAACATGTTACAAGCAGTACCGTCGAATTTATCTGATGGTTGAGCACCGTTGTGGCGTGTATATATAATTCATGACAAAGACAATTACTATAAACTACTAATTATCGTTTGAGTATTGATTTTCGTACGAAGAACTGAATCTTTATATTAATAAAGCGTTACGGGTAGCACCGCGCAACGCGCGGTGCACCGACCTAGTAATAGTAGAAAAGTATTATGAACTTATTTTTTATGATTTTTTTAGAGAATAAGAGGCAGATTTCATGTAACAAAAAACCTAATTATTATAATAGTCGTCCCTTTTGAAAGATAGTAATCCAATAATCTTTAGAAATGAATTGATTTAATAGAAAGTCGTCTAATACAAGTAATGTAACTGAAACAGGAATTGAAATCAAAGCTAGACCAAAAAATAAAACCAAAAGGTGTCAAGAACCGCTAAAAAAAAAGGCCTAAACGCTACTTGGTCCGTACTTTTCAAGAACTCGTTTTGTCAAATGAGTTACCGAACTTGAACCTAGCAATGTGGTTGAGAGTACCAGCTCGTCTCAAGGACTACTCTTGGAGTAAAATCGTGGACCCTAGGTTGTCTAACATCCCTCGTGGCAGGGATACTTCCCCTTCCTCGCCTAGTCGTCCCGCGGCTCCCCCGTTGTATCCTTCTTCCGGACCATCGGGCCCTGCAACTTCCCAAAAAGAACAGACCCACGGGGGCCTATCTCTAAAGTCTGATCAAGACCTCGAGGATAAGGCGCCACCCTGAACCGATCCTGATACCAGAGGAACATGTTAGGCATCGTGTCCAGAGTCACAAGAGGCTCCTTCCCTCAAGATGACCCCACCTTAGATAGCGGGTCCGAGATCAATGGTGCAAATCTCGACGGTGGTGGAGGTATTTCTCTTCCCCAATCTGTGGCGTACGATATGTCCACCTTGACAGTCTTGAATTCCAGGAGTGAGTCATCAAAACGGGGAACCCCTGGCATCTCCCAATCACAGTCTCAGACCATGTGACCGATCCTCCCGCAATTAAAAAAAAAAAGGCGGGTAATCGTTTATATGTCAGACTAACCCTTACCGGGTCCAAGTATTCCCGAAAGCGCATGATCATGGTACGTCGAAGGGGTCGATGAATGGCCATCCAGAATCAAACTTTTACCGTACCACCCCAATAGAGGCCCCATTGATCACATGGGGTTTCCACGTGCTCGCCCAATGTAGCACCTATAATCTCCCCGATCGCCCTTGTCCTTATGAGGGGCGGTATCCCCCTAACAAGCTCCAAAAGTTGGAGCCGGTCTAGACACGGGAGGACTCGAGCCAAAGGGTCGGTGATCTCCCTTAGCAGTAGTGCATGGTCGTGTAAGCACCACTTCTCGTTATGGAGATCCCAGACCCGAGCCTCCAAGAACGCGAAATAGAATGTGAACGTGTCAGGCTCGAGATCCTTGACCACCACGCCCACAACCGACACGACCCCATGCATGCGTGATGACCGAGAGAAGCACCTCTTTCCGGGAAGGGTTAAAAGACGCCAAACGTCCCACCATACCACAACTGAGCCGTTCCAACACTTGAGGATCCGGTGGGTTGTATGACACCACGACCTACATCGTCTCTTCCTCAGTAAGGCACTAAGTAGTAAAGGTGTTTTGGAGGTCCCCCACCGGTGACGGCAGAACAGAAGAAGCAGAACTCTAGCGAAGGTGGCCATCGCCTTGCTCACCAGAGGCGGGGTCGGAACCCTAGTAGGAGAGGTTGTCGGCGCCAGAGGCGTATGAGGCTCTGTAACCCTAGCAACAGTTGCCACTATGGTTATTAGAGGAGGCGGTAGGATCGTCTCCGGTGAACTCACAAGAACATGGGGAGCCCCCATTAGACCCGACGATACGGCTTGACCAAGCAACTTGAGAGGCCGACCCCGTTTCACCTTGGTCGTGATCGAAGTCGGTGTGGTATCACTCGGAGAGTAAACCACCAACGATTAGTTCTTCAACAACAAAGGTTGCAGAGGTTCGGTTGGGGGTGACAGTGTCGTAGCCCGAGGCGGAGTTTGGGTCGGCGTTTCTTCCTCTCCCTTATCGGTTTAACAAAACCAACATGTGACTTTGGAGGCATGATAAGGGGAAAAGGAGCGAGGGAATCACCTGGGGATGGAGACTTGTCGGTGGCTGAGGGCGACGGCATAATAGACGAGATAGAAGGCTAGGAAGAAACTAGGACAACGACATAAGTACCGAGAGAGAACTCTCTTCTCAGAAATTAGGGTTTTTTTTTGTAAGAGTTTATTTTTTATGACTTGAATTATACATTATTTAACAATAATGATTATTTTTTTCTTTTGAAATGTTAAAAGTAAGAGTTTAAATTTAGAATTTTTTATTTTACTAACTTTATTTATGTTTTTATCTTTTAAAAAAAACCTTCTTTTCACAAAAAAAAAATGAAGGGAGATTTTGAATTTCACATTTTATATTTTTTTTGTTTCAAACTACATTTTATACTTGTTACTTTTAAGTTTTATAGATAACATTTCAGTTTAAGTATTAGTTATCGTATCTAAGGGAGCGTAAAATAAGTACTCGATTTAAAATCCATTACTTAAGCTGTTTTCGAAAAAAATTGATTTTGGTTTTGGAAAATTAAATAACAATTTATAATGTAAAGTAAAGAAATTGTAATCAAGTAGGAGACAAAATATCAGTTGTTGTGAAATTCAAAGAGAAAAAACGATTTAGGACTTTAACGATGTTACAATATGAAAGTTACTTCGCAGGGATTCGTGTTACATGTGCATACAAGATTAGCTTAATGACTACGAAAGTTCTCTCAACTAGTCCTAAACATCTCACGATCGAATTAAAATCATATTGTAACTTAACCGCCTAGTTATTCATAGTCTATGTGTAGAGAGATATAACGCATTAAGATTCATGTTGTAATCCTATAACCATCGCACTTGTGTTAACCTAATTGTACCTAGAGATTAGATTTAAATACGAGTCGCATACTCCGTAGTCCTTTTAGAATTTCTCATTTTACAATTGTTGAATGCTAGAACCTAATCATTTATCAAGTGATCGATTTGATAAAGCTTTATAGGTAAATCATGCAAACATTAAGCTACAACCAAATTGTGCAGAGTAAACACGAACCCATTGAATTTAAGCTATCATATTGCTTCCCTTAACCTTAGATTAGTAGAGATTTAGCTCACGGGGAAGAAGATAAAACAAAAAGATGAAGAAGAACAACAGACACGTGTTTCATAGTAAATACGATACAAATACTACTGTGTTCGATGGAGTTTTAGAGTAATCCTTCAATCCTAGCTCTCATGCACTTCCCTCCCTTAAACTCTCAAGCCCTAGCTCTCTCAATATCATATTTTTCTCTCCAAAATCGGACTGTGAAAAAAAAAGCTCCCCACAAATAAAGACCTAAGTTATATTTTATAAGTTCAGAAACCAGAAAAAAGAGGAACCCGTGTGGGGCCTTGAGCGTGGCCTGGAAAGGGTCTCATTCCGGCCCTCTAAGTGGCCCTTTAAGGGTCACACTCAGACCCTCTGAGCTGCCCTCTAAGGGTCATATGCCGACCCTCTGAGTGGCCCTCCAAGAGTCACATTCCGGCCCTCTAAGTGGCCATCCAAAGGCGAGTTTAGAGGCCAAAACAGAGAGTCTCAACTTCCTTCTCCTTTCGCAAGATTAATCAAACTCCAAGATTCCTTAAAGTGACTTTTGATCCTTTTAGTTCCAAAATTTCTTATTTTTCTCCGAATTACTACAAACCCCTGAATCGAAAGCAACTACACACAAAGAGAGAAAAGAGCGTTAGAACACAAAACCCAGGACTGAAAAGCTCAAGAATATGGGATAAAAACATCTAAACCTGATGCATTTTATGTCCATACTAATCCTCTGCATCGCATCGCGGTCAGAGTTTCGTGTAGTGAATAACCTACCAGTGAAATCGAAGGTCGTACGCCCTCGATTGGTATCTTCCGCCGGGTTTCTCGATATAAAAATGATTTGGTCCTCCTCTTCCTCCATTTTGAGTGCATCAAAGCCCTTTTGGATGGCTTCTCAAGGAGCATCCCTAACGGATTCCACCACATTGTTTGTCCGGGTGCATCCATAACTAAGGTGGCACCGACGGGGGTTCACCGCCAGCGATAACAATAGGTCTTCTCGGTAGCAGATCCATCGGGAGAGGAAGCATGACGGCCTCCAGGGAGGACAGTGGCTCAAGAGTGGTGCCCAATAAAGACGGGTTTCATCCTAGGAGTGAAGCCCAAAATCGACCGTCCTATATAACGTGGTGGTTCCCGTCGTAGATCGCGGGTTACGAAGGTTGGAGACGGCGATAGAAGAGCCATCATCGTGGACACAGGGAGACCTGGTGGCGGTAGCACCGTCCCAATGAAAAGTGGTTGGGCCAGGCTTTGGGAAAGGCGGGTGGCTTGGGCTGAGGACGTGAACGGGGGTCGGATGTATGATAATGAGCATCCGAAAAGAGAGGGAAGTAGTTTGTTTGGGTTTCCTATGGTACCTCGCCGGTTTTATATTCTCCCAGCTTGGTGCTGGGGGCATAACCATTGACAAGGTCGTGGTGGCCGACAAAGAGGGGAAACATCGAGATTGATGCTAGAGGTCACGTGGGTCAAGGACGGCGTGGCAGACCTAGCGGGGCTAATGGTAGGTGCAGAGGCCATTGAAACAAGCGAGAAAGCTGATTGGTGGAGTGGACGGCTCTATTAACCGAAGAGGGGGCAACACATGCATAGTGAGTTGTCGAGAGGAGAGAACCCCTAAACACTTTGATTTAACGTATTACTGAAGCATATCAAACCAATATAATATGTTAAAAAAAACATAACACTATCAAGTTTCTCATCATCAACAACCAAAAATACAAGTCAAAAGTAAACTGTGATTTGTCGGTTTGAAGTATCCTAATACAGGGTGAATGGCCTGAACCGTATCAGTTCATAAAATAATTTTCACCCGTAAAATTTTGTCAAATAGAGTGAAGGATGTGGTCCATAGTATGCAGATCCGTGTAGAATCGTGCACAACCCTGAACAATTAAGTATACTGAGCGAGGACACATCAAAACACAAGGCATTTAGTACATTTTGTCATGAGAAAACCTCATAACATATCCCCAGGAAACCAAAAGTAGTCATTGATGCTCTAATGTAGTGACTTTTCTTCTTGATTTATCTCAACCCTAACAGTCCATAATGTCTTGCGTCATTTTCACATTTATCACCAACCCATCGGTCATTTTACAACATTTGATTTCCCATTACTGTTATTGCTGTGGCCTAAGCAACACCCACCCACCCTATGCTCAAAGGACACAGACCTCTTTTGTAGGTGTGTTACCATATCATCACAAGTGTTTTAGGTCTTTAGGGTTTGGTGATGTTTTGAACTTTGAAAACTAAAATGGCTCCAACACCCAAGACTAGAACTAATCTTCCTATCTCCACTTTTATACAACCCTAATGACCCATTAAGATCTCAACTTGGTGGTTGATCCCTCAAATCAAATCAACCCTTATAAGCTTGGTGCTTATTCTCGGTAAGCTGTACTACGGGTTTCTCTCTCGTGTCTTTTGTTTTCGTCCCGAAAACATGGAATTTTTATTAATATATTTTTTACAAAAAAAAGATTTGGTGCTTATTGGGATTGTCCCAGCTATCAAGTGTGCTCTCTCACATCTTTAAGATCATAAAATTGAATCATAGTAGGCCACCTGCTAGAGAGGAGGTATGAAATAAAGATTTAGTTAGGAATAAACTTCTGGTTAATTTGCACTGGAAATAGATTATGATTTCCTTCCTATACTATTGCTGATGAAAAAACCCTTACAAACTAGGAATTTGTTGGTCAGCATTCAGCAATAAGGCCTAAAAGCCAAGCCCATTTCTCAAAAGTTGAGAGTCTAAGGAGAATCTATCTGGGCTTCATTTGGACTCAAACATTTTGTGGAGTCTACTAATAATAATAGCATGCATGAAGTGTCTGCTCCAGTTTAGTTCTGAACTTCATAATTAAGAAGAGTGTTAGTAATATATACCTGTAGCAGAAGCCGAATCTGTCTTCTTAGAGCTGGGAGATTGGTTGGGAAGAAACAGAATCAGCTTCACAGCAATGACACTAGTTGTTGCTCCAACTCTTTTCGGATTGACTACCGTTCCGGTTGCATTTCTGCAGCCACAGATATTGCAGTAAGTACAACATTTAATTACAGAGAAAGATCGTTTCCCGTTCTAGAACAAGAAAACTACGCAATGCTGATAATGAAAATATAACAAAAGATCAAGAACATCATTTCTTCCATAATAACGAAATAATGCGAGCCTAGTTTTCAAAGAACAAATCAAGAACACGTTTGAGATTGATAAAATACAAATATTTTGACATAGGCCCAAGCAGATGTTCCAATAATTGATACGAAGATACAGAATAGGATCTTGGTAAGATGATTTCGGGTCCAATTAGGATCTACACAAGATCTTAGTTCCTCGCTGTCGTGGCCTGCTTCAGAAGCATGTTAACCACATCATGTGAGATTCTGCCAGCATCTGTTTTCAGGAACTGGATCTTTGTCCCAATTTCTTCCTCAAGCCGCTTCACATTAGCACCAGAATCTCCACTGCTCTGTTTCGTCATAGAGGAGTAGAATCTAGTTAGCATATGAACAACACAAAAATATAGATTCAACAGGCAACAACACATCAAAAATTCATCCTGATAAAAAAAATTGACAGTCCCAGACTCGGAAACTTGAGTATTGATTACAAAACTTAAGCAAATTTATTTAATGGCACTCAATTTATCGAGCTACAAGTCCGAGAGAATTGTTGTGAAATCATATACTACTAGTTAAAATATGAAATGAATTCCAGATAAACTTGGCTAAACATAAAAATCACTCATGAAGGCAACTCATAATTATGGGATATAATTTATTCTGACACTACAAGTACATCTAAAATTAAGACTCTTAAGAGCACCTCCAACGGTCGTGTCTACGCGTCGTTGTTGGCGTAGACACGACCGTGTAGACACGACTTGTCGTGTCTACGAGGCGTGTCTGCAGGGTCGTGGCTGCGCGTCGTTGCTGGTTCTGGCAACGACGCTGCTGGTCGTGTCTGGCACCAACGGCTAGTCGGCTAGCCAGTCACGACCCGCCACGTGGCGACGCCGACCCCCAAATTCCTTTCTAAATACAGATCCACCCCCAACTCGAATTTTACCTTCTCTTCACTTTTTTTTAGCTTCCCTTCCTCTATTCTTCATCGAAATCTCTCCAAAAAAATTTCCTACACTCGTTATGGATCCGAATGAAGCCCTCCAATCCCTTGTCGACTCCTTGGATGATGAAGACGTGAGTTCTCACCACACCGAAGAGGACTACTTGGGGCACTACTCCTCCTTTTCCCAACTCCTCCAATCGGGGCACTCAACGCCGCTTCCTCCATACACCCCGCCGACCCAATGGCCAGAGTCCCAAGTGCAACCTTCCCAATTCGTTCCGGCCACCCAACCTTGCCAGTCAGCTCCGACGCAAGCGAGGAGGAGGAAGGGGAAGGCGGCGGCATCTTCAGCGAGGCCGAGACCACTCCCGCGACCGAAGTGGACCCCCGAGGAGGAGACCAGATTGGCCCGAGCGTGGCTGAACAACTCGCTCGACCCCATCAACGGGAAGAACCAGAAGAACGACAAGTACTGGCAAAAGGTGCATGCCGAGTACGAGGCGGTTAGACCGGCAGCGGACCCACCTCGGGCATGGATGGCGTGCAAGGACCATTGGCATAAGGTTAAAGGCTTCATCACCAAGTTCCAGGAGAAGTACACCAACTTTGAGAACACGCTGACAAGCGGGAGGAACGAGGTTGACGTCCTGGCAGGCGCTGAAAAGGCGTACCTCGAGGATGAAGGGAATGTGTTCAAATTCAAGCATATGTGGCTCATCGTGAGGGGGCAACCGAAGTTTTTCACAAAAAACGTTCCCGAATGTGACATCCCCGACCTTGACCTCAACCTCGATCCGACAGTGATGGAAGCAAGCGGACGAGGATGGACGAGTCTCGCACTTTTGGAGACGACTTCGACCACGAGTTGAACTCATTTACCACCGAGGGTCGTCCGATCGGGCAGAAGAGAGCCAAGGTTAGGGCTCGAGGCAAAGCCCAAGCCTCCCAATCCTCCCAGTCGGCGGCGTCCGGGCTACCTCCCGAGCAGATGCAGTTCCTCGACACTCTTTCCCAAAGGAAAGGGACACAGTTAGAGGGAAAAATTGCGATGCAGAACCAGATCATGGAGACCCTGAACGCAGTTCTTCGCCAAGACATCACCGACTTGACCGCGGCTGAAAGGGCGTCTCGTGCCTCGCTCATTCAAAGCCTCGGGAAGCGGTTGGAGAACTTGGATTAGCCAAGACTTCAATTTAAATTTAGTTTATAAATTAATGTACTTTGCGTTTTATTAATAAAAGTTTCAATCTAGTTGATTTGTGTGTTATTCAAAAAAAAATTCAATTTTTTATCGAATTATCGGACCCTCGAGGAGCGTGCCAGGGTTACTATTTGAAATAGTAACCCTAGGTCGTGGCAGCCGCGCCGACCCCGACCCCTCCCCTCCTATAAATACCCTCACACCCCTTCTCATTTCTCACACCTCTCACATTCTCTCTCTCCAATTTCTCTCATTTTCTAGCATTTCCTCTCTTTTTTTCTATCAAGTCGATATGTCTACTTGGGCAATCGGGCCTCTTTGGTCACTAGAGGAGGAAATTCATTTGGTGGTCAATTGGCTCACCCACTACGAGCCCGGGGGTCAGTATTGGCATGGTCTGTACGTTGCTTACGTACAAACCGGGAACGATGCTTGGCCGCCACGGACAGAGAAGCAAGTGAAAGACCACTTCCAGAAGATGAGCAAGAAGTGCAAGTGGTTTGAGATATGCTACCGGAAGAAACTGGCCGACCCTAGGAGAGGGGCAACGGATGACGAAGTATATGCCGCGACCGTTTCTGATTATGAAGGCAAACACGGGCTGTGGAATAAACGTCCTGTGTGGGAGATGCTCAAGGACGATGCGAGGTGACGTTTACATATTAGTAGAAATAGGAATTAGTTTAATCGTATTTTAATAATTATGTTTTAAATTATCTACATATGTATTAGCGTTTAAATTATCTAGCGTTTTAAATATCATGTAATGTTTGTGTGGTATGAAATAAAATTAGTATTAAAAATGTGGGGTGCTTTTTTAATTAACTAAAACTGTGTAGACACTGCTCCAGACACTACCACTGGAGGAGCAGTGTCTGGAAGCAGTGTCTGGAAGCCAAAAACAGTGGTTAGACAATGCGCATAGACACTGTGCAGTGTCTAACCATTGGAGATACTCTAAAACATAAATGGATCCACCCGGGCTCAGAGGTTGTCAGCACAAAAAATTAATCATTTAGTTTCTATGTTGGATTGACATAAATATTTTTTCACTCGTTTTCACTCGTATGTGACAGGAACTCGCTGCCTACCTCCACATAACACACAAATAAGAAAACAATAGGAAGCAGTCTCCCACAGCTAACATGTAAATGTACAAAACAATCATTCATCATTAATTCAAAAGCATGAAATATATTTTTTTTCACAAGAAAAAAAGAGAAGGAAAAAGATGACATGATTCACTATCACTTGGGGAAGTTGACTTCTCTAATGCCAATGAAACTACCCACCATTTCTTGCAGCGTTAACAATAAGCTGAGCTTCTTGTTCTGCCATTCTGTCCCCTGTTGGCTTCCATGCTTCTTAAATCTCGAACGTAGCAATTGAAGATGAGGAATGGTTGAATACATAAAAGTTATTGCCTGTGGTCAGGAGAATCCATAAACGAAACAGACGATTCCCAGTGCATAATTTTAACCAAAATCCAAAATGTTTTGATAAACAGATGTATGATCATCTGAACCATTTGTGTATTCTGCTAGAGCATCCAGTCAAACAATCCAAGCCAGAAATAACAAACAATCTGAAGGAAATACATTATTCTCTTAGATTATAGTTTGCAACTCTTTCGAGTTAACCGTTTGCATCTCGAGAAACCCAATGAATACAAGTAACAGAGTCAATCCTATTTCTAACTTCTTCGGTACTAAAACAAACAAACCCAACTTCCAAAATCGCCTTGTACCCGAGGTGTGGATCCTAAAGATTTAACCAAATTAAGTTGGGGGAAATATATAATCTACATCCAAAATTACATTCCATTCCACCAAAATGCAAAAATTCATACAATATACAAAAATGTTTGCTTAACCAATTGATAGACGATCATAGATATCAAAATTAAATCAGCAATTAACCCATTAACAAATTCAGAATTTCGATCACACACAAATCACAGTAACATAAAATCTCCCCACTCATCCACGTCATTGACAGACCAAAACTCATGTGAGATTCACTAACACAAACGAATTCCAAAAAGAAAACAGCGGCAAAATAAACAGTTCACAATCGCATTAAGTTCGAATGAATTGAAGTAATCAAAACACTTATTAACTTAGAGAATAATAAATAAATAAAATTCAGTATCCACTGTGATCCGATTTAACTGAAAGATCTGAGAGCTTGAAGCACTTTGATCAGCAACGACCGATGTTTCAGCAGCAAATCTAGAGAGAAAGAGAAGAGGAGTAAACCTGAGAAGCGGGAGCGGGTCTGATGAGATCTGATTGTGTATGCCACTTCATATATTTGAATTTTATTCAATGAAGCTGATAAAAGATTAATGTCGTTATGTTCTTCAATTACTATTATGCCCCTCTGTTGTTTGTTTAATTATTTTCCATCCAAGAGTCTAAGACTATTTGGGGCGGGAGGCGTAACCGACGACGCAAGAAATTGACACAACTTTTGCGTTGAGCTAATCATCGAGAACTTGGCTTGGCACAAGGCTCTAGACGCAACACACCCTTGAGGTAGATTTCTGCATCAACCACTTAGACCATGTACATCGTGAGGATCATGTGTGGAGATCATGGTATGAGGATTATAAGGTGACTAAGATGGTTTGTGAAGATGAACCCCTGAATTTGAGAGAGCACCATATTGTGGGGATTATATATGGGGATCATGGTTTGTAGAGGTGCTGAGTGGATGCTGACTAGATAATTAATTATGTTTTTGCTGAATTTATTTAATTCATATTTAAAACACTAAATAGTAAATAAAATTTAATTTTTTTGAAAATATTAATTAATTAACTAAAATAAAAAAAATTAATTAAATAAATAAAGTGGATAATTAAACTTGACATTTCATTATTTCCCGAATAATACATCAAACTACAATGTTTTTGGTACATTAAATTTATTAACTCATCTAACTACTCGGAGTCATCGTCGTCGTCTGACCCTTCGTAAGTCGCTCCAAACCGACCCCATATGTGCTCAATAAGGTCTTGTTGGAGCTGTCGGTGTGTTGCATTGTTTGTGACGCTGATTCAAGTATGCACTTGTTCTTGGTAGGGCAAGGGGCCTCCTTGATGCCATCGTTGAGGTGTTTTCCAACATGTATTTTCAGAGGGGGTTCGAAATACATTTCGTCATCCCCTGCTTCGTACCGTTCGTGTTCATCCTCCACAATCATTTTGTGTAGAATGATACAAGCATGCATCATATCGGCCAAAGTATCAACATTCCAAATACGAGCGAGCCTTGAAATTATATGCCACTGGGCTTGAAGGACGCCAAAAGCTTGTTCAATATCTTTCTGAGCACCTTCTTGGATTTTAGCAAAAAACTACTCTTTGTGAGTATAGGGATGTCGAATCGAATTCAAGAACCGACTCTGTGTAGGATAAATGCCGCCAACTAAATAATACGGGCGGTCGTAGCGATTCCCGTTGATCTCGTACTTCACAGCGAGGTCACGGCCATAGAAAGTGTCGTCGAATAAGTGGCCGGCGTGGAGGAAGATAATGTCGTTGTTCGAGCCAAACATACCGAAAAACGCATGTCAAATTTACAAATCACGAGACGCTATCGCTTCCACCATTATGGTTGGATCCCCGTGGTGGGCTCCCCGACAGAAATCTCCTTGCATTGCGACTGGAAAATTCTTCCACTCTTAGTGCATGCAGTCAAAACTGCAAATTATATCAGGGAACCCTCGGTTGTACCCCGAATCGAGTAATCGTTGCATGTCCTCCTGTGTTGGCTTCCGCTCGTATACCTCCATGAACACCTCAATAACGGCCTTACAAAAAACGTTTTAAACATTTGAGTATAGTACTTACACCCATACGTAGGTTTTTGTCCAATGAATTGGCTGAGCACTCAACGTTAGAATTCGGATCGTGGCGGTGCATTTCATCGTCATGCGTCGCAACCACATCCATAACCCGTTGAAATAGTGGTCGGTTAATACGAAATCGATGCTTGCACATCTCAGGCCCATAGGTCGGGTTCTTGACGAAATAATCCCTCATTAGTTGGTTGTGGGAATCGAGACGACCTCTATGAATCCCTCGTAAGGAACCTTCCCCACTTTCAATCATTTGCCTCCATGTGTTGATTCTTGACATTACTCTCTGCACCATTCTTTCGGTCCTCTGCCGGATCTTTTGCTTCCAAGCACGAAGTTCGGCTTCGAGCTCCTACTTCGTTTGAGCCTCATTGTCAGACATTATTGATCGATATAAATGTGGGAATTTGGAGAGGAAAAGTAGAGTAAGTTTCGAGAGAAGTGGTGTAAGTTGGATGAATGGGGGAAGGGGTATTTATAGGTGTAGAAAAATTGTTGTTGATATTTTTTAATTAATTATTTTGATTAAAAAAAATAACCGTTGGAATCAGACTGTTGGCCAACGGTCCATTTTTTTCTTCTTCCTACCATGTGGCAGGCCCTGATTGGGCGCGGCCGAACCATGCGATTCACGAACCACGCACTAGGTTTGCGGTGCGCGACGCGAACCACGCACAACATCAACACATTACCTGGTGCGTGGTGCACGTGCCATGGTGCGTACCATGTGGATGTTCTTATGTTGAATATCCGGCATAAGGTTCTTGACACGCAACACGTGTCCTTCATAAAGCATCCACTTTTTCACCTTATAAAATTCCTAATCTCCAACTCTTTTCAACAACACAATTTTCTTATCTTCCACCCTATAACCTTCTTCTACTTTTTACTTTCTCTCTCCAATATCTTTTCACAGCCCACAAGTATGAGTCGTTTCTCAATGACCTTAAGGCACTGAACCGAAAGATCATTCTCGAATTTAACGGCTAGGTTCTCTAATCAAATTGTCTCAACCCCTCAACCACTACAGGTCATCCACAACCCGCCTACTTGATGAGTTAGGCTGTGGCCTAAGCCCACGGTACAAATACATGACACATATTTTATAAAATCTTTGGGCCAATTAGTTTGCCTTTGAAGCCCGATCATGTGTCTAAAACAAATAAAGTCCTAGATGTATCTTCTCTTCTCCTCATCGTGTGTTAGAGTTGTGATTCTATAGCTAGGATAGTTGGGAAACTTAACATAATTGTTATATCCACCCTTGCTCACTAACACCATTTTAGTCGTCTAGAGGCTTGGCGCTCATCCACATTAGGGATGTCTCTACGGGCAACGGGTTTGCTGCGAATCGTTGTCTATGTGTTTGTTGATGTATTTGTTGAGAAGTTCCATGTGGATAGTATTTCCTACCTTCCCAAACCGGGTTAGAAACGACGTGGTCCAATGCAATTGGTAGGAGTAGCCCCCTAACTCCTGCCTATCGAGTGGGCCTCATCATTCTTTATCTTTCGGACTGAGCAGATGCTTACTTGCTCAACCCGATTGCTCAATCACTCCTTTTCGCCCTATTACATATTTTGGTTTCTTGGCCATTAAGTATATTATGAGGATTTATACAGGTATAGGATGTTTCGGAGTTCAACTTTTGTTACATACCCAAATGTTAAACTAGATCAAGCATTGTTTCATCGTCCCACCTCCATAGATCAATCGTTGCTATCTCTTCAAGTTGACTGTAGTGAAGCTCTATCTTATTCGGGTGTGCTTTCGGGTTTCTCTTCCTCGTTGATCAATTCTCGTACTAGAGAAAATATCGCCTACGATGCGGCGGATATTACGACATGCATATAGGTCAAATATATAGGTCTCATAGAAGAAGGTTTTCGAAGTTTGATGAAATTATGAGTCATACTTACAATAACATAGTTCTTATCCTCAAATGTGTTACATGATTATATTTTCGTATTGTTTTTCTTCCTCGTTCATCTTGAACGGCTGGTGCCTCTTTTTTTGTATATATTTTCGTATAATGCTTTTTTTTTTGAAAATTAAAAGGATAAAAAAGTATAAATTGAGCATTTATGAAATAATCAAAATCAACAAAACCAATGTTTTTTTTTTGTATATGTGAGAAATGTAAAGATTCAAATCTGATTTAAAAGGCCATGAATGGTATATTATTTTTACCAAGTTTAGGTGAAAATTTTCAAAAGTCGAATTAAAATGATGAAATTCTGGAATATAGGGTACAAAGAGTCAACACAATAACTATTTTTTTGCCTCTTCCTCTTCTCTGAAAACCTTACGGGGTCCCCTCTCGCGTATGACAGATGCTACCACTGTTGGCCATCCGAGCTCAAGCCTCGTGGGCTGTCGGTGGGGGCACTCCCTCACCTTTCGGTTTTGTCTCTAGATGTTCTTCTTTCTCTCAAAGCCCTATTTTGAAAAGCTCCCCGTGCCCGGTCATTTCTGTTGTCGTGCCTTAATCTCAGTCGTTCCTTCTCGTCCGCCGCTGGCCAGATGCATCTCGTCCACTCCTCGTCAGCTTCATCCCCCCTTCATATGGACCGGTTCTCCCTCGCAGGCGGTGGCTAGATCTGGTCGGTGCATGTCTCACCGGACCTTGTCAGATCGGTACGAGGTCCCTCCCCATGAGGTCGGTCGACGTAACAGTCCCTCCTCTCGGAACTCAGAAGTTTTTTTCGTTTGTCATTTGAGGTTGCCTCCATATGGGTCGTTGTCGTGGCTGCCTCCACGTGGACCTTTGTTGTCACCGCCTTCACGTGGACCGTTAAGCTCCTCGGTTATCCTCCGTCCGTTTTGTTAGAATATGTTGTATAGGCCCAGCCCATGTGACTCGTTAGGGTTAGCATCGGGTTTAGGAAACCCTACCACTATATATACACATGTACCTTGTATTTATTATTTATCAATTTCAATACAATTACATAATTGTTATCATGGTATCAGAGCTTCTATCGCTCTAAATATCGCTTCCGCTTCAGCCGCCGTCGCCGCCAACGTCGCCGCAGCAGCCACTACCGTTCACCTTCGTTGACCGACCTCGCTGCTGCCCTCACTGCTGTCACTCTGCTTCTCCCCGTGTCACGACCCACGTCGCCAGAGCTACGCAGACACAGACCCCGCCGCCGCCATCGCCGCCGCCGCCGTCGTTCACCTTCGTTGAACGTCACTCTGCCAGTTCCAGCCCGAGCTCTCTGCCGTCCGGCCGTCCGTTCTGCAACACAGAAGCAGCAACGCCCGCCACCGGCATCGCACGCCGCCGTCGAGATCTCGCCTCCGTCCGAACCAGCACGTCCGGACCTGCTTCCACGTCGCTACTGCTCCCACGCCGACCCACGCTGACGAAACACGCCGGAAAAGCAACGAAAAACACGCCTGCAAATTTTCGAAACGCAGGAGACAAAACGAAGAAGACGCGTGTAGCTCACGCGCCTGCTTCTTCGCCCGTGCCCACGCGCTCCTCCGCTGACCGCGTGAATCACACGCGTCGTTGACCTCTGTTAAAAAAAAAACTAATCCTTTATTTCAGTGTTTCTTTTCAGGTTTTCCTAATGGAAAATTTTGTTCTCAAGCCCCACTGTACGTTCTGCAACAGATCTGGCCACGTCTTAACAGAATGCAGAACTCATGCTCGTCATCTTCTTGCCTCAGCCAACCCTCGATGGGGTAACTCCAGACCCTCTCAACACTTTAGGGGGGGCGTGGCTCCCGTGGGGATCATCGGCCTTCCAACAGGCCCAATGACACTGTTGCTGCTACCCCTGCTGTGTCTGCCAAATCTCCTGACATGACTGCTCTCTTGGGTGACATACGAGCGCTCCTATCAGCTCACACTGCCTCGTCAGGTAGCTCATCCACAGTTGCTGCTACACCTGCTGTGACGTCCAAATCTCCTGACATGACTGCTCTCTTGCGTGACATACGAGCGTTCCTATCAGCTCACACTGCCTCGTCAGGTAGCTCATCCACTACTACGCCAGGTAGCACATCCACGTGGTATCTTGATTCTGCTTGCTTTAATCATATGAGCCCGCAGTCAGATTTGCTCACATGTGTAACCCCGGTCACCAAGTCTCCGTCTATTCGTACTGCTGATAATTCCACTTTGCTTGCCACACACTGTAGTACCGCAACCACAGACCAGCTGTCACTGCCGAACACCTTGCTTGTCCCAGATTTGTCACTGAACCTTGTATCGGTTGGTCAATTGTGTGATTTGGGTTTTGACGTTAACTTTTCTGGTCGTACTTCTTCTGTTCTTGTGCAGGATCCACTGACGGGACAAATCCATGGGACAGGACGTAAAGTTGGTCGCCTGTTCGAACTCACCTCACTGGTGGTTCCCTCACCATCATCATCATCATCATCATCATCATCATCATCATCATCCTCGTCTACTTGTGGCGCTGTCGTCTCCGCCGATCTCTGGCACTCTCGCCTAGGTCATCCCTCTTCCTCTCGTTTGCGTAGTCTTATTTCTAGTGGGTTGTTGGGGTCAGTTTCACATAACTTTGGTTATTGTGTGTCTTGTCAGCTTGCTAAACATCATAAACTGCCGTTTTCCCTTAATAATACTATTTCCTCTGCACCTTTTGATCTTGTTCATACTGACTTGTGGGGAGCGGCACCTGTTCCGACCATGGGGGGGTCTCGGTGGTTTGTCATATTTGTTGATGATCATACTCGTTTTACTTGGATTTATCTCATGCATAGTAAATCTGACTTCAACAAAATTTATTCTGAGTTTTCTGCCATGGTTCGCACACAATTCTCTAAAGTTATCAAAACACTGCGTATGGATAACGACATGGAACTTAAAGAGTCATCCTTCCTTGCACAACTTGCTTCCACCGGTACTATCGTTCAGCGCTCATGTTCTGGTACATCGCAACAAAATGGTCGAGCAGAACGCAAACATCGCCATATTCTTAATACGGTCCGTGCTCTCACCATTAGAGCTGCCTGTCCTGAACGTTTTTGGGGGGAGGCTGCCCTCACAACCGTCTACACCATCAACAGGGTTCCATCCCCAGTCATAGGTAACAAAACTCCTTACGAGTGTTTGTATGGTCGTCCTCCAGTTTATGATCTTCTTCGTGTCTTTGGGTGTGTCTGTTTTGTTCATCTACAACCTCATGAACGTACTAAACTTGAACCTCGTTCTCGTCTTTGTTGCTTTATTGGGTATGGGATCGAACACAAAGGGTACAGATGTTGGGACCCGGTTTCCAAACGTCTCCGCATTTCTCGCCATGTCACATTCTGGGAACATAAGATGTTTTCTTCCATGTCTTCCTTTCACATTCCCGAGTCTACTCCTTTCTTTTCTAATCCTGATATTGATCTGTTTTCTGATGATGATGAGGGTTCTCCCATTGAGCTAACTCCTGCAGGTGCTCCGACATCTCTGCCTCCTACCGTGGACCATGTTCTGCCAGAGGATCCTGTGCTACCGACTCGACCACAACGTCATCGGCAACTCCCATCTCACCTCCAAGACTTTGAGGTAACCCTACCATCTCGTGTCGCTTCCATATTGTCCTCTGTATATGAGCCTGACACCTATCGGGAGGCTTGCACTAACCCCCTGTGGCAGCAAGCAATGACTGAGGAACTACAGGCCATGGTGAAGACTCATACATGGGATCTGGTACCTTTACCTCAGGACAAACATGTGGTCGGTTCTAGATGGGTATACAAGGTGAAGACCAAGGCAGATGGTTCTATCGAGCGCTACAAGTCACGTATTGTGGCTCGTGGATTTACCCAGGAACATGAGGTTGATTATGAGGAAACATTTGCTCCTGTTGCGAGACTCACTTCTGTTCGCACCATTCTTGTTGTTGCTGCTGGCCGACAGTGGGACGTTTTTCAAATGGACGTGAAGAATGCTTTTCTCAATGGAGATCTTATAGAGGAGGTTTATATGAAGCCCCCGCCCGGCTATGAGCATCCCCCACACATGGTTTGCCGTTTGCGCAAATCCATTTATGGACTCAAGCAGGCTCCGCGGGCATGGTACTCCAAGTTCAGTAGTGCGATGGCAGTCTTTGGTTTCGTCTCCAGTCCGCACGACAGCTCCCTGTTTGTTCGTCGGACCTCTCGGGGCCATACTCTTTTACTTCTGTATGTGGATGATATGATCATTATTGGTGATGATGCTATCGGAATTGTGGATCTTAAGCGTCATCTAAGCGACCAGTTCGAGATGAAGGATTTGGGTCATCTCTCTTACTTTCTTGGTTTGGAGATTTCCTCTCTGTCCTCTGGTTATCTTTTGTCCCAAGCCAAGTATGCATCCAAGTTCATCTCCAAGGGGGGACTAACCGATAGCAAGATCGCTTCCACTCCCATTGAAGCGAATGTCAAGTATCTTCCATCAGATGGTCAAGCTCTCGAGGATCCCACTTTATATCGCCGATTAGTTGGAGGGCTGGTATACCTCACTGTTACTAGGCCTGACATTGCATATGCTGTCCACATCGTCAGTTAGTTCATGTGCGCACCTCGCACTACTCACTATGAGGTCGTTCTTCGGATCTTGCGCTATGTTCGAGGCACCTTAACACAAGGACTACATTTCTCTTATGGCTCACCTTTAGTCCTACAGGCCTATTCAGATGCAGATTGGGCAGGCGATCCCACAGACCGACGATTTACCACAGGTTATTGTTTCTTTCTTGGTAACTCTCTGATTTCCTGGAGAAGTAAGAAACAAACAACCATTGCCCGCTCCAGCACGGAAGCTGAGTATCGAGCCCTTGCTGATACTACATCCGAACTCATATGGCTTCGTTGGTTACTACATGACATGGGTGTTGTTCACAAGTCAGCCACTACCATTCATTGTGACAGTCAGAGTGCTATTCAGATTGCTCATAATGATGTCTTCCATGAACGCACCAAGCATATTGAGATCGATTGTCACTTTGTCAGACAACATCTCAGTCAGGGCACCCTGTCTCTCCGATCTGTCTCCTCTAGCGATCAGATTGCAGATATCTTCACCAAGGCTTTAATCCCAGGAAAGTTCAAACCTTTAGTTGACAAACTCAACTTGGGTTCATTACCACCATCTTGAGTTTGAGGGGGGGTGTTAGAATATGTTGTATAGGCCCAGCCCATGTGGCTCGTTAGGGTTAGCATCGGGTTTAGGAAACCCTACCACTATATATACACATGTACCTTGTATGTATTATTTATCAATTTCAATACAATTACACAATTGTTATCACGTTTATTGTTAATGAGCTCGTCCTTTACACTATAGGTGTTGGTACCGTGCTTTGGTGCTTTGGGAATCCACGCTAGCCACCATTATTGCTAGGCTCGGGGGAGCCATTACTATCGAGGCATGTACTACAACCTCAACGAGGATCTTGATCTCAGAGGGTTGGGGCTTAGTGGGTGGTTGATTCCCATTGGGACCGAAATCGGACGTGCCATAGCAACTTATCTGCTTCGAATTGGGACTCGCCCTTCTTTGGCAAGCCAAGACAGCCATCAGAATGGTATTTAGAACCATGGCCTTGCGTACCTGAGCTTATCTCCAATTGCCGTAGTACTTTTAAATGTTGTTTTAGAAGCTCTTTTCTTAATCTATTGTGTCTGAACACCTATGTAGAACGAGACTCTCAGCCTATATCTCAGTTTGTCGGGTTTATCTCGTGTTTGTTGAGTTTTTTCCCTTGTTTGCTTTGTTGCTGTATTGTTCTGTAACGTTCAGAAATGATTGAATGAAACATAACATTTCCCAAAACTAAAGATTCAAGACAATAACTCAAAGTGAAATAACTAACTAATCACACATTAACTGGAAATTTTTTGTTCAGCGAAAAAACATAACTACAATGAAAATGGTGTTCAAACCCACTTCCTTTCATACGTATAATAACTTAGACAATATCCCCACCGGCCTAAAACAAGACTTGACTTTAATGTCCCAAAACCAATGTTCAAACAAGGAAGGCGAAAGGGGGGCCGAGTAATCAGTTGTGTGGGTTGCTCCTGAACGAGCCAAGAGCCTTAACAGCACCCGCTCGCAAGATGAATTGGTGGTAGAAAGCTGCAATGGCCGCACCAATGAAGGGGCCAACCCAGAAGATCCACTGAAAAGAGCACACTATTAGTATTAGACGTTTTGATGGATAAAATGACAAGCACCGATTGTTTCGAGTTTGAGTATGAACTGACCTGGTCGTCCCAAGCCTTTTGTTGGTTGTAGATAACAGCAGCGCCAAGACTCCTAGCAGGGTTGATGCCTGTTCCAGTGATCGGGATTGTGGCCAAGTGAACCATAAACACAGCAAACCCAATTGGGAGTGGAGCCAAAACCTTAACATATGAAAACAATCCAACACCACCCGTCATTTGTGCATCAAGATAAGAGAGAACCCTAAACAAAACTCAAGGATCACATAATAGAAGCAATCTTCTTGATACATGAACTTTCTAAATTTATCAGCTGCGATAAAGACAACAAAATTCCAAAAGAGGAAGAAAGTGAAAACTGGACATCAAAGCTAAAATTAGCAAAAGATAAAAGAACTGTTCATACCCTCATATAGTGGACAAATCCGTAAAAACATTGGGCCCTATAGTCTTAAAATTATGAAGTAAGAACACTTTATTGTGAAAGAAAAGTAAGAACACTTTTTTGAGAAACAACAAAAAAAAAATAAGTTGTACACAACAACAGAATTATTCATTAATTTCATCATCCTGTAAGGTCTCAATAGCATGATGGAAATAAATTCAGGACACTGGCATGTGCACAACAACTGAAACATAACAATTATCTCACTTCGGTTCATCTTTTTTGGTCAGGATCATCATCATGTGTCGTTCATTGAAAATTATCCTATTAGTGTTAGTATTATGAGATCAGAGTTCTCAAACACTATCAAGCAGCTACCATTGTTTCTCTACTTCCTAGAGCATATATTCTCATAAACCAAACGAGTGTTAAGCTACTTTCATGTAATAAGTGAGCGAGTTAATGGGAGCATCACCAAATGAATATAGATTTGTACCAAAAAAGAGCTCGAATTAGAGAAATGTTGAAGTGGGACTTACGGGAACATGGGAGTCTCTGGCACTCCTCTTGGGGTCAGTAGCGGAGAAAACAGTGTAGACAAGAACAAAGGTACCAATGATCTCGGCACCAAGTCCAACACCAGTGCTATAGCCAGGGGCAAGCTCGTTGGCTCCACCTCCATACCTTACATAGTAAGCTGACTGGAAGGCCTTGACGAGCCCAACACCACAGATGGCTCCAAGAGACTGAGCCACCATGTACATGATGGCTCGGACCAGAGACACCTTGCGAGCCAAGAACAGCCCGAATGTCACTGCTGGGTTTATGTGACCTCCTGCATTTCACAAGTTTGAGAACCAAATCATCAGTTAGATTGCACAATAAAATATAGCTTTAGTTGCTACATAAAGGGATTGCTTGTTCCTCTGGAAAATAATGAAATCTCTCCAGAAAATTTCACTTTCTATAATTGTTCGTATGGGTGTTGATAAGGCAACATAAAGGGGTTGCTTGTTTCCAGAAATAAATTCATACTTGAAGCAAAATCTTTCCAGGAAAAAGAAGCAGATTTCTTCCATTTGCCAAATGGGTGTGTTGATGAAACCAACTGAAGATGCACACTACAGTTACACCTCAGCTAATTAAAAGGGGTGTTTGTTTCTCTGGAAAATAAAATTATTCACAGATTCTTTTCTCACAGTAATCAAACCCTTTTTTCCAAAAAGAGAAGCTTAATCTGGCTAATTTGTTATAAGAACTAAGCTAAAAGAAGCCTACACATGAAATATTTATCAGGCTAATCCAACACTTCCACGGAAAAAGGATATTCCTTTTTCCAGTCTCCAACCAAAATAAATGAATCTTTGACATAAATCATCACATTAAACACACAGACCCTAGTCCTCTGTTAGGTAGCAGAGAAATTTTTCCAGAGCCCATTTGAGGAACTGAACTGTCAGTCAAAACCACAAGTTATTTCTAGCAAAGTTCCTACTATGATCTGTAAATTTTCCTTCCAAACAAATAGAGAGCTGTGAAAATTTTCCAGAAGCCATTAGAGGAATTGAAGTGATAGTTGCTACTACCCACAAGCTATGTCTACAAAACTTCCCAAGTAGTCTCTAGAAACCATAAAACAGCAAAGCAGAAGAAATAAAAATCATAACTTTGAAGCATTAACAGAGAAGATCCACACAAACACCCAAATCAAAAATCAGATTTCCCCAAAACCCACCTGAAATCCCGGCAGTGCAGTAAACGAGGACGAAGATCATGCCACCAAAAGCCCAGGCGATTCCGAGGATCCCAACCCCGCCGCAAGGGTCGGCATGGTCGGTCTGCTTTTTGTAGCCGATGACTGTCAAGACGGTGATGTAGAGGAACAGGAGAGTGGCTATGAACTCTGCAATGAGAGCTCTGTAGAAGGACCATTTGGCGAGCTCATGCGGGTCGAAGAGAGGAGCCGGAGGCGGGTCGTGGTAGTCCTTGGCCGAGTAAGAACCTTGCTCCGCCACATCTTTGGTCATTGCGAAGAGAAAAGGAGAGCTGAGCTCTGAAGAAGATGAAAGAGAGGAGGGTTTGTCTGTGAGAAGTGAGAAGGAGAAGAAGGGGAAGAGGAGTATATAAGGTTGAGAGATTGTGGGTTTGGGGTTCGCTTTCACCGACCCTACTGTTCTGCTCCGGACTTCACCATGCTACTGTTTTTTTTTTCCTTCCTCTATCCTCTCTCTACAGATCTGTAAACTTCACGTGCTCGATATTACAAAAATGGTCATCATATTTAAGTAAGGATAATAAGAGTAATAATTAAATAAATATAATTGTTTTTTTAGGATAACCATGCAATTGTATTAAATCATAATAGGATAGTTTGGTGGGTACTGAAACCGTACACCACCTACATAGGCAAAAACAAACCTTGGTGGGCATGTAATCATACTCCACCTACATAATTCAAACCAACTAGTAAACTGAAATGAAACGAAAGCAATAAAATCGGCTCTAGTGAAAGGTTGCGGACGAAAGGGGTATCTGCGGTAACGTCTGGTGACACCGATACAGCATTCTTCTTCCAATTGGGACGAGGCGAAGCCAGCCACGTTTAGGGGAACACTGGTGGACCTACATCTCCCCCGGTATGTCAGCGTGCGTCGTCCTCCCTTGAGTGATAATGGTAGGGCTCCTGAACGCGGGATTGTTGACACCGGACTGGCAGGGGAGATAAACATCAACTGAAGATGGTGCCGTCTCCATCCATCCGCCGGGAAGGGGCCAAAGTTGACCCACCCCTCCCCGGACCACCTCGGACTCATTCCTTCAGGCGGGGGTGCTTGAGGCCCCCCGTCGTTGCTACAAGTAAGCCACCATCTGACCCTGTCGATCCTTCAGATTCCGTACAGCCCATCCCACCCCCAAGGCCCAGAGTCGGCCCATTAGGGTTAGGGTTCTCTTGCACTACTCCCTTGCCCTTGCTTCTTCGCCAAGCTGCCGCCTCCTCCGCCGTGGCCTCCTTGTCCGAGGACACCTCCCCCACCGGCACAAGAGACGTCGTTCCCGGCACCACTCCCGGCATCGGAGCACCCTTGCTTCTCATCGCCGAGAAGCACCCCAGCGAGAATCCACCGTCCCGTGACAGCGTCGGCTCCGGTTCAATGTCGGACGCGTGTAGACCCCTAAGCCATCCCGTCCCCGACGTAACCACCGCCCCTGTTGCCACGGCCGATCCCTCAACGGCTTGCCCCACATCGACCTGACGCCGAGCTCTCCACGGCCTTCCCCACAGCGAAACACCACCAACCACGCCACCGAAGATCGTCGGACGTGGGGCAACAACAGACCACGAAACAGTCCAATAACACCTCGATGAGGCGAACTCAATACCCAAACAGACAAGATACAGTGTGAAACTACCAGACCTTACCTACTCCCAACAGTTGCCGTCGCCGGAGTCGCCCACTCGCCCCCACGCGCCGCTGCCTCCATCAATTACGGACCCCCCTCTAGGGCCGGCAGAGAAAAGTCGCATCTCTTGAACGCACGAAAGGACTAACAGCGGCGCCTGCGACACAGGTCGCCGCCCTGCACCCTCCGGCGATGTGTCATGATCAGAAGGGAGAGTTGGAAAGCCTCCACTTCCATGGAAACGCAGAATCACCACAAACCCTAGGAGAGGGAGGGGATGCGCAGCCGCCATCACTAATAAATATAATTGTTAGATTATACTTCTTACATACAGTTTTTTAAAGTACATACATACATGGACTAAATTAAACCATTTATTTTTGTACGAGTAATAAAGAGGGAAGTATCACAAAAGAAAGAAAGAAAAAAGATGAGTTCTATTAGGGTTTTGGCTTCGCCTCCTCATAGCTTGTCACTTCAGTAATCTCGATCTCGATTTTCCCGGCCTCATTTCGGTTCTTCTACTTCGTCGCAATGGCGTTCTCCTCGTTCCCACAGGCTTAACCGCGTATCTCATTCTTCGTCGCAATTATTGATGTTTTTCAAAATTAAAATAATCTAACGTGCTAAACAGAAGAATGACGAATTGAAGAGAGATCTTTAAGATTTTATGACAATTCGCATTTAATTTGACCCAAGTCCCGTGGATGTTATAACACACATCCCAATGGCCATTCTACTCATATTTTATTATATATAATTTGATTATAAATGGTAAAATGAACAATTAATAGATTCATACGACGTTGGTGCTCGCCTCTCTCTGTGTGTGTTAGAGAATTGGGTTTTTAGTGAAGCTTTCATGACGGCGGCGATGCACCTCAACGGTCTAGTAACGACGAGCGATGGGACGAAGATGGGGACGACAGGGGGTTATTCTTCGATGTCCTCTCTACCGGTCTCACGAACAATTGGTTCTCCCTCTCATCTTATGTCTTCAGGCCATGATGGTGTTGTAGCGATGGAGGTGAGGACCCTTATGTTCTATGCCACAACGGCTGTCGAACGGGTCACTCCTAGGACAATACAGATAAGAGGAGGACGGCGTCGCCATGGTGTAGTCCTTGATAATCCCAAAGGAGTTGTGTGGTGCACTCAGGCAATAGGACCAAACCCGTGCCATTTTCACCAACATTCGTTGTCCCTAACGGACTCTCCGTCTCGGGTTCTTTTTCTTTATATTCTCTGGATAAGCGTTTCAGGTTTGGGAGATTGGAGACCTTCGGGGAGTCATTCGGGGATGGGTGTCAACGGGGGAGGAAGCCCCGAAAGGAGAGAACACGGATTTGGGGGTGTGCGGAGGCGGTAGACGCCCGGAGATCCGGCTGATACAGGGTCATGGTGAGAATCGACACATGTTGAAGCAGTATCGGCACATTGACGAAGGGGCGACAGAGGTTGGTGAGGAGTCAAACGGGCCAGATGCGGTTCCGAGATGACGGCACAGGGACTTTAAGGTTTCTGATACGGGGAAGAGGCCCATGAAGGCGGGAAGGTCGGACCGCGTTGTAGTAGGCCTCTATGACATGGGAAATGGCCTAATGGATCTAGTGGGCCTGTAATCACAAAATGAGGACGAGAATCTGGAGTCTGAGGATTCTACATGTTCCGAGGGGGCGTCTCAATCAACGGCAGGGGGCGTTAACCACCATCGCCTCGGCCAATGAGGAGTTTGTGGTCCACTGGGGAGTCGGCCAGTAATACCGCTCTAGTGGACGTAAGGTGGGAGTGATTCCACCAATTTCTGGCACAATATTCTCCTACCCTCTCGAAGGTCAGCACTCTCGCGTTCTAGGGGCCCTATTTTATCAATCCAAGGAGGACAACACACGATGGTACCTCGGGAGAGTTTATAGTCCACCATCGCACCTCTCCGGCAATGGGTCGACTCTGCCATATCTCTCAGTTTGGCTCTACCGTATCGGTATTTTTGGGCGTTACTGCAAGAAATCGGTATGTCGGTTTCTTGAGCTTTTATTTGTTTTCCACTTCAACCCTATGATGTTAGGGCTTTTATTTGGATATTTATCTTACTTGTTAATTTGTTGCGGTATCCACTTTGAGTTGGGTACTACTGTTTTTACTTTCGCTTAATATATCAATTCATTATTTACAAAAAAACAAAATAAAATGAACACGTTTTTTATACATCATTTTAAAATTGTTTTACTTTTATATATTATGTAAATACATTTATAAATATTAAAATAATTTTTCGGGATTCTAAATCTTAAGATTCTAACTTTTAATATTCGATTGCTGGGTAATGAAACACGTTTGAAAGAATCTGAAATAAAAAAATGAAGTGTTGATAGTACAATAAATTATAAAATGATTAATTAATGCCTAGCCAGCCAATGACCGCCCCAGTTTAGAGACAATACATGTCTCTAACATCTCTGTGTACGTGTCATTTTACAATTGGTGATTTCATTTTCCAGCACCATAGGCTTCTCGAGAATGATTTTAACGTAACCGACACGATTACGGCATGACGACACGTGGCGAAAAGTTGTGGCTACCGATCAGTGGGCGGTTCCGGTGTGGTGGGTTTTGTAACGTTACGAAGGGTGGGCACCACCAAGATGTGATGCGCCGTCGTTTTACTCCCATATACTTTATTCTGTGCGAAAAGACAAGGATATCCATATATACACGTGGCCTAGACGTGATTCAATATGGCCCAAGAATGATTTTGTTCTTTTCCTTATGTCGTTTTACATCAGGTCTAATTGAACACGTGTATGTTGACCGAACATTTCGGTCAAAGATGTGGTTAAAACGGTAATAAAAATAAGAAAAATAGAAAGCTTTACCGCATCCACAATGGTCATCATTCTATCGTTGTAAGTTTATCGCCACACGCCCTGCAACGATTCGTTATCAAGGTTAATCGTCGCAGTTGACATGGTTTGGGGTGTTGTTGCAAGCGGTCGTCTCAATTTTCTGTAACGACGTGATTAGTAGTCGCTGTCCAAACCCCACACCCACACGTGGCGACGTCAATTTTTCAAAAAAATCTAATTTTTTTCTATAAATACACAATAATCTCAACCTTAAATTCACCGCTCTCATTCTACACATACCCTATTCTCTTTTTCTCTTATTTTGCTTTGATTTTTCTACATCGCTTCCAATGGTCAACCCCTCCAACTTCAAGTTCATCATAGACACCCTGAATGTTGAGGACTCGTCACACACGAAAGAAGATCTTAATGGTCACATCAAATCCTACACCTCCCTCCTCCAACCGACTCAATCCATATCATCGCAATTCGACCCGCTCCAGCACTCCCAATGGCCTCAGTCACAAAGCCCCAACAAGCAACCTTCCCAATCTGCTCCAGCCAACCAACCGAGAAGGAAGGGGAAGAACCACGCACTTGCATCGAGTACAGGTCCGCGGCTTAAATGGAGCATCGTAGAGGAGGAAAGTTTAGCGGCAGCATGCTCAACCATTCTTTAGGTAACATCACATGGAAGAGCCAGAAGAACGACATGTACTAAAAAAAGGTCGGAGATGAGGTCGATGGGATGACGAAGCCAAACGACCCAAAACGGTCGTGGAAGAATTGCAACGACTATTGGCATCCGATCAACAAAAAAGTTACTAAATTTATGGAGAAATATGCAAGTATGGAAGGCGTAATCACTAGTGAGAGAGCCGGTATTGATATCATGAAAGGAGCTGAAAGGGCGTACAAGGAAGAGGAGATGCACGAGTTTGCTTGGAAGCGTGTTTGGAAGATTGTGAAAGATCAACCAAAGTGGAAGAACCTCAAGACGCCGCAATGTGACGTTAACATTGACGTCCCAGAAATTGGATGTAGAATGTGAAGCAAACAAGCGTACAAGGTTGAAGGACAACTACAACTACACATCGGGTGCTAGAACCTCGATCAATTTGAACTCACTTTCACGAGAGGAGCGTCCGACCAGCCAGAAAAAAGCCAAGGCTAGAGCTAGAGGCAAAGGAAAATAAGTGGAGGTGGAACCGGTCATTGCACCTGAAGCAGTTCAGTTTCTTCATGTCTTTGGCGAACGTCAGGCTCAAATGACTGCGAACCAGGTTCAAATAACTATGACCTAATCCGAGATCACTACGACCAAAGCAAAGGTCCAAGCAGATATCCTGCAAATGTTGGTGGCAGTGCAAAGCCAAGACAACACAAAAATGAACACGGAGGAACGGCCTGCTTGTGCCTCACTCATAGATAACCTCGGGAAATGTTTGGGGGTCTATTTGATATGGCTTGAAGTTATAATCTGGTTTTTAATCGGAACAATAATATTAGATGAAGTTTTGAATGTTTTTTTTTTAATTCATGGTGCCTCGGTTTTCGTACATGCACATTATTCGGGGAATAGTGAATGCGCGTTGTCATAGCCACGCCGACTCCACCTCCTTCCTTCCCTATAAATACCACTCACCCTCCCTCAAAAATTCACACCCTCTCTCTCCAACTCTCTATCAAATTCTCTCAACTTTGTCTCGTGTTTACAATGGCGTCGTTTTCTTGGACAACTGGTCCACTTTGGTTCGAAGATGGGGAAATGCATTTGGTGTTGACGTGGGTCACCATCGCTGAGATCGAGGGGAAATACTGGACAAAGCTCTACTCCGTTTACATTAAAGACGCAAATCCATATTGGCCTGCTCGGTCACAGAAGTAGATGAAGGATTATTTCCTTCGGATTAGCCTAAGGTGCAAGTTGTTCGATGAGGCATACCAGGACCATGTCAACGCTCCTAAAAAAGGAGCAACCGATTAGGAAATCTATGTTGCGACTGTGGCGGATTTTGAGTTAAAAAACAAACCATGGACTTAACGTGCATGTTGGGACATACTCAAGGATCACCCACGTGGCGTGCGCATATTGCATTGAAGAACAAGTAATTGAATGGTCGTCGGATGTGTGACAATGTCGTATGTTTAATTATCATATTTCTAATTATCTTCCGTAGTTTAATTACTTTATGTATTTCATATTTGGCATGAATAAAATAACTAGTTTTATTTGGGGTGACTTTTTAAATATGAGAAGTACAAACAATGACGCCAAACATCTACTAGTTGTTTGCCATTAAAGATGTAGTGGTAGGAGGTAGTGGTTTGCAGGAAAGAGAAAGTAAAAATGAGCCCAAACCACTGTGTAGTGTATTATCATTAGAGATGCTCTTACACAATAAAAACTATTTTTTTGTTTGTTTTTTTTCATTTGTTTTTTTTAATATTTAATAATTATAGAAAGAACAAAGGAATTATATTCTTGACTATACCCTCAATGATGAGTGATAAATGAGAGAAAAAAATTAATATCTTAAAATTTTGTGTTTGGTTCGATACTTTAAATTTTCGAGTGAAATAAACTAGATCCTTAAAATAATTTAGTTGCATATTAGTTTTGTGGGGCTTTTTTAGCGAAAGAAGAAACATATATTATTAGTTTCTTAGAACGAACTTACATATAATAAACGAGCTAGATTAATGTTAGGGTAAGTCTAACGCCTTGGTATGATAACAAACGTTGACATATCCTATCACGATTACTAGTAAAAGAAGTGCATAAACAGACAAGGAAATCTAAACAAAACCATCCATGCTTTGATTCGAATCTTGCTAAGGTGCTTGAATACATGCTGGTCTCGTACATAGATCTTGTAAGGTAGTGAGGTGAGTACAATAGTTGTCTAAGAAACAACCCATGCGTTGGTAGAGGATAGAGGTCGTAGATAGTTGACCATGGCAAGGGCGAAATAGTTCTCCTTATCGACTTCCCACCATTATATGGGTACCTAATTAGACCTGGTGAGGCTATTTGATCTTCTGGGAGACATCACACCGCTTGCCCTAGATTGGGCACCACTAACACCTACATCTCCAGTCCACCATACCCTGTCACTATCCATTCTGTTGTTCGTCGTCTCTCGGAGTCTTCCAACTCCGAAATGTCTGTTTCAATCCATAAATGGATCATTGGAAAGAAGCCAAACGAGTCATAAGGTACTTACAGATAACAAAGGAGTACATGCTCACCTATCGAATGTCAGGATGTTTGGAGATCATTGGGTATTCTGACTATGGTCTTGCGGGTTGTCAAGATACTAAGAGATCAACTTCTGGTTATGTCTACATGTTATTTGAAGGAGTTGTATCCCGAAGGAGTGTTACACATAACACTCACTCATAGCTCCTTCCACCATGGAAAAATAATTAATGTCTTGTTAAGAGCAAACCAATCATGTTATATGCCTACAAAATTTTGTCATTAAGTTGCGAGTTGTGGATGAGATCGAAAGACATCTAAAGGTCTATGCTGGCCATCTTTTTGCAGTCTTGTATTCGAATATCAACAGAAGCTCCTCAAAGTATAAACACATAGACATTAAGTTTCCGTTTGTTAAAGAAAAAGTGTAGAGGACAATATTTTTATTGAGCACATACGAACAAACTTTATGCTACCAGACCCACTAACTAAAGGTTTGACACCCAAACAATTTCATGAGCATACTGTTCATCTGAGTGTTGACTTATTTATGATATGCAGTTTAAGTGAGAGTTTGTTGTTTATGCTAATTTATTTAGATTGACACTATACATGTTCACTACAGAATAAAGTTGATGATGTTATTATCATTACTACTCTAAATGTTTAACTTTCAATCGTTGTTTAATGTAAAGGTTTGAAAGTCTGAACATTTATCCCACTTAAGAATTAAAGATCAATTGGAAATAGAGATGATTGAGATCACATGGCATGTAATTCCCGTCACACATCCATACACGATCTATGTAATTGAATGTATTTGATATGATGGTCATTGATGGGTCTAGTTGCGACAAAGTAACAAAATCCACTTTGGTCTCATGTTGGTATAGGAAATGGACAAGATTACCTAAGAAAGATGTTTTAAGAAATATTGATCATTTTGTGAGCACCTAAAGTTTTAAATGTAATTGTCATATGGAATTAATTTCTAGTCCAAGTGGGAGAGTGAAGGGATATTTTTGTCCAACATTTGGGCTTAAAAATTGAGACTTATATATTTGGGGTCAATAATTCGTATTGGGCTAAATGAGTGATCTAGTTAAAAAAACCTAATTTAAAACATTGTAGTCACTATGAGCTTTGCAATGTGTAATACTCAATATAAATTTTGATTAGAGTCATGGGATTTAATTATATTATATATATATAAAGTTGTATGAATGTTTGGTCCCCAAGTTCAATCAACCGTCTTTCTCTTTTCTTCCATCCTCGTCTATTGAGTGAGAACATATTGAGAGAACATCAAGAATTGGTATAGGTAAGACTAAGCTAATCTTGTTTTCTTTTCCAATATGGATTCAGGTAGATTAATATATTGTTGTATGTTTAAATTCCGATTGTTTGACCAAGCTTTCAAATCTTGTTGGGATTATTGATTGGTTCTAATAGTTTGTCATTTTAATTGTAATATATGTTTAAACCTCAAACTTAATTGATATCATCTCTAATATCTATCTCTGTATTTATCTCTAATATTTTTCGCTTATGTCTTAAACTTAACTCGACTTGATCCATTTGTCATCCTTTTTTATCAACAAAGAAAATTTATAATAACTCATCTTTCAGTGGATGAAAGACGAAACACAAGGGCGGAGCTCGTACAAATCTGAGGACCAAATTATTTTCAGCCGAAACCGATAAACCAAAGGACTGGACAAGTCTCAGCCTCAAAGAAAACCACATATCCCAAAAGGATAGAACCGGTATAAAGAAAGAGCATTCCTATGGAAGGAACTTCAACAACCTAACAAGGGCCTAAACCAAGGTCTAATAACTAGATTTTACAACCATTAAGCGCTCAACAAGTAAACAAATAAGAGTCTAGAACCCGGATTTTACAACCATGAAGCACACAAAATAATAAAGGTCTATAACCATGATTTTCCAACCATTGGGCCCAAAACAGGTTTAAAACCTAGAATTGACCACCATGAAGCTAAAAAATAACCAACTCACCAATATCCGACCCCACTATGAACACCCTAAAGCTTACTCAAGCTTGTAAAACACACTCCATCTCACTGAGGCCACCAATTCATAGAGTTGATAGGACACTGATATACCGGTGGTCAACACCGCTTAACGACAAAGATAGTCTGGTAGCCAAAAACTACCGAAATTCTTAGAACCCATAGAAACAAACTTCATACGAGTTCAAAAGAAGGCCAAAACATCAATAACAACTCGTGGACAAGACCTCAACCAACGACCCCCCACCAAAAGACAGGTGGGGAAACATAGAAGATTGAATCAGATCAAGGACTAGGGTCAACGTAAAGCCTCCACAAGCATGGGTGGAGCTACACGGTGATGGGCTCCGGCGACCCAAGTCGCAAGGGCTGCTGGCACCATATCTCCTCATCAAGAGAAAAACCACCAAGCACGAGTTCCGATAGATGTCTTCGGCGGACGGACGACCCAAGTAGGTGGCGGGCTCCAAGCCTCCAACGACCCAAGAAAGCTCGGCATGGGCAAAATTCTGCCCGCAAGGGCAGCGAAGTATACTTGAGCTCGGAACCTGGTCGAGCTTCCATATCTAAGAAGGGAGGCAAGGAGAGGTCTTGAAACGGCTAGTCGACGGAAGGAAGACAAAATGACTTTGTCGACAACAAATCGATAGCCTTCTCCGCAAATCCCGAGCAATCCAAATTAGAGGCAAGCGAAAACAAATCGTGATTTTTTTTACCATACTACTATTAATAATATATTTTTGTCACCACGACTTGTAACAAATAGTGATTTTTTATGCAATATTAATATTTTAAATTTTATTTTGCATTATTTTTATAATAGAATCATTACAGAAAAAAATAATTGTGCCCCCCTCACTGAAAGTGTTGGCTCCGCCACTGTCCACAAGTGACCAAGTAAACAAAGGATGTGTAAAGAGTACTTTACCAATCGGAGCTACTAAGAGACGCAAGAGGCACCACTAACATTACCACGAGGAGAAGATCGACAACAGAGACAACTACACTGGTGGTCAACACCAAAATTTATGGTGTTCAAAACCATCTCTGTGCCTTATATCTGCTATTTCAGTACGAGGGCTGCTAACACCGCATCTCCATAACAAAAGAAAAAAAATACCAAGCACGGGCTCTAGAGGACGAACTTTCCAAGCAGGTGATGGGCTCCGGCGACCCAAGTCGCAAGGGCTGCTGACACTGCATCTCCTCATCAAGAGCAAAACCACCAAGCACGAGCTCCGATAGATGTCTTCGGCGGACGGACGACCCAAGTAGGTGACGGGCTCCAAGCCTCCAACGACCCAAGAAAGCTCGGCATGGGAAAAATTCGGCCCGCAAGGGCAGCGAAGTATACTTGAGCTCTGAACCTGGTCGAGCTTCCAGATTTAAGATGGGAGGCAAGGAGAGGTCTTGAAATGGCTAGTCGACGGAAGGAAGACAAAATGACTTTGTTGACAACAAACCAATAGCCTTCTCTGCAAATCCCGAGCAACCGAAATTAGAGGCAAGAGAAAACAAAGGTAGGAGGAGAAGGAAGTAGAAGAAGAGGGACGAAAAGTAAAGGTTCAACGATTTTTTGCCCTCAAATGTTACTCTTCTTTATTTTTTTTACTTTATTTTTGAAGCCCACGAATCCAACTTTGATCGCAATTTATCATCTCCAGTCACCTAAAAACATTAAGAGCCGCTCTTTGTTAGGCAAGTAATCTCAAGTTCAAGTCATACAAAATATAATGAAGTTAAACTCAAGTAATAGAGATTTTTTTATCCCTTAAGATGATTTTTTATATATATTGAACTGAATCAGATCTTATTAAGGAGAGTATATTATAAAAACATTTTTTTACAAGCCTGCAATTCTATTAAAAAATAGTATTTTTCGAGAAGGAAGCATTTGAAGAGCAAAACCCCCCCAAAAAAAACGATTACAAGGGGAGCTCAATAATGGGAGTTTAAAAAGGAAAAAATCCTAAACTTGTCACGCCCAAAATCCGGTTTTGGCCGTACCCGAGACGTGACTTGAGTTGACAAATAAATAGTAACAAAATATAATAAAACCGATTTAAAAGCTCAGATAAGTTCCGATCAAATACTCGAATAATAGGTTCCAAATCATAAATGAGAGTCAAGGCTCTAAATAAAGTACGTGAAACACAAGGTTCATTACAAATGACCAACGACGTCTCTAATAACAAATACCCAAACTATCCAGAAGCTGCCGAGCCTCGAGTCCACTAAACATCAGGCATGCCTGTACAAACATTTGATAAACCACAGGGGGTGAGCTTACGCTCAGTAGGGAAAAATACAAACAATTTAACCTCCAATTTAGTAATAAAACAGGCTTAGCATGACGACACATTTTTACAATTCATACTTTTAATCAATAAGATACTGTAAAACGGGTAAGGATAAGAACAACATCACATTCTTAAAGGTAATGGTAACTTATAAGAAAATAAATGAAAAGTGCTGTAAATAGTTGAAAACTACTAGGATGGGAGCAAGGATATATCACACCAATAGTTCGAATCCTCAATACTCCGATCCACGAATAGGTTCTTCTGTCACATCGGATCCCATACTCCGATCCACAAGAGTACTCGTGTCATGTCATATTTTCCCTCGGTGCAGAGGAGCCACATACATCGGGGCACCGGAAATATCCCTGAAAGGACACCTATCGTCGGGATTCTCGGAAACGCCCCCATAGGACCATAGATCATCGGGAACCAAAGTAATGCTTCCGCAGGACGCATACACTCGGGTGAATCTCAAGTAACCATTCCCCGCAGGGTAAACCATCCATCGGCTATGATACTACCCCACACTGGAATCCTCTACAGTGTGGGTACCATACCGGATCACCAATAGTCATTCCCCGCAGGGCCCACCAATCAATATCCCGCAGAATCAATCAATCAATTCCCCGCAGGGTCCACCAATCAATATCCCGCAGGATTAACCAATCAATGCTCCGCAGGGTCCACTAATCAATATCCCGCAGGATTAACCAACCAATGCCCCGCAGGGTCCACCAATCAATATCCCGCATGATTAACCAACCAATGCCCCGTAGGGTCCACCAATCAATATCCCGCAGGATTAACCAACCAATGCCCCGCAGGGTCCACCAATCAATATCCCGTAGGATTAACCAACCAATGCCCCGCATGGTCCACCAATCAATATCCCGCAGGATCAATACACACAAGAGACCATCATGTCAACACATCGTACAACCAAGCTTAGAAATTCACAGATTCACCAATACACCACAAGGGATTCATACCCACAATTACACTTACCGACATATTTACCAACCACGTTCCATCGGTCTATCACTCACCCGATCATACCATTTGACACAATCAATTACACTCAATCATTCATTCAATCATTCACGCATTCATCCAATCATACAATCATCAAACATTCATTCAATCAATCAAGCATACAATTTATCTAGTTTCGTTAGACCCTTAATTTATCTTAAAATCGGGCAAGCAATGCAAGTGAGGCAGCCACAATCAATCCTATGGCTCATCTCGGCCTTTCTACAAGGAAAGCAATTTCCCAAGTATTGAAAGCGAGTTAAACTAGTTATTCACATCTTACGCATGCATACTAGACACGTCCGGTTATTAGTAATTGAAAGACGATTGTTCTAGTTATTCGCATCCTATATGCAATCTAGGACCTTTCCGATTTTATTAACCTAATAGGCATACTAAGTATTAAATTTCACGAGGAGTTTAGTACTTTCCCTACCTTGTAGTCTTCCTCTAATAAAACTCTTAGTTGTCGAAGTCCGAGCTAGCTTCCTCTCCGTCTTCACTCGGGTCCAAGTCTTCTTCTCCTTTCGAACTCGGGTACACGGTCTTGGAACACAAACAATACTAAAATTAACAACTAGCAAAAGACGGTTTTCGCACTAAACTACTTCAGAACACCCTAATTGTAACTCCCGATCTAAAGGAACGAATTTGGGCCAAAACTAGGCCCAATTAGATCAACTCTAGCTTCTGGAAACCTGGCCCGGAACATAGCCCGTCCCGTATCACAGATCGGCCTGGAATCCCAGTCGGAACGCATCACAGACCGGCCCGGTATCAGACACGGACCGCGTCACAGTCCGGCCCGGTACCAGACACGAACCGCGCAACGCACCGGCCCGGAGTCAGACACGGACCGTGCGAGGTGCCGTGCCGGAGTCCAGCCAGTTCCGCGCCGCGTACCGTGCCGATAGCCAGCCCGTTCCGTTCCGCGTGCCGTGCCGGTACGTGGCCCTCTCCGGGTCCCATTCCGTGCCGAACCAGACCAAACTTCTCCCTTCTTCCCCAACACGAATTCTGCAAAAACCCCAACAAAATGTCCATTTCCAGCTTCAACAAGCATCAAAACAGTCATCCAAAGCCTCCAAACCTCAACACCCTCAATGAGTTTCATCAAAACTTCAACCAACACAAACAAAACAACCTAACTTCACTAATTCTTCTCCAAACAACAACCAAGGAAGCTAGTTCTTCAAGTTTAAGCAAAAACCCACAAAAACCCAAACTAGAAAATGGATGAAATGAGAAGTTAAGAGCATCCATACCTTTAGGATGAAGAGAAGATGAAGTTAGCAAGCTTTATGAGGAGAAATGATGAAGATTGAGTCCAAAGTTCCTCCTTTTCCTCTCTTTTTTCTTACTCAAGTCATGGAGCTCTCTCCTCTCTCCCTCTAGCCAATTTCGGCTGCAACAAAGGTGTATGAGCTGAATTGTCTACAACAATTGCTTTAAATGACCTAGGAATCCAATTTACCAAAAGGCCCTCTAAAGTCCTATCCAATTAAAGGCATTTGGGAGGGGTAAAAGGTCATTTGAACCCATTTTTCTTTCATCCAAGGCTCTAATGCCAAGTGGCATTGTGGGAGCCACCTTTTCTTAACCAAAATCCAGCAGTCCAAATTAGTAACGGATTTAGCCGATAAAAAGTTCGAGTTTGACCGAAAGTTGACATATCCAAAATTACTGTCAAACGAAAGGTAATGATCCAACTAAGCTAACGGTGATAGTGGCTAAGCTTTTTGGGTCCCGGAAAGGTCCCGAATGAATTCCGGAGTCATCGGTTGACTTTTCCGGTCGAAAGTCAAACTTCGCTAGAATTTTCCGGTTCGACCGGGATCGACCGGAGGCGGTTCTTACAAAACCGATGGACGACATGTCCTAAAACAAGAGGACTACGTGTCCAAAAGCGAAGCAAATCAACTTTCATCGGTGACCCACTATTCATCTTCAGAAGTTAAGGTCGGATCGTCAAAAACTTTCGCTTGGACAATCTTATTGGGAGCCTTTCGAGCGAAACGAGCTTGCGCGACCTGTGTCTAAACGTTAACAAGTCTAACGAGTTTTTCACAACTCAAAAAACGATCTCTTGGCTTAACAATATTGTAATAGGTTAAATGTTGAGCTTCACAATACATATTTATCAATTTAATTTTGATTCAAAATATTAACTCATAAATCATGAGGTTATTGTCTATATCTATTTCCTTTGATCACATATTTATATGACGTGACGTGAAACAAAACATCCCGGGATCCATCTATTAATATTGTTTTATGATTTTTGTTGAATGGTGTCCATATTACATTATGAAGGTAGGTGATGGTGATGGGATGCCAGAGAATGTATAAAATGTGACCGACCATTACCATGATGAAGACAGCCCAATAAGAGTGAGTGCTGAGTATGTATACCCATCCCATCGTCACTCAATTAGTAGCGACTAATTAGCTCCCCCACGCGCCGAAATTGTTGAACTTACGAAACTCCTTCTCGAAGCTACCATTATCATTTTCTGTCTGTGATTGTATGCCTTAGTTATAAACGGGTTTAGTTGTTATTCGTTATATATATAAAACTTGAGTCTAGTTTGAATGTTTGATCCCAAGGTAGAGTTCGTTTCATAAATAAGCAGAGTTGGAATCTAAATTTCGAATATGATTTTTTTTGAGACAAAGGGGATATAGTACTATAGATCAGAATGAATAATACACTAAAGTATATTTAGGAGATCCCCAAACCATTAAAGAACAAGCATAGAACGAGTTGTTCTGGTTAATCAGTGAACAGTTTTGTTCGCAATTATTTTTACAAATTAGAAAGAGACTCTCATTTTGACGAAGAAAGTGGCGGATGCCACCTATAATTGTGCCCATCAGAGAGACTGGTAGGGGGCATCTTGAATCATGTGTAATAAGATTTGAGCATCGGATTGAAGACAGATCAAGTTCGTGCCAAAGGAGTCGACATTCCGGAGAGCATTAGCAAGTGCGTAGGCTTCCACTATAATAGGCGACCATGGCCCCTGGAGGACGCCATTGGCTACCAAGGAGGTACCCGAGTCTGAAGCCCTGGTGATGAGTCCTCATCCTGCCTTATTGGTACCTGAGAAGATGGCCCTATCAACATTGATAGTCAGGGTGCCAGCTGGGTGTGGAGTCCATCTCGATGGCCAGCACGGTATGGATATGTGGGGGTAACGGGTGCCACTATTAGACTCTCTCTAGGTCTAGAGAGTAGCAGTGGAAGTGGAGACAACCCGTAGGGCTACTGGGGTAGCCTCATTCCATACCAGGGCATTCTTGGCTATCCAGATTCCCCAAAGAAGGGCAAGGATCTCTACCATACGAGGCATGGAGCAACCAGCCAAAACCGATAGCCACCATGTCTCGAAATCCATCCCCGAGTTACCCCTAGATCTCCTCCAAACTCCCTCCAACAAACTTTAGCAAACCCACATGAGATAAGGAGGTGTGTCATCGATTCCTGTTCACGGCCACAGATAGCACACATCGGGTTCACTGGAACATAGCAATGATTAAGGTTGGTCCATGCCTGAAGGGTATCCGATAAACAACGCCAGAAAAAGACTTTATACCGAGGAGGAGCCGGTATATCCCATATAAAGGCCCATAAGACCGCTTGTGCTTGGTAGTTTGTATGTTGTCGCATCTGGACTAGTTCTTGGCATCCCGCTTTTGAGGTGTATACCCTATTTCGATCTTCAGCCCAATACCATTCATCCGTTCCTCGTAGATCCGAGAGGGGTACTTGGAGAATATTTTTTGAGTACTCTGGCTGGAATAATTTCCCAATCAGCAGGGCATCCCAACATCGAGATCCCGGTATCATAAGACCCACCGCCGTGGCCCCTTGTAAAGCCTCCGATATAGTTTGAATTTCGGCCGACAAACCTATGAGCCAGGGAGTATGCAAAATCTGGGTGTCCATGCCATACCCAATAGCCACGTTGAGGCTAACCGAAGCAACGCTTGAGTGGAGAATATGCTCGCCCAAGTAAAGCTTGGGTTCTAGCCTAATGTCGCTTGAAGAAAATCCACGTTGGGAAAGTAGCGAGCTTTCATGACTTTGGTAACCAAAGCCTTCGGTCTATGAATAAGGCCCCACGCCTGCTTCCCTAGTAACGCCGTATTAGAGTCGTGGAGGTGTCGAAAAGCCATCCCTCCCATGTCCTTTGGTCGACACAACTTTTCCCAATCCTGCCAGATTATCGGTTTTTGTGACTCCCCCACCAAAATCTTGCCAACACAATGTTGATACGGTTATTAATACTATTTGGGACCCGAAAAAAAAAGACATAACATACACTGGCAAGGCGGTAAGGACCGATCGAATCATGACCTCTCGGCCTGTTGGGGAGAGGAGCTTGCCATCCCAGAACTGGATCCTGGCTGTAATTCGATCGCCCACATAAGCCATTGCCGCGTTTCGATCTCGGCCTATCATGTTGGGCACCCCTAAATACATAGAGGAGGTTGATATCTCTACAATGGATATAATATCACAACATTCTTGATGTTTGTCCGGTGTGGTATTGTAGCTGAACATAATGGAGGACTTGTCAAGGTTTAAGGTCTGCCCAGATACCTGACCAAATGTTGCTAGAATATCCCGAACCCTAGAAGCATCCACAAGTGTAGCTCTACAAAATACATAACATTCATCAGCAAAAAACATGTGGGTTACCTCCGATTAGGGGTGTTCAAATAAAACCACCACCGGCCAAACCGATCATAACCAACTGGAGAATAACACAGAGATTTTGGAACCGGCAGATTTAACGTCAACGGCGGTCGGTAAAGGGTCGAATCGGAGACATTTTGGTTGGGTTCCGGTTCTGTCAGTAGTGAACCGACGGTCAACCCGTATGAATCGGACCAGAACTGTTGGGCTTGAGTTATGCTTGGGCTTTACAGGCCCACGGTCAGTAAGCCCGCGTTAGGAGAGCGTGGCCCGTGTCAAAATTAGCCCAGTCCAAGCCCCATTCAACCACAGCCGTCCGATGGGAATCTAAACCTCAACCGCCCAATAAGGCTTAACCCTAGTTACCCTAATTTATGCTTCTTTTCTCATCTGAACGTCTCTCTCTCTCTCTCTCTCTCTCTCTCTCTTTCTTTCCCTCTCTCTCTCTCATAGATTTCATCGAACCCATGTCTAATCTTTCCCGATTTCTTTCTTATCTTTTGCGGTTTTGTTTGCCGTTTCAATAATCTATCTTAGTCTAAATCAGATTTGGTTTCACATTTTGTTGCACGACAAATCCGCCAACCCTAGCTTTTGTGGTTTTGTTTCACGATTTCAATAATCCCTTTCATCTATGAGTCATATCGAGATCCCATTGATGAGGGGGTTCCAATTTCTCAAATATAAAAGCGGGAGAAGGGTGGAGGAAACATTACTTAGGTCCAATTACTATCCTCTTCACAGTTTCTGTGTCACGCCCCAAATCCGGTTTTGACCGGACTCGAGACGTGAACTAGGGAAAGTAATAAAAGTTAAATTAATCGAGAAACAACTACAATTCTTTAAGTTCCAAATAGCGATTACGATAAAAGAGATGAGTCAAATGCTTAGTCCAACACGTAAACAATAGTTCGATACAAAAAGGAAAGTACGTCCAACTACAAGAAGCCACCCGAATCCTCCAGGGACTCCCGAGTCCCGAAGAAATCTCTGAGTCTACTCACCAAGGAAACCTGTACAAATAGTAAACATGAAGGGGCGGGGGGGGGGGGGGGGGGGGGGTGAGCTTACGCTCAGTAGGAAAAAGTGGTAAGGTAAAAGGAACACCCCCCCCCCCCCCCCCCCCCCCCCCCCCCGCTTGGCAAGAAAACACAGTTTGTACAATTATCCAAGGGTTCCGATTAGTACAATTAACCAAAGAAAATGCTATAATCAAATGTCAACAAGAATTGCAATGCTTAATAGAACAATAATTCAAGGAGATCAAAGAGAGGCAGTTTATTCTTTATATAAAGAAAAACAACTAAAGAAAGCACGTATAACGTCACATAACTAACTTGAACCACAATACTCCGATCCACAATTGATCCATGTATCATATCAGATTGCCCCTCGGTCCAGAGGAGACACATATCGTCGAGGCTACCAGAAACATCCCTAAGGGGACACATATCATCGGGATTCTCGGAAATGTCCCCAAAGGACCATAGATCATCGGAGTGAAGTAAGATGTCCTCCCGGAAACACTCCCGCAGGAACGCATACCCTCGGGGTGAAGCAACAAGTAACCAATCCCCTCAGGGTAAACAACCTCACGTCATACCGGAATTCGCATCGGTCTTTCCGGAATTCGTATCGGGGTCACCATAATCCATCGGCCTAGGTACTACCCCACACCGGCATACTCCCTCGGTGTAGGTACCATACCGGAACACAACCATCGGTCTAGGTACTACCCCACACCGGCATACTCCCTCGGTGTAGGTACCATACCGGAACACAACTCCTCTTGGAACACACAACCAGAGAATAACACACATCACAGTCATAGTTCAACCATAGAGTAGCAAACCCAACAATCTTACCACAACAAATCACATAGAACTCATACCATCAAGCATGCTTACCGGCATAACTTACCAATCACGTTCCATCGGTCTATAACTCACCCGATCATACCATTTCACACAATCAATTCACAGTCAACAATCATTCAATCACTCATAACACGGATCAATCATTCACACACAATCATCATAGTTCTTCTAGTTTAGTTTGACTCTTGTATTAACCTAAAGACGAAACATGCATCGATACTAGGACGAACAATCATCAATAAATACATTTAACAAGCAATCCTAAGGCTCGACATGACCATTCTACCAGCACGGAAATTTCCCAAAGTATTGAAAGCGATTAAACTAGTGAATCACATCCTACATGCATACTAGACTCGTCCGGTTATTAATATAATTGAAAACGGTTATTCTAGTGAGTCACTGTTGGGTCTCGAGGTAGGGTTGGAGATGAACCAACTCGCAGCGGAAAATCAATGAAAACCAAGAGACGATTAAAACCATGAAACAACTAACAAAGAAATGGATTCACAAGAGAAAAATTCAGCACTAGTTCTTACCAAAACAAGAACACCGGTTAACGAATGATTGGCTTGAGTCTCCAAGACGCCTACGTATCCACATGGGAATCAAAGCCACGTAGTTCTTCTCTTTGAGGACTCAAGAATACAAACATGGAGGTGGGAGCTTGCCAAACCCGAAATTGCAAGGGAAGGGGGAGAGAAGTTGTGTTTCCTATTCTTGTCTTGTGTTTGTTATGTTGAAAAAAGATGACTTAAACATAACAAAACCCATACTTGTCCAACTAAAGGCATGGGACAAGTATGGTGTCAAGTAAGGTGTAAATAGGACAAAGTATGGCAAGACAAGATTGGGTTAGGTGGTGAATCACCAACACCTTTATCCTTGTCTTGCTTACTTAGTACTAATTAATCAAGACTTGATTAATTAGTTCCATGGGCCTTGGTTGCATGGGCCTTTCATGGGCCTCTTGGAACATGGCCCGCGGCCATTTCCAACGAGGTCCCGTGATTCGCTCATCGCCTCCAAGCCTTCCATACCGGAAATGTCCAACATTATCCGACGCGATCAATCCCAAGACTCCAAGCCTTGTCTCGATCCGTAAAGTCCTATTCACTTACGGGCACATGACCCAAAACCCAGTTTTGGTCATGTCCCGAGACAACTCCCTTTTGGCCATTCTCCATAAATGTGTCAATGAGTTTCATCCTCCGGTGTGACCCTTAGGTTTATGCATGTCAATAGATCAACGTAAAATCCCATTTTACTTGATCCTATTTAAGTGGAAACTAACGAGACTTTAGTATTGCCTGACACTACATAACGAATCGACCCTGTCGATTCTAACCTTTTCGTCGTCCCTGTCATTAACCTTATTATCTCCGATATCCTGATTGAGATAAGGCATAGAGCCGTCATCCTTATTATTCTCAATCATCGTTCCTTGATATGTGAGATGACTGAAGATATGATACCCAGTATCATGTGCATGGCCATGCTATTCTTTCAGTCACTCTCGATCAAGCGGCCGAGAACCGATATCTTTCCCATACCTCACTATGAGGGATAAATCCCTTAGCCGCCTTTCGTGTCACTCATGTAGCCCGTCCCTAAGCCAATCCTGGCCGTTATGGAAGCTCTGTTATGGACAACGTTAGGCTCAGGTCAAACTCAGTTGTTGACTACATAGCGATTACAAAGACTCCTTGGTCTAAGGATACATGACAAGCTACAACACTGAATATGTTCATGACTTAATCTATGGCACATATTCAGGGCGGGTCGTCCAATATCATATCCCACATGATATTTATGATCAGACTCCGGAATCCCATTCCAATGACTAACAGAACGTAATCCATAAGGAGCCATCTTTCATACTAGTCGCTTCTAGTGAAGCTTTGTTGACTAGGGACCCATCGAGCGTGATCTATCTCGATCTATGGTTCTATTCGCATGGTGGGCATAGATCAGAGCACACATCGATATATTACTCCAACACATAAGTAATATAAAGCCGCTTTAATTTTATTGCTAACGATGATATATACATTTGGACATTTAGGATTGAACTATGGGCACTAAGACTAACAGTCACATCCTATATGCAAACTAGGAATAACCTTCAACTATCAGTTTGAAGTTGTATTTTTGGTCTAATATGCCAAAGGCAAAACTCTCTCAAGGTGGCCGGAGGTCCTTTCCCGGAAGACTTGACGAGTTTGTCTTTTTCTGCTCCAGTTTACTGTCCTTGTACAAAGAGTTCCACTCAATTGCACCGGTGAAGCAACCTATGGCCGACCCTGTTCGTGGAGGCGGGATAAAGACGCAGAATCGAAGCCGGGGAGCTTGTTCAGGTGATGCGACGAGGACGGGACGACAAAGCTCGGATTCAGGTGAGATTGCTGCTGGTTCGGATGCCACGCCTCTGAATGTTGGATCAAAGGACGGGAAGACGGCTGGAGTTCCAACGGATACTGTTAGCCGACGACGTTCTACGGTTCAGTACGAAGTGAGTGACACCGAGTTATATGTCCGGAACTTACCTTATCTGGCGTCGGAAGAATGGTTTCGGGATCAGCTAACAAAGTTTGGTGACATTGAATAACTCTCGTTGTTGAAGAGGGCAAACAGAGTAGGCTATTTTTTTGGTTTTGTTCGATTCACGACGCCAATGGCTGCATCCCATCCGTTGAAGACTTTAAACGGAGCACAGGTGAACGGCCACGTATTGTTTATGGCATTTTCTCGGCGACGCTTGACTTCCCCGGCGACTGAACCAATCGGGTTCGAAAAACAGAGCATACGCTCTGTTTTGCGAAACGATCGGGTCTGCGACTCCTGTGGTCGGGTTCGACCGGTGGACGAAGGACTGGAGTGTCCTGGAGGGATAGTTCAGCCTCAACCGGTCACTCCTTCTCCGGCGACAGTCCTGGCGACGATAGCGCAGGACTCTGGCGAGCATCTCCAACCCGTTTCAGATTTTGTTCCCGTGATTCCAGGGATCTCTTCTCATCCAGTCCCGTTTTTGAATCAAGAGATTGATACTCCTTCTAATTATGCCCTGATCGCGCCTCAATCCGTGGACGCGATGCAATTTGCGCCGCAATCCGTGGCCGAGTCTTCGCGCGCGTTGAATGATGGCATCGTTGGGCAACCGGTTGGGGCTAGTGAGATTTTGGGCCAAATGTCTGGGCAAGCCGGGCCTGGTTCTGAGCGGGTTGGGCCAAGCCTGTTTTGTTGGAATCTGCTGCTAAGGTTGGGGCAAGAGGATCCAAAATTGGGTACTATTTTTAAACGATTGGAGAACGATTTGGACCCATCTGTGCTGGGTTCGGGTCAAGTCAATCTGGGTCGGGGCGTTGAACCGACTGTGGAGATTGGTTTTCAAGGAAGCCCGTTGAAAGAAGCCTTGCAAAAACCGATCTCAGGGGCTGAACCAAAACGTCGTGGTCGCCCTAAGAAGGGCCATGCAAGGGTGAGTGCTCAACCAGCGGTAGTGTATCAGACTAGAGCCAGAACTTCTGCTGATAAAGGGGATAACACATGACGCTTTCTGGTGACTGTAGCAAAAAAAGATAGCACGGGTAACTGGAGTTACAGCTCGAAGGTTGGTAGAAAAGCTGTTGATTTTTGTTACTTAGCTCTCGATCAGGATTCCGAGGGAAGAGAACCGACTTCCGCTCAAGTCCTAACCCCTGTCCCGATATCTAACCGGTTTACTTGTTTGAACCCGAATAGGAAATAGGCAAGGTGTTTTGTTTACATCTTGTTTTTCTGGGTCTGTTTTTGCTCTTTGTAGCTGTATTGGTTGGAGGAAAAGGTCCGCTTCGGATATTTTCTTGCTTTGTTCTATCTATTTATAGAACATTTTCTTAATAAAATTCTTAGCTTATCAAATATATATATATATATATATATATATATATATATGCAAACTAGGACCTTTCCGGATATTATTATCCTATAGGCATACTATTAGCGTTAATTAAATTAAAAGAGGAGTTTAGTAATTTTCCCTACCTTCGAATTCTCCAAAGCTTAATACTTCTAGCTGCTGACGTCCGGGCTAGCTTCCTCCTCCTCTTCTCACGTGGTCTCCAAAGCCTCCTCTTTCGTCGAGCTCGAAACCAAGGTCTTGGACCACAATTAACACCAAAATTAAAGACTAAACAAGGAGGTTTAAAAGACAAACATCTAAGCTAAAACCCCCAAACACCCGGTTCAAAATGAAAGATCGAATTTGATGAAAACACCCAAAAAGGACCCAAAACAGGTATGCCACGGATCAGGTCACGGATCCGTGAAGCCACCCGTTACGAATGACGTCACGGAACCGTGACGAGTGCCATCACGGCCTCCATCACGGAGCCGTGACGCCTCCCGTCATGGTACCCGTCACGGATCCGTGATGGTTCTGGGCAGACTCTGCCTTCTTCTTCCTCCAGCTCCTTTTTCACGAAAACAACGCCCAAAACTCCAATTTCAGTCATACAAAACCTCCAAAATAGTTAAATAACTTCAAAACTCCATTACCCAAGGTAGGAAACATCAAAACCACGAATCTTCAAAGGATTTCCAACCTAAAAACAACCAAAGTCCAATGATTTCAACAAAACTCAATCATCCAATACTCTAGAATCAACAACCAACAACATAGACTTAAAAGCCTAGCCAGTTCATGCATTTTTATGGAAACCCATGAATTGAAATGAGAGGAGAAGAGATTGTGATAGTGTACATACCTTTAGATGGATGAGATGATGAAGAAGATGGTGTTTTGGAGAAGTTTTGGGTGGGGAAAGGCACTAAAAGTCCTCTTTTTTCTCTTGCTTCTTCTTCAAGACTCCATGGAAGCTCCTCTTCTCCTCTCTCCTTAGGTAGGTTCGGCCACACTAGAGAAAATGCTGAATTTGGTTGTTCCCAATTGCCTTTAAAGACCTAAAACTGGAAAAGACCAAAAACACTTTAGCTCTTATCCACTTAAGGACAACTAGTAAGGGTATAAGGGTCATTTTGGCATCTTTTCCTCTCTTCCAAGCTAGTATGGACAAGTGTCCATGTAGGGACCACTTGGACACTAATTAGTTCCAGCACTTTAAATTAATTAGGCTTTAGTCGATAAAAAGTCTCGGTTTGACCAAAAATTGACTTTTCCAATATTACAGTCAAACAAAAGGAAATGGCCCAACTAAGCTAACCGTGATGACGGCTAAGCTTTTTGGGCCCCGGAAAGGTCCCGAACGACTCCCAGAGTCATCATTTGGTGTTCAAAGTATTACGAAGCATTTTGAGTGTGTCTGGAATTTGTTGAATCGGGAGCAGATGGAAACCGAGAACATGCATGTATAAATTCGCTGAACTTTGGTCTTCCTTTACATATTTATTGTTTAGGTACTTGTTTTTATATTTCTGGGTAGAAATTTGATGAATTTCTGTTGAGTGCATGTATACTTCTGGGAAAATATAACAATGTGAATCAACCTTCTCGGATTCGATGAATTACTTGTTTATTGAGTGGTTTTAATTTTTTGAAATCTTATTTAGTGTTTTTTTTTTGCTACTTTGTTTTTTTATTAATGTTTAATTTTTTTGAAATCTTGTTCAGTGTTGTGAAATCTTGTTCAGGGTTAATTGGTTAATATAACAATTGGAATATGGTTGAGGCATGGTTTCATTCATGGATTGATATATACTAATAACCTATGTGTGCTTTGTGTTTGTCCCTTGTCATTCAATTTATAAGTTTCCATTGGTTTTTATTAAAAAAAAATTTTTAGCGAAAGGTGCAAATTTATTACTTAAAATCGATTATATTATCATGCAGCGGGGAACATACTCCCCCAGAAGGTTAGTACTAGCGAACAATGGTTCACTGATCCTTTTAATATCAGAACCGTCATAGACGGTATATTGATGTCCCTTGGACAATAAGATCCTTCGAATATTAGAACCGTAACAGACGGTATGTTCACTCCCCTTGGGTATTGAAAGAAGATGGTGAGGGGGTTCCGGAGATCCTGCAGGACCTCAATGGTAATGGTGATGGTGGGAGGCAAATCATCTTCTTGGTTGGGCCAGTCCTCGATGCTCTCCTCCCTGAAGAACTCCTTGATCATCTGATCGATAGTTAGTGATCCTGCAAAGACAAAATCAAACAACATGAAAGAGACCCTTTCGATTAGCCAGAGACATAATCGTGAAAGGGGAAGAGGCGGTTGCAGCGGTGGAGGCCATAGAGAAGGACGCGACGGCTGCTGCAACACCAGGGACGTCTCTAGGGATGGTTGCATCAGAGATGAAAACGATTGTAAGAACTGCCCCCGATCGATCCCGGTCGAACCGGTGGATTCTGGCGAAAGTTGACTTTTTGCCAGAAAAGTCAACCGATGACTCCAGGAGTCATTCGGGACCTTTCCAGGGCCAAAAAAGCTTAGTCGTCATGACGGTTAGCTTAGTTGGACAGTTTCCTTTCAAATGACCATAAAATTGGGAAAAGTCAACCCAGGGTAATTTTCGGTCAAACGCGGTCCAATTAGAGATTAAACCTAATTAATTAGGTGAACTGGATTTATTTGAGCTAGTAATGGTCCCCACATGGACATGTGTCCATGTTAGCTTGGAAGGGAAGAAATGGATGCAATTTGACCCTTATGCCCTTAATGGTTGCACTTGATAAGAGAGAGGACAAATGGGTAGTTTGGGGATCATTTCCTTTAGGTTTAAGACACCAAATTGGACCAATTTCACACATTTTTTCTAGTGTGGCCGAAATCTAGAGAGAGGAGAGAGAGAGAGAGAGAGAGGAACCAAGAAAGCTTGAGGAAGAAGAAAAAAGGAAAAGGAGGAACTTTGGCTCATTCTTACCTCAAAATCTCTCCAAAACCACATTTTCTTCATCTACTCTTCATTACCAAGGTAATCATGCAAACCATTTTCTTTTTGGTTGAGTTTGATTCATGGGTTTGGTAGAGAAATGCTAGAAATGGTTGGGTTTAAGGTTTTGATGACTTAGATGATGATTTTGATGAAGAACTATGGAGTAGTTGATGGAAACTAATTGATTTGAGTAGTTTTGATGAAAACCCCTTTGTGGGTATTGATTTACTGAAGCTTTGGGGTATGTTTTGGAGTTTTGAGGTAGATTTTTGTTGAAAACGAAGGGGAAGAAGGAGGAAGAAGGTTCTGCCCAGACCGACACGAAACGCCGAACGGAACGGGCCAGGTTCCGGCACGGAGTGCCGCACGGACCGGGCCAGGGTCTGGCACGGTGTGCAGCACGGACCGTGCCTGGTCCCGGGCCGGTCTGCAGCACGGACCGTGCCTGGTCCCGGGCCGGTCTGCAGCACGGACCGTGCCTGGTCCCGGGCCGGTGTGCCGCACGAGCCGTGCCTGGTTCCGAGCCGGTCTGTGGCACGGGCCGGGTCGGATTCCAGGCTGGTGTGCTGCACGGTCCGGGTCGGGTTCCAGGCCTATGGACCGTCCAGATTGGGCCTCATTACGGCCCATTCCCCGTTTTTGCCCTTGTTGGACTTTCGAGCTTAATTTAGTTGTTCTCGTTAAGTACGCAACTGAATTGGTATTGATTCGAGTTTTGTTTTGTAATCCAAGACTTTGGACCCGAGCTCGACGGAGGAGAGACCCTTGGATCTAGTGAAGTGGAGGAGGAAGCTAGCCAGGTCGTCCGCAACTAGGATTGGAATGCTTTTGAGGTAGGGAAAGTAGCGAATACCGGTTTAATTGCGGAAAGTTACTAGTATGCATATAGGTTGCAATCGCTTGATTTAATTGTTAGAATTGTAAGATTAGGATGTGAGGAACGAGTGAAATGAGGGATAGCTTACGTACCATATCGAGCCGTAAGTTTGGGACTATCGTGCTGTAGAAATGCATGCGGGCCATGTCGAGCCCTTAGGTTGCGTGTTGATTGAAATGCCTGATCTTTGATTGAGATGCATGATGTGTGACTTAGCCGTGTTCAATTGAGAAGCATGTTATGGTGTACTCGGTGTAGCATGTTGTTGCTATGTTTGGGCAAGTGTGTCATGCGTGATGTGATGTGAACCTTTGGTTGTGATATGATCGGGTGAGTGATAGACTGATGTGCTGTGTTATGGTGAGTTGGCTCGGTTGGTACACCGTGGTCGAACTATCGCATTGTGATGCGTGTTATTCTCTTGATGTGTGTTCCAAGAGGAGGTGTGTCCGGTATGATACCTACACTGAGAGAGTATGCCGGCGTAGTGTATCGAGGACGAGGATGGTGTGATCATTACCCCGATGTTATGTGGTCCGAGAAGGCGTACGACCGAGGTATGTGCCGGTCCGTTATGCATGAGGCCCCGAGTCTACGTGAAGGGAAGACATCCGACTGAATGTATTGTCGGTTAGGGATGTGCCCCGAGTGTACGTGACGGGAAGATGTCGGAACCGATGATGTGTGGTCCGGTACGATATAAGTGGGCTGTGTGCAACTGGTGATGTTGGAAATTGTTGACGGGACATGTGTTTGTTCTGCTGTGTGTTCTATGCTTGCTGATTGGCTGTGTGCGATGTTTAAGTGTGTTTATGGTCCTGTGAGAGTGTTTAGTGGTTGGTAACTTCCCGTGTACGTTGTTAGTTGTTATGCCTTGCTAGTATGCCCTAATTGGACGGTTACTCGTGGTGATGAACGGATGTTCATAACCTTAAATACTCTTCCTACTGAGCGAAAGCTCACCCCTTACTTTGTTGTTTTTCAGGTCTTGAGCAGGATCTGTGCTAGCGGGATTCTCGGCGCTTAGGAGCCATCGAGGGTCTTGTCTAGTGGTCTAGCGACGTACTGTTTATTTGAACTAAACACTTTATTACTGGTTTTTATGAGTTGTTGACTCATTTTAACGGATTTATAAATTTCGGAGTGTTATTTTAAAACCTATTTCCTTTGAACTGCTTTAATTATTTACTACTTTAAGTTCACGTCTCAAATCCGGTCATAACCGGATTTGGGGCGTGACAACGACGTCAGAGGCGACGATAGCAGCAGGTGCGGCGACGACTTCAAGGACGACGACGGCAGCATCAGGGCCGACGGCTGTAGAGACGGAAACCCCCAGGGTAAAGGGGAGACCGAAGTAGAGCGGCCAACTTCGCGTTGGCTAAAGACGGCTTGAAAGCAACCCTAGCAGAAAAAAGTTTCGCAGGATCCAAAAAAATAAGTGTAAAGAGGAGTTTGGGAAGAAGAGAGTAGAAGAACCATGGCATTGGTTATAGCAATTGCTATCGCCATAGTCATGGAGACGTAGACGGCGACAAGACTCTCAAAACTCTGACAGAAGGTTATTGTGAAATTGATCTCTTATTAGATAATTCTATTAAATTTAATTGGTTTGATATTTTTATATATTATCTCTTGATTAAACTTTCATTCATGTCATGCAAATATTGCCATTCTAATCATATAAACAATAGTAAAAGGTCATGATTCAGTTTCATTCTCTTGATTTGAGTATGATTCATTTCAGTAACATGTAATCCATTTGTTTTGTGGGAATAATGAACTGGATTTATATATTTATATTGCTGTCAAAAAAAGAAAAGCGAAATGTTTTCAATTGTTCAACATTTTATGATTTGTTTATTTTATTTCATTTAAAATTGATTTCAACTTTTACATGTTTTATGTCTGTATGTTCTCATTGTTTGCATTTCTTTAAGGGATAATTTTACATCAGTACCTTAAAGTTTTCATTTTTCATTTAGAGTATCCCAACTCTTTTTTGTGCCACCTCAATATCCTAAATCTTCATTTATTCCATTTAGTACCTGCTGTTAACTTTCCATCTGATTTTCCATCCAAGATAGATAAAATGACTATAATACCTCTCATTAACAATTAAATTTTCAAACCCATGCCATTGATTTTCAAAAATTATTTTTATTTTATAAAAATAAGTTTTTTAATAAAAATTATATTTTAGTTTTTAAAAATTCAGTTTTTATTTAAAGAATATATAAAAAAATCATTTTTTTTATAAAAATCAGATTTTATTCTTAAATATATATATATATATATATATATATATATATATATATATATATATATATATAATACTCTTTTTTTTATTCACTTATTTTTTAGTTATTATTTTTTGAACTTTTTTGTTTAATTCATATGTTGTTAAATTCGTTTTCTTTCTCAATTTCCTACCCATCTTCAACCTCAGAACACAATCTGCACAAAAACTTCTTCGTACATTGAAAATGTTACAAATTCATACCTTGTTATTATATTGAAACTATTACAAATTCATACTTTGCTCTTACAACACCCTAGATCTGATTCATCATGCTAACAACATAAAACTAAACCCCCCAGGATCAAACCCAGATGAAGATCAAATCTAACCCAAATTCACCACCCCAAATTTCACAATCAAATCTAATTGAGCAAAAACCCATCTGCAAGAATTAAAAAAAAATATAGATATGAAATTGGTGTTCTTCTCTTTGTCACCCAGACTCGCGAAGAACACGAATATGACATCATCAAATTAGCAATTTCACTCATCCACGTCATCCCCTCTGCCCGACACCACCACCACCGAACTCGGATTACGCCAGGAGCGGCGAGTCATGGCCGAGTTGGGTGAAACCGTTGTAGGAACGCCACTGCCTCCATGTCCAAGCCAATACCTTCCTCAACCAAACCAAGGTATGTTCGATACCTACCCAGACTGAATCAAACGCAGGTCTGTTCGAAAAGAAAAGAGGTGAAACTTCCATGTCTAGAAAAGGAGCAAATGGTTGGAGGTGGCGATGATGTCGGGAGTGGAGGGGAAGAACGTGAGGTTTTTCAGCCTCAACCTTATTCGAGCCTCTACCTCTTTGCCTCGTTCCTCTGCTCCGTATTCCCAAATGGTTGTGGGTTTAATTTTTGCTCGGTGGAGAGTCTGAAATTTGAGGTATAGTGGTGAGAGGTTGTGTGGCTGAGAGATGAACTGAGAAAGAGAAAGAGGTAGGTTTGAGTTTAGTTAGGTTCAGTTTAGGGTATATATCTAAGGGTAAATGTGTTATTTTAAAAAAAATAGATGAAAAGTTAACATTATTAGATGGAAAATTATACGTTAGATACTAAAATGGAATAAATGAAGATTTAGGGTACTGAGGTGGCACAAAAAAGAGTTAGGGTACTCTAAATGGAAAATGAAAGTTTTAGGTTACTGATGTGGAATTATCCCTTTCTCTAATTCTCCAGATGATGCTCATTTTAGAGAAAGAGTTATGTGAACGTAGAGGTTTGGTTATAAAAAGTTAATGATAGTTGAAAGAAATGGTGAAATAGTGGTAAGAACTTCCACGATACGAATAGATCGAATCGGTCTATTTTCAGCCTAATTGAAGACGATTAGGGGAAAGAAGTGACAATTAAACCCTGAAAATGGGTCTAATTGTTTTAGGGTCACAGTGAGATTAGAGCGATTCAGAATCCCGGTCCAATTGAAATTAATTTGTTAAAACAACGAAAGACGACCTGACCCGACACATATTATTATTTTCCAGAACGATCAAATAGATGTACAATGCAAATACAATCTACTTGTTATCTTCTCGGACTGTGAGTAATGGGTCTAGGGTATAATATGACGACACGACTTCACATTTTATTTTCAGTATTACATATTCAAAGATGGCAAGTAACGTGGAAGTGTTATTGTCATTGCTGCTGAGAGCATAACAAGTAGTGTCACGTGACCGTTTCAAAGATATGCTAACTTGACAGTACTTGCTATGTTCCAAAAGCAATGACACTACCTCTTTCACGTACTTGTCATATTTGACTATGAATAACTAAGGTCAATTGGAAGTCGTGTCGTCACATTACACCTCCAAAGAAAATTATAAGTTGATGGTCACCCGTTGCAGACCTTCTTGTATTGCCAACATGACTACTTTTTTCCAACCATCTTATGTAATTTCCCTGTAATTACTAACTCCGATGACTTGGTTGTGTTTCCGGCCATTACGATTAACGACTCCATTTAGCAGGGATGGTCCCGTACGAAGATCCACCAGTGCTTCCATACAAAAAAGTGTTCGTATTTCTTGGCATACACCTCCTCTACAAGATTCATGAGCTGGCTGTCAGACCAACCGGGTTTGTAAATGAGTTTCAACTCTGACCAACACACGTTGAACCACTTTACCTTCAGGTTGATGACGGTCCAATGATATTTGCAGTTGTCGGCGGACCGTTCTGTCTTCGGGGTTTGACGGGTCACGTGGGCGAGCTCCCACCGTATGTTATCCCAAAAGGCATCGCCAGATTGGTCACCTCCTTGCTCCGCTATTTTGAGCCACGCACACACCAATGTGACCTCCTCGGGCTGACTCCACTTTTGGTACATACGTAACACCCTTAGCGGATTTACATTAAGTCGTGCATACAAGACCATCAATGGAATTTGCGTTCCCGATATGGGCTGTCCTTGATAGGGCGTGTTGAGCTCGAACTCGGGATTGTGGTCGAGCCATCGAAACCAGAGTTGTTGGCCACTGGTGGAGAAACGACGGTGAAGGTATCGTTGTCAACTGATTCGAGAAACGCCGGTAGTGGTGGTTTCATCTCGGAGAAACGTCGGTTGCTTGAGCTTGTTGGAGAAACGGACGGTGGGGAAACGCTGGTGGAAGACGTCATTTCAGAGGAATCGTGTATGCATGAAGAAGACGAAGCGTTGGCGCCGAACTTTAAAGCTGAACCTCTCGCCACGCTTCGGGCCAGGATTCGTTGGGCTTGCATTCGACTGGGCCCGAATTCGTCGAGTAGGCCTGAAGTAGTGATGCAGAGTGCGGAGCGAAAGGAAGAATTCTTTATCGAATTTGTTGATTCAAAGAGAATACCGAATATGATAGAAATTGAGTAGAACTCGTTTTTGGTTTATTTCATCAAATTTGAATTACAATGAAGAATAACAAGTGCTTAAATAGAAAAACTAGTACCCAAAGTTCTAATACAATAAGGAAATTACTACCCAAAACCCTAATTCGAAATAAAGGAAATACTTAAAAACAAGAAATAATGAACCAGACTCTAAAATGTCAGTTTCGCCCCTCTAAACGATTTCGGATGGCCGAAAAACATCGTAGCTCATGGAAAAGCCATGAATTTTGCTCAGGAGCCCGTTTCGACCCGAAAAATGCTGAGGTTTCGTCAATTTTGGACACTACTGCATTTTCGGGTTTTCTAGCCGCTTTGTCAAAACATCTTCGATATGCACTGCATCAAGTAGAGTCTGCAGATTCATCAACGTCGAATCTGTGTTTTTACAGATTCGACGTAGACAAGACTCTGCAATACAAATTCGACGTCGTTTTTCTTCAAACCGTAAGATCGATGAGCCCCTCAAATACAAGTTCGACGTCATTATAGAAAGTCTAAGAGCTGTGAGAGTGGAGGTTGGGATTGCAAAAAATTATATAGTTGAAAGAACGGATGAATGAGTGGTGTGTAAAGAGGAGAAGGAGGTGTTGGATTTGTATTAACAGGGGAAAATAAGAAATTTGTATGATTAAAAAGAATTAACTGCAAATAGAATTGCCAGAGGAAAGAACAATGCAAAATGAATGTCACAAGCAATATAAAGGAGCTAACTAATCCTCACTAAGCCCTGAACTCTTCTCCCTCTTCTACTCTTAAACCTCCAATTCTCTATGACTACAGTCCTTCTCCTACCTAAATAATTATGTTCCATCCCTATACAATAAACCAAATGAAATAACTCTAGTAACGCATGAGCAACTGAGAGCATAGCATTCCCGAGGGAAAGCTTCAGGCTACCGAACTTGGCACTAACCTCAAGTTCTTACACGGATTCCATCTCGAGCCTCTGCAAGTTCCCAGGGAGCAGTTAATCCACCGTCTCACCAAACTTGTTTCTCATCTCGAGAACCTTCTTATGGGAATTGGAGTGGACAGACGGGACAAATGTGGGACTTGCTGCAGGCCTGTATTCAGGGCAGAGCCTTCCTGACTTGTAGCGAACTCCACAAGCATTGCATAGGGTTTTCGGCCCCATTGGCCCGGCCCTCCATTGTGGTGTCTTTGTTATCTCGCAATGCAAACACTTCCTAACTGCTTGTGAAGCCGCATATTGATTAATATCCACTGGACCAAGCGGAATTGACGATTTAATCTTCTTCCTCTTCTTGCTCAAAGTATGAGACACCACAACATTTTCGGAGTCATAATAAACTTTAGGAGCAAGGAATGGTTGGGAAGTGTCTGAAACTGAGGAGGCAGGGGAGACAAGTTTGATTGGAGGACGAGAGCTGAAAGTTTCCGGGCGAGGACGCTTGCTGCGAGCACGTCCACAAAGTCCCGGGACTATAGGTTCCGGGATGTGTGGCCCGACCTTCTCCCCTCTTGAACATGAGCTGCTGCTTTCAAGGACAGAAACAGGACTAGACGTCCGGAACAGTTGAGGGGAAGGATCTTCCTTGTTGTTCATGGTCAGGCCTCCTCCAGAGAAAGAATCCTCCATGAAATTTGAAAGCCATTCCAGTTGAACAATGTCTTCATACTGACAAACAGAACCAAATCACCATTACAACATATTCTAATGAACATAACAAAGTAGTAGAAAAATCAACCATGTTTATAGTTTTTTGATCCTTTACATGTCATATAAACATTTCAATAAACATAACTATGCAGATTGCTCACACTCACAGTTTATCATTTATATGTGACTAATGTCCACTTGCAATACATGCGCACATAGAAAGTAGACGGACAGTCCAACAAAATGCTAAAATGCACATTTCACACAAATACAGAAGATCACGCAAGGGGGGCAACAACCACGCTTAATGAGTATGACTATACGTGTGTCACACCAGGTTAACTCTGATATATCAGGATCACTATTTAAATTACAAACCAAACATAATCGACAAAAGATAGCGAAAACATAAGATGAGCTAAGTGACAAATAACATGCATTCACATAAACGAGGTCTCAAATTCAAATCTTGGCACATTGACCTTCAACCGCAACAATTTCATAAGGTGCCTTGTAAGTTGTAACGACTATGATGAAACCAGCAATAGTACCTCAATTATACACATTCTTACTATAATTCGACTACCGACATTGACAATTGTAGTTCAAAGATTTTCTACTCAAACAAACACCAGTACACCAGCTACAAGGCAAGCAATTTCAAACATGGTCCAACTCCAACCCATGTGCTCAGAAATTAAAATTCATTATTAAATAGTACTTTCGGATCGGTGCAAGAGAGAGGACTCACAGGAACGGAGAGCTCCGCGGAGAGGTCGGAAGCGCAATTTACCGAGAAGTCGGAGTCGGGACTCGTCCAGATGCTCGGAAACGAGTCGCAATAGGAGGTGGCCGGCGGGAGAGAGGCGTCGACGTCGTCAGTGGGGAAAACGAGGAGGTCGTCGATGTGGTCGAAGAAGCTACTGCAGTCAGCATCGTCGACGAAGCTCGTTCCGACCATTCTCGATGGATGGTAATTTTCCCGAGAAAATTCTGAAAAGGGAAAATGAAGGAAAGTGTAGTGAGAAACCTGAAGCCCAAATGTTGATTGAATATTGAAGAGACCGATCCACATGGGCAAAGGTGAGTGTGGGTCCCACTAACTCTACGTGAATATGATAAAATTGTAAACCAGATTGAATGCTTGTCTTGGTGCTAATGTGTACTGTCAGTCAAGCCAGTGCGTGCATGTTAGCAACCATACGTTAGATTTGAAAATATTCCCCAGACCCAGACTCCAAAGTTTTAGCATTAAATAGATAAAATGCGCACACAACATCGGCGCACGTTAGACGAACCGGTCCCTTAATTTTCTCGGGAAAATGGATAATTTGACTGAGGAAGAAGACGAAGTGAATTGTGAAGCGAACCTTTTGAAGCTCGAAATTTCAGCCGCAATTGGACGGAAGCACTACTTGGAGACCTGCTAGGGAAAAGAAAATTGAAATGAATCAGTCGATGAACATGTTTAATTTCAGGTGAAATGCAGCGAATTCGAACGATATTAGTTCGATCAAAGCTTTATAAACTATTCCTCCAACTGGTTTTCTGTTTGTTTACCGAGAAAATTGAGAAAAGAAAACAAGCGCCGGTTCATTCTCCTTCCGTTCGTTTCTGTCTTTAAGGCTTAAATTCGATTTTCCCTCATTTTCTCGGTAGTCAAACACCCTAAAATCCAGTACCACTACCACCAGTGCGCCGTGACTCTCGATTATAGAGGCGAAAACTTGGAATTTGTCAAGAAGAACTCACCTTGAAGGGAAGAGCGAAGAGCAGAAGTAGAGAAACACAGAGAAGCAGCTCTGAAGAAGAAGAAGAAGAAGAAGAAGAAGATGATGATGAGAAATGGTTCTGGAGAAAGGACAGAGAGAAGAGAAGGAGAAGGAAGGTTAAAAAGGAGAGATAGGTAGAGAGAGAAGGAAGGTGTAAGCATGTTGATTGCAAGCTGTACTGTATCAACCCCACCTCTTGTCTTCATGTGGAAGTCTTCTTCTCTCTCCTCATTACTATTTTCTTCTGGGTCCCACCAATCCAGACCTTTTTTTTACTTTTTTTTTTCTTTCGTTTTCCCTCCAGCCAAACAGAAAACACAGCAAAAAGAAAATAAAAACAAATAGAAATCCCGTTTATATTAAGCGCCGTCGTTTCATCCCCCACCGTTTCTCCATTCATTTTGTAGCAATTAGTTGACTACGCGCCTTTGAATCACGTGCCACTCACCGACGCTATTTTATATTTTTAGAGAATTTTTGTATTTTTGGCATCGTCTCCGGAATTGCGTTTAACGTATTTGGTCCATCACTTTCCGTAGGAATACGAGTTTGACCGTATTTTAGAGCCTAACGCGGTTGTAGCTGTGTTTTGGAAGGTTACTTTGTCACGATGTTCGGTTTGTTTTCTGACTTATAGCCGGAAAGAAACCATTATTGACAAATTAATTTGAACTCCATGGCTATTTCAAGGGTTGTAACGGGATTCAAAGAGGTCGATTGTGTCTCGTCTTGCTTTGTATATGCCAGGAAGAGTAACTCTATCCGTAAATAATAGAAGTCACATATGAACAATAAGGATCAACACTATAATATAAGAGTCATTCGTAAATAGTAAGAGTCTCGAATAAACGGTAAGAATCGGGGCTAATAGTCTAATATTACCCAACCACAACTCCAGTCATGTTTTTTCTGTTGGTTGATGGTCGTTGGCTGATAAAACAAAACACATATTACACGATTAGTATTACCGAAGCTGAAATTAAACATAGGTTAACAACGATTTATTATCACCGAAACGGAAAATAAACATAGGTTACAATGACTTATATTTAGTTGCAATATTGTAGCCACTTGGGTTGGTCTTTGACGAGATTTCAGATCGCGCCCTTGTTGAAGGCTTGGCAATTACCAGATGGCTAAGGTGGGTTTGGGATCCGGAGGTGGGACACTAAGATGGTGTACCGATCTACAACACCTCTTGTCAAGTTAACCTGACGTTTCAAGCCAATATACCGATCAAGTCTTTTCGTGTGAAGCATCCCATGCTGATCCGAAAAACAAGATCGACTATGAGGTATTCTTCTACTGTTTATTTCACTCTAGTTTGTTTATTTCCAGTACTTTGTTGTAGTTTAGTTCCTTTATTTTCAGTATTTTTAATTTCCAACACAGGATAGAACGTAGGGATAAATTTCATTGTCTAGGATGCAAACTAGACTATTTCTACTAATTCATGAGCACTAGTGTCCTATGTAAGACTCGGACTTATTATGTTTTCAGGCCTCTTAGTCCTATTTGTAAAATTTCACGTGCACTGGTAATACAATTCCTTGTTCGCCTTTAAAAAAACAGCTGACTCTTGAATATATGAAGCCATGAAAGATTGAGTTTGATTTGATTCTTTTATTGTAGGACCATTCTCGAACTCGAATTCAACTCACGATTAGCATTATCGGCTCGACTGATCCATGGTGGTTTTGGGCGTGGCGTTTCGGTTCTCCAAGGCCTTGCTTAAGAGCATGTACAATGGAAATGCTCATATGTAAGGCTCACATGCTAACTACACAAAATAGTGGGACTCATGACTTAGAATAGTGGGTGTTTTACAATGAGAAGCTTGTATGTGAGACTTGTATTATTAGTGGATGTTGACTAGTTAATTAATTGATATTTTGCTGTTTTATTTAATTCTTTATCAAGAACAGTTTAATTTATATAAAATTTAAATAAATGTGAAAAATAATAATTAATGATGATAAAAAATAATAAATAAATTTAACACGAATAAAAATGAACTTGAACTTTTATTCATCCCCTTTTAATACAACCCCCAAAAAAATACATGCTCGACCTTTACTCCTTGCTTCTCCGCCTGTTTCCTGGCTCTCTTTCCCTTCCTTCTGATTTAGTAAATGTGTTTCGGTGTTGGCCGGATTTACTTATCATTGAGGGGATCGGGTTTTGGGTTATAGGTCTACTGATTTTAGTCTCAACCTGTTGGTAATTCCCTCTTTATTCTCGGTATCAGTTTTGGTACTGGCTCATCGGATTCTCTCTCAGTGTTGGTTGGGGAATCTGACTTCGATCTCGATGAGCTGAGGATAAATTGGGTTCAATAAGCTGGGTTCTATAGTCGGTTTGGGGTTTATGCTACACTTTGTAGCATTTAGATTTTTATATAAAAAAACTTGCTGATAAAAAAAAAGAATCATTGTGGTGGTATAACCGGTGGTGTTTGCTGTTGTCGAAGAGCTTCAAGTTCACCTTCAAGGGTAGTCATGACTCTCGCAATTCGGGCATGAAACGACTCGTGCTCTTCCAACTGAGCTTCGGTGAAGTTGGAGGTATCCGTTTGCTTCATGGAATTGTATTTGTCTAAGTATGTTTCCCACTTTTCTGTTAACTGGTATAACATGCAGCTCCTTGCTCGGTTGCTTTCCAGCCTTGAGCGTTCCAGCTCCGCGAAGGCACTTAGTTGGTCCGTGAGGTTGGTCCCCTTCCTCATCGATGCCTTCTTGCCTTGCGGTCGCGTTTGGCGAGTTGCTTGAGGGGAACTTGCATCGGCCGTATGGGAGGGGGTGTTTCGTTGAGAGAGACATCACTCCCCTCGTTGAGATCGGAAGGTGCTCATTCTGGTTGTTAAGACTCACCAGCAAGAGGTGTGTAATCTTCCCATGTGTTTGTGGGCGGAGTTGAGCTATAATTCCCAGTCTCATCCAAGTGTTGTCGTTGTTGGCGTTATTGTTGGCGGGCAGTGCCCATGGTGCCTTCCTCGGCACCGAACTTCTCATTGCCCTCAAGCATGGAAACCCAATGATCGAGGTCGAAATTTTGGGGTGCTCCCGCGGTGTTTCTTTCTCTGGGGTACTGAACCACATTTCCTTCGCCGCTCTCATGTGGTCCTCATGGTTCCATCCGCTGTGGTACTCGCTCTTGGAGATCTTCAGATAACCGAGGAACCTCCTTGTCTGCGACTGATTTATGGCCCAATGTTTCTTGATAGCATTCCACTCGTAGCGGCGGTGTTCTCCGGTCGCATTGTACTTTCTCGCAACATTGCACCAGAATGTGTTTCCGGATTGAGAGTTTCCCTTAATCGGGTCTCTTGTTGTCGAGAGCCAGCAGTCTATGAGGTGTTTGTCTGCCTCGATGGTCCATGTCCTCCGTGGATGTGGTGGTGCTCAAGGTCGTCGTTGGAAAGGTCCGGTAGAGGATGACTGCGACAACATACGGGTGTAGGGACAGGTGGGTAGTGGGAAATCGGGGTAGTTATAGAATTATGGTGGAAGCTGGTAACCTTGTGGCGGCGGCGGCTGGTAACCTTGCGGCGGCGGCGGCTGGTAACCTTGTGGCGGCGTCTAGTACCACTGTGGCTGCGATGGGTTGAATTGTGGTTGACGGAATTGACCTTGAAAAAATGAAATTACAAAACATATATTACAAAAGTATTTTTAAAAATGAAATTTAAAAAAAAATTCAAAAAAAATTCAAAAAAAAATCAATTACAAAAATAAATTTAAAAAACAATAAATGAAACACTTAACGATAGTTTGAAATTACCTGAGCTCGAACCCGGTTGCATATATGGCGAGAAAGCGGAGTTCTCACCAGGTTGCGTTAAAATATCGCGGAAATCCCGTGCTAGTTCGGGGGGGGGGGGGGGGGGGAGAATCCTACGTCGTCATCCGCTTATTGTGAACGGGTATCTTCGTCGCCCGACATTATTCACGAGAATATTGAGAATGAGAGAATAGAATTTGGGAATGGGAGAGTGAAATTGGAGAATGGGTGAGTGAAAAAAATGGGGTTGTGGTATTTATAGGGTAAATAATGAAGTAGATTAAATAAATAAATTTAAAAAAAATTCTTACCGTTTCCGACCGTTGGCAAACGGTCGGATTTTTTTTCTTCTACATGGACACGTGGCAGGACGGGAGTGGCTGGCGGCCGGACGCGGGACGCGGGCCTCGGCCCGGCCCGCATTTTTGCGAGACGGGGACGCGTAAAAGCCGTCCCACAACGGTACAGACCGCGTCCTGTGGCCCGTAAAAATACGAGCCGAACCTCAGGGCCGATCTGTTGTACATGCTCTAAACACATTTCTGTTTGGGACGTACTTTGTATTGATTATATCTTTGTATTTGAGGAGATATTTGCCATCCCCTAGGCTTTTCTTTCAGCTTTTGAAAGTATTTTCTACAAAATCACCGACAAAAAAACATATTGAGTCAAACAATTCAATAAAGACTTGCTTTGTTTACAACCCATGTAAAACTCGTTTGGGTTATGAGATATAGCTTCAGCCTCTACATAGTGACTTTGGGAGTGATACTCCGCCAGATTATTTTACGGGCTCTTTACTGCTTATCGATGGTCATACTTAAGAGCAAACACAACGGGCCGGCCCTCGGGCCCGACCCGCGCGTTCGCGGTCCGCGGGACGCGGGCCGTCTCACTATGGGACGGTTTTTATGCGGGTCAGGCCGCAGGACTCGACCCTTGCCCCTCGCTCGCGGGCCGGGCGTGCGTCCCTCGCCCCTCGCTCGCTCCCCTCCTCTCGCGTGGCGACGCGTGGCAGCCTAACTTCGACCGTTTGACAACGGTCGGAAACGACTTTTTTTAATTAAATCTAAAACAACTACCGACATATGAGGAGATGGCAGCCCGAATGCGGCCAGTTGAGCGACGACTCCGGCAGAGGATTGAGAGGAGCATGTAGAGAGCAATGCCAAGGATGGAGAGGGCAGCCCGTGGGGAACCAATGCGACGAGAGATTGACAGAGGTCGTGCTGAATCTCACGACTAATTAATGAGGTACTATTTTGTCGATCAACCCATATATGGCCCAGATATGTTTAGGCGTCGGTTCCATATGTGCAAACCACTTTTTCATCGGATTATGGACAAGGTCAAGGAACATGACTATTACTTCGTTTAGAAGCCCGGCGCAGCCTCACGGTTGGGCTTATCAACGGAACAGAAATGCACTGCCGCGATACGGATGCTTGCGTATGGGTGCTCCGCCGATTCATTGAACAAAACTCTGCACATTGGGGTAAGCACCATACTTGAATGTTTACAAAAGTTTTGCAAGACCGTCATTGAGGTATTCAGAGCCGAGTATGAGCGTACACCCACAACGGCTGACATGGAGCGCTTACTCCAAGAAGGGTACAGCCGAGGGTTTCCCGGAATGGTGGGGAGTCTTGACTGCATGCATTGGAAGTGGAAGAACTGCCCAACCGAAGACCAGGGAGTCCATGGACGGGGAAGTCACCACGGGGACAAGACGGTTATGCTTGAAGCTATAGCGTCCCGTGATTTATGGATTTGGCATGCGTTTTTCGGGATGGTTGGCTCGAACAACGACATCAACGTTCTCAACAACATCCACTTATTCCAAGACACTTACTACGGCCGTGAGCTAGCTGTGGAGTACGTTATCAACGACCATTGGTACAACCGACCTTATTACTTGGTGGACGGCATTTACCTAACATGGGCACGGTTCGTGAAGACTATTCGGCATCCCTACGAGCCCAAAGAGAAGTTGTTTGCTAAATGCCAAGAAGGTGCTCAGAAAGATATTGAAAGGGCTTTTGGAGTACTTCAAGTAAGGTGGTACATCATTTCCCATCCCGCTCGTACTTGGAGCCCACACACTTTGACTGATATCATGCACACTTGCATCATTCTACACAACATGATTGTAGAGGATGGGCGCGACCGGTACGAGTATGGGGATGAGGAGTTGTTGTACGAGCAACCTCCAGAAATGCCGAATTGGACACCACCGGAACGATGACACCACAGAGAGCCATTGGCATACCAGCAACGAGTGGATTCTCAACAAAGTGTCATAAATCATGAGACCCACATGCAACTACAAAATGATCTTATGGAGCACTTATGGGGTCTATATGGAGCTAGTTTCCGTGACGACGAGTAGTCGTTTGTACTCTTGGAGCTGGTTTTTTTGCGGGTTGTATTAAAAAGGGATCAATAAAAGTTCAAGTTTATTTTTATTCGTGTTAAATTTATTTATTAATTTTTTATTGTTATTAATTATTATTTTCACATTTGTTTATATTTTATATAATTTAAACGGTTTCTGATAAAGAATTAAATGAAACCGCAAAATATCAATTAATAACAACTCAACATCCAGATAGCACAAGGGCCTCAGCCCTAAGGCCTCACCCAGAGCCTCTCATTGCAAAACACCCACTATTCTGAGTCCCTATGGTAGGGATGACAAATGGGTGGGTATGGGCGGGTATGGATATTGATCATGACCTCCATTTCCATCCATTTGTTATTTCTTCATCCTCCATACCCATCCAATATCCATTTTTATCTTTATCCATCTTTACCCAATATCCATATGGATATCCACGGATATCCATTTGCATCCATATCAATATACTCATTTGGATACTCATCTTAAGAAACATTTTTAGTTATCATTTTTATAGTTACAAAAATATACCTTGAACTTATTTTATAGTCTCCTTCTTTAATAGTTGCAAAAACATACTCAAATTTTTTCTTTTAGTCGTTGCAAAAACATATATTAAACTTTTCTTTTTGTCCCCTTCTTTTAATAGTTGCAAAAACATACCCTAAACTTTTTTTTAGTCCCCTTCTTTTAATAGTTGCAAAAACATACCCTAAGGCCTCACTTTTGTCCAGTAAGCACAAGGGACTCAGGGCTAGGGCCTCACCCAGGGCCTTTCCATTATACATGCTCTAAGAGTCTGACCTACTCCGTGGTTAGGTTTGTAGAGCATTTAGAGGTTCGTTACAACGGCTTGGCAGAAAAGGGTTTCAGGAAGATTGAAACTGTTTTTAACGCTCACTATAGTAGTGGGTCTCATCGGGGCCACTTGATTATATTCTCGTAACTTTTTTATTGCTTTCTTGTTTTTTGCTTGGATCCTGTTTATTTTGAGTTTTCGGGTTCATCCTCTTTGTACTCGGCATTTGATTAGTGCATTTATTTCTCCTTGATTAAAAAAAAAGTGTGTCGACTCTGATGTTGGAGCCTTCTAATACCCCATTGCGATCCATATAGACTTGTTGGTTGGCACGATGGAGATGCATGAGGTCATCTACCCGAGGCACTGACGAGGATCTTTAGAGCACGCACAACAGAACGGCCCCGCTCCCCGCGTCGTGGCGTTCGCTGGCCGTTCCGCTGTGGAGTCGGAAAAACCCGTCCCCGCTCCCCATTCTCGCGCTCCCGCTCACCTTGCACCGCTCCCCGTTCGCTGGCCGAGCGCGCTGGACGCGCCCTCGCCTGCGCTGGCAGCGTCCGGTGCCGCCACGTGTCCCGACCGTTGGAAACTCTAACGACTCTTTTTTTTTTAATTCAAAAATCAGATAAAATGAACCCTATAAATACCCAACCTCATTCCTCATTATTGTCACACCATTCTCTACTTTAACTCTTTCATTCTCACTTCCTACTCGCTATTTTTGAAAATGTCCGACGACGAGGTTATGTCCGACGCTGAGGAGATGACGTACGAGGAGATGGCTTCCCGGATGCCGACGTATGAGGAGATGGCAGCTCAACTGCCGACATATGAGGATATGGCAGCCCAAATGCAGCCAGTTGAGCGATGATTCCGGCGAATGATGGAGAGGCACATGCAGACAGTAATGCCAAGGGTGCAGAGGGCCATCCGTGGGGAACCAATGCGCCGAGAGATTAACAGAGGTCGTTCGGAAGCCCACATCCAATTAATGGCGAACTATTTTGACGAACAACCCCTGTATGGCCCTGAAATGTTCAGGCGTCGGTTCCGTATGTGCAAACCACTTTTCCAACGGATTATGAACGCGGTGAAGGCTCACGACAGCTACTTCAAACAGAGGAAGGACGCTGCCTCACGACCAGGCTTATCAACGAAGCAGAAGTGCACCGCCGCTATACGGATGCTTGCGTATGGGTCTGCGACCGATTCATTGGACGAAACTCTGCGCATGGGGGTAAGCACCATACTTGAATGTTTACGTAAGTTTTGCAAGGCCGTCATTGAGGTATTCGAAGCCGAGTATCAGCGTACACCCACACCGGCTGACTTGGACCGCTTACTCCGAGAAGGGTACAACCGAGGGTTTCCCGGAATGGCGGGGAGTCTTGACTGTATGCATTGGAAGTGGAAGAACTGCCCAACCGAAGACCATGGACGGGGAGGTCACCACGGGGAAAAGACGATTATGCTTGAAGCTGTAGCGTCACGTGATTTATGGATTTGGCATGCATTTTTCGGGATGGCTGGATCGAACAACGACATCAACGTCCTCAACAACAGCCACCTATTCCAAGACGCTTACTACGGCCGTGAGCTAGCTGTGGAGTACTACATCAACGGCCATCGGTACGACCGACCTTATTACTTGGTGGACGACATTTACCCAACATGGGCACGGTTCGTGAAGACTATTCGGCATCCCTTCGAGCCCAAAGAGAAGTTGTTTGCTAAATGCCAAGAAGGTGCTCAGAAAGATATTGAAAGGGCTTTTGGAGTATTTCAAGTAAGGTGGTACATCATTTCCCGTCCCGCTCGTTCTTGGAGCCCACACATTTTGGCTGATATCATGCACACTTATATAATTCTACACAACTTGATTGTAGAGGATGAGCGCGACCGGTACGAGTATGGGGATGAGGAGTTGTTGTACGCGCAACCTCCAGAAATGCCGAATTGGACACCACCAGAACGATGGCACCACGGAGTGCCATTGGAATACCAGCAACTTGTGGATGCTTAACAAATTGTCCTAAATCCTGAGACCCACCATCAACTACAAAAAGATCTTATGGAGCACTTATGGGATCGATTTGGAGCTGGTTTCCATGACGACGAGTAGTCGTTTGTGCTCTTGGAGCTGGTTTTTTTGTTGTTGTATTAAAAGGGGTTTAATAAAATTAGAAGTTCATTTATATTCGTGTTGAATTTATTAATTATCGATTGTCATTAATTATTTATTTCCAAAATTGTTTAAATTATGACTAATTTAAACGGTTTCTGATAACGAATTAAATAAAACAGGAAAATATCAAATAATAATCCAGTCAGCACTGTTCTGCACTCCCAGGACCTCAAGGTCCTTTCTGTTGCAAAACACCCACTTTTCTGCACTCTCATTCCCTCACTTTTGTCCAGTCAGCACAAGTTCTGCACTCCCACTCCCTGACCAAAGTCCTTTCTGTTGTCATGCTCTCAGACATTCTTGGAATGATGCGGTTAAAATATTGGATTAGAGCAACTCAAACCCTAAACACTTTCTTGTGTAAAATTCACGAATAAAGTGTTCATTCCAATCTCAACTCTAAAATTTATATCAAAACTCTATCTTCTATTCTTCAGTAATAATTAACAAAAAAAAAGTCTCAACATTGATGATTATTTGTATAGATTCAATTTGGTATACTTCTGTTGGAATACACCAAATCTAATGATAGACAATTAAAGTTGCAGTTTAAATCATCTTATATGGGCTAGTTGCTCTTAGAAGTCAATTTTAGGACAGTGCTGCTAGGTCCAATGAGGGTACGGATAACACAATGCCTTCAACACTTCGGACAACATTAACAAATGAAGTAATCACGTTCTAATTTTTTTTCACTCAGTAAAATCAATTAATAGTAGGCGTAAAATTCAAACACTTCTACTTTTTTTTACATGGTTAAGATGTTGATATTGTTATCTGACTTAAACAATGACCTTTATACTCAAGCCAGTTTGGGAAAGGGATACAGTGAACATCATTTTAGTATCTCCTATTAATTGAACTAATATCTCAACTTAACTTCAAAGAAAAACTGAACTTGAATGCATTGGTAACACACATTCAACTCGCAACTATTCCCATAGAGCGTCCATGATCAGGATTCACGTACCTTATAAAAGATGCTAATAGTGTTGTCCCGAGAAAAACCAACATTTTATATTTGTTATACTAGATCTCAAAGGGGAAAATAGAACATGTTTTTTTTGTCAAATGTCAGTATTTTAAGAAACAATCCAGTGTCCTAAGTTAAATTTTACCTAGGGGAGGTGAAACACAACAATGTTTCTAAATTTTCCGAAGCACCTCAAAAAGGTTTCTGGATTCGCTTACAAAAAGTCCGAGCTCCTCCTTGTCAGCTCAGATACGGTGTTGATTGGTTGGTTATAGCAGTCCACCTCCCAAACTGTCATCATTCCGACAAAAGATCAGTGACAAATATGTTTATCATGCAAGTATACATTACAAATGAGGTTTGCAGTTCACCTTTCAGAATTCTCAAAATGCTTCACTTCCGTATGGAGAAATCATTGTGCAGGTAAGTTACACAACCCACAAAAAACAAGAAAAACACGGATGCCAACATTAATGGCTCCGCAACCATGAAGACTGGGTTGAAGTTGTAGTAGACCTGCAAATATGAACACGAACAGGTAGGGAAAGGTTAGGAATGAGAACGACAGTCACTTTCGTGATAATTACTGATTTATCTCCAATCCCAAAATTGAAGTAATCCATAAGCATCAGAACATCAAATTCTAACTACTGGAATTCAAATATTTAGTTCTCAAAATTCACTGGCTGTTTGCTTGGTTGCAACAGTCCCCTGCCATGTTACAAGTTTGAAATTGAAGTTGTAGTATGCTCAGAATGAGTTTGCTAATTACCTGGAAAGGAGTGCCATGCTCAGGAACTACATTTTTCTTTTCAAGAACTACAACAGTCCTCCCAACAATATCTAGGTATGAATACTTGGTCTGCAAATATCAAATTTAGAAGACATTTCAGATGACAGTGCGTAAGTTCCAGTCCCGGTACACGTGTATCAGAAATTCCTTTTATATAGCTCAAAAATAGAATATAATAATGGCTTTTCCATCATCATTACTTTCACACAGATGAATGATGCAACAAGATCAAACATCTATGATTTTTACGACGCACTCGTGCTGGTGAACCGACAACTTACATTAGATATACTAAGTATATGGCAATACTCACCTCTAGACGTTGCTCCACTGAAAAAGGAACCACAGCAGAAGGGTCTTTTGATCCCTCTGGCAACACAACCTGAAATAGGAGCATCAGCAAATGTATGTTCCAATATCGTGGACAGAACCAACGCTGATGACAATGACAATGGTATTCATAATAACTTGTAACAATTTCACCTTGATTGTCAATTTTTCCACCACTGTGTCAACAATAGGACATCCAAAAGTGAAATTGAGGTAACGCCTGCCATCAGGTGATTCAAACAGGATGTTCTCCAATGGTAGTCCATATCCAATCACAAAAGTTGATTTCCAACCACCAAATAAAGGATATCGTGGTTCAATTTCTAGTTCAGACTGCAAGAAATAGATACAAAGTCAATGACATGTATCCCTTTGATCTGAAAAACAAGCTATGACTTAATGTGTGTATTTGATATGTTGGACTAAAAGAATGGTAGGGTAAAGAAGGGAAGAGAAGAGATTCACATTGCTTAGTTCCACACTTACACTAAAAATGAAAGAATGGGAGGGTATAGGAATAACAGTAGTAGGTTTTGCACAAGAAGAAACAGAAGGTTTCTTCTAGTGAAACTAAATATATAAAGAGGCTATGAATTCCTTTCTTGATTTCCTCACTCTCTTCTTTATACAACAAAAATGCTAATTTAAGACTAAAGGTAAAGATGGAGGAAGAGGGGATATTTAATACATTACAAGTACCTTACGGAACCCTGTTCGCAAGTGCGATGATGAAATGTTCCCTATCCCGTCACGGTAGTATGCAGAATGAACCCCAGGGGGTAGTACTGCTAGAAGACGCTTGAATGAAGACGCGCCGGCAATATTCGGCCTAGATTGATATTCAACCCTGTGAAGCAAAACGGTTCAGGAGACAAGATTCATACCAACTGATAATCAAAATGAGAGAGCAATAATATATAAGAAATTAATACGGCTGAGATTCTAGATGATATGACAACAAGACCGGTGGTTTTGAGATTCTGTTTGTTAATTCAAAGTTAAATTTCCAGACACTGCCAATATCCAAATTATTTGCATGGTTTTAAAAGAGTAGTCAGGTAATCAAGATTTTTAATACCAAATCCACCGCACAAGAAAAGGAAGAGTTGTATATACATCAAAGAAACTTAGAAATGAATGCTTAAAATATTGTACGTAAGTTACAACTATTACCTTCATAACTTATCACCCATTGAAATAAAAGCAATGTATAGCTCATAGAGAGAGATGCTTCTAGGCATAGATATTGCTTAAGTTTTATTTCTACAGTACACTTCATTCATTTAACAAAAATAAATAGTAATATTAGTATCGCATAAGACCACATGCCAAATACAAGGAAAAACATTATCTACCTGGAGAAAACACCTTTGTGACGAGCACCTGCATGAACCAATTTGTAATGTTCTGTAATCTGAAGGTTGCCCCAGTGAGATATTTCCACTTCACGAACAAGTTCCTCAACAACAGCAAATGGATTGTTATTCTCGAAATGAACTAGTATGGGAGCAAATGAATATGGAGAGCGATTTTCATACGGCCCATACTTTAGCTCTGTAGCAGCGCGATTAGTGGGTTCCACACTAGTGAATGATTCAACCTTACTACTTGGAGTCTTAAAAATAGTTGCTTGTTGCTTGATATGATAAGGTGACAGAATTATCGCACTGTCACGGAAATAAACCAATTGGGATTCTGATTGACTTATCTCAGCTGGAAAGGGTTCTAGGGAATGTGTCAATATGTAATACACCTCTAGTGTCACACTTTCCCCTGCTTTTAATGGATTGAGCAAAGATATCGAGAAGTATTTAGTTCCATTTGGTCCCTCATGTAGCTCAGTTGGGTGTACATCAAGTGGACGATAAGATACTTTCTTCCGTTTGCCTACAGTCAATGCTGCTTTGACAAAAGATAGGTGATCAACTTGTGTGGGTGGGAATGCGAGAAGGATGTCTGAAGCAGGTGATGTGCCAATGTTTTCAACCTGAAAAAGATCCATCATTTAGATATAAACCATAAAAGTATGTAGCTCTCAAATAAATATTTAAACATGCAAGCTTATCCTACAGATGCTATCAAATCCTCCTTAAAACAATATTTTGCAGATCACGGAGTCTAGTCATAGCTGAGTTAAGATTTAAATGGCATTCATAACTGAAATGATGCAGACTTTAGGAGGATACATAAAGAAAGTAAATAACAAGTACTAAGACTACACTCAGATAAGTTTGTTTCATCATTGTTTTAGTTTATTCAGTGAATAAGCAGTAAAAAACATGAAATTGTGTTAACTTTGTGCCAGTAACTAAAAGATGGTTATAAAATTTTCATTTTTTGAGTTGACAATCTAAATCCTAGATGACAAGATGAATGAGGGAACAGTACGAAATCACCAAATTTGTATGTAGAGGAGAGCTAGCTCAAAGACAGACATGAGGATCATATGAACATTATTCAACCCTTCATTTCCGACACTTTTCTTTTCCACATAATCAAATTAAACAGGTCAGTCAACTTCTCCTTCCTTCAAAAATATAAACTAATGGTTTGTTTAAGGGCAATAACGATTCTTGTTTATTGTTAAACACATAGATATAACAGAAATTAGAAAGTAATACCTTTAGGGTCAAAAACACCTTAACAATGTGTGAAGACAAGTCAACCTGCCAAAGTTACCTTAGATAGTCAGATTTAGAAAGATAAACAGAGCAAGTGATTCCCAAAGCAAAACATGACGGTAAAATAAAATAAATTAAGATGAAATATTATGAAGATGTACAAAGACCACATGTTCCATAGGCAAGAATACCGCGAAAGGAACAAGCATATGCTTTCTGCTATTCTAATTTCAACAAAGAGACATGACATAATCGCTTATCAGACCTCTAGTGTAAATTACACTGGATACCTAAATTCCAAAGTTCCTATAAAGATACCTACCAATTGAATACTAGACTATCCAATTTACAGTGATACTTCTGAAAAAGATGCAATTCAATTGATTTAAATACTTATAGTAATTACACTAATCTTCATTTGCTTCCTATTCAGAATAAGGAGAAAGAAGAGAACACTACAAAAAGTCATCTAGACCAGCAAATACATTCACATTTGGATAACCATTTTTCTTTCCTACAATTTTCCTAGCAAACAAAAACAATAAAAATGTCTTAGTAAGCAATTTCAGATCAAGGCGAAATTCAGAATCTGTCATCTAGACAACCGTATGTCACACAAACAGATCTTAACACCTGAAATCATGAGTTCGGACCCAAAATTTTCTTTGCATATCGAAAAATAATTGCATATGTAAATTCAGATCAAGGAAATGAGCAGAGGCGAAATTACAAACGCATCCGGCCGGGCCAGAAATCATGAATCCAGACCTCAAATACTATTTTCCTACAGTTTCCTTGCAAACAAACACATAGAGTACACGATAATGGCGCAATTATTGGATTTATCGATGTAAAATATATGAGCATACTCTGCGCTCGGCGTTGACGATCTGGAGGTCCTGCGAGGAGGATCTGGCGAGCAATGCGAGAAGAGATACGATTACAAGGGTTAGAGCAGGTCCGGCTCTGAGCAGAGCTTCCATGGCTGCGCCTGTGTTGTCTCTTCACTCGCAACACCTTCAGAGGGAGATGGTATTGACTCTCGACTGTGTAAAAGTTAGTTAAGAGTAAACACGAGAACGGGCCTCTTTCTCATAAAAAAAGAAAGAAGCAATGCGGGCCTCAATACAGGCCTACCTTATTTAGGCCCTGTTTCGGTTTCCATTATCGGCCCAATTTACAGGCTAAATCTTTAAATAAATCAATGACTTTTTTTAACATAGAATATAATTTTATTAATAATTTTTGAAAATTCAAAAGCAAATATACACGAAAGAAAAATACTGAAATTGAAATAAACGAAAGGGCTATCTGACAAGCAAGATCCGAGATGTTGACCCTAAAACAAAGTGATTATTTTTAATCACAATGGTACGGGATTCGTTTCCTGACTCGACCTGAAAATAACCGGGATAACTAATACGGGGAATTTGAAGGGATACCGGGCATTAGGGTGAACTTTAGGAAACAAGGAACTCAGGTTTTCGGCTTTGCATCGACCTTGGCACGACAAGGTGTGTAGTAGACGGACATGCGACAGGGCCGACACTGGAGGCGGAGGCAACGGTGCTGGAGGAAAAGGAGGTGAGGAAGGTGGCGGTTCAGGTGGAAGAGGAAGAAACGGTGGCTCTGGTAGTGGAGGCGGTGGCGGCGGCTTTGGTGGTAGAGGAGGAGGTGGCGGCGATGGCGGCAGAGGAGGCAAGGACGTCAACGACTCTAGTGGAAAAAGAAGATGTCACGGTAGCGACATCGTGGGCAGAGGATGAGGTGGTGGTGCTAGGTCATGAGCAATGATGGGAGGTCTGTAGTGGCGTAGGAGGCGAGGGCACTAGTGGTGTTAGAGACGAAAACTCAAAGCCATTATCACTGATACCTCCTAAGCTGTCAATCACTCTTATTCTAATATTCTAAATCATTTCTTTCATCCAACCTTTTTCCCAGTCCTCATCTTCCCTATCCGCTTTGTTTCTTTACTATTACCCATCCCCGACTTATACTTGTACTAATGAGTTCTATTAGGACTTGTACCTCCTTCATATCCTCTCAACCATCATCCCCAACTCTCCACCTCTTTCTTAGTTACTTTCAGTCATCTCCTCCGAACATCTGTCTTTCCTGACTCATCGTCCCTTTCTTCCTCCTTCGTAGTCACCGCCGTCATTGTATATATATCATTCCCATATCGGTTCTTTGCCTTTAGTTTTGGACCTGGATACTTGAGGTTGTAAATCTAAACGGAATCGTGACTGATGCAACCACAACAAATACGAAGAAAGGGATAGGTAGTTATGTCGAAGATGAAGAGAGGATATTTATGATTGGTGGATGGCAGTATATGGTTAAGATTTGGGAAGAGAAGGTTTAGCCATTTATAGCAATTCAAGAAACATATGGAATAGTTTTGGGGACAAAAATCGTTTTCTGATAATTAACGAAAGGTTTAAGTATGTTTTTGAAAAAAATGTGAGCATAAAACACATTTTTTTTCTCGAAAAAGTAGATTTGAGGTATTTAGAGTTTTCCCGAAATTAATATAATAAAAATAATTTCCTATCAATTAATTTTCTTTTAGCATAACATGTAACATTTTATTGAATATAAATAGGTTAGATCATACAACAGTGTAAAAAAAGGGAAAATGACGAGATACGGTTTCGTTGACAATTGAAACACTAGTCCTATAACTGGGAGCCCAGTAAAACCAGGGAGAGCTGTAGGGGTGGATCTCTATTCGTACAGTAAGCGGTGCATAAATTCCAAGAGGCTTTCCCGCCTCGACTTGAACTGGCATGTGTTGTCTTGGCAATCGTCCAAGGAGTATGTTAGGGAAAGGAGGAGGCTGGGGAACGTGTATAATTCGCTCCTTATGGGATGGGGTATGACTCCTCTTAGACACCCCGTGGTGCCCTAGAGGTCTCATGATGACCAACGAGGCTGCTTTACATGCCTCTCTTCTGCCGTAGTAGGGCCGAATTCCTTAGCAGGGGTGTTCTGCGCTTCCCGTCCAACGCCGACTATCCTTTCACCAATCAACTCTTGTTGGTGGATTGGTCTCCACGGGTGGAAACCCAATAGATGGGGAGCCCGATCACGCCCAAGGTAAGTAGATGGGACATGACCCTCTAATCGGGTCCCTCGTATGGATTTCATATGGTGAGGGGGACAAGGTTGGCCCATGGTTATTCGTTGGAGGGGGTGTAGTACTGGCAGAAAAGCCAAGCGGGATCGGCCAAGAAAGAGATCCATGCTCTACATGGTTGCACCAATAGGCAGCCAGTGGATGGTAGGGCCGGTATCCTCCTCGACATGGTGTCTCTAGGTCGACGTGAACTCGCGAGGAGCTATCATGGGTAGGAGGTTCCACATCAGGGGTTAGGTCATAGGAGCGGAGAGTAAGCGGCGGTGTGGGACGAGGACAAAGTTGTTCCCCATTCACCGGATCTAGGGACCCCACTTGGGTTGCGATACATCTTGGCGGAAGGTGATATGGGATGAGCGGGAAGACCACACTGGGCTTAATCGCGACGGGGAGGGGGGATGGTAGTGGTGATGGTTGTAGATGGGAGGTGACACACCTGAAAGGCGAAAAACCTACTTGATCTGGGAGATGGGACAAGGCTCGAGATTGACGACGATAAGAACCAGATTCGACGGTCGTTTGTTGCACCAGGAAGATAGCTGCAGGTAGTGTAGTAAATCTAATACCCCCAAAAACGGAATAAAAGATTCACCCCGGAAAATCTATGGATTCATAGAAATGAACCGACGCGATTCAATTTCTAACGAACATCAATATCCCGATTTTCCAACCCCTGATCCTAGGTACCAGTCGATAAAATGCGAATGCCTGATAAGCGGATTACGGAATAAATAATAGAGTTGCTGAAAATAAACAGAGGACACAAGATTTTACGTGGTTCGGCAATGTGCCTAGATCCAGGGGACAACGACAAGCTCTATGTATTATTCGAGAAATAATCCGAAAATTACAAACCTAATTCTCTATCTCTTAGTACAAGATCGATAATCCACAAATTCAATTAACCTATATTTTGTTAAATAAATATCAACAAATAACCTTTGTTATTTGATCCTACCAAATACACCCACAACAATTTCAGTTTATTGTTGCATCACCTTAGGAAGAATATAATGGGACCAGAAAAGTTGCTTGCTTGTACTTGGTTTTAAAGCCACCAATCAAGATAGAGATACAGAGCCCACTCACAATCCCTTACCTCTTGAAGTTTGTAGCACTCCTTTTGCTTTTTGATACCAATTGTGATATTTTACAGTGGGCTTCCGTCCTCTCCATGGTTCATACAAAGTGGTGGTAGTGCAGGGTCTGAGACTTACCATGTTGTGAACATGACAAGCAGTATCTACAACTTTAGCCCAGAGTTGTGTGGGAATGATCTTAGCAATCATCAACACCCGAGCCATTTCCAGTATAATATTATTCTTCCTCTCCACAATCTCATTCTGTTGAGGAGAAATAGGAGCAGGTAATTCGAGAGGGATTCTTCTTGATCACATAATTCAGCAAATCTAGCAAGGAGCTCGAGTTCTCAAATTTTTCATGATCACTTCGAACTCGAAATATTTTACTGATTTTATCTCCTTGCTCACATTATATTTTATTGCGGTGAGCCTTGAACACATGAAAAAGTGTCTGATTTTCACAAATGAACTCTATCCATATGTAACAGGAGAAATCATCAACACAAACCATGACACACTTTTACTTACCCAAGCTCTCAGTTTGCACAGTCCCCATCAGATCATTGTGAAGTAACTACAAACTTAGGAGGTTGTCAGATGTTGGACCTTATGCGTGACATCTTGACCTGTTTACTGATCTTTCCTTCACAAATTTTCAGATTTGATAAGTCAACTACGACCTTTTACACAATGGTTCTTAGCATACTTCTCTGATTGAAATAGCCCGTCCCACTTATATAGTACCGGAACACACAACATCGGTCCCGACATCTTCCCGTCACGTAGACTCGGGGCACATCCCTGACCGGCAATACATTTAGTCGGATGTCTTCCCGTCACGTAGACTCGGGGCCTCATGCATACCGGACCGGCACATACCTCGGTCGTACGCCTTCCCGGACCACATAGCATCGGGGTAATGATCACACCAACCTCGGCCTAGGTACCCTACACTGGCATACTCTCTCAGTGTAGGTATCTTACCTGACACACCTCCTCTTGGAACACACATCAAGAGAATAACATGCATCACAATGCTATAGTTTGTCCACGGTATACCAACCGAGCCAACTCACCATAACACAGCACATCGGTCTATCACTCACCCGATCATATCACAACCAATGGTTCACATCACATCACACATGGCACACTTGCCCAAACATAGCAACAACATGCTACACCGAGTATATCATATCATGACTCTCAATCTAATCAACGGCTAAATCACGCATCATGCATCTCAATCATAGATCATGGCATCACAATCAGCACGCAACCTAAGGGCTCGACATGGCCCGCATGCATTTCTACAGCACGACAATCCCAAACTTACGGCTCGACATGACACGTAAGCTATCCCTCATTTCACTCGTTCCTCACATCCTAGTCATGCAATTCTAATCATTAAAACAAGTAATTACAACCTATATGCATACTAGTAACTTTCCGCAATTAAACCGGTATTCGCTACTTTCCCTACCTCAAAGCACTCCAATCCTAGCTGCTGATGACCTGGCTAGCTTCCTCCTCCACTTCACGAGATCCAAGGGTCTCCTCCTCCGTCGAGCTCGGGTCCAAAGTCTTAGATCACAAAACAATACTCGAATCAATACCAGAACAGTTGCGTTCTTAACGAGAAACAATTAAACTATGCCCGAAAGTCCAACATGGGCAAAAAGGAAAATGGGCCGGAATGAGGCCCAATCCGGATGGTCCACAGGCCCGGAAACCGACCCGGCCCGTGTGACAGACCGGCCCGGGACCAGGCACGGCCCGTGCGGCACACCGGCCCGGGACCAGGCATGGTCCGTGTTGCAGACCGGCCCGGGACCAGGCACGATCCGTGCTGCACACCGTGCCGGACCCTAGCCCGGTCCGTGCAGCACTCCGTGCCGGAACCTGGCCCGTTCCGTGCGGCGTTCCGTGCCGGTCTAGACAGCCCTTCTTCCTCCTTCTTCCACTTCGTTTTCTACGAATTTCTCTTCAAAACCTCCATTGATGAATCCTCAAAACTCCAAAACATACCCCAAAGCTTCAGTAAATCAATACCCACAAAGGGGTTTCATCAAAACTACTTAAAACCAAGTTGAAACAATCATCTAACTCATTTTCTTCTCCAAAAATCATCATCCACCATTAAAGCTTCAAACCCCAACCAAGTTCATCATTTCTCCTCAAAACCCATGAATCAAACTCAACCAAAACGAAAATGGATTTGAGGATTACCTTGGTAGTGAAGAGTAGATGAAGAAAATGGGATTTTAGAGAAGTTTTGGTGTAGAAACAAGCTAAAGTTCATTCCTTTTCCTTCTTTCTTCTTCCTCAAGCTTCCTTGGTTCCTCTCTCTCTCTCCCCTCTCTCTATATTTCGGCCACCTTGAGAAAATATGCTGAAATTGGACCAAAATGGTGTATTAAACCTAGATAGAAAGATGTCCAAAATACCCCTTTGCCTTATCTCTTCCCAAGTTCAACTATTAAAGGTGTAAGGGTCAAAACACATCCATTTCTTCCCTTCCAAGCAAACATGGACACATGTCCATGTGGGGACCACTCCAAGCTCAAATAATTCCAGCTCAATTAATTATTTAGGTTTAGTTTCTAATTGGACCGCGTTTGACCGAAAAAGACCCCGGGTTGACTTTTCCCAACATTGCAGTCATTTGAAAGGAAACGGCCCAACTAAGCTAACCGTAACAACAACTAAGCTTTTTGGGCCCCGAAAAGGTCCCGAATGGCTCCCGGAGTCATCGGCTGACTTTTCCGGCAAAGAGTCAACTTTCGCCGAAAACCTCTGGTTCGATTGGGATCGACCGGGGATCGGTTCTTACATGATACACATAGCCTCATTCTCTCAAACTTTCCATTTTGCACACTCAAGATTATCCCTTTAGGATCACACTACTTAGATTGAGTGACCTGCTCTGATACCAATTGTAATTCTGGTTATGTGTGATAACAAGATATCATTAATGATGTTATGACATCTATACTGACATCTTGCATTGTAGATAAAACATTAAAGGCAGCTAATCACAACACACACACACACACACACACACACACACACACACACACGAAGAACACATAAGTTTGGTTACCTAGTTTGGTACTGCATACTTACATCTGGGGGCACTTTACCAGTGGAAAGATTTTCACTATAAGTAATCAACATGCATACAAGTTCTCATATCATCCAGATCTACCCTATGCTATTAGTACAAAATGACAAACCTAATTTAGAGACTCCCCTTGAACTTGAGATCCCATCTCAGTTCCATTCTTCGAGCACCAACAAGCTCGGATAACTCTTGATCTTTTGTGTTCGACGTGGCTCTTCAATGTCCATCATGTAACTCCAATACTTGATCATACATTGATTCAAGTGTGAGCATATTACGTTCTCCTTCGGTTTACTTCATCTTGAGTTCATTCAATATGCCTAGGAACCTCAATCCATAAATTGAGGATCACGAATTGTCCTTCACGGACTTGCACTTGCGAATCTCACTCACGATATGGACGTTGAGTTCTGCGAGAGATCCGACCCGAGCTTGAATTAATAGCCTTATACTTATAGCTCTTCAAACCCTTGCTTCGTGGCTTCTAGGGTTTTGGTGACTTCAGAGTCACGTTATAGCTGAATTTCTAGTTCCCTTGTTCAACAACGCTGAATCTCTACATATCTTGTTCAACAAGTCTGTCCAATCTTTATCCATGCAAATCTGCGTGTGTATATTCTGATCTTGGAAAGTAAATCTCTATATTTCCTAACACAAGTAGATTTTTCTATTAAAGAGTATTTATACTGTCACGCCCCAAATCCGGTTTTGGTCGGACTCGAGACGTGACTTGAGTAAACCAAAGATCATCATAAAACAATAGTAAACTCTTTAAAAACTCAAATAAGTTCCCATCGATTACTCAAATAAAATGTTCTGAAATGTCAAATAATGAGTCAAAACTCAACATGAAGTAAGAGATAAAATAAGGTTCAACATGATAGATCACCACGTCTCTAGAACAACCCTCAAACATCCCGAAGCTCCCCAAACCTCGGATCCACTAATCATCAAGTAATCTTGTAAAAACAGTAAACAACAAAAGGGTGAGCTTACGCTCAGTAGGGAAAATAGTAAAACAACGATTAACATCTTTAATGAAAAGGAATAACATAAATATTCGAATTTCAGAGACTCGCGTAGTTCAAGAGATAAACAAATAGAGGGACGAACGAACATTTTACATTCCAAGAAAAAAATAACAATTACTACCGAGCAGTTAAAGGAAGAACAATCAAGTATCACAATGGAAGAGTTAAGCCTCGACACTCCGATCTACTATAATCTCGTATCATTTCGGATTTTCCCTCGATTCAGAGAGGACACATATCATCGGGTTACCGGAAGCGTCCTCAAGGGAACACATATCATCGGGTTACCGGAAGCGTCCTCAAGGGATCATATGTCATCGGGGCATAGATCATCGAGGCCAAACAGGGTAAAATTTCGGGTATGCTCCCGCATGACGCATACACTTGGGGTGAAACAACGCGTAACCAATCCCCGCGGGGTAAACCATCCACTTGCCCCGCAGGGTCCACCTCCAATGCCCCTCAGGGTCCATTAACCAATGCCCCGCAGGGTCCAATAATCAATATCCCGCAAGATCAACCAACCAATGCCCCGCAGGGTCTAGTAACCAATGAATATTCCATGGCTATGATACTACCGGATTAACCCCCCCGGTGTAAGTACCATACCAAACATCTCAAGAACACGAATAAGAGAACACATAATAGCACATTAAACAATCAACGCTTAACAAATCACAACTTCACCACAACACACCAAAGATATCCATTCACCCTTACACTTACCTTTATACTTACCAGTCACGATCCGTCGGTCCATCGATCACCTGATCGTACCGTTTGGCACAATCAGTCATACTCGATCATCCGTTCAATCATTCAATCATCCAATTATTCAGGCATTCATTTAATCATTCAAACAAGCATTCGATCAAATACGCAATCAATCAGTCAAGTTCAGCATTCAAATAATCTAGTTGTATTAGACTCTTAGCTTATCCAAACTAGGCAACCAAGCATGTGAGGCAAATACAAACAATCTGAGGGCTCATCACGGCCTCTCTACCAGTAAAGCAATTCCCAAGTATTGAAAGCGAGTTACACTAGTTATTCACACCCTACGCATGCACACTAGACACGTCCGGTTATTAGTAATTGAAAGACGATTATTCTAGTGATTCCTACATGCAACTAGACCTTTCCGGCTTTATTAACCAAATAGGCATACTAAGTATTTAAGTGCACAAGAAGTTTAGTATTTCCCCTACCTTGTGGTCTTCCTCTAATAAACCTTCTAGTTGCCGGAGTCCAAGCTAGCTTCCTCTCCGTTCTTCACACGGGTCCCCGAGTAGTCTTCGTCGCTCGAGCTCGGTTCCAAGGTCTTGAATCACAAGTAAACTCTAATTAAAGTATAAACAAGTGCAATCAACTAAGTTCAAAAGACTCTACTCGCTGTTTAAAAAAAAACACCTTCTTGAAGTAAACAAAAGAAGATCGAAAAAGGGTTCAAAGGACCAAAACTGGTCTGCCACAGAATCTGGTCACGGATCCGTGGGCTATGCCGTCACGGATCTCCTCACGGAGCCGTTTCTGACACCGTCACGGTCTCTCTCACGGAGCCGTGACGTCCTCCGTCACGGTTCCTATCACGGAGCCGTGACGCCTGATACTGTTCATCCGTCTGCTTCCTCCAGCTTCGGGTTTTCACGATTTCAACCCCCAAAACCTTCATGGATGACTTTTTAAAGCTCTAAAAACGCTTCCTAAACGTCTCTACTTCAAAACCCACCATGGGTGTTCATCAAAACTCCAAAATAACCAATTAACTCCATCATCTAACAACAAAATCCTCCAAAACTTCAACAACCAAACTCAAACTTCAAACCTAAACAAGTTCTTCCATTCTCCTCCAAAACCCATGAACCAAAAGTGGTAGAAACGAAATTAGATGAGAGATTTACCTTGAGGGTGAGGAATGGATGAAGAAGATGATGTTTTGGAGAGTTTTTGGGAGTTAAACCACCTCAAGACTCCATTTTTGCACCCTTCTTCACCTTCAAGCTCCAAAGTTGCCTCTTCTCTTCCCCCCTCTCTCTAAATTCGACCAGCACACAAAATGAGGAGATAAGTGCTCCAATTTGCTTTAAACCCTGGTTTGTTGACATTCCAATAATGCCCTTAGGTCCAATCCTTCCAAATTGACTTTTGTGAGGGTAGAAGGGTCAATATGAGTCTTTTCTTCTCCTCCAAGCCAAAAAGGAAAAGTGTCCTAGTTGGGGACCACTTGCCTCTAATAAAAAAGAACACTTTGGTTAATTCGGATCTAGTCGATAAAAAAACTCGGGTTTGACCGAACGTTGACCTATTCAACATTAGAGTCAAACGAAAGGTAACGACCCAACTAAGTTAACCGTGATAGTGGCTAAGCTTTTTGTGCCCCGAAAGAGATCTCGAATGACTTCCAGAGTCATTGGTTGACTTTTCCGGCCGAAAGTCAAACTTCTTCCAAAGTCACTGGTTCGATCGGGATCGACCGGGGGTGGTTCTTACATATACGAATAGGAAACATATATTTACCAGATTAATGTGGACTCATTCTAGATATATTCAGATAATTTCGCGCTCGTACTATCAATCAATGTCATTGACGTTATGTGTTGACATCTTTTGTTTAGCTTTGTTCCGGTTCCACCATGATGCCAATTGACATCTCTGCTAACATCTTTGGCATGACTCAAAAGTACCCAATATCGATGTAGCAACATTTTTGTGTGTAAGGTAGCAAGACCTTGTACGTAAGATACTATATCCTTTGTGTGTAAGGATGTAAGGTACCAATACTTTTGTATGTAAGGTACCAACACCTTGCATGGAAGGTACCAACACCTTGGTATATGTGTGCTACAATCGTGGTCAACACGTGCTACAATAATAGTCAACAATGCTATACTAGTGCTCATCGCGCGTTACAGTAGCGCGAAAAAGACAAAATTTGCCTTCTGATCTCCCTTGTCCATTGTTTCGATCTAGAGGCCCACAATGGTTGTTAGTTTATAGTGAAATATGATGGCCCAAATATTGGAGCGTGGGGTGGAAATTTTTAAGGAACACAAACTTCCACACCCTATTGACCGTATTAGAGTGTGTGTTGACCATGCCCACAATAGACATTGTTACCATCACCTTTATGTGTAAGGTACTAGAAGCTTGCATGGAAGGTACCAACATCCATTTATATAACGCACCAACACATTTTATGTAATATACTAACACACTTGCATGTAAGCATGTAACACACTAACAATTTTGTATATAAGGTACCAACAGCTTTACATGTAAGGTACCAATATCCTTTAATATATGCGCTACATTCGCAGTCAACACGTGTTACAGTAGCGGTTAATGCGCGATACATGTAAGAACCGCCTTCGGTCAACACAGTCAAACCGGTGGAAATCGGGAAGAGTTGACTTTTCGCCGAAAAAGTCAACCGTCGATTCCGGGAGTCATTCGGGACTTATCCAGGACCCAAAAATCTTAGCCGTCGTTACGGTTAACTTAGTTGGGTCATTTCCTTTCAGATAAGTGTTTTTTGCGAAAAAGTCAATTTCAGGTCAAACGGGGTCGAAATAGGGTTTTAGCGGATTAATTAAATTGGGCTGGGATATTTGTGAGTGGAGATGGACCCCACATGGACACATGTCCCTAAGTCCTTGGAGGAGGAGAAATGGGTGAGAGAAGACCCATTTGACCTCACTTTTAAGCATAAAAGGAAAGGGGGCAAAAAGGCTTAATGAACCTTTCTCTTTTAGGTTAAAGGCCACATGTGAGCAAAAATCAGCTCAATTTTTCCCCTTGGCCGAAAATCACAAGAGAAGAGAGGGAGAGAGAGCTCCATTGTTGAAGAAGGAGAAGAAAAGAAGAAGAGGAGGAAAGAGCCATTTTCTTTGATTCCACCACCAAAATTCCTCATTTCCTCCATAGTTTCCATCCTCTACTCATTTCCTAAGGTAAGCATTCAATTAACTCCTCTTTTGATGAACTTTAGGTTATGGGTTTTGTTGAGCATTCATGAATTAAGCTTGGGTGTTGTGGGATTGGATTTTTTCCTTGTTGAATTGATGGATTATGGTGGAAAGTGGAGGATTGAAGTGGAAATTGATTGGGGTTTGTTAATTTGATGAAACCCAACCTTGGGTCTTGGAATTTTGGGGTTATTGAGACTGAATTTTAAGGTTTTGGAGCTTAACCATGGAGTTTTGAAGGTTTGGATTCGTTGGGATGGAGTTGAGGGGAGAAGAAGGAAGCAGTTCAGACCCGTCACGGCTCCATGATGTGAACCGTGACGGAGCACGTCACGGCTCCGTGACGGAGACCTTGACAGCGCACGTCACGTCTCCGTTACATCAACCGTGACGACGCACGTCATGGCCCCGTGACTCAACCCGTGACGAAGCCCGTCAAGGCTCCGTGACCCACTCCGTGATGGAGCAGAAATGGACCTTTCCAAGTCCATTTTGTTGTTATCGAGTAATTGAGAAGGTTATCTATAACCGAACGTATTGGGGGTTAGGTTGGGTGTTTTCTCTTTAAATCACCCTTGGATTGTTATTAAATTTCGTGTTACTTTGTGATCTTAGACGTTGTTCCTGATTGTGGAGAAGGAGGTCGCTGACGGTTCGCGCATGGTGGAGTTGGATTGCTTGTGAGGTAGGGAAAAGTAGCGGTTATTGGTTCGATTAAGGAAAGTTACTAGAATTGCATATAGGATATTAATAACCGGTAAAATCTTAGAATCACATATAGGATGTGAATAACTAGTGTACTCGTATTCAAATTGTAGAATCACATGTGAGCCATGTTGTGCCCGTAGGTTTGTGGAATTGTCGTGCTGTAGAATTGCATGTGGGCCAGGTCGCGCCCGTAGGTTGCGTGGTGTTGTTACATTGCCTCTTGGTGAGTGCTTTGATTGGAATGATCGTTGTTGTTATGTTTGAGGCATCGATTGTGCTTAGTTAGTGAGTAATTCAGGATTTGATGGATATATTTGATTGAGTATTGAATTAATGTGGTGATATTGATTAAGTGACTTATGAATTGATGCGATTGGTGGTATGTGAGTAAGTATTGACGGTAAGTGCGATATTATTGGTTGGGTGACATTTTGATGATCGGTCTTGACTGTGTGTTATCTCTTGTTGAGTGTTGTCATGGTAATGTCTGACTTGTTGTATGTTCGAGGCACGTCTGCCTTCCGACTAGGTGTCAGTAAAATGTGTTATGGTTCCGTGATAAGGTGCGCCTGCCTTCCGACTAGGTGTCGGTAAAATGTGTTATGGTTCCGTGATAAGGTGTGCCTGCCTTCCGACTAGGTGTCGGTAAAATGTGCTATGGTTCCGTGATAAGGTGCTCCTGCCTTCCGACTAGGTGTCGGTAAAATGTGTTATGGTTCCGTGATAAGGTGCTCCTGCCTTCCGACTAGGTGTCGGTAAAATGTGCTATTGTTCTGTGATAAGGTGCACCTGCCTTCCGACTAGGTGTCGGTAAAATGTGCTATTGTCCCAGATCGTGTAGTAGGTATGTGATATAGTGTCATGATGGATGCATTTGTGTGTTGTTCCTTGTATTATTGAGTGTGTTTGCAAGTGTGCTACTTAGTGATATAAAGGACCCCCTCCTTCCGACACGTGAGCGGTAAAGTGTGGCTATAGCTGTGTGCTCCTTATAGCTGTGTGCTCCTTAGTGGAATATATATATATATATATTGATAACGACCTAAGGTCGGTAAACCGTGACTAAGTTCCAGTGTTGTTTTGGATACATGTTATGTCGATTAACTTTTGTGTTGAGTGTATTTGCTTAGTGCTTAATTGTGTTACCCGTTACTCGGTGTTCCTAGGTGGAAAGGATGGGGAATGTATGAACGAGGAGGCTTGTCCCCGTAATAGGTTGGTATCAGGATCGAAGGTTGAATAGTCCTAATGATTGGTTAGACCTCGTGTTGTTTTTAGTCCCGTTTAAGTAATGATTTCTCGTGCTTTACTAGTATGCCATAATCGGACGGAGTGGAGGTGAGCGAAATGCTCATCCCCTTTACTACTTTTCCTATAGGTTATGATCGTGATCTGGACTAGAGGACGTCTCGAGGCTTGGGAGCTTTAGCGAGAGTCTGGGTATTAGTTATCGTATTTAGAGACGTACTCCTGTTTTCAAATTCAAACTTATTCATCATGAACTCGGGCGTAGGACCCATTTATGTTATGTACGCGGTTAAAGATTTAATTGAGTTGATGTTTCATTTTAAAGAATGTTTTTATTTTAAGTTTTAGTTCACGTCTTGAGTCCGGTCAAAACCGGATTTGGGGCGTGACAATACAATAGCGCGAAAAAGTCAAAGTTCACATTTTGATCTCTTCCGTCCATTGTTTAAATCTAGCGACCTACAATGATCTTTTGTTTGTATTGAATATTGTCCTTATATATATATAAGTGCAAGTTTGGCAATTTTTGTCGGGGAAGGGGTACATACTCTCCGCCCCGTATATATATGTATATATATATATACATATATATACGGGGCGAAGAGTATGTACCCTTTCCCCAACCAAAATTGCCAAACTTGCCCAGTTACACGACCCGCCCCAAAACTTCCCAGCCTGAATGACTAGGTCAGGGGCATCAGGTACCCATCGAGGCCGATGTGTTGCGTAGTCTCTACGAATGGAACTTGGTGTTTGCGTTCATATCGGTCATTCACCAACTCGATGATCTCGGCTTCGGGTGCATGAGGACCTCGATCTCGAAGACATGGATGACAATGTCAATTGATTTTTTTTGCATTCCTGTTTCACTTCTACTAATGATCTTTGAATTATTTTTTGTTACGGGGTAAGTATTATCTAGGGACATGGCTACCCATATGATATGCATCATAGTTCCAAATTTCCCCCCGATCTCGTCGTGAGAAAGCCATGCGTACACCAAATGTTTCTCTTCTTTGGCATGCCATCTATATATATGTTCGGGTTTTCTTCACGGGTGTGTGGTTTAACATTTGTTCATCGACTTCCTTCACTACTGTTTGGAACGAATTACGCACCTCGCTGTTTTTCTCATGAGTCTTCTCTCATAACATCTCACAGTCGATGGTTGTCGTGTCAAACTCGTCAAGGTTTTAAAGAAACATCAAAAGTGATTTTTTTTTTTGGAAAAAGGATAGAGGAAAAGATGTGGAATGCAAATGAATTTGTGGAAATGGTATTTATATTATAAGAAGTGGTTTATTTTTGGTTTAAATCCATTTAAAAATATTTTTTCAATTTCATTTCAATGTCAGGCAGCCGATCTTGCTTGGCTGGTCAAACTAATGGTTGCAAAATTAGTTTAGTTGTGACATCTGTTTGGATTGAAAAATTCATCGACGCATGGAATTAGACCCACCGAGTCGTATTGACCTCGAAATCACCGAATCGACAGACAATTCTGTTTTCAAGTCCATTCGCCTAGTCACTCAATCCCAATTCCATTTCATTGGATACGTTCTAAGAGCATCCGAAGTCTTTCAACTTGAAAGGACAAAAATAATTTCTCTCTCCTTTTTTAGTCTGCTGAAACAATTTCGTTTGTCGTCTATCAATTTTATGTATGAGGCTGATAGGATAAAATAAGAACTTAGGAAAATTTCGAGTCCCAACTGTCGACGAAGCGTTTCACGTCGCCCATACTGCCAATTGTTATATCCATAAACTGTTTCACGTACGATAACGTTAACGCCGTGTGGTTTCCGTCGGCACAAAACAACCACAAAAGAAACGGCCGGTTATGATGCTCTAAATGTGGTTGCTCGATACTAGTATGATAGTCCGACACTGACCCGGGATCTTAAATTCCCACTCCAATCAGATCGAAGACATCCGGTCCTCGCGAATCGGGTGATGTTCTTTTTTTTTTAGCATATATGATAAGGTTCCTTCTCATTACTTTCTGGACAAACAAAGCGGAGTAGATACGCAACAGTGTCACCTACTATCTTAAATCTTCCTCACACCTCACTTGGTTTTGCTTTCGCTTTCCTTTTCACATTCACAAGCAACCCTTTTCACATTCACCTGTTTTTCTTGCTATCTCACAACTTTTCTTCCCAATTCTTTATTAATTGCCATTTCTGGTTGTGGTGTTTGGTTTCGGACTCATTATTTTTCTATTCAGAGTTTTTTTGGGTTGTTGAGCTAAGCTCCAGCTGCCTCCTTTTTGACCCTCCATTTTTCAGATCATGTTGACCCCTCTCCTCCTTTCTGCTTTCTGGGTTCCCATCAAATTCATTTTTTTCTTGTAACCACTGATTATTCTTCGATTACTAGAAGTACATGAAAGGTGAGTTTTTTTTTTCTTGTCGGAAATCATTTTTTCCCCTTTTCTGCGAGTTTTGAAGTCGAGATTGATTTACCATGTAATTGATTCGTTGATCAGTGATACACAGTCTTGAATTTTGTGGGTTTCTGCTAAAACTTAGTTGATCAGAGTATGATCCAGCATTTTTGCCATAAGGGTTTGATGATTTTATGAGATTTTAGCGAAAGGGTACTTTGAACTCAACTGTGGGTGTATTAGAAGCAATATTGGGTTTTGGTTGCTCATCTCAGTTTTTTTTTTGTAATGTTCATATGGTTTGAAGAGGTATATGGGTTTGATTTCTTACTACTAGGCTACTAATTATGCGTTTTGTGAAATGAATTTACTGGCATTGTTTGATGACAGTATATTTGTGGGATATGCAGTGAGTGAACTGGGTTTTGAGGGCCATGAAGTGTTTTAATTTCTCAAACACTGAGCAAAATGATGAACCAAGGACTATGAAGTCTGCATCCGCTCGCTCCACGTCGACGTCCATGCCAACCGATCCTGATATGAGGAGATCCGGGTCTGGTTTTAATTCCCAGAACACTTCAGAATTTAGTACTGAAACCTCGGCCGCGAGCTCGCTTGCTTTTTTGTCTCAAAGACATGGCAACCTCAGAGAATTCTCGTTCTTGGATTTGAAGACTGCCACAAAGAATTTCAGCCGCTCCGTCATGCTTGGAGAAGGTGGATTTGGTGGTGTGTACAGGGGTGTAATCCGAAGTGCGGATGATTCGCATAAGAAAATAGATATTGCTGTCAAGCAACTGAGTAAGAGAGGATTGCAGGTAAGCTTGATTCATTGAAGGCATTTTGGTTATCACTATCGTCACCAAATATAGATTAGTGCCTTGTAAAATATTAGAGATTCACTTGAAATTTCTGTTGGATCATAGCCCCATCACTTTAGCCAGATCGTTCTTTTTCTAAGCCTGTTTTCTGGTGAAAAAGCAAAAGCTCTTTAAATTATGTGTTTACTACTTATGCTTACTTTGTTTATATGACTTTTTGGAGTTGCATTTTGTTTATGTATGGTTTCACTTTTGTTGCAGGGTCATAAAGAATGGGTGACAGAAGTAAATGTTTTAGGAGTTGTTCAGCACCCAAATCTTGTAAATTTACTTGGCTACTGTGCTGAAGATGATGAAAGAGGGATACAGCGGCTTCTAGTTTATGAGTATATGTCCAATAGGAGTGTGCAAGATCACTTAACAAGTAGGTTTCAGGCACCTCTTTCTTGGAACACTAGAATGAAAATAGCTCAGGATGCTGCCCGAGGCTTAGCATACCTTCACGAGGGAATGGATTTCCAGGTATCAGCTCGTGTTTTGTGTAATCTGAATGTAAACACACCATGCTGTACACAGTTTACTCCTAGATCACCTTGTGCAATGCGATAAATGAACTTGCACTTAAGGCTTCTATTTGGGTTGGTCTTGAAGTAAAACTAATGACATTAGACTCGAAAACAGGAGTCCTTATCTCACCAACGCTTGCTTTTCCAACTGGTCATGCACTCGAACTTGAGCCCATGAGACCAGGATTCAAGTCCCTCCCTGAACTTGGGTCCATGAGACCAGGGTTCAACTCTCAACAGCGGTGCTTCATGTTCTCTACTAAACCATTTGTGTTTTTTCTGTTCTCACAAAGTTTTCTTCCATTCAGTCTGATCCAAACCAATTTCCTTATAAGCCATGCTACTTCTCTTTGTTTGGCCTTGAAGAAATAGTTTCTTCATACGGAAGAGTAGCTGCATTAAAATTGTCTTACTCTTTTTCGTTATCTACCGGCACAGATTATCTTCAGAGATTTTAAGTCTTCAAACATCCTTCTGGATGACCAATGGAATGCCAAGCTATCAGACTTCGGATTGGCCAGGCTCGGGCCTTCAGATGGATTAAGTCACGTCTCAACTGCGGTACGTTTGAATTTTTTGCAAGATTGTTTGCATTGTTCTTTAATTTTCTCTCTTGCAAAAGATTCACGTAACCTTTAAGGGATTGCTTGTTTATGTAATGTAGAAACTTGCAAGTGAACCGTGTCCTAAAGTGAGACTTCGTATCAGTTATCTTTCTAGATTATTGAAGATACTATTTAGGAATAACTGCAAAAAAAGTTCACTTTCTTCAAATAGTAGTCCTTTTCTTTGTTAATTGCAAAAAAGTACCCTGAACTTGCTTTTGTGTTGCACTTCATATGAACATGTTTCTGAATGGCGCTTTTGATTGTGTGTTGTATATGCCTCTGAATGTATAGTTGTGAATACAAGATATGTCTTTTTTAAGGATTCTCTTGTGGAATTGATGAACTGATCCTCTTTATGTCCTGTCCAAACAGGTTGTAGGAACCATTGGTTATGCTGCCCCCGAATACATTCAAACTGGGCGTCTTACATCCAAGAGTGATGTTTGGAGCTACGGAGTTTTCCTTTATGAGCTCATCACCGGCAGGCGTCCTGTGGACAGAAACCGTCCCAAGAACGAGCAGAAACTTCTAGAATGGGTGAGGCCACAGCTCTCTGACCTAAAGAAGTTCCGCTTGGTGTTGGATCCAAAGCTCGAAGGAAACTACTCCCTCAAGTCCGCTCATGAACTAGCATCGGTGGCCAACCGGTGCCTAGTGAGGCATCCTAAGACACGGCCAAAAATAAGCGAAATTGTGGAGATGGTGAGTCAAATTATCGAAGCAGCACAGTTTGGAAGCCCTCAACGCTCTCTCACGAGCATGGAGTTGAGGGAAGCATCAGAGAAATCGAAAAGAGAGAGACTGAAAAGAAGGTTTGTGGATCCGTTGGTGGGAGAGAATGGATTGTTGCTGTGGCGAACATGGAGATCAAAGCTTGTCAAATAATGCTGAAGGAAAGTTTGGTAAAGTAAATTTGGTAATTGGAGGATGCATTTATATTTTTTTTGAAATAGAGGATGTATTTATATGATTGAGGCTTTGGTCTTTCTTTGAAGGGTGAATTATAATTACATACTTTTAACTTAACACAAAACACAATTATGTATCTTTATGTTTCTCTTTTAACCATAAAAACCCTTATGTTCCTGTGTTTAACGATTTATCCCATTCTGTTTAATTTTGTAAATTTTTTGTTGTAAAATAACAAAAGGGATAATTGTCGAAACATGCACTTATGTTTCGTCTACAAACAAAATAGTGCACAATGTTTCGTCCACGTCGTCTCGCTACCTTTATGAATCGTCCACGCACTTCTGTCAGTAAAATTAACAGAATATTCGAATCTGTAGCCTCACGTGCTATCATGTGCTTGTGTCTGAAATTTTTTTTGGACGAAATTGCCCTAACAGTCCTCAGCCACTCATTTTTTTGGACGAAATTCTTATATTTGAATTTCAAACCAAAAGGGAAAAATTGTCAATTCAGGTTCTGCTGTTACACTTTTCTAACAGAAGTGCGTGGACAATTCATAAGGGTAGCCAGACGACGTGGACAAAACATTGTGCACTATTTCGTTTGTGGACGAAACATAAGTGCATGTTTTGACAATTATCCCATAACAAAATTACCCTCAACTACCCTCCAATATTACATAATTCTATTTTTTAAAATTTTTTTTCTTATCAATTTAATTTAATATTATAAAAATCAGTTTTTTTAATAAAAATCATATTTTATTAAAAAAAATCAGTTTTATTTAATAATTTATTATTATTTATTTAATAATCAAATTTTAATTAAAAATCAAATTATTTTTTTTATAAAAATCAGTTTTACTTAAAAAAATCATTTTTATTTAGAAATATTTTTAATAAAATTCGAATATTTTTTAAAAATAAAATTTATTTTTTATGAATAAAAATGAATTATGTATATTTTAAATATTATAATATGATTAATATATATTTTTTATAAATAAATTTAGATTTTAAAAAATATTTTTTATAAATCAAAATTGATTTTTTTTTCTATTTTTAAATATTATAATATGATTAGTATATTTGTTTTATAAATAAAACTATATTTTACAATAAAATTTGGATTTTCAAAATAAAAGAAATAAATATTAATAAAGAATTAATTTTTCATATAAATCAAATTATGTTTTAAAAATAAATTTTGGATTAAAAAAATAAAACTGAATTGTTAAAATAATAATAATTTTTTAAATAAAATTTTTATTTTTAATTTAAAAAAATCGAATTGATTTTTTATAAATAAAAACTGATTTTCAAAATAATTATTACTAAAAATTATTTTAATAATTATGATTTAAAAAAATATATTTTAATAATTATGATTTTAAAAAATATAATTTAATAATTCTGATTTTCAAAAATATAATTTAATAATTCTGATTTTCATAACTTAGGATGTTTTTGGCATTTCTGAAAAAGTAAACCGTGAAATAGATGGAAAATGGGATGAAAGTCACAAATTGTTAAATGTAAAAACACGCGGGTATGTATCAGTTAAAAATCACGAGTATATATATATATGGGAACAATCAAGTACAAACCTTATTTCGGGTTAGAACGTAGAACTAATCTGGGCCATTGATTACTCAGATCGAATGGCCACCGAAATTCAGGGGGGTGGTGATTGATTACGAAATCAATTACAAGATATGCATTAATTAAAAAGATATTAAAAGATATGCATTAAATCTGGGCCATTAATTCTACGATCAAAGGGCCAAGATTGATAGTTCTACGTTCTGACGAAAGATACAAGTTTGTACCTGATTGTTATCATATATATGATACTGATGATAATATGAAGATGAAGAATAATAGGTGTACAAACACACAAGAGCTTTATTTATTTTAGCAAATCTTACAAGCGTACATTACAGAGGAGAACCAACTCCTTCTTATAGAAAAATTCCTAATCATGACAAGCACTCAATCTTGCCACTAAAAACACACATTTAAAAGTGGTGGAGTCCCCCACCTTACATTGTCTTTATTCCCAATATTATTGCCACATTAAAACACTTTAATAAGATAGTGGATTCCCATCACCTCCACTTTATCTTTGTCTTCAATATTATTGCAAGGATGGACGAGACTTGGATTCTTATCTCCTCCGCTTTGTGTTTGTCTTCATTATTGCAAGGATGGACAAGACTTGATGTTCATCCCCCCCTTATCCGGAAGCTGTTTGTTTAGCTATTAGCTAGAATAGTTAGATTGGTGGATGATATTGATGATAATATGAAGATGGAGAATAATAGGTGTACAAACACACAAGAGCTTTATTTATTTTAGCAAATCTTACAAGCGTACATTACAGAGGAGAACCAACTCCTTTTTATAGAAAAATTCCTAATCATGACAAGCACTCAATCTTGCCACTAAAAACACACATTTAAAAGTGGTGGAGTCCCACACTTTACATTGTCTTTATTCCCAATATTATTGGTACATTAAAGCACTTTAATAAGATAGTGGATTCCCATCACCTCCACTTTATCTTTTTCTTCAATATTATTGCAAAGATGGACGAGACTTGGATTCCTATCTCCTCTGCGTTGTATTTGTCTTCATTATTGCAAGGATGGACAAGACTTGATGTTCATCCCCCCTTATCTGGAAGCTGTTTGTTTAGCTATTAGCTTGAATAGTTAGATTCCCCCTCTAGGACCTTGAGTTTGATGGGTTACTGCTCCTATGAGTGAGTCCCAGTAATCCCCAAGAGTCGGCTCATCGTCTTCTTCTTGGGATTCCCCTGCAAGAACCTGGAAAGAATTCGGATTCATTGAATCTTGAGATGACGTCTCCATTGCGTCTCCAGTTGTAGTCGTTGATTGTTCTGGGAAGACTGCCATGAATTGTTGTTTCATGAAATATAAGGCCCTGACTGTTATCTGCCCTTTAGATTCTGTCGGATATTTCCGTTGTAGATATTCTTTTAGCTTAGCCAATTCCATGTGTTGATGGGCTGGTTGCTGATGCATGGTAGCCTTGTCATTATTAATGACTTTCTGGATTTTTTCTTTAAGAACTTCAATATCTTCTTTGGGCATTCTACCCCACCATTTGAAGAAGAAATTTCTTCTTAGACTTGGAATTTGGAATTTGTCTTCTACGATTGAGAAAGTCCATCGCCAAATCCATGGAATCTGGAATTTAGTAATGAAGAGAAATGAGCATTGGCCAAGCATTCGCAAGTTTCCGGATGATATTTGTCACGCCCCAAATCCGATTTTGACCGGACTCGTGACATGAACTGGAAATAAAGGTAAATAACAATAATTAAAATAAACTTTGAATAAAGAAATTCGAAAAGGGTACAATCCAAATCCAACCAACGAGTCGAAAACTTAAAACGTGATAAAGACAAAAAGTTTAATACAAAGGTGAGGTGATACGTCTCTAATATAACAACACCCGGACCCTCAGTGAGCTCCCGAGCCCTGAGACGTCCTACAACCTACTCAGCAAGGAAACCTGTAAAACAACAGTAAACACGAAGGGGGTGAGCTTACGCTTAGTAGGAAAAAGCAACAAAGTAAAATAAACCCCGTTTAAGCATAAGATCAATTAGTGTAATTAATCAGAGTTTAAATTTAGAACGAATAGTCGCAAGGTGCTGTAAATATAGATCAATAAAAGTTCCAAAGTCTTAAAGAAGGTAACACTCAAGGAAATCAACGGAGAATAACGAATGTAATACTTTAGAGAAGATCATACTCAAGATATCAATGGAAAGAGGACAACTTTATTAAAGGAATTAATTAAAGAGGTACACAATACTGAAAGGTTTAATATCAAATTCCACGACTCTGATCCGTACACTGACTAGTACATCCCATTAGAATTCCCCTCGATCCGGAGGGAAAACAGTATCATCGGATTTCCGGAAAAGTTTCCCTAGGAACACACCTTCTCGGAAATCCCGGAAATGTCCTCAATGGACCCTAGACCATCGGGATAAAGTGAGTCTCTCCGGAACACGTAGCATCGGAATGAGACCATAAGATACCGTACCGGAACACCCACCGGCCTCGGTCTTCCCGGAACACGTAGCATCAGGGTGGAACCAGTCTTTCCGGAACACGTAGCATCGAATAAGACGATAATGTACCATACCAGACTATCTCTCGGTCTAGGTCTTCCCGGAACACGTAGCATCGGGGCGGGGTAATAATAAACTGTACCGGAACCGCACATCGGACTAGGTATCTTCCCGGCATGTCCACCTCAGGGTGCACACTCGAGCCACACAATAGTATAACATACATAAAAGGTCGCACCAAACTCAACTTACCATCCGGACTTACCAATCACGCATCATCGGTCTATTACTCACCTGATCATATCCGAGGGCACACCCAAATCACACTCAAACGTTCATTCAATCAATCAATCATAACACGGAACAATCCTTCACATCACGATCAACATAACTCAAATAGTCTAGATCGACTCTTATCTAATCCTAAGAACGGAACATGCATCAGTCTTAAGACGAACAATCATTAGTAAAATTCAATCAACAAGCAATCCTAAGGCTCGACATGGCCATTCTACCAGCACGACAGTTTCCCAAGATATTGAAAGCGATTAATCTAGTGAATCACTTCCTATATGCATACTAAGACTCGTCCGGTTATTATTATAATTGAAAAGCGATTATTCTAGTGAATCACATCCTATATGCAAACTAGGACCTTTCCAGTTATTAATTCTCCTATAGGCATACTATTAGCATTCTTAAAATGGAATGGAGTTTACGGCTTTTCCCTACCTCAAGAAGAACCAACAGCTACTCTCCTAGCTACTGACGTTGGGGCCTATCTCCGGTTTTCTAGGGCGAAGTCCAAGTCTGGGTTTAACAACTAAAATTTCCAATCAGTCCCGGTATTGTCCAAAAGTCCTCTGATTTAACAGATAAAGTTCAATATCAGTCCTGGTCTAGATAATGCAGTCCTCTAACTTAGTCAAATTCGTCTTTTAATTTAACCATTGAGTCTTTGAAATTATCTGATTTTAGTCCAATTGTTAATTAAATTAATTATTTAAAACTGTCCGGCCCGGCCGACCCGAGTCCGACCCGAACCCGGCCCGAATCCGGAACCCGGATCCTAAACCGCCCCGGATCCAAGTCTAGACCCGCACCAACCCGAGCCCTAGCCAGACCTGGATCCAGACCCGAGTCCCGATCCAAGATCAGGATCCAGACCCGAGCCCGATCGAAGTCCAATCCCGGCCCAGATCCAGTCCAGGCCCGGCTCAGACTCGGTTCCAAGCCCAGGTCCGGGACCGTTTCTCTTGTCTGGCCCAAGGCCCGAGTCTCAGGCCTGAGCTGAGACGACGGCGAGGCCACAGTAGGGTTCCGGCGAAGTGAGGACGGTGGCGGGGAAAGATCGGAGTGGTTTCTCATCGCCGATGACGACGTCAGGAAGCCTGGGCGAAGAGGGGAGGTCGTCAGGGCACGGGACGAGTCTCTCCGTCCAGATCTGACGACCAGAGAAGCTCGCCGGCGCGAGAACTCCAGATCTGGAGCTCGAGAGCTCCGACGATGCTCTCCAGCCACACCCGACCAAATACGAGCTCAGGAGCTCGCGATTCTCCGGCGAGAGGTGACGGGGAAGGCGAATCTGGTGAGGAAACGAGCTCACTGTCGCTGGTTTTGCTCGATTTAGGTACGGCGAGGCTTGAACAAGGACGGCGGCGGCGAGGGTTTGCTTCGGTTCGAAGAGGAGAAGAGGAAGGGTTTCTGGTGTTGGGTTTTGTCACGGGTGGAAGCAGATGGTGGAGGAGAAGGTGGATGAGGTCGGAGAAGAAGGGAGGTCGGCGAGGAAGGCTCTGGTTCGCGAGGGAGAGAAGAGGCGAGAGGTTGAAGAAGGGCGTTGGGAATCGTGCTGCGAAATGAGGCGACGCGGTACGGTTTTGTTGCACGTGGGTTTGGGCCCGACTCGTTGCGGCCTCGTTCATGCGTCTCGTGGGCCTGGCCTATGCGATTGAGCTGGGCCCGGTTCTCTGACCGGCCCAGTCCAGTCCAAATCCTTCTTTTTCCTTTTTTTTATTTTCTTTTCTTTTCCTTTTGTAATCGATCCAAAATTTCAACTCGTTTTTCCAACCTCGACATTTCAAGTCGATAACAAGTAATATTTTACTTCTTCTAACTGAGACAGTCTTTACAGTCTACCCCCCTTAAAAGAATTCCGTCCTCGAAATTTAAAACAGAAGTACCCAACAAGTCGCAGAAGGTGGGGGTACTTCGCCCGAACCTCGACCTCGCGTCCCCAAGTTGCGGTGGAAATGCAAGGCGATAAGCAACGACTCAAACTCTGCTCAAAACCTCATAAGGTTCGAAAAGCCGCGGGGCCAACTTGCCTCCGTCGCGGTTGAACCGCAAAAGGACCTTCTTCGGCACACTCTCAGAAATACGGGGTCACCAACTGTAAACCCAAGAGGTCGAAGTCGTCTATCAGCGTAAACCTTCTGTCGGCTCTGTTAGTCTTAGTGCCCGTAGTTCAATCCCAAATGTCCAAATGTAGATATCATCGTTAGCAATTAAATTAAAGCGACTTTATATTACTTATGTGTTGGAGTAATATATCGATGTGTACTCTGATCTATGCCCACCATGCGAATAGAACCATAGATCGAGATAGATCACACTCGATGGGTCCCTAGTCAACAAAGCTTCACTAGAAGCGACTAGTATGAAAGATGGCTCTTTATGGCTTACGTTCTGTTAGTCATTGGAATGGGATTCCAGAGTCTGATCATAGATATCATGTGGGACATGATATTGGACGACCCGACATGAATATGTGCCATAGATCAAGTCATGAACATATTCATTGTCGTAGCTTGTCATGTATCCTTAGACCAAGGAGTCTTTGTGATTGCTATGTAGTCAACAACTGAGTTTGACCTGAGCCTAACATTGTCCGTAACAGGGCTTCCATAACGGCCAGGATTGGCTTGGGGGCGGGCTACATGAGTGACACGAAAGACGGCTAAGGGATTTATCCCTCATACTGAGGTATGAGAAAGATATCGGTTCTCGGCCGCTTGATCGAGAGTGACTGAAAGAATAGCATGGCCATGCACATGATACTGGGTATCATATATTCAGTCATCTCACATATCAAGGAACATTGATTGCGAATAATAAGGATGACAGATCTATGGCTTATCTCAATCAGGATATCGGAGATAAAAGGATAATGACAGGGACGACGGAAAGGTTAGAATCGACAAGGTCGATTCGTTATGCAGTGTCAGGCAATACTAAAGTCTCGTTAGTTTCCACTTAAATAGGATCAAGTAAAATGAGATTTTACGTTGATCTATTGACATGCATAAACCTAAGGGTCACGCCGGAGGATGAAAATCATTGACATATTTATGGAGAATGGCCAAAAGGGAGTTGTCTCAGGACATGACCAAAACTGGGTTTTGGGTCATGTGCCCGTAAGTGAATAGGACTTTACGGATCAAGACAAGGCTTGGAGTCTTGGGATTGACCGCGTCGGATAATGTTGGACATATCCGGTATGGAAGGCTTGGAGGCGATGAGCGAATCACGGGACCTCGTTGGAAATGGCCACGGGCCATGTTCCAAGAGGCCCATGTAAGGCCCATGCAACCAAGGCTCATGGAACTATTTAATCAAGTCTTGATTAATTAGTACTAAGTAAGCAAGATAAGGATTAAGGTGTTGGTGATTCACCACCTAACCCAATCTTGTCTTGTCATACTTTGTTCTATTTACACCTTACTTGTTACCATGCTTGTCCCATGCCTTTAGTTGGACAAGTATGAGTTTTGTTATGTTTAAGTCATCTTTTTTCAACATAACAAACACACGACAAGAATAGGAAACACAACTTCTCTCCCCCTTCCCTTTCAATTTCGGGTTTGGCTAGTTCCCACCTCCATTTTTGTGTTCTTGAGTCCACAAAGAGAAGAACTACGTGGCTTTTCCCATGTGGATACGTAGGCGTCTTGGAGACTCAAGTCAATCATTCGTTACCCGGTGTTCTTGTTTTGGTAAGAACTAGTGCTGAATTTTTCTCTTGTGAATCCATTCTTTGTTAGTTGTTTCATGGTTTTAATCGTCTCTTGGTTTTCATTGATTTTCCGCTGCGAGTTGGTTCATCTCCAACCCTACCTCGAGACCCAACAGTGGTATCTGAGCCGTGCTACCTTCGGGATTCACAAGACGATGTTCAAATTTTGGATTTTGCTTGAAAGTTTCGTTGTTGGCATGGTGTACATAATAGCCCCGAGATCGATTTAATTATTTATCGCTTTTCAAGGCATGCGAGCCGTTAGAGTTAGCGTGTAATTATTCTTTCAAGGTGTGGTCGTCGAACCACTTGTTTGTAATATTTATTTATTCCCGACCTGCGAGTCGTGTATTAAATTGTAATATTATACTCAAGACGAAGAAAGGGCGAAAAGGTCATTTGGTGGCTTTTTGGGTGTTGGCATCGGCTTGAAGTCGGTGGAGCTCAAGAAGCTAGTGGGAGTTAGTTTAGGTGGCTATTATGTGCACATTTATCGCTTTATGCTTGGTTTATTTTATGCATGATTAATTCTATGTGTTTTAGAATTGCATGCTTTAACTTTATTTACCGAGCATATCACCTCACATGCAAAGATAAAATTGGATTTTTAATCCTTGTGTGTGAGCCCTTAGAATCGTCATTACATTGAATGTAATTGTCGGGTTCGAAGGAAGAATTACATTGGATGTAATTTGAGGCATCATTGCATTTGGAATGTAGTTGATGTGCTCAGCGCATCTAGGATGTGTCAAAGTTTTAAACACAACCGGACAAGTAAAAACGGGTCATGTCCGATACCTCCCAATTATCAACACCTTACTACCTCCCCGTCCTATGGGTGTCGTGCGCATTAGCGGAGCATCCATGGGAAAACATGGTAGTAGGTTTGGACGACATATGTGGGTGTCGTGCGCATTAGCGGAGCACCTACATAGTGACGGGCCATAGTTGAAAATTGGTGGACCCGACTACGATTCTCAGCCTGAGGTTGAGCTAAGGTAACAGATAGGGTTAGTTGTGTACATAAGTACATACCCTAGCCAAGAGTCACATTGGATGTGATTGGATGGAGTCCTACCTACATAGCTCGATTAAGTGGTGAGCATTAGTTCAGCTTAATCGAGTGAATCAAGGATCTTGGTTTCAGATTCTAAAGGTTTAGAATCGATTGTTGGTGTTTAAGCTTGATCTTCATAAAATTTATTCAGTTTACTGATTGAATTTTATCTGTTGTAGATCAAATGACAAATTCAGCGAACATTAATAGTTTGTCATTAGAAACCATTCTTGACAGGGTCAAACCAAATGGGACAAACTATTTGGACTGGTACAGAATTTTGAGGATAGTCCTCAAGTCTGAACACAAAGAATATGTCCTTGACGAGGTTGTCTCTAAGACCATATCAGAGTTACATGAAGTGTCATTAACTGCTGAGAAGAATATCAGGGATCTGGGATCCAAGGATATTCTGATGGTCAACAAGGGAATTAGAAGTGGCAAGGGCGGGGCCCATGCGCACTTGGCAGGAAAGATGAGACACCTGAGAATGTCTGCTTCTACTGCCAACAGCCTGGTCATTGGAACCAGGATTACAGGAAGTTCAGGCTGATCTGAAGAAGGGCAGTGGGACTGCGCCTTCATCAAATAGCCTGGATGATCTGAAGAAGGGCAGTAGGACTGCGCCTTCATCAGGAAACCTGGATGATCTAAGGAAGGGCGGTGGGACCGTGCCTTCATCCGGTATTAACTCTATAGAGCTACATCTCTCTACTTCCAAAGATTCATGGGTATTAGATACCAGAACTGAATCTCACACATGCACTAATATATGGTGGCTGAAAGTAGGATAGGTTTGGAAAGCACGAAGTGGACCTCAGAGTTGTGGCAACTGGTGTAGGATCCATGAGTCTTGCTTTGCCAAGTGGCCTTTTCTTAGTATTGTATAATGTATATTGCATACCTACTTTTAGTAGGAATATTATATCTGTATCCGTGTTTGACAAGGAAGGATATAATGTTAATATTGAAAATGGAGTTTTCAATGTTCTATGCAATGATATGTTTTATACCAGTACTGACTTGGTTGGAGGATTGTACATTTTAGATATGGGTAAAAATGCCTCAATTTCTATATATTACGTTAATACCAATAGGTCTAAATCCAACGATTTAAACCAATTGACAACCCAGTAGAAAGGAGCCAGAGATTGTCGTAGAGTAAGAACCAATTCCTGTTACAATTCTGGAAGGTCCAAGGCGATTTGAAAGGATCAATCTTCCACCTCCAAGATATGGTATCCGGAGGTGACAATGAAGTCATGGTGGATCACGATGATCTAGCCACCTTTCAGGAAGTCGTGGATGGGTCCCACTCCGAGTTATGGCTGGGAGCCATGAGGGAGGAAATGCAATCCATGTCGGACAACCGAGTCTGGGAACCGGTTGATCACATCAATGGTGTGAGGACCATCGGATGCAAATGGATCTTCAAGGTGAAGATGGACATGGACGGAAACCCTCTGACCTACAAAGCTCAATTGGTGGCGAAAGGTTATAGGCAGATCCAAAGGATTGACTATAAGGAAACCTTCTCCCTAGTGGCTATGGTCAAAATCGATCCAAATTTTTCTTGCCATAACTGCGTATCATAATTACGAGATATGGCAAGTGGATGTCAAAACTGCTTTCCTAAATGGAAATTTTACTGAGTACGTTTGTATGTCTCGGCCCAAAGGTTTTGACGATCTGAAGAATAAGGGAAAGATTTATAAGTTGTTGAAATCCATTTATGGATTGAAACGAACTTCTTGGAGTTGGATCCTTCATTTTGATGAAGCTGTAATTGGATTTGGTTTAATCAAGAACGAGGATGAATCTTGTGTTCATAAGAAGGATAGTGGGAGCAAGATTACCTTTCTGGATCTCATTGAAAACGACATCCCAACCTTGCACGAGACTAAAGCTTGGTTGAGGAAGTGTTTTTCAATAAAGGACTTAGGCGATGCTTCTTATATCTTAAGGATTAAGATATGTAGAGATCGCACCAAGAGGGTCTTGGATTTAAGTCAAGGAACCTATGTGAACAAGGCATTGAGTAGGTTCTTAATGCTCGATTCAAAGAAATGACTCTTACCCACTAGTCATGGCATTCATCTCAGCAAGACTCAGTGTCCTAAGACACCTGATGAGCTGAAAAGGATAATGATAATCCAATGCGCCTGGGGGCAGGATCGATCATATATGCCATGACATGTATGAGACCGGACGTCTCGTAAGCCTTATGTTGTACCAGTAGACATCAGTCTAACCCGAGGGAAAGATGATGCTGAACTAGTCGTTGAAGGATGAGTAGACGCTAGTTTTCCAAGACAAATCCAGATGACTTTAGAAGTCAGTCAGGATATGTGTTTATGCTGAATGGCAGAGCTTTAGCCGGGAGAGCGTAAAGCAAGATACCATTGCCGAATCTACCACAGAGGCCAAGTACATGGATGCTGCAGAGGCATCTAAGGAGGCTATGTGGATTTGGAAATTTACGGTAGGGTTGGGTGTAATTAAAAACCCATCCAGCCCGGTGAATCCATTTTGCGACAACACAGGGGACATTGCGCAAGCTAAAAGCCCAGATCGCATAACACATCCAAACATGTACTACGACTTATCCACCTAATCAGAGAAATACTAAACTGATATGAAGTGAAGATAACCTATATTGCAACAGATGATAACATAGCCAACCCTTTGACTAAGGCAGTGTCACTGCCTAAACATGTTAGACATGTAAAGTCGATGGGGACATATTGGAGTTTATATTGGAACTAGGGCAAGTGGGAGATTGTTAGTCTTAGTGCCAGTAGTTCAATCCCAAATGTCCAAATGTATATATCATCGTTAACAATAAAATTAAAGCGACTTTATATTACTTATGTGTTGGAGTAATATATCGATGTGTGCTCTGATCTATGCCCACCATGCGAATAGAACCATAGATCGAGATAGATCACACTCGATGGGTCCCTAGTCAACAAAGCTTCACTAGAAGGGACTAGTATGAAAGATGGCTCTTTATGGCTTACGTTCTAATAGTCATTGGAATGGGATTCCGGAGTCTGATCATAGATATCATGTGGGACATGATATTGGACGACCCGACATGAATATGTGCCATAGATCAAGTCATGAACATATTCATTGTCGTAGCTTGTCATGTATCCTTAGACTAAGGAGTCTTTGTGATTGCTATGTAGTCAACAACTGAGTTTGACCTGAGCCTAACGTTGTCCATAACGGCCAAGATTGGCTTGGGGGCGGGCTACATGAGTGACACGAAAGACGGCTAAGGGATTTATCCCTCATACTGAGGTATGAGAAAGATATCGATTCTCGGCCGCTTGATCGAGAGTGACTGAAAGAATAGCATGGCCATGCACATGATACTGGGTATCATATATTCAGTCATCTCACATATCAAGGAACAGTGATTGCGAATAATAAGGATGACAGATCTATGGCTTATCTCAATCAGGATATCGGAGATAAAAGGATAATGACAGGGACGACGGAAAGGTTAGAATCGACAAGGTCGATTCGTTATGCAGTGTCAGGCAATACTAAAGTCTCGTTAGTTTCCACTTAAATAGGATCAAGTAAAATGAGATTTTACGTTGATCTATTGACATGCATAAACCTAAGGGTCACGCCGGAGGATGAAAATCATTGACATATTTATGGAGAATGGCCAAAAGGGAGTTGTCTCAGGACATGACCAAAACTGGGTTTTGGGTCATGTGCCCGTAAGTGAATAGGACTTTACGGATCGAGACAAGGCTTGGAGTCTTGGGATTGACCGCGTCGGATAATGTTGGACATATCCGGTATGGAAGGCTTGGAGGCGATGAGCGAATCACGGGACCTCGTTGGAAATGGCCACGGGCCATGTTCCAAGAGGCCCATGTAAGGCCCATGCAACCAAGGCTCATGGAACTATTTAATCAAGTCTTGATTAATTAGTACTAAGTAAGCAAGACAAGGATTAAGGTGTTGGTGATTCACCACCTAACCCAATCTTGTCTTGTCATACTTTGTTCTATTTACACCTTACTTATTACCATGCTTGTCCCATGCCTTTAGTTGGACAAGTATGAGTTTTGTTATGTTTAAGTCATCTTTTTTCAACATAACAAACACACGACAAGAATAGGAAACACAACTTCTCTCCCCCTTCCCTTGCAATTTCGGGTTTGGCTAGTTCCCACCTCCATTTTTGTGTTCTTGAGTCCTCAAAGAGAAGAACTACGTGACTTTGATTCCCATGTGGATACGTAGGCGCTTGGAGACTCAAGCCAATCATTCGTTACCCGGTGTTCTTGTTTTGGTAAGAACTAGTGCTGAATTTTTCTCTTGTTAATCCATTCTTTGTTAGTTGTTTCATGGTTTTAATCGTCTCTTGGTTTTCATTGATTTTCCGCTGCGAGTTGGTTCATCTCCAACCCTACCTCGAGACCCAACAGGCTCTGCGCGGTCTTTAACCTTTATCGAAACAACGCAACCTTCGCTTAAACGTTCTTCACTGGATCAAGTTACCCAAATGCCATACTTGGCGATGAAAAACAGCCTTACTCGACAGTTCACAATTTTAATGTGCAACAAGTCACACCAACTCGAAGAATCACCGAGTAAAAACAACAAGCCGAAAAGCACCCAAAACACTAAGGAAAACAAGGTAACTGTCTAGATATCCTATACCAGAATCCTGCATCGGTATAGATATCGTACCGCCACAGACAACCTCGGTCTAGATACCCTATATCGGAATTCCTCGCTGGTATAGGTATCACACTGGAACACACGATATCGGTCTAGACATCCCATACCGGAATTCCCCGTCGGTATAGGTGTCGTGCCGGAATACTCCGAATGTCGGATAAGGTCGGAACCAAACGCAGACGTAACCTTTCCATTTCTCTTCAGCAACCGTTAAAGGGATACTTCACTCCGAAACTCAAACATGATCAAGACCCGACTAACACACCCAAAAAAAATCAAGAAAGTAATACGCAAAGCATTCATCAAGATATAAGATGTCATAAACACTGCAAGGTTTGGAACCACCGCTCATATTACCACATCGAGCGGAAAGGTAGGCATACCTCAAAACACACATAAACCAAACATTACTATAACTACACCAACCGTAAGTAACACAAACCCAAGATCGATCAAAGAATGTTATCCAACCCGTGATATTCCTCTTACCGTTGACACCTGCTCACACACTACCGATCAAACTAACTTATAAGTCGTTTTACCCAAGTCACCACTTTAAGGAGTACTCAACAAGTATTGAAATCTCAAGGATTTGAACGGTTTAGAGTACTTTACGTGGTTTCTTCAATCGTCTCTCGAACAACTCAGGACCAACAACGGTTAACTCTTAACTCTCACCGTGCCCTGCATGGCACAAGACCCGACCTTCCATACAATGCTTCGCTTGGTGCCATCTTGTTACTGGCCTGGAAGCTTGTGGTAGTCGCACTCGGTTATCTGTTTCCGGATTCCAACATGATGTGCTCTTACTTCTATGGCGTACACTTAGCGGTTGCACTAGTCCTCGTGGGATGCTGGCGTTCGCCCTTCCCTTGCTGACAAAGATACGTCTTGATACGAACTCGGTTCTTGTTCTCCGCGTTCTACTCCGCTGGAAATGTCGTCTGATGTCGCTGGACCTCTCAGTGCTATCCTCCTGTTCCGTGCGGCGCGAATGATGTGACACTCGTGATACGTCTTCGTTATTTGCTCACGATCTTCGGTGTCGCCATTGTTGACCATCTTCTTCTAAAACTCTATCGCGTCGACACTGAGTATCGGGTCTTCATCTTGATGTGGTCTAGCTTCCGGTGGTCTTCATGCCTCCTCAGCGCTCCGCTTCTCTCCTTCTTGAAGCGTGCTGCAATCTTCACGGCGATGCGCTCGGAAAGGTCCTTCGTCTTTCTAGCTCTTCGGACTGACATCTTGGTTTGGTCAACTCTGTTGGTGCGAGTCTGCATGGTCTAAGGATGTTGGCATCGTCTCTGGTCTCAGGTCAATTTTGATGCCGACTTCGTGAACCGGTAGCAATCTGATCGGCTCCTCCGGAAAGAACTTAGGGACAACGCACTCTAATCTAATCTCTCACGTACGGCACACACTCGTCCAGCTCTTTGCTCGTTAACCTGGGTGTCAAGACAAAAGGTCGTCTCCAGGGTTTGAATCTTGTGACTTAAATGTTCCAGCGGGGGTAGGAGAAGCTGGAGCTTGCGACGCCTGTGGGTTATGGGCCCACCACGCTTCCGCTGCGCTACTTTGATCTTATCGTCACTCGGTCATCTCCTGTGACCGGTCGAACTGTTTACTGATCAATGCTGCAGCCCTTCACTGCTCGGGCATTAGCTGCTGATAACACTCGATGAGCGCCTGATGTTCCACCAATCGGTTCTTAAAACTCGATCAACACGTCTGAAGAAGGAAAAGAAACTTCCAGTACGGCAAGGTCCTTAAGAACGAGACGGTCTGTTATTCCACTTCCAAACTCACACTGATACTAGTCGGTACTACCACACCTCCAGTCGGCGCGTTAAGGTACGGGTGGGCTTAACAAATTTAAATTCCGTTCCAACATAAAGTAACCACGAAACAATACAACAAGCGTAATACCCAAGTGACAGAAAACACGATGTCCAAAAAATTAAATAGTAAACAAGTACTCTAAGCGATCTCAAGTTCGGAATCAAGTCCCTCAGCTCGGGGCCCGGCAATCGCGTACACTCGGCCCTGTTGAGTCGGAGGTCCTCCTCTCAGTGGTTGTGGAAGAATCTGTTGCTGTGGGGCCCTCGGCTGCTGTCTCTGAACTTGTGCTCCTGCTGCTTGCCGTGGGGCTCTCGTAGCCTGAGCCTGACGTTGGCGGAAAGGGGGTGCCTGACCTATCTGCGCCTGTTGTGGTCGCTGTACGGGTCCTCCTCCAACCCGGTCAGGGCACCCGGCGGAGAAGTGTCTCACTCTGTCGTAGTAATAGCATGTCCTCTCAGCGTGACACAGCCTCTCCTCGACTCTCGCCGGACGACCTACGGCGGAGTCTGCAGATCCCTCACTCAATAGGCAGTCCTGACCCAGATGTCCCAACTGCCTGCACGAGGGACAAAACTGTGCCACCATGGCAGGTCCAACAAATGCCACTGACCCAACCCGTCGTGTCCCACCGGACTGGGCATGTGTCTGAAATAATCTCGAGGTCCTCTGCCTCCTAGGATCGCGACCCTCTGACGGCCTCAAGAAGCCACTCGGCCTCGGCCTGATCTCCCGCGCTTTAGCGGTCACCCGAAAATGCCTCTCCACAACTAGTGCCTGGTCCACCAGCGTAGAGTACTCCTCGGTCCTGAAAGCAATGATCCGATCCGCGATCGATGAAATGAGTCCTCTCTCAAATCGCATGCACCGACTCTCCTCAGTTTGCACCATCTCTGGTGCGAAGCGAGACAAGGAAGTGAACCTCGCCTCATACTCAGAGACGGTCATCCCTCTCTGTCGCAGCTCTAGGAACTGCTGGTGCCTATCATCTCGAACATATCGAGGGAAGTGCTGCTCCAGGAACAGTCTGCTGAATAGCTGAAAATCATCTCCAACCCTGGAATGCACATGCTGCCACCAGTAGTACGCCCCTCCCTCTAGCTGAAAGGTCGCGAAAGATACTCTCAGACGCCCCTCAGATACCCCAGAAGTATCAAGGTTGCGGGTAATCCGCTCCAACCACCGCGCAGCAACCTCGGGGTCTAAACCCCCGGAATAGACTGGTGTGCCAAGCCTACGAAAATCCCTGAGAGCCTGGGCCGTGTAGCTGTCAAACTGGCATGGCCTCTCGACAGTGACTGCGGTAGCAGTAGGCACATGTTCTGGTGCCGGTGCTGCAGTCCCCTACTAAGCGCTGATCATTGCAAGAACTGCGCGAACCACCTCCTCCAGAGGGGTCGCCTGAGTCGGCGCTGCGACTGGAGGAACCCTGGGCAGTAATCTTGACAGCCCGACCTCATCTCTCTGGTGCTCTGTAGAAGCAGCACCCTGGGCGCCCGATGCCCGTGTCTGATCAATGGTAGGTGGTCGTCCCCGGGCCCTAGCTGGGCGACTCCTAGTGCCTCTCGTTGTGTAAACAAGTCTCATGTCGTATATCCTCTGCATGGATAACGCACATGTTCAGTTTCTCATATTTCGAATAAAGGAGTTCGCTTAAAGCAAAACGTTCGCACGCGTTTCAAAAGGGTCATACTCGGACCAACGGTATACTTAGTCTTAGTAAAGTCATATATAATACTTCATATAAGCAGAGAAGCCCACACACTTGTGTGTTTCACAGAAACAATTCACACAATTCAATCACTCCCGCATGAGGCATAGCTTCAGACAAGTCACACAAAAACATACCGGACCGGTATACACTTCGGTCGGGTATCTTCCCATAGCATGGGGTGCAAGATCATAACTCAAACCAATTTCACAGATCTTAACGTTGTTTCGAATTCTTAGGTTTTCAACACCTTTCTCTTTTCATCACAACATTCATGTCGATGTCGCGTCGTTACAACCCGATTAAGCCGTCTCGAATCTCGTTGTAATCACTTGACATCCCCTTATCACGTTCGACTACAGTGGCACCCCTGAGTCAACCTGTGATAGTGCAAACACTTTAGTTTTACAGAAATTTCGGCATGACCCGTTCGTATATTCCATTGACAATCCGCTTAAGCGGGACATTTAATAACAAGCCGTACACGACGTTCAATACAAGAAGCACACCACATATATCACACAAACACACCTCCGTACCACATCAAAACACACAATTCGGTTCTCAGAAATTCTCGTTTACTACTCGGTCAAGTCGACCTTTCAACCTTGCCAAACCAACAACGGCCGACCAAAGCGGCCATTCACTTAACGATAAATCAATCACCACATCATAAACAGCCCGAGCATCGCTCACTAAACCAACCTCAATCTCAACCGATCGGCATCATAGATCTATTACGGTGTACATCAGAACAGAGAGAAAGATACAACTTAAGTAACGCCGAAGTAGTAATATAAAGAAGATTAGACTTAAACAACACTTCAAACTTAACAGCCTAACTCTACCCACCTAATTGACGTACGGTCCGAGGTTTTGAAAACAAGTTCAAAATTGAAACCAGGCTCTGATATAAAATTGTCACGTCCCAAATCCGGTTTTGACTGGACTCGTGACGTGAACTGGAATACAGGTAAATAAAAATAAGTAAAATAAACTTTGAATAAAGAAATTCGAAAAGGGTACAATCCAAATCCAACCAATGAGTCGAAAACTTAAAACGTGATAAAGACAAAAAGTTTAATACAAAGGTGAGGTGATACGTCTCTAATATAACAACACCCAGACCCTTAGTGAGTTCCCGAGCCCCTGAGACATCCTACAACCTACTTAGTAAGGAAACCTGTAAAACAATAGTAAACACGAAAGGGGTGAGCTTACGCTCAGTAGGAAAAAGCAATAAAGTAAAATAAACCCCGTTTAAGCATAAGATCAATTAGTGTAATTAATCAGAGTTTAAATTTAGAACGAATAGTCGCAAGGTACTGTAAATATAGATCAATAAAAGTTCCAAAGCCTTAAAGAACGTAACACTCAAGGAAATCAACTGAAAATAACGAATGTAATACTTTAGAGAAGATCATACTCAAGATATCAATGGAAACAGGACAACTTTATTAAAGGAATTAATTAAAGAGGTACACAATACTGAAATGTTTAATATCAAATTCCACGACTCTGATCCGTACATTGACTAGTACATCCCATCAGAATTCCCCTCGATCCGGAGGGAAACACTATCATCGGATTTCCGGAAAAGTTTCCCTAGGAACGCATGTTCTCGGAAATCCCTGAAATGTCCTCAACGGACCCTAGATCATCGGGATAAAGTGAGTCTCTCCGGAACACATAGCATCGGAATGAGACCATAAGATACCGTATCGGAACACCCACCGGCCTCGGTCTTCCCGGAACACGTAGCATCGGGGTGGAACCAGTCTTTCCGGAACACGTAGCATCGTATAAGACGATAATGTACCATACTGGACTGTCTCTCGGTCTAGGTCTTCCCGGAACACGTAGCATCGGGGCGGGGTAATAATGTACCGTACCAGAACCGCACATCGGACTAGGTATCTTCCCGTCATGTCCACCTCGGGGTGCACACTCGAGCCACACAATAATATAACACACATAAAAGGTTGCACACACAAAGCCAAACTCAATTTACCATCCGGACTTACCAATCATGGATCATCGGTCTATCACTCACCCGATCATATCCGAGGGCACACCCAAATCACACTCAAACGTTCATTCACAATCAATCATAACACGGAACAATCATTCACATCACGATCAACATAACTCAAATAGTCTAGATTGACTCTTATCTAATCCTAAGAATGGAACATGCATCAGTCTTAAGACGAACAATCATCAGTAAAATTCAATAAACAAGAAACCCTAAGGCTCGACATGGCCATTCTACTAGGACGACAATTTCCCAAGATATTGAAAGCGATTAATCTAGTGAATCACATCCTATATGCATACTAAGACTCGTCCGATTATTATTATAATTGAAAAGCTATTATTCTAGTGAATCACATCCTATATACAAACTAGGACCTTTCCAGTTATTAATTCTCCTATAGACATACTATTAGCATTCTTAAAATGGAATGGAGTTTACGGCTTTTCCTTACCTCAAGAAGAACCAACAACTACTCTCCTAACTACTGCCGTTCGGGCCTATCTCCGGTCTTCTAGGGCGAAGTCCAAGTCTGGGTTTAACAGCTAAAATTTCCAATCAGTCCCGGTATTGTCCAAAAGTCCTCTAATTTAACAGATAAAGTTCAATATCAGTCTCGCTCCAGATAGAGCAGTCCTCTAACTTAGTCAAATTCGTCTTTTAATTTAACCATTGAGTCTTTGAAATTATCTGATTTTAGTCCAATTATTAATTAAATTAATTATTTAAAACTGTCCAGCCCGGCCGACCTGAGTCCGACCCGAATCCAAAACCCGGATCCTAAACCGCCCCGGATCCAATTCTAGACCCGCACCGACCCGAGCCCAACCCAAACCCGGATCGAGACCCGAGTCTCGATCCAAGATCAGGATCCAGACCCGAGCCCGATCCAAGTCCAGGCCCGACCCAGATCCAGTCTATGCCCGGCTCAGACTCGGTTCCAGGCCCAGGTCTGGGCCCGTTTCTCTTGTCTGGCCCAAGGCCCGAGTGTCAGGCCTGAGCTGAGACGGCGGCGAGGCGACGTTAGGGTTCCGGCGAAGCGAGGACGACGGCGGGGAAAGCTCGGATTGGTTTCTCATCGCCGGTGACGACGTCAGGAAGCCTGGGCGAAGAGGGGAGGTCGTCAGGGCACGGGACGAGTCTCTCCGTCCAGATCTGACGACCAGAGAAGCTCGCCGGCGCGAGAACTCCAGATCTGGAGCTCGAGAGCTCCGACGACGCTCTCCAGCCACACCCGACCCAATACGAGCTCAGGAGCTCGCGATTCTCCGGCGAGAGGTGACGGGGAAGGCGAATCTGGTGAGGAAACAAGCTCACCGTCGCTGGTTTTGCTCGATTTAGGTACGGAGAGGCTTGAACAAGGACGACGACGGCGAGGGTTTGCTTCGGTTCGAAGAGGAGAAGAGGAAGAGTTTCTTGTGTTGGGTTTTGTCACGGGTGGAAGCAGAAGGTGGAGGAGAAGGTGGATGAGGTCGGAGAAGAAGGGAGGTCGGCAAGGAAGGCTCTGGTTCGCGAGGGAGAGAAGAGGCGAGAGGTTGAAGAAGGGTGTTGGGACTCGTGATGCGAAATGAGGCAGATGAGGCGACGCAGTAGGGTTTTGTTGCACGTGGGTTTGGGTTTGACTCGTTGCGGGCTCGTGCGTGCGTCTCGTGGGCCTGGCCCATGCGATTGAGTTGGGCCCGGTTCTTTGACCGGCCCAGCCCGGTCCAAATCCTTTTTTCCCCTTTTTTTATTTTCTTTTTCTTTTGCAATCGATCCAAAATTTCAACTCGTTTTTCCAACCTCGGCGTTTCAAGTCGATAACAAGTAATATTTTACTTCTTTTAATTGAGACGGTCTTTACAATATTAAAGATCCGGTTAGGGGACTGTAATCATACCAGGTCTTGTATAGGTCATTGACCTCCTGAGGGAGCATTTCCAAGGATGGTCCAAATTTTGACCACCATTCGAAGAACCAGTTTGGGATCGGTTTTTCCAGAATTTCTGGATTAATAGAAAAGAACCAAGAATGCTTGTTCTTAGGATTTTGGTAGTAGAATTCCTTAGAGAATGCTTCTACATAATCCCAATAGTTAAAATAAATGTATTTCCCTTCAGCCACCCTAATGGCCTTCTCCCCATTGGGGTTCAACCCCCATTCCCTAGGAAGAAGGATTTTATTTAAATGGCATTTGCTGAAGTTAATGAAACTATCAGGATTATATTCTGATAGTGATGGGTGACCGTTATTGATCCGGTAATAGTCAAAAGGACCTCAAGATTAGGTATGGCCTTGCCATGGAGGCCTGGATATCCTCGTGATTCCAGGTATCTAGTGGCTAGAGACCACCCGTCTTTGGGTGTCACCTTAACATCATCATGCTCGAGGTAGAGGACATGCTCTGTTATGGGATTCTCGAAATATTCGAGTTCTGGCGGCGTTTCTTTTACTGCTGCATCCTTATAGGATGCTGAAGAAGAGGATGGTCCTTGAGAAGGAATTTCCTTCGTCGTTTGAGAATTGTAATGCGGGGGCATCTGGCTATTAAGCTGTTTCTTGAGAGTTGACAAGTCCTCTAGTAGAGGAACCGTCTGTTCTGGGCGGAGAAGTGCATTGCCCCTTCCTGATCCGCGACCGCGACTATTATAGCGACCTCCCCTATAAGGGGTCATCATAATCCCTGTAAGAATTCACGAGTTAAATAATCAGCTAAAGAGTTATTTTCTCCTTTAATATATTCGATATCAAATTCAAAGGCTGAAAGTTGGGCTTGACATCCTGCAAAGATCTGTTTTGCTACAAGATTTTTAATATCTTTTTCAATTATCGATTTGGCAGAGCTGCAATCAATTCGTAGCAAGAATTTTTGGTTGAGAAGATCACTCTGGAATTTAGTGACACATTTAATGATGGAAAACAATTCTTTCTTAATAGTCGAGTATCTGGATTGAGTCGGGTCCCATTTACCCGAAGTATATCTAACTAAAACCTCTTTCGAAGTGTTAGGGATTACTTGCTTAAGAATTCCTCCATAACCTATGTTAGAAGCATCCGTTTCTACAATTTTGAAAAACTTTGGGTTAGCCAAAGAGAGGCAAGGTAAGCTTATGACTGTATTTTTAATTTTTCTAACAGCGTTAAAATGTGCCTCTGACCAAGGCTCAGGGTTCTTTTATAACCTTGAATACAGTAAGGCCGTATCCTGAGCAAGATTATCATAATAATCCGCAATATAATTTAAGCTACCAAGAAACCTCTGGAGTTGCTTTGTGTCTGTTAGACGATCAGGAAATTTTGAAGCAAATTCTATGCTCCTATCAATGGGGATTATTGTCCCCTGGCTGATATTATGACCCAAAAACCGGATTTCAGTTTGAAAAGCTTCATTTTTGGGGCGGATAAAACTAGCCCGTTCTGTTTTACAACATTTTTAAAGATTTTCAAATGCTTCTCATGTTGTTCTATAGATTTAGAAAAAAACTAAAACATCATCGATATAGGCTATGATATACTCAGAATAAGGATTGAAAATTTCATTCATAATATTTTGAAAGTCGGAAGGGGCATTCTTTAGCCCAAAAGGAACCACGTTCCACTCATAATGACCAAAAGGGACAATAAAGGTTGTCTTATACCGGTCTGATTCATTAATTTGGATCTGCCAATAGCCAGATTTCATGTCAAATTTAGAGAAGATTAAGGCATCATTTAATCTGTCTAATAAATCTTTTTTATTAGGAATTGGGTATCTAACCCATTTTAAGACCTTATTCAGAGGGTTATAATTGATAACAAGTCTACGAACCCCTCGTTCCTTTTCAGCAGCTTTATTGACATAGAATGACGTGCAACTCCAAGGAGATTTTGATTTCCTAATTAATCCTTTTTCTTCCAGAGAAAGAATTTATTTTTTGCAAAGCTCCATTTTTTCATGATTCATTTGAGCTGGCCTAGCCTTAGTCGGGATTTGACTTTCATTGAAATCATCTATGTATGGGAGTGAAACAGAATGAGTTTTCTATTCCAAAAGGCGGTGGGAAGATCGTTACATACTTCTTCCCTGAATTGTCTGTCAATTTTTTCTATTTTGTTCTGAATATTTTCCTGCTTTAATTGGGAATTTATGTTCATAATTTGAATTTCCTCTTTCAAGAAGCATATTTGTTTTTCTTTACCAAGGAGAATATCTTTAACTTCATTGAGCATTCTTGTCTGAGGGTCATAAATGAAATGGAACTTGACCTCTTTTCCACCAATATCCGTGGAAAATCCAGTTTTATCTACCCTGAGAATTGGCATAATATCATGCAGAAAAGGATTTCCTAGAATAATCCTATGGGTAAGGTTTTTAACCAAGATAAAAGCTGCAGGTAAACAGGTACCCTGATTACAGATATGAGCATCTGAAAGCTTATATATGACCTTTAGCTCTTTTCCCCCGGCTTGCGTTATGGATTGAGTTGTTTTTTCAAAGTCTTTAGTGGGGATGATTCCCTCTTGGATGCAGTTATAATCAGCTCCACTGTCTACAAGAACAATTTCGTTATCAAGTATGAATTCATTTTTTATAATGAGAGAAACTTGAAAAAGCCACTTCTGTGAAGTAACTTGGCTTATTAGATTAAGATAATATGGGGTAGTATTACTAAGGGAACTATCATTATTAATGACATTATCATTAAAATGATTGTCTTCTAAAATAGTTATTCTTTGGGAAAGCTCAGTATTATTCTGCTTTATTTGAATTATTTCAGATTTGAATTGATTAACTTCTCTTTTAAGGTCACTTAGAGAAATTGGGGTTTCTTTAACCCTTGCTTGTCGAAACCGTTGAAGTACTTCACTTAATTGGTAAGGTTCTTCCCGGGTAGGCGACTGGTTGATCATAGTGTTTTGGTTTATAAGGGTCACAAGAATATTTTTCTTAAGGTCGGGATCACCGATAGTATCCAGCATGGTGACAATTTTATCTTGATCAGCTGTGAGAACGTTGAGACCATTCATCTCAACAATAGATTTCCAGTAATTTATAGCGTTGCATTGGCAACTGTCTCTGTCACCATCTTCCGAATTTTCAGACGAGGATGAGTCGCTTATGACCTCAAGGTCATCCTCAGAAGAAGAGTCATCATCATCAGAGGGATAACGAATAATTTTCTTTAAATGTGATTTTAATTGGTCGTCTTCTATTTCATTAATGGCTTTTTTAGTCCAATATTGGTTCGCGTAGTGACCAATTTTCCCACATTTGTGACATTTTATGTCGAGCTTTTTAGCTTTTCTTTTCCCGGGTTGGGAAGAAAAAGTTTTTCTTTATTATACGATTTCTTTGGATAATAATTTTTTCGTTTATAATTATTTTTAGGGTAGATGGTTTTATCGGCCCACTTGGGCCTTTTTCGATAAGGTTTAACACATTTTTCTTTACGATTTGGGGTTTTTATTTTTTTTCCTTGATCAAAAGCAAATTGTTCACATAATTCCCCAATTTGGTGTTTCTCAGTAACCCTTTGTTTTTTCAGTCGATTTTTCAATTTTAAATCATTGCATAGAGTTAAACCTTCGTTTATGCAACTCGTAGTTAGTTGACCATAAGTAAGATTTTGATAATCGATGTTTATTCCATCGTTTTGAGTTCGTAGAGATTGACGAACTCTTTCTGCAAAGAGATGCGGTAAGCCATCAATAAATTTGGCATTCCAATGACTTGAATCAGGGTTATTAAGTTGAAAAACCCTAGACAGGAAAGTATCCTTATACCATCTAAAATGGGTTAAGGAGGGACATCAGAGATTTTGCAGGAGAGTTTGAATTTTCTCTGCTATAAGAGCAGTAGATCCTGCAAAATGGTGCAAGATAGACAGGCACTAGGTGTATACTGCATTTTCCTCTCCCGTGGTGACTCTGTCACGCCCCAAATCCAGTTTTGCCCGGACTCGAGACGTGACTAAAGATTTACAGTAAAACAAAAATAATAAAATAAAATAAAGTTTCCAAATGATATAAATCCTTCAAAATGTAAAGAGTCATAGCTCAAACGGTAAAACACAAAGAGTACACGTCTCTAAAACTAGCTAAACCCTCAAGCTCCCAAGCTCCGAGAGTCCGGCTAATACTGCTCCCGCTCAACACCTGAAACACCACAATGACAAGAGGGGTGAGTTTACGCTCAGTAGGGAAAATGCATAACCAGGTCACCCTTTTAGTTTAATAAACAGGAATTCACAAGTTCATTCAAAACTTAATAAAACGAGAAACCAAACCGATGATGAAATACGGAGGCAAACCGAATGTTTAACAATTTCAAGAGTCAATAATGATCGTAGGGAAATAAGGGAATCAAAGCATTTCTTAAATAATCCATAAAGGATGAGGCGTTCAATTAATGTCGTGGGACATGAAGTCACCACCCTCCGATCCACAATACTCGTTGTGTCATGTCAGATTCTCCCTCGGTCCAGAGGAGACGCATGACATCACAAAGACGTTTAACGTCGAGGCTACCGGTAACAACCCCTGAGGGCGCTTATCGTCGGGATTCTCGAAAACGTCTCCAAAGGACCATATGTCATAGGGAACCAAGGTATTGCTCCCGCAGGACGCATACATTTGGGTGAATCAACAAGTAATCAATGCCCGCATGGTAAACCATCCAATTGCCCCGCAGGGTCCAATATCCAATGCCCGCAGGCTACATAACCAATGCCCGCAGGCTCAACCACTAATGCCCCGCAGGGTCCACAACCGTTGCCCGCAGGCTCAATAACCACTGCCCCGCAAGGTCCATAACAATCTCTCGGCTTTGATACTACCCCACACCGGAATCCTCGACGGTGTGGGTACCATATCGGACCACAATAATCATCCCCGCAGGGTAAACCCACCATCGACTATGATACTACCCCACCCGGAATCCTCTATGACATGGGTACCATACCGAATCACCAATAATCATCGGCTATGATACTACCCCACATCGGAATCCTCAACGATGTGGGTACCATACCGGATCACCAATAACCATCGGCTATGATACTACCCCACATCGGAATCCTCAACGATGTGGGTACCATACCGGATCACCAATAACCATCGGCTATGATACTACCCCACATCGGAATCCTCAACGATGTGGGTACCATACTGGATCACCAATAACCATCCGATATGATACTACCCCACATCGGAATCCTCAACGATGTGGGTACCATACCGGATCACCAATAACCATCAGCTATGATACTACCCCACATCGGAATCCTCAACGATGTGGGTACCATACCGGATCACCAATAACCATCGGCTATGATACTACCCCACATCGGAATCCTCAACGATGTGGGTACCATACCGGATCACCAATAATCATCGGCTATGATACTACCCCACATCGGAATCCTCAACGATGTGGGTACCATACCGGATCACCAATAATCATTCCCCGCAGGGTTCATAACCATAGTCCGCAGGCTCAATAACCAAACTTAGGAAGACACACGTTCATCAATACACACCACACGAGATTCATACCCACAATTACACTTACCATTATACTTACCAATCGCACTCCATCGGTCTATCATTCACCCGATCATGTACCGTTTTGCGCAAACAATTACACTCAGTGTTCATACTATCATTCATCCAATCATTCGATCCAATGAGAATTCAAGCATTCATATTTGATCATTCGAATTATCTAGTTGTATTAGACTCTTAACTTATCCAAACTAGGCAACCAAGCATGTGAAGCTAACACAACTAATCCGAGGGCTCATCACGACCTCTCTACCAGTAAATCAATTCCCAAGTATTGAAAGCGAGCTACACTAGTGATTCACGTCCTAAGCATGCTTACTAGACACATCCGGTTATTAGTAATTGAAAGACATTTAGTCTAGTTATTCGCATCCTATATGCAATTCTAGGACCTTTCCGATTTTATTAGCCTAATAGGCATACTAGTATTGAAATGCACGAGGAGTTAGTATTTTCCCTACCTTGTGTTCTTCCTCTAATAATACGCTGCTGTAAAGTCGATTAGCCTCTCCTCCGTTCTTCACACGGGTTCCGGAGTGGTCTTCGTCTTCTCGGGCGAAGTCCAAGCTCTCGGGCGAAGTTCAATCAGCACTGACGGTTCTCGCGCGGAATAGCTCGGCTGCTCATTTTCTGGTGGCGAGGCGACGTTGACGAGTCGGATCTGGTACGGCACGGGGAAGCACGGCGTTTCGTCACTCCAAACGCCGTCTCCCGTCGATGCTGTGGCTTGATGAGTCTTGGGGGATAACGTGGTGGCTCGAATCGAGCACGAGGAGGAGACGACGTACAAGTTTCAGTTCGAGGGTCTCTCCCTTCGCCAACGAACTCGAGTCGTGTTCAGATTTTAAGGGAATAGAGGTTTGAGGAAGAGAGAACAGAAGGAGGGAGGGACTGTCTCAGGGTCTCCGGCTCGTGAACGTGGTGGCGAGCTCTCGGGTGAGCACAGCGTGAGGATGGCGAGACCTACGATCGAGAGAGAAGAGGAGAGTTTGAGAGGGAGAGGCGAGTGCGGCTTGCATCGGGAGTTGTGCGCTCAATGAAGACGAAGGCATTAGGGTTAAGCCTGATTTGGGCTGGGCGTGGCATGATGCTGGGCTTGGGCCGTGCGGTTGAGTAAGCCCAACTGGTGCGGCCCAGTCCGGTTCCTTTCCCCTCTCTTCTTCTTTTTTTCTTTTCTTTTCTTTATCTTTTGCAAACGATTACAATTTTTTTCCACTCGTTTTTCCAACCTCGACGTTTCAGTCGATAAAATTAATACTTTACTTCTTTTTAATTTAGCCGGTCTTTACAGACTCTCTCATCATTGGAGGGTCCAACTTCCATTTTAACAATCTTTTGTGGCTAATGATTTCTTTGTGTTGGGTTTCAGTGAGGTAATGATCCCACCATCCCCGAAGTTGTCTTATGAAACCGGTAGTAATGAACGAGGCAATTGTACTATCTGAATTGCCGTGTTGTTTACAAACGGTTGAATACATAATTATTCTATGTATGGTGTCAATTATTTGTTTATCAGTTTGACCATCAATATTCCATTCATAGATGGCCTTTCCAGAATACGAATTTGGGAAGGGATCTGATTCTTCGAACAGAAGATCTTGAGGAGAAGGCCTCTTGTAATAGTGTTTTTCTACGGGTCTTGGACTATAAATATTATTTATAGCGCACTGTTCAGCAAACATTTCAGATATCTTATTTATATCCTGATCTTGACTAGAGCTTTCAGATTCATTTTCCGAATCTTCATTAATCTCTTGATAAGAAAGGACCCCAATCTTCATGGCCTTAAGTTTTTGTTCGAGAATCTGAACAAAATCAGTGTTGGTTTCCATTTTGAAACCTTGGATTGGAGCGGTAGGTTGTATTAAAGGAAGGTCTTCCTTTTTAGGGACTTCAAGCCGGATTTCTTTTCCCTTATTGGTTTTTTCAATCATAAGTTGGTGTTGATCAAGTTAATCTTTAATCATTTGACTTAAAGAAAACATATTTATAGAAAGAAGTTGCTTGCCTAAACAATTAAGGAAGGTGTTGGTATAATTTTGAGATCTGATTAAAGTGTTTATTTCTTTAATTGTTACCTAGGTATAATCAGTTTTTTGAAGGCTCAAGTAGGCGCTTGCCTCGATATTATTACCTAAGACAATGTCTTGTTCCGGAGGGAAGGGAGAACTAATAGATTCTCCTAAGGCTTTAGTCTTTCAAGACCGTTGGAGGACTAGAACCTCATTTTCAGTTTGGTCTAAAAATTGTTTTATAAACCATTTTACAAAGGTCTTGATTTCCCTAGACCTTTCTATGTGAAAATAATATTGATTCTTGTAATTCATTAACTCAGCATTCGAGAATTTTTTGAAATACCATTCATGAAAACTAGCAGGTTTGGGATGATAAAACTCTTTATTAAGGAGTTTTCTAGTTCCAGGGCTAATATTAATCATTAATATGGAAACTAATTTCTGATTGAGTAGGAGATTGCCTACTTGATAAGTTTGGTTTTATGTAAATTCCATGAGGAATTTGGTTATCGCTAATTCTGATATTTTCCACTAGATCCTTTCTCTGATTTGAGAAGTAGAGGCTCTAGACTCTTGAGGAGTCGAGACTCTATAAACGGTCTCTCCCAGATACCTCGAAGAGCTAGATCTAGGAAGAGTAACAGATCTTTGAGGATTGAATTTTATTTCAATATCTCCTTCAGTTGTTTGGAGTATTTGGTCAATATCCGTATTTATTATAGGTTCAGGCTCTATTTCCTGAGGTAGAGACCATTTTAAAGGAAAGTTGATTTCATCCCATCTGATAAGCCTATTAGTGGCTATATTAGAAGTTAAAAGGTTGGTCTGGACTAAAATAGTAGTTCCAGGGGCTGACATTTGTCTGATCTTAGGGGTCAACGTTTGCAGAACCTTATAGTATATTCTATAAGATATAGCAATTACCTCACTTCCTCGTTTAAAATTGTAACCATGAGTTTGAATGGTTAGTTGCATAGCATCTAGGATATTTCTATCTGTTATGGACATGCTAAGATTTGGGAAAATATTAAAATAAACCGGTCCATGACAAAAACTGGTCTTAATTGCAGCGGCTAAAGATGGCTTAAAGTCGTTGCATCTACCATCTCTAACGTAAGCCATAAGGCTATCATCCATACCCAATAAGGTTAAGGGTTTAAAAGCAATTTGAATTAATCTGATATGGATAAACTTATAGTTTATAAAATTTTGTAAATCCCTTTTACTTAGAAGTCTTAAAGTTTGAGATTGTACCAAATTGAGGGTATGAATTGTAATTAACACTTTTTTGAATGCCTGAAGTTCTTGGCACTATAATGTAAATGTCTGGAGATAAAATTTGCTTCAATTACTTTGTTTTCTTTCTTTCTTTTGCGGCATTGCTGTGGGTCTGTAGTAGACTCGTAGGTAGGAGTAGAATTAAGCGAGATCAATCCCAAATTTATAAGATTTAGATCGGCTTGAAAAAAGAGTACTTGGCTCCAACTTATTCTTGGACGAGCATATACGGTTAAGTTTATACTTGAATTGAAAATAAATATTCAACCATCAATTTAGTTCGACTCCTTTGGATTTGTTTTTCTAGCGAAAGGTACAATAATATAACTTTTAGAATCGATTGTATTGTTGTGCGTCGAGAAACATGCTCCTCGACCACGAAAGGTCAGTATGAATGGAAAATGGTTCACTGAACCTTGTAGTACCAGAACCGTCACTAACAATATTTTGACACCCCTCGGGCAAAGACAGAAGACGGGTGAGGGGGATGGGGTACCAGAAATCAGACAGTAATGGTGATGGTGGGAGGCAAAACATCGTCTAAGGATCCCTCCCAGGGCCAATATTCGATGCTCAGACGGTATATCATCCCTCCCGACGGGGCTTCTTCCTCGCCTCTAACTTATCGCCAGAAATAAGTGCCAACACCTTCCTTTTCAGCGCTCCATCAGTTGCGCTCCCATGGGCCAAGGGTGCTGGAGCATCAACATCTTGCGCCCCTGGATGTGTGCGTCCTCCACCTCCAAACCCACCACGCTCCCGTGGAAGGGGGTCAGCAATCGAATCAGTAGAGAGCTGATCACCACCCGCCCCCTGCCGAATCTTTGCGTGTACAAAAGTCGTAGGGTTTGGGGCGGACCGCTCAGAGAGGCCTATCACGGGGGACTGGCTGGTGTCCCAAGTTGGAACTCGGGGACCCGGATTAGGAATCGGGTCCATTGTTACGCCGGTTCCCCTTCCTCGAGACAACATAGCCTTAGGTATTGGGTCCAGTGTCATCGGGATTGGGGCAATTTCCTCTAAATCCCAGTCCAGTGCGATGTCGTCTCAGCCAAGAGCCCCGGGGAACCTCTGCCCCATCCAGGCCGGTGAGGACAGTTGAAACTTCCGTCGGCTCACACGGGGATAAGGCCCTATCGCCGGAGTATGCCGCAACATACCCCTCTGATATGCCGGAAGGTGGCTCTATGGATACCGTGGCGGGGGCGACGTCCTAACCATCCTTCGTGCAGTGTCAGCATCCTCCTCGGCATTCAGTGCAGCCCTCCTCCAGACCAGAGACGGAGGGCCACCGACCCCACGGTCAGGCCCGGGATCATCCCCACCGTAGGGTATCCAGACCCTAATCTGCCTCCGCGCCCAGCCTCGACGAGCAAACATGGTATGACAGTGCTGATTTTTTTCTCTTATGATCAATTCTTTGGTAGTTGTTTCACGACTTTAATTGTCTCTTTGTTTTTGTTGTTTTTCCATTGCGAGTTGATTCATCTCCAACCCTACCTAAAGACCCAAAACTTCGTACAAGTATCTAAATGATGGAGTTGAGAAAAATACAAATTAAAAATTATTTGAAAATAAAAGATTTTTTATAGAGTAGTTTTTGGTGCTAAGAGCATTTATAATGGAAATGTTTGGATGTGAGGCTTGGATGCTGACTGTACAAAATAGTGGGACTCTACACTCAAAATAAGCTATGTTTTACAATGGTGAGTCTTGGATTGAGGCTTGGATTGTTAGTGGATGCTGAGTAGTTAATTAATCGACATTTTGCTATTTTATTTAATTCTTAATCAAAACAGTTTAAATTATATAAAATTGAAATAAATCTGAAAAAAAAATAAACAATGATAATAAAAAATAATAATCAATAAATTAAACACAAATAAAAATGAACTTGAACTTTTATTCACCCCCTTTTAATACAACCCCAATAAAATACAAGCTCATTGTTGGCGGTGGTGGTTGTTGTTGTCGAAGAGCTTCAAGTTCACCTTCAATGTTTTCCATGACTTTCGAAATTCGGGCCTTAAACGATTCGTGTCGTGCCAACTGAGCTTCGTTGAAGTTGGAGGTATCCTTTTTGTCCATGCTATTGTATTTTTAAGTATTTTTCCCACTTTTTGATTAACTGGTGAAACAGACGGGTCCTTTCTAGGTTTCCTTAGGACCTTGATCGTTCCAGCTCCGTCATGGCACTTATTTGGTCCGTGAGGTTGTTCCCCTTCATCTTCGATGCATTCTTTCCTGGCGGCCGCGTTTGGTGAGTTGCTTGAGAGGGGCTTGCATCGACCGTATGGGAGGGGGGTGTTTCGCTGAGAGGGATCTCACTTCCCTCGTCGAGATCGCAAGATTCCCATTATGCTACTTGTGACTCACAAGCGACATGTGTGTAATCTTCGCTTGTGCTTGTGGGTGGGGTTAAACTATAATTCCTAGTCTCATCGAAGCGCTGTCGTTGTTGTCGGCGGACATAACCCATGATGTCTTCCTCGGCAGCGGACTTCTCATCGCCCTCAAGTATCTCAGCCCAACGATCGAGGTCGAAGTTTTTCGGGTGACCAGGCGGTCTGAACTTCTCCAGGGTAGTGAACCACATCTCCTTCGCCTCTCTCATGTGTGGTCATGATGGTTCCATCCGCTGCGATACTCGTCCTTCGATCTCTTCAGATAACCGAGGAACCTCCTTATCCGCGACTGATGTGATGCCCAATGTTTCTTGACCGCATCCACTCGAAATGGGGGTGTTCTCCGGTCGCGTTGTACTTCCTCGCAACAGTGCACCAGAATGTGTCTCCGAATTGGGAGTTTCCCTTAATCGGGTCTTTTGTTGTCGAGAGGCAGCAATGTATGAGGTGCTTGTCCGCCTCGATGGTCCATTTCTTCCGTGGTTGTGGTGTTGTTCGAGCTCGTTTTTGGGAAGGTCTGACAGAGGATGATTGCGACGACATACGGGTGCCGGTGTGTAGTGGGTAATCGGGGTACAAATAGTATTGTGGTGGAAGCGGCGACGGCTGGTAACCTTGGGGCGGCGACATGTAACCTTGCGGCGGCGGCTGGTAACCTTGTGGCGGCGGCGGGTACCATTGTGGTTGCGATGGGATGAATTGTGGTTGATGGAATTGACCTTGAAAAAAATAAATTACAAAACATATATTACAAAAGCAATTTAAAAAATTAAATTAGAACAAATAAATTACAAAACATATATTACAAAAGCAATTTAAAAAAATTAAATTAAAACAAATAAGTTACAAAACATATATTACAAAAGAAATTTAAAAAATTAAATTAAAACAAATAAAATAAAACAAAAAATAGAAAACAATAACTTAAACACTAAACGATAATTTGAAAGTATCTGAGCTCGAACCCGGTTGCATATATAGGGAGAAAGCGGAGTTCTCACCAGGTTGTGTTAACATATCGTGGAGGCTGCTTGCTAGTTCCTCGGGGGAGAATCCTACATCGTCTGACCTTTGTTGTTTGTCATCCGCTGATTGTGAAGGGTATTTTCGGAGCCCGATATTTTTTACGAGAATATTGGGAATGAGAGTAGAATTTGGGGATAAGAGAGTGAAATAGGAGAATGGGTGAGATAAAAATGGGGTTGGGGCTGAGTTATTTATAGGGTTAAGAAATAAGTAGATTTAATAATAGTAATAATAAAAATTACCGTTTCTGACCGTTTCCCAACGGTTGGATTTTTTTCTTCTGATACGCCACGTGGCACACGACCATTGGTCGACTTCTGGACACGGGACGCGAGACATGGGCTTCGGCCCGTCCCGGGGTTGCGGGACGGGGGACGCGGGCCTCGGCCCGGCCCACGTTTTTGCAGGACGCGTAAAAGTCATCCCACAACGGGACGACTCACGTTCTGCGTCCCGCAAAAACGAGAGCCGGGCCGTCGGGCCGCACCACTATTCTTGCTCTAAAATAAAAGAATAGACTAAAGCATTGAACGTGTCATTATGCATTAATTACAGCATTGAAGTATAAACTAAGTTGAACTAAATATTTTTGAGCAATCGTTGTGGACATTGCCCAAAACACCTTAAACAATAACTTACCACCTGATTATACAAACGTAATTCACGAGACAAAAAAATAGGTCCGTAAAAAAACCCTAAACTCTCTCCTGTATAGTGTCTCTCCCTAAAACCTTCGTAGCAGCCGATGGCCTCCATGGTTATGACCATGGAGGTTGCTGGTGGAGTTCTCTTCCACTCGTTCTCCTCCTCTCGAGCCTCTCTTTCAACATCCGTCTTCGTTCTCCGTCCGAGCACAACAGCTCAATCAGCCGCCGACCACATATGTTACTCACAGTCACTCAGTCCTTCTTTCCTCTCTTCTCTTTTCTCCGATCGGCATTTCCTCGAGCTCTCCACCGTCACTCGATCACTCTCCACCCTCTCCGTCTGCTGCGAGGTATGTTTTTCTCCCTTCCGCTTGATATGTTGGGGTTTTAGGATGCTAGATTTAGATGTTCAATTCACTTCATCGCATTGAATTGAGGGTTGTGTTGGGGGGAATCGAGCATGCATCACCAAGTATATAGACTCAGTGGGCCGCCCGGCCAGATTTCCCCAAATCCATCTCTGGCAGTTCGAACCCCTATTCTACCCGCCCGAGAATATTTCCCCAAAATCAGGTAGTTCGAAACCCTACCAAAAAGTTCTCGGCCTACACCATATATGACCGACCTAGACCGTTGGGACACCGCAACGTCACACACAAGTGTGGGGTCTGAGCTTGCGTCCGACCGAAATGTCTCGGCCAGAATACACTGGCCGCCTGAATAAACTATGGTGTCGGCCGACCAACTTTATGTGTTCAAGACAATTTTGCCTGTTTCGTTGGTTTCAGCCAAATGTTTTCCCTTGTCTTTTTTCCTGATAACAACATTCTCTCTATCTCCCTCTCTAACCAAACCCAACCTAGGCATTCAACTTCAAATGGAAATGGGACTGAATCAATAACAACTCCCCGATATTGGAAGAATGTCTGAACATGAACATGAGGAGGAGAATGTAGGCTCTCAAAACGCCGCCCTAGTTCCAATTCCAAGTGCATCACGCGCACCACCCCTACCTTCAGCTACTATTCCTCGACTGACCCCTGTTGTGTCGGAATAGGATGTGTACAAATGCAAGATGACAATGAAATGCAAATACAACTTGTTGGCGGAAATTAAAAAATAACTGGATTTCCACCAGACTACTCTGAGGAGATTTTAATCAGGACCGTTTGGTGGTTTGCTAAAAGCTGGTCTCACAATCCCACATTCAAACCAGATAGTGTGGTCACTTGTTGTTCGATCCTGCATCTTCAGAAGAACATCAGAAGCATGGTTTTATAGTAAACAGGGTTCCCATTCGTTTCTCCCTGAAGGAATATGCCATCATAACAGGGTTGAATTGGATGTTACCTCCTGATGTCCGAGGGTGTGTGGCGACAAAAGCCCAACTTGCTACCACCAGCTTTCGCGAAAAATACTTCGCTAAGATAAACAGTGTTGTTAAAGAAGAAGACGTGGTGGCTAAATTCAACAAGATTGCTACTGAGTTCAAGTTGAAGAAGGAGCAGAATGATAGGGAGAAGACGGAGACCAAAGTGAACCGGGGAATCGTCAAAGTTGGCGAATCTGTGTTTCCTCTGCCGAGCCTTGATGCCAAGTAACAAAAAAAATACTTTCCGTCCCGGATTGGTGGATGGGGTTGGTTGACGATCTCGACATGTTTAATTCTTACCCATGGGGTTATGTTATGTATCTTTTCGACATCTGATGAAACAAATAAATTCAAAGGACATTGGAACTAAAACAGGATTGGTTCGGCAGGCAAGGCAACAGACCCGTGGCTCGTCCTACAACGCCACATACACAATTTCATGTTACTTGCCGGCGTTAATGGTAAGCAACTCGAGTTTTTTTACTGAATTTTATATATGATTTTTTTATTTCTTTATATGTAACTCACTATGACGTGCATGCAGATACTGGCATTACAATGTTTGCCTGCACTGGCGGATAAATATGGGATTCGAGAAAATGTCGACGAACCTTTACCCCGGATTTCACGGGCCAGGATTCCAATTCCGCTGCTGGGACCGTAGCACCGGAGATGGAGGGTCACCCTGGTGACAACAACGTGTCCAAGCCCACCATAGCCGGCTGGGAGAATGGGGACTACGGGGATCGTGGCGACCCAGGACCTCCACTTACAGACGAGTACCCTCGAGACGCAATCGGAAAAATAGGGGAGGGAGGCTGAAGATCTGACCGCGCAGAGGACGGCCGTGGGGAACCAGCCCCTTCACTAGTCAGCCTTTGGGAAGCCAGAGAGGAAGGACCCGAGATAATCCCAACAGATTCAAGAAATAAGTTTACCAAGTAAACGCTAAAAGGGCGTATCGATTACTAGTTATTTAGTTATCGATACGCCCTTTTAGCGTTTAGTTAGTAAACTTATTTACGTAACATTGGAATGGGCGACCGCTATGAGTTACTTCCTCTGTCCTGTTCATCCCTTGAGATGTGCTGCTTCTTCATGTGGCTGGAGTGTCGCTTTCTTTGCCTTTCCTAAAGATCTGGGCGGAGGTGGGAGTTGTGTAGGCAGAGAATGGGGTAAGAGGGATCCCATTGGTTGGGTAAGGACATTCGTGATGTAACATCATCTGAAGCCTGACTCAAGAGAATCAGATGGATGAACAAAAGGATAGTGGAGAATAACTTTTTATAGGTCTCTTTCAACTCCATACTCGTGCACGCAAACCTACTTTTTTCTTTTATTTCTGTTGGTGTCATTCCTTTAACATGGTTGCGGAAGAGTGATTGCTTAAAACTCTTGTTCAGCGATACCTTGTTTTGGATTTGTCAAATTTCTTGAATCCCTTTTCTATTTCTGTGTGCCTACCGATTTAATCATTTGGGCGTTGCTTGTTTTTGTATAAATATTCCTTGTTTGTCACTCCGATGTGCTAGATGATTTCGGAGAAGACCGTTGATGAGTTACGGGAAATCCAGAGTTGCACTCTCGTAAACCAGCAATGAGCGCCTAAAGACCGACTGCCAGTGGTTACCGACCCAATAATCAGAGACCTTGGCTTGTCTTTTATCTACAATGAGAAACAGACGAGGATATAAAGCTGAAACTGGTTCAGGGCCAACCCAACAGTCTTTCCAGAATAAAATGCGAGAACTAGAGCCCAAGTATTATCTAAAGCCATCAAGGCCAAACAGACTGGAAAGAATTGATCAAACCACCCATAGATTGAGCAGCGAACTCTTTTTCAGAAGAAAAATCTCCAGATCCATTTGGAGAACAAGGAGAGGTTAAAATCAGCCAGGCAACAGATAGCAAGACCTCCTGCAGGTTTAGGCTGTTGTATTTTATGCCAATCCAATTTGCAGAAAGGCTGATGGTCAGGTTTGGCTCTTCAAAGAAAGGCTATTTCAATTGCTTCTAATTTTTGGTAACCTTAGCAGGCGCTTTGCACAACGACATTAGGAAGACCGGGGTTACATTGAGGGTTGATCGTATGAGAGTGTGGCTCCCACCAGTTGAAAAGAGCTTGGTCGGCCAGTGCTCTGTTGCTTGGAAAAATCTTGTGATAGTCGAGGGCCAAGTTGAGTATAGCCTCTGGTTTATACCCAAGGATAAGCCAAGATAAGTAAAAGGGAGGGAACCGATTGGGCAACCAATGAGAGAGACTAGCGAATGAGTTTCTTCAGGGTGACCATTAAATAGGATCAGCTGTGATTTGGTGTAGTTTATCTATAAGCCAGAGGCTAGATGGAAGGCCGCGAGAACTACTTTGAGGTTGTGAATCCCTTGAGCATCAGGTTTCAGGAAAAGGAATGTGTCGCCAGCATATTGGAGGTGGGTGATTGAGGTCGGAAAGTGAGGCTGAGGCAAGGAGATTCCTTGAGATTCGCCTTCCTCAGGTAGGAGACGAAGCCCCTCAATTGTCGGGACAAAGAGGAAAGGTGATTTGGAGCAGCCTTACCTAAATCCGCTGGAGGTGGAGAATGTTGATTGGTAATCCCCTTTAGGGATCTTTCCATTATCATTTCAATATATAGAAATAGAACTAATGTACATAAATGATACAATTATGGAAAACGGAAATAAACTTAATGCTATACAATTAGTGATATACTGTAGAAACGGAAATGAAATTAAAGCATATTAATAATATATTCTAACACGCCCCCGCAGTCGAAACGGTCGGTGGTAAGACGTTGAGACTAGAGCGAAAATCATCAAACAGAGCTGACGGAAGACCTTTGGTGAAGACATCCGCGAACTGATAGGAGGATGGCACATGGAGTACACGAACCTGCCCTGAAGCAACTTTCTCACGAACAAAGTGTAAATCTAGTTCAACATGTTTAGAACGTTGGTGCTGGACAGGGTTAGCAGACATATACACAGAACTGATGTTATCACAATATACAATGGTAGCAGTGGATAAGGGGCATTGCAACTCGAGAAGTAGGTTTCGTAACCAACAGGTTTCAGCAACAGCATTAGCAACACTACGATACTCAGCTTCAGCACTAGAACGAGAGACAACATGCTGGCGTTTGGAGGACCATGAGATAAGGTTAGAACCTAGAAAGACACAATAACCAGACGTCGAACGACGAGTGTCAGGGAAACCGGCCCAGTCTGTGTCGGAGTATGCGATGAGAGAAAAGGAAGAAGGACGAAGATGAAGACCATGAGACAAAGTGCCTTGTAGGTAACGAAGAATGCGTTTGAGAGCATGGAAGTGAGGTTCTCGTGGATCGTGCATGACCAAGAAAATTTGTTGAACAACATAGGAAATATCTGGTCGGGTGAAAATGAGGTATTGAAGGGCACCAGCGAGGCTACGATAAAGGGAAGGATCAGAAACAGGAGGTCCAGAATAGGAGGACAGTTTGGATTTAGTGTCCACATGAGTACGACAAGGGTTACAAGAAGACATACTTGCACGAGCGAGTATTTCACGGGAAAACTTTTCTTGGGAAAGAAGAAGACCAGGTGGTGTACGAGTGACAGAGATGCCTAGGAAATAGTGGAGAGTACCGAGATCAGTCATCGCAAATTCGGAGTTGAGAAGAGATATGAGTGAGGTAAGTAATGTGGAAGAAGAGGCGGTGAGAAGAATATCGTCAACATACAGAAGGAGGAAGGCAGTGTGAGAACCACGCCTATATATGAAAAGAGAGGTGTCAGCTTTGCTGCTTACAAAACCAAGAGAGGTAAGGTAGGTAGCAAAGCGTTGATAAATAGGCCAAGAAGAAGAAAGGGCAATACTAAGAATGGTTCGAATAGTGGCAGGTTTGACAACAGGGCTGAAAGTGTCGTCATAGTCAAGACCAGGTTGTTGAGTGAATCCTTGAGCAACGAGTCGAGCTTTGTACCGTTCAAGGGAGCCATCAGAACGAAACTTATGACGAAATATCTATTTTGATCCAACAATGTTTACATCAGGTGGACAAGGGACAAGATCCCATGTGTCATTGGCACGTAGGGCATCGAGTTCAGAGTGCATTGCACCCATCCAGTGAGAATCAGAGAGTGCATGAGTGTAAGAGCGAGGGATAGGCGAGGGAGTGGAAGATGTGACGAGAAGGTCAAGAACCTGGCGTGGTCGGAAGATACCGTCTCGTGCCCTAGTAGTCATAGGGTGAGAGGAGACGGATGGAAGGGGTGGAAGTGGAGTGGGAGAGGGTGGGGAAGGTGGGTCCGTAGAGGGCGACGCCGTAGGAGCTAAAGGAGGCGGTGTGGGATGGGGTAAAGACGATGATGGAGAAGGAGGAGGAGATGCAAAATAAGAAAGACGATGAGAGAGAGGAAGGTCGTCAAAAGAGGAAAGAAAATCATAAGAGTGAGACGACGAAGAAGGAAGGGAGGAATAAGGGAAGATGGACTCATCGAAGGTGACATGACGAGATATGATCACGCGGTCGGTGGAAGGGTTAAGACATCGGTAGCTATGGTGGTTAGAAGGATAACCGAGAAAGACACAAGGAGTAGAGCGAGGAGCTAGCTTGTGAGGAGCAGTAGAAGACAAATTGGGGTAGCACAAGAACCCAAAAACTCGGAGATGAGAATATGTAGGAGAAGTGTTGTAAAGAACCTGGAAGGGAGATAAAAGAGAAAGGGTAGTGGTGGGAAGTAGGTTTAAAAGGTGAGCAGCCATGTATAAAGCCTCAACCCATAGCGGGGGGGGGGGGGGGGGGGGGGGGAGATGAGCTTGAAAGAGAAGTGTCCGAACAATGTTGATAGTTGTGCGAATCATGCGCCCAGCCTTTCCATTCTGTGGAGATGTGTGTGGACAAGAGAAACGAAAGAGACTGCCATGAGATTGTAAAAAAGAACGAAAAGGACCATTGTCAAACTCACGCCCACTGTCACATTGGAAAGATTTGATGGGAAGATTGAATTGAGTGCGAACATAGGAGAAGAACGAAGTATAGATATTAAAAACATCAGATTTAGCACGAAGTGGAAATACCCAAAGGAAATGAGAAAAATCATCCAAGAAAAGTAAGTAATAGCGAAAACCACTCGCGCTCATAATTGGGGAAGTCCATAAATCAGAGTGCACAATTTCAAACATATGAGTTGTACGAGAAACAGATGGATAAAAGGGAAGACGAACATGTTTGCCTAATTGGCACGCATCACAAAGATGGTCAGAAACGACCTTATTACAACCAATAAAGTTTCTAGAACATAAAAACTTAAAAATATTCTCGCCGGGGTGACCAAGACGACGATGCCAAACAGCGGAAGTGTCTGCAGCGGAAAGGGCAAAGGATGCAGGGGAGAAAAGAGCTGATGAAACTAGGTAGAGATCACCAGTGCTATCACAACGGAGAAGAAGAGAACCCGTCTTGAGATCCTTCACAGAGAATCCAAAAGGGTCAAATTCAATAGAACAAGAGTTATCACGAGTGATCTTCCTAACAGAAATAAGATTTTTTATTATATGGGGACTAACTAGAACATTGTTTAAAGATAACCTATGGGTAGGAGTGAGAATTTGAGAATTACCAGTAAAAGAGACAGGTAAAGAAGCACCATTTCCAACAATAATCGAACTAGAATTTTTACACGATGTTAGAGAAGAAAGTATACCTGGGTTAGATGTCACGCCCCAAATCCGGTTTTGCCCGGACTCGAGACGTGACCTGAAGCAAACAAGACAAAAGTAGTGAAACAGTAATAAACTCTTTTAAAGCTGAAAGCGAGTCCAAAATATTTCTCAAATATTCGATCCCAAGTTTCAAATACATTGTCAAAATTGACAAGTAACCTAGGATAAATAAAGTTCAATAAAGTGGACCAACACGTCTCTAATACAACCCTCAAGACATCCGGAAGCTCCCGAGCCTCGAATTCCCCAGCTCTCAAGTACACCTGTACACACAATAAATAAACAAATAAGGGTGAGCTTACGCTCAGTAGGGAAAATCGTAAACAACTTTAGCCTCCAAGTTTAATAATAAAATTGCTTTAGATAGATGTCACAAAAGTGCTTAAAACCCTTAGACCAAAAGATATAATAAACAGCTAATAGCAACGAGAACAATAGCGCATACTCAAGGATAACGATAACTTCCCAGAGAACAAATAGAGAACATTATAAAATATAAGACCATCACAACTGGAAACGAGTAAACACTATTAAGCAAAGAAAAGGTATGGAATCAGTGTAATGAAATAGTATCGCTTTTTCAACGATAACAGTAACTTAAAGATTCCATGAAAACACCAGGACGAATCAAAACTCATTAAAAATGGGAGCAATTAATATCACGCCAACCACTCGCTTTCTCAAGCCTCCGATCCACGGGTAGATTCTGGGATCACATAGGTTCCCATATTCCGATCCACCAGAGTACCCATATCATGTCAGATTTTCCCTTGGTCCAGAGGAGACACATAACATCGGGGCACCGGAAACCATCCCATAGGGACGCTCATCGTCGGGATTCTCGGAAATGCCTCCAAGGGACCATATGTCATAGGGAACCAAGGTCGTGCTCCACTGGGATGCACGCCCTTGGGTGAAACCTCCGAAACCACCTCTCATGAAGCAATCCACTCAATAATCACTCAATATCCCGTAGGATCTGCCGAGCTCTCATGCTCCAATAACCACTCCATAATCACTCAATAATCACTCAATATCCCATAGGATCTGCCGAGCTCTTAGCCCCCACCCCGATGTAGTACCGAACCAAACAAACAACAACATTTCAAGAATAAGAATAAATACACAAGCACTAAATTCATACAACAATGAACCTTTCTCAAATCACACTTTCATCAAGCAAAGACGTCCAATCACACTCCACACTTACCGTAAACTTACCTGTCACGAACAAGCGGTACATCGATCACCTGATTGTACCCCCTTGGCACAACCAGTCATACTCGATCATTCGTTCAATCAACAATTATAACAACTCAATCACCCAACCAATCAAGTAAGCATTCAACCAATCAACAATCATGTGAACGATCAATTGAGCATTTAATCATACAAGCTAACTAGTTTTATTAGACCCTTAGTTTATCCTAACAACTAGCAACCAATCATGTGATCCTAGCACACAACTAATCCGAGAGCTCTTCACAGCCTCTCTACCAGTAAGTCAAGTCCCAAGTATTGAAAGCAAGTTACACTAATTATCGTTATCCTAAATATGCATACTAGACTCATCCAATTATTAGTAATTGAAATACGATTATTCTAGTGATTCGCATCCTATAGGAAATTCTAGGACCTCTCCTATTTTATTATCCTAATCATGCATACTAAGCGTTAAATAAGAAATTAAGACTTTCCCTACCTTGTGGTCTTCCTCTAATAATACTCTGATGAAAAGCTCGAGTGATCACAACTTCGTTCTTCACACGGGTTCCGGCGTGATCTTCGTTCTTCTAGCTCGGGTCCAAGCCCTAGCGCTCGGGCGAAGTGCCGTCTAGGTTTGACAAATGAAACGTCCAAATCAATACCAATAAATGTCCAAAGGTCCCCTGATCGTCCAAATTACATTAAATAAGCAGTTAATTAACCTGAAATTAGAAGATGCTTTTTCTTAAATCTGGTTTGACCCGGATCCGACCCGGATCCAAGCCCAACCCGGATCCAGAACCCAAAACCCGGATCTGACCCGGAACCGGCCCGAACCCGACCCAGACCCGGCTCCGACCCGGATCCGGAACCGTGTCCAGACCCGGCCTCTCGGACATGGGCCTGGCCCGAGTCCAGGTCTGATCCAGGCCCGGCCTAGGTCTGCCGGTTCAAGGGCCCGCCACTTCTGGGCCACGGCCCATCCCAGAATCGAAACCGGCCCAAGGCCCAGTTCTACACTGGTCGAGCCAGAGACGAAGGCGACGAACTCTCCGGCAAGGGCTTCGTCAGGTACGGCGGTGGACGGCGACAACAAGCTCTGAGAAGGGAGGAGAAGGTCAGGGGAGGGAATGTTGACACTCCGCTCACCTGGGTTCACTTTCTTAGCTCCGGGACGGCGTCAATCGCGTCGTGAGAAGAGAACCAGTACAGATCTCCGGCGACGATGGAGAGCTCGAGTTGGGTCGCGTGACAGCGACGACGGTGTGGGGGTTTGATTTCTGACTCGGGCTCGGCTTGGTGGTTGCGTCGTCTCACCCCGATGGCCTGCTTCGTGACCGGGAGTGGGTGACGAGGTCGCCGGCGACGAAGCAGCTTGAGGGCAGAGAAGCTTCGCGAGAGCAAGGGTTCGCGTGAGAGAGATTTCTCGAACCGCGTGCTCAGATCTGAGTGTGAACCACACCCCTCTAGGGTTAGCGATGGTGACCTTGGGCTGAAGCCAAACGGGCCGATTCCATCTGTTGGGCCTGGCTTGGCTGGCCAACTAGGCCTGGTCTGGCCTGTTCTTCTTTCTTTTTTTTGATTTTTCCTTTCAATTTCCATTCGTTGCAAAATCATACCCAAACTTCTCATATTTCCAACACTACCCTTCTTGAAAGAGTGGGGTTTTACATTAAATGCGGTGTGAGATGTGGCGCCGGTATCCATGTACCATTCCTCGGGTGGTTGTTGGAGCGACATGGTAGAGAACAAGGCTGAAATATCAGTGGGCTGGTTTGAGATGGACTGATGAGTCAATATGCGCTGCTGGAGAGAAGGCCCAGTACTTGCGTGCAGCCCAGGTGGATTCTGCTGTGATGTGGAGTCGTGGGACGCAGCCGAGCCGAAGGGAGCTGCCGAGCCGTGCGAAGCCGTGAAACCGTGCCCAGCTGTGGAATGCTGAGGTGCGGTGCTGATGTAGTGGGCTGGGCCCATTAAAGAATTTTGCTGATAAGGGCCTAGAATTGAGGGCTGATATGGACCCAACACAGATGGGTTGAGTTGTTGGTGATCCAAGCCTGGAGACCTGATAGTCATGACCTGATGTGGTCGTTCCTGCATATTATGAGGCCAAAAATTCCGTGGAGCACGATACTGTTGCTGCTGCCTAGAGTTCAAATTTCTAGCAAAGGAATTATTATTGTGGCCAAAGGAATTAAAATAAGGACGAGTCCCGTACCTACTTTGTCCACGACCGTAATTCCGTCCACGACCATGATATCTACCTCTTCCATACTGAGGGAGTTGGGATTGATGGTTGGTAAGAAAGAGGGTAGAACTGTCAGAGTGATTTGGAACAGAGCGATTGTGACGTTCTTCGGCAAGGAGAAGCATAGAACGAACTTGTGAAAACTTAGGAAAGGAGTTTGGTTGGGGATGATTTCAATAAGAGTGGAAAAAGATTCAGGGAGGCCATGAAGTGTTTGGAGCACAAGCTCTTGGTCAGAAGTTGGTTGTTCAACATCGGCAAGTGAATCAGACAAAATTTTCAGTTTTTGGCAATATTCAGAGATAGTAAAAGTGCCCTTTTTCAAATTACGAAGTTGATTTTGAAGTTGAAGAGCGCGGGACATTTTATTATCCCAAAAAATAGATTCAATAGATGTCCATAAATCGAGAGCATTGACATTTGGTTTAAAAATATCAGTTACAAGATCAGAATGAACAGTTGAATAAATCCATGTGATAACAAGAGCATCAATACGACGCCACAAAGAAGGTATAGGTGTAGGAGGTGGGTCAGTGATGTGATCAATAGTGTCATGACTATCACAAAGATTTTTAAACATTTCACGCCATTGTTTATACATTTGATCTTGAAGAGTAAGATTGATGGGGACAAAGTTTGACGGATTAGTAACAGAATAAGCGGGGTGATACATACCGGCTTGTGGAGAGGAAAAGGAGTTGACCGTAGTGGTGGTGACAGCAGATTCGATAGACATCGCGGTGATTACAGACGAAAAGACGGTAACAACAAAGATGGCACGTGATCGTAGGGTCACAAATCTTTTAGTGAAAAAGAATGCAACTGTTGAAAGCTTCTATGTGAATCGAAGCCAAGGGGTACGACTTCTGTGTTGTGTTGGTTAGATGAATGGTAAGAATAGTGCTTGGAGAGTGATGGTATAATGATTGGAGAGAGATAACGTGGAAAGGTGGTATGGTAAGGATTAGTAATGGTTTTGGAAGAACTCAAGGAGGTTTGAGAAAGCAGTAGTTTAGAAAAAGTAGGTTTGAGAGAGCTCTGATACCATGTTGATTGGTAATCCCCTTTAGGGATCTTTCCATTATCATTTCAATATATAGAAATAGAATCAATGTACATAAATGATACAATTATGGAAAACGGAAATAAACTTAATGCTATACAATTAGTAATATACTGTAGAAACGGAAATGAAATTAAAGCATATTAATAATATATTCTAACAGAGAATTCCGAAGAAGGGGATCCGTTCATCAAGACTGAGGCGTGGGCGCGAAGGCAGTCCCTTACCCATTTTCTCAAGCGTGGGTGCGAAGACCTGGAGCATATAGTACCAGTTTAGTTTGTCAAAATCCTTCTAGAAGTCAAGTTTGAGCACAACCAGCTTGATTTTACGGGACTTTGCAAATTGAAGTAGCTCGCTGGCGTCCACTAGTTGCCGATCCTTGGCAAAGGTTGACTGGAATTCACTTATCAAATACGGGATGAGGGGTTTGAGCCACCAACCATAAGCTATTAGATGATTTCGTAAGGGGCAATTAGAAGGCTAATCGGGCGGAAGTGGCTCAGAGATGCAGGGGAGGGGATTTTAGCAATTAGGGTAATGAAGGATGTACTGAAGCCTTGATTAGTTGCATTATTCAATGTTGTTGTATGAGAGCATCGATTTTCGAGCAAATTTATTATTATTTTCTGAACGGAAAGATACATTAATCGATTAATAAACCTTCCAGACCAAAAAATACAAACTGAACAACAAAAACGTTGCATCCACCAGTTATTCTCGGGAACCCGAGAGACTACCAACGAGATGAATAGTTCTTGACCAAGGCCACGCAACAACTACGGGGAGAGGGGCTGCGGTTGGTGGCGGAGAGGCCGAAGAAAACGGCGGCGGAAGGGACTCAGGTGGCGAACGGCGAAGGGACGTGAAGATGACGAGGGCGACCAATACCGTAAGGGGAAGGTGAGAGAAACGGGGGAGGAGAGTCTCACCGACAACTTCCGTGGCCGGCGGCTGCAACTTCTGAAAATAAGACTTTGGTAGGGTTTCTCTCCGCGCAGAGAGAAAAAGCTTATCGTATTAAGTTTTTAGTAGGGGGAGGCATTTGACAGTCGAGCAAAATAGCAGGAAATGTTTATCTTTTGTTTTTTTGAGAATAACAATTGCAATAACATTATAAAATAAGAGAGTTTGGGAGGTACACAAATGTACCCCACCTACAAAAGTAAATCCAACTAACAAACATAAATGAAAAGCAAAACAGTAAATTCAGTTATGGTAATTGGGGGCGGACGAAGGGGATATCTGCGGTAGCGTCCAAAGACACCGATACAACATGCTTCTTCCAAAGGGGACGAGGCGAGCCAACCACGTTAAGAGGAATACTGGCGGACCTACATCTCCCCCGGTATGTCAGCGTGCGTCGTCCTCCCTGGACTGATAATGGTAGGGCTCCTGAACGCGGGTGTGCTGACTCCGGACTGGCAGGGGAGACAAGTATGAACTGATGATGGTGCCAACGCCATCCATCTGCCGGGAAGGGATCAAAGTCGGCCCACCCCTCCCCGGGCCACCACGGACTCATTCCTGCAGGCGGGGGCGCTTGTAGCCCCCCGCCGCTGCTGCGTAACCACCATCTGACCCTGTCGATCCTTCAGATTCCGTACAGCTCATCTCATCCCCAAGGCCCAGAGTCGGCCCATTAGGGTTAGGGTTCCCTTGCCCTTGCTTCTTCGCCAAGCTACCGCCGCCGCCGGCTCCTCTGCCGTGGCCGCCGCGTCCGAGGACACCTCCCCCACCGGCACAAAAGACTTCGTCCCCGGCCCCACTCCCTGCATCGGAGCACCCTTGCTTCTCATCGCCGAGAAGCGCACCGGCGAGAATCCGTCGTCCCGTGACAGCGTCGGCTCCGGTTCAGTGCTGGACGCGTGCAGACCTCTAAGCCGTCCCGTCCCCGATATAACCACCGCCCCTGTCACCACCGCCGATCTCTCAACGGCCTGCCCCACATCAACCTGACGTCGAGCTCTCCACGGCCTTCCCCACATCGAAACACCACCAACCACGCCGCCGACGATCGTCAGACGTGGGGCAACAACAGACCCCGAAACTGTCCAATTACGTCTCGACGAGGCGAACTCAACACCCAAGCAGACGAGATACAATGTGAAACTACCAGATCGTACCTGTTCCCAACAGCTGTCGTCGCCGGAGTCGCCCACTCGCTCCCACGCGCCACTGCGTCGATCAATTACAAAACCCCCTCTAATGCCGACAGAGAGAAGTCGCATCTCTCTGCTATCTCTACAAGAAATGTTTATCTAATAATTGACTTCTTAATGCATATCCTTCAATTGATTCATTTTATTCTCTTTACCCATAATGTAACTGACGTAATATAGAGAGTTAGATACTAGAGTTACACCCTTGCTTGCCATTTCACCCTTACTAGAGTTAGATACCGTATTGCTTTTCATGGGGTTTCCCCTAATCTAGGGGAAACCCCAAGAACTTACCCGCTAATGACCAGGTGAAAGCGGGTAAGTATATTAGACGAAAGGTCATTAGCGGGTAAGTTCATGGGGTTTCCCCTAATCTAGGGGAAACCCCAAGAACTTACCCGCTAATGACCTTTCGTCTCATATACAATTTTTGGTGGTTCTGTTTGGACCACATTTAGTTGTCATAGGAGTGTTATCACTTAACTCTCACAACAGTTTCTTCGTACGTAGTTTCAGTCTGTAGCTTCTTCTTTTGAAGTTGTAGAATACTAATATTATGGCTTTAGCAAAAAAAATGTGAATTCTTACCAAATTTCTTTCATTCTCGTCACGTCTCAAATCCGGTTTTAACCGGACTCGAGACGTGAACTAAGATAATAATAAAATAATAATAAAAATAAGTTTAAACAACATAAATCTCCCAATTTAGTTCCAAATCAAACAACCGGTGCCACGAGTCAAACGTTCAAATTCCAAATAAAATAAGACACGGTTTAGTACAGAAAGAGGAAGTACGTCTCTACTAAATAAGTAATCCCCGGACTCTCGATGAGCTCCCGAGCTCTGAAACATCCTCTAAACCGACTCACGATCGAAACCTGTAAAACAATAAATAGAGGAGGTGAGCTTTCGCTCAGTAGGAAAAAGTAGTAAAGGGAAAGGACTTCCGCTCCGTCGTCATAATTACTCGATCAATAACACATACTAATAAATGACAACACAAACAGAAGATCAACAGGAACGTAACATTATCGACAATAGAACCAAGCTAAAGAAACATACAAACAACAAAACATTATGCTGCGACATCCACTACGAACGTCACTCAAACCCGACATCACACGAACATACGATAGGTATGCCATGATACTCCGATCACCACGCACAGCTCAACATATCGTACCGGAACACGACATCGGTCTAGATATCTTCCCGGACACACATCATCGGGGTGAAACGAATACATCGTACCAGAATACACCATCGGTCTAGATGTCTTCCCGGACACACATCATCGGGGTGAAGCAAATACATCATACCGGAATATACCGTCGGTCTAGATGTCTTCTCGGACACACAGCATCAGGGTGAAGCATATACATCATACCGGAATACACCGTCGGTCTAGATGTCTTCCCGGAAACACAGCATCGGGGTGAAGCAAATACATCATACTGGAATACACCGTCGGTCCAGATGTCTTCCCAGACACACAACATCGGGGTGAAACAACATACATCATACCGGAATACACCATCGGTCTAGATGTCTTCCCGGAAACACGGCATCGGGGTAAATCTCATAACACACCGGACCGGAATCCTCCGTCGATCGGGTGTCTTCCCGCAGCACGGGGTACAAGTCACATCACACAATACCATACCAAACATATTATACCGAACTCATCATACCATCAAAGCTTACCGACATAACTTACCAAGTACACCACACCGGTCTATCATTCACCCGATCATATCACAAGACAACAATTCATATCGCATTCATAACATTCATTCACCCAATCATATCACAAGACGACAATTTATATCACATTCACCACATCCAAATAGCATAACATGATTCTTAAATTAATAAAGGAATATACTATACATCAACATTATAGGACTACTAGCCACAACCAAACACAACCAGTACACAATCCTAAGGCACGACATGGCCACATGTGATTCTACAACACGACAATTCCCATAATTGAAATACGAGTATACTAGCTATTCACATCATATATGCAAATCTAAGACTTTACGGGTTATTAACGTCCTATATGCATTCTATTAACATTATTTAATTAAAAACGGTATTTCCTACTCTTCCCTACCTCAATCGCTATCCAAATGCAAGCCAAAGTGAGTCACCTAGTAGCCTATTACACCGTTCTCGGGAGCAACGTCTAAGATCACAAAGTAATACGAGAATCCACAATAATTCGAGGGAGGTTTAGAGAAGAAACATTCCCAATTACCCCCAATAGGCTCGGTTATAGATAACCGTCCTGATTACTCGGAAATCATCAAAATGGGCTCCAAAGGCCCAATTCTGATCCATCACAGTTCGAGTCACGGAGCCTTGACGGGCTCCGTTACGGTCGGGGTCACGGAACCGTGATGCTCACCGTCACGGGTGACGTCACGGAACCGTGACGTGTGCCGTCACAGCCTCCGTCACAGAGCCGTGACGCACTCCGTCACGGTCCCCGTCACGGATCCGTGACGGGTCTGACAGTTCCGTCCTTCTTCTTCCTCCAGCTTCCTCTCCACGAAAACAAACCCTCAAAACTCCATTTTTATCACCCAAAACCTCCAAAATCAGCCCCATAAACCTGAATACGTCACCACCCATAGTGGGTTTCATCAAAACAACAAATACCCAAAAGATTCCCACTCAAATCATCCACTTTCTCCTCATAAATCAAACATTTAATCATCACCAATTCAAACCCATAAAACCTAACACTTGTTCATGCAATTTCTATAAAACCCATACTCCCAACTCAATTGAAAGTAGGTTTTTATATGTTACTTACCTTGGGAATGAAGAGATGAAGAAGAATATGAGATTTTTGAGAAGTTTTGGTGGAGAAATAAATCCAAGCTTCCTCTTTTCCTCCCTTTCTTCCTCTCCTCGAACCTCGTCGGACGACCTGCTGGGCGAGCTGCAGTCCCACTACCCCTCGGACAATCTCGGGCCAGATGGCCCAGCTGCCTGCACAGGGGGCACAATCGCTCAAACGGGGCAGGTCCAACGGACGCCACTTCTCCGACCTATCGCATCCCGCCAGACTGGGTCTGTGGCCGGAAGGATCCAGAGGTCCTCTGCCTCCTCGGATCGCGGCCCTCAGACGGCCTCAGGAAGCCACTTGGTCTCAGCCTGCTCTCCCGGGCCCTGGCGGTCTCCGAAGTGTCGCTCCACTGCTAGTACCTGATCTACTAACTCGGTGTACACTTGAGTCCTTAGGGTAGTAACTCGGTCCACGATCGACGGGAGAAGTCCCCCTCAAACCGTCGACATCGGAGTGCCTGTCACGCCCCAAATCCGGTTTTAGCCGGACTCGAGACATGAACTAAAATAATAAAAAAGACAATAATAAAAGTAAATTAAATAACATAAAACTCCGAGAAATTTATAAATCCAAATCCGATGCTACGAGTCAAAAGCTCAAAAGTCAAATATAAAGGGTCAATTTAGTAAATAAAAGTGAGGTATGTCTCTACTACAAGTAACCACCCGGACCATCAATGAGCTCCCGAGCCCTGAGACATCATCTAAGCCTACTCACCAATGAAACCTGTAAAACAGTAAAAACAGAGGGGGTGAGCTTACGCTCAGTAGGAAAAAGTAGTAACGGAAAAGAACTCCCGCTCCGTTGTCAGAAATACTTGGTCAATAATTCTTACTAATGACTATCAATCAAAAATAGAAACCAATGGGAACATAACAATATCGATAATAGCTCCAAATTAAATAAACAAACGAGCAACAGGACATTACACTACTAAGACCACTACGAACATTACTCGAATCTAATAACACACCAACATAAGACACTCAAGCAATCCAATCACTAGGGGTGTAACCGGACCGGTTATCTGGTCCGGTGCCCTTCCAAATGTCCGGTCTGGATGATCCGGACATCTAAAATTGATGTCCATGTCCAATCCTGTTTAACGGATTTTAGACCAGATTTAGTGTTGGGTCTCGATGGAGGGTATGAACACATACTTGCAGCGGAAATAACTGGAGACCATGTCATAGAACACTACCAAATATTAGATACACAAGAGAATAAACAATATGGATGTTTCCTTACCAACTAGTTCAAGAAAAGGAAGAGAACACCAAAGAAACGATGATCGGCTTGAGTCTCCAAGACGCCTACGTATCCAATTGGAATCAAAGCCACGTAGTTCTTCTTTAGATGACTCAAGAACACAACAAGAGGGAGGAAATGTGCCAAACTCGAAATTGTAGTGTGAGAGGGAGAGAAGTTGTGTTTCTATTCTTGTCTTGTGATTTGTTGTAGGAAAAAGATGACTTAAACCATCAACAACCATCAAGGACAAGTAAGGTGTGAAGCATGGTGTGAAGTAAGACACGTATGGTGCTAAGTATGGCAAGACAAGATAGGTTAGGTGGTGAATCACCAACACCTTAATCCTTGTCTTGCTTACTTAGTACTAATTAATCAAGACTTGATTAATTAGTTCCATGGGCCTTGGTTGCATGGGGCTTTCATGGGCCTCTTGGAACATGGCCCATGGCCATTCCCAACGAGGTCCCGTGACGTGCTCATCGCCTCCAAGCCTTCCATACCGGAAATGTCCAACATTATCCAACGCGATCAATCCCAAGACTACAAGCCTTGTCTTGATCCGTAATGTCCTATTCACTTACGGGCACATGACCCAAAACCCAGTTTTGGTCATGTCCCGAGACAACTCTCTTTTGGCCATTCTCCATGAATGTGTCAATGAGTTTCATCCTTCGGTGTGACCCTTATGTTTATGCATGTCGATAGATCAACGTAAAATCCCATTTTACTTGATCCTATATAAGTGGCAACTAACGAGACTTTAGTATTGCCTGACACTACATAGTGAATCGAACCAATCGATTCTAACCTTTCCGTCGTCCCTGTCATTATCCTTTTATCTCCGATATCTTGATTGAGATAAGGCATAGAGCCGTCATCCTTACTATTCTCAATCACTGTTCCTTGATATGTGAGATGACTGAATATATGATACCTAGTATCATGTGCATGGCCATGCTATTCTTTCAGTCACTCTCGATCAAGCGGCCGAGAACCGATATCTTTCCCATACCTCAGTATGAGGGATAAATCCCTTAGCCGTCTTTCGTGTCACTCATGCAACCCGTCCCCAAGCCAATCCTGGCCGTTATGGAAGCCCTGTTACAGACAACGTTAGGCTCAGGTCAAACTTAGTTGTTGACTGCATAGTGATCACAAAGACTCCTTGGTCTAAGGATACATGACAAGCTACAACACTGAATATGTTCATGACTCAATCTATGGCACATATTCAGGGCGGGTCGTCCAATATCATGTCTCACATGATATTTATGATCAGACTCCGGAATCCCATTCCAATAACTAACAGAACGTAAGCCATGAAGAGCCATCTTTCATACTAGTCGCTTCTAGTGAAGCTTTATTGACTAGGGACCCATCGAGTATGATCCATCTTGATCTATGGTTCTATTCGCATGGTGGGCATAGATCAGAAATCACATCGATATATTACTCCAACACATAAGTAATATAAAGCCGTTTTAATCTTATTGCTAATGATGATATATAAATTTAGACATTTATGATTGAACTACGGGCACTAAGACTAACATTTAGGCCCGTCCGGATTCGGATCGTGTCCGGATTTTATCCGAACAAATCCGGATATAAATGGCTCAAGTACAAACTTTTGGGCTCATTTTTTTGAGTTGAACTGTCGGGTCCATTTTTAGTATACAAAGTTTTCCAAGTAATTATAATCATCATGGAGAAAAACCATTAATCAAGGACCTGAGTTCATGTTAATGAGTGGAACTTATTGATCCATGTTTAAGTATGAAGAAACACTTCTACTCTACTTATTACAATAATAAAACATCTAAAAATATCTTACAACTTAAACAAGTTACACAACTCATTAAAACATATTTTTTTCATCTTTTCCGATACAACAGTTTCATCTTCTAGCTTTTCATTACATCTTCACTTCACAAACAACAATATCTTCTAGCCCTGTAATTTCAATAACACAAGTAAAATTAAGATTACATTTGAAAACATTTTAAACTGTAACTATAATATATTTAAATATGCAATTATAAATTTAACAGACTAACTTATATATATTACATTTTATGCAACAAATTACATTTAACAGAAAATGGTAATTTAATAATTCTAAATTAACAACAGAACAATTGGTCATCAGGTAGAAAATGAACAAAACATTATAAATTAATAAGCAATTATCCCTGATTTTGCTTCCCAATCAATTGGTCACCAGTTAGAATAAGAACATTTGCTAGTTTAATTTCTCCCTGCAAGAGTTGTCTTTTTCTTCACTTATCAACTTGATTTTAAGTGGAAAGGGATAATTTTGGGGGTTACTTTGCTCCGGTTTTTTCGGGTGCTAAAGTTAGGTTTTGTCGTCTCTCGGAGATTGTGCAAAGGCTTTGCGTGGTTTCTGCAGCGCCCTTCCATATCAATATCGAAGAGTGGTGAGGGATCATGTCACAGGGTCAACAACTGAATAGTGACCTGGGACTGGATGAATTGGAAGGGAGAATTGGGGGTATTGTTTTGGAGGAGGAGGAGGAGCTATTCATCCCAGAGAGTGAATTGAAGGAAGGAGGTGAAAAATACAAGTATGGGTTAGTTGGGAAATTGTTGTCGAGGAAAAGATTTAACAAGGGCATCTTCAAGGAAGTACTGAAGAGAATTTGGGATGAACCAACTCTGAGGATTGAAGCCCTAGTGCCCTCTGTCTTTGGTTTCTTTTTCCCATATGAGAGATCGAGACAGAGAGTGTTGGAAATGGAACCTTGGTGGTTCAATAAATCCCTATTAGTGCTTAAGATCTATAATCAGGAGGAAAAGCCACAGGATGTGGTCTTCACTGAAACTGCATTCTGGGTCCAAATTTTTGATTTACCTTTCAGGGCAAGGACAGAAAAGGTTGGTGCAAGAGTTGGGAATATGATTGGGAAGTTCCTGGAGGCTGAGTGTAATGAGGAGGGCCGGGCAAAGGAGGAGTACCTGAGGGTACGTGTTATTTGGGATATTGCTAAACCGCTCAGAAGAAAAGTGAAGTTGGGTTGGGAGATACAATGGAGGCGATCTGGGTGAATTTGAAATATGAGAGAATGCAGGATTTTTGCTACTGTTGTGGTCGAGTGAGTCACAATGTAAAGGAGTGTGAATTTGTGGAGGCTGGGCAAGAACCTGAGGTGCTCCCATATGGTCCTTTTCTGCGGGCAAGTTTATTGGTTCGTAGAACAGGGCAAGGCAAAGCCGAAGGGTCGAGCTGGTCTCAACAAAGCAAAGGGGTTGAAGATGGGAACTCAAGAAGATCTGCCTCGCATGTCCGATCTGATGGGAATAGGAGGAATGTCAGGCAAAGAAGGAGCGTTAGAGCGAAGAAGGCCCATTGAGTCTGAAAATCAAGAAGGTTCTGAGAGTGACAGTGTTTCTTCTATTCCGTTGAGGAGGCTTAATGCTCAGGAAAGTGGAACGAAGGGAGCTAGAGAAGTGGGGTTTGTTTTATTTAAATGAAGTCCCGAGAGAGAAGGTATGTGCTGTGAATAATAATGAGCAGGATGAAAGTGAGACTCAGGAGATTGGAACGGAGGTTATGGAGGTGCTTCCGACCAGCAAAATCAGGAAATTCAAGAGTTTGGAGAGACCCAAAGAAAATGGTTCCCGAAGCAGTTCAGCTATGGGTCGAGAGAGTGCTTCGATTCAAAGGAAGAGGAGACTGGAGACCGGTGAGAAATTGGGTGATTTTGGGTCAGTTCTCGCCCCTGACTCCCAAGTAGCAGAACTGTGAAGACCGCCTTGGTAAAAAGTTTTAATTTGTTAAAGTTATCGTTTAAAGCGTCGTGGTTGAAAATCGGATCGAAATTTTTTAATCGAGCGCAAAAGAAAACTATTTAAAAAAAAAGGGTCGGACCGGACCCGACCAGCAGACCTGGCCTTATTTCTCTTGTTGGGTCGTGGATGCTTAAGCCCGCCTCAGGCCCAAGTGTTGCCAAGCCCGCCTGAGGCTTCGGTATAAAAACCAAAGCAATGGGTTCTGAAACCCTAATTGCTCTTCCTCCTTCGCTCTTCGATCTGCGCAGACTCCCTCTCCCTCTCTTCTTCGTCTTCACGCAGTCGTCCCTTACCCCCACTCTCCTCACGCCTCGCCGGCCACCCTCTTCGCCTACATCCTCCCTGACCAGCCACCTGACTGGCCGTCACTCACTCGAGTTTCCCTGGCCCGAGCTCCTCCTTATCGACTCTTCCTCCCTCCCTTCTCGTCGCCCCTTTTCATCCCCTTCCTCCTTTCTCACCGGACCAAGACCCGCCGCCCTCTCTTCTGGTGCCATCCGAAACCAGCCACCACCGCCACCGTATCCTCGCCCCGAGCTCCCAGCTACCTCGTCCCCTCGTCGGCGCCGGCGCTTCCCTCACGGCGTCGTAGCCGCCGTCGTCCTCAGATCTCCCGAGCCTCATCCAGTACCGTCTTCTCCCTCGCCCGACTCGCCGGCGAAATCCCAGATTCGGGACCCTCACCGGTCTCATTTAGATTTGAGACGGAGTCACCGCCTGGCTCCGCCGATCCCACGCCCGTAACCGCGCCGCCGCTGTCATCCCTTCTCCACGGTGAGAATCTCACCCACGGGGGTTTGGTCGCCGACGATGTCTTCGCCGGTGGCCGGTCTCTTTTTCTCGATTTTCTTCTCCCTTTTTTGTTTCTGTCCGAACTTCTTCTCGGATCTATAACCTTCACTCTTCCTCTGGACGTTTCTGGGCTTGAATCTAAGAGAATCAAGAGCGTTTTGGATCTGAGCGGATTTGGGACAGAAACGGTTGAAACAAATTAATTAAAGAAATTTTTATCTGTTAAAAAGGGTTTTTAATTGAAAACAAACTCTGTTTTGATAGAACGAGGAAGAGGAAATTGCTTTAGAAAGAAGGATCAATTTTAATTTAAATTGGTGACTGTTGAAACTGGAACGAACTGGAAACCGAACGACTAAACTGGACTTTTAAACGAACTTAGAACGGGACAAAAGTGGAACGGTGAATCGTTCACCTCGAGAATCGTGTCGCGAACCCCGTGCCTCGAGACACGCGCATTGGGAACCGGGCCTCGGGAAACGTGCATCGAGTTATGTGCTCGGGGCTTGAGTACTCGAACCCGATTCGTCGTAATCCCACTTTTAGCCCGTTCGAGCCTAAAAGACAACTTTTGAACTTAAACCGAAACCGTCGTGACCTTTTAAATCAATTTGTGAAACCTGTTTTAATTGTAACTTTCTGTGTAAAGTAGAGTCCGGCTTCGATCGAAGGGAAGACCGAAGGTAGCGAGCCAGGACGTCAGTAGCTAGGAGACGTAGCTGTCGGTTCGTCTTGAGGTAAGGAAGTAGCGGATACCGGTTTAATTACGGAAAGTTACTAGTATGCATATTAGGAATTAATAAAGCTGGAAAGACGTTTATATCAGATAATAACCGGACGAGTCGTAGTAATATGTAGGACGGGATTCACTATTTAACTGTTTTTATCTGTTTTCGATACTTGGGAATTGTCGTGCTGGTAGATCGGCCTTGTCGAGCCGTAGGTTGTGTGTTGCTTTGGAATTGCCTGTTATTGTTTGAGATGCCTGCCGTATGAGTCAGTGTCGTTAGGGTTAATAGACAATATTAGTATAATCGTTGAGTATGTTGTTGATATGTATGGGCGAGTGTGCCGTGTTTTTGTTGATGTGAACCCTTGGTTGTGATATGGTCGGTGAGTGATAGACCGACATGACTGGTTGTGGTAAGTCGTTGGGCTCGGTAAGCCATGTTTAATTATGACAATTGTAATATTATCTTGATGTGTGTCCGGGAGTTGTTTCCGGTATGGTACCTATGACCGAGGGGGTACGCCGGTGTAGGGTAGTACCTAGGCCGACGGTGTGGTCCCATGTATCGAGGGGGTAATCTGATGTGGGACGTCTGCATCGAGGTAGTGGTTCCGGTACGATAGCCTGCATCGAGGGGGTACTCCGATGTGGGACGTCTAGGCCGACGGTTACGTGTCATGTGCTTTGCCCGAAGGAGTTCCGGGAAAGTTGTTTCACCTATCCTTAGCCCGAAGGAGTTCCGGGAAAGAGGTCTAGGCCGATGGAGATTCCGGTATGACTATTTGAGATTGAGCCCCGGTTGTTTGACGGGAAGATATCTAGGCTGACGCTGTGTGTTCCGGTACGATATGAGGGTGTCGGGCTGTGGACAGCCTACCAAGTAGGGGACTACGGTACATGACGTGTTTGTGCATTTACAGTTTACTTTATGTTGATGACTTGTTAATTGGTGTGTTGGTTGTTGTTTGCGCTGTTTGGGTGATTGTGGTTGTAAGTGCGGTTTGGTCTTGAGTTGAGGATTGTGGTTACGAGTTCCGTTGGAAATTAGTTGTGTGTTGTACTAGTATGCCCTAATTGGACGGTTACCCGTGGTGGTGAGCTCTGCTTATAACCTTAACTACTTTTCCTACTGAGCGAAAGCTCACCCCTTACTTTGTTGTCTTTCAGGTTCTAAGCGGGAAGTGTACTAGCTGGATGCTCGATGATTGGGGGCTTACGAGGGTCCTAGGCTAGATAGTCTAGAGACGTACCGCTTTATTTTGAACTGTTTTACCATTGGCTTTTACCGAGCTGTAACTCTCGAGGTGTTTAAAGTTTTAAAATTTTGAGATTGAGACTTGTTGGCTTTATTTTCGACTAAAATTATTATTGTTTTAGTTCACGTCTCGAGTCCGGTTAAAACCGGATTTGGGACGTGACAGAACCGATGAAGCTGGTGAGGGTTGCGAAGCAACCCCGCCAATCACAATGATTTTTCTTGCCTGGAACTGCCGGGGGCTTGGGAACCCCTGGGCGCAACAGTTCATAATAGAGTATGTAGCTCAAAAGAAACCCGAAGTAGTTTTTCTGTCAGAAACAAAGTGTGAAAAGGAGTTAATGGAAAGGATGAAGGGGATAATGGCTATGGATGGCGTTTGTTTGGTGGAAGGAAATAATGGAGGTGGAGGCATTGCACTATACTAGAAAGGCAGTGATGAGGGGACGTTAAAAACTCTTTCCCCAAATCATATAGACATGGAATATGTTAATAAGGAGGGGATTCGAGTTCGCATTACTGGATTTTATGGTAAACCAATACGGGGTGAGAGGTGGCAGACTTGGAATTTGATTAGAAGTTTGGGTTCGCACGACGAACTTCCATGGGTCATGTTGGTGGATTTCAACTATACCTTGACGGATGATGACGCTCGAGGTTGCGAGCCATATCCTAGAAATTTACAGATTGGTTTTTTGAAGGCCCTAGAGGATAGCGGGCTTAGAGATGTGCCTATTGGTGGTTATAGGTTTACATGGGAGAAGGGGTGACAAGGACCTCGGCGTATGGAGATCCAGTTGGATAGGGCTGCGACCAATAGAGTTTGGGATAATGTTTTCCCAAAGAAGAGACTAATGCACAGGGGACTATCGACTTCGGATCATACTCCCATAATTCTTTATGGCTGGAAGGAGGATAAGGGGTGGAGGTGTAAAGCATTCAGATTTGAGGAGGCATGGGCTCGTGAACCTAATTGTATGGAGGTGGTTCGGGGCGCTTGGGAAGCTGATCTAGAGGCAAGTCTAGGGGAAAGGATTCAGCAGGTAACAGGTGATTTAAAGAAGTGGAGTGAGCTGAATCCGGATCCAATAAACAAAAGGATTAAAGACTGCAAAGCGGAAATGAATAGCCTTAAAGGGAGATGGGATAGGCACAGTGGTGAGCGGTGCATCAGTTAAGGGTAACTCTCACAGGTTTATTGGCACAACGAGATGATATATGGCGCCAGCGGGCTAAGATGCATTGGCATGCAAGTGGTGACAAGAATACACGTTACTTCCATGTGAAAACTTCGGCTAAGACAAGGAATAGAATAAGTCAGCTGAAAGATGAGCATGGCAACGTGAAGCATTGGGGAGATGGGTTAGAAGAGGTAGTTTGTAATTATTTTGAAAAGCTATTTGAGGCAGATAGGATTGGAATAGATGGAGTCAGTAGCCTTGTTCCGTGTAGTGTGACAACAGCACAAAACCAGGTGATGTTGAGGCCGGTGGAGAAGGAGGAAGTCAGACGAGCATTATTTAGCAAGGTTCTAAAAGTCGCTAGGCGCTAGTCGGACGGCTAGGTCCTTCGGGGATTAATCGGGGACTAGACGGGGATTAATCGGATTTGTATATTTTTATTTTTAATAGATATATTATTATATATAGAAATAAAATATGAATTTCATTACATTAAAAATGGTAACTAATATCTAAAATACCTAAAAAAATAACACCAAACAATTCAGAAGCACAAACTCTAATATCACCAACATCATAACCATTTAATTATTTTAATAGAGTCAGTATACTACGTAAAATTGTAGGAATCGCCTAGGCGGCTAGGCGGGTCGGCTAGGCGTAGGCGGGCGCCTAGGCGGCGCCCAGTCGGGATTTTTAGAACAGAGTTATTTAGTATGAAGCCATTAAAAGCGCCTGGGCCGGACGGATTAAATTCGTGTTTTTTCAGCGGTATTGGGACATTGTGGGGGATCAAATATATTTGCTCGTGAAAGAGGTGTTCTTAACAGGACATTTCCCACTTTCGCTCAACGAGACAAAGGTGGTTTTTATCCCGAAAATTAAGAGGCCGATGGAGATGGGTGACTTTAGGCCTATAGCTTTATGTAATGTTATTTACAAAATTATTACTAAAGTTATGGTGGCTAGAATGTCAGGTTGCTTATAAATGGTAATATTGGAGTCTCAGAGTGTTTTTTTAAAGGGACGATTGATTACTGGTAATATATCAATTTCAGGAGAGGTTCTTCACTCCCTTAAATCAAGACGTCGGGGGAAGGTGGGAATGATGGCGATGAAAGTGGATATATGGAAGGCGTATGACAGGGTGGAGTGGAATTATTTGGAGAATGTGATGACAGCAACGGGGTTTGATGATCGGTGGGTGGGATTGGTAATGGAGTGTGTGAGAATCTCGCAGCTTTGGGTGATGGTAGAAGGTAGGAGGATGGGAGCGATTACACCAGGTCGGGGCATCCGACAAGGAGACCCGTTATCTCCTTACCTGTTCATCATTTGTGCAGAAGGGTTGTCCAGATTGATTGGAAATTTTAAGAGTCGGGGGTTGATACATGGGTTTAAGGTGGTACCTACTGCTCCTGCATTTGTTTTTTGCTGACGATAGCTTCTTTTTTGGTCAAGCTACGGAAGAGGAGGCGTGTAGGTGGAAGGAATTACTGGGATGTGATGAACAGGCATCCAGGCAATAAATAAACCCGCAAAAGTCTTCGGTTTATTTTAGTCCAAATACTGAGGAAGATATTCAGGAGCAGGTTTCAAATGCTTTGGGCATGCGAAGGGTGGAGGAGGTCGGGACGTATTTGGGCATGCCGTCCATGGTGGGTCAAAGTAAGTATCGGACCTTTAAATATATTAAGGATCGTATCCAGAATAGATTGGGAAGCTGGAATGAATCATTTCTGAGCAAAGTGGGGAAGGAGGTACTACTAAAGGCGGTGATTCAAGCGTTACCAGCTTATTTGATGAGCGTTCATTTGTTACCTCAATCTCTTTTAAGAGAAATTGAGACAGTTACGAATAGATTCTGGTGGTCTCATGACAACAGATCCGATAAAGGAATCAGATGGAGCAACTGGGGGGGGGGGGGGGGGGGGGGAGCTCTGTAAGCATAAATTTATGGGTGGACTCAGTTTTAAATGCCTGCAATATTTTAATGTAGCGCTATTGGGGAAGCAGGGATGGAGATTGATGCATAATAAAGATAGTCTGGTTACGAAATTATTGAAAGATAAGTATTTTCCTTTGACGGAGTTTATTTATGCAGAGGCCAAGGACCGGTTAACCCAATTTGGAGAAGTCTGTTGGTGGGACAGGAGGTGGTTCGGAGAGTGGTGGGGGTTGGAAATACAGCTGTTCTAACTAACCCATGGGTTATGAACGAGTCTGGTTTTATACAGGATGAACCCAGAGTAATAGAAGGTTGGGAAATTGGTAGGCTTATGAAGTAGGGTCAAAGGTTGTGGAATGATGAATTGATTGCCAGAATTTTTTCAGAGAGGGACGTGAAAGCTATATTAAGTGTCCCTCTTAGTTTATCAGTGGAGGAGGATAACTGGTATTGGACGGGGACTAGAGACGGTTTGTATTCTGTGAAAGTGGCTTACAGGGAGATCCAGGCTAGAAGAGGTGTGTGGCGACAGGAGGAGCGGGATGAATTTTGGAAATGGCTTTGGGCTCTCCCGGTTCCGCCAAAGGTGCACCACCTTGCTTGGAGAGGAGTTTCGGGGAAGATGCCAACTAACCAAAACCTCCGAGCTCGGTGTGTACCGGTTCAGGGACAATGTTCAACATGTGGAGAAATAGAGACTACTGAACATGTGCTCATTGATTGTCCAGTTGCTCGTGATTTATGGGGGAGAGTACCGAGTGTTCAGTTGCGACAGCAACTCTCGTTCCGAGAATGGTTGGAGATTTACAAGGTGAATGGGAACAAAGAACTAGCAGCGAAGGTGTTGATGGGCTGCTGGGAGTTATGAAAGGCACAGAATCAACGTGTTTGGAAAGACAACAGAGTCTCGGGGGAGGCACTTTTTCAGGTGACCATGAGCTCGTGGAAGGAGTGGACGGAGGGGCAAGTGACCAGGCCGGCGGAAGTAGTGTTGCTGGTTGCAGGCACCAGGAAGTGGCGTTGTCCAGGTCAAAATACAGTGAAGCTGAATGTAGATGGTGTTGTTTTTACCGGGTGGGGAGGTGGAGGAGGTCTGGTGTTGAGGGGGTCAAATGGTGTTGTCTTGGGTGCACGGAGTGTTGTTTTTCCATGGTTGAAAGATCCGGAGTTGATAGAAGCAATGGTGGTCCGAGAGGCACTTCATTGGCTGCAGCAAGTGGAATGGGACGAAGGCAAGGTGGAATCAGATTGTCTTGGAGTAGTACTGGTAATTAATTCCACTGACAGATTATTTACCCCGCTGGGAGAATTATTGAGGACTGTAAGGTTCTGTTGGGAGGCTTAAGGGGTTACCGGGTTAGTCATGTCCGCAGAGAGGCTAACCAAGTAGCTCATACTATAACTCATTATGCCCGTGATTGGGCGTCTATTTCTTTGATTCCTGATTGTATGCCAGACCTGATTCTAGGGCTTCTGGCTTCTGATTTAAGTTAATGAAATCAAGCATTACGTCAAAAAAAAACTTGATTTTAAGTTTGAAATGGATTGTTGAGAACATGATAATTTTATGAAACAGATTACACTAACAGATTAACTAATAGATTTACTTTTATACATTAGATTACACTAACAGATAAACTAGAATACAAAAGTAACTAGATTTAAGTTCAAATTTGACCTAACGATTTAAGATTTAAACATGCAGAAGATAAATTTCAGATTATCTGTAACGATAAATCTGTTGCATAAATAAATATTTAGGTTTGAAACCAACGACCCCTAGCGATTTCAGATTAAACAAAAACTAAGGTTTTCAAATATTACCTCGTTTGAAGACATGCACTCATGGCAGCATCGTTGCTCGAACTTGGACTAGAAGAATAACACGGTAGAGTTACTTACATATTGCAAGAGGAAGAAGAAGAGATAGAGCATGTGATGCTTTCCTCTTCGATTCTCCCTCTTTTATCTATGAATCTATTTGATAACGGGAAGAATTTCTTGAAAGATGAAACGATCGAGAGAACTCAAAGGTTTATCTCGAATCATGAGTCTTTATTAATGATTCGGCATGAAACAGAAGTATTAACCGAGAGAGATGGAGAGATTCGAGATCGAAGACAATTAGAGCATGTACAACAGAAAGGACCTTGGTGAGGTCCTAGGAGTGCAGAACTTGTGCTGACTGGACAAAAGTGAGGTCATGAGAGTGCAGAATAGTGGGTGTTTTGCAACAGAAAGGACCTCTGAGGTCCTGGGAGTGCATAACAGTGCTGACTGGATGCTGACTGGATTATGAATTGATATTTTGCTGTTTTATCTCATTCTTTATCAGAAACCGTTTAAATTATTTATAATTTAAACAATTTTGGAATAAAATAAGTAATGACAATCAATAATTAATAAATACATTCAACACAAATATAACTAAACTTCTAATTTTATTCAACCCATTTTAATACAACCCACAAAAAACCAGCTCCAAGAGCACAAACGACTACTCGTCGTCATGGAAACCAGCTCCATATAGACCCCATAAGTGCTCCATAAGATCATATTGTAGTTAATGGTGGGTCTCAGGATTTAGGACACTTTGTTGACAATCAACTCGGGCCTGGTATTCCAATGGCCCTCCGTAGTGCCATCATTCCGGTGGTGTCCAATTCGGCATTTCTGGAGGTTGCGCGTACAACAACTCCTCATCCCCATACTCGTACCGGTCACGCTCATCCTCTACAATCATGTTGTGTAGAATTATGCAAGTTTGCATGATATCAGCCAAAAAGTGTGGGCTCCAAGACCGAGCGGGACGGGAAATGATCTGTCACCTTGCTTGAAGTACTCCAAAAGCTCTTTCAATTTATTTTCGAGCACCTTCTTGGCATTTAGCAAACAACTTCTCTTTGGGCTCGAAGGGATGCCGAATAGTCTTCACGAACCGTGCCCATGTTGGGTAAATACCGTCCACCAAGTAATAAGGTCGGTCGTACCGATGCCCGTTGATATAGTACTCCACAGCTAGCTCACGGTCGTAGTAAGTGTCTTGGAATAGGTGGCTGTTGATGAGGACGTTGATGTCGTTGTTCGATCCAGCCATCCCGAAAAATGCATGCCAAATCCATAAATCACGGGATGCTACAGCTTCAAGCATAATCGTCTTTTCCCCGTGGTGACCTCCCTGTCCATGGGCTCCCTGGTCTTCTATTGGGCAGTTCTTCCACGTCCAATGCATACAGTCAAGACTCCCCGCCATTCCGGGAAACCCCCGGTTGTACCCTTCTCGGAGTAAGCGTTGCATGTCATCCGGTGTGGGTGTACGCTCATACTCGGCTCCGAATACCTGAATGACGGCCTTGCAAAACTTACGTAAACATTCAAGTATGGTGATTACCCCAATGCGCAGAGTTTCGTCCAATGAATCGGCCGCGGACCCATACGTAAGCATCCGTATAGCGGCAGTGCACTTCTGTTCCGTTGATAAGCCCAGCCGTGAGGCAGTGTCGGGCCTCTGTTCGAAGTAGCTGTCGTGAGCCTTCACCGCGTTCATAATCCGTTGGAAAAGTGGTCTGAACATACGGAACCGACGCCTGAACATATCAGGGCCATATAGGGGTTGTTTGTCACAATAGTTCGCCATCAATTGGATGTGGGCTTCCGAACGACATCTGTTAATCTCGCGGTGCATTGGTTCCCCACGGATGGCCCTCTGGACCCTTGGCATTACTCTCTGCATGTGCCTCTCCATCATCCACCGGAATCGTCGCTCAGCTGGCCGCATTTGGGCTGCCATGTCCTCATATGTCGGCAGTTGGGCTGCCATCTCCTCATACGTCGGCATCTGGGGAGCCAGCTCCCCGTACGTCATCTCCTCAACGTCGGACATAACCTCGTCGTCGGACATTTTCGAAAATAGCGAGTAGGAAGTGAGAATGAAAGAGTGAAAGTAGAGAATGGTGTCAGAAAAATGAGGAATGGGGTTGGGTATTTATAGGGTTCTATTTATCTGATTTTTGAATTAAAAAAAGAGTCGTTACCCGACCGTTGTAAACGGTCAGATTCGGCGAAGCCACGTGGCGGCACAGGAGAGGACCACGGCAGCCGAGGGAGCGAGGAGCGACCATCGAGAGGGGAGCGAGGAGCGAGGATCGGGAGCGCGTGTTCGGGGAGCGGGAGCGCATTTTTTCGACCCTACAGCGGAACGGCCCGCGGTCCTCGGACTGGGCGCGCGCGGAGCGGGGCGTGGGTGCGTTCTGTTGTGCGTGCACTTAGGGTTGGAAAGAAGAGAGAGAAATGTTTAAGCCCGCTTATGTCTATGTTGAGAAGAGGCCTTATGCGTTGCTGAGGTGATAAGGATTGAGACAATGAGTGCGATTCCACGTCAGCAGCTGTAGGACTTTACATTGGGACGAGGAGATTGGGCCGATGTATCAGGTTAGGCCCAGTCTGCAGTAGAACACCCCCAGGTCCAACACCTTCTACCGGACCGGATATTATCCGGATCCCCCCGGATTTGACATTTTGAATCCATATCCGTGTCCGGACCTTCCGGATATCCGGATTCCGGACCAGATTTTGTCCATATTCTTGTTCGGATTGGTTATTTTACGGATCAGATCGGACCGGATTCACCTATTTTCCGGATTTCGGATTTTTTGATACACCCCTAGGTAGAATAGGGTTTCGAACTACCAGAGATGAATTTGGGGAAATCTGGCCGGGCGGCCCACTGAGTCTAAATACTTGGTGATGCATGCTCGATTCCCTCCAACACAACCCTCAATTGAATGCAATGAAGTGAATTGAACATCTAAATCTAACACCCTGAAACCCCAACATATCAAGCGGAAGGGAGAAAAACATACCTCGCAGCAGACGGAGAGGGTGGAGAGTGATCGAGTGACGGTGGAGAGCTCGAGGAAATGACGATCGGGGAGAAAAGAAGAGAGGAAGGAAGGATTGAATGACTGTGAGTGAGACGATTGAGAAAGAAGTTGAAGAGTTGTGTGTGTTGCGAGGGAGTCGCACGCGCGTAAGTAAGAAGGACTTTGAACAACGGAGAGGAAGGAAGGAAGAGAAGGAAAGAAAGAAGAGTTTTTTATTAAGGGGTAAACCAAACATTTCATGGTTTTTGAGTTTAGACAATAAATAAGAGAAAGTGGGAATGTTTCCGTGAGAGGTAAGCTAGACATTTCAAATAGATTCAGGGGAGAGAAGAAAAAGAAGAGGCTACAAAAGCACCCGGGATCGTGTGTATTGAATATGACGAGGTAAAAAAACAAAAAGTCCTTTTGTGGTGTAAAATTACATAACTGAAACCAGTTTAATTGAAATTACACAATAATCTTGACCATCTATATACGTCAATCCAATGATTGAAATTGATTTTTAGTTTATAGTAATTTCCAGTTCATGCTGACATCATAGAACAGTGTCATGAACATGGTACAGACTGCAGAACACCATGTTCTATCATACGTGCATCTTTTGAGCACACACGTAAGCAAATGAGACTTTTTTTCTTAATTTCTTATATACAATGGGAGATAGATAGGCTCTTATATCTTATATACAAGCTCGAGTTCATCAAGTAAAAGTTAGGGAAAATTTTAATTTAATACCCTGATAAACATTTATTTGCAGTATAATACCCTAGTTTATTTATTTTTTTACATTTTAATACCTTGACAAACATTTATTTTCACTTTCATACCCAACCGTTAACTTTTCATGGATGGAAAGTAGTCATGTGCTTTGCACATGACCTTGTTTTTTCAAAAAAATACCAAAAACACCCTTCAATCTTTGATTTTTTAAATATATAAAAACTGATTTTTTTTAAATTTTTTTAAAATAAAATATAATTTTTTGAAATATATAAAAATCTGTTTTTTGTAATATATAAAAAACTGATTTTAATTTTTTTTTAAATAAATCTGATTTTTTGAATTACATAAAAATATGTTTTTTGAAATATATAAAAAATTATTTTTTAAATATATAAAAACTGATTTTTTAAATATTTTTTGAAATAAAATCTAATTTTTTAAAATATATAAAAAATCTGATTCTTGTAATATAAAAAAAACTGATTTTTAATTATCTTTCTTGAAATAAATCTGTTTTTTTAAAATTATATAAAAAAATTATTATGAAATATATGAAAATTATTTTTTTAAATTATTTTTTTGAAATAAAATCTATTTTTAAAAACATATAAAAATCTTTTTTTAATATATAAAAACTGATTTTTTTTAAATATTTTTTGAAATAAATCTGATTTTTTTAATTATATAAAAATGTGATTTTTAAAATATATAAAAACTGATTTTTTAAAATATTTTTTGAAATAAAATATAGTTTTTTGAAATATATAAAAAAATCTGATTTTTTGTGGTAGGTTTTGAAAATATGATTGGTCTCAAGGGGTATTTTGGACTTTTCATCCATTTTGGATGGAAAGTTAACGGTTGGGTATGAAAGTGAAAATAAATGTTTGCCAGGGTATTAAATTGCAAAAAAAACAAGTTAGGGTATTATATTGCAAATAAATGTTTGCCAGGGTATTAAATTGAAATTTTCCCTAAAAGTTATTCTAACAATAACTCTAATGCTCTGCCCTCTCTCTTCATCTTCCCCTAACCCTAGTTTCGCCGCCCTTGCTCTCTCTTTCGCTGGTGGCCCTCAAGTCCTTCTGACCGAGGAGTCACCGGCGGTGGCCTCTCTCTTCCTCCTTCCTTCGTTGTTTTCTTCTTTCCCCTTTGTTTTCCCTTCGTTCTGAACCCAGATGTACTCGTTTTTTCCTCAGATCTATAGGCATGGCCCTCTTCATCCTTGTCACTCCGTCATCCTTGACCGGAGGTCGTTGTTTCGGGTGTTGGCCCGCTTCGTTTCGGTGGCAAGGAGCGAATCTACCCACCGGAAACGGTGAAGTCCATCGTCGAGGCTCTGGTGTCCTTCAGATCTAGGGTTTTTCGAGTTGTACCTGTGTTTCCTTTCTCTCTCGGGTTTTCCTCGCCACCGCCGGTGGCTTTCGCGGCCTTGGCCGTGGAAGTTTTGGGTGGGTTTCTTCTCACATGTGCCTCTCTGGTCCTCATTTTCCTCCGTCTTCGCTCCTTTTCCAACCCCTTCTCCTCCTTCTTTGCTTGACCGGGGTGAGGCTCAGATCTACAGGTGGGAGCTCCTTCCTCACCTTTTTTGGGGTGAAGTGGAGCGTAGATCTGAGTCCCTTCATTGTCTCCTTCTCCTGAATCTTTTGTTTTCTTCTTGACCTCCTCGTGCTCCTTGGTTCTCCGACTGTTTCCTCGGTGTGGGGACTCGCCGATGTGTTTCCGGCGAGCATTTTGGTCTTTTGACCTGGTTTCGGAGTTTTGTGGGTTGGCCCTGGCGTTCTGAAGTGATGGGGTTCATATCGGTGGTCGGGTTCTTCCTCGGCTAGCGACCCGTGTGAGATATATATGTTCCTGCCGCAATGGTGGTGTCGCTTTTCCCTTTGTGGTCGTCGTTTGGTGCTGGCCAGCGGTGAGAGTGGTATTTCACTGTTCGGAGGCGACGGACTCGGGATCTTTACTTCGGGTCGAGAAGGGCAGAGTCGTGATTGCTTTTTTCGAAGGGATTTGGGAGTGCTCTTTTCTGCTTGCGTTTGGAGGTTTTCGGTAATGTCTTTAGGCGTTTACAGGTTGTGGTGTGTATCTGTTTTCTTTTAGTTTTTGTTTGGTTTCGTTGTACTTAGTTTGGTTCAAAGGTGTTCAATCTACTTAGGAGACAGTCCTACCCCTGTGAGGGTACTTTGTGCTTTTAGTTATCAATTCTGGGTTTTAAGACCTTTGTTCACCCATATATCTTGGTTGTTTGGTTTGAGGTACCAGTGTGTATTCTCGGGGTTGTAATGGAGGGTTCTTCCCTTGGGTCTGTTTTCGGTTTGAAAACTTTCCTCATCAATAAAACCTTTGCTGATAAAAAAAAACAATAACACTAATCTCACTCAGTATAACCTGATCAAATGTAGGATGGAATGTTACTAGGGATAACTCCGAATCCAAATGGTCTGGAAAGGTGTATTTCACGTCCTAACTGTTACTCACCTTTTGTTACATGTCCTATACCAAAGGTCACTTTTTGTCACATGTCCTATACAAAAGGTGGTTTTTTGTGACAAAACATGAAAAATGACACCAAAAAAAAGTGTTTTTTTTTTGGTAAATTTATACCACCTACCTCTTGTAGTGCATTGACAAACGCAAATTATACAAAAATTAAGAGGAAAACCATCGAATGCGAAAGTTATACCACTTTTTTGGTGTCATTTTTCATGTTTTGTAAAATGACACCACCTTTGGTATAGGACGTGTGACAAAAGGTGAGTCACAGTAAGGACGTGAAATACACTTTTCCCACACCGTTTAGATTCGGAGTTATCCCTTTTATATAAGAGAAATTTTATTAAGCATTTATTCTACAAGAAAGTAGAACAAAGCAAGAAAACAATCCTTAGAAAGGACTATTTCCTCAGACTATTACAGCTACAAGAGCAAAATCAGATAGCAAAAGCAAGAAAAATGCAAGAGAAAGCCATCATCGAAGCCTTCCTCATGCCTACGTCCTACCCGAGGTCAAGCAAAGAAACTGGTTAGAAAACGAAATAGGGATAATCGGTTCAGGATAATCCTCAACCTCACTATACTCGACGTCCTCCTCAATACATTGCGGAACGTCTTTGGATTGATCGAGCATCAAAGGATTAAACGCCTTTTTTCCCACTTTCTTTCTAAAACTCCAATCACCTGAGCTATCCTCTTAGCAATATCAACAGTGAAGCTTACCGAATTGCCTCCTCTATCAGCGGCAGTCTTAGCTCTTGTCCGATAAACGATAGTTGGCGGAACAAGTTCCTTTGACTATCCCTTCTTTAGACGATCACGCCTCTTTGGTTGATCTAAGTCATTGCTTTGAGTCGCAATGATTGGCTTCGGGGGTTTTAATAGAACCTCCTTCCACGGGCTACTATGTTGGTCCTCAACAGGATCACAGGCTTCTACCTCGACAATGGTGAGCTGGTTGCCACCACCCAAACCAGATTCCAAAGGGGAAGGATCAGATCTGTCACCAGCATCCTCTTGTGTCTGGGCTTGAGGGCCTGAACCCATCCCTGAGCCCAGCGGAATCAAAACCTACAGGCCAGAGTAGCTTGCAGAGTGTACCTCAATACATGGTTCTAAAGATTGGGCTTCAGCGGCAGCCCAAGCAAGGGCCTCAGCACCAGTCGCAACCACACCACCAAGCTCTGATCCACTGGATCCCAAAAGCTCAGAGGAGACTACCGAAATCGGAACCTGTAAGAACGCTCCCGATCGAACCGACAATTTTTGGCGAAGTTTGACTTTCGTTTGGAAAAGTCAACCGATGACTCTGGGAGTCATTTGGGACCTTTCCAGGACCCAAGAAGCTTAGCCGTCATTACGGTTACCTTAGTTGGGTCGTTTCCTTTCCAATGACTATCCTTGTGAAAAAGTCAACTTTTGGTCAACAGTCTATTTATCGGATTAACCTAGTTAAATTAATCGTGCTAGATTTAATTAAGGACAAAGTGGTCCCTACATGGACACTTGTCCATGTTAGCTTGGAGGGGAAGAAAGGAGACTAAAAGGACCCTTTTAACCCTCATGAGTTGGCATTGAGTGGATAAGAGCTAAGGAGCTTTTGAGACTTTACAACTTTTAGGTTTTAAAGCATTTTGAGAGCACATTTCAGCCACTCTATTTGTGCTGGCCGAAAATCACAAGGAGAAGAAGAAGGAGGAGCTCATTACTTGGAGAAGAAGACATTGAAGAAAGGAGACAATTTCCAAGGGATTTCTTCACCAAACCTCTCCAAAATCATCTCTTCTTCATCCCCTCTTCATCCTCAAGGTAAGTAACCTCTTAACTTCTCCATTCAATCAATTTAAAGTTATGGGTTTCCTTGGTTTTTGCATGAACTTGTTGGGTTTTGGTTTAATTGAGGTTAGATGATTGTTTAGTGAAGAAGTAGTGAAGGTTTTGGTTAGAAATGAGTTGTTTGTTGATGTTTGGAGAAAACCCATTGTGGGTATTGAAGTTTGAGGGTTTTGGTGACTAATTTTGAGGTTTGATGTTGGTAAAAATGGAGTTTTGTAGTAGTTTTTCGTAGAAACGGAGTTGGGGAAGAAGATGCTTGAGCCTGCCCAGATTTGGCACGGAGAGGGCTCGGTTCCGAACCTCTGAGCGGCAGGGAATGGGCTCGGTGCTGGCCCTCTGAGCGGCACGGTCCGGACTCAGTACCAGCCCTCTGTGCGGCACGGTCCGGGTCCTAGACCGACCCTCTGAGGGGCACGGTCCGGGCCTGGTGCCGGGCCTCTGAGGGGCACGTTCCGGGTCTGGTCCTGGGCCTCTGAGGGGCACGGTCCGGGCCAGCTTCCAGATCTGTGGGTTGCTCGAATTGGGCCTAGTTCGGGCCCAATTCCCCTATTGGCCCAAGTGTTTGTAATAAGGGTTAATTTAGGTAGTTCACTTTAAAACCAACTTTGATCGTTTATTAATTATAGTATTAATTTATGTCCTAGACCTTATTCTCGAGCTTGGAGGAGGAGACTTCTAGGCACTCGGTTGATTAAGCGTTTGGAGAACTTGAGGTAGGGAAGAGTAGTAAATTTCCTCTTTTAATTAAGAAATGCTAATAGTATGCCTATAGGATAATAATAACCGGACGAGTCTTAGTTTGCATATAGGATGCGATTCACTAGATTAATCGCTTTCAATTATGGGAATTGCCATGCTGGTAGAATGGCCATGTCGAGCCTTAGGATTGCGTGTTGGATGTGTTTGATGATGGTTGTTCGTCCTTAAATGTCGATGCATATTACACTCTTAGTTAAGGTTAGAATCATATTAAACTATATGAATTATGATGAGCATGATATGAATGATTACTCGGTGATATGATTGGTTGAGTGATTGTGTTGAATAATTATATGATTGTGCCTGGTGATATGATCGGGCGAGTGATAAAACGATGGGACGTGTTGGTAAGTCATGCTGGTAAGCTTGGTTGATAACATGAGTTCGGTGTAATGTGTTTTGTTTGGTTTTGTGTGTATTGTTGTTTACTTGCCCCGAGGGTGTTTCCGGGAAGGTATGCGACCGAGGGGTGTGCCGGTCCGATATGTTTATGTTGTTTTTTCACACCGATGCTACGTGTTCCGGGAAGACCTAGACCGAGGGATGTTCCGGTATGGTATATTGTTGTCTTACTCCGATGCTACGTGTTCCGGAAAGACTTGTTTCACCCCAATGCTACATGTTCTGGGAAGACACCTAGGCCAATGGTTATTCCGGTATGATGTATTGTCTTCTTACTCCGATGCTACGTGTTCCGGAAAGACTTGTTTCACCCCGATGTTGTGTGTTCCGGGAAGACATCTAGACCGAGGGGTATGCCGGTATGATGTATTGGATTGGTATCTTGTGTTTTTAAATTATCTTATATTTCGGTACGCGAGTGTTTCTTTAGCTTGTTTCTGTTGGTAAATAGTCGTATTCCTGATTGATCTCTAATTGTGTTGTCTTTTAGTGAATTTTACTAACTAAGAATTTTGGTGACGAAGCGGGAGCCCTTTTTCCTTTACTACTTTTTCCTACTGAGCGTAAGCTCACCCTCTTTGTGTCTGATGTTTTTAAAAGGTTTCATTGATGAGTAGGCCCAGAGGACGTCTCAGGGATGGGGTGCTCGTTGTGAGTTCGGGTTGTGTTTTGTATTAGAGATGTACCCCTTTTTCCATACTAAACTATGTTTTCAATTGTTCGGATTTGAGCGGTTGACTCATGTTATATTTATCGGAGTTGTCATTTTGGAACTAAATTGTGGAGTTGGTTTCCGTTTAAATTTATTTTTATTACTGATTTACTAGTTTTCCTAGTTCACGTCTCGAGTACGGTCAAAACCGGATTTGGGGCGTGACAGCACCGGAGCTTTCTCGACTCGCTTGGAAGACGTTCCAACTAGATCACGAGGATAATCCAGAGCTACGAACAATTCATGTCCATTAATCGTGTAGCCATTGAAGTTTTCCACTACCATGGACGCAGATTCCGGTGAAAAAAACGAAACAAACCCAAAAAGCTTTCCACCCCTATTGGCATGCTTCAAAACAAAGCATCTGGTAATATCGCCAAACGCACCAAAAGTGCAACGAACCCAATCATCCGAAGTCGCAAAGGGTAAGTTTCGAATGTACACTTCGTTCAGAATTACCTGTGCAGGATCGAGTCCCTTGAGAGCTGGAAAAGCCTGCTTCTTCTGCATTGGATCAGAAGAACCACAGTTCTCAAGCTTCCCACCAGCCGACCCAACCTCATTACCCTGTTTCTCGAACGCATCATCACGAACCTGAGCAGAACTCGGCTGCACTGATGCTACTGGCTTCCCAACCCTATTGGCCCGACCCTTAAACTGAACCTTCTAGTTCCGAACTGTCGCAGGAACATGATCTCTTTTGGCTGAGAATTAGTCTCCTCCCTTGTTTCACCTATGTTCTGAAACAAAATGCTCTTTACCAACATGGTACACAATGTTGCAATAACTGGCATAGCTTGACACCAGCACAGAGCAGAAATTTGAAAAAGATAGAGGTTGGATCGCTGGAAATATGGACTCTCCTGAGCTCCTCCTTTGATTTCTCATGCTGTAACAACCAATCCTTCTAGTTTCGTAAAAAGGTCACCACACATAACCTGTTGCAACCACACAACCCTCACGCAATTGTAACTTCGTAATAGGGTCACCACACACTGCTTCAACCATACAACCTTCACACACACTCACTGCTGCAACCACACAACCCTCACGCACACACGATTCACCTGAGAGCGAAGAAGCGACAACCCAGACGAGGACTGAGTTTGGATCACGTTGGATCACGAGCAGAGGGCTTGGTTCCCGGAACCACAATACCTCACGGGAGAATCGAAGATTGTGAATCAGCGGCGATCCGGAAGTCCCGATACTCACGAACCCAGACGTGGCTCTACTAAGTCTGGTGGATCACGAGCAGAAGGCTCCCGGAACCGTGATTCCCAATACGAAACGATGTAAATCAGCGACGATCCGGATCGCACAACTTTATTCTGCTGTTTTGTTTTCAATTTTAGTTTCAATAATTTGGAAAGTCTTGTAAGAGGTTGTCCTCAGTATGTATCTACGATTAAAAGTAGAGTTTTCAACGGGACCATGAGAGTTGGGTCACCTACGGGAGGCTCGGACAATATTTTGGTGCCCAGGGCCATTTGGTATTACTTTGTAATCTTTTGTTTGGTATAATACCCACCTCTCTATGCCGTTTCAAAAAAAAGAACTTACAATCCAAGGTTTTGTTGAATCAATCCTTAGAATAGGTAAAAAAACTCTCTCTCGTAAGTCGAGAACTCCTCCTTCCCGAGGAAACCCTATCCATCTCTCGTGAGCCCATCCATATTGGCTAGGCAACAATTTTTCATGATAGGCAAGCTGCGGTCGTCTAAGCCGCCCCGGAAAGACGTCCTCCTTCGGATCATCAATAAGGCATGGGGTAAATCAGCGGAGGGGTTGGTGATTAAAGATATTGGTCCGTGGATTTTCGGATTTTACTTCGAAACTTAGAAAGCCTGGGTATGGGTTCGAGACAACGAACCTTGGTACTTCGATGGAAGACCTCTCCTACTGGGTGACCTAAACCCGATGGCTAGAGAGCCCCCAACCCTGGATAGGCTCTAGTTATGGGTGCATGCTCGTGGCCTCCCTCCTTTGGTTCGTACTAAAACCACTGGGAAAACAATTGGGGTAGGGTTGGGGCTCTATGTCCACGTCCTGTGCAACCAATGGGGGGGAAATGCTGTGGAGAATCAGTCAAGGTTCGCTTCTAGCATCCTGTAGAGCGCCCCTTTCGATGCCGCCTCCTGTTGCGCTTTCGGGAATCCACTGACCCGTTTCTTTTCACTCTTACTTATTCAAACCCCATTCATTTTGTTATAATTGTGGGATGATAAGTCACATGGTGGCCGAGTGTGATCGGGAGGTGGTGGGTACCCCTCGGTTCGAATCATCGATGATGGAATTCCAGAGGGACCGTCAACCCAGGGTTACAGATTGCGACGCTCAACTGTCTCGTAAACCAGTATCCTCAACTACTACACCTAAGGCCCTATCGTCTCGAGGCAGACGCCCGATAGCATCCTTGGCTACGACACCTAATGTAGCGAGCCGCTCTGCCGATCCTGGCTAGAGAAACTTGGTAATCGGACGGCTCTCAAATAGTGGGAAAGCTGATGCCCCGGATTTGCTTGAGCACAAAGGTGGACCTGGAGTTGGAGCCGGAATTGAGTCTAGAGTTGGAGAAAGAGCCAGAGGTGTAAAGAGGGGATCCCTGGGACAATGAGGACAGGGCGGGCAAGTTGGACCTAATGGAGGAATGAAATGAATTCAGTGCTCTAGGGACTGGCGTTGGGAAAGATCCCTTATCAGAGCTCTACTTCCCCTTGAAAGCAATGATCGCAGGTTCAGTTTAATACAACGAATAAAGCATGAAGGCCATACTTTGATCAAGAACCATTGGTTTCATCATACTTTACTTTTGTTTTCAGTACGTCTTTATGACACTTCCAAAACCGGTTGCACCAGATTACTTGTTTCAGAGTTTTTTTGTAAATCTACTAGAGATCTTTACAGTTTAATGACTCTTTTATACTTTGTTGTCAAAAAATTTCTCCTAATACACTTCTTTGTAGCTCATATTTATAATTAATGAGATTACAACTTTCATAAAAAAAACTTACAATCCGCACTACAGAAGAATAACCATAACACATATAATAATTACATAAGAAACAAACTAAATATTACAACATAGCATAGAGAAATAATACATAGGAGACAAACTGTATGTTGATAATTATCTTCACAACCACTTTCCCAAGGGACCAATTTCTAAAAAGGCCATATGCTAATATCGATTTTGAAAAAAACACTCACCCAATATGTATTTTGAAAAAAGGCCTTCAAGACCCTCAAGTCAACAAAAGTTGGTCAATGCCTAAACTACCCTTTTGTATTTGGTCAAAATCCCTAAAACGAGGGTAGCCCCCAATTTCCCCAGCCCCGTCCCCGCCATTTTCAAACCCAGGCACCTCTGAAAACCAGCACCAAGTGGCGTCCACCGCCGTCCACCGGACAGACCGTGTCGTCAACCTCTTCGTGTGTGCCATTGAAGAAAGCTCCAAGTAATTTCAATTCATCCTCATCCTCTTCCGATTTCGTAAATTTCTGTTATAGGTTTGAGTTGAACTTCGAATTGAGGATGATTTAGGTTTAGATGGGGGAAAACGATTTTGAGTGGTATAAATAAGTGAATGGATTGGAATGGAATAGGGGAGCGAGCAAAAACTGTAAATTGGGGATGGTCAGAGAAGCTGAACTAGTAGGAGCCGCACGGGCATATGAGGTTGAAGACACACCACGCACGAGCGGAGGTCACCGTGCGGCCAGGTTAGGTAGAAGACAGAAACCGCACGGCTACACGCAGATGACATACCCGTGCGGTGGCATATGACATACAGGTGTAGTGACCGCACAACCGTATACAGCCGTGCAGCAGCGCTTGTCACTGCCCGTGCGGGTGGTTAGCCACCGTGCGGCCAGTTGCATATCCTGTAATTTGTAATTTACTTTGTGAAGTTGTAATTGGTGTTATTGTGTACAGGAATGTGTGAGGTTTTGTAATTGTTGTTTTTGTTGTTACAGGAATGGGTAGAGTTGCAATACATGTTACTTACGGTGGGGAATATAAGGTAGAGGGTGGCAAGTATAACTGGAAATCAGAAAACGAGGTAGTTTTTAGTCTTCCTGTTGATTATAGTACAACACTGAACACATTGAAGTAGCGCATTTATTCTAGGATCGGGGTGAAGGATAGTGAGACAAAATTAAAGCTTAGTTACGTAGCTAAGGGGTTTGAAGGAGGATTGACGCCATAGGAGATCATTGACAATGTTAGTCTTCAGTGTTTTGTAATGGAGAACAGTAATTTAGAATCCAGGGTCGCCTTACGTGTAGAACTGATCAAGAAAGATACCATTGGGGTCGTAGCTGAAACGGTGGAAGTTGAACAGGGGGTGCAATGTGTTGCAGTTGAGAATCCTGAACATGGAAATGGTGGGCGGGATACTTTTTTTGACGTTGATATTTGGAGTGGTACGGGTGTTAATGAAAACCTAGTTATTCGGCGGCGTCCACCTAGAGAAAGTGATTCGGATTGTGGAGTATATTCAGAAGCATCATCTCCTACGCCACCACCAGTAAGCTTGGATGAAGATAACGGTCAAATTGTGGAGTATGTTACTCGGAATCAGCAGTTTTCGTTAGATACGGTTGATCCAGAACAAACCAGGATCGGATTTAGGGATGGGTCAGATTTAGTAGTTGGCAAAGAGTTTTGGGACAAGCGAGCAGTGATGATGTATCTGACAGAGCTTCAGCAGAAGAAGAAATTTTCGGATACGCCGTGATAGATCAAACAAGGAATTATACGTTGCAAAATGTGTTAGCGATAATTGTGGATGGAGTGTGCGTGCAGCAAAGGATCGGGGTGTTGGGTCTCGAGGTAGGGTTGGAGATGAACCAACTCGCAGCGGAAAATCAAGGAAAACAAGGAGACGATTAAAACCATGAAACAACTAACAAAGAATGGATTCACAAGAGAAAAATTCAGCACTAGTTCTTACCAAAACAAGAACACCGGGTAACGAATGATTGGCTTGAGTCTCCAAGACGCCTACGTATCCACATGGGAATCAAAGCCACGTAGTTCTTCTCTTTGAGGACTCAAGAACACAAAAATGGAGGTGGGAGCTTGCCAAACCCGAAATTGCAAGGGAAGGGGGAGAGAAGTTGTGTTTCCTATTCTTGTCTTGTGTTTGTTATGTTGAAAAAGATGACTTAAACATAACAAAACCCATACTTGTCCAACTAAAGGCATGGGACAAGCATGGTGACAAGTAAGGTATAAATAGGACAAAGTATGGCAAGACAAGATTGGGTTAGGTGGTGAATCACCAACACCTTAATCCTTGTCTTGCTTACTTAGTACTAATTAATCAAGACTTGATTAATTAGTTCCATGGGCCTTGGTTGCATGGGCCTTTCATGGGCCTCTTGGAACATGGCCCGTGGCCATTTCCAACGAGGTCCTGTGATTCGCTCATCGCCTCCATGTCTTCCATACTGGAAATGTCCAACATTATTCGACGCGATCAATCCCAAGACTCCAAGCCTTGTCTCGATCCGTAAAGTCCTATTCCCTTACGGGCACATGACCCAAAACCCAGTTTTGGTCATGTCCCGAGACAACTCCCGTTTGGCCATTCTCCATAAATGTGTCAATGAGTTTCATCCTCCGGTGTGACCCTTAGGTTTATGCATGCCAATAGATCAACGTAAAATCCCATTTTACTTGATCCTATTTAAGTGGCAACTAACGAGACTTTAGTATTGCCTGACACTACATAACGAATCGACCATGTCGATTCTAACCTTTCCGTCGTCCCTGTCATTATCCTTTTATCTCCGATATCCTGATTGAGATAAGGCATAGAGCCGTCATCCTTATTATTCTCAATCACCGTTCCTTGATATGTGAGATGACTGAAGATATGATACCCAGTATCATGTGCATGGCCATGCTATTCTTCCAGTCACTCTCGATCAAGCGGCCGAGAACCGATATCTTTCCCATACCTCAGTATGAGGGATAAATCCCTTAGCCGCCTTTCGTGTCACTCATGTAGCCTGTCCCCAAGGCAATCCTGGCCGTTATGGAAGCCCTGTTACAGACAACGTTAGGCTCAGGTCAAACTCAGTTGTTGACTACATAGCGATCACAAAGACTCCTTGGTCTAAGGATACATGACAAGCTACAACACTGAATATGTTCATGACTTAATCTATGGCTCATATTCAGGGCGGGTCGTCCAATATCATGTCCCACATGATATCTATGATCAGACTCCGGAATCCCATTCCAATGACTAACAGAACGTAAGCCATAAAGAGCCATCTTTCATACTAGTCGCTTCTAGTGAAGCTTTGTTGACTAGGGACCCATCGAGTGTGATCTATCTCGATCTATGGTTCTATTCGCATGGTGGGCATAGATCAGAGCACACGTCGATATATTACTCCAACACATAAGTAATATAAAGCCGCTTTAATTTTATTGCTAACGATGATATGTACATTTGGACATTTAGGATTGAACTACAGGCACTAAGACTAACACGGGGATCAGATACTTTCTCCATAAGAACCTATGAGTCTTTGCATACTTGTCAGACCAGTGATCGGAACACCCAAATAGGTCTTATGACAACGGAACAAATTTCTTGTATGTTGGCTATAGAATATGTTGGTCAGAAAAAGATTCCCAGACCTTTGTTTATTCAAGACAATTTGAAGGGACGGAGATTAGGCGAATACAAATACTGGAAATGCTGGAAGGCAAGAAAACTAGCGTTGATTAAACTTGTAGGGGATCCTGAATTAAGTTATGGATTACTCCCTCTTTATTTGGAACAGGTTCGAAAGCATAACGAAGGCGCAGTAACTCATTTGGAGGTGGATGAACACAATAGATTTAAATATGTTTTCGTAGCATATTGACCATGCATTACTGGATTTAACAGTGCTTTAAGGAAGGTGCTCGCAGTAGATGCGACGTGGTTGAAAACACAGTGTAAAAGGATTATGATAATTGCTACAGGTCAAGATGCTAATCATCACCAATATCCAGTTGCATGGGCGATAATTCATGACTCGGAGAACAACGAGTCATGGGGATGGTTCTTCGAAAAGTTGAGGTCGTTGATCCCGGACGAGGAGGACTTGGTTATAATTTCTGATAGGCATAAAAGTATCATCCATTTAGTGGCGACCCTCTACCCAACTGCTAAACATGGCCATTGTAGGTGGCATCTCACCCAAAATGTCAGAGATTATCACGGGGGTCAGCCGAGAGACAAATTGTCGAGTTTATTCGAAAAAATTGCTGATTCTTACACAGTGGAGAGGTTCCTAGCCAAGTTCGAAAAGTTGAAAGCAGTGTACCCCAAGGCAGCGCAATATCTGGAGACAACGAACTTAGAACGTCCTCAGTGGGCGAGAGCTTACTTCGAAGCCGCTCGGTACAATCTCATGACCACGAACGGTGCTGAGTGTATCAACAATGCAATACTAGAAGAGAGAAAGTGGCCTATTGTAGAGCTGTTAAACGCCATGCAGAGACTGGTTAGTCATTGGTTCATGCTTCGTTTAGATGTGTTGGACAAATTACCTCCTTACCAAGCTGTTACTCCTAAGGTAGAGAGTATCGTGTCAAGTAGGAATGATCTAGTGAAGGACATCCGAATAATACCAATGAACCTACACGGCCAGTATCGGGTTAATAGTGAATAGAGTGACGTCTATGTTGATTTGGGGATGAAGCGGTGTAGTTGTCGGGTGTTTGATCTGGATAGAATTCCTTGTGAACATGCCTTAGCGTGTTGTGAGCATGCTCGGGTAGAGATATATTTCTTGTGCTCGAAATATTACACGGTAGAAGCATGGGCTCTGGCATATACTGGAACCATTTACCCAGTGTTGCGAGAATCAGAGTGAAATCTTGATGAGGTTTCGCCTGAAGGTCGTAGAGAGGTTCTCCCTCCAGATTATGAAGTGAGACGCGGTAGACTAACTGAAAGAAGAATCCCTTCAACAGGTGAGGTGCCAAGAGCGGCTTAAGCGGCTCCGAAGCATCCCCGAAAATGTGGGAATTGTTCTAATGTTGGTCACAACAAACGCACATGCCCTGGGCTTGCTTCTGCTAGAGCATCTGCTAGAGCATCTACTGTGTAAGGATTTGAATTTCATTATGCTACTACTATTTGGTGAGTGAGGATAATATATGTATTTGATTATGCTACTATTTGGTGACTGAGTGTGCTACATGTATTTCATTATGCTACTATTTAGGTTTGATGTGAATCGCTTGGTGTTAATGGTTGCATTGTTCTGTGCGTTCATCATTTCCATGTCGGGTGTAATGCATATTGTCGTGCGGTCAACAGTGGGCACCGTGCGGCAGTACAACCACCAGTAGTATTGTTGTGATCCACCGTGCGGTCATCCTTGGTCACCGTGCGGTCAACAGAGAGCAATCATAATGCACAAGATCTGGCCGCACGAATGGTTATTGACCCGTGCGGGTGACCCGTGTGGCACTTTAACCATCCGTCCGGCCAGTTCACCACCAGTATTATTGGTCTCTGATCCACCGTGCGGCAATACAAAAGCCTGTGCGGCCAGATCACCACACGGTGTTTTACCTCAAACAATCAATAATTAACCATGTAAAGATCAGAATAAAACAGCTTAAACGTTAAACATGTTCCACGTTAAACATCAACCCTACTTATTACAAGAAAGACTCACACGTATTGCAAAATGTGTGGTCTTTGTTTCCGAGACAAAGTCTGGCACATATAACCTAAACCCTAAACGGATTACCAACACGCTGGACCCATGTCATCACCCATGAATGACAAGAAGTAGAACTCAAGATGGTCAAGCTCTTCCACGAGTTTGTTAGCTTTCTGCATGTCATCCTCTGACCATTCTGTTGTATCGCCCGCCCGGACCTCCTCCCGAACCTCCTCTCGAAGTTGGACCGCCTTCGGAAGGATCCGTAGGAGAGCTGTCTTGATTTGCTCGAACCTCCACATCATCTCACCATGGTTGTGTGCAGCCATGGCTGATTTTCTGATTATCAAGTGAATAGAATAGATGAAGTGAGAAAAGTGAGTGAACACTCACTCACATTTATAGGCGAGGTTGTTAGTGTGGTTAGTTGGTTCCATGAACTGTGGTGTGGTGGTTAGATTAGAGGGTTACATTAAATGTAAGGTGGTTAGGCACAGCTTCTTCTGATGACCGCACGACAACTGGTGATGACCGCACGGCTCGAGGTCATTCATGACCGCACGGCTCGAGGTCATTCATGACCGCACGGCTCGAGGTCATTTCTGACCGCACGGCTCGAGGTCATTTATGTCAATCCCCCGTCGATGATGTAACTACTCCCTGTACAAAATCTTCACTTTCCTGTACAAAATCTGTGAATACCTATTCAGTCACTACATCCAAGAAAACTCTGTAGATTAATGTCTCCCATTAATATATCTCACCACCCACTCATCCACCCACTCCAACACTCTTTACTCGCATTGGACCTATAAATGTGGCTTAGGAGGGCCATTATTTGTACTCCAACAATCGTCACTTCCAGCCTATCAATTATCTGTCAAGTTTTCTCGGAATAGGTATTCGACGAATGTTCTTGCATTAAAATTTTGTTTATGTGTTTGTTGTTTTTAGTAGTGTAAGCATGTATATGTTTGTGACATAATGGATCCCAACCATTTGAACCGTGCGGAGCGTAGACAGAGGCGCCGGGAGCTAGCCGGAGAATACTTTACAATGTTGGCCGACGGCACCATAGTCAGAATACCTGAACGGCTCTATCAAGCACCGGAACCAGCATGGTCGATAGAATACTACCGCTTAATTGAAGAATTCAATCAGGGCTTGGACCAACTGGAGGCAGTCATGCGCCAGAAAAATTTACCATGTCCTCCACTCCCTCCTGGTGAAAACCTATTTATTTAACCGCCGATGAATGAGGATGACCTTCTTCATTCTTTCGAGGAGCCTTCTTGGTTCCGGGGTTTCAGACAGTGGATGGTTCGAAACCAACAAATTGTACAGAGTCTCATTGACAATCTACTTGCTGTGTAGGAGTGTATTTTGGATTTGAACTGTATTACTTATGGTACTTGGATGAATGAAGTTTATGTTTTTGGACTTAGTGTAAGTAATGTTTTAGACCACACGGGTGAACATCAAAATTAAGTTAAAGGGATGAACTTATAAAATGATACCGCACGGCTTATTCAGCGTCGCGCGGTTATAAAATCATGTTAGGGTTTAGGCATTAATTTCGCACGCGGAGTTGCTGCCAAGACATTAATGGCGCACGGGGAGTTGTTGCTAAGACTTTAATGGGTATGGAGTTAGGGTTAAGGCATTCATGTCGCACCGGGAGTTGTTTCCATACATTAATGGGTTGGGAGTTATGTTTGACTACGTACTGTGCATTCCATATGGTTGACAGCAACCCGTGAGGCAGGTACGTACACCCGCACGGGTGCCGCATGGGGTCGATATTAGGGTTTCTCACCCGCGCGAGTGAAAGTTATCCGTCATCAATGCCTATCCGCACGGGTGAGAAACCCTAATATCCACCCCATGCGGCACCCGTGCGGGTGTAGGTACCTGCCGCGCGGTTCAATCAAAGAACCAAAATGTTCCCTATTCCCTATGTGATGTTGGAGACATTAAATTTGTTAGTACCTACTACCCACCAACCCAAGCCAAAGTAAGGGTTAGGGTTTATAGGCTATGTGTTAGGGTTAGGGTTTAGGGAATATATTCCTTCCATACAGTTGGTTACATCAAATCGATGTGAGGATGAATATATTCTTCCTCATCTTCTATAAGTAACAACAATGGAACTACATAATACTCACGCACTCATAATCTACTACATCATCACTTCATGTAATGCCAAGGAAAGACTACTCCCCAACTCAAGCCAAAGTAAGGGTTAGGGTTTATAGCCTATGGGTTTTGGGTTTAGGGTATAATGAGTAGGGTTTAGGGTTTAGTGAGTAGGGACCAAGGGAATATATTCCTTCCATAAAGTTGGTTACATCAAATCGCTGTGAGGAGGAATATATTCTTCCTCATCTTCTATAAGTAACAACAATGGAACTACATAATACTCACACACTCATAATCTACTACATCATCACTTCATGTAATGTCAAGGAAAGACTACTCTCCTTCCTACGACTCCTCATCCGATGAAAGCTATACTTGGTTTATCCATGGATGTGGTCGTAATACTCCACCACAAGGACACTATCCATCTCCGGCCCAAGAATACCCGGAAGATGAAGAGCAAGGAGAAGAAGAGCCACCAGAAGAAAAAGAGCCTCCCGTACACGACTATCCAGTGAAAGGAGAAGGAGAAACTGAAGTATATGGTAGCGATATAGTGAAAGGAGAAGGCAAAACTGAAGTATATGGTAGCGATGCAGTCAAAGGGTTTGGAGATACTGAACAATATGGTAGCGATGAAGTTGAAAGCGGTGATGAGGCAACATCGGCCTTCAATGGTTCCACAAAGGGCAGCCCCTAACAAGGAAAAGTAACATTTGCAAGGGAATGGACTTGTACATTCCTTTCAGACATGTACAATAGGTAGAAAACCTGACCGTACGGGTATCTCAGTAGACCGCACGGGTATTCTAGTAGACCGCACGGGTATGTTAGTACACCGCACTTGTATAGCAGTAGACCGCAAGGGTATGTTAGTAGACCGCACGGGTATGGTGGTCACTTACATTGATGAAGTGAGATAAGTGATGCCGCACGGTGTACTCAACGCCGCGCCGACGTAAACTCTTGTAGCCCGTGCGGGTATGTTTATATACCGCATGGATGAGACTGATAACCGCATGGTCATGTTATTGACCGCACGGTTGAACAGAGACAAATTCAAAAATTACGTTCAAAGATGAAATCCATTATTATTGAAGTCCATGACATTACATTACATGGCAGACAGTTGGTTAATAATACTCTCATCATGGTCTTTCATCTCAGTCATCCACTGAACCCAACGCTGGAACCAACCAGGCTCCACGACCGAATCTAAGTCATCCGCAATCCCGTATGTCCAACCAGGCCTTTCCAATGGGGGTCCAGGATATGGTGCGTCTTTCTCACGCATGAGGCGCTCAATGACTTCCCACCGGTCCATGGCGTCAAGGAGTCCTTGGTCGAACTCAATCACCCATGCGGGTTCAGGTGGTGGGCACCTACGCGGGCGATGTCCTACTATGTTTCTGGCCGCTTCGCGTCGCCTCTAATGTCACTCAAGACGTGCATCGTGGTTTGGGTCCATGCTGTTACAAACATAATATGGTTACACCACTTAAACGAAAACACACATATACAAAAAACAATAATGCATGAACACAATTCAAATACCCGAGAAGAAGAGCTTGATGCCATTTAGATGCAACGAAGTTAGTGAAGATGTATGCTTTGAAGATGATAATGAGGCTAATCAACCTCATTTATAGGAAATGTTTCAGGGTTTAGGCATTAATGTCGCTTGGGGAGTTGTTTCTAACACATTAATGGGTTCGGCCTTCAATGGTTGACTCATTAATGTTCAGTCCATCTGGTAGGTGAAAGCCCGTGCCGCAGATAGGTACACCCGCACGGGTGCGAAACCCTAATATCGATCCCGTGCGGCCCCGTGCGGGTGTACGTATCTGCCGCGCGGTTTGCTGTCAACCATATGGAATGCACAGTACATAGTCAAACATAAGTCCCAACCCATCAATGTATGGCAACAACTCCCCGTGCGAAATTAATGCCTAAACCCTAACTCCATACACATTAAAGTCTTAGCAACAACTCCCCGTGCGACATTAATGTCTTGGCAGCAACTCCCCGTGCAAAATTAATGCCTAAACCCTAACATGTTTTTCTTTGCAACTCGGGTTCGAATCTTGATGAATACATATTTTACTGAATTGTTTATAATTTATTTTTCGCTATTCTAATATAGTAATACTTGACTTTTTGTTGCATAAAATTAATATTGTTAGCATAAATTTATGTATTTATATTTAATAATTATCGACGGCATACCCTGTTTTAAACAACTATCAAGAAGTAAAATAAAAGTTATATTCATTAATCCGAATACCAAATACACTAAGTAGCCCGAAGACTGTCAATAAGACTCAGCTCGTTTTCTTTGTTCCGAGCCATCCACTCTACGTAACCCTGGAACCAAGAAGGCTCATCGAAAGAACCAAGCATGTCATCCTCTCTTACCGAAGGGTGTGGTAGAAGAGGGTTTGCACCGTAAGGGGGTGGGGGACATTGTAGATGCTTGTCGCACATGAGTCGCTCAATTTGTTCCAAGCGCTCATTTGCTTCTTCGAGTAAGCGGTAGTACTCGATCGACCATGCTGGTTCTGGTGCTTGATACAGCCGTTCGGGAACGCGAACTATCCGGCCGTCACTGATTATGGTGATGATTCCGGCATTCTGTTGTCTCCTCGAGGGGATGAAGCCAGGAAGAAGAGGATCGCGGTTCGGTTCCATCATGTCCCAAACATATACACGCTTACACAACAAAAAACAACTGATAATGCAAGAACAAACGTCGATTACCCGAGAAGAGGAAGAGGTTGATGTCGTGTGGATGAGATTCAGTTAGTGTAGAGGGAAGCTTTGACGAGGGCAGTGAAGATAATGGGTCTGCTGAAGCCCATTTATGAGCGTAGTGACATTAATAGGCATGCCAAGTTATTATTGGGACATTAATAGGCATTCAGAGGTGTTGTTGGGATATTAACAACATTCAAAGGCGTGGTTGGGACATTTATTGTGCCAACAATAGTAATATATTTTAATTCAACATTTAAATATTGGACCCCGTGCGGGGGTGCACACAAACAACGCCGGGGTTGACAGAAACTCGTGCGGCCAACCTACGGCCCTCACGGGTGCACACAGACGACGTTGGGGTTGACAGCAAACCGTGCGGCCGGAGACCAGCTCGCACGGATGCTCACAACATAGGTGAGGGTTGACAGCAAACCGTGCGGCCATAGCCATATTCCCGCACGGGTGCCACAACATAAGTCAGGGTTGACAGCACCCCGTGCGGCTTGTTACTGGACCCGTGCGGTCATACAGAGAGTTTTACATTAACCCCGCGTAGTGCCGCACAGGTTAGTGTCCTACCCGCACGGCGAAGTGCATTACAACAGTCTTGTCAATCAACACAAGACATAAGTACCAAAATAGAAACACAATTACATTCAAATCCTTCATGTCCCAAAACCTAAGTACCAAATAATCCAAAACCAAAGAAGCACACTGTACGACAGTTATAAACAAATGCTTGATATCCAAAACCTACAAAAGGAGTTGCCAGTTCGACATGGCCTCAATGGCGTACTTTTTCCGATACTGCTTCATAATGGTGTCTCGTAAGTGATTGTCGAACTTCATTCCTGCCAACTTCAGCTGGATCATCTTCAGCGTGCATATCCCATTGTCGCCACGACTACCAAAATATACACCGGAAATGTTAAACATTAAATAAACTGTGTACCTATGAAAATTAAACGGAGGAAATTTCATACTTACAGTTTTGTATGATGTACATCCGGGACCCTCAGGTGGGTGAATGGTTCCTGGTACAACATCTTGTTCTCCTCGGACAAGTATCCTGAATGTAACAGCATCCTCGGAATCATGCAGGCATACGGCCTAATCAACAGGTTTAGCTCAGCATCCGATGTCCACCAGTTGAAGCTGTCGTAGACATTAATGTGCCTTCCGGCTAGGTCCACCTCTAACAATATCCATGACCAACCCGCGATCCCATTCACGTGCTATACTGGAAAGTAAACCTTCTGCAACTTGTTCCAGTTTTTCCTAAACTCGTGTGGAGTAGCACCAAGAGCATATTCCATCAACATAGTCGAAGGGTTACCCTGCATGCCTGTCTCGAACTCTATTCGGCATAGCTCATGGAACAAGCATCCAGTACAGAAGAGTCATAATCAGTGAAAACACCCCGATACATGTGTTGTTGTTTCCGTCTCCCGTACAACTGATCGTCCATTTGCTGTGTGCAATGAAAATCAGTAACCAAGTACATATTAGTATAAAAATGCATTTGTAATCATAATTTTTAAGAACAGTTAAACAAAAGGTTATACAATAAATATAGTATACGAACCTCACGGGATATCGTCGATCCAGCTTTCAAGAGGGTCTTGAAATATTCTTTACCCCTTGTGTCGTACGGAGTCGTGATATCCTCGAACCCAACAAATTTTTCCAACACCTTGGAATGTTTCTTAGCACCACTTTTGTACCCCCCGCTCGGATTCCACACTTTCCGCGTCTCCATTTCTACGTGGGACACCTCGTGTAATCTCTTCCTCTTTCTTGAACTAGGACCCTCAGTGTCTGGCACGCGTACCATGATGTGCGCAGGAGAGTTCTCGGGAGCTGCGACAGGCGGTGTAGGAGTTACTTGTACGTCATCAATCCAGGATTCACTTGACTCTTCCCCAACTACTGCACCTGCTGCACCTTCAAGAGAAGGTTCATACCAGGAACTCGGTGTGCTCGTCCCCGACTTTGTCGGCTCTGCCGACGCTTCCATTCCTGTAGAGTGCTCCCGTGGATGAGCTTGTACCAAAGCTTGAGTCTCAGACACTGCCCCCTCTGCCGGTCCTGCTTGCTATACCAGGTCCTGTAACATAGACTGTACCACCTTGTCATCCAGTACTCGTGCAAGGACATACTCACTTCCTCCTCCAGATGCGGCAACACGGTCTGCGGGTTCCCCAGTACCACCAGTAGTCTCCACTTCCACTTTTTGTCTAGGACCGCCTGCAACTGGACCGGGAGGCCTTGACTGTGCACCATCATCCTGTCGAGATCCGGTGTCTGATTCTGCGGCACGTTCACGGGCAGCGGCGTTGGTTCGAAGTATCCTAAGGACCTCATCCATTTGAGTCCTTAACTCTGTAAATTGCCCATGAGCCCATGTCCGCATCTCTCCCATTTCAGCTTTAAAAACTCGGATTTCTTGCAGGACAACTGACTGATCCACCGGTGCGGGCTCTCTGACATCTTCCCGTACGGGGTCTACCCGTACTTCTTCTCTTTTGGCTGTCTCCTCGACCGGCGGTGGCAAATCTACTCCTCCAATTGCCTCTTCAACAACTGGCTGAGCTGCAGGGTCCGGCTGCACTACCTCATCATCCCAATGGATGAATCCTCCATTCTCCAAAAATGCAGACAGACGATCAATGTCGGAATTCGGATGCTTTTCTGGTATTTGTCCGATATTCTGCATCCACGGGAGTAACATCTCCGCTGTAGTCGGGACGAGGACACTGTTGGCCACCTGAACCCGCATGGACATAACAATTACACTACATTGTTGTGGCCCAGCTACATCAAACTTAGGTAAATCAGAATACCAAATTAACATTTTTTTACCTCAACTTTTGCAAGTGCAGTGGTGACCTCTTCTGCAGACGGCGGCTTGGACCACTTCGGAGACCATTTGAAGAATCGTGGCTGCTCCTCCGTGTGCTCTTTATCTATGCATGCCCATAATTTTGCTACTTCTGGCATACACTCGAACGCCAATATATGTGTAACATACATAGTCATTCAGAAACACGTAAAATCATTTATATATTATTTTGCGGATAATAAAATTATCGGTAATTACTATTGTACGTACCGTCAACACGGGGAGAAAACCACAAATGGTCCAGGTTGAACCACTGGTTGCAGTGGCGGACGCAGCATACTTTGCCTTCAAATCTCGCATGCAATCCCTCCTCAGCCATTCGAAGGCTACATACCCCCATGGGTACTTGTTGAACATCTCGGGGTTATATAGCTAACCCGAACCAACTATCAGACACCAATTGAGCTCTTTTTCCACTCGGTACCAATGCATCTGAGACGAAGAGAAGTTGAGCCAGTTTGCAAATGTCTAGATCTAGGGCTGACTTATTCTCTCGCCGATCAACCCGATTAGTCACCAGTTGCTTCAACCTTGCCTCTAACATCTCAGTCGACACACGCTCAATGTTTTTAAAATGTTTGGTCTTCAACAATCTGGACTTGAATTGTTGTTGGAGCGCTTCATCCCCATCATTGGGTTGACTGCAATTCAACCCAGTTATCAGCGCAAAGTCCTTAAGGGTCAACCTGATCGGTCTCTCTTTAAACACAAACCACATCTCGGATGATCGTGGTATCTTCGTGCTCCTAGCCAATAGGGCCCACGCAAGGTTGTTGGCGTGCATCCACTTTTTCGGGATCTTAGTGAACCTCCAAAATGGACCATCTTGGAGCAGTTCAATTGTCGACCTGTCATCTTTCAAGTCTTTCACCCTTGTATCCAGCATTGTATAGTTGCACCTCTGACTGAGCCGACACTGGAAGAACTGATCTTCTGTTAGTTCAGTTTCCAATCGTGGATATTCATGAGGTGGTTCCGAGGGAGTCGCACTTGGAACAAACCGAGAGGTACTAGCTGCCATTGTCTGAACAAGTACTACTACAATTCATCAGTACATGAAAATATGTACAGAAATGCAAATATCAACATAAACAAACAGTTTAACTCCCCGTGCGGGTAGCATACCCAGCCGCACGGCTGTCAGAGGCGCCCTACACTAAATACCATTTTAACCGTGCGGGATCAGAATGTGGTCGCGCGGCTTTACAACGCGAATGATAGTTGTCCTCCACATTCCAAAACGCCATCGTTTTCAGGCCCCGCGCGAGTTCACGACACCGAAAACGACGTAGTTCCTTTGTCCCCGCACGGTTGTTTCACTACGCCGCGCGGTTTACAAAGTTCCACCCCGTGCGGGTGTTCTCTCTCGGTATCCCAAAACGCCGTCGTTTCTTAGGCCCCGCCCGAGTCCACAACGTGCACAACTCGAGGGCCCAAAACGCCGTCGTTTCAAGTACCCGTGCGGGAGGTGAACACTACCCGTGCGGTCTACACACCTACTCCTTCCCGTGCGGGTGAACCGCGTGTTCTCGACTACCAAAACGCCACCGTTTCAGGTATGCCGCGCGGGAGATAAGCCGCCGCGCGGGCTACTGGTCCACAGTGAAACCCTTACCTTCTTCTCCAAGGGTCAACACCAGTCGTGCGGGCTTAGGTCTCATCGTGCGGGGAACGGGAGACCTTGATCCTTCCCCGGCAAAGGCCCGAAAACCACGGCGTCGATTGGGCTACCCAGCACCGCCGGCCAACCCAGCACCGGCGATTTCTACTCCCTAGGGTTTCCATTATCTAAATCTACCCTAAATCTTACTTACAGTGCAATTAAAACGTACCTGGTTGGAATTGGTTGCCTTGGAACCGCAGCCCACCAGATTGTGTTTGATGATGATGAGCGGTTGCTCGGATTTGCAGAGACAGAGAGGGAGCGCGAGGAGTGAGAGTGAGCGGTTTGTGTTTGAATGAGGAAAGAAGTGAGCGAGAGAGAGGGAATAGAACAGTCAGACCCGAGGGTATTTTCGTACATTCCATGTTTTTTTGGTCAAACTCGGTCAAACGAATGAAAAGACAACAATGGAAAATGACGGAGGCTACCCCTCAAAATCGATATTGGTAGACGGCCTTTTGGATAAATCCTCCCTTTCCCAAGAGCATCGCAAACCACAAAGGTTTTCTCAGGACTAACTCATTTCCCAAAACGACACCAATTATAAGTCCACTTCCGCATCCCATCAATATCACCGTCCATTCGATTTTATCAAAAATTGGTTCATCTCCCTCTTCTCCATTCTCCAGAGTAAGAGTTGGAGGTTGAATCGAATGATTTGCTAATAATTCTGGATTGCCCTCGTAGGAACTGCTTCCAAATGTATCAAGCTGCGACCCGTGAGGTATAATTCCCGAGAGGTTGTTGTAGGATACATTGAAGAAGGACAAAAATGATAGCTGGCTTAACTCTTGAGGAATCTTTCCTGATAACTTGTTATGAGAAAGATCCAACGATTCAAGTTGAAGAAGATCTCCTAACGGGGAATGAATGGTACCGATGAAGTTGTTGTACCCGAGGTTGAGCAGATGAAGCCCCTTTAGCTTTGCCATGGATGCTAGGATCTCCCCTTCAATTTGGTTGTGTGAGAAATCAATGGCTCTAAAGAGATTCGGGATTAGATTGCAGCATTACCCAAGAAGGGAATGCATCAACTATTTGGTTGTTTCCAAAGTCTATGAATTCGAGCTCTGTGCAATTGCCTATTGATCTTGGAACCTTCCTCTGCAACTGGTTCTGACTCAAAGATATCACCTTCAAGGAGCTCCCATGAATCCATGATTGAGGGATTGTTCCATGAAGCTTGTTGTTTCACAAATCCAGAATCGACAAAGACGTGCCGAATGTGCCAAGACATTGTGGTATGATGCCACTGATATTGTTGTTGGATACGTCCAAGACACTAAGATCACTCAAATTGCAGAAATGAGGTGAAAAATGGCCAGACCATCTGTTGTTGGAAGCCACATAAATATTAGTGGACAATGAAGGAACTTTGAGGGATCCTCGTAGCATATTGAAACTAATGTCCAATGTACGAAGTGCACTCCATGGAAGCAAGATCGGATGATCCTCAATGGTTGTAAGAAAGTTGTGAGAGATGTTCAAAAAGTCCATGCTCAGACTAAGATTCCATATCCATGTTGGTAACATACCCTGAATATTATTTTGTGACAGGTCTAGCCAAATCAAATGGCTTTGGTTGACCAGGAACGTGGGGAACTTACTCAAATTACAAGAACCCAATCCTAGAATCTCATATTTATCTACAACAACTGAATTGATACCCTCATTCACCAGCAATGTTAAGTTATTTTGAGACATTTTATGTAAGGATCGCTTCTGGTCAACGTCGGTCAAGTCGGTGGAAAACGGGAAATATTTTAAATTTTGGGTATCCACCTAAATAGACCTAAACTTGACCCCGATGGTCATATCGGACCTAAGTTGACCCCGATATCGACCAAAATGAGTTCTGGGTGACTCAGGGCAACTTTGTGACCAATCTGGGAAAAGTTGACTTTTTGTCGAAAAAGTCAATCGAGCGACGTCTGGGCCGTTCGAGGCCCGAGTTGGACCCAAAAAGCTTAGCCGTCGTCGCAGCGGTCTTAGTTGGGTTATTTCCTTGTAAAACGCGAGATTTCATAAGAGTCTCGAAAAACGGACAGAACGAGGTCCAAGACGTCCGATTTTGGCCAATCTGACTAAAAAATATCTACCAAGATATTTTTGGTGAGTAGTGGGACCACCTTGCCACATGTCACTATGTTTATGGAAGTGAGTGGGAGATGATCTCATTACCCTTGACTTAAAGGCTAAAAGACAAAAGGGAAGAGACATGTGTCTTTCAACTTTAAATTTGGATCCACAAAGGGGATAGGGTGGTGAGTGTGGCCGGCCATACATAGAGAGAGAGAGAGAGAGAGAGAGAGAGAGAGCCAAGGGAAGAAGAAGAAGAGGAGAAACAGAAGAAGGGAGACGATTTCCCGACGATCCAACCGAAGGATCGTCTTGATTTTTTCATATTCGTGATCCTCTCAACTTTTGCTACGATATGCACTCCTTTTCTCCATTTGACAAGTTTGATTTCGTGGGTTTTGGTAGAAATTGATGAAATATGGGTGGTTGGGAGTTTAGGGCTTCTTAGGAACGTTTTGGGGGAAAATGGGGGTATTTTTCCGGCGACTGGAAGTTCGCCGGAGCTCCGGCCGATCACAGGAGCTCCGGTCAGTTGTGGCATGCCAGCCATGGCCGGAGGGAGGGTCACGGAGCCGTGACCGGCCACAACATTGGCGGTCCAGTCCGGCCACTAACGGCCCAAGTGTGGCCGTGTGGGGCCCACTTGGCCGGGGTTTGGGTTTGTCGTGTTCGTGGAAATTCGAAAAATGTGGTTAGAAACTTTAAGTGCGGAATTAGAACGCTAGTGCATCGGAAATTAATTCCGCCAAGTGCGTTGGAACGCGTGAATATAATTAGGAATTGTAGAAACGAAAATGGAAATTTTCGGAGCCCCGAGGGACGTTTTCCCGATTCCGGGCAGATTCGCCAAGCCGGGTGAAATGGGCCATTCCGGGCCCATTTTGACAATGTCGAGTAATTAGGAAGTTTGGGAGTGATCGGTACTTGTCGGGGTTGCATTTGGGCGTTAATTTCATAAAAATCGAAGTTGCTTGCGTATTAAAAAGTGTGTTGTTTCGTCACTTTATATTTTTCCACCGATCGCGGAAGGGAGAAGTTTTAGGCGGGTTGTCCCGAGCGCTTCTGGAGCTTACGTTTGGATTTTTGGATGGCATTACGAGGTAGGGAAAAGTAGTCGGATATCGGTTTGACTAGGGAAAGTTACTAGTAAAAATGCATGTGGGTACCTGGTTGTGCCCGTAGGTTGATTATACTCGGTATGTATGTAGAACTGCATGTGGGTACCTGGTTGTGCCCGTAGGTGGTGTATACCTCGCAAATTGTCGTGTTATACCTGTTAGCGTATGTTGTGTTTGTATGTTGGCTAGTTGTGCGCTTGGAGTGTTGAACTCGCGTGTGTATTGAATGACTCGTGTGACTTGATAGGTGGTAGTGCCTTGATATGTTAAATGCGATAATTGATAATGTGTGTGATAGTTGTTGAGTGTTGGTGATCAATGTGGTGATGGTTGGTTAAGGTATGGCCCGCCTGTCGATTCGCCACCGACGAAGGGTGTCGTGATTCCGCGATGATGTGGGCCCACCTTCCGACTAGCAATCGTTAAAGTGTTGCGATTTTTTCGGCGAAGAGGTCGGCTCGCCTTTCCGATTGGCGGTCGGAAAAAAGTATTGCGGGGCGACGCCAGGCCCAGCCGGTTTGCTACCGGAAACTGTGCTTTGTGTGTGTTGATATTGCGTGATATTGGGTGCATTTGCAATTTGATTGTTGAGGATGTAATCTTTGTTGTTTGTTTTCCTTGCGGGAAAGAGTGGTAGAGGTGTTGGTGTGTTTGACAGTTAGCCCGTGCGGCAGGTTCGTATCATGTGTGAGCTATACTGTTGTCCCTGAATTTATGTTGGTGTATTCCTGGTATTTTTACTCGTATGTCGTGGTCAGTCGGGTATCCGTGGCGGTGAGCGAAATGCTCACCCCCTGCTGCTTTTCCTACAAGTATTGATCGTGAGTCTGATTAGGAGGACGTCTCGAAGCTTGAAGAGCTGGGGATCGAGTCCGGGTTTCTGGGATTTGTCTAGTGACGTACACACTTTTGTCCTAGTTTTTGTCGAACTTGAGCTTAAGACATTATAGTATACATTTATTAGTTTTATGAAATTCTTGAGTTGTGGATTTTAAGCGTTGCCTTAATTGTTTAGCTATATTTTTGTCCTTGTTCTCCCGTTCACGTTCCGAGTTCGGTTATATCGGATTTGGGGCGTGACAGATTAAGGGTAGACAAATCTCGTAACTTGTGAAACGTGTCTAGCTCCATTGTAGCGTTCAAGTTATTTGAATACAAGTCCAAAAACTCAAGCTTGTTGAGACTGGAAAAGGAGTTTGGAATTGCACCCTCCAATTGATTGAACGAGAGGTCAATCTTTTCAAGGTGGGTCAAGTTTGTGAGGGATGGAATTAGACCGGTCAACCGATTATGGTCTAACAACAATTTCTCAAGTTTGGCGAGGGTTGATAGGGAAGATGGGATTTGGGCGGTAAGTTGATTGTCAGAGAGATCAAGATAGACTAGTTGGGTAAGGTTAGAAAGCCATACTTGAGCCATTTGACCTCTCAACTCAGTATAAGATAGGTCGAGATAATTGAGAGCAATCAAGTGGGAAGTACGACCATAATACTGAGAAGAAAGATCAAGGGAAGACAAATTGAAAAAATGGAAAATAGACGATGGGATTTGGCCTTGCAGATTATTATAGGAAAGATTAAGCGTTTGAAGGTGAAAGAGTTGGAAAAGGGTGTTGTTACCACTTATGGAACCATTGATGTAGCTTTCGCTCGGAGGCCGATGACATGACCGGTGAGTTGATCACACTCCACACCATCCCAACCAGAACAACAATCTCCCCCAGCTTTCCACGAATCCGTCTTGTGATAACCAGCCGTGTTTATATACCTTACAATGCTGAGCCCTCGTTTGAATTCCCAGAGGACAGATCTTTCTTGGTTTAGGCATCGCAGTGTATGAATCAGATTGTCACCACCAGCATCATGAACTCCTCTTACAACATGAAAGATGAACAAGCAGTATGTAAAAGATGACATGATGATTTTGAGTGAAGATATATCCATATCTTTTGAATTCAATATGGGATTTGGATATGCAAGCAATCAAACATAGTCTTTTATACACAAACTCTTGGCAAAAAAACTAAAAGAAAATTTAAGAAATTTCTTAATTAATTAGTGAAGGTGTGGTCTAAGAAAATTCGCCTATGCCTATCTAAAGTCTACGGAAGTCTTCACACGCATGAGCCACAATGTAAACGCGATCACACTCTAATTCAATTACATTGTGCAAGATTCAAACCAATGTTCCTTCGGATGTCATTTTCATGAATCTGATAAATGACATAACAGAAACTGATAACCACATGCAAGTCCTAAAGTTGTAAGTACCAACTCGTAACGTAACATAGTTCCTATCCATATATATCAAAACTATACTCCTCTTTCACAAACAAAACTAGAACATCTATCGAATTCTCTTACATATGTTGTGAGATCTATATAGTTTGGTTACGCATAAGAACTCGTTATATCCCATCCAATCCTATCCTAACCGTAAGAACCAAACCTCTCTTAAAATGCAAACTACAAATCTCGAGAAGTGCACAAGTTATTGGAACAATGTTCACGACTTTTTTTTTTGAAACGGGTAATCGGGGAAGTGCATTACTGCAAAAAGAAACCATACAAGGTAGAGCATAACCGCCCTGGGTTCCAGATATATGTCCGGACCGATCGTAGCAAGTCCGGCGCTCATGGACCCATAAAGATAGCCTACTTGACATCGTAGACAATAATTGAGGACATCCCCTTACCGACGTCCCAAAACAACGAGACTTAACGAAAATAAACCAAAGCAAAACAAAAATAAAAATGTTCCAATGACAAACATGATAACATAAAAACGACCAGAAGTAGAGATCTATGGTTGAAAGCTTCCCGAGACCTCCCAGCTCTGGCAGATTGATCATCATTGGTTCGACCCCACCTGAGTAGTCCAGTCTCGAGGTGACCGACTTTGGTTGTCGAGGCCTTCCTCCCGGGTCCCAGATCCAGCGAGCCTTCAGGATCGCTCCGGTCATGGTCACGGTGGTGTTCGGGTGTGATTGAGTCTGCCCTGGAGCTACGTAGGGCTGGTGCCTAGGCGGCCCTATCGGTGGTTGCACCCCGTTGCCGTAGTCGACGTCGTGGAGAGCGAAGAGACCGATAGCGGCGGCGTGGATTCTGGTCGTTCCAGGGATGGTGCGGCCCGAAGGGGGGGTAGTTTTTTTTTTATCAGCTAAGTTTTATTGAGGTCCAAATTTTCAAACCGAAAATAAGGCCATGGGAATAACCCACCAGTACACAGACACAGGCATGTCGTAATGACACCCAAACCAGAACCAGCAACAACTTTAGGTCTTAAACCCACAAACTTCTACCAAGAAGTGAAAAAAAGCTTAAACAAACTAAGCTTCTTAAACTAATAAGTCTATAACCCAAATTACACACTTTAAGTACAACCAAATACATCCCAGCAAAACAAAAGCCACAACCAGAGAAAAGAAAAAAAACAAGCTAAAACAAGCACAAAAAGGTTAACGAAACCCACCAAACCTCAAAAGTAGAACCGCACCTCCGGGCTCCAGTGCAACCAAGACGAAACAATCCCCACAGTGGATGTCCCTCCAACAATCCCAAGCCTAACACAGCCTCCGAACACTGCTCAGTTCCGAAGGAACTCGCCCATGGCCAGCACCACGGAGCAACCGTTGAGGGGAGTCGTGACCATCAGAACCTTAACCCGTCGTCGGAGAACGAAAAGGAGAAGGGGGAATGGCCCCGAGTTCGGACTCACCAAGAAAGGCCTAGCAGAAGAGAGGAAAAAGGACGACCGTGGCCTCCCCTAACTAGATCTGTCCTCGTGGATGGCCAACACCACCGCAAGACGAGGAGTGGTGTAGATCTCACCACAACCAGACCCAAAACTCGAAAAATCCCCAAAAAACACCCCCACGCCTACAACCAGATAGATCTGGTGAACAACCCCGCGACCGGCAACCCATCGGCGGCGGGGCCCCAAAATACTTTGGGAAAAGAGGACTTACAGAGGCCGGAGATGGAGACTGAGGAGCTGGTCGGGGAGGAAGAGAGCACGACAAGGCCGGACTTCGAGCGCGCTGGAACCACGAACGAGGAAGAGGAAGAGCTCAGGTCACCTAGATCTGTCGAGTTCCGGCCTCAGGCAGAGGGGAAAGAGGAGAGGAGGAAGGAAGAAGCAAGGGGGGGCTAAGTCGAGGCAAGGAGGAGAGATCCTCGCCGGCCTCGACCAAGGCCGGAGCCGAGATCGAAGCCGGCGAAGAGGAAAGGGAGGGTGGGCGGCGGCTAGATCTGAGTTTTTAGGGTTTCTAGAGAGAGGTTGGACCTTCTCTCTCTAGAACCAGACTCAATCTAATTTTCACAGGGGGGGGTTGTTGAATGTCGGGAATGATGCGAGACGGTGGCACACGTCGACCGGAGGGATGATCAGCGACGGCGAGAGGTCGACCCCAACAGGGGTAAGGAGAAACCCCAAAAGGGTAAGGAGAGACCCCAAAAGGGGTAAGGAGAGCGCTTTGTGTTATGAGCATGGGAAAAAGGACCATGGCGCAGGCCGTGGCAAGGACCATGGCCATGGGCATAGCCTGCGACTTCAAGGAGGAGGCAGAGAAGGTGCGGCTGCGGCTAGGTTTTTACAATGTTCACGACTTAGTTGCTAGGTTTTAACGAAATGTACACAAGTTTCCAACAAAACCGTGCATCAGAATAAGTAGAAAATATTGTGCCACTAGACGCCTCTCAACCTCTTTTTCAAACCCTAGCTAAAGCACTTAGCCGCCGCCCCTCCCTTCCTCCACCGGCGATGGCCGGCCTGGCTGTCGCCGGTGGAGACTCTCCCTTCCTTTCTCCTCTTACCTTCTTCTCTCTCCTTTACTTCTTTCTCTGTTTCCCGTTGTTTTTGGACTTGTTCTTCTCGTAGATCTGCTCTTGTCCGGCGAAGCCTTCCTCTGGGACGGCGAAGCTTTGAACTTTGACCTCGCCGGAGTTTTGCTATGCTTGTGGTCAGAGGTTTGGTCCGACGTTGAGATCCTCTTCTCGGTTTGGTGCTCGTTCGACCTCTACCTTTTGGTCCGTTAATGGTGTGATTTTGGTTGCCTGGAGCTCGTCTCTGAGCTTACCTCATCCTGCATCTTGGGCCGAAGCACGGGTGCTTCTCACCTTGTGAGGACCAGTCATCCCCAGCCGGAATTCGTGCTCGACGGTGGACCTCTGCCTCCTCTCAATTCAAGCCCGACTTCTTAGTGCTGACGTGGTTGCTGGATCACCGGAGTTAGGGATGGTCTGTCGCTCATCTCTCCACCTCTGCTGATCGTGTCACGACTGTTCTCCTACAGGTGAGCTCGTGGTTTTTGGAGATGGCGTCGGGACGTCTAGTCTGTTGTCTGGTTGCAGCTGGTCAGGGTCCGAACCAGCTAGGTCCGGGTCTGGCTTGGTTTGGGCCTAGGGCTTGGTCTGGGCCGGGCCTACAAGGCTTGATTTGGGCCCGTTCAGGCTCGATCTAGGTCGGGTCAAGCCTAATCTAGGCTGGGTCCAGAGTAGGTTTTGGTCGGGTTGGGTCAGCATAAGACTTCAGACACGATTTTTGTGGTTTGTTGCTGTTTGGTGCTGCTCGTAGGTTTTGGGATCGTCTGTCAGTTTTGGAGGCTTTCTTTCTGCGCGTGTTCATTGTTTCCCTTCACCTGCACCATGTCGGGTTGGTTAGAGACTCGGTTATGTCTCTGCTCAGGATTGTTTCTTCATCTTTTGGGGAGCCTTTTTGGGTGTTCGGGTCCTATAGTTTGGGACTCACCGGCGAAAGTGGGGGGTGCGTGAATGCATGTAGATTCTTTGCTTTGGCTGATCGGTGTTTATCTAGGCAGTGGTGTTGTGCCGGTCGATTTTTTTGGTAGTGGCCTCCGTCAAGCTTGTCTCGGGTGGTGGCTTTGGTTGCAGTTCTTTCCGGGCTTGGGTCGGTTCGTGCTCGGTATAATTACAGGCCTTTCCCTTTGGGTCCTCGCTTGCTATTGGCTGGCGAGGGGTTACCAGTCATGGTATCGGAACACTCAACTCGACAACCTCATTTCCCGGATTTTGTTCCCTTGGTGTTGCTGATTACTTGGAGTCTTAGCTTGTTCAGTGCGGCCTTTGGTGTGGCGTTGCTCTTCTTTACAACGGTTGGTGACAGTTCAGTCTGGGCATGTGTTGGATCGTGCTCGGTATAATTACAGGCCTTCCTTTTTTGGGTCCTCGCTTGGTGTTGGTCGGCGTGGAGTTACCAATCTTGGTATCGGAACGCTCAGCACGAGTTCCATCGTCGGATCTCCAGATTGTTTGGTGCGTCTGCTTGCCTGGAGGTCGGAGCTCGTACTGGTAGAAATATCGGTCCTCCCCGCCTTTGGGCCTTCTCTCGGTGGTTCTTGGAATTGGGTTATGGTGGACTGAGTTCGAGTTCCCTCGCCTGGTAACTTCTTTTCCCTCTCTGTTATGCTGACTTCTCTCTTTCTCTCCCCCTCTCTTAGCGATTGGTCTTCGCATCTTCTCATTCCCGAAGTGGTTCGAGCTCGTCGGTTGAAGGTGTTTGCCGCCGGTGAGGGTTATGGCCTTTGTGTCTTCTTAGAAGCCAATTGTTTGACTGGGGGGGGAAAGGGAGTTGTTCTGCCCCGACATGGGTAAGGTTAAGCTTTTATCGGTTCATTTGCTTCACTGCTGGAAGCCCTACCTTTTTGTGCTTCAAGTTAGTTAAATCTGGAATTTTAGATCCTGTGTTTTTTTTTCTTTGCGCTTCATAGTTGTTATATTTGGGTATTTAGTCCTGGGTTTTTATCTTTGTTGGCTTCCTGCGTGAAGCAGTTTGTGTTCCATATTCTGATTTCTTATGTTGGCTTCTTGTGTGAAGCGGGGTGGTTCCTTCTTAGAGTTGATTTTCTTCGGTTGTATTGTTTCTTGTTTTTGGTTTTGCCCATGTTGGTTGGTCTTGTATTCCCTCCGTGTAACTCCTCTTTATCCTCAAAAGAGGTTTAATTTAAATCCGCTTTACTGATAAAAAAAAAATAAAACAAAATCTTGCATCACATCCACCAAGTAATGTCATATTGTGCACTATTTTTCATTGTTCGTTTCCCATTCAAATTGTGCACTATTTTTCAAGGCTCGTAGTTTATACATACTTGGTATCTAAATAAATGAAAATTTTAACTATAATCTTTCTAAAATGGGACAACAAGAAGATTTTGTACCCGAATAGTGTTCTTGTTATCAAATCCATCAAAAACTTCTATCTGTTAGAACCCTTGAAGGTATGGTTGATATATATATGGTTAATTTATGATTTATTTCATAGATTTTGTAAGTGCTTGATTTTATTTTTAAGCTTTTGGTATTTGATGTCAAAAAATTTAGATTTAGACACGTACTTATATTATTTTGTCCCTTATTTTTGAATAAGTGAATCGACACACAAAGTTGCCAAAGTAACCTCTTGTGTGTAGGTTTATTTATTTTTAAAATAACGGGATGTGTGTGTTTATTGTTCATGCGGTCAATGCTCGCCCCAAAGGAAGGTCATTGATTGGCCGAACAATGAATACACGTGTGGTAATATATCTGAATGATAATTACAGTAGCCACTTGTGATATATATTGAACTGTTAATATGTATGCATTTATGTTTATTTATACATACTGGTACTGTATATTTGATTCATATATCTGATCAGTAAGTGTTTGAAATAATTTCACTTTTGATATTGATAACAAAATTTCAGTTTTGGGGCACTTACTAATATTATTGTGTCCCCTATTTTAAATGAGTAGATCGACGCATAAAGTTGCCAAAGTAACCTCTTGTGTGTAGGTTTATTTATTTTTAACATAACGGGATGTGTGTGTTTATTGTTCATGCGGTCAATGCTCGGCCCAAAGGAAGGTCATTGATTGGCCGAACAATGAATACACATGTGGTGATATATGTGAATGATAATTACAGTAGCCACTTGTGATATATATTGAACTGTTAATATGTATGCATTTATGTTTATTTATACATACTGGTACTGTATATTTGATTCATATATCTGATCAGTAAGTGTTTGAAATAATTTCACTTTTGATATTGATAACAAAATTTCAGTTTTTGGGCACTTACTAATATTATTGTGTCCCCTATTTTAAATGAGTAGATCGACGCATAAAGTTGTCAAATTAACCTCTTGTGTGTAGGTTTATTTATTTTAAAATAACGGGATGTGTATGTTCATTATTCATGCAGTCAATGCATCGGCCCAAAGAAAGGTCATTGATTGGCCGAACAATGAATACACGTGTGGGAATGGTGTGTGACGATTGTAAAGTTTTCATGTGGATAACATACCGGCCCAAAGGAAGGATGTTATTTGACCGAATTTATTGTCAGCACTTGATTTCTACGTGCAAGAGTGTAAGAACCGCCTCCGATCGATCCCGGTCGAACCGGTGAATCCTGGCGAAAGTTGACTTTTTGCCGGAAACGTCAACCGATGACTCCGGGAGTCATTCATGACCTTTCCGGGGCCCAAAAAGCTTAGCCGTCGTTACGGTTAGCTTAATTGGGCCGTTTCCTTTCAAATGACTGTAATTATGGAAAAGTCAACATTCGGTCAAACGGAGACTTTTTATCGACTAAATCCTAATTAATTAAAGTTGTTGGATTTAATTAGGGACAAGGTGGTCCCCACATGGACACTTGTCCATGTTAGCTTGGAAGGGAAGAAATAGTTGCAAATGGACCATTATACCCTCATAAGTGCCAAAATAGAAGAAGGAAATAAGGAGGGCCCTTTTGGTCATTTCAACTATAGGTTAAAGGCATTATTTGATGACAATTCAGCTCATTATTCACCATTGCGGCCGAAAACCACAAAGGGAGAGAGAGAGGGGAGAAGCTCTTGACTTGAGGAAGAAGAAAAGGGAGAAAATGGAAGAACTTGAAGCCATTTCTTCATCAAAATCTCTCCAAAACCTTCTATTCTTCATCATCTCATCATCCTAAAGGTAAGTAACCTCTTAACTTCTCATTTCTAGGGGTGTTCACTGTCGGTTTAACCAACCATTACACAAATTTTGAGAACCGACCGGAAACTTCATCGGTGTGATTATTTGGAACCACCACCGCACCAGAAAATACTATTCCGGTTGGTTTTCACAGGGATGAATATTTGTTGGTTACCGGTTTGAAACCGGGCCAACCAATTGATTGGGCCTGCTAATTAGGCCCAACATTTTCAACTCAGAGCCGATCAAAATCATAATCAAAATAGAAAAACAAGTATTTTCCAATCTTTTTAAGATGAAAACCATTATGGATGGATTAGGGACGGCTTAAAGCACTCAATTTAGTCCATCCCTAATGGTGAAAAACACCCTACTACCCCAAGTTTTATATTTATACGAGCTCAATGGCTTTGGGCCTTCAAGCCCGCTCAAACTTTCAGCCATCCTGACCGGTTGGTTTCTATCGGTTAACCGACGGTCCTCCTATTCGAGAACCGGAACCCAACCAAAACATCACCGGTTTGGTACTTTTTTGACCGCCGTCGACGCCAAATTCATCTGTTCCGGGTTATCCGCATCATTTTCTGGTTGATTATGGTTGGTTTGGCCGGTGGTGGTTATTTTGAACACCCCTACTCATTTCAATTCATTTTAAGTTGTGGGTTTCTATAGAAATGCATGAACTAGCTAAGCTTTTGAGTAATAGTTGTTAGATATTTGTTTTTGGAGAAGTAGTTGTTTGATTTAAGTAGAAATCAATTGGGTTTTGGTTGTTTGATGAAACCCATTGAGGGTATTGAAGTTTGGAAGTTTGGATGTCTGATTTTTGAGCTTGATGTTGTTGAAAATGGAGTTTTTGAGGTGGTATTTCGTAGAAACGAAGCTGGGGAAGAAGAAGACTGAACCTGCTCGGTTTTTGCACGGAAAGGGTATGATTCCGGCCCTATGAACGGCACGGAACGGACTCGGTGACACCCCTCTGAGCGGCACGGTCCGGGCTCGGTGCCGGCCCTCTGAGCGGCACGGAACGGGTCCCAGACTGGCCCTCTGAGCGGCACGATTCGGATCCCAGACCGGCCTCTGAGCGGCACAGTCCGGATCCCAGACCGGCCCTCTGAGGGGCACGGTCCGGGCCTGGTGCCGGGCCTCTAAGGGGCACGGTCCATGTCTGGTTCCGGGCCTCTGAGGGGCATGGCCCGCGCCGTGTTCCAGATCCGTGGGCTGTCCGAATTGGGCCTAGTTCGGTCCCAATCTGCCCTTTTGGCCCAAGTTTTGTCACTAAGGGCACTTTAGGTTTTCACCTTAAAACCAACTTTGAATGCTTATTAATTATAATATTAATTGTGATCCAAGACCTTGAACCCGAGCTTGACGGAGGAGGAGGTCGTTGGACCGCGTGAGAGGACGAGGAGGAAGCTAACCAGGTCGTCCGCAGCTAGGATTTGGGTTACTTTCGAGGCAGGGAAGAGTAGTAAACTCCACTTTTACTTTGCATAATGTTAATAGTATGCCTATAGGATAATAATAACCGGAAAGGTCCTAGTTTTCATATAGGATGTGATTCACTAGATTAATCGCTTTTAATTACAATAAAAACCGGACGAGTCTTAGTTTTCATGTAGGATGTGATTCACTAGATTAATCGCTTTCAATTATGGGAAATTGTCGTACTGGTAGAATGGTCATGTCAAGCCTTAGGATTGATGGTTGTTGTGTTTGATTGTGATTGTGATTGTTAGTCCTAACATATCGATGTATGTTTCATTCCTTAGTTAATATAAGAGTCTTATCAAGCAATTTGAATTATGATGATGCATGATATGAATGATTACTTGGTGACATGATTGGTTGAGTGATTGTGGGGAATGATTATATGATTGTGCCTTGTGATATGATCGGGTGAGTGATAGACCGATGGGACGTGGTAGGTAAGTCATACCGGTAAGCTTGGTTTGATAACGTGTGTGGTTTTGTTTGTGTGCCCCGAGGTGTATTTCCAGGAAGATACCTAGGCCGAGGTGCGTTTCCGGTATGGTATATGATTGTGTACCCCGAGGGGGTAACTCCGGGAAGACATCTAGGCCGATGTGCGTTTCCGGTATGATGTACTGCTTATTTACCCCGATGTGCGTTTCCGGGAAGACCGAGGTACGTTTCCGGTATATTGTTTCACCTCGATGTGCATTTCCGGGAAGATATCTAGACCGAGGGGGTATTCCGGTACGATATATTTGTAGAGTTGTGCGTGATGATTGAATTGCCTTGAATACTTGTTCTATGCTTGTGTGGTTGTTTCCGGTGTGATATATTACTTGCTCCACCCCGATGATATGTGTTCCTTTTAGGACATTTATGGGAGCCCCGATGATATGTGTTCCTGTGGGGACATTTTCGGGAGCCCCGATGATATGTGTCTCCTCTGGATCAAGGGGCACTCCGGTAGGATGTGTTGGTTGTGTGTGGAGTTGAGTCTTGTGGTTTTGATTATCTATAATTTGGTACTCGTGTGTTTCCTTAGTTAATTCAATTGATGACTAAACTGTCTCCCCGTTGATCTTCTTTGAGTACTATTTTATTAAGTGTTGCAATTCTTGTTGATCTCTAATTATGGTGTCTTTTGGATAATCTTACTAATCGGGTTTTTGTTGTCAAAGCGGGGGCTCTTTTACTTTACTACTTTTTCCTACTAAGCGTAAGCTCACCCCCTTTGTGTTTACTGTTTTTACAGGTTTCGTTGATGAGTAGACTTAGCGGTTGTCTCTGGGCTCGGAGCTCCTTGAGGTTTCGGGTGGTTTTGTGTAGTAGAGAGACGTACCTTCCATTTTCATTATAAACTATGTTTTCCGTTACTTCGTTGAAATTGAGCTTTTGACTCTAAATTGTTGGGATTATTATTTTGGAACTAAAACTTGTAATTTATTTTTGTTTAATTTGACTTATATTATTACTTTTATTATTATTCCTAGTTCACGTCTCAAGTCCGGTCAAAATCGGATTTGGGGCGTGACAAAGAGTACCACTTACGAATTAATGATTCTATCCAAAGATAGACATTAATGTTGTGCTAGGTATCTTGGTTGTATGGGTCCATCACTTCGGTTGATTGAAAATTGCGTATCACATGAGAATTGTTTGCTTATTTTGTATGTGTTATAACATGATTTTCAATGTTTGAGCTTATATATTTATTTGTTCTGTATTGATAGTTACTATCTGCTGCTAATATCACTGCCAACATGAATTCAATTCTTGTGCTTAACGACACAAACTTTAGGAGATAGAAAGAGAACAGTTTGTTATTTCTCGGTTGTGTGGATCTAGACTATGCGATAAGGTTTGAACAACCTGCTTCTCTTACGGATAAAAGTTTCACTTAGGATAAGGTGAACTTTGAGAAGTGGGAGCGTTCGAATCGCCTAAGTTTGATGATGATCCAACGCAATGTTCCAGAAACATTTAGGGGCGGTATGCCAAATGAGGTCACTGTAAGGAGTTTCCTTCATGAAATTGAAAGTAGTTTTGCAAAGAACGAAAGGGTTGAGACAAGCAATCTTTTAGCTAACCTTGTCCAGATAAGGTATAAAGGAAAAGGGAACATAAGGGAGTACATTATGGAGATGTCTAACATCGCTTCAAAACTTAAAGGGCTCAAGCTTGATCTGTCTGATGACTTGCTTGTACATTTGGTCCTAATCTCACTTCTTGCACACTATGGTCAGTTTATAGTTAGCTATAATACATATTAGGACAAATGGACTCTTAATGAGCTAATTTCTCATTTTGTGCAAGAAGAGGATAGGTTGAACCGTGAAAAGACTGAAAGTACTCATGTTGCAATGACCTTAATAGGAAACAAAAGAAAGAGGATTAAGGATAAGGTAACTGCAGTGAGAAGTTCACATTTATACTTTCCCTTTGCCAAATTCCTAGAGGAGTGCGGAATCGTCCCGCAATACACCATGCAAGGGCAACCTAGCATGAATGGTGACGCGGAGAGGCGAAACAGAACTTTTAAGGACATGGTGAGAAGTATGATTAGTCATTCTTCTTTACCGGAATCACTCTAGGGAGAGACAATTAAGATTGCAGTATACATACTGAACAGAGTACCTAGTAAAGCGGTAGCTAAAACCCCTTATGAATTGTGGACATGAAAAAGGCCTAGTATTAGACACTTGCACATTTGGGGTTGTCCAGCTGAGGCGAGGCCTTATAATCTGGACTCCACAACGGTTAGTTGATACTTTGTTGGGTATCCTGAACGGTCGAGGGATTCTAAGCTTTATGATCCCTCAACTAAGACCTTTATCGAAACGGGAAATGCGAGATTTCTTGAGGATGTTGTGTTTGAGGGGGGAGAGAGTATTAGGAGTGTTGTATTTGAAGAGGGATTTATTCCTCTACCGGATGTTGCTATCGACAATGTTCAACATGTTGACATTGGTCAAGACACAACAGAAGACAACAATGAGGATTCTCCTCTACCACTCCCTGGTCAAGTTCAAGAGTTTGTTCCCGAAGAGCAACCACAACTACCTCAAGAGGAAGTGCCACTTAGGCGATCCACTTGAGACAGGAGGAGTGTAATCTCTAGTGATTACATTGTATTCCTTCAGGAACACGAGTTTGACACAAGGACAATGGAAGATGATCCAATCAACTTCCAATAGGTCAAACAAAGTGTTAACTGTCAAAAGTGGATCGATGTTATGGATGATGAGATAAAATCTATACATGATAATGGTGTTTGGAAACTCTTCAAGTTGCATGAAGGTGCGAAGCCCATTGGTTGCAAATGGATATTTAAAACCAAGCGGGATTCGAAGGGCAATATTGAGAGGTATAAAGCGCGTCTGGTTGCAAAGGGTTTTACTCAAAAGGAAGGTATTGACTATAAAGAAACTTTCTCTCCGGTATCATCGAAAGATTCTTTTAGGGCAATAATGGCACTTGTAGCTCATTTGGATTTAGAGATGCATCAGATGGATGTTAAGACGGCTTTTCTCAGTGGTGAAATTGAGGAAATCATATATATGATACAACCAGAAAACTTTGTAACAGGTGACCCTAAGTCTATGGTTTGTGAACTCAAAAGGTCCATCTACAGTCTCAAGCAAGCTTCCCGTCAATGGTATCACAAGTTTAATACTATCATTACCTCGTATGGTTTTGAGGTCAATGTAGTGGATAATTGTGTGTATCATAAGTTTAGTGGGAGTAAATTCATCTTCCTAGTGCTGTATGTCGACGATATTTTGTTGGCAAGTAGCGATATATGTTTGTTGCATGAAACCAAGAGATTTTTTAACGAAACATTTTCAAATGAAGGATCTTGGTGATGCAACTTGTGTGTTAGGAATCAAGATACACCGAGATCACTCTCGTGGTATTCTTGGGTTATCACAAAATAACTATATCGAAAGAGTTCTTGCCAGGTTTGACATGAAAGATTGTGCACTAGGAGATATTCTCGTCGCTAAAGGAGACAAAGTTTAGTCTCAAACAGTGCCCAAGAATGAATTAGAAAGAAAGGAAATGCTTAAGATTCCATATGCTTCTGTTGTTGGGAGTCTTATGTATGCTCAAGTATGTACCCGTCCAGATTTGGCGTACATAGTCGGCATGTTGGGCAAATACTTAAGTGACCCTGATATGGATCATTGAAAAGAAGCCAAAAGGGTCATGAGGTACTTACAGAGAACAAAGGAATACATGCTCATCTATCGGAAGTCAGAAAATTTGGAGATCATTGGGTATTCTGATTCCGATCTTGCGGGTTGTCAAGATACTAGGAGATCCACCTCTGGTTATGTTTTTCTGTTGTCAGGAGGAGCTATATCTTGGAGAAGGGCTAAGTAGACACTTATAGCTCCTTCCATCATAGCAGCGGAATTCATAGCTTGTTATGAGGCAACCAATCAGGCTATATGGCTGCGAAATTTTGTCATCGGGCTGCGGGTTCTGGATGGAATCGAAAGACCTCTAAAGGTCTATTGTGACAATCTTTTGGCAGTTATGTTTTCAAATAACGACATAAGCTCGTCAAAGTATAAACACATTAACGTTAAGTTTCTGGTTGTTAAAGAAAGAGTTCAGAGCAGGATAATGTCTATTGAGCATATAGGAACAAACTACATGCTAGCGGACCCACTAACTAAGGGCTTGACACCTAAAGTATTTCATGAGCATAATGCTCATATGGGTGTTGTCTTAATTGACGGTATGCGATTTTAGTGGGAGTTTGTTGCCTATGTTTTCTATTCGGAATGACACTATACTTGTTAAGTATTCTGTAGATTAAAGTTGATGATGTTATTATCATTGTTGCTCTGAATGTTTTGTCTTTTAATTGCAGTTTAGCATAAGTTTTGGAAGACTAAATATGGATCTCACTTAAGCATTAAGGACCAAGTGGAAATAGGCATGAATGATATCTCATTGCATGAAATTTTCAGTGACACATCCATACTTGATCTATGTCATTGAATGTATTTGACATGGTGATCATTGATGGGTCTAGTTACGATTATTGTAGCATAGGCCGTTTTGGTCTCATGTTGGTACAGGAGATGGACCAGATTGACTAAGGGGGAATGTTTTACGAATAGTGACCGTTTTGTGCGCACATACAGTTTTCAAATATAATTGTCATTAAGAATCGATTTGTAGCCCAAGTGGGAGATTGTTGGATTATTTTATAATCCAACGTGTGGGCTTACAAATTGGACAAATACATTTGGGGTCAATGATTCGTATTGGGCTTTGGAAGCCCGATTTAAAACATTATAATGAGTATGGGCTTTGCAATGTGTGATACTCAATATAAATCTGATTAGAGTAATGGTATTTATTCAGCTTCTATATATAAAGGTATATTTGGGTTTGGTCCCCGAGATTAATCAGCCGTCTTTCTTTCTCCTTCATCCCCATCTATTGAGTGAGAGCACAGGGAGAGCATAATAGATTAATCTGTGGAAGATCAAACCGATCGTGTTCATGTTATCGACATGGAATCAGGTACGCTTTCTATGTTGTTCAATATTTAAATCCCGATTATTTGACTAAACTTTGGATTCTAAAGGGATTCGATTAGGGTTCTAACACTATCGAAGATCGAATATGGGAGAAAAAAATCGATTTCTGCATACACAGGCACATCAATAAAAATGATAGCTCTCGTCAAACAGAAGATAACAAGGTATATATATATATATATATATATATATATATATATATATATGATTTGTATCAGGTAAAAACCACCCTTATTGTGCAAACTACGAACTCACCAGGTGCTGACACGTGGGCGCGCGCGTTGCTGATGCGCGCGCACAGTGCTGACACGTGGGCGCACGCGCTGCTAATGCGCGCGCACAGTGCTGACACGTGGCGCGCACGGTGCTAATAGTTTGGGCGCACAGTGCTAATAGGTTGACCTATTAGCACTGTGCGCGCTAAACTATTAGCACCGTACGCGCGCGTGGTCAACACGCTCACGCGCGCGGGCAGAGGCGCGCGCGCGCATCTGCCACGTGTCAACATCGCGCGCGCTCTGCTGACGTCACTTTGACCGCATCCTGTGGCTTAGATTGGTTCGTAGTTTGCACAATAAGGAGGGTTTTTACTGGATAGCCACCCTATATATATATATATAACCACTTTCAGGAGTTACCCATTCTTAAAATGTTACTTGTTACCTAAATTTAAAGCGTTGGATTAAGTTAATCCTATGGCTGCAAAATCAATGGCATATAATAGTAATTAACTCCAACATATATTTTATTTCAGTAATTTAACCCCTTATGAGGGTAAATAAGTCCTTTCACATATAAGTTCACGTAACCCCTAATTATACCCTAGGCTATATTCGATTCTCTCTTCCAAAAAGTTCAGCCTCTCTCGTCTCTCTCTGCAACACAGCCCCTCGAGTGCCCATCTTCACCGCCAATCAAGCTTCGCCGGAGGTGGTTCGTGCCGCTGGAGATTCTGCCTCGTCGCGCGCTGTCCAGGAGCAGCGCCTCCTATTGAGCAAACCCCATCTACCCTCACCCACGGCAGATGAACCACCACGAGCCCGAGCTTCGTTGCTGCTCCTCCATTAACAGACGAGCCAACACAGGTCTGGAGGATGCTCGACCTGCAACTCGTTGTGTCGAGGTCATGATCCGTCGCTACGCCGATCTGGAGATCCCGTGAAGCACGCCGCCGTATTGAAGCTAGATTTGGCGAGGTCGACCGGAGAAGAAGTTGACCCGAGCATGTCGTCGCACGTCCAGATCTGAAACACACCCTCTACGACGTTCGTGCTGCTCCAGATCTCTGTGAGGTTCTATTTAATTTTTTTTTTTTTCGTTTTTTTATGTTGTGGACAGAGGTTTGTAACATCTAGGTAAAAATAATTTGATGTTTCGTCGGAGCTTGCAGATGGAGGAGGTCTGGCGAAGTGTGCTTGTAGGTCTCAGTGTTGGCAGTCCGGCATGGTTGTGCAAAGTTTAGTGTATTGTTATGTAACTTGTCATATAAAATTATGTAACTCAAATGTTGGTGTAATTATTTGCAAGTCATACAGTCTTGTAACTTTTAGTGTATTTTTCTGTAATATTTCTATAAAATTTGTGTAACTTTCTGGTTAACTTATGTAATTGTAATGTATTTTTCTGTAACTTATTGTAATACTATAACTCAAAGTGTAAAGCTCTGAAACACCATTATAAAACTTTTGTAACATTGATATAGTTTTTTTGTAATTTCTCTTCTATTCTATAACTCAAATACATGTTTAGGAATCTGTAACGTGAGTGTAAAATTCTTTAACTTGAAGTATAAATTTCTGTAACATATTGTTTTTATTTCTGAAACTGAAAGGATAAAATTCTATAATATTATGTACAAAAAATCTATAACCTAGGTATAAAATATGTAACATCAAATATAAATTTCTGTAATATTGTATAAAACATTCTATAATAGTATTAAATTTTAAAAACAATTGAAATTTCGAATTAAAAAAATATTATTTTTATTTATTTTAAAATAAAATATTTAAAAAAATCAGATCTAAAAAAACATTGCAGTAATATTTTTATGTAGACAAGGTTACTAAACTATCATTTTACATATTTTTTCATTTATTGTTAGGATAATTATTGCTGAAATTTTGTAGCCATTAGATATTAAAATTGAGTGGTTAAGATTTGAGTAACAATTTAAGGTTAGGTAACAACATAAGATGGGGTAACATGTGAGTGTGTCCCTATATATATATATGTATATATATATATATATACATGCATTGATTCAACACTCGTTAACAACATTTTCAGAATCACCCCCACTTCTTGTCATCATATTATCATAGTCTTTGTAAAACCTTTTCTAAAAAATATATGTTTTCTCTAGCTCTACAGTAACTCAACTGTAGACCTCCTTTATCGTTCATCAATCTACATCGGAATATTCAACTTTTATTCTCGGAAGCTTCATCAACAATCATCAATGTTATACTTCAATCAGCTACTTGGTCCCAGTAAGGCCATAGATAGATACACAGAGGCAGAACTGAGGGATCTTGGAGCCTCTTCAATCAGAGAACATTATTCTCCAAATGGAAATACCAGGATGGTCAATGGGAAGAAGAGCTAGGGTCCGATCGACAATCCTCATCGTTCCACAGAAGTGGCGACAAAGATACAAAAGAGGTTAGATAAAGGAATCCACAGTGATCTTGGGAAGACGATGGAGGGCACGGGAAAACGTATTCGTTCAGCTGTAGTAGCATCCGCACAAGTCATTGCTCATAGAGGAGTTTCTTCATCAAGCTTGGGTTTTCCTCCCCCAAGCTTTGAGCACGTTAATTTTTTTTTGCAGAACTTGGAACACTCTGCATCAGATAGAAGGGATTACAGTGAAAACTCAAAAAAATCCAACAACTCTCACAAGATCTTTATTTACAATCTCCCGCCCAAGACCTCTCCAACTGTGTTAGAGGAACTCTTTTGGTCCTCTAGAGAGATAGAAAGGTGCAGGTTCCTTTCAGACCAAACAAGAAAGGAAAGTGGTTCGCTTTTATCATCTCTAACAATGAAAAAGAACTAAACAAAGCTTTGTTTGCTTTCAATGGTTATGTCTACTATGGGTACAAATTATTTGTTACAAGAGCTTCGGAAAAAGTTTCAGACAAATTCACTACTAGGATTTGGAGACTGATATTGCATTCTACTGGAGAAAGTATCCAACAGGATCGATAGTGGTTGCACAACAAAAGTTTGCTCAAGCAACTCATTTGGTAGTTATCAATACAAATTTAAGCACAGAGACAGTTATAAGGGAGCTTGGGACAGAAGGAGTCTCGGATATACAACTTTCTTCGTTGGGTACAAAGTAGCATTGATGAATTATGAGGACAAATACTTTGAGCAACAACTACTCTTAGAGAAAGATGCTTGGCTAGCACAATGGCTTACAATTGTTCATAAAGGAAATAGTTTCTTCAGCAAGGCAGGGAAGTTTCATTAGGTTATGATGAGCGTAAATTTTTCCTACCTAATTTAACCATTTCTTCATGTTTTTACCTTGTTTATACTCGTTTTAATATTTTAAGCTTTAGTTAATAAATGCGTTTAATCTTGTTCTTAGTCGATATTTTTCAAATACTTTAAATATACTCATGATTGGTCTTCTTTTGTAGGTCTCGAAAAAAAGAAAATTATTGACGCAAGAGCGAGGTGGATTGAAGGTCTAACGAAGCGGGAATGAGTGATATGGTGAAAAGTTCTAAAAAAGGAAAAGTTAACCCTCAGTTCGATCAAGTGTGTCACAGTCCACCATTTACCGTGCGGCTGCGCGTTTAGAGACCATCTGATGTTTGACTTTCACACGTGGACTTCATCCGGCGGCTCAGACTCTCGGGAGCACAGATCCGCGCGTGTTCACGCCCACACCAAATCACTCGCCCAGCCAGTGCGCCTGCAACCCCTCTCCGCTTGAAATTGAAGCAGATTCCTTTTCAATTTTTTTTCCTCACTTCGTGTATATATATAGGAGGCGTGTGAACAACTTTGAATATCAGATTTTTTTTAGAATCAAACACAAGCTTTTTATTTTTTCTCTTTTCTCTCTCTTGTTCTTCAAGTGTTCTTGAGTGTTCTTCATTCTTAAAAGCATTTTCAACCGTCTAAGGCCATAACTAAGACGATTCAAGGAGGTTTCAAGCATCCATGAGCCTCCCACCATCTCCAACTTCTCCATTTTCATGTGTTGAAGCTTTGGAGAGTTGGAGATGGTGGGTTTGCAAGGTAGGGGAGTTTTCGATTGGTTTTCTCAATCCAATCCCGGTTCTAATCTCTACCCTTCTCTAGTATTGTTGTAAAAATTGGATTTTTTTGGTATGCTTGAGTAGGATTTGGAATCCATGATCTTGGATTTCAATCTTTGGTCATGGGTGTTGTGTAAATATTGATTTCCTTTGATTTACTGCATAGGTTTATGGTATTATTGAAACTTGAGCTTCTCCATCCTCTCTTGATATTGTGTAGTTGACGCTGACTTGGCACATAGCCACACCGCTAATGTGAGTCCCCCCCCCCCCCTTGAAGGTCGACATAAAGTTGCCCACCATATGTCGAACACAGAACTTGTGCTTGACACCTTGCATCCAATCTCTAAACAGCTCAACTAATCCCTCCATTAAAACTTTGAAAATTTAAATTCTCATAATGGAAATGCTAGATGAATGGAACTAAATTGAGTCATTAAAGTGGAACCAGATTACCTTTTGTTTATAAGAAATTATGACCCACCCACGCAGTTCATTTGATCCATAATCATCGAAGAATTTCTCCAGGAACCACTGCCATGATGCTTTGTTCTCTTGTTCGACCACGACAAATGCTAGTGGGAACATGCCCTTGTTCTCGTCCAAGCCAACGGCACTGAATAGCACACCCCCTAAATCTCCTTTCAGATGACAACCATCGATGCCTACGAGGGGTCTACACTCAGCTAAGAAGCCTTTCCTCTGAGCCTCATACCGTATATAAATCCTTTTGAAATGTGGCTTAGCAACTGGATCATTTCCCACATGAAGGTGTTCGATATCTACCTTTGTTGTGATGTTCTCGTTTTTCTGGCGAACCTGAAACAGGGTGTGCCTATGTTAGAACAGGAATGCAAAAGGTAGTTAATTGATACTTGAATTTAACAAATACTTACCATTTGGCAGTATGTGTATAGATCTTCATACTGCTTCGCCTTGTCCCCACCCAGAAGTTCCCTAGCCCTCCAGATGGTCATATATGTTGTATGTATATGAACAGACACTTGAATTTCATTTAGGATCGTCTTCTGCATCTGTTTACCCTTCATTTTAGGGCTTGTCATCACCTCACTCAAGAACCTGCAAACAGAAACTCGCAACCAATTAATAGATAAACATAATGGAAAATCAACATTCAATTCAACACATACACAATGGAATACAACTCACCTTTTAGCTAGGTAATCAATGGTGCATTGTCTGATCTTTTATGTTGACTCGCAGTTGTGCTTTGGCTTCCAATTCTTGATCTCCAACACCACATTGTCCTTATCAGCGCTTACGTAGCAATAGAAAGGGCAATCAGGTGCAGTGCATACAATACAAATCTTCTTGGGCTCGTTCCTTGAGAAATTGTAGTCAAACCCATGCTCCACAGCATAAGCTTTCAAAATCAGCATGCACACTTTGATGTTTGAAAATGTCGAATACAGACCTAATTCCACCTTCTCCAAGACTGAATCCTCGTCCCACATTTTTTGCCATCCTCTATACCTTCTAGGTTCGGGTACTTCATCCTCTTCCTCATCTGGATCAATGAATCCTTGAGGTACTTCAGCTACAGGTCCTGTTTCCGCTCCAGGTTTTATTTATGCTTCAAGTTCTCTTTCTCTTTCACCTTCAACTCCGTCTTCTACGTCAGGTACTTCAAAATCATCACCATCATCTAACTCTATCTCCACAGCTTCTTCCTCCATAACTGATTTCCCTTTCCTCACCCTCCCAGCCTTCCTAACCCTCTCAACCTCCTCATTTCTTACTTTCTTCATTTCCTCTCTCAACCAATCTTAGTCTTCCTCACTTTCAGGTTGAGGGTCATTTACATGTTCAGGGTCATTTAAAGGTTCAGATTCAATGTCATTTCAAGGCTCAAGGTTAGGGTCATTCTCAGTTTTAGGGTCATTTTGTGGTTGGGATTGAGGTTCTTAAGTTTGTGGTTGATCATGATTTTGATCATCATGATGATCATCGTTTTCATCACTACTCTCTTCACTTTTTAAATCAAGTGAATGAACAATTGTCACTTTCATAAGATCACCCTTCATCTGCATTCTCTTAAACTTACTTGAGCTCACAAATAGGTTACACTTTTTCTTCACCACACACTTTTCTATTGGTTTATATCTCTCATCTTTAACTGGTATTGCTGACCACAACACATCACCCCTAGGGGAAACAACCCTAACAGGATCTATCGCTGCACCCACATACATTCCTATTGATACAATTTCAGGGCATGTGTCGAACATTTCAACAAAATCCTTATCACCCTCAATAACCTTAAACCAAGCTTCCACCCATTGATTTTCAATACGACTACTCGGGACTTTCCAGAACATTAAGGAATTTGGTGGGCATCCTAAATTAGCTATTAGTTTTTGAAACCTAAAATATGCACATTGCTACTGAGGAAGTACCACAAATTTAGTGGTGCCTCCCTCATATTGGGTGAACTTATCACTGATCTCCCCCCATAGCGAATTTCAAACATCCTATGTGTGGTTTCATCAGGCTGGGAAAGGAGGACAAAGTACACACAACAAGCAACAAACAAGTAACACAATGTCAGGTACTTAGTATATAACACTTCATAAGAAAACCCCAAATTATTATACCCAAAAACCCCAAATTTGTATGACAAAACCCTAATTTTTTCATAACATCAATGTAGAAGGTCATCCATATTTTTTCATGTCCTCTATACTGCATTGAAAGTTTAGAAGTTTCACCAAATCCACAAAACCCCAATTCCTTTCAACACAGGCCCAAATAAACCCTAATTTCTTAACTTGAAAACCCCTAAACATTTCAAATCCTAGCTTACATTAAAAGGCATCGTGCTCATGATTTACACTCACATTCATCAATAAATCAAACCAACACAACTCTAAACATTATTAATCTCAGAAAAACCTAATTTAAAAACTTCACAAACCCTAAAAAATTTCAACCCACAAGCAATAAACCAATTTCAAATCGCAAAACATAGGGTTTGTAGCACTTACATCTTCTGCATCTTCGAGCCCTTCATCTTCGTACATATACCCATCACTTTCTGACTCAGACTCCGATGCTGAAGACACCATTGTGTAAGCTCAACTCCGGCCAACGATTCTCTCCTCTTGCTCGGACGCTTCAACACGCAACTCGTCGTCTCTTGGTCTCCCTCTTCTCTCTCGTCTCTTCGTCTCCAGCAACACCAAAGCTCAAAAAAATACGAATGAGAAGTTTAAGGGTTCAGACAGGGAAAAGAAGCGTATGTTTGAGCATTTTTAAACGGAGGGTATTTTCGTCTTTCCAAACTTCACCGTCACAGAATTTTAACGGAAGGGGTTCTGGGTTATAACATGAAACTTTACGGTATGCATCAGTAGTTTTTGAACTTCAGGGTAATCATCGGTTAAACGTGGCAACTTCAGGGTAGTCATTTGTAGTTTACCCAAAATCTTATTCTAAGGTAGTGAGATGCTAAAAAAATAAAATTAGGGTAGTAAGGAGGACAAATCTAATAGAAACCCCTCTTATCCTAAAAACTGTATGAATCAATCCTAGCCATACACTCTTAAGATCTAACATTTACCATAATGACACATCATCACCTCAATCCCACCCAAAATTCACGTCACTTTTATCCTTTCTCACACAAGTAAGAGCATAATTGTAATAGCATGATGTCATGTGGACAAGTATCCATTTTTTTCTTCACCAATTCATTAATTTAATCATTCCGGCTTCGTTTCAACTCCGATTAGCTTCAAACTTGCACCAATATTTTTCTTTTTCCAAGAGTTTTAAATCAAGATCAGTGATGAATATATTTTGAAGCACGAAAATAAAAATTTATATCGGGGTGATAAACATAATGTTGAGTGTTGATAAATCTTCACTAATAACTGTTGTATATCGGGGTATCTAATTAGTGCTAAATGTTGATAAAAAAACATGTACTGAGGTGATAAAAAAACTAATGAGGTGATAAAAAATGTGTACAAATTTGATAATAAGTGTGATAAACTAGAGGTTAGTGTTGATAAAAAAAAACATGTGATGTGGGTAATAAAATACATGTAATTTAGTGATAAACATAGTGTTTATTATTGATAAAACTACTGTTTGGTATTCACAAAAAAACATGTGATGAGGTGATAAAAATCATGTTCGGTTTTGGGAAATGAGGTGATAAAACTAGTGTTCAGTGTTGATAAAACCAGAGTAAATTGTTGATAAAAACAGTGTAAAGTGTTGATAAAAATTACCCAGATATAATTTATTTTTAAATCATCCCCAAAATAATTTATTTTTTTATTGCTTTAAAACATATTCACCACTGATCTTGATAGAAATCCCTTGAAAAAACAAAGATATTGACACAAGTTTGAAGCCAATCGGAGGTCAAACGAAACGGGAAAATTAAATCATGCTTAGTTTTGAAAAATGAGGTGATAAACCTAGTGTCCGGTATTGATAAAATCAGTGTAAAGTGTTGATAAAACCAGTGTAAAGTATTGATAAAAATTACCCATATATATAAAAAAATTAATCAGCCCCAAATAAAAAAAATTCGTGCTTCAAAATATATTCATGATTGATCTTGACAGAAAGCCCTTCAAAAAAAAATATTGGCGCAAGTTTGAAGCCAATCAGAATTCAAACGAAGCGGAAAATTTTAAATTTGTGAATTAGTAAAAAAATATATGATAGTTTTTCTAAAAAAACTCATACAACTTACAAAAAAAATGTTGTTTTTTTCAGTCAACAACTCAATTGCATCTCATCTATTTATTCTTAAATTGGATGGCTTGGATTGGTTCACACGATTTTTACGTTAAGAGGTGGTTTCTATTTGATTTCCTCTCGAGTAGTAAGATACCAAAAAGAAAATTTTAAAATAGTAAGATGGGATTTACCCATAAGAGGAGAAATCTATTGAGAACCACTCTTAACATAGGAATCGTGAGAACCAATCCTAACCACTCTCACCTATAATCCAACACTCACCAAAATGTCACATCATCACCCCAATCCAACCCACATACACGCCACTTTCATCTATTTTCACACAACTAAGGGCATAATTGTAATAGCATGGTGCCATGTGGACAAGTGTCCATTTTTTTCTTCACCAATTCACTAATTTAATATTTCCTGATTCGTTTGAACTCCGATTAACTTCAAACTTGCGCCAATATTTTTCTTTTTTCAAGGGCTTTAAATCAAGATCAGTCATGAATATATTTTGAAGCACGAAAATAAAAATTTATATCAAGGTGATAAAAATAATGTTGAGCGTTGATAAATCTTCACTAATAAATATTTTATATCGGAGTACCAAACTAGTGCTAAATGTTGATAAAAAAAACATGTAATGAGGTGATAAGAAACAAATAATGAGGTGATAAAAACCATTTTCAATTTTGATAATAAGTGTGATACACTAGAGTTTAACGTTGATAAAAAAACTTGTGATGGGGTGACAAAAAACACGCAATTCAATGATAAATCTAGTGTTTAGTGTTGATAAAACTGGTGTTCATAAAAAGCATGTGATGAGATGATAAAAATCATGATCAGTTTTGGAGAATGGGGTGATAAAACCAGTGTAAAGTGTTGATAAAACCAGGGTATAGTGTTGATAAACCCAGAGCAAAGTGTTGATAAAAATTAACCATATATAATTTCTTTAAAAATCAGCCCCGAAATAATAAAAAAATTCGTGCTTCAAAAAAACATGTGATGGAGGTGATAAAACACACGTAATTTGAATGATAAACCTAGTGTTTAGTGTTGATAAAACTAGTGTTCATAAAAAGCACGCAATGAGATGATAAAATCATGATCAGTTTTGGAAAATGAGGTGATAAAACCAGTGTAAAGTGTTGATAAAACCAGTGTAAAAGTGTTGATAAATCCAGAGCAAAGTGTTGATAAAAATTACCCAGATTTAAAAAAAAATCAACCCCGAAATAATTTTTTTTTCGTGCTTCAAAATATATTCATGACTGATCTTGATTGAAAGCCCTTAAAAAAACAAAACTAATGGTGCAAGTTTGAAGTCAATCGGAGTTCAAACAAAACGGGAAAAATTAAATTAAGGAATTGATTAAAAAAAAGTAATATGATAATTTTACTAAAAAGCCCTTACTAGTACTACTTACTAAAAAGTGCTGTTTTTTTGCAGTCAACTACTCAATTGCATCTCATCCATCCATTTTTAAAATGGATGACTTAGATTGGTTCTCGCGGTTCTTACGTTAAAACATGGTTCTCACCAGATTTCTCATCTTACCCATAATACAACAGCTTTAGTTTAAAAAAAGACGAATTAGTTTTGTAAATTTTGACATTTGAGCATGTCCCTGGAATATTTGATTGCAAGACACAAAATCACTAGTGACTTAAAAACCTAAAGTTAAAGTTGACAATTAGTAAACACTATTATAATTTTACATAACCGAGGCTATTAATGGATAAAAGAAAAGAAAAGGTACAATTTTCATGTCATTGACATAAGTTTGAAAGAATAATATGGGACACATGGTTGAAATAGAATAGCAAAATTTTAATTGTAATGTTGTTTTTTTTTAAACTGGCAAATAGAGGTATGCGTTACTGTAAATCAAAATATTAGAAATAGGGTCAAACGATTATAGGCACCAAAATATTGTCCGAGCCTCCCGTAGGCAACTCAGCTCTCTTGGTCCCGTTGAAAACCCTACTTTTCCCGTTGAAATCTCTTACCACACTTTCAACATTATTAAACCTAAAATTGAAAACAAAACAGCAAAATAAAATCCAACTAAAACAATTCATAACTGAAACTAATGCATTCAAACTTCAACAAGAAATAAGAGCTGCTTCCTTGCTCTTCCAGGGACGACCAAGCAACGTCGGTCCGGGTTATGGTGGGTAGGCCCCGGATTCCAAATCCACTGACTGTATTGCTCCAAGATCTTCTCCAAACGGCTCGTGTGAGTGTTTGATTGGTAAACCTTTTGGAATAGCCCTGAAGGCTCGCTATAGTTGCTTAGACTTAGTATTACGCTGTAGTCTCTTAGACTCAATGTTACCTCGGTCGATAACGATGAGGAGATTAACCAGCGGTGGCTCACATGCTTGAAGCATAGATCTAGCAATGGTGGATGAGCACGACAAGGACGGCAACGGTTGTACTCGAGTGAAGGAAGGTTACAGTTGTTGTGCAGACGAAGATGACTGTTGAAAAAAGGGCTCGAGATGAAGAAAAAAAGGGAGAGAGATCTCCACCGACAGCCTCTATGATCAAAACCATAGAGGCCACCGACAACAGCTAAGGTTTATGTGTGGGGGGGCTTTCGTAGAGCTAGAGAGCTCCGTGATATAAATTACCTTATAGGTATATGGAGAGTGTTAATTGATTATGGTATAAATATTGAATAACAAGGACGATAATTTGCCTACCCCATACTTAATTGCTCAAGGTTGTGCATTGATTCTACACGGATCTAATTGTACTCTTCGTTAATTATGAAAATCTAACTAAGTTTTTGTATATATAAATTATTGATTGCATTCCAACCAACAACAGCTTGTGATAAATTATATAACAAACAAGATTATCAACAAATTACAATATCTTTAGGCGGAAAATGATAAGAAGATCAATACAGCTACAAGTTTTGTGACTCAAACAGGTATACGATTTAACATTTAAAACAATCTATATTGATTTCATTTCACAACTTATACAGATCAAAAAACAAGGGTTTAACAGCAATTCACACTACTGCAACAATTTCCAATGCTCAATCCATATACCAACAAATAAAAACTCTAACAAAAGAATGATCAAATACAAATCCTAAATAACTAAAGGGAGTTACAGGGTTATTGTGTTTGGCCTGTCAGGGCTTCCAAACATATACTGATTCTTTTTAACAGAATGAAAGTTGCATTTACGACATATAACAATTGCAAAATAAAAAAATTATAATTTATAAATCTAAAAGAGTTTGAATTTTTTGAATAATGATTATCTATACAAAATAACTATTGATTTATTTTAATAATAATCGTTAATGAACCTTAATAATGATGATTATATGATAAGAGAGACAATTAGGTTCCAGCATTTTCAAAATCTCCATATATATGCTTTATGCCAACAAACAAAACTATGTATGTTAATTAAGAGAGGGGGAGATAGTTGTCTCATGATGACTTGAGAATTAATATATAACTAACTATAACACTAATTAAGATGTAGATCTGCATAAACATAATTGATGCGACAAACCCAAATTAAAACACACATCATCAGCAACAAATAACGTATCTAATACTCAAATCTTTATTAAAAAAAAAAACGAGATCCAGCAGAGTATTAAAAGTAAACCGAATAAAATGAAGACTCACCTATTTCTTCCTTGGATCTAAGCAGAAACACAATAAAAATAAAAGTCCGTACCTTGTGGAGCTGCAAAAACCTAAACAAGCTCAAGATCCGGTTCTCCGGGTTGGGGTGAAATGACTATTTAGCCCTTTTATTGCCGATGCAGCATCATCAAGATTCTCATGACATTGAAACTAGTTTGTTCCACTGATCCATTTTTGCATGTGAATCTTGAAGATGCTGCGCCGGAAAATAACGACTCTCCATCTTTCCGGCGAAAGATCCGATCAGTACGTCGGATCAGAATGTTGAAGCTTTGTAGAACACGAACAGGAAAATAGATTTGGAGAAGAAGAGGAACAAAAATGAAGAGGTTTTATAGCTGAACTGAAAACAATTGCACAAGTCTTGTGTATATATAATCTGCTAGCCATCCACAAGCGTACACATGGCACACTGTTATTGGATAGAATACAGTATTATAGCACTGACCCGTGCTACCAAAACCCTAACTCGTGGTAGTAGAATATATTATTTTTCAGAAATAAAATTATATGCACAAGAGTATAAATTAAGCATTAACCAACATGTTCCGACCTAGCTATAAAAAAGAGCATAAACAGAGAAGATGCTAATTAGGTTTAACTTGACAGAAAATAGAAAAGGAAGAGAAAGGAAGAAGATTGTTGAATGACTTGTTTCGTGAGAGGGCCTTATATTTATACACAAAACATAACACCTCATGTCATGACTCTTTGCATTGCATGTGCTTACGGGATGTCAAGGGACAGTCTGTTCCCTTTCTTTTTATTCTATTTCTCTTTCACATTCACTTATTCTACTTTTTTTTTAATATAAAGAGATTTCTTTTATTAAGAGCACATAAAACCCTTGCACCAAGCGATTAAATAAAACACATACTTGAACAAGATGTTAGGAACGCCAGATGATTAGGCGAGGGTTGGTAAGTAATCTCGCCGAGAGAGATGTCAGGACCTTATGGTTTTAGGGACTGGTCTCAGGGGTCCCTGACATAAATTATGCCTCCTACAACTGATAATGAGTTCAAGTTCAGTCACTCCGCTCCCGTTATATAGTGTTTAGGCACTACCTTGAGCAGGATTCCCAGTTTCATTTTCCAACCTCCATCCTTCCTTCATCCATTTATGGTGAGTTTAATACCGTTTATAACAGTTACTTTGTATGTTTCCTTTGTTGCTTTCGGCCTTATGCCGTTTTTGTTGGACTTTGGTTTGGTTGTTGTGGTTTCTAACCCAGGACCCATACTTCCTTTTTAATGCATTTCTTTCTCTCTGATAAAAAAAAACAGTCACTTTGTTACTGTGTGCAGAGCCCAACAGAGACTCTTGTACTGACTCTTTTATTATTAATGAAATTATGCATCTTTTAGTCAAAAAGTAAAATAAAACACCTACGTATATTATACTAACGATAACTATTCTAGGTGTGTACTGGATTGTTTTGCCTATCTCGACACGAATCATCCTGTTTTGTCTAAGTTGCATCTTGGTCCTTCGGCGAGGACCTTTGGGAGATGGAGTAGAGTACTTCAGTTGGTCGAGGAGGTGCGGATGATTAGACCTTACAAAAATACAAAAAAAAAATCGACCATTACGAGTCAAAATCGGGAGAAAGATCGAGAAAATCCCTTACAGTAGAACCATATGAATATCGTGAAAGAAACGAAAAAACAATAAAAGATCTGGAAGAAAGAGACGGCGCCTTTAGAGGTTATATCGACCTAGAAAGAGATTTATGATAGCATCAATCTATTAGTCATATATATTACTTAATAATATTACTCGACTGAGGAGAAATCTAATAGAAACCCCTCTTATCCTAAAAACTGTGTGAACCAATCCTAGCCACACACCATTTAGATCCAACATTCACCATAATGCCACATCATCACCCCAATTCAACAAAAACTCACGCCATTTTCTTACAATCTCACACAAACAAGGGCAAAATTGTAATAGCATGGTGCCATGTGGACAAATGTCCATTTTTTTGTTCAACAATTCATTAATTTAATCATTCCCGCTTCGTTTCAACTCCGATTAGCTTCAAACTTACGCCAATATTTTTCTTTTTCCAAGGGCTTTAAATCAAGATCAGTCATGAATATATTTTGAAGCACGAAAATAAAAAAATTATATTGGGGTGATAAAAACAATGCTTAGTGTTGATAAATCTTCACTAATAATTTTTTTATATCGGGGTATCAAACTAGTGCTAAATAGTGTTTAGTGTTGATAAAACTAGTGCTTAGTGTTCATAAAAAACATGTGATGATGTGATAGAAATCATGTTCGATTTTGGAAAATGAGGTGATAAAACTAGTGTTCAGTGTTGATAAATCCAGTGTATAGTGTTGATAAATCCAGTGTATAGTGTTGATAAAAATTACCCAGACTTAACTTTTTTTTAAAATCAGCCCCGAAATAAGGGTGATAACCTAGAGTTTAGTGTTGATAAAAAAACATGTGATGGGATGATAAAAACACATGTAATTTAATGATAAACATAGTGTTTGGTGTTGATAAAACTAGTGCTTAGTGTTCATAAAAAACATGTGATGATGTGATAAAAATCATGTTCGATTTTGGAAAATTAGGTGATAAAACTAGTGTTCAGTGTTGATAAACCCAGTGTATAGTGTTGATAAACTCAGTGTATAGTGTTGATAAAAATTACACAGACTTAACTTTTCGAAAATCAGCCCCGAAATAAGGGTGATAACCTAGAGTTTAGTGTTGATAAAAAAAACATGTGATGGGATGATAAAAACACAAGTAATTGAATGATAAACATAGTGTTTAGTGTTGATAAAACTAGTGTTTAGTGTTCATAAAAAACATGTGATGATGTGATAAAAATCATGTTCGATTTTGGAAAGTGAGGTGATAAAACCAGTGTATAGTGTTGATAAATCCGGTGTATAGTGTTGATAAACCCAGTGTATAGTGTTGATAAAAATTACCCAGACTTAACTTTAAAAAAAAAAATCAACTCCGATTTTTTTTTCGTGCTTCAAAATATATTCATGACTGATCTTGATAGAAAGCCCTTGAAAAAACAAAACTAATGGCGCAAGTTTGAAGCCAATCGGAGTTCAAACGAAGCGAGAAAAATTAAATTAGTGAATTGGTAAAAAAAAATATGATGGTTTTACTAAAAAGTCATTACCCCTTACTAAAAAGTGCTGTTTTTTTGCAGTCAACCACTCAATTGCATCTCATCCATCCATTCTTAAAATGAATGACTTGGATTGGTTCACACAGTTTTTACGTTAAGGAGTGATTTCTATTTGATTTTTCCTCCTCGACTTAAACAAAAGTGAAGAAATTAGAATTCGAACATCATTTTTGTTTTTTTCTCTTAATTTAATAACACAAGTCTGAACAGTTACCTCACATGAAAAATAAATCTGGATTGAACATGAAATATAGAATAATATATTCTTACCATTCAGTTTTAACAAACCTATATTTTTAAATATTTAAATTCAAAACACTGTGTAAGCTGAAAGAGATTTTTGCCATCCCATTCATATGCTTAACGACTAAATCTACGTATCAATATTTTCATTGAAATAAAACCCTAAAAATATCAGAAGAAAAAAGAATTCTATGCTTTCAATTTTCCATAATATTTTTTTTTGAAAATCACGAGGAATCTGTTTTTTTTTAATAATCATGCTTCCTGTCACCAGATATATCTGGCCCTCAACGGTCTGCAAAGCCATTCTCGCAACGTCTCATCAAAACCTTTTTTTATATTTGATTTAAAAAAGTTAAATTTCCAAATATATATCGAGCTTGTTTAATTATTTAGACATTTATTGCAAAGATACATTTGGATGACATTATTGGTGAGGGTGCAGAGTGAGAAACACCTGAATGAATAGGGTAGGGTCATCCTCTTTGCCTTGGGAGGACCAACAGTAAACTTTTGACCTAACTGTGGGACTCCGAAACTGATCCATTTTGTATGAAATATTTGCATGATAGGTCTCCTTCATATATTACGTACCCAAACATTTCACGTGTGCTTGTTATTTTTCTGGGACTCCGTGTTACTATCATTACCGAGTATCCCATCGTCATTTTAGTATGTTATACCTTGTTTGAAGTGTTACACCCTTTCATAGTTTTGATTGTGTTTTGTTTGATTTTCTTCAAGGAAACGAACATAATAAAAAATTTCTACGGTTTCTGTTTCATGTTATGAAAGTTAATGGTAGGTGTAGTTTATGAATTAGGAAAAGAAAAAGGAAAGATATGTAACTATTGCAGAAACAAGTTTTACGAACGGTAGGAAATCATAGGTTAGTAAGGATTGACTATCTCATCAACGGGTATAGTATCCGTTGGTGAAGTTACCCTTTTGTCCGTCGGATGCACTATATGGCGGAGTTGGACACCTATTCGTCGGTAGTAGTCTACACAGGCGCCGGGTGATGACGTATTCGTTGCAGAAGCGTCTCACTTTTCTAACGTATAATATAAACGCCAGAGAGGAGATTTTATCCGTTAGTATGGTGTGCGGCCTGCTACCACAGATAGGGCTTCTGTCGTTAAAATGTATCTGTTTCTGACGAATGTAATATCTGTAGGTGAAGTATATTTATATGCCGATAAAAAATGTAATTACCTTAAAAAATAAAACTAGATTACTCAAAACATGTGCATCAATTCAATTTATCGCCCATACACAACCCAAATTGAGTAGCTTATCCCCCAACTCATATATAATTAGAACAACAAATAAACATAATTGTAACTGACACGTAGGATCATAATATCTCCGTATCTTACTTTGTCTTCCTCTATCATTTGAACAAACTGCTTCAACCACTAGGGCTGAGCAGAAATCCGACCATCACCGGAAACCGGCCGTCTCCGGCCATCCCCGTCACCGGAATACCCGAAACCGGTCTTACCCGGGCCAAAGATGGTTTGAAAGTCGTTGAATGGGAGGTCAACGGTTTGGGTGAGCCAAACCGGTGGTGACCATAAAAACCGCTCTTACCCGGTCAAGGCCCGTCCACTGGGCCTGGGCGTAGAGGCCCAGACACTTCCTCAGTTTCAGTTTAGTTAAAACTGATTTTTTTGTTCAACTTTTTGTGTTGTACAATAAAAACGGTTTCTTAGACCATGTTGTGTAACACGATGTTTTATATGATTATGAGGTATTAGTTGTAGGAATTGTTGTGTTTTGTTTGAATTTTTGAAGTGTCTAAATTGAAATTAGTTTTATAATAGGCAGGTTTATGAATTATGTTGAATGGTGTGAAATTAAGTTTGAATTGTAGGAATTAAGTTGAATGTTTGAATGTTTATTTCAGTAGGCCCAATAAGAAGCCCATTGGGCATGAGTTGCTTGGTTATAACCGTCCCCGGCCGGTAGTGAGGTCGGGCGGTTATCGGCCTTCCCTTTAGCGACCGGTGATGGAGATGGGTACGGGTTTTATGTAACCGGAAAAAACGGTTTGGGTAATGGGTTTGGGATTTGGGGCGGGTACCGGCCGATGCTCACCCCTATCAACCACACAGGCTCATCTGCAGGCAGAACTTGAGGACAATCATCGGTTTGAGGAATCTCATCAACTTCGGCGGAAACTTCGGCATGCTTGGCTCTTCGTGGTGAAGACGTTGGGTACACAATTTGAGCAGCAATATGCCAATTCCACCTATGCTCGACGCGAGCATCAAAGTTTGGTTCCATCCCGTCACAAACATATGCATATTTACACAACTCAAACAACAAACTCATAAACTGTAAAGACCGGAGATTTTATTTTATTAAATCTTTGTTCGGATCGTCACGGACTGGAGAACAGGTGATTTTGGATCGATTTCAAAAAAAAGAGAAAAGAAGAGAAATAAAAAAAAAAGGGTTAGAGCTGGGCCAGGCCAGACCCGGGCTTTGGGCCGAGCCAGACCAGGCCCAGCAACACTCGCGCGCGCGGCCCACGAAACCGGCCCAACCTTCGCGAACAAAACCCTAGAGACGACGCCTCGCTTCATCACTCTGTCGCACGAAACCCGAGGTTCGTCTTCAACCTCTCGCCAGAAACCTCTCGAGTTCGTCGCCGTCTCCCGCCGTCCAAACCACGCCGGAGCTCTATTTCTTCCTCGCCAGACCTTCCTCTTCCACCCTCGAGCTTCCCTCGCACCCAGAAACCCAGAGAATCCTCTCCATTCCTCCTTCTTCTTCGATTTGAATCAACGACGTCGTACCCAAGTGTCACCGCGCCGTCAACGGACCCAAATCGGAACGGTGAGCCCTTTCCCTGGCCTCAATCCATCTCTCCCGTCGTCCCCTAATCGAGAATCGAACCTTGAGAGGTCGATTTGTCCGAGTTCTGCTGGAGAGAGGGTCGTCGGAGTTTGCGTGCTCCAGATCTGGAGTTTTCCACGCCGGCGAGCTCTCACGGCGTCAGATCTGGCCAGAGAGGCTCCATCCTCGCACCATCAACTTCCCTCGCCTCTCCCGAGCCTCCTGACGCTTCTCCACCGCCGTGAAGAACGACCTCGAGCTTCCCGGCGCCGCCGCCGCCGCCGTCACCGGAGTTGAGCCGGAGGAACGCCTGAAACCATAGCCGCGTCACTGACGGGCTTTGGGCCTTGGGCCGGTTCACGTCCGAGCACTCGGGCCTGGATCGATCTAGGCCTCGGCCTGGACTGGCCGGGCTTGGGTCCGGATCCTGAAATGGATCTGGACCCGGGTCTGGACCGGGTCTGGGTCGGGCTCGGGTCAGGTCCGAGTCTGAGCCTGGACGGATCGGGCTCGGGTCAGGTCCGGGTCTGAGCCTGGACGGATCGGACTCGGGTCCGGGTTTCGGATTCGGGTCAGACACTTAATTAATTAAATAATTAATCATTCGGACTTAAAATCAGATAAATTCAAGGACTTCGGACAATTTAAAGGACTGATCTGATAACTTAATGACTTATCTAATAATAAAATTAGAGGACCGTTACGGATTGGACCGGGACTGATGACCGTCCCTTTTGTGTTAAAACCAGGCTTTTACCCGGGGAGCATGGAGAAGACCGGAGTAGACCAGGATGTCAGCTGCTAGGCGACCCAGATAGAGATTAGAGATGTAGGGATTTACCTCGAAACCCTACTTTATTACGGTTGTACTAGAATGCATATAGGGAAACATAATAATCAGATAAAGAACTAGTGTGCATGTAGGATGTGAATAACTAGCGTAGACGTATAAACTGTGAAAATTTACGATTACTGTCTTGGGAATTGCCGAGCTGGTAGAATCGGGTCATGTCGTGCATGTAGGATTGGTTGCTGATTGTGTTGGATTGTGTACTTTGTGCTGTTTGAACGGTTAATAAATAACGAACATGAAAACGAGTAGAGTGGAACTAGTGATGCATATTGGTGACTTGAGTGGTTACTTTCCTGCTTCTGTGACATGTTGAAATGTGGGGATGTTGGGGACTGGGTACCGGTTAAGCCGGTGGGGTTACCACGTTGAGTGTGGTGTCGGTAAGTGATGGTAAGTGCGTGATGGTTACGAGGGTAAATTGAGAAGCATGATATGTTATATTCGGTGAAGCATGTGTTGCTATGTTTTGGGCAAGTGTGCCATGTGTGAGTGTGATCGTGATTGTGGTTGTGGTACTGTGTTTACCTGTGAGTGTAATTGTGATTGTGATTGTGGTACTGTGGTTACCCAAGAAAGGTGGTTTCCCTACCTTCCGATCGTGAGTCGGTAAAATGATGTGTACCGCGAAGAGGTGGTTTCCCTACCTTCCGACTAGCACTCGGTAAAACGCTGTGTCCGCGATGTGTTGCGCGAAGAGGCGATTTCCCTGCCTTCCGTGTGTCGGTAAAACGCTGTGTCCGCGATGTGTTGCGCGAAGAGGCGATTTCCCTGCCTTCCGTGTGTCGGTAAAACGCTGTGTCCGCGATGTGTTGTGCGAAGAGGCGATTTCCCTGCCTTCTGTGTGTCGGTAAAACGCTGTGTTCCGCGATGAGGTCGACCGCCTCTCCTGACTGTGTGTTAGGGGAAAGTTTCGTGCGGCTACGCCGGGCCGAGCGGGTTGCTCCTGAGACCGTGCAATTGGTTAAGAGTTATGTGTTATGGTGAATGACTGGATTGTGGTTGCCTAGTGATGGTTTTCCTGCGCATGGTTTTCCTTGAGGTTGAAAGTGTTGTTTCCAGTTTATCTGTGAGTCAGTCGTCTCTCCCGACCGTGTGGTTACAAGTTGTGTGTTTGAGAGTGCCTTGGTTTTAATTGAGTGTTGCTGAGTTGTGGCTATGGGTTGTCTTACTTGGTTTGTTCCCTTCGGTTTGTGCCTGGTTATAGTGGTTGGTGACGAGTTAAAGTCGCTGTGGTTGGGCAGTTGAGTGTCAAAGTAAAGGGGGGTATTTGTCTTTAATTGGCTTAAGTGTCGTATCGTTGTATCAAACCTTTTTAATAAACTCTAAACTGCGGAAAGGTCTTCTTGTAAATCTGTAATGAGGTGGTTTTCGTGGCTTTTTCCTACTGAGCGTCAAGCTCACTCCCTTATCTTGTTTTCTACAGGCTTTAGCTTTGATTTGGAGTAGAGGATATCGCGGAGCTTGGCGCTAGCGAGATGTCGTGGTTTTTATTGTAGTTATTAGAGACGTACGTTATATTTTGAGACTTGTGTTGACTCGCTTTGACTTTATTACTGTTGGATATTGGAGAAACTTTTGAATCCTTACATCTCTTAAATCACTTTTACTTGTTTTTGTTTATTTTCACTAAGTCGCGTCTCAGGTCCGGTCAATACTGGATTTGGGGCGTGACATAAACCTAAATACTCAAACTCAACATGTAACATTCAGTGAATATGAAACTATAAAACATATTGAACTGTAATACATATAAAACTCAATAAACCATACATATAATCAATAGGCATAACCAGTCATCAAAAGTATATTACAAATCCTAATTAATTAAGTCTTCATGATCTAAAACTAGAACAAGTTTAGTTGTCTTCCTCACGTTGATGGCGGGTGTTATCTTTTAGAAAATTGACATAAGGTCGGACATGATTCTTAGGACAACGCTTGGAGGTCGCTTGATATGACATTTAGTCTGACTGAGAAGGAACAACTGGTAGTTAAGCAGTTTCTACTATATCTCTTTCAGCAAATCTCAGGCCCATTGTCTTCATGCGAGCACATGCTTTAGTTCTCTTTCGAGGCTTGGGAAAATTTCTACGACCATATGTATTATTTAGTTGACGGTATCTACCCTTCATGGAGTCGGTTCGTGAAGTCGATTCGCCATCCCTATACTCGCAAAGAGATTTTTTTTGCTAAAGTCCAAGAAGGTGCTCGGAAAGATATTGAACGGGCTTTTGGAGTCCTCCAATCATGGTGGCACATTATTTCAAGGACCGCTCGTGTTTGGAACAGGACGACTTTGGCTGATATGATGCATGCTTGTATCATTCTACACAACATGATTGTGGAGTGAACGCGACTGGTACGAAACATATGATGACGAATTGTATTACGAGCCCCTCCGGAAATACCAGTTTGGACACCATCTCAACAATGTCATCAAGGAGGACCCTTGCTCTACCGAGAACGGTTGCGTGCTCGACTCAAAGCCACAAATGATGAGACCCATCGACAACTCCAACATGACCTTATGGAGCACCGATGAGGTTGGTTTGGAGCGACTTACCAAGGCTCAGACGACGACGAAAAGTGAGATGAGTTAATAAATTTGATGTACTAAAAACATTGTAGTTTGATTTATTATTTGGGGAGTAATGAAATTTCAAGTTTAATTATCTATTTTAGTTAATTAATTAGGTTTGCATTTTAGTTAGTTAATTTATTTATTAATTAATTTATCAATTTTATTTAATATTTAGTGTTTTAAATATGAATTAAAAAAAAATCAGCAAAAAAAATAATAAAGTATCCAATTAGCATACATTCAGCACTTATACAAATCATGATTCCCATATATGATCCCTTCAATATAGAACTACCTCATATCTAGGGGTTTGTATCCACAAACTATCCTAGTCACCACATAATTCACACACCATGATCCCTTCAATATACATGCTCTTATCGCGTTTTAATATGTAAATTAAACTAAAGTTAAAAAACATGATGATAAATTTCAGGAGTACCTTGATCCAATTTCTTTTGAATAGAGAACAACATTTTCTCATCTAATGTAAAAATAATATCAAAGTAGGCCTATAGATTTCAAATAAAGTAATGGTGTATGGACGGCGAACTTTATGAGAGTTATTAAGGGTGTCCTTAACACTTTAAAAATTGTATAGATGCTCTAACATGTGGCTATGAGTATGGATCTTTATCTTCAAAATGATTATATCGAGGGGGAGAGATCTACATGCCCTAACCTTTGCCAACAACCTAGTACCACTTTCCATCTGTGATTTTATAATTCTTTATAGTTTATGTTTATACTTTACAAGTCACAAAGTCGCCTTCTTTTGTCCCATCCGCCTTTTGTATGTCACTCCTTTCAATTATGCATATGGATATTCAACAGAGATTCATTGGCGTTGTAAGTAAGTTGAAATCTAGAACAAAGCATATAGAAGAAGCATGGGGCTATACGGTAAACAAGCAATATCAGAGCTTTATTTTCTCTTCTTATCAAATAATGCATGTTATTTGTATAAGTAAAGCAAATTTAAATTAGATAGACCTTCTTTCCGAAATGAAAACAGAAGTCAAAGAACCAACTACAACTAACTAGAGAATGCCACCGACACCTCAAACCACAAGGGTTTAAACAGACCTGAAGATGGAACTAAATAGACACGAGTGCTGGCAAAACAGTACAACCTCAGAACAAACCCAACAACGGGTGGATACAATGAAATAGTTCTGAATACCCAAAATTTTCAAACATAAAAAAAATAAAGAAACCTCGATACTAGATTTTACAACCATTAAACTTACGAAACTAGACAGGTCTATCCAATAATGCATGTTGAATCACCTTTACAAACTCTATTAGGTTCCGAGCGAGCACTCTTTTATATAACAGTTAATAGATTTAAGTCATAAAGATAATACAATATATTTTCCCCTGGTTTTTTACGTGGCTGACATGATGATCCAACACCATATGACGCTTTACAAAAATAATATTCAATCCAATGTTGAAAATATAAACTTTTGTTGGGCAGCAACGGTACCATCCGACAGGTCGGCCAAAGAAACCGACGACCTGTACTTGAGATATCCGAGACATATCCTTAAGAAAATAGATTAAACGTCATTCTTATATAATTGATCTTATTTAAATCCAAAGCCCATCGTTTCACATCAATACCACTATCCAACAGACCGCACTAACTAGACGCAAACTACTTATCAATAACATGGCGCACTAACTTTAGTACTTTACGCTAACAAGTACTAATTAATGAGATTAATATTCAGATTTTTGGATTAAATAACATCGCAGCATATTAATCAATTCACTAAGGCACTAACTGCAATTATTTTTTGTTTAAGATTCCCTGCCCTTTTTTTACTATATAAGAGATATTTATTAAATATCGGAACGAAGGATACAGATAAAGGCGGACGGGAGCAAGCCCTCAGGCTCGGTAAGAACGCGCATAAAACATGCCTCCTTGACTAATCAATGGACAACTTTGTTCTCCGATCTTTTTACCAACTCGAGTATAAAATTCTCGATTTGAGAGAGTAATAGCTGAATATTCTGAATAATGTTATCTATTGGTGAGAGGGGAGTCTTTGTCAGACGAGTAAGTGTCAACATATTGAGTGCGTTAGTACAGATGACGATATTGGAACAATTCCTTACTCAGACCAAACTCAAGGCCACAGAAATTGCAAACACCTCGATAAGGGATGGATCACACGTTCCAGCGCCTATTCTGTTTCCAGCTTCCATAACTATTTCGGAGTCCGATCGACATATAAGGCCCCATTCTGACTTGGTTTGTTCCCAGAATATTGATGACCTCATACTCGGTGGGGTTTGAGCCTCGTGGTGCTGATTGGAAGTTTCCCTCCGGGTAATAACTCGCCTTAACCAATCGAGCTACCTAAGAAGTTGGTTGGGTGATAAGTTTCCACGCTTGTTTGCCTAATAGTGCAGTATTCGCATCCTGCAGATCCCTAAATGCCATGCCAGAATCGAGACAGAACTACATGGATTTTGTCAATGATGGACCGAGGGACCCTGAAGATGGACATAACATATGTAGGCATTGATGTTAGAACAGAAACGATCATTACCTCTCTTCTTGCCAAGGATAAGAGTTTTTCATCCCGGGATCCGATATGCATGATGATCCTATCCCCAGATAGGCCAAGCTACGTGTACGGTTACGACTGATCATATTGTGGACACCCAAGTACATATATGCTTTTAAGGTTTTGGGGATATGGAGGATTGGGGAATACACTTGTCGGGTCTGCTGGTCTGTGTTGCTGCTGAAGAGAATAGATGATTTATGGGGGCTGAGTAATTGTCCTGACCAGGAACCAAAGGTGGATATCAAGTCTCGTACATGTGTGGCTTCATCTATAGTGGCTTTGTAGAAGATGTAACAATCATCCGCAAAGAACATATGATGATGAGCGGATCCCCTTATGTTACTCGACATCCATGGATACCCCCATTGGGCTATGTCAATGAGTTTAGATAGGCCTTTCATGCAAAAGAGGAAGAGGTACGGGGATAGAGTCTCCTAGTCGGATGCCTCTTATTGGGATTATGGGAACTGACGTGTTGTTTTTTGAGGCAATTTGCTATGATACCGTCCCCATACAAACCATCATAAGTTTTTTCCACTCCTCCGAAAAGTCCATTTTTTGCATTATGGTCAGGATGAATGGCCACTCCACCCTATCATAGGCCTTACTCATTTCCAATTTCAGCATAATGAATCTCGTAAGACCTTTTGTCTTTCGGCGAAGGTAATGGGTAACGTTAAACGAGACAAGATGTTATCTTGAATGGACCTACCTTGGACAAAGGTCCCCTAAGTTGGCAAGATGATGTCTGTGAGTAGTCCTTGAGTCGGTTTGCAGGGAACTTTGAAAGGATACTAAAGACCACGTTAGATAAAGCGATCGGGTGCAGATTTATGTCTAGTTTTAGATATGGTATTTTTGGAATGAGAACTACTATCGTGTCATTTATTCCTTGTTCCAGATCCCCTCCAACTTTCATTGTTGGACAAAAGTTGTGCCTGTTAGTGCTAATGTGGGCCAATAATATTGGTATAATTTAGGATTAAGGTCATCCGGTCATGGAGCCTAATTATTTTATCCCATTTGAAAGATGGCTTGGGTCACTTCCTCCTCCAATATATACGCTGTTAGTATTTGATTTTGAGGTCCCATAATTTTGGGGGAACACGGAGGTTCCTGGTGAGCAGGGAAGCCTCATATGTGCAACGCCAGTCAAATCTGCGAAAAACAGGAAAATTTAAAAAATTTAAGCAGACACTTAAATGAACCTAAAATTGACCCCGAGGGTTATTCCAGAAATAATTTGACCCCGATATCGACCAAAGTGAGTTCCGAGGGACTCAGGGCAACTTTCTGATCAATTTGGGAAATGTTGACTTTTCGCTGGAAAAGTCAACCGAGCGACGTTTTGGTCCGTTCGGGGACCGTTTTGGATCCAAAAAGCTTAGCCGTCGTCGCAACGGTCTTAGTTGAGCCGTTTCCTAGTAGCCCGTGAAGTTTCGTAATTTCTTGGAAAAAGTGCCCTTTCGGGGCCCGAAACGTCCGAATTTCGCGAATCTGATTGAAAAATATCTAGGAGATATTTTCCAAAAGGTGTGGGACCCACTTGACACATGTCACCAATGTGGTGGTGTTAGGTTTATTGAACAAAACAAAAGATGAGACATGTGGGTTAGTTTTGTAAATATGGAAAACTTGTGTGGTTTTAAAACAAAACAAAAAGGATAAGACTATGTGATGGTCGGCCATGTTGTTCAAAAAAGGAGAAGTTGGTGTTTTTAGAGAGAGAAAGGAAGAGAGAAGGAAGAGAGAAAAAGAGAAGAGGTTGGGGAAGTTGTGACGTTTCTCGTTCATCCAACCCTTGGATCGTCTCAAAGCTAGGAGAATCGAACTACCCTCGTTTTCCTCTACGGTAATCACCAAACCGATCTTTGATTTGATTAATTTTGAAAGTTAAGGTTTGAGTAAAACTATTAGTTTAGGGTTGTATTGAGGTTGGGGGATCATTGGAGGCGTTTTGGGAACGTTTTGGGGCGAAAAGAAATGTTTTCCGTTGTGGCCGTGTGGGGCCCACGTTTTCGGGCCTCGGTTTTTTCGTGTTCGGGTGGTTTAGAACGTTCCCCAAGTAATTAATCCACACCCGGATCGAAATTTGGAATTAAATTGTGAAAGTTGTTATTGACGGGTTTAGAAACTTTAAACGCGAATTAAATTACTCGGAAGTCGGAATTTGATTCCGTCGAGTGCCTAGGAACCCTTGAATTATTCTAAGACCGTAGAAACGAAAACGGGAATTTTCAGAGCCCCGGAAGGACGTTTTCAAAACCTGGGCAGATTCGCCATGTCGGGCGAATCAGGTTTTTCCGAGCACATTATCGACAATGTCGAGTAATTGGGAAGTTTGGGAGTGATCGACATTGTCGGGGTTGCATTTGGGCGTTTAATTCTTTAAATTCGGGTTTCGCCTGCTTACTTAAAAAGTGTGTTAATTGTAATGATTGTAGACCGTGTCGCCTACCGTGGAAATAGGAGGCTAAGCGGGAATTATGGAGCTTTGCCAGAGTAAGAGTATCGGGTTTTGACACGCTTCAAGAGGTAGGGAAAAGTAGCCGGATCTCGGCCCTGACTAGGGAAAGTTAACAGTAGAATTGCATGTGACACCGGGGTGTCGTGGGTTAAGTAGGTTTATCGAATATTAGAAAGGCATGATACGGGAATCTAGCGAACATTAGAAAAGCATGTGACACTTAGTAGTGTCGTAGGAGCAGAGAACTTATCGATGTTAGAATTACTGGAGGCATATGACCATGCCCGGAGGTTGATTGTGAACTTATCGATATTAGGAGCACTGGAGGCATATGACCATGCCCGGAGGTTGATTGTGAAACTGTTGATATTAGGACTATTGGAGGCATTGGTTATGCCGGAGGTTAATGTGTATTTTGTGTCTTGGGTGGCCATGAGAGCCCGTGTTTTACTGTTGTGTCTTGGGTGGCCATGAGAGCCCGTGTTTTACTGTTGTGTCTTGGGTGGCCATGAGAGCCCGTGTTTTACTGTTGGTGTCTTGGGAGGCCATGAGTGTCCTTGGGGTTGTTGAACCCGTGTCTTTACTGTTGGTGTCTTGGGAGGCCATGAGTGCCCGTGGGGTTGTTGAACCCATGTCTTTACTGTTGGTGTGTCTTGGGAGGCCGTGAGTGCCTGTTGGGTTGTTGAACCCGTGTCTTTACTGTGGGTGTGTCTTGGGAGGCCGTGAGTGCCTGTTGGGTTGTTGAACCCGTGTCTTTACCGTTGGTGTGTCTTGGGAGGCCGTGAGTGCCCGTGGGGTTGTTGAGCCCGTGAGTTACTGTTGGTGGTTTTGAGTGGCCGTGAGTGCCCGTGGGGTTGTTGAGCCCGTGAGTTACTGTTGGTGGTTTTGAGTGGCCGTGAGTGCCCATGGGGTTGTTGAGCCCGTGAGTTATTATTGGTGGTTTTGAGAGGCCGTGAGTGCCCGTGGGGTTGTTGAGTCCGTGCGTTACTGTTGGTGTATCTTGGGAGGCCGTGAGTGCCTGGGGGGGTTGTTGAGTCCGTGTTTTACCGTTGGTGTCTTGGGTGGCCATGAGTGCCTGTGGAGTGCTGAACTTGTGTTGTTGCTGCTTGTTGAACTTTGTTTGTGATTGTGATTGTGGTTACCTGAGGTTGTGGGCCCGCTTCATGAAACGGGGGTCCTCGATCACACGCGTCTGCATGTTCAGACGGGGTAGGGGGCCCGCCCGACAACAAAGGGGTCCTGGCCGCGCGTGTGTGGTTCGGGGTTGTGAGTGTGATAGGTCGACAGCCTGATCCGACTTTGTGTCGATGAATTGCGATAGGTCGACAGTCTGATCGGACTTTGTGCCGATGAATTGCGACAGGTCGACCGCCTGATCGGACTTTGTGCCGATGAATTGCGACAGGTCGACCGCCTGACCTGATGAGATCGGTAAAGGGCGTGAGGGAGGTTAATGGGTAGCTGGTATGCGATCCTTTGTGATCTTGTTTGTTGTGCGATCATTTGTGATCTTGGGTGTTGTGTGGTGGTCTTTGAGTCCTTGGAAGAGGTCGTGATCGTTGTGTCGGGTCTACCTTACGTGTCCAAGTGTCGAGTCGGTTGAGGAAGGTCACCGTATGTGCGTGTTAGTCGGAGTACTTGAGTTGGGGATAGTGATTCCCGGTGTTGGGTTTGGTTTTGGTGTTACCGGCATTTTCTGCTAATTATGCCGTAGTCAGTCTGTTATCCGTGGTGGTGAGCGAACGCTCACCCCTAGCTGCTTTTCCTACAGGTACCGGTCGCAGGTTGGACTAGGTGAGCTTCCGGAGCTTGAAGAGCTAGGAGCGGGTTTTTGGGTTTATTTTTTAGTCTAGCGACGGATACCATACTTTTGTCCACTTGTTGGGACGTATTTCAAATTGTAAATATTATTTTGTTGAACAAACGGTGATTTTAAAGTGTGTTAATGTAAAAGGTTTCTAGAAGATTTCGTTTTGGGCCATGATGTCTCACATTGGATTTGGAATGTCTCCTTACGGTTGATCCCTTCTCTATCTGTTCTATCATTGATATTAGCTATTTGGCGTTGGCATCATTTGATATTTTGGAGGGTAGCCGATACACATTTTGCCCCAGTCATGGAGGACCTCCCCTAGTCGTGTCGTTCGGTTGCGTATATCATCCGTTGGAGGGCCATTCCAAGATCCGTAGATTAATAGTCCACAGTATGGTTCTTGTGTCCAACTGGATTCAAATCTTAATCTATAGTTCCAGGGTGTCCGAGTTGGTGGGGCTAGGGTGGTATTCTATAATCGTATGGTCGAGACTTCCCTCGCCAAATCTCCCGAGACCAAGGCTTGTTCCAGTCTAGTTTCCGTTCTAGTTCCTGCATGTCGTCCGCTAGCACATGTAAAAGGATGCCCTCCATCGGGACATCGGTGACTCCGAGTATAAGAACCACGTCTGGTCAACGCTGGTCAAACCGACAAGAAATGGAATTAAAGTCAAATTCGCTTATTTATTCAAATAAGCACAAGCTTGACCTCGATGGTCATTTCGGACCTTAAGAGAGCTCTAAAGCGATCAAGTTAGGTTCGGGAAAGCTTAGAGCTTTTGGGACAATTTCGGAAAAAGTTGACTTTTCGTCGAAAAAGTCAACTGACGACTCCGGGGGTCGTTCGGGACCTATCTGGGACCCAAAACGCTTATCCGTCGTTATGGTTAGCTTAGTTGGGTCATTTCCTTTCAAATGAGTGTTTTTGCGAAAAAGTCAATTTCGGGTCAAACGGGGTCGAATTGTGGTTTTATCGGATTAATTAATTTAGGCTGAGATATTTGGGAGTAGAGATGGATCCACATAGACACTTGTCATTAACTAGGTGGGGGAGAAAAAAGAAGAGTGAAAAAGACACTCTTGACCTTACTTTTTCCCAAAATAGTGAGATGAGGAGAAATGGGCTTTTGGACCTTTCCTCTTTAGGTTAAAGGCCACATGTGACACCAAATTCAGCACTTTCATTGCCTTGGCCGAAATTTTAGAGAGAGAAACAAAGGTTGAGCCTCCATTGTTGAAGAAGAAAGAGAAGAAGAAGAGGAAGAAGATCATTTCCCTTTGATTCCACCATCAAAATTCATAAATTTCTCCATATTCCTCTTCATCTCTTCATTTCCTACGGTAAGAACCCATTCCTTTTCACTTTTGAAGAACTTAAGATTGTGGGTCTTGTTGGAAATAATCAAACCTTGGTAGAATCAAATAGTAATGGAAGAAAATAGGTGAAAGTAGGAGAATTTGGTGAAACCCTAACTTTTGGAATTGGGGGAAATGTGAAATTGGAGCAAATTGGTGATGTTTTTGGTTAGAACTTGATGGATTGAGGACCTAGAACTCGTTTAGGACGTTTTGGGAGGAAGTTGGAAATTTTCCGACGATCGAAGGCTCGGCGGAGCTCCGGCCGGTCGCTGGAGGACCGGCTACCGCGCCGAGACAGGCCCTTGGTGGGTTCGGTCCGGCACACCCACGACCAAGTGGGGCCCACTTGGCCGGGTTCCGTTGTACATATCGCCCGGTTAATTTACTATTTCTTCCAAATCATCGTCCCGTAACCGTTTTAATTAATTAGGCGTCTCGTTGGGGGTTAGTTTGGGTGTTTTCTCTTTAAACCACCCTTAAATTATTATTAAACCTCGTGTTACTTTGAGATCTTAGACGTTGCTTCCGATCGCGGCGGAGGAGGCTACTGGCGGCTCGTGGAGTGTTCGTGTTGGATTGTGGTTGAGGTAGGGAAAAGTAGCGAATACTGGTTTAAATGCGGAAAGTTACTAGAATTGCATATAGGTTATAAGCAATCGGAATAATTGAAGAATCACATATAGGATGTGAATAACTAGGGTAGTGGCTTAAATGTGGAATCACCTACGGGTCATGTCGTGCCCGCAGGTTTGGGAATTGCCGTGCTGTAGAATTGCATGTGGGCCATGTCGTGCCCATATGATTGTGTGATGATTGGGCTTGTTTGTGATTAGTAGATTTGGAATGATTAGTCTGTGGTATGTTCCGGTGTTAAATCAATGATCATGAGAATGTGGTGAATGTTAGTGTGAACTATTGCCTTGTGATATGTTCGAGGTGTTGTATGTGTGTGTACCGGTAGGATATTTAGGCCGAGGATGGTGTTCTGGTCCGATATCGTGGTTGATGTTGTGTGTTTCGGCACGATATGTCCGGGGCTAGGTGTTCCGGTATGATATCTATACCGACGGAGGATTCCGGTATAGGATATCTAGGCCAAGGTTGGTGTTCCGGTGTACGCGGTACCCCATGGCTAGGTGTTCCGTTATGATATCTATACCGACGGATGATTCCGGTATAGGATATCTAGGCCGAAGATGGTGTTCCGGGGCGATATCTAGACCGATGCTATGTGTTCCGGTACGATATGTCCTGAGGTTAGGTGTTCTAGTATATTATCCTGACCGATAGTGATGTGTTCTGATATGCTTGTACCCGTGCTATGGGATGATATCTAGACCGATGCTATGTGTTCCGGTATGATATGTTGAGCCGTACGGTGTGATCCGACGTATTGTGGGAGACTTACTGTATGTGTATTGGTAACAACTTATTGTGTGTATTTACTCGGTGACTCTTTGAGATATGGTCTGGGTGTGAACATTGAGAAATTGTTAATTGTCGAGCAGGGTTGATTTCACACGCTAAGTGTGGGGATTGGGTAAGTGGTGTGAGCAAACGAGGTTATGGTTAAATGAGGTTGGTTATGATTGTGGTTGTGATTACTGTTTGATTCGTTAGTTGTTGTTGCTTTACTAGTGTGCCATATTTGGACGGGTATCCGTGGGGTGAGCGACATGCTCATCTCCTTTACTACTTTTTCATACTGAGCGAAAGCTCACCCCCTTCATTATTGTTTTCACAGTTTTTGATTGTGAGTTGATTTAGAGGACGTCTCGGAGCTTGGGAGCTTAGCGAGAGTCCTAGTTTTGGGTTATATAGAGACGTATGAATCCGTTATACTAAACTTCTTTTTAATTGGATTTCGAGCATTTGACTCTTGTTACCGGAATTGCTGACTTTAAACTATTTATGGAGTTTCATTTCGTTTAATATTGCATTTATTATTACTATTTTTAGTTCACGTCTCGAGTCCGGTCAAAACCGGATTTGGGGCGTGACACCGATATCTTCTAGGACTTACTGGAATTTGCTGATAAGGGCATGATGAAAGGGTCGTGTTAGTCTTGATTCTCGTAGCTCAATCATAAATCTCCAAATATACATATCATCGTTTGGAATAAAGTAAAGCGTCTTAATAATACTTATGTGTTGGAGTAATATATCAAAGTATGTTCTGATCTATGTCCACCATGCAAAGTAGAACCATATATCAAGAGGAAATATACATGATGGGTCCCTAGTCAATAAAGCTTCACAAGAAGCGACTAGTATGAAAGATGACTCTTTATGACCTACATTTTATTAGTCATTGCTATGGGATTCTGGAGTCTGATCATAAATACCATGTGGGACATGATATTGGACGATCCGACTGGATATGGTCCATGGATCAAGTCATGAACATATTAAATGTCGTAGCTTGTCATGTATCCTTAGACTAATGAGTCATTGTGGTTGTTATGTGGTAAACAACTGAGTTTGACCTGCGCCTAACGTTGCCTGTGACTGGGCTTCCATAACGGCGGGATTGGCTTAGGGTCGGACTGTATGAGTAACATGAAATACGGTTAAGGGATTTATCCCTCATATTACGGTATGGGAAAGATATCGGTTCTCAGTCGCTTGATCGAGAGTGACTAAAAGAATAGCATGCCCATGCACATGATACTGAGTATCAAATATTCAGTCATCTCACATATAAAGGAACAAAGATTGAGAATGATAAGGATGACGGTTCTATGCCTTATTTCAATCAAGATATCTAGACATAAAAGAATAGTGACATAGACAACATAAAGGTTAGAATCAACAAGAGTCAATTCAATATAAAGTGTTAGACAATACTAAAGTCTCGTTAGTTGCCACTTATGTAGGATTAAGTAAAATGGGATTTTAGGTTGATCTACTAACGTGCATAAGCCCAAGAGGGTCACACCGGAGGATGAAACTCCATAATATTGTGGAGGAGAATGGCCAAGCAAGAACGTTGAAATGATACATGACCAAAACAGGTTTTGGGTCATGTTCCTGTAAGTAATTGGGACATAACGGATCGAGACAGGACCGAGAGTTTAGTGAAAGATCTCGTCGGATAATATTGGACATGTACGGGATGGAAGCGTGGGAGGCAATGAGCGCGTCACGATATCTCATCGGGAATGGCCTCATGTCATCTCCCGTGAGGCCCATAGGTAGCCCATTCCACCAAAGGCCGTCGAGAATGGAGTAATATATATATATATATATATCGTATGTATTTCCGATCTATGCCCATCATGCAAATAGAACCATAGATCAGGATAGATCACACTCGATGGGGTCCCTAGTCAATAGTCTTCACTAGAAGCGACTAGTATGAACGATGAATCTTGATGGCTTACGTTCTATTGACCATTGGAATGCATTATGGAGTCTGATCATAGATATCATGTGGGATATGATATTGAACGACCTGACCTGAATATGTTCCATAGATTAAGTCATGAACATATGCAGTAAACAACTGAGTTTGACATGAAAGCCTAATGGTGCACCGTGACTGGGCTTCCAAAATGGCCAGGATTGGCTTGGGGAATAACTGCATGAGTGACACGAGAGATGGCTAAGAGATTTATCCCTCATACTATGGTATGGGAAAGATATCTAGTTCACGGCCGCTTGATTGAGAGTGACTGAAGGAAAATCATGGTCATGCACATGATACAGTGTATCATTTATTCAGTCATCTCACATATCATGAAACATTGATTGAGAATAATAAGGATGTCTGCTCTTTGCTTTATCTCAATCAGGATATCGGAGATAAAAGGATAATGATAAGGACGACGGAAAGGTCAGAATCGACAGGGTCGATTCGTTATGCAGTGTCAGGCTAAACTAAGTCTGTTAATTGTCACTAGGTAATATCATGTAAAGTGGGACTTTACTTTGATCTTACCGACATGCATAGACGTAAAGGTCATATTAAAGCTTAGTAACTCGATAAGAATACAACGAAGCTTTGCCTCGAGGGAGTAGTGTCGGGGAATTGCCAAAGTGGACGGGCTAGGACAAGATGGGCTCGACATGGGCTCTCTTGGAGAGGCCCATGGCCGGTCCATATAGCGTACACCCAACAAGAACCAAAGGTCAAAGTTTAAATAAGTAGTCTTGTTGATCAAAGTGGGTTAGACCGACTTTCCACTAATTAATAAACTAACATAGTTTATTAAGTCCACCTTGCATTTTTGCATGGACATTTGGCTCTTGATGGGGATTAAGTGAGATGACACAATCCACTTAACTCAACATGCAAGAGTGTTGACATTTCAATACATGCAAAGACTTGGGAAATTTTTGAACAACTTCATTTTCTCTCCCACCTTGGCCGAACACCCCAAAGAGAAGCAAGCTCCATTATTGTATGTTCTTAAGTCATTCAAAGTTTGATGTTTTCTCTTCTCAATTTTCATCAAAAGTAGAAGGTGATGTACACAAACTCTTGCTGAATTTTCAGGTTTGTTCTTCAATATTTGGTAGCCTCTTCTTGAGTGATTCGTGGTTAATTTTCGTTTTGTTGTGTGTTTCTTTTTTCCACGACCTCGAGACCCAACAGTGGTATCAGAGTCTGACTACCAACGAGAATTACAAGAGCTGACAATTTCAGCTTTGGTTCTGATTTTTCCAACTTGCTTGCTAGAAATTTATTTAAAGTGCTGATTTTTTCACTTTAACCTTATAATTACAAGTTTTAACATGTTTGTATGTGTACTTGTTTGATGACATGGTTTACATACTTGCATGTGAAATTAATGCATGAAAATGGTGATTTTTAAACTAAAATCAAATTGATATATTTGGACAAAGTTTAATTTTTGGGGTCACGAGAGCGGGAATCTCAGGGAGCCGATCCCGTGACTGGACGGGGCTCCGTTGGACGGAGCTAGGCCGAGCCGTGACTATTGGATAGTCGCAACGTCGGGGCTAAACCATTTGGTGAGTTGTGACGAGTTTGGAACCGTCATGACGAACCCAAATATTGAACGTTCGAAAATTTTAGTTTTGAAACGGTTTCAATAAACCGAGCATTAATTTTCGGAACTTGGGAATTAATTAAAATCAATCATAATACACTATTTCATAATACGTTGTATGATGTGATGAATCGCCTGGTTCACATAATAGCCCCGGGTAGTTTAATTTATCGCTTTTTACGGATTGCATGGTATTAGTGTTAGCGTGTAAAATATTCTTTTATGTGTGGTCGTCGTACGACTTAAGTGTAATTATTTTTCCCGACCTGCGAGTCGTGTATTAGTGGTAATCGCTAAAGTCGACTTGGAATCGGTGGACCTCGAGACGCGAGTGGGAGACCACAGGAAACGGCTTGGAGTTGGCGGACATCAGGAGGCGAATGGAAGGCCCATGTCGTCGGCTTGAAGTCGGAGAAGCTCAAGACCGGGTTGGGATAGTTTTAGGTTTATGACGTGCACGTTTCTTGTTTAATGCTTAGTTTAATTATGCATGATTGTATGGTTAGAATGCATGCTTAGTTTAATTACCAAGCGAATCACCTCACATGCAAAGATAAAATTGGTTTTAATTGTTTGTTTGTGAGCCCTTGAACCGTCTTTGCATTGGATGTATTTGACGGGTTCGAAGGAATAATTACATTTAATGTAATTGGAGACATCAATACATTTTTAATGTAGTTGATGTGCTCATCGCATCTAAGATGTGCCAAAGGTCAAACACAATCGGACAAGTAATATTGGGTCATGTCAGGTACCTCTTAGGTTCTCGGCAACTTAATACATCCTCGTCCTATGGGTGTCGTGCGCCTTAGCGGAGCATCCATGGGAAGGCGGGGTAATAAGTTTTGAAGACATATGCGGGTGTCGTGAGCCTTAGCGGACGACTTGCATAGTGTCAGGTCATAGTCGAGAAATAATGGACCCAGGTGTGATTCTCAGCCAGGGTTAAGCTAGGATATCATATAGGGTAAGCCGTGTACTTAAGTAAATACCATAGCCAAGAGTCATATTGGATGCGATCAGATGGGGTCCGGCCTACATAGCTCGATTGAGTGATGAGCCTTCGTTCAGCTCATTCGAGCGAATCAAGGTTCTTGGTTCTTTAATTTTAAATCAAATGGTTGGTGTTTGAACTAGATCTTCAGAAAATTTATTCAGTTTACTAATTTAATTTTGTCTGTCATATAGATAATGGCTTGTAAACAGTAGTTTGTCTTTAAAAACCATTGTTGACGAGGTCAAGCTTAATGAGACAAACTATCTGGAATAGAAGAGGCATCTCGAACATCTTAATCAACTGCCTTCTTACTTTTTATTGTATAACGCTATTGTATTTCCTCTATATTATCTAGTGGGCGTTGAGCGCCCGAATTGCTATGCTGATAGAACAAGTATCCACAATTGTCACATAACTATACCTAACTAATTTATTCGTCAAGGAGGTACCCTAACTTTCCCAAAATAACACTTTACTCTACGCAATTAATTTTCCTTCGTATCAACATAAAAAGTCCAAAATGTCCATCACTAACAATTGAAAATTCAAAATCATGCAATTGACTCGTACAAACTTAAAAATGTTGTAATGATAATAATATCATTATTTAACTTTTAAATTTTCAAAATTTTCCATTAAAATTATTTATTTTATTAACTTTAAAAAAATTATAAACTATTTGTTAATTTTTTTTTAATTTTTAATTTTATTGTTAATGTTATTTTTGTTTTTCTCAATATTTTTATTTTCTTTAATACTTTTCCTAATTTTTTAACTCCTTTAAAAAATTAATTTTCATTAATTCTAGTTTCATTACTTTCTCCTTTAAATTTTAAGGGAAATTTTCATTTTAATACCTATAGAAGTTTTATTTTCAGTACAATACCGTAGATTGTTTTTTTCTATTTCCACTAACCTGGAAAAGTTTTATTTTCAATTTAGTGCCCGCCGTCACATTTCAGTTAACTTTCCATCCAAAAAACATAAAAAGTCCAAAATACTATTCACTAACAATCAAATTTTCAAAACCATGTCATTGGTTTTTCTAACCATAAAAATCATGAAATATCAAAATTACCCTTCATTTATCTTTAAATTTTCAAAATTTACCACAAAAAATCATATTTTGTTTTAAATATATATATATATAAATAAGATTTTATTTCATAAAATCAGTTTTTTAACATATATATAAAAACATTATATATTTTGTATTTATTTTAAAAATATATAAAAAAACACTTTACCAAACACCACATCACTACTTTTCATAACAGAGTTGAAAACCACCGCATTCCTCAAGAGCCAAATATTCTAGACAGTGATGTAGCACACACGAACCCAGGACTTCTAGCATTGGTGAGAGCCCAAACCCCTCCACTGAACTAAGTCCTCGCCAATGGAATTGGGTATAACCCAAGAAACGCCCCAGAAGGTCAGAACATGACCCATAACCACCAAGAGACCGGGAAATGAAGTAAAATATGATCCATAGTCTCCATTTCACTTTTACACAGCTAACAAAACATTTGGTTAAGCGTCACACGAAGTCCACGCCTTTCCAAGAAAACAGAATCAGGTAAAGCGTTCTGAACTGCCAGCCAAACCAAAACACAATATTTTGGTGGAATCCCCGAAACCCACAAAATAAAGGTCCAAGGCTCCACAAGCATCGACTCCTCCTCCATCAACATTGAATAAGCATAAGACACCGAAAACCCCGAGGGGTTTTTCAACCATAAGAGATAGTCATCAAGGTCTAGAGAATGGATATAATAATTGAGAATCGAGAGAAAATTTACAATGGCGTCCCTCTCCCCAACCTGGTCCATATTCTAGAACTCTACTGACCAACCAAGTCCATCCCAAAACTCTGCAACCCGACCATCTTTCCTAGTCGCTAGTGAAAAAAAAACAGAAAAAAGAAGTCGTAAGGGGCATCATCAACCAAGACATCATCCCAAAAAGAGATTAAATCACCCTTACCCACAATCCAAGTCATGCCCTGATTACTAAACATCCCGTAGAATAGAGGGTCACATGCAAGGTCAAGAATATGCTTAAACAAATAGCAATTACCACTCTTGTCCAAACGACTCAAGTCCCAATCATCTATAGACCACCCCATCCTCAAGAAAATAAGCACCTTCCATAGGGAACGCTTTGCAGTGGCAAAGCACCACCACTATTTAGCAAGCAACGCAACGTTCATGTTTTCAAGTCTCCTAAGGCCAAGACCACCCAAACGCTTCGACCTACAGACTACCAACAACTTTACCTTGTGAAGGACCCTACCATCACCTCCATTCCTCTAGATCGCCTCCAAGGCCCTAATGACCCCTTTGGGGGGGCTTAAGGGGGACATATAGAAAAAGGCAACCGGATAATGTAGATTGAATCAAGGTAACTTAATAGCCTGAGTGAGGTACTTAACATGCCTAAGAGCTAGGGCCGATTTAAACTTGCCGATGATCGGATCCCAAGTAGACAAACGCCTAAGGGACGAACCCCAAGTGTTTTATAGGCAAATCACAAATAGCACATCCTACCATAGAACCCACCTCAGAGGGGGTCTAGGAGGAAGAATTCAACAACACGCTTTAGACTTTAGAAATTCACCTTGAGTCTTGAGAAAGATTGAAAGTCCACCAAAGCTGACTTCAGAGAACCAAACTCAGAAGCATTCCCTTGAAAGAAAAGCAAGGTATCGTCCACAAATTGCAGGTGGGAAATAGAGAACCCAGTCCGGCCAATCTCAACACCCTTGAAATAACCAGCTTCCTTCGCATCCTCTAGGAGTCGGTGCAACCCTTCAGTTTCAATAAGAAACAGAAAAGGAGACAAGGGGCACCCTTTCGTAATACTATTCAACATCTCAAAAATCCCTAATTGGGTCTCTATTTACCAAGACAGATAGATGATCCCGAAAACAACAAAGCATCTAGCGTCTCTATTTTCGACCAAAATTCATCTAAGTCAACACCTCCTCTAAATAACCCCATTGAACCAGATCAAAGCCTTCTCAAAGTCAAGTTTGAGGAGGACCGCCTCTTTTTTGGAACGCTTGATATAGAGGATGACTTCGGACGCAATAATCAACCAATTGCCTACCAGCCACAAACCACTCTAATTATCATCACTCAAGTCAGCAATTACTCTTTTTAACTTGATAACCAGAACCTTAGAAAGTAACTTATAGGAGCTAGAGGTTAAACTGATAGGGAGAAAATCATTAAAATTGTCTGCTTGATAGTGCTTAAGGATCAAAGTTAATAAAGTAGAGTTAATACCATTAACCAGAAGACCGAGACCATGAAACTCATCGAAGAAAGCCTTTATATCACCTTTACCAATGTCCCAAGCAATCTTTAAAAACTTACTTGGTGACTTGTCTCCATTACAAAGAGATAGACCAAACTCAATTTCCTCGAACGAAAAGGGGCGCTCCAAGTCCATCCTCTGGGCAGTAGTCAAGGTCTTAAACGCTAGAGGAGGAAGAGACACACTATCAATAGCTGAGTTACGAAAACGAACTTCAAAATGTCTAGCAGCGCACTCCTTAATATCTATAGGATCAGTGACCACACCTTGGACCATGTAGAGCTTCGACGACCTGTTCTTGTTAGCCTTAAAATTAGCAACCCGATGAAAGAAACAAGTGTATCTATCTCCACTTCAGAACTATAATAATCTAGATTTTATAATATTTTAAAAAAACAAAATCTTACTTTTTAGGGTAAATTTGTAAATCTGAAGATAAATGAAGGGAAATATTGACATTTTACGATTTTTATGGTTTGAAGAACCAATGACATGGTTTTGAAAATTTGATTGTTAGTGAAGGGTATTTTGAAATTTTTACGGTTTTTGGACGGAAAGTAAACTGAAAAGTAACAATTGGTACTAAATTGAAAATAAAACTTTTTCAAGGTTATGTAAAAGAAAAAAACAATAGTATAGAGTATTATATCTGAAATAAATCTTTTCCAGGGTATTAAAATAACAATTTCCAATTTTTTAATAATTTCCTCAAATTATCTTTACTAATTCTTAATAAGAATATACCTTCCTCCTTTTTTAACAAGAAATTTATGAAACATAAGAAATTGAAATTGAAAGCATGAATCAAAACTAAAGTTGAAGAAATTAAAATTGATTTTTTTTGAACGATGGTGCAATTTTATTACTATTTAAGAACGATTACATCGAAATGTCTCAAGGAACATGCTCCTCGACCATGAAAGGGCAGTATGATCGAACAATGGTTCACTGACCCTTGTAGTACGAGAATCGTCATGGACGGTATTTGGACGCCCTATGGGCAAAGATAGAAGGCGGGGAGGGGGAACGGGGTACCGGAGATCATGAGGGACCTCGACAGTAGTAGTGTTGGTGGGCGGCAATGCATCATTTAGGGACCCCTCCCAAGGCCAGTCCCTGATGCTCCGTTGCTGCCTCATTTCTCCCATCGGGACATCTACCCCGCCTATGAGTTGTCGTGCTAGCAAGACGCAGGCACCATCCATCCCCGTCCATCAGTAGCTACGCTCCTCCTAGACAATGATGTCGGGGCCTCCATAGCATGCACTCCTGGGTGGCCACGGCCACCACCTCCACTTCCACTCCCTCGACCGCAGGGCAGCAATCAAATCAGTAGAGGGCTGATCTCCACCAGCCGCCTGTCGGGTATTCCCGAATACAAAAGTTGGGGCTGTCGCATAGGACCACACATGGGGTCTCATCCCAGGCACTTGCTCGACATCCCAGGTGAGGGCTCGGGGCTCCGGGTTAGGTACCGGGTCCATTGTTACCCTGGTCCTCATCCCTTGAGATGACCGAGCCTTAGGTATCAGGTCCATTGTCACTAGGGTTGGGGCCGCTGCCTCTTGCTCCCAACCTACTACATCTGCATCTCCTCCAAACGAGTGCGGCGACACCCCAGGTGGAAGTCTGGTGCGTGGGCGAGGCCCTGATGCTGCATTGAAGCGCAGCAGTCCTCGCTGGTATGTCGGGAGATTCCTCTAAGGATTACGGGTCGACACCAATGTCTGGGATGAGCCACTTGCTCTATTGACGGGATCGGGGTCAGCTCCGTAGAGAGGAATCCACAACCTCCTCCGCCTCCGTGTCCAGCCACGCCTGAAGAACGTGGAGGAGACTTCCACCGTACTCCTACGCACCCCAAATTGGTTACGAACCAGATGCTGAAGTCGGGTCTTTGTGAACGTGATCGATGAGAATGCCTATGTCTCCATTATGTCCTTGATCATCCCCACAGCCAAAGAACGAGGGGGATCTTCTGCAACATCGCACCTCCATGCCGCGAGCCATGCACCCCAGCCACCAGAGCAAGGTCGCGGTGGGCCCAGGAAGATGGGTTCGACCGAAGTTGCGTCGCCTCGTGGCTCCTTCTCACCCCATAGCCGTCCAAAACCAAACGTTGAGACTGGGTTTCCATCAGTGTGACCGATGAGAACGCTGAGGTGTTTGTCACGTCCTGAAGCATCCCCGCCTGCACGACAACTAGCGGTCGCTCCTCTCTACGCTGGGTCCCCGTAACCCAGCCACCAGAGCAAGGTCATGGTGATCTCGGGGGGACGGGTTAGGGTTCGGTCGGTGGCTCGTGAATCCATGGGGTGAGGTTAAAGGCACCCGATCCCCCCGCACCAGTGCATCCCGATCTAAGGGAACCATTCTGCGGAGGCGGGGTGGGGCAAAAGACCCGACCGACGACGGCTGAGGGAGTCCTTGCGGAGAGATATAGGTGATACACGCGGAAGGGGAGGCGCACGCGATGGTACAAGCGGCATGCTCTTCGGGGATTGATGGCGGTCGGGCCGAGAGGCGACGAAACCTCAAGTGGGCGAAGAGAAGCGAGGACGAGGGTTGTGGGACGCTCCTCTATTCCCATCCGTATTTAAACCCTGCACCAGGTGTTCTCTGCGAGGATGTCAGTTAGATGGGATAGGCGAAAACGGGGACTGCAAAGCCGACAATCCCAAACGACGCAACAACGGTAATGGTAGATGGAAGCTCCATAACGGCTAGAGCAAACTAGGGCTTAGGTAGGCTCTCAAGGCTCGAGAAAGAATATTAAAATTGAAATTAGTTGGAAATATTAATCAAAATGCAAATATATGAATGCCAAAACCCAATTAATTCCAACAAATCTTTTTCCAAAATAAAAAGAATGGTATTTTGCATTACGTTATTTTAAAGGAAAGGTAATTTTAATACATGGTTAAAAACGGGTAAAAATTCTCATAGAATCTTTTACCTATTCTCTCTCAACTTTGAGAACTTTCTCCTAATCCTATCCGCGCAAAGTCATGATGCTCTCCTCTCCTTCCCTCGTCACCGTGCCCTTTTCTACAGCCGCGCCTCTAGCAACCGCTGCTGCTCCCACTGGGGTTGTTCCTCTTCCTCTGTCTTGTACTCCGCAACCCGCTGTCGGTGTTGGGGACAAGAGCCATCATCGACGAAAACAAAAGCTTACCCCCATGGCTCCTTCGTCGACATCGGTTGTCCCGCCGCCGCCAAGTTCTCCTCCTCGCGGTGGGAACCTGGACGAGATCTCATTCTTAGTGGGATCGATCTCTCTAGTTTCGATCACGAAACCAAAACGGGGGGGGGGGGGGCTTTGTGTCGACCACCTGTGCCTTCTTCCCTAAGCAATGGCCTTATCGCCCTACCTCCCCTAAACGCTAGCGGACCGGCTTGCGCGGCAAGTCGTGACCCCGCTCTGGTTCCTTTGAGCCCTAGAGGGCCGTCGCGCCCTATAAGTCAGGCTACCGCTCCAGCTCTTCTGAACCCTAACAAGTCGGGACGTGATACCACTCTGGATCCCTGAACCCTAACGTTCAGGCGTGTCCCGCGAGTACCACCCCTGTGTGCCACGACCTTGCTCTGGCACCGCTGCCTAGGGGTGGGGATCCTAGGGTTTCGGCGCCGCCGAATGCTACCTCCGCACTGCCTAGGGTTGAGGGTCCACTGTGCCCTGTCCCTAGGCGGGCACCTATTCCTAAGATTACTTGGGCCCAGGTACGTATCCCCACGGATGAGGTTTCAGGTGCCAACCTAGTGCGCTTCCCCCGTTGCGGAGGGACCCGGTGAAAAGGAAGGCCCCCATGGAGGATCTGCCAAGGACGAAAGTGATGGCCTTGGGACTAGGGTGCTGTCTCCTTAATCAGGCCACGGTACCACCCAGCCCTTCAGCCCTCATTACCCCGCCGGGGATGGCACGAGATAGGTCACGACACCTGGCTACGACTGAACTTCCTCCACCCTCGTATGATAGGTTGAAGGACCTTCAATCATCCTTGGATGGTCTGCAAGATGAATTATCATCTTGTTCTCTGGAGGACGAGGAAGAAGTCGAGGTCATGGTCCGAGCGTCTCGGGCAAAAACATCGGCGGCCCTCGCTCGCCAACAATGGGGTTTGCTGGGACGTCTCTGGGCCCCTAAGCCTCCACGGAAGGACACGCTCATGCGTATCATCACAAACGCATGAGGAAATTCTGTAGAAGGCCTGGTTATTAAAGACTTAGGGTCGGGCGTGTTCGGCTTCTACTTTCGGTCATCTGAGGCTCGGTCATGAGTTTGTAGCAATGAACCATGGTTCTTTGATAGCAAGGTCCTGCTGCTGGAAGACTTAGACCCGTGTGCTCGGGAGATGATTCCTCTAGACCGGCTGCAACTGTGGGTACATGCTAGGGGGCTGCCACCTCTAGTTCGGACAAGAGAGATAGGTATCTCCATTGGCAACGCATTGGGAATGTGTGTCAATGTCCCCTGTGACCAATGGGGGATGCACTAGGGAGGGAGTGTCAAAATTCGATTCCAGCATCTCCTTGAAAAGCCACTACGGAAAGGATTGGTACTCAGGTTTCCGGAATTTCCGGACCCAATGCATGATGACCTCACGTATACGAAGCTTCCAAACTTCTGCTATAATTGTGGTCTCTCAGCCATATCTTGAAGGACTGTACGTGGGCGGTTAGAGCACCCCCCCCCCCCCCCGGTTTGGGGAATTCCTTCTGGAATACCACCGAGAGAAGAAAGTCAAGGCGTACGCTACTGACTGGGGAGAACCGGTCCGCTTGCCTGGCACGCCGGGTCGTGGCCCTCAGGGTCATTTGCAGAGCCCTCGGCACCTCTTTCCCCCGCAGCCAAGGCACTAGGGCTAGGCTAGTGAGCCGCCATTTCAACCATCTGCCCCTCCGGTGTTGGAGGTTCCATTACCGCTCCAGGACCATCGGGTTCGGAGGGCTCGAGCGGGATTTGGAAGCTCAAGAGGACGGTGTCCCTGGAGGAGCTGAAGTTGAGGATAGTCAGATCACACTGAAACGGTCAGCAACTAGGGTCCCTTGGGAGGAACAGTTCAGGGCGGGGAAGCAGCCTCGCTAGGAGGAATGAGTGGTACGTCATGCATTAGAGACTGGACTTGGGAGGGGACCCTGTACGATGTGCTTCCTCCCCCTTCACTATTACCGTTGAGGTCCCTCAGGATCTCCGGTATCCCATTCCTCTTTTCCGTCTTCTGTCCTGGCCTATGAGGCATCAAAATACCGCTTACATGTTACAATAAGGGTTAGAGAACTGTTGTTGATTTATTTAGACCTTTTTCTCGTGATCGGAGAATTTATTCCTCGAGGCACACCTATATAATTTCTTGATATCATTAATATTGCACCCTTTGTTCAAGAAAAAAAGGAAAGTTAATTTTCTCTTATTCTATTAAAATATTTGGGTTTTCAGTTATATGTCTCTTCGAAAAGCTCACTTGAGAACTACATTTGATAAGGAGAAAATGGTTGATTCTACTTAATTAGAACACGATCCATAAAACAAACAATATACCATTAAGATTGATCTAATTTAATTTTGAAATCTAATTTTTATGGCAAAGTCTTAATACAATTATTTGTAAATTTCAAACTATTCAAACAATCTCGAACTTTCATAGATTAGGATTGATCTTTTTATCATTTGGGGTTGGAATCATCAAAGGACAGAGTGAAGAAGCAGTGAAGAAAAAAAAGGTATCAAAGCCGATCTTGCGGAGGAGGAGGAATCACACATCTTTGGTCGACAAAGCTGTTGGAAATGACGCTGGCAAGGTCTCATCGGTTCATGGAGGTGTCGAACAGAGCAATCCTGTTACAGGGATGGGGAAGCAGACTTGTGTTGCGATCTCACGTGAGGCTACGATTACACCTCCTTCTGAACCTTTGAAGCCATTAGAGGAAGGGGAGGACATTGGTGGTGTAGGCGCGGACAACATACCGGCTCGACGGAAAAGGAAACAAGTTCAGTTTATTGTGAGTGACATTGAACTTTACGTGAGAAATCTGCCTTATGCTTCATCGGAGGAGTCGTTTCGGGGCATGTTTTCACCTTTTGGCGACATTGTCTCTTCGTCTTTGCTGAAGCAACCAAACAAGAAAGGTTTTTTCTTTGGTTTCGTTCGTTTTACATCGCCTATTGTTGCTTCCCAGGCAATAGAAACTGTAAATGGGTTTAAGGAGAACGGACACATCTTGTTCTTGGCTTTTTCTCGATGTCTTTTGAGTTCTCCGGCGACTGAACCAGTCGGGTTCGAAAAGCAGAGCATCAGCTCTGTTTTGAGGGTCGACCAGGAACTTTGTTCCGGGGACAGTATTCGGACCTTGGGAGCGAGGCTGGGGTCTAGAGAGGTCTCTAGTGAAACCAGACCTTCTCCGGCGATCGATCCGTCGTCGTCTCAGGATGCCGGTGAGCTGCTCTGTTATGTTTCAGTCTCCCCCGTTGATGGCGCTGACTCCTTGAGTCAAGGGAGTTCTAATTTGAAAGGGTTTCCAATTCTGGAGACTACGATTCACGCAGATTCGGTCTTGATCACGCCGCAGATCACGGATGCAAGCGAGTTATCTCCGGGTACGGCGTTGAATGATTTTGTCGTTGATGGCTTTGAAAACAAGCCTGGGAAGTTGAATGCTGATTTGGGCCTTTTGGCTTGTCAGGTTGGGCCTAATTTTGAAAGGGCAGGCCAAGTAACTAATCTGGTAGGGTTGGGCTTGCCACAAGGGGGTTCTGGGCCTATTTTAGGTTGGTTTTCAAGTGTTTTAAGCCCATCCGAAAAGGTTCAGATGCTGGCTCGTGAGGATCCAAGTCTGGCTATCGTTTTTAATCGAATTGGAAATCATTTGGGCCCGTTTATTGCGAGTCCAAACTCACCGGGTAAAGACAATCTTTCTCGAGATGGTGAAACGATTCTGGGAGTTAGGTTTCAAGGAAGTCCGTGGAAGGATGCCTTGGTTAAACTACCGAATTCTGGGGCTGAGCCAAAGAAACGTGGACGTCCAAAGAAGGGTCATTCGAAGGTGATTGCTCAACCAGTCGTTGTTTATCAGACAAAAGCCAGGGCCTCTGTTGATAAAGGGGATAAAACAAGACGTTTCATTGTGAAGGTTGCCAAAAAAGATAGCTCGGGCAATTGGAGTTACAGCTCGAAAGTTGGTCATAAAGTATTTGATCTGTGTGCTTTGGCGTTCGAAAAGGATGCCGATGGTAGGAAGGACAAGGAGTACTTGGAACCGACTTCACTTCAAGCTTTACCCTTTGTCCCGATTTCTAACCGGTTTACTTGTTTGAACCCGGTTAGAAAGTAGGCAAGGCGTTTTATTTTCCTCTTGTTTTGTTCCTGTTATGTTTTTGTCCCTTGTAATTGTAATGGTCCGAGGAAAAGTTTTTTTTGGATCTTTTCTTGCTTTGTTTTATAGCCTTATAGAACAATTTTTTGTGGCATCTCACTACTCTAGAATGCATTTTTTGTGGCACCTCACTACCCTGGAATGCATTTTTGTGAGATTAAAAACTGATTTTTTAAAGAAATTTTGAAAACCAATGACATGCTTTTGAAAATTTGATTGTTAGTGAGGGGTATTATGGACTTTTTAAGTGTTTTCATCCAAAAATGGATGGAAAATTGACGGCGGGTATGAAAGTTAAAAAAAATGCATTCTAGGGTAGTGAGGTGCCACAAAAAATAGTTAGGGCAGTGAGATGAAAAAAACCACATGGTTAGAATAGTGAGATGAAAATAACCCATTTTTTTTCCATAACTACTTTCTTTTATTTATGCCAATACCCTTATGCATATAATCCTAATAAAATACGGAGACCATCAAGTAAATTTCGCATTTTGAATATACATACACAAACCCTTGAAATATGCCCGCTGTTTAAGTTTTACCCAATTTCTCCCAAACCTTAACCCATAAAATTCGAACTCTATCCAATTGTTTCCACTCTACCCATTTCAATATACTAATAAACTATCAAGTTCAGGAAAGAAATTCAAACAACTAGACGATAAGCATCGAAAATTACATACATCGAACGAAGAACACTTCAGCTACGATAACATTTTGCTCTCTTTCTTCACAGATTCCTTCATCTTCGATATCTTGCAAGCTTCTTAGGGATTGAAGAGACAAGAGATGAGGGAACTGAGAAGTTGAGAAAGAAAAAGAGATTTCGGATGAGATGTAAAGTGAAATTGAGTGATGCCATGAGCTTTTTTTCACCTCATTTTCTAAAATGTGGGACATTTTCAACATTTTACAGCCTTATCTGACTTAATCGCTATATCAAATGGTATTTTATGGTTTATGTAAATTCGACCAACCGTTTAGTTAAGATTAATGACAAAAGGTCGACTGTAATTAAAACTTACGAAGGACGTTTTTATTATCGTCATGCTATGACATTTCCCCGTGATCAGGTAAATTTAGGTATAATTAAGTACTATTGCCCTTTAAATATAATCAGTGTAATTATCCCACATTATAGTTAGTAGTTACTACAACCGAACCCATCAGAAGTTTGTCTCGTCTCTGCTCATAGAAGCTATTCACATTTTCGCTCTGTGTAATTTCTGCTAAAAACCCTCGTTGCATCCAATACATATACATATACACATACGTATCTGTATATTGGTTTGATCGTCATGGGTTGCTCCTCTTCCCTACCAGGTACGAACCGATTAACAATTTGTTTCAATTTTGTTGCCGAACTAAGTTTTAGGGTTTTACTGTGTTTCGTCTAATTGTTCTGGAAAAGGAGAATTTGTATTTTTTTGAATCCCCATTCGTAGTGTTCTTGTTGGAATACATATTTGGTAGCCGAGCTTACTGGATTGGATTAGTTCAATTTGTGTTGAAACTGTAATTCTCGTCAATTTGGGCATTTTCGGTTTGGGGATCATTTGACCTTGATCAGTCAGCTCTTTTTTTTTGAAGAGCTTACGATTCGTGCCCCTTTTAACTTTTAGTGTGTCAGTGATTTATGGTTTAATGGCTTAATTATGTCTCACTAAATAGTTATTACTGATGGGCGTTGGTGAAATTGTGGATTTGATGGAAATATTGGTGTTTGGGATGCAGACAGGAGTGCTGGACAGTTGGTTGGTCCGGAGAATGGAGCAGCTGATGCAAAAAACCTAAGAGTTAAGGTACTCAAACCGCAAACTTTGTTTGTATACGGAGAATATGATATCAACTCAAAACCACAAAACATTAATTTAAGCTGTCTTTTTTTATAAGCAAATGTTGTACTATCTAGATTACTGGGTAACTCTTTTCTTGTAGGAAAATGTAAATCACTCCTAGAGAATTTTCTCGAGGAAGTAAAATTATAAAATCGTTAAAAAATAAACACATGCAGGTTTCAGTAGAGAATGCAACTTCACGTCTCTTATGTATGAAATCAGAAAGTTTTCCACCCTAGGGAAAGGATAGTATAATCATGTGTCCTAGAGATCGACACACAGCATATAGTGATGTTACCAACGGTTTTTCTTGCTACTTTCTACTGAGAGAAATGCAACTGTATTCTTCCATGACTCCACTGGCTGCAGCTGGTACTATTAGGGGACTCTGGTGTTGGCAAAAGCTGTATAGTTCTTCGCTTTGTCCGTGGCCAGTTTGATCCCTCATCCAAGGTAAAGTTTGCTTTTTGATTTACAATTTGATGGTTCCTCTCATTATCATATTGTTTATTTTGGTTAAACTAAACTAAAATGCACAGACTTGAGCATCATAACACTTCCAGATGCTCTGGTCATTATTTTCTCTGATTTTGTAGTTTTGTTTTAATATTCCAGGTTACTGTTGGAGCTTCGTTCTTGTCACAGACAATAGCTTTGCAAGATGCTACAACAGTAAAGCTTGAAATTTGGGACACTGCTGGTCAAGAGAGGTAATGTTGAATAATTCAGTGTTCTTTTTTTTTTTTTTACATAGGTGGGAATTGTTGATAAGTGCCCTCATGAATTGGTCAGACGGAAAATTTCCAATTGAAAAAAAAAAGTGCTATGTATTGCACTATGAATTGGGCACAGTTCTTCGTTGGTAAAAACTAACTGAGATTCGATTTCCGTCAGTCACAGTTGTCATAAAGACCTTATGAATCGTCCACATTTCCGCATGTGGCCTATTTATAAGGCCTTTATGGGAAATGTTGACAATTATAAGGCCTTTATCGAATTCCCGTTAGTTCCCCCTTATAAGTTTCCTTTCTGCTCTCTATTATTTTGGTTAAACACTGGCTCATCTGTGGTTACTCAAGCTATCTATTGAATAGTTACTCTCATTCGTGTTGACATGTTGCGTTTAGGTATGCAGCATTGGCACCGCTTTATTACCGTGGTGCTGGGGCAGCGGTTGTTGTGTACGATATAACAAGTCCAGAATCATTCATAAAAGCACAGTATTGGGTGAAGGTAGCATTTTCATTACTCTTAGCATTTCATTGCTTGTTTTTTACCATTTTTGTTGTCTTCGCTTTTCTTTATAGTCTTCTCTGCAAAGCATGTATTTGGTACATGAAACATCTAGTGTTCTGTTTCACTAAATGTGCAATCTCTTTAGCCTATCTTTGTCTTGAAATTAATCAACAATAAGGACAACCCAGCCGTTTCCATGGCAGCATAATCCTTTAGCAAAACTCTTAGGGATCTTGCACTCGTATTCTCCTCATCCAGTCCTAAGCTCTGATTTCTAAATATTTAATATTAATGTTAATCTTGTTGAGGCTTGGACTTTATGTTTATAACATTATTACTAGTATGATCTGATATCCATAAAGATAATTCGAGTATCAACATATATATATGTGGTATTGTATTGATGATGGGAGAAGAATATGATAATGGTTGATATATCGCCATTTTGTAATGATAGTGAATTGACTTTCAGAGATTACAAACGAATTATGTGCTCATTGAGTAGTATCAATGCAAAATGAGATAGTTCTCAAATACATAGGAATATGCCAATGTTAATGTAAACTTTGTTTTATCCTCTATCCATGCTTAGCGTATGAGTTACTAGAAGCTCAGTTATTATGATTGATACTCAGCAACTTGTCTTGCTACAGCTTTTGTTGTAATCTGTGTCCAACTAGTAAATTTCTCTTTGTAGGAACTTCAAAAACACGGAAGCCCTGATATTGTCTTAGCTCTTGTTGGTAACAAAGCTGATCTTCATGAGACGCGGAAAGTGCCAACTCAAGTAAGTGACACTTACTACCAAATTTGGCAGATTTCCTCTATATTGACAAAATTTACTTTGCTGTCATCTCGTTTGAACGCGTTCACATTTTATTATTAAAGGACGGCTTGGAATATGCAGAGAAGAATGGGATGTTCTTTATTGAGGCATCCGCAAAGACAGCAAATAATATAAACCAGCTTTTCGAGGTACTCATGACTGTTATTGTCTAATTACATTCTTGGCTATATAAAATAACAACGCTAAGTGTAATCTGTGTGCAGCACTAACAAAATTTCTTTGATTTGGCGGTTAACCGGATGGATAAGACCTTGGTTAGGCATTCATCTGTTCCAGTTTCCTTCTCTACTAATTCCCATTCATGGTATTAGTTGTGTTACTAATTACTTCATAGGATCTTGAATGTTCACATCCATGGTGCTTTGAGTCAAGTTATTTTGTGGTTTACGTAGAAAAAAGAATTTGTCGTCCATTGATATCCCCTCTATTAACAAGATAGTCTTTTTCATATTGTATTTAAAATACAGCATATGTTACTGTACACTTTTGCTAGTTCGGTGACTTGGCCAGATACTAGATTCTTAATTATTCTGCTTCTGCATGTTAGCCAGGTGTACTTGGCCAGATACTAGATTCTTAATTATTCTGCTTCTGCATGTTAGCAAGGTGTACGTATAAAATCATTTTTTTCTTCGGTTGGAGACTGCTCACTAATTTTAATCATGTGGGAGTTCGAATATATTTCCATGTACCCACTTGTGTCCATGTGATGAGAGTGTGGTGTTGGAGTCTTCTCAGCCATTAGTTTCTTAGAATGATTGGCCAATAATAAATCCGTTCACAAGTACCATACGATTTATGAGTGGTTGTGGACTGACAATTTTCCTCTCTATCCGTAGGAAATTGCAAAGAGATTGCCACGTCCGCCCTCTTCATGATTACTCGCTCAACTACTGGCTATGGGACAGAATCAAGTAGAGAGCTGCTCATGCTATTGCTCCGGCCTTCTGTTTGTACTATCATTGATGTGTATTGTGGTCTTTTCTACCATCTTCTCTCTTTTCTGTGAACCAATTTGACATCTCTTCTATGAACATAAAGGTGAACAAATGCATATGGATGATGGAATAAGGTGGTGTATATTCCGTATGCTTTAGGACTTGCTTTTAATCTTGTACTCTCCCATACCAGAGTAGAAGCTTTCTTTTCGTCGATCTGTTCACTTATTTGTATCTTTTGACATTTGGCGTCACATCTTTGTATCGGCTCTACCTTATCAGATGGAATTGTAATGAGGTAGCAAGTGTTGTGCTGAACATACCGGTTCATGTGCAGCTGCTGGTATGCACTTTATTCATCCCTCCCCCGCTACTCACTTAGAGCATCTCAACTTCGAGGAATAGAAGCAAACTGATTTGTAAACTATTGTACGATTTTGTAGATCTATGTACTCAGTCGTTGGTTAAAACAAATGTATGTGTTTCCATTATGTTTGTTATATCAATCATTTTATGAATTGCAAAATGGAGGGAAGTGGGGATAGTCTGGCGGTGTACTGCAAATGACAATAAATTGGCAGTTTTTTTAGCAGTCAACGATATTATTCAGTAGTCCTTTGCAATGATACATGAGAATGCATCGGGGATGGATGACCCCAATCGCAAAAGGATATGCATAGAACGGAACTTCCTGGCTAACCAATGAGGAGTAACGAGTTGAGAGAGTGGAACAGGGTGGTGGAGGAGTGCGATTGATCGGAGTCAGTCGTGGTGGGGGCGGGATGCACCTCCTCCCTAGCATCTCATGTCCCCAAAGGCCCTACATAATCTCATTGGATCTGGTGAGCCTGTTTGGAACTCACCTAATTCTCCTGGATCTCCTCGACAACTGATGTGATAAGTCGCCCTCGTCCTCGTCGTTGTCTACTCTGACGCCCAATCAAGTCGGTTAGAATCCGTGAGCCAACTGATTCGGCATCGGAGGTTTGTGATCCAGCACCAGCAAAAGACCCTTACTCCAAGATTACAATATGGGCCTTTTGGTTTTGTGGTGGCAAAAGTCTGAGAGCAATCACAACCCATTCAACGATAATTCGTCGGGTCAACGGATTGGCCAGAGGGTTGGCTGGATAAGTGGTGGCGACGTAGACACGGTCGGCAGTGGGAACCCGATAGGGTTGAAGAAGATAACCGTGGTTTTAGGTCGATCATGGGCTACGGCTTAGACGCCGCAGATAAGAGCATGGTAAAGGAACGACGCTAATAAGGACAACAAAAGCAGTCGGGCCAACTTGATAAACGACGATGACATAAACAAATTGTAAAAAATCCCTAAATGAGAGAGGGAGAGGGAGACACATTCTCAATTTTATGCATAAAAATAGTTAATTGCATTGAATTATAAATTGGTACTTTACAAGTGAGGGAATGTGTATCTACATGAGAGCGAATATCCCGACGTATAAATGAAATTAGTGATTTGACGTCTCGCTCCAGTTTCGGTCGTGGGACATGCTTCCTCAGTGGCCATGTTGGGGATCGTCGTGGTACTAGACTAACCTCGCTGTTGTGGTGGACGATCGTGCTTGTTAGGCTTCTCTAGTTGTAGATCTGACCACTTGTGCTAAGATCTACAACTTATGTGCTCCGTCGTCTCATGGACCTTCTTATGAACGATGCTGCTCTCCGGGTTTGGATCCGGAGCCATCTTCTCCTCGTGCTTCTCTAGGTGATGGCCGTGTATGAGATCAGGTGGTTCTTTGGTAAAGGTCAGAGGTAGGGTCTTGGGTCCCTTCCTGGCCCCATCTTGGTTCTTCCTCTCCCCCGCCTCCTTCCTTTCTCTTATCTTTTAGGCTTCATTTGTTCCCTTCCACGTCTATGGCTCAAGCTCACCGGTTGATGTTGGTCGTCGGTAAGGGTTTAGAGAATCAATACTCTGTTTTGAAGCATTTAGTTATTGTAGGCTAAATTAGTGGGTTCCGGTGGGTTTCCGTCGAATCTGTCTACGTCGTCCGCGGTGCTGATTGCTGACATTTGATAGGGCTTCCTTATCTCTGTTGAGAGGTCGGCAGCCTTATTAAGCAAGGAGTTATGGTATCCCCAGCTTGGGTTTGGGTTAAGACTTCTCAGGGTGTGGTTTGGAGCTTTAGGAGTTTTCATCTTTGTGCTTAAAGGTTGTCAAACTTGGATAATTTAGACCTCATTTTCAAATTGTGCGTGATGGTAGTCAAACTCAGGTTTTAGACCTTTATTTGCTAGTTCGTTCACTGGTTGTATTGTTGGTGTTTCATATGGTGTTGTTTTCTGTTGTCTTTCAGTTGATGTTTCTGGTTGTTTTGCTCATAATATCTATAGCTAGACCACCTTCTTGTATTTTGGTTGTTGCCTCTGTGTTGAGGGCTATTGGTTGAGGTCTCTCCATGAAATGTTTACTAGTCTGTATTTCTCCTTCACACTTAGTCTTTATTTCGAAGATTAAGTTATTTATAATGTTTTTTTCGATAATAAAAACGCGCATCATATATCCTATCCCCAATGATTGTCTTTCCTTTATAGGTAACCCATGGTTAAACAAATCTGACATTATATCATCCATTTTCTAATATCATTCATTTTTGTCCTCCACTGAAATAAATCGAAATTCTATTTTTTGTCTTGCATAAAAGAATTGTCTGTCTTCCGAATCAATAAGAGCATGTGCCACAATGAAGTATCAGTTAGAGTTTGTAGTCGGTTATATAATTGTCCATTCTGTTAAATTAGTTTGCGGATGTGATAGAGTCATATAGTGGTCAGAAGACAATTAGCTGTCAATTTTCATTCATTCTATTAGTTATCTGGAATCTTCTTTTTATCTGATTTAATACACGTTATGTCCAATATACCTTATATTTTGTTTATTTTTTTTTTATAATTAACTATAAATAAACCTATAAATAATATTAAACATTACATTACATATTGGGCAAACTACAAATGACTACCCTTAAGTTGACACGTTTAACCGATGGTTATCCTAAAGTTCAAAAACTACTGATGCATACCCTGAACTTACAACTTGTAACTAGAAACCACTCCGTCAGCTAAAATGACGAAAATACCCTCAGCTACACTTCAAAATTATTTTAAAAAAATTATTTAAAAATCATTTTTGTTATATATATATATATTTACTTATTAAATGGCTTCATTTTTATTTAAAAAATCACTTCAGTTTTCTTTTAACAAATTATTTAAAAAAATCACTAAGGGTATTTTCGTCATTTTAACTAACGGAAGGGGTTTCTAGTTACAAGTTGTAACTTCAGGGTATGAATCAGTAGTGTTTGAACTTCAGGGTAATCATCGGTTAAACGTACCAACTTCAAGGTATGCATTTGTAGTTTACCCTTACATATAACACCAAACATGATATTGAAAATAATTTAAAACATCATATTATACATGAAACTAAAATTGAGTCACATAGGACCACCTTAATTAAAAAAATCGTTGGCCCTGCTCTCATTGAAAAAAATACCTACAAACATAAGCAACGTACTCACAGAAGGACAAAAAAATGACATCAATGTTTGACAATCCAGTTAGGTTCACACTGTCCAGGTCATCTGAACATGCCAGAAACTTAACCTTGTTCAACGCCTCTCAGTGCATCTGATAGGCCTTCCCTCTATAGCCATCCTCTATCCCCAATCTCTTCGTGGATGCCATTTGGGCATAGCCATCCTCTATCCCCAATCTTTTCTTTGGACCAATAGTTCTTTATTTGTGTCGTCACGGTATTGAAAACTTGAGCCGTCACTGTATTCATAGTATTTTGTTGTCAAAATTGGTGCCTAGTCTTGTTGTTTTACCTAATGAGTCAAAAGAGTTGTGTAACTAATAAGAAACTACACATATATCTTCCTCGATCATCCAACTCATCCTCAAACTACCTCGGGCGCGCACACCATGACAATCTCCACTACCACGGTTGCGTCCACCATAAACGTCTCCACAGTGTCTGGTTTAAGACAGGATTACATCATGCTCCATTTGTGGTGTTTGTGTACCGTCATGCATGAAAGACGAAAACTCCAAAGGCCTGACTGCACTACTCCTGTTGGGTCTCTAACACCTGCAACCACGATATGTATAAAAATAGAAACTCAATGCCGATACGAGGAGGTACAGATTCCATTAAAATTGGCTCTTCATGGTCAGAAATGGGTTTGGGATGGGTGGATGTGAACAACCTTGCATCGAAAACTCTGCGTCTTATTTTTCTAGAATTCATTCTCATGCAATTCAGAAAATTGAGACTGTTGTTGTTGTGAGCATGATCTGTCAAGGAATGAGCCAAAGTGTTCTTCAGATGACGGTGATGTGTCGTTAAGACTAAGATGACGACCAAAATCATCGGAACCTCGAAAATCGTTGTTCGACATGATCAGAAATACAAGAAAACTACTCATACAAGAAAACAACAAAGGGGATGAGTTTTTTCACGGAAAAGTCACTCAAAACCTAAACAACAGTAGCAGTAGAACCAGCTTTCCCCGCCGCCTCCAACGGTGGCTTTGGTGGTCTCGGCTACCACAACCATCGTCGGACCCTCTCCCCCTCTTCTATCCTTCTTTCTCTGGTTGTGTTTTCCCAGTGGGTTCGTTTTTGGTTTCCTTCGCCCCAAGCTCTTGTGCGACCTTATGTGACCATATATCTGCTCATCCCCGAGGTCGCGAGAGGTCGTGGGGATGGTCGCCCGTGTCGGGATTGACTCGTCTTGGTTTGTTCGGCAGTCTTTCGTGGCCGGGTGCTTTGCCGATGCTGTTCGCGGTCGGCTTGTTCAGATCTGGTGGGTTTGGAACTTCTCGGTTCACTTTCTCCGACGTCGAGGCAAGGATTCATTAGTGGGACGCGTTTCCTTTTCTCCCTTGAAATCGATCATGGTGGATCTAGACTTGCGGGCGGTTTGAGTGTTCGGGTCGTTGCTGTGGAGGCTCGCTGTGGGGTGGTGGCTGGGTCGTCCTTTGCTCATATCCGCTTAGTCGTCTTGGGGAGCCTGCTCATGTCAAGTCGTGTCTCACAGACATGACTCTGGCGTTCGGGTGTGCTGCTCTAGTTGCGTTGGGTGGGGATATCTCATTCCCTTGTGCCGGCTTCGAGAACCTCTCCCATTCTTTCTCTTGACTGGGACATGGATTCTTAGATTTGCTTTTTTGGACTCGAGTTCGGTTTCAGATCTAGTAGTCTCGCTCTCATGGCCAGCAGGCGGTGTCGTCCTTTAGGTAGACTTCGACATGCTCGAATCTTGTTGTTTGCTGGATTCTTGGGTGTTGGCCCCCAGCTCTTCGTTTTCTCCATCGGCAGCTGGTTTTGGGTGGCTTGATCGGAGTTTGGTGTTGTTGGCCGGGTCTTCAAGTGCAACGAGATTGTGCTGATTGTTTCAGGATCAGTGCTTTTTGGTTGGTTGTGGGTTTCTTTGTTCCCTCTTCGGCGACTCGTTTCAGGTCTTCCGTGGGAAGCGTTTCCGAAGTTTCGAGTCTTTGATTCGCCGTGGCTTTGATTTTGATCCTCATCGTTGCGGGTGTAAGCTTCTTGCTCCTCACTTTGCTTTATCTATTGTTTGTGGAGAACTACTCATTCCCTAGATTTAGGCTCGATCGATTGCCTTTGTTTCCCCTCGTTGTGTTGATAGTGGGGGCCCGTCAGTCAGTTTAGGTGTTGGCCTCTGACAGGTTGTTTATTGGCCTATGAGTCATTGTTGGCAATCTGATGATCTCTACTTCTCCGGGTTTTGAGTTTCTGGAACTTTGATCTCTAGATTTTCTTTGTCGTTCTACGGTCCTGACCGTCGGCGTGTGGGTGTCCTTATATTCTCAAAATTGGGGCACTGATGAGATCTACTGTTCTCTACAACCTTAGATAAGGTTTGGCTTCTCCTGTGTGTAGGGCGGTTGTTTTCCTTTTGGAGTTTCAAGGTTGGAATTTAGGGTTAGAGACATTCTTGTTAGAGCTTCATGGTAGCAAAATCAAGGTTGTAGACCTTATGTTAGGTTGTTGTTTTGTGTTTCTAGTTGGGGTATGTTTTTTCCTATTGCTAGCGATTGGTTGTTGGTTGAGGACGAGGTATGTCTCGGTCCGGTTTCTAGTTTGAGGCTGTGCTTTAAATGGCAGCGCTCTAGTTTGTATTGTTGGGTTCTGTAGCTAGAACCTATCTTGTCCTTCCTTTCCGACCTCTGAAAATGGAGAGATTTATAATACTGCTTTGCTGATAAAAATAACTGCTCATGAATAAATAGATGAGAGAGTTTGTGGTGGAGAGCTAGCTCGATCGTTGTAGTATTGAAGGAAGACAAACCAAAATAACTTATGAAGATGAAAAAATTGATTTTTCTATATTATTTTATTACTTTTTTGATATTTTTTGTTGGGGCCTCGAGAATTCATGTTCACGTGATCGTGGATCGGTCAAAAGGTTGCACTAAACCGCCACGTATCACAACAGAGAGCTCGAACGGAACACGGCGTGACAACTTAACCGTGGTATGTCGGTGTTTCACAAAGTCTCGATCTATGCTTCTCGGTTTGCAATTAATAGCAGCGTTCACTCTAAACGAACCATTGATCTCAACGAAGGTTCATATAACAGTGACGTCAATCGACGTTAACGACAAAATCATCGAATTCAACGATTACCCTAATTAGTTTTTATTCCGTTGCTCATGCCCCAAGTCTCTTCATTTTTGTAGCTCACCCAAGCATATGATGAGTCTCTTTTGTCTTGTTTATCAACTTTTATTAAAGTCACCAGCTTCCATCCTTAAGGTCCACCTTCCACTCAAACCCGATTATGCACTATTAATAAATTCACTGACATTATATTTTAATCAATTGAGTGGGTTAATGTTAACCATCTGAGTAACTATAATGAATGTTTAGTGAACTATTTGATAACATGTGGTTGTTTCTTATCTTGTTAAATGAACTCCGAAATAGACACAATAATTGAATCGGTGGTGTGGGTGGGCTAGACTGCGGCCCACCCATAAACCGAACGACAAAAATCGTTCAAAAATTAGTGTTGATAGTTCGATGTTCTTTAAAACCGCAACATGCAATTTGATTTGGAGAACTCTTTCGTGGTACAAGTCACCGTATAGTAAACTAACTTACCCATCACTATTTTCTTTGAAACACAAAATTCATTAATAATTTTTTTTGAACCGATAACTAGATCAAGATGCATTGTTGGCAATATCTATTACAAAAGGATCAAAGTCATGGATTCCAGAATATAGTCTGAGTCTCCCTTAAGGTTCTCAACGTTCGTAGACCCGTAGAAATAGTCTGCTTTGACATCACAGACACTACAAGAAATTGAAACCTCGTTTGACCGTTCCAAAAACAGGGAAAAGCCAAACCATCAAACAAAACCAAACCATCAACCAAATCCAGAAATTTAAACTAAACAAAAAACAAGAAAAATTGAAATTGAAATAAAACTCCAATGCTTCCAAACTATTCCCGGGATGAACAAGCACCATCCAACCCTAGTCTAAGGGAATAAGGCTATTTCCCCTTTCCCCCTCCCGGGGTCCCCTCAATGGCCCTGACGGGGCTGCTTTAGAGCTCTCGCCCGCTGATCATCACTATCATTCTCGTCCTCCAACTGCCTGAGAGAGATAACAGATAGATCTAAGGCCCTCTTCAGTTTGGTACTCCGAGGAGTATAACATTGTCCTGTCCTGCCCTTTCCTTTGGCCTTTCTCACCTTCATTCGGATTGGTCCCGGACCATCCAGATGTGCTCGAGCTTCCTTTTGTTTCCTCATACCAGCCACCATGTCGATTATTGCAAAAGATGAAAGATACTCATCCTCGGAGATGTTAGCTAGGTCACAGGTCTTTGTGAACCCTGCGAATCCTTCTAACGATCCTAGGTGTGCTCGCTAAGTAGGTGGAGTTATCCCATCGGGACATTTCTTAGCAATGTCACGGGTCTCTGAACTGACCTCCATATCCTCTTCGATTGCGGGGAATCCCAAGGGTGGTAACAAGGGAAATCCCTTTCCACCCCGACGATCCCAAAGTGAGAGAGGTAAGGAACTGATCTACCGAGAGCACATGTTGTACCCTAGGTGCTCTCCGGTCCGTACGGATCAAACGGTTTACATTAAAACCCATTTGCACCCGTAAGGAGTCATGAAACCGGATCTCCTATCTTCCTACTCCTTGGACGCGTTCTTGACAAGCCCTTATTCGGTAGTTGAGTCGTCCGCACCGAGCACAAAAACCCGATAAATTCTCATATTGCAACTCCATAGTGGATGACTCCTAATTCCCAGGGAACCAGGGTTGCGCTCATATTGCAACTCCATAGTGGATGACTCCTAATTCCCAGGGAACCAGGGTTGCACCCTCCGACGCAAAGGCCTGTCCACATCAAGGCTTACCCGAAACCACAAAAAATCATATAATCAACGCTGAGTCGGAATAGGAGCAGATATTACCTCGGTACCCAAGGCGTTGGCAAGGATCGACCAAACTACAACGTTCCGGGCATCCCCCGGGACATTGAAAGCCCGAACCCCTATCTCCATGAACCAAAATATGATAGTGCTCGGTTGCATGCAAGGTAGGAGAGGGACCAGCAAAATCGGGTATCCGCTAAAGGACCACGGTCCTCTTTGTTGGATCTTCTCCAATGACTCACTGGATGGGAAGTGGAAGGCTACTACTTCTTTGTTCAAACACTCCACGGCTAGCTCCTGAACCTTCTAGTTTTTTTATTTATTTATCATAAGGACGTAGAGAATGGAGACGTTGCACTTGGCATCACCCATAATCTGGCCAGCTAATGAGTGATGATACCGACCGTCTGTGGCTGCCGGCATCGCTTCCACCGAGACAATAAGCACCTCGTCGTCCTCATCAGGATCTTCCTTAGTCAGCAACTAATATTCATGCCAAATCCTTTGATCGAGAATGACCTTTGAAATTTCTCTCATTCGTTTCAATGTTCAAGAAGTTCTTCCCGTTATCAGATTCATGAATAAAAGGGGACGAATCGAAGAGGAAAGAATACATGTTGCTCAATCTCTTCTTCTTCCTCTTACAACTGAAAACGCTTCCTCAACCGCAGTCTTTTGCGCGTTCTTCTTCTGGTCCGAGTCCGAGCAACAGTGCTTCAAGTACCATCAGTGCAAATGTGCAATGTCTTCAAACGAGATAAAAAATCCTAACTAGGGTTCGTTTAATTTATCTCTTGCATGTGTAATTTAATATTCGTTTTATTTATCTAAATTTAGGGTTTGTATTCCTCTACGATTCTCTTAAATTTGAACTTAAAAGAGGTCATGAGAATATGTTGTAATGAAACTGTAAGGTATAAAATCAGCTTAATGATGTTCGTATCTCCTTAATGAAATTGTAATGTAAGTGATGTTCTCAGTGCAATATGTTCTTTTAATCGATGCTTTGTTTAATTTATCTCCTACAATGTATAAAATTATAATTCCGTGTGATATGTTTTTTTATTTTACTTAAATGTGTAGCCATGTTCGCAACTACATCTTCCCCATCCTGAACTTGTTCAGACCATTGTTTTCAATTTAATGTGGCTTATTTATTAATCCTCATTTTTATGGTTCTGCATAGCTGCTTAGACAATTTATGAGTGAAGTTTTTGACAAATACACAAACTGAAACAAATTAAAATCATTTGTTACTTATAATCCTTTGGACAATAGGAAGGGCTACGGACTGGTTATCCAGTCTGGTTACACCCCTAGATGAGGCTGGCTGGAGGAGGACGGTGGACCGCGAGAGACATGAGGAGGACGCATGCGGTCGGAGGAGCACGACGGACGACAGAGGAACGACGACTGAGAGACGACAATGGTGCGACTATCAAGGGCCCGCCCAATCATTATTGGGGCCTAAAGCGAGAGTTTGATCGATGCCTTTTTTTCCTTATGAAAGAATATAATAGGAAAAATAAGTAAAATTATTCCTATAGAAATATTATACTATATGATATTCAAAAAATAAACTTCAACATCTACTTATAACACTGAAAATCCAAAATGGATGATAGAGATTAATTTCTAACAAGACAACCTCCGTGGATAAGATTTACCGTCTAAAATTCTATACAAGAATTCAAAAGTTTAAGGATTCACATTTATCAATAAATAAGATACATTCATGTCAACTTCAAATATAATAGGTTCAAGATAATTCTATATAGTTACACCAAATTATGTTAGACTATATGTGATGTCGTGTATGGCTCACTTTATCATCAAACTCTAGAAATTTCCACATTTAAAATCTTTTTTTAAATACTAAATATAAGTTCTAACTAGGATCAATAAAATATAAACAAAAATAAGAAAATTCATAGCCGACACTAACGACGCAAGATAATAGATAGTTGAGAATTTTTAAGAACCAACGACATTTAGTATCGAAACTCACTTGTTAACCGATGAAACAAGATAGGACAAGTCCAACACATTCTTTAGATTATCTTAAGATATATTCTCAAGTTCATTTAAATGTTATAGCTTTCTAAATGTTAAAGAATTTTAAAAACAAACTCAAGACTAAGGAATCAGAAACAAATAATCATTCATGCTCATGACTTCTTGATACAGGAACGTGGTGCTAGGATGGAGAACTTTAGCTGGCCGTACAACACTTTCTAAGGTTCCAATGGATGAAGATGGAGTCGATGATGGAGATTGCTTCAACATTCCGTACAACACTTTTTGAAGAATCGAAGTAACTAGGAGGATAAATGGTGGATTGAATGACGCCACACAAATTATGGAAAGTTTGTGATAAGTCGAACAAACAACTTCAAGGCTTCGCACACAAGAAGGTTGAATGATATAGATTCTTCCCAGAAGAAAACTCGAATTTTTTTATTTCATAAAACTTGCATAATACATGATGAGAATGGACTTTATTAAATAGTCCAGCGACAAGTGACCTTCAAGGGTCTAAAATTAATTACATTTGACTCTAATTAATGCTAAATGACTCTTGATAAACTAAATGCTTGGAATCCGCAAAACAACAAAAGTAACTCATGAATAATCTGAATTTAAATGCATACCTTGGCTATTTAATGTTCTTGAGTAGTTTGAGGGGTTGAATCTCTTTTGGAAATGATGAATAAGTTGGCTTCATTAATTCCTTGAAGTAGAGGCAAAAACAGATTTGTTGAAGTCTTGAATTGTTCTTGAATGCCTTCTTGATTTGCCTTGGTGATCACGTATTCTTGGAGTTCCCCATGCTCTATAATTAAACTCTCCACTTTCTTGTTCAATTATTCATGTAATGCTTTAGTTCCCGATCTTGTTCTTGGTACTGATCGCATAATAGGAATGTTGCTGATAGATTCTTCTTTGGGCTCGGATAAAGTACTGATAGCTTCGACGTCCGGTGTTAGTCGCATAATGGGAATGTTGGTGATAGCTTCGATATCCTCATCATCCCCTCCCTCTTGACAAGGTTCTGATCTCATAACTGATTCATCTGCATGATAGGGAGCCAAATCAGTAATATTGAAAGTTGGAGAAATGTTTAACTCACCTGGAAGCTCAAGCTTGTAAGTGTTGTTGTTGATTTTATCTAACACTAGAAATGGTCCATCTCCTCTTGGTGAGAGTTTGGATTTTATCTAATTTGGGAACCTTTCCTTTCTCATGTGTACCCATACCAAGTCTCCTGGTTCAAAAATGATATCTTTTCGATGCTTATCAGTTTGTTGCTTGTATTTCTCGGTCCTTTTCTCCAAATTTTCTTTGACCTTTTGATGGATTTTCTTGATAAAATCTGTTCTGCTTTCTCCTTCACTGAAAATAACACCTTGAGGCAAAGATACAAGATCTAAAGGAGTAGTAGGGTTAAAGCCATAAACAATTTCGAAAGGAGAGAATTTAGTAGCAGAATGTTTGGCATGATTGTAAGCAAACTCAATAAAAGGTAAACAAGATAACTAATTCTTTAAATTCTTACCCACCGTGGCTCTCAACGGTGTTGAAAGAGTCCGATTTACTACCTCAGTTTGGCCATCTGTTTGCGGATGACATGTAGTTGAGAAGAGCAGCTTTGTTCCCAACTTTCTCCATAAAGTTTTCCAAAAATGTGCTAGAAATTTGGTATCACGGTCTGATACAATTGTCCATGGCAATCCATGCAAGCGCACTACTTCTTTGAAAAAGAGATCATCAATTTGAGTAGCATCATTAGTCTTGTTGCGTGGGATGAAATGAGCCATTTTGGAAAATCTATCCACTACCACAAAAATAGAGTCCTTGTGGTTGATATTTGGTAGACCTAAAACAAAATCCATAGAAATATCTACCCATTGTAGGTTAGGAATAGGCAAAAGCATATATAAACCATTAGGATGTGACCTGGATTTTTCCTTTAAGCAAGTGATGCATTTGGCACAGAACCTCTGTACATCTCTCTTTAAGTGCGGCCAAAAGAAATTATCCATAAGCACACTTAGAGTTTTGTCTCGACCAAAGTGTCCCATAAGCCCTCCTCCATGTGCTTCTCTGATCAGAAAATATCTCATGGATCCTTGTGGTATGCAAAGCCTTCTATCCTTGAATAAGAATCCATCTTGTTGATAAAATGATCCATACACAACCTTGCTTGTCTCCTTGAAAGCATCTTTGAAATCTGGATCAGTTTCATATAAACTCTTGATATGCTCAAATCCCATGATTCTTGCCTCCATTGTGGAAATTAGAGCATGTCTCCTTGATAGTGCATCAGCTACAACGTTTTCTTTGCCCCTCTTGTACTTGATCACATATGGAAAAGTCTCTATAAACTCAAGCCACTTCGCATGTCTTTTCTTAAGAGTGGTCTGTCCTCTTAGGTGCTTGAGGGTCTCATGATCTGTATGAGTAACAAACTCTTTGGATAATAGATAATGTTGCCAAGTTTCAATAGATCTTACCAAATCATAGAGTTCTTTGTCATAAGTAGGGTAATTAAGGGCAGCTCCATTGAGTTTCTCACTAAAGTAGGCTATTGGTTTTCCCCCTTGAGTTAGGACAACGCCTAAGCCTGTGCCTAAAGCATCACATTCAATTTCAAATGTGTTATCAAAGTTAAGTAATACTAAAACAGGTGCATGCGTAAGGATATCTTTGAGCTTTTGGAAAGCTTCCTCTTGTGCTTGTCCCCATTTAAACTCCACATTCTTTTTAATCATCGTGGTCAAAGGGGCAGCAATGGTGCTAAAATCCTTAACAAATCTTCTATAGAAGCTGGCCAATCCATGGAAGCTTCTAACATGTCCAATGGTTGTTGGTGTAGGCCAATCTTGAATGGCTTTGATGTTCTCTTCATCAACCTTCAATCCCTGCGAGCTTACAACAAATCCTAAAAACACAACTTGATCAGTGCAAAATGAGCATTTCTTAAGATTTGCATAGAGACTTTCAGCTCGTAGTGTCTCTAGAACCTGTTCGATGTGGTTTAAATGATCTACAAGGTTAGAACTATAAACCAATATATCATCGAAATATACTACCAAAAACTTACTGATGTATGCCCTTAGGACATGATTCATGTGCCTCATGAATGTACTTGGAGCGTTTGTGAGTCCAAATGGCATGACCAGCCACTCATATAACCCTTGCTTAGTCTTAAACGCAGTTTTCCATTCATCTTCTTCCTTCATTGTTACTTGATGGTATCCACTCCTTAAATCAATCTTAGAGAAGATTGTAGCTACATTTAGCTCGTCTAACATATCATCAAGCCTCGGAATTGGATGCCTATACTTGACAGTGATATTGTTGATGGCTCGAAAATCAACACACATCCTCCATGTTCCATCTTTCTTAGGCACTAGAAGAACATGTACTGCACATGGGCTAAGACTCTCGCGGATATAACCTTTTGACATGAGATCTTGAACTTGCTTTTCTAGCTCTTGAGCTTCTTTGGGATTAACTCTATAAGCTGGCCTATTTGGCAATGGTACGCCAGGAACAAGATCAATTTGGTACTCAATTCCTCTTATTGGTGGCAGACCTGGTGGTATCTCCTCGGGAAACACCTCTTTGAATTTTTCTAGTAGTTCAAGCATCTTGGGAGATAATTCATGCTCTTCTTGACCTAGAAACAAACCTTCCTTAAAGATCATTAGTAGCACCTTATTTGATGAATCAAGAGATTTCAAAACAGTAGAAGGTGTAATATAAAGGTTGGTTTTGTCTAACTTAGCTCCTTTGGACATAGATATATGCATTTCATGCACTTCTTGTGGACTAAGAGGAGCCAAAGTGTGCTTCTTGTTGTTGTGAGTAAAAGAGTAGTATTTGGTCCTTCTATTTTGTATAGCTTCTTTATCAAATTGTCATGGTCGTCCTAGAAGAAGGTGACCAACTTGCATATGAACTACATCACACACAACTTGATCTGCATATTTGCTTATGTTGAAAGGTATAGTAACTTGCTCGGAGATCTTGAGCTCGAAGGCATCATTGAGCCATTTCAGCCGGTATGGTCGAGGGTTCTTTGTCTTTTGGAGACCTAGCTTATCAACCAAATACTTGCTGGCCACGTTAGTACATGAACCTCTTTCAATAATCAAGCTACATACCTTAAAATTTATGTTGCATCGTGAGTGAAAGATGTTTTCTCGCTGAATAGTCTCGGGATCAAACAGTGAGCTAAGTGCTCTCCTCATGACTAGTAGTTCTTCATTTTCTGCATAATCGATAATATCTTCTCCGGATTCTACTCTTTCTTCTTCCTCATCTTGAGACTCGTATTCTCCATTAGCCTTGAGGATCATCACTCGCTGGTCTGGACATTCTCGTGCATAGTGTTCTTTTCCCTGACATTTAAAACAAGTAATGTCATGAGTTCTTTGAATTAAATCTTTACCTTGCTCTGGTTTGGTTCCTTTTGATGATTCTGTTAGCTTCCCTTTGAATTTCTGGTGCATCTCATCGGGCTTTCCTTTGTCTAGCATTTTTGGTGGTTGGGATGCCCAAGAATTCTTGTTTCAATGAGTAGAAGCTGTCTTCCTCTTAATGTGTTGTTCAGCTTGTGTAGCAAGGTGCAACAATTCTTCCAAATCATGGTAGTTTTGCCTCTCCACCTTTCTAGTAATTCTATCATGAAGACCATCTAGAAATTGAGCCATCAAAGACTCCTCTGAATCTTCAGATTCTAATCTGTTTCGAAGTGTCTCAAACTCATCAAAATATTCCTCCACTGATTTATTTCCTTGAGAGAGCTTTCTGAATTTTTTTGTAGGCTTCGGTAATAATAGGTTGGAACGTATCTCTTCCTCATGATGAATCTCACGCCCTCCCAAGTTGCAATCTGACCGTGCTTATGCCTCATTCTCTCGGACACATCTTTGTCCCGCCAAGCCAAAGCACCTTCAGTAAGTTGGGCAGCAGCTAGGGATACTTTCCTTTGTTCCGAGTAGTTGTAGTATTCAAATATATACTCCATACGTCTCTCCCAATCAAGATAAGCTTCTGGATTAACCTTCCCTGCGAAAGTTTGAGCATTAAGCTTGACATCTTTGTTTCCATGCCTAGCATGTATTGTCTCCTTGGCCTTGGGTTTTGATAAAAATCTGGTTGGTCATCATCTTCAAAATCTGGTTCATCTTCATTTTGATTCGTTCTTGGAGCATTCACATTTCGAATGGGATTTCTTCGTGCTGGTGGTGGTTGTTCAATTCTTGTCAATCGATTTTCACGGTCTTGAATGGCAGCAAGAATCTGAGCCATGTTTGCATCCCCTTGTTCTTCCATAGTCCTAAAATTTGATGTTTCTCACAAACAAACAAATCAAGTGCAAAGGAAGTCGAAAAGGTGCTGAACTTGAAATGATGAAACAACAAACTAAGAAAACAAATCTGGACATATTTGAGTTTTGTTCAAAACTTCTTCTTTTCTCTTTTTGTTTTTCGAAGTAAAACAACAACAATTGATAAAAAAACAAAATTAATAAAATAAAGGATATATAAAACCTGATTTAGAGAGTTTAGCTCTGATACCAGATGATACAGAAACGTGGTGGTAGGATGGAGAACCTTAGCCCGTACAACACTTTCTAAGGTTCCAATGGATGAAGATGGAGTCGATGATGGAGATTGCTTCAACATGCCATACAACACTTTTTGAAGAATCGAAGTAACTAGGAGGATAAATGGTGGATTGAATGACGCCACACAAATTATGGAAAGTCTGTGATAAGTCGAACAAACAACTTCAAGGCTTCGCACACAAGAAGGTTGAATGTGATAGATTCTTCCCAGAAGAAAAATCGAATTTTTTATTTCATAAAACTTGCATAATACATGCTGAGAAGGGACTTTATTAAATATTCCAGCGGCAAGTGACCTTCAAGGGTCTAAAATTGATTATATTTGACTATAATTAATGTTAAATGACTCTTGATAAACTAAATGCTTGGAATCTGCAAAACCGCAAAAGTAACTCATCAATAATCTGAATTTAAATGCATATCTTGGCTATTTAATGTTCTTGAGTGGTTTGAGGGGCTGAATCTCCTTTGGAAATGATTAATAAGTTGGCTTCATTAATTCCTTGAAGTAGAGGCAAAAACAGATTTGTTGAAGTCTTGAATTGTTCTTGAATGCCTTCTTGATTTGCCTTGGTGATCACGTCTTCTTGGAGTTCCACATGCTCTATAATTAAACTCTCCACTTTCTTGTTGAATTCTTCATGTAATGCTTTAGTTTCTGATCTTGTCCTTGGTACTGATCGCATAATAGGAATGTTGCTGATAGATTCTTCTTTGGGCTCGGATAAAGTACTGATAGCTTCGACGTCCGGTGCTAGTCGCATAATAGGAATGTTGGTGATAGCTTCGATGTCCTCATCACTTCTGGTCTTTCCTCTCCATTGAGCATCTCTATCTCATATGCGTGAATCATTTCCCAGAAGTTTGGATATACAACTATATGTGATAGGTATATAAATCTAACTTTATTTATTATCTTGTTTGATTATGAAATGAAATTTTCGCAATACCCCTTCTTATTGCAATATTTTGGAATAGTTTCTCTTTCTTTTGACTTGTATTTTGGTCAAATTACTCTTGGTTTCTTACAATACTTTCATAGTTTATAGTGTATAACAATACTTCTAAATTTCAATATTTTCAAACTTTACGAGACTTATGCTTTTAGTCCATGAACTTCATGGATTATTATTCGATAAATGATCTTGTTTTTCAATAAACATTTTAGTACAAAGTCAAGACATTCTAGCACCAGATGTTAATACATGTCATGTTTCCCTTACAATAAGACAATATTGATATTATTCAACATTCGTCTTTAAAGATGCATAGTTTCCTCATCACTTCTGGTCTTACGAAATAAACACTCGCGCGTGCCTCTAACAGGCTTGTGCATGTTTATCTCCCTGGGGGATAAGTTAGGCTCTGGACCCCTAGCCCAAGCCCAGTGTCTTCCAAAGATCGCGGGCCAGCAGATGGGCCTCCCCTCCTGGGCTCCCTTTCTTCTCCCAAGCCCTCCATCCCTCTCCAAGTGAAGTTTCAAGACTTTATAGCTGACATCAATTCTCTATCGGTGGACGTTTTTTCTCCTCTAGCAGTTTTTTCAAGAAAAAAGAAAAATCGCAAGAAGCTCGGTCGTCGCAAGCGTCCCAATCTCGCTCAGGCTGCCAAACCTCTCGTTAGATCTCTTCGCAAGAAGTCGGAAACAAAACGTTCATGGGATTTTGCTAAATCCATGGGGTTCACTGCCAACTTCAGCGAGGACGAAGTAATGAAATTGTTTGAGAACACCGCGTAATATTGGTGTTTATCTACTTTTTGATTTCTTCCGCCCTGTTGTTTCTTTTGTTGCATCGCCCTTCGTTTGTGTCCTAGTGTCTTATGTTAGCTCTTTCTCCCTTCCCTTTGCTGTATCATCTCTATTTGAGAACTTTGGTCTTGGGATTTAATAAAAACCGTTATTTTTGTTGATAAAAAATAATTGTCTTTCATTTGGATGAAAACTGTTTTATCTGAAAAACAAATTTGAATAGAGATCAAAATTGGGTCCAACTTGTATTAAAGTTTGATTTCAAAATTAAAGTGTAGTACTTTCTCTTGATTAGGTTTCATCAAATAGTAACGGGTCTTTAATTTTGTAGGAATGTTTTTCATTTGACGCCTTAAACGACTTCTTATTTAATTTTAAGGGGCCTTTTCTGATCTGAGGCCTTAAGCGAATGTTTAACTCGCTTAAAGCTTGAGCCGCCCTGCGACTATCAAATGAGAAGGGAAGAGACCACCATATTCTTTAACTGAACTATGGTAGGCAGCGGCGACACGAGCAAGATGAAGGTCACTAGTTTTTTTTTTCCTTAAAGAGAGAGCATGTTGTTTAGCATCTTACACCTATAGTATTGAAACACACAATCGTATGCTTTAGCATTTTGTCAAAACTATTGAGTTTGATCCATCTACTTTAATAGGAGATGACAATTACTTTTACGTAGCGTTGTAACAATCAATCTAAGCCATCGTTTAAAAGCTGATTGTGAAAATCTATCCGATCAATGGGTTCCTATGAGCATAGACTTGTGTAGCCATAATACCAAGAAATAGTGGCTTCTGTGATACCATGTATTTAGATCATCCGTTATCGATGACGAAAAAGGGACAGAAAGAGGATGGCGGAAAGAAATCGCCTCGGAGCCTCCATTTTTAGCGACGTAAAAGTGTGTCGGTTTTGAAGCGGCGGTAAGCTTACTGTCGTGTGTTTCCATCGACCTTTGTGTCACAGCTGATTACTGACCATGTGGGAAACCATGCGAACATTAGGTATAGATGCAGTGGCGACACATGGCAGCGCCGACTCTGCCCTTTAAATTTTTCCCCTATTTAAACTCCACCCCTCTTCTCCAAAATCACAACATTTCTACAAAAACTCTTGTTCAAAAAATTTATTTCCAGTTATGGAATTCAATCTCTTTGATGGAGTTCCGTAGTACGCTTTTCCGACAACGCAAGAAACTAAACTTGGTTAGGACGTATGGGAGCTGTTTTTCGGGGTCCATGGCACCCCAAACTCGCAACCTCCGCCTTTGGCAACGTCCAACCCAACAAGCGAGATGAAAGTGAAAAGAACCCGCGTGAAATAGAGCGTGGAGGAGGATGTACGTCTTGTTTGTGCTTGAATGGTAAATTCATTTGACTCGATAACCGAGAATAGTAAGAAGAAAGACGGTTACTGGGAGGACATCGGGGGAAAGGTTGGTCTCATTCTCGCAATAATTACAAGGGCTGTTGGTAGACAGTGAACCCGCGAGTGATGAAAACCAACACGAGTCCTCTGGTTCGGTACCTTTATCGAACTCCTCACGCAGATGCACACCATTAAATAGTCTCTTTGTTTTAGATGGCACTTGTGATAGTGGATAATCATCACTAAAACTTAATATTAGTACATGATTCTTATTTTGATTTTGTCTAATAAAATCCATTTATATGCTAAGTTAGATTTGTACATAATTATGTTATTAAGTATAATCTTATACTAAGTATAAGCTTAAGCATGCATAATAACATATAAAGTGTCCTACCATAGTATAGCTCATCTAGGTCACTCTTACCTTGAGTCCTAAAGTGGGTGTCATACATAATATTAGTCAAATATGAGTCACACCATGTACCTTGTACATTAAATAACGCAAACATTGACATGTTATTAGCCAATCATATCCTGCATAAAATAAATTCCAAAGCTAACACGCAATAGCATAGTTCATTTAGGCCGCTCTTACCTTGAGCATTTCTTAAAGCGGATGACATACATAATATTATTCATATGGGACGTTATGTACAGTTTAAGTAATAAGATGATAAAGTGTAATTGTTGGAATTGGTTTCCTTGCTTTTCTTATTGATATCATTTAGTTAAATACAACTTTAATCCATGATTCAAATACATGATATATGTAATCCTATTTACAAAATACAAATGATAATAATTATCTAACAATAATATATTATCTAACACACCCCCGCAGTCTGAACGGGAGGAGGCAGGACGCTGAGACTGGTCCTGAAATCAGAGAAAAGAACTTGGGGAAGCCCCTTCGTGAAAATATCAGCAATCTGGGACTGAGAAGGGACATGAAGAACTCGAACATGTCCTTTAGCAACTTTCTCCCGAACAAAGTGAATGTCTAGTTCAATATGCTTTGTACGTTGATGTTGAACCGGATTTCCTGATAGGTATATGAAACTAACATTATCGCAAAAAACAAACGAGGCTCGATAAAGTGAACAATAAAGTTCCAACTGATAAATGTGTAAGAACCGCCCCCGGTCGATCCCGGTCGAACCGGTGGTTTTTGGCGAAAGTTGACTTTCCGTTGGAAAAGTCAACCGATGACTCTGTGAGTCATTCAGGACCTTTCCGGGACCTAAAAAGCTTAACCGTCGTTAGAGTTAGTTTAGTTGGGTCGTTTCCTTTCAAACAGGCGTTTTTGTGAAAAAGTCAACCCGGGGTCAAATTCGGTCAAATCAAGATTCTTAAGGAATTAATTTAATATGCTGGATTTTTCCTAAGGTTGAAAGTGGACCCCACATGGACATGCGTCCATGGTGGCTTGGAGGAGAAGAAATGGGTGAGCCCGAAGAAGGGGCTAGTGCGGTTCAACCGCGACGGAGGCAAGTTGGCCCCGCGGTTTATCGGGCCTTTTGAGGTTTTGGGCAGAGTGGGAGCCGTTGCTTACCGTCTTGCATTTCCACCACAACTTGGGAACGTTCATAACGTCTTCCACGTTTCCAAACTGCGGAAGTACATTACGGACCCCTCCCACGTTATTGAGTGGACGAACATCGAGGTAGCTGAGGATGTGTCGTATGAGGAATAGCTAGTCAGGATTCTGGATACGCGGGAGCAGGTCTTGCGTGGCAAGACTATCCCACTGGTACGGGTGCAGTGGCGGCACCACAGAGCAGAGTCGACCTGGGAGCGCGAGGATGAGGTTCGTGTGAAGTACCCCAGTCTATTCGACCCTTGAGGTACGTTCGTTTTAAATTTCGTGGACGAAATTCTTTTAAGGGGGGTAGATTGTAAGAACCGCCCCCGTTCGATCCCGGTTGAACCGGTGGTTTTTGGCGAAAGTTGACTTTCTGCCGGAAAAGTCAACCGATGACTCCGGGAGTCATTCGGGACCTTTCTGGGACCTAAAAAGATTATCCGTCGTTACGGTTAGTTTAGTTGGGTCGTTTCCTTTCAAACGGCTGTTTTTGTGAAAAAGTCAACCTGGGGTCAAATTCGGTCAAATCAAGGGTCTTAAGGAATTAATTTAATATGCTGGATTTTTCCTAAGGTTGAAAGTGGACCCCACATAGACATGCGTCCATGGTGGCTTGGAGGAGAAGAAATGGATTTAGAAAGACCCATTTGCCCTCACTTGAGCCAAAAGGGAAGGAAGAGACTTAAAGGGCATTCTAGACTTCTCTAGTTTAGATTTTAAGGCTTTTTGGAGAGCAATTAAACTTATATTTCACCATTGCGGCCGAAAATCACACAAGGAAGTAGAGAAAATAGGAGGTCTTGGCTTAAAGAAGAAGAAAGTGGAGAAAGGAAGCTCCTTTGGTGGATTTTCTTCTCAAATCTCCTCCGAAACTAGTTCTTCTTCATCCCTTTTCATTCCTAAGGTAAGTATTCAAATCATTTTCGTTTTTGTTGAAATCTAAGTTGTGGGTTTACTAGAAAAAGTCATGAACTAGTTGGGTTTCTATGGATGTTGAGTTTTTGAGGTTTAAGTAGATGATTTGTGATAAAAAAAAATAGGTTTGGATGATAAAATCTCAATGGGTTTGTGTTGTTTTGATAAAACCCATTTGGGTAGTGAAGTATTGAGGTTTATGGGACTGATTTGAAGGTTTTTGGTTGATAAAAATGGAGTTTTGAGGGTTTAATTTCGGGGAGAAGAAGCTGGAGGAAGAACAAGGACGGAACTGTCAGACCCACAGATCCGTGACGGGTACCGTGATGGAGTGCGTCACGGCTCCGTGACGGAGACCGTGACGGCACACCTCACGGCTCTGTGACCTCACCCGTGACGGTGACCATCACGGTTCCGTGACCCGTACCGTGACGGAGCCCGTCAAGGCTCCGTGACCCGAACCGTGATGGATCAGAATTGGGCCTTTTGGGCCATTTTAGTCGCTTTCGGGTAATTAAGAAGATTATCTAAAACCGAGCCTAGTGGGGGTTAATTTGGGGTTGTTTCTCTTTAAACCGACCTTGAACGGTTATTAATTCTAGTGCTAATTTTTGATCCTAGAAGTTGGACCCGAGCACGGCGGAGGAGGTTACTAGGCGTCTCGAATTGACTAAGCGTTTGGATAGCGATCGAGGTAGGGGAAGTAGCGAATACCGGTTTAATTGCGGAAAGTTACTAGTATGCATATAGGTTATGAATACTTGATATAATTGTTAGAATTGCATGTGGGATGTGAGGAACGAGTGAAATGAGGGATAGCTTGTGAGTCATGTCGTGTCGTAAGTTGGGGAATTGTCGTGCTGTAGAAGTGCATGTGGGTCATGTCGTGCCCTTAGGATTGTTTGTTGATTGTGGTGCTATGATTGATGACTTGTGATGCTTGATATGTGGTTTATCCGTTGTTAGATTGAGGATCATGATTTGGTATGCTCGATATGATATGTTGGTATGAATGACAAGTGTGATATGTTGGTATGACGTGAACCAATGCTTGTGATATGATCGGGTGATTGATAGACCGATGTGAGGTGTTGTGGTAAGATTGTTCGGTCTGGTATGCCATTAGTTGAATTATTGGTATTGTGGTATTGTTGAGACATTCGTAGTCTGATCCGATACGAGGTGTATTCCGGTACGATACCTACATCGAGGGGGTATGCCGGTGTAAGGTGGTATCTAGGCCGAGGGTGTTGTCCCACGTACGCGGTCCCCCGGTGTTACTAGTTCCGGTACGATACCTACACCGAGGGGATATGCCGGTGTAGGGTATCTAAGCCGAGGATGGTGTGATCCGTACCCCGATGTTGTGTGGTCCGGGAAGACATCTAGGCCGATGTTGTGTGGTCCGGTATGATGTATCGTGATTCGTACCCCGATGTCGTGTTCCGGAAAGATACCTAGGCCGATGCTGTGTGGTCTGGTACGATATGGTTGAGTCGGGCTGTGGACAGTCGGCGGAGTTCGGGGACTGCTGTACGGGACGTGTGGTTGTTCTACTGTATGTTGTTACTTGATGATTGGTTATGTGAGGTGACTAAGTGTGGTTATAGTCATGTGAGTGTGTTTGTGTGATTATGTGAATTCCGTTGATGTCGTTAGTTGTTGTGCCTTGCTAGTATGCCCTAATTGGACGGTTACTCATCGTGGTGAGCGGATAACTCATTACCTTAACTACTTTTTCCTATTGAGCGAAAGCTCACCCCTTTAATTTACTGTTCTACAAGTTTTGGGCGGAATTTGGACTAGCGGGATTCTCGGAGCTTGGGAGCTAGCGAGGGTCTTAGTCTAGTATGGTCTAGAGACGTACTTTCACGATTGTCATTAAACTATTTTGTTGTGGTTTTCGAGCTGTTGACTCGTATCGTCAGATTTGATCGTTTAAAACATTTTTGTAGACTTATTTCGTTTAAAGTTTTACTTTTATTTATTATTATTTTGGTTCACGTCTCGAGTTCGGTCAAAACCGGATTTGGGGCGTGACAAAATGTGTATGCTCTAACTGATGAACCAGGTAGACATGCTCTGTGGGAAGAGATATGTTCTTTCAGATCACGCTTCTCGGATATAGTGTGTGTGGGAGGTGACTTTAATTCTGCTCTTCTGGCTGAGGAATGTCGTAATAGTGTTTTCTGGGAACAAGACAGTACTTGCTTCTTACATTTTGTTTTGGCTATTGGTTTAACTGACCTGAGATTGGAAGGAGGTAAATTTGCTTGGCACAAACTAGTTCTAAGGCCACCCGTCTTGATCGATTCTTAGTTTCCCTAGAGTTCTTGATTGTTTTTTAAACATTTCTCAGAAAGGTATGGAAAAAGGCTTGCCGGATCATCCTATTGTCCTCGAATCCAAAGTCATAAATTGGAGACCGAAGCCTTTTAGGTTCCTCAGTGTGTGGCTTGATTCGAGGGATTTCTCTGTATTGATTCATGGCTTTTGGGAGTCCTATGTCTGTAATGGTTCTCCGAGCTACCGTTATGGTTTAAACTTAAGTGACTTAGAGAAGATCTCAAGGTCTGGAATCGTAAGGTGTTTAGTAGAGCTGACCATCAAGTCATGTCCTTGTCCAAGGAAATTGAATTACTAGACATAGTATTGGATACTAGAAATCTCTCAAATGTTGAATGCATTCAACGATCTTTGTTGAAATTAGAGCTCATCAAAAACCAGAAAATTTTGGCTAGAATTTGAAGTCAAAAATCAAGGCGGAGGTTGTTTGATGAAGGTGACTCTTGTTCTAAATAGTTTCATCGTGTTGTAAACTTTAGGGGATCAGTCAATCAATTATCTATTATACGAGATGACTCTATTCTTCTTACAAACCCCAAAGAAATTCAGTCTCACGCTGCCTTGCACTTCAAGCATCGTTTTACAAAACCAGAACAGTCGCTTCTAGCCCTTCCGGTCTTGCCTTTTTCTAAAGTGTCTGCAGCTCAGAACATTAGCTTGAAGGATGTTTTCACATAAGCTGAAATTCATGAGGCAGTCATGGATTGTGGGAGTGAAAAGTCTTTGGGGTCGAACTGATTCACACTAAAAAATTTCCAATCTTGCGGGGAAATTGTAAGTGCATATATAATACAATTTATTCAAGCCTTCAATGGCTCAAGATTGATAGGAAAAGGCCTCAACACAAATTTCCTGATGCATATTCCAAAGGTTCAGAATCCAAAAACCATGTTTGAGTTAAGGTCTATTAGCTTAATCTAGCACCCTATAAAATTCTTGTTAAGGTGCTTGCGAACCGTCTAAAAAGTGTGCTCCCTGACCTTATAAAAGACGTTCAAAGCGGTTTCGTGGCTGGTCGCCAATTGGTCGATGGTGTTTTAATCGCCTCCGAGACTCTGCATCTGGTTAAGCAAAATAAATATGAGGTTGTGCTCCTTCAACTCGATTTTGAAAAAGAATATGACAAATTGAGATGGGATTATATTGATGAGGTCTTATGGGGTTTGGTACCCGATGGAGAGGTTGGCTTTCAGCTTTCTTCAAGGCCACTTTGTTAGTTCTTATAAACGGCTCGCCGAACTCAGATTTTCCAATTTCTAATGGGCTGAGACAAGGGTGTCCGCTATCCCTTTTTTTTCCTGCTGGCAGCTGACGGATTGCATCAAATTCTTGTTCAAGGCATCGCCGTTGGAGACTTTGGTGGTGTTAGGATTGGAAGGGATAACTTTCTAGTTTTCCATCTCCAATTCGTTGATGATACTTGTCACGCCCCAATTTCAGTAAAACCGAACTAGGGACGCGAACATTTTAAAACATAAAAACACTTGAAACCTGTTTTCATTAAACACTTTAAAATACCAGTTTAGTTCAACAAAATAATAATTACAGTTACGACACGTCCCCACAAGTGGACAAAAGCACAGGTATCCGTCACTAGACTCAAAAGACAAAACCCGGACTCCGCTCCTAGCTCCACAAGCTTCGAGAGCTCACCTAGTCCGTCCCACGAACAGTACCTGTAGGAAAAGCAGCTAGGGGTGAGCGTTCGCTCACCACCACGGATAACAGACTGACTACGACATAATTAGCAGACAAACAAGTAACGCCAACAGCAACTTAACACCGGGGAACACCATCCCCAACCCAAGTACTCTAACTGAACAAACACCCACGATGACTTTCCTCGAACGACTCAACACTCAAACACGTAAGTAGACACGACACAACGATCACGACCTCTTCCAAGGACTCAAAGGGACTACGCAACCCCAAAACAAGATCACAAAGGATCGCACACCAAACAAGATCACAAAGAATCGCATACCAGCTGCTCAGTAACCTCTCCCACTCACACGAACACGGATCAGGCTAGCCAAAGAATGCTTACAACCTGTGATACTCAAACTCGGACCAGGCCAGCCAAAAAATGCTTGCAACCTGTGTTACTCAAACTCGGACCAGGCCAGCCAAAGAATGCTTGCAACCTGTGTTACTCAAACTGTGTCAGGCCAGCCAAAGAATGCTTGCAACCCGTTGATACTCAAACTTGGTCAGGCCAGCCAAAGAATGCTTGCAACCTACCGGGATCCGCAATCACAATCACAATCACAATCACAATCACACGCAAATTCATCAACCAGTAACAACACAAGTTCAACACTCACAGGCACTCATGGCCACCAAGACACCAACCATAAGACACGCTTGCAACTTACCGAGACTCTAACTCGTAAGCCAGCTAAAGGAAGCTTGCAACCCCCCCGAGACTCTAACTCGGTCAGGCCAGCCAAAGACACCAACCTTAGTACACGGGCCCTCAAGGCCACCCAAAACACCAACAATTGACTACGGGCTCTCATGGCCACCCAAGACACCAATTCAAATACACGGGCTCTCAAGGCCACCCAAACTCAATCAATAAATAATACGAGCTCTCAAGGCCACCCAAAACTCGATAATAAAATACGGGCTCTCAAGGCCACCCAAACTCAATCAATAAATAATACGGGCTCTCAAGGCCACCCAAAACTCGATAATAAAATACGGGCTCTCAAGGCCACCCAAACTCGATAATAAAATACGGGCTCTCAAGGCCACCCAAACTCAATCAATAAATAATACGGGCTCTCAAGGCCACCCAAAACTCGATAATAAAATACGGGCTCTCAAGGCCACCCAAACTCAATCAATAAATAATACGGGCTCTCAAGGCCACCCAGAACTCGATAATAAAATACGGGCTCTCAAGGCCACCCAAGACACCAAAAGCAATCAACTGTTAGTCTTAGTGCCCGTAGTTCAATCCTAAATGTCCAAATGTATATATCATCGTTAGCAATAAAATTAAAGCGGCTTTATATTACTTATGTGTTGGAGTAATATATCGATGTGTGCTCTGATCTATGCCCACCATGCGAATAGAACTATAGATCGAGATAGATCACACTCGATGAGTCCCTAGTCAACAAAGCTTCACTAGAAGCGACTAGTATGAAAGATGGCTCTTTATGGCTTACGTTCTGTTAGTCATTGGAATGAGATTCCGGAGTCTGATCATAGATATCATGTGGGACATGATATTGGACGACCCGCCCTGAATATGTGCCATAGATTAAGTCATGAACATATTCAGTGTTGTAGCTTGTCATGTATCCTTAGACCAAGGAGTCTTTGTGATCGCTATGTAGTCAACAACTGAGTTTGACCTGAGCCTAACGTTGTCCGTAACTGGGCTTCCATAACGGCCAGGATTGGCTTGGGGACGGGCTACATGAGTGACACGAAAGACGGCTAAGGAATTTATCCCTCATACTAAGGTATGGGAAAGATATCGGTTCTCGGCCACTTGATCGAGAGTGACTGGAAGAATAGCATGGCCATGCACATGATACTGGGTATCATATCTTCAGTCATCTCACATATCAAGGAACGGTGATTGAGAATAATAAGGATGACGGCTCTATGCCTTATCTCAATCAGGATATCGGAGATAAAAGGATAATGACAGGGACGATAGAAAGGTTAGAATCGACAGGGTCGATTCGTTATGTAGTGTCAGGCAATACTAAAGTCTCGTTAGTTTCCACTTAAATAGGATCAAGTAAAATGGGATTTTACGTTGATCTATTGACATGCATAAACCTAAGGGTCACACCGGAGGATGAAACTCATTGACACATTTATGGAGAATGGCCAAAAGGGAGTTGTCTCGGGACATGACCAAAACTGGGTTTTGGGTCATGTGCCCGTAAGTGAATAGGACTTCACAGATCGAGACAAGGCTTGGAGTCTTGGGATTGATCGCGTCGGATAATGTTGGACATTTCCGGTATGGAAGGCATGGAGGCGATGAGCGAATCACGGGACCTCGTTGGAAATGGCCACGGGCCATGTTCCAAGAGGCCCATGAAAGGCCCATGCAACCAAGGCCCATGGAACTAATTAATCAAGTCTTGATTAATTAGTACTAAGTAAGCAAGACAAGGATTAAGGTGTTGGTGATTCACCACCTAACCCAATCTTGTCTTGTCATACTTTGTCCTATTTACACCTTACTTGACACCATACTTGTCCCATGCCTTTAGTTGGACAAGTATGGGTTTTGTTATGTTTAAGTCATCTTTTTTCAACATAACAAACACAAGACAAGAATAGGAAACACATTTTCTCTCCCTCTTCCATGGCCATTTCGGGTTTGGCTAGTTTCCACCTCCATTTTTGTGTTCTTGAGTCCTCAAAGAGAAGAACTACGTGGCTTTGATTCCCATGTGGATACGTAGGCGTCTTGGAGACTCAAGCCAATCATTCGTTAACCGGTGTTCTTGTTTTGGCAAGAAATAGTGCTGAATTTTTCTCTTGTGAATCCATTCTTTGTTAGTTGTTTCATGGTTTAATCGTCTCTTGATTTTCATTGATTTTCCGCTGCGAGTTGGTTCATCTCCAACCCTACCTCGAGACCCAACAGTGGTATCAGAGCCGTGCTACCTTCGGGATTCACAAGACGGTGTTCAAAGTTTCGGTTTTGCTTGAAAGTTTCGTTTTTGGCATGTTGTTTTGCTAAATTGTTTGATAACATGTTTTAAATTCTTGTTCATGGATTTAATGCATGTAAATTGAATTTTTGAAAATTATTTCAAATCTGGAAATTTTGAAAAAAATTTGATTTTTCGGGTCTCGGGAGCGGGACTCTCGGGGAGCCGAAACCGGGACCGAACGGGGCTCCGTTGGACGGAGCTAGGCCAAGCATGACCATTGGATGGTTGATATGCCAAGGCTAAACCGTTTTGTTAGTTATGACGAGTTTGGAACCGTCATGATGAACTCGAAGATCAAATGTTCAAAAGTTTCATTTTTGAACGGTTTCGATAAACCGAGCATCAAAAAATTTCGAAACTTGGCTATTAATTAAAACCGGAAAATCACATGATGTTTGATAACATTCTTGTTTGATAACACGATGTGTGATGTGATGTTGGCATGGTGTACATAATAGCCCCGAGCTCGATTTAATTATTTATCGCTTTTCACGGTCTGCGAGCCGTTAGTGTTAGCGTGTAATTATTCTTTCAAGGTGTGGTCGTCGAACCACTTGTTTGTAATATTTATTTATTCCCGACCTGCGAGTCGTGTATTAAATTATAATATTTTACTCAAGATGAAGAAAGGGCGAAAAGGTCATTTGGTGGCTTTTCGGGTGTTGGCATCGGCTTGGAGTCGGTGGAGCTCAAGAAGCTAGTGGGAGTTAGTTTAGGGGGCTATTATGTGCACATTTATCGCTTTATGCTTGGTTTAGTTTATGCATGATTAATTCTATGTGTTTTAGAATTGCATGCTTAACTTTATTTACCGAGCATATCACCTCACATGCAAAGATAAAATTGGAATTTTAATCCTTGTGTGTGAACCCTTAGAACCGTCATTGCATTGGATGTAGTTGACGGGTTCAAAGGAATAATTACATTGGATGTAATTTGAGGCATCATTGCATTTGGAATGTAGTTGATGTGCTCATCGCATCTAGGATGTGCCAAAGTTTTGAACACAACTGGACAAGTAAAAGCGGGTCATGTCCGATACCTCCCAATCATCAACGCCTTACTACCTCCCCGTCCTATGGGTGTCGTGCGCATTAGCGGAGCATCCATGGGGAAGCGGGGTAGTAGGTTTGGACGACATATGTGGGTGTCGTGCGCATTAGCGGAGCACCTACATAGTGACGGGCCATAGTTGAAAATTGGTGGACCCGACTACGATTCTCAGCTTGAGGTTGAGCTAGGGTAACAGATAGGGTAAGTCGTGTACATAAGTACATACCCTAGCCAAGAGTCACATTGGATGTGATTGGATGGAGTCCTACCTACATAGCTCGGTTAAGTGGTGAGCATTAGTTCAGCTTAATCGAGTGAATCAAGGATCTTGGTTTCAGATTCTAAAGGTTTAGAATTGATTGTTGGTGTTTAAGCTTGATCTTCATAAAATTTATTCAGTTTACTGATTGAATTTTATCTGTTGTAGATCTAATGGCAAATTCAGCGAACATTAATAGTTTGTCATTAAAAACCATTCTTGACAGGGTCAAGCTAAATGGGACAAACTATTTGGACTGGTACAGAATTTTGAGGATAGTCCTCAAGTCTGAACGCAAAGAATATGTCCTTGACAAGGCTGTCTCTAAGACCATATCAGAGTTACATGAAGTGTCATTAACTGGTGAGAAGAATATCTCAGGGATCTGGGATCCAAGGATATTCTGATGGTCAACAAGGGAATTGGAAGTGGCAAGGGCTGGGCCCATGCGCACTTGGCAGGAAAGATGAGACACCTGAGAATGTCTGCTTCTACTGCCAACAGCCTGGTCATTGGAACCGGGATTACAGGAAGTTCACGGCTGATCTGAAGAAGGGCAGTGGGACTGCGCCTTCATCAAATAGCCTGGATGATCTGAAGAAGGGCAGTAGGATTGCGCCTTCATCAGGAAACCTGGATGATCTAAGGAAGGGCGGTGGGACCGTGCCTTCATTCGGTATTAACTCTATAGAGCTACATCTCTCTACTTCCAAAGATTCATGGGTATTAGATACCATGACTGAATCTCACACATGCACTAATATATGGTGACTGAAAGTATGAGAGATTTGGAAAGCACGAAATGGACCTCAGAGTTGTGGCAACTGCTGTAGGATCCATGAGTCTTGCTTTGCCAAGAGGCCTTGTCTTAGTATTGTATAATGTATATTGCATACCTACTTTTAGTAGGAATATTATATCTGTATCCGTGTTTGACAAGGAAGGATATAATGTTAATATTGGAAATGGAGTTTTCAATGTTCTATGCAATGATATGTTTTATACCAGTACTAACATGGTTGGAGGATTGTACATATTAGATATGGGTAACAATGCCTCAAGTTCTATATATTCCGTTAATACCAAGAGGTCTAAATCCAACGATTTAAACATAACTCTGTTATGGCACTGTCATTTGGGCCGCATAAACAAGAAGCGCCTATCAGCACTTCAGAAGTGCGGGCTTTCAGGTTCATTCGAATTCCATTCGATCGATAGGTGCAAGGTTTGTTTGATGGGAAAAATGACTAAAGTGCCCTTTATCGATCGCGATGAAAGGGCGGGTGAATTATTGGGGCTGATACACTCGAATGTGTGTAGACCAATAAGTTCACTTGCCAGGAGGGGTTTTAGCTACTTTATCACATTTACTGATGATTACAGTAAATATGGTTATGTCTATTCGGTGAGACATAAGTCTGAAGCTTTTGATAAATTCAAAGAGTTTAAGACTATAGTAGAAAACCAGCTCGACAAAGGTATTAAGGCACTTCGATTGGATCGAGGTGGAAAATACTTGACCATAGAGTTATTAGATCATCTAAAAGAGAATGGAATCCTTTTGGAATGGACTCCTCCTGGGACACTGTAGATGAAAGGTGTAGCCAAACGGAGAAATCGGACATTGTTAGACAATGATCCGTTCCATTATTAGTTGGACTGATCTCCCAATCTCTTTCTGGGATTATGCTCTAGAGACGACCGCATTCATAGTGAATCGGGCTTCGACGAAGGGTGTGGAAGGGATACTATTTTTAAATGCTACGGGATGATGTCCGCTTTGTCCTTCCTAAAGATTTGTGGTTGCGAGGCTTATGTGAAACATTTGGTTTCGACTAAGCTCGAACCAAGATCTGAGATATGCACCTTCGTGTGGTATCCCAAAGCAACAAGGGGATACTACTTCTACAATCCTAGTGAGAACATGGTGTTCGTCGCATGGGTGGGGTCTTTATGGAAAAGGAGTTTTGTTTCCAAAGACGTCATTGGGAGGACTGTGCATCTCGAAGAAATTCAGGATGGTACAGATCTGTCTAAACCAATTGGCAACCCAATAGAAAGGAGCCAGAGATTGTCGTAGAGTAAGAACCAATTCCTGTTACAATTCCGGAAGGTCCAAGGCGATTTGAAAGGACCAATCTTCCACCTCCAATATATGGTATCCGGAGGTGACAATGAAGTCATGGTGGATCACGATGATCCAGCCACCTTTCAAGAAGTCGTGGATGGGCCCGACTCCGAGTTATGGCTGGGAGCCATGAGGGAGGAAATGCAATCCATGTCGGACAACCGAGTCTGGGAACCGGTTGATCCCATCAATGGTGTGAGGACCATAGGATGCAAATGGATCTTCAAGGTGAAGATGGACATGGACGGCAACCCTCTGACCTACAAAGCTCAACTGGTGGCGAAAGGTTATAGGCAGATCCAATGGATTGACTATGAGGAAACCTTCTCCTTAGTGGCTATGGTCAAAATCGATCCAAATTCTTCTTGACATAACTGCGTATCATAATTACGAGATATGGCAAGTGGATGTCAAAACCGCTTTCCTAAATGGAAATTTGACTGAGTATCTTTGTATGTCTCGGCCCAAAGGTTTTGACGATCCGAAGAATAAAGGAAAGATTTATAAGTTGTTGAAATCCATTTATGGATTGAAACGAACTTCTCGGAGTTGGATCCTTCGTTTTGATGAAGCTGTTATTGGAATTGGCTTAATCAAGAACGAGGATGAATCTTGCGTTTATAAGAAGGCTAGTGGGAGCAATATTACCTTTCCGGTTCTCATTGAAAACGACATCCCAACCTTGCACGAGACTAAAGCTTGGTTGAGGAAGTGTTTTTCAATAAAGGACTTAGGCGATGCTTCTCATATCTTAAGGATTAAGATATGTAGAGATCGCACCAAGAGGGTCTTGGATTTAAGTCAGGGAACCTATGTGAACAAGGCATTGAGTAGGTTCTTAATGCTCGATTCAAAGAAAGGACTCTTACCCACTAGTCATGGCATTCATCTCAGCAAGACTCAGTGTCCTAAGACACCTGATGAGCTGAAAAGGATGATGAGAATCCTATGCGCCTGGGGGCAGGATCGATCATATATGCCATGACATGTATGAGACCAGACGTCTCGTAAGCCTTATGTTGTACCAGTAGACATCATTCTAACCCGGGGGAAAGATGATGCTGAACTAGTCGTCGAAGGATGAGTAGACGCTATTTTTCCAAGACAAATCCAGATGACTTTAGAAGTCAATCAGGATATGTGTTTACGCTGAATGGCAGAGCTTTAGCTGGGAAAGCGTAAAGCAAGATACCATTGCCGAATCTACGACAGAGGCCAAGTACATGGATGCTGTAGAGGCAGCTAAGGAGGCTATGTGGATTTGGAAATTCATGGCAGGGCTGGGTGTAATTAAAAACCCATCCAGTCCGGTGAATCCATTTTGTGACAACACAAGGGCCATTGCGCAAGCTAAAAGCCTAGATCGCATAACAAATCCAAACATGTACTGCGGCGTATCCACCTCATCAGATAAATACTGAACTGAGGTGAAGTGAAGATAACCGATATTGCAACAGATGATAACATAGCCAACCCGTTGACTAAGGCAGTGTCACTGCCTGAACATGTTAGACATGTAAAGTCGATGGGGACATATTGGAGTTTAGATTGGAACTAGGCCAAGTGGGAGATTGTTAATCTTAGTGCCGTAGTTCAATCCTAAATGTCCAAATGTATATATCATCGTTAGCAATAAAATTAAAGCGGCTTTATATTACTTATGTGTTGGAGTAATATATCGATGTGTGCTCTGATCTATGCCCACCATGCGAATAGAACTATAGATCGAGATAGATCACACTCGATGGGTCCCTAGTCAACAAAGCTTCACTAGAAGCGACTAGTATGAAAGATGGCTCTTTATGGCTTACGTTCTGTTAGTCATTGGAATGAGATTCCGGAGTCTGATCATAGATATCATGTGGGACATGATATTGGACGACCCGCCCTGAATATGTGCCATAGATTAAGTCATGAACATATTCAGTGTTGTAGCTTGTCATGTATCCTTAGACCAAGGAGTCTTTGTGATCGCTATGTAGTCAACAACTGAGTTTGACCTGAGCCTAACGTTGTCCGTAACAGGGCTTCCATAACGGCCAGGATTGGCTTGGGGACGGGCTACATGAGTGACACGAAAGAAGCTAAGGGATTTATCCCTCATACTAAGGTATGGGAAAGATATCGGTTCTCGACCACTTGATCGAGAGTGACTGGAAGAATAGCATGGCCATGCACATGATACTGGGTATCATATCTTCAGTCATCTCACATATCAAGGAACGGTGATTGAGAATAATAAGGATGACGGCTCTATGCCTTATCTCAATCAGGATATCGGAGATAAAAGGATAATGACAGGGACGACAGAAAGGTTAGAATCGACAGGGTCGATTCGTTATGTAGTGTCAGGCAATACTAAAGTCTCGTTAGTTGCCACTTAAATAGGATCAAGTAAAATGGGATTTTACGTTGATCTATTGACATGCATAAACCTAAGGGTCACACCGGAGGATGAAACTCATTGACACATTTATGGAGAATGGCCAAAAGGGAGTTGTCTCGGGACATGACCAAAACTGGGTTTTGGGTCATGTGCCCGTAAGTGAATAGGACTTCACAGATCGAGACAAGGCTTGGAGTCTTGGGATTGATTGCGTCGGATAATGTTGGACATTTCCGGTATGGAAGGCATGGAGGCGATGAGCGAATCACGGGACCTCGTTGGAAATGGCCACGGGCCATGTTCCAAGAGGCCCATGAAAGGCCCATGCAACCAAGGCCCATGGAACTAATTAATCAAGTCTTGATTAATTAGTACTAAGTAAGCAAGACAAGGATTAAGGTGTTGGTGATTCACCACCTAACCCAATCTTGTCTTGTCATACTTTGTCCTATTTACACCTTACTTGACACCATACTTGTCCCATGCCTTTAGTTGGACAAGTATGGGTTTTGTTATGTTTAAGTCATCTTTTTTCAACATAACAAACACAAGACAAGAATAGGAAACACATTTTCTCTCCCTCTTCCATGGCCATTTCGGGTTTGGCTAGTTTCCACCTCCATTTTTGTGTTCTTGAGTCCTCAAAGAGAAGAACTACGTGGCTTTGATTCCCATGTGGATACGTAGGCGTCTTGGAGACTCAAGCCAATCATTCGTTAACCGGTGTTCTTGTTTTGGTAAGAAATAGTGCTGAATTTTTCTCTTGTGAATCCATTCTTTGTTAGTTGTTTCATGGTTTAATCGTCTCTTGGTTTTCATTGATTTTCCGCTGCGAGTTGGTTCATCTCCAACCCTACCTCGAGACCCAACATCAACCTCCGGCTTAACCAAGCCTCCAACAGTCCTAACATCAACAGTTTCACAATCAACCTGGGCATGGTCATATGCCTCTAGTACTCCTAATATCGATAAGTTCACAAACAAACTCCGGGCATGGTCATATGCCTGCAGTAAAACAATTAATGCTAAGTTCTCTGCTCCTACGACACTACTAAGTGTCACATGCTTTTCTCAATAATTACTAAGTTCCCGTAACATGCTTTTATGATAAACGCTACAACCCCGTATCATGCTTTTCTAGTATTTAAATTAAACCTACTCAACCCACGACACCCCGGTGTCACATGCAAATCTACTGTTAACTTTCCCTAGTCAGGGCCGAGATCCGGCTACTTTTCCCTACCTCAACTGAAGAGCAACCGCTACGCTTCCTAGCTGCTGACGTTCTGGCTCGCTACCTCCGGGCTTTACCTCGATCGAAGCCGGACGCTAAAGATAACACGAAAGCCATAATTAGAGGCGGTTCCCAGGTTAATTTAAAGGTCACGATTATTCCAGTTTTAAAACCGACAGTAGTCCCTTAAACAAGAGCGGGATAAAAGCAGGGTCACGGTGAATCGGGTTGAGTACCCGAGCACCGAAACCGGTGCTTGCGAGGCACAGTCCCAAGGCACGAATCTCGAGGTCCGATTCAGCGGTCCGCTTTTGTTCCTTTTTAAACCCAAATTGCAGTCCATTTTAACAGCCCGATTATTCGTTCCACGCTCAACGGATCAAGATCCATTTTAAATCAAATCTGATTGTTCCTTTTAAGTCCATTTTAAAACTAAAGTCGTTTTAGTTCGTTTTCCTAACAGATTTTTTTCTCAAAACTCCTCGATTCAAAACCGTTACTAAAACCAATTGATCTTAAATTCCCTTTTTATTTTAAAACTGAAATTTCCCTTTTTTACAAAATACAACCTTTACTTTTCTGATTTAACCACAACAGCTCCAAATTTACACTTTCGTTTTTTTGTACTAACAGGTTCAAAACCCTAAAACCAAAAGAAAGAACAATCTTCAAAATCAACTCGTTTAATTCCTTTTCTTTTGTTACACCAAGAATCAGATCAAGAACATTTTCAACAAAAACCTTAAGAATGAAATTTGCTAGTAACAGATGGAAGGGAGAGGGGCTCGGGTTTCGAGTCCGGCCGGCCAACCTCACGGTTAAGGCTCACCGTAGGGGAGATGAGGGCGGCGGGGCACGGCGGCGGTGACGGTGGTGGCCGTGGGCGCGGCGGGCACTCCGCCTCAGAACCGGACGGGTCTCACCAGATCCGACGACGGCTCGGGACGAGGGAGGCGAGAGGAGCTCGGTGACGGCGGGGAACGGTCGGCGACGGCGGGTCTGGTCCGAGAAGGCGAGGGAGAGAGGCGGGGCTCGGTGGCGAGGTCGTGGCGGCTCAGATCCGAGAGAGGTGGGAGACGAAGCTGGAGAAACGTGGCCGGCGAACCAGGCCGGTCGGAGATGATGAGAGGACGGTGAGAGTGAGGGCGGCGGTGAGCCGGAGAAGGACGGAGACAGGGCGGCGTGGTCGTGGTTGGACGGAGAAGAGGGGCTCGGTGGTGGCCGGAGACGGGGATGCGAGGAGGGAAGGAGAGAGAGACGGGTGGTGGCCGGAGGTGTTGGACGGAGGAGAAGACGAGGAGTGGGAGGAGCTGGCCGGACGTGGGAGGTCGTCGGAGAGGAAGACGGTTCCGGCTCGGGAGAGGAGATGGGCGGCTGAAGGAGAAGAGAAAGAGAGGGATTAGGGTTTGAGGAGGAGGGGTGGGGTTTAAATACCCTAGGCTAACCCGAGTTGGGCCTCGGCTGGGATTTGGGCCGCACGGCCCAAAACGCTGGTTGGCCTGCTCAGGTGGGGGTCGGGTCCTGCCTGGTCGGGTCTGCAGCTTGGGCCGGGTCCGGTCCGACCCAAAAGTTTTTTTTTTTCAGACTTAACGAACCGTTTCCCAATCCCGTCAATTAAAACCCGTAAAAAGACAATTGAATTTTTCAGGACTTTACAATACTTTGCTTTTTGTGTCAGGAACAGAGTCTCATTTTCGCACTCTTAAGAATACTCTGGATATGTATCAACTCGTTTCAGGTCTCAAGATAAATTTTTCCAAGTCAAGGACAATTCTCTTAAATGACTTCTCAATGACAAAAGACATTATTAAGGGGATTTTCTTGTGCGAGGTTGTTCAATTTCCAGTCAGGTATCTGGGTTTTCAATTAAGAGCTGATCCTCGTAAGATTAAAACTTGGGATCCGATAGTGAAGAGTTTTAAAGCCTCCTTGGCCATATGGAAGACTAAGCTACTTGTTGAAAGTTGATCCAAATTCTAGCTAGTTTGTGGCTTGGTTACCAAGCAACCAAATTTAGGGAATTGTCTTGGCTTGATTAGCAAGTAATCAATTTAGGGAATTTATGTCATGTTTCCCAAATTGGGTCTTAATTGTGTAGAGATTTTTATTTCCCTATTTTGTATGAATTATCTCTACATCACTCCTATAAATACCACCTATAAGCTGTCATGAGGGATAAGTTGAATCAGTGTAAATCCCCGACGTTGTGTAAACATTCTCCCTATAGTGAAGTTTTGCTGGTTGGCGCCCGTTGTTTTTTCCTCTCTGTTGTTTGGAGGGATTTTCCACGTTATATCGTTGTGTTCTCCGTTTTTGGTTTTGATCTATTTTCGTTTTATTTCCTATCGTTTTATAACAAGTGGTATCAGAGCCTGGTTGTTCAATCAAGGTTTTCTGACGATATGGCATCATTGAAATTCGATCTACCATTACTAGACTGCACCACACGATTTTCTCTGTGGCAAGTAAAGATGCGGGCCGTTCTAGCTCATCCTGACCTTGATGATGTGCTAGATGGATTCAACAAAAAGGATCCGAGGATGTGGATCGATGAGGAGAAGCGCCAGGATCGTAAGGAACTATCTCTAATTCATCTTCATCTATCAAATAATATTTTGTAGGAAGTACTGCTGGAGAAAACTGCAGCAGCGCTTTGGCTCAAACTGGAATCGATCTGCATGTCCAAGGATCTGACCAGTAAGTTGCACGTGAAGATGAAGTTGTTCATGCACAAACTGCAATATGGTGGTTCTATACTAGATGACCTAGCGGTCTTTAAGGAGATCGTTTCTGATTTGCAGTCCATGGAGGTAAAGTATGATGATGAAGATCTAGGTCTACTACTCTTATGTTCATAGCCTAGTTCTTTTGCAAATTTCCGAGATACCATATTATTGAGCCGCGATGAACTAACTCTTGCGGAAGTATATGAGGCCCTTCAACAGAGGGAAAAGATGAAACTTATGGTACATGGAGAAGGATCATCATCCTCCAAGGGAGAAGCTCTGCAGGTACGTGGGAGGACCGAGCAGAGGAACAACAATTATGGAAATAGAAATAAGAGCAAGAGCGGGAAAGGCCGTTCGAAGTCCAAAGGAGGTGACAAGTTCTGCAAGTACTGTAAGAAAACAAATCACACCATTGAAGATTGTTATAAGCTTCAGAATAAGGAGAAAAGAAACGGTTCGTACAAACCGAAAAACAATTCTGATGGTGATGGTAAGGCCTCCGTTGTTTCCAATGATAATTCTGATAGTGATTGCTTAGTTGTGTTTGCTGGCTGTGTTTCTGCTTATGATGAATGGATTCTTGATACTGCATGTTCATTTCATATCTGCTGTAACAAAGACTGGTTCAGTTCTTATAAGTCTATGCAGAGTGGAGATGTGGTGCATATGGGAGATGACAACCCACGTGAGATTGTGGGCATAGGCTCCGTTAAGTTCAAGATGCATGATGGCATGGTACGCACATTGACAAATATGAGACACGTACCAACCATGGCGAGAAACCTCATCTCTCTCAACACTCTTGACGATGATGGGTACAAGTACTCCAGTTCACAGAAAATTCTAAAGGTATCAAAAGGCTCTCTCGTTCACATGATAGGTGATATGAATTCTGCAAGGCTATATGTTCTTAGAGGTAGAACTTTAAATAGTTCTGCTAATGTTGCTGTTATTTCTGATGAACCTAGTAAATCTAATTTGTGGCACAAGCGTCTTGGACATATGAGTGAACATGGCATGGTAGAGTTGATCAAGAGAGATTTACTTGATGGCTGCAACATGAGTAAGTTGGAGTTTTGTGAGCACTGCATTTTTGGTAAGCACAAGAGAGTTAAATTCAATGCTTTCGTTCATACCACTAAAGGGATATTAGATTATGTGTATGCTGATGTTTGGGGTCCTTCTTGTAAAACTTCCCTTTGTGGTGAAAATTACATGCTTACTATTATTGATGATTACTCTAGAAAAGTGTGGCCTTATTTTCTAAAACATAAATCATATGTGTTTGATGCTTTTAAGAAGTGGAGAGTTATGGCGGAGAAGCAAACCGAGAAGAAGGTAAAAGTGCTCTGTACTGACAATGGCATGGAGTTTTGTTTAAATGATTTTGACAACTATTGTAGCAACGAAGGCATTGTAAGGCACCACACCATCCCGTCCACGCCTCAACAGAATGGTGTGGCTGAGCGCATGAACTGAACCATCATCTCTAAGGCTCGGTGCATGCTTTCTAATGCTCGTATGAGCATACATTTTTGGGCTGAAGCAGCCTCTACCGCCTGCTACTTAATAAACAGATTTCCAAGCATTCAACTTGATAAGAAAACTCTAATTGAGGTATGGTCTGGTTCACCTGCGGATTATTCACAATTGAGAGTTTTTGGTTGCACTGCTTATGCACACGTTGATAATGGAAAGCTAGAGCCTAGAGCTGTCAAGTGTGTGTTTCTTGGTTATGGTTCAGGAGTAAAGACATATAAGCTATGGAATCTTGAAACTAAAAGAATTTTGCTGAGCCGAAATGTTGTTTTTAATGAGGCTGTCATGTTCAATGATAGTTCCTCTGTAGATGCCTCTGATGTTTTTTATGTTACTAATTTTCCTGATGATGAGCAACAGAAGATAAGCGTGCAGGTGGAGCACCTGAACGACAAAGTAAATGAGGTTGATGAAAATAATGAAAATGATGACATTGATTTTCAGCTTACACCACCTGTTTTGCAGCAAACAGATAATTCCATTGCTGCTGATAGACCAATAAGAAACAAAGGTCCTCGCCCTCGTTTAATTGAACAATGTAACATTGTTCATTATGCTTTGAGTTGGGCTGAACAGGTGGAGCATGATCGTGAACCTACTACATATGCTGAAGCTATTGCATCCGTTGATCGCGAGAAGTGGATTTCTGCCATGCACGAAGAGATGAAATCGCTTGACAAAAATGGCACATGGGATGTTATGCGCTTGCCAAAACAAAAGAAGGTCGTCCGCTGCAAGTGGATATTCAAAAGAAAGGAAGGTTTGTCTCCTAATGAGCCTCCAAGTTTTAAGGCAAGGTTAGTAGCAAAAGGTTTCAGCCAAATTCCAGGTATTGATTATAATGATGTATTCTCTCCGGTTGTGAAGCATAGTTCTATTCGTGCACTCTTTGGTATTATGGCTATGCATGATCTTGAACTTGAGCAGTTAGATGTGAAGACTACTTTTCTGCATGGAGAATTAGAGGAGGAGATATACATGGACCAACCTGAAGGTTTCCTTGTGTCTGGTAAGGAGGACCTCGTTTGCAAGTTAAAGAGGTCACTTTATGGTCTTAAACAGTCCCCAAGGCAGTGGTATAAGAGGTTTGCTTCATTTATGCTTGCACATGGTTTTAAGAGATCTCAGTATGATAGTTGCGTTTATATTAAGTTTGTTAATGGATCACTTATATACCTGTTGTTATATGTTGATGATATGTTGATTGCTACCAAGAGCAAGAAAGAGATCACTACTTTGAAGGCACAGTTAAGTAATGACTTTTAGATGAGGGATCTTGGAGCTGCTAAGAAAATACTAGGTATGGAAATTATAAGGGACATAAATTCTAATGTTTTACTTCTTAGTCAGCAGAGATACATTAAGAAAGTTCTTCATCGTTTCAATATGCATGATGCAAAGCCTGTTAGTACTCCTATTGCTCCTCACTTTAAATTGTCAGCACTGCAATGTCCTAGTTCTGATGAGGATTTTGAGTAGATGTCAAAGGTTCCATATTCTAGTGTTGTTGGTTCTTTGATGTATGTCATGGTTTGTTCTCGACCTGATTTATCATATGCTATGAGTTTGGTTAGTCGATATATGGCTAATCCTGGTAAAGAACATTGGAAAGCTGTCAGTGGATTTTCAGGTACTTACGTGGAACATCCAATGCTTGTCTGAAATTTGGCAAGATGAACTAGGGACTCGCCGGCTACGTAGATTCAGACTATGCTGCTGATTTGGATAAGAGGAGGTCCCTCACAGGTTATGTATTTACTGTTGGTGGATGTGCTGTAAGTTGGAGGGCAACACTACAACCACTTGTTGCTCAATCTACTACTGAGGCTGAGTACATGGCTATTGCTGAAGCTTGTAAAGAATCAGTTTGGTTGAAAGGTTTGTATGCTGAGCTTTGTGGAGATAATTCTTGCATTAATCTGTTTTGTGACAGTCAAAGTGCGATCTACCTTACTAAGGATCAGATGTTTCATGAGAGAACAAAGCACATTGATGTCAAGTACCATTTTGTTCGAGATATTGTTGCTCAAGGTAAACTAAAGATCTACAAGATAAGTACTCATGATAGTCCTGCAGATATGATGACAAAGCCAGTTCTTGTTGCTAAGTTTGAGCTTTGCTCAAGCTTAGTTGGTATAACTGTTTAGCCCTAGTGGTTGTTTGGCGCCGAAAGTTTTTTCTTTGTTTGTTCAGGAAGATGTCTACCGCTTTATGCTACAAGGAGAAATTTGTCTCAAGGTGGAGTTTGTTGAAAGTTGATCCAAATTCAAGCTAGTTTGTGGCTTGGTTACCAATCAACCAAATTTAGGGAATTGTCTTGGCTTGATTAGCAAGTAATCAATTTAGGGAATTTATGCCATGTTTCCCAAATTGGGTCTTAATTGTGTAGATATTTTTATTTCCCTATTTTGTATGAAGTATCTCTACATCACTCCTATAAATACCACCTGTACGCTGCCATGAGGGATAAGTTGAATCAGTGTAAATCCCCGACGTTGTGTAAACATTCTCCCTATAGTGAAGTTTTGCTGGTTGGCGCCCGTGGTTTTTTCCTCTCCGTTGTTTGGAGGGGTTTTCCACGTTATATCGTTGTGTTCTCCGTTTTTGGTTTTGATCTATTTTTGTTTTATTGCCTATCATTTTATAACACTACTAAATATGGATGGTTGACTTTTACTGATAAAATCAACGCTCTCAGCTCTTTCGATCTTTTATATGACTATTTTAAAGCTCCCAAAGCGGTGATATTGGAGCTAGAGGCTTGGCAGCACCGGTTTCTTTGGTTTGGGAGTATTGCTAGTTGAGTTCTCAACCGAGTCGCTTGGGGAAAGGTCTGTCGACCTCGTTCTCTTGGAGGCTTGGGAATTCTTCATTTGGAACAAGTGAATGACAGTCTTCTTGCCAAGTGGTTTTGGTGTTTCGCATAAGAAAAGGAATCATTAAGGAAGCGCTTCATTTGTGAGCGTTATGGATGGAGTTTGGATGCTTGGGATCTAACTTCTATAGACAGGAAATCTTCATCATCGGATTTTTCGCACATAGTTAGCCTAGCTTCTACTCTTTGCTTCTTTAATCTTTTTTGGCAACTAGAGCCTACATTAAAAGATTGGAAAGAGCCTACATTGGAAGATTGAAAATGGTTGTCGTGTTCATTTTTAGGAAGATATTTAGCTTGGAACTTCCCCTTTGAGCTCTCAATTACCACGTTTCTATTCTATTTCCACTTCAAAAAGGCATAAGATAAGTGATATATGTGCCTATGGGATTTGGAATTTGTAGTTCCGTCGAGACTGTTTTGTGTGGGAAGATAGAGATGCTTGGATCTTACTTCGGCTGCTGAACTTAATACCTATTCGGGCAAGGGAAACTGATTCGTTAATTTGGTCTAAAGGCTCAACTTTCAAGCCTAGTATTGTTTATTCTCTCTTGGAAGTTCTTGACCCTCCTTCTCCTCCTTGGTCAGGTTTCTTGTGGATTAAAGAATAGCCTCTGAAGTATCCAATACTGGTTTGGTTGATTGTGAACCAAGCTATTCCTTCAGTGGTTTTTTTGGAATGTAGAGGCTGTCGCATTTCCCTGTAAGAAATGCTCTACAAATCATGTAAGGTCATGTTTGAAGATCCAGAGCGTATCTTTCTATATTGCAGTTTTGCTTGGAGTTTTTGGGCTCGTATACATCGATGGCGGGGAATCAATTTATTTTATTCAGACACCTCAACCTCGGATTTACTCAGTTGGGAGGGTTTGCGGCCTCGGAGATGGAGGACTAGCTGGTTGCGTGTAACATACTTATACTTTTTGATTCCGTGGTTGCGTAGAAACGCAGTAGTTTGCGAACGTTATAGATCCTTTGGAGGCTTCTTTTTTGAAGCTTAAATCCTTAGCTTTCTCTCTTCTTAGAGTTGTAGGTCTGCTCAAGTTAGGATCATCGTTTATGGACTGACAGTCATGCCCGACTGCTTGTCTAGTTTAATAGAAGAGTGCTGCAAAAGATGTTGCAGTGTTGGTTTTGTTGTTGCTTGCTTGTTTCTTGTGTTGCAAGCTATAGTTTTATTTATTTTGTTGTATTTGTTTTTTTTTCCAGAATCGGTTTCATTGGCTTTGCATTCTACTTTCATTATACTCCCTCTCTTAGTATATTGAAAATTTTCCATCGTTATCAAATTTTTTTTGTCTGGTAACTCGTTATCTGTAAAAAAAAATAGTCCTTCAATTATTTTGAAAATGACAATTTTCCCTCTAATGAATTTTGCATTTGTAATTCTCATGTATATATGTTTTACAAACTGAAACCCTTATGTATACACTTTTGTATGGTTACTCTTTGCAAAAATATATATATATATATATATATAGGGTTGGTATCAGGTACAAACCACCCCTTATTGTGCAAACTACGAACTCACCAGGTGCTGACACGTGGGCGCGCGCACACAGTGCTGACACGTGGCGCGCATAGTGCTAATAGTTTGGGCGCACAGTGCTAATAGTTTGCCAGTGTGCTAAACTATTAGCATTGTGCGCCCAAACTATTAGCACTGTGCGCGCGTGGTCAACACGCTCACGCGTGCGGGCAGAGGCGCGCGCGAAGCGGCCACGTGTCAGCATCGCGCGCGCTCTGTTGACGTCACTTTGACTGCATCCTGTGGCTTAGATTGGTTCGTAGTTTGCACAATAAGGATGATTTTTACTGGATAGCTACCATATATGTATATATATAATTCCGTTAATGGATTTGCAGGCGGAAAATAGTTGGGAATATTATTTGCTAAAGAATGCAGAATAGTATTTACAAAACAGGTGTAGTTCACCCCAAATATTTACACTATCCTCAATACTTATTCCCCTAGGTCAGTTGAATGTCTTTTGCTATTGGATGTCATTCTTTCCATGATTGTAATTACTTCTCGAGCAACAAAGTTCCAAGTCGGTACCAATTATACGATTTCGAGTGTAATAGGGATGATTTGACAAGTACAGACAGAGTTCGGGGAAACCTAAACTACCATGAAGAGTGAAACATATAGAATTGTTTTCCTGTTATTGATGAACAATTTTCTCAACGGAACATACCAGAAAAAGGTTACAGTAACACTCTTTGGAACACACACATTTTCATCACATGCACATGTCCTTCTTGTCCCTTTCCTCGGTTTCATGTAAACATGTTTGAGGTCATCTCATTGTGATTCCTTCCTTGTTTAGCCAAAAGGATAGACAAGTACTGTTTCCTTCTAGGTTAGGAATCGAGTTAACGGTAATGTCACACCTAACATAACCCTAACTCTGACTAACACGTACGCCCTGTGGTCCATCATTTAGTAAGTTATAAACAGTAACAACCAGAACAAATCTTTGGTCTCGAGATCATGGTTTACGAGCAACTTTAGAGTCGATAATAATTTTTTTATCAGCAAATGTAAATTTAAATTAAACCTCTCACGAGGAGAAAGAGGAGTACATGAAATCCGATTACAGACCTCCAAAAGCCCAAGAAGTACGCAGCCTTCTTATAGGGCACAACCGAAACCAAAGACCATGATATTACAACCCAGAAGAAAAAAAAACATCCCACCAAGATAAAACAACACAAGAAGAGCATAAACCACTCCGCTTCACGCAGGAAGCCAACAAGACCAGCCAGCACAAGCTCACAAGAAGAAAATAACAACCCAAGATCACAAAAGAAACACTCCCAAGAAACTATCGAAAATCCGAATATAACCAACATGAAGCTTTGAAGATGAAAATACTGAAGGTAATCAAATAAGAAGATAGATAATTCAGAGGCACTAAGAGTGCCAAACTCCACTTAATCGGTTAATTAGGCACGGTCCACTATATAAACAAGCAAGCAGGGCAAGGTGAAGGCATCATCATCAACCATTCCCATATATCCAGAGAGATGGCATTGCTGACCATGATGGCCAAGATGCTGCAAGAGAGCATTCTTCCGGGAAGAAGACGAGCGACGGTGGTGATACTCGAGGAAGACGAAGAAGTGCCGAGGGATGTGAAGGAGGGACACTTCGTCGTGATCGCGGTGAACAGCGGGAGGCCCAAGAGATTCGTCGTGCCGTTGGAGGTGTTGGCCGAGCCTGCATTCATGGCTCTGCTCGAACAAGCGGCGGAGGAGTTCGGTTTCGCCCACAAAGGCGCGGCCATTAGTGTCCCTTGCGGTTGCTTTGAGCTTGAGACCATTCTTGCCACCAAGTAGAGCTTGCTTGTCCATGCACAGTGATTGTTGCACTGATAATACTTTGGGTTTGGTTTCGTTATGTGATTAGCTTGTTTGTGAGAAGTTACTATGTGTAGAACTTGGAGTTTGGTTCATGCAAACTATTTGATGCAACTCTTATATATAAGTGTATAGTTTGTCCGCAATAATTGAGGTACGAAATTTATATGCTGGTAACAAATATTTTGCAAATAGGAAAAATAGTAATCTAATACACAAATTATTTTATACCGAGATACGCTTTTTTTAAGCAGAACATGATTCTTATATTAAGCTATATATGCAAAAATTGGGACTCAAACAAAAGGAATAGGCGGATAGACCCGAGATGCTGATCCTATCAGTACTATATCCGGCTATTCCAAGCTTAGCAGGAGGGGGTATGTCACTGTTTAGATTCGGAAATCACCTCCCACGATACGACTCGGACTATCATGTTTCGTCTTATATGCACCTTTGTTGTTCGAGGGGGACCCCTGTGAAAAAGGGAGAGGAGTACACCAATTGTACAAGAGTTTCCCGTGGGTGGAGGAGTAAAATTAGTCATGGCCAATCGGGACGTTCCTCCTCTCCCGCGTCTCGTGTTCTCGTGGGGGCTTCACTCGATCTCCACGATCTATGTCTGTCGTCTTTAGGCTCTGTCTTGTTGAGACTACAATCCAAGCCAAAGCGTATTTGTTTCACCCTATTACCGCGCCAAAACATTTCTGGCCTCCGCGGTTCCCCGGATAATAAATCCATAGCAGTATAGACTTTGATCACCGTGAAACGTCTTATTTGTTGGCCCTTAATCGAGAGGTAGAGTGAAGGAACCGCATATAGAGTAATGATAACAATATTGTGAAAAGGATGATAATAATATAGACCGGAAGAGATTAAAAAGATAAAGTAAAGACTACATAATATTGTAGGAGCAGAAAAGCGACAAGCGATGACGACTGTTAGGGTTTAGAGATTTCGCTCTCTTTTTCTCTCTCGAAACACACTAGGTTTAGTTTGAAAGCGAGATACGCATAAAATCATGTTAACATAATTATAACATTTTTATGTAAGAAATGAGCTAGTTCATGACTGATAACCTGATTAATAATTTATATTTTTGAACATTTTTAATCAATTGTGTCTTAAAAAATTGGGGGCGGCAATGTTGGGGCGTAGGGAGTGGTGGCTTTGTGGACAACGGCGTCGGGGGCAGCGGTGTTGGAGATGACGACGGAGGCGGAAGCGACAGCGGTGCACAAGGGACGGCTAGAGGTTCCCGAGAGAATTTCATCTCTCTCCAAATCCTTTTAATCCATCAACTCACTTCAATAGAGGGCGACATGAATAGGAACGGTGGATCCAAAGGACGAAGCAGTGGAGACAGTGAGAATAAGCGCGGTGGTAGCGAGAGCAAAAGGTGGAGGAGAAATAGGTGATCAGAGCAGAGGAACGAAGAAGAGAGGCCTAGGGCCAATTGCCATTTGCAGCTTTTTTTTCCAGGAAAATGCTTTTTTTATTGTTGATTACGTCTTGTTTAGGTTAATTTTCAATTGCATATACATAAACTATTAAATTAGCTTCACAACTTTCTTAACTCTCAATTTTTTTCAATGCTATAAAATTAAGGGAAGATTTCACTTTTTTTTAAGTGAAAAGTGCAATTTGTACTAATTATCTGAAAGGACGATACAACGAAGTGCATCATGGAGCAAGTTTCTTGACCACTAAAGAGCAGACATAGAACGAGCTTCCCTAGCTAACCAATGAGATGCTATATTCGTAATTCTTTTTTAAAATGTTGAGAGATATACCCTTTTTTTGAAGAAGCAGATGTCGAGAATCCCGGATGATCGTCCCTACTGGAGAGACATGAATACCCCGCGTGGAAACTAAAATCTGATACTGTTGAGAACGGCTCAAGATGTGGCCTAAACGCTGCTTGATCCTATGGGGGGGGACTCTTTTTTGTTGTGAGGAGAACGATCAAACTTGATCTCAATAGTAGCAACGAGAGCATATACGTGATTTAAGGTGCCCTCCCAGTGAAAGCCCCTGAATCTCTGCCCAGTAGTCTTTGACCTTATAAAAAAGAAAACAGACAAAATAAATCAAACCCAATCGGTTAGCCTGATCCAGAATCAAGAGGGAGATCGATGAGGGTGCATCGGTGGAGGCCAAGGAGGTGGCTGCATCGATGGCGGAGTCATGGCCAGTGGAGGCCGATTAGGAATAGAGATTTGAGATGACGGTGGTCGCATACTTAATGGCGATGACAATAGTGGGATCAACCGGTGCCGAGGAGAGAAACCAGTCGGCCACCATGAGGGTTGCAGGAAGGGACGATATAGGATTGGAGGACACATCGGTGGTGGATGGGGAAGGTCAGGGACGCGGTGGCTAGTAGTGGCTTGATTGAAGCCCTATCAGAAACCCTAGCAGAGCTCTCCATGCGGAGTAGTTGAAGGCAGTAGTCGATTGGCTATCGTTAGGTACAGGAGCACGACATAAGGGCGAAGAAGAACACCGGATGACTAGGAGGAGGTGGGGCGGTTTCTTCGTTGAGGCCTTGTTGTGGGTGCTAGGAATTGTTCACTTTAATACCTTGCGAAAGTTTTATTTTCAGTATAATACTTTAGATTGTTTTTTTTTTCTTTTCCATACCATTGAGAAAATTTCTATTTTCAATTTAGTACCCGTTGTTAATTTTCAGCTAAGTTTATGTCCAAAAACCGTAAAAAGTCCAAAATACGCCTTATTAACGATCAAATTTTCAAAACCATGTCATTGGTTCCTCAAACCATGAAAATCGTGAAATGTCAAAATTTCCCTTCATTCATCTTTAAATTTTCCATAAAAATTAGATTTAAAAAAAGACAGATATAGATCTGATATTTTTAAATTACAAAAGATATTTTAGGAATCATATTTTTGTTATATAAAAATCAGTTTATTTATAAATATTTAAAGAAAATATTACAACTTAAAAGAAAAGAATTAAATCAAACTGGTTTTTACAAAATAAAAAATCTGATTTTTTGAAATAAAATATGATTTTATTAGCTCCTACTACTAGCTAGTGGTTTGGAGGAGAGAGAAAGTGAAAATGTCCTCTAATTATTAGCTCCTACCACTAGCTAGTGGTTTACCAGTGGAGATGCTCTCAACAGTCTGACCTCCTCCCCGACTTTGAGTCCAGTATGCATTAGTCTTTTTCGACTTCCCTTCGATGCTATCAATAGAATGGTTGAGCCATGCCTTTGTCAACCGAATCTTCTCCTCAATGCTCCATATAAGCCTTAGAGTTATAGTTGATGTTAATTTCTTCGCCCGACTCCTCAATTGCTTGGACGGCGTCACAGGACGGATTGGGAAGATTAGTCGCAGTTGAATTGCAACGACACCGATTGGGAGGGCTCCTCGACAAGCGAGGTTAGTGTCTAGATGTGAGCTTAAGCCCTTCTACGTTGGTTGACTCGTTCAAATCTATATCCCCGAGAAGTAGTTCGTAATCGTTGATGTCGTCCATTGGAAGGAAGCTCGAAAATATTTGTAGAAAAAAGCGAGGTGTAAACAAAAAGAGGTGTAGAAGAGAAGAGGTGTGAATTTGGTATAATAGAGTTGATAATGTATATATAGGTAATTAAGGGATTTTTAAAAAGTTGGCGTCGACACTTGGCGCATCGTCATTGGGCCGACAACTAGTTATTGAGCATTGCGTCGACTAGTCCCATCGTTGCACGATCCATCAACGAGACGCACCAAAACACTATGCTGCAATGAGCTGCCTCCGCCGACCCTACAACGTCCCACTGCAGGTGCTCTAAAAGCGATTAGATGTTGTCCTCTCAATCAAGGTTGTAAATGGCGCTAGACGCTAGTCGGGCGGTGAGGACCCCTAGGCGTTAGGCGGGGACTAGTCGGGGCCTAGGCGGGTTTAACTTTTTAATATTTTTAATTATTAATAAATATTTATTACACAAATATAATAAAAAATTCAAAATATAAATTATATTTTATGATATAAAAAACATAAAATATCAAATTACAAAATACTAAACCAAATAATGCTCTCATTTTGATTTTACTCTTTAGAGGTTACTCTATGTCCTAACCCCCTACTACACTTCATGGTCAAATGCGCACCCAAGCTTTGAAAAATTGTCAAATAGTAACCAATTTCGAAACTAAATTATTAAAAACCACAAAGTACTGTTTAAATTGACTGTTTCCGTGAACAATGAGTCAGTGTGTCTCACGTGACTCATTTTATAATGGAGCTTGGGTGAGCTGAGGTCACGAAGAGATGAAATTCGAAGCTCGGATACAAAGAGATGAAGTTCGAAGAGCTGAGATGAAGAGATGAGGTCACGAAGAGATGAAGTTAGGCCAAGTTAACGTCCGAAGGAAGAACATATTTGAGGGTAAACTTGACTTTTCACTTGGCCAAGTTAACGTTCGTTTAAAATTAGAAACAATTGGCAATTTTAGTTAATTGACCATTACTACATGGCAATTTCAATAGTGTAGGGTTTGGATTTAACAATTTTTTAAAGTTAGGCGTTTGGACATGGAGTAACCCCTACTCTTTATTTTGATAAAAATATACATTATAATGATGAACCACCAAAGAAAAGAATACGTGTCATATCCTTTTTATCAAGAAATTCAAGACCATTACAAACATATTGTCCTTCTCACATTTTCATCTCTTTTTCAAATGTCCAATTTCACAAAATAGAGTTCCAAGTTTCCCACTAATCGAGTGGGACGACGAGTCGAATAGTTTTCAGATTTTGGGACCTAGACAAGGCGGCGAGTCGGGCGTTCTTATAGATTTTGGGGCCTAAGAGCAGGAACAACGGGCCGGCCCTGAGGCTCGACTCGCGATTTTGCTGGTCGTGGGATGCATTCCGTCCCATTGTGGGACGGCTTTAACGCGGCCCGCGTCCCGCAAAAACGCAGGCCGGGCTGCAGCCCGCGTCCCGCGCCCGGCTCCCGTCCAATCCCGTTGCGCCACGTGTCCTGCGTCACAAAAAATCTGTCCGTTTTCAAACGGTCGGAAACGGTAATTTTTTAAAATTAAATCTACTACAATTTAAACTCTATTGTAAGAGCTACTCCCGGTCAACGCCAGTCAAATCGGCGAAAAACAGGAAAATTTAAAGTTTTGGGACAGACACCTAAATGAACCTAAATTTGACCCCGAGGGTCATATCGGACTTGAGTTGATCCCGATATCGACCAAAGTGAGTTCTGGAGGACTCAGGGCAAAACTTTTTGACCAATTTGGGGAAGGTTGACTTTTTGCTGGAAAAGTCAACCGAGCGACGTTTTGATCTGTTCGAGGCCCGTTTTGGATCCAAAAAGCTTAGCCGTCGTTACAGTGGTCTTAGTTGGGCCGTTTCCTTGTAGCCCGTGAAATTGCGTAATTTCTTGGAAAATGGGCCCGTTCGGGGGCGAGACGGGCGAATTTCGCGAATCTGACTGAAAATTATCTAGGAAGATATTTTTCTAAAAGGTGGGACCCACTTGACACTTGTCACACTTTTGGTGGTTGGTTTTTAAAATAAAGGAAAAGAAAGGGAATGGTAGTTTTGTAATTAAGAGGTTGGTTGTGTTTTTAAAACAAATTAAAAGAGAATGTGAACAGAGGTCTCGGCCAAAAACAGAAAAAGGAGAGAGAGTTAGAAAGAGAAAGAAGAGAGAGAAGGAGAAGAGAGAAAGTAAGGAAAAAGGGTGAGTTTTTGGTGATTTCCCGACGATCCGACCGACCGATCGACTCAACGACTGCGGATTCGAACTCCCCTCGGCATTCCCTACGGTGAGAACCCGTTCTTTTCTCGTTTTGGAACGTTTGAATTTTAAGGTTTGAGTTTAAATGGGTTGAGGATTGGAGTTCGTTAGGAACGTTTTGGGGCGAGAAGGAACGTTTTCCATTGTGGCTGTGTGGGGCCCACTTGCCCAGGCCTCGGGTTTTTCATGTTCGGGTGGTTTTGGACGATCCCTGAATCGATAATTCACACCCGGAACGAATTATGGGATTAAATTGTGGAAATTGGAAATTTCGGGTTTAGAAACTTTAAACGCGAATTAAATCGCTCGGAAGTCGGAAATTGATTCCGTCGATTGCATTGGAACCCTTGAATTATTCTAGGATCGTAGAAACGAAAACGGGAATTTTCGGAGCCCCGGAAGGGCGTTTTCCAATCTCGGGCAGATTCGCCGAGCTGGGCGAATCGGGCCTTTCTGTGGCCATTATTGACAATGTCGAGTAATTGGGAATTTTGGGAGTGATCGGCATTGTCGGGGTTGCGTTCGAGCGTTAAGTTCATTAAATTCGGGTTTCGCCTGCTTATTTAAAACGTGTGTTAATTGTAATCATTGTATACCGTGTCGCCGACCGTGGAAAGAGGAGGCTAAGCGGGTAATTCTGGAGCGCGCCGGAGCTAGGGCGTGGACTTTTGGGAAAGCGTTACGAGGTCGGGAAAAGTAGCCGGATCTCGGTTTTGACTAGGGAAAGTTAACAGTAGAAATGCATGTGACACCTAGTGGTGTCGTAGGATAAGTAAGTTTATCGAACACTAGAAATGCAGGCGACACTTAGTGGTGTCGTATGATACGTGAACGTATCGAACAATAGAAATGCATTTGACACTTAGGAGTGTCGTAGGATAAGTGAACATATCGAACAATAGAAATACTTGTGGCATTTGGTTGTGCCCTGAGGTTGATTGAATTGTTTTGTGTGTCTTGGGTGGGCATGTGTGCCTGTGGGGAGTAGAACCCGTATTTTACCGTTTGTGTGTCTTGGGTGGCCATGAGTGCATGTGGGGAGTTGAACCCGTATTTTACCGTTTGTGTGTCTTGGGTGGCCATGAGTGCCTGTGGGGAGTTGAACCCGTATTTTATCGTTTGTGTGTCTTGGGTGGCCATGAGTGCCTTTAGGGTGTTGGACCCGTATTTTACTTTTTGTGTGTCGTGGGTGGCCATGTGTGCCTTTGGGGCGTTGAACCCGTATTTTACTGTTTGTGTGTCGTGGGTGGCCATATGTGCCTTTGGGGTGTTGGACCCGTATGTTACTGTTTGTTTGTGGTTGTGGGTGGCCATGAGTGCCCGTGGGCAGTTGAGCCCGTATTTGGTTGACTGACGTGTCGAGTGGTAGTTAGTCGTGTTGTCGTATTATTTTCCTTTCCTTTGCGGGGATTGTGTGTCATTTGGTTGTGACTGTGATTGAACTGGTGATACTGATGAGCTATGCCTTAGGGGTGTGTCGTACTCTCCGGTGCGCGGTTGGTAAAGAGCAGAGGGATGTGTTCCCCGTAGGTGAGTAGCACCTTCCGGCGCGTGATCGGAAAAGTGCTAAGGTTAGAGCTATGCCCGAGGGGTGTGTCATACTCTCCAGTGCGCGGTGGTAAAGAGCAGAGGGATGTGTTCCCCGTAGGTGAGTAGCACCTTCCGGCGCGTGATCGGTAAAGTGCTAAGGTTAGAGATGTGCCCGAGGGGTGTGTCGTACTCTCCAATGCGTGGTCGGTAAAGAGCAGAGGGATGTGTTCCCCGTAGGTGAGTAGCACCTTCCGGCGCGTGATTGGTAAAGTGTTGAGTCTGGAGTTATGCCCGAGGGGTGTGTCGTACCCTCCGGTGTGCGGTCGGTAAAGAGCAGAGGGCTGTGTCCCCATCAGTTGAGTAGCACCTTCCGGCGCGTGATCGGTAAAGTGCTGAGGCTTGTGGTTGTGGTTTGCGTGATTTTGATCACTTCTGTGTTGTGTTCTTTAAGGTCGTCATTACGGTGTCGGGTCTACATTACGTGTACGGGTGTTTAGTTTGGTTGGGGAAAGTAACAGTTTTCGTGTGACAGTCGGGTTATTGAGTTTGGGGATAGTAGTCCCCGGTGTTTTGGTTTGTTGTTGGCGTTTCCGGCATTTCTGCTAGTATGCCGTAGTCAGTCTGGTATCCGTGGTGGTGAGCGAACGCTCACCCCTAGCTGCTTTCCCTACAGGTACTGGTCGCGAGGCGGACTAGGGGAACTCTCGAAGCTTGAAGAGCTGGGAGCGGGAGTCCGGGTTTCTTTTTGGGAGTTTAGCGACGTACGCATTGGTTGTTTTTGTCCCCTTGTTTTGGACGTACTTTCAGTTGTAAAATATTGTTTTTTATTAACTCAAAGTAGAAATTTTAAGCGGTTTATTAAAATATTTGAAAAATTGTTTTATTGTCTCACCATTCGTGTTCCGGGTTCGGTTCTACCGAATTCGGGGCGTGACAGCTTGGTATCAGAGCTCGAGGTTTCACACCTCGGACTGTACGTCAATTAGGTGGGGAGAGTTGAGTCATTAAAAGTCCCGTCGTGCGTGGGTTGCGCAAGTCGGAAACCGTGTGTAGACCCATAGTGACATGAGTCCTGTTTGTGATTGTGTGTATGTGCAGTCTTATTATTATTGGTATACTGATTGTGTGTTGCTGCGTGAAACGTTTTTAAGTTGTCGCGACTCGACTCATCAGCGCTCCTGTAGTCGAACGTGACGGTGCTGATATCAAGTGGGTGCAATTTAGTTCGGGGACGCCTGGACCGGGTTGTAACTACGTGATGTCAAAAATGAGATTTTATGATGAACGGGAGAAAAGTTTTGAAATTGGTTGGCCCGGTGGGCGTGTTTTGAATTTGGTTGGCCTTGTGGGCTTGTGATTGAGGTTGGGTGATTGGATTTTGTCTATGAATTGTTGTGCGTGTGGTCGATCATTTGGTGATCGAGCGTATGTGGCGCTTAAGTATATTTTTAGGGTTACAATGGGGTAAAGATCGAGTCTGAAACGAATTTGGAAAACAGGCATGCGCGAGCGTCACAGACCCTGTCACGGATCCATGACGGAGCAGCGCGTTTTGGTGAGTTTTGGACCTTCGTCACGACTCCGTGAACCCAACTGTGACGGGGTCTGTCACGGATCCGTGATTTCCCGCCTTGTTCCACCGTCTTTGCGTGGCTGGGTTCATGATTGTGTTGGTTGTAGAGGTCATGAGTTCGGTGTTAAAGGGTGAGGTCTTGGGTTCGAGACTCATCAATAACCTACGGTAGTGATACAACGCCTCGATGTGAGAGTCTCACCACGGAGAGGGGTTAGTGTTGATGCGTTGCGGCGCCATACGAACTAGGTTTCCTCTATGTGAACGGGTATTCGAGGTTTTCCTTCGCGTGAACGGGTGGTTTGAGGTTTCCTTCACGTGAGTGGGTTATTTGAGGCTTCCCTACGTGATCGGGTAATTGGGGTATAGAAGTTGTGAGCAATAGTGGTTTGCTAAGTTGAGAACATGATCCCGTTTGAGGTTTCCCTACGTGATCGGGTAATTAGGGTATTGAGGTTGTGAGCAATAGTGGCTTGCGGAGTTGAGAATATGATCCCCATTCGAGGTTTCCCTTACGTGAGCGAGTATTTGAGGTATTGATAGCGTGAGCAGTGTGACGTTTTGGTATCAGGTTTGAAGTAATGGTTTGCCCTGGTTAGATCGGTAAGTCGTTAGTGCTTTACTAGTATGCCATAACCGAACGGGTGTCCGTGGAGGTGAGCAGAACGCTCATCCCCTTTACTACTTTTCCCGCAGGGGACGAGTAGCGAATACTGGTTTGGTTGGGGAAAGTTATAAGTAAATGCATAGAGGATCGTGTGAGGGTTGTGCTATACCTTATCGGTGTGACTAATGGAGTAGTTGTTCGGTCTCTGATTTGGGCATCATTCTTATTGGATATCGGGGCGTCACACTCTTTTGCTTCGTTAAGTTGTGCTGAGATGTTGGGGCTGAATTTAGAGCCGTTGAGTCCACCCCTGCGTCTGGATACCTCCAACTTCTACGAAGCCGAGTTGGAAGACCATAAGTCGATTAAGGCCCGAATTTCGAAAGTCATGGCAAAGATTGAAGGTGAAATTGAAGCTCTTCGACAACAACAACCTCCACCGCCAGCACCACCACAATGATTCTTGAACTTGTATTTTATTGGGATTGTATTAAAATTTATTTCTTATTTTTTTAATGTCATTAATTATTTTTTCCACATTTATTTATGTTTTAAATAATTAAAACCGTTTCCGATAAAGAATTAAATAAAACAGCAAAAGATCAATTAATTAACCAGTCAGCATCCAGTAACAACAGTGAGCCTCTCATTACAAAACAGCCACTATTCTGAGTCTCAAGTCCCACCAGAGCGTGTACAATGGAAAGGCCCTAGGTGAGGCCCTTGTGCTGACCGGACAAAAGTGAGGCCCTAGGGCCTCAGAATAGTGGGTGTTTTGCAATGAGACGCCTTGGGTGAGGCCCTGGCCCTGCGGCCCTTGTGCTGACTGGATGCTGAGTTGCTATTAATTGATATTTTGCTGTTTTATTTCATTCTTTATCAGAAACCGTTTAAATTATATAAAATATAAACAAATGTGAAAAATAATAATTAATGACAATAAAATATAATAAATAAATTGAATACAAATAGAAATTAAATATTAATTTTATTGATCCCCTTTTAATACAACCCACAAAAAAATACATGCTCAAGAATCATCCCCTGTTGGGTCGACATCCGGTGGCGGTTTTTGTCGTCGAAGATCTTCAAATTCACCTTCAAGGGTATCCATGACTCTTCGCAGTCGGGCCTTGCACGACCTATGCTCTTCCTTTTCCTCTTCGGTGAAGGAGGAGGTATCCTTGTCCACCATGGACACGTACTGGGCGAAGTGGACGTCCCACTGTTGGGTTATCATGTGTATCATGCGGGTCCTTTCTGCATGGCGTTCCTGCCGTGTACGTTCAACCTCATGTCGTGTACGTTCAGCCTCCTGCTGTGTATGTTCCATCTCGGTGAAGGCAGTCATTTGGGCCGTGAGGACGCTCGCCTTTTTTGATGCCTTCACTGCCTTCTTTCCTTGCGGTCGCGTTTGGCGAGGGGGACTTGGGGCGGCCTCAGGGGATAGGGTTGTGTCGCTAAGAGGGACCTCAGTCCCCTCGTAGTGGTCGGAAGCTCCCCATTCTGGTTGTTGGGACTCACCACTAAGAGGTGTGTAATCGTCCTCGATGCTTGTGGGTGGGGTTGAGCTATAAGCCCCAGCCTCATCCAACCGTTGTCGTTGTTGGTGTGCTTGTTCTTGGCGGACATTACCCATTGTGTCTTCCTCGGCAGCGAACTTGTTATTGCCCTCGAGCTTCGCAACCCAATGATCCAGGTCGAACTTTGCTGGGTGGTCACGAGGTCTGTCGTCCTTCAGTACAATCGCTCACATGTCCTTCGCACGTCTCATGTGCTCCTCGTGGTTAAAACCGTTGGCATACTCGTCCTTGGAGGACTTCAGATACCCGAGGAACCTCCTTGTCTGCGAGGAGCCTCTGCCCCAACGTTTCTTGAGAGATCCCCAGTCGCGATTGCGGAGACTTGCCTTCGAGTTGTACTTCCTCTCAATAGTGCACCATAATGTGTTTCCGGCTTGAGAGTTGTCCTTGACGGCGTCTTTTGTAGTACTCAACCAACAGTCTATGAGGTGGTTGTCTTCATCCTTGGTGAATACCCGCGCATCCGGCTGTGGTGCTCGGGGTCGTCGTTGTCGTTGGGAAGATGCGGCAGAGGATGGTCGAGGGATGACTACGTCGAGTAGTGGGTGGTCGGCGTAGTTGTAGTATTGGGGTGGCATCTGGAACCCTTGTCCTTGTGGGTTCATTCCAAATTGTGACATCATTCCAAATTGTTGCGGGATTTGGAACCCTGGCGCCATTTGGAATCGTTGTGGACGGAATTGCCCTAAACAATAAATTAATACAGTAAATGAATTAAAAACTTACAATACATTAATTAAACAAATACAATAAATGAATTAAACAAATACAAGAAAATAATTAAAGAAATTCAATAAATACATTAAATAAATACAATTCATGAACTAAAAAAATACAATACATAAAAAATTAGTTTGCACTTACCTGAGCTCGAACCCGCTTGCGAGTATGGCGTGAAAGCGGAGTTGTCACGAGGGTCCGCTAGAATGTCTTGCAAATTTTGTGCCAGTTCGTCGGGGCTGAATCCGACTTCGTCACCAGCTGAGTGTGCACGGGACCCTACGTCGCCCGACATTTTTCACGAGAATAATTGAAATGAGAGAGGAGAATGTGGGAATGGGAGAGTGAATTTGGAGAATGGGTGTGGAAAAAATGAGAGGGGGGAGTATTTATAGGGTTTTAATTTGTTGAATATTAATTAAAAAAAAAGAGCCGCAACCGACCGTTTGACAACGATCGGCTTTGGATGCCACGTGTCGTCATGGGAGAAGACCAGCGCAAGAGAGGGGCGCGAGTCCGACCCGCGATCGAGGGGCGAAGTCCGGACCGTGTGTTTCAGGGCCGCGGACCGCGTGAAATCCGGCCCACAGTGGGACGGCCCGAGGGCTGCGGACCGCGCGCGGGTCGGGGGCGAGGACCGGCCCGTTGTACGTGCTCTCAATGAACATTGATTATTCTGATTTGTGATGTGGCGCAATCAGGTGCAACAGAAGATATCTTCCGCTGGTCCTTACCTTAGACAACCATAGAAGTACTTAAACCGTGAGTATTCAATTTTTCTCGGCAGCTGAACCTTTTCCTCTGTATCCCCTCTGTACCACCGCGACATCCGTAGGTTCCTTCACAGTTCTCAGTGGAGAAAAATGAACCCACCGGACCAGTCTCCTGATCTCTTCTCCTCTTTCCCCCCTCTCTTCTACGTATCTCAACCCGTAATCGATCCTCCCCCAAACCTCAACCCTAACCCTAACCCTAATCCCGATCCAATCCCCGACCAGGCCACAAACCCAAATCCTGCTTCCAATCTCGACCACCTCTTCGCTTTCACTGTCCCCAAGAAGCGAAGACGAGGGCGGTCTCAGCGCAATGTATCGTCGTTCAATCTCTCTCTCCTCCACAACGGCTATCTCGCCGGCAACACTGACCTAGCTTCTTCCTCTTCTGCTCCTCCACCTACACAGAACGTAGGAAACACCAATCACTTGAAGCAACCTGTACCTGATTTCTCCGATGAGATTATTGTGATCAACAAGGAATCAACAACCGAGGCATTGACTGCGTTATCGGCTGGGTTCCCGGCTGATTCGCTCACGGAGGAGGAGATTGAAGCCGGGGTTGTTCGAGTCGTAGGTGGTATTGAACAGGTGAATTACATACTTATTAGGAATCACATTATTGCTAAATGGCGCGACAATGTAACTAATTGGGTTAGTAAAGAGATTTTTGTGGATTCTATACCCAAACACTGTACTTCTCTTTTGGATTCTGCTTATAATTATTTGGTTTCACACGGTTATATAAATTTTGGGGTTGCTCCGGCCATAAAGGAGAAGACTCCGGCAGAACCCAGTAAGTCCAATGTTATTGTGATTGGTGCTGGGTTTGCTGGTTTGGCTGCTGCACGGCAGCTGATGCGTTTTGGGTTCAAAGTAACTGTTTTGGAGGGAAGGAAGCGGGCAGGTGGGCGGGTTTATACGAAGAAGATGGAAGGAGGGGGAGGGAATAGAGTGTCAGCAGCAGCTGATTTGGGGGGAAGTGTTTTGACGGGTACTTTAGGGAATCCATTGGGGATTGTAGGGAGGCAATTGGGTCACACTCTACATAAGGTGAGGGATAAGTGTCCAATTTATAGCTCGGATGGAAGACCAGTGGACCCAGATATGGATACGAAGGTGGAAACTGCTTTCAATCGACTGTTGGATAAGGCAAGTAAGCTTAGGCAATTAATGGGGGAGGTTGCTGTTGATGTGTCGCTTGGGGCTGCATTAGAGACTTTCCGTCAGGTTTATGGGGATGGTGCTGTGAATGATGAGGAGATGAACTTGTTTAACTGGCATCTCGCGAATTTAGAATATGCAAATGCAGGTTTACTTTCAAAGCTTTCCCTCGCCTTTTGGGACCAAGATGATCCATATGATATGGGAGGGCACCACTGCTTCTTGCCTGGTGGGAATGGAAGGCTGGTTCAGGCACTGGCAGAAAATGTCCCAATTTTATATGAGAAGACCGCGCAGACTATTAGGTATGGCGGTGATGGCGTGCAGGTCGTTGCTGGGAACCAAGTTTTTGAAGGTGATATGGTTTTGTGTACTGTTCCGCTTGGTGTTTTGAAGAGTGGCTCCATAAAGTTCATTCCTGAGTTACCTCAGAGAAAGCTTGATGGGATAAAGAGGATGGGGTTTGGCTTGTTGAACAAAGTTGCAATGCTTTTCCCTCATGTGTTTTGGGAGACTGATCTTGACACTTTTGGGCATCTATCTGATGATCCAAGCCGCCGAGGAGAATTCTTTCTGTTTTACAGCTATGCACCTGTAGCTGGAGGTCCCCTTTTACTCGCTTTAGTTGCTGGTGAAGCTGCCCATAAGTTTGAAAGCATGCCCCCAACTGATGCTGTAACTCGGGTGCTACAAATTCTCAAGGGTAATTTGCTTTTTTTTTCCCCTTTAAAGTGAAATGTGTTCCTCTCTCTTTCCTTGTGTATAATGCATGCTTGGTAATTGATCACATATCTGGCTGGCATGGGAAGTAGTTCGAGTATTGATTACGTATTCTTGAGACTAACACTGAAATTTTCACATTAGCAACAGACATGATTCTAGAAAATACAAAAATAATGATATTCTTTTGTTTTTCCGTTTGTTCATTCTGGTAGAAAGACAGCAAGACACTCTACTTCGTTCACACGGTTTTCTTTCTTAATCATTGAGTGATTTTTAGTACAATGGTTATTTGCAGTATTTTTTAGTAGTGAATTTGAACGCAGTATAGTCAAATCAAGGAATTTTTTCTGCAGGTATCTATGAACCAAAAGGAATTCATGTGCCGGAGCCCATCCAAACAGTCTGTACTAGATGGGGTAGTGATCCATTTAGCCTTGGTTCTTACTCAAATGTTGCAGTGGGGGCATCAGGAGATGATTATGATATTTTAGCTGAAAGTGTGGGAGATGGAAGACTTTTCTTTGCCGGGGAAGCCACCAACAGGAGATACCCTGCAACCATGCATGGAGCTTTTCTTAGTGGGCTTAGAGAAGCTGCAAATATGGCCAACTATGCAAATTCTCGAGCCTCAAGGAGGAAAGTTGACAGAAGTCCATCAAATGCTCAGACTTGTGCCTCTCTTCTTGCTGATTTGTTCAGGGAGCCTGATTTAGAATTTGGCAGTTTCGCTGTTATTTTTGGTCGGAGGAATTCTGGTCCCAAGTCCACAGCAATTTTGAGGGTGACATTTAACGAGCCTCGGAAAAAGAACCATGATAATTCCAAAACAGATCAGCAGCATTCAAATAAATTACTTTTTCAGCAGCTTCAGTCACATTTCAATCAGCAGCAACAGCTTCATGTATACACTTTGTTGTCAAGAAAACAGGCACTTGAGCTGAGAGAGGTGAGAGGAGGTGATGAGATGAGGTTGCATCACCTTTCTGAAAAACTTGGGGTGAAGCTAGTGGGGAGAAAGGGTTTGGGGCCTACTGCCGATGCTGTTATTGCTTCCATAAAGGCTGAGAGGGGTAATCGCAAGCCCACTTCTACCAGTATGACTCTTAAATCTGGTAAGTATTTGAATCTTAAATAATGATATGTTTTCTTGCGAATAGTTGCTGATTTAACATAAAGTTTTGTTTATTTTGATAAAGGAACATCAAAGCCGAAAACAGGTTCTTTGAAGCAAAAGCTGATCAGGTACGTAAAGTCTGACACATTTTATGCGATTTTGTACCTTACGAACATTCAGTGACGAATATCTATTAATTTTCTTCAATTCTTCAAAATTATCAGGAAGGCTAAAATAGTGGGTAAAGGTAATGGTTCAGTGCTTCTTTCCAAAACTAGTAATGGGCCACTATCCCTCCCCCAAAATAATAATGGTGTGGTGTCCCTTCCCAAAGTAAATAACAACCCGGTTCCCCTGGTGCAAGTGGATGTGGAACATGCACACGTGACAGAGGAGATTAAGAGTGAAAATCAAGCCCTTCCCAACACTTGTGAGCCAGGTAATAACAAGGACAATTAGTATACATTCGATCACTTTGTGTTGTTTTGGCCTATACACGCATCATGCATACTTTACCAGTTTCCCCCAAAGCTAAAGCATTTGGTTCAGTTGCATGTTTAGAGGATATATTCATTTAATTGCAAAGCCAGTAATACGGTTCTGAATACAACTCACAACACCATGATTAATATGCTTGCAACTTCAATCTTTACACTGCAATGTTAGGTTAGGTTAGGTTAGTTATCTCGAGATTTAAGAAATTGATATTTCTTCTGTCCTTTAATTTATATGTTGGCAACTTCCGTGATTATGCACAACTACAGTCCCTTCACCTTTGAATCTATCAACAAGGGCTCCTTTGTAAACTCTTTGATTGAGTGCTGGTTACACCAAATGATGTCTTGTAACAGCAGTCAAGCACATTGAGATTGATCCTTGAACATGTTAGCGCTCAGCTGTGGCAAGTGAAACTTTTGATTTAACATCAAGGAAGAATCCAAAGACCACTCAGGTTACACCAAATGATGTCTTGTAACAGCAGTCAAGCACATTGAGATTGATCCTTGAACATGTTAACGCTCAGCTGTGGCAAGTGCAACTTTGGAAGAATCCAAAGATCGCTCAGGTTCTTCACTTTTTTTGCCATCGTTTCTCTAGTAGTTCAAGGTATGTGAACTAAATAAGGCTGCTTTGATGCAGAAATGCTCAGTCATGAATACTTGAAATGAACCACCCGAAACACATCAGCTTGTGCACGAGTTGGCTGGCATTATAGGTTTCTCATTGCAATCCAAGAACTTGAACATCTCCACACTTAGGAGATTGCAATTTCCCGCCTTGCAGGGAGTACTTTACTTTCTCAAAGATGCATAGTGTATAAAGAGCTGAGTCTTGGCTTGCATACATATACTTTGCTGATAGACGTACCAAATGTGAGTTATGAGATGATTTTTTTTTTTTTTGCTTTAATTAGTGCCACCTGCTGAGAAATGGGGACATTATTGAAACTGTAGTTTAGGGCAGTATTTATTTGTATCGAACTGTCTTACACTGTGTATATATAGATTTGCCTTAGCTAATCATTAGCTTGGAATTGTGAATTTGTCTATTTCTTTGTCACTATTCATCAGATTGTCTCTAGCAATGCCTATGAAGCCAAAAGTATGAAAAGTTGCCTTAATTGATGATGTCAAAATTTATCTGCAGCTTCTTCTGTTAGCATTTCAGTGTGCTATACCGGTACACCCTTCCTCGTCACCGGGTGCCCAGCCAGGTATCCAACATCAAATCTGGAGTTTAAGACTGAGTTGAAAGAAATGACTAAACTGAAACAATATGTATTTAAGAAGTTGAGAACATTTTCCCAAATCCAAATAAACATCCCCTTACCTTCACAACTCACAAGCTTCTCTACACAACAGTATTCTTTTTTGGGAAAATTTTATTTTACCATCTTGCTAAACATTTTTTCAGTTTGATACTCTGACATAAATTTTTATCAGTTTTATACCCTAACCGAACTTTTAATTTCACTTTCATACCCAACTGGGTAAAATGTCCAAAATACCCCTAACTATTACTCAAATTTTCAAACTCATGTCATTGGTTCAGAATTTAAAAATAAGTGAAATGACGATAATACCCTTCATTGTTAGGGTGTTAAACTGAAAATTTCACTATTTTTAAAATAAAATCAGTTTTTTTTTTATAAATTCAATTTTTATTTTTAAAAATTCAGATTTTAATTTAAAATATATATAAATCAATTTATTTTATAAAATCAATTTTTAAATATTTTTTATTTAAATCATATTTAATTTAAAAAAAATAGTTTTTAATTTAAAAAATATTATAAAAATCATATTTAATTTTTAAAAATACTTTTTTTTTCCAAAAAATAGATAAAATAAATTCATTATATATATATATATATAAACACATTTAATCCTTTTAACCTGCACATCCATCTTCATCAACACATCCATCTTCATACAACCACAACAGCCAGACCCATCTTCATCTTCCCAAATCAGTTTGTTTCAAAACCCACGAACTTTTTTCAATTCAACACCCACCAATATTTTTTTACTTCCTCTCTCTAAAATCCCCAAATCTGCACCCATCTTTATATTCCCAAATCAGTTTGTCTCAAAACCTGCATAATCATCATCTCTTTTGAATCAAATTCAAAAAAAAAAATCAGATCGATAGTTGAGTTTCAGTATCAGGGCAAAATAGAGAGGGAAAGAGATTTATTTTTGAGAATTAGAGCTTTTTTTTTGAGGCGATGAGATGAGGAACTGGGTGGCTTGGGTGGCTTCGTTGGTCGGTGTTGCAGGAGAAGCTCGCCGGAGACGAAGACCTCGCCGGAGACAAACCTCACCGACGAGATGAAACTGAACAAAGAAGGACGAGATGAAGAGGACATGGATCCAGAGAAGCAGACCCTCGACCTCGACCCTCTTCTCCAGTCCCTCCACTACCCCTCCGCTCTCAAATCCTCCTCTGAGTTGCAGATCTGGCGGGCGGCGGCGTTTACTTCGACAGATCTGGTGGACTAGGGTTTGGCGCTCTGCAATCTCGCTCTCGCTGCTCTGAAACCGTCAGGTTCTTCTTCAACCGCTCGAATCGGCGAGAGCGTAGAAAAGGATCTCAATCGACGTACCAAAATGGAGAGAGACTCATCCGATGAAGAAGGCGAGCGCCAAACCCTAGTCCACACGATGAACCAGAGAGTTGTTCATCGTATGGTGAAGATGATTGAAAAAAAAGAGGGACGAAGAAGATTGAAAAAGGACGAAGAAGTAATGGTTTGGTTAATGATTTAAGGAAATAAAAAAAATGATTAAGGATTTAAGGAAAAAAAAGATCTTTTTATATTATTTGAAAATATGAATTTATATTTTTTATATAAATAAAATTAATTTTTTTAAAAAATAAAAATGATTTTTGATATATAAAACTTTTTTTAATAAAAAAAATTTTTTAAAATAAAAACTGATTTTTGTGTATTTTTAAAATTAAAATCTGATTTTTTGAAAATAAAAATTGAATTTATAAAAAAAACTGATTTTTTTAAAAAATAGTGAAATTTTAAGTTTAACATCCTAACAATGAAGGGTATTATTGTCATTTCACTTATTTTCAAATTCTGAACCAATGGCATGAATTTGAAAATTTGAGTAATAGTTAGGGTATTATGGACATTTTACCCGGCTAGGTATGAAAGTGAAATTAAAAGTTTGGTTAGGGTATGAAAGTAATAAAAATTTATGTTAGGATATTAAACTGAAATTAAATGTTTAGCAGGGTGATAAAATGAAATTTTACCTTCTTTTTTGTCACTGCTCTGAGCTTTGACACATTGAAATGTCAAAATTTGAGGTACTAATCTGCATATTTATGTAAAGCCCATTGAGCCTCCTGGGCCCGATTCTAGGCCCTTTTATGTTTCCTCTGCCATCCTTCTATTCAGCGCTGCGTCTACATTTTAACAGACTCTCAAGTCTGAACCCTACGGCCTACACTACACTGTACACGCACCCTGCTTGCTCTCTGCCATGGCCATGGAAGCTCCTTGCAAGAAATCAGCAAAAGGAGTGCTACTGACTCCTTCTTCTTCTTCATCCTCCTGTTCCATCTCAAATCTTCCAATCCCCATTATTATGGAGATTCTGTGCGGACTGCCCATTAAAACCCTAGCTGCCTGCAAGAGTGCCTGCAAATTATGGCTCCATCTCATCAGGGACCCTCTCTTTCTCCAGCTGCACCAAACCAGAGCACCCACTGAGGTTTTCTTTCGAAACAATGATGATGAGGATGATATTATGAAGCTTTACATGGGTAACTTCAGATTCCTCACTAAATTTGCCCCTCTTCATGTTAAACTCTGGAAAGTAAGTCCCGATCCCGAGTCCGGGAAGCTCAATGGCATGTTATTTGAATTCCCTAAATTCAGTGTTAGGGCCAACAATACTCTCTTTCACCGTGTTACTAAGGGCAATTTAATTTTTGCCAATTCATGTAATAGGTTACTTTGCTACTATGGTGCCTCTATTGGTAACAGGTCAGGTGTTAATAGGTTTGTTGTGGTATGGAATCCATGTACTAGGGAGCTCATTACATTTCCTACCCCTAAACCAGATACGGGTTTGATCACTAGTTGCGGTTATGGTTTAGGTTTTAGCAGAGAGGAAAAGAAATTCAAACTCTTGCGAGTGATGGGTCAAAAGGTACCCTTAGCTGAGATTTGCACAATCGAGAAAACATGCTCTTGGAAGACTGTTGGTCCCTGTTCTCCCCAAATCATGTACAGCTGGTCTAGGAAGGATAAGTTTCATACGGTTTTCTTTCGTGGTGTCCTTCATTGGGTTGGTTCTTCAGGTAGCCCCAGCTATAATATTATTGTACATACTTTTGATTTTGAAGATGATCAGTTTGGAAGACTTCTACTTCCTCCCCCCTTTGTTGAAGATGGTACGGTATTGCCCCAATCCCATATGACGGGCTTTAGGATTAAGGCATTTCCCCAAGGGAAACTCGGGATATTGACAGATTGCCTATTTATGTCGGACTTTAGGAATGATGGCTTGAGCATATGGTTGATGAAGGAATATGGTGTTCAAGATTCCTGGACAAAGCTATTCTCTTTGAGATTTCCTCTAGACATGGGGTTATCGTACCAAGGCTGCCTACCTATAAGTTATATGGACAATGGTGAACTACTGATGAAATGCACCTACCGCTACTACTCTACTATCTTCGTTTATAACCCAGATCTACAAAGTGCTAGAGTTATAGGTTCTGTTCCTTATTTCATCAGAGTGATTGTTTACCGGCCGAGTCTTGTTCAGCTCAAGGATTCTATGCTGGGTTATGATGTGCATGTGATGAAACCAATGTGTGCTGATTTGAAACAGGGAGATCCTGATTGGTGGAGACCGACGGTGAAGTCACCACAACAACATAGTTCTGAGGAGCCTCTCACAAATGGTACAGGAGGTAAGAGTCAAATATCCATACCTGCAGTGCCAGCACAAGAGACATCAGCTGTTGAATTGGAACATGGACAATGTTCTAAGACCTCTGTGACAACTGATAAAACTTGTGTCTCTGCAACGAGGGGGGAAAAAATAAAAACCATCAAGGACCATTGATGCGGGTGCATTTTAACACATAAAAGGGCCACTTTTCATCGAATTATATAGGCTTTTGGTCCTGATTTTCTATCATATATTTAGATTTATCTTGAATAACTGATTTTATCCTTATGTTCGGTGTTTCGATGGATTTCCGATGCATTTTGGGTGTTTCGTGCTTGTGGACCGTCAAGAGGGTCGATTTTGTTCGCTCTGAAATATATTCATGATTGGTCTTGTTTTGTAGGTCTTTAAAAGAGGAATTTTTTGGCGCAAGAACGAGATCGATCGGAGCTCAAACGAAGCCGGAGCGAGCGAAATAGCGGAAAAAGAGCAAAAATGGAACAGCTCATCAGAGATTGACGCGTGGCGCCGCCATCCCCAGCTGCCTTCTCCGTCCATCTGACACGTGGCGCCGCCAAATGTCCCCCTGCGTGACACCTGTACAGCCCAGCCGCCGGCCCCGCCCCTGCCCGCGTGGCTCGCCCACGTGACGCCACGTGTCCAGCTCCAGCCGCCCTTCTCCCAGGTTCGGACACCTGTCCAGCCAGTCCCCCTCCCTCAGTCCGACACGCGTCCCCCCAGCCGCCAGTCATCCTTCAGCTGCCACATGTCCCAGCCGGTCCACCTCTCCCTTCGCGCCACCTGTCCCAGCTTAGGGCTAACCCTATTTATCCTTGCAGCGCCGCACCAGATGGAGGGACATCATCTTCATTCCATTTTTTTTACATAGAACAGAACACGAACAGGAGAGCTCCTGGGGAGGAACACGAACCAGAGTGCATTGTTTTGTATAGTTTTTATTTTCTTTTTTTTATATAGAATTAAATAGGAAGCTTTTGTCTTAGATTATTTGTTGACAATCAATTCTATTGGGTAAAGAACCATTTGAGATTTGTTTGGGTATTGATTTTTGGAGACAAGATTCAATTGCTAGCTACACAAGGGATTTTCTTTGGTGGATTTACAAGAGCATCAAGGAGAGAGATCGAAGAAGAGGAAGAACAACCTTAGACAACTAATTCGGTGATTGTATCTCTACTTTCATCTTGATTATGAGTTTAATTGTTTGTCTCTTTTCATTCTTGCTTTTTCTCACCATGAACAACTAAACCCCCAATTTCTAGGGCTATGGGGGATTAGAGTAGGGATTTCCATATTTTGAATGCTTCGATTGTGGTGTTGTTGATTTGTATTAGTGTCTATGATTGATTTGTGCTTAATGCTTTATCTCCCGTGTAGGCTTGGTAATTGTTTCGAATTAGGATTCGTTGCTCGAAAGAGGAGGATTCTAATTAAGTCAAAAATCGATCATAGGTTGGATTTAAACCCTAGCTAGAACTAGCGTGGCTAATACAATTGTAATAGCTATAGCCTTGTTTGGTCGAAAGTTAGAAGTTGTCATAGAGCTTAACGCTTTGGGTCTTCCTACATCGTGATTCGAAAGAACTCGGTGGTTAGATTCCATTAGGGTCCGAATCGTTCGAAAGAAGTTAGGACTATAGTAGAGACAACTCGTTGCCTCTAAAATAAATCGACATCGCTACAATCGAACGTGTTCAATTTTATGGAATGAACTCGATGAACCCATGCCCTTGATCTCTCTTCACTTGATTCAAGATAACAAAACTCTGTGTTAAATTCTGTATTTTCTTTTTAGTCGTTATAGGTTTATTTTTCAAACTTAAAAACTCGATTTTTACCGAAACAGTTTAGCTATAAACTTTGAATAGCGAGTGATTGTCTATTGCTCCTTTGGGCTCGATATTCCGGACTTCAAATCCGATTACTACTTGACGGCCGATGCACTTGCCGTGCTCAAGTTTGCGATTAAAACCCGCAGGGCGTCAAGTTTTATGGCGCCGTTGCCGGGGAGCAATTAGGCGACCCTTGCTATATAGTTTGTGCTACGTCTGTTTCATTCTTGTATATATTTTCTAGTTGGTTCTTTGCATCGTAGCTTTTATGGAGAATTGGTTCCCTAATAGGGTGTATTGTGATATATGTGGTGCTAATGATCATTATTTTTACAATTGCGAGGTTCTTGTGCATTCAAATGCCTACAATCAAAATTGGGAGGACGCTTCCACTTTTGATCAAGGTTATCAATTTGAACCGCAATTGCCTAATGACGAGGAGTCATCACTTCGTGAAGTTTGTCTCGCTTACCTTAATCGACTTGACGAGGAGGATAAGCGACGTGATGAGATGGATGACACGATGACACGAATGTTGAGGAAACAAGAGGAACAAACATCCATGATGAAAGAGCTTTCAAGTCAAATGGCCGATCTCGTGCAATTGATTAATGAGACAAACTTTGATGATCAAGCAGTCCACATTGAGGATGATTATTCTGAGCACTTATGTGACACAACAGAAGAAGAAACTCGTGATTCAACCATGAGTTTAGAGGTAAGTGCAGAATGTGAGGTATCAAGTTCTTATCCCTCTTCTATTATGACAATTGATTCTCCGAGTAGTGTTGATGCATTGGACTATATAGATGTAAATAATGATTGTACAGTTGTAGAAAATAGTTCACAAACTCTTGTTGAGCCAAATCTTCCCATAGTATCCATAGAGTTGGCTGATAGATCTATTAGATATCCAAGGGGTACTATGGAAGATGCTCGTAAGAGAGGGGTTATGTTTGAATCTCCCATTGATTTTATTTTGCTAGACATCGAGCATGATGTCGAAATTCCATTTAGTGTGGGAGATTCATTTTTAGATTCTAGCAAATCAATTCTTTATGTTCAACCTATACCGTTGATTTATAAATTTAATGTTGAGCATAAAGTTTTTGATTCATGTGCTAGTTCTCATTCCCTGTTTGTGAGCTATTATTCTATTTCGGTGGATGCTACTAGCCCATGTGGGAGTATGCATTTTTCGATTCATGGGATTCATATCCCTCCCAAGCTATGCAAAGATGATTTTGATCATGATTATTCTGTTAAAGCAAGCTTGATGAGATTGGCCTTGAGTTTGGAGTTTGTGCAGAACTCAAGGAAGAGGTTATTTTGTTGCATTGTGTTCCTTCTCCTGCTTTCACATCCACATTTGAAGAGGAGGACGCAATGGAAGTATGAGGTTCTCAGGAGGCCTCCTGATTGAGCCTCCTACCCGTCGAGCTAACGACATTAAACAAATGCGCTAGTTGGGAGGCACCCCAACAATGGATGAAGAGTATGAGCGGTTTAGTCACATGCCATGGCGCCGAGCTTCTTAGAAGTTCTCACGGGCGATGATCTTTCCATCCATCCATGCACACTAGGACTCCCACGTCAGCTCACAAGTTGAGTAGCGGTTCTTCGAGGGGCAGTATCTCTTCCCTTCTTGTTTTATATTGTTTACCGCTATTATATATCACATATGCTATCTGGGGGTGCTGAGCACCCGAATTGTTGTGCTGATAGACCATGCATATAAGATTTCTTGACGTGTATGTTGCCTGATGCTGAGTGTGGGGTGCTTATTGTTATCATCTATCGGGTGCATGTGTAAATATGTGTAAATATATGTTTAAAGTCGCACTGGGGACAATGCTTAGGTTTAAAGTGTGGGGTGTGGGATGCTTTGCATTTATATGTTTGCATTCTATGCTGTGTTTCATGCATTTTTGGTTTAATTTTTTTTATGGGTCTTTATTTTGTGTGTAAACCTTGGATGTGCAATTTAGGTCAATATGAGAAAGCTGGGAATAACTTTCATCATTGAGGATTTGTTGAGGAATGTTTGGATGTTTTACTGTTGATAGTATTAATGAGCTGTATTTTGTGTTTGTGCTATATTGCTTAATGGGTTCATGATGATTTTATGATGCTAGATGCCTTAACACGAAAAGGCGGTCACACCAAATGTTAGGTGTGGTTAGGTTTCAATTCTTTTTATTGTCACCGGCCTGATTCTATCTTGGTTTATGCATATAGTGGGCCTAGTTAAGGTATACTAGTCTTATTTCACTTGTTGCATGTAGAGGAGGTTGAGCCCACATGCTTGTTGTCTTGGGATCGAACTACGCGTTTCGATAGATTAGAAATCTAGTCGAGTTCAGGTGGTTTGTCCCATTGTGCGTTTGTGGTACCAATTTTTCAAAATCACACACATTGTGCACGGGGAATTAAGTATAGGTCCCGGGGAAAGGGGATCCAATAAAATCTGTGTATTAACAAAGGCTTGAGGGGCTGCGGCAGATCGCTATGCAGAGTGAGACCCTCATGTCCCGAGTTAATCATAGCGTAATAAAAGGTGAACCCCCCAGCCTATCTTAATGATCCAAAGTTTCGACACGTAATCGAAAAAAACCAAGCAAAACTTTGATCTACCACTTGACTCGTAAAGGAACTAGATAGGTTTACCATTCGCGTAGTCCCAAGGAAACGTAATTGCATGAAAACGCCAATCATAAGATTTGTGAATGAGATTATGTTATGCTCTTGATTAGTCTTATGGTATGTATAATCGAGAGAGCAAAGGGATAAATGACAATGATTAGGCTTGAAATCTTTCTAGTTATTGCACTTCATCTTGTAATCCACTACACATACACTCTTAATCTACAACATGTAGAAATTGGTTGGTGAAAAGTAGAAAAGAATGATGAGAGATCTTATTCCTTATGCTTGCTCTAGGTCAAATTGCCGATAAAATCCAAGTGTAAGCACACACCTTCTTTGAGTCTTAAATTTTTGGTCTTTAATGTGCTTGTGTATTTGCAAGGGAATTTTTGGTCTAGTCGAGTCAGCATATGCATATTTACTGCTTTGAATAATCCGGAGTCGCCAAGCTCCGCTTACGGAGATAGTATCGCGGGGTTTATCTTGGCATTTATCTTAGATAGTTTATATTTATTTATGTTTAGTTTCCTCGGGACGAGAAAAGTCTAAGTGTGGGGTGTTGATGCGGGTGCATTTTAACACATAAAAGGGCCACTTTTCATCGAATTATATAGGCTTTTGGTCCCGAATTACATGGACATGGACAAGATTTGGAAGAGAGATTGAGAAATGAACTCGCAAAGGTTGAACAGCTCAAGCAACAAAACCAACAATTGGAAGAGAGGCTGCGAGATGAACAAGCAAGGGTAAAGCAACTGAAAGAGCAGATACAACAGAGCGAGCAGCTCAAACAGGAAGAACAAAGAAATGATGGCGTGTCTCTTAGACGCTCACTTAGTTGGTAAGCTTATTATGGAATTTTAAACCTTAACGTTCACGTGGTTTTATTTTGTCTACTTAGTTTTCTCATCTCGTATAATGACCCTGTAACGAATTGGATCTCAGTACTAGATGCTTATATTGCATTTTCTGTAGTTCGTTTCTGTTGGTTGACAGAACCAGTGATGGTCAAACAATTTTCCTTGTCCAAGTAGCCATTTATGAGGATTTTTTTAATCATATTTCCTGGGACCACTGTGTACGATTTGTTCTGGAAGTCTTGTCTCATTTGGACGTAAGCACATGTACACCTGCGAGTAGCCGTACACCTCTCAGCGATCACACAATTGGGTTCGAGGAAGGTTGGCTGTTTCTCAGCATAAGAGAAAATCTGGAGCTCCATCACCTAGTTCTCGTAACCCTATTCGCAGACAGCTGGTCAGAACCAACTCGACATTCGGAGTCTCTTCAGCCACTTTAGAGGGCTCACCGGGATTGATGTTTTTGCCTCTTTCCTTTCGAGCGGTAAGCGGTTTGCATTTGTATATTTCTTGTATTCTGTTGATTTGTTGAAAGTTATGCCTACCTTAAATGAGTTATGGTTTAGGAAACATAAATTATCGGTTGAATTGGAAGAGGACTCCCTCTTTTGCTGTTAATTCTGAGATTGGTCGTACCGTTACTGTGACTAAAAGGAAAGAGAATCTTGAATGATAATGTTAGTGAGACTATTTGTGCATTTTTACACTATTTTAACGTTATATATTACTGTAAAATAAAATTTGATGTCCCCTCGCTGGAAAAATTGGCTCCACCACTAATTGAATGTATTTATCAATTTTGATTTTGTGCTCTTTCAAGAAATGACGCCCCTCCTAGAGTATATAGATAGCCTAAAGTGAAACAAAATGTACATAAGAAGTTGAGAACATAAAGCCAGCCCCTCAATCTTTGATGTCTATCACCTTCACAAATCACAAGCTTCTTTACACAACAATACTTTTTTTGGCATTGTTGTTTTCTTTTATCAACAGATTTTTTTTATTATAAAAACCAAGCCTTAGTGAAAGGCAAGGCTAAGGGTAAACCCTCGAAAGAGGATATATACAAACAAAGGATTCCTTACATGAGGGTCCTAGTTAAACCAAGTAAGTATCCAAAACCCACCCAACAAGGGGCTTACAAACACAGTCTAGAAACTAGATAGGAAGAATTGGTACAACAGTAGTCAACCAGGGCTAAACAGAAGTAACTAAACAATATAGACAACTACCAAAAAAACAGATCCCTTCGGCAAACAATGAAGACCAACCTACCAAACGACCTGAGTGTCAATCACCGGAGGGGTAGGAACCAACAAAGAACTCCAAACATCAAGTAAATCCCCCACTCCACAGCAACAACCAGATCAACCCTTCAGAAGCATAACTACACCCCAGTCTCCCTCCAAACTCACCGAGAAGCAAAGTCCCCGGCACACCGATGACCAACACCAAACCGGTATAGTACAACCCAAATCGATTTGAGCAAGTCTATAACAGAGGCTCATGGCCAAACCCTCAACCTCGGAAACGAGCGTCGAGTCTCCATCAAACGCGGTCGTAGAAGGAGACTGTAAGAACCGCCTCCGGTCGACACCGGTCGAACCGATGAAGTTTGAGAAAAGTTGACTTTCCATCGGAAAGTCAACCGATGACTCCAGGAGTCATTCAGGACCTTTCCGGGACCCAAAAAGCTTAGTCGTCGTTACGGTTAGCTTAGTTGGGTCGTTTCCTTTCAAATATGTAATTTTGCGAAAAAGTCAAATTCGGGTCAAACGGGGCAGAATTAGGGGTCTTAACGAATTAATTTAATTTGAGCTGAGATATTTTGGGTAGAGGTGGAACCCACATGGACACATGTCCATGGTGTCTTGGAGGAGAAGAAAGGGGTGAAAAATCACCATTTAACCCTCATTTTTGGGCATAAAAGGTAAAAGGGCAAGGGGGCAAAAAAGGGACATTACTAAATTAGGTTAAAGGCTACCTAGGAGCAATTTTCAGCTCATTTCACCTCCCTTGGCCGAAAATTGCAAGCAAAGAGAGAGAGGAGCTCCCATTGAGGAAGAGAAGAAAAGGTTTGGTTTCCTTTGTTTTCCGCCATCAAATTCCTTCCTTTATTCACTATTCCTTTTTCTTTTTTCATTTCCCAAGGTAAGCCTTCAATCAAAACTCATTTTGATCAAGTTTGAGTTATGGGTTTGATAAAAAAAAAGCATGAACTAGGTTGGGCTTCTATGGGTTTGAGATTTTTTTGTTTAGATGATTGATTTGTGAAGAAAAGGAGAAGTTTTGGATAGAAATCATTTGGGTTTTTGATGAAACCCACTATAGGTCTTGGAGTATTGAGGTTTTTGGGACTGATTTTGGAGGTTAAAAATGGAGTTTTGAGGAGTTGAATTCGTGGAGAAGAAGCTGGAGGAAGAAGAAGGACGAAACTGTCAGACCCGTCACGAATCCGTGACGGGAACCGTGATGGAACACGTCACGGCTCCGTGACGGTGCAGGTCACGGTTCCGTGACCAGAACCGTGACGGAGCCCGTCAAGGCTCCGTGACCCGAACCGTGATGGATCAGAATTGGGCCTTTTGGGGCCATTTTGGTAGTTTCGGGTAACTAGGAAGGTTATCTATAACCGAGCCTATTGGGGATTAGTTTGAGATGTCTTCTCTTTAAACCACCCTTGAATTATTATTAATTCTCGTATTACTTTGTGATCTTAGACGTTTTTCCCAAGCTCGGCGAAGGAGGCTACTAGGCGACTCTTGTTGGTTCGTGGTTGGATGGCGGTTGAGGTAGAGAAAAGTAGCGAATACTGGTTTGATTGCGGAAAGTTACTAGTATGCATATAGGATATGAACAACCAGAATAAATATAGAATCACATGTAGGATGTGAATAACTAGCGTAGTCGTATAAACATGGAACCACTTGCGGCCAGGTCGTGCCGTAGGTGTGGGAATTGTTGTGTTGTAGTATCACATGTGGGTCACTGGTTGGGCTCGTAAGATTGCGTGTTGATTGTGTTTGTTGTGAGTAGTAGCTTGTAATGTGTGATATGTGTTATGTCTGTTGTTAAATTAAGAATCATGATATGCTATGAGAACATGGTGACTGTAGTGTGAATCATTGTCTTGTGATATGATCGGGTGATTGATAGACCGATGTGGTGTGTTCGGTAAGATTGTTCGGTATGGTATGCCGGTGTGATATGTTCGATATGATATGTTTGAGGATGTTGTTCCGGTCCGATATCGTGGTTGATGTTGTTCCGACACGATATGTTTCCGAGGTGGTGTGTTCCGGTCCGATATCTATATCGATGGATGGTTCCGATATAGATATCTAGACCGAGGCTTCCGGTATGATATCTATACCGTGGAGGATTCCGGTATAGGATATCCAAGCCGAGGATTGGTTCCGGTGAGATACATGTGCTGCATGTGTGATTCCGGTACAGGGGATCTAGAGCAGAGGAGGGTGCTCCAGAGCAATGTTTATACCGATGAGTAATCCGGTATGGTAAGTGTGATGTGATTTGTGCCCCGTGCTACGGGAAGATATACCCGACCGACGGAGGATTCCGGTCCGCTATATTATGAGTTATACCCCGATGTTGTGTACTCCGGGAAGATATCTAGGCTGATGTCGAGTTCGGTACGATATGGTGAGCCGGACCATGGAAGCCGGCGCATTGCTCTGGAATAGTACAGGTGGAAGTGGTTGCTAATGTTATTACTCTGTGTGTTGAGCTGTTTTGATTGTTGTGATTACTTATGCTTGTTATGTGATCTTCTGTGATTTGAAATACAGTTATACCTGAGTTCAGTATTGTCGTGCGAGTTCGCACGTGTGGTCGGTTGTGAGACAATCGTGGTCGTTGTCCATCAAGAATTGTTAGGTGACGGGTGCTAAGAGCATAGTTGAAAAGAAATGTATGAGTTTGGTTCAGTGTCGAGGTTGATTTACGGGTTGCACCCGAGTGGGGGTGAAGCGTTGTCTTGGGTTACTTGTTTAATTGATTTGTAGTTATTGTGCTTACTAGTATGCCCTAATTGGACGGTTATCCGTGGTGGTGAGCGGATAGCTCATCCCCTTAACTACTTTTTCCTACTGAGCGAAAGCTCACCCCCTTCATTACTGTTTTACAGGTTTCGATCGTGAGTTGGTTTAGAGGACGTCTCAGAGCTGGGAAGCTTGGCGAGAGTCCTAGTTTTGGGGTCCTATAGAGACGTACATTCCCTTTTTGTATTAAACTCTTTATTACTGGGTTTTCGAGTGTTGACTCGGTATTGCTGACTTTAAACAACTTATTGGAGTTTCATTTCGTTTAAACTTGTTTTATTTATTATTGTTTTTAGCTCACGTCTGAGTCCGGTCAAAACCGGATTAGGGGCGTGACAGAGACCCGCCCAAATCAAAAAAGGAAGAAGGGAAACTAAGGTGTAAAGAAAAAACCTCGCGTGCAGCGACCGGGAGTGACGAGCCTGGCCCAATCCACATCAATCTTCACCGGTGAAGTAGAAGAAGGAGTCCCACGATTGAATCAGAAGCCAGTCGTCGAGATTTGAGAAGTGAAGTAGAAGTAGAAGCCACCACAGTAGCAGATGAGGCCCAAAAAAGCGATAATCCACACCAAAGTGGGAAAATCGTCCCACGAACAGTTCCGAGCAACCCCAACCCTCCAGACCGGAGGGAAACGCCACCGACCACCAGATTTGAAGTAAGAGAAGGATATGGTGGTACTGAAGGAGGAAACAACAAAAGTGAAAGAAGGGAGCGAAAGGGAGAGGAGAGGCAGCCTAGTACCAGCCGGTTCGACCACATATCTGAAGTTACTAGGGTCAGCGACTGAGACGGGCCCCGTTTCCGGCGACAGAATCAACACTGTGTCACTGTAATTCGTTGGTGGCCAACACCAAATCCAACGACCTCTGGTGTTTGTGATGCCCGGAGGAGTGACACGTGCCGTCGGTGAACCCCAGTTTCGTAGATCTGAGGCGAAAAGGTAGGAAATGGTGCAGAGAGAAGGGAAATGGAAGGGGGGAAAACAAAGAAGATAGGGTAGAGATATAGGAACTAAAAGGGGAAGAAAGGAAGGGCCATCGCCAGCAGCTCCCCTGTCACGAGGACCAGGGAAGGGAAAAGTTCGGAGAAGAAGCGAGAAGGGTGAGGTTTAGAAAGAGAAGCTCTCAGATAAAAGTTAATCTCCAACTATAAAGTTTCCTCTGGCATTGTTGGTGCTCGTTGTTGCTCTAAGTATTGACACGTTGGAGATGCCCCCCCCCCCCCCCCCCCCGGCTAAGAAGAAGCAACAATCGCCCTCTCAAACTCCCTTCTCCGTCGGTGATGTTTGGGGTTCCGGCCTTGGTTATTACTAGCGGAGCCTCCGTCTCCCTCTCTCTAACCCATTTCCCCCGAAGTTGTTTTGATGCCTACGGTTTTGAGCGGTGGTGGGTAGCTCCGGTGGCTCATCACGCTACAGACTCGGCCTTAACGGTTACCTTTAGCGAGGATCTGGAGTGCGTGCTTTCTGGATTCCTCGAGTCAAGGACCTTTGTCGGACGGTGGCATCCTGAATCGGCTATGTTTATTTTTTTTCCTTTTGTGTTACTGTTTTTCAATAACTGCACTTGGTGCAGATTTGGGTGTGCACTAGTTGCATGGTTTGTGTGCGCTAGCTGCACGTTTGGTGTGCACTTGTTGCACGGTTTGGTGTGCCCGTTATGTGGCACGGTTTGGTGTGCACGTTGTTTGCACGTTCTAGGGCACCCTGTTTTGTGTTCTGATTTCGGTAGGGAGTCGATAATATTATAGACTAGTTAGTCTGGAGTCTGTAATATTTACCGTTCGCTTGTGCACTTTCATCAGATTGTACATATGTCACTTTGACTGATATATAAAATTGATGTCTCCCGTTTTCCATAAAAAAAAAAGAGGAAAAATTCAATTTAACACCCTGGCAAACATTTATTTGCAGTATAATACCCTAACTTGTTTGTTTTTTTGCATTTTAATACCCTGGCAAACATTTATTTTCACTTTCATACCCAACCGTTAACTTTCCATCCAAAATGGATGGAAAGTAGTCATGTGTTTTGCACATGACCTTGTTTTATACCAATAACACCCTTCGATCTTTGATTTTTTAAATATATAAAAACTAATTTTTTTTAAATTAATCTGATTTTTTGAATTACTAAAAATATGATTTCTGAAATATATATAAAATTTTATTTTTTAAATATATAAAAACTGATTTTTGTTTAAATAGTTTTTGAAATAAAATCTAATTTATAAAAAATCTGATTCTTATAATATAAAAAAAAACTGATTTTTAATTATTTTTTTTTGAAATAAATCTGTTTTTTTAAATTATATAAAAATATTATTATGAAATATATAAAAATTTATTTTTTGAATATATAAAAACTGTTTTTTAAATAAAATCCATTTTTAAAAACATATAAAAATCTTTTTTTTAATATATATAAACTGATTTTTTTTTTACATATTTTTTGAAATAAATCTGATTTTTAACTTATATAAAAATATGATTTTTGAGATATATAAGAACTGATTTTTTTTAAACATTTTTTGAAATAAAATATAGTTTTTGAAATATATAAAAATCTGGTTTTTTGTGGTAGGTTTTGAAAATATGACTGGTCTCAAAGGGTATTTTGGACTTTGGATGGAAAGTTAATGGTTGGGTATGAAAGTGAAAATAAATGTTTGCCAGGTTATTAAATTGCAAAAAAAAAACTAGGGTATTATATTGCAAATAAATGTTTACCAAGGTATTAAATTGAAAATTTCCAAAAAATAAAGTATTGACACATTGAAATGGAGAAGCTTGAAGTACAAACGCACCGTTTTATGTAAAGCCCATTACAAATCTGCATATTCTCGGCTCTTTTATGTTTCCTCTGTCGTCCTTCCAAGTCTTTCTATTTTAAGACAGAGTGAACCCTGCACTACACACACCCTGCGTGCTCTCCGCCATGGCCATGGAAGCTCCTTGCAAGAAATCATCAAAAGGAGTGCTACTCACTCCTTCTTCTTCATCATCCTTCTGTTTCATCACAAATCTCCCGATCCCCATTCATATGGAGATTCTGTGCAGATTACCCATTAAAACCCTAGCTGCCTGCAAGAGTGCCTGCAAATTATGGCTCCATCTCATCAGAAACCCTGAATTTCTCCAGCTGCACCAAAACAGAGCACCCACTGAGGTTTTCTTTCGAAACGATAATGACGAGGGAGATAAGATGAAGCTTCACAACTTGGGTAACTTCAAATTCCTCACTAAATTTGCCATTCCTCATGTCAAGCTCTTTAAAGTAAGTCCCGATCCCGCGTCCGGGAAGCTCAATAGCTTGCTGTTTGATTTCCCTAAATTCAATCTTATGGCCAACAATACTCTCATTTACTGTGCTACTAAGGGAAATTTCGTTTTTGCCAATTCATGTAATGGGTTACTTTGCTATTATGGTTTCTCTATTGGTAGGAGGATAGCTGTTAAGAAGTTTGTTTTGGTATGGAATCCATGTACTAGTGAGCTCATTACGTTTCCTACCCCTAAAATACGTAAGGGTAAGGGTCTGCTCGATTGTTGCGGTTATGGTTTAGGTTTTAGCAGAGAGGCTAACAAATTCAAACTCTTGCGAGTCATGGGTCGAAAGGTGGTAGGGTCTGAGGCGGAGATTGTAGCTGAGATTTGCACAATTGAGAAAACATGCTCTTGGAAGACTGTCGGTCCCTATTCTACCCAAGTTATGTACAACTGGTCTCAGACGGATAAGTTTCATACCATTTTCTTGCATGGTGCCCTTCATTGGGTTGGTTCTTCAGGTAGCCTGAGCTATGATATTACTATACATACTTTTGATTTTGAAGATGATCAGTTTGGAAGCGTTCCACTTCCTCCCCCCTATGTTGAAGATAGTAGGATTATGTCATTGGTCCATGGGACACTCGGGGTATTGGCAGATTGCCTATTCATGTCGGAAGTTAGGAACAATGGCTTGAGCATATGGTTGATGAAGGAATATGGTGTTCAAGATTCCTGGACAAAGCTATTCTCTTTGGGATTTCCTCTAGCCAAGGGGTTAAATCACCGATCCTGTCTACCTATAAGTTATATGGACAATGGTGAACTACTGATGAAGTGCGCCTACCTCTTCTACACTATTGTCTTCGTTTATAACCCAGATCTAGAAAGTGTTAGAGTTATAGGTTCTGTTCCTTATCTCATCGGAGTGATTGCTTACCGGCCGAGTCTTATTCAGCTCAAGGATTCTATGCTGGGTTATGATGTGCATGTGATGAAACCAATGTGTGTTGATTTGGAACAGGGAGATCCTGATGGGTGGAGACTAGTGAAGGAGAAGTAACCACAACAACATGGTTCTGAGGAGCCTCTCAAATATGGTACAGGTGGAAAGAGACAAATATCCACATCTGTAATGTCAGCACAAGAGACATCAGCGGTTGAATTGGAACATGGACAATGTTCTAAGACCCCTGTGACAACTGATAAAACTTTTGTCTCTGCTACGAGGGGTTATTCGGGGGACCTAATAAAAACTATCAAGGACCATGAACATGGACAAGATTTGGAAGAGAGATTGAGAAATGAACTTGCAAAGATTGAACAGCTCAAACAACAAAACCAACAGTTGGAAGAGAGACTGCAAGATGAACAAGCAGAGGGTAAAGACACTGAAACAACAGATACAACAAAGTGAGCAGCTCAAGCAGGAAAAACAAACAAATGAGTGCGTGTCTCATAGGCGCTCACTTAGTTGGTAAGCTTATTATGGAATTTTAAACCTTAATGTTCATTTGGTTTTAGTTTATCTACTTGGTCGTTGCATCTCGTATAATGACCCTGTAACGAATTGGATCTCAGTACTTGAATGCTTATATTGCATTTTCTGTAGTTCGTTTCTGTTGCTTGACAGCACCAGTAATAGTTAAATAAATTCCAATTTGCCTTGTCCAAGTAGCTATTTGTGAGGATTTTTTAATTATAATTCCAGGGACCACAGTGTACAATTTGTTTTGAACCTGTTTTTGAGATATGCTTTTACCTTACCATCTCATTTGGACGTAAGCACATGTACACGTGCGAGTAGCCATACACCTCTCAGTGATCACACAATTGAGTTCGAGGGAGGTTGGCTGTTTTTCAGCGTAAGATAAAATCAGGAGCTGCATCACCGAGTGCTTGTGACCCTATGTGCTGACAGCTGGTCAGAACCAACTCAACATTCGTGTCCAACCTGACGCTTAGGAGTCTCTTGAGCCACTTTAGAGGGCTCACCTGGATTGATGTTTTTACCCGTTTCTTCTCAAGAGGTAAGCGGTCCGCATTTGTATATTTCTTGCATTCCATTGATTTGTTGAAAGCCATGTCTACCTTGAATGAGTTATGGTTTGAGTAACATAAATTATCTGTGGAATTGGAAGGATGACTCTCTCTTTTGCTGTTAGTTCTGGGATAGGTTGTACCACTACTGAGACAGAAAAGGACAGACAATCTTGCATGATCATGTGTCCTCTGGTGATGTCACTCATACTTGAGTTACAAGAAAGGATGTTGATATTCCTGATGTTGCTAAATCTACTGGTGACTCATTGGGTTTTTACACTCTTACCACTTTGAAAAGTTGGGCTCCTTCACATGCATTCTGTTCATCCTTTTGAACACCATCTTGTCACTTGTGAGAATCAGGTTTTACCTCGTGCTTTAATGTTGTTAAGAACGATTTTGTGACATCGCCTCATTGTAGGGCTACTGTGTCAACGGGGAACTGAAACCTAAGCTCCGTTACTGTGTCATTGTTGTTGCGAATATGTCGTTATGTGCGTTCTCCGATGGTTCACTCAGTGACATGATCATGCACCATAGGATACTAGTGGGGTTCTTGGATTGGACAGTGGTTCTTACGTACAAACTGAGGGAATGTCTGGTTGGGATTGGTTAAATGCACGGACTGTGACGGCTGCGTCTAGTAGCGCCTGGCCAGAGAAGATGGAGCCGGCATACGCTCACACGGGAATCAAAGGTCAGAGAGATCGGTTGTCCTTGCCTGGACGGCCATACCCACGGCCGGTGCCAGGCGTCCCAGGCCTCGGCAGAGCCTTCTCATCGCCAAAGCAGTACCCCCAAGTTCAGATCCCTTTTGGTACTGCCTAAAGAGGTCTCAGATCTCCTCTTATGGTTGATTAAAAGTAATATACCATTTTATGGTAACGTTTTGATTGACAAATTCGATCTCCATTGGGGCCGGACCAATCCGAAGTAACTCTCGCCAGGGTATGGAGCTCCGCGGCCAATCCGAAGAAACGTCTCGGGAGAGACCACCACTCGCCGCTGTCTGCTCTATAGTGCCGTCGAGAACCCGGACCCAGACCCTCGGGAGCCGACGCCCTATGGGGTTGGAAAACCGTTGGGCCCAGACACCGACGAATTTGCCCGGCCTCCCAGCTGGGACATGCTCCTTGGGGCGATTACTTCCAAACCCCACGAGTCAAGATAACCACCGTTATCGGTATTTAGCTCCCTGGACTTGGTGTGCTATGAGAACTATTGGTCTTTATCCTATTCTACGGTTGTTTTGTAGAAACATTATTTTACTTTTATCCACAAGTGTCAGGTTAATTTTTTGTATTGCAGAAGGGGGATTCGTCCGTGTTTTTGGATTGTTCGGGATTTATCCCTAGACTTTAGTGTGTGCTGGACTGGTTGTATATCTTTGATATTCATTGATTAACCGAATACATACCCTATTAAAAAAAATGAAACCATTGGCAATTGGGTTGCACAACTTTATGATTTTTCTCTCTTTCTAGTGACGCTCCCAAACCAAAACTTTACGTTCGTTTTCTTTTGTTGTCGTCGTTGATGGCTACCGTGGCTCTCAGGCTTTGGCCACGGGGCTCCCCTGCGACTCGCCCTTCTCTTTTGTCTCCCTTTGGTCGTCACCGTTGCGTTCCTCCGCCTGCCCGTCGTCTTTGTTTACCGTGTTGCTCCGCTTGAGATCCGTTGTCCATGCTCCTCCGCCGTGCTCCTCCGGTCGCAACGACAAAACGTCCGTTTCATGTAAAGCCCCATTGGGCCTCCCGGGCCCTATTCTCGGCCCCTTTATGTTTCCTCCGTCGTATCGTCAATATTCCAAGTAAGACGAACTGAACCCTATGCACGCTCTGTGCTCTTTCTGGCATGGCCATGGAAGCTCCTCGCAAGAAATCAGCAAAAGGAGTTCTACTGACTCCTTCTTCACCCTCCTGTTTCATCTCAAATCTTCCAGTCCCCATTCTTATGGAGATTTTGTGCAGAGTGCCCATTAAAACCCTAGCTGCCTGCAAGAGTGCTTGCAAATTATGGCTCCATCTCATCACAGACCCTCACTTTCTTCAGCAGCACCAAAACAGAGCACCCACTGAGGTTTTCTTTCGAAAAAATGAAGATACGGTAAAGCTTCACATGGGTAACTTCAATTTCCTCAGTAATTTTGCCCCTCTTCATGCCAAGCTCAGTACTTTATTTAAACTCCCTAAATTCAATGTTGGGTCCAACAATGCTCTCAATTACAATGCTACGAATGGCGCTTTCTTTTTTGCCAACTCTTGTAATGGGTTACTTTGCTATTATAATAGGTTAGTTGTTAATAGGTTTGCTGTGGTATGGAATCCATGTACTAGTGAATTCATTACATTTCCTGCACCCAAAAGAGATAAGGGTCTGCTCCATTGTCGCGGTTATGGTTTAGGTTTTAGCAGAGAGGCAAACAAATTCAAACTCTTGCGAGTCATGGGTCGAAAGGTATCTACCGAGGTGGAGGCTGTAGCTGAGGTTTGCACAATTAAGGAGGGAAAGTTGATTAGCTATGCTTCAAAACATACCATATTGTTTTAATATGCCTCCATAGTTTAAAATTGAAAATATATGCTTTTTATAAGTTTTAAGTAAAAAATACCCCTATTTTCATTTACCAAACGACCTAACGATAAATTATTTACTTTTGAGCATGTTTTTTGTTGTTGTGTATTTTGGTGAACTTCTTCCAAATTGCTTCTCTCTTCAACATACTGTATAAGTTTTTGTTTATAAGCTCCAACTAAACATGGTCAGTAAGATCATGTGCTCTATAACATTCAAGATCCATCGAATTCCATTTCTGTTTTTTCTGACCAAATACTTCGTCGTTTTTTTCTGTCACCAAAAATCATAATTAAAACTAAATGTTTTATTTAAGAACTTAGTTGTAGTTTCCATACTCCAAACCCGTTTTTCAAATTGGGGTGCTGATTTTTGTAATAAAAAAAATTAATGGGTCATGCTTTTTTCGTAGTTTCAATTTGGTTTCGTTGTTCAATTGTTCTATTTTTCGTTTTCGGTGAAAAAAACAAAACGAGCAGCTGAGATCGGTGTTGCGGGAGCAGAGGAACAATCAAATCGCGGCGGTGATTAAGGAGATAGAATTCAAGGCACAAATTGTGATGGCGTGGAAGGATCAAGAGATCGGGCAGGCGACGAAGAAGACGATGGAGCTCCAAAGCATGTTGTTGAAGCTCGAGATGGAGAACCAGGCGTGGCAAAGAGTGGCTCGCGAGAATGAGGTCGTCGCAGTTTCACTAAACAACAAGCTCGAGCAGATCAAGGAATAAAGTACTACATCACCTCTTCTAGCGATGCCGAGTTTTTCTGTAGTGGAGACGACGATATTCGTCGATGACCAAACGAAAACAGAGATAAACGGGTAAAAGCCAGCTGGGGAGACTTCGATTTCCAAGAAAATTCTTCGGGTCAGTACAAAAGAAAATATCAGTAGCATAGAGTATTAGAAGATATTAGAACAATCTTCTTTTCGCAATTGTGAAAATAATTGAATGTGTAATAAAATAAAAGGGGAAAGCGAAGAAGGTTCACCAGTTATACCGTCTCTATTCTTTCAAATTGGAGTGTTGAACACTGTTAAAAATTGAGAGCAAGAAAATGAAAGGGAAAGTGAAGAAGAGCTTTTGAAATAAAACAAATTTTGAACCACGTTTCAAGTTTGATAACTGAAACAAATCGGTTAAGTTTGGTTAAATGAAATTAAGGGTATTTTTGTCTAAAAAATTACAAAAAGCATATATTTCCAATTTTAAACTATTAGAGCATAGTAAAAAAATATGATATGTTTTAAAGCATATATTATCAAATTTCCCATTGAGAAAGCACGCTCTTGGAAGACTGTTGGTCCCTGTTCTCCCCAAATTATGGACGCCTGGTCTCAGAACGATAAGTTTCATACCCCTTTCTTGCATGGTGCCCTACATTGGGTTGGTTGTTCAAGTAGCAGCAACTCTGATATTACTATACATACTTTTGATTTTGGAGATGATCATTTTGGAAGACTTCCACTTCCTTCCTCCTATGTTGAAGATAGTAGGATTATGGTCTCACTGCCCCAAGAGGCCCTCGGGGTATTGACAGGTTGCCTATTTGTATCGGACTTTAGGAATAAAGACTTGAGCATATGGTTGATGAAGGAATATGGTGTTCAAGATTCCTGGACTAAGCTATTTTGTGTAGGATATCCTATGGATAAGAGGCTACATTATACGAGCTGCCTACCTATAAGTTATATGGACAATGGTGAAATACTGATGAAGTGCACCTACATCTACTCCACTACTATCTTCTTTTATAATCCAGTTCTTGAAAGTGTTAGACTTATAGCTTATGTTCCTTATTTCATTAGTGTGATTGCTTACAGGCCGAGTCTTGTTCGGCTCAAGGATTCTATGCTGGGTTATGATGTGCATGTGATGAAACCAAGGTTTGCTCATTTGGAACATGGAGATCCTGATCGGTGGAAACTAGTGAAGGAGAAAGTCACCACAACAACAACATAGTTCTGAGGCCCATCGACAAGGTTCTAAGACCCCTGTGACAACTGATAAAACTTGTGTCTCTGCTATGAGGGGGTATTCTGGGGATCAAATAAACTATCAACGATCATGAACATGGACAAGATTTGGAAGAGTGATTGAGAAATGAACTCCCAGAGCTTGAGCCTTCAAACAACAAAACCAACAGTTGGAAGAGACTGCAAGATGAACAAGCAAAGGTAAAGATCCTGAAAGAGCAGATACAACAAATTAGTTGGTAAGCTTGTTATGGAATTTTAAACCTTACATTTTCAGCACTTGAAACGGGTTATTTTGGCTTGGTAATGTTTAGATTGGATCAGTCTAATGTATTGTTGGGTTGTTCATGTGGTTTTTGTTTATCTACATGGTCCTTCCATCTGGTTTATGTTCAGTACCAAGTGAAATGACCCTTTAATGAATTGGATCTCAGTACTTGGATTCTTATATTGCATTTTCTGTAGTTTGTTTCTGTTGCTTGACAGAACCAGTAATGGTCAAATAAATTCTAATTTAACTTGTCCATGTAGCCATTTACGATGATTTTTAACGAGGTTGTAAATAACGGTAATTGTCAAATCGCAATAAGGTACTGATGATTTTTAACGAGGTTGTAAGAGCATGAACAGTGGTGCGGCCCTGAGGCCCGGCTCGCGTTTTTGCGGGCCGCAGGACGCGGGCCGTCCTGTTGTGGGAGGGCTTTTACGCGTCCCGCGTCCCACGTCCTGAAATCCCGAGACGGGTCGAAGCTCCCGGCCCGCGTCCCGTGTCCGTCTGCCGCTCAATCACCGCCTGCCACGTGTCCCAACGTTGGCTAACGGCTATATTTTTTTATTCTCATTAATTATTTTTTTCACATTTATTTAAATTTTATATAATTTAAACTGTTTTGATAAAGAATTAAATAAAACAACAAAATATCAGTTAATTAACCACTCAGCATCCGTACGAATCAGATATTACCAAAAAAATCCCGAAAATAATTTGTATTTGAATAACTAAAAAGAAAAGTTGTAGCTAGGGCTTGGAGAAAAAACTCTGCTACACCACCTACGCACCATGGCCTATGCCATGGTTCCTTCCATGGCCTATGCCATGGTTGTGTTTCTCCCTTCTATGCATTCTCTCCCTTCTGCCCCCCTTGAGATTCCTGGAATGTCTTTTCTCTTAGGGTTCCCTTCGAGGCGCCTCTAGCCATCATGACGTTGGCCTCCTCCTGTTAACGACGAAGCGTCCCTCCTCTGCAACTCTGGTGGTTTCCGTCTCTGAAGCCGCCGTCTCTACTGTTTCCAAAGTCGTCGTCTTCCCTGCTGTCGTTGCCGCCTCCGTTTGTGGCTTCGAGGCGGGGATGATCTCTGCAGCGGCCCTAGATTGCTTCCTCCTCAAGCAACGACCTCGTCCTGCTTCCTCTTAACCTTAGATCGCCGAGTTCCCGAGCGTACCACGACCTTGTTTTGGTTCCCACTTCGAGCGGCGCGAGGGTTAGGGTTACGCCTTTGCCAGTACCTCCGAGGGTTCGACGGGTCCCGCCTCGAGAAGCATGGGTCGCGCCTCCCCGCCCTCTCTCGCCTTCGGCCTCTCTACGATCTCCACTGTCGGCGCGCCCTTTTACCTGGCCTCCACCACCCCAACCGCCTTGGCCCCTTTCACGATTATGAATCTGGCTAACCGGAAGGACCTTTTTTCTTTTGTTTGTGTTTGTCTTTGCAGGACCAGCGCCTGGCGAACAGCGAATCAGGAATTTTCGCAGGAAAGGAACCCCGATTCACAGATCCCCCTCACTATTACCATTGAGGTCCCTCATGATCTCTAGTACCCCATTCCCCCCTCCGCTTTTCTGTCATGGCCTATGAGACATCAAAATACCGTCTGTGACGGTTATGATAGTATAAGGTCCAATGAACCTTTGTTCGTTAATACTGCCCTTCCAATGATTGGGGAGCATGTTCCCCGGTGCAGGATAATGTAATCGTTTTAAAGTTATAAAATTGCACCTTTCGTTCAAAAAAACTCACTCAGAATCCAGTCAACATTCACTATGAATCCAAGCCTCAATCCAGGACTCACCATTGTAAAACACATCTTATTTTGAGTCCTGAGTCCCACTATTTTGTACGGTCAGCATCCAAGCCTTACATCCAAGCTTTTCCATTGTACATGCTCTAAATAACAAGTACTGATTAAGGATATTTCAACTTCACTGGAAGATATCAACAAATCATGTTTTGTAATAAATAACAAATAAATACACCTAATAAGTACATTTAAGACAAAAATGGCAATATTTTAGTAAAATAAGATAGTTTTTGGGCCTGGTCAGTTCGGTCCAGTGGTTGATGTGGGTCAGTCTAGGCTGGATGTTGTGGGCCGGCCAAGTACAAGCCCATGTCCAATTTCACTCCCAATTTCTGTCTCGGGAACTGAAGTCCTCGGGCCTGCGCAACCTTCCGTCGGGAGCGACTCTTTCATTATCGAGGATGTTCAACCTTTTTCGGCTGTGTCACCGACTCCCTCCCTTTCTCTATATTCACATTTCGATCAGGAATTTCCTGTGTTGTCACCTGAAACAGTAAAGAAAGGCAAAGGGAAAAGAAGAAAGAAACCTCAACAGGCCATTATAGTGACGACCCGTTCACTTCGTATAAGTGACAAGAAGATGCTCGGGCTCAGCGTAGAAATGAGGTTTGGAGACATTTTGTCGCTACAGAGACTATGCTGCAGATAGAACTTAAGGATGACGTTCCTCCTTCCATCTTCTAGTATTTCTTTGTTTAGGTCGATGTCTGTAAAGACCGCCCAGTTTAAAAGAATTAAATATTTTAAAATCGTCGTTTGAAACGTCGTGGTTGGAAAACGGGGTGGAAATTTGGAACGAGTGCAAGGTAAAAAGAAAAAAAAAGGGGGGGGGGGGGGGGGGGGAATCAGACTTGGGCCGGTCAACCGGACCAGGTCCAGTCAACTCAGCCCAGCTAGAGCGAGCCCAGAACCTCAGCGCACGCCCAGGCCCACGTTAAGCTCGGCCCAAGCATGTTACGAACCCTAGACGCGCACTGTTCACTATCCTTAGATGCGTGCACGCGAAACGAGACGCCCCTCTCTCTCTCTCTCTCTCTCTCTCTCTCTCTCTCTCTCTCTCTCTCTCTCTCTCTCTCTCTCTCGCGCGCGCGCGCGCGAAACCCTTCTCTCTCTCTGTAACTCCTCGTCGGCGACGACTCGCCACTTCTCCCGGGCACGAAACCAGAGGATGCTGAAGCCACCGTCGCCGAGATGTGTCCGGATCTGAGCCACGCTACCGGGCGTGTGACACGAACCAGATTTGTTCGCCGCCGCGCCGGAAGCTCGCGCGAGCTCTTCTCCTCCGTACTCGAACCGCACCACGCCGAAACCAAAGGGGTAAATCAAGGTGAGCACGATGTCGGCCATCCTTCCCCGACCTTCTCGCCCCTTTTTTAGAGCTCCCCGTTCATCGCCGCCCTCCTCCTAGCTCCCCGTCACCGCCACCGCCGTTGGGACAGTCGGAACCCTAGGCGCCGTCCGTCTTCGTCTCCAGCTCCGTCAGATCCGGTCAGACGGGTTGGGCCAGGACCAGGCGTTTGGGCCTTGAGACAGGCCGAAGTCCGGGCCTTGGGGCCAGGTTGGACCTCGGGCCGACCAAACCTTGGGCCAGGCCCAGGTTCCAGGACCGGGTCTGGGTCGGGTCTTGGGCCATTTTCGGGTCGGTTCCGGGTTCTGGGTTATGGATCCGGGTTGGGCCTGGATCCGGGTCGGATCCGGGTCAGGGCAGTTTTAATTATTCATTTTAAATGGGAGTTTTAAACGGATTTAAATCGGAGGACCCAAAGGACAAAGCTGATAAATTAAAGGACTTAATTGTTAAATTTAAGAGGACTGTTACAGACTGGACCGGGACTGATTACCGTCCTTTTGTTAAACCCAGGCTTGGACCTCAGTCGTGGAGAAGACCGGAGGTAGGCCCGGACGTCAGCAGCTAGGAGACGTAGTTGTTGGTTCTTCTTGAGGTAGGGAAAGTAGCAAATACCGGTTTAATTGCGGAAAGTTACTAGTATGCATGCTACGTAATAATAAAACTGGAACGAGCGTTTGTATGATAAAATAATCGGACAAGTCTTAGTAACATGTAGGATGTGATTCACTAGTGTTAGCCGCTTTCAACATTCTGGAAAATTGTCGTGCTGGTAGAATGGTCATGTCGAGCCTTAGGTTGTGTGTTGATTGAATTTCCTGTTATTGATTGAGATGCACACTGTGTGACCCAATGTTGATAAGTTTAAGAGTCAAGAATTATTATAGTCGGTGTAACATGTTGTTACGATGTGTGGGCAAGTGTGTCGTGACTGTTTTGATGTGAATCATTGGTTGTGATATGGTCGGGTGTGTGATAGACCGACGTGGCGTGTAATTGTGGTATTATTGTTGGGCGGTGAGCCGTGTTTGATCTGTGGCATTACGATGCGTGATATTATCTTGATGTGTGTTCCAAAAGAATTGTATTTCGGTATGGTACCTACACTGAGGGGGTGTGTCGGTGTGGGGTAGTACCTAGGCCGACGTTGTGGTCCCACGTATGCGCGGTACCCCAGTGTGTTATTCCGGTACGATGGCCTACATCGAGGGGGTATGCCGGTGTGGGACATCTAGGCCGACAGATGTGTTTGGGCCTACGGGTCGATTAAGGCCGACGGGTCGGGCCGACGGGCCATATTGTGATTGGTCCTACGGGTCGTGTTGGGCCTACGGGTCGTATTGGGCCGACGGGCCATATTGTGTTGGGCCTACGGGTCGTGGTTGGGCCTACGAGTCGTGTTCTACCCCGATGATCTATGGTCCTTTGGGGACATTTCCGGGCCCCCCCTATGAGATGCGTTCCCAGAGAACGTTTCTGGTCGCCCCGACGCATGTGTCTCCTCTAGACCGAGGGGCTATCCGAGATGATACGATGACTTTCCGGTATGATGTGTTGGAGTTCGGGGACTGCGGTACGGGATGTGTGACGGTTGCTTATTGTGTGTGATACGTTTACTGTTGGTTAATGTTTTATTGTGTGAAAGCGGTCGTTTGAGTGTGTTACAAATTTGGCTATGAACCCCGGTTGACAGTTAGTTATGATGTACTAGTATGCCCTAATTGGACGGTTACTCGTGGTGGTGAGCCGATGTTCATTACCTTAACTACTTTCTCTACTGGGCGAAAGGTCACCCCCTTACCTTGTTGTTTTTCAGGTGTTGAGCGGGATTGTGCTAGTAGGACATAGCTGAGCTCGGGAGCCAGCGAGGGTCTTGTCTAGTAGGTCTAGTGACGTACCGTGAATTGAACTAAGACCTGTTTTTACGTTTTATTTCAGAGGTGTTGACTCTTTTATTTGAATTTATGAAATTACAATTTATTATTTCAAGCTTTATTACTTTAATTTTCGCTTTAATTATCTGTTATTTTAGTTCACGTCTCGAATCCGATCAAAACCGGATTTGGGGCGTGACAATGTCCCTTTTCATCTTTGTATTTTCGTTTTTTTAGAAGATTCTCTTATTCCTTTGTGGTAGAGTCTCTTTTGAAGGTTATTTGGGATAACTTTTTAGCGGTCCTCTCTCTTTTCCCTATCTTGGAGTAAAAAGCTTTAATAAAATCATCATCTATATAAAAAAAAGATAGTTTCAAACACACTTTAATTTATGTTCGGTGAACTTCAATTGTATTTGAAAATTGATTTGAACTTGTTATCGATCGTCTCTTTTTGGGTTCGTGTTATACACAGATTTTCGAGTACAATTTTTCATATACAGTTTATAATTGTATATGAAAACTAGTCAATTGAGTTTTAACCACATGGTCAAAACTCGGTGATTAAGTTTTACCGAGATATCGTGCTATTAGTTATAGTTCTTGAGACTGCTGTGTACAGTGTTTCGGACCTACTTTAGATGATATGATTTTAAGTCTCGGTTCATTTGGGGTTGGAACATAGAGGGAATTCCTCAAACTATAACCCACCTAGCAGCCACGTCCGGCTGTTCTAGGACTGTCGTCGTCCATTGTTGTCCAGCACCAACAACCATGATTGGCTCCTTCCTAAGTCGTGCGACTAAATGTGGCTCCATTCAAGGATGAAAACGCCTCTCAGCGATCACATGGTTGGGTTCGAGGAAGATTGGGTGTTGTTCAACAAAAGAGAAAATCAGGAACCTCATTACTGAATGCTCGTGACCCTTTTCGGGGACAACTAGTCAGAACCAACTCGACATTTATGTCCAACCTGTCGCAGTTGTAACAGACCGGTTGGATGTTTTTCAGCATAAGAGAAAGTCGGGAGTTTCATCATTGAGCTTCCTTAATTAGTGAGTTTAATAGAATCGGGTGGTGTAATGGTAATAGATCGATTTAGACTATCCACAATGGGATTAGACCGAATCGGTCTAATTCTGGTCTAATTAGCTTAATTTTTAGAAAAAGTTACTAAGATTAGACCCGAATCGGAGGTCTGTTGGTTTTAGGCGCGAAATGGGAATAGACCGAATCGGTCTATTCCTAGTCTATTGTATCGAAAAAAAATGGAAAAAATATTATTATTCAAAAATCCTAAGACGACTCGACCCGTTGCAGATTTAGTAAAACCAATAACTCCATGTAGCATAATATTAATTCTCGAAACGTTTCATTTAAAGTACAACAGAATAAGATCTACGAGCTATAATTACAGGACATTGAGTAATTGGTATGGGGATGTAATATGACGACACGACTTCACATTATATTCTCGGTATTTCATAATAAAAGATGGCAAGTGACGCGGAAACTGTAGTGTCATTGGTCAAAGAATATATCAAGTATTGTCACGTGCCTGTGTCGAACATATGTTGTTCGAGCAAAGACACTACCGCTACCACGACACTCGTCATCTTTGATTATGGAATACCGAGACCAATTTGAAGTCGTGTCCGCACATTACACCTCCAACCACAATTACAGCTCCACCGCTGTCTCTGGCTCCGCGTTCATGTATTACCAAAGGTTGGTCATCATGTATTGTCAAAGGAAGACCTTATTCTTTCCAACTCATTGTCGGCTCACTTGCTATCTTTGTTTACGGTTGTGTCTACGACTCCATCCAACTTGGATAGTACCGTACGAAAATCTATCAATGCTGCTAGACGAACTCGTGTCCATATCTCTCGGCATACACCTGCTTAGCAATGTCCATCACCTGCACGTCGGACCAACCGGGTTGGTAGATGCGCTTCATCTCCGACCAGTACCCATTGAAGAACTTCACCTTCCAATTGACGACGATCCAATGATAGTTGGAGTTCTCGGCGGATCGCTCAATCTTCGGGGATTAACAGGTCACGTGGGCGAGCTCCCCCCGTATGGCATCCCAAAAGGCATCATCGGATTGGTCACCCCCTTGCTCCGCTAGTTTTGAGCCACACACACACACCAATGTGGACTCCTCGGGTCTACTCCATTTCCGGTACATGCGTAGCATTCTCGACGGGTTGACGCTCAACCGTGCGTACAAGACCATCGACGGGATTTCGTTCCTGGTTTCGGCTGGCCGTGATACGGGGGGTATAGCTCAAGCCCGGCACCGTGAAAGACCCTTCGAGGGGATTTTTTTCAGCCATTGGAGGAGAATCGGATGGTAGAGACACGAGATGCGGACAAACGGAGGTGGCGAGGAAATGCTGGTGGAGAAACGACAGTGATGCTCCTGTGGTGGAGAAACGACGCTCGAGACACGGTATCGACGTTCCGAGGGAAAGTGTGGTGGCAGAAACGCCGAAGGTCTGGAAATGTGAGGAAGAAACGGTGCGAGATATTGGTCGGTGGTAGAAACTGCGATGGTAGAGGACGTCGAAAGAAACGGAGGAAGAAAAAGCTGTGAAGAAGAAGCTGTGAGGAAGACGAAGCGTTGAGGACATTTAAGCACGAATCGTGTCACGCAACACACCTTGGTTTGTCGGCCCAAGATTCGGATGGGCTCCGAATCTGTCGATTCGACGGGTCCTTGAGTCTACATAACCCTCGACGTTGAATCTGCGCTTTCTCATATTCAACGTAGACTCGACTCTACGCCGCGGATTCACATAGTTTTCCACCGCCACGTCAGATTCGATGACCAAACCACGCGTCGTTTCGACGCCATTATGGATAGCTTTAGGTGTATAGACCAAAAAAAACATACAGAAATTACATGAATATCATTATTCGGGAAAACATTTATTTAACATAAACTAATTAAATCAATTAGAAATATGCAATCTTAAATTGATTTTTTCAATTATAAAATCTAAAACCACCTAATTGGAAATTAAGGAACTATTAAAATACCCAATTTTAAATTACCTAATCATAAATTAAGAAATTTTAAAGTAATGTATCTTAAATTAAATATTAAATTGATTAAAATAGGAAATCACTTTTTCTTGAACATATAAGGGCATTATAATAATAAATTCAAAGTACAGACACTAGACCAATAACGACATTGAAATAAAAGGAAATAAAAGCGAAAGACTAGAGTCGTGGCTCTTAGCAACATACGCTAACCCTGTAACAATAAACTCGGTGAACCAAGGACACCTAGCTAGAAGCTCGTAACCATTGGGATTGCTACTAGAGAGTAGCACAGGTTTCCCAGTATTTGACTCGGCCTGAAGCTGTGCGTATCGATAGTGATCCTTTTGAGGGGATAACGAACAGCCAGAGAGAATACCAGATACTAGGGGAAGGGGTCATCGGGGTTACACCGACAATGACAGGGCGAGTCGTGCATCCCCATACAAGACTCGATGCGAGTCGACTCGATCATATTCCTAGGCAGGACTACGGATCAATCCTTGCTTGGATTATGGCCAGGTAAACTACAGCCCTAGGTGTTGGCCCATCCAGATGTCTGGAGCACATGTGGAGCCTCTCCTGGTTATGCAGGAGGTCCTATATTGCCTGGTCCTTCATCGTCTACTGGATGTAGTTGTGGTACCGAGCAGAGGCACATGTGCTTCCAGCACCAATGATGTGCTCTCGGGATAAGTAGGAGGTCTTGTACTATTGGGCCGCCGCTGCTTTGCCCAGTTCCGAAGAGGCATATATTGGAGGGTTCGGGGGGGGGAGCCCTTAAGATATTTAGAGTTATCCAATGGGGCCCCAATGTCGGCTTCCCTGGGGATGCCCTACAGCCTCGTGGTCCCGTGCATTCCTTGCTCCCGAGAAGCTTGTTGTCCTGTGTCAGATCCTGTGGGAGGGTTCCTGAGACGGGCCCTTAGAAGGATCGTCTATCGGGCGGGTGGCGGATCGTGTACGGGAGCCAGGCCGAGAGTTCCACCGAGGGATTCATTACTAACATGCCAAGGGCCATGAATGATGCCCCATTATTGCCTCCCTTCCGAAAAGGGTATGTCGTTCCATTTTTAGCCTCTAGATTATTATGTTAGTTTGAACTTATTTATACATGTTTTATATGTATAAATGTTGTTAAAATATTTTATCTTGAGATGGAGAATGGACTAATATTTGTTGAAACAACTTGAATATGTCATAAACTAGTCTAATAAACGCTTAATTGGATTTATTTTTCATATGCGAAGATCTAAACTAACGAAATCTCTTTTTTATGAGTAAAATTAATGGTAATTAAAACTTGTGTAAGATGTTTTTATATATGAAGTACAATATTATGTACAGTTACTGAGCGTAAATATTATATTATGCTTAGTCATGAAACTAGAATCGTTTAGTTTGATTAATAAGTGAATCGAATCGATTTTTTTGGTTTATTCGATTAGGTTAGTGAAATGAAAAAAAATAGGTTAGGTTAGTATAATTTGATAAAAAATATTCAGTTAGGTTACAAAAATCACTAATATTCGATCGAATTATCGAATGTCATCCCCTACATATCACTCTACGGAAGGGAGTTGCCATCTCCTTCCAAAACCTGATGCGGATGTAACCCCCCTGGTTTTTCCCTCGTCGGTGTGTCTCCACGTCAACAAAATCACCAAGGGCATCACCAATGGTGATACCCGTGGTGACCGTGAAGCCCCCTGGTGGAATATCGAAGGCCTTAGCCCACATCTGCATGCGGGAGAACGATAGTGTTGTGGTTCTGGTCGAGGGGTCTGGTCAAAACATCACGGTTTACCCAGACAGACCTTGTCCTTGGCTTCCTGGGAGGAGAAATAGAAACACATTATCCCTCAACCGAGGTCCTCGACGACAACCGTATCATCGTTCTACGCTCGAACCATGATGCCCTCGAGGAGCATTCGTCAGATCAATTTGTTCGAGAAGATTCTAGTGGCAGGGCCAAATTCTGTCTGGGTTGCCCTAGTGTCATCCTCCTTTTTCTTCAGGAACGTGATCATCCTTTCTTCCTTAGCCTCCACCGTGAGGGAGTCGAAACTCGCTTGTAATGCCCTATAAACCTCCACCGTAGGCAGATTTCGAGAAAAGGTCCCATGCGACGCTGCTTCAGTCGCAACGATGAAGCACAACTGCTTATGAGTCCTACTCCAAGGCAGCTGACCCGTTGACAACGATAGTGGCAGAGTAGGGAGTATCACCGGTAACGATAGAAGAGGGATTGGATGCGGTCTGGTGTGAGCCTTACGCTGCCGAGGAGACTTGATGGAGACATTTGAAGAGCGGGGGGGCATCTTGCGAGGGGCCTCAGGACCCCATTGTCGACCACGCATGCATGATCTGTGGGCACGCTGAGCGAGGATGGGACATGTCCGTCCAAAAGCAGTAGGGGCGCAGGTGGCGTTGGAGATCGTATGGCTGGTATGGTCTCCACGTGGATGAGAGGCATGCCAAGTGAAGCAGGATCCGAAGCGGATGAAGGAGCCGAGTCTACAGGGAAGACGAGAGAAAACATTATTGGTAAGTTAGATAGGGTAGTTCGACGATGCTGTGGAAGAGGAAGAGGTAGGAGAAAATCTTGACATAATAGGGAGAAAAATTCACAATACGAGTAATTGATACAAATTCATCGAAATAGATAAGAACTCTTATGCTATCCACATTGGCGTCTAAACGGTGTCTAATTGAGGCGTCGAATCGACCCAAAAGCCCAAAATTTCGTCAAATCTGGGTTTATTCCAATTTTTTATGTCGAATTGGGGAGGAGAGAGAAAAGGTCGTTGATAGGTTCGTAGGCTTTGGAAGAGATAGAATCGACCGTCTAATATCACGATTCTCCAATGGAGAATCGCCACGTGGCATCTAATAAATTCAGAATTTTCTAACTTTCCTTAACTAATTCATTAGTAAATAACTTTCCTTAATAAATAAATTTCCGTAATCATAGATTTTATTATTTCCTTAATAATTTATATTACGTTATTTAATCATAATATAATAATTTATAATTTCATATTACCTAATTAAGGTTATACTAGTTTCTGATTTATAATTTAATATTTCCTAATTAAGATTTTATTAATTTCTTATTTATGATTTAATATTTCCAAATTAATATGAGGTGATTTTGTATTTATTAATTTTAGAATAAAATTACTTAATTAACAATACAATTTACATGTTTAAATTAACAAATAATACAATCGATTTGTTTAAGATTATTTTTTTAAAAATTTATAATAAAAAAAACTCTTCAAATAATACATTGTTTTATTTATAATAAAAAAAAACTCTTCGTTTTTTGTTTTATTAATATTAAGCGCTTCGAAGTGACGTTTTTGTAGTGTTTATCATGCAGTAGACTTTGGTCGTTGGTGTGTTTTGTTGATTTTCGGAAATAATAATATGTTTCCATCGTCTTTCGTTGTTTTATTCATTTTTTAAAATTATAAATGTATATTTAAGTTTTTTTTCACATTAGACTCGGAATAAATCGATTCGGGTCTATTCCCATTATGAGACGATTTAAGTTAGACCCACGAATCGGATCTATTCCTATGTGTTTCCATGTTGTCTCTCGTGTTTTTTAGAGTTTTAGTCTTGTTTGGATTTATCAGCGTCATAATATTTAGTAAGACAGACTGAACCCTGCGTAGTGTGTACACTTTTCTGCCTTGGCCATGGAAGCTCCTTGCAAGAAATCAGCAAAAGGAGTGCTACTGACTCCTTGTGCTTCATCCTCTTGTTTCATCACCGATCTTCCGATCGCCTTTCATATGGAGATTCTGAGCAGAGTAGCCCTTAAAACCCTAGCTGCCTGCAAGAGTGCCTGCAAATCATGGCTCCATCTCATCACAGACCCTCACTTTTTCCAGCTGCACCACACCAGAGCACCCACCAAGGTTTTCTTTCGGAAACATCACGATGAAGATACGATAAAGCTCCACATGGGTAACTTCAATACCCTAAGTAATTTTCATGTCGAGCTCAATACTTTATTTGAATTCCCTATATTCAGTGTTAGCTCCAACAATGCTCTCAATTACAATGCTACAAAGGGCGCTTTCTCTTTCGCCAATTCTTGTAATGGGTTACTTTGCTATTATGGTGCCTCTGCTGCTCATAGGTTATCTGTTAATAGGTTTGCTGTGGTTTGGAATCCATGTACCCGTGAGCTCATTACGTTTCCCGCGCCTAAATTAGATAAGTATGTGTTCTATTGTTGCGGGTATGGTTTAGGTTTTAACGTAAAGGCAAACAAATACAAACTTTTGCGAGCGATTGCTCCAAAGGAGTTAGGGCCGTCTGCTGATGGGTTTGTAGCTGAGATATGCACAATTGAGAAATCTTCTTCTTCGAAGACTGTTGGTCCTTGTTCTTCCGCTGTTTGGAAGCCAATTAAGCGCAAGGATACGTTGTGTGGCACTTTCTTGCAGGGTACCCTTCATTGGGCTTGTTATTCTTCAGATAGCAACAAATCTGATGTTACCATACATACTTTTGATTTTGAAGATGATCAGTTCGGAAGACTTCCACTTCCTCCCTCTTATGTTAATAAAAATACGTGGAGTATGGGTTTTTTAGCTCTAGAGGCACTCGGGGTATTGGCAGGGTGCCTGTTTATAAGTGATTGCAGGGATGAAGGCGTGACCATATGGTTGATGAAGGAATATGGTGTTCGAGATTCCTGGACAAAGCTATTTAGTGTAGGGCTTGTAAACCGTAATTGCGGAATCCATAATTATGTTCTTCAATCATGAGAACAAAACGCTATATGAACTTGGATCTTAGACTTGTATTAATTCAACCACAATAAATATCATGCTATGTAAAAGAACTTACCTGAGTCCATCGTTGAATCTCTTAGATCTTCAATTTTGTTTCTCCTCCTTAACCCTCTCTCTAAAGTTTCTATTTTGATGGAGACAGAAACGTGTAACATATCTCATAACCACCTTCTCTTTCTCCTTTTATAATTAAATGCATAACCACCGTTTCTATTAAATGCCACAAGAAATCATTTATGAAGGTAAGAAAGTATTGTTCACCACTCCAAGAAGGAATATCAATAGGTCCAGAAATATCAGTGTGTATAATTTCAAGAAGATGAGAGCTTCTCGTAGCCGGTTTCTTTACTATGTGGCTAGTTTGCTTTCCCTTAATGCAATCCATGCACACATCTAAATCACTAAAATCCAATTGAGGAGTAATTTCATTCTTTACCAACCTCATCAACCGTTCTTTGGATATGTGACCTAATCTATGCACTACGTTTAATGCCTCTACTTTCAATATGAAACAAGGATTCAGAAAAATTAACATCAAGATTGAAATGATAAAGTGAATCCACTAATGTACCAGATCCATAATGCAAATTATTGCGATACAAGTTAAATTCACCGTTTTCAACCTTAAGCGAAAATCCTATAATATCCAACTTACTTACTGAAACAAGATTTCTAGCACAATCAAGCACATAGAGACAACTTTCAAGATCTATCTGACGACCAGTGTCTAAGATCAAACTATAAGTCCCAATGCCCTCAATTCGTGCCTTCATCCTATTTCCCATAAACAGGTACTGGTCAGCCTTTCTTATGGGTTGGATTGAACTGAATCTCTGCTTAATATGAGACACATGAGTAGTAGCACCAGAATCTATCCACCAAGTATTACTAGGCACTTCTATAAGGTTCGATTCAAAACAAACGGAAACATAATACATACCTTTCTTATCGAACCATGCCTTCCTTTTCGGACAATCTTTCTTGAAATGTCCCGTCTTCTTGCAGAAGAAACACCTCATTTCCTTATTGATTTTGCTTTCAGGTCTCTTCAAGAAAATCTTGTTCCTTTTGATGTCCTTACCTGGCTTGAACTTGCTGCTACTAGCACCATCATGACCCACGAAATGGACAGCTTGGCCTCTCATCTTCTTTAATCTCTCTTCCTCTTGAACAAGCATGGCCTTTAATTCTTGATAGTTCCATTTATCTTTAATGGTGTTGTAGTTCACCTGAAACTGGCCAAACTCATCCGGTAGAGAGTTAATGATGAACTGAACCAAGAAGGTTTCATTTACCTCCATTCCAAGGGTCTTCAGCTTTGCTGCTAGATTTTACATGTCTGTCACATGACCGTGTATAGGCTTGGACCAGTCGAATTTCTTATTTGTCAGCTCATTCATAAGACTCCCTACAATCGACTTGTCAGCCAATTCTGGTTGAGAACACTCCTTTAATTTTGACATGAATTCCTTGGCCTTCTCTGTCTTTGGCATGGAGGGCTCGCATTTTCAGCCATGGTCATTCGCATGAGGTTCAAGCTCAACCTATTTGATCACTCCCAACTCTCATATAGAGACTTTTCAGTCGTAGAGCTTTCATCTGTGATGGTTGAAGGTTCCTCATCCATAACTATAGCCAAGTCAAGTGCCATAACACCCAGTGTAAACTGGATCTGTTCATACCATTCCTCATAATTTAAGCCATTGAATTTCACAACAGAGTTAGCCGATGCATATATATTTGATGGAGCTGCAAAGATATTTACACATGCTACACCCATTAGTGCTTCGAGAACTTTAACACAAATTCTTAAACTCTAAACATGCATTTAAGTAACCTTTGGGCAATACTTAAACACAAAACATAATCGATGTTATAAAGTCATGTTTTTATGATTGAGTACCTACACATACAAACTTAAACATAATGTTATCTTTGGACAAACATTGTATTTAAGTCATCGTATGAACAATCAAACTTTTACATTTATTATTATATTCTATGATCCACCTTTGGGTGGTCTCATGAACATAATGAATAAATAAATCAAACTATAATATATAACATCTCCTTAACATATCAAGAATAATCACACAAGAAAGCCACTTTGGTGACTAACATGTTTACATGATATTATTGATACTATATGTAACTTGAAACCAATATGATACATATATCAACTTTAATTAATGATTACTTTAATATGTTAATATTTCATAACACATGACAATTTAAATATCATGTTTTTTTAATCCATAATCAAAGACATATAATAACAATTATGCATGTACTTTCTTGATTTCTATTTTATGCATGAAAGCCACAACATATGCTATGTCAAGAATCAACAACAACACAGCAACTTCCATTTTTCTTGGAAATAGCCATATTTCAATAATACACAGCAAACAAGTGAAAAAACAATAAATTCATAATTAAGGTTTAATAATAAATTCTTAATTATGTGTTTTCATGACATCACCATAATTTTATAATTAAGAACACTTTCATTTGCAGAAACCATCACAGCAAACACAAATAAAATATTCTCTAACAGAGAATATCAACAACAAAACCCACATAATAACATCAACTACTTCATAGGAAGAAACACTATAATGGTAAATTAATCAAGTCTAAAACCGAAGCTCTGATACCAAATGTAAAACGTAATTGCGGAATCCATAATTATGTTCTTCAATCATGAGAACAAAACGTCATATGAACTTGGATCTTAGACTTGTATTAATTCAACCACAATAAATATCATGCTGTGTAAAAGAACTTACCTGAGTCCATCGTTGAATCTCTTAGATCTTCAATTTTGTTTCTCCTCCTTAACCCTCTCTCTAAAGTTTCTATTTTGATGGAGACAGAAACGTGTAACATATCTCATAACCACCTTCTCTTTCTCCTTTTATAATTAAATGCATAACCACCTTTCAGTTACCAACTATTGTATATTTTGGTAAATACAATAAATAGTATAACATCTAATTAACAACCATATGAGAAAGTGAATAATGAATATAGCATAAGGTTGGGTAAGGTAGGAGGGAATCATAATTCCCGACTTTAATTACTTTTATCGAAACCGATCCATCACGATGTCGACCATAATATTAAAGCCTTATAATTTAATATGAACATGATAATTATATTACATGATTAAATCTAAAACACGAAGGCCACAATAATAATGTAAATATTCTTACAGGGCTTCATGTAGATAATTTGCCAGGTTACCAATGTTGCCTACCTATAACTTATATGGCAAATGGTGAAATATTGATGAAATGCATTAGCAACTGCTACTCCACTACTGTCTTCTTTTATAGTCCAGATCTAAAAAGCGTTAGAGTTATAGGTTCTGCTCCTTATTTCTCCAGAGTGATTGCTTACAGGCCGAGTCTTGTTCAGCTCAAGGATTCTATGCATGTGATGAAACCAAGGTGGGCTGATTTGAGACAGAGAGATCCTGATTGGTGGGAACCAGTGAAGGAGAAGTCAACACAACAACATAGTTCTGAGACGCCCCTCACAAAGAGTCGTGTATCTACATCTGTAATGTCAGAACAAGAGACATTAGTTGTTGAATTGGCACATCAGCAAGGTTCTAAGACCCCTGTGGCAACTGATAAAACTTGTGTCTCTGCTTCAAGTGGGTCATTGGCAACAAGGACAAGATTTGGAAGAGATATTGAGAAATGAACTCGCAAAGGTTGATGAACAAGTAAAGATAAAGCAACTTGAATAGCAGATACAACACAGTGAGCAACTCAAACAGGAAAAACAAACTAATGTCTCATAGGCATTCACTTAGTTGGTAAGCTTATTATAGAATTTTAAACCTTACGTTTATTTTGCATTGGTAACTGTAATAACCACTCCCGGTCAACGCCAGTCAAATCTGCGAAAAACAGGAAAATTTAAAAATTTTGAGCAGACACTGAATTAAACCGGAATTGGACCCCGAGGGTCATACCGGAATTAAGTTGACCCCGATATTGACCAAAGTGAGTTCCGGGGAACTCAGGGCAACTTTCTGATCAATTTGGGAAATGTTGACTTTTCGCTGGAAAAGTCAACCGAGCGACGTTTTGGTCCATTCGAGGACCGTTTTGGATCCAAAAATCTTATCCGTCGTCGCAGCGATCTTAGTTGAGCCGTTTCCTTGTAGCCCGCGAAGTTTCGTAATTTCTTGGAAAAAGTGTCCGTTCGGGGCCCGAAACGTCCGATTTTCGCGAATCTGATTGGAAAATATCTTCTAGATATTTCCCCAAAAAGGTGTGGGACCCACCTTGCCACTTGTCAAGCAAGTGGTGGTGTTAGGTGTGGGACAAGACAAGGAAGACTACTTTTAGTATTAGTTTTATATTTAAGTATTAGAATTGATTTTTTTAAAACAAAACAAAAGGGGAAAGAAGTGTAGTCTCGGCCATTTAGTTCAAAAAGAGAAGAAGTAGAGAGAGAAAGTGGAGAGAAGAAAGAGAAGGAGTAAAGGGAAAAAGAGAAGAGAAAGTGTGACGTTTTTGTGATTTCCCGACGATCCAACCGGCGGATCGTCTCAACGATAGAAGATTCAAGCTCACACCGTCATTCTCTACAGTGAGCACCTAACCGATTTTCGTTTTGGTACATTTGAAATTTAGGGTTTGAGTTTAAACGGTTTGATTATGGTTGGGTTTTGGTTAGAATTGGTTTAAAGATTGAATGGTTGAGGTTTGGGGTTCGTTAGGAACGTTTTGGGGCAAAAAGGGAATTTTGCCATTGTGGCCGTGTGGGGCCCACGTGCTCGGGTGCTCGGGTTTTGTGTTCGGGTGGTTTAAAACGTTCCCTGGACCATTTATCCTTAACCGAATCGAAAATTGGAATTAAATTGGAGAAGTTGTAATTTATCGGGTTTAGAAACTTTAAACGGTAATTAATTGACTCGCGAGTCGGAATTCGATTCGGTCGAGTACTTTGAGACCCTTGGATTATTCTAAGACCGTAGAAACGAAAACGGAAATTTTTGGAGCCTCGGAAGGGCGTTTACAAAGCCCGGGCAGATTCGCCACGTCGGGCGAATCGGGCCTTTACGGGTCCCTTATCGACAATGTCGAGTAATTGGGAAGTTTGGGAGCGATCGACATGGTCGGGGTTAAGTTTGGGCATCGAGTTTAATAATTTTCAGTTTATTCCTACGAGTTGTTAAGTGCCTTTAAATTGTGTTCTTTTAGATCGTGCCACGGACCGAGGCAAGGGAAAGCTGGGTGAGTGACTGAGATCATCACCGGAGCTCGTGGTTTGGCTTTTGGGAGAACACGCACGAGGTAGGGAAAAGTAGCCGGATCTCGGCCCTGACTGGGGAAAGTTAACAGTAGAATTGCATGTGACACCGGGGTGTCGTGGGTTGAATAGGTCTATTTAAATATTAGAAAAGCATGATACGGGATTGTAGCGTTTATTAGAAAAGCATGTTACGGGAACTTAGTAATTATGAGAAAAGCATGTGACACTTAGTTGTGTCGTAGGAGCAGAGAACTTAGCGTAATTGTTTTACTGGAGGCATATGACCATGCCCGGAGGTTGACTGTGAACTTATCGATATTAGGAGTACTGGAGGCATATGACCATGCCCGGAGGTTGATTGTGAAACTGTTGATATTAGGACTGTTGGAGGCTTGGTTAAGCCGAAGGTTGATTGTTTATTTGGTGTCTTGGGTGGCCTTGAGAGCCCGTATTATTATTGTTGAGTCTTGGGTGGCCTTGAGAGCCCGTATTATTATTGTTGAGTCTTGGGTGGCCTTGAGAGCCCGTATTATTATTGTTGAGTCTTGGGTGGCCATGAGAGCCCGTGTTATTATTCGTGTTTGGGTGGCCATGAGAGTCCGTACTTTACTGTAGATGTTTTAGCTGGCTTACGAGTTAGAGTCTCGGTAAGTTGCAAGCGTGTGTTATGGTTGGTGTCTTGGGAGGCCGTGAGTGCCTGTGGAGCGGTTGAGTCCGTGTCTTACTGTCGGTGTGTCTTGGGAGGCCGTGAGTGCCTGTGGGGCTGTTGAGTCCGAGTTTTACTGTTGGTGTCTTGGTGGCCATGAGTGTCTATGAGTGTTGAACCTGTGTTGTTACTGGTTGTTGATTTTGCTTGTGATTGTGATTGTGGTTACCGGAGGTTGGGGGCCCGCTTCCTGAAACGGGGGTCTACGAGCACACGCGTCTGCATGTTCAGACGGGGTAGGGGGCCCGCCCGCCAATAAAGGGGTCCTGGCCGCGCGTGTGTGGTTTGGGTTTGTGAGCATACTTTGGCTGGCTTACGGGTTAGAGTCCCGGTAAGTTGCAGCATTCTTCGGCTGGCTTACGAGTTAGAGTCTCGGTAAGTTGCAGCATTTTCCGGTTGGCTTACGGGTTAGAGTCCCGGTAAGTTGCAGCATTCTTGGGTTGGCCTGACCGGGTTAGAGTCCCGGGAGGGCGTTCTTGGCAGCTGGTTTGCGATCCTTTGTGATCTTGTTTGGTGTGCGATCCTTTGTGATCTTGTTTGGTGTGTGATCCCTTGTGATGCTGTTTGGTGTTGCGTAACTTTCTTTTGAGTCCTTGGAAGAGGTCGTCAATGGTTGTGTCGGGTCTACTTTGCGTGTCAGGGTGTCAAGTTGGTCAGGGAAGGCAACAGTGGGTGTATGTTCAGTCAGAATACTTGGGTTGGGGATGGTGTTCCCCGGTGTTGAGTCGTTGTTGGTGTTACCTGCTTTGTCTGCTAATTATGCCGTAGTCAGTCTGTTATCCGTGGTGGTGAGCGAACGCTCACCCCTAGCTGCTTTTCCTACAGGGACTGTTCGTGGGACGGACTAGGTGAGCTCTCGAAGCTGTGGAGCTAGGAGCGGAGTCCGGGTCTTGTCTTTTAAGTCTAGTGACGGATACCTTGTACTTTAGTCCACTTGTTGGGACATGTTTTAAACTGTAATTATTATTTTGTTGAACAAATGGTACTTTTAAAGTGTTTATTCAAAACAGGTTTCAAACGGTTTCATTATTTTAAATGTTCGCGTCCCTAGTTCGATTTTACTGAAATTAGGGCGTGACAGTAACTATAAATTTTTTGTTAACTCACATGATTAGATTGGATCAGCTACTCTATTGTTGGGTTGTTCATGTGGTTTTTGTCTTTCTACTTGGTCGTCCCATCGACCCTTTAATGAATTGGATGCTTATATTGCATTTTCTGCAGTTCGTTTCTGTTGCTTGACAGAACCAGTAATGGTCAAATAATTTCCAATTTAACTTGTCGTTGTAACTATTTACAAAGATTTTTAATTATAATTCCCGAGACTACTGTGTACTGTTTGTTTCGGACCTGTTTTAGATGATATGCTTTAAGTCTCGTCTCACTTGGAATTAGAACACCAATGGCACAAAAATTATACACAACAGAGAATAAGTTTTGATGAAAAAAATGTTGACACAAAAACCATACACAATAAAGAATAAGATTCGAGGAAGAAAACGTTGCCATATGCAGTAACGTTCTAATAGACACAAAAATCCTAATTCGTCGTTGGTCTCACTGTTGGAATTCTAGGGAGCAAAACGCAGCGGAAAAAAAAATAAAAATTCTCTAGAATAGCCTCGGGATCCATGTAATTCCGAGTAAACCGACAAACAAAATTAAAGGAGAAATTACCTATTTCAATTTTTCTGCTTGGTTCGAGACAGGGACCAACTTTCAGCTCGTATATCTCAGAACGAACCGTTGAAATGCAAATCCCTCTGGTCAGATTGAAGACCAATATGTGCAGAACCTTCATTCCAAGAATAAGCTCGATCGGACCTCGGATGAACCTCCGATTGTGCTCATTACAGTGGCTGATCGGACAGATTCTGGGCAGATTTTTCTTCTCTTCTTGAGAACAAAGAACACCCGAAACAAATTGATTTGGCTTGAGTCTTCCAAGACGCCTACGTATCCTCCTGGAGGAATCAAAGCCACGTAGTTCTTGAACAATTCTTCCCAAAATCGTTTGTGTGCTAACACAAGATGAAGAACACATCTTCCTTTCTCTTTTCATTCTACTCGTTTTTCTCTCTACACTTTGAGAATCATTCTCAACACACCATTGAAAATCTGACTTTTCCTCTTGTTTTGCATGTATAACTAACCCCAAAAAATAACCACCTTCCAAGGGACATGACTAGTGGAGACAATTTAGGAGTAGTGGACATACAAGATAACCATCTTTTAATTTATGGTTATTATCATCCGAGTACCATAAAAATACTTGGTTTTCATCCGAGTACCCTAACCAAACTTTGTGACACATCAGTACCCAAATGAAACATTTTGTTTCAACTTAATACCCGCCGTTAGTTTTCCATCCATTTTGGATGGAAAATGGTCATGTGCTTGGCACATGACCCCAATTTTTTTTAAATACCCTTTATTTCTTTAAACCCCAACTTCCACCTTTTGTTCCTTATCTTCACCCTAAAATCAGAAATCCCAAATAGAAAAGAATTTGTTTATCATAAAACTAAAACGTAAAATAAAACATAATCTCTCACCCTCAATATTCCTTATCTATACCCCACACACAAGTACCTAATCTACTTCATATCATCACCCCACGAACTCATCACAGAGGCGGAGAAGTCCATCACAGGCGGCGGTCTTCTCTAGCGACGGCGAGAGGCGACGGTAAATGGAGCTCCGGCGTCTCCGCCGAACCAGATTACTGGTGCTCCTCCTCGCCGTCCTCATCCACGCCTGCTCTGCTCCAGCCTCACCTTCCCTCTATTCGGTCCAATGGGCTGATTTGAGGTGGGTTTCAACAGCAGCACACGGAGTCGAGCCGGCGAGCTCCAGATGCACTCGCTCAGTGACGGGACCGAATCGGAGATCTCCAATATATGCTTTTTTGTTTGTAGTTTTAGATCTGGTGTAATGGAATCAATTGTTGGTCTTTTTGTTCTGCAGTTTTTGGTGTAAAAGGATGGGGATCTGTAGTTGTTTCTAGATCTCAATTTCTTTTCTTCAAAATTATAGTTTTATTGTGGTGTACCCAAAGATTGATTGAAACTAAGGGTTGACTCACGATTTCTTCAAAATTATAGTTCTACTGTGTATACCCAGAGATTGATTGAAATTAGGTGTTGACTCACGAAGAAAACGAAGCACTAGACTTATTTTTTATTTATTTTTTATTTTGGTAAAATGTAAAATAATTCAATAAATGAGCATTAGAAAAAAACAGTAAAAGATATGTATTAATTTAAAATGTAAATTCTGATTTTTTAAATAAAATAATAATTTAAAAAAAACTGAGTTTCTGAAAATAAAACTGATTTTTTCAAAATAAAAACTGATTTTTTCAAAATAAAAAACTGATTTTTTAAAATAAAAATCAATTTTATAAAAATCAATTTTATAAAAATAAATTTAATTTTCAGAAAATAATTTTTTATATATAAAATAAATAAATAAGAAAAAGAAAATTTGAAATTCAATGGCATGAGTTTGAAAATTTGAGTGTTGGGGAGGGGTATTTTGGACTTTTTAATGTTTTGGATGGAAAATAAACAGAAACTAACGGCGGGTACTGATTTGAAACACAATGTTTCGTTTGGGTACTTATCTGTTTCAAAGTATTTTTAGGGTATTCGGATGAAAACCAAGTATTTTTAGGGCACTCGTATGATAATAACCCTTTAATTTATGAAATTAAATAGTTATTTTGCATTTAAATTGCCTAATATAACCTCATTATATTAGTAATTGAAAAATGAGTTAATGAATAAATAAATATTATATCGAATATAATATTATTTTATTCACTTAATGGGCTTCCAAGGTCCAATACGATTTTGGGCTTGTTGTTGGGTGCGACGCTACAAGGCTCATACAACGTTTGGTAGTGGACCCGAAATTCCCGTTTCGTCCACATGTCATAGTTGGCCTCTAGCAAGGCATTATGACTACCCAAACGTGTATGATGATCGTCAGTACGACTTAACCTTTTACCGCTAATATCTTAATCCCTTTGTCATCGATATCTCGATCGAATAAGGCATAGGATCGTTATACTTATTTTATTCGATCGCTGTTTCTTGATCTTAAGTAGACTGCAAGTGATAACTCTTTTATCAATTCGCATGACCATGCATTTCCGCAATCTCACTTATCAAGGGGCCCAAACGATATCTCTCATATTTACATGAGTGACAAATCCCTTATCAGTCAACCACGTCTCTCATATAGACAACTATGTGTCCAACAACAATCTTTATTGTTGCCCGGTTAAAGACACGTTGAATTGTGTCAAGACACACAACCACCTATGTAGAAACAATGCTGACTATAAGGTCAAAGGACTTAAGCCATATTACGATACGAGGAAATACCCATGATAGTTCCTATGTGGTATTCTCACAGTGAGTCATCCAATGCCATTTCCCTAAATGACATCTATGATTTGGCTTCGTATCCAATATGTATGATCAGTAAAACGTGACCATCAACCAACATCATACTAGTCTTAGTATATCAGTAAGACCAGGGATCAATGGAATAATACTCTTTTACTTCTAAGAGTTTTACTATCAAATCACGTATTTGATGATCTTAGAAGGAATCAGTTATTCACGCTATTAACATTTCACAAATGATAATAATAGTGCCAATGCATTAATGAAATGGTAATGCCATCCAAGATCACGATTGGCCTAGGGCACAAAACCAACAGACCTCTCACTTGGACTAGGTCCAATCGACATTACAAGTAATGCCCATTAAGCTAACATGACGCTCATGTTTAGGCTACGGAAGCGCCTTGGTTAGAGGATCAGCCACATTATCATTTGTAAGTACTTTGCATATCTTAGCGTTTCCTCTCTCAATGAATGAGATGGTATCGGCTTACGATGTGCTTGGATTTCTGGTGCGATCTAGGCTTCATGGCCTATGCTATCGCCCCATAGTTATCACAATACATGTTTATCGGATCTGATATACTAGGAATACTTTCCAAGCCGGATCCAAACAGTTTCTTTAGCTGCATCCGATGCAGCTAAGCACTCAACTTATGTTGTAGCAACAATATTCTGCTTCGAGCTTCTCCAGCTGAACATACCTTGATTCAAACAAAATCACACAACAAGACTATGATTTCAAATCACCTATGTCGGTATGGAACTTAGCATCCGTGTAACCATTCACGACTAGTTCGCCTTTCTGACCGCCATATAGTATAAAGGCATTCTTAGTCCTTCTTAAGTACTTAAGGATCCTTTAACTGCTATCTAGTAACATTCACATGATCCTGCCTAGTATCTGCTCGTTGCACTCAATGCATACGAGACATTGGGTTTAGTACATAACATCGCTTGTATGATAAATCCAATATCAGACGCATATGGGATTTTACTCATTCGGTCTCGCTCATCAAGTGTCATAAGACACTGAGTCTTGTCGAGACTAATGCCATGGGACATTGAAAAAAAACTCTTTTAGAGTCTTGCATACTAACCCTGATAACTCCTCATCAATGTAAGTGCTCTAACTTAGACCCAGAAGCTTTCTAGATCTATCTTCATAGATTTTGATACCTAATACATAGGCAGCTTCGTCTAAGTCCTTCATTGAAAAACATTCCCTAACCATGCCTTTATTCTTCCAAGATAGGGATGTCATTTTCAATGAGCAGTATGTCATCTACATACAACACCAAGAATACGATCGTGCTCCCACCAACCTTTTGGTACACACCAAAACTCGTCTTCGTTTTTGATGAAGTTAAACTCTTTGACCGTCTCATCAAAATGAATATTCCAATTCCTGCTTCAATTCATGAATGGATCTCTGTAACTCGTTAATGGCCTCTTGATAGGTTGTGAGTTCATCTTGATCCACAACTATCACGTCATCATTCTCCAAAGTGAGAAACCCATATCTGATATGGGGTTGTCGTGTCCTATGAGACCTCCTTTGTACTTGTGGTACAACTTCATGCACTACATTCTCTTGTTCATGTACTTGAGTAACCATTTCAGGCACAACGCTACTTTGTGGGTCCGTAACTTCTCGAAGTTCAAGAGTCCTCCTAATGTTTTCTTTGGAAATAAACTCTCTTCCCATCCAATCCCGAGCAACAAACACTTTGTTCTCCGTAACGCTGTAGAAGTAATATCCTTTAGTTTCCTTAGGATACCCTACAAAGAGGCACATCTCTGATTTGGGGCTAACTTATTCGTCATTAGATGCTTGACATAAGTTACACATCCTCGTATCTTTAGAAAAGACAAACTAGGAACCTTTCCAGTCCATATCTCATATGGTGTCTTGTCTACTTTGATGATACTTTGTTCAAGACGAATGCAGCATTTCCCAGAGCATATCCCGAAAGTGAGATTGGGAGATCAATGTTACTCATCATAGACCGAACCATATCCAATAGGATTCGATTCCTCCGTTCACACACACCATTTCAGCTATAGTGTTCTTGGAGGAGTTAGTTGAGAAATGATCCCAAAATCTTTCAGATGATCTACGAATTCTTGGCTCAAATATTCACCACTTCGATCATATCGTAGTGCCTTAATATTTTGGTCAAGTTTACTTTGTACTTCATTCTTGAAAACTTTGAACCTTTCAAAAATTCAGATTTATTTTGTGAATGTTATGAAGTACCTAATCCCTCTCCGGCATTTGCACTTAAAAGACCACATACATCCAATCTATAATTCCAAATAAGCCACTAGCTCTATCTCCGTTTCCAGAAAAAGGTGTCTTTGTCATCTTGTCCATTAAACAAGATTTGCATGTTTCAAATGATTCATAAAAGAATCCAAAAGTCCGTGGAATTGGAGTTTTGATATGCGTTTCTTATTTACATGGCTCAAGCGACAGTGCCAGAGGAATGTAGGGTTTGTCTCATCGGACTTAAACCATTTTGTATCAATGTTATAGAGAGACTTCCCATTAGAGTCTTCTATGTTCAAAACATAAAGACATCTAACTCGATAAGCTGTTGCATAATGAATGTTATTATGAGAAAGACTAAACTTAGTAAAGTTATAACCTTCTTTGTCCAAACTCGAAATGGAGATAATACTCATATAAAGAGGGGCGCTCCAAATTGTCCTAAAAGTTCAAGACAACCACCTAGTAGGTTTCTAGCTCTTTGTGTTTGTTTTATTGAGCATAACAGTTGCACTTATCTACTATATCTTATGTTTCCTAATAGATTTTTTTTTTCTTAGAGCGTCGGTACACTCGTCTCTAACGGGATTTCGAACTATACTCTCTGTTGTAGGGACTTTTTTTTTACAAAATTCGTATTTGGTTATCTTCCATGGATAAAAGTTCACCACACTCAAAAATATATATAACATAAAAAATGAGATACTTAATGTTTCCTATTTTCTTTCATAAATGATACCGTCTTGTTTTCGTCATACTATCTCAATTCAAATTTAAAAAACTATCATTCCAAGGCTATAAAAAAACGCCATCTCGCACTACTGTCGCTGACCATATGGCTCCAATCGACAACCCGAGTACCCCTTCTGCCCGACACAATCGTTGATCGTCGATACCAGGCCTATCAGTGTTTCCATCATCGGTGCACGTATCCTCTCCCATCTAAAACATCCGCCGCTACGCTGCAATGCTGCCTAGGTAATCCATACTGTCCCCTCTCATGATAATTCTTCGGATGGTCGTCATCTACCGATGGTTCTTAATCCCTTTGTGGTTGTGGACATTATTGTCCTCTCACGATCAACAACTACACCATCATCGTATCCCCTCCTCATCACGAACCAGTCGCCGACCTTGTAAATAGGATATTTCCACATCCGATTAGGGACCGCATCCAACCCACCCTTACCCCCGCCGATAATAACGCACAGGGGAGAGCTAGCATTGACAACGCACTATCATCCGCCGCCTCCTCCTTCTTCGGGGGATCAAACACACACACAAGCACTGCCCCCTCCGCGACTAGCGGAAGCACGACCCGCCCTATCACCATGCCAAAATATCAACATTGTGGCATGAAACTATCAAGGTGCTACGGCAGCAAAACATCTCCAACATCTCTAGATTCTACTCAATACCTATCGTCCGCAGGTCCTGTTCTTATTTGGAACTATGCAATAAGCACATGACACAACCATTATTTGTAGAAATATGGGATCTCAGATGGAGGCTGGGCTCCATCGATAAAAGGACATCAGGGGGGGTCTGGCTCTCTTATGGGCCCCAAGACATTTAAGTCACGATACTAGATACGGACCAACGCAACATTGATACCAGGCTTACTTCCTCGAGTCAGGCACCGATCCGAATGACTTGGGTCTACGGTGAACCAAACAAGAGCCTTCGTTAGAACACATGGTCGGCATTAAGAAACTTGGCTCAGTAGGATACTAGACGTTGGATCCTCATCGGAGACTTTAACACTATATTGCTCCATACGGAAACAAGAGGAGGACGACCATACCATCATGCTCTTATTACAAAATTCCAGGAAGTCTTGGAAGATATCAGGATAATTGACGTTCCAATGGAAGGGTTTCCCTTCACTTGGTTCCGTTGCCATTTGATGGAAAGTAGGAAGAAAATTAGGTTGGACCATGCATTGGTCACGGGGGACTTGGCTAGTGACTTCCTGAATCTTCGTCTTCAGAAAACAAACACTACCACCTCTGATCATTATCCTTTCTCCTCACACTGGCCCCACCTAATCATACCTCCCAAAAGCCCACATTCTATTATGAATCCAACTGGAACCAAGTAGCATATTGTAGCCTACTATTCAAGGGCACTTGGAATGGATCTACAACAGACGCCATAACCGATAAAACGACACAAGTTGGTGAGGTCCTTCGTGATTATTGGGGCCGAAATGTGTATCAGACCACCTTTCAGAATATAAAGTGGTGCCAACGTCAGATAGCTATTCACAAAGGTCGGAAAGATAGAGAAAGAATTCATCGTATGGAGGCATTTTAGATCCAATATGAGACAACCTTGGCTCAAAATGAAATTTTTTGGAAACAACGGGTAAAACATCACTGGCTCACAAAGGGAGACAGGAACACCAAATTTTTTCATACCACAACCTCATTTAGCCGCGGAATTAATCAAATTTGCTCACACAAGATGATCAAGGAAGAACAGTTACATGAGAGTCAGGTATGGATGAGCTCCTTCGGACCTACTTCAAGAATTTGTTCACCCCTTCGGGGACTTCTCTAAGTACCATGGACCTCCGTATTCGCTCTAAGATTACGGGGCCTCAAAATCAAACCTTAATGGCGCATATCTTGGAAGAGGAAGTGTCTAAGGGGGTGTTTCAAATGGGTCCAGACAAAGCCCCAAGACCAGATGGACTTCATTCAAAATTTTACCAACATTACTGGCCCACCCTAGCACCAGCAGTCGCAACTTTGTTCAAAAAGTTGTAGGAAGCGGGGACCTTGAAGAAGGCATCAACGACACTATAATAGTACACATACTTTGTCTTGAGCTAGGGCTGTCTTATCGCTTTGTGTAATGTGATCTTCCGTATTCTATCTAAAGTCCTTGTGAATCGCCTCAAAGGACTACTCCCGGATATCATTTCACCACAATGGGAGCTTTTGTCGCAGTCTGATCTATCCAAGACAATATTTTTGTCTCGTTTGAAGTCATACATTATCTAAGATGGAAAATACAAGGGATCACGGGATTTATGGCATTGAAATTAGACATGAGTAAGGCCTATGACAGAGTGGAATGACCTTTCAATCTGACGATGATGTGCAAACTGGGTTTTTCAGAGATATGGACAAAAATCATAATGGTATGTATGGGAACGATTTCCTACCAAATCGCATCGAAGAACCAAACGGCTATGTCCATAATCTCAACACGAGGCATCCATCAAGGGTCCCCCTCTCACCATATCTCTTCTTTTCCTACATGGAAAGGTTATCCAGACTTATTGAGACAACCCAACCGGGGGGATGGATCCATGGATGTCGAGTAGTACAACAAAGAGATATATTCTACAAAGAAACTATGAAGGAGGCCAAGAGTGTGATAGATCTGATATCTACCTTTGGCACCTGGTCAGGACAAGTACTCAGCACCCATATGTCATCCATGTTATTTAGTAGCAACACATACCAATAAACACGATATGCATGCTCCTAAATCCTCCACATCCTAGAAACCTCATAGCCCTCAATGTACCTGTGCATTCCCAATATGATTGACAGTTCCGTACATAAAGCTTGGCCTACCTGGGAGACACAGTCATTAAGCAGGTACGATCATGAGATGGTAAACTCCTCTCACCAATAGGATGAGAGATAATGATTTGTTCGGTCTTGACATCAATACCTACATATGTTATGTCCATATTCAGGGTCCCCTGGTCTATCGCTAACAAGATCCAATTGCTCTGGCTCACTTTTGGTGGGGAGAAACAATAGAGAAAAAGCAGCCTATTATATGGCAGGAATGGACAAAAATGTGCCAACCCAAGGAAGCCGAGGGAATGGCTTTTCGGGATCTCCAGGACGCGAATATTGCTCTACTTGGCAAACAGGCATGGAACTTGATTACCTAACCCACCTCCTTGATCGCTTGGATAGTTAAAGCGAGATACTATCCTGAGGGCGATTCTCAATCGGCGTCACGAGGATCTAACCCCATCTACATCTGAACGAGCATTCATGCTACCCAAACCGTGATTGGGTTAGGGATGCGTCGGACATTGGGAGATGATAGCACCACACCCCTACTCCATACGTTGTGGTTACCATTTGCAGACCCTTATATTTACACAACCTCACAAGAACTATTCGGTGCCATGGTGGCCTCATTAATTCTCACAGCGCCACGATATTGGGATATCCCTTGCATCGAGGCAACATTCTCCCCTCGAGACCAAGCAGCCATTCTGGCCATTCCACTTTCAGCCACCCGAACGACGAATACATGGTAATGGGAAGACGGTCCTAAGGGGAACTACTCCACAAAGGCAGGATATAGGGCACTCCGCCCCAGGGGACCCCGACCTGGAAAACCCTACAATCTGGGCATAAAACTGGAAGCTGAAGGTACAACCCTGAATCCACATATTCCTATGGTCCCTTTGGACAGGTAACCTCCAGCTGGCTATCAGCCTATGTCGTCGCTTCGTCCATATGTCTTCTATGTGCTATATATGCAATAGTCAGGAGGAAACTATGGATCACTTGTTCCTCCGTTTCCCTTTAGCTCAAGATTGTTGGACCAGATTTGGGCTCACCATGGACGACCAGTAGACCCTCCCTATTATCAATTGGTGCGAACAATGGGTACATACCCAGATCCCTGAACGCACCACAGATATAGTCATCTGGCAATGAGAAATGTGGAAAGCCAAAAACGCTTGGGTATTGAATGAGGTCAACCCTTCCTTCGCGACACTAGCCATCCAAACCAAGGGTCACATTCGGGTATGACAGGAAGCTATGAAGCAACCATCCAGAACGAGACGAAGCCCGCACACACCAGCTGATACCAACTAGAAGCCCCCCGGGTATATGGTCATTAATGTCGATGAGGCAATATTTAGGATCAAAACAAGTCAGGATGGATATTATATGCCGATCCGACTCCTGAATGGTCGTGGAAGCTGCTAACGGGACGGTTACGGGGATATGAGATTCGACAACTATTAAGCCTTTTGCTATTGCTATGGCCCTGGCATTGACCCGAATTCGACAATGGACAAAAATCATCATCCGTACTGACGCCCTTAATGTCCTATTCCTTACTCGCATGACCAGGATTACCCTATTTCCGATAGGTAATATAATCCAGGACATTAAGCTATTTCTCTTTTTAATCGATGATTTCAAACTTGAATTTGTGAAAAGATCAATAAACAAAATCGCTCATTGACTAGTCAGGAAGACATATTTAAACTTGATCCCGACCACCCTCATTTATATCTTCGATTCGATAATTAATAAAGATTATCTATATGCTAAAAAAATCTCAATACAAATTAAACAGAGGTAAAAACAGGGATGATCTACGTGCTCTTTCAATTATCACGTTTCAGTTTTGTTAAACAAACCCAAATGGTAAAATTATCAAACCCTACCACAAATAAACCACTGATCTGCGGTCTCTGCTCTCACCATGGAAGCTCCCTGCAAGAAATCAGCAATAGGACTGAAATTGAATCCTTCATCTTCCTCCTGTTTCATCGCAAACCTGCCGAGCCCTATTCTTACGGATATTCTGTGCCGAGTGCCCATCAAAGCCCTAGCAACCTGCAAAAGTGTGTGCAAATCATGGCTCCATCTCATCACAGACCCTCAATTTCACCAACTCCACCAATCGAAAGCACCCACTGAGGTTTGCTTTCAACAGTTTTATGACGACAACACCATCAAACTTCACATGGGTAACTTCAATTCCCTCGCTAATTCTGATCCTCTTGATGTCAACATCAATCGTTCATTTGAATTCCCTAAATTCAGTGTTTGGTCCAACAATGATCTCAATTACAATGCTACAAGGGGCACTTTTCATTTTGCCAATGCTTGTGATGGTTTACTTTGCTTCTATGACTGCTATAGGATGTTTGCTTTGATATGGAATCCATGTACTAGTGAGTTCATTACATTTCCCGCACCTGGAATACATGGAACACATGAGTCTTGGTCGAGTTGTTATGGTTTAGGTTTTGGTAGAAAGGTAAGCAAATTCAAACTCTTACGATTGTTCGGTAGAGAGAAGACCTGGCTTTCTGCTGAGGTGGTGGAGGCCGTAGCTGAGATATGCACAATTGAGAAACATTGCTCTTGGAAGACGGTTGGTCGTTGTTCTTCTGCTGTTTGGAAGCCTATTTGGGGCAAGGATACGTTGTATGGCACTTTCTTGCAATGTACCCTTCACTGGGTTGGTTCTTCTCATAGCAACAAATATGATGTTACTATACATACTTTTGATTTTGAAGATGATCAATTTGGAAGAATCCCACTTCCTCCCTCCTATGTTAAAAATAGCAGGAATGTCGGTTCATTAGCACAAGAGACACTGGGGGTATTGGCAGGTTGCCTATCTATAACTGATTATACGGATGAAGGCGTGAGCATATGGTTGATGAAGGAATATGGTGTTCAAGATTCCTGGACGAAGCTATTCTCTTTGGGATCTACCATAGACAAGGAGATACATTACGATCGTTGCCTACCTATAGCTTGTATGAACAATGGTACAATACTGATGACTTGCACCTACGCCTTATCCACTACTGTCTTCTCTTATAATCCAGTTCTGAGACGTGTTAGAGTTATGGGTTCTGGTCCTGGTTCCCTCAGAGTGATTGCTTACCGGCCGAGTCTTGTTCTGGTCAAGGATTCTATGCTGGGTTATGATGTGCATGTGATGAAACCAAGGGGTGCTGATTCGAAACAGGGAGATCCTGATTGGTGGAAACCAGTGAAGGAGAAGTCACCACAACATGGTTCTGGTTCTGAGGCCCTTCAGTTCACAAGAGGACCCAAAGTGCGAGCTGCTGGAAGTAAAAGAGTTGGACAAATGGCTTGAAGAGATGTCCCCATGCAGTGCGAAGCTTCGAGTTAATATCGATTCCCTAATGTCTATGATGCATACTGCCCCTCCTCCTCCTTCCGCTTCCCCTGTCCCCTAGTTTGTTGATTTGGATTATTCGAGCACTTTTTTGAGATTTATTTTTATTTTGCACGCCATATGAATAGGTTGGATTAGCTACTTTACTATTGGGTTTTGCATACTGGTTTTTGTTTGTCTACTTGTAATAAACACATTACATGAAATGAATGTGCATGTTACTCTTTGGAGTGCTTATATTTTGATATTTCATTTTCAGTAGCAAGATGCTGTTTAATTGTGATATCAGGCGGTCCATATACAGCAACTTTGCTGCTGCTGTGTGTAATTTCAAATGGATTAAGTAGTAGATAGTTCATAGTTATTGTTTTGCTAAGAACTCCTTAGCCCAGCACTGGATTTCTTCCTTGATCAACAATTGCATATCAACTTATTAAGATTAATGAATTCAAAATGGGTTTGAGGCATTTCAGAGATAATTTCCAATAGACTGGATACACTGATCATCACAAACTCAAGATGAAGCTAAGGTATGTTGGACCTCACTAAAATCAGAGTCCGCCACGCCGCATGTGAGATATTAGGTGGCCCGAATAAATATTAAATAATGATTTTAATGAGATGAATTATATTGGTTAACTAATTAGGTACCTTATTTTTATTTCATCTTGATTTTTTTTTGAGATAATATGAGATTTTATTTAAATATCGGCAATGGTGATGTGTTGAAGAGGTTCGGGGACATGACCCCCTTGCCAATTCCAGACAAGGTTAGAACAAGCCGCCCTGGCAAGCCAATGAGTTGTTTTGTTCGTTGTCCGTTTTACATATTCGAGCTGCACGCACTCGAGTGTAGATAAAAGGGAATTATAATCTGTGACGATTGTTCCAGAAGAGAGAGCAACCTCCCACCTCGTCTGATCATATCCACTATGACCTTGCAGTCGCTCCGAACTACAGCCCTCTGGCGAGGATATTGTTGTAGCCACATTAGCGCTTCCCAGATCACAAAGGATTCCACTAACCCCGAGTTCTGGGCTCCATGGAATGATGTGGATCGGACACCCCTAAGATGGCCCCTATCGTCTCTGCATATCCATCTTGTTCCCACTTTGTCTGTCACCGCAAACAGAGCTCCATCTGTATTTATGGCCCACGCACCCTGAGTGGGATGTTCCCACACCTCTGCAGCCTATACCCTTGAATGGCGGGGAGCAGCATGTGCTTGTAACTTCCTCCTCCTGGCTTCCATCCACCCTGTCTGTAGGTGGAATGCTGCCTGGAAGATATTGGCTGCTGGTTGAGTCGCATTCTCCCAGACCACTTTGTTCCTAGCCTTCCACACCTCCCACAAGAGACATCCTATCATCCCCCCGCTTTCCGGGGGGTTGATGTTAAGCGTTCTCTACACCCATTCAATTATCGTCTGGGCCTCTTGGGGTATATTCAGTCCCGACTTAGCCCAACACTCCGCCGCCACCGGGCATTGAACCAACAGGTGTAGAGCCGATTCCTCCGCCCCAGAACAGACCGGACAAGTCGCCGCCATATCCACATGCCGTCGCCTCAGATTAACTGCCACCTGCAAACAACCGGAACAAGTGCGCCAAAGAAAAGATTTGACCTTCGGCATCACCTCCATCTTTCAGATAGCAGACCAGATTTCTGGTTGGGCTTGGAAGGTCGCCTGGTCTTGGTGGCCCATACTATATGCCGACCTCGCCGAGTATTGACCCAAGTAGTCCCTCGCCCAGTATCAGGAATCCTGTGCGGCCGTCATACTTATCGGGACCGCCATTATAGCCCTTTGATCCTCCGGACTGAACAGTGTACCGACTGTCTCTACGTCCCATCTCTTCTCGTTCGGTCTCAACAGATCCGACACTAGCTTCCCATCAATTCCAGGGCCCGACGACTGCACCCTTGCCACCACCCCTGTAAGCCAAGGATGGTCGCAGATAGACATATCCGTTCCTGGCCCAATTGACTTCCGAGCCCCGCTCTTGACTATCTCCTGTGCGGACAGGATACTTTGCTAGACGTAGCTCTGATTCTATTTTCGGACTGTTTCCAACACCGAGGACCTCGGGTAGTACTTAGCCTTCAGTACCCGAGCCACTAAGTTGTCTTCCTCCGTTACCAGTTTCCACAGTTGTTTACCCAGTAGGGCTGAATTAAACTCATACAAGTTCTTTAAACCCAACCGTCCTTCCTCCTTCGGCCGCGACATAGTTGTCCAGGACTGCCAAATAACCCCTTTCCTCTCCGGTCCTGCTGACTTCCACCAGAACCGAGCAAGGGCCACATTCATCTTGTCTAGGATCCCCCTAGGTATCCTCATAACACTCATCGTATAGGTCGGTATTGCCTGTAACACTGATTTGACCAACACCTCCTTCCCCGCGCCATTTAATAACTTCCCATCCCACCTCTGGACCTTCCGAAGAACCCTATCCAGCACATATTGCAGTCCCTGCTTCCGACTCTGTCCCATCATGTTCGGGATTCCCAAATAGGGGGATGGGGTGTCCAACTTTGGTATCCCCAGGATCTGCACTCCTTCCAACCTCCTATGCTCCGGGGTGTTATGACTAAAGAAAAGAGACGCCTTAGCTTGGTTCACTACCTGTCCCGACGCCTCGTCAAACATCCGGAGGAAATTCCTCAGACGTGTCATCTCATCCGGTGACGCCTTGCAATATACATAGCAATCATCGACGAAGAAAAGATGTATTAACGATGGCGCTCCGTTAGCCACCCGTACTCCATGTATTTCCCCTGCACCTTCAACTCCTTGGAGTAGTCGGGAGAAGCCTTCCATACAAAAGAGGAACAAGTAGGGAGATAGCGGGTCTCCTTGCCTGATTCCCCTCTCTGGTTGGACAAACCCCGTCTGCTGTCCCCCTGCAAAAATATTATACGTCACCGAGTACGTACAGCGACGAATATCCACTCCTCTCTAAAACCTAAACCCCTCATTATATCCCACAAAAATCCCCACTCCACCCTATCGTAGGCCTTGCTCATATCTAGTTTCAGCGCCACCCACCCCTCCTTCCCTTGTCTCTTATTCCTGAGGTAGTGTAAGGTTTCGTAAGACAGGATGATATTGTCCTGTATTGATCTGTCAGGCACAAACGCCCCTTGGGATTCTGAGATTAGCCCATCCAGTAGACCCTTCAGTCTATTCGCTACCACCTTCGATACCACTTTGAACACCACGTTACAAAGCGCAATTGGCCGGAGGTCCTTCAACGACGTCGTACATTCCACCTTCGGAATCAAGACTAGCGTTGTCTTATTCAGACTCCTCGGTATATCCTCCCCCACAAAGATCCTTCGTACCCATCGAGTCACATCTTCACCCACCGTTCCCCAATACTTCTGGTAGAAGAAGGGATTGAGGCCATCCAGTCCTGGCGATTTATTAGGACCCATAGAAAAAGTCGCTTCCCGCACTTCGTCCGATGTCACCTCCCCCATCAATGCTCTGTTTTGCGCCTCCGTCAGTTGTTGGCGGAATCTCGGAAAATTAGCCCCATCCCCCCTTGTCCTCCGAGATAGAGTTTTATAGAACTCTAGAATATGGTCCCCCAATCCCGACTCCCAGGTTAGGACGTTTCCATCACCATCCCGTAGCTCGGACACCTTGTTGATACTCTTCCTCTGCGACGTTGAGGCCTGGAAGAATTTCATGTTCTGATCACTATCCGTGAGACAGTGCTGTTTAGACCGTTGCCTCCAAAATTCCCCCTTTTGCTCCAAGGCCTTGACATACAGTTTCTGCAGAGCCCTGCGTCGACGAATACTCGTGTGATCCTCCCTGCCATTCAACCACAACATATCCTTCTCATATCTTGCGATCTTCCTCGCTAAGGCATTGTACACCTCTCTGCCCCAAGCCTCCAGATCAGTGCCCGTCTCTCGTATCTTTGCTCCAATATCTCTGTCCCCCGGAGCACCCCACCTCGCCTGAATCAAATGTCCACATTCCGGGTCCTCCGCCCAGATGTTCTCGAATCAGAATTGTCGTGACCCAACTGGTTCCACACGCCTGTCTGAATCCACCATAATAGGTAGATGGTCAAACGTGGAAATGCCCATATTGGCCAAGTGGGCCTCCGGCCACATTGACCGCAGTGTCGGGGACATCAATGCTCAGTCCAACTGCACCGTCATTCTCGTCTCTGGTTCACTCCCACTGTGCCAGGTGAATCCATATCCCTGAAGCGGAAGATCCTGCACACCCACATCCCGTATTGCACCTCGGAACCCAACAATCAGTCGTTCCGGATAGCGGCGACCACCTCGTTTCTCCTTATTTCTCAGAATACCATTAAAGTCCCCCATCAGGAATCATTTCCGCGACGCCCCCGCCCTCGCTCCTAGGGATCGAATCATCTCCCACGTCTGCCACCGCAAATCCCGGTTCGCCTCTCCGTACACCCCAGTAAATCGGAAGCTATTCCCAAGCGGGCCTTTAATTTCCACATCGATGTACCTCTCTCAACTCGGATATGGCGTGACCGACAACTCTGCAGACCACAAGAGAATCATTCCCCCTTTGTGGACCACCGTTGGCACCTCACACCTACCAGGAAATCCCGTCTTTAGCTTCAAGGTATCCACCTCCCCTTTCTTAGCCAAAGTTTCACTAAGGAAGATAACCTACGGTTTCCGACGCTGGATCACCCCTTTCAGATACTCCATTGTCTCCAATTTCCCCAATCCCCTACAATTCCACGACAGAAACTTCATTCGAGTTCCCGCCGGTATCCCGATCGTTGGTCCCCTCATCTCCTCCGCAACACCTTGCCTTCAGCACACAGTCCCCCCCGTCCATCGCAACACCAACCGCCCAACGGAATCCGATCAGAAATCGGCCAATCACCACTCAACCTGGACCAACGTTGCCCGAGTTGCTCGACTCACCCCCGGATTCACCGCCGATGTAATGCAAATTTTAGGAATTGGTCTTTTCTCTAACCATGACATAATTTTTCTCTACCAACACATAAACTCAATCAAGCCACTTAAAAGGGTGACAAAGGAGAAATCAATTCCAAGCCACTTTAAAAGGGGTTTTTTTATCAGCAAATTTTTTTATATAAAAATCCAACGATTACAAAATGTAATCGAAGGACAAGGGTCTAGCCCTCAAGGAAGCTTACAACCAAGAGCATCGTTAACAACGACCTCAGAACAAGTCCAACAGGACAACAATACAATGGTCTCAGAATCAGATTTGTGTCTTCAAATCATATTTGGAACCCCAAATAGAGTGATGCATCAAATATCTCCCAAATATCCAGAATCTGACAACATTTCGTCTAATGAGCAATGGTAGAGTTGGAACTAAAGAAGGTAGACGGTTCTAATTGTTGAGCACCTGACCGGATAATGTCCTAAAAGTGGTGAGGATGTTTCACACATTTGCTGCCTCCTAAGGGTTAGCTCTTTTGAAAATGTAACAATTGTAAACAAAAAACATATGGGATATAATAGGAGCTCCACGGGCCATAGTGACACCATGAATTCTTCCTTTCTCATGTGCCACGCTCAGTAGATGAGAGAGGGCTTCCATGCAGAATAAGAAGAGGTATGGCGAGAGCCGGTCACCTTGTCAGACACCCCGGTTCGGGGAGAACACCGGGGTTTCCTTACCACTTGAGCTAACTGAGTCAGAAATCGATACCATACATGCTACGAGGAGGGCCCTCCACCATCGGAGAAGCACAAGTTTTTCATAATTGCAAGCATGAACGACCATTTGACCATGTCATATACTTTACCCATATCGAGTTTTAGGGCTGTGATTCCCTTAGCACCCTGTGTGTTACGTAGAAGGTAGTGGATACTGTCAAATGAGATGAGAATATTATCTTGAATACTCCTACTTGGTACGAACGCCCTTTGGGTCTGAACAATTATGTCATTGAGAAAATGTTTGAGACGATTGACTATTACTTTTGATAGTATCATGTAAACCACATTACATAGAGCTATATGATGTAGATATGTGACCACTAGGGGGTTGGGTTATTTTGGGTTGAGAACAACGTCAGTGACGTTAAGCCCTGGGTCAAACGTACCCCATGAATGGTTTGTTGCACAAATCAAATAATATCTTCTTGCACCATCGGCTAGTAGTATTGGTGAAATCTAGGGTTAAGACGATCTGGACCTGATGCCTTATCTGACCCCATTTGGAAGACAACATCCATATCTTCCTTTATCGTGACTGACTAAAAAAGAGTGGCATTGTTGACATCCGATACCTCATTCCCTTGGAAGGAGATAGGGAAATTGTGCACGTTTGGGAGACTCGTGATGAAGAGATTGTTGAAGTAGTATATTGCCAATTCTCTCATCACCGTCTCCCAGGTTACCGATTTACCAGTTGCATCCTGGAGTGAGAAAATTGCATTGACTTTCCGGCTAAACGAGGTTGCTACAAGGAAGAATTTTGTGTTGCGCCCCCCTCGGTAAACTTATGATGAATGGCCCTTTGCCTCCAGAACGCATCCTGAATATGGAGGGCTGCCTCATACTGGATTGGGTTATTTACGATAAGATACCCAAATGATTGGTCCACGAACGATAAGGTACCCTTGTGAATTTTTTGTCCAATAAGGTAACCAAATGTTTCGTCCACGAACGATTTGGGTTAATGGGGTTAAAAAACTAACAGAATTATGTAGAATGACTATTTTGCCCTTTGACATTTCAGTTGACTTTTGACTTAAGAGTGAAAAGACCATTATACCCTCAATTATTATTTTTCTTTAATTTATATTTTCTAATTATTTTTAATTTTCAAAATAAAATAAATAAATTATATATTTTTTTTTAAAGTTATATTTTTTAAAAACTGAATTTGGTTTTTATTTTCAAAAATCAGTTTGTATTTTTTTTAATCAGATTTTTATATTTAAAAATCAGTTTTTATTTTTTTAATAATCAGTTTTTTTGTATATTAAAAAATCAGATTTTATATTTAAAAATCAGTTTTTGTTTTTAAATCAGTTCTTATTTTGAAAAATCATTTTTTATTTTAATATTTTATTTTATTATTTTTATATATTTAAATATTTGTTTTTTTAATTTTTAATTTTTAATATTTTTTAATTTTATTTTATTATTTTTAATAATTGATTTTAATATTTTTATTATTTTTAAATATATTAGTATTTAATTTTTATAATTTTTAATTTTTAATATGTTATTTTATTATTTTTAATATTTTAATATTTTATTTATTATTTTAAATATTTTTAATTTTTAATTTTTTGAATTTTTTGATATTTTATTTTTTATTGTAATATTTTATTTTATTATTTTTTAATATTTTAATATTTTATTTTATTATATTTTAATTATTTTAATATTTTGTATTTTTTAATATTTTAAACTTTTTTTATTAATATTTTTTAAATTTTAAAAATATTAAATTTATTTATTATATTTTTATTGTATTATATAATTAAGGGTATAATGGTAATTTTGTCTATCAAATTTATAAGCTTAAAATAAGAAAGGGTAAAATCGTCATTTCACACCCCACTTAACTGCACATATTTGATTTGGAGGAATATTCCTTTAGTTTTCTAACGGAATATGCCAATTTTATACCAAATCGTTCGTGGACGAAACATTTGGGTACCTTATCGTGCAAAAAATTCATAAGGGTACCTTATCGTTCGTGGACGAAACATAAGGCTACCTTATCGTAAATAACCCTACTGGATTTGGATCACCTCCAAGCGGTGAACCCTTGCTTCGTCTGTCCGGCCATTCAACTCCGCGATCCTACGTTGACACCATTTAATATGGTTAAACATCTTCTGGAAACTTGTCCAAACTCAATGATCCAAGGTAATACCAATCTTGAGGATGTCATCAGTGATAGGTTTCGAGGGATTTGTATCACACTCATCCTAAATTATATGACCACATTCCAGATCCTAGATCTAGCGCAATTCAAATTGGAATTTACGATTCCCCGGTACTATTCTACGAATTGCAAGAGTAAGAAGAATGGGTCGATGGTCAGAGTTGTCGTGCTAGTATTCCTGAGGTCCATATCTGGGGGGCAGTAGTAGAGATCATTCAAGATAAGTGTTATGTTAAGACGATATTCCACACTTCAGAGATGATTGCACCCCCTAAACAAGGTGAAGGGATGGCCTCGTAGTGGGCCTTCCCGAAGGTCCATCTAATATGTTAAATCCCGACAATCTTCCTATAGAGTCGCTGGATACAATCGCCCTCCCCGCGATTCCTTCTCGTGGAGGATGTTGTTGAAATCCCCAATCACGACCCATCTATCTCCTTTAGCTTTCCCTAATTTCTAGCGCAAGTCGTTGGATTTACGGCGTATGTCCCATCGAGGATTGTCATAAAAACCTGCAATCGGAATCGATCAGTGCCCTGGGCAAGTAAACTGGGTATCGATATAACGTGCAGCGAAGTCCGTGACTGCCATGTCAATGCCAGTCGTTCTGAAGAAAGATAGACCATTTTGTTCGTATGTCGCCGGAAGTCCCGTACCCCCGTTGAATCTCAAACTCCGTTGCAAAATCGCTAGTCATGAATACAACGTTAGGGTCTCGCGGAGGAAAGTTGTGGAGTTTATGGGTAACGAGGAAGGTTTGAGGTGCTGGGAGTGAGTATTAGTGTCTATCCGTTGGAATTCCATGTGAAGATGCGAAGGTTCGGGCTATGGATGTTTTTGGGTGAGTGGAGTTTGATTTCTCTAGAAAGTGTTGAAAATGGAAATTGTGATTGGGAGATCGATTATAAGGAGTATGGGTGTGGTGCTGATGGGGGAGCCAGACTAGCAATGTTGTCGGGACAAAGCCGACTACAACGTGGAGTTAAGGGAAGATCCGAGATTGACTAAGGAGCAAATCCCAGAGATCTTTTCAAGTTAGGTAGTCTTCATTAAGTTTTCTCTTCTGATGTAATGTTTTTCTGATTTTTAAATTAAGAGGAACCAAAGACTAGGTTTTTCTGAAATACAGTCTTAGGTGGCGTCCATTTAGAATAGTGATAACTTTTTTTAGGTAATTCCATCTCACTAGTCAAAAAGTTTTAGATTTCATTTCCACTACCCTAAAAAAATCTCTTTTCACTATCTTAGAGTTTAGTTTTATAAAATGTCGAAATTGCTTCTCAAATCATTCCCAAATCTTTCTAACTTAGTCTATTGAATCAAACGTAAATTGTTAGGAGGAAGAATCTAGGAATGATTTGAGGAGCAATTTCGACATTTTTTAGAATTATTTGGGCCATGTGTCAAGCACATGGCGATTTCCGTCCAAAAATAGACGTAAAGTTAACGAGGGATACTAAATTGAGACAAACAAAACTCCAGGATAGTGAGACGAGAAAAAAGAAGGGTAAACTACAAATACCTACCCCAAACTTGTAGCGTTTACCTGATATCTACCCTAAAGTTTTTTTTAACTGATACCTACTCAGATATTTAGTTATTTAACTGATACCTACCATGAAGTTTTTTTTAACCGATACCTACTCAGATGTTTAGCTAAAATGACGAAAATACCCTCAACTACATTTCAGTAATTATTTTTAAAAAATATTAAAAAAATCGCTTTTGTTAGGTATATATATGTACTTATTAAATCACTTCAGTTTTATTTAAAAAAATCACTTCAGTTTTATTTTTAAAAAATTATTAAAAAAATCATTGAGGGCATTTTCGTCATTTTAACTGTCTGCTTGGGCTATCAGTAAATAACTAAACATCTGAGTAAGTATCAGTTACAAAAAAAACTTTAGATAGGTATCAGTTAAACGCTATAAATTTAGGGTAAGTATTTGTAGTTTTCCCAAAAAAGAATTAGGATAGTAAAAATGAAACTCGAAGCTTTTTATGTAGTGAGATGGAATCACGCCTTTCTTTTTCTTGGTATTCTTGTATAACTCAAGGGTCTTTTGGTATATAAATTTCACCTTTGTCAAAATAAACAGAGTAGCAAACAGAAGCCATTAACTTTTCATATTTCTACCGCTCACGTGGCGGTAGAAATGCCATTAACTTTGTTTTGTTTCCTCAGCGCCAATGTGTAGAAATGCATATGCAGAGTAGTGCCATTGAAAACCTAACCCTAACTTCAAGACTCTGCCACGGCCATGGAAGCTCCTTGCAAGAAATCAGCAAAAGGAGTGCAATCGACTCCTTCCTCCAATCTTCCAAGCCCCATTCTCATGGAAATTATCTCCAGATTGCCCATTAAAACCGTAGCGGCCTGCAAGACTGTGTGCAAATCATGGCTTCATCTCATCAGAGACCCTCACTTTTGGCAGCTGCAACAAGCCAGAGCACCCACCGAAGTGTTCTTACAATCCTATCGTAATGAAACCACATCAAATCTGTACATGGGTAACTTCCATTTCCTCAATAATTTCAATCCTCTTGATGTCAACCTCAATGCTTCATTTGAATTCCCTAAAGTCAGTGTTTGGTCCAACAATACTATCAACTACGATGCTAAGAACGTCAGTTACGCTTTCGGCAATTCTTGTAATGGTTTACTTTGCTATTATAGTGTCCTTGCTCGCAATAGGTTTGCTTCAATATGGAATCCATTTACTGCTGAGTTCGTTACATTTCCTGCTCCTCATACAGATAAGGATGTGTTATCTTGCTGCGGGTATGGTTTAGGCTTTAGCAGAAAGGCAAACAAATACAAACTTCTGCGAGTTTTAGAACAAAAGGAGTCTGGTGATAGGTTTGTAGGTGAGATATGCACAATTGAGAAACATTGCTCTTGGAAGACTGTTGGTCCCCTGCCATTTTCCAAGGATAAGATCATTTTAACGTTGGCTGGCACTTTCTTGCACGGTACCATTCATTGGCTTTGGTCTTCGTATGGTTCTTCATATGCAATCATGCCTGAAATTGATATACATACCTTTGATTTTGGAGATGATCAGTTTGGGAGATTACTACTTCCACCCTACTATGCTAAAACTGAAAGGAATAGATCTGATGGGGAACTCGGGGTATTGGCAGGCTGCCTTTTTGTAACTGAGTATACGGATTTAGACGTGACCATATGGTTGATGAAGGAATATGGTGTTCAAGATTCCTGGACAAAGCTATTTTGTGTAGGATTTATCGTAGACAGTAGGCTATATTATAGACACTGCGCACCTATAACTTGTATGGACAATGGTGAAATATTGATGATATCCAGCGCCCATGTCTTCTTTTATGATCCAGATCTGAAAATCGTTAGAGAAATAGGCTCTGGTGACTACATCACTCACCTCAGAGCGATTGCTTGTAGGCCGAGTCTTGTTATGCTCAAGGATTCTATGCCCGGATGTCATGTGCATGTCAAATCAAGGTATGCTCATTTGGGACACACAGAAATGTCTGCAACTCCTAAATGGTGGAATCCAGTGAAGGAGTCACCTCAATATGATGGTTCTAAGGTGCATGTGAGAACTGTTAAACTTCCGGTTGCTGCTGTTAGAGAAAAGAGAGAAGAACATGTAAGTACCACATCTGAATTTTCAAAGCCTGCAACTGGTACAGGAAGAGAGAGTCATGGACATATCAGTGGGAAGAAATTGGTGCAAATTTCCACATCTGTTATGTCAGCACAAGGGACACCAGCTGCTAAATTGGCCCATCGACAAGGTTCCAAGACCCCTCTAACTGATGGAACTTGTGTCTCTACTGTGAGGGAGGATCCTTTGGAACGAACAGAAACTGTGATGGAGGAGGTACTTGAAGAGCTAAGGAAGGAGCGTGAACAGCGACAAGAGTTGGAAGAGAGATTGAGGAATAAGCTTGCAAATATTGAGCCATCGGAAGAGCAAACTGAGCGGCTCAAACAACATAACCAACAGCTGAAAAAGAGACTACTAGATGAACATGCAAAGGTCAAGCAACTGGAAGAGCGGATACATGACAGTGAGCAGCTCGAACAGGAAAATACACAAATGGTTGTTCAAATGATGGACGAGATAAAGGCGCATTTCATGGGGTCTCGCTTCGGTAAGCTTGTTATGCAATTTTAAACCTTACATTTTTCAGTACTTGAAGCAATCTGTTGGATGATCGCAGCTGCAGTCCGGGAAATCCAAGCGTCACGCAACGCCTCATCCCCTAGCGTTGTGCCAGAGTTGGTTCAGGTTGAAGCTCTAGCTGTCAAGTTGGGCATACAAAAGAAGGGGAGCACGCAGTCGAGATGTAACAGTAGAGTCCCTCTCCCAACGCCAAAGGAAAATGCGTCTTCCTCGACCGCTGCTTTTGTGGAGGCCTCTCAGGAGTCGCAGGAGAGAACGGAGGCACAGTTCGAGGAGAGAGTGAGGGCGGAGGTGAAGCGTCGTTTCGAGGAACACGAGGAATGGATGTTGGCAGAACACGCAAAGTTGAAGCGTCGTTTCAAGGAACACGAGGAATGGATGTCTGCAAAAGATGCAGAATTGGATGAGGCATTGAGAAAGATGAATGAGAAGATGTCTTTGTACAACTCTGGCAATATGCCTCTCCAGCCTGACAGAGATGGAACAAGACCGAGTAACACGTGACAATATTTTGTAGTGACAATCGATTGTAATATGGGTTTGGCTTTTGTCTCGTGGATATTAATATTGTTTAGTTATTACTATTGCCTGGTACATTATTGCTAATGCCTGATTATTATTGTAATTGTCAATTTCGGCAGGTTTTGTAGGTTTTATATTTTTTTCAAATCTGAAACTCTTCTGTTGTGAGTGAAAATCAAAGCCCTGCGACGCCATGTACACTGTCTGCAGGTAGTGTACTAAATGCCTCTACGACATCTTTCATACCGTTGTAGGGGCAATTGACCTCTACGACGGTATACATGGCGTCATAGAGGTTACATCTACTACGACGGTATCTAATACCGTCGTAGAGGCCTAATTTCGACGGAAAATGATACTACACCCTCTTATGACGTCGTAGAAGTTTAAGTTCCACTTTTGCGACTGTATACCAAACCTCTGCGATACCATAAGGGTGTTGCATAAATTACTTTCCCTAGTAGTGTGAGTTTGTAAGCTTGTTATGCAATTCTAAACCTTACATTTTTCAGTACTTGAAACTATATGTTGGTTTGGAATTTTACATTTTTTGTTAACCAACACACATGATCAAGTTGAGTTTTGCATACTGGTTTTTTGTTTATCTATGTGGTCGACTCTTTTGTTTATGATTAGTAGTAAGTGAAATCATTCCATAATGAATTGGATTCTAGTACTTGAATGTTTATATTTTAGCTACGATAATTGCATTTTCTTTGTTGAGTAGTTTGTTTCTGGAGTTTGTATTTGAGTGAAGGATACACTTGGAACCACATCGCTTGGCCTCTCACTGGGTTAGTTCCAATTTGCAATGTGAAGTAGTCCTTTTTGGGTAATTATTCATCCAAATCTATATAAGTTTTTCAGATATCTACTCACCTAAAAAAGTATCGAATGTATATCTTAACTTAACGAATTGTAAGTTGTAACCATCATTTACTGTCTTTTTTTGAAATATCAAAATTACCCCTAGTATTATATCCCTAAAACTAACTTTAACTTTTAAATCTCTTTCCAATCCTAAATACATCCTCGTTTTTTTAAATAAAATTTGATTTTTATTTTAAAATATAAATAATGGAATTTTTGAATCAAAAACACAAAAATATATTTTTATTTTGACAAATATGACAATTTTATTTGATTATATATATATTAAAAACACTATAAACAACTGCTAAAATCACTGCTAAAATCTAAGAAATACACTACTAAAAAGATAAAATCATCCAAGGCTAACTGTGCTCCCCAGCAACAGCGTCATCTTGAAGACAGGGTTTAGCATACCCTCTTTAACGTGCTTCCGTACACGGTCGTTCAAGCAATATATTTATAACGGTAAGAAACCGGTCGAACACAAGGGAGCAATCGGGCCAAAGATGATAAAATCTACGAAGATTGGTAAAAAGGCGAAAGATGTACAAACGTCACTAAATACACTCTTCTAAAAATAAGTAATTGGTTCAAACAGTAAACACATAAAAGTAAATGGTCATGAGAAGTATGTGAGCAATAAGGAAAGATAAAACAGAAATAAAAATCGAAACTTTGTAAATGAGAAAACAACCATGGGTGTCGTGATCATACATATGCATAAGGTAATAAATGTGATGATGATGATGATGATGATGATGATGATGAAAAGAGTGCTCCCGTCATGGCTCAAAAACCAATCATCGGAGTAAATGTGCAAGTATGAATTTCTATGGTTCGAGTAAAACCAATCATTGAACTTTCATACATCTAATTTGCATTCTCTTAAGTTGCTTCTCAACTTGTTAATATATCAAATCGATAAATAATCAAAGCGAGTCAACTTACATAGGTTAAGCGGCGCTTACCCTAGTATCACACAAATGCTAAAATAGACAAGCACAAATAAAGAATTGTGTCTAGCTACTCCTAGTTCACTTCTCGAAAATCGAACACCAACAATCAAGATGGCACCAATAATCAAGTTGAACTAAATAGAACCTCGTCCTATTAATACGCAAGCGTAGACCACAATCTCTAGGAAAAGTGAATTACCTAGCTACACCTAGATCAACTTCTCTAACCCGACCATCCCGAATTTAACGTGAACGTCTTGGTTAAAGAATGATCTATATAACTTCGCTAATAAGGGACTTGGTATCACTCAAACTTGATAACTCATCAAGAAACGCAATGATGTAATTTTATGTCTCAAATAGTCTCAAAGTGTACAAATAAATCATACACCGATCCTAGATAGCTACAACTAATAATTCACGGGGCAATACACACCCAAAGCGGTAAATCACTCAAGGGCAATCCACACCCGAGATCACCAATTTAGCTTAAAACACACAAGACATAAAAAGCAATCATCAGAGAATAATCAATCTCATATAGGATGCAACGATAAAATCAGGCATCTGAAATAAGCACTAAACATATAAAGTAACGAATGCTACGAAAATATGAATTTGGCACTTGATATTCGTTCAAAAGATCAGAAATTCTCCTAATCAAGTTCATACCCAATTTCTCCAATTTAGCATGCAATATATACATACAAATTATTTTCCCCGATTCAATTAACTTAAACTCGATGTACGTACATAAATCGACCAAAATCAACTGAATCGGGTACGAGCACAAATAGGTATCGAACTCAACATTGCAAAAATTATCGTCTAACACCACAATTAAATAAGCTCATGCATCAATTAAACTAATATGTATTTACAGCGACATTCATGGCTCGGAGGAACTACTCACGAGTCATGGAGCTAAAAATGACAAAATCAAGTATAGGAAACGACATTAAACTATGGAAACGACGATATAAAGAATAACTCATGCTATTCTTAGCTTAGATCGTCGAAAACTCGCTCCAAATCGCTTCAAAACTCCAAAAACACCTTAGACCCGAAATGGGTTTTGAGCCATTTTTGGAACCTTGATTTCTGCCTCTTGAAGCCTCTATGGTCGAAACAAATGGATGAACTGAGTGGACGAGAGGGAGAGCTTCGCGTTGGTAGTTGGAAGTCGTCGGTCGGTAGCTGGAAGTCGTCATGTTAGAATATAACTATAATTGGGCTTTCAACTATCAACCTGAGCTTTTAGTTGAGTTGGTTTTCTAATATGATATCAGAGATTGGCACCTCACGAACCCGGGTTCAAACCCCACTCTTGACAATTTTTTTTAATTTATTCTCTATTTATCAAATTTGCCCAAAATGGGCTATCCCTTATCACTTTTCTCAATATGCTTATCTCTTCTTCTATATAATTTACCTCTAAACCCGTAAACGGGCTTGTCCGTGAGGGGGCGTGTTAGAATATAACTATAATTGAGCCTTCAACTTTCAGCTTGAGCTTTTAGTTGAGTTGGTTCCCTAATACGCCGGTCGGTCGTCGGAGCTTGGAGATCCGGCCAGCCAAAGTCTGTCGTACAACTCACGATTCTGCTGTGTTCTCCAAAAAATGGGTTCTGCCTCTTTTTTTTTCTTTTCCTCGAACCCGCGTGACAAATGAAGGGGATGGACCTCTGCCATTGACCAAGTCAACAGGACATGTGGTGCGCATGGATTTGCTCCTCTATTTTTAATGCTTTTTTTTACTCTTTTGCTCGTTCCCGCTCCATTTTAGTTCCAATCGACTTCGTTTTTTCGACAATATTTTCCTTTTTCAGAGACCTACGAAATGAGACCAATATTGAATATATTATGAAATACCGAAAAATATCAACAATTACGAGGCTTTGACGCAATTATTCATAAATGCTATAAATATAAAACGAGGCTCAAACAAGATAAAAATATAGGTAAAACCAGCCAAATTAGATAAGACAAAATTACGCTCATCAGGCGGCGACTTGACTTCCAGCCAGGGAAGATAAAGCTCCAGGGAGTTCCTCTCGCTCCCAGACCTCTCCTCTTCCAAACTTTTCCTCCGAGAAGCCAGGAAATTCCCCGATTCGATAGGGCGATTAGAGGGGCGACGAGTCAAGGCTGGGACAAAGGAGTTTGGCGAGTCCTTGGCCGTGTTTGGATCACCATAGGAGGTCCGAGAACTAACCATAGTAGGACGAACGGTCTTAATCTTCTCAGCCGCCGGAGAGCGCACCAGGGGAGGAAGAAGATGCGTCTCAATTTCCCAGACCAGCGTCAGGAAGCGGGAGCCCTCGACTTCAAGCTCCACCACGAGCTTAATCAGCCAAATTCTAAGAATGAACGAGGGCGAAGGCCGAATCCAAATGGAGATGTGAAATCGAACAAGGATGAATATAGATCAGAGTCCCCACTAAACCTGCGATGTTAAGGATTGAAGCATCAGACCAGCAAAGAGGGGAATTTCGGTAATCGATATCCAACGAAAACTCCCACTGTCGGATATAGAGATGACCGTAGAGAAGAGGTTGAAGAAGCTGCTTCGGAGTTTGACCTAGTTACCTTCTTTAAAGATGTTGAAGGACGAGGTATCTGGGAAGGTAACAAGAAAACAACACTGCTCCCAAAACCTCGAAAAGAAGGCGAGAGCTCAGAGCGAAGGGAAGTTCGGCATGGATAGAGTCAACACTCCGGTTAAGGGACGAGATTCCGATGATGCTACGAGTGAGCAAATCAAACCAAAGGGGATTGGGAACTCTGGAGCAAGAGATAGAGACCGTGGAATCCGGGTAGAAAGGAGTTGTCGACCTGAGACCTCAAACAACCTCTTTGAAGGAAGGTTGTGCAACTGACGGGTCGATAGGAAAGAGTTCAAGCCTCCGAGTAGCACCACGGGTGGAACCACGTGAGAAGTTGAGAATCAACCTTTAAGATGCCACAAGAAAACAGTGCATCGCCGAGAGAACTACAGAAGCGGCTTTAGGGCTGGGGAAGAAGAGGAAGCCAAACCTCTTCCCGAAAGAGGTGAGCTTGGAAGGTAGATGAGCACGGTTGACAGAGCCATACTGTGAAAATAGAGAGAAGAGTTTGTCTTGAGAGTAAAGGCGTGGAAGGTTCACAAAGATGCATGAGGAGGCTGAGGAGGTCGCAGGGAGGATGGAAGATGAAGGGTCAGGGGGTTTCATTTCGGAGTGCATCAATCATCTTAATTGAGATCCTAAGATTAGTTTTTGAGTCTCATTTAAAGGTCTACTTTTCTTCTTATTAATGGATAAATGTGGCGATGATCGATTTGTTGTCGTCTGATGCACAAGATGATAGAATATCTTCTTACTCGTTATGAATAATGAAAATTTCAATTCGTTTATCATAAAAATATTTCTTACTTTTCTTTTCTCGCAATGATGAGAAAGTTGACTCATTCATTCTGTAAATGAATTGAGGGGTTACCCATAGTTCCTTTTCGCTCTACATGGGTCATGACATGCATATTCATTATAGAGGTTTAGATCCCCTTTTCTCTTTAACGCTACAGTTCAACCCTAAACCATCATCTTCTTCTTTGGCCGTCGTCGATGGTTTACCGACCTCCGGGTCTGGTGAATCATCGGCAGCCCCCTCCTCTTTATTCTTCCTTCCCCTGCCTCTTTTCTCCTTGTTTTTCTCCGATCTGTTTCACTTTGCGCTTCTGGTCCTCTTTCCTTTTCTCCGACAACTCTCTTCGTCCGACGTAAGGGTTTTAAAGGTCAGTGGGATCTCTTCCTTGGTCATGTGCATGTGACGTCGCCGTCTCGGGTCGTGCTGAGCTTTCTCTTGGCTGGAGTCTCTCGGTCAAGGCTTTGTCTTTTCTCCAGCCAGCGATTAGCCGTCCTTTGCGGTGGTGAGGTATGTCAGATCTGTCGTGGGAAGCTCTTCCATTCGGATTAGCTGCGGTGATCGACTTTCATCCGAGGAACTCCAGTCACCTCTCCGGTCAGTACTCCTCCGACGATTACATCATGGTTTTTCCGGCTCTGTGGGTGAATCTGTTCGGGGTTTCTCTCGGAATGCCTGCTTGTTCCCGTTTTCGTTCAGTACCGTTCACTAGGTTGTCCTGTTTACTTCGTTCTACCTCTGCCACCGATTCTATCCATTTCGGGATTTGGTTTCTGACCAGTGGGGTCGAGGTTCCGACCAATAAGGTTGTGAATGTGGGCTTATTAGAAGTGATTCGTGGTGCTCGGTAAGATCTGCAACCTGTTTCTACAATAGTAAGATCTGCAGCCTGTTTCTGAGAATCATCGATGGTAATAACATGATAGTCCTCGCATGCTGCAATTGCATCAGGTAACAAAGTGTCATCTACATCATCGCTAGCAAGGTGGCCAACATATTCCTCATCATCGCTAACAATGTGGCCAACATATTCTTTATCATCTTCATCGTTTCCACAAACATCTTCTTCATCACTTGCACCATACCATCTCGGTAGTTGACAACCTGATCGCTACACTAGCAACAATATTTTGACTTAACATTTGTCTCTTCACTTTCAGGTAGAATATTGAAGTTTGGTGTGCGGCCCATGCTAAGAGATCTTTTCCCAAGTCTATTAAAATAAGTACTTGAATTTTTCTTCAATTGGGCACGTTTAAGAGCTCCAATTTCTTCTAAACTTCCAGTTGCACGTGGAATAGATTCTTCCGTTATTACGAGACTTCTAATTACAACTATATTTTGAAACACCTTAAACAAACGATTGAATGAAGCTGGGGCTTACAGCTCAACCCCGCCGACTTCTAATCCCGCCAATGATGAAGAGACTACAACATTCGATGGTGAGTCCCAACCGAATTTGGTAACAAGCGATCCGACCGAGGGAGTTAGTAACCAAAGTGTCCTTCCACTTGAACAGTGACCGTTGGACAAGAAGTCGACCAAGAGGAAAGGGAATGGTGTCCAAGACCAAACCGAAGCAGTGACGAGTATGAATCAAGCAAAAGTAGAGACAGGCCGAACAAAGTACGAGAAGACAGACAAAGTCCTCATACTCACAACCAAATGGCAAGAGCTCTTCAACAATACAACCAAATGCATCTCTCCTCCGTGTCAAATTTAATCGAATCGGAGATAGAACGACACACTGCAATGATGTGTGAGTTTTGTGTTCTCTCTGTTTGTGGCGGTGGGGACGCTTTGTTTTGTTTCCTCAGCTCAGCGTCAATATTTAGAAAGTCATATCCAAGTGCCCTTTAAAAACCCTAACTTTAACAGTCTCTACGCTCTGCCATTGCCATGGAAGCTCCTTGCAAGAAATCAGCAAAAGGAGTGATATCGACTCCTTCAAATCTTCCAAGCCCCATTCTTATGGACATTTTCTCCAGATTGCCCATTAAAACCGTAGCGGCCTGCAAGAGTGTCTGCAAATCATGGCTTCATCTCATCAGAGACCCTCACTTTTGGCAGCTGCACCAAGCCAGAGCACCCACTGAAATATTCTTACAGTTCTATCGGAGTGAAACCACTTCAAATCTGTATATGGGTAACTTCCATTTCCTCAATAATTTCAATCCTCTTGATGTCAAGCTCAGTACTTCGTTTGAATTCCCTGAAGTCAGTGTTGGGTCCAACAATACTATCAATTACGATGCTAGGAACGCCTCTTACGCTTTTGGCAATTCTTGTAATGGTTTACTTTGCTATTATGGTAACCTTACTCACAGGAAGTTTGCTACAATATGGAATCCATTTACTGCTGAGTTCATTACATTTCCGGCGCCTTATATAGATAGGAAGGTGTTCACTTGTCGCGGGTATGGTTTAGGTTTTAGCAGAAAGGCTAACAGATACAAACTTCTGCGAGTTATAGAACGAAATGGTGCATATACAGCTGAGGATAGGTATGTAGGTGAGATATGCACAATTGAGAAAGCATGCTCTTGGAAGACTGTTGGTCCCCTGCCATTTTCCATGGATAAGTTCATTCATAAGCTGGTTGGCACTTTCTTGCAAGGTACCCTTCATTGGGTTTTTGATTCATTTAGAATCTCGTCTAAAATTGATATACTTACCTTTGATTTTGGAGATGATCGGTTTGGGGGTTTACCGCTTCCACCCTACTATGTTAAAACTGATTCGTCTCTATTTAGAGGGGAACTCGGGGTATTAGCAGGCTGCCTATTTATGACTGATTATACGGAGCAAGGCGTGACCATATGGTTGATGAAGGAATATGGTGTTCAAGATTCCTGGACAAAGCTATTTTTTGTAGGATTTATCTTACACAAGAGGCTAGATCATAGACACTGCGCACCTATAACTTATCTGGACAATGGTGAAATATTGATGAGATCCGATGAGTTTGTCTTCTTTTATAATCCAGATCTGAAAATCGTTAGAGCTATAGGCTCTGTTGACTACGGCATTTCCCTCAGAGCGATTGCTTTTAGGCCGAGTCTTGTTCTGCTCAAGGATTCTATGCCCGGATATCATGTGCATGTCAAATCAAGGTACGCTCATTTGGGACACAGAGAAATGCCGACAGCTGCTGAATTTTGGAGACCAGTGAAAAAGTCACGTCAATATAATGGTTCTAAGGTGCATATGAGAGATGTTGAACTTCCGGTTGCCTCTCTTGGAAAAGAGAGGGAGGGACATGTCCGTGCCACATCTGAATCTTCAGTGCCAGAGTCATTAGCAGCAAGGTTGGCACATCAACAAGGGATTGAAGCACCTGCAACTGGTACAGGAGGAGAGAGTCATGGACATAGCAGTGGGAAAAATTTGGTGCAAATCTCCACATCTGTAATGTCACCACAAGAGACATCAACTGCTAAGTTGGCTCGCCGACAAGGTTCCAAGACCCCTCTAACTGATGGAACTTGTATTTCTGCTGTGAGGGAGGATCCACTGGAACGAATAAAAACCGTGATGGAGGAGGTACTGGAAGAGCCAAGGAAGGAGCGCGAACAACGTCAAGAGTTGTAAGAGGGATTGAGAAATGAGCTTGCAAATGTTGAGCCATTAGAAGAGCAAGCTGCGCAGCTCTAGCAGTATAACAAACAGCTGAAAGAGAGACTGCAAGATGAACGTGCAAAGGTCAAGCAACTGGAAGAGAAGATACATGACAGTGAGCAGCTCAAACAGGAAAATAGACAAGTGGTCTTGCAAATGATGGACCAGATAAAGGCACATTTCATGGGCTCTCACTGAGTTGGTAAGCTTGATTTGCAATTCTAAACCTCAAATTTTCAGTACTTGAAACAATATGTTGGTTTGGAAATTTTACGTGTTTTTGTTAACCAACCCACTGACTAGGTTTAGTTTTGCATACTGGTTTTTGTTATCTATGTTGTTGCCTCCTCTTGTTTATGCTTAGTAGTTGGTGGATTCCATAATGAATTGGATCTCAGTACTTGGATGTTTATATTTTAGTTATGATGGTTGCATTTTCTGTGTTTTGAGTAGTTTATTTCTGTTGCTCGACCTTGTGCTTGAGTGAAGGCTACACTTGGAACCACATATGTTGGGCTCTCACTGAGTTAGTTCCAATTTGCAATTTTGAAACAGCCCTTTACAAGGATTTTTTTTGTCATGATTCCTAAGACCACTTTCGGACTTGTTAGAGATTATTTGTTTAAAGTCTTATCCTATTTGGACTAAAACAACGTATGTGCGAAACTCTGAGGTATGGCTTGAAATAATCCATACCCTGACCCATGCAATTAGTTAGGCACCACACAAGTTGACTCTTGTCCCATGCCAATGATGCCATAGTGTTAAAGCCAGATCTGTAAAGCATCAGAGTTATAGGTTCTGGTCATGGATCCCCCAGAGTGATTGGCTACTTCATCAATGGGTTTTCTGTACTAGTTTTTGTTTATCTTCTAGTAAACGCATCCTATGAAATGAAGAAGTATATAACCGATATAGGTTACTCTTCTGGATTCTATTAAGAAGCTTGTGAGAAAGCACAAAGCCATTGCTTCTTTGAGAACTGCATTGGATTCTAAGTTACTGAATCAACAATGACACGCCAACTTCTTATTCGTACATAATTTTGATTCCTCCACAATTTCTTCCGTTTTGACCATGATCATTATATTGCTATTAAAATAGTTAAATACAAACATATGTGCTTGGTTGGATTGTTGCAGCAGCACCAAAACACAAGATGTATCATCCGGAAGCTAGAGAAGCATCAAAGGTCCTTTCTTAAGGGTGGTTCTTCATCAAAAAGGGCATTTTACAAGGTCAGTTGGCAAGTTGTGTATACTCCAAAAGAGGGAGGAGGGTTGGGGTTGAGGAAGTTGTGTAGACTGAATGAATGCCTCCTCTCTAAGTGGTGGTGGCGTTTTGCTTTAAAGCCGGATTCGTTGTGGAAGAAAGCCTTGTGTGCGAAGTTTGGGTGGGAGGAAGATGAGTGGGTTTGGGAAAGTTCGATATCCTGGACAAATCGTTGTGATTATCTCATATTCAAAGAGTATTCTCAAATCTCCAATTTTGTCCGCTATTTGGGGACAAGGCGATTCAGTGGAAACTTGGTTCCGGAGAAAATATAAGGTTCTGGGGCGATATTTGGGTTGGAGATTTGGCACTTGAGGATGTGTACTGAAGACTATTCAATAAGGCGGATGGCGGATTTTGGGGATGGGGAGAACTGGAAGGTGGAATTCAGAAGAAGGGCACGTGCTTGGGAGAGAGATAAAGAGGCAGAACTATTGGCGCTACTGGGGAATTGTAGGCCAGAGAATGAAGTACCCCACTCTTTTGTTTGGGTTTACGATGAGAAAGGGTTCTCGGTTAGCAAAGTTTTTCCAGTTGTTTGAACCCCAAGGCACGATAAAAGCATGGTCTCATATTTTATGGGCTGCTGGTGTGCCGCCCAAGGTATCGAATTTTGCTTGGTTAAGGTGTCACGGGGCTATACCGTCCAAATGATTTTTGGAGGATCGGGGAGTTATAATTTCAATCCAAGAGAACCTGTGTATTTTTTGCAAAGCCAGCTTTGAAGATAGTGATCATTTATTGGCAGTTTGTTATGTTATTTGCCAAATATAGTGTTTGGTTCTGTGGTGGTGGGGTGCGTGATGGGCAAGTACGGCTGATTTAAAACTGATCATGGCCTCTTGGCCATCTATTGCCCCACGGTCTGTGGTGAAGTATTGGACAAAGATCGGTCCTATCACGGTTTGGGAGATATGGTGTGTTCATAAAGGCTGAGACTGAGACGTCGAAATTGTTGCTGAAAATCCAATACATGTCTTTCAGCATTGTGAAGTCTGGATTTTCTGGGGTTGTTCCTTTTTCTTTTGCTGAATGCCAGAGGCTACCAATGACTTGTTGTGGTAGGATCAAGATGAAGCAAGGTGTTTAGGAAGAGCCTGTGGCGATTTGGCTGGTGTGGTGTTATTAAATGTACTAAATTTCGCTGACAATTTGGTTGGCGATGGATTAGCGACTAACTTTGCATGTATCGAGCAAAAGTGGTAGACTCTAGCAGTTTGTGGTTATCATTTTGCATCTTCTCGAGGCAGTTCAGTCTTGTGTCTTTTATCTTTAAGCATGTTGGAGAAATTCTTCACAGCAATCAGAACTGTTGAATTACATATCTCAGTATCTAAGTATGTTAGTACTGTAATGTTAAGTTGTATCCAACATGCATTGAAACGACTTACCTCTTACTTGTACTATTTATTTCTGTGTTGAACTACACCGTGTTTGACTTCAATATGATATAATTTTGATCTCGTGTTTTTCATGGTGAGTGTTGAGAACATTATATTAACATCAAGTGGTTTAAATCAAAGATTTATATAGTCACAATCAAATACAAATTGTCCCTTGTGCGAATAATATGATGGTTTTTCATGGTGAGTGTTGAGAACATTATATTAACATCGAGTGGTTTAAATCAAAGATTTATATAGTCACAATCAAATACAAATTGTCCCTTGTGCGAATAATATGATGATTCAGCAAGTGTGTTGTGCCAATTTTATAAATAACGCGAATTGTCTCATGTGTCATCGGTATTGAAATGAGCGATGACTATATTATGAATCATGTGTCATCGGTATTGAAATGAGCGATGACTATATTATGAATAACGTGAACTTTTTTGTGCTTTTAAAGCAATGATCGTTCGTACATAATCGCAAAATAAATTCTACCAAAGTTTGTGCTGACTTGTGAAATCCACTAGTAAGGAAACCATTCTAGAGAAGCGTACCTAATGGGCTTCACCATAAGTTTCATATTTGTCGAAAAGGATTTTGAGACGTTCTAAGAAAAGTCTGGCTAAACTTGATCATTCTTTCTGATTTTGTACAAACAATAAAAAGGCAAACAAAACATATTCAACAACCTCTTTTATAATAGATTTATAAACGACCTACGGACAACTATAATAATCGTCCTTTAGGATTTTCTTCCTTTCCCTTTTTGAAGCTCTTCCATGCACGTGCACCGCTCCTCTCCCTTTCGTATACACCGCCTCCCTCGCCAATCTGTGCTCCTCAATCAGCCACCATGAATCGGGGAGGGATCACCATAGCCTCCTCCCGTTCTCTCTGCAGCTCCTCCGTTTGTCGCCCTCACCACTATAGCCTTCGTCTGTCGCCTTCTATTGAAGTGATGCGATGGAACGATAGGATTTGGAGAGAGATGAAGCTCACTCGGGAACCTCTAACGCACCGGTGCCGCCCCCACCTCTTGTGCCATCTCTACCTTCGTCTCCAACGTCGTCTCCCTAAAAGTCGCCGCTCCCTACCCGCCAACGTCGCCGCCTCCAACACCATCAGCACCTCCTCCTCCTCCATCTCCTCTCGCCCCTCTGCTCCGGAGTCCCCCTCGGAATGATCGGGGGCAGATATCACCGACGATCTGCTACTCCACCATCACTTGTACTGGGCTAACTGTGGCCTCAAGGCTCTTACCTCACTTCATGGACCACCAGTTTCATCGGGAGGACGGGAAAGGCTCCGGTAACGAGATATGTCTGATCCTGTTCACTAGTGTTCTCCGCGTAAGGTTCCCTCAGCCCCCCGATCTGAATCATGAAGATTGGGAGCAATGGGTGGCTTTGCAGGTGTGGCCGACCCTGGAAGATGGTGGTGTCCCCCTAGAGTGTCTGCAACAACATGTGGAAAATCGACGACGGTGCTGAGTTGTCGTTGATCACGAACCGAGCCCTTGTTGCCCCCAAAAATCAGGAGATGTCTGCTACGTAACCTCGTCAGGCCCAATGAGTCGAAGGACGAGCAAGGGGTGTGTGTGGGGACGCACACCTCGCCATGTCGAGGTCGGTGCAAATCTGACAACATGGTTCCCCTATTTCCTAGTGTTCTCCGTAGATGCCCATTATCCCATCAAATGCCCCTGATCTTTTACCACGTGTATTTTCAGGTTGAGTCAGGAAACGATCATCGTCTATTACACTTACACAACCACCAGTCGAAGATCGTCTCCCACTTTTTGTTCTTGGTATAATCGGATATTTTACAATAGGTTAACGTTCGATATCTCACCCTTTTTTATTTTTATCGCTTCCATGTCGTGTAATGTTTGATTTTCATGACTAATAAAGTTTCACTTTTTTATCTTATAAAAAAGGGTAAACTTCATCCCACTACCCTAAAAAAACTTGAGTTTCATCTCACTACCCTAACCAAACTTTGTTGTACCTCACTACCCTAACGAAACTTTTAGTTGCACTTTCATACCAGCCGTTAACTTGACATCCATTTTTGGATGGAAAATGGTAAAAAGTCCAAAATACCCCTCACTAACACTCAAATTTTCAACAACATGTCATTGGTTTTCAAAAATTCATTTTATCTATTTATTTTATTTTATATAAATCAGTTTTTTATTAATAAAAATTAATATTTTATTTTACAAAAATTAATTAAAAAAATATTATTTAAAAATTAGATTTTATTTTTAAAAATCATATTGTATTTTAAAAATCATATTATATTTTTTATTTAATATGTATTTAAAAATGATTTTTATTTTTTGAAAATTCAGTTTTTATTTAGAATTCAATTTTTTTATATATAAAAATCAATTTTATTTTTTTACCATATCCTTTAAATCAGATTTTTCAATATCTTTTAAATTAGATTCTTTGAATTTATTTTCATTTTTTTCAATATCTTTTAAATCAAATTTTTTTTCGTGTTTATCCATGGTGAAGAACAATTATCGCCGGTGAAGAACACAACCACGACCTTAGATTCCCGATCATCCATGGCCCAAATCTAAATCCAAACAATTCACAAGCAAAAATTGAATATCCAAAATGGGATAAAACCATCCTCTCAGCCATGAATTCAACAAACACCAAAAAGAAAAGAAAATCCAAATTCACAGGCATGATTTCAACAAACTCCCCAAACCAGAAATTAAATTGAAAAAAAGAAGAAGAAAAATCTGCAGATCTGGTTCCCCTCCTTCCCCCCTTTCTTCTTTCTCCTCTATTGCTGATTTTGGAGGTAGACCCCGTCCAGATCTACTTCAGTATTAGTTATAGATCTGTAGTTTTCGAGCTTCATTTGAGTCAGAGAAAGGGAGCTCGTGCTCATCGGAGTTGCTCGTGACCTGGAGCTAGAGATTCGCAGCGACGACGTGTTGCAGGTGTTGGGGAAGTGGGTAGGACGAGGAGGAGCTCCATGGGCGTGGGTGCAGAAACGGAAGACGAAGATGGAGGCTCGAACCCTAGACGAACCCGCCGGAGAAGATGACGTCGCTCGGGTTGTGGGCTGCGATCGATTCGAGCGGCGAGGTTTATGGATTAGTTTGGAAAGAGAGAGAGGGTTGGGTTAGGTTTAGAAAGAGAAAATGAAATGGATCTGAAATTGTATATCTGAATAACAAAATAAGAGGAAAGGTAAAGAAAAAAATCAAGTGTATTTGAGTTTTGAAGAGATAAAGGGGTATTTTAAAGAAAAGTAGGGTCATGTGCCAAGCACATGACTATTTTCCATCCAAAATGGATGGAAAGTTAACGGTAAGTATTAAATTGACACTAAAAATTTCGTTAGGGTAGTGAGGTGCAACAAAATTTGATTAGGGTAGTGAGATGAAACTCAAGTTTGTTTTAGGGAAGTGGGATGAAGTTTACCCTATAAAAAAAAGAGTAGATTCATAAACAAATGAAAACTTCAACCTTCAAAACAATGAAAAAAAAGAAGAAGAAATGTGAAGTTTTGTGTTCTCTTTGTCGCTCACGTGGCGGAGGGGACGCTTTGTTTTTTTTTCCTCAGCGTCCATATTCAGAAAGTTATATGCAGAGTGCCCTATAAAAACCCTAACTTTAACAATCTCTAGGCTCTGCCATGGCCATGGAAGCTCCGCGTAAGAAATCAGCAAAAAGAGTGCTATTGACTCCTTCTCCTTCTTCATGTGCCTTCAGAAATCTTCCGAGCCCCCTTCTTACGGACATTTTGTCCAGAGTGCCCATTAAAACCGTAGCTGCGTGCAAGAGTGTCTGCAAATCATGGCTTCATCTCATCCGAGACCCTCAGTTTTTCCAGCTGTACGAAGCCAAAGCACCCACTGAGGTTTTCTTTCAAGACACATCAAATCTCTATATGGGTAACTTCCATTTCCTCAGTAATTTTGATTCTCTTGATGTCAATCACAATACTTGGTTTGAATTCCCTAAATTCAGTGTTTGGTCCAACAATGCTATCAATTACGATGTTACAAATGGCATTTACGTGTTTGCCAATTCTTGTAATGGTTTACTTTGCTATTATGGTGGCCTTGCTAGCAAAAGGTTTGCTATGATATGGAATCCATGTACTGCTGAGTTCATTACATTTCCCACTCCTAAAATAGATAAGGATGTGTTCTCTTGTCGCGGGTATGGTTTAGGTTTTAGCAGAGAGGCAAACAGATACAAACTTCTGCGAGTTTTAGAACGAAAGGGGTCACAGACATCTGATGATAGGTATGTAGGCGAGATATGCATAATTGAGAAAGCATGCTCTTGGAAGGCTGTTGGTCCCATCCCATTTTCCAAGGATAAATGTAATGATAAGTTGGTTGGCACACTCTTGCAAGGTACCCTTCATTGGCTTTGGTCTTCATATGGTTCTTCATATGGAAGCATGCCTGAAATTGATATACTTACCTTTGATTTTGGAGATGATCAGTTTGGGAGATTACTACTTCCACCCTACTATGCTAAAACTGATTTGAATAAATCGACTGGGGAACTCGGGGTATTGGCAGGCTGCCTATTTATAACTGATTATACGGAGCTAGACGTGACCATATGGTTGATGAAGGAATATGGTGTTCAAGATTCCTGGACAAAGCTATTTTGTGTAGGATTTATCATAGACAGGAGGCTAAGTTATAGACACTGCCTTCCTATAACTAATATGGACAATGGTGAAATATTGATGAGATCCGATGAATTTGTCTTCTTTTATAATCCAGATCTGAAAATCGTTAGAGCTATAGGTTCTGGCGACCGTTATGTCAGAGTGATTGCTTGCAGGCCGAGTCTTGTTCTGCTCAAGGATTCTATGCAGGGATATGATGTGCATGTCAAATCAAGGTATGCTCATTTGGGACACAGAGAAATGTCGACAGCTACTGAATTTTGGAGACTAGTGAAAGAGTCACCTCAATATAATGGTCTTAAGGCGCTTGTGAGGAATGTTGAACTTCCGGTTGCTGCTATTGGAGAAGAGAGGGAAGGACATGTCAGTGCCACATCTGAATTTTTAACATTAGCAGCAATGTTGGCACATCAACAAGGGACTGAAGCACCTGCAACTGGTACAGGAGGAGAGCGTCATGGACATACCAGTGGGAAGAAATTGGTGCAAATCTCCACATCTGTTATGTCAGCACAAGGGACATCGGCTGATAAGTTGTCTCGTGGACAAGGTTCCAAGACCTCCCTAACTGATGGAACATGTGTCTCTGCTATGAGGGAGGATCCATTGGAAAGAAGAGAAACTGTGATGGAGGAGGTGCTTGAAGAGCTAAGGAAGGAGCGTGAACAGCGTCAAGAGTTGGAAGAGAGATTGAGAAATGAGCTTGCAAATGTTGAGCCATTGGAAGAGCAAACTGAGCAGCTCAAACAATATAACGAACAACTGAAAGAAAGTCTGCAAGATGAACGTGCAAAGGTCAAGCAACTGAAAGAGCAGATACATGACAGTGAGCGGCTCGAACAGGAAAATAGACAAATGGTCGTGCAAATGATGGACGAGATAAAAGCGCATTTCGTGGGCTCTCACTGAGTTGGTAAGCTTGTTATGCAATTCTAAACCTTTCATTTTCAGTACTTGAAACAATATGTTGTTTTCGTAATCCTACGTGTTTTTGTTAACCAACCCACGTGGTTAGGTCATATCAGCTACTTATTTTTTGAGTTTTGCATACTGGTTTTTGTTTGTCTATGTGGTCGCCTCCTCTTGTGTATGCTTAGTAGTAAGTGAAATGATTCCATAATGAATTGGATCACAGTTCTTGAATGTTTATATTTTAGTTATGATGGTTGCATTGTCTGTGTTTTGAATAGTTTGTTTATATTGCTTGACTTTATATCATCACTAGGTAAACTTGTATATCAATTCCAAATTAAGTTAATAGATAAGCAATTAGCAAGAAGAAACAATATACTGAACAGACAAATGGTCGTGCAAATGATGGACAAGATGAACATGCGAAGGTCGAGCAACTGGAAGAGCAGATACATGACAGTGAGCAGCTCGAACAGGAAAACAGACAAATGGTCGTGCAAATGATGGACGAGATAAAGGCGCATTTCATGGCCTCTCACTGAGTTGGTAAGCTTGTTATGCAATTCTAAACCTTACATTTTCAGTACTTGAAACAATATGTTGGTTTGGTAATCTCACGTGTTTTTGTTAACCAACCTACATGATTAGGTTGGATCAGCTACTTATTATTTAGTTCTGCATACTGGTTTTTGTTGATCTACATGTTCGCCTCCTCTTGTTTATGCTTAGTAGCAAGTGAAATGATCCATAATGAATCGGATATCAGTTCTTGAATGTTTATATATTAGTTATGATGGTTGCATTTTCTGTGTTTTGTGTAGTTTGTTTCTCCCGACTTTGTGCTTGAGTGAAGGCTACACTTGAAACCACATCTCTTGGCCTCTCACTGAGTTAGTTCCAATTTGCAACGTCGAAGCAGCCATTTAAAAGGATTTGTTTTTGGCATGATTCCTAAGACCACTTTCGGACTTGTTAGAGATGATGTGTTTGAAGTGTCGTCCTATTTGGACTAAAAAACGTATGCATGAAACTCTGAGGTATTGCTTGAAATAATCCATACCCTGACCGTGCAACTAGTTAGGCTCCACACATATCTATCTCTTGTCCCATGCCTAAGTCTTAAAGCAAGTTCTGAAAAGCATCAGAGTTATAGGTTACGGTTGTGCTTCCCCCAGAGTGATTACCTACTTTATTCATTGGGGTTTTGCAAACATATTTGTAACAATGTTCCTTTTCACAAAATCAGACATGATGCTTTTCTGCAACCTGCATATTGTTTATGCAATGAAGTCTTTGATATGAATTGAAAAATAAAACTTGCATCATTTTTCCTCTTATAGATGTTCATTTTACTGCAAACATGTGAAATTTGTGTTTGCATTTCTAATTATCTATGATTTCTGTGAAGAAAATTAACTCTGAGGAGGTTCTGCTCTGAATATATCTCCTTAGCCCGATTGGACTAAGAAAATTGATTACAAGTTTAAAACCAGAATGTTGTCATCGCTCAGTAAAATAGTATATCAGAAGAAGAAAGATATGCATCATGTCTAATTTTGTTAAAGTTCTATCCGACTCCAAAGTTTAAGCTGATCCCAAACGTTACGAAGACATGACGAGAGTCAAATCTTTTAGATGTAATAAAAGGTTGCTTAGAGCATGTACGTTGATAGGATGATGCACATGATTGCACGAAATTGAACCCGAAACCTGACATTAATTTATTTTTTTCAAGGGTTCCATCCTTGAAGTTGGGATGTGTTTGCATCAAAAACCACATAACTAACGATTATAAGTGTGATTAAATATAAAAATTTCAATAAGCCAACTGATTATCGATGGATTAGAGACTAACTTTGCATGTCCGTGGCTAATATAGAGCAATACTGCTGATAAAAAAAATATAGAGCAAAACTGACAGACTTTACCATGTTTGTATTATTTATTTTGCATCGTCTCAGAGGCTAAGTAGATACTTAGGGTTGAGATAAAAAATCTCACTAATGGTACGTTGGTTTACTGGAAGGCAGTTTAGACTTTTATATTGCTATAATCTTCCAATCATTTTCATAGGATTTAAAACTATTCTCTCAGTATTTACAAAGGGAAATTTGAAAATATATGTTTGATAATATAAAATAGTGATGATCGTAAAAACTTGCGGTGAATTATAACAGTGTTATTATTTTTTTTGAAAAAAGTCGAAAGTACCCCCTCAAAAGTCCCTGCATAAGAGTTCCAAATTGCAAATACGTATACATGAGTGTTACTAATAATAAACCACATATAATACAAATGGTAAAACTGCATACATGAGTTTACAAATAATAAACCACACATAATACAAATGGTAAAATTGTACTTTTCAAAAAAGAGTTGATGTCATGTGACTAAATTCCGTTAAAATAACGAGTGTTACAAATAATAAACCACACATAATACAAATGGTAAATCTGTACTTTTCGAAAAAGAGTTGATGTCATGTGACTAAATTCCGTTAAAATAACGGATTTACAAACGGAAAATAATTCACCGTAATTTTTTATAAAACGCGGATAATTCACCGATTTTTTTTTTTGCAATTATCCCTGAAACATATTTGTTTTATATGCCACCATAATTCAAAATTTGAAAGAAGATAGACGTTGAAAAAGAAGGTGTATTTGAGTTCTTTATCTTGGATTCTTCAATCTTGAGAATCAACTAATCTTCTTCTTGATTCTTATAATTTCTGGTTGAACCTTTGATATTTTAGCTCCATAATCATGAGAGGTTGATTCCATATATATATGGATGTGTGGATTTGGTGATAATAAGATGAAACTGATGCTTGTTTATTGTGGTGGATTGGTAGTGTTTGCAACTATTTTATCTCATATCCTTTTTTTATGTCCCTTACTTCAAAGTCATTGATTGTGTTTGTTTGGTAATTAATATCTTGAAGACACAACTAATTGTATGAACTGAGTTTGTATATAGCCAATTTCTTGAATTGACTTAGTGGAGCAACAAATCTAGCTAAAAGTTTTGATTTGCTGAACGTATATTTGATTAATTGAGTCCTTAGTAGGGTAAAATGTGTGACCTTAGGAAATGATTTTTTGAAATTACCAATCAATAAACTCCAGCCAAGTCAAGACTCTACCCATGTGATAGACCCGAGTTGTCAACGAAAAATTATGGTTGGTGTTATATTCTCCTTAGAGTAATCATTGTAGGAAGGTGAATTACACACGGGGTGACATCCTGATCTTTGATGCATGGCCGTAATTTGTCGTAGTCATATCTTAGGGACTAAGTGTGGTTTCCTTGTGTAGGGGAGCGAACTTATTTCTGTTACCATCATGTAAGTGACTATTGAAGCTCTACTTTGCCTCTGAATATATAGAAAGAGAGGGTTGTACCGAATATGTTATTTATATGATCCTAACCTCTATCTAAGTGTAAAAGTGCATTGCAACTTGTTTTAGACCCGTATATCCTTATTTATGTGTCAATCCTCTATTATGCTTTCGAGGTAATCTTGTGTATCATATCATTGGTTAGGTTAAGAATTAGTTGGGACCTTAAAGTGACCTTAAGTATGGGGGATTAGTTTGTCTATTGGTACTTAGTCTATTCTACTTATAGGAAATACTTAGGGTGGCTTGCGCAGTAGTCTTTTGACCCATTTGCATATACACCGGGTCTGACACATAATTGAATTATTACACCTATGAGTGATGGTAATGACTAATACTACAAGATAGGTCGCTTGTATCATTTATGAAGATTGACATCGTCAAGTGACGATAACAGCAACACTATATAAAGTGGTGCCATTACGGTGGATAAATCATTTGATTGTCCTTAATGGTTTGTTCCATCTTGCAGATGTTGTGACCAACAATCACTAACCATAAAATTGGAACTACTATATTGAAAGGAGTGAAAACAAGATTTGGTTCGGGAAATATGAGTATTGAAATTCTTTAAAACCCGTAGGTTCCTAATTCATAAAAGGGGTAACACCAGATTCCAACTATTGTCGACCGTTTAGGAACAACAGTTGACTTGTTAGTCGATCAGCTCAGGTGTGATGACTTATCGTAATTCCACGAACTAACATTTTCCGTTAGAATTGACGGAAAACTTTAGGAAAAACTCGAAAAAATAACAAATATACAGTTAGTTTTTGAGTTCAATAGTTATATGATAGTTAGTTCTTGGAGTTTTTCCTAACGTTTTCTGTCATTTCTAACGGAAAATATTAGTTTGTGTAATTACGATAAATATAGGAGTCTGATCTGATCTACAAAAAAAAATCGACTGTAATTCCTGAGATGTACAAGTTGTAGATAATTAGTAGATAGAGTTTTTTTTTAAACGGGTAACCGGCAATTTCATTAATGCCAACTGGCAATCAGACAAGGTGAGGCGTGACCGCCTCGGGTTCCAGATGTTTGTCCGGGCCGACCGTAGCAAGCCCGGCGCTCATGGACCCATAATTTTAGCCCACTTGAACTTGTGGGCAACAACTCAAGATAACCCCCTACCGCCGTTTCAACATAACGGGGGAAAATAAAGCAATGTCCAAAACCAACAGAAAAAACATAGTCCCAAAAAACATAATAGAAATAGCAGTAAAATAAAGTGACTGGTGCTGATAGTGCAGGCTGCCCGGGACCTCCCAGCATTGGCTGTCCCGGGTCTGTGGGTATAGGCTGATGACGACGCCTCTCACCCCTGCTGGGGCCGATCATTCCTCCATCGGAGGCCTCTGGACCTCCGCTCCATCTACTTGGACCTCCCCTCGAAATAGCAGCTCTCAGGGCTGCTGGTGGGTATCCAGGTCCCCCTTGCGCTTCTTGGTCTCCGGTGGGCGAGCATACTGCGATCCACTTCTGGTCTTCAGGATGATCTTCTTCCCTTTGCCCCTGCTGGGGCCTCCTCTGCCTAGACTCCCCTGAAGATCCACTGGGTAGCCCCGTGGCTCTGGCTCTTCTTCCTTCCTCATCATCACATTGAATCCAGGAGGAGCTTCGGTCGCGGGACCATCGGCATAATGGATGTTAGCCAAAAGATCATGCTCTGTGGACTTGGGAGGCGGGTAGGGTTCTCCACGGCCATCCTCCTGTAAGATAGTGGTCAACCCTTCCGGGTTAACCTTAGCCAGAAGGTCAGGCTTCGGACTGCCTGCATTGGACGACTCAGCCTCCATAGTTATCTCCCTAGAACGGATCATAGGGTTCAGAGTGAGATCGCTCAGGAGGTAGGTGATCGCCGGGTGTGAAGCTGGGAGAGGTGTCTCCTAAACCCTATGGATCAGCTGGTCTACATCCAAGTCCCGGGGGACCAGGATAGACCTATCATAGCGGACCTCCTCCCGACCAATTCCTTGGAGCAGCGTCTGACAGTTCGGTAGCCTGTGTGTCAACATACCACACCTGCGACGAAAGTCCACCACCCTTTCATACTGTAGGTCAATCACATTGGAGGAATCGATACCTGAGAAACGGAGTTTGGTTCTCCGCCGTAGTGGGCGGGACAGCTCCATACAGACTCGCATCCAGAGATGCCTGTCCTCCCGTCGGACCGTTGGGATAGGGGCCGAGAGGATTTGGGTGCCTATACTGCTCGCCAGAAGACCTCAAATGTAGGAATTCCTCGCTCCTCCCGGGACATTCAGCGCCCTGACCCCAAGTTCCACATGATTGAAGCTGATGTCTTCCGGCCGCTCAAAACGCCGAAGTGGTTCAAAGAGGAGGGGGAAGCCCTTAAAACTCCAGGGACCCCTGTGGCGGATATCTTCCATAGTCCGTGCGGACGGGAAGTGATAACCCGTGACGGTGGGGGTCAGGAATTCAACACGGATCCCCGTAACCTTCCATTTCTTCAGCATCATCCCGCAGACGATGTGCTGATTGTGCGAGCCATCCCCTGCAACCCTTGTTGCCAAGGAGAATTCAAATGATCCCGAGGTAAACAAAGGGATCCCCTCGTCCGAGACCACCAGTTCCTCATCCTCGTCTTCCCAGTCCGGGATCGGGGAGATGCGAGGTGTCTGAGTCTCCAAGGTTGTCCCTGATGGCCGGCCAACCCTCGGAGTGATAGGGGTAGCAGTTCGTCCCCGCTCGGACGAAAGAGGGCGGTGGATGTTCGTCGGAGAGTGGACTGGCCGGGGGAGAGTGATCATGTCCCGGTAGACCTCCCTCGGCGTTGATAACAGGCCGGGGTAGGACTGGCAGAGTCCCTCCAGGCCAGTCACACCGCCAACGATCTGGGGCGGTTCGGTGGGCGAGATCAGACCCAAGAGGGCCGTCAGTTTTGGCGAGGATGAGCCCGGCTTGTCCTTCGGATCCGTCGTCTGGGTGGCTGCTGACAAGGGGGTAGAGATGCCGGGGCAGACAACGGCGGAAACTCGGTGGCGTTGCGAGTCGGGTGCAGTACGGAGGTCCCGAGGTCACGGGCGACCTCTGCATGCAATCGGATCTGGTCGGATTTGGTCATTTCCGGCTCAACACAGCGAGGGGGAGGGTGATCCGTCATCGGGGGATCGGAAATGGTCACGAAGGAGGTGAGGGAGATCTGGTGGCGGCGAATGTTGTCCCGACACCGTAGTCGGAGACGAGTCACGAGCGTTGTGGACGAGCGTGACTGGGCGCCGTTGGTTGTAGAGGGGCCGGTTGCGATGGAGAGGCAGAGACAGGCCGGCGACAGTGATCAGAGGGAAGAGATGAGGACGGCGGCGGCTGGAACCTGCTAAGTTTCGAGAGCAACCGCTGGGAGGTTTATTTTGGAGAGCGATTATATCATTAGGTATCTCTAGGGTTTCTTCCCCCTACATTTAACAATCAACAAAAGTGCTATACAACTATTTTTTGTTTCTTTCAAAACGCGTACCAACTTAACGTGTTAGTAGATAGAGTTATTCATTAGTAAAAACAAGGTTATGGCCTTGTGGGCGGCTAACCAAATATTGGGCCTCCTAGGCCGATTATTCGGCCCATTTATATGTCCCCCGGACGGAACTGATAAATGAACCAAACCTACCTCTGTTTTACACAATCTCTCTCTGTTTTGGCCATGGAAGCTCCTTGCAAAAAATCAGCAAAAGGAGTAAAATTGACTCCTTGCTCATGTCCCATCACCGATCTGCCAAGCCTCATTCTTACTCAGATTCTCTGCAGATTACCCATTAAAACCGTAGCCACCTGCAAGAGCGTCTGCAAATCATGGCTCCATCTCATCGGAGGCCCTCACTTTCTCCAGCTCCACCAAACCAAAGCACCCACTGAGGTTTGCTTTCAAGATTTCTATGATGCATTCACAAGTAAGCTTTACATGGGTAACTTCCATTTCCTCACTAATTTTGATCCACTCGGTGTTAAGCTCAACACTCCATTTCAATTCCCTAAATTCAGAAATGGTACGGACTATTTCTATTTTGCCAATTCCTGTAATGGGTTACTTTGCTATTATGGTGCCACCATGGGTAAGAGGTTGGCTGTGGTATGGAATCCATGTACTGCTGAGTTCATTACATTTCCTGTGCCTAAAATAGACAAGGGTTTGTCCGATTGTCACGGTTATGGTTTGGGCTTTAGCAGAGAGGCAAACAAATACAAACTTTTACGAGTGATTGCTCTAAAGGAGAATAGAGGGTTTGTAGCTGAGGTATGCACAATTGAGAAACCATGCTCTTGGAAGACTGTTGGGCCTTGTCCCTCAGCTCTATCGTGGCCTTATGGCTACCCCTCGTTGTCGAAGTATAACTTGTATGGCACTTTCTTGCAAGGTACCCTTCATTGGGTTGGTTCTTCATGTAGCAATACGTCTTATATTTCCATTCTTACTTTTGATTTTGAAGATGATCGGTTTGGAGAACTCCCACTTCCACCCTACTATGCTAAAACTGATTCTAGAGAGGAACTCGGGGTATTAGATGGCTGCTTGTTTATAACTGATTATACGGATGAAGGCGTTAGCATATGGTTAATGAAGGAATATGGAGTTCAAGATTCCTGGACAAAGCTGTTTTATTTAAGATTTAGTATAGACAAGAGGCTAAGTTCCCAGCGTTGCCTACCTATAGCTTATATGGGCAATGGTGAAGTACTGATGAGATCTGACTCCTTTGTCTTCTTTTATAATCCGGATCTGGAAAGTGTTAGAGTTATAGGTTATGGTCGTCATGGCTTTAGAGTGATTGCTTATAGGCCGAGTCTTGCTCTGCTCAAGAATTCTATGCTCGGGTATGATGTGCATGTCAGACCAAGGTTTGCTGATTTGAAACACGCAAAAAAGACCACAAATCCTAAATGGTGGAGACCAGTGAAGGAGTCACCTGGACAAAATAGTTTTAAAGCGCCTCTGACAAAAGTTGAACTTCCAGTTGCTGTTGTAGTAGAAGAGAGGCAAGGATTTGTCAGTGTCACATCTGAATTTTCAGCTTCAGAGTCATTAGCAGCAGTGTTGACACCTCAACAAGGGACTGAAGCACCTGCCACTGGCTCAGGAGGGGAGAGTCATGAGCATATCAGTGAGAAGGTAGAAGGTATTGATGCCAATCTCCACATCTGTGAAGTCAGCGCAAGAGACATCAGACGCTGAGTTGGCTCGTCGACAAGGTTCCAAAACCCCTTTTGAAACTTGTGTCTCTGCTTTGATGGAGGATCCATTGGAACGAATAAAATCTATGATGGAGGAGGTATTGGAAGAGCTAAGGAAGGAGCGTGAACAACGGCAAGAGTTGGAAGGGAGATTGAGGAATGAGCTTGCACCATTGAAAGAGCAAACTGAGCAGCTCAAACAACAAAACCAACAGCTGGAAGAGAGACTGCAAGATGAATGTGCTAAGGTCAAGCAACTGGAAGAGCAGATACAAGACAATGAGAAGCTCAAACAGGAAAACAGACAAATGATTATGCAAACGATGGACGAGATGAGGGCACGCCTCTTGGGCCCTAACTGAGATGGTAAGCTTCTCGTGCAATTTTAAACCTTACGTTTTAAGTACTTGAAACGTTATGTTGGGTTGTTCATGTTACAAGTTTTTTTTTGTTAACCCGCATGATTAGGTTGGTTGCTTATATTTTAGTTCTGGTGCTTTTGTTTTAGTTCTTAGTACTAGGGTGCTTATATTTTAGTTCTGGTGGTTGCATTTTGTGTAGTCAAATAAATGAAAGTTGTTCCTTAAGTTGTCGTTAGTTCCAATTTGCAAGGTTGAAGTAGCCATTTACAAGGAATTCTATGGTTATGATTCATGAGATCACTTTTGGACTTGCTATAGATGATTTGTTTAAAGTGTCATCCTTTTTGGACTAAAAGAAATGCATAAAACTCTGAGGTGGCTGAATATCCAGTAGATGAAACTGGATACTTTCCTAAATTGGATATCTCAAAATAAGTTTTTCGTTTCTGTTTTACTTGGTTAATTAAGCACACTCAGGCCGAGGTTGGGGTCAGATTGCTTCATCTCGGCGAGCTTGATCTCAAGGTGCCTGTCATTGGAGTCTATTATTCTATTACATAAAGGGAATGCCAAAAACATTTCATGGTCTGCCATAATCAAGCTAAGGTAGTTAATGTGTAGTGGTAATTCTCCTCAATCTCAAATATATCGAATATGATTCATGTATTCCAAAATGCTAGATTGCTTTGTTCCACTATATGGAATTGGAGTTGTTTGTTCTGCTGAACAACCAACGGAAAGTTTAAGCATCAGTGAAACACTAACTCAGTTAAGCTCTTCAATAGTTAAGGGCTATGATCTATACAGGTGATACAAACAGATAATTATGTCAGTGTTACCTAAATTTCGGTCTGATAGAGAAACAGAAAGCTTCTACTATACCACCATTTTCTTTCATGATTACTGTAATGTGCTGTTAATAGGAGGCATGACTTTGTTCAGACCTTTTTGGGTGTTGTCCATTCTTTTTTTTTTTTGAAATGAGTAACGGGGAAGTGCATTACTGCAAACAATAAACCATACAAATTAGGGCGTACAAGCCTTGGGTTCCAGATATATGTCCGGGCCGACCGTAGCAAGCCCAACGCTTATAGACCCGTAGAACTAGTATACTTTTGAACGTAGACACTAACTCACGACATCCCCTTACCGACATCTTAAAATAACAAAACAGAAAGTAAAAAGTCCAACAATCGAAACGAAATAACCAACCCAAACTAGAAACATAAAACTCGTAAATTAAACAGGCGTAAGGTGCTCTGAATGCGGTTTTCCCGAGACCTCCCAGCACCGGCAGTACCGGGTCTATGGGTATGGTCTGTATGTAGTGGGACCTTCCCACCCCCGCAGGGTCTTCTCATTCTTCCGAAGGAGGCTGTGACGCCCCCGTCTGTGGATCCTAGACCTCCTCGTCCCTCAGCTTATGGACATGCGGGATCAGATCTACCAGCATGTTTCCTTGCATAAACTGGCCTCCCAAACCCCTTTCGATCGTCGCCGATCTCCCTTTTCCCTGAAAATCGAGATGGTTACATCCCTCAGCTGATGGCCCGATGGGATTAAGCCCGAAAACTCCTATACTGGGATCTCCAAGAACTCGTCCTCAGCTTTCCAGACCGGTACCGGATCGTGAGTACCCATCGGAGGCTTGGGTGGGTATGGAGGATTCCTGACCGAGTCCGTCACTATCAGAGTTGAGTAGATCAGGACTGTATTGGGAGCGGCTTCTGAAAACCCTCGCGGACGCGATAAAGCCCGACTGGCTTCAGCATGGGGTCGGCGGAGGGCCGACCAGGCCGGTGATTGCGCGATTGTGGATGCTCGGGACCGGGATGGTTCGTGCGCCAATACTTGTGCTGTTGCGGTTGTGCATGCCCTCCGAGACAACTCCCGGCTCAATGGTAGCTCCCTGTGGCAGAGGAGGTACACTAGTGATCTTTGACTGGACCGAACCCGTGGAGGGGACGACGGGGGGAAGTAAGGAGCGGCGGCCCTGATCTGAGTGCGCAGGCCAACATGGGACCTCTAATCAGCGTGTGGCTCCATCGAAAGGCGGAGATAACGGTGTAGCGCGAAGAGACAGCGGATCAGTGAAAGAAGACTTCACGGCAGCGAGCGAGAGGGAGAGAAAGACGAGGAGGATAGGTTGCGGCCGAATTGACGAGGGTCATTGATTTTTGGTGCTCGGACTCCATGGAAATAGAGGAGAGGATTGTAGTGGTGGCTGGATGGAGGGGAAGAGAAAGGTAAGGGGCGGTTAAGGTTTTCCCCTTTGTGGAAGGTTTCCGTTCATAATTTAATTCCACTTCTTATGGTGTTGTCCATTCTATTTCTCGCTTCTTCAACCTTTGCTTTACTGTTGATTTTTTTTCTCAGTTTCACTCCATTGATTACTAGTTCAGTTACTTTTGGAGCTCCAACAATAGTATCAGCTATTTCAATAGATACTCAGTCCTGAGGTTCATCGTACAAGATTTGGAATAACAGACACATTCTCATGCTGAAAACAAAAGCATCTTCATCAATCATTCAACGAGTAATTCCAACCCTCTCTTTATTTTGGAAAAGTTTCATCAGTTAAATTTTTGAGGTTGTAGGCCAAGAGGCATGTGCGAAGAAATTAAATATACAATAGCCAAAACTTCATCAAAGGAGACAAGCTCCACACCAATTGGCTATACAAAATGATTTCATGGAATTATACAAACCTGCATGAAACCATTCATCACAAAACCATACAAAACCTTTTTTTTCCTCTATGACTGTTGAACCTGCTACCATAATACGAAACCTCCACGATACAATTAACAATGGTGGTCACTCAAACTAGATTCTCATTTAAAGTTTGGACAAATAATCTACAAAATATCAATATCCGGCCATCCGAAGATCATGTCGAGCACTTCAACAAAACACATGAAATAGGGACACTTCATGTAGTCTATCTTTCCCCACTGCTATCCTTGCTCATGTTATATCAAGATTAATGCCTTGCTTGCGATTTACCGTTTTTCTTCCCAGTTGGATCTTCTTTACAGAATACACAATTTGAAGAGGAATATTAAGATTAATAATAGTCTCCCATATACTAGTCTTCCTTGAATCTCTCATTTGTTATTAGTTGGAGTATGTATAGAAGATTAACTCCTAATATCTCTCTGGTTTAGTTTCTCTCATGTGTATGTAAACCAATATTATCTATCAATAACAACTCTATAGGTGCAACCTACATCCAGATTCGTGTTGACACGGAACAAAAGACCAATAGCTCTCCCAATCGATCCTTACCAGTACGAGATTGTACTACTTGACCCTTACCGGCATGGGAACGAGGGTCTAGTAACGACAACTCGATCCCTTGTGAGGGGCGTAGAGGTTGAGTGGAGGCAATCTCCTACCAAGCGTGGTGAGCTATCCTCAAAGGCTTTTGTATCACACGGCGCGTCGACTTACTAAATGTCGGGTGGCATATATTGGGTATAGCATTGAGGCCCAACAAGAGTTAGTTCTGCTCACTCACCTATTCGACTTCATTGGTCTCGTGATTGCGGCGACGGGCAGACAGGGCTGACAAACAATATTTATATTGATAGGTACGACGAAGTCTGCTCAGCAACTCCAATGAGACACTGGAGCGGATGCGGGACGTCGTTGAGGAGTAATGTCCCGTCTCCCTCGAGATTGGTCTCGACCGATCCTACTCCTCTACCACACCACGGGCACCTTCTAGAGCAACTGTTGTACTCCACCCACATGGGTCCTCTTTAAAGGTCCAAGACACACCGTTAACAATTCAGACTGGCTCGGGTCAAGCCGTGGATGGTAGCATATGGACGTCACTTAGTCACAGTGTTTTGATCTTTAATTGTTCGAACCTGGATCCATCGAAACGTTGTAATCTGGTGATCTCATTTATTTAATTAACACGTATGTCCCTTAAATTTTTTGCTCTCTCAACTCTAACGTGGTGGTCAAGTTTGTTTTTCTCAAGGAGACCCAGCGACGGAACTAGGAATTTATTTCAAGGGTAGCCATCGATAATTAATAAATATATTAAATAAAATAAGCATTACCAAAATAGATGACTATTATAATACAAAAAACACTAATATTTTGAATTACAATTCAAATGTAATTTTAAACTCAGACACTCTACTCGAAAGGTGTTTTCATTCTCCTATTAGCCATACCTTGAAAATGTCTAATGATATCTAGGTCATCGATTATACTAAACACTTCTTTCTCTACAAAAGTCACTAAAGAATCATTATGCCATAGGTTGGACATTTTGTTTCTCAACTCATTCTTCACAAGTTTCATACCAGAAAACACTCGTTCAACACTTACAGTAGAAACCGGTAATGTCAAAGCTAGCTTCACAAGCTTGTTCACAAATCTAAAAGTCTTGTGCTTCTTTCTCTGAACAAGAGTCTTTGAAAGATCATAAATCCCCTTCAAATTGGAAAAATTAGTGTCCATCTTGACACCTCACCATAATTCTGAAGCTGATTAGATAATTCATCATCAATGACATCTTTGAAGTCATTTAGATACAACCTCTCTAACCTTACAAGTGATTGAATGTCAAAAGCTTCAAACGAAGAGCAAGGACTCAAAGATGATTTTTTAAATAAAAGTTATAATTCTAACGATCAATAACTATTTTGTTTTGATCCTCGAAAAATAATAGTTTTATGTCACCCAAACCAATGATCTCAAGGAGAGATAATACAGGAAAAGGGAAAGAGACAGAGCTAACAGATTTCCCTAGGACAAGGACAAAGAGATGACTGCAAACTTAAAAAAGAACGAAAGCAAACAAAGGCTGACGGACTCGCTGGTTAAGAGGCATTCTCAAACAATTTGATTACTTCATCCTCGCTGAAGTTGGCGGTAAACCCCATGGATTTGGAAAACTCCCATGAACGTTTAGCTTCAGATTTCTTGCGAAGAGATATGTTAGAAGCTTTGGCAGTCGGAGCGAGAATGGGCGGCTTGCATCGCCTGAGCTTTTTGCGCTTTTTTTCCTTATAAAATCAGCAAGAGGGGAGTCGTCGACCAGCGATGGAGAGTTTATATCAGCTATAAAAGCTTGGAACTTCGCTGGACGAGAGACAATGGGCTTGGGGGCAGATGAGCCAAGGAGAGGAGGCCCATCGGCTTGACCAAAAGCATTGCAGGACACTGGGCTTGGGCTAAGGGACCCGAGCCCAACTTCACCCTCAGGAAGGAAAATTTGCGCGAGTTTGACCGAGTCATGCGCAGGCCCTAGGGCGGCGTGATTTGCTCCGTCAACGACATAATTGCCCAAGCCATGCGTTTCGTGACCCAAGACCAAAGTCTCGGAACTCGACACCATTGAAGTCCCGATGACCTTGGGACTGAGGGTCGCCAAAACCGGAGGCGCCTCGGGAATGACCGGAGAAGACGATCCTTCACGAGTTTCGGAGCCCCCAACGCCGATCCTGGCCGACCCTTCGCCTACGGCCGATCCAACAGCTCTACTACTCCTAGCGACGGTGCCTAAAATTCCGGCGTCCGATTGGGAGATAAGGACCGGCAAAGGCACAGCGGCAGAGCCACTGATCTGCGATGGGGGAGAGCGAGGGAGGGGAGAGACCGGAGAGACGGCGCGAAACTCTCCGTCTTCAAGCTCAAGGGGATCTTTCAAGATGAGGAAGAAACTACATGGACATGCGACAATGTCAGGTAACTGAGGCGAATCGAGAAACTCTTGTCTGAGATAAGGAGCTTAGCGAGTCTCTCAACTGGCTGCAACTCCAAAGAATGGATGAGAACAAAAGCACGGTCGAGACGACTTCGCGAGGAGGAACAGGGATGGAGGAGGAGAGGGGTACCAACCAAAGCCGTTGCACTGGAAATCGACGATCTCGTCCAGCCAGAGAGGGGGATACCATCAATTGCAACCCAACACAGGTGGCCTCCGTCAAAAATGTCACTAACATTGGTGAAGAAATCCCAGAACCAGGAGCAGAGGCAAGACCAATCTGATTTCGAAGCAAGCTTGAAAGCTTCCGCATCAGAGAAGGAAATTAGGAGCGCCTGATTGCCCAAGTCTGCAAGGCAAACAACTGATCCTTGGGAGGGAGAAAACTCGGACCAAATCGATGCAAGGTTGTGACCTGAAAAGGGTAACCCCACAATGCTAAGTTTCAAAGACCTGTTCCAGCTAACACAGGAGGAACCGGAGCCAGCGAGGGTTGAAACAGAAGCAAGATGAAAAGCCGGGGCGGCGACCAAGGGAGCTAAGACATCTTTAAAGCTGTGAACTCCGGATGGGGGCGGAGATGGGATAGGAGCAACAGAGCCAGCGCTGTGCGAGAGAGAAAAGTCTACGATGAGCTGTCGGAGCCGAGCTTGGATCGATGAAGGGCTGAGACGACATTTGCTGCATCACCCGAGTTAAGAAAGTGCACGAAACCAAACTTCTTACCAGCTTTGTTAAGCTTTCCCGCAAGGAAGGCTCTTCGTATCGAACCGAAACTAGAGAACAAAGAGACGAGCTGATCCCGGGAGAAAGCTTGAGAAATGTTGCAAACGAAGAGTTTGGGGCAAGGAGGACCTGTTGGGTGAGAAGAGGGGAGAGGCTGAGAAGGGAGGGGAGGGAATGAAGAGGAGGGGTCGGGAGGTTTGGAGAGAGTGTCTGTAGCCATTCTTTTTCAATAACTATTTTTTACATAACGTATTTTACAAACCTAACACCAAAAATGCTCACTCAACGTTTCAAACTATTTATAAGCTACATTGATCATTCAAGACAAAAATGCATTCTCAATCTAATCTTCTTATGTAACAAACCAAATATATAAAAAAAGTCAAATAGATTTTATCTCCTTTAACCAAATATGAAACAAAAATGTTTAAAAATAATGCTAACCTAAAATCATTTGTAACATTTAACAAAAAGATTTGAAACATGTATAAAAATACATAAATGAATCGATCTACCACTATACATTAGATTTCAACCGTGAACCCAAATCATGACTTAGTTATGGAAATTTTCAAATTAACTGTGTTGTATTCAACGAGAACATTTGCACTGAAGATATTAAACACAATGTCTATATGGTAACCAGAGAATCAAATAGCAATTACAACAAGGAAATGGAAATTAAGAAAATACTGGGAATATATAGACAAGGAAAGTGAAATTCGGTTGACCCACATAAGAAATTGATCAAATACATATACACTCTTAAGATCCTAAAACTTGATTTGAATTGATTTAGAAGAAATTATCTGGCCTTGACTTCGTTTTCCGGCGAGACGACTTTACTTGGAGTTGGAGGCAACCAAAGGAGAATTTTGGTGTTGGAGATGAGAGGGTTCGGCGTTGGATTGGAGTTTACGACCTAAGAAACACAGAGAATGGGGGATAAAGCAGATATGGATCGATATTGGACTGTTGGCGTCTTATTAGATCAAATAAAAGCCCAACAGAAAAGCCATGGCCTCGTGAACTTAACTCATTTGTCACTTCCATATGAGAATATTTTTTTAAATACGTGTAATAGACTAATAGCTATATTCAATGTTAGAAAAAATGCTCTCGCCCTAAAACCTGAAACTGAGCTTCTCTGTTGTCGCCTCCTGTCCCCGTCGGCTCCAGCCAGGGCTGAGGCCGGCGGAGGCTTCTCCTCGCTCTCTTCCCTTTCTTACCCTCCTTCTCTTTCTTCCTTCCTTCGTTATCTGCTCGTCTCTATCCTGTTCAAGCCACTGCAAGCAGATCTAGGAGTTTCCCAGCCTTTTCTCCCCGTCGTTGGCTCGGCCTCATATTCTCAGTCGCTGATGTGCTCCGGAAGTGGCTTCTTCTCCGGAAAGTTTCGATGTTGTGGTGAGGTCCTCTTCTACTTCGCACAGGTGACGGCCGACCCAGTTCAGTTCCTCCGGTAAGTTTGGCGTCTCGTCGTCGTCCCTGTTTGGAGTTCGCCCCTTTTCGGCGCTGCCATCATACGTCTCTGTTAGCTCGGTTAGGTAGGGTTGGTTTTGGTGGTTGGGCCGAGTGTGGGTTGGGCCGGGGTGGATGGGCCGGGTGCGGGTTGGGCTGGGATCGGGGTGGACCGGTTGCTGGTGTGGGCCGGGTGCAGGCCTAGGCCTGTTGTCCTTGGACGGGTCTCCCAGGTCGGGTCGGCCGGTTCGGGCGGGTTGTGCCAGTTCAGGCAGGTTGGGCCAGTTCGGGCGGGTTGGGGCCAGAATCAGGTTGTGCTTTCTACAACCCGGTTTTGCTGGATTTTGCTTGGTTCGTGGTCTTGGCAGCGGGTCGTGGCCGTGGTATAGCTCGGGAGTCCGTATCTTAGGGGTGTGGTCATCTGGGGCTTTTGACTGATTCTGGGTCCTCGCCGGTGTCGATATTGTAGATTCGATCAGGTGCGGTCTTTGTGTGTTATTGCGCTTCTCTGCTAGTTGTGGCGTCAGTTCTGTTCAGGTTTGGGTTGGCTCCTGCTCGGTATCATTACAAGCCTTCCCCCTAGGGTTCTTGCTTGGTTTTCGCCGGTGAGAAGTAATTGTTCTTGGTTTCGGAACGCTCAGCTCGAGTTTCAGCTTTATTTTCTGGGAGATTAGACGTGCTGTGGTTTGCTTAGAAGTCTGAGCTCGTACTTGGTAGAAATACCGGTCGTCCTTTTTGGCCCTTCTCGGTGTTGTCCGAATGAGGTTTTGAAGGGATGAGTACGAGCTCCAATGTCTGATCTGCCCCTCACGGACTCGACGGTGGAGCATTTTTCGGGTCATTGGAGGTTTCAAGTTCTGGCTCTGGGCGTGGGACACGCTTCTTCATCTCCCGGGTGGGGATTGTCGCAGAGTTGTTCTTCCGGCCTTTAGTGGTTCGTCTGCTTACCTCTTGTTTCGCTTCAGATTCGGTCGTGGGACGCTCTTCTTCATCCTCCCGGGTGTTGATCGTCGTGGGTCTAGCGGTTCATCGTGGTAGCGTATCCCTCTCTACAGCTTAAGTTTTGTGTCCCCGCATTGCCCCTTTTTCGATTTCGGTTTGATAAGCATCTGCTTTCTTCCACTTTTGTGGTTAGGTCTCGCCGGTTTAAGGTGTTACCCACCGGTGAGGGTTTAGGTCTTTGTGCCTTTCAGTTGTTTTCTTACAGATTCGTTTTAGGGGTTTATGTGTTCTGGTGGGTACTACTCATCAGGGTTGTCTTTATCGCTTGCGGTGTTGATCGTCGATGTGTTAGTGCTCGTCTTCTAGTCTGGGTGACTGGTTGATGATAGTAATGAGACATGGTGCTATACTTTCTTAGGCTGTTCATTGGTTTTATATCACTATCGCTTGTGCTTAATGGTTGACAAATCAGGGTTGAAGACCTTTTCCTTTTTTGAGCGCTTCATGGTTGAAAAATTCGGGTGTTAGGACCTTTTCCTTTTTCTTACGTTGCGCTTCATGGTTGTAAAATTTGGTTTCTTAGACTTTCACTGTTAGGATTGCTTCCATTGCTTCAGGGTCTGCGTACTCATTCATTGCTTCAGAGTCTGCGTACCCATTCATAGTTTCAGGGTCTGCGTACTCACTCATAGCTTCAGGGTCTGCGTACCCACTCTTATCTTTAGGGTCTGCGTACTTATTCATAGCTTCAGGGTCTACGTACCCACTCTTATCTTCAGGGTCTGCGTACCCATTTCATTATGTTTGATGATATTCCCCAGTGTGGGGCTTCAGGGTCTACGTACCCATTTCATGAGGCTGAGCGACGTGCCAGCGCTCCATTCACTTGTTCCCTTAAAAGACGATTTTGAGCGTCTTGGGGTTCTTTTTTGTTGGTTTGTAGCTAAACCTGTTTTTCCCCTTTCTCTTCAAAGAGGGTTTATAAAACTTTCAATATACTTTACTGAACAAAAAAAATCCAACAAGAAAGGGGAGCCCATATAAAAAATTGTTACGCCCTCTCGTTACGCCCCCAACTGATATAATAATAATACAGACCAAACCCTAGCACAAACAAACTAGTGATTCTGCAGTTCTCGGCTTTCACCATGGAAGCTCCATCAGTAAAGGAAGTGAAATTGAGTCCGCCATGTTTGATCAATAACCTTCCAATCCCCATTCTTATGGATATTCTGTGCACAATGCCCATCAAAACCCTAGCGGCCTGCAAGAGTGTCTGCAAATCATGGCTACATCTCATCAGAGACCCTCACTTTTCCCAACTCCACCAAGACAGAGCACCCTCTGAGGTTTGCTTTCAACTATTTTATGATACAAACACAATAAAGCTTCACATGGGTAACTTCAATTTACTCATTAATTCTGATACTCTTGCTGTCAAGCTCAATACTTTATTTGAATTCCCCAAATTCAGTATTAGTTCCAACAATGCTAACGATTATGAGAATACTCTCCTTTTTGCCAATTCTTGTTATGGTTTACTCTGCTATTATGGTGTGTCTCAAAATAGGATTGCCTTGATATGGAATCCATGTACTAGTGAGCTCATTACATTTCCCGCGCCCAAAACACATAGAGATTTTCAAAGTTGGTGCCGTTATGGGTTAGGATTTAGCAAAAAGGCAAACAAATTCAAGCTCTTGAGAGTGATGAGTCGAAAGGAGGTAGGTTCAACTAGTGATGGGTATGTAACTGAGATATGCACAATTGAGAACGCGTGCTCTTGGAAGACGGTTGGTCCTTGTTCTCTCGATTCTTGCTCTCGATTTCTCCGACCTTCGAGTAGGTTTCGGTGTGACAACTTCTTGCAAAGTAGCCTTCATTGGGTTGGCTCTTCAAAGAGCAGCAAATCTGGTATCACTATATGTACCTTTGATTTTGAAGATGATAAGTTTGGAAGACTTCCACTTCCTCCCTCCTTTGTTAAGAGTAGAAGGAATGTGGGTTTATTATTCCACGAGAAACTCGGGGTATTGGGAGGTTGCCTAATTATAACTGAGTACGCGAAGGAAGGCATGAACATATGGTTGATGAAAGAATATGGTGTTCAAGATTCTTGGACAAAGCTATTTTGTTTAGGATATACCGTTAGCAAAGGGGAGGTAAGATTCAATAACTTCGAATCTATAGCTTATATGGACAGTGGTGACATACTGATGACTTTTTACGCGTTTGACAGCACCGTGGTATACTTTTATAATCCAGATCTCAAAAGCTTTAGATTTATAGGTTATGGTCCTAAAGCCCTCAGAGTGATTGCTTATAGGCCGAGTCTCGTTCTTCTCAAGGATTCTATGCTCGGATATGATGTGCATGTGTGTCCCGATTCGAAACAAGGAGATCCTGATTGGTGGAAACCAGTGAATCCACAAAAACATGGTTCTGAGGCCCTTTAATTCACAAAGAGAGAGCTGTTGGAAGTTAAGATCAATCTCCTCCCCTAGTTTATGGATTTATGTTTCATTGGCATTTTTAGTTTATGAGTGTTTGATTATTTTCTAACATACAATTTTGCACACTGGTTTTTGTTAATCTGCTAGTAAACTCATCCCTTGAAACGAATAACTATATGACCAGTACAGGTTACTCTTTTTGTGATGCTTATATTTGACTGTGATATCCAAACAGGTTTAATGTAGTCGAGTTTTCGTGCAGATTCTCTTCAATCTCTGCTAAATACAAGTGCTTGTACATAATACAAACTCGCATTTCCATTGTCGTGCCAATTTGTCTCTTCCTCCACCCTCTGCAATGGCTTTTTTCTGAAATCATTCCCAAAAAAAGATTGTGTTGGGCTAATTCTGTCAAGACCTTGTCGACTACAGTCTCCTCTTCCAATGCCTTGTTTGCGACATCATTTAGAGTCTACAGATTACATCACTAGGATGAAACAACAAGACTAGATTACATGTTTGTTGTGCTTACATGCTTAAGTAATTAGGTAGAGTATCGTTGCGCCAATTCCCATGCATGAGTGTGCAGGCCAAAGGGTGAGCAACGTTTGGTTTAGATGTTTTTCGTCATTCCAAACAAAAATTAGATTGTGGTTCTTGGACAGAATTTTTAAAACTCTCCAAACCCGAAAAAAAAATATATTTTTAAACACAAAAATCATAATTGGAAGTCCAGACACAAATAGTAACATAAATGTTCCACGCCCGTGCATGCTTCGTGCGGTGGTTCATCTTGTTTCGTCTCCTCCTCCGTTGGCTGGTCCAAATCTCAAGAACACAGTATTGAGGAGTGGCCTCCTCCGGTCAGAGCCTTGCTTCGATTTGGTCGAAGTTTTCCCTAGCCCAAAAGCTCCGACTCAGCTCTCTTATTTAGGTAATCGTCATTTCCTCATCATCTGCTTCGCCGCTGTTCCGCTATCTCAATTCCAATTGACGAGATGTATTGTGTCGATTCTTTTGAGTAATATATCTGGAAATTCCTGGTGATTCATTTTTTTCTTCTTTTTATTATTATCACAATTCCGAACACATCTCGTACATTCCAAAACAACCCTTACTCGAGCTTTTTTCGCCTTAGCCATAAACCTGCTTGTGGTTTTCCCATCTCTCGGCTCCATCTTCTCTGGCCTCGGATAGTCGGCTCTCTCCGACCTTGCAGAGTTTCGAGGCTGGTACCTTGGAGAACATTGAGTCTGATTTCAATGAGCACGCTGCCCCAGATCAATCGTGTGGACCCGAGACGCATGCGCAACTCTTTCATCCAGATGGAGAAGCTGGGCTCTGGTCCCCCGACCCAACACGGATGACTCCAAAGCTCCAGGGCCGCTAGGTGGGCCTCCTCTCCTGGGCGTCTCTAATGCCCCAAGACTCATGTCTCTTGTTCAGCTGCTTTGCAAGATTTCATATCTCGTATTAATTCTGTACCGTTGGATGATGATTATCCTCTTGCTAGTTTTATTAGGAAAAAAAGGCACAAGAAGCTTGGGCATCGCAAGCCTCCAAATCTTGTTTCTACTTTCAAACCTTCTAGTAGTTCTTTTCTTAGAAAGGTTGAGGCAAAGCGTGTATTGTATCTCTGCAAATCCATGGGGTTCACTGCTAATGCTAGCGAAAGCGAAGTCACTAAATGTTTCGGACCTCCACTTGATGTTGGAGATCGCCTGCTTTTGATGTGGTCATTTTGTTTTAGTTCTGTCACTTATCTCTTTGCTAGTCTCCTATTGACTTGTACCATCTCTCTTTTAGATTTTTGGTCTTGGGTGGAATAAAAACGGTTATTTTTGTTGATAAAAACAAAAGAATTTCCCTCAGAATCCAAGTCTGCGATAGTCTTGCTCAAATTGCAGGTCATCTTCTGCCCTTAAACTTGGCTACAATCTTTCTTTTTGTACCTTTTTTTATCAATAAAAAAACGGGTTTATTGAATAGCCGAAGCTGAGAAAGACAAGCTGGAACATACAAAAACATGTGGTGATTGCTAGCGAACGCTTCCAATAATTCAGGTCCCCCAGCTCTGAGACGCCAGCCTGCTTCAAATTCAACAAAGAGAAACTGTAGAGTTGAACTCGAGAAGAGAACAAGTTCTTGTTTCCATTTTTTGCTCTTCTCCCTTTCGATTGTTATTCTCTTTTGGAGTGTATCGTTTTGTTGAATACAATCCGTTTTTTTTGTTGATAAAACACAAAGTTCTACTGGCTCAAAAGTATCCGAGAAAACAATTGAGTTGCGGGAGATCCAGAGATCCTCATCTTGTTTCTTATACATTTATTGAACCTCTTTTTCTTGTCTGTTTCTCGACTTGGTTCAGCTTTTAGGTCCTCATCTGTTACTGTTGTTCTTGTTGTCGTTATTGTGGAAGTTGGACCATCATCATTAGAGCATGAACAGCGGAACGACCTCGCTCCCCGCTCCTCGCGCGCACGGTCCGAGGACCGCGGTCCGACCCGTTGCGGGAGCGAAAAAACGCGGTCCGCGCTCCCGCTCTCGCTCCTTGCTCCTCGCTCCTCTCTCGCTGACCGAGCGCGTGCTCCTCGCTCCCTCGCTGCGCTGGACGTCTCCGGTGCCGCCACGTGTCCACCCGACCGTTGACAACGGTAAAAAAACGACTAGTTTTTTTTTTAAAATAAAATAAAAATCAGCAAAATAAAAGCCTATAAATACCCATCCCCCTTCTCATTTTTTCCACACCAATCTCCACTTTCACTCTCCAACTTCACTCTCTCCTTCCCAAATTCTCCTATCTCTTTTCAATTATTCTTGTGAAAAATGTCGGGCGACGCTGGGTCCCGTGCATAGTCAGCTGGTGACGAAGTCGGATTCAACTCCGAGGAACTGGCACGGGATTTCCAAGACATTCTAGCGGACAATCGGGACAACTCCGCTTTCTCCCCATACTCGCAACCGGAGCCGCTCGCTACAGAAGATACACGAAAAGTGGGAAGCAAGCATGGCCTTGTACATGACTTTGTATAACACTGATACCTCCAGTTTCAACGAAGAACATTTGGCAGAGCACAATGCATTGAAGATACGAACGCGAAGAGTCTTGGATGCCCTTGAAGATGAACTTGACGATCTTCGACAACAACCACCACCACCGGATGCTTCTTGAGCATGTACTTTTTTGTGGGTTGTATTAAAAGGGGTTGAATAAAATTAGAAGTTCATTTATATTCGTGTTAAATTTATTTATTAATTATTTATTGTCATTAATTATTTATTTCCAAAATTGTTTAAATAATAAATAATTTAAACGGTTTCTGATAAAGAATTAAATAAAACAGCAAAATATCAATTAATAATCCAGTCAGCATCCAGTCAACACTGTTCTGCACTCCCAGGACCTCAGAGGGCATCTCTGTTGCAAAACACCCACTATTCTGCACTCCCAAGACCTTACTTTTGTCCAGTCAGCACAAGTTCTGCACTCCCAAGACCTTACTTTTGTCCAGTCAGCACAAGTTCTGCACTCCCAAGACCTCACCAAGGTCCTTTCTATTGTTCATGCTCTTAGCTCATGTAACAATTCTAGACCCCGAACGAGAACCTGCTTTAAGGACACATTATTGCTTAAGACAACAACTGAATGTGACAATCATGTGGTGACCATTAGAATCAGAAACCCAACATACTCTCAAACATCCTGAGCAAACCTCGAGTCATACTCGAAGCAATATAGACGAAGAACACATAGATTCGGTGGAGATTGAATTACCATCAGAATAGTTATCTCATCAGAATAGTTATCTCTATCTCTACAACTAAGTTATAGTTATCTCTATCTCTACGACTAAGTGATAGAGATAGAGATAATTACAAATTAGTGATCGATCTTGTATCTATCATTATCATGTACACTTACAGTAGTTTAGCTATGACGCATCTCTATTAGCTATAAATATGATGTACGTGTAGACACAATTCATTCATCAATCAATACATACTTCTGCATATCTTGACTTGGTATCAGAGACTCTCATTTCATCATGTATGCTTTTGGATCCTCTCAATCCTCCCTTGCGACACCGGCTTCATCATCATCTCCGGCGTCCATTTCCTCTCCTAGTTCTACTACAATACTTCTCCACAGTTCTTCTATTTTTCCTTCTGTTGTTCCTCATCAATCCTTTGCTATCAAATTGACAGGGTCCAAGTCATGCATACAATGGAAGTTGCAGTTTCAACCCTTATTAAATATGTTGAATTTGCATGATTTATTAGCTCCAAATGTTGCTCCCCCTACAACATCTATCATGGATGCAAGTACAGGAGATTCCATTTCCAATCCAAATTATCTTGTCTGGTAGCAAAGACATCAAATGAAGTTCTCTTCGATTCTTTCTTCGATTTCTGAAGATTATTATCAACACTTAACTCATGTTAAGACCTCTTCTAAGGCATGAAATGCATTGGCTATTGCTTATGGGGTTGTGAGTAACACTCATGGTACTCAACTCTTACTTGAACTACATGGATTGACTAAGGATGAGAAATCTGTTTCTCAATATCTACAACATGCTAAATCTCTTGCTGACTCATTTGCTCTTGCAGGAAATCCTATCTCAGAGTCAAATTTCAATACAATTGTATTCAATGGCATTATTTGTGCATTGCAACAACGGACCGAGCCTGTTTCATATTCAAAATTACATGGTCAACTGGTGTCCTACAAGATTTTGCTCAATTCCCATCAATCAGTCAAATCATTGGCGGATACTGTTCCAATGTCCTCCTCTTACTTTCAGCACAATGTGCGTCCTCAATATGGTGACTATAATCAACCTGACTATGCTCCCAGAGATCAGCATAGAGTTTGTGAATGTGGCCAAAATCAAGGGCGCCGAAGGTTTTAATCCAATTGCTCTTCCTATTAGATATGTGGTGTGCAGAACCACATAGCGCCCACGTGCTGGAGGCGTTTTGATCACTCTTATCGGTCTCATTCAGGCGTCAGGTCACTGTGCTTCTAACTCACTTGTATCAGCTCAAGGTCACTTCTCAGCTATGTCGTCTTTTGATGCTCGTGATTTTTTGCCAGACTCTTCCTCAGCATCATTTTAGCTCCCTGATTCCGGTGTGACACATCACGTTACACCAGACATATCCTCTCTTCATTCACCTCTCCTTATCAAGGTACGACCAAACTTATCATAGGAAATGGTTCAGGTCTTCCTATTCAAAATATTGGTTCAAGTACAATTCCCACATCTGATCGTCCTTTACATTTGCACAACATTCTACTTGTTCCCACAATTACTAAATCCTTGCTTTCGATTAAAAAGTTTTGTACCGATAATAACTGTTTGGTTGAATTTAATGCTCGTAATTGTTTTGTGAAGGATCGGGCAACTCGGAAGGTTCTGCTTCAAGGAACGAGTGATGCAAATCTCTACAAGTTCGCTAAGTCATCCGTGTCTCCATTGTCTTCGTTTGTGTCTGTTATGCTCTCATCTTTGGATGAATGGCATGCTCGCCTGGGTCAGACTTCTTGCGAAGAGACTTGTTAGAGGGTTCGACAACAGGAGCGAGATTAGGTGGCTTGCGACGACAAAGCTTCTTTTGTTTTTTTTTCTCTTATAGACATCAAGAGGAGAATCGACGCCCAACGATAGAGAGTTAATGTCAGCTATAAACTCTTGGAACACTGCTGGACGAGAGACAACAGACCGGGGGGGCAATATTGGAGCCAAGGAGAGGAGCTTTGGAGGCCACTAGGCTTGATCTGGGGGACTACACAAGGGAGAGGAAGCGTCCACTCGGGACCTGAATCAATTCCTCTCTGCGCACACTCCTTGGAACCAGAAATAACAGGAAGCAAATTGAAACTAATGTAAACTTGGTGTGCATCTTGCATTATTTAACCAACCATAAGTGGTTCCTTGGCTCGCTTTGTTGTATCATCATTTTGTAGAGTCTCTCCCAACTGACATGTCCTATCCTCTCTTCCACTACAGCTCACCAAGAGGCACCTTAGAACCATGTTGCAATGGTGACTTTGTTCTTCTCACCAAGAAGAATCCATCCCACTGCCTGCCAATGTTCTTCTCACTTCTCAGGATCACCGCCATACTAACAATATGATCAAGATCAGGTCTTATCACCCTTCCAGCAGTTCAGTTCCTCAATCATTGTCGATCCACGACACATCTAACATAGATCAACCGACAACATTTATAGACTGAACGAATAACAACGATGAGATAGACATTTATCTCTTACCTTTTAATCTTGTTATTTATCCGAATTTCTTCTGCAGAGTAATATGCCATGACTCAGTCTGTCAGTCATAGCAACTGGCTTAAGTTCCGGCATCACAGTTAGAGGTTGCTATCTTTCCTCTAATCCTTTATCCTGTATTTTTTTGATATGCTGCACACTTGAAGGATTTAAAACAGAACCACAAGTACTGCAATCTGGTTTTCTAAATTCTATGAGTTGTACTATCGAGTCTCAGTTTTACACTGTGCTGCAACATTTGGTATCAGAGCAAATTGCACTTCAATGGCAGAGAGAGAGAGGAGCTGCTAGCAGCTCAACAACGCCAAAACTCCAGCCAAAGGAGAAGGACTACAAGTAACCTACAAAATGTAAACTTTCCCCACAAAATGTCAAGCAATAGAATAAACTACTCAAAACACAGAAAATGATATTCAATTCACTTACTACTGTAAGTAACGTAGAAGAGACAACCAAGTAGATAAACAAAACCCGTATGCAAAAGCTAATAGTAAAGAAGCTAATCCAATCCAGATGTGGCACTGACATGTTCTTCCCACGATGTTCACAAACGAGTTGTAGACATTTGTCTCTGTTCCGAATCAGCAAACATTAGTTGTATCACGTGCATACCAGTCCCAAGCATGGAATCCTTGAGCGGAACAAGACTTGGCCTGTAAGCAATCATTTGGAGAGTAGCGTTACCAAAACCTGTAACTCTTAACACTTTTGAGGACTGGATTATAAAAGAAGACAGTAGTTGAGACGGAGTGGGTGCATGTCATCAGTATTTCACCATTGTCCATATAACATATAGGTAGGCAGCAGTGGTAACGAATGTTCTCTCGAAATGGCTTCGGCAAGGAATCTCGAATACAGTACTCCTCCATCAACGTAAATCCAAAACAAAACAGCTTTGTCCAGGACGCTTCAACACCGTATTCCTTCATCAACCATATGCTCACGCCTTCATTCGTATACTCAGATATAAAAAGGCAACCTCCCAATACCCCGAGTATGGGTCGACATGAGCTCACGCTCATCTTGGAAAGAGTTTTAGCAAAGCTGGGTGGCAGTGGAATTCTTCCAAACAGATCATCTTCAAAGTTAAAAGTGAGAACAAAAACTTCAGACAATAAGTAGTCATTTACAATGGCCCAATGAAGGGTACCTTGAAAGAAAGTGCCAGAAGACACATTCTTAGGAAACACGGGGTAGTCGAATGGAAACTGGGCAACAATCCTCCAAGAGGAGGCTTTCTCGGTTGAGTATAACTCGGCTACAACCACCTCAGGCTCAGCAGATGACCCTTTAACCTTTCGACCCCTAAACCGCACAAGTTTGAACTTGTTTGCCTTAATGCTAAAACCTAACCCATAATCGCGACAGCTCGGATAACCTTTATGTAAACAAGGTGGAGGAATGGTAACGAAATCACTGGTACATGGGTTCCATAGCACAGCAAACCTTTTGCTTTTAATCTTACCATAATAGCAAAGCAACCCATTACAAGAATTGGCGAAATACAATTGAGCCCCCACATCATTGTAATCGACAACGTTTGTGGAGCTAACACTGAATTTTGAGAGTGTCAACAAAGTATCGAACTTGACATCAATAGGACCAAAGTTATTGAAGTTACCCATGTAAAGCTTTGTTGTGTTGAATTCATAAAGCCGTTGAAAGCAAACCTCAGTGGGTGCTCTGGCTTGGAGCAGTTGTGAAAACAGAGGGTCCCTGATGAGATGGAGCCATGATTTGCAGACACTCTTGCTGGTCACTAGGGTTTTAATGGGCAAGAGGCATAGAATCTCCATAAGAATGGGCTCTGGTAGATTTGTGATCAAACATGAGGAAGAAGGAGTCAATACAACTCCTTTCGCTGATTTCTTGCAAGGAGATTCCATTGCCGCAGGGTATACAAATGATTAGAGCTAGGTTTTTTCTGGGCACTCTGAAGTGTATGATTTCCGTCTGCCTTTTCAAATACTGAGGCAGATCCAGGAAACAAAACGTCACCACCGGAACCGGAAGAGACCAAATGATAAAAAATATTCCGTAAGAAAATGAGACAAAATGAGAAATGATGCACAACCAGGATAGAGGTCGACCAACCGTGACGGACTCCCGCTGTCTACCACCACACAAGCAAACGGTTGAAGATGGCAACCTCGAACTTGGCCTTCAATGGCTCCCGTTCGATCGGCTTCTGAAAGATGGTATTCGGTGACCCATTAGGGCATGGCTGTTGGTTTTTGTCCTGCCCCACCCTTATCATCAAGAACCAGCCACCGCATCAGATTCCCGAGGAGACCCGGACACCAAACACCCGCATGGAGTAGAGAGGGCAACCCTAACCCTAATCCACAAGCGCGACCCCATCGGACCGATGGTCCCGCTCCAACAAAGCCTACCCATGACCCGATCCATCTCCATGAACAAATTCTTCATGATCCGTTTTGTACGACCTAACAGGAAGAGAGGAGGTCCACCCGATCACCACAGAAGCCTGCCACAATGCTACGAATCTATGTGGTGGTGGATATCTGTAAGATGGCGGTTCCCCCGGGAGAGGATTACTGTCTTTCTCCGGTTAACCGAAAGGATGCGGACCATTTCCCCAATCTGATACCCTGCCACCCCCTAGACAACTACAACAAGGAGCCCCGATGGTACCCATATCCTCCGAGGCATGGTTGCTCTCCCAAAGATACCCATCGGGCCTCGAAACCCGGCGGTACTGTCCCTCTCCAGGGACAGATGAATCTAACACCTCCACCCATAGTAGGATGAATTCAATGGACAACACAGAGGAGATCCGCCCCGAAAGGATTGCAACGAAGAAAGATGACTTGCCTCGCGGGTCACCATGAATTGGTCAAGGGCTCACGGGATGACACTGAGGAGCTACATCCCGACAATCATGAATCAGCAATCCACTTATTCCCAACCTCCTCTTTTCTCTGCATACTTGTTGATCATCTGTTACGACATAACAACTCTGATCAAGCCGAGACGAAGAAAATATCATGGATAAATTGCGCCAATTACGCTTGGAATAGGGAAGCACCCCTAATATCTCCCTAGTATTTACTAGGTTTTTTAGATTAAGATCAGTGTTCCACCTGTCACCGAAATTGTACCTCTTCTTGTTACCTCATTTCCATTATTGCACGGTCTCTATGACCTCTATATTTTTATATCAATAAATCTTAGTCCGCATGCCCAAAAAGGACACATCCTTTAGGGTTTTTTTATCCTCTCCTCCTCTCTCGTCCGCTTCCCATTTCTGCCTCCTTTGTCTCCTATTACCGCCTCCACCCACGACTAGATCAAGCCACCATGGCCTCGCCTCCGGCACTGCCTCGCACCCCTCTAGCCCCTTGCCTCTCCATACGTCACCCATTCATGTCGCACCTAATACAATGGGGACCATGGATTTGGACGCCTGAAATCGGAGCTACCACCTCAACGACGTCGTACCGCCCGAACCTTCCTGCTGAACTACTCTATGTTTCAGTAAGGAATCTCCTGCCCATGAGCTCTCCACTAATGATGGCACCGATCAGAAGACCTCACAAGAGGGAAGGCACCGTTCTGGCTCTCCATTTGTTATCATCAAACGTGATCCTGCCCTCGTCGGATCGCCACTCATGCATTTTATTAATTGTATTGCGACGAATGTTAAACCACTGAGTGACTCTCGCCTGCATAGGATCTAACAATGCAATGGTAGGTCATTTGCATGCTTGACCTAAAGTTGAATTTATAGACTCGACCCCATTGGTTGTCATGATACTGTAACGCTCAGCTCGTAAGTGGGCTCTCGCCCACTGATGCAATGATAGATTTGTTTCTCGAAGATATTTTGTCGCTAGTGGATGTCTTGCATGTAGTTGATCGTACTTACGGTTGAATTCAGTAACTGTGTATGCATCAACAACCTTTATAAAAAGAGGTATGACTGGGACACCTTCTCCTCTTTTTACCTTATCTCTAACATTTTGTGTGAGATGCCACCTACAATGGCCATGATCTGCAATTGGGTAGATAGTTGATACTGCTTTTATGATACTTGCACTTCTATCCGAAACGATTACTAACTCACTCGAATCTTGTATGCACTTTTGTAAAATATTCATGAACCATGTTCACGATGCTTGGTTCTCTGAGTCAACCACGACCCGAGCAATTGGGTATATCTGCAAATTACCATCAAATGTCGATGCAATTAGCATGACCCCTTTGAACTTGGTCTTCAACCAAGTCCCATCCACTCCAACAACCTTTCTCATGTGGTTGAATCCTTTAATACATGCTCCATATGCTATGAAACAATATTTGAATTCCTTCTTATCATTCACCACTAAATCCGTGATTGTGCCTGGATTTAACTGCTTAACAATGTGCATATAGAAAGGGAGAAGTCGATAACTTTGCTCAAGGCAACCTCTTATCTTAGCATTTGCAAGTTGTCGTTCCTTCCAAGCTTTCCTATATGTTATGTTTGCATTGTAGGTACCATGCATAAAGCCTTGAACTGATTTTGGCGAGGGTAGGTCTTTACCATTAAAGGATTCACTTATATAGGTGGCAACCACTTCCGCAGTTGCCTAACTATCATTTCCATTGACATCATCTGGGGAGCAAGTGTGATAATTGTGATACGTTCTTATAGATAAGGTGGTTACTCCCTTCGTTTTGGCTGCGCGCACAATCCAATATCGTTCACGACCATTTCATTTTGGTTCTAAACTCAAACTGAGTCTGACACATCATTGGAACATTCTTAAACTTTCTTTGAACATCAACTTTGTCGACAAACTCTTGACCAACTGCCAAGTCCGACCCATTTGTGAAACCAAATGCGGTCAAAGGTTCTTCTTCATTGAATCTCACCGAACCATAATGTCGGTATACTTTATATACCGTGTCATCTTCTTCACTAGTAGTAGGATTAGAGTCTGCTCCACTATCAAATTTTTGTTCAAAGTCTTGTCCAATACCAAGGAGATCCTCTTATGCACCAGTAGGATATGATGCTGCTCCAATACCAATATATCCTTTCCTCGCTAAGTCCCTTATTAAATTAACACTACCACTGTCTTTTTCGTTCTTCTGGGTTTGGGGGCAGACACATTCTCGGTTAAAGATATTATCTCTAAGAGTATCTTTCTTACTTAGCTCTACATGTATTATGTTTGGATGACCGGTGTCGGCGTTTCCATATAACAAGTGATAGGCCTCGAGACTCGCATCATCTGTTATCGAGATTGACTTCAAAATTCCAAAAGAAATACCTTCAAACTCATACACCTGGTAACTGACTTTTAGTTCTATGTCGTTTATGTCCACTCCTATCTTCTCATACAATGTTTCCAGCAGCAATTCTATTGAAGCATTAAAAACAAAACTAACTACTTTATCATCAATAATAGGTATCCAAGTATACTTTCCTCCCTCTATCTTGTATTCCCCACCACAAAAAGAAAGGACTACTACTCGGTCCATTCCTACAAGAATTAGAAACAAAACAACACAAAACATCAACATACAAATGTTATACTCTAATACGGTTCATTTCTTTGTAGTAGCGGTTTATTACATATCCTTAGTACAATTTATTTTATCCCAGTATCTGGTTTTTACACATCCCCATTATCGGTTTATTTCTTCCCATTATCAGGTTATTACAAATACCCAGAAATTTGGGTAGAAATTTGCAGATGCATATGAAGATTCAATTCAATAATTTGTTTCAATTTCGGTTTCAATGATGTTCATAACATTCTAAATTCAAATTAAATACAATCTAAACATACATACAAACGTATTTATGAATATTGTGTGGTGGGAATGACGAATGAGAAATGGAATAGAAAATAACAAATTAGAGTTCTAGTACTCACTAATATGGTTCGGTACAACACTTCGAGATCTTCCAACAGTACGGTAACCCCAAGAAGAAGAGTAGCAGACGCACTCCAAGCCGCTTGTCGTTTCACGGTCAGCAAAAGTCGAAGATGGCCAGCAACGAGGGGTGCCCCCAACATCGAACGCAGCACCAAACGAAGAAGAAAAATAAGAAAAAAAAACTAAAAACTAAAAACAAAAAAATGTTAATAATAAAAACAACATTTTTATAATGAAGGGTAAAGATGGAATTGTCCAAAACCACTTCAAGGGAGGACTATACAACCAAAATATTTTTTTTTGTAAGAATGGCTCCTGCGCTTCTCTCGTTCAAGTCCTTTTGCACTGTTCTTTTGGCTTCGTACAGTGAGTATTGTGCCATCTCCGGTGGGATGAGCGGGGTTAAGGGATCGATCAAGTCCAAGGATCGTGTCCAACGACCACCACGCATGAGGAAGAATGGTGTTGTACAGGGTAGTCCTTCTGGAATTAAGAGGTCCGGGAATGTTCGGGCCAAAGGTCCTGTGGTCGACGAGTCACAAGATATTCCTAATGTTACCTCTGGTCAGGGAGTTGTTGTTGTAGTTGTAAAAAACAGAACAACTAAATCTCGTAGTTCGGGGGAGCGTTCGAACAGTCCTCAGACCGTTACAGAGCCTCCTAGAGCTGCTGTAGATGGGATTCAGATCAAAGAAGCTCATCCAGAACCCGTGGTGAATTCGGAGATCAAAACACGGAGCTCCACCGTGTTTTTATGCAATCTTCCTTTTGGATCCACAGAGGAATGGGTAAGCAACGTCTTCAGTGCTTTTGGGTACGTCCGAAGGTGTTCTGTTTTGAAGCGCTCGAACAAGGGAGGGAGGTTCTTGGGTTTCATCTCCTTCTCGACGTTGGGTGAGGCTTCTCAGGCTGTTTTGAACTTAAACGGATTGACTTTGAAAGGTCATATTCTTTTCGTTGCTTTGGCTCGTCCCGGAACTCACCATCGTGAAATAAGAGCTTTCAAAGCTCGGTTCCCTCGTGCTGACCTTCGTGGTGTGGTGCAAGTGGATGAGATTCAAGGTGTTGGATCTGGTATGAGTGGGACTAATCCCTTCTACAATGGTCCGACCTCGTCTTTTGATTCTGAAAAACCGCGATCTTGTCCGGGTTCAACTGATAGTAGAGAAGATCATGGGGTGAGTGAGTCTGGAGAGATTCATGGGGTTGTTGATTCAATTGCAGATGCTTTGGTTGTAAGTCGGGCTGAGTCACAAGCTTCTGAAGGTGCGGTTCGGACTGTGGATGAGGCCCAAGTGTGTGAGTTGCCTCTGCAGGCCACAAAGCCATCAAAACAGGTTCAGTTTGGCCATGACCATCCTGTGTTGGCGTCTGTTGCCATCCCAGTTGTCGACCAAGGAAGCCCTTGGAAGGACGTCTTGACTAAATGTCCGATTCCTGAGGTTTTACCTCAAAAGAAGGAACGTGGACGTCCGAAAAAGGTACAACCAAAGAGAAATGTTCCTCCAGTTGTTTTTTATCAGTCAACAACCAAGTCCTCTGTTGATAAAGGAGACATTTTGGGGAGCTTCACAGTTGATATTGCTAAAAAGGATAGCTCGGGGGCTTGGAGTTTTAGCAAGAAAGTTGGGAGAAAACCGGTCGACCTTGCTTCTTTGGCCCTCGAACGTACTGTCCCGCAGGATGAAAACATCGAGGTTAGTGAGGCTGTGGTCTACCCTAAACCGACTACAGAAGAAGCTCTTCTTCCGGTTCCGGTGTCTAACCGGTTTATCTGTTTGAATTCGAGTAGTAAGTAGTTGATTGTTTTTCGTTTGTTTTCCTGCTTGGGTTCTTTGTTGCTCTTTTAGCTGTTTTGGTACAAGGAAACGGTTCACTTTATGGATCGTTTTTCGGCTTTGTTTTACTTTCTTGTAGAACATTTGCTTAATAAATTTTTAGCTTATAAAAAAACATATTTTGACCGGAGGGCTATTTAGCTAATTACTCCGATTTTCGTGCATCAAATTGGTCATATACCAATAATGTGCTACGTTAAAGGCAGCTTTTTATTTATCATAAATTGATTTTTTTTGTTTTCATTGTGATTTTGTTCGAGGCCTAAAATTCTATTGTATAGTGAAAATCAAGTGTTTTTTTAAGCGTGGGATCATTTGAACAAAGCGTGTTTCTGAGACGTGGAGCTCATGGTTTTGTTTTCTCTTCTTATAAAATTGCATAGGGGTAATACAAGACTTTTAGGTTGCTAAACGGATGGTGTTTGGCTGGAACAACTCTCTAGGTCTTAGCATTGTGTGGTTAGCTTGGTCGGGTCACAACCTCACCTCGATCTGGTCTGAGCCCTGTCCTTTTGAGAGGCTCCTTGTTCGTTTTGCTGACTTAGGCAATCGATCTCTCCTCGTTACCTTCTTAGACTCGATAGCTTTCAAGTGCGTAACAAATTCGAATTGGTCATGGCTTCGCTCCTGGTTCTAGGGTTTCTTCACCAATGTTAGTGATATTGTCATTGGGGGCTGCTTACTTTGGGTTTCTATCGAGGGCATCCCCTTCTCTTGTTGGTACCCCTTTCCTTCCTTCATCCTTCCTCTTCTTCTCGGAGTCGACTCGATTGTGCTTTCATTCTTGTTCATTCCTTGGATCTCCAGCCGGTGGGGAGGCTTTCTAAGCTTCTTATCTCCGGCAAGAGCTTCTTGATTCGTTTCAATTACCCGACCTTGTCGATTGTCCCCTCTGTCACGCCCCAAATCCGGTTTTGGCCGGACTCGAGGCGTGACCTAAAACAAACGAGGTAAAAGTAATAAAACTGTAATAAATTCCTTTACAACTGAAAACGAGTCCAGAGTATTTCTCAATAATCCAAAAAAAAGATGTCAAAACTTGATAAGTAACATAAGGTAAATAAAGTTCAACAATGTGGACCAACACATCTCTAATACAATCCTCAAGACATCCGGAAGCTCCCGAGCCTCGAATTCCCCCAAATCTCAAGCATACCTGTACACACAATAAATAAACAAATAGGGGTGAGCTTACGCTTAGTAGTGAAAATCGTAAATGACCCTAGTCTCCAAGTTTAATATTCAAACTGTTTTAATTCGATGTCACAAAAGTATTTAAAACCCTTAGACCAAAGGATGTAATAAACAAATAAGAAGTAACAATATCAATAGTGCATTCTCAAGGATGACGATAACTCCCCAGAGAATAGATGGAGAACATTATAATAAAATAGAAACCCATCACGCTGGGAACAAGTAAATACTATTAATCAAAGAAATGTTATGGAATCCGTTGTGATGAAATAACATCGCTTCTTCAAAGATGAAAGTAACTTAAAAGAAGTTCATAATAAATACTTTAATGGATCAATAATAGTAAAAATGGGAATAATCAATATCTTGCCAACCACTCGCTTTCTCAAGCCTCCGATCCATGGATAGCTTCTGGGATCACATCGGTTCCCACATTCCGATCCACCAGAGTATCCATATCATATCATATTTTCCCTCGGTCCAGAGGAAGCACATGCGTCGGGGCACCGGAAACAATCCCAAATGGCGCTTATCATCGGGATTCCCAGAAATGCCTCCAAAGGACCATATGTCATAGGGAACCAAGGTAGTGCTCCACTGGGACGCACATCCTTGGGTGAAACCTTAGTAACCATCTCTCAAGAAGTAACTCAAATAATATCCCGCAGGATCTGCTCATAATCAATCTATATATCCCTCAGGATCTGCCAATAATCAATAATATCCCGCAGGATCTGCCAATAATCAATAAATATCCCGCAGGATCTGCCAATAATCAATAAATATCCCGCAGGATCTGCCAATAATCAACTCTCGTAATATCCAATAACCAATGCCCTCAGGCTACAATACTCAATCCATATCTCACTGTATCTGTCCAACTCCAACCACCACAACGACACCGGATTACCCCCCCCCCCCCCGGTGTAGTACCAAACCAAGCAAACAAACAGACAAACCAATAAACGAGCATACATTCAAGAATAAGAATAAAGGAACAAGCATTTCATTCATCCATCAAGCAACACACGTCGGAACACACTTTCATCACAACCCAGACAACCAACACCATTTCATACTTACCGTACACTTACCTGTCACCAACCATCGGTACATCGATCACCTGATTGTACCCCTTTGGCACAACCAGTCATACTCGATCATCCGTTCAGCCAACAATTATATCCACATAAACACTCAATCAACCAAGTAATGCATTCAACTAATCAATCATCATGTGAACGAACAAATAGTCATTCAATAACAGAAGTTAATCTAGTTTCATTAGACTCTCAAGTTAACTTAATAACTAGCAACCAAGCATGTGAACCTAGCACACAACTAATCCGAGAGCTCTTCACAGCCTCTCTACCAGTAAATAAATTTCCCAAGTATTGAAAGCACACTTCACTAATTGTCATTGTCCTAAGCATGCATACTAGACTCATCCACTTATTAGTAATTGAAATACGAGTATTCTAGTTATTCGCATCCTATAGGCAATTCTAAGACCTTTCCGATTTTATTATCCTAATCATGCATACTAAGCGTTAAATAAGAAATTAATATTTTCCCTACCTTGTGGTCTTCCTCTAATATAACTCGGATGAAAAGCTCGAGTGGTCACCACTCCGTTCTTCACACGGATTTCGGCGTGATCTTCGTTCTTCTAGCTCGGGTCCAAGCCCTTGTCCTCGGGCGAAGTCCCGTCTAAGTTTGACAAATAAAACGTCCAAATCAATACTAATACTTGCCAAAGGTCCTCTGATTTAACCAAAATTATCATTTTAAAGTCTCACCTTGAATTAACTAAATCAGTTAATTAAATCTGATTTTAAAACATTTTCTTTGAAATTGGGTTGACCCGGATCCGACCCGGACCCGGCCCAGATCCGGCCTGACCCAGACCCAAGGTTGAGTTCGCCTGGTTCAGTGGCCCAAGGCCTGAGATCCGTCCGGCCCAAAAAAAAGCGAGGAACGACCCAAAGGCCCAGACCCTCTTGGCTCGTCTGAGTCGTTGAAGTTCCCGGCGACACACTGAGCTCCGACCGCCGTCGCTGGTGTCCGGCGAGCTCGCACAAGGAGCAGAGAGGCGGAGAGACGGTGTCAGGAGGCGAGGGAAGGCAAGGATGGGGAAGGGAATGTCGTCAGGGCACTGGACGAACCCTTCCGCCCGGATCTGACCACCGGAGACGTTCGCCGGAGCTGGAATTTCAGATCTGAAGCTCAGGAGTTCCGGCGACGTCCTCCAGTCGCGTCAAACCCTAACCCAGCTCGAAAACTCGAGGTTCGCCGGCGGAAAGTGACGAGGAGGTAGATCTGGTGAGGATTCGAGCTCATCATCGCTAGTGGCGCTCGATTTAGGGACGGCAGGGCTTGAACGGCGGCGAGGTCTCGACTGACGAAGGCGAAAGAAGGGGGAAGCGTGCCTTAGGGTTCGGTGTTTGGTCGCGGGTGAGTAAGGGAGATGGAGAAGAGGGGAGTATCAGGTGGAGGTGCAAGGTTGACGCCGGAGAAGAAGGCGGCGCGGCGGAACTGCTTCAGTATCGTGAGAGAGAGAGAGGGAGTCGAGGGAGAAGGTGACCCTCGGGAAATGTGCGATGAATCGTGAACAGGAACGACGCGCGAGGTTTTTGTGTCTAGGGTTGGGCCGTGCTGGTGTTGGGCCTGACTTCGCAGATCAGGGCTTGTCTGCTCCAGCCCAGTACGTGGGTCTGGTCTGACCCAGCCCAACCTCAAGCCTTTCCCCATTTTTTTTAAACGAACCAATAATCGACTCGCTCCTCAACTTAACGACGTCTCCAACGATAAAATATCGAAATACAATTTCAGGTCTTTACAGTCTACCCCCCTTAAAGGAATTTCGTCCCCGAAATTTAAAATGACGTGCTCATCTTGTCCCTATCTCAAGGAACGTCCTGCTCAAGACTCACAAGCGAGGAATCCGCGGGGTACTGATTTGGACCTTTTATTTGTCAAATCTAGACGGGACTCCGCCCGAGACCAAGGGCTTGGACCCGAGCTAGAAGGATGAAGATCACGCCGGAACCCCTGTGAAGAACGGAGTTGTGATCACTCGAGCTTTTCATCAGAGTTTTATTAGAGGAAGACCACGAGGTAGGGAAAGTCTTAATTATTTAATTACCACTTAGAATGCATGATTAGGATAATAAAATCGGAAAGGTCCTAGAATTGCCTATAGGATGCGAATAACTAGAATAATCGTATTTCAATTACTAATAAATGGATGAGTCTAGTATGCATGCTTAGGACGATGACAATTAGTGAAGTGTGCTTTCAATACTTGGGAACTTGACTTACTGGTAGAGAGGCTGTGAAGAGCTCTCGGATTAGTTGCGTGCTAGGTTCACATGCTTGATTGATTGTTGTCGAGTTAACTTAAGAGTCTAATGAAACTAGATTAGCTTGTCTTATCGAATGCCTACTTGTTCGTTCACTTGATGATTGATTGGTTGAATGCATACTTGGTTGGTTGAGTGTTTATATTGATATAAATTGCTGGCTAAACGGATGATCGAGTATGACTGATTGTGCCAAAGGGGTACAATCAGGTGATCGATGTACCGATGGTTGGTGGCAGGTAAGTACGCGGTAAGTATGAAATGGTGTGGGTTGTCTTGGTTGTGATGAAAGTGTGTTCCGTTGTGTGTTGCTTGACAGATGAATGAAATGCTTGTTCCTCTATTCTTATTCTTGAATGTATGTTTGGACAGATACAGTGAGTTAATGACTGAGTTTAGAGCCTGAGGGTATTGGTTACTGGATATTATAAGAGTTGAGTATTGGCAGATCCTGCGGGATATTCATTGGTTACTGGATACTATGAGAGTTGAGTATTGGCAGATCCTGCGGGATGTTCATTGGTTACTGGATATTATGAGAGTTGAGTATTGTCAGATCCTGCGGGATATTCTTGGATTATTGGGCCTGCAGGCATTTGGTTATTGGGCCTGCGGGCATTGGTTATTGGGCTTGCGGGCAATTGGACAGTTTACCCTACAGGGAAAAGATTACTTATGGTTTCACCCCAAGGAACTGCATCCCAGTGGGTGCACTACTTGGTCCCCTATGACATATGGTCCTTTGGAGGCATTTCTGGGAATCCCGATGATAAGCGCCATTTGGGATTGTTTCCGGTGCCCCGACGCATGTGCTTCTTCTGGACCGAGGGAAAATCTGATATGATGTGGATACTCTGGTGGATCGGAATGTGGGAACCGAGGTGATCCCAAAATCTATCCATGGATCGGAGGCTTGAGAAAGCGAGTGGTTGGCAAGATGTTGATTATTCCCATTTTTACTATTATTGATCCGTTAAAGTATTTAATATGAACTTCTTTTAAGTTACTGTCAGCCTTGAAGAAACGATGTTATTTCAGCACAACGGATTCCATAACATTTCTTTGATTAATAGTATTTACTTGTTCCCAGTGTGATGAGTCTCTATTTTATTATAATGTTCTCCATTTATTCTCTGGGAAGTTATCGTTATCCTTGAGAATGCACTATTGGTATTGTTACTTCTTATTTGTTTATTACATCCTTCGGTCTAAGGGTTTTAAATACTTTTGTGACATCGAATTAAAACAGTTTTAATATTAAAATTGGAGACTAGGGTCATTTACGATTTTCCCTACTGAGCGCAAGCTCACTCCTGTTTGTTTATTTATTGTGTGTACAGGTATGCTTGAGATTTGGGGAAATTCGAGGCTCGGAAGCTTCCGGATGTCTTGAGGATTGTATTAGAGACGCGTTGGTCCACGTTGTTGAACTTATTTACCTTATGTTACTTATCAAGTTTTTGACTTCTGTTTTTGGATTATTGAGAAATACTTTGGACTCGTTTTCAGTTGTAAAAGAATTTATTACAGTTTTATTACTTTTACCTCGTTTGTTTTAGGTCACGTCTCGAGTCCGGCCAAAACCGGATTTGGGGCGTGACAATTTGGTATCAGAGCCTGGTTTCATTTGAAACAGGTTGTAATTTTCGAACTTGTTTTCAAAACCTCGGACCAACGTCAGTTAGGTGGGTAGAGTTAGGAGGTCTAAGTCGTGTACTCAGTGATGCAAGTTAAAGACTTATATGCAGAGAGTGAGAACGACTCGAGTCTTACTGATTTCAATGGTTGTTTAAAATTAAATCTTTTGTTTACAATGGTTACATCGCTTGAGTGGTATCCTTACCCTATGGACTGTAATGTACAGTGATCAGGGAAACCAAATGGTTGAGATCGGTAATGGGCTAACGAGCAATGATGGAACCGTATTGTATATTGATGAGTAAACTATATGCTGAGTGTGTTACCATCAGGTTGGTCGTTTCATGTTCAATAAGGTTGAAAGCTTAATTGGATGAGGCATTGAGGAGTGGTGAGTGATCGGATGATGGACTTATGGAAGGCTTGGAATGTTAAGATTTTGGAATTGTTTGAGTTTTGACTCGGTTTTGATGTTGAGAATTGTTTAAAGAATCAAAGTTGAAAAGATGACCCAATTGTTATGATTTGATTTTTGAGAAAAGAATAAGAACTCGGGTATTCTTGCACCCTTTTGATTGTGTGTGTACTTTGCGAAGCATGAGAAATCTATGTACTGATTGTGTGTTGTCTGTTGTAGAGCATGAGAACTTCTTGTATCGAATGCCTTGTGAAAATTAATTGGTAATTGTCGACTTGTTTGAGTGCCCACCGTTCTTTAAGAATTAAAGGTGAATGTGATATTGAGTCGAAATCGATAGTAAGTTTTAAATTGACTTTGAGTTTGAAGCTGAGGCTTAATTTGATTTGGAAATTGAGTTTGAAATGGAAAGTAAGTCGAGACCGAGATTGAGATTGAGATTAAGATCGGGTTTAGATTGGATGAACGAGCGATGCTCGGGTTGGTTATGACACGTTGGTTAAATAATTATTGAAGGAATTTCCGTCTGGGTCGGCCGTTAATTGATAAGTAAAACCTGAAGGGTTAAATTTAACCGGGTGATGTTAAGATATTTGCTAAGACCCGTGTGGGTTACTTATGGTGTTCAAGATGTTGTGTAATTGAGGTGTTTGTGTGTACCTTATGGGTAGGACTCTGTGTACAGGTTATTATATAATGTCCCGCTTAAGCGGATGGTTAAAGGAAAATACAAATGGGTCATGCCGAATTTTCGGTAGAAACTAAAGTGTTTGCACTATCACAGACTAACTCAGGGGCGCCACTGTAGTCGAGCGTGATAGAGGGATGTCAAGTGGTTACAACGAGATTCGGGGACGCCTAAATCGGGTTGTAACGACATGAGATCGACATGAATGTTGTAAGGAATAAGTAAGGGATGAGGATGATGGAAAAGAGTTAAGGACATAAATTGTGAAATTTATCGTGTTGCGATTTTAGACCCTAGTGTTGGGAAGAGACCCAATCGAGGGGTATGCTTGATGCTTTGCGAACTGTGTGAATTGATTGAGATTGTTCCTCCTATGAGAGTTGTTTGATTTGATTGAACACCGTTGATTGCTGTTGTGAGACGCACTAAGTTGCGGCCTTTATATAAAGTACTATATACTTATCTTCTGAGCCTAAGTGCGGTTGGTCATTACTTGATCTTGGTGGGACGCACATGAATGCCCTTGTGTTTTGATCGAACCGGTTGTTCTAAAAGAGACTTCGTGCTACCGATCCAAGTAGGATCCCTTTAAGACGCATGAGAACGTCACTGTTTGATAATTCGAACCACTTGAGTTGATTTGAGTTATGAGTACTTACGTCTTAAACGCAACGAGTACATAAGATGTCCCGTGTTCACAGTCCGAGAGGGACCAAGAGTCGCCCCGCTGTGGGGCAGAGCCAGACACCAGCCGTTAGTTTGGCAAGGACAGCGAGTGACAAGGTGCGGCTTCCACAGGGCACAAGAGTTTTGAGGTAGAACGGTAGGGTCACCATCGAGCGTTCCTTCAGTCGCAGAGTCGACTCAAGCGACCCCTATGGATGAGGCGTTTCGCGTAGTACCAGCAGCGCTCAGTGCTCAGCAAGAGACTGCAGTACAAGCACCAGAGTTTGTACCTACGGCCGACGCCGTCGCTATCGAGAGGCCATGCCAGATGCACAACAACACGGCCAGGCTCTCAGAAATTTTCGGAGGTTGAGTACGCCAATCAATCCCGGGGGTTCAGACCCCGAGGTAGTTGTGGTGGTTGGAGCGGATTACCCGCAACTTTGTTACATCGAGAGTATTCGGATGATCATCCGAGATTATTTTCGCGATCGTCCAGCTTGAGAGAGAAGCATGATACTGGTGGCAGCATATGCAAATCAGGGTTGGAGGTGACTTTTAGCCGTTCAATAGATTGTTCCTGGAACAGTATCTTGATCTCGATCCGTTCGAGAGGACCAACACCAGCAGTTGTTGGATATGCAGTAGAGAGGGATGACCGTCTCTAAGTATGAGCCGAGGTTCACATTCCTGTACCGCTTCGCGCCGAGACGGTGCAAACCGAGGAGAGTCGCCACAGGCGTTCGAGAGAGGACTCACCCCGTCGGTCGCAGATCAAGTTATTACCTTCAGAACGAGGACTTTATGTACTAGTGGATCAGGCGCTAGCCGTTGAGAAGCATCTTCGTGAGACCGCCAGAGCGCGGAGTACCAGGCCGAGGTCGAGTGACTTCCTAAGGTCGTCAAGGAGTCGCAATACTAAGAGGCAGAGGACCTCAGGATTGTCTAAACCAAGGACCCAGTCCGATGGGACGCGACGGGTTAGTGCAGCAACGTTAGTTGGACCTGCCCCGGTAGCACAGTTTGTCCATAGTGCAACTAGTTTGGACTTCCGGGCCGAAAATGCCCATGGAGAGTTGTATTCACAAAGCGTTCTGCAGGTCGGCCTACAAGAGCCGATAAGAGGACATGCTATCACAACAACAGATTCTTCCACCACCACCACCACCGAGAGGAGGACTTCTTATTCAGCAGGGCCGAGCATACGCGATTGCCGGACCACGAGCTGAGGGACTTGATACCGATCTTGAGATCGCTTAGAATGCCGTTTACGATTTACGTTGTGGATTGTGTTTGCTAACACTCGAGCTTTGCCCTTGGTCGTATTGATTTCGTGGTTATATTCTGTTGGATCGAAATTAAAACTGGTAAACCCTACCCGTATCTTAACACACCGACCAAAGGTGCGGTAGTGGCAACGAACACCAGTTTGGGTGTGAAAGAGGAGTAACAGACCTAATAGTACATGAAGTTCTTTTCCTTCTTCGATAGTGAGAATCGAGTTTTAAGAACCGATTGGTAAAATATCAGAAGTTCGTCGAACGCTATCGGCAGCGAATGCCCGAGCAGTGAAAGGCTGCGGCCTTGACCGGTAACGGTCCGAACGGTCACAAGAAATGACCGAGCAACGATGAGATCAGAGTAGCGCAGTGGAAGCTTGGTGGGCCCATAACCCACAGGAGTAGTAATCTCCAGCTTCTTCTACCTCCGTTGGAAGGTTTAGATCATAAGGTTCGAACCTTCAAAGAGATTTTGTTTCAAAATCCCGTTTAACGAGCGAAAAGTTGCACAAGTGTATGCCGTACCTAAGAGATTGGATTAGAACATGCTTCCTACGTTCGTCCCGGAAGGAAGGAACCGCACTAGTTTCTGAACGGTTCAGATTATCGAGATCATAGTGCAAAATGATTACTCCTTATGGGGTGACTTGGGTGGACTTGACTATAAGTTGTTTTGATCGACGACTCGTGAACGAGTGTCCACGGTATAAGCATTACCACCGACCGGGATAAGCTTCATTGATAGATCTTGGATTGTGTTTCGCTGTCGAGTGTGTTTATTGTACGTTTACTTTGGTGTTGTGAAGGACGCCTACTTTTGGCTCGAGTGCCAGTACGAGGTTCCACCGTTCTTGTTGTTGTGCGTCGTTCGTCCGGCAAGATGTTGGTAGAGTTCATGGTGGTACAGAACCGTGCACCGAGTTTGAGAAACGTGGTATCGCAGATACAATAACTTAGACGAAGCGACTTGTAAGATGGTTTTGTCAGAAGTGTGAACTAATATCGACGGTAAGAGAATTTTAGCAAGTTGGTTAACTTTCGTGATCGACCGCAGTTGAGATTTGTTAGTTTGTCCTTTTTCTAGGATCGTATTACTTGATGTTTGGTTGAGTTACGTTTGTGTGTGGCTCCGACTTTGTTGACTTGAAAAGAGTTCCAACAGGATACCTTCGACGATGGAATTTTCGGTGTAGGATATCGAGATCTTCACCTTAGTTTTCTTAAGTGTTTAGATGTTTCTCGGCTTGTGTTGTTACTCGATTTTCTTGAGTTGGTGAAACGTTGTGCGTGTTTTCGTGAAGTTTTGGGTAAGGGGTTTGGCACCGCTAAGGATGACCATTTGAGTTGTTGTGAGACGTTGCATGTTGGATTTGCGAACTGTTGAGGAAGACTATTTTTATTCACCGCCAAGTATGGCGTTTGAGAAAATAGCGTATTCTAGTGAAGCACAATTAAGTGAATGTTGCGTAAATTCGGAAACGGTTAAAGACCGTGCAGAGCCGACAAAAGAATTTTGCAGTTAGAAGGCGCAGACCTCTGGAGTTTACAGTCGGTGAGCGCGTGTTACTGAAAGTGAGCCTAAGAGGGACTTTTAACGGTTCGACCGCGTCGGAGGCAAGTTGGCCCCGCAGCTTATCGAACATTTGAGATCTCAAGCAGGGCTAGAGCCGTTGCCTAGCAGCTTCCGCGTATTCCCTAACGGTGGTAGTACACCGCGGATCCCTCGCTTATGAGTTTTGAGCGGACGTCCCCTGAGGAAGGGTCAAGAGGAGCGCGTTCGTTTTAAATTTCGAGGACGAAATTCTTTTAAGGGGGGTAGACTGTAAAGCCCGCTTTATTTCAAAAGGGTAATAGTTTGTTTTCTGAAACGAGGGGGTAAGAATTTGCAACAAGTGGTTTTGAAAAGAAAATAAAAAAAAATTAAAAGAAAAAAAAAGGGAGAGAAAAGAAGTTAAATTGGATTGAGTTAGGGGATTGGGCCAGCTTGGGCCCAATCAGTCTAGCGCGAGCCTAAGCCCAGCCCGCCAGTCTTGTGCTAACCCTAGCTGAGCCTCTCTTCTACTTCACTCGGTTTTTCACGCGTCCCGAGGCAACGCCCACCTTCCTCGTTTTCTCCTCCATCTCAGATCCCATTCTTCCTCTTCGTTCCTGCCTGACTTCGCGACGCGGCGAAGATGCTCCGGCCCGAATCCGAGCCACTCCTACACGAGGATGATGCCGGAGCTTCAACTCCCCCTCTAGCTCTCCTTTCTCCTTCAGATCGGAGCCCTCTCGCCCCTCTCTCGCGCGAACCTGCGCCGCAATCACAGCGCGCAGAAGAACCAGACGCAACGCCGACGTACCACCTCGCCGTACGCCGCCGTTCACACTCCGGGTCACGTCGTGCCCGTGATGGAGGTCCCATCTCAGACCCACGTTGTACCGCCCCTGTTCTTCTTCCTCGGCGACCGTCCCTCATCTGAAAGACGCGTGCACGAGCACCTTTTCGCCGGAGTTCTTCACGATGGCTTCTACAACCGCGCTGGAGGGTTTAAACCCAGATCTACGGTAAGAATCATCTCTGGCCACCGTCGCCTCCCTCTGAGCTGCCTATCACCGCCGCCGCCGGCGAGGGTCAGAACCCTCGTCCTTCTTCGTCCTCGACTCGGATCAGATCTACGTGACGGGCCAGGCCGGGTGGAACGTTGGGCCAGGCCGAGCTTGGGCTGGGTCAGATCTCAGGTCGGGTCTGGCCATGCGGGCCTTGGTCGAACCAGGCCGGGTCCAAATCAAGGGCGACCCAGGTTCAGATCTGGACCGGGTTTGGGCCCAGATCCGGGTCGACCCGGTTTACAGATTTGTTTATTTTTAAAATAAAATCTGATTAATTAATTAATTAAATTAATTAAATTAATTTGACTCAAAATTGGGTTTTTAAGGACGTTTTGAACAGTTGAACGGACCTTGGACTATTGGAACTGATATTGGGCTTTAACTGTTAAAAAACCAGGCTTGGACTTTGCCCGAGAAACAAGACTCCGCCCGAGAAGACAAAGACCACTCCAGAACCCGTGTGAAGAACGGAGGAAAGGCCACTCGAGCTTGTTATCAGAGTATTATTAGAGGAAGACCACGAGGTAGGGAAAGTCTTAATTTCTTAATTAACGCTTAGTATGCATGATTAGGATAATAAAATCGGAAAGGTCCTAGAACTGCCTATAGGATGCGAATAACTAGAATAATCGTACTTCAATTACTAATAAACGGATGAGTCTAGTATGCATGCTTAGATGATGACGGTTAGTGAAGCTTGCTTTCAATACTTGGGATTGATTTACTGATAGAGAGGTTGTGAAGAGCTCTCGGATTAGTTGTGTGCTAGGTTCACATGTTTGGTTGCTCGTTATTAGGACAAGTAAGGGTCTAATGAAACTAGTTAACTTACTTGATTGAGTGTTTAATTGATCGTTCACATGATTGTTGACTGGTGGAATGTTTACTTGGTTGATTGAGTGATTGTGTTGATAAACTGTGGTTTGAACGGATGATCGAGTATAACTGGTTGTGCCAAGGGGTACAATCAGGTGATCGATGTACCGATGGTTCGTGACAGGTAAGTATACGGTAAGTATGGAATGGTGTTGGATGTCTTCGTAGTGATGAAAGTGTGTTCCGATGTGTGTTGATTGATGGATGAATGATAATGCTTGTATCCTTTGTTATTATTCGTGAAATGTATGCTTGTTCGTTTGTTTGTCTGCTTGCTTGCTTGGTTCGGTACTACACCGTGGGGGGTAATCCGGTGTCGTTGTGGTGGTTGGAGTTGGACAGATACCGTGGATATTGAGTGATGTGTGGAGCTACGGCTCGGCAGATCCTACGGGATATTGAGTGATGTGAGGAGCTACGGCTCGGCAGATCCTACGGGATATTGAGTGATGTGAGGAGCTACGGCTCGGCAGATCCTACGGGATATTGAGTGATGTGAGGAGCTACGGCTCGGCAGATCCTACGGGATATTGAGTGATGTGAGGAGCTACGGTTCGGCAGATCCTACGGGATATTGAGTGACGAGAAGAGCCTATGGCTCGGCAGATCCTGCGGGATATTGATTCTGGTTACTTAAGGTTTCACCCCCAGGAACTGCGTCCTAGTGGAGCACTACTTGGTTCCCTATGACATATGGTCCTTAGGTGGCATTTCCGAATTGGTTTCGGTGCCCCGATGCATGTACGTCCTCTGGACCGAGGGAAAATCTGATATGATGTGGATACTCTGGTGGATCGGATTATGGGAACCGAGGTGATCCCAGAATCTATCCATGGATCGGAGGCTTGAGAAAGCAAGTGGTCGGCAAGATACTGTTATTTCCCATATTACTCTTATTGAGGCTTTAAATTATTTATTATGAATTTCTTTATGTTATGGTTACCTTGATACTACTGCGTAGTTGTAATCGTTTCCGTTTCCTTATTACTTCTTATTTATCTTATTGCATTGTTGTTCGAATTACATTTGTAAGCAGTTCATCTTTGATTTAAGGGTTGAGTAATTAAGGTTTTTCCTACTGAGCGTAAGCTCATCCCCTTTGGTTTCTAACTGTTTTACAGGCGTTCCGGATGTCTAGGGAGGTCGAGGCTCGGGAGCTTTTGGACTTCTTTGGGTTTTACTAGAGTTATGTTGGTCTCATGTATTTTAAACATTACTTATTTGATTCATTTTAAGTTTTGGAACTATGTATAGTTGTTGATTTCAGAGAGCTTACCTTAATATTATAAAAGTTTTAGTATTTAATTATTGCTTTTCCACTATTAATTCCTGTCACGTCTCGAGTCCGGTAAATACCGGATTTGGGGCGTGACAATTTCTTTAAGGGGGGTAGACTGTAAAACCCGCGTTGGTTTAAAAGGGTATTAAAGTGCGAACTATTACTTGAGGGGTTGTTTTTGCATCAAGTGTGGTTTAAAAAAAAAAAAAAGAGGATTGAGGCTGGTTCTGGGCTGGGCAGAGCTGCAGACGTGTGTTGGGCCTGAGCCGAGCGAGCCCGTACCACATGCATGAAGCCCAGACGACCCCAGGCCCAACCCAGCGTCGAACCCTAGCCATAAAAGGGCATCAAACCCTCTTCTGCCTCAGTTTTTGCACGCCGACCGAGGCGAGACCTGTCTCTCTCCCTTCGAACCGAGACCCTTCCTCGCCGTCTCCCTCTCCTTCCCCGGCGACCTCACCTTCTTCTTCTCCGAGCTCCCTCACACCCACCACATCTTCCTCTCCTCCTTCTCCGTCTTCTTCTGCTCCGTCTTCTTCTCTCAACCGCGACGAAGCCCCCCAAAAACCCAGAAGAGAGCTTCCACCGGTCTTCTCCCTCTTTGATTCAAGACCACCACCGCCGATTTCAAGCACCACCGTACCAGATCCGTGGGGATTCAGCGACGGTGAGTTAAACCCTCACCAGAATCACCTTCCCCATCCTCTTCATCACTTGAAACCGCGAGCTCCGAGCTCACCCTGGGGTCGGACGGGACCTGAGAGCGTCGCCGGAGTGCTCGAGTTCCAGATCTGGAACTCGCGCGCCGGCGAGCCCTTTGGCCGTCAGAACTGGCCGGAAGATATCGGATCTGGCACCAGCACCCGTCTCTTCGAGTTCTCGAGCCTTCGCCACCGTCAGAAACCCATGTGCTTACCTGACGCCGCCGCCGGAACCCTAGCCCTGACCATCGCCGTTCCCAGCTCAGACCGGACGAGGTCGAGTCCTTGGGCTCGGGCACGGAACTCAGCTGGGCCTCGGCCTAGACTAGATTTGGGCCTTGGGCTCGAATCTGGTCTGGGCCATGGCCCGGACTGACTCTAGACTTCGGGTCCGGACTCGGGCCTGACTCCGGGACTGGATCGGATACGGACCGCTTGGACAAACTCGTTTAATTAAATTTAAAACTGATTTAAACGACACTTGGGACTAAGTCGGACTTTTACCGGTTTAAACAGTGTAATCAAAGGAAATGAAGAACTGTTAATTTAAAGAACTGGGTAATCTGGACCCGATCTGATTTTGGATCGTTTGTGTGTAAACCTAGATTCATAGCTGGGACTTCGCCGAGGTGACAAGGCGAGCCGGACAGCTGTTGATAGGAGTATTTGTTTGTAGGAAGACCGCAAGGTAGGGAAAGCCTTAATTACTTAATTACCGCTTAGAATGCATGATTAGGATAATAAAATCGGAAAGGTCCTAGAAATGCCTATAGGATGCGAATAACTAGATTAATCGTATTTCATTTACTAATAATTGGATGAGTCTAGTATGCATGCCTAGGACGATGACAATTAGTGAAGTGTGCTTTCAATACTTGGGAACTTGTTTTACTGGTAGAGAGGTTGTGAAGAGCTCTCGGATTAGTTGTATGCTAGGCTCACATGCTTGATTGATAATGTCGGGTTATCTTAAGAGTCTAATGAAACTAGATTAGCGTCTCTTATTGAGTGTCTATTTATTCGTTCACATGCTGTTGTGTGGTTGAATGCTTATTTAATTGATTGAGTGTTTTTGTTGCTATAATTATTGGTTGAACGGATGATCGAGTATGACTGATTGTGCCAAAGGGGTACAATCAGGTGATCGATGTACCGATGGTTGGTGACAGGTAAGTGTACGGTAAGTATGAAACGGTATTCGTTGTGATGAAAGAGTGTTTCGACGTGTGTTACTTGATGGACGAATGAAATACTTGTTCCTTTATTCTTATCCTTGAAATGTATTTTCGTTTATTGATTCGTCTGTTTGTTACTTGGTTTGGAACTACACCGGGGGGGGGGGGGGGTAATCCGGTGCCGTTGTGGTGGTTGGAGTTTGATAGAGGCAGTGGTTATTGAGTGTTTATGGAGTGGATATTGAGTGATGTGAGGAGCTACGGCTCGGCAGATCCTACGGGATATTGAGTGATGTGAGGAGCTACGGCTCGGCAGATCCTACGGGATATTGAGTGATGTGAGGAGCCTATGGCTCGGCAGATCCTACGAGATATTGCTAAGATTACTTCATGAGAGTTGGGTCCTAAGGTTTCACCCAATGGTATGCGTCCTATGGGAGCACTACCTTGGTTCCCTATGATCGTGGTCCTTTGGAGACACTTTCGAGAATACCGAAGACGAGCATCCCTATGGGATGGTGTCCAGTACTCCGATATATATATGTCTCCCTCCGGACCGAGGAAAAATCTGATATGATATGAATACTTTAGTGGATTGGAATATGGGAACCGAGGTGACACTAAATTCTATTCATGGATCGGAGGCTTGAGAAAGCAGGTGGTTGGCGTAATAACAATTACTCCCATTTAGTCGTTATGATACCTTATGTTAATTCTGTTATGGAACCTTTCAAGTTAATGTTAGTTTCGAGAGTACGAGTCTATCGTATTCCATCTTAGTTATACTTTCTTTCATCGTATTTATCTTATTCTATTTCATTTGTTATTGTCTCATCGTACTTATCTTATTCTATATTGCTACGCTTTATCTCATTGTGGTCGTGTTGACTCTTATTTAAGTCATCCGTTTACACAGTATAATGTTGATCCAAGGGTGAATTGTTAAGGTTTTTCCTACTGGGCGTAAGCTCACCCCTTTGTTTCTCTTACTGTTTTACAGGAGTATCTGATGTCTAGAGAGGAGAGGCTTGGGAGCTTCCGTGATCTTGGGTTTTAGTTTAGACTTATGTTGGCCGTCGCACTAAACGTTTACTTTACTTTACTTTACTTGTTGAGCTGTAACTCACTGGAGATTTTGAACTTTTATTTGCTGATTTTGAGGAGATTTACTTGTCTATTTAAAAGCTCTACAATTGCTAATTATCGTTTTCTTCACAAGTTCTATTCACGTCTCAAGTCCGGCCAAAACTGGATTTGGGGCGTGACAATTCCCCTCGATCTTTCCCTCCGCACAGACTGCTCCTCCTGACCTCGAAGACGTCGAGTTCTAAACCTCCTCTCCGATTCGTTCCCGTCCTTGTCCTCTGACTTCTTAGATCAGAAGCCCAGCCGCAGCGCCCTTGTCGGTTCTAATCTCTCAGCCATATTTAGTCCAAAAGATCTCCTCATATGAGAACCTGGTCTTCGGTGGTTTTGGCGAAGCTGATGAGTTTTCCGGAGTCGATGGGGGAATCAGAGTCGAAAAATCAATCAGTGCCGGCGTTTCATGTTCTAGAACTTGTTTGGATTCAATTCCTCTCAGTCCCGAGGTTTATCCGGATTCAGTGGTTTTGAGTCCCAAGGACATCGGGACTTCGACTTCGAAGGGAACTGATTCGCATGCCTTGGTCGTAATAAGCATGGCTTGGACAGCTGTAGCGACTCTCTTGATGAGCTAGCCGCTCCTCCTCATGCGCGTGGTTCAGATTTTCTTGCACAAGTCTTTCACCCAGATGGGGAAGCTGGGCTCTTGTCCCCCATCCCAAGCCTAAAGGCCTTCTAAGCTATCGAACCACTGTTGAGCCTCCTCTCCTTGACTCCTCCATTTCCCCCAAGCCTTTTGTCTCTCGTCCAACAATGTTCCAAGAGTTTATAGCCGATATTAACTCTCCATCGTTGGACGTTGACACTCCTCTTTAATGATTTATAAGGAAAAAAGCGAAAGAAGCTCGGTCGTCGCAAGCTTCCCAATCTCGCTCCTGTTGCCAAACCTTCTAACATGTCTCTTCGTAGGAAATCTGAAGCTAAACGTTATTGGTAAATCTGCAAATCCATAGGGTTTACTTCCATTTTTTTGCGAGGATGAAGTAATTAAATTGTTTGAGAGCTTCACTTGAAGTCGGAGTTCGTCTACTTTTGTTGCTCTCGGAAATCCTAGTGACTTATGTTAGCTCTTTCTCTTCTTCCATCCACTGTATCATCTCTCTTCGAGATTTTTGGTCTTGGATGGAATAAAAACCTTTATTTTTGCCGATAAAAAACGGATGTTGTTTGGGTCCCCCCAAAGAAAACTCGTAATATATGAGATATTGACATTCTACCAACTACCAAGTATGTACATGGGAATGAAATTAAATACGAGTAAGATTTTTAGACGAAAAATCATTGGGAGGTACATTAATGTAGTTTCCTAAGACTAGATAACCAACTACAGATTGATCTGGCACTAAATCATACTGTATCGAATCATCTCGCCTGAGCAACCCTCGCCATCTCTGAAGCCGCCACCGGCGTGTCCATCTCCCTAGCCTCCACCGACTCAACTTCCTCGACCCCTCTCTCGATTCTGGATCAAGCTAATTGAGTGAGTCTTTTTTATTTTCACTGATTTTGTTTTTGCAGGGTCAAAGACTAGTGCGCAGAGAGTCAGGGACTTTTCTTAGGAGGGAACCCTGATTCGCGTATATCCTCCCGATACAACTGATGCAATTCTTGGTCAGGTTTTGGAGCAGGACTTTCATTTCCATCTTCTCATCCCCCATCTTTCCTTCCTGCCTATATAACACTTTAATACCATCTGTGATGGTTCTAGTACTTCAAAATCAATGAACAATCAGTTCTGTGCATGTTCTTTCCTAGTGGTCAGGGAGTATGTTCCATGACGCACATCTATGTAGTGAAATTCTAAATTAATAATATTGCACATCTTTAGTAAAAAAAAAGACTTTATAACCAACATTAATGTATTATTAAATAAAGGACAAATCGGCTAGAAACTCCTTTTATCCTAAAAACTGTGTGAACTAATCCAAGTCACACACACCTAAGATCCAACACTCATCATGATGGCACATCATCACCCCAATTCCACCCAAGTACACGCCACTTTCATCATTTCTCACACAAGCAAGGGCATACTTGTAATAACATGATGCCATGTGGACAAGTGTCCATTTTTTTTCTTAAACAATTCACTAATTTAATATTTCCTGATTCGTTTGAACTCTGATTAGCTTAAAACTTGCGTCAATATTTTTCTTTTTCCAAGGGCTTTAAATCAAGATCAATCATGAATATATTTTGAAACACGAAAATAAGAACTTATATCGGGGTGATAAAAATAATGTTGAGTGTTGATAAATCTTCACTAACAAATGTTTTATATCCGAGGTGATCAAACTAGTGCTAAAATGTTGATAAAAAAACATGTACTGATGTGATAAAAAAAGTGATGAGGTGATAAAAATCATGTTCAAATTTGATAATAATGGTGATAAACTAGAGTTTAATGTTGATATAAAAACACGTGATGGGTTGATAAAACACATGTAATTTAGTGATAAACCTAGTGTTTAGTCTTGGTAAAACTAGTGTTCAGTGTTCATAAAAAACATGTGCTGAAGTGATCAAAATCATTTTCAGTTTTTGAAAAATGAGATGATAAAACTAGTGTTTAGTGTTGATAAAACCAGTATAAATATATATATATATATATATATATATATATATATATTAAATCGGTCTCAAAATATTTTTTTTCTTGCTCCAAAACATATTCATCACTGATCTTGATTGAAAACCCTTGAAAAAACAAAGATATTGCCACAAGTTTGAAGCCAATCGGAATTCAAACGAAGCGGGAAAAAATAAATCATGTTCAGTTTTGAAAAATGAGGTGATAAACCTAGTGTCAAGTGTTGATAAAATAAGTGTAAAGTGTTGATAAAACTAGTGTAAAGTCCTGATAAAAATTACCCAGATCTATATTTTTTTAAATCAGGCCCGAAATAATTTTTTTTCGTGCTTCAAAACATATTCATGACTGATCTTGATAGAAAGCCCTTGAAAAAACATAAATATTGGCACAAGTTTGAAAAAACATAAATATCGGCGCAAGTTGAAATCCCTCTCTCTTAGCTTGAGAGGGTAATCCGACTCACATGGATAGGAATAAAGATAAACTCTACAAACAACCGTAGAAGACTAATGACAACTGGATAAACGTTCAGTAACGCCAGACCAAGAGGCTAAATATCGCGTCGGGTGGTTGTCTTTGCTTGAGAGGTGACACTCTGATTTCTCCCAAAGGGAGTGCCCTCTCGATACCAAGACACACGCAACGGGAGAAGCCGAGGAGAGTCATCTGTTTCTAGGCCCATTGGGTTTCCTTCCCTCATTGGCCCCCCTTTTCCGAGGGTCAGAGATCGAATCAGGATTCCTATCTGTGACGTTTTGCACGGGGATCCTCAGTGTCTGACGGTGCAAATAATTCAAGAAAGGCATAACTAGCAGGTAAGACATTGTGTCGGGAGGAGGCCACTCTGTGAGTTCATCGGAGCCTGTCAGTAATGGCGGACTTAAGGGGGACGGGGGGGCATGTGCCCCCCCCCCCCCCCCCCCACTCAAATTTTAGAATTTTTGTTACTTATGATTTTCTATATTTTATTTTGGGAAAACTACCGATATCTACCCAAAACCATGCCCATTTAACTGATGCTTACCTAAAACTTAAAGTTAACTGATGCATACCCTGAAGTTTCGAAAATGTAACTCAAAACCCCTATGTCAGCTAAAATGACGAAAATACCCTCAACTACACTTCAATAATTATGTTAAAAAATTTATTTAAAAATTACTTTTGTTATATATACATATTTACTTATTAAATGACTTCATTTTTATTTAAAAAATCACTTCATTTATTATTTAAAAAAATCACTGAGGGTATTTTCGTCCTTTTAGCTGACAAAAGGGGTTTTTAGTTACAAGTCGTAACTTCAGGGTATGCATCAGTTAACTTTAAACTTCAGAGTAAACATCAGTTAAATGGGCATGGTTTTGGGTAGGTATTGGTAGTTTTCCCTTTTATTTTATAATATTTTTTTTATTAAAAGTGCCCCCTCAAATATGAAAAAATAAAATCTTACTTGACTTTTTTTCATTTTTGTTCACACAGTTCTATTTTAATTATAATTTTCTAATTTCTTAATTTTATTTTCTTAGATTTCTATATCTATGTTATTATTACTCAAATATTTTACTTTTGTAATTTTTTGTATTATATACATATTTTGAAGTTTTTTTTGAGAAGTAATGGAAATATTATTAAAGCAGTAAGGTGTTCGCAAAATTGTTACCACCATATAATCCAAGGAACTACAATAATATTGAAAAACAAGAAGCGAAATGTAAATGTTTCTCATAGACATAGGGGCGGTCGGGGGGGGGGGGGGGGGGGGGACTGCGGTAGCATCCAGAGACACCGATACAACATACTCTATCCAAAAAGTACTGATCGAGCAAACCAAGTGAAGATTTTGTAGTGGTGGGTGGACCGATACCTCCCCCGGGAGATCACCCCTACTGTCACGCCCCAAATCCGGTTTTGACCGGACTCGAGACGTGACTAGAATTGATAGAAGAAAAGCGATAAATAATAAACATGAACCTCTAAATAAAACAATAAACTTCCTCAAATCATTAGTAAATAGTTTAGAATCACCAGTGAGTCACAGCTCAACAAACGTAAAGTAAAATATATAAAATGTTTAGTGTGAAAGACTAACAGAGATCTATGACAATCCCCAAGATAAGCTGAAACTCCCTAGCCTCGAACTCTCTAGACATCAGCTACACCTGTAAAACAATAAGAAGACTAAAGGGGATGAGCTTACGCTCACTAGGAAAAACCTTAACAATTCAACCCTTAGATCAATACCGTATCGTGTAAATAGATAACTCAAATAACAATAAATACGACCACAATGAAATAATATATAACAAGATAGAATAAGATAAGTACGATGATATAATATATATATATAAACAAGATAGAATAAGATTTCTCACTCTTGAAAATAACATTAACTTGAAGGTTCCATAACAGAATAAATCTAAAGTATCATAACGATTAAATGGGAGTATTTGATATCACGCCAACCACTTGCTTTCTCAAGCCTCCGATCCATGAATAGATTCTAGTGTCACCTCAATTCCCATATTCCGATCCACTAGAGTATTCATATCACATCAGATTTTCCCTCGGTCCGGAGGAGACACATACATCGGAGCACCGGAAACCATCCCACAGGGGTGCTCATCTTCGGTATTCTCGAAAATTTCTCCAAAGGACCCTATTCATAGGGAACAAAGGTAGTGCTCCCGTAGGACGCTCACCCTTGGGTGAAACCTCATAAACCATCTCTCGTGAAGTAATCCCATCAATATCCCGTAGGATCTGCCGAGCCATAGGCTCCTAAATCTATCAATATCCCGTAGGATTTGCCGAGCTCTCAGGCTCCAATAATCAATCAATATCCCGTAGGATCTGCCGAGCCATAGGTTCCTCACATCACTCAATATCCCGTAGGATCTGCCGAGCCATAGGCTCTTCACATCACTCAATATCCCGTAGGATCTGCCGAGCCATATGCTCCTCACAGCACTCAATATCCCACTGTACCTGTCCAACTCCAACCACCACAACGGCATCGGATTACCCCCCACCCCCCCCCCCCCCCCCCCCCCCCCCCGGTGTAGTACCGAACCAAACAAACAAGCAAGCATTTCAAGAATAAGAGTAATCAAGCAAACACTAGATTTGTCCAACAATGAACACTTCCCAAATCACACTTTCATCACAGAAAAGACACCCAATAACATTCCACACTTACCATATACTTACCTGTCACGAACCATCGATACATCGATCACCTGATTGTGCCCCGTGGCACAACCAGTCATACTCGATCATCCGTTCACACAATAAGTAATTCAACACGTAACCACCCAACCAAGCAAGTAAACATTCAACCAATCAAGAAATCATGTGAATAATCAATTAAACATTCGATCATGCTAGCTAACTAGTTTCATTAGACCCTTAGTTTATCCTAATACTAACAACCAAGCATGTGAACCTAGCACACAACTAATCCGAGAGCTCTTCACAACCTCTCTACCAGTAAATCAATTCCCAAGTATTGAAAGCAAGCTTCACTAGTCATCTTCATCCTAAGCATGCATACTAGACTCATCCATTTATTAGTAATTGAAATACGGTTATTCTAGTTATTCGCATCCTATAGGCAATTCTAGGACCTTTCCGATTTTATTATCCTAACATGCATACTAAGCGCTTAATTAAAAAGTTAAGACTTTCCCTACCTTGTGGTCTTCCTCTAACGAATCTCTGCTGTAATGTTTGCTCACCAAACCTCCTTTCTTCACACGGGTACCGGAATGGTCTTCGATCCTCGAGCTCGAAACCAAGGTCTTTGAACACAAAACAAACTCTAATTAGACTCCACTTAACAGCAAGTAAAGTTCCCAAAACCCTCCCAAAAGTTCAGCTCCAAACAACGATCGAAAACGGTGGAAAAACCCTCAAAAAGCACCAGAACTGGTCAGCCACGGACACGGATCTGTGACTGATGACGTCACGGAGCCGTGACGAGTGCCGTCACGGACTCCCTCACGGAGCCGTGACGTCGCCCGTCATGGAATCCGTCACGGATCCATGGCGCTCCAGGACAGATTCGCCCTTCTTCAACCTCCAGCTCCTTTTCTCCGAAAATTCACTACCAAACTCCATTTTCAACCATCTCAAGTTCCCAAAACAGTCAAATACCTCCAATACTCATTTACCCATGGTAGGAATCAACAAATAAACAAGTTTCCAAGGATTCTCCAAATCAAATTCAAATCAAAAACTCCATTAAACCCAAGCTCTTCCATCAAAAACCCAACAAAGCTTCTTATCAACATCATCTAACATCATTTCAATCAAATCCAACAACTTCTAGCAAACCCAAACCAAAACCCAGGAAATGAGATGAAGGGAAAAGAGATGTAGCTAGTTCCATTACCTTTAGAAGAGTGAGATGGAAAAGATGATGGTGAAATGGAGAAGGACAGGGTAGGGAATGGCCTCAAGTAGCCCCTTTTTCCTTTGCTTCTTCTTCAAGATTCCGTGGAAGCTCCTCTCTCTCTCTTCTCCTCCAATTTTCGGCTACAACACAAAATGAATTGGTTTTTGGTCTTCCAATTCCATATAATACCTAGAGATGGTTAATGACTAAAAGCCCTTTAGATATTTTCCCTTATAGAGGCTTTTAGGAGGGCATAGTGGTCCAAGACCACTCCCTTTTCTCTCTTCTAACCAAATAGGGACAAGTGTCCAAGTGGGTCCTCTAGCTTTCCAATTTAAATTCCAGCACAATAATTAATATTGTTTTAGTCGATAAAGAGTCCGATTTTGACCAACTTTGACTTCCTTCAATATTATACTTAAACGAAAGGAAACGGCCCACTTAAGCTAACTGTGATGACGGCTAACCATTTTGGGCCCCGGAAAAGCCCCGAATGACCTTCTAAGTCATCGGTGGACTTTTCCGGCAGAAAGTCAAACTTGCTTTTAAAAGTCACCGGTTCGACCGGGATCGACCGGGAGCGGTTCTTACACCTACGTAGCCGCTATCAACGACGTCCTGATGTTTTATAAAACCTGTCACCATCGATGACCGGCCACCCAAACACCTCATCCTCCCAACACACGCCGAGCCCGAAACCGCCTTGACAGGCCTCGCCGGAGGAATCTCGCTTCGACCCCCACCGCTGCCATATCCCTCCGTTATCGGCCTTGTAGCCCTCGGTTGGGACGTTTGTAACTCCACCACAGGACCAACATGTGCCGAGATCGGAACCGCCATGACAATCTTCATTAGTGGATACTCACCTCGTCCCTCGTCGCCGTCGTGAACCACCACTGTCGCGCCTCCGTGCGCCATTAGCAGCCCTGTACATGTCCGATCGTCGTACACCATACCAATCCCTGGTAGGATATCGCACACCAAACAATATTTGTAGCAGCAAACATATTGGATCAAGGTGAAGAAGAGAGCACATGTTATTGCTGTAACCATTGATCTCAGCGGAGCAAAGGTAGGATGTGGTACCTTGATCCTATGGCGTAAGTGGAATTCCATGATCAACAGTATGATCACCCATGAAACCATGAGCAGTGGCGGCCTAAGCCCTAATCGCTGCTCTCGCATTGATCTATGAATATAGTTATTTGTTTTTTTTCGAAGTTTCTTAATTTGAACCAAAACCTAATTTGAGTTATTGTTTTAAAATTCAAGACTATTATAATTTAAGTTTTGAGTTTCGTTATTAATTAAAATTTGAGACGATCACCAATTTAAATTTAGTTATCTACAAAATTACTAAAATCATTGCGAGATATTTCAAAAAGAAAATCACTCCATAATATCTGATAAAAAAATCGAATCAAAAGCTAATAAATATCGTATACGTCGAGAAAAATATTTTTTTATTGGGTTGACAATGAGAGTTTTACAAGATTGTCATAATATGAAACATTGACGTCATATTTTGTAATATGTATTAATTATTATCTTTATATACGATATTAATATTTTTAATGTTATTTTATGTCAATTATTTCTACAAAAAATTCGATGCCCCCTCACTAGAAAAGCTAAATCCGCCACTGCCTATCAGAGTGGGGGGCAAGGGAGTGTTCGACATCTTGAAGGTATCACCGGTGAAGAGGCAGCTGGGGGAGCAATCCGGAGGTCGCCAAACAACACCTTGATGGAAGCCGGGGGGGGGGGGGGGGGGGGGGGATTGGTTATCAGGGGTCGGCCAAAAGCCCAAATTTCAGATAAAGGGCAACAAGGTTTTCGGTGGCCGAACGAGGGGACATTAGACTAAGGTATCCAGTGTGGGGGATTTGGAATCCGATAATTACTTTCCTGGGCCGCCGAGGTGGCTACCATAGTTTGACGCGCATGAATGATAAGACAACAGGTTCCCTTGTAAGATTTTATTGTTGTTTGCCCTAATTCACAAATTACCCCTCAATCTACGGCATAATTCGATTCTTCTTGCCGGGCTTGCCTTGCCATTGATTCCTTCTTCATGTCTTCTTTTTGCCTTTCATTGGTTACTTGAACGGTTCCATTTAGAAGTTCAACTTAGAGCACACACATCAGTGGGGGGGGGGGGGGGGGGATCACGAACCCTTGGGCTAAACCCTTTACTGACTGGGTAAGGTTCAGCCCCCTGCCCCTCTAAAATTTGTGTGCTGCACATCAGAGTGGCTTGTATGGGGGGCTTGATTTTCAGAAATGCTAACTGTGTAATTAATTAAGCTTTTACCTGAATCTGTTAACGTTATTTTTAAATCAACAACTACTAAATAAAATAGAAATAAAATTCATAAATAGAAATAAAATTTCATTAATAAAAATACAAAATTAAAAAAATACATAACTTAAAAAATACATAAAAACTTAAAAAAAAATACATATCAGTCGTCTGAATCGCTTGAGTTATAAGTCCCGCCCGACCGATTCCATAAGTGCTCCATAAGGTCTTCTTGAAGTTGCCGATAAGTCGCATCATTGATGATACTAACTCGCGCTTGGAGTTCCTGGTGGTACGTCAAGGGCATTGATTGATTCCATGTTTGAGGGGGTGCCAAACCCTGAGGTAATTCTGGAGGGGGCTCGAAAAACAAATCTTTATCCCCTGCTTCATATCGATCACGTTCGTCCTCCACGATCATATTATGTATAATGATACAACAATGCATCATATCAGCCAAAGTCGTTTTATCCGAGATCCGAGCGGGCCTTGACATGATGTGCCACCGTGCTTGGAGGACTGCAAAGGCCCGTTCAATATCTTTACGGGCACTTTCTTGGCATTTGGAAAACAACTTTTGTTTGCGGGAAAAGGGATGGCGAATCGACTTGACGAACCGACCCCATTGTGGATAAATGCCGCCAACTAAATCATATGGCTTGTTGTAGCGATGCCCGTTGACTTCGTAATCCACAGTGATGTCACGACCACAAAAAGCCTCGTCGAATAAGTGGCCGGCGTTGAGGACGTTTATGTCGTTGTTCGTACCACCCATACCGAAAAACGCATGCCAAATCCACGTATCACGAGACGCAACCGCTTCCAGTATAATTGTTGGGTTCACGTTATTTCCACGTTCATGCGATCCTTGCAATGCGACTGGGCAATTCTTCCACTCCCAATGCATGCAGTCAAGACTACCAATCATACCGGGGAAGCCTCGGCTATTTCCCGACTCAAGTAATCGCGCCATGTCTGCCACATTCGTCCTCCGCATGTATTCCTCGTAGAAAACCGCAATAATGGCTTTACATAAACGTCTAACACATTTGAGTATAGTACTTTCCCCCATACGTAGTGTGTCGTCCAATGAATCGGTAGAGCGCCCATACGCTAGCATTCGTATCGTGGCGGTGCATTTTTGGTGCGTTGATAACCCCAACCGTCGCGCAACGTCACAACCCTGAAAAAAGTACCTGTCGTGAGACTTAACCGCTTCCATAACCCGTAAAAATAATGGTCTAGACATACGAAAACATCGCCTAAACAATTCGGGGCCATAAGTCGGGCTGTTGACAAAATAATCTCTCATTAGGTCGTTGTGGCCTTGCTCACGCCTTATGTTGATCTCTGTCCGGGAACCTTCTCCTGATTCGAGTCGTCGCCTCCATGCCTCCCATTGTGGCATTTCTCTATGTACCATGCGCTCGGTTCTACGCCCGAGTTCTCGCTCCCAAGCACGAAGTTCGGCTTCGTCGTTGCGGCGTTCGGCTTCCATCTCCTCCCTTATTTGATGTTCGTCATCGGACATTTTTTGGCGAAATTTGGATATGAAATGTAGAGAATTGGATATGAAATGTAGAGAGAAATTATAGGAATGGTGTTGTGGATTGGATGAAATGGGTGAGGGGTATTTATACTGGTTGAAAAAGTGTTTTTTAAATGTATTTTGTATTTATTTTATTAAAATAAATACTATCTGTTGCCAACCGTTGCTGGAGAGCAACGATAATTTTTTTTCTTGGACAGGTGTCGGCCTCAGAGTGGACGAGAGAGAGGCAGAGGGGCAGCGGGGCTGAATTCAGCTTCGCGCCTCTGCCCCCCGAACCCTTCCACTCCATCTCCTCCCCCGAACGCCCCCCTCCCCACACCGGCCGAACCCCGGAGCCTTCTGCTGTTGCTCCCCCCCCCCCCCCCCCCCCCCCCCACCCCCCTCGGTTGATACAGATGCTCTTAGATTCTGCCCAGAGAAGACCACAACCAAGTACATGAATAATCATAATTTGTAATTTTCGAATTTATAGGGACGGGGAAAATGAACTATTAGCGTAAATGTTTATATATGTGTATATTGGGGTGAATTATATTTTTTACAAACTGAGATATTTTTTCTCTAACCATATCCACAATATTCTCAACAAGATTCGACGTTCGAACGTTCACATCGTACGAAAGATTCGCACCTGATTATGCCACTATATATATACACACACGTAGTTAAGGTTACCTTGGAATGGTGATGAAGCTACCTATTTGAATCTGGTCAGTTTATCTATCTTCGTTTTGCAATTTTTGGGTTTTAGGTGGGTGTGACCATACTGAACACTGATAACTAGATCGAGAGTAGTAGATCCCGATAAGAGTCAAGTACATGTATTTCACTACTCAGATCGACTAAGAACCCCAGTCGATCGAGACTTCCAATGACATCCCACAATTGAAACTTGGTAAATCCACCATAAACACTAGTCGATTGAGGTTTTACATACTTTAAACTTTGTTGAATGATCATCAACTCCGGTCGATCAGAATTTTACATAAACCCAAGCACTAAAATTTGGTCGACCGACCATGATCCCTGCCAATCGGGAAAGAGCAAGGAGCAAATGTTTTTTTGATCGACAAAGCATATTGAAAGTTTTATAAACCCTCTTTTGAGGAGGAGGAGGAAAACAAGGTTTAGCTACAAACCAACAAAAAGGAACCCCAAGACGCTCAAAGTGTCTTTTAAGGGAACAAATGAAGCGAGCGCTGACATGTCTGCACAACCTCATTAAAGACCCAACAAGGAATCAAAGATAACAAAGCTTGAAGCTATGAATGGGTACGCAGACCCTGAAGCTACGAATGGGTACGCAGACCCGGAAGCAATGAATGGGTACGTAGACCCTTAAGCTATGAATCGGTACGCAGACCCTGAAGCCCCACACCGGGGAAGACCAACAACGACAATGAGTGGATACGCAGACCCTGAAGCTATGAATGGGTACGCAGACCCGAACGCTATGAATGGGTACGCAAACCCTAAAGCAAAGAATGGGTACACAAACCCAATAGCTAACAACCACAAATAGAAAGGGTCTAGCACCCGAATTTGACAACCATTAAGTGCTAGTGAAACTGACATAAAACCAACCAACCGCCTAATTAGGAAGATCACCCTGTCTCATTAGGACCATCAAACTCTCACAAAGACTAGAAGACGAGAACTAACACGTCGCCGGTAAACACCGCGTTCGACCAAGGCAGTTCAAATGGGTAATTCCCACCCGAACACATAAACCCCTACAACGAGTCTGAAAGAAAACAACTGAAAGGCACAAGGGCCTAAACACACTCCGACGGCCAACACCATATACCGGCAAGTCCTAACCACAAAAGTGGAAGGAAGCAGAAGAAAATCAAACAAAATCGATAACAGGGCCATGCGGGGACACCAAGATGAAGCTGAGGAAAGAAATATACTAGAATCAAGGCACGATGATCCGCTAGACCCACGACGATCTCCACCCGGGAGGATGAAGAAACGCGTCCCACGACCAGATCTGAAGGAAAACATCGGGCAACCAGACGAACCACCAGAGGCAGGAGAGCAGCTCCGCAATGATCCAAATCCAGACAGATGAAGAAGCGCGTCCCACAGTCAGAGCTGGAACTAGACACCTCTAGTGACCCGAAAGGCACACCACCTCAGCACTACTGCAACAGAGCAAATGGAAGAGACGAGGCAAGCACCTCATAACGAACCTTCCAACTCTACCGAACCAGATCCACAACAATCAACACCCAATCGGCTGGAGAAAGCGTCCCACGATCGGATCTGAACCGGTCCACTTCTAAAAATCCGCAAGAACCACTAGTGACATCACCACCGCAAAAAAAAGCACAGTTTTAGACCCGGACCAGACCCAACCTAGTCCAAGACCCCGACCAGGCCCGCCACCCGCGCAAACCCTACCAACCAACCCGAGACTGAAGCCGCCGCCCACTCGTTGGCAACCAGACCCGACCCTAAGAAACTCCAAACTGAGCACACCTCCGACCACTCAAACCAGGACGCCGGCGAGCTTTGAGAAATAACCAAGGGACAGGGACTGGGCAGCACTGAGCAACATCAACCCCGAGCTTGAAACGCCAGTGAGCATGATAACAAGAAGAGGAGACGAGATATCTGCAAGGACAGAAGTAGGGCGAGACAAGACCGCCGGCAAAAGCACCACAGCCACGAAATTCGGTGACTTAGACTGGAGACGATCAGAGCTCAAGCGAGGGGGGAAAGGACTTAACACATACGAAAAGGAAAAGGGGAGAAGAAAGGAAGGGCTACCACCGGCGACAAGCCTGGCTAGAGGCCATGTCATCGCCGGTGGGAAAGGAAGGAGGGCGGCTACAAAGGGGAAAAGGGTGGAGCAAATGCTTTGATTCATGTAATTCTCTTACCACGATCTCTTTTGGATGGTGGGAACTCCCAGGCTCAAAACTCCCTTGTCAACTTCATGTTGAGCCAACAACTTAAGAAAACTAAAAGCAAGGAATAATGACAGTGAGAATCAAACATTTTATTATCTATTTTTAATCCGAATCGAGCTAAGGAGATCTATTCAGAGCGAATCTCTCATCTTTTATTTCCATCGGTTAAAAATGTTCACTAACCTTGTTGCAATAAAATGTACAAAACCACTTTAGTTATCAAAAGACCAAACAGGCATACAAAACAGTGTCTTTAGTTCAGTATCTAAAACACACTAGTTCCAACCGAATATCGATCTGCCCGACTCCTTCACTGGTGTCCACAAATGAGTTGTATATATTTCTCCCTGTTTCGAATCAGCAGACCTCGGTTCGATCACATGCACAACATTTCCGAGCATAGAATCCTTGAGCAGAACAAGACTCGGCCTATAAGCAATCAGTCTGAGGCTAGCACGACCAAAACCTGTAACTCTAACGCTTCTGAGGACTGGATTATAAAAGAGGACAGTAGTGTACATGGAGTGGGTGCATGCCATGAGTATTTCACCATTGTCCATATAACTTATAGGTAGGCAACGTTCGTAAGGTATCGCATCACGAAGACGAAAATGCTTTCTTACAGAATCTCGAACACAATACCTTTCCATCAGCGTAAATCCAAAAGAAAATAGCTTCGTCCAGGAAGATTCAAGACCATATTCCTTCATCAGCCATATGCTTGCGCCTACACTGGTAAACTCTGTTATAAAAAGGCAACCTCGCAGTACCCCGAGAATCTCGCGACGTGAGCTCACACTTCCACACCAAAGGAACTTAGCAAAGTTGGGTGGAAGTTGAATCCTTCCAAACTGATCATCTTCGAAACTAAAAGTGAGAATAGAAATTTCAGACGGGCGCTTACCTGCAATGGCCCAATGAAGGGTACCTTGCAAGAAAGTGCCTGAGGACACAATCTCAGGAAACGAGGGGTAGCCGAATGGCAGCTGCCCAACAATCTTCCAAGGGTACCCTTTCTCAATTGTGTGTATCTCAGCTACAACCACCTCAGGCTCAGCAGAAGACCCTTTAACCTTTCGACCCCTAAGGCGCAAAAGTTTGAACTTGTTCGCCTTTCTGCTAAAACCTAACCCATAACCGCGGCAGCTCGGATAACATTTATTTAGATTAGGTTTAGGAAAGGTAATGAACTCACTTGTACATGGATTCCACACAACAGCTTTCCTATTGGATTTATGCTCACCAAAATAGCAGAGTAAGCCATTACAAGAATTGGCAAAATACAAACTCTCCCCCTTACCCTTTTCGTAATAGATAACGTTTTTGGACGTAACATTGAATTTTGGGAGTTCCAACAAAGTATCGAGCTTGACATCAAAATCATTGAAGTTAGCCATGTAAAGCTTTGTTGTGTTGACTTCATGACACTGTTGAAAGCATACCTCAGTGGGTGCTCTGGCTTGGTGCAGCTCTGAAAACTCAGGGTCTCTTGTGAGATGGAGCCATGATTTGCAGACTCCCTTGCAGGTGGCTAGGGTTTTAATTGGCAAGCTGCATAGAATCTCCATCAGAATGGACTCTGGCAGATTTGTGATGAAACATGAGGACGAAGAAGATAGCACTCGTTTCGCTGATTTCCTGCAAGGAGCTTCCATCGCCATGGCAGAGCGTAGAGGTTGTATTGTGAAAGGTATAGGCTTTTTAATTATGGGCACTCTGCAATATACAAGTTCCGTCCGACGATTATTTTTGTTTCCAAAAAAGACTAAAACACCCTTTAACTATTTTTTCTTGTATTGGAAAAAAGGTTAAATATAGAATCCAGAATTCTATATATATATTTTTTACTAAAAGATGCGGATATTCTATTATGCGTTAATAAGCATAATACATTGTAATGCATCAGGCAGATTTCCTGATTGCTGAATGACTGACACAGAACACACCTCTCTGACTAGCTAGTGAGCTGCTTTTTCGCAACGCTTTTTACAAATTGGAGATAAGTTCTCTCGTTTTGAGCCAACATAGTTATAATGTCCCTAATAATGGTTCCCACAGGGGACGTTGAGGGACCCAATGTTTTGATTATGTTCAGCAAAATCTGAGCGTCAGACCGAATAAGGATTTGGGTTGTAGGATCTATATCCCTGGAGGCCACGTTGCGAAGAGTTGTGGCAATGGCATAGACTTCAATCAAAGTTGGCGACCAGCAACCTAGTAGTACTCCATTGGTCGTGAGGCCCACCCGCTCATCCCTCGAACGGGTGATCAATCACCTGGTCAATTGCCCTGATCAATCCATATTAATAACCCACGTACCTAACGGAGGAGGTGTCACGCCCCAAATCCGTTTTTTACCGGACTCGAGACGTGAACCGAAAATAATAATAAAGAAGGCAATTGTAAACAACATGAAACTCCAAAAATAGTTCAAAACTAGCAATTTCGATAACAAGAGTCAAATGCTCGAAATCCAAAATAGAAAGTTTGGTACGAAAGGGAATACGTCTCTAGACACTCCAAGACTAGGACTCTCGCTAAAACTCTCAAGCCTCGAGACGTCCTCTAGTCCAGATCACGATCAAAACCTGTAGGAAAAGTAGTAAATGGGATGAGCATTTCGCTCACCTCCACGGATATCCGACCGATTATAGTATACTAGTAAAGCACCATACATCACTATTTAAACGGGATTAAACAACGCAAGGCCTAACCAACAATCAAGATCATTCAACCTTCAACCCTGATGCCAACCTATTACGGGAACAACCTCCTCGTCCATACCTTCACCATTATCTCCACACAAGAACACAGAATAACGGGTAACACAAATTAGCACCAAGCAACACACTCAGCACAACAATAAATCGACATAACATGTATCCAAAACAACACCAGAACTTAGTCACGGTTTACCAACCTTAGGTCGTTATCAATATATATATATATATATATATATATATATATATATATATATATATAAGGTGGCTATCCAGTAAAAACCATCCTTATTGTGCAAACTACGAACCAAGCTAAGCCACAGGATGCGGTCAAAGTGACGTCAGCAGAGAGCGCATGATGCTGACACGTGGCAGATTCGTGCGCGCCTCTGCCCGCGCGCGTGAGCGTGTTGACCACGCGCGTGCACGGTGCTAATAGTTTGGCGCGCAGAGTGCTAATAGTTTAGCACAGTGCCAACCTATTAGCACTGTGTGCCCAAACTATTAGCACTATGCGCGCCACGTGTCAGCACTGTGCGCGCGCACCAGCAGCGCGTGCGCCCACGTGTCAGCACCTGATGAGTTCGTAGTTTGCACAATAAGGGGTGGTTTGTACCTGATACCAATCCTATATATATATATATATATTCCACTAAGCAGCACACATCGTTATATTCCACTAAGGAGCACACAACTATAAGGAGCACATAGTTATAGCGACACCTTTCCGCTCACGTGTCGGAAGGAGGGGTACTTTATATTACTAAGTAGCACACAATTATAAATACCATTTAGTAGTACATTCAATCACAATCACCACCAAACATAAAACAATCAATTATACCGTATTATCACCAAATCATCACTGTTACCTAACTAAAACATCACCTTCTCGTAGCATATCACAATAATTAATTTAACAACGGAACATACCACAATTCAATCAATCCAACGTTAGTAGTCACGAAGACAAAGTGCAACCAACACACAACCTACGTGCGCGACCTGACCCACATACAATTCTACAGCACGGCGATTCCACAAACCTACGGGCACGACATGGCCCACATGCGATTCTACAATTTGAATACGAGTACACTAGTTATTCACATCCTATATGTGATTCTAAGATTTTATCGGTTATTAATATCCTATATGCAATTCTAGTAACTTTCCTTAATTGAACAAATAACCGCTACTTTTTCCTACCTCACAAGCAATCCAACTCCACCAAGCGCGAACCGTCAACGACCTCCTTCTCCACGATCAAGTACAAGGTCTAAGATAACAAAGTAACACAAAAACTCAATACAAGCCCCACAGTCAAACAAAAGGGAAAAACACCCAATTTAACCCCCAACAAGTCGCCTCTTTAAATAAAACGGGTACGGGACACAATTTGGGAACTACTAAATCCACTGGCAACACGAGCAACGACACCCGTCCAAGTAGGCCCCACTTGGCCGTGGGTGTGCCGGACCGGACCCACCAAGGGCCGGCCTTGGCTCGAATCCCGAGGTACATACCCCAAGACATGCATCCCGAGGCACGGATCCCGAGAACACGCCATGGTCGGACCTCCGGTGACCGGTTGAAGCTCCGGCGAGCCTCCGATCGCCGGAAAATTTGCAACTTCCTCCCAAAACGTCCCAAACGAGTTCTAGGTCCTCAATCCATCAAGTTCTAACCAAAAACATCATTAATTTGCTCCAATTTCACATTTCCCCCAATTCCAAAAGTTAGGGTTTCACCAATTTTTTCCCCAAACACCAAGTTTCTTCCATTACTACTCCAATCCAACAAGGGAACAACTATTCCATCAAGACCCAACCTTAATAACCCCAAAACTCCAAGACCCAAGGTTGGGTTTCATCAAAATAACAAAACCAATCAATTTCCACTACAATCCTCCACTTTCCACCATAATCCATCAATTCAACAAGGAAAAACCCCAATCCCACAATACCGAAGCTTAGTTCATGAATTCCAATAAACCCCATAACCTAAAGTTCATCAAAAGAGGAGTTAATTGAATGATTACCTTAGGAAATGAGTAGAGGATGGAAACTATGGAAGAAATGAGGAATTTTGGTGGTGGAATCAAGGAAAATGACCTTTTCTTCCTCTTCTTCTTCTCTTCTTCTCCTTCTTCAACAATGGAGGCTCACACCTCTCTTTTCTCTCTCTAAATTTCGGCCAAAGCAAGGGGAATGCTGAAATTTGGTTCACGTGTGACCTTTAACCTAAAGAGGAAAGGTTCAAATGCCCCTTTAAGCCAAATCCTTTTTTTTGTAAAAAGGTAGGGACAAAAGTGACTTTCTCACCTCCCTTTTCTCTCCTACATGGACTTAGGGACAAGTGTCCATGTGGGGTCCATCTCCACTCACAAATATCTCGGCTCAATTTAATTAATCCGATAAAACCCTATTTCGACCCCGTTTGACCCGAATTTGACTTTTTCGCAACAATACTTATTCGAAAGGAAATGACCCAAATAAGCTAACCGTAACGACGGTTAAGCTTTTTAGGTTCCGGATAGGTCCCGAATGACTCCCGGAGTCATCGGTTGACTTTTTTTCGACGAAAAGTCAACTCTTCCCGATTTCCACTGGTTTGACCGATGTTGACCGAAGGCGGTTCTTACAGGATGAGTGAATGGCGTCAGTCAGCGAGGTCGGTTCTGAGACGGGGACTTTACCTTGGCATCTTCTTCCTTCCAAGCTAGAAGATGGATACGGGCCTCCGAGATGACACCTATAACAACTGGGGCAGTTCCATTCGAAAGCAACGCATTTCTTGCCTTCCATATTTTCCAGAGGACGTTGAGAATTTCTGCTGCCCGATCCTTAATAGCACTTGACATCATAGATACCCACCATGATCCAAAGTGCACGTCACTGCCAAATGGTGGGAAGTCTCCCAATTGCACCCAACATACTATCACAAAGCCACAGGTGAGAAAGAGGTGGGTTACTGATTCTGTTTCCCCTCCACAGATAGCACATGCGGTCGAGGAGGAGACATACCTGCTGGCGAGGTTCACAGCCACGTAGAGAGTATTAGTTAAACATCTCCATAGGAAGACCCGAAGGCGCAGAGGTACCGGAATATTCCATACTATCGACCAAGGTACTAAGACCGTTATCTACCGAAATTGATGGCGTATTCGAGCGAGGGATAGGTAATCCGCCTTCGTTGTATAAAGACCAGTCTTCTCAGACGCCCAATACTATTTAGTTGTGGTTCTTGTAGTCGAAAGTGGGATATGGAGAATATTAACCCTGTCAGGTTCATTAAAGAGCTGGTGGATAAGGCCCACGCCCCGCTGCTGGGTACCCGGAATCATGAGGCCGGCTACCAGAGCACCAACCAATGTAGGACCCGTGGATTCGATGGTGGTCGCCGACCCAATCAGCCACGTTGTGTCCTGTATCAAGGTATCCTGACCGTCTCCAATGGAGACCCGCAGACAATGACGCAGAAGTTCTTGGGTTGAGAAGATGTTAGCCCAAGTGAAACTTGGGTTACGACGAATCAGAGCCTGCAGAAAGTGTGTAGTGGGAAAATAACACGCCTTAAGGACTCGAGCCACCTGGGATTGAGGCTTGTGGATAAGGCCCCAAGCCCGTTTCCCTAACAGAGCCGTATTGACATCCTGCAAATTACGAAAACCCATACCTCCACTGTCTTTAGGCATGCATAGTTTGTCCGAGTCCTGCCATATAACAAGGCGTGCTGACTTACCACCCACCCGGACCGGGCTTGCGCTACGTGTATATGGTTCACTATCCACATACAACCAAACCAACAGCTGGAAGAGAGACTGCAACTTGCGCATGCAAAGGTCAGCAGCTGGAAGAGCAAGAAGCTCAAACAGGAAGACAGGCAAAATGATTATGCAATGAGGGCATGTCTCTGCGGCTCTCACTGAGTTGGTAAGCTTATTAATTATGCAGGTTTAGACCTTACATTTTCTGATTGGAACAGCTCCTTTATCATTGATAAGTGTTCAGATGAATTGGATCTTAGCATTCTCTGGACTGCTGCACCAAAGGTGAAACAAAGCATCCTCAAGATACTAAACGAGTGGGGACGGATCTTGTCTTGAACACCATTGGAAGACATGTAGATATCGTACAATAAATACACATGGAGAAGACATTTTATAGCAAATGAAAATCACATGGAAGTAATTATGTGAAAATATGTTTGGATTTTGCATGTATTCACAAATATCTGATTCTGAATTCCCAGCTAAGGTTGGGAGGTTCTTGCTCATTAAGTGCTCACGTCTCTGTAAGGTCAACATTATGCTATATGTCTGAACAACATTGTACCCTGCTTCGAATACATGTTGAATGGAGCTTTATCGATCATTCTACTAAGCTTATGCTTTCTCCCCCAATCTCAATAAAAACCGTGTCTTTTGCTGATAAATAAAAAACAAAGTATGAGTATGAGTGAAGTGAATTAATAATGATGGAAATAAAATCATACCAACACAATCAGATGCACCATATATTACAATCAAGGTTTTGCATATCTGACACATCCATCCGAGCTGAATTCTCTCCATATCAATCTGGTGGAGCTTGGCAACGGAGATTTCCTGCTTTCCTTTACAGATCTTCAACACTTTGGCCGGTGAAAGCTGGTTGGGTCTCTGCTTTCGCTGGCTGGTCCATGGACTCTATCTTCAACATGGCATCAGCGGTCGGAACCCCAATCGCAGTTCACCATCGCTCCTCCTCGCTAGAGCGTTTGGACACCGCCAACCAGGATCTGAAATGCGAATATAAGCACAAATAGTAAAAGCGGGTCTAGAATACCCAAATCTGACCATCATTAAGCACACTTTGGGGGAAGCTTCCAACTGTTAGGCCCAACCAGAAGACTTCCAATTTCTATCCTTGAAAGAAAGGAACAACTCCCATCTCAATAGAGCTGTCAACCCTCGAAGGAGAAGATGACAACAACTAATATGCCGACGGCCAACCCCGCTAACGGCTGGGACAGACCCGAATAACCATACATATCTTAGCAGATGACTTCTATATGGGAAAACAACGCCGAAGAAACTCGCCGCCGGAGATCAACGCCTTTAACCGACGAGCTCGAACCACACCCGGTTCGAGAAGAAAGGAAGCCAAAACGCTCAGGAATGTATGAACGCGTCGTAGAAAACTAACCAAACAAGGGAGAGAAAGGAAAGAACCTCAGAAAAGTCGACCAACAAATCAGAGAACGGGTGGCGAAGCACCAGAAGTAGCTAGAAAAGCTCAGCAACGATCCAAACCCAATAGGATGTAGAAGCGCATCCCACGACTTGAGCTAGAGCCAGACACCTCTAATGAACTACGAGAAGCTCCTCCAACAAAACCGCTAGACACAAAGCAGACAGTGAAGCTCGCTGTCCCGCCCCAAATCCGGTTTTGACCGGACTCGAGACCAGAGGCGGATCTACTTGGCACCCGGGGGGGCACGTGCCCCCCTCAATTCTCTAAAATGTCATTCACGGTTATGCATTTGTCTACTCTTTTTTTGAAATTATATATGTATTTGTCTATTGTGCCCCTCCTGAATTTCTTTATATATAATTTTTTCTAATTAACAGTAGAAGTAACAAGTACCTGTTCAATATTTATCAAAACAAATATGTTAACCGTTCAATATTTATCAACAAAAAAACCAACTGTTCAATATTTATCAAAAAAAATAAGTAACTGTACAATATTTACCAAAAATAATTACTATTCAATGAAGTATGTATTAATATTTAATATCCTTTTTTAACATCTTTATACTTTTACTTTTATTTTTTATTTTTCTAATTCCAATTAGTTTGGAAAAATGTATTTTAGTTTTGAGTTTCATTCTCTATAAAATTGAAGTTATTTTTTTTGAGAAATTTGAAAAAATATGCTTCATAATAGTATTTATTTTATTTCTATGCTAGCATAACTTAAAATTGGAAAACTATGCCTTTCAAGCTTTCTAAGACAAAAATAATCTTCTAATTTATACAAAATTCTTTATCTTACCCTCCTTATTTCTCATCTTCTTCACCGATCCTTTAAAAATAAATTAATGTTTAACTATTTTATTCAGTATATTAATTATTAACATCGGATTTTAAATTATAAAAAAATTTAAAAATACGATTATTTTGATAGATAAAATAATTAAAATAAATTTAATTATAAATTTAATTATAATTTTAATAATTAAAGTAAATTTAATAAAAATAATAATTTTGATATATATATATATATATATATATATATCATTGATTTTAATTTATAATATTTTTTTTTCAAAAATATTTTAGATTTCATAAAATGTATATTTGGTTCAATTTAATTAATTATTAAATTTATTTTTATTTAAAAATAGTTATAAAACTAATCTGATTTTTCGAAAAAATAAATTAAAATCTGATTTTAATAATTAATAAAACTGAATAAATTATTTTTATATAAAATTTTAATATATATTTCGAAAATATATCTGAATAAATTAATTAAAACTAAATATATTTTAAAAATAGATGTGAATGGAAGATGAAAAATAGAGAATGTGAAATTATGAATTTTGTATCAAGTAAAAGAAGGTTATTTTTGTCTTAAAACTTTTGGAATGCATATTTTTCCAATTTTGGATTATATTAGCATAGAAATAAAATACGTGCTATTATAAAGCATATTTTTTCAAATTTCCCTTTTTTTTTTTTGAAATTTTATTACTTAATTTTTGAAAAATTCAAAAATTACTAACTTTCAACTTCTTAGTTGTGTCCCTTCAAAAGGTTTAACGTTACATGTTACCGTTTAAAAAATTTGGTGCCCCCCTCACTGAAAAAGTTGGCTCCGCCACTGCTCGAGAGGTGAACCGAAAATAAAAAAATAAAGGCAATTTTAAACAAAACGAAATTCCAGAAATAGTTCAAAATTATCAATCCTGATGATAAGAGTCAACTGCTCGAAATCCAAAAATAAAAGGTTTAGTACAAAAGGGAAATACATCTCTAGACAATCCAAGAATTAGGACTCTCGCTAATCTCCCAAGCACTGAGATGCCCTCTAAACTAACTCACGATCAAAACCTGTAGAAACAATAGTGAAAGGGATAAGCGTTTCGCTCAGTAGGAAAAAGTAGTAAAGGGGATGAGCATATCGCTCACCCCACTGATACCCGTCCAAATATGGCATACTAGTAAAGCAACGACAACTAACGAAATCAAACAGGAAACCACGTAATCGCAATCACAATCATAACCAACCTCACATAACCATAACATCGTTTGATAATACCACTTACCCAATCACCACACTTAACGTGTGAAATAAACTCTGCTCAACAATTATCGATTGCTCAATATTCACACCCAAACTATATGTCAAAAGAATCATCGAGTAAATACACACACAGTAGGTCTCCCATAATATGTCGGATCACACCACACGGCTAAACATATCGGCCTGGATATCATACCGAAACACCTAGCATCGGGGTAAAACGTGCGCCGAAACACACAACCTCGGCCTAGATATCTCACCGGAACACACATCATCGGTCTAGATTCATACCGGAACACACCACATCGGTCTAGATATCATACCGGAATACCTAGCATCGGTCTAGATATCATACCGGAACACACAACATCGGCCTAAATATCTCACCGGAACACCAGCCTCGGCCTAGATATCCTACCGGGGCACACACATACAGCGCTTCAAACATATCACAAGGTAATAGTTCAACAGTAACGTTTACACATGTAAAGCACAATCATCACACAATCCTATGGGCACGACATGACCCACATGCAATTCTACAGCACAGCAAGTCCCAGACCTACGGGGACGACATGTCCCGCAAGTAATTCCACATTTAAACGACTACACTAGTTATTCACATCCTACATGTGATTCTACAGTTATTTCGGTTACTCATACCCTATATGCAATTCTAGTAACTTTCTCTAATTAAACTGGTATTCGCTACTTTTCCCTACCTCAAAAGCAATCCAATCCAGCAGTGACGACCTGGCTAGCTTCTTCCTTCTCCACGAACAAGCCGGACTCTAAGTTAACAACGTAACAAAAAACTCAATATTAGTCCAAAGTCGATCAAAACGGAAGGACACCCAACCGGGCACCACACACAACGAAACCCGAGGCTCGGGACACGAGGCACGGTACGAATCCCGAGGTAGGGCTTGGATCTAGACGTCCCCGCCACCGGCCCACCGTGGCCAGACCTCCGATGACCGGCCGGAGCTCTGGCGATCCTCCGGTTGCCGGAAAACTTCACATTTTCTCCCTAAAACGTCCCATACGAGCTCTAGGTCCTTAATACATCATGTTTCAACTAAAAGCATTCAAGATTAGCTCTAATTTCACATTTCCCCCAATTCCAAAATTAGGGTTTCACCAAATTCTTCTAATTTCACCCATTTTCTTCCATTACTACTTAATTCCACCAAGGTCTTATCCTTTCCAACAAGACCCATAATCTTAAGTTCTTCAAAAGTGAAAAGAAATGGGTTCTTACTGTAGGAAATGAAGAGATGAAGAAGAATATGGAGAAATTGAGTTTTGATGGTGGAATCAAAGGAAATGATCTGCTTCTTCTTCTTCTTCTTCTTCTTCAACAATGGAGGCTCAAGCTCTCTTTTCTCTCTCTAAATTTCTGCCAAGGCAAGAGAAATGCTGAAATTTGGTTCACATGTGGCCTTTAACCTAAAACGGTAAAGTCTAAAAGCTCATTTTCCCTATTTCGTCTTCTAGTGATAAAGTAAGGTCAAAAGTATCATTTCTCACACACTTTTCTCTCTTCCAAGGAGTTAGGGACAAGTGTCCAAGTGGGGTCCACCTCCACTCATAAATATCTCAGCCCAATAATTTAAAATCTGATAAACTCCAATTTTGAACCTGTTCGGCCCGAAATTGTCTTTTCCACGAAAACCCTTATTTGCAAGGAAATGACCCAATTAAGCTAGCCGTAACGACGGCTAAGCTTTTTGGCTTTCGAATAAGTCTCGGGCGACCCAAACGTCATCAGTTGACTTTTTTGGTGAAAAGTCAAACTTTCCCTGATTCGTCCCAAAGTTTTCCTAACCTTTCCCAAACCTAACTTGATCGCTTTAGAGTTCTCTTAAGGTCCAGAATGAACCTCAGGATCAAGCTTGTGCTTACTTGAATAAATAACATAATTTGACTTTAATTCCGTTTCTTGTCGGTTTGACCGGCGTTGACCGGACGTGGTTCTTACACTCGCACTCAGCCCTCCGATGCCTAAATCCGGCAAACACCGAAAAGAGACCCAAACTAGGGGGGACCGGTATTTCTACCGAGTACGAGTTCAAAACTCTAAGCTGGCAGCAGTAAGTCTACAATTCCGAGAAAATGAAGCTGGAATGTGTGTTGAGCGTTCCGAAACCGAGACCGGTAACTCCTTACCAACCAACGGCGAGGACCCAAAGGAGAAAGCCTGAAATGATACCGAGCACGATCCAGCCCAAACCCAGACTAAAGGAGACACCAAAGCCGGCATGCAGAGCAGCATTCAACTCTGACGGAACGAGACCCGATCCACAAGCAGATCAAGAAAGAACCAACCACACGGCAACACCACCACACAACGAACAAAATTGAAAATAAGAACAAAGGAACAAATAACCCCCGAAAACCAGCCCCCCAGGAGCTAAGGCCACTAGTCTAGATCCGCAAAAAATTTGCACTAGAAATTCATCCCACACCGGACCTAAACAGCGAACCTGCCCAACCTGACCAGCCCTGATCAGGCCCAACCAAAGAACTTGCCCAGTGTGACCAGACCCAACCTTACCCAATATAGCAAGACTAGGCCCGACCAAACCCGTATGAACCCTACCCGATCCACCAGCAGATCTGAAAACCCAGCCGCACAAGTTAGACTCATCCCCTCTTGTCAGACGCGTCCGAAGCCAACCAGATCAAGGCAGCCTCCAGCGAACGCACGGTCAAGCCACGACCGATAAAACCGACTAGTCCGAGCAGCAACAGTTGAGCACAAGCAAGACAAAGCTCTTGCGAGTCATACGACGGAAGACCCAGGCACAGTGAGGCAGGGGATCAAAGTTCAAATCTGAAAACTGAACTTCTACACACTGGGGAGCTAAGAACCGAGGCTTGAGGAAAAACAAGGGTAAGAAGACAAAAGAGAGAGAGAGGGGTAAGGAGCCCGTCGCCGGCAACAACCGAGGCCGGAGCCCACGACCGTCACCGACGATGAGGGTGAAGAAAGGTTGACGGCAGGTCATAGAAAAGAAGGTTTTTTGAAAAATAGAGAGAAACGCTACGGTGTTACCCCCTTGAAACCCACTTTCTTGTTGTCTCTAATTTGTTAATGGTTAGGATAAGGAGTACTGTTAGTGGCTTTAGGGTTTCACAGTAATGATTCATAAATATTAAGAGTAAAGTTAGTGGCAGCAATTGTTCTTGGTTCAATACATGCTTAGTGTGGCTGTTGTGTATTAGGTTTCTTATTCCCATGTTCTAACAGGCACTGGATGATGCAGAAAATTGCGGATTGAAGTTGTTGTGTATTGTGTTTTACTTTTGTGTTTGAGGATTTGAATGCTCATCAATTTTCAGGAAACCAAGCATAAGGTACTTCAATGAAATGGGTAGGGGAAATTTTGTCTGAATAATTAACAAAAAAAAAGAAATAAAACTAAGTAATAAAAAGAATTTTATAAAACCAGATTAAATAATAATTAATAGTTAACTTTTTTTTAGCATATGGACGAACTTTTATTGATATAGAAATAGAAAAGTCATATGGACAGTACATAAACGACAACGTACTAATAGGATGAGATACATTTTCGGTGACGACCAAAACACTAATCCTAAACTTAGGTACCCAGTTAAGACCAGGGAGATACTAGAGGGTGGTTCCTTATTCCAACCGTGCTTGACGCAACATATACATGAGGTTTTCCCCGTCTCGACTTGATTGGACTAATTATGTCGTAATAGTCGATCAAGGAGTATGTCAGGGAAAGACGAAGGTTGTGAATCAATAGATTGTTGATTCACGAGGGACGGGATGTAGCTCCTTAGTGCCATCCCGTGAGCCCCTAGCCAATTCATGGAGATCCGCGAGGCAAGCCATCATGCCTTGCTGCATTCCCATTAGGATGGACCTCCTCGATGTTGTCCGTGGATTTCATGTTGCTATGGGTGGGGTTATTGGATTGATTCGTCCTTGGGGAGGAGAAGTATCAACGGGGATTTGATACCCGATGGGTATCTTTGAGAAATGCACCCGACCCCGGAGGGAATGGGTACCAGCGGGGCTCCTTGTTGTGGTGATTTGGGTGGGTGTCGGGGTACCGGACTTGGGCAATACTCCGCATTCCGTTGAGAATCAAGCGAGTGGCCTCGGTCTTCTCTCGAGGGATCCTTAGTCTTGTAGTTATCCACTGCCACTCGAGTTCTCAATAGTATGTCCTCCCTGTGTGGTGGTCGAGTGGAGTGTTGTCCCTTCTATGGGGGAGTATAAAACGGATTGTAGAGGATCTGCTCATGGTGGTGGATCAAGGTCCATTGGTAGGCTTCGTTGACCCGGTACCAACGGTCTAGTAGAGGTCGCGCTTGTAGGTAGAGTTGTCCTCCCCCGACCATGTTGGGCACTTGATGTCCTGTTCTCCTTAGGGGTCAAGTGTGTTGTCTATCCTTCTGTGATAGGGAGGGGTACATGCCAGCGGTCGTGCCCTAAAGGGTCCCTGGATACCGTCTCCCATTGACAAATCATACGGGAGCCATTGGAGGGTGGGTTCGATCTCTACACATTCAGCCAATTGCTGTCATGGAGGTAGGCGGCGGGAGTCCGCCACAGTTGGGTGATCCCAACCATGGTTGTATACCATTTCATGCGGTAGTTTGTGGCGGTATTTGGTGGTGGCTGTCGGATCTTCACTCGGCAAGATCCATGGTCCCCATCGTGTTGGGACGATAGGGGATGGACGGCAGGTTGATAGGCGGGATGCAGTAGGGGTCAGAGGGCCCTGTGGACGTGGTTCCATCTCGAGTTTCGGTGGAAGGATGACATGAGTAGTCAAGGAAAAGGACATGAGCGATGGCGACAACGCTCCGATCAAAAGGATGAGGGGGAAAGTGGAGAAAAATCTTATGTTTCAATTTTTTTTTAAGATCAACCACTAGTATGTATTAGTTCATGTATAATTAATAGTTAATTAAAGTACTATTAATTTTAAATAATAAGATTAAAGATTTAATAATAATAAAAATAATTAAGATTAAGAAATTAATAAATATTATTAGTAAAATAAATAAATTATTCTGATGACATATTTTAAAATTTGAAAGTTAATGAAGAATATTATTGATATTTAACTACTTTGGGAAGAGGGAAGGCATGCGAACCTCGAAAGCCACGCACACACGTCGACTTCGAGAAACACGAGAAGCCGCACGCCGAAAACTGAAGAGACACCGAGAACCTCAACAAGCGTCCAATTTTCGAGAGCCACGCCGGGGCAGCTGTTCGTCAGAGATACGAGGTCGGGGCCAACGAGAAGATGCAGGAAACCGCATGAATCCGATCGAACTGGAGAAGGGATGTCGGGGGCCAATAACTAGAGAAATCGTCGGCCGACCAAACCAGAGAAAACCACGGCGAGCGGAGGAGATGACCCAGAGAAGAAGGCAAGACCGGGGGCCAGCACCCTGATAACCAGAAACTCAATTCTCCAGGAAAAGACAACCTCCAAAGCGAACGACAACAGGTGAAGAAGACGACGTCATGAGCAAATGAGGAGCGGGCAGAGGAGAAGCCGAGCACCACCAGAGGAGAGCCAACTCCGGTTCTAGTGAGCTCAGAAGACAAGGCGAGTTTGAAATCGACGGAATTCCAAACAAACGAAGCTAGGAGAACCAGTAAGGAAGAAGACGAAGAACGGCGACACCATCACAGCAACCTCCAAACCTTGGAAGCCACTTGTCAACATGACCCCAGAGAGCCTGAGGGCAGAAGCGGAGAAAACAGAACTCTGAGAAGGGGGCGACGTGTTGGCGAGAGCGATAAGGGAGGTAGGTCGCCGGGAGGCGAGACCGGAGAAGAGCGAGCTTCAGAAGCACAACCGGAATCGAAAGAGGATGAGCACACCGAGTCCAAACAGGAGAAACGGCAAAGAAAAGAGTTAGGCTAGAGAAAGACAAAGAAGGGGCAAAAGAGGTCCGGCGGAGGACAACCCGATAAATCAGAAATTAAAAACCCAACCAGATAACTTTGGGTATATTTTTATGTGGATTCCCCTTTTGTGTTTCCGTTTTGTTTTCTCAGGACAATATTTAAGAATTCAGACGGAACCAAACCCTAACAACTGATTCAGCAATCCATGGAATCTCCTCCCAGGAAATCTGCGAAAGGAGCGCAAATGACTTCTTCTTCCTCATGTTTCATCAACAACCTTCCAAGCCCCATTGTTATGGAGATTCTATGCAGAGTGCCCATTAAAACCCTAGCAGCCTGCAAAAGTGTATGCAAATCATGGCTTCATCTCGTCAAAGACCCTCACTTTTTCCAGCTGCACCAAGACAGAGCACCCACTGAGGTTTGCTTTCAATTCCATCTCCATGGCGACACAAGGCTTTACATGGGTAGCTTCAGTTTCCTCAATAATGGTGACCCTCTTGATGCCAAGCTCAGTTCTTTATTCGAATTAACAAGATTCTATGATTGGTCGTACAATGTAGCCAATACTTGTGATGGGTTACTTTGCTGATGTAGATCTCCTAGTAACATGGTTGCTGTGGTATGGAACCCATGCACCAGTGAGTTTATTACTTTTCCTGCACCTAAAACATATGATGATTCCTCTACTTGTTGCGGTTATGGGTTAGGTTTTAGCACAAAGGCAAACAAGTACAAACTTTTGCTAGTGATGGGTACAAAGGATACTAACAAGCTTGTAGCTGAGATATGCACAATTGAGAAAGGTTTTTCTTGGAAGACTGTTGGTCCACTGCCGCGTAGCTCCTACTCGTTTTATGGCACTTTCTTGCGAGGTACCCTTCATTGGCTTGGCAAAGACAGCGATTTCATTCTTACTTTTGATTTTGGAGATGATCAATTTGGAAGAGTTCCACTTCCACCCTACCATGGTTGTAAAACTAATTGGAGTATACATCTAAACAAACTCGGGGTATTAGGAGGTTGCCTATTTATAACTGATCGTACGAATGAAGGCGTTAGAATATGGTTGATGAAGGAATATGGTGTTGAGGCTTCCTGGACAAAGCTATTTTATTTAGGATTTACCATAGGGAAGAAGCTGAATTATAGATACTCCATACCTATAAATTACATGGACAATGGTGAAATATTGATGATATCTGACCGCTATGTTTTCTCTTATAATCCAGATCTAAAACACGTTAGAATTATAGGTAAATGTCGTGGTTCTACCGCAGTGACTGCTTTTAGGCCGAGTCTTGCTCTGCTCAAGGATTCTATGCTTGGATATGAAGTGCATGTCAAACCAAGGTGTGCTGATTTAGAACAATTAAAAATGTATACAATTCGTGATTGCTGGAAAGTGAAGGGGTCCCCTCAACAAAATGTCTCTAAGGAAGGAGCGTGTACAACGACAAGAGTTGGAAGAGAGACTGCGAAATGAACTTGCGCCATTGGAAGAGCAAACCGAGAAGCTCAAACAACAAAACCAACAGTTGGAAGAGAGACTGTAACATGCACGTGCAAAGGTAAGCGTATTCTGCAGTTTTAGACCTTGTGTTTTTAGATTGGATCAGCTACTTTATCATTGATAAACGTTCAGATGAATTGGATCTCAGCATTTGGGGTCTTATATTTTAGTTCTGATGCTTGCATTTTCTGCGTTTCGCGTAGTTCGTTTCTTTTTCTTGACTCTGTGTGTGAGTAAAAGCTATATGCTTAGAACCACTAATGGTCAAGTAATTGAGAGATGCTCTTGAGTTGCCGTAGTTCCAATTTGCAGTGTTGAATTAACCATTTACAAGGTTTTTGCTTTTGTTTTGATTCCTAATTAAGACTACTTCCGGCCGGACTAGTTATATATGAGTTGTTTAAAGGGTCATCTTACTGGACTGAAAAATATCATTCGTCAATACTTTATATTATTTACTGTTCTAGATACTAGTTAAATGCACAAGCTTCATTGTATTTACTACATCAGTGATTAGGACGGTAAATAAGTCGGTGCGAGTTTGGTGTTTCAAAATTCGAGTTCGTTATAATTGAGCTAGTCGATCTCGAGCCGAATTTCTTTTCGGATGGCTTGGAACATCAGGAATTTTCAGGGTGTTCCGGTTCCTGAGCCGACTATCATTCTGGTGACAATCTAATATAGGACGCTTACGTTGATTCAGGTTGAAAGGTACGCTCTCTTTTAGTTTCTGGATGGTCTCATCATTTGCTACTCGTTTTCAGCCTCGAGCTCACTTACTCTCTATTTATTCTTGTTTCTCCCCTCTCTTATCATGGTTTCTTGCCTTCATTTTGTCCCTTTATTTTTGTCTTGTGAGCACTTGTAAATTTCAGGAGTTATTTTTTGGGTTGCTCCGATATCCTTGGGTAGCACAGGATTTAAGTCCTCCAAGCCTGCAGAACACAGTGGACACAAAATTTATCTAAGAAATCAAATCACCTGCTCTCTAAAAAGCATTTTACCCACCAAGGCCAACCACACAAAAGCTGACAATTCTAGAGCCAAGAAAGGAAATCAAAGGATTTTTGACCAATTAAAACAAGAATGCCTTGGGGCTGAAGGCACGTACAAGTTTTCTCGACAAAGAATCCCTTTGGGTCTGTAACCCAGTGAAGCAAGTCTTGCATAAGATGATTGAATTGAACCCCATCAAGATAATCATGGAATTGTATAGCCCGCCCCATTTCCCACTCTCTAGGCATCCTTCTTAATAAAAAGAACCAAGAGTTTTTTTTATCAGCAAAGTAAGGGGTTTTATTCCATTCATCATGTGTTACAATTTGAGTGGAAGAAGAGAATGACAAACAACTCAGAAGCCGGAAAGAACAGGAAAAAAGAAACAGACCCAAAGACAAGGGTAGGCCTAAATTACCAACAAGTAGAACCAGGCCAAGCCTAAAGGTAGAGGAAAGGGCAGTGCGAAGCATCGAGGCGCCTCGGGACAACGCGACCTCATGTGCTTCTCGGGATCGCGTGCAAGCCGCAGTTCACACGCCAAGGAAGCCACCGAGTCGCACGTCACTCACGCGCATACACCGCCTTCGACTCGACGGGGCAGCAAGGAACGGAATCTCGTCGCCGACTGGTCCAGAGAAAGCCAAACGGCAGGAGAAGTCGGGGGCCAGCACCCTGAGAAGACCGACTAGAGGAGGACGACGGAGAGAAGATTCCGATGAGCAGCAGCAACGGGGCGAAAGAGGAGGAGGAGCGGGGGCTCGAGGTGGAACGAAGACGAAGCCAAGAGAGCGCACGCAGCAAAACCCAAACACGCCGGAAGACGAAGAGGTTCCCGGCGATAGACAAGAGGAACCAACTTCAACGCCACACGAACCAGAAAACCCAAAGGTCAGAAGGGGCCAGTAGAACAACCAGCCAAGGAGCTCGACAGGGTCAACACCCTGAAGCAGCGACGAGCCCTCATCCACCACCACAACAAGAGGAGGAAGGAACGAGGGGGAGGACCTATTGAGCGTGAGACGAAATGACACGAATCCGACGTGGGAAGGCGAGGAGAAGCGGAGGTACCAGGAGCAACCGAGGGACGCCGGAGTGTAGGGCCGTCAGAGCGTCACCACCACGAAGGTGAGCCAAATCGGAGAAGAAGCCCAGGTCACCAGAGGGCCAACACCAGGGAAACCTGGCGAAAAAGGGGCCAAAACAGAGAGTGACGACCCACGAAACACAGCCAACACGGCGGGGCAGCCGCCAAAACCAAGTCAACCCACAGATCTGACAACGAGTCAAGATCAGAGCGGGAGGAGAAGGAGACGGGGATGTGGTGAAGCTCCGAGAACAAACGGAGAACTGACCAACAACAAGTGAAGACAACAAGGGGCGTGCCTTTACAGGAGCAGACTGGAGGAAGGGTGGAGTAGGTCGAAAAGCCAATAGATTGCATGTCTAGAGAAGATCTGAGAAGCCAATAGATCAAAAACAGGAGAAGGAAGGGCAAGGAGCTAGAGGAAGAACCTATTAAGGGCGAGGAGGGAGACGAAGGGAGGAAAGGCAAGGCCAGCGACTCTCATTGCCCAAGGTGGACCACAAAAGCTACCGGAGGCTATGAGCAAGGTCAAGGGTTTTTAGGCGAGAGAGAAGAGGTTTCCTGCATAGAACATAGGTTACCTTGTTAATCGTGATATTTTTTTGTTAAGAACCAAGAGTTATCTATCAAAAAATAAACAGCCATCCACAACTTTTTGACACGTAGGAGATAAATTCTTCTTAATTTGATCTTTAGAGGTATAGGATCAACCCAGATGTTTTCCAAAAGTTGATTCTTTTTCCTTTCCCCTCCTTCCAATTCAGGCCATCAACTCTAAACAAAGCATGTCACGTCCCAAATCCGGTTTTGGTCGGACTCGAGACGTGAACTAAAGAAAATAATAAAACAAGAATAAAAGAAAATTTAAATAACAAAATCTTCGAATTTAGTTCCAAAATAAACAACTCCGATAATCATAAGTCAATGTTATAAATCCAAAATAAAGGGAGTAAGGTCTAGTACAAAAGGTAAAGTACGTCACTAATAAATGATAAAACACCGGACTCTCGATGAGCTCCCAAGCTCTGAGACGTCCTCTAGACCGGCTCAGAATCGAAACTTGTAAAACAGTAAAAACAGAGGGGGTGAGCTTTCGCTCAGTAGCAAAAAGTAGCAACGGGATTGGAAATCCACTCCGTCACCATAATTACTAAGTCAAGAAATATAAACTAATAACCGACAACATGAATAGAAAACCAACAGGAACCCAACATTATTGACCATAGAACCAAGCCAAGAGGACATATAAACAACAGAATATTATATAGCTATAACCACTACGAACATCACTCTAGCGACATCACACGAACATAATGACAATAATCATGATACCCCGACTCACACACGCAACTCAACATATCGTACCGAGACACGACCTCGATCTAGATATCTTCCCGGAATCCAGCATCGGGGTGAAACAAAATACATCATACCGGAATACACCCTCGGTCTAGATGTCTTCCCGGAACACACAGCATCGGGGTGAAACAATATACCGGAAACGCACATCGGTCTTCCCAGAAATGCAGATCGGGGTAAACAAGCAATACATCATACCGGAAACGCACATCGGCCTAGATGTCTTCTCGGAAACACACCCCGGGGTAAACAAACAATACACCTACCGGAAACGCACATCGGCCTAGGTGTCTTCCCTGAAACGCACATCGGCCTAGGTGTCTTCCCTGAAACGCACATCGGGGTAAGCAAACAATACATTACACACATACCGGACCGGCACACACCTCGGTCGGGTATCTTCCCGTCGCACGGGGTACAAGTCACACCGCACAACACTATAACAAACATGTTCACCGAACTTATCATACCATCAAGGCTTACCGACACAACTTACCAAGCACACCACATCGGTCTATCATTCACCCGATCATATCACAAGACAACAATTTACACTACATTTGTCACGCCCCATATCCGGTTTTGACCGGACTCAAGACGTGAACTAAAGTAATAATAAAACAGTAATAATAAAGGAAAACTAATACCATATAAATCCGAAATTTGGTTCCAAAACATGATAAAATGCCATGAGTCAGATGCTCAGACCGAATAAATAAACAAAGTTCAATACAAAAGGAGTACGCCACTACTAAGTAAACCCCCCAGACTCTCGTCGAGCATAACGAGCTCTGATACATCCTCTAGACCGACCCACTGTCAAAACCTGTAAAACAGTAAACATAAAGGGGGGTGAGCTTACGCTCAGTAGGAAAAAGAGTAAAGGGAAAAGGACTTCCGTTACTGTTACCAGGAATACCCGATCGATAAAACTTACTCAAAAACTAAAATCCAATTAGAAAGCAACGGAAACATAACAACGTCAATAAAAGCCCTAAACCGAAGAGACAAACAAACAACGGAACATGATGCCACTAAGACCGCCACAAACGTTAATTCGAAACCAGTAACACACAAACATGAAACAAGTATTCAAGACAAATCAATCACACGTATAACTCAATAACATATATCGTATCGGAATACCCCCTCGGTCTAGATATCTTCCCGGAAACGCACATCGGGGTAAAGAAAATAATATATCATAACGGAAAAGCACATCGGCCTAGATATCTTCCCGGAAATACCCCCTCGGGGTAAACAACCATACGTCATACTGGAAACGCACATCGGCCTAGACGTCTTCCCGGAAACTTACATCGGGGTAAACAATGTACATCATACCGGAAACGCACATCGCCCTAGATGTCTTCCCGGAGTTACCCCCTCGGGGTACACAATCATATACCATACAGGAAACGCACGTAGGCCTAGGTATCTTCCCGGAGTTACCCCCTCGGGGTGCACAAAAAATATCACACAATAGCATACCGAACACAATACAACGAACTCACATACCAACAACTCACCGGCACAACTTACCGAGCATATCACATCGGTCTATCACTCACCCGATCATATCACAAGACAACAATTCAATTCACCTTTATCACATTCACTCGATCAATCATATCAAGAACAACATTCGGATCATATTCATATAGCATGTTATGACTCTTAAAGAAATCCAGAAGATGATATGTATCAACGTTTAAGGACTAAGACCATAATCAAGCACAATCAACAATCAATTCTAAGGATCGACATGGCCATTCTACCAGCACGCCAATTCCCATAATTGAAAGCGGTTATTCTAGTGAATAACATCCTATATGCATACTAAGACTCGTCCGGTTGTTATTGTCCTATATGCACACTATTAGCATCCTTTAAATTACAAGTGGAGTTTACTACTCTTCCCTACCTCGAAAGCAATCCAATCCTAGCTGCGGACGACCTGGCTAGCTTCCTCCTCGTCCTCTCACGCGGTCCAAAGGCCTCCTCCTCCGTCAAGCTCGGGTCCAAGGTCTTGGATCACAATCAAACACTCGAATCAAAAGTAATTCACCAAAATGTTTAAAAAGGATAACATTCCCAATTTACCCCCAAAGGACTCGGTTATAGATAACCGTCCCAATTACTCGAGATCCGACAAAATGGGCCCAAAAGGCCCAATTCAGGTCTGTCACGGTTTGGGTCACGGAGCCTTGACAGGCTTCGTAACGGAACGGGCCACGGACCCGTGGTCTGTGCCGTCACGGTTCTCCTCACGGAACCGTGACTGGAGCCATCACGGTCTCCCTCACGGAGTTGTGACTTCCTCCGTCACGGTCCTCGTCACGGATCCGTGACGGGTCTGAATGTGACGCCTTCTTCTTTCTCCAGCTTCTTCTTCCCCGAAAATAAACCCTCCAAACTCCATTTTTATCCATCAAAAACCTCCATAACAGCTCCAAAACCTTCAATACTCCAACACCCATGATGGGTCTTCAACAAAACACCAAACAACAATTGATTTCTAACAAAAACTACCTCTTAACTCCAAAATAGGATCATCTAAGCATCAAACATCAAAACCCAATGAAACTCACTCATTTTCAAGTTCTTCCTTCCAAACCCATGATTCAATTCTCAATGAAAACGAAAATAGATGAAGGATTTACCTTAAGAGTTGAATGGGGATGAAGAAGATGATGATTTGGAGAGTTTTTGGGAAGAAATCAAGGTCAAGACTCAACTTTTGCTCCTTTCTTCTTCTTCAAGCTTCAAAGCTTCTTCTCCTCTTCCTTTCTCTCTATAATTTCGGATAGCACCAAATAATGAGTGAAAATTGCTCCCAAAATGCTTCAATACCTAAAAGTGGTAAAGTCCAAAAAGCCCCTTAGCTCTTATCCACTTAAGGTCAACTTATGAGGGGTAAAAGGGTCCTTTTAGCCTCCTTTCTTCCCCTCCAAGCTAACATGGAAAAATGTCCATGTAGAGACCACTTTGTCCTTAATTAATTCCAGCATCACAAATTTAATTTAGCTTAGTCGATAAATAGTCCGAAAATTGACTTTTTCACAATTCCACTCATTTGAAAGGAAACGGCCCAATTAAGCTAACCGTAACGACGACTAAGCTTTTTGGGCCTCGGATAGGTCCCGAATGACTCCCGGAGTCTTCAGTTGACTTTTCCGGTCGAGAGTCAACTCTTTCCCGAAATCACCGGTTCGACCGGGATCGACCGGGGGCGGTTCTTACAACATTCAACACATTCATTCATCCAATCATAACACGAGATCATCATTTATATCACATTCATCATATTCAAATAGCATACCATGATTCTTAAAGTAAACAAGGAATATACCATACATCGACATTTTTATGACTATTAACCACAATCAATCACAACCATCACATAATCCTAAGGCCCGACATGGCCACATGTGATTCTACAGCTAGGCAATTCCCATAATTGAAAGCGGTTATTCTAGTTAATCACATCTTATATGCAAGCTAAGACTCTTCCGGTTATTAACATCCTATATGCATACTATTAGCATTCCTTAAATAAAAGCGGTAATTACTACTCTTCCCTATCTCAAGTGCTTTCCAAACGCTTAGTCACACGAACGCCTAGTAGTCTCCTCCTCCGAGCTCGAGAATAAAGTCTAGTATCATAAATTAATACTAGAATTAATAAACATTCAAGGTCTGTTTTAATGTGAAATACCTAAACTAACCCCAATTGCTCAACTTGTCAAAATGGGCCTAGAAGGCCCATTTTGCCTGGAGTCGGGAAAATTTCCCTCGAGACTTCGAAAATTTCCCTTTTCGCGTCTATCATTCATAATTAATTTACTTGTTCCAACACACTTGACAAAATTAAATTCCGAGGTCCGAGCGCTCTAAATTCGCAATTAAAGTTTCTAATCGTTTTTCCCGAAATTTCACGAATCACATCCATAATTCGTTCCGGGTAAGAAATTAACGTCCCGGGGTTCACCCAAGACCGTCCAAGCAGGAAACCACCAATTCCCGGCCATGTGGGCCCCACGGCCACACATGGCCGTGGGTGGCCGGACCGGACCGGGCCGATCACGGTCCAAAAGTGGCCGGCTATGGCCGGTCCTCCCTTCCTCCGATGGCCGGATTCCGGCGAGCGGCTGGAGCTCCAGCGAACCTCCGGTCGCCGGAAAAATACTTCCTTTCTCCCAACATGTTCCTAACTAGTTCTAGGTTCCCCATAACACCATTTTTAAGCTCTAAAACTTCAAATTTCACCTCAAACACTCCAAAGTTTCAAGACCCAAGGTGGGTTTCATCAAAAACCACAAAAAATACATGAAACTTCATCATTAATCTCTAATTTCCCCATAACTCATCTAATTGAACACTTAGAACCTTAAATCTCTAGGAACTAAGTCCATTTCATGCCTTTGTTTGAAAACCCATAAACCCAAACTCCATAAAAATGAATTTTGTTTGAAGATTTACCTTAGAAATGGAGAAAGGAATAGGAAAATGATGTTTTGGAGAAGAATAGTGTTGGAAATCACCCAAAGGAGCTTCCTTTTCCTCCCTTTCTTCTTCTTCAAGCAATGGAGCTTCAATGGAGGATTTCTTCTCTCTCTCTCTAGCTATGTTGTTCGGCCAAGGTGAAGAAAATGCTGAAATTGTTGCCCCATGTGGTCTTATCCTCAAGGTGGAAATGTCCCTTTTGCCCTTTAGCCCATCTCTATCTCCTTTGTCCATAAGTGGGGACCAATTGGTCTTTTCTCCCACTTTTCTTCCCCTCCAAGCTAACATGGACATGTGTCCATGTGGGGCCCACTCCTACCCAAAATATCTCAGCTCATATTATATTTATTCGTTAATACTCCAAATCCGACCTAGTTTGACCCGGGTTTGACTTTTTCACAAAAGGTGTCATTTGAAAGGAAATGACCCAACTAAGCTAACCGTAACGACGACTAAGCTTTTTGGGTCCCGGAAAGGTCCCGAATGACTCCCGGAGTCATCGGTTGACTTTTCCGGCGAAAAGTCAACTTTCGCCAAAAATCACCGGTTCGACCGGGATCGACCGGGGACAGTTCTTACAAAGCATGAAAGGAAGGCTCTGATAAAAGCAACAGAATGTGTTTCATCATAGAGTAAGAACCACAAATATTGAAATTTGATAAATCCCACTCAGATGTATTCCACCCATACTTGTGACAAATAACCTGCTTCCAGAGAGACATTTTCTCCAAGGAAAATCTTCATCACCATTTAACTAAAAGGGATTTGTTCATATCATATTAATTTTTGAGTCACAGTCCACCATAATGAACAGGTTTGCAGATATTATTCAAAGTCACTTTGCGTAAAACTTTCCCTTCCAAAAAACCTTTCTAGAGAAGTTTCCTTTACCAAGATTCAAGTTGTTTGAGGACCCCCTTAGGAACCTTCACGAGGGACATGTAATAACGAACCAGAGCACTTAAGGAGGATTTGATCAAGGTGATCCTGCTTCTTAAGAAGTGGAATCTTATTTTCCAGACCCCAAACTTTTCTTATAATTCTTGATAATAGGATCTCAAATTTATAAACTTCTAGGATTAGCTCATAGCTTGAAGCCCTAGTAATCCATATGAAGAGCAGTTGATCCACAACTTAAGATTTATTGTCTCTCTTCCACATAAACCTTTTTGGCATTGAGGAGCACCACTTTTGATTTGCGGAAATTGATTTTTTAGCTTGAAGCTAATTGAAAGGCCTTCAAGGAAGATTTTAGGTTTCTCACTTGGGACAAGTTACCTTTCACAAAAATCAAAGTGTCATCTGCAAATTGTAAATGAGATATAACATGACTTGTAGACCCAAACCTTACACCTTCCAAGAGACCTCTATCCAACCCTGCATGTAAGATTTGATGTAAACCTTCAGCACCTAACACAAAAATCATGGGGTGAGAGGACAACCTTGTCTTAATCCTCATTAGAAACTAAAGTCTTGAGCTGGGGTACCATTTAAGAGGATGGAGACCCAGGCTTTGAAGAATCCAGCTATCCACATTCTTCATTTAGAGAAAAACCTCATTCTTTCCGAGATGTTACTAACAAAAGGCTAACTGACATGATCATAAGCCTTCTTAAAGTCGACTTTAAATAGAATGACTTATTCCTCAAATTGTTTTATTTGGTGTACTACTTCAGCTACAAGAAGGACTTCATCCATAATTTGTCTCCCTCCAATAAATCCCGATTGAACATCATGTAACAAACCATTAAGCATACCTTTTAATCTACCAACCAAGACTTTTGCTAAAATTTTATAGGGACACCTAATGAGACTGATTGGTTTGTAGTCATCAAAATCGTGAGGGAATTGAGACTTGGGAATGAGGGTTAGAAATGATGAGTTTTAACCCTTTTCCAAGCTCTCCATTTTTGTAAATCTAAGAGAAAAAAGCCAAGAAATCCTTCTTGATAATTGGCCATGTAGCTTGATAGTACTTAATATTAGGGCAATGAGATTTATCTCATTTACAAGCTTTTAAAGCTGCAAAAGTTACTTTGTCAGAGAATGGAGGCTCTAGGAGGTCGGCTTTCAAACTAGTCAAGGATTGAAAGGGAGATCAAACAAATCAAATTGAATAGTAGGAGTTTCAGTTAACCTTTTAGAAAAACAATTTTATCAGCAAATAAAACATTATATTCCCAAATAAAAGCTCAAAAAAGAAGATTACATTGGGAAGAAGAAGGGTCCAAATGGCCCAACAAAAAAGAAAACAACTTAATCAATGAGAAGCCCAACAGACTTTGGGAACTCAAAGGACACTCTGACACATCCACCTACGCACAACGAACTCCATGAGGCATCGGGAACTACAGGACGGAGAAGACGTCGAACTATGAGGACCTTACCAGAGAAGCGAGGCCAGTACCAGCGAGGAGCAACGCGGGGACCAACCGGAGATTGGGCGCCGGAGGGCCAACACCAAGAGTACCGGCAACAGGAACAACCAAATAGTCCACCGCGAGGAACGAGATGGGAGGCGACAGCTGAGAGTTGAGGGCGAGGTCGGGGGCCAACACCAAGAAATCCGACATCCCAACAATCAGGCCAAGAAACCGACCACAACACAACGAAAGCTCACAGAGTAGGCAACGCGAGCAAACACAAAGAGGACAAAGCCGGAGAAGAGCAATAGACAGCGAGAGGGGGCGGAGAAGGAGGCGGTGCTGCCTCAAAGGAGAACGGAACCTAGAGAAGAGGTCACAAAACCCAATAGCACCTCCTCCCGATCACAAAGGTCGTCGGCCATCCAGTGTCCGAAGAGCACGAAGGCAGAGGAGGACCAGATCCGATGGCGAAATCTCTCCGTTAGAGCCAAAAGTCACCAAGATGACCAGGTCTTCGGGAGGAGGAAAAAGAGATGGAAGGAATGCCAGACGAAAGGAGGAGACGCCAGCAGCTTCGAGACGAGTAAAGGAAACGGGGGAAAAATAGTAGGAAGAGGCCAAGGATCCTTCGACGACGGAGAAAAAGCGAAATCCCTAAAGATCAAGGCGAAGCTCGAAGGAGATGAAGGAGGACAGGATCTGCTCTCGAGACCGGATTGAAACCTACACGACAGAGACCCAACTGACCTGAGAGACTTAGATTATACCGAGGACCGGTGAGATCTGGTTTCAACTCACTCAGACGAACCCCAACAGAGAGCTAGGATCTAGAGGCCAGATCTGAAGCCAGCAGTAGAAAACTAGCCTTGAATGACAAAGAGCCGTCGAGAGAGGAGAGGACAACTAAGAGGAGGGTCGAGGCTCTCCAAGTGAGGAGGGAGAAGTATGGACGGTTGGGGTACTCCAGCAAAACAGAGAGCGGCCAAAAGGGCGAGAGAGGGGCCAAAGAAACGAAAGAGAAGGGAAGGGGTGGGGAGAAAAAGGGAGGGGATGGGAGGCGACCTCCACAGAAGCCATTAGAGACCGCTGTCAGAAAAGCTCAAGGAGGAGATCTAGGATTTTTTCAGGGTTTCTAGAGAATTGAGAGAGGGCAAGTCTTTTATAGTTGCTGGATCCTCCATCCAGCACCCATTATGCACAGTTTGAGAGATTTTTTTTTGGCTCCTTTGTAATTTTCCAAGACAAGCTCAAATTTCGAACATTTATCCTCTTCTTTGACCCATTTGATCCTAATCTTTTCACTCAACAATTTAGCAATAAATTTTAATCTAATGATGAGCTTCGCATTAAGGAATGATATATTGCAGCATTCCACGGGTAAAAGAGGCCTCTCTTCCATCAAAGAATCCAAGAAAGCTATCTCCCTTTCAATCTCCACAACCTCTTGATCAAGGATCCCAAAAAATTGCAGGTTCCACATCTTAAGATCAGCCTTTAAATATTTCAATTTAAGCCACAAAGTAGATAGGATTGCCCTGAACATCATAAGAGTCCCAAAGGGATTGGACAACCGTTAATGATTTAGGATCCTCAATTCAAGAATTTATAAACTTCAATGGCCTAGGGCCCCAATCAACCACTATATTTTGTAGTACTGGTTTATGGTCTGAGGTATACCTGGAAAGACAAAGATGAGAGAGAGCTCCTAAAGAAACCAAAGGCATCATGAGAAATAAAAAATTTGTTTAGCCTTGAACCTTTTGAACATGGTCCAAATCAAATATACTTTCCTCCCAAAAGAGGGAGATCAACCACTGCCACTTTGGCCACAAAGTAAAAAAATAATAATTAAAGTCGTAATATCTGACCCTACTCCTGATGATCTTTCAGTAGAATCCAAGACAACATTAAAATCACTTGCAATAATGAAGACCTTGTCCTGATTAAGCTCTTGCGTAATTTCTAGCCAACAAGAAGCCATGTCCCTCTAATGATGAGCTTGCGTAATTTGCATAGACATTGAGCATACAACAATAAAGCTTGAGCTCCACCATAAACCACCTCCAAATTAACTACATCATTGGTTAAATTCTTTATAGAGTTCATTAAGAATGTCACGATTGAGATCCTTGGGCCGTTTGGGTTGTTTGGGCCGTTTGGGTTGTTTGGCAGATAAGCCCCAAAAGGGAGAAAACGACATCGTTTGGTGTGTCGTCCCCAACCCTCACGCATCAAAAAGAATCGGCAGCAGCAAAGAGGAGGCATCGAATATCATCTGGGTTGTTTTTATTCCATTTTCCTTAGCTCGTTATCTTCTTTGTTTTTCCTTTTATTGCTTAGAACTTGTAGAAGCAAAGCCATTAAGGCTAGATCAATATATCAGTGGGGTTTTTGGTATCAAATTGAAGCTTCTTCTCTCATATTTCATGTTCAATGGAGTCCAAATACAACTCCATTGTAACAAGTGGTATCAGAGCCCTTGCTCCTGCGACCTGTGGAGGCAGTAGAGTCATGATGTGGGCACCTGTTGCTGTGGATGGTAGTGCAGCAATGAGTTTTTCTTATGGCCAATCGACAGTAGGGGACATCCGGAGTGAGATGTATTAGTGGGCTTCAGCTCCAGCAAATCCGATTGTTCCTTCCCAGTGCTTCGGTTATTACGGCAATCCATTCAACGACCCATTTGATCGAGGTAAATCTCTTGCCTCATCGTTGCCTGTTACTACGTATGAAGCAAATTTTCCCCAAAATTTTTCTCCTATAACCCCGACCTTTTCTCCATATTTTCCTGTTATGAGCTATGGAACAATGTTTTCCCCTATTTACCAACAACAACAACAATGTTATACGCAGACAACCGTACACCCACCTCCACCTCTACCCACGACAGAACCGATAGAACCCACACATGGATCATCCCAAGTTTTTCCAAACTCACAAGTTAAGGCCAGTGATTCCGAGTTATCCGAGCTATTGAAGCAATTTGAAGCATCGAAAAAAATTCGGGTTGCAGAACGGATTCACGAGAGACTTATAGCTGAACAAAACCAGTGGGTAGCTCATCAACTTGTCATTGAGGAGTACATTCTGGAGCAATGGGCTGAAATTGAGAAATAGGAGGAAGAAAATTGTGTAGTCAAAGATAAGAGTTTGGGTGAAAAAGTTTCAAGTGATTACCTCGAATTGGGAAATGATGTAGATGATACTGATGAAAAACAGGCTTTGGATGTTGAGAGGAAGCATGGTTCACATGTTGCTGAGGATATTGTCCCTGTAGGTGGGAGTGTGGATCTATACAAAGAGCTTATACGTGATATTGTTGGGAGGTTGATGGCATTTTATGGTACACACACTAAATTTGAGATAAGTTCTATCCTAATTAATTGCTGCAACTCTTATCTTGCTATTCTCTACAAAAACACTGTTGAGTTTCCGACTGGTATTGGCACCTTACTGCTTATTACTAGGAGCTTGAGATGTTTATTTATAGGGTTGAAATTTGGTTCACTGAGGATTGAGTCTTATGGTGGTGGAATAAATATGATAAATGGGTTTGAAGTTGAGGCAAATCTAGGGGTACTTATAGTGCATAGCGTATTGGGGGCATTTAAGAATGAGGATGAGGTTGATAACCCAACTATGGTGTTGGAAATGTGAGGGATTAAAGAACAATGGAATTTTCTTGTATATGTGTTTAGAGGGAGGAGTGGTTCATTTGTTCACGATACACTTACTAGTTTGGAAATGGTTGAAAAGGGAGCCGTGACTCGGAGTACCTTATTCTCATGTTACGAAAAAAGTATGAGTGGGAGAATAGAAGATGATTGGGTTAGCAAGATGAATTACAATATGATTTTGGTCGCATGGGGTTTTAGGGATGATGTTTCATACCTAATGTTGATGGAAAATGGTCATAGAAATAAATTTGAATTGATGGATGTTTTTCTTTATTATATATATGAAGAGACAGTGAATGATCAAGTGGTGAAGGAGTTGCTTCCTTATATTCTAGTTGATCTAATAAGAATTCTTCAACGTAGAAGTGGATCTATGCAAAGCTGTGCAACAAGTTTCCCAACACAAAAGCTCCAACATATTAATTTTGTTTATATGGAGAATTATAACCTCATGATGTATAAAGGGAGGAGTGAGACTACTGCTAAGCACATAATGGAATCAAGCCATAACAGGACAAATTTTATTATTTTTGTGGCAACGAATTTGGGGAAGGGTATAAATTATGGAGCTTTTCATTGGTACTGCATACTTTTTTTCTGAGCTTGCTAAGGGAGACTCAACAATACTACTGGGACACATTCAGTTATCTTGTGGGGCTGCCTTAGGCTTTGGTTTCGCTTATTATGCCAAGAATTCAGTTGTGCCTGTAGTTGATATCATAACATTGGTTGGAGGAAGTTCTGAACTTGAGAAGATTATACAAATAAAGCAAACTGAGGTTGAAGCTGAATTCCTTCTTATTAATTCAAGGTTTCTATTTTTAAATGGGACAGAGCTGTGGTTATTCCAAAGGGATTCATACAACAATATTTTTTTGCCACTGGGTTTTCACAAGAGAGCTATGGAGGGCAAGGGCAAGAGTTAGAATATTTTCAATTTCAAACTTATATGGGCATTTCCACAAACTGTTTCAGATAGATGCTTAAGGTATGATATGCTCATTTCTAAATTCAATTCATGCTATGATCAAATTCACAACATAAGCTTGAGGACAAGCTTTCTCTATGGGGGATGGAGTACTATGGGGTTAAGTAGGCATGATGTAGGGAGAAAGGATGATAATGAGGCTGTTATAGTGGTAGATTATACTAGCAAAATTAAATTTCTTCAAATTTTGGCAACTAGAGCCAGTTTGGAATGCTTGTGTCTAGTTGACATCACGTTCCTAGTTGACATCTATGCTCATTCATCACACTTTCTCATTGCGAAGCCAATTATGCTTATGGTTTTTTATGCTTGTCTAGCAAATAGTTCAGAGCTGTTGGTATCCAATAAGGTTGTGGGAAGTGGGGAAAGTGAAATTGAAGGCATAGTTCTAGCTCAACTTATTCATTTGGAGGTGCAAGATGATTTAATTAAGTGGCAGATGAATCCGGGTTGTAGAGTTATGTGGTGGAAGAACATGTTTTGGCTCTTCAAAATGTCAGTGAATTGTGTGATATGGGTATTGGCTTTATTTTATGAGTGGGCAAAACTATGGGGTTATTTTTCAACAACCAAGCTTGAGGACAAGCTTGCTTTAAAAGGAGTGTATTTGTCACGATTGAGATCCTTGGGCCGTTTGGGTTGTTTGGCAGATAAGCCCCAAAAGGGAGAAAACGGCACCGTTTGGTGTGTCGTCCCCAACCCTCACGCATCAAAAAGAATCGGCAGCAACAAAGAGGAGGCATCGAATATCATCTGGGTTGTTTTTATTCCATTTTCCTTAGCTCGTTATCTTCTTTGTTTTTCCTTTTATTGATTAGAACTTGTAGAAGCAAAGCCATTAAGGCTAGATCAATATAGCAGTGGGGTTTTTGGTATCAAATTGAAGCTTCTTCTCTCATATTTCATGTTCAATGGAGCCCAAATACAACTCCATTGTAACAAAGAAACAATCAGATTTCCAAAGAGTAATGATCCAACCTGATCATCCTTGATCTTTAGTAATCAAGTACTAATGTCCAAGCAACGCCAGGTACTGCGAGTTCGGGTGCAGGAGATGTTTGCTCGGGTTTAGGAGTTCGGCCCTTGGGCTTAGCTGAAGCACATGGGCAAGCGGGTTGCTCCCAAGCTGAGGTCGTAGTTTCGCTTGAGGAGGTGGTTGTCTAGGGTACAGATGTTAAGGAGGTCACCCTTCCAATAGCTGAGAGCGAAGTGTTGGAGGTTCTGGTGGTGGCGCAGACCAAGGAGACCATTCCGTGGAAGGAGGCCCTCCTCCAACCTCGTTCGAGTTGACCCTCCACGTTTACGATGACTATTCGTTTAAAAACTCGTGCGTTGAGTCGGGAACGTGCCATCAAGTCTGCTCCTCCAGTGTCGTTTTTGTGGAAAGCGTATCATAAGGCACAGATGAAATATGGGGTTGCTTAGTTTGCCCGTGTTTTGTTCGTGTCTATGTTTTGTTTTCTTTCTAGTTGATTGGATAAGGTTTGGCCTTATAGCTTCCCTTTAACGAAGTTCCTCTATAAGCGTGGTCCTGGTCTTTTGACCCCAGCCTCATTTCTCCTTCAAATGAGTCTTTTTTATAATAAATTTCTAAGCTTATAAAAAAAACTACAACTTCTAGAAAAAAGGCGAAAGAATAGTTCGTTGTGTATTTACTACACGGGCAGGCGAATGGGAAGGGAACAAATATGCGTTGCGTTGATATCATGTTATGGTGAATACTGCAATATTATTGCAACCCATGGGCAGGAAAATGGGAAGGGAACTGATTCTGCTAGTCGCTCCAATGCCAAAGGTCAGTCAGCCCATGGTCAGGCGACTGGGAAGAGCATCGCTGCCTCTGTCGAACATGGTTCCAATCGCCATGTCAAGGAGGGTCGCAAATCAGCCAAGGCGAGTTCTGAGGACAGTCCAACCACGATCAAGGAGATGGGTGCTCAGATGGAAATGCATGTGGATCGTGCCAAGGAAACGGTACCGGGTGTTTCTCGTTGACCCAGCCAGAGAAGACGACCAAGGAAGGTAATAATCGTTGACGAAGAAATATTTGTCTGCAATTTACCGTATGGAACGACGGAGGAGTGGCTGAGTAACACTTTCGAACCTTTTGGAGAGGTACTGTCTTCGTCGGCGTTGAGCAGACCAAATCGCAAAAATCGTTTGTTTGGTTTCGTTCGTATCCGGTCGAAGGAATCAGTTGTCCAAGCAATCGAAAGCATGAATGGGATGAAGATTAACGGACATCTATTGTTCGTAGCCATTGTCAGGCGTCGTAAGGCCGATCCTTACATCGGAGCTCTAGAACAGAGCATGTCAACGTCGATTGATCTTGCTTTGGGGTCGCTGTAGAAACATACCTTGGTAACCTCGGGTGTTAAGGATGTGACTGAGATAACACCGGAGGCGCACCAGAGTCCGAGTGACAGTATTGAGATCATGATTGTGGAACAGAGCATGGGAATTAAATCGCTGGAGCACGGTGGTATTTAGACCACCTTTGCTGAGCCAGGTCCGAAGAATTCCAGTGACAATCAGCCCGTTCGGAATGGAGTATCTCCGGCAGCAGTAATTGCTCCGATGAACACGCTGGATGAAGCTCGGATTCAGAATCCATCACCTGCAATCACGCAATTGAATCGCGATGATTCGGGATTGAAGCCAGTGGGGATTTGATTTCCAATCAAGACGCGTTAATCGCGGCCCATATTGTTGATTCGAATCGTGCAGAAGATGGGAGATCAATTATCAGTCGGGACGCGATACTTGCGGCACAAGGTATCGATAATGATTCCATTTTAGCGAACATTGGGCCGTACATGGGTATAGGCCCAAAATGTGTTCTTACACCTAATTCCTTGCTAGGTTTAAGTACAATCCCAACAGGTAAATTGGCGGGTCTTTGTTTGGGCATGATTCTGTGGCCCAACTCTCAAATCAGGTGATAATTGACGACCCTAATGGAGATCAACGGATTAGTCCGTGGAAGGAGGCTCTACTTAAACCTTCTGACAAGGGACGTCAATCGAAGCTACATGTTCGAGCTTCGAATCGACATAGTAGACCTCCTAAATTTTTGGGGGACTACAACACCGTTCAAATCAAACCAACCCATTTCCGGGGTCGAGAGAGATTGGTTAATCCTATGGACATTGGGAAGCAGGTGCAGGATGCTCGGTTAGCTCTTACAGCTACTCGTACTCAAACCGTTCAGCTAGCTCATCAAGCTAAAGCTTTTGATGATCTGTCCCTGACATCGGAAGGCGAAGAATGGGTAACTGATGGGTGATTTTGTGCTCTTTTCGGTTTTATTTCGGGAATTGTTCCCGCAGCTCCTTATGAGAGCTCCTTTGTAATGGTTGCCTTTAGGTTTGATCCTACTTAGATCTTACTTTTTTCTAATAACAATTTTCGAGCTTATCCAAAAAAAACAACTTCTAGCTAAATAAGAAGGCAACTATTCCAATTTAAATTCATGCAGAAGAACAAATTCACGTCTTTCTTTGTTTCCCACGTCACAAAAAGCCTTCATCTTTTGCACTGAATCTAATCCTCTCATGTTCCAAGAGAGGATCCTCATAGATATTTAAGAAGATAAGGAGGGGGAGATTGTTGTCTTCCCAGTAGGATCAAATTTAGACTCTTCTTCCAAATCTTCAAAACTATCATCAATCTTTTAGCTTCACACTATGATTTAATTCAGCTTTAAGGTTATCAAATTGATCGATCACAAACATTATCTGCAACAAATGCTTTAAGCCCTAGAGTTTTACAATAATCCTGTTCTCTCTTTCCTTCTGAAACAGAAGGTTTAAGGATTTTAGTCCCTGAACTTCCATCCTTTGCACAAACTTGTGGAGAAGAAACCATTGCTGCAAACTTTAAAATACATCCAACGTTCCTGCCTTGCTAACACGCTCTCTAGAGTCTCCCTGTTCCTGGCCTCCCTTTTTCTTGTTGTTGTCGGCGATGTCCTGCCTTTGGAGTCCGCCGGACCTCCTGTTGCCCCTTGCTTGTCTCTGTCTAGCTTGCGTCCTTCCTTTTTCGTTTCTCTTGTTCAGGCTCGGTGTACCCAATCCAATCCAAAAACTCGAACTGATAGCTGGAGGCATCAAGATGTTTAACAAATAGTCAATTTATCCACACACTTTCGATGTGGGATTCACACTTCCCATAAAATGAACAAATATAACCCCATCGATACAAATTACTCTTTTATTGATGCTTATATTTTTTTATCGGCAAAGCAAATTTAATTGAAACCTCCAACGAGGAGAAAGAGGAGTTACAAGATCTAGCTACAGATCCTCAAAAACGAAACCCCAAGACAATCATATGTCTACTTATAAGGGAATACAAGATAAACCACAGACCAACCAACTAAGAAGAAATACATCCAAGACTACCAACCAAGAATCCAAACACAGAACTGAACAACGTCCAAGAAATACAACCAGAAAATAGATTACCAACCAGAAAAACCATACCGAAAACAGAATGGAATAACTCATAAACAATCACCAAGAAGTCCGAAGAACTCGGAAAAGACCACCAAGATGCGCAAGAAGGAGCACCCCCCAACAAATCCCGATATTCCAAGAAAACCGGGCAATCGACCAGACATACCCCTTTGAGAAAGAGATACGAGCAAGTACGACCAGACGGCGGCCAACACCGCGAGCGCCCTAAAACAAGCAATGATAAACCATTACCAGTAAAGCCCACTTCTAACACCCGAAAACCACAGGACACAACGGGTGGTCAAAAACCACCCTGAAAGTCGCAGGTCAACACCTTAATAACGACAAGACCCAATCAAGGCCAAGTGAACTGCAGGAACGAATGACAGAAGCAAGTTAACTCAGAAAAGTTAGGAAAAGAGGGGGAGCCTCAACACATGGAGCTGATCTTCGAACCTTAAGGCCGGGGCGAACCAACGCCGAAGCCGTAGTGAACCTGAAAATCTTCGAGAATCGGTGAACGAAATGCTTCAACTGACAATAAGTATGGACCCACAACAAATCGGATCTCCAGAAGGAGCCGAAATGCTTCCCACTGTAGAAGAAGAGCTAATCGCCAATGAAGGAGTTCCCTGCACGAACGAGCAACACAACACCATCCCGACCAAACCAAATGCTGCCAAACCCGATCCACATGCTTTGTCCAAACCAACCGTACAGAAACCCCAAAACCGAACTACTAACACCACACGAACTAGCTCCCAGAAATAAGAAAGGGGACAACCTGTGGAGAGGACCGGCTGAAAGGAATCCCAAAACGTGAAGTCGACCAAAAGGGTGAGGAGCTCCGGCGAGGAAGCACACTCCGTCCGGACTCTGCGAAAATCCACCCGAGCAGAATCGGCAACCGCCTCTGATCAGCAGATCTGGCAACCGCAACTGAGGGACGAGACAGGCCACACCTTGGGCTTGAAGAACCAGCACCGGAGAACGGAAAAACGAACGGCCGGCCAACAGATCTGGGACAAACGAGCCGTTGGTGGGTGTCGAACGCCTCCCACGCCAGATCTGAGGGCTGAGACCGGACATAGGCCTAAACGCGATCAATCCTCCGGCAGAAGCTTCAGCCATGGCAAGGAAGGAGGGACCGCGCTGAGCTTCAGGGAAGAGCGAAGATGAAAAAGGAGAAGAGAAAATCGAAGGAGGGGAAGGAGAAGTGAGGTAAAGGGGAGGTCTCCGCCGGTAACTAGCGAGGCCGGAGCCACCGCCGGTCACCGGCGAAAAGAAAAGGAGAGGGGCGGCTCTGTGTGTAAGGTCTAGGGTTTCACTGACTATAGAGAGTTTATCGTGTTAGTGTTGTTAGGTTCCTTCCGTGACCATTCATTGATGCTTATATTTGAAAGTGATGTTTGATTGTGATGTCCAAATAGGTTTATTCTTTCGGATCTCACAAATTCCAAAGAAATCACTCCATTTTTCAGGAATTGTCTAACGACACCATGCCTGATATGAATGTGTCTCTTCTTACCATTATACACATTATTTTTCGCAACGCAAATAGCCGCTTGCAAATCACAGTGTAATGAAACAGGCACAACTTTGCCTTCCCCATACAGACACTTCTGCTAATAAGTTCCTCAACCAGTCTGCATCTTGTCCAGCCAACTCAAGGGCAATGAACTCGGACTCTACGGTACAGCTGGCTATACAAGTCTGCTTCGAAGACTTCAATGACATAGCACCTCCACCCAAGGTGAAAAAATAACCGCTCGTCGAGCTGACCTCATCATTATATGAAACATAGTTTTCATCACAGTATCCTTACAAAGCATTAGGAAATGTACTTTAATGCAGGATCCAACTCATAGTCCCTTTCAGATACTTCAGTAGGCGACGTAAAACATTTCAATGGTCATCACTCGGGTTATGTGTATACCGACTCAACCAGCTTACTAAGTAAGCAATGTCTGGTCGAGTACAGTTCATGAGGAACATCACACTTCCTATAATCTTGGCGTACTCAACTTGTGAAACACTGTCACCCAAGTTCTTTATGAGTTGTACGGTTGGTTCATAAGGAGCTTTAGCAGGAATCACGTCAAAGTGATTAAACTTCTTCAACACTTTCTCAACGTAATGAGACTGAGTTAAGGAGATGTCATTGGTGTTTCTAATAATCTTAACACCTAAAATGACATCAGCTTCTCCCAAGTCCTTCATCTCAAAATGTGACGCATAAATTTCTTGGTATGGTTCACATCACCGATATTATTACCAAGAATTAACATGTCGTCTACATATAGATAGATAATCACACAACATGATTCCTTCATCTTCGAGTACACATAGGAATCAGAGTTGTTCACCTTGTATCCGTTTGTCGCCAGAGTTCTATTGAACTTCTCATACCATTGTTTAGGTGCTTGTTTCAAACCGTATAAAGACTTCTTTAGTTTGCACACCTTGTTCTCTTGACCAGCGATCTCAAACCCCTCGGGTTGAGACAAATAGACTTCTTCCTTCAGATCACCATTCAAGAAGGCGGTCTTGACGTCTATTTGATGAATCATCAGACCGTGAATGGCAGCTAAAGCGACAAGAGACCTTATTGTTGCGATCTTGGTCACAGGAGAATATGTGTATAAGTAATCGACATCTTTTCGTTGTGTGAGACCCTTAACCACGATTCTCGCCTTGAACCTCTCAATTGTACAATCAGGTCTCAGCTTTTTCTTGAAGATCCACTTACTACTAATGGTTTTGGATCCTTTAAGTAAGTCTACAAGATCCCAAGTCTGATTGAATACAATAGAATCAAGTTCAGCCTTGATAGCTTCTTTCCAAAGATTAGCATCCACAGATCTCAAAGCCTGACCATAGATCTTTGGATCTTCTTCTAACAGAAAGGCTGAAACAACACCTTCGAGATCAACTTCAGAGAGAAAAGAGGTGAGGAAGTCTTCTCCAAAGTTCTTCTCAATCATGTGTCTGATGCTTCTCCTTGGTCCTTTAGCTTGACTAATGCAACGTAGAGCTTTCGGCAACCCACCTATCTCGAAGCGAAGGAAAGGGGATAGTGGGTTCAACCGGTTCAGCAACGACGTTCCTCTTCATCGAAAATAGGTGTTCGAAGAACTCAGCATCTCTAGCCTCAGAAATTGAGCTGTCACCTAGAGACATGAAGCGATACACCAACAAATTAAGTACAAAAATTAACCCACAGTTTAATTCAGAATCAAAACTTAAAAAAGTTACTACTTATTCAAATTCAAAAGGAAATCAGATAAATCTTTTTCCCAAAAAATTAATTCTTGCCCGCCCCTCAGGATACGCCAACAAATTAAGTACAAAAATTAACCCACAGTTTAATTCAAAATCAAAACTGAAAAAACGTATTCTCGATCGCCCCTCGGAGGCTCCGCTCGAACCCGACCCAGACGGCAACAACGGCCCATATCAGTCCAGCATGCATAGGGAGCACAAGAGCTTGTTGAGCAAGGACAAAGGGAATTGAGTTTGTTAACTCAACCAACTCCCCCTTTATTTATGTGGGATAAGCAACAAAGCCAAAAAGGCTTAATAAGCCATTTCTCCAACATGTCTCTGGACAGAGAACGGTATGTTCGGAATGGGGTTCCAGGTTCGAGTAATCGGTGTTGGAAAGAAACTTTGGATCCTTGGAAGTATGTTCAACGTGTTAGGTCCGAAGCCATTAAAAAGGTTGATTTTGTGCTAGACCAGCATCGGAATTTGGATGTGGAAATTCTAAGTAACCTCTTGGGTTACTTAGAATTTTGTACTCACTCTAGAAGGGAAGGAGTAGACCGAGGATGCTGATTAATTATTTATCAGTTCAGTTCCATGTTGGTTTTTTTATTGGTCGGTGTTGGGTTTTGATCTCGCTCTTTTATAATTGAGCTTCACTGTAATCGTTTTTGTATCTCTTGACTTTTTTGTGCATTACCTTTTTGGAACATGAACTTTCTAAATAAAATTTGTAGCTTATAACACAAAGCCCACGAGTGTAATTGTGACGCGGTGTTCGTGACTTCACTTTTTGTGATGCTCTATTGGAACCATATGGGATTACAAATCCTCAACATCAAGTTTAAGCAATTAGATTAAATAGGATAACCGCCTTAGATAATTCGTACGGATATTAGTTTCATAGTCATCTCATAGATAATATTCTTAGATTACCAATGAGTGTAGTATAACAGGTTGAAAATTACCCGACACTAAGTAAGATGCGCGATTTTCTATGCGTTAATACTGGCCCCCGAGGTCCTAGGTACACTCGATAATGCGCCTTTGCAAAACCGGGTGTTAGATTATGTACATTTGTAATTTGAATCTATTGTTTATCTCATATTTGTATTTCAGTTATGATAGGATATCTCTTTTGTAAAGGAGTCCTGATATTGTGGGATTCTGATATAGCACATCTATTTGTACTCATCTATATGTATCTTGGGGCAACACACGATGAATGCAATTTCAGTTTTACACAGAACCATTTTGGCTTTCATGGTATCAGAGCTTTAAGGTACTTGCTTCTCTCTTGGCTTTGTCACTTCCTACTACTACCGTTCCCATTTCCCTGTTATCTCTATTATTTTACTCTGCCATATTTACTTATTTGCTTGTTTTATTTTTTTTCTCTTCCCTATACTACCTTTCACGTACAAGCTCTCACCTACCCACACCTGCAACACTCACCTACCCACACCATACCATCCTATCATACTCACCCATATAAACTCACGCACCACACATGTCTACCTCCCAAGATACATCTATAGCATCTGTACCACCTACTGCCCCACCCACGCCTACTCCCAATATACCTCTCCATCCTGCCTACACTGTTTCTAATCCGTGTCATACAGTTCAGATTCGATTGGAAACCAAAGACTCTCGTTACAAATAATGGAGGGAGATGTTCAAAATTTTATGTACCAGTCATCAGGTCTTTTCTCACATATCTGAATCGCCGCCGGAGGATCCGTCTCTTTTATGGACTCGCCTTGATGCGTTAGTTATTTCGTGGTTGTATGCAACAATTCACCCTGACTTGCTTTCAGACATTTTCAAGACTGACGCCACTGCATTTGAACTTTGGAAATCTATTGAAGCCATATTCCGAGACAACAAAATGTCTTGTGCGATGCAGTTGCAGCAACAACTCCGCTATCTTCGCAAAGGTGCCATGTCCATATCTGAGTATTTTCAAAAATTGAAGATGATTTCGGATTCTCTGGCGGACATCGATCAGTCTATAACGGATCAGGAACTGGTTCTTCAAGCGTTACACGGCCTCCCCGAATCATACAACACAACCATCGAGGCAATACAACATCAACAACCCATTCCCTCTTTTAATGCTGTTCGTTCTATGTTGCTCCTTGCCGAAACTAGACAAACCCAACAACCTGACCCCTCTGTTGTTCTTCACACCCAAAATAATTATCCTTCCCCAAATCATTTTTCTCATGGCAGAGGTAAAAATAGAGGACGGGGGCGCGGCTACGGTCGTGGTCCCGGTCGTGGCAATGCTTCTAACGTTTCTGCAGGTATCCTTGGAGCTTCTCCAACATATCAACGACGTCACAATTCCAACCACAATGCACAGTATCATGCATATGCTTCCATGGTGCCACCATAGTCCACGCAGCAGCAGTTCCTTCAGCCAAATCAGCAGCAAATCACACAGGCTGGCCCACTACTCAATTGCCTCCATTTCCTCCTCAGCCCACGCACCTACTCGGCCCAATCTCCCCCAGCGGACCCGGCTCTCCAGCTCCATCAACTTTCCCGCCAACAGCAGCTCCTGCGCATGCTCTTCTTCACCGATCCGCACCACTGCCGCAGTCGCAGGCCTCCTTCCTAACGGGCCCATCTGTTCCAGTCCCGGCCCAACAGCTCTATCCGGCCCAGTTCGCACAGCAGCCATCTGTTCCAGTCCCGGCCCAACAGCTCTATCCGGCCCAGTTCGCACAGCAGCCATATTTTGGCCCACATTCCCAACAGCAGCACCAGCAACTGACTTAAATCACTTGTTCTCCACAATGTCGTTGCAGCAGCCACAGGAAGGATGGTACATGGATATCGGCGCTACTGCTCACACTGCCTCCCAGTCAGGTACTTTCTCTCATGTTACTCCTTGTGCAAATTCAAATTCGATTATTGTTGGGAATGGTGATGCTTTACCGGTTTATTTTACTGGACAATCTTTTATTTCGTCATCAAATAGAAATTTTAACCTGCGTGATATTCTGATTAGTCCATACATAATTAAAAATATTATTTCTGTTCGTTAGTTCACCCGTGATAATAACTGTTCTGTTGAATTTGATCCTACTGGATTTTCTGTGAAGGATCTTCTAACCGGGACTCCTATCCTCCGATGTGATATCACTGGGGATCTCTACCCTGTTGCTCCTTCTACTCACCCATCGTCCACTACATCACCCGTTTCATTGCTTCTCTCCACCGACGTTACTCCCACTATCTGGCATCGTCGTCTCGGACATCCTGGCACTCAAGTTTTTAAATTTCTTCATTCTAGGCATTTTATTTCTTGTAATAAGGACTTTTCGGATTCTATTTGTCATGCATGCCAATTAGGCAAACATTTACGCTTGTCCTTTTCTCCTTCCCTTTCTCGCACTACACATTTATTTGAAATTATACACTCTGATCTTTGGACTTCTCCTATTGTTAGCTCTAGTGGCTTTAAGTATTATTTACTCTTCTTGGATGATTTTTCTCATTTTTTTATGGGTTTTTCCACTACGTGCCAAGTCTGACGCTTACTCCACATTTACTCGTTTTCACTCCTATGTTCGCACTCAATTTTCTCTTCCTATCAAAGCTTTTCAGTGTGATAATGGTCGCGAATTTGATAACACTCCCCTACATACTTTCTTTCAAACTCATGGCATCCACTTTCGTTTCTCCTGTCCTCACACATCTCAGCAAAATGGTAAGGCAGAACGCATGATTCGTACGGTCAACAACATGGTACGCTCTCTACTTTTCCAAGCTCAGCTCCCTTCCTCCTTTTGGGTCGAGGCTCTCCATATGGCCGCTCATACTATCAATCTCCTACCTTCCAAGACATTGTCTTTTAGGACACCGTTTGAATCCTTATACAACACGTTTCCATCATATGACCATCTCCGAGTCTTTGGTTGCTTATGTTATCCAAACCTCTCCTCCACATCTCCCCACAAGCTCGCACCTCGCTCTGTTGCATGTGTCTTCTTAGGTTATCCCTCTAATCATCGAGGTTTTCGTTGTCTTAATCTTTCTATTGGTCGTGTAATTATTTCTCGCCATGTCATCTTCGATGAGACGATCTTTCCTTACTCTTCCCATCATGCCCCTAGCACTCCTGACTCTCTGGATTTTCTCTCCCGTTTTTCCGATGATGTTTCTCCTCTCATTCATTTACCTCATACTTTGACTCCACATGACCCTACTCCTACATCATATTCGTCACATTCCTCCCCACCCTCTACTCCGTCTACCTCTTCTCCTCACTCTCCTTCCTCACCGCTCCTCTCTCCTTCTACTCCATCGCCTGACCCATCTCCTGTTCCTCCATCCTTACCTGATCCTCCGGTTCGTCCCTCTCATCCGATGACAACCCGTAGTCAGGCTGGTGTCTACCGCCTGCGGCGTATACTTGATCTTCACATATCCACCTCGTCCCTCTCCCCCATTCCCCGTTCTTCCTCTCAGGCCCTTTGTGATCCCAATTGGAAGCAAGCGATGGAGGTCGAACTTTCTGCTCTTCATTCCAACAACACTTGGGAGTTAGTCCCATGTCCGCCCGATGTTAACATTGTTGGCTCCAAATGGATTTTTCGTCATAAATTCCGTTCAGATGGCTCTCTTGAGCGCTACAAGGCTCGTTTGGTTGCTCAGGGTTACACCCAACAGGCTGGTGTTGACTACGATGAGACTTTCAGTCCAGTTGTCAAACCAGCCACTATTCGCACCATTCTTAGTCTTTCTTTGTCTTTTTCTTGGCCTATTCACCAACTTGATGTCAAAAACGCTTTTCACCACGGTGACCTACATGACACTGTCTACATGAAACAACCTCCCAACTTCTCGGACCCTACCTTTCCTAACCATGTTTGTCGCCTCAAGAAGGCCCTTTACGGCCTTAAGCAGGCCCCTCGGGCTTGGTATCAGCGTTTTGCTTCTTATCTTCTTTCCATTGGTTTTGTCAACAGTCAAGCCGATACATCCCTCTTCATCTACCGTCGTGACTCTCTCACTGCCTTTCTCCTTCTCTACGTCAATGACATTCTTCTTACTGCCTCCTCACCTGCCCTTCTCTCTTCCATCACCGCTCGCCTCAGCTCAGAATCCGCCATGTCCAATCTTGGCCCTCTTCATTACTTTCTTGGTATTTCTGTTTCTCGTTCTTCGTCTGGTCTTGTACTCTCTCAAGAAAAATTTGCTCGGGAAATTCTCGCTCGTGCTAATATGTCTTCTTGTAACCCGTGCCTTACTCCTATGGATACCAAATCCAAGCTCTCCTCTTCTTCCGGTCCTCCAGTCTCTGATCCTACTCTTTATCGTAGTCTGGCGGGTGCTCTTCAATATCTCACTTTCACCCGTCCAGACATCTCTTATGCTGTCCAACAAATCTGTCTTGTCATGCATGATCCTCGGGAACCTCATTTCCATGCTTTAAAACGCATTCTTCGCTATATACAAGGTACCCTTTCTTACGGTCTACATCTGCGTCCTTCCCCCACTCTCTCTCTCTCAGCCTATTCTGATGCTGATTGGGCTGGTTGTCCTGACACTCGTTGCTCCACCTCTGGCTATTGTGTCTTCCCTGGTCCCAATCTCATCTCTTGGTCTTCCAAGCGTCAGCATGTTGTCTCTCGCTCTAGTGCCGAGGCCGAGTATCGCGGTGTTGCTAATGCTGTTGCTGAATCCTGTTGGCTTCGCAATCTCTTGCTCGAGTTGCATTTCTCTCTCTCCACTACAACCATTGTGTTTTGTGATAACATTAGCTCTGTCTATATGTCTGGTAACCCGGTTCAGCATCAACGTTCTAAACATGTCGAACTTGATTTGCATTTTGTACGTGAGAAAGTTGCTGCAGGGCAGGTTCGTGTGCTTCATGTGCCATCGACGTACCAGTTTGCGGATATTTTTACTAAAGGGCTACCAACTGCCCTGTTCGAGGACTTCCGCTCCAGTCTCAACATCTTTCCCGACCGAGCTTCGACTACGGGGGTATGTTAGATTATGTACATTTGTAATTTGAATCTATTGTTTATCTCATATTTGTATTTCAGTTATGATAGGATATCTCTTTTGTAAAGGAGTCCTGATATTGTGGGAATCTGATATAGCACATCTATTTGTACTCATCTATATGTATCTTGGGGCAACACACGATGAATGCAATTTCAGTTTTACACAGAACCATTTTGGCTTTCACCGGGGTCTAGAAAGAGGCGATTATCCAAAATTACCACGAATCGAGGAGTTGATGATTTATGCATAAGTCAGGCCATACGGGGTCAAAAACACATACAATGCATGTCTTTACCTAAATCGTGGTTTGGATCATGAGACCAACAAATTCTTAGATAAACGATGGGATGCTAGAGTTTTGATATTCACCAACTGATGGTAAAGGGACAAAGTTTAGTCCTCGAGCAATGCATACGACTTATTTTAACTATGGACCTAATGTTGAGACTTGAGACGTGGAAAACTTTCTAAAGTTTCATATTTTTGGCAACTTAAATTTATATGGAATGATTACTTAGTTCCCAATTTTTTTGTCTTATAATCCACATGTCATATGAACGAGTCAGGTAAGATAATACTCGACCCGAACGGGTAGAGACCGGATAGGATATTGACCGGATATGGGTATTGGGTATGAAATTCGGGTAGGATACGGGTATAACGAAACCCGAACCATACCCTACCCGTTACCATCCATACTTGGTAACTGGGGTCATTAGTTGCTAATCCAAGATATTAACCCCTAATTAGCCTTAAACCCACACTTTGAACCCAAATCAATTTTCACTTCCTATAGCTATCGAATCTCTTGAAGGGTACTCTGAATTATCTAATCAATTTTATGAAATAAACACCACAAAAACTTGATTCATACAACCACTGTGTAATCACGCTATTTTTTTGAACGAAAGTTGCAAATTTCATTAAAATTCAAAAATCAAAACAACGATGTGCATCAAGGAACAAGCTCCCTAACCACTAAAGAAGGACAGTACGGAAACGAAGTTCACCAATCCTTGTACTACTAGAACCGCCACTACCGATGTTTGGATGTCATAAGGGCCAACAAGAAAAACGAGTGCGAAGATGATACTGAAGGTCCTGCTCCGAAACCTGTCGCAATAGTAATGGGAAAGGATTTCTCCAGTAGTAGTGGGAGGCAAAGCATCGTCTAGGGACCCCTCCTAAGGCTAGTCCTTGATGCTCGGCCAGTCAATCATTCTTTCAGGCGGGGCTGCTTCCCCACCATTTCCTGATCAGCCCGCGGGGCTCCAGTTGCCGACCTTTGAATTGAGGGTCCCGATAAGAGGGGTTGTTTATTATGATTTCTGATTTGATGTTGGTCGAGTCGGTTTGAGCTTCTTGGTGGGTTATTTAGGTATTCAGACCTGTTTTATTGTTGGGTGTTGATCTAGGCTTTAGACCGCTTTTGTTTGTTCTGTCATTGTTGACAGTAGTTTACTTCATGGTTGTAAAATCTTCTTTGGTAAGAGTCTTGTTACAACCCCTGCGTGGGTATGTTCGTTTGATTTTGGTTTTCTTCATGTGAGTTAAATCTAGGTATTTAGACCTTTGTTATACCCATTGTTTGGGTTTTGTGTACTGGTTTGAGGTGCCTATATGGCATTCTCTTTGGTGTAAGTGAGGGTTCGCCCTTGACCCTGTTTCCATTTTGGAAACTTGGTTCTTCTATAAAAATAATTTGTTGATAAAAAAAAAAGTGGTACAGTGGCCGTGCTCCCCCCATATCCAAACCCACTAGTTGGGGGTGGTGGAACTTCAACAATTTGTCCACCACCTCCAAACCCACCAAGAATGACCGCTGAAATTTTAGAAACCGAACCAATAGAGAGCTGATCGGTCACCGGTCGGGTAATACACCGAACCCCCATGACGTTAGGTATGGAGTTCGTGGAATCCCGCGGCCCCCTATCCATAGGTAAGGTGCCCTTAGGTATATAATCCAAGGAAACATTTGACCGAGGCTCCTCTCCCCAGTCTGTTGCATATGCCTTGACATGTTTATCTCTCTGATACTCTAGCAAGGAAGCGTCATACCTTGGGGAGCCTCTGACCGCCCAGGTGCAATCCTTCAAAACGTGCCCGAGTCGTCCACAGTTGTAACAGAAGCTTGGGATCTTTGAATAAGTCAAGTCGATCTTGATTGGCTCCGGGAATTCCTTGAACCGGAGGACTAGACCTCGCCGAAGGGGCATGTCGATCAGATGCTAGAACCAAATCCTGACCATGTCGCCCCAGCCATCCCATACTGGTCACACGGGACGTCCACGCACGCCCCCTATGCATCACCAATGGATGTTCCTGTCTCTTTGGTTTGAACCAAAGGTGGAAAGCTTCGCGCATGGCCAACAACTGCATACAGTCCAGGACAGGTAGCTCCTGAGCACAGGGGTCGAGGTCCTCAAGCAGAAGGGCGCGCCCGTCAAACCACCAAGGCTCATTTCCTCGAATCCAACCCCTAGCCTCTGATGATCGAAAATAGAATTTAAAGAGACCCAGACCTAGGTCTTTGACAAGGAGTTCCACGCCGGCGTCCCCCCATGCACCAGTGATGATCCACAGGAGAGTATCCTTTGGAGCTGTCTTCGGCGACCAAAGTTTACCCTGCAAACCCCATTTCTGGCGGGTAATAACAAAAAAGATGGCCGGAGAGAAGGGAACCACCACCTCGACCTCCTCCTCATCTTCAAGCGAACACGAGGACATACCATCCTGAAGGCCTACCAGGGACACCTAAACCTCCAAAGCCTCGATGGTCGGGGACGGAAGTAGCTCGTCCGTGAGGAGGTGTCACGACCGATCTCTGGTCATTCCCTCCGGTATCGTGAGGCACGCAGGAATGACTGGGATTCACCCCTGATTGGGTAGACATCGCCCAAGCCCTAGGGTCTTGGCCATCATCCTATGAAGATCGGCCATAAGTGCTTTTCCTTTGGTCTGGTCTCTCTGCAACGGCGACGCCAAAGGAGTACCTCCGATAGAGGATATCTTCGTCGTAGGGGTCGCACCCCCGTGGGTCAAAGGAGCCAGAGCAAGGTCATGGATAGGGTTTGGCAATGGCGGTGTGGAAGATTGCAGCTGGGAGTTGCGTAAGGAGGGAGCAGCGGGGACACGTTTAGGTCGTCCTCGTTTTGGTAGTATCGCAGGCGGCGGGGACTAAGCTCTCATGGAGAAGGACACAATCTTCGTCAACATGTTTGGCATCACCGGTGCAACAGAAGGAGGAGGAGGCAAAGAAGACGGAACTGAGTGCTTCGGGCGTCTCCTTCGGCGTGTCTTATCCCCCACACCGAGCGCGGTCTATGAGGGATATGACAAGGCTAGGCCAGACGCAGTAGAACTGACAAGGGTTGCAAGTGCAATAAGAGCCTCTGGGACAAATGTTGGCGAGGCACGCAGCGAATCAACGGAGGTAGCAACAAGTAGGAGCTCCATAGAATCGCAGAGGGTGTGGTTAGGGATATGGTAGGTCTCAAAATCGAGAGAGTTTTGCTGGATTTTTTCCTAAGTCCAATTACTTGTTGTTAGTGCGTAATCAAGCTATTAATTACCTAATCAACACAATTAAATTTTCAAATTCACTCTAAGTCGAACAAAAAAATCATGAATTTAGGCTGAGTTATTGGGATAAAATCAAGCTGGCACTGTTAATGGCATTATATCCAGCGTAAGCATCTGGATAATCGGGTATGCAACGTGTCATACCTGAAAGCCCTAAGAAATACATGGGAAAGAAGGTCAGATTCACCCCGAAAAAGGTGATCCAAAATTATATTTTATCTAAAGTTTTCGGGTATGTTCGACCAAAGATTTTACCCACCCAATAGTAAAATCCTGCAAATAAAGCAAAAACGGCTCCCATGGAAAGTACATAATGGAAATGTGCAACCACATAATAAGTATCATGTAGAGCAGTGTCTAGCCCAGAATTAGACAGTACTATTCCAGTGAGTCCTCCTACTGCGAACAAAAAGATGAATCCCACAGCAAATAACATAGGTGTTTTGTATTGTATGGAGCCTCCCCACATGGTAGCGATCCAACTAAAGATTTTGATTCCAGTGGGGACAGCTATGATCATGGTAGCTGCGATGAAGTATGCACGGGTATCAACGTCTAAGCCCATTGTAAACATATGATGGGCCCAGTGCTTCAACTGCGGTATAGTTAGAAGAAGCTGGTACGGAAAAACCTTATGTATAAAGTTCGAAATGGTGAATCAAGGATTCCATGGATAGTTTCATTCGACATCGTGATGGAGGACATAGCTTGCGATCATCGGCTTTGATCATGCCACTAGGCATTTGATTAAGACATTGCACAATGATCCAAAGACTTTGTCGCATCTCTTCAATACAGATACAGTAACGATCATAACAATCTCCTCTGGTACCTACTGGTATGTCAAAATCCAATTGGTCTGAAACATCGTAAGGTGTTGCTCTTCGCAAATCCCAGCATACCCCTGAACCTCTTAACATTACACCACTGAATCCACACTCCTTTGCTTGATGTACAATGACAGTACCAATATACACCCATCGTTGTTTCCAGATACGGTTGCCGGTTAACATTTCTTCTAATTCGTCGATACGAGAAGCAAATTGTTGTGTGAAGGAATCAGTATCTCGACATAATCCAAGAGGGAGATCTGTGCCACTCCACCTGGTCGTATGAAGCTGGCATGCATCTTGGCTCCCGAGACTCTTGCATAGAATGCCAACACTTTCTCCCGCTCCTCAAAAGGCCACAGGACCAGAGTTGATGCTCCCACATCCATAGCATGAGTAGTTATAGCAAGTAAATGATTTAAAATTCGAGTTACTTCACAAAATAATACTCGTATATATTGAGCTCATAATGGTACCTCGCAATTCAAAAGTCTCTCTACGGCTGAGGAGTGAGTGTGTTCTTGGGCCATCGTAGAAACATAAATAGGGTCAAGGATGAAACGAAGAACGAAACTTTACAACAACTATTTCGTATACGTTCACTTGCATCATATACACAAGTGCTCTCTAAACCGTGCAATAAGGTCACCCATAACACGGTTCTCCCACTCGAGTTGCCTTAGCCCCAGGCCATGCTATTCAATAATATTGGAAAAATGGAAGCGTAAGGTAAGAACTAGTATTGAAACCTGGTCGCCTTAAAAGGGAGGTTTACCTTTAGTCAATAGGAACCCTACTTCCCTCTTTGGGACCTCATCACTTCAATTCAAGCGCAAGCCTCTTTCTGAGTCACTGGGCGGAGCGCACCATGGAGACTTTATACACAACATCAATCATACCGAAATACACAACAATAAACAATTATCTCATTATTGTCACAAAAATCCATACACCCATAAACATGAAAATAAAGATCGCATAGTTATAGAGAAATAATCCAAGATGATTCAATAAGAAATTCAAAAATCTAGACAAAAGAGGAGGAAACAAAAGCTGCTCTTTTGAGGATTGAAGAATCCAACACTAAAATCCAAATTCATCTTCTTCTTAACCCCCCCCCCCCCCCCCCCCCCCCCCGTGAGGTGGTGGAGACTTTTCCTTTCTTGCTTTCTATTTAAAGTTCAAACCCCTAAGTTAAGACTCTCCCAAAATGACCTAATTTTTAAATTTTTCTCCCAAGGTCCTATGGTAGAATCCATATAAGGAAGCTCTCGACGGAGTTGTATTATCCCTAGACTCCACGTCGTGGAGTCAAAAAATTTCTAACTGACAATCCAACTTGTAGATTTTCTCTAGACTTCTCCATTTTGAATATGGATATAATTCCTTTTGAACGGTTTGTATATTTTCAAGAGCTACAATATAGTGTCAAGAATTTCCTAATTTGAAGTTCAAACAAAGGACATATGCCTTCTGGATGTTGGTTGGCCTACAATATGGAAATCCGGAGATCCATGGTAGAGAGTTTCCGTGAAATTAGGGCAAAAACGAAATAAACTATATTTGGGTCCCATTTTTTTACCTGGAACGCTCTCTCCACAACGTATCTTCAGGAAAAAAAAACCAACAACGATAAGAAAGAGTCGGAGGATACAAAAGAAAATGAACTAATTTATGCTAAAAAGATGTTTTCTTAGAACAAAATAAGCTCGTTTATATCTTTTTTAGTCATAAACTATTCAACCTCATAAAAGTTTGACCAAATTGAAAAGTCTAACTAAGGTAATCCTAAATGAAATCGAGGTCCTTTTTTTATCTTAAAAAATAACGATTTTATTCAACCCAAGCAATAACAATTACAATGAGAAGAAGAGAGATAAGGTCCAAGGACCAAGAAATTATAGCACCACAACACCCGTAAAAGAGAGAATAGATCAGGCACAAAGGCCCAAAGACTTTGGGAAGTGGAAAGACATACGAACCTCAAAAGCCACGCACACGTCAACTTCGGGAAACACGAGAAGCTGCACGCCGAAAACTGAAGAGACGCCGAGAATCTCAACAGGCGTCCAGTTCTCGAGAGCCACGTCAAGGCAACTGTTCGCCGGAGACACGAGGTCGGGGCCAACGAGAAACTGCAAGAAACCGCATGAATCCGATCGAACTGGAGAAGGGATGTCGGGGCCAACAACCAGAGAAACTGACGGAGGACCAAACCAGAGCAAACCACGGCGAGCAGAGGAGACAACCTAGAGAAGAAGGCAAGACTTGGGGCCAGCACCCTGATAACCAGAAACCCAATCCTCCAGGACAAGACAACCTCCAAAGCGAACGACAATAGGTGAAGAAGACGACGGCGTGAGCAAATAAGGAGAGGGCAGAGGAGAAGCTGAGCACCACCAGAAGAGAGCCAAGCCCGGTTCTAGTGAGCTCAGAAGACAAGACGAGTTTGGAATCAACGAGAGTCCAAACAAACGAAGGTAGGAGAACCGGGAACGAAGAAGACGAAGAACGACAACACCATAACAACAACCTCCAAACCTTGGAAACCACTTGCCAACATGACCCCAGAGATCCTGAGGGCAGAAGCGGAGAAAACAGAACTCCGAGAAGGCGGCGACGTGTTGGCGAGAGCGACAAGGGAGGTAGGTCGCCGGAGAGGCGAGACCGGAGAAGAGCGAGCTTCAGAAGCACAACCAAAATCGAAAGAGGACGAGCACACTGAGTCCGAACATGAGAAACGACAAAGGAAAGAGTTCGGCTAGAGAAAGGCAAGGAAGAGGCAAGAGGAGGTCCGGCGGAGTACAACCCGATAAATCAGAAATTAAAAGCCCAACAAGATTACTTTGGGTATATTTTTATGTGGTTTCCCATGTTGTGTTTTCTCAGGACAATATTTAAGAATTCAGACGGAACCAAACCCTAACAACTGATTCAGCCATCCATGGAATCTCCTCTCAGGAAATCTGCGAAAGGAGTGCAATTGACTTCGTCTTCCTCATGTGTGATCACTGATCTTCCAAGCCCCATTGTTATGGAGATTCTATGCAGAGTGCCCATCGAAACCCTAGCAGCCTGCAAAAGTGTATGCAAATCATGGCTTCATCTCATCAAAGACCCTCACTTTTTCCAGCTGCACCAAGACAGAGCACCCACTGAGGTTTGCTTTCAATTCCATCGCCAAGACGACACAAAGCTTTACATGGGTAGCTTCAGTTTCCTCAATAATGGTGACCCTCTTGATGCCAAGCTCACTACTTTATTCGAATTAACAAGATCCAATGATAGGTCATACAATAACAATTCTGTGAAGGGGATGTTATATGTAGCCAATACTTGTAATGGGTTACTTTGCTGCTGTAGATCTTCTAGTAACATTGATGATATCCATGCACCAGTGAGTTTATTACTTTTCCTCCGCCTAAAAAATATAACGATTTCTCTACTTGTCGCGGTTATGGGTTAGGTTTTAGCACAAAGACGAACAAGTACAAACTTTTGCGAGTGATGGGTACAAGGGATGCTAAGAATCTTGTAGCTGAGATATGCACAATTGAGAAAGGTTCTTCTTGGAAGACTGTTGGTCCACTGCCTCGTAGCTCCTACTCGTTTTATGGCACTTTCTTGCGAGGTACCCTTCATTGGCCTGGTAAGGACAGCGACACGTCTGACGTTATCATTCTTACTTTTGATTTTGGAGATGATCGATTTGGAAGAGTTCCACTTCCACCCTACTATGGCTATAAATCTGATCGGAATATATGGCTAGAGACACTCGGGGTATTAGCAGGTTGCCTATATATAACTGATCGTACGAATGAAGGCGTTAGCATATGGTTGATGAAGGAATATGGTGTTCGGGCTTCCTGGACAAAGCTATTTTATTTAGGATTTACCATAGGGAAGAAGCTGAATTATAGATACTCCATACCTATAACTTACATGGACAATGGTGAAATATTGATGATATCTGCCCCCTATGTCTTCTCTTATAATCCAGATCTAAAGCACGTTAGAATTATAGGTAAATGTCGGAATGTTAAAGTGGTTGCTTTTAGGCCGAGTCTTGCTCTGCTCAAGGATTCCATGCTTGGATATGAAGTGCATGTCAAACCAAGGTGTATTGATTTGGAACACGTGAAAATGTCCACAATTCGTGATTGCTGGAAAGTGAAGGAGTCCCCTCAACAAAATGTCTCTAAGGAGGTACTAGAAAAGCTAAGGAAAGAGCGTGAGCAACGACAAGAGTTGGAAGAGCAAACTGAGCATCTCAAACAACATAACCAATAGCTGGAAGAGAGACTGCAACATGTGCATGCAAAGGTCAAGCAATTGGAAGAGCAGATACAACGCAGTCCGAAGCTCAAACAGGAAGACAGGCAAATGATTATGCAAATGATGGATGAGATGAGGGCATGTCTCTGCGGCTCTCACTGAGTTGGTAAGCTTATTAATTATGCAGTTTTAGACCTTACGTTTTCGGATTAGATCAGCTCCTTTATCATTGATAAATGTTCAGATGAATTGGATCTCAGCATTTGGGTGCTTATATTTTAGTTCTGGTGGTTGCATTTTCTGTCTTTTGCGTAGTTCGTTTCTGTTGCTTGACTTTGTGTGTGAGTAAATGCTATGCTTAGAACCTCTAATGGTCAAGTAAATGGGAGGTGTTCCTAAAGTTGTCCTCATTTCCAATTTGCAGTGTTGAATTACCCATTTACAAGGATTTTTTTTGTTATGATTCCTAATTAAGACCACCTGGGGCCGGACTTGTTATAGATGAGTTGTTTAAAGGGTCGTCTTATTGGACCGACAAGCATTGAGGTAGCAGAATATCCAGTTGTGTAGAATTTACTATAGCATCACACATGTAGAATGGTTGAAACTGGATATTCCCTAAAAGTACACTGCCAATAGTAAACCAACCAACACATACAACACACAATAGTAAACTCAATTGCAGCAAAATAAATTAAATGAAAATGAATGCTTTCAACTTTCAAGCTCCCATCGAATCAACCAGGAAACAGTTCTCGTGTCCGGGTCTGACTTTGATGTGTTATATGGGCCTGGGACCGGTCCACTTGATGTAGTGCGATCAGAGATTGGGGAGTCTTCTGCTGTAAATGCAGATCGTTCGTGTTTTCCCTCTACGGGTAGTCCGACCGGTGTTGGGGAGTTTGGTGCCCGAAACGTTCGGTCCAGTGCGGGGAAAAGGAGGTTGGTAAGACGTCTACTCAGGATGCTATCTCGAAGGAGTTGGGAACTCCGTGTAAAGATACTCTTCTTAAAGTTCCGAAATGTTAGAGCCGACCTCCTAAGTTTTTAGAGGATTATAACACTTCCAAGCCTCGAGCTCGCTCTTCTAGTGAGAAACTTGTTTCTCTTGTTGCTGTTTGGAAGCAGGCTGCACAAGTTCGAAATACTCAATTAGCTTGGCTTGATAATGAAAAAGCTTTCGATTCGAATTTGACCTCAGAAGGTGATGAGTGGGTCACTGACGAGGGTTCATCTTTTCAGCGTGTTCGCTTGTGTTTAGTTTTTGTTTATTTTGTTTAGGGTATTGTCCCTGTTTGTTTTTGGTTTTTGATTTGCTCTTTTCTCGGGTTTTTTCCCTGCAGCTCTAACTGAGAGCTCTTATGTTATGGTTTCGTTTTGGATCGATCTAGTTTGGATCTTTTTTTTCATAATTTTTTTTGAGCTTATCCAAAAAAGAAACTTGCAAGCGTGAGTCGGTGTAGGGGTGGAGAGAGGAGGGCCAGGGGGCACGTCTCACCTTAAATTTTAAATTTTCAAAAATTTCTTTCCAAGAAAATATCATTCATCAATATTTTATATTAGTTACTGTTCTAGATTCTAGTTAAATGCACAAGCTTCATTGTATTTACTACATTAGAGATTAGGACGGTAAGTCGATGCGAGTTTGGTGTGTCAAAATTCGAATTCGTTATAATTGACCTGAATTCAAGTTCATGATTAAACTCTACCTCTCCTAGACCTTCTAAAGGATCGTTTCTGAGTTAGTTTACAATACCTTCCTCATTGAAAGACAAAGAAGAGGAGAGACAATAGTGGGTCAAGAGATAGACAAGAACTTGGGAGATATTAGTAAGGGGATTCAAAACTCTCATCAATCTGCAGATGATCGGGTTTTAAGTCAGGTCAAGGACATTCAAAGTTTAGATTTCTTCCACTCCAATTTGTTCCAAAACTCAGCAACTTCAGGATTTTTCTCCCATTTTTTTCACAGACTCTCTTTCTCTCTGACCCTCTGAACGAGCAGAAGATTTGGAGAAGGAGAAGGAGGAGTGAATAGTTGATGTTTTATCCACGGGTGAGAATTTTTAGTCTCTTGATGTGGTACCAGGAGTCCCTAGTGGGAAAGCTTGGAAAATAGTTGCTACAGGTAGCATTACTGAGACAGTAAGGGTCTCTTTGCGTGTCAGATTGGAGGAATCACAATAGACCCCAATTGCTAATCAGGTTTAATTTTTTGAGGGAAACTCCAGCTCATCCAACAATCCCAAAAAATCAAGCTTCAAAAAAAGATCAAAGAAGGCACAAGTTTCTTATGTTTATGATACTAGGTCAAAAAAAGGAAGAGAAGTGCGTCTTCTTCAACTATCAGATAAGAAGAAAAGCAAAGGAAAGAGTGTGGCTGTTGAGGAATTCACTAGTCCCTGGGATTACTGCAAAGCTATAGGGCCGAAGGCTTCTGTTGCAGACGAGCTAGTCATTGATCAGTTTGATAACTTAAAGGCTGAAATCAATCAAAAGGTTATTTTTGAAGCTGACTCGGGTGATGATTTCCTGGATTTAGAGGAAGAAGAACCATGTTTGGATGAGGTTCAATCTCATTCGAGATCTCCTGATGCATAATCATTTGCTGTAGACTTGTGTTTTGTGGTTTCAGGAGTTTCTTGTGGGTGCTGACTAAGTGGCTTCACCTGTTGGTTTTCCTTCAGTGGTATGTGTCTCAGCTTTGGGTTTTCTTGGGTGCAAGGAGATGAGTAAGGGATGGGTTTTGTTGATTGCATGCACTATTGTCTTATGTTGTAATGGACTTTCTTTTCTTCATGGAATAGTTCAGGTAGGGGTTTTGGAGGGTTTGGAACTGCATTTGTTAGCACGCTCGGTTTGATTTTTTGTTTCGGTGTTGTTTGTAGGTTCTCTTGAGAGTTTTGGGTATTCTTCGGGTACAAGCTTATGTTAAGGGTGGGTTTTGTTGGGTTGTTAGCTATCTTTTTCGGCAGGTAGTGTTTTTAAGTTTCTTGCTGGTGTGGTAGGCCTTTGTGTGACTGTTTTTAGGCAGTTTGGGTTTCTTGGGGTTTTAGGTTCCGTTTAGGGAGGGGATTTGTTGGGTTTGGAGCTGCAACTTTTGCAGGCTCGGTTTGGTACTTGTTTCCGTTTCGTTTGCTGGTTCTCTTGAGAGTTATCTCTTGGCCTCTTCTTTAGTTCAAAGAACTGGTCCATCAATAATACTTTGCTGATAAAAAAAGTTCATGATTAAACTCATTTGATAAACTAGTAGATCTCGAGCCGAATTTCTTTTTGTATGGCTTGAATCGTCAGGAATTTTTAGGGTGTTCCGATTCCCGAGCCGACTATCATTCTACTGAAAATCTAGTATAGGGCGTTTACGTTGGTTCAGATTCAAAGGTACGCTCTCTTTTAATTTCTGGATGGTTTCACCGTTTGCTACTCATGTTTAGCCTCGAGCTCGCACTTGCTCTTTCTTTATTCTTATTTCTCCCCTCTTGTATCATGGTTTGTTGCATTTTGTCCCTTTATTTTGTTTCTGTGAGCACTTGTTTCAGCAGTTATTTTTTGGATTGTTCCATTATCTCCGACCATCAAGCTTTTTCAGAATCTCATCTGAGCTAGTCTCTTTGATGCTCTTATTCATAACCTCTTTGATGGCAGAGGATGCGCTTGTCTCTTTGAATTTTATTTAAAACAAGGCCCATTCCTAGGTGAAAGAGAAGCTCTGAATTTTTTCAAAGATTAATTGAGGAGCTTCCAATACATTATTAAACAATATATTGTTCCTGGCCTTCTAAATATGCGACAGGAAAATTGTCGAGACTGAAAAATCATTTGGATAGGACCAAGAAATGTTCCCCCATTACATCACCAAGGACCAGACTTGCCAGGATTTTTCATAGAAAATTAACACATGATTTAAGTCCTCAAGTCTGCAGAACATAGAGGACACAAAATTTGATCGAAGGAGAAATCAAATCCTCTACTCTCCGAAAAGCATTTTGTTTGAAGGCCAACCACATAGAAACTGACAATTTTGGAGCCAAGAAATGAGACCAAGAATACCTTGGGGCTCAAGGCACATACAAGTTTTCTTGACAAAGAATCCTTTCGGGTCTGTAACCCACTAGAACAAGTCTTGCTTAAGATGATTTAATTCCTTCTTCTGTATTACCTCCCCCCTCTCTTCTCCATGTCTTAGCAGTCCCCTTCTTGGCGGTTGTATACTATACGGGATTGTAATCAAGAGCACTCACATTGGGGTTGACCTTTGTTATTGTGTCTCGTTTTCTGAAACTTGGGATTGGTTTGGCTTCATAAACCTGTTATTGCTTTGTTTTGTTTGGCCTGAAGTAGTCCAAGCATCGGGAAGTGTAGGTGTGGTTTCTGCTGTGAGCTTTAGTGTTGTGTTCGAGTCGTTTGGAGGTGTTCTCTCTACTGTCGCGTACGTTTTACATCATTTCTTCTATGTTTCGTGTGGTGGTGATGGTTAGGTTTGTTCCGTCTCCGGTGATGAAGATAGTGGTGGCAGTAGGGAGTTTTATGGGACAGTTAGTTGGTTGTGTAGGCTGGTATCGTTGTTCCGCATTCTAGATGGGTCTTCATTCGAACGAGATCCCAATGAGTCTTTTTTAGGGGTCGGGATCACTTGCTCCGTTTCGTCGTCGCTATTAAAACAGGTTGGGAGTGCAGGAGGATGGCGCGGTAACGGTAGATATCTCGTCGGAGACTGTTCACGGTGCGGTTCAGGTCAATTCAAAACTTCTGACTATTTCGGGTGAGATTGGATTGGGTCGTGATTCTCGTCGTGTTTCTCAAGATTCTCTTGTTCGAACTGGAGAGATTGAGATCGAGATCCCCGTTTTCTCTCGATCTTCCAGTACGCGCGCCGATTGCGGTGAGGAAGAAGCGACTGTAGCTGCTGATGGATCTGGGCCTGCCCAGGGTGGCGCAGTTGGGCCTGGTCCGGGTGCGGTTGGGGCTGTGTAGGAGGTTGGTCTTGATGCTGAAGGGTCTGGGCCTGTTGATCAGTCCAGCCTAGTTAATTTGTCAGCAGGTCAACTTTCTCAAAAGATGGCATCCCCGTGGAAGGATGCACCAGTTATACGGAAGCGAGTGAGTCGCCCTCCCAAGTATTTAACGGAATACTATACCTTGATGGCAAACCAAATGTTTCTAACCGGGAAAGATACATTCGTCCCGTCAATATTGAGAATCAGGTTGAATAAGGGCGCATAGGAAAAGGGAAATCTCAAGTCATAGTTTCGGCTCAGGGTACCGACGCATGGACCTATGTCCGTGAATTGGCTGCCAAGAAGAAGGAGGCGACGACTCGTGTTTAACGGGGTTTTTCTTTTTCTTGTTTGTTTTTTGTTCCCTTTTTGTGGTTAAAAAAAGTCTTGGCCTTTTGGCTTCCATTGGTTGAGCCCCTCTGTAATCGTTAGTTCTCACCCTGATTTCTCTTGAATCAGGGCTCTCCGATCCTTTTTTGGATTTGGTGTTAATAATATTTTTCGAGTTTATAAAAAAAAATCACATACTTATTTAGAATTTATGAGTTTAAGAATACCTACGCATCTGTCTGTGAGTGTCTAAGCATTCTGAGAGCTTCTCTGAACTCGACTTGTGCTTTATCACATGGTTTCTTCAACAATAACTAAAGAGAAAAACCAGGAAAAGTAACAATTTTATGCACTTCAGTTCGCTCCATTGCAGGCTTTGGATCCTCGGCGTATGCTTGTCTTGTTTTTATTCTTCCTTTTTTTCGAAGCAGCGTAGTTTTTTTATTTCATGTTATGAATGTTCTTGAACTTTATCCTTCAATAGAACATCCTTGATCATGTTAGTAATATTCTCAAATGAGTACAAGATTTCTGATTTTGAGGTGATTCTCGATTCTGCAAAATAAACATTTGATCTACAAGTTTCATAATTTCATGTCATCAAACATAAGACACATGGACATAGCTTCTAGCAAGTCCTACACAGATGATCCCAAGTTCAAACTGATGCCATGGCAAAACGTGCATAATTTATTGCATTTTTTTACGATTTATCCATTATTGAAAATATAAATAATTTTCATGAAAATATGTGTTGGATGACATCTTATTTTTGAACAAAAGTGAGTTTAGACAAATGGAATGGTCAACTTGTCTCTCAATTATCTATCGGATCGGGTTATCCTAGAACTATGGAAAGATTATTTTCGAATTCTAGGAAGCTAGTGAGGCCTTTCCAACGAGATATAAGGTTTAAACGAACAAGAGGTGAATGAGAAATTAAATCTCAAAAATCACCCGTTGAACTTAGTTGTTGAGAAAATTACAAATGGAAAATGCATAATTCTTGTGTAATCCCACATGGAAAGATTACTAAACTTTTATTGGTTTTATATAGTGTTGCCTTCATAGCATGTTTGAATGCTTGGATGAAAAGTTCTGTGCGGGACGCGAATGCTGCAGTGGATTTGGGCCTCAGAAGGTGCAAATTAAGGAAATCTGAGATTGATATCTATTTAAATTTTGGAAATTGATATGCAATTAAGGAAATTTCTGAATTTTATATTATTTCGAATCTTTATATAATTTCAAAAATATTTTTAGTTTCCAGATTTTATTATTTTCGAAATTAATATTTAATTACCAAAATTTATATTTCCGAAATTTGTTGTATCCAAAAACTCGCTCCCAACTCTCTCATTTTCCTATATAAGCTCTATTCTAGTTTATTATTTGTAGACACGTAGTACATATGATTTAGATACAAAATTTACCTACACAATTTCTCTCCTTCTCCAAGAACAGAGCAACTGATTTCTTTCTATTCGGTGCTACTTCTCATACACGGTTTCGAGTTCGTTTACGTTGTCGTTGTATCTTGGGAGACTTGCTCATACGGGAAAATAAAAAGTCTTAAAGAAATCGGTTCGCGGGCCTCGACAAACCAGTTTCCTCTCCGATCATCGCGTGAGGTTACTGTATCGATTACGTATCGCGTTTGCAATTTTCTTTTATTATGTACTTTGATCTTCATTAATAATATGTGATTACTTTTTCATCTGTTCTTTATGGTTTATGGACTAACCCGTCTAACACTTATTTCATGGAGATTTTAGAGTTACGTTGGAAGACATTTGGCTTTTCCATTTATCTTCTTCATGTATAGATTAATATATATGACATCAAGGTTATGACCTCTCATGTACATGTTATGATCCTATAAATAGAGGTTATTGTAAATGATGAAATCAGATCAATACAACAATCTATTCTACTCTCTCTATGTTCTCTTGTTCTCTCTAATATTGTTCTTATTTTCACAACATTATCTTAATTCCAACATCGATAAAGATAAAAATACAAGTATACATGATTTAAGGATACCTATATAAAAAAAGCATGTGCTTCCGAATTTATTCAATTCTCTCACGTCAATCGTATACTCCTCCGGAGGAAACCCTAACCCCTACCCCACCTACGCCGTCACCACCACCTACACCGCCACCCCTATGACCACTTCACATGTCCCCTCAGCGTTTTCATCTCTGATGGGTGAAGGGATAGCTGTCCCACCACTGCGTCCCTTCATGGATGTGGTTAGCCCATTAAAAGGGCGTCGCAAGAGAAATTAGCTGAAACCCGTGACCATGGTATCAGTACTGGCGCAGAACCCAACTCTGGATCTGTTGTATCCCTCTGCAACGATCGTCGCTTTCTCCCCGAGATCCTCGTCTCCACAACTCACACGAGCACCACCGCAAAGGGGTCGACCACCCAAAACCCTAATTGTGTCAGCCGCAAGCAACCGTCCGCCGCCTCCTCCTCACCTTGGTCATGGTTCTAGACAACAAATAATTGAGAAGTAAGAGACAACAAGTTGAATGTGTTTGAATCCCCGTGTTCAATTCTCTAAGGTTATTCTATTGTTATTTATAGCAAAAGAGATAAGTCTGTTGCCTACAAATCAAGCTAACAAAGAACATGAAACAACTTAAACAAAAACAGATTCAAGACCGAGTCTGCAACAAAACGTTGAGGTTTCTTAGGGCGCACGCAAGATTAAGCTAACAATCTCCCCTCTAATCTTGATGTTTCTTTTTTATTTCAACGATCCCAATCAACGACCTCAACTCATGGAATCGATTCTTAGACAAACCTTTAGTGAGGATATCAGCTTTTTGCTTATCAGATCTGATATGCTCCACCTCAATAACTTCCTTTTCAATGCATTATCTGATGAAATGATCAATGTGTTTACTCCTATTGTGGCATACGAAATTCTTTTTTAGCATGATAGCTGATTTATTGTCGATGAGAAGCTTCACCCTTGCTGGTTTGATGTTCAGTATGTCTGAAATTAAAATTTTCAGCCATAAAGCTTGACAAGAAACAGTTGCAGCTGCGATATACTCAACTTCACAAGTAGATAGGATCACGATCTTTTGTTTCTGGGAGACCCAAGAGATCAAGCATGATCCCAGATAAAACATGACTCCTGAGGTGTTTTTTTCGATCGTCTGCATCGCCTGCTATGTCGCTATCACTGTAGCCAACGAGTTCTTCAACATTACCTCCCTTCTTGTACTTCAAACCATAATTGAGGGTGCCTTTAATGTACCTTAGGATGTGTTTCGCAACTACATAATGTCTTGCTTTAGGTGCTTTCATATAGCGACTCGAAATTTTTATCGAGAAAGCAATATCATGTCATGTGTTGAACAGATACCTTAACCCACTAATGATGTTGCGATACTGAGTAAGATTTGTGAGCTCTCCTGTCATTTTCTTCTTTAGTTTGAGCTTGGCCTCGATCGGAAATTGATAAGCATTGTAATCCTCCATGCCTGCAATAGTTAGGAGCTTTTAGGCATATCCTCTTTGATAGAGAGTGATCTCGTCTTTCTTCTGATCAACTTTCATTCCTAAATAATAGGACAGAAGTCCCAGATCATTCATATCAAACACATGCTTCATATTTTCTTTGAAATCATTAATTTTACTTACTGGAGTTCATGTAATAAGGAGGTCATCCACGAAGACTCTAATGATCAACAAAGCGTCCTCTCTGGTCTCGTATAAACAACATGCTCGTAGGGGCTCTTGTAGAAGCCTAATTAAGTCAGCTTCTCATCAAGCTTTGTGTTCCACACTCTTGGGGCTTGCCTCAAGTCATATGAAGCTTTCTTCAATTTTAGGACATCAAAGGGATTTGCTTTATTAATAAAACCAGAAGGCTGAGATATAAATACCTCCTCCGTAAGATCGCCGTTCAAGAAGGCCGATTGCACGTACATGTAATGAATCTCCAATGACTCTGAGCTGCAACAGCAATTATCAGTCTCACGGTTTCTAATCATGCCACAGGAGCAAAAACTTCCTCGAAGTCAACACCCTCTCTGAATATAGCCCTTTGCACGAGACGGGCTCTATACCTGATTATCTTTCCTTGTGAATCCTCTTGGTTACCTGTCTCTCGATGCACCAATACACAGCACCATCAACACATTCCGCCATGTTATTATACAACGGGGAATGACGATCTTTATCATCGATTTGAGATCTCCACCACATACCAAATTGCAGGTTCCTCCGCGTACCTTTGTTCACATCATACACCATGAGATCAAGGGTATGATCATCCCACGATGCAGGTTGAATTTGGGTCACCAACTTGTAACAACTATGAACACGGTCCAGGTTAGGAGGGACATCCTAATACTTTTTTTTGATGGGTTGGACACGACCATCTTACGGGTGAAACATTGTTGAAGAACAAGCAGACCGTGACACGAGTCCATAAAAGACCTGATGTCCTCACTACTAAACCAATCAACTCGCTCTCTTCGCAAGAAGTCGGAAGCTAAGCGAGTATGGGCGTTGTACAAGTCAATGGGGTTCTCCTCCTCTCTCGGTGATAAAGACACCATGTTTCTAGACCATATTTAAACGGGCCTTTTCCACCTTTCGATTTTCGTTTCTCTCTTCTTTCTCTCGATTGTAATTCTCTCTTGGAGTTTTTTTGTTGGGTTGAATAAACTTGTTATTTTTATTGATAAAAAAAATAGGGAAAACTGTGGGTCCTAATCTTCTTGAACGTTTCGTTTTGACGTCCTAACCCAGACCAACGTTTCGTTACAGTTCCATACACGACAGGTTGGAACTTTTACAAAACCTGATATGAACCGTTCAAATTAACGATTTCGTTAACATAGGAAGTGAAAAGTCGAAACTACAACTCCATTCACGTTAACCTTTTAGCTCCCCATGCCAGTTAAACATGCAATTAGAACACTTAGTATACATATCCAACAATTTTTCAACACTGAATTTCAAAATAATGCATTATTTTGGGAAAGAGAAGCTGAAAGGTTAACGTGAATGGAATTGTAGTTTCGACTTTTCACTTCCTATGTTAACGAAATCGTTAATTTGAACGGTTCATATCAGGTTTTTTAAAAGTTCCAACCTTTCGTGTATGGAACTGTAACGAAACGTTGGTCTGGGTTAGGACTTCAAAACAAAACGTTGAAAAAGGTTAGGAACCAGAGTCATCCCAAAAAATTAATAAATAAATAAACCAATCAAGATCAGAATCATAATCATAATCGTAGAACGGATCGTAAATTTTTCTGCGACCGATGTTTTGATCTTCTATCTAATCTAATTCGGTCGAGAAATGGTATGAGTATATAAAACCACCCTCTTCTTCTTGTCAGAAAGTAGAACAAACGGCCAGCGTAGCGAGGCGGTGCGTTCCAAGTCGAGGGTGGAGAAATAAGGGTCGGTGGAAATTAAGGACCACCAAGATTTGGAAACGCACCTGAAGCGCAGGGGGTCCTTGACCGGCACTAGACTCATGATCTCGGCGAATAAGTCGTCTGGTAACCTTCGTTTTACAATTTCCATGGCGGCTGCTTCTTCTTTTGTTACCTGACGACCTAGTTACGTATTGGGTATTTATGTATATATAGGGTTTTAGTTCAAGTACATGTATTTGTGTTTTTTTCCTAAACTACTATTAGTAACTCTCTTTTACCAACGTTAGAGCATCTACAATGGTTAGACATTGCGCAGTGTCAAGGAGCAGTGTCAGGGAGTGGTTTTTGCCTTCCTGACACTGCTCCTCCAATGATAGTGTCAGGAGCAGTGTCAAGAGCAGTGTCAGGACAGTTTCAATAATTCAAAAAACACCCCAAATATTGTAACATTTTTAATTAAAACCAAATACGAATTGTCGTGGAGTTGGTGATGAACATTCCGATCCCGAATCCTTGCTCTATGGCCCAGGATACTTTCCCTGGTCACCGCTGGTGGTGGTCCTCTACGGACGGTTGGGTCCGGGACACCAATATCTGCATACGGATCAGTGGGCCACGGCCTCCGCTCATCCTCAACGATCATGTTGTGTAGGATCACACAAGCAGTCATGATCACTGAGAGTGATCCCCTATCCCACATTCGGCCCGGGTGAGTAACGATGTGAAACCAGCCTTGTAGAACTCCAAACGCTCGTTCAATGTCCTTCCTACACGCCTCTTGGTATCTAGCAAAGCATCGTTGTTTCGGCGTTTGTGGAGCAGGTATGGACGTCACAAATGTTTCCCACGCAGGATAAATTCCATCAGTCAAGTAGTACGGGGTTTCGTATTCTCTACCGCTGATCTTGAACTTCACCTCTGGGGCGCAGCCTTTTACTACTTGGGAGAATAGTGTAGACCTATTGAGCACGTTGATGTCGTTGCTGGAGCCCGGTGTCCCGAAGAAAGCGTGCCAGATCCAAAGGTCTTGGGATGCTACGGCTTCGAGCATGATTGTGGGGACGTTCCCGTGGTCCCTACTTGCGAACTGTGCATCCCATGCCACAGGACAGTTTTTCCAATCCCAATGCATGCAGTCCTGGCTCCCTATCATCCCCGGAAAGTCGCGCTCTTCGTTGATTCGCAAAAACCGTTTTGTATCGTCCACGGTCGGGCGTCGTAGATATGTCCGCCCGTAAACCTTGATGACGCCAATGCAAAAATTATTCAGGCAGTCCAGGGCAGTGGTCTCCGCCATTCGCAAATACTAGTCGCAGGCATCGGGTGGACTTCCATAACAGAGCTGACGAAGTGCTACCGTGCACTTTTGGTGTGGACTGAAAGAGGCTCTCCCCGTAGCATCCTTGATGTTCCGGAAGTAGGCGTACCGGCCACTCAAACCATTCATGATTCGTATGAACATGTCCCTCGACATCCGGAACCGTCGTCGAAATTGTTGGTCGTTGTACACCGGTTGAGGCGCGAAGTAGTCACGGATCAACCCTTCGTGTGCATCTTCGCGGTTGCGCTCAATCACTCTCCGCTTTGGTCTCGGCGCCGACATTGAGCTCTCGGCCTCATCATCATCCTCACCCATTTGCTGTAAGGATGCCATCAGTTGATCCTCTAATGCTTGCTGTGTTGCCTCCAGAAACCTATCCATCGCGGCGTCTATTTCTTCTTCTGTCATTTGCTTCATTTCGTCTAGCGGTGGAAGGTTCGCCATCGAAAAAAATAAAACTAGGAAAAAACTATAGGATTTAGAGAGGAATAGAGGAATAGAAGATTGAAAGAAGAGAGGAGAAGTAAAATTTGAATTGGGGTAGTTGTGAATTTATAGGAAATTGTTGGGTCATTGGAAGTCGGCGTCGCCACGTGTCCTGTCGTCATTGGCCAACCGACTAGCCGTTGGCACCTGGCACGACCGGCTGCGTCGTTGTTGGAACCAGACACGATCAGCTGACACAACGGCGCTGACACGACCACCTGACACGACGAGTCGTGCCAGCGTGTCATGTCAGCGCCGTGTCTACGCCTGACACGACCTCCAGCAACGACCCGTTGAAGGTGCTCTTAGTGGTGTTATTAAAAGAGGGGAATTATTGTTAAATACAAAAACTAGATTTCAAGCATCTCTCAAAACTCTTTGTCACGCCCCAAATCTGGTTTTGACCGAATTCGAGACGCGACCAAGAGTTACAGAAAAACAATAGGAATAAAGATAATTAAAGTTTCCAAAATGATATAAATCTTCCCAAAAGTAAATTGTAAGAACCACTCCTGGTCGATCCCGGTCGAACCGGTGACTTTTAAGACAAGTTTGACTTTCTACGGGAAAAGTCAACCGATGACTCAGAAGGTCATTCGGGGCTTTTCCGGGGCCCAAAATGCTTAGCCGTCATCACGGTTGGCTTAATTGGTCCGTTTCCTTTCGTTTGAGTATAATATTAAAGGAAGTCAAATTTGGTCAAAATTGGACTTTATATCGACTAAAACAATATTAATTATTGTGCTGGAAATTATTTTGGAAAGCTAGAGGGCCTACTTGGACACTTGTCCCTATTTGGTTAGAAGAGAGAAAATGGAGTGGTCTTGGACTACTATACCCTCCTAAAAGCCCCTACAAGGGAAAATATCTAAAGGGCTTTTAGTCATAAACCAACTCTAGGTCTTATATGGAATTAAAAGACCAAAATAATTTCATTTTGGGTGTTGTAGCCGAAATTTGAGAGAGAAAGGGAGAGGAGGAAGAACAAAGGTGTCTTGAAGAAGAAGAAGAAGAAGAAAGGGAAAAGGGAGCTCCTTGCTCCAAGTTGTTCATCATTCCTTCTCCAAAACCCTCCCACCTTCATCTCCTCATCATCCTAGAGGTATGTGTATCCTCAACTTTCAATTCCAAGCACTTTCATCTCTTGGGTTTTCCTTGGGTTTGAATGAAGTTGTTGGGTTTTGGTTGTATTAGTGTTGGATGATGTTGTTGAAGAGTATTTGATGGTGTTGGATGTAAATCCTTGAGTTTTGTTGAGTTTTGATTTGGTTTATGTTTTGGAAAATCCTTGGAAAGGTGTAGGTTTGTTGATTCCTACCATGGGTAGAGGAGTATTGGAGGTATTTGACTGTTTTGGAAACTTGAGATGGTTGAAAATGGAGTTTGGTAGTGAATTTTCGGAGAAAAGGAGCTGTAGGTTGAAGAAGGGTGAAACTGCCCTAGAGCGCCACGGATCTATGACGGATTCCGTGACGGGCGACGTCACGGCTCCGTGAGGGAGTCCGTGACGGCACGCGTCACGGCTCCGTGACGTCATCCGTGAGGGGTGGTGTCACGGCTCCGTGACCGTGTCCGTGGCCGACCAGTTTTGGTGTTTTTTTTAAGTGTTTTCCACCGTTTTCGATCTTTGTTTGGAGCTGAACTTTTGGGAATGTTTTGGGGACTTTACTTTCTGTTAAGTTGAGTCTAATTAGAGTTTGTTTTGTGTTCAAAGACCTTGGGACCGAAGTTGAAGAACGAAGACCACGCCGGGACCCGTGTGAAGCACGGAGTTGTGACTACTGAGCTTGACAGCAGAGTTTTAGAGGATTACCAAGAGGTAGGGAAAGTCTTAACTTCTTATTTTAAACGCTTAGTATGCATGTTAGGTTAATAAAATCGGAAAGGTCCTAGAATTGCCTATAGGATGCGAATAACTAGAATAATCGTCTTTCAATTATTAATAACCGGAAGTGTCTAGAATGCATGATTAAGATGAAAATGACTAATGTAACTCGCTTTCAATACCTGGGAATTGATTTACTGGTAGAGAGGTTGTGTTGAGCTCTCGGATTAGTTGTGTGCTATGTTCACATGCTTGGTTGCTAGTTATTAGGATAAACAAGGGTCTAATGAAACTAGTTTAACCTTATGTATGATTGATTTATTGCATGTTTACGTGATTGGTTGAGTGATTGTGTTGATATAATTGTTGATTGAACGGATGATCGAGTATGACTGGTTGTGCCAAGGGGTACAACCAGGTGATCGATGTACCGATGGATCGTGGCAGGTAAGTATACGGTAAGTGTGGAGTGTTATTGGATGTCTTTGCTGTGATGAAAGTGTGATTTGAGAAGTGTTCATTGATGGGTGAATTATAGTGTATTTTCCCTTATTCTTATTCTTGAATGTTTGTTTGTTCGGTTCAGTACTACACCGGGGGGGTAATCCGGAGCCGTTGTGGTGGTTGGAGTTTAACAGATACTGTGGGATATTGGTTGAGTATTGGAGCCTGAGGGCATTGGTTATGGAATATTTTAAGGATTGATTATTGGAGCCTGAGGGCATTGGTTACTGAATATTATGAGGACTGATTATTGGAGCCTGGGGGCATTGGTTATTGGACCCTACGAGGTAGTTGGTTGGATTACGTTACGAGAGATGGTCACTATGGTTCCACCCAAGTGTATGCGTCCTACGGGAGCACTACCTTGGTTCCCTATGACATATGGTCCTTTAGAGGCATTTCCGAGAATTCCGATGATAAGCGCCCATTTGGGATTGTTTCCGGTGCCCCGACGCAGGTGTCACCTCTGGACCGAGGGAAAATCTGATATGATATGGGTACTCGGGTGGATCGGAATCATGAGAACCGATGTGATCCCAGAATCTATCCATGGATCGGAGGCTTGAGAAAGCAAGTGGTTGGCGTGATATCAATTACTCCCATTTTACTCATATTGAATCGTTATAGCACTTTTTATGAAATCCTTTAAGTTACTGTTATCTTTAAGAGTACAATACTATTGTGATCTATTCTATTCATTAGTATTTCATTGTTAATAGTATTAATTTGTTATTTATGTTATCTGTTTAAGCAGTTTAAGTAGTGATTTAAAGGTGGAGTTGTTAAGATTTTTTCCTACTGAGCGTAAGCTCACCCCTTTGTTTCTCTTAGTGTTTTTACAGGAATACCTGATGTCTAGAGAGTTCGGGGCTTGGGAGCTTCAGTTTGTCTTGGGGTTTATCATAGACTTGTGTTGGTCTTTTGTACTAAACACTTTATACCTTACTCTTTATGTTGAGCTGTGACTCATTGTAGATTTTGAACTATTTACTGTTGATTCAAGGAAGTTTATTCGATATTTTAAAGGTTTATGTTATTTATTCACCGTTTTTCTAGTATTAATTCTAGTCACGTCTCGAGTCCGGTCAAAACCGGATTTGGGGCGTGACAATTTGGTATCAGAGCCTGGTTTCATTTGAAACAGGTTGTAAATTTTGAACTTGTTTTCAAAACCTCGGACTAACGTCAATTAGGTGGGTAGAGTTAGGAAGTCTAAGTCGTGTGCTCAGTGATGCAAGTTAAAAACATCGATGCATAGAGCGAGAACGACTCGAGTCTTACTGATTTCAATGGTTGTTTAAATTTGAATCTTTTGATCACAACGGTTACATCGCTTGAGTGGTATCCTTACCCTATGGACTATCAGATATAGTGATCGGTGAAACCGGACGGTTGAGATCGGTATTGGGTTAACGAGCAATGATCGAACCGTTATATATTGATTGTTGAGTAAATTATCTGTTAAGTGTGTTGCTACCGTGTTGGTCGTTTCATGTTTGTTAAGGTTGAAGGATTAATTGATTGAGGTATTGATGGGATTGAAGATTGGATTCATTGGAGTTTTACTGTCGGAGTGGTGATTGACCGAAGGGTGAACTTATGGAAGAATTGGACTGTTAGGATTTTGAAATTGTTTGAATATTGACTCGGTTATGATGTTGAGAATCGTTTAAGGAATCAAGGTTGGACAGATGATCCAATTGGGATAACTTTTGAAAGGAGTAGAACTCAAGTATTCTTGCACCCTCTTTGATTGTGTGTGTACTTTACGAAGCATGAGAAATCTATGTACTAATTGTGTTGTGTACCTTGCAGAGCATGAGAACTCTTTGTATTGGATAACTTTTGAAAATTGATTGGTAAATGTCCCGTTTAAACGGAGGGTTAGTGGAAAATACGAATAGGTCATGCCGAATTTTCCGTAAGATTGGATTGTTTATACTATCACGGGTTGATTCTAAACAAATGTCACAACTACCACTTATATCGCACCGGAACACATAGCATCGTCACGACATCTTCCTCCTCATCCCGACGAAGGGTAACATCCTCAACCGGAAATTCCTCAATCTGATATCTCTCGCAATCTCCTCCAATATCTAACCTTGATGCTCTTGAAAATCCACCAAAAGAAATCCACCAAAAATCAACACTCAAATAGATCTCAAATGATTCTCAAACCACCAAATATTTTGATTCTAAACAAATGATCCAAAATAATACTCTCCTTTAAATTCTATCTAAAAGAAATAAACTAAAAAAACTATACAAAAGGTTGCTTCTGGTTTTCATGTTCTGTGCTCTGCTCTCCGTAAAAATGGTGTTGAAGCCCTCCTAAAATGAAGCAGATCTCCCTTCTATCAATTGCGGCTGTGTAATAAAATGAGGAGTAGGGTTAGCACTGTGTGGACAGGTGTCACAGAGAGAGAGGGGAGCTGTGTGGGACAGGTGTCGCGCAGGCGCTAAATGGCGGCTGCAGCTTGGCGAGGCGCGAGGCAAAAAGCTGCCCCGCGCTCCGCACCCGGCCATGCGGGGATACGCTCCGACCTCCACGCCCGTGTACACAGCTCCCCACACCAAGGAGAACTTGAACCGCGAACCCTGGGGCACACGCCTCTTGCTCCCGCCCCTCTTCGATGTGCATGCTCTAAGGGATGTCAGATTCTTTCCTACCGTGGAGTGTGAAGAATTGGCGAATAAAAGAATGTACAAAGCTCCGTAAAGGGACATCAAAGGAGACAAGGTATCGGTAGAGATCGGGACAATAACAATGATATTTTGTTTTGTAACTACGAGTACCCTAAGATTGTTTATACTATCACGGGTTGACTCAGGGGCGCCACTGTAGTCGAACGTGATGGTTAGATGTCAAGTGGTTACAACGAGGTTCGGGGACGACTGAATCAAGTTATAACAACGTGAGATCGACATGAATGTTTTGAGTAAAGACAAGGAAATGAAGGAAAGAGAAAAACTTATGATGAAGGGACTAAGGACTTATTCCTTCCGAACTGTTTGCTTTGTGTTTTGAACCCCTAGTGATGGATGTGATTGTGTGTGAACTTTGCCTCATGTGGGAGTTGGTTGCATTACTTGTTTGTTGTGTGAGATGCACGAGGTGCGGAATTATGTGTCTATATAAGTACTATATACGACTTATCTACTTACCCTTGATCCAATTAGGATCCGTCGAGACGCACGAGAACGTCCCTTTTGCTTAAACCGGTTCGATAGTTTTAAACTGAGTTTGAACTGTACGTATTACTGCTGCGATCCTACGTGATGTCCCGTGTTTACGTTCCGAGGGGTACCAGGAGCCGCCCAGCTGTGGGGCAGGGCCAGTCACCAGCCGTTGGACTGGCGGGGGCAGCAAGTGCCCAGGGTGCTACTCCCACAGAGCACCAGAGCTTTGAGGATGGACCGTCAGGGTCACCAGAGAGAGATACTCCAGTCGCAGAGCCGACTCAGGCTACCCCGATTGATGAGGTGGTACGCGCAGTGCTAGCAGCACTCAGTGCTTAGTAGGAGACCGCAGCACCGGCGTTAGAGCCCGTGCCTACTACTGAGACAATCGCCGTCGAGAGGCCAGGACATATGGATAGCTACACGGCCCAGGCGCTTCGTGATTTCCATCGTTTGGGTACACCTTGACACTTTTTCTGGGAGTGCTGACTCCGAGGCAGCAGTTCTATGGTTGGAGCGGATCACTCGCAACCTTGACACGTCTGGTATTTCTGAGGGACGTCTGAGAGTCTCTTTCTCCATCTTCCAACTTGAGGGTGAGGCTTTTTACTGTTGGCAGTCTGTGCAGACCAGAGTTGGTGAGGATTTTCAGCTTTTCAGTCGACTGTTCCTGGAGCAGTACTTTCCGCGGTCAGTTCGAGTTGATAGACGCCAGCAGTTCCAGGAGCTGCGGCAGAGGGGGATGACAGTATCCGAGTATGCGGCGAGGTTCTTATCCTTGTCCTGCTTCGCACCCAAGATGATGCAGACTGAGGACAGTCGTTGCAGACGGTTCGAGCGTGGGCTCCTCCCTGCTATTGCGGATCGGATTATTGCTTTGAGGACCGAGGTGTACTCTACTCTGGTAGACCAGGCCTTGGCAGTAGAGAGGCATTTTCGAGAGAGCGCCAGAGAGCGAGATGTCAAGCCGAGACCGAGTGGTTTCCTAAGGCCATCAGAGAGGCGTGATGCGAGACGACAGAGGATTTCTGGGTTTTTCCAGCCACAACTTTAGCAGAGTAGCATGCGCAGAGGGGCAGCAGTGGCGTCAGTTGGACCGGCCCTGCTGTCACAGTTCTGCCCAGTATGCAGACAGCCGGGACACTTGGCCCGAGACTGCCCGAGGAGCAGAGGACCCGCAGAGCGGCAGATGGATCGTCCACAGGGGTTTGGTGAGAGGCAGCATGTTGATGATCAGACTTGTTACCAGTGCGGCCGGCAGGGGCACATTGCTTTCACTTGTCCCGATCAGGTTGGAGTTGTACCTCCACCGAGGCCCCAACAGGCACAGCCTTGTCAGGCACCTCCCGACCGACCACGACAGGCACAGCAGCAGAGAGCTCTACGTCAGGCGGCGGGAGCAGTAGCCCCGAGACACCAGGCTAGGCCTCAGCAGCAGGCGACACTACCACCACCACCGAGAGGAGGACCCCCGGCATGGAAGGGCCGAGTTTATGCAGTCACAGATGGTAGAGCTGAGGGACAGTACGCCGGCCATGAGGCCACACAGGGTCATGTTTACTTTTTAATTCGTGGGCGTCTTTTCTGTTCGACACTGGTGCTTCCCATTCGTTTATTTCTACTTCTTTTGCTCGTTCTTTGGGTTTGAGGGTGGAGTCCCATAGTAGACCTTTATGCCTTGAGACCCCTGTTACGGGGGAGGTAGTGTTGGATACTTTCTGTCGAGATTGTGAGGTTCGAGTGACAGACTACCCCTTCGTTGGTGATTTACTCATTCTGGAGATGACTGCTTTCGACGTGATCTTAGGGATGGATTGGCTTTCGAGGTATCGGGTGACGATCGATTGCTTTCGACGTCAGGTGACAGTGCGGTCAGGTGACAGAGTTATTACTTGTGTTTTGGGTAGCAAGAGCGGAGTCCTTCTATCCGCTTTGACTACGGGAGTGGAGTCTGAGGTTGTACAGGGTGGCAGAGACCTACCGAGAGTAGTTTGTGAGTTTCCGGACGTGTTTCCAGAGGAGCTATCAAGTTCACCGCCGGCGCGCGAGATAGAGTTCCGGATCGAATTGATCCCAGGCACCGCGCCGATCTCGATGACACCTTATCGATTCGCGCCAGCTGAGTTAGTTGAGTTGAAGCGACAACTCGAATAGATACGGGAGAAGGGTTTCATCCGCCCTAGTGTTTCACCGTGGGGAGCACCCGCCCTCTTCGTAAAGAAGAAGGGTGGCGCCTTGAGAATGTGCATCGACTACCGGAAGTTGAACCGGGTTACGGTGAAGAACCGCTACCCAATGCCGAGGATCGATGACCTGTTCGATCAACTGAGGGGAGCAACATGCTTCTCCAAGATTGATCTAAGATCAGGCTACTATCAGTTGAAGGTCCGAAAGGAGGATGTGGAGAAGACCGCGTTTCGGACGCGTTACGGACACTTTGAGTATCTAGTGATGCCATTCGGGTTGACGAATGCGCCAGCAGCCTTCATGGATTTGATGAATGGCATATTCAGGCCATACCTGGATCAGTTTGTAGTAGTCTTCGTTGATGACATCTTGATTTACTCGCCTAGTAAAGAGGCACACGAGGAGCACTTGAGGATAGTATTGACCTTGTTACGTACTCACCAGCTGTATGGGAACTTGGAGAAGTGCGAATTCTGGCTTGTAGAGGTGAAATTCCTCGGACATGTTGTGTCCCGGGATGGTATCTTGGTCGACCCAGAGAAGGTCGATGCAGTTTTGAAGTGGGCGAGGCCCAAGAATGTTTTTGAGATCCGTAGTTTCCTGGGATTGGCGGGATATTATCGACGCTTTGTTCAGGACTTCTCACATTTGGCTGCACCTATGACAGCGTTGACTCGCAAAGGAGCGGAGTTCCTTTGGACTAGTGAGTGTGAACACTCCTTCTCAGAGATAAAGGCTCGACTGACTACCGTTCCAGTGTTGATAGTTCCGGAGCGGGGAGTAGGCTACGATGTGTACTTTGACGCCTCAGGCGATGGACTCGGTTGTGTTTTGATGCAGTCCGGGAAGGTAGTTGCTTACGGCTCAAGGCAATTGAAGGTACATGAGCGTAACTACCCAACCCATGATCTAGAATTGGCAGCAGTGGTCTTTGCACTGAAGAGTTGGAGGCACTATCTTTACGGTGAGCAGTTCAGAGTGTTCTCAGACCACAAGAGCCTCAAGTATATTTTCTCTCAGCGCGACATGAACATGCGCCAGAGGCGATAGATGGAGTTACTTGAGGAGTACGACTTCGAGCTGCTCTATCATCCGGGCAAGGCTAATGTCGTCGCGGATGCTCTGAGCAGGAAGTCGACTCATTGTGTGACCAGCATGGCAGTCCGAGAGTGGAATATGCTGGAGGAGTTGAGCTCATTCAGACTTGAGCTTGAGGAGATCACGGATGGTATGGCCTTATGTGCATTAGTGGCTCAGCCCACGTTGATCACTCGAGTGCTAGAGGCACAGGTCGAGGATGTCGAGGCGAAAGGGATTCGTGAGAGATTGGCAAACGATGAGGAGATCGATGGTTGAGAGTTGAGTGCAGATCAGAGTCTCTGTTATAGAGGATGGTTGTTTGTACCCCGAGGATGTAGGGACACCGTTTTGAGAGAGTGTCATCACTCCCGGCTTGCTGTGCACCCCGGTGGCACCAAGATGTATAGAGACATCCGAAGACAGTTCTGGTGGAGTGGAATGCGCAAAGAAGTAGCAGACTTTGTTTCGAGGTGCCTCACCTGCCAGTAGGTGAAGGCGGAGCATCAGCAGCCCGCTGGCTTACTACAGCCTTTACCGGTCTCCGAGTGAAAGTGGGAATACGTTACTATGGATTTTGTTTGTGGATTACCGAGGTCGTCTAAGGGGCGTGATGTTATTTGGGTTGTGGTTGATCGACTGAAAAAGGCGGCACACTTTATAGCTATGCGGATGACTGACACTGTGGACATGTTGAGTCGGTTATACGTCAGGGAGATTATTCGCCTTCATGGGGTACCGGTATCAGTGGTATCTGACAGGAATCCTCGTTTTACATCTAGATTCTGGAAGAGCCTGTAGAAGGCATTGGGGACAGAGGTACTGCTGAGTACAGCTTACCATCCTGAGACCGATGGACAGTCAGAGCGCACCATACATATTTTGGAGGACATGCTTCGGGCTTGTGTGCTAGACTTCCAGGGATCATGGGAGGATTACCTACCTCTAGCAGAGTTCGCCTACAACAACAATTATCAGTCCAACATTGAGATGGCATCATTCGAGGCGTTGTACGGCAGACCGTGTAGGTCACCAGTGTGTTGGACAGAGGTAGGAGACCGGGGCTTACTTGGTCCAGATATGGTCAGAGAGACGACAGAGAAGGTCGCATTGATTAGAGAGCGGTTGAAGAACCCACAGAGTTGTCAGAAGAGTTATGCAGACAGATGTCGCAGGCCACTTGAGTTCTCGGTCGGAGACCATGTATTTCTGAGGGTGAGCCCGAAGAAGGGCCTACTGCGGTGGAGGGAAGCTATCACCACGATTCATTAGACCATTTGATGTCTTTGAGAGAGTTGGGGTCGTAGCTTATCGGTTAGCTTTACCACCCCAGCTTGGGAATGTGCATAACGTTTTCCATGTGTCTCAACTGCGGAAGTACACAGCAGATCCCTCTCATGTGATCGAGTGGGCAGACATCGAGGTGGCATATGACGTCTCTTATGAGGAGCAGCCCGTCAGGATTGTGGATACGGGAGTGAAGGTCTTGCGGAAGACTACTATTCCTTTGGTTCGAGTGCAGTGGAGACATCAGGGAGCCGACTCGACCTGGGAGCGAGAGGACGAGATCCGGAAGAACTACCCCCACTTATTCGATCTTTGAGGTACCTTTGTGTTTATTTATTTAATTTCGAGGACGAAATTCTTTTAGGGGGGGGGGGTAGATTGTAAGATCCACTCCCGGTCGAACCGGTGACTTTTAAGACAAGTTTGACTTTCTACGGGAAAAGTCAATTGATGACTCAGAAGGTCATTCGGGGCTTTTTCGGGGTCCAAAATGCTTAGTTGTCATCACGGTTGGCTTAATTGGGCCGTTTCCTTTCGTTTGAGTATAATATTGAAGGAAGTCAAATTTGGTTAAAATTGGACTTTATATCGACTAAAACAATATTAATTATTGTGCTGGAAATTATTTTGGAAAGCTAGAGGGCCTACTTGGACACTTGTCCCTATTTGGTTAGAAGAGAGAAAATGGAGTGGTTTTGGACTACTATACCCTCCTAAAAGCCCCTACAAGGGAAAATATCTAAAGGGCTTTTAGTCATAAACCAACTCTAGGTCTTATATGGAATTAAAAGACCAAAATAATTTCATTTTGGGTGTTGTAGCCGAAATTTGAGAGAGAAAGGGAGAGGAGGAAGAACAAAGGTGTCTTGAAGAAGAAGAAGAAGAAAGGGAAAAGGGAGCTCCTTGCTCCAAGTTGTTCATCATTCCTTCTCCAAAACCCTCCCACCTTCATCTCCTCATCATCCTAGAGGTATGTGTATCCTCAACTTTCAATTCCAAGCACTTTCATCTCTTGGGTTTTCCTTGGGTTTGAATGAAGTTGTTGGGTTTTGGTTGTATTAGTGTTGGATGATGTTGTTGAAGAGTATTTGATGGTGTTGGATGTAAATCCTTGAGTTTTGTTGAGTTTTGATTTGGTTTATGTTTTGGAAAATCCTTGGAAAGGTGTAGGTTTGTTGATTCCTACCATGGGTAGAGGAGTATTGGAGGTATTTGACTGTTTTGGAAACTTGAGATGGTTGAAAATGGAGTTTGGTAGTGAATTTTCGGAGAAAAGGAGCTGTAGGTTGAAGAAGGGTGAAACTGCCCTAGAGCGCCACGGATCTATGACGGATTCCGTGACGGGCGACGTCACGGCTCCGTGAGGGAGTCCGTGACGGCACGCGTCACGGCTCTGTGACGTCATCCGTGAGGGGTGGTGTCACGGCTCCGTGACCGTGTCCGTGGCCGACCAGTTTTGGTGTTTTTTTTAAGGGTTTTCCACCGTTTTCGATCTTTGTTTGGAGCTGAACTTTTGGGAATGTTTTGGGGACTTTACTTTCTGTTAAGTTGAGTCTAATTAGAGTTTGTTTTGTGTTCAAAGACCTTGGGACCGAAGTTGAAGAACGAAGACCACGCCGGGACCCGTGTGAAGCACGGAGTTGTGACTACTGAGCTTGACAGCAGAGTTTTAGAGGATTACCAAGAGGTAGGGAAAGTCTTAACTTCTTATTTTAAACGCTTAGTATGCATGTTAGGTTAATAAAATCGGAAAGGTCCTAGAATTGCCTATAGGATGCGAATAACTAGAATAATCGTCTTTCAATTATTAATAACCGGAAGTGTCTAGAATGCATGCTTAAGATGAAAATGACTAATGTAACTCGCTTTCAATACCTGGGAATTGATTTACTGGTAGAGAGGTTGTGTTGAGCTCTCGGATTAGTTGTGTGCTATGTTCACATGCTTGGTTGCTAGTTATTAGGATAAACAAGGGTCTAATGAAACTAGTTTAACCTTATGTATGATTGATTTATTGCATGTTTACGTGATTGGTTGAGTGATTGTGTTGATATAATTGTTGATTGAACGGATGATCGAGTATGACTGGTTGTGCCAAGGGGTACAACCAGGTGATCGATGTACCGATGGATCGTGGCAGGTAAGTATACGGTAAGTGTGGAGTGTTATTGGATGTCTTTGCTGTGATGAAAGTGTGATTTGAGAAGTGTTCATTGATGGGTGAATTATAGTGTATTTTCCCTTATTCTTATTCTTGAATGTTTGTTTGTTCGGTTCTGTACTACACCAGGGGGGGGGGGGGTAATCCGGTGCCGTTATGGTGGTTGGAGTTTGACAGATACTGTGGGATTGGGATATTGGTTGAGTCTTGGAGCCTGAGGGCATTGGTTATGGAATATTGTAAGGATTGATTATTGGAGCCTGAGGGCATTGGTTACTGAATATTATGAGGACTGATTATTGGAGCCTGAGGGGATTGGTTATTGGACCCTACGAGGCAGTTGGTTGGATTATGTTACGAGAGATGGTCACTATGGTTTCACCCAAGTGTATGCGTCCTACGGGAGCACTACCTTGGTTCCCTATGACATATGGTCCTTTGGAGGCAAATCCGAGAATTCCGATGATAAGCGCCCATTTGGGATTGTTTCCGGTGCACCGACGCATGTGCCTCCTCTGGACGAGGGGAAATATGATATGATATGGGTACTCTGGTGGATCGGAATCATGGGAACCGATGTGTGTTGTGACCTTGTGTCAACATAATAATCTATATGTTTTGATGATGACAAGTATACATATATTTATTCAAGATCAAATAACTCTTCCATATGTTTATTGTTTCAAATCAAACTCATTTTACAAAAGTTCTTATATTTTTTATACATGTGATTTTCGGATTTTTCAAGACAGCAACTTTGGTTGCATTTGAGGTAACTTTGAAAAATCATATCAAATTCATTCATTTATCAAATTACGATTTCTTTGATGTTTTAGAAACCTCTGTGAGTCTACTTTCTAATGATCAAATTGGTTCTCCATTTTTATACTCCATTAGGGAGTAATGGACGGAAAGGTGAGTAGACATCAAATCTGCCAGAACAGGTAAAGCAGATTTTCTTGATTGTCTTTCTTGATTAAACTGGGATTATCTACCAGGTAATAATAGGCCTATGCTATACCATTGGAAAGATATATGAGTCTATTTTCTAACCCAACTGACCTTACTTGATTTGGATTGTTTTGTAAAAAGTTATGCTCATTTGAACAAGCAAATGTCAAAGCTGAAATTTCTGGCAGCAAGCATGCTCATCATCTACTTGTGTCAAATGAAGTTGTGCACGAAATTTAAATCTCCAAGGACATTTTCAGACGTTCAATGATGATCAAGGAAGGCTATGGAAGATTCAAAATGTCTACTTTGAAAGGGTTCAAGTCCTATCAATAGGATTCTTGTAAGTATGATCATTAAGATATGGTTTGACTAGCTCATCACTCAATCTCTCTTCCCTTATTCAAAAATCTGATTTCTCTTTATTATTTAATCTTTTTTATTCATTCAAATTGATTTTGAAAGAGAGAGAAGTCATCATTTCAATCTTGAAATGTGTTGAGGACATTTCTTGTCAAGATATGTCACTTGACTTTGCACTCAAGTATTTCTTCCAACAACTCTTTTTTTTTTTAATTATCAAGTGTCAAGTTTTTGTCTATAAAAGCCCTCATTTGTTTCTTCATTTCAAGACACAACACTTCTACTATTTCTCTACAAAAATTCAGCACAAAGTTCTTCTTCATCTTTGAGAGAAAAGTCATCTTGAGGGCTCTATTCTTCTTTGTTCAAGAAATTGTTTTCAAAGTCATGAACTAATAGTTTCATATCTTTTGATCTTTGAAAAACATATACTTTTATTGTTATATCTCTTCTTGAACATCTTATGCTCTCTTTGTAAACTATTTTGAAATCCTCTTCTCTCAAAATCATCTTGAGCTAAGCCTTACATATCTTGAAATCATATATAGCTTGCTTGTACTTCATCTTTATATCTTGATTGTAATTGAGGCATTGTGTTTATTCTATATAAGATTAAACACATTGTATTGTTGACTCTTGGTGAGTTGACCTCAATATCTTCTATTGTAATTGGCCTTGTAGGCTAGAAAAGGGTGTTGTAGTTGGTTGCAAGATTTGTTCTTGCAAAGTGTTGTAGTGGTTGCAAGATTTGTTCTTGCTTCCCATTTGGTGTTGTAACTTGCAAGATTAGTTCTTGTGAGACTTAGTAACATTTACTATAAGTTAGTAAAAGGTCGAACTCTAAGTGAGTTCTTTAGTGTGGACGTAGCAACTCTAAGGAGAGTTGTGAACCACGTATATCTTGTGTTGGCTTTCTCTATCTTGCTATAATTGTTTGTTGTTTAAATTTCCGAATTTATTTTTAAGTTGCTATATTTTGTAATCAATCTATTCACCCCCCCCCCCCTCTAGATTGATTCCTTGGGACCTAACAATGTGATCCCAGAATCTATCCGTGGATCGGAGGCTTGAGAAAGCAAGTGGTTGGCGTGATATCAATTACTCCCATTTTACTCATATTGAATCGTTATAGCACTTTTTATGAAATCCTTTAAGTTATTGTTATCTTTAAGAGTACGATACTATTGTGATCTATTCTATTCATTAGTATTTCATTGTTAATCGTATTAATTCGTTATTTATGTTATCTGTTTAAGCAGTTTAAGTATTGATTTAAAGGTGGAGTTGTTAAGATTTTTTCTTACTGGGCGTAAGCTCACCCCTTTGTTTCTCTTACTGTTTTCATAGGAGTACATGATGTCTAGAGAGTTCAGGGCTTGGGAGCTTCAGTTTGTCTTGGGGTTTATCATAGACTTGTGTTGGTCTTTTGTACTAAACACTTTATACCTTACTCTTTATGTTGAGTTGTGACTCATTGTAGATTTTGAACTATTTACTGTTGATTCAAGGAAGTTTATTCGATATTTTAAAGGTTTATGTTATTTATTCACCGTTTTTCTAGTATTAATTCTAGTCACGTCTCGAGTCCGGTCAAAACCGGATTTGGGGCGTGACAATTTGGTATCAGAGCCTGGTTTCATTTGAAACAGGTTGTAAATTTTGAACTTGTTTTCAAAACCTCGGACTAACGTCAATTAGGTGGGTAGAGTTAGGAAGTCTAAGTCGTGTGCTCAGTGATGCAAGTTAAAAACATCGATGCATAGAGCGAGAACGACTCGAGTCTTACTGATTTCAATGGTTGTTTAAATTTGAATCTTTTGATCACAACGGTTACATCGCTTGAGTGGTATCCTTACCCTATGGACTGTCAGATATAGTGATCGGTGAAACCGGACGGTTGAGATCGGTATTGGGTTAACGAGCAATGATCGAACCGTTATATATTGATTGTTGAGTAAATTATATGTTAAGTGTGTTGCTACCGTGTTGGTCGTTTCATGTTTGTTAAGGTTGAAGGATTAATTGATTGAGGTATTGATGGGATTGAAGATTGGATTCATTGGAGTTTTACTGTCGGAGTGGTGATTGACCGAAGGGTGAACTTATGGAAGAATTGGACTGTTAGGATTTTGAAATTGTTTGAATATTGACTCGGTTATGATGTTGAGAATCGTTTAAGGAATCAAGGTTGGACAGATGATCCAATTGGGATAACTTTTGAAAGGAGTAGAACTCAAGTATTCTTGCACCCTCTTTGATTGTGTGTGTACTTTACGAAGCATGAGAAATCTATGTACTAATTGTGTTGTGTACCTTGCAGAGCATGAGAACTCTTTGTATTGGATAACTTTTGAAAATTGATTGGTAAATGTCCCGTTTAAACGGAGGGTTAGTGGAAAATACGAATAGGTCATGCCGAATTTTCCGTAAGATTGGATTGTTTATACTATCACGGGTTGATTCTAAACAAATGTCACAACTACCACTTATATCGCACCGGAACACATAGCATCGTCACGACATCTTCCTCCTCATCCCGACGAAGGGTAACATCCTCAACCGGAAATTCCTCAATCTGATATCTCTCGCAATCTCCTCCAATATCTAACCTTGATGCTCTTGAAAATCCACCAAAAGAAATCCACCAAAAATCAACACTCAAATAGATCTCAAATGATTCTCAAACCACCAAATATTTTGATTCTAAACAAATGATCCAAAATAATACTCTCCTTTAAATTCTATCTAAAAGAAATAAACTAAAAAAACTATACAAAAGGTTGCTTCTGGTTTTCGTGTTCTGTGCTCTGCTCTCCGTAAAAATGGTGTTGAAGCCCTCCTAAAATGAAGCAGATCTCCCTTCTATCAATTGCGGCTGTGTAATAAAATGGGGAGTAGGGTTAGCACTGTGTGGACAGGTGTCACAGAGAGAGAGGGGAGCTGTGTGGGACAGGTGTCGCGCAGGCGCTAAATGGCGGCTGCAGCTTGGCAAGGCGCGAGGCAAAAAGCTGCCCCGCGCTCCGCACCCGGCCATGCGGGGATACGCTCCGACCTCCACGCCCGTGTACACAGCTCCCCACACCAAGGAGAACTTGAACCGCGAACCCTGGGGAACACGCCTCTTGCTCCCGCCCCTCTTCGATGTGCATGCTCTAAGGGATGTCAGATTCTTTCCTACCGTGGAGTGTGAAGAATTGGCGAATAAAAGAATGTACAAAGCTCCGTAAAGGGACATCAAAGGAGACAAGGTATCGGTAGAGATCGGGACAATAACAATGATATTTTGTTTTGTAACTACGAGTACCCTAAGAAAACACACTCGTACATATTTAGAATCAAATTTTGTACGATTAGAACGAACATCACGAAAAAAATGTACTCCCAAAGACACGAGAAGTAATAAGAAAAATTGGTTTGGTTGGAAATAAACAAGATACGGGATGTCATCTTGAAGAACAACCGAAGACATACGATTAATGAGAAAACATGCGGTTGAGTCAACGTTAGTACAAAAAATATTTTGGTATATGAGTCTAAAATAAAAGAGTTCTTACGGTTTTATGAAAATGTCTATTCTTTCTTTCTTTCAAAAACCCTATTTTAAGGTGGGATATCTACACAAGATGATTCATGAAAAATACCATTTTAAGTCATTTAGATAGTGAATGGCTCAGAAAATATTCATTGATATTGTCACTTCTCAAGATACGAACATTAGATAGTGCAGTTGCATTTGTATTTCAGCACAAAAAGTAGTAAAGTGAGAAAATAACTTAGAACGATTTTTCTTCAAATAAAACCATTTAGAACGAGAAAATCACTCAGAATGATTTTTATTCAAATAAAGCCATTTAGAACGACGATCATGATTGTCCTCGTGTAATTGGCTCAAGTGAAGGCCGGCTTGTTCTCCAACAACGTTATGGTCGTACGATGGTCGTGTTGAACCCAACTACGACGAAACATCATGTGGTACCTCCGAACCCAGATGTTCATGATCATGTTGTTTTTATCGGATTCGAGTACGCTCATGTTCATGGTTGAAGAAACATCACGTGGTACCTCCGAACCTAGATGGTCATGATCATGTTGTTTTTATCAGATTTGGATACGATCAAGTTCATGGTTGTTCCAAGCTGGTCACCAAAATTGGACATGCATCAAGCGACACATAAAATCACGTTGTTGAGCTTATGATTTACAACGTCAATAACCGTACGTGGAAGAAATCAAGATTTGATGGTTTAGATTACAATGATGAGTGTTACTCATCGGGAGCCTGCGTTGATGGTGCTCTGTATTAGCCAATCTGTACGGAGACGGAGATCATGACAAAGATTATGATCTCTATTCTCGCAATAGAGTGGTTTCCCGAGGTGCAAATGAATGCGGCGGTTTTTCGTAACAAGGTGGATTCTATCGTGTCTTTACTACCTAAAATGCAGGCTCATTCCTCCAGTATTGTTACCTTTGAGGATTGCAACCACATCCTGCTTCTCTACCCTCTAGCCTCGATCTATGGTATCATGTTTTTTGCTGGTGGAATATTTGTATACCTGCCTCCATCAGTGGCGAATCTATGTGGTGTCCAGGGGGCACGTGCCCCCCCTCAATTCTCTCAAATACTACATACAGTTAATGTTTATCCAATTTTTTTACTATTTATCTATTTGTGCCCCTCCTGACTTTTTTAATTTATTATCCTTTTATGTTCGGATTGGTTCTAATTAGAAGCAGAACTAACTAACCAGTAACTCGATAAAAAAAAACTAACCAGTAACTGTTCAATATTTATTAAAAAAATAATATTTCGTATTTTTCCAAAACAGTTACTGTTTAATAAATAATTGTTTACTTAATATCCTATATTTTTATTTCCCATCTTTATGTTTCCTTTTTCTTTTCCTAATCAGAAGTAACTAATAAATAATTGTTATGATGTTTTTGTATTTTTATTATATTTTTTAATTGTTTGGTATCTCTACTTATATTAATTTTCTAACTTTAAACGGTTTAAACTTTTTATTCTTATTTAAGACATGGTAAATTTAAGTTTGAGTTTCATTCTCAATAAAATTTATATTTTTTATTTTAAAATTTTGTTACTTGATTTTAAAAAATTCTAAAAATTCCTTTTTAGTTTCCTTCGATTTCTTAGTTGTGCCCCGTCAAATTTTTTTAACGTTACTTATAATCATGAAAAAAATTTGGTGCCCCCCCCCCCCCCCCCACTAGAAAAGCTGGCTCCGCCACTGGCCTCCATCTCTGATCTAATAGCAGTTTGGCCCGACCTTTGCCCTAAGAAGAAATGTCAAGGGGTTCTGGTCCAAGATCCTTTTTCTCAGTCTCTGGTTCCTATGGCTCTCCAGGAACTCCTTGGTCTTCTCGGCCGAAACCATTCTCCCGAGGATTCAGCTTTACAACTTCTCCCTCTTGTCTTTGGCCCAACCCACATTACGGCCACCGACATCTCCTCTTGGAAGTGTTCCCCTTGCAAGTTCTTCAGCTCCCTTGCTTCCTAGTTTTATCTGGTTTCGGCTTTTGTTTTTGATCTTGATGTACTATTTGTCTTCTCCAATCCTCGCCTTCGGCGTTTCAATAAAATCAGTTCTTTTTGTTGATAAAAAAAAAGAAAAAGATTGGCCATGAGACCCTAGTGCTTGTATTCACCCTCGTATTACTAGGAGTCGGGGTCAGGTTTGTTTGATTCTTGTGTGATTTTGTTGGATAACCCTCGTTAAAGGAACCACGGATGTTTTGCAGCATTGTTGCACACCAGAAGAACAAATCATGATAAGCATTGACTTTGGGGAAATAATAATTCGACACAAACAGGATACAGGACAAACCCATCAGGATACAGGACAAACCCATGAAACCGGAGCTATAAGACATGTCGATTGTTCAAGCTCACCTCTCTAAAATTCCTATCCCCTAATCTCTAAATTATTATAGTGTTGTTACGTATGACATTCCTGTTTAGGTCATACTTCCTCTCAGCGGTTAAATAAATAAGTATCTAATTGTTTGTTAAGCTTCGTTTTTTATTGGCAATTCTTTTGTATTGATTTCTAATCCCAAAAAGGGGAAATGGAAGACGGGCATATACAAACTAGGGCATTCTACAAAACTAGAACGCTTGATCCCAAATAAGCAAAACTTGTCAAGAATAAACCAGGACAAGCTAAAGACTAAGAATATCCATAGTGGGTCGGATCTGATAAAAAATAGGGCCGGATTTATAGTTCAACCACAGTAGTAGTCACATTCGGAAGATCGTTTCTAATGAAAAATGGACAGTAGGCAGAAGAAGCTGCGTTGAGGGATGAGAGAGGAGAGAGGAAGTAAGAGAATCGGCGAGAAAGAAAGTATGTAGATATGTAGACCGTTGAGAGAGAACTGAAGAGAAAGAATCGGAGAGAGAAACAAAAACGTCACCATTTTGGTCAGTATCGAATCAATGACATTTTCGACTTACTGAAGATTCAATGCTTTTGGTGCTTGACGTGCGGCCCAAGTAACACCCGTTAGAAGCTTACTTCAAATTTGGATCCGTGGAGCTCAAGCAACCTCACATTGCTGGCATTTTACTACTCGGTTGTTTCATTACTACTTACCTCATTTCCAGTTCAGTGGTTCACAAGCCACTTCACATCTCTGGCAATTCACTACCCGTTTGTATTGGACACTTGTTTGGTTTATTTCTTTTTTTTTCGCTTTGCCCTTGTTAGATTGCTGCGTCTCTCTTTGGGCTTTTGGGATTCTTATCGTAATCCTCTGTAACTCCTCTTTCACCTCAAAAGAGGTTTCAATTTAAATTCCCGTCTTGCCGATCAAAAAAAAATGACATTTTCGACTGGGTTTCAACCACTACTGTAGGTGCTCTAAAAGTATATATTACAGACTCGTCGATATAAACCGAACCATAAAGTCTACAAATTTCCAGCAGCAAAACCATCCACTGACATCCATAAGTCCTATAACACACTCAGTCCAAATCAGAAAAACCACCGAACCCAGCCACAGCTCCAATCAAGCACCATAGTAAAACAAACAGAACCTAAAAATAGAACCATTATGATACCATCAAAAACCCCTGAAATAAAGTCCCGTAAGTACTCTGATTCGACGAACAGGTGCTAAACATGACCGTTAATTCAAGAGCGAGGGTTAGTAGTAGGAATAGTACTATACTCACCTTCTGTTTCATCACAGTCAGTGTACAAAACTTCTTCAGAATTGTACTCTAGACAAAGTTATTGATTTACCTCAACATCTAAGAGCATCCACAACGCTTCCCGTCGACAGTTGGCGAGGAGGAGGTGCTGGTGGGATGATTAAAATATAATTTTTGAGTTTCACCTCAAGCTCCAATAGTCACTACCCTACAATGCTATATGGTAAAGAACTGATGGTAAATGTCTTTTTCTTCACAATTTTTCTCACCCCCGGCGTTTAGAAGCGGTGGTGAGCTCACTGTCGGTCTCACCGCCAGCGAGCTCCCCACCAGCTCCCCGCCACCGATTGCTCACCGCTAGCAGCTCCCCGCCCAACATTGTGGATGCGCTAAGTTCTCCAACCGATACATGCCGGCTAGAAATAGCCTTAAATGTGTCAGCCTCAAAGTCCGAATCGACAGCTCATCTCCCATAGACACGCGTGCCTTCTCAAACCCTCAGTCAAACCCCAAAGACGCTTTGGGTAACGAAAAGGACACGCACCCCTCGTACTCCTCAGCTCTTCGCAATAACCCACTTACGACCAAGGTTGTAAAAAATGTTAGGCGCTAGTCGGGCGGGAAGAGGTCCTAGACGCTAGGCGAGGATTAATCGGGGATTAATCGGATTATTATTTTATTATTTTTTATTATATATATTCAAAATTTGTATTATACAATATAAAAAAATATTAATAATATCGAACATTAAATATATATTAAAAAACATAAATATTCTACTAAACTATACAATTCTTAAAAGAATATCAATAAGTATGACTATCAACTAGCATAATTTTATGGTTTCACTTGGTTTGTAAAAGGTTAGAAACTATTTTTTTTTAACTACAAATCTGACCCAACACCTGACCGACCCGCTCAATTAATCGGTCAGGCGGTGATTAATCGGCCGAATCGGAGATTGATCGATCATATTCCACCCAAATGGCCTGGAGCGCCTTAGGAGGATAAATCGGGTCGGCAGAGGCCATTTCAGCGCCTAGCCCGCCTCCAGACGGGGATTTTTACAACATTGCTTACGACCCCTTGTGCCTCCAAAAGTCCTTTTTTTTCCATGCCCTTATACAAATCAAGCCCACCACCTCCAAACCCACCCAAGAACCTAGTTCCAGCACTACCAAGCCCACACCCACAAAAGGAAAAAAGAAGCCTGAGATCCTGCGAGTCCGCTCCACCCCCAATATGACTTCTCTCCGTCCCTCTTCTCAAGAAACCGTTTCACTTCCTTCTCAGGTAGTTAATGCTGAGTTGCTCGACGCACACAACGCTTGGAATTTAAGTAAAGAGATGGGTTTTGAATCCGAAGAGCCAGATACAGAAGTGGTGCTTCAGTTTTGCAAAATACTTCAACCGAGTTCGGTTCCTCCAATTCATCAAACACCAACCCCCAACATATCCTCCTAAGCCATGATAATCCTCTCGTGGAATGCGAGAGGATTGCACTCGGACCAGAAGAAACGTGCACTCAATCTTAAGTTAGACAAAATAGGAATTGGTTTTCTCTCCGCTTCAGGGGCTTAGTGGGGTCTAATAAGTCTCTGGAAAATAGCTTCTTCCAATTAGCTTCAAAAAATATTTAACCAAACTACATCAGGCTCACGGGTCTGCTTGAGGACAATAGATAAATGTGCTCGATGTTCAACGTTTATGCCTCTTGTCACTTGTCTGAGAAACGAGAACTTTCGATCCTTCTTCATTACTCCATTAGTGTTTTATCTCACCCCTTTTTTTCTTGCGACAGACTTTAGTTCAGTACTACACCCCCCAAAAAGATCGTCAGAATGCTCTTCATGCCCACTGGACATCGAGGCTTTCAGTAACTTTGTCTCTAGCATTCAAGTGATCGTCCCTCCTCTCTCTGGCCACAATTTCACCTAGTTTGGCAGAGATTCTAAACCGAGCTGGCTTGATAGGTTCTCTGCTATCAAAGGATTTTGTCAGTCAATACCCGGAGCTAGTAATCGACTGCCTTGACAGGTACCTTTCAGATTACAAACCAATCATTCTCAAGCAAGGGTTGCTCGATTGGGGGCCAAAGCCAAACAAATTTCTCAATCTAGGGATGGAGCATCCAGATTTTCTCACCACTCTAAGTATGATCTGGCTTTCTTATTAACCACAAGGAGATGTGCACTTCAGGTTATCGAGTAAATTCAAGCTTCTACGGCAAGATTTGAATCAATGGAATCACCTAGTTTTTTACAACATTGACTTCAATATCAAGGCAACGACACAAGAAATATCAGAGCTTGACGCTCTCATTGCTAAATCTTTCTAGTCAAAGTTGTATGAAGAAATAAGGAAGAACTCGATAGGCCCCAAACTCTCTTGGGCGTCTATTCTCTGAAAAGTTAAACTCCCATCCAAAATTATCTTATTCGGATGATTAGTCGCGCTAGATGCTATCCCATCGAAAGACTTTCTGAAAAATCGTGGGATGAATATCCCACTAGAATCGGCGTTATGCAAATTCTATTCAACTCATCAACTCATTTTGAACATAGTTCGCACTTTGTTACTACATTTTCAAAAATCTGCTACTTTTTGACTCCTAATCTTCAAATGGTGGAACATAGGAGGATATCTCCCAAGCTCCCCTCTGTATCTGATATCCCAATGGAGTGGTCTAGTTACAAATTGATCAACAAAACTAATATGGATGAAGACTCTTTTTATCGGCTTCTCGTTTCTTTGGATCTCCCGCAGTTCAACGGTTTTCTCGAATACTATTGAGCCAGTAGAACAGATTCTCTCTCGGGTTCAACTCTACAGTTTCTCTTTGCTAAAATTGAAGCAGGTTCGCGTTACAGATGGGAACTTGAATCTTTGGAAGCGTTCACCGGAGCCTGCATCATCTCAAATACATGATCCCTTTGCTTTTCTCAGCTCTATTGTAATTCTTGCCTAATCTCGGTTTCGGGTCATCAATAAAACCGTTTTTTTGCTGATAAAAAAAATAATCAGGGTGAGTAGTAGATTCTACTACCATAGATTTGAGGGTCGTCTTCATCAGTGTGTTCATGATGATACTTCACTGTAATTACAAGGATACAAACAAATTTCTACTAACAACTCAACTAATGTAAAATAGTAAATACCAACTGAACTTAACTTCATGCTAGCTCTTAACCTAATTTCATCCTACAATAATAAGATTGGTGAAAAGGACATTACAGTAAGAAAGATGATAAACTCATACCTCACAGCGCTTATTGTGTAGAGAGTTCAGAAAATCCCGTTCCCAACCAGACTTGGAAGACAACAAAAAGCTTTAGAGGAACCATCCCCAACAAAGCTTCCAATACAATACCCAGCCTTACAAATACCATTCCAATTAGTAAGCTCCCAGAAGTCCTTGCTTGCTAGGTCGTACCAAAACAATTCTGAATAATCAACATTGAACAAGATGTCGTTTTTACTAGCTGAAAAACATACGGGAATCAGTGGGCTAAACCTGAGACAAGGTGGTAACGTATCATACGGATCTGATATCACAAAAAACTTAGTCCACCTCCACGAATACGCTGACTCTGGTGCCTTATTATGTTCCATGTCAATCCTCCAAAACTCCGCTATCTCACTGATCGTCCCTCTACACACCAAGCACAACGAACCTTCAAAGACGGTGATTGTCGGGTGGTTCTCAACCCCACCAAAATCAGGAGTTTCCACCACGTGAAACTGCTCTTCCGCGAGCACAAAACATATCATGTTCTTCGTCACCCAAGTCCCCAGACGGACTTTTGGGCACCAATACACAGCACCATCAACACATTCCATTTGACTTTCCCACGGGGAATAACAATCTTTACACTCGAGAGATCTCAACCACATACTAAATTGCAGTCTCCTCCACGATGATTTATTCACGTCATAAACCATGAGCTCGAGGCTATGATCATCCATCGATGCGGGCTTAATTTGGGTGACCAACTTGTAACAGCTATGAACATGATCATACCCGAATCCGCAAAAGACAACATTAACTTCACCAGCTGGGTTCGGAGGGACAATGTGATGCTTTTTTGTGGTCGGGTTGGATACGGCCATCTTAAGACTAGAAACTTGGTGTAGAACAAGCAAGCCGTGACAGGACCCAACTACATGGGTGTGCAGAGATTTGCCATCGTAGAGCGGATCGTGAATTTCTCTGCGATCACTGTTCCAAGCTCCTACCGAATCCAAATCGGTCCAGAAATTGAAGTAATATGTATGACCAAGGTACGCTTTCTCTACTACTAAAAACGGTCGGTCTATTAAGGCCGTGCGTTGTAATTGAAGGTCGGAGAAATAAGGGTCGGTAGAAATTAAGGAGCGCCATGATGTGGAGACGCACGTGAATCGCAGGAGGTCCTTGGCCGGCAGTCGAGTGATGATCTCAGTGATTAGGTCGTCTGTTAACTTGGGAGATCTTTCTTCTCCAACTTTTCTTCGTTTAACGATGTCCATGGCGGCGTGAGAGGAGAGGACTCAGAGGAAATGAGGAGGAAGAGGCGCGGTGGGCGGCGGCGTGAAATGGTGAGAGAGAAGAGACGAGGGAGAGGGAGTGAAATTAGAATAGGGTTGAGAAGGGTTAGCCATATTAGTTTCGAGTTAAGTTAGTTAGATATTAAACTACTTGTAAGTGATAGGATTGAATTACGTTTGGAAAAAAGCGTTTCGAAATTTAGGGTTTCTTTCTATTCTCTTTTTTTTCGATTAGAACACTGTTGTCTTCGACTTTGTCGTCTTCTTCGTATCCGACTACCATCCATCGTAACTCATGATGGAATCCCACTCACAAGACCTTCTAACCCCTACTGCCTCATGCCTACCAACTCGTCGCCCGTCCTTGATCAGCCATTACGCTGGGTACCATGGATCCTACCGAGGGACGAACCTAGAATCATATCCAAGTACCGCCATAAGCTCCCCCATGAAGTGATGCACAACCAGGATAAGGATCGAACAACAGTGGCAGACTCCCTTTGCCTACCCCCATGTAGGCAAAACGACTGAAGATGGTGACCTCGAACTTGCACTTCAATAACTCCCGTTTGATCGGCTTCTAAAAGACGATATTCGGGACCTATTGGAGCACGACCGTTAACTTTTGTCCCGCCCAACCCTTACCACTGAGAACCATCCAATGCACCAGACTCCCAAGGAGTCCAGGCACCAAACATCCGACAAGGATCAAGGAGAGCAACCCTAACCCACAAGCTCGAACCCCATCGGACTGATGGTCTTGATCCAGCAAAGCCTACCATGGAATCCGATCCACTTTCACGGAAAAAGTCTTCATGATCCTTTTGATACGGTCCAACAGGAAGAGAGGAGGCCCACCGATCACCACAGAGGGCTGCAACAATGTTGCGAATCTGTGTGGTGGTGGACATCTGCAAGATGACGGGCACCCCGAGAGAGGATTGCTTCCTCTCATTGGATAACCGACGGGATGCAATATACCGCCCCACTCTGGTACCCCGCCACCCCCAGACCACTACTACAAGGAGCTCTCATGGTATTCGCCCCCTCTGAGGTCGGACGACTGTAATGAATATTCAGAAATTTCATACCGACTCAATAATTGGGTCGGGAATGAATAAAAAAAATGGATTCATAGCCAACTTGTCAATACTGACCCATCGTTGGGTCGGGAATGAATACGGCCGACCCAACCATATTCATTCCCGACTCGATAATTGAGTCAAGAATGAATCCTTCATAGTAGTGGGAACCTCAGTTGTACTTTTATCACGCCCCAAATCTGGTATTGACCGGACCCGAGACATGACTTAGTGAAATTAAATGAAAACAGTTCAAAAGTAATAAATATCTGGAAAAGATGAATAACATAGATCAACGGAATGTTCAAAACCCTGAGTCCTACGCTCAGTCAAATACAACAGTCAAAACAACAGTACGTCTCTAAGAAATATAAAGTAAGGATAAATCTCGGACCCTCGCTAGCCCCATGCTCTACAATGTCCCCTAATCCAACTCACAGCTAACACCTGTAGAAAACACGGTAAGGGGTGAGCTTGACGCTCAGTAGGGAAAAGCTACGAAAACCACCTCTCATTACAGATTTACAAGAAAGCCTTTACATAGTTTAAAATTTATTAAAAGATTTGATACAACGGTGCGACATTTAAGCCATTTAAAAGACAAACCCCCCCCCCCCCCCCCCTTCCTTTACCCAGACACTCACCAGTCCAACCACACCAACTTTAACTCAACACCAACCACTATACCCAGGCACAAACCGAAGGGAACAATCCAAGTAAGACACCCATAGTCACAAACACAGCAACACTCATTTAAATCCAAGGCATTCTCAAACACGCAACTCGTAACCAATGCACGGTCTCGAGAGCAACCCGCTCGGCCCGGCGTAGCCGCGCGCAACTTTCCCCTAACACACAGTCAGGAGAGGCGGTCGACCTCATCGCGGCACACAGCGTTTTACCGATCGACGGAAGGCATGGAAATCGCCTCTTCGCGGCATGGTCCCTCGCGGAACACAACACAACGTTTTACCGAGTGCTAGTCGGAAGGTAGGGAAACCACCTCTTCGCGGGACACAACGTTTTACCGACTCTAGGTCGGAAGGTAGGGAAACCACATTTCTCATGTAACCAATGCACACACAAGCCTCACACTTTACCGATCGCGCGCCGGAAGGTACGACACACCTAGCGGAAGTACATCTCTCGCACTTCACCGGCAGTGTACCGGAAGGTACGACACACCTCTCGGGCACAACTCATCCAGGTATCATCAGAACAATCACAATCACACTCACAATCAGGAATCACGTTCTCAAAATACTTACACACCCTTACGCACTTACCATCACTTACCGACACCACACTCAACGTGGTAACCCCACCGGCTTAACCGATATCCTTTAACCAATGCCCACATTTTAGCACATCATATAAACAGAATTACACCAGTCAAGTCGCTAATATGCATCACTAAGGTCATCTCTACTCGTTTTCATGCTCGTTATTTATTAACCGTTTAAGCAACACAGAGCACACCACAACACAATCAGCAAACAATCCTACGGGCACGACATGGCCCGATTCTACTAGCACGGCAATTCCCAGAACTATAATCGTAAATGTTCACAGTTTATACGTCTACGCTAGTTATTCACATCCTACATGCATACTAGTTATTTATCCGGTTATTACGTTTCCCTATATGCATTCTAGTACGTCCGTAATAAAGTAGGGTTTCGAGGTAATTCCCTACCTCTCAGTCTCTATCTGGATCGCCTAGCTGTTGACGTCCGGGCCTACTCCGATCTTCTCCACGCTCGGGGTAAAAGCCTGGTTTTAACAAAAAGGGACGGTAATCAGTCCCGGTCCAGTCCGTAACGGTCCTCTAATTTTAACAATTCAGTCTTTTAATTTAACAATTCGGTCCTTTGAATTATTTGATTTAAATCCTTTTAAAATAATTAATTTATTATTTAAATTGTCCTGACCCGGCCCCGACCCGAGTCCGACCCGAACCCGGCCCGAACCCAGAAACCGGATCTGAACTGACCCGGATCCGAGTCCAGGCCCGGTCCTGATCCGAGCCCGACCCAGACCCGGATCCAGATCCAACCGAGCCTGGGCCGAGGCCTGGCTGGCCTAGTCCGAGGCCCAAATGGCCCGGTGGCCCCAAGGTCCGTCTCATCTTGGCCCAAGTTGGTGCCTGGCCTGAAGCTCGAGCACGGACGAGGGTTATGGTTTTGTCCCGCCGCCAGCGCCGTCAGGGAAAGGAAGATCGGTGGTGCTCGGGGCGGCGGAGCACGGTTCTGCAGGTCTCTCGGAGGTCCGGTGGTCGTAAACGACGGCGAGGACTCACAAAAACCGGTGAACCTTGCGTTGATCTACTCAGCTCGCTCTCTATCCGGTGGCGGAACGACGCCAGCGTGGTGGATCTGGAGTGGCACGGCCAGATACGGCGTCACGCGAACTCGAGCGCCGTCTCCCGTCACTGACGCGGCTTGTCACGGTCACGGAGGGTCGCGACGGACTGAATCGAGCTCGGGAGACGGTGGTTCATGTCGGGTTGAAGCCGGAGGGATTCTCCTTCGTCGGCGAGTCCGAGAGTGCTCGGAAAAGAGGAGAGGTCGAAGGACAGAAGGAGGAGGATGGTTGCGCGAGGAGTGGGTGAGTGGGAGGATGTCAGGCGAGAAAGAGGAGAGCTCCGGCGAAGGTGAGAGAAGGAGAAGACGAAGGGGCGAGAGAGAGGAAGCGACGAGGTGCCTCGCGAAATGTGAAGCAAAGTGAGGGAGAGAGAGGCGCGTGCTTGGGTTATGCGTGGGCTTCGGGCCTGCGAATTGGGCCTGGTCCAGCTGATTGGGCCTGGTTCTGGCCTGGCCCAAATCCATCTCTCTTCTCCCCCTTTTTTTCTTTTCCTTTTCCTTTTTTTTGAATTCGATCCAAAATTCAACTCGTTCTCCACCCAACGTCGTTTCAATTTAATAATTAAATATTAATTCCTGTAATTGGAGCGGTCTTTACAACTTCTCCTCCCCAAGAACAGATGAGTCAAACACGTCAACCCATAGTAGCATGATCTCAACAGACAATACGAAGGAGATCCGCCCCATTGAAATTGCAACGAGGCAAGATGACTTGCCTCGCGGGTCACCATGATTTGGTCAATTGCTCACGGGATGCCACTGAGGAGCTATATCCCGGCCGCGTGAATCAGCAATCCATTGATTCTTAGCCTCCTCCTTTCCTTGTTATACTCCTTGATCGATTATTAAGATATAATGGGTCCAATCAAGTCGAGACGGGAAAAAAATCAGGGATAAATTGCGCAAAGTATGATTGGAATAGAAAACTACTCCATAATTATCTCTGATATTTAGCAGGTTTTTTAAAATAAAATCAGTGTTTTAGATGTTAGACATTGTACCTCATTTTATTAACTCATTTTCACTCTTATATGGTCTCTGTGACCTATCCATGGTTGTAAAAGTCGGCCTAGGCAGCCGCCTAAGCGGTTGCCTAGGCGCGAAAACGGGTCATGCCGTCCCGACTGTAGCTACTCGGGCGGAACTAGTCAGCCATCCGACTTGAGGCCGGTTAGGCGGAGTAAGGCGGACCGAGGCGACGCTACTCCGGTTGCTCTGGAACCTCGACATAGCCGGCCGGCTGAGAGGTTGAGTTCCTCCCATGCTACTCCAGCTCTATATAATAGTATTGATTTATTTTAGTTAATAGACGAAGACATTAACTGAGCAGAGAGAGAGGAATAGCTATGAAAGAGAAGCATTGAAAGGGGAACAGAAAAGTACGGCTGTGGTGTTAGAGCATGAACAACAGAAAGGACCTTGGTCAGGGAGGGGGAGTGCAGATTTTGTGCTGACTGGACAAAAGTCAGGGTGTGGGAGTGTAGAAAAGTGGGTGTTTTGCAACAGAAAGGACCTTGAGGTCCTGGGAGTGCAAAATAGTGATGACTGGATTATTATTTGATATTTTCCTGTTTTATTTAATTCGTTATCAGAAACCGTTTAATTTATTCATAATTTACACAATTTTGGAAATAAATAATTAATGACAATCAATAATTAATAAATTCAACACAAATATAAATGAACTTCTAATTTTATTCAACCCCTTTTAATACAACCCAAAACAAAATACAAGTTCAAGAATCATCCTCTGTTGGGTCGACATCTGGTGGTGGGGGTTGGCTTCGAAGATCATCAATTTGGGCTTCAAGGGTAGATATGAGTCTTCGCAGTTGGGACTTGCAAAACTTATAGTCTGCCATAGCCTCTTCGTCGTAGGAAGATGTATCCGTCCCCATCAGGGACTTGTAGTTGGCGAGGTTTGCTTCCCACTGTTGGGTTAATGTCTGTATCATGCGATACTTTTCTGCATGTTGTTCGCCACGTGAACTTTGAGCCTCAAACCGTGCACGTTCAGCGTCGATTCGTGCATGTTCCAGTTCGGCGAAGGCAGACATTTGGGCCGTGAGGACAGTCCCCTTCTTTGCGGCCTTCGCTGCCTTCTTCCCTTGCGGTCGGCGAGGGGGACTTGGGGCGGCCTCAGGGGATGGGGGTGTGTCGCTGAGAGGGACCTGAGTCCCCTCGTAGTTCTCGCTTCCTCCCCATTCTGGTGGTTGGGACTCACCACTGAGATGTGTGCCCTCCTCCCCTGTGCTTGTGGGTGGGGTTGAGCTGTAAGCCCCAACCTCATCCAACCGCTGTCGTTGTTGGCGTACCTGACTGCGGACAATTCCCATTTTGCCCTCCTGGGCACTGAACTTCTCATTGCCCTCGAGCCTCATGACCCAATGATCCAGGTCGAACTTTATTGGGTGGTCTTTCACCACTTTCCCATCATTCTCCCACATTTACTTCGCACGTCTCAAGTGCTCTTCCTGGTTTGCGCCGCTCGGCTTCTCGGCCTTAGACCTCTTCATATAGCCGAGCATCCTCCTTGTCTGGCTGGAACCTCTGAGCCAACGTTTCTTGATAGATTCCCAGCGGCGATGTGGGTAACCTCCCTTGGAGTTGCATTTCCTCTGCACTTCGCACCAGAATGTGCTGCCGGTTTGGGAGTTGCCCTTGATGGCGTCTTTGGTTGTGCTCAACCAGCAAGTTATGAGGTGGTGGTCCTCCTCCTTGCTGAATGTCCGGCCCTCCGGATCTGGTTCTTCGGGTTGGTCTCGGGGTTGGGCTCGGGCTCGGGCAGGGGCTCGGGCTCGTCGTTGGGAAGGTCCGGCAGAGGATGATGGTTGGGGGTTTTGTACGTCGGGTAGTGGATGACCCTCGTAGTTGTAGAATTGGGGTGGCATGCCCCATTGTGAGGCCACTTGGAACGGTGGCGTCTGGAAACCTTGTGGGGGCATGCCCCATTGTGATGGCACTTGGAAGCCTGGCGCCATTTAGAAATGTGGGGGACGGTATTGCCCTAATAAAAAAGTTTAATACAATATATTAAGTAAAATAATAAAATAAGTGCAAAAAATGAATACAATGCATTAATACAATAAATTAAGTAAAAAAATTATGTTACATAAATAATAAGTTTGCACTTACCTGAACTCGACCCCGGGTTCGAGTTTGGGGAGTTGGAGCGATTGCCCGTTAGAATGTCTCCGAAACCTCGTGCCAGTTCGTCCTCGGTGAATCCTACTTCGTTACCAGTTGAATGTGCACGAGACCCAGCGTCGCCCGACATTTTTCACGAGAATAATTGAAACGAGAGAGGAGAATTTGGGAAGGAGAGAGTGAAGTGGATAGTTGAAGTAGAAAGTGGTGTGAAAACAATGAGAGGAGAGGGGTATTTATAGTGTTTTTTTTTGCTGATTTTTGAATTAAAAAAAAAACTAGTTGTTACCTCCAACGGTCGGGACACGTGGCGAAGGCAGACGCTGCTGCCAGCGCAGCAGAAGGCGCGCCGGCGCGTCCACCGCGCCCGGCCAGCGAGAGGGGATTGGGAGCGCGTGCAAGGGGAGCGGGAGCGCATGAATGGGGAGCGGGGCCGAGTTTTTCCGCCTCCACAGCGGAACAGCCAGCGCGCCCGGCCAGCGAACGCGACGGCGCGGGGATCGTGGTCGTTCCGTTGTGCCTGCTCTTAAAGTGGTTAAGGTTAAGTAGAACTATTATAAAAAGAAAAGAATAAAAAAAAATGAAGAATTAACTACTCACTAACAGCTAGACTAGATAATAGAATACTTTTCTTTCGGTAATACAATCAATTGTAGTGGCCGCCTCTCTGTTTCCTCTTGTGCGAACAGATCTAGGGCTTGGCAGATTGGAGGCTATGGCGATCTCGATGGCGAGTCTCTCCATCACCTCCGGTGCTCCTCCTCTGTGGGTCGATCCGGAGGTGGATGCGATGCTTGTGGGCGGTGATGAAACAGGCACGGGCGTCGGGGACGCAGGCGTGATGCCGGGACGGGGGGACGGCGAGGATCGTCCTGATCGTACTGATCGGACGATCGTGTTGGGATTGGCGGCGGTGACGGGCGTGATCCCGAGATCGTCCGATGGTGGGGGGAAGGCCGGGGACAATGGATCTCTATCGTCGGCGTTGTCGTTGACGGCGAGGGATGGACTGGAGCCGGGACTGGTGTTCTCGTCGGTTCGGCAGCCAGAAGAGGAGGCCCGCGGCGGGGACAGGCGAACCAGGGCGGGGGACACGCTGGGACAAGCGCCGCGGGTGGCGGCGGTGGTGCCGGTGGTGGTGATCTCTTCGAAGACGGTTGTGACGGCGGAGGAGACGGCGGCGGCTCTTGCTTGGAGGCGAAGCAAGGGTAAGGGGTCGTGGCAAGAGGACTCTACTGAAAACCCTACTGGGCCTGACCTGGGCCTAGGGGAAGGGCTAGATCGCGTGGCAGGATCTGATGGGGAATCACAGGCAGCAGCGGCGGGGGGCTTCAAGCACCCCCGCCTGAAGGAATGAGTCCGAGGTGGCCCGGGGAGGGGTGGGTCAACTTTGGCCCCTTCCCAACGGATGGATGGAGACGGCACCATCTTCAGTTGATGTTTATCTCCCCTGCCAGTCCGGTGTCAGCAATCCCGCGTTCAGGAGCCCTACCATTATCATTCAAGGGAGGACGACGCACGCTGACATACCGGGGGAGATGTAGGTCCACCAGTGTTCCCCTAAACGTGGCTGGCTCCGCCTCGTACCAATTGGAAAAAGATTGTTGTACCGGTGTCATCAGACGCTGTCGCAGACTCCCCCTACTTCCGCAACTTTGCACTAGGGCCGTTTTTTTTGCTTTTGTTTCAGTTCAGGTTCTTAGTTGGTTTGAATTATGTAGGTGGAGTATGATTACATGCCCACCCAGTTTGGTCTTTACCTATGTAGGTGGTGTACAGATTCAGTACCCACCAAACTCTTCTCTTATGATTTAATACAATTGCATGGTTATCCTAAAAAAAAATAGAATACTACAAACTATTAGTATTAATTATTAATTAATAAATTGAATAAAGTATGCTAAAAATCTAAGCAAATTGGCGGCAGATACAGTGCAACAAATGAAATTAGGGTTATAAATTAAGAAATGGACATATATTTGGGTTTGGAATTGTGTTTGGGTTGTTATTAGATTTAATATAAAAAAGTGATATTTGTATTAATATTTTTCATTTTATATATAAAATAATATATATTAATAATAAAAAATACAAATCCGCTTAGGCTCCGCCTAGGCCCCGAGTAGTCCCCACCTAGCGTCTAAGGGTCTTCGCCGCCCAACTACCGTCTAGCGCCTTTTACAACCTTGGACCTATCTATTCTTATATCAATAAAACTTATCCATATGCTAAAAAAAGTGAGTTAGAAATTAGAATTGAGTTATGTTGATTGAAATCTGGTCAGGTTCCCAGAGTTTTAATTACATGTTAGTCTTAAATGAAAAGTTGTAATTTAAAAGCATATTCAATGACAGTCTATTTGTATTGGTTGTTCGATTAAAAAAATATTGTTGTCGGAAAATGTGGGCACACCTAGAGTTGGAAGTTCTCTGGTCAAAACGGAGCAACTTGGAAATTCATACGAGACCAAAATATAAGGCTCTGATACCATGAAAACGTGAAAATGAAATTGTATATATTGATATGATAAAATAGTTTACATTGGAGCAATATATATATATATATACAAGGATTAGCCAAAATTTCAAATAAGACGGTGAGGTTGTGAACTAGATTGTGAGCTACTGTCTATGACGGTGGAGAGTTGTCGGTGTTGGTGTAAAAGAAAAAATAATAGCTCCTTATCTCCATGTTTTCTAAAATGTGCCAAAACCCACATAAGGAGAAGCTGTGTACAACAAGTTAGAGAAGACGGCGACATCGATAGAGGGAGGCACGAAAATACATCGAGGGCCATGACTTAAAGAAACGGACGAGCAAACACCTCGAACAACTAATCAGTGCCAAAACCCAAAACGACGACAAACCCCGTAAACGAAGTCACAGAGAAATGAGCGGGGGATGAGGACCTCAGAATAAAGAGGGAAACTAAAACAAAGATACCACCAAAACCGATATAGGATCTGACTATATCGTAGAAAAGAGGGGCGGAGGTTGCGATGAGTTGAACTAACGAGGAGCTTGAACTAGGAGAGTTAGGAAAATGATCTGAAGTCAGAGGCACGACGGAAGATGTGTTGAGGAGGGAGCTTAAGCCGGTGAGAGAGTGTTTTGGAGATGAGGAACACGAAGAAAGCGATAGGGGGCTACCACTGGCTTCTACAGCCTTACGATGGCCATGAAAACCGCTAGTGGTGAAGAATCTTTGGGCAAGTACCTCAGATTTTTCCTCGTCTTGATTGCGCCTCCAGCACGACGTCCGTATTATCCTTTGGACCGACACCTTGGTCTCTTCCTCGCTCTTGGCCTGACTCGCACATGAGTCACCTCAGGTCTTTGATATATCGTCATCGACTTGTTGAGTTCTCCTTGGTGAACGGTCACGCTGGACATCCCGCTCTTACTTGGTGCTCCCAGCCTTGGCAAGTGTAGTCGTAAAACTTTGCTCGTCCTGCAGGTTTTAAGCGCAAAAACGGGACACGTTAAGTACATCGGTCGCCAAGTAGTAACCGGAAGTATATTCCGGGATATCGAGCCCAAGAGAGCAATAGACAATCACTTGCTATTTAAAGTTCGTAGCTAAGCTGTTTCGGTAAAAATCGAGTTTTATGTTTTAAAAAAAACCTACAAGGACTAAAAAAAACAAAGAAAGAAAAATAGAATTTAGTAGCGAGTTTTCTTATCTTGAATCAAGTGAAGAGAAATCAAGGGCATGGGTTCATCGAGTTCATTCCATAAAATTGAACACGTTCGATTGTTGCGATGTCGACTTATTTTAGAGGCAACGAGTTGTCTGGACTCTAGTCCTAGCTTCTTTCGAACGATTCGAACCCTAATGGAATCTAACCACCGAGTTCTTCCGACTCTCGATGTAGGAAGACCCAAAGCGTTAAGCTCTATGACAACTTCTAGCTTTCAACAAAACAAGTCTGTAAGAACCGCCCCCGGTCGAACCAAATTTTTTTTGCGAAAAGTTGACTTTCCGCCGGAAAAGTCAACCGATGACTCCGGGAGTCATTCGGTACCTTTCCGGGACCCAAAAAGCTTAGCCGTCATTACGGTTAGCTTAGTTGGGTCGTTTCCTTTCAAATGACTACTTTTGCGAAAAAGTCAAACCCGGGTCAAACTAGGTCTAATTAGGGGTCTTAACGAATTAATTTAATTTGAGCTGAGATATTTTGGGTAGAGGTGGACCTCACATGGACACATGTCCATGATGGCTTGGAGGTGAAGAAAAGGTTGAGAAAAGACCATTTGGTCCCCACTTGTGGGCAAAAGAGAGAGAGAGCGGCTAAAGGACGAAAGGGACATTTCTACCTTAAGGATAAGACCACATGTGAGCAACAAATTCAGCATTTTCTCCTTGTTGGCCGAAATTTTAGAGAGAGAGTGTGTGTGTGAAGCCTCCATAGCTTGAAGAAGAAGAAAGGAGAAGAAGAGAAGAAAAGTGTCTCCTTTCACTTGATTCCTACCCCAAAACATTCATTTTCTTCCATTTTCTTCATCATCTACCCATTCTCTAAGGTATTCAAGCACTTAACTTCCCTTTTGTTAAATTTCTAGTTGTGGGTTTGGTAGAAATTGCATGAACAAGACTTGGGTTTTATGGGTTTGGGGTTTTGTTGGTTAAATAGAGGATTTGTGGAGAGAAAGTGGAAGAGTTGTTGGAAATCAATTGGGTTTGTGGTTAATTGCTTGAAACCCATTTTGGGTTTGAAGTTTTTGGAGTTGTTGAGGTTAATTTTGAGGTTTTAGAACTTAACAATGGAGTTTGGAGAATTTAGAGCTTGTTAGGAACTTTTTGGAGAAATAGGGTATTTTTTCCGGCGACCGGAGGTTCGCCGGAGCTCCGAACGGTCACCGGAGTCCGGTCACCGGGGGGAATGACCGGTCATGGCCGGAGGAAGGCGACGGAGCCGTGACCGGCCACTCGGTGGCGGTCCGGTCCGGCCACCCACGGTCCACGTGTGGCCGTGGGGCCCACTCGGCCGGGAAACGGGTGTTTCATGTTCGGCTGGTCTTGGTTGAACCCCGGATCGATATTTCACACCCGGAACGAATTATGGAAGTGATTCGTGAAATTTCGGGAAACGCGATTAGAAACTTTAATTGCGAAATTAGAACACTCGGACATCGAAATTTGATTTCGTTATGTGCGTTGGAACAAGTAAACTTAATTAGGTATGATAGAAACAAAATGGGAAATTTTCGGAGTCCCGAGGGACGTTTTCCATATTCCGGGCAAAATGGGCCTTCTAGGCCCATTTTGACAAGTTGAGCAATTGGGGGATAGTTGAGTATTTCTCTCTTTAAACCACACTTGAATTAGTATTAATTCTCGTATTACTTTGTGATCTTAGACGTTGGTCCCGAGCACGGCGGAGGAGGCTACTAGGCGACTCGTCGATTTCTTGCATTTGGATAGCGGTTAAGGTAGGGAAAAGTAGTGAATACCGGTTTAGATGCGGAAAGTTACTAGAATTGCATATAGGATTTAAGTAACCGGAATATTGTAGAATCACATGTAGGATGTGAATAACTAGGATAGTTGTTGATAACATGGAACCACCTGCGGGCCATCGTGCCCGTAGGTGTGGAAATTGTTGTGTTGTAGAATTGCATGTGGGTCCCTGGTTGGGCCCATAGGATTGTGTGATGATTGCTCTTGGTTGTGATTAGTAGATGTGGTATGATTAATTAGTGGTATGTTCCATTGTTAGTTAATGATCATGGTAGGATATGCTCGGTATGATATGTTGGTATGATATGTTCGGTATGACGTGAAATTTTGCCTTGTGATATGATCGGGTGAATGATAGACCGATGTGGTGTGTTCGGTAAGATATGGTGCGGAAAATATTGGTGTGCATTATTACTTGTGATGTGTTTGAGACCCTGTATGTGTGTACCCCGTTGGGATGTCTAGGCCGAGGATTGTGTGTCGGTCCGATATCGTGGCTGATGCCGTGTGTTACAACACGATATGTTCCGAGACGATGTGTTCCAGTACGATACCTATATCGAAGGAGGATTCCGATATAGGATATCTAGACCAAGGCTTCCGGTATGATATCTATACCGAAGGAGGATTCCGGTATAGGATATCTAGACCGAGGCTAGGTGCTCCGGTATGATATCTATAGCGAAAGAGGATTCCGATATAGGATATCTAGACCGAGGGTGGTGTGGAGGGACGATATCTAGGTCGATGTTGTGCGCCGGGTAGATATGTTCCGAGGCTAGGTGCTCCGGTATGATATCCCGACCAATACTGTGTGTTCTGATATACGTATATCCTGACCGATACTGTGTGTTCCGGAATGATACCTATATCGAAGGAGGATTCCGATATAGGATATTTAGACCGAGGTTGGGTGTTCTAGTAGGTTACATATACCGAAGGACGATTCCGGTATATGATATCCTGACCGAGGCTACGTGTTCTGATATACGTATACCAATATTATGTGTTCCGGTATGATACCTATACCGAAGGAGCATTCCGGTATAGGATATCTAGACCGATGATGTGTGTTCCGGTGTGAATTGATAATGATTTACTGTGTGTTGTACTTGGTGACTCTTTGAGATATGGTTTGGGTGTGAACATTGTGTAATTGTTAATTGTTGAGCAGGGTTGATCTCATACACCAAGTGTGGCGATTGGGTAAGTGATGTGATCACACGAGGTATGGTTAAGTGAGGTTGATTATGATTGTAGTTGTGGTTACCGTCCGGTTCGTTAGTTATTGTTCTTTACTAGTATGCCATATTTGGACGGTTACCCGTGGTGGTGAGCGGATAGCTCATCCCCTTTACTAATTTTTCCTACTGAGCGAAAGCTCACCCCCTTTATTACTGTTTTACAGGTTTTGATCGTCAGTTGGGTTAGAAGATGTCTCGGAGCTGGGAGCTTAGCGAGAGTCCTAGCTTGTGGGTTGTCTAGAGACGTATTTACTTTTTCGTACCGAACTTTTATATTTGGATTTGAGCATTTGACTCTTGGTACCAGAATTACTGTTTTTGGATTATTTATTGAAGGTTTATTTCGTTAAATTTTACTTTATTTATTATCCGTTTTAGTTCACGTCTCGAGTTTGGTCAAAACCGGATATGGGGCGTGACAAAGTCTATGGATATTGCAGTTGTATTAACCCCGCTAGTTCTAGCTAGGATTTAAATCCAACTTATGATCGATTTTTGACTTAATTAGAATCCTCCTCTTTCAAGTGACAGATCCTAATTCGAAACAATTACCAAGCCTACACGGGAGGTAAAGCATTACGCACAAATCAATCATAGACACTAAATAAAATCAACAAGCACCGCAATCGAAGCATTCAAAACATGGAAATACCTACTCTAATCCCCCATAGCCCTAGAAATAGAGGGTTTATGTGTTCATGGTGAGAAAATACAAGGATGAAAAGAAGCAAACAATTAAACTCATAATCAAGATGAAAGTTGAGATACAATCACCGAATTAGTCATCCAAAGTTTGCTCTATCTCTCCTCCAATCTCTAGCCTTGGTGCTATTGAAAATCCATCAAAAGAAATCCACTTGTGTAGCCAAAATTGAAGCTTGTCTCCAACAATCTCTACTCAGAGAAATCCCAAATTGGTTCTCTACCCACAAAATATATTTTGATTGTCAACAAATAATTCAAGAGTACAAGCTTCCTCTAAATTCTATAAAACAAAAATAAATTCAAAACTATACAAAAAATGTTTTCTGGTTTCGTGTTCTCTGTTATGTGAAAATGGTCTGCCCCTCAAATGAATAAGATGATCCCCTTATATGAATTGCGGCTGTGTAATCCCATAAGTACTGCCCTAGGATCAACCAACCGGAGAAGGCCACACAGATGGGAAAAGGAGGAGCTGAGCTGGGACAGGTGGCGCGCGAAGGAGAGACTGGTGACTTCTCGCCTTTTTGTGTTCTCAAGCCCCAGATCCTCTGTTTTATCTTCCTCTTCTCTCGGTTGTTGGGGTTACGAGCTTTGTCGGAGTACGTTGACGTCCGGCAAGGGGTTTGGCCTGGGTGCCTTTGGTTCTGAAGATTTTGTGCAGTGGAGGATCTTGCATCGGGGTGACAGCTTTCGCTTGGTTCTGGTGGCGCGGCAGCCGGTAGCCTCACTTGTTCCCGGGACGTCTTCTAGGTTTGGTCCTCTGTCCCTCATCTCCTTTGTCTCTATACTTTAAGAGAGGTTGGATCTGCCGTTTTCCCGGTGCTGGCCGGCGACAAATGGATCCGATCTTAGGGGATTCGGGGTTAGGGGTTTTTGGTGTTAAAATTCACTCGACATCTCCATTGATGTCGGACCTCCTCCTTTTGGTTCTTCTTTTCGTGTTGACGGGAGGAGAGTTACCCATGGGTAACGGAGGATTGAGTGGTTTTTTCCCCACTGGTTTGTTAAGTCCGATTTAAGGTGTTGGTGATTTGTGGTGGTCGGGTGGGTAATTCTCTCCTCTTCTCAGTTCGCTCTTCATTAATTATTAAACCTATTTAATAACTCGGGTCACATAATATATCACATACAAGCCCACATATCCGGTCATAAGATATGTGAGTCTTACGTTCTCCCACTTGGCTCATGTGTCATTACACAGACCATATGGTTTTAAAAAACATGATTGCGTATAGTATAAGATAAACTCATCATAAAGTCAATGTCAAACGTGACATATTAGAGTGGTTGTACATCAATTTACGACATAGTCCCTTCTATATATCACAATATTAACATCACACTCAACAAGACACATAAAAAGATATTTAATAAACGGTCTCATAATGCCTTATTAAAGACGAAATCTTGTTCGTTCACATAATGCATATGTCAAGCATAAAAACAATATCCAAAAATTTATATTAGAAACAAAGTAAACGAAATCAAGGTGTCAATCACATACAACTTAAATAACATTAATGATGACATCCAATGAACTCCATGTTTTCAACATATTCTACAAATGTCTAAGGGGTAATCATTTCTTAATGGATCTTTACCACAAAATTTGAGCTAATATGTTTGATTGACATTCCTTGTTTCTGAACTTCTTCTTTAATGATAAAGTATATCAATTCCATATATTTAGCACCCTTATAATTCTTTTCGTTTCATAAATGACTACTAGGGAATATCACATTAATATTCAACAACCTGATGATAAAGTTGACAATTTCAAGTCTTGAAATAAAATTCCATAGCCATAAATCGTAGTCTCAAAACATATTACGAGTTCAACCTCTATAGTGGACGCAACAATGAAATTTTGCTTCTCACTTTCCCATAAAGTTTGAACCCAAGTATTCATCCCTTTGAGGTAATCAGATCTCTTGAAGGTGAACATAAGATTTTTCATTCTTCCAAATAGCTCAATACTTTCTTTGCAACTTTACATAAGAAATTTTCATACAATTGTTTTCCAATTCATTCTTTAGTCATTAAGCACTTATTCATCATGAATCTCTCTAGAATTTTATAGCTTATTCTTCATGAGAAAATCCCCCACCATCCTTGAAATATACTAACTATTAGATCACAAAGGATGTTTATGTTATACATGTTATTCTAAAATTCTTAGAGATAAATGGTTGGTTCCACCATTATAAACAACTTAAAGTAGAATTAGAAAATCTAGCAAAATGAGATGTGTTGTTTCCTTTTGGTGTAGTCAAACTATGATCCTTTTTATGTCTAGGCCTTCTATAATATTTAGGATTTTCTTTTATCTAATTTAATAAATAAAAACACACTACCAATATATATAATTTAAGGGGCTGACCGAATACTCCTATTGCCTAATAGGAGTGTTCGGTCAAGCCTACATTTTATATATAATTGGGCAGTTTATTTGTTCTATTTAATTATTATGCAAGACAATAATTAAATACAAAATAATAGTTTTATCCTATGAGCAATTAATTGAATAAAATAATTTATGTTACATCAAATATAACTTTACCAATTTATTTAATCGAACCTCTAAGGTTCATTTCATTATGGTCTTTACTCTATTGTCTCTGACCCTTTATGGTTCATATGATATTGGCAGTGAGACAGAAATTAACATTTCCTCCATAAGTTATAGGTAACTCCTAGCAATGCCCATAACTACCCAAGTCATACGAACTCTTGAGTTTGTCTTTGTCAAATCTTATTACCATAAGTAATCTCATCTTTTGTCGTTTGGAGATGTCATAACTAAATAAAAAGAATAGAAGCATCATCCATTTTCCCATTTAGTCCATTGTTCTCTTGATCTTGAGTTCGGGTTATAGGTTATAAATCACACGCATGACCATGCTTCTTTTACAATTCTCCACTTATCAAGAGGGGCCCTGGTGACATCTAACATGCAAGAATACAAGTGACAAGTCCATATGACCATTACCCATATACTTCATATGTGCGTACATATATCTGATCATAACCGTAATGGCCATCTTGTCAGGAGTAGCGTTTTGTTATGTCAAGACATGTAGATAGTATGATGATGTCATGGTCATAGGATTAAGGTCTACTTTGGTACTTAAGAAGTACTATGTCCCGTGTTTTATGGAGTATTCTCAAAGTGGATCATTCAATGTCAAACTCTTCGACATCTCTAACGTTGACTAATATCTCTATATGCATGATCAGTTAAACATGATGCTCTAATCAACAAACACACTAGCTTTAACTATCAGTTTAAGCCAGGGATGAATGAATCGACTCACTACTTTGTTTCTAAGAGTTCTACTACTGGGGAGCGGCTCCGCAACACATTCAAAAGAGTAGTATATTCATGGGTTCATTAACACTACAACTTAATGATAACGAAATGTTTGCCAACTGTTATTAACTCTCAAATTACATTATACAGACTATGGCTTGTCCTAAGGCACAAAACCCAACAATGCCTTAGGTCAATCTTAATAAAATGAGGCAAATTAATTATCATATTGTGTTATGATAATTTAGGTGTGCTTTTGTTCTTTTTAGAATCAGCAATTATATGACTTGATAGTAAAACTTTTGGATACAAACAATATCATTCATGTATCCTTAGCCTTAACAATATACTAAGACTAGTATGATATTGATTGATGGTCTTATTTTACTCATCATGCACATAAGATAGAAAGTCAAATAATATATGTTACTTGTTGAACTAACATTGGATGATCCACCGTGAGAATACTACATAAACTATGTCATAAGTATTTTTTTAATACCGTTGTATGACTTAACTCCTTTGACCTTGATATCATCATGAATTCCTATATTGTTGTTTTTATATCTTGACACAATCTGGCATTATCTTTAACCGGAAAATAATAAAGATTGTCATTGGGTATAAAGTAATCTATATGAGGAATATCAATGACTGAAAAGGAATTTGTCTCTCATGTAAATATGAGTTAGATTTCGTCGGACCCCTTGATAAGTGAGACTATAAAAATGCATGATCAGGCAAATAGAGAACACGTTATCGCTCACAATCTACTTCACTACACCAGGAAGCACTTGCTCTACGCAACGAAATACCTATGTCGGGAAAGTTATGAACTTCACCGACGAGCATCAAATACGTTGATAAATTTTCCAACTTTACCGACGTCCATAAAAATCTTCGGAGCAGTATCCAAAGTTATCGACATTCATCAAAATCGTCGGTGTAGAAACAACCTTACTGCCATTTTAATTTGTATCCAGTGAAGTTGGCTACTACTCCAACGAATACTGTGATCATCGGTGTAGTTGTCAACTTGGGCGGAAAAAAAATTGGACTTTCGTCTTCCGTTGGTGAAGTAATAATTCCACTGAAGAATTCTAGTCTCGTCAGCCATGTTTACCATATTCATTAAACTAAACACACGCCATTAATGCATGCCCACCTAAAAATACCCCAACACTCTTCTTTCTTTTTCTCCCACTCCATTTTCCGTAGCTTTTTCCCCATATCAGTACGGTTATTAGTTGATTAGTACATTTTGTTTGTAATTTTGAACGTGGGATGATATGAATTGGATGAGTTTCCCACAACAACTTAATGCGTATAAATCAAGCATAACGGTACTTATTGACCATGGCTTCGATGACATGTCTCCCGCGCCCATGGACAAGGATTTCCAGGAGGTTCAAGCGATCACCAAGTTGGTCAGCATGTCTAAAGCTCAAGTCCAGGTGGGAGTCAAGAAGAAAGTCAAGGTCCCCCGGGTCATGGATATTTTGGGTTCATCTAGTAGTGCATCCTTTGAATCCTCTCAGAGGTGGAGGAATACATGGCGGCCCAACTCTCCTTCCTCACAACAGTCATAACCAAGCAAGGCCCTCGGTTTCGTGATACTCCTCCTAGTGACTAGTTTTTATTACCTTATGACTTATTAAACTACATTTGGAAACCATTTTCGGATAATTTTTTATTTCATACAATTTAATTATACTTTCGTGTTTCGATTTCAGCTCTGTGAATATACTGTTTCTTTAATCTCTATTTAGTTTGGATTTTCTAGTTAAGCTACATGTAATGCATCGACAGAACTTACCTGAAAAACCTGAACGTCGATGAATGGAATTACCTCTAAATGTGATTCATCACCGACCGAATGAGTTTGTCGATAATAAAAGGTCATGCATTAGTTCTTGGAATCAAGAAAGTAACATTAAATAGAATAATGATAATAATATTGTGTCTTATATTTCATCGCGATATTATAGACAAAAGGATTAATATATTGACAGAAAAAGGTTAAATCAAATTTTCGATCTCCATATGACTTGGATAGTTATAATGTTTTGCTAGAAGTCAATTCTAACTTGTGAATGAAATAAAATTTCAGGCAATAACTGCCATCATTATATAAGTCTACAAAATCATACACAAGAAAAAGCTCAAAACTAATTGTACTTTTAAAACCAATCATATAACTATACTTAATTATATTCAGATGTAATAAACTATATTTATTTAACTCACATCTTTGCATATTTTTATCATAATAATAACGGAATATTATTAATGGAAAATCGATAGAGGACGAGACATAGTTTCAAACCTGCCCGGAACGTTTATCCTATGAATAGATACATTAGTAAGCGGGATGTGATAAGGCCCAACGAGCGCGAGGATCAAGAAGCCATGGTGATCGGACGAGGTCAGTGTTAGAAATGGTGGTGGAAGAGAGGCGGGGGCGGATATGGTTTGGGGAAAGTAATAATTTGAAGAGAAACCCTAGAGACACTGAAACTGATACTCCATTGTTTTAGTTACAGGACGTTTTTTAAACGGTTATTTATATTTGCTAGATATCTTAATCATATATTTATTTCGGAAAGTTAAAGATATGATTTCCAATTTGAATTCAAAAGGAAATTTAAATTCAAATTGATTATTGTCACGCCCCAAATCCGATTTTGGCCGGACTCGAGGCGTGAACTAAAATAATAATAAAGACAATAATAAAAGTAAATTAAATAACATAAAACTCCGAGAAATTTATAAATCCAAATCCGATGCTAAGAGTCAAAAGCTCAAAAGTCAAATATAAAGGGACAATTTAGTAAATGAAAGAAAGGTACGTCTCTACTACAAGTAACCACCCGGACCCTCAATGAGCTCCCGAGCCCCGAGACATCCTCTAAGCCTACTCACCAATGAAACCTGTAAAACAGTAAAAACAGAGGGCGTGAGCTTACGCTCAATAGGAAAAAGTAGTAAAGGGAAAAGACATCCGTTCCGTCACCATGGTTACTCGATAAATAACACTTACTAATAATGACAACACAGATAGAAACCAACAGGAACACAATTGAATCGACAATAAAATCAATAGTAAAGAACACACGAAAATGTAAACCGTGATACTCCGATCACCACACACAACTCAACATATCGTACCGGAAACGCACATCGGCCTAGATATCTTCCCGGAACACAAAGCATCGGGGTGAAACGAATACATCATACCGGAATATCCCTCGGTCGAGATGTCTTCCCGGAACACAAAGCATCGGGGTGAAACCATATAATAAAAATACCGGACCGGCATACACCTCTGTCGGATATCTTCCCGGAACACAAAGCATTGGGGTGAAACCACGTAATAAACATACCGGACCGGCACATACCTCGGTCGGATATCTTCGCGGAACACATAACATCGGGGTGAAACCACATACATCGTACCGGAATACCGCTCGGTCTGGATGTCTTCCCGGAACACTTAGCACCGGGGCAAGCAATAATACACCATACCGTGCAATACCAAACATATCAATACAACATACCATAAAGCTTACCATACTTTTTTCCACTTGTTGGGACGTGTTTTAAGTTGTAAATATTACTTTGTTGAACAAACGGTGATATTAAAGTGATTTAATGTAAAAGGTTTCAAAATGTTTTATTGTTTTAAAAGTTCACGTCCTGAGTTCGGTTTATTGAAATTGGGGCGTGACAGCTTGGTAGCAGAGCTCGAGGTTTCACACCTCGGACTATTCGTCAATTAGGTGGGAAGAGTCGAGTCGGTAAAGTCCCGTCGTGCGTTGGGTACGCAGGTCGGAACCGTGTGTGGACCCGTTGTGTTGTGAGTCCTGTTTGTGTTTGTGTGTATGTGCAGTACGGGGTTACTGGCATACTGTTTGTGTGTTGCTGCGTGAAACATTTTTAAACTGTCGCGACTCGACTCAGGGGCGCCCCTGTAGTTGAGCGTGACGGTATTGACGTCAAGTGAGTACAATGTAGTTCGGGGACGCCTGGACCGAGTTGTAATTACATGATGTCAAGAAATGAGGTTTTCAATGAAGTGAAGAAAGTTTTAAAATTGGTTGACCCTGTGGACGCGTTTTAAAATTTGATTGGCCCTGAGGGCGTGTTTGATTTTGATTGGCCCTGTGGGCGGGTTTTGATTTTGGTTGGCCCGGTGGGCGTGGTTCGGTGTTGGTTGGCCCGGTGGGCGAGTGCTGTGGTGTTGTGGGTTGGCCGTGTCGGCTTGTGTTTTGGTTGATGGTTGAATGACTGGTTTTGTCTGTGATTCGTGGCGCGTGTGTTTGCTAAATTGGTGGTCAAGCGTGTGTGTTGTTTGAGGCTAATTTTAGGATTAAAACGAGTTAAGGTCCGAGTTAGAACCGAGTTTGGAAAACAGGTCTGCGCGAGTGTCACGGATCCTGTCACGGATCCGTGACGGACCAGAGAGTTCTGGAAAATTTTAGATCTTCGTCACGGCTCCGTGACCCCAACCGTGACGGGGTCTGTCACGGGTCCGTGACCCCTGTCCTTCTCACCGTCTTGATTGTGCAGTTTGAGTGTTGACTTTGCGTGGCGGTCTTCACGGTTGTGTTGGGGGTAGAGGTCGTAAGTTCGGTGTTAAGGGATGAAGTCTTGGGTTCGAGACTCATCGATAACCTGCGGTAGTGATGCAGCGCCTCGGTGTGAGAGTCTCACCACGGAGAGGGGTTAGGGTTGGTGCGCTGCGGCGCCATACGAACTAGGTTTCCCTATGTGAGCGGGTGTTCGAGGTTTCCCTTGCGTGAACGGGCGGGTTGAGGTTTCCTTCACGTGAGTGGGTTATTTGAGGTTTCCTTATGTGATCGGTTTATTGGGGGTATTGATGGTGTGAGCAACAGTGTTTGCTTAGTTGAGAGCGTGATTCCCGTTTCGAGGTTTATCTTACGTGAGCGAGTGCTTGAGGTGTTGATAGCGTGAGTAGTGTGACGTTTGGCATCAGGTTTGAAGTAGTGGTTTGCCCTGGTTAGATCGGTAAGTCTTTAGTGCTTTACTAGTATGCCATAATCGAACGGGTGTCCGTGGAGGTGAGCATAACGCTCATCCCCTTTACTACTTTTCCCGCAAGGGACGAGTAGCGAACACTGGTTTGGTTGCGGAAAGTTATAAGTAAATGCATTGAGGACCGTGTGAGGGTTGCACTAGACCTTACCGGAGTGACTAATGGAGTGGGTGTTCGGTCTCCGATTTGGGCGTCAGTTTTATTGGATACCGGGATGTCAAACTCGTTTGTTCGTCGAGTTGTGCTGAGAGGTTGGGGCTGAGTTTAGAGCCGTTGAGTCCACCCCTGCGTCTGGACACGCCGGTTGGTGGTGGGGTGGTGTTGACTAGGGTCTGTCGTGCCTGCGGAGCTGGGGAAGCGAACCGTTACCAGAGGTTCTAGAGAGGGCTCAAGAGCCCTGACGCTGGATCGGGTCCTCACCCCGAGGATCGGGTATGTTCGGAGTTGGTAGGCACGACGACGGCAGTGGAGCGAGGTCTTAGAAAGACTGCGAGGATCCGTGAGGATCGGCATCGACTGAGCTTGTGCGTGTATCCGTGGGAAGGATACTTACGAAATGACAACCTTTAAACGTAATCTTGGCAATGGATTGGCTGGCGAAGTGCCGAGCCAATACCGACTGTTACTGACAACGAGCTGCGAGAGTCGTAGCATTCGCGTCTGATAGTGCACGTGGGTAGCACTAAGAGGAGCGCGGCATCAGGTGGCATGTCTAGTGGAGCGGGATGCGGAGAGTTGTCACGGAGTTAGTATCGCGATGCCTCACTTGTCGGCAGGTGAGAGCCGAACAACAGCGTCCCGCTGGATTATTGCAGCCACTGCGGGTTGCACAGTGGAAATGGGGGCACGTCACGATGGGTTTCGTGAGCGGTTAGCCGAGTTCGCCTACAACAACAGCTTTCAGGCCAGTATCATGATGGCACCGTTCGAAGCGTTGTGTGGTAGGCCGTGTCGATCGCCCGTGTGCTGGGCGGAAGTGAGAAATGAGGGTTTACTGGGTCTAGAACTGGACCGAGAGACAGCTGAGTCGGTCGTGCCGAAGCATGAGCAGTTTAAGACCGCGCAGAGTCAGCTGGGGCTATGCTGACAGACGGCGCCGACCTCTCGAGTCAGCAATCGGTGGTCACATGTCCCTGGAGGACTCAGGGCAACTTTCTAATCAATTTGAGAAATGTTGACTTTTCGCTGGAAAAGTCAACCGAGCGACGTTTTGGTCCATTCGAGGACCGTTTTGGGTCCAAAAAGATTATCCGTCGTCGCAGCGGTCTTAGTTGGGCCGTTTCCTTGTAGCCCACGAAGTTTCGTAATTTCTTGGAAAAAGTGCCCGTTCGGGGCCCGAAACGTCCGATTTTTCGCGAATCTGATTAGATATTTTCCAAAAAGGTGTGGGACCCACTTGCCACATGTCACAAATGTAGTGGTGTTAGGTTTATTGAACAAAACAATTGATGAGACTTTAGTGTTAGTTTGTAAATAAGTAAAGTTTGTGTTAGTTTTTAAAACAAATAAAAGGGAAAGTAAGACTTATGTCTCGGCCATTTTCAAAAAAGAGAAGAATTGGAGAGAGAAAGGAGAGAGAGGAAGGAGAAGGAGAAAAAGGAAAAAGAGAAGAGAAAGTGTGACGTTTATGTGATTTCCCGACGATCCAACCGGCGGATCGTCTCATCGGTTGAAGAATCGAGCTCCCGTCATCATTCTCTACGGTGAGCACCTAACCGATTTTCGTTTTGGTACGTTTGAAATTTGGGGTTTGAGTTTAAACGGTTTGACTATGGTTGGGTTTTGGTTAGAATTGGTTTAAAGATGAATGGTTGAGGTTTGGGGTTCGTTAGGAACGTTTTGGGGCAAAAAAGGAATTTTGCCATTGTGATCGTGTGGGGCCCACGTGCTCGGGTCACGATTTTTCGTGTTCGGGTGGTTTAGAACGTTCCCCGAGTCATTAATCTACAGCCGGATCGAAAATTGGAATTGAATTGTGAAAGTTGGAATTGACGGGTTTAGAAACTTTAAACGCGAATTAAATTACTCGGAAGTCGGAAATTGATTCCGTCGAGTGCATAGGAACCCTTGAATTATTCGGAGCCCCGGCAGGACGTTTTCAAAACACGGGCAGATTCGCCATGTCGGGCGAATCGGGCTTTTCCGAGCCCATTATCGACAATGTCGAGTAATTGGGAAGTTTGGGAGTGATCGACATTGTCGGGGTTGCATTTGGGCGTTTAATACTTTAAATTCGGGTTTCGCCTGCTTACTTAAAAAGTGTGTTAATTGCAATAATTGTAGACAGTGTCGCCTATCGTGGAAAGAGGAGGCTAAGCGGGAAATCCGGTTTTGGACGGACTCGAGACATGAACTAAAATAATAATAAAGACAATAATAAAAGTAAATTAAATAACATAAAGCTCCGAGAAATTTATAAATCCAGATCCGATGCTATGAGTCAAAAGCTCAAAAGTCAAATATAAAGGGACAGTTTAGTAAATGAAAGAAAGGTACGTCTCTACTACAAGTAACCACCCGACCCTCAATGAGCTCCTGAGCCCTGAGACATCCTCTAAGCCTACTCACCAATGAAACCTGTAAAACAGTAAAAACAGAGGGGGTGAGCTTACGCTCAGTAGGAAAAAAGTAGTAAAGGGAAAAGACATCCGTTCTGTCACCACGATTACTCGATTAATAACACTTAATAATAATGACAACACAGATAGAAACCAACAGGAACACAATTGAATCGACAATAAAATCAATAGTAAAGAACACACGAAAATGTAAACTGTGATACTCCGATCACCACACACAACTCAACATATCATACCGGAAACGCACATCGGCTAGATATCTTCCCGGAACACAAAACATCAGGGTGAAATGAATACATCATACCGGAATATCCCTCGGTCTAGATGTCTTCCCAGAACACAAAGCATCGGGGTGAAACCATATAATAAACATACTGGACCGGCATACACCTCGGTCGGATATCTTCCCGGAACACAAAGCATCGGGGTGAAACCACGTAATAAACATACCGGACTGGCACATACCTCAGTCGAATATCTTCGCGGAACACATAGCATCGGGGTGAAACCACATACATCGTACCGGAATACCCCTCGGTCTGGATGTCTTCCCAGAACACTTAGCATCGGGGCAAGCAGCAATACACCATACCGTGCAATACCAAACATATCAATACAACATACCATCAAGTTTACCCACGCACTTTCCAAGCACACCACATCGGTCTATCATTCACCCGATCATATCTCAAGGTAACAATCATATCACATTCAACACATTCAATCAACCAATCATGTCACGAAGCAACCATTCATATCACATTCATCATAATTCATATAATTTAATATGATTCTTATATTAACCAACTGATATACTATACACCGACCTTTAAGAATTTCTAACCACAATCAAACACAACCAACAATCAATCCTAACGCTCGACATGACCACATGTGATTCTACAGCACGACAATTCCCATAATTGAAAGCGGTTATTCTAGTTAATCACATCCTATATGCAAGCTTAGACTTTACCGGTTATTAACGTCCTATATGCATACAATTAACATTCTTTAATTAAAGCGGAATTTACTACTCTTCCCCACCTCAAGTGCTCTCCAAAAGCTTAGTCAACGCGAACGCCTAGAAGTCTCCTCCTCCGAGCTCGAGAATAAGGTCTAGGATCGTAAAATAATACTCGAATTAATAAACAATTGAACGGTTTTAAAGAGAAAAGCCTAAACTACCTTTAACTATCAAGACTTGGGCCAAAGGAAAAATCGGGCCAGAACAAGGCCCAATTAGGGCAGCCCACGGGCCCAGGACTCGACCCGGACCGTGCCTCTCAGATGCCCGGGACTCGGCCCGGACCGTGCCCCTCAGAGGTTCGGCACCAGGCCCGGACCGTGCCCCTTATAGGGCCGGTCTGGGACCCGGACCATGCCGCTCAGAGGGCCGGTACCGAGCCCGGACCGTGTCGCTCAGAGGGCCGGCCAGAGGCCCCTTCCGTGCGAAATCTGGGCAAACTCAAACTCCTTCTTCCCCAACTTCGTTTCCACGAAAATCTACTTCAAAAATTCCATTTTTAACATCATCAAACTCCAAAATCAGACACAAAACTCTCAAACTTCAATACTCATAATGGGTTTCCTCCAAACATCAACAAACAAAGGATTCCTAATCAAAACTTCCACTACAAACATCTAACAATAGAAAACTCAAAATCTAACAAGTTCAAGCAAATTCTATGGAAACCCATAATCCCAAAGTGATTGAAGGTGGATTGTTAGAGTTTACTTACCTTGGAAATGATGAGATGATGAAGATGGTGAAGTTTTTGAGAGGATTTGGTGAAGAAATGGCTCTAAAGGAGCTTCCTTTCTCTTGCTTCTTCTTCAAGCTTCAATGGAGTCTCCAACTTCTCTCTTCCCCTTGTAGATTTCGGCCACCAAGGAAATATGAGCTGAATTGTGACAAAATTGAGTCATATAACTTAAGGGTGAAGTCCCTAAAATTCCATGGAAACTCAGAAATAGTCCTCGCGCCCCTCTGCCCCGAACCCTTCATCATCTCCCCCCCGCCCCTCACGCCTCGCACCAACCCCCCCCCCCCCCCCGGACCGGACCCCGAACCCCTGCCTTGCCATCAAGCCCCGCACCGATGTGGGTGCTCTAAGAATACAATCTCTACACTCTGCTATGGCCATGGAAGCTCCTTGTAGGAAATCAGCCAAAGGAGTTGTTGTGACTCCTTCTTCTTCGTCCTCCTCATGTTTCATCACAAATCTCCCAGACCCCATTCTTATGGAGATTCTATACGGCTTGCCCATTAAAACCCTAGCCACCTGCAAGAGTGTCTGCAAGTCATGGCTCCATCTCATCAGAGACCCTCTGTTTTCACAACTCCACCAAGCCAGAGCACCTGCTGAGGTATGCTTTCAACAGTATCATGAAGTCAACACAACAAAGCTTTACATGGGTAACTTCAATTCTCTCAATAATTTTGATCCTCTTGAATCCAAGCTCGATACTTTGATGGAATTCCCAAAATTCAGTGTTGGGTTCGAAAATATTGTCAATTACGATGATGATAGCAAGTGTCTGTCTTTTGCCAATTCTTGCAATGGGTTACTTTGCTATTACGGTAAGTATGAAAACAGGCTTGCTGTGGTATGGAACCCATGTACCAGTGAGTTCATTACGTTTCGTGCACCTAATAAGCATCAAGGTTTACAAAGGCAAACAAATTCAAGCTTTTGCGATTTAGGGGTCGAAAGTATGTCAGGTCATATGCTGAGGAGGTTGTAGGTGAAATGTGCACAATTGAGAAATAGCTCTGTTTTCTCTCTTTGGCTTTGTTTTTGGTTTTTTGTTTTTTTTCCAGAGGACTGCTTCTCTTTGATTTTAGAGGTTAAGCCTTTAAGCTCCATTGTCGGGAGCTTTTAGGCCGAGTCTTGTTCTGCTCAAGGATTCTATGACGGGATATGATGTGCATGTCGTCAAACCAAGGTGTCCTGATTTGAGACAGAAAAATGTCTACGACTCCTCATGGGTGGAAACCAGTGAAGGAGGAATGTCTACAACTCCTTTCGGTCGCTGAGGTAGATGAAAATGTCAGTGCCACATGGGAGTTTTCAGCACCCAGAGACATCTGATTATATTTGCAGAGCCCAAGTAGCCAGGTACAAGGATTTTTTTGTTATAGATGATTTGTTTAAAGTGACATCTTATTTGGGGACAAACATATTAATTTGTATGAATCTGTGAGGTAAATTACATTGCATTGAAGTATGACCTCCTTGACTGCTTCTTTAATCTCATCTTGTATGTATTCTGAGTCCAGAGTTGTGTCAACAACATCATTTACAATGTGTTTGATCACCTTCATAGTCTGAAGTTTCCTATCAATCTGGGGTTAGGAATGGCAATTGTATAGCAAACCAATTACTAGCTTTAGCTGTTAGTGTGTTTGTAATGGTATTGTTTGCTAGAAAATCGTTGCCTGAGCAAGATCTCTTTCCTGGAGAATCAAGGCATGATTAAGAAACACTTGAAATAAACCAATACAGGTACGGATTATTGTACCGTAGAGGACAGGAAATCGCGCTTGAAGGCTCTGGATTCATTTCCAGTGAGAAGCTATAATTGGCCGAAATAGCTCCGTTCATCGATATACATATATGGCTCAGAGCTGAAAGAAAATTTATGTAAAATTCTACTACCTAGAAGTTAGAACTATACAATTTATTGTGTTATTAGGGGTGTTCACTGTCGGTTTAACCGACCATTACACAAATTTTGGGAACCAACCGGAAACTTCATCGGTGTGATTATTTGGAACCACCACCGTCACCAGAAAATACTATTCCGGTTGGTTTTCACCGGGATAAATTTTGGTTGGTTACCGGTTTGAAACCGGGCCAACCAATTGATGGGGCCTGCTAATAAGGCCCAACATTTTCAACCAAGAGCCGATCAAAATCATAATCAAAATAAAAAAGACAAGTATTTTCCAGTTTTTTTAAAGATGAAAACCATTAAGGATGGATTAGGAAGGGCTTAAAGCACTCAATTTGGTTTATCCCTAATGGTGAGAAACACCCTACTACCCTAAGTTTTTATATGTACACGGGCTCAATGGCTTCGGGTCTTCCAGCCCGCTCAAACTTTCAACCATCCTGACCGGTCCGGTTTCTATCGGTTAACCAACGGTTCACCTATTCGAGAATCGGAACCCAACCAAAACATCACCGGTTTGGTACTTTTTCGATTGCTGTCGACGCCAAATTCACCGGTTCCAAGTTCTCCGCGACACAGTGTTATGATGTTTTATTTCATTTGTATTATTTCACTTCCTTCAATTTTCATTTTGTATCACACTTGAAAACAGAGTTGTGTTGGACAATGAAACGTCTAAAATGTCTATATCCATCTGCGTTTAGTGAAAAAAAATCAAAAAATGCTTTAGCTGGGTCCCACTCTGATTAAGCTACAAACAAACAATGGAATCATGGTTGTAATATCTAAGTTTTGGACTTGTTTATCTTCTTTAATAGAGTATAGAGTCCGTGTTGAGCTTAGAGCACCCACATCAAGAGGGCAGAACCCTGAACCTTGAGGCAGAACTCTCTGCTGACTGGACAGGGTTCATGGTTCAAGGTTCTGCTCCCCTAAAAAAAGTGTGCTGCACATCAGAGGAGCTTGTATGGAGGGCTTGATTTTCAGAAATGCTGACTGTATAATTAATTACGCTTTTAACTGAATTGTTAACATTATTTTTAAATCGACAACTAATAAATAAAATAGATATAAAATTTCATTAATAGAAATAAAAGTTCATTCAAATAAAATGAAAAAAAAATAACATAACATAAAAAAAATTACATTATCAGGTATCCCCATTAACGTTGTCGAGTTGTTTCTGAAGCTTTTTTATTTGATCCATCCATACACGCATCATTTCCAAATGTTGCTCATTCTGTTCCGGGTCGAAATCGGACGTGTCCGCAGCCCTCATATCTTTAAGTTCCTGCATATATTTATCAATTTTCTCGTCAATCTTCACGGCAAGCTTCGCCCTCTCACACCTCCCCTGATCCATTTGGAGGATATACGATGCCCTGTCCGACGAACTCTTCCCCTTCCTCTTCGCGGCCTTATTGCCAATTGGGCGTTCTCGTGGAGGCGGCATGCCAGTTGGGGAACTTGGAACCACGAGTGGGGATCGTGGACGTCGGGTTGGGGAACTTGTACCTCCCAACAGGGAAGTTGAGCCTCCTGCTGGTTGCTCGTCACCACTTAAATGTGTGACATTATCATCGTCGGTGGGGAGTGAAGCGGGCGGGGTTGTGCTGCTATAACTGCCGGCCTTGTCCAATCTTCGTCGAACTACCCCGACTTCGCCGAGTTCCGGTACCCAGAACTTGTCATCGTTTTCCAACGACTCTATCCAATGGTGGAGCTTGAAAATCTTCGGCTCGCCTTTGATATTCTTGACGTGGATTCGATATTGTTCCATCACCCGCTCCCTAAACTTTTCTTCGTTCCAGCCGCTATGACCTAGCTCTTTCCTCTCCTTCCTCATGAGTGTGATATACCACCTGACTCTTCCAGCACTTTTGTTGAAATGGCTCTTGACGGCTTGCAGGGTCTACTGATCGATTGGGAAATTCTCATCTTTGCACAAGCGCCTCCTCACCGTGGTCCAGAACGTGTTCCCATCTTGAGAGGTTCCGTGTATGGGGTCGCGCATTGTCCTTCGCCAGGCGTTGATCAGGAGCAAATCCACTTCAGGGGACCATTTGGTTCGCCTTTCCACAGTCTCCCGGGTGCTCGGTCCCACTGATGATGAAGTAGACGACAGTCGGGTTCCGGTACGGCCAGCATCGAGAATTGTCCGTGGCCGAAATAGTTGACCCCCATGTTGAATTGGTCGAAAATTGGGCGTGTGAATACGCTAGTCACCAGTGGAAGATGACCAGTTGGATTGGACGGTTGGCCCGGTTGGTAGGCCGGTTGTCCTATTCCACCTACGTTGACAATTATATTTTAATTCAAAGTACAAATGGATAATTCAAACTTTGATAATGGAATGATTAATATTTTATTTAATGAAATGGATAAAATTATAATTACCTTGGCCGAAAACAGAGGTCATGTATTGGTTGAACATATCAGGGTGCCAACTACCGTTTGGGGTGAGACCGGTTTGCAACATCTGTACGTAGTTCGCCCCGGGTTGATTGGTGGTCGCATCTCGTTGATTGGTGTTCTCCCCTTCTTGATCGGTGTTGTCCTCCTCATCCGTATTGAAAACTTGGTGTTCCGGCGGTTGAGTGAAATCGTCGTCTAACATTATCGATCGGATTTTGCAAAGACGGTATGAATTCGAGAGAGTGAGGGTTGAGAGAGTATGAAGTTTGTTGTGTGGATTTAGTGAAATGGGGTGAGGGGTATTTATAGTGTTGGAAAATCGATTATTTTATTGTATTTTGTATTTAATAATAAAAAAAACTGATATAGTCGTTTAAGACCGTTGCTCAGCAACGGTCTTTTTTTTCGTTTTGGACAGGTGGCAGCGTGCCACGGGTGGACAGAGAGGCAGATGTGCAGCGAGGATGAAATATTCCTCGCGCCCCGAACCCTTCCCCTTCTCCCCCACGCCCCCGCCCCGCACGCCTCGCACCAAACGCACCCCACACCGGACCGAAACCTGAACCCTCCTCTTCTGCTCCCGCCCCGGTCTCGCGCGCACGCCCCTCACCGATGTGGGTGCTTTTAGTTACCCTCTAAAATCCTCTTTGATAAGTATGGTGTACTTGTTGAGCTAGTTAAAGGATTCTTCTTTTTGTCTTTAAACTTTATTTTAAATGTAGAGTATTAATACAAAATTTGGTGATAAAAGAAATGAATAAAATACATGTGTGGTATTTTGTATCATCTCCAACATAATTATGTAGAAGTTATAAAAATTTGTATTGTGTAACATATAAAAGAAATAACTTCAAGCATATGTCACTCTTCACGATTCTTTTTTGAAAAGAGAAATATTACTGATAAATGGGAACTTGCCCGAAAGATACGCTCTTAAATTAAAAATACAAAAATGTAATCCGAACTAAAATCAAAATAGAGATAGAAAATAAATTTTCTAGTGAATATCCAAAAAAAACATCTAGGTTTCGAACGATACCATGTAAGTTACAAATAGTAGGGATATTCGAGGGATGGTTGAGGAGGAGGCATGGTTGACTGTTCCTTGATGATTTGACGAGGCGCAATTGGATTATTCTTCCGCCTTGGTTAGCAGATTGGTATGTCCTCCCTTTGATAGATATAAAGGCTTCAAAAATGAAGATTGCGCTGAGAACCGTCCGACTTGGATGATAGTCGAAATGATACTTTATGGTGCCGGCTCCACCTTGATCCAGGAAGTATCTATTAGTTTTTTCTTCCTAGGCCAATCTTGATCGTATGACATTATCATTTATTAATACATTGACACTTTTATTATCATTTTGTTAAATGTTAATTGCGTGAATCATCAACTTTTTCTAAGATCATCAAATATGTGACTTGATAGTATAACTCTTAAATGTATAAGGAATATTATTCTAAAGATCCCTAGTCTTATCAATATACTAAGACTAGTATGATGTTGATTGATGATCATGCATATACGATATGAAGTCAAATCATAGATACTATCTGGTGGAATAGTATTGGAGGACTCAATGTGATATACTACATAAGAATTGTCATGAGTATTTCTCAGTACCATAATATGGTTTAAGTCTTTTGATCTTGTAGTCATCATGAATTTCTATATAGGTGACACAATTCAACATTGTCCTTAACCGGACAATAATAAAGTTTATTGTTGGATACATAATCATTTATATGAAAAATGTGAGTAGTTGATTAAGAATTTGTCTCTCATTTTAATATGAGATAAATATTGTTGGCCTCCTTTGATAAGTGAGACTAGGAAACACATGGTCATGCGAATCGATAATAAGTTATTACTCACAGTCTACTTAGTATTAAGAAACTAACGATCAAATATAATAAAGATGATGGTCTTATGCCTTATGTTCGATCGAGATAACAATGACAAAGGGATTAAGATATTTTTCTTATAAGCTTGAAAAAATTATTAAAAAGAGAAACACTTTTCAAGGAGGAAAGAGTTTAAAATTCAAAGACCAAAGCAACGATTACAAAGAAGCTCAAATACGGGGAGCTAAAAGGCCAAACCTTTTTTTCCTAAAAACAAGCCAAAATAAGCAAAAAGCAGAGAATTATACCCACCATTCCTCACCACCCCAGGTCAAAGACGAAACGTCGAAAGACCGAAAAATAGGATCACAAATGACTTAAGGAGCCAAATTACGATCAACAAGCAACTCTTTCTTCTTAAAAGCCAATTCGAGAACCATAGTCCACGCGTTGGACCCATGAGAAGAAGTTGTAACACCACTTCCTCGATTCAAAGATTGAGTATTAAACCTGGTGAAATGAAGGTAAGTGTGAGTGAGCGAGGGAACTGATTGTTTCTTCGAAGGACGACCCTTTTGAAAAGTAGGTTTCAAGAGAGCGTCCTTCAAAGGACTAACTTGTTGTGGGATCGGAGACTGAATTATTCCATCAGTCGATACTCCTTCTGAAACTCTCTATAGAGTACCCTCCACAGCCGATCCAATTCATAATGCCTTGTCCTCATTACCAATTAGTGAGTCTTGGGTTACTTGACCCGGAAGTAACCCAACAACCTTAGACGTATGTTGATGCCCGTTTGATTCAGTTGGCTGGGCCGAACCTGTCAAAGCTGAATCAAGACTGGAGTAAAAAGTACTTGAAATATGGACCAAACCGGGCTGGACTAAAGGCCCAACCACATGCCCGTCTGCTTGTTGGACAAGAACATCCACTGGCCCAACAACAGGTTCCAACGAAACACGTTCTTCTTCGTCACGTAAATTGCGAACCAGATCAGAATCGACACCAACTCGGATGGTATCCGAAGCAATAAACTCCTGAGAATCAGGAACAACAAGATCAACTGGGATAGCCTAATAATTCGAATTTGAATTCGATCCCGAGGATCTCTCCAACTGACTCAGAGAGTTGCCATCGGACGATGCCTCCGACGAACAAGCAAGCACAGGCTCGTCGGCCTGCAACATAGGAGCCACATCCACGGCACAAAGGGATTCAGATATTAACCGTTAAAAGGTTTAATCGGATTGACGATCTTCATATAATTTTTGGAAATCATAATGCCTTACTAGATGTCAATTATAACATATGGACGAAACGAGGATTTGGGGCCTACTACCAACGTTGTATGAGTTTATAGGATCACACATAACAATACCAAAATCGAGTGAGACTTTAGAAGCTAAATTAAGTGAATATAATTATATTATATTTGATGTACTATAATTTTTTTCATCACTCGTTTCGTTTTTCTAACATAATAAAATTATATTAGTCGATATTAGGAGGTAGAGAACATAAGAATTTTTTTAAACTTTATTAGATGTCAGTATGAGTATAAGACAGAGCAACATGAATGTGCGCATAATGCGAAACATACTTACTGAAATATGCAGAGCAAAGTGATAGAGAGCGAATAGAAATAAAATTGTATAATCGATGATCTTATTCAGACAAGATGGCCAGTTTAAATAGGAAATAAAGTAACAAACTTAGCAACAACCACTACATTCACAAGCCAAAAGTAATGATGATCCAATAATAGAAAAAACAGAAAACTTTGCTTGAGACTATATATTTTATTCCTTACCGACAAGGTTACCTAAATGGCTAAGCCAGTGATGATTCGTTTTTTTCTTTTTGCTTCATGTTAGTCTAATCTCGGTTATGAGACTTTTATTTATCCTTTGTCGGGTTTTTGTTTGAGGTGCCCTTGTCAACATGTTTGTGTCTTGTATTTGTTTTTATCTAGTTTCCTTCATGTACTAAGAATTTGGGTATAGGCTATTGTTAGACCCAACCTCTTTGTTAAGTTTGTTAGCCCCTTAGCCCCTTAGCTCTAGGTTCCTAAACTTTATATTACTCAGAGCATCCACAATCATCTCACCGGCAGTTGGCGAGATGGCGCTGGTGGGGAGGATTAAAACACTGTTTTTTCTTTCCCAGCCAGCTCACCGCCAGCGAGCTCTGCAGTGGCGTTGTTGTTGCCAGCGGGGAGCCTCCGGCGAGATGGGGAAAAATGATTTTTAACGTATTGTTTTATGTAGCATTTAAATAATAAATGTAAACAACAATTATTAATCGAGTCAAGTTCAAGTTCGATCAAAGCTCGATCAAACAGCTTTGTCTTGCCTGAGAAGACGATTAAGATGGCGGGAAACACAAGTTCCGGAGTTAACATTTACAACTTGAAAAAAAGTGGTCATCACACCAAACGATATAGAAAAAAAGGAACGCCCGATAAAATAAAAGGATACCAATAAGCATAAACATCACAGAAGAGTACAACAGATGAGTGGAAGAAGAAGCTACTGAGACAAGGTGAACCACAACTGTATGACCTAAAACTGAACTTAAAACCTAATAAACGATAATAGCAGCTAGGCGTCTCCAAATTTATTCCAGATTTTTTCGACGAGATCGTCCTTCAACCGGTAATGTATCCGTTCATTTTGCATCCTCACAATGTTTCCAAGTATGACATTGGTCGGGACGAAGCCTCCTCGTGCAATATGTGGTTGACTTGGACCACCTTCTTCTGTTTGTTCAAGGTACCCGTTGTACGTATGACGTTCAGCCTCAACTATCATATTGTGTAGTACAATGCACGCATTCATGACCAAACCGATGGACTTGGGAACCCACAAGCGGCTCGGTTGTTTGATAATGTGAAACAGAGCTTGGAGTACACCGAAAGCTCGTTCCACATCCTTCTTGCACGCTTCTTGGACTTCAACATAATTTTTCTGTTTCAGAGTTTGAGGTGATGGAATTGTTTTCACGAACACTGGCCACGAATGGTATATTCCATCGACAAGATAATGTGGGAGTGTGTACTGGTTACCATTTACCGTGTATTCAACCGGTGGTTGCCAACCGTTGATAACGTCCGCGAATAGTCTGGAATGGTTGAGCACTGTCAAATCATTGTTCGAGCCCGCCATGCCGAAGAACGAGTGCCAAATCCATAAGTCGCGAGTAGCAACCGCCTCGAGGACAAAAGTTGGTCGATTACCGTGGTCCCTCCGAGAATGTGCTCCTCGAAAGGCCTTTGGGCAACTATTCCACTCCCAGTGCATGCAGTCAAGACTTCCAAGCATGCCCGGGAACCCTCGCGCTTCATTAACCGTCAAAATGTGGTCCATATCAGCATGTGTAGGCTTACGCCGGTATGTAGGACCAAATACTCTATTGATTCCACTACAAAATGTTCGCAAACATTCCAAAGATGTTGTTTCCCTTATCTTCAAGTACTCGTCCAACTCATCAGCTGCAATTCCGTAACATAACTGCCTAATGGCGGCAATACATTTCTGATAAGGAGAAAATGAAACTTGACCCAATGCATCTAACCTTTACTTGAAGTAATCATCGTGCTGCTCCAATGTCTGTACGATACGAAGGAACACAACCTTTGGAATTCTTAACCGACGCCGAAAATGCACCTCGGTGTATACAGGGTTGGTTTTGAAATAGTCCTTCATTAACCGTTCGTTTGCGGCTACCCGGTCACATGAAATGTATTTTCGCTTCCGTGGTGGAGAATCGACCAAAGCGTCTTCTAAAAACCCTCCGTCGGTGGACAAACAGTCTTCGAGCATCTCGTCCAAAATGGAATTGAAATCAACATCGTCGGGTAGGTTGGCCATGATGACGGACGAACAAGAATGCGAGTCAGGACGATGATTTGTGAGAAGGATGAATAGTGAGAGTAGAGAGTTTGTGATTTTTAGTTTTTAAGGGTAGGTTTTCATAATGGTTAGAGTTGGTTTAAACATAAATGTTGTAGTTATGGTGTGTGTGAGGAGAAATCTAATAGAAACCCCTCTTATCATAAAAACTGTGTGAACCAATCCTAGCCACACACCCTTTAGATCCAACATTCACCATAATGCCACATCATCACCCCAATTCAACAAAAACTCACGCCACTTTCTTACTTTCTCACACAAGCAAAGGCATAATTGTAATAGCATGGTGCCATGTGGACAAGTGTGTATTTTTTTGTTCAACAATTCATTAATTTAATCATTCCCGCTTCGTTTCAACTCCGATTAGCTTCAAACTTGCGCCAATATTTTTCTTTTTCCAAGGGCTTTAAATCAAGATCAGTCATGAATATATTTGGAAGCACGAAAATAAAAATTTATATTGGGGTGATAAAAACAATGTTTAGTGTTGATAAATCTTCACTAATAATTTTTTTATATCGGGGTATCAAACTAGTGCTCAATAGTGTTTAGTGTTGATAAAACTAGTGCTTAGTGTTCATAAAAAAAACATGTGATGATGTGATAAAAATCATGTTCGATTTTGGAAAATGAGGTGATAAAACTAGTGTTCAGTGTTGATAAACCCAGTGTATAGTGTTGATAAACACAGTGTATAGTGTTGATAAAAATTACCCAGAGTTAACGTTTTTTAAAAATCAGCCCCGAAATAAGGGTGATAACCTAGAGTTTAGTGTTGATAAAAAAAATATGTGATAGGATGATAAAAACACACGTAATTTAATGATAAACATGGTGTTTGGTGTTGATAAAACTAGTGCTTAGTGTTCATAAAAAACATGTGATGATGTGATAAAAATCATATTCGATTTTGGAAAATGAGGTGATAAAACTAGTGTTCAGTGTTGATAAACCTAGTGTATAGTGTTGATAAACCCAGTGTATAGTGTTGATAAAAATTACCAGACTTAATTTTTTTTTTTTAAATCAGCCCCGAAATAAGGGTGATGACCTAGAGTTTAGTGTTGATAAAAAAAACATGTGATGGGATGATAAAAACACATGTAATTGAATGATAAACATAGTGTTTAGTGTTGATAAAACTAGTGCTTAGTGTTCATAAAAAAACATGTGATTATGTGATAAAAATCATGTTCGATTTTGGAAAATGAGGTGATAAATCCAGTGTATAGTGTTGATAAATCCAGTGTATAGTGTTGATAAACCCAGTGTATAGTGTTGATAAAAATTACCCAGACTTAACTTTTTAAAAAAAAAATCAACCCCGAAAATATATTTTTTTTCGTGCTTCAAAATATATTCATGACTGGTCTTGATAGAAAGCCCTTGAAAAAACAAAAATAATGGCGCAAGTTTGAAGCTAACCGGAGTTCAAACGAAGTGGGAAAAATTAAATTAGTGAATTGGTAAAAAAAAATGATGGTTTTACTAAAAAACTCTTACCCCTTACTAAAAAGTGTTGTTTCTTTGCAGTCAACAAATCAATTGCATCTCATCCACCCATTCTTAAAATGAATGGCTTGGATTGGATCACACAGTTTTTACGTTAAGGAGTGGTTTCTATTTGATTTTTCCTCTGGTGTGTGTTATTTTAAAATAAAAATTGAGGATCAAGGTCCTTCCATTGGACATTTGGATTCTTTTGGATTATATTTGTGTGTGTTATTTTAAAATAAAATTAAAAAGGATCAAGGGTATTCTATTGGACAATTTGATTTTAGTGGATGATATAGTCGTTGGCGCCGGCGTGAACTGCCAGCGAGCTCCCCGCCAGTTCTTTGTCGGAGTTTTCTCCCCGCCAGTGCCTTACCGCCCACGATTATGGATGCTCTTAGTTCTTGAACTAGACGAGTAAGCCACAAATCTTGACAAGTTACAACAGTGACAGCAATGTACTCTGCCTCGAGAATAGAGCTACGCTCTTCTGCTTCCAAGTGATCAAGCTTGTTCCACAAAAGAACAAATGCCCTAAGAGCATGTACAACGGGCCGGCCCTCGCACCCCGGCCCGCCTGCGCTCGGTCCGCGGACCGCGGCCCATTCTGTAGTGGGCTGGTTTTCGCGCGGTCCGCGGCCCTGAAACAGCGGGCTCGTCCCTCGGGCCTCGCCCCTCGCTCCTCAATTGCGGGCCGGGCTCGCAGACGCGCCCCTCGCCCCTTGGCCCACGCTGGCCCAATTTCGGGCCGACACCTGGCATGCGCGCGAATTTTTTGTTTTTTTAAACAATTTTTTTTGTCAATTGTGGGATTTGAACCCCCCAACCTCAAGGTTAACAGCCATGTGGTTCTACCATTGAGCTAGATGAGTTTTTGTTACTATGTTTTATTATAATTTATATGATATACTTTTAATTTTGGAGTGAAATGCATATTAAAATTTAAAATCAAATATTCTTTTTAATAGATTATATATTATAATTTAGTGTTGGATGATATTTCAAATAAAATAACATATTTATGTAATATATATTTGACCATATTATCATTTTTGTGTGTATTTATATCCGGTCCGATTCAAAGATTTTTCGTTATAGCAACTACTATGAATACTACATAGTTGACCATATTATTCCATACACATATTTTATTTATTTCTTTTCCATTATTAAAAAGTTAATTTTTATTCGTGTTAAATTTATTTATGAATTATTTATTGTCATTAATTATTTATTTCCAAAATTGTTTAAATTATAAATATTTTAAACGGTTTCTGATAACGAATTAAATAAAACAGGAAAATATCAAATAATAATCCAGTCAGCATTGTTCTGCACTCCCAGGACCTCAGAGGTCCTTTCTGTTGTAGAACACCCACTTTTCTGCACTCCCACTCCCTGACTTCTGTCCAGTCAGCACAAGGGCCTCAGGGCCAGGGCCTCACCAAGGGTCGTTCTGTTGTACATGCTCTAAGGTACTCTTATGATCGTCCATTTATCTTGTCATGTCATTATCACTTGTAACCTATCAGCATAGGTTCTTTTTGTGACCTAAGATAGTTCAATCCAAAATTCAAATCCCTCTGACATACATGAGTATTTTATTGACAACTGACAAATGTTTAGAGGTAGGATTTTCCATGTATCCGCTTACAATCCGAATAGAGAATGCAAGATCTGGTCTAGTAATGACTAGACATCTTAGGCTTCCCAGTTCCCACGAGGCTTCGATAGTAGGTTGAATTCACCAGATCACACACTTCTCTTTTTTTCAGCTTCAACTTGTTTTCCATTAGGAGGGAGAGGAGCCCACCCGTTGCATCGAGGATCATAGTGAAGCTTATAGCCAAACTAGCCGAGGAAAGACATCGAGACAAGAGGCATAGGAAGACATGATGGCCCAACTCGCCTTCTTCGGTTTTGTGATTCTCCTCCTAGTGGCTGAGTTTTTATTATCTTATGACTTGTTAAACTATATTTGGAAACTATTTTTGGATAATTTTTTGTTTTCAGATAATTTAATTATAAATTCATGTTTTGATTTCAGCTATGTGAATAGACTGTTGCTTGAACCTATGTTTGGTTCGGATTTGTAGTTAATATGCACGTAAACATAATGCACGTTTCAGTGTACGATTTCTAAATATATTTATTCAATTATGTTATTTAACTTAGTCGACTGAAAGATAAATATCATCCATATAGTATTTCATCACCGACGAAATGTGAATGTCGGTCATGAAATACATCTCTGACCGAAAATATGTTGTCGGTAATGTACTTCAACACCAACGTTCACATGTCGTTGGTGATGAATTTCATCACTTAACGAAGTGCATTAGTGGGTGAAGTTCCTCATCATCCATTGAAATGTTTTAGTCGGTAATGAAATTTAGTCGATAACAATATTGTGTCTCATATTCATCGGCGATATCAAACATAAAAAGGTTAAGATATTAACGGAAAATGGTTTAATCGGATTTTAGATCTTCATATGGCTTGGTTAGTTATAATGTTTTCCTAAAGGCCAATTCAAACTTGCGAATGAAATGATATTCCTGGCACTCTGTCAATGTTATATGAGCATACAGGGTCACACACAAGAACAAGCCCAAAATTAATTGGACTTTATAGAAACTCAATGAAATAAATATATTTAATTATATTCAGATATAATAAATTATATTTATTTAATTCATTTTTCTCATATAAGATAAATTATTTACATTAAATGGATATCTTAAGAATATATTTATTTTTGGAAGTTTTTTTAGCATACAATATGACTTATTGGTATTGAAAGAAATGATCACGGGGATAGTACGATATTGGAAATAAAAGAAAGTATGAGATATAGTTTCAATGACGGCCGGAACATTGATCTTATAGTGAAATGCCTAGTATTACTAGGGAGAAAACTAGCGGTGGTTCCCTATCCATATTGTGGTTGGCTCATTGAGTCCAGAGATCGGTCCCTGCCTTGACTTGAACATGTTTGTTATGTCGTAGCAGTTGTCCAGGGAGTATACCAGGGAGCGGAGGAAGTTGAGGAATAGAGGTTGTTTGTTCCTTAGGGGTCGATGTGTGGCTCATCTGAGACACCCCGTTGTGCCATAAAGGCCTCATGATGACCAGCGAGGCTGCGTAGCTAGCTTCGTTGTCGCCTCATTTTGTTCACCTTCCCTACGGGTGCTATGTCCATCTTGCATAGGGGTGCTAAAATATTCTGTTCTAGAGGGGGAGGAGTAGTCGTATCGATCCTCTAGTTGTCCAGCGTGAGTACCTTCAGATGCATGATCCCCTCGAAGAGTCGTGGGAGGGTGGGGGTCCCCTGCCTGATAACGAGTGCCTCTTGGTTGACACGTGCTGGGGCGTGTAACACAGTTACCCGGATTCTGAATCATATTGCCCGTACCCACGGTGTTAGTCGGTTGCTCGGTGCCTCCTTTCCAATGCTGATCGGCTCCTCAAAAACCCTTGTTTGCCGCAAAATCGTTCTCCACGGGTAGAGCCTTCTTAGACGAGGAGCCCGATCATACACCTGATCACCCGGAGGGGCGGATCTTTTTTATCGGCTCTGATTATCGCTCATGTGTTCCAGTAGTTAGACGGGTTAGACTTGGGGGTCTAATTCCTCGTTAGTGAGGGCGCAACGGAGTCAACTCAAGTTCGACTGCTGATATGGACCCTATCTTGTATCACAGTTATAGTGGATAACCATTGAAGGACGGAGTCAATATCTTCCTCATGCGTCCGGACTCTGGACCAGTGTCAACGCACGATGAGTCTTCATAGACATGAGGTTCGTTATTAGAGTGTAGGTCGTCGCAACGGTGATGGGGCGACAGTGCGATGAGAGGACAATGCTATTCTCCGTATGAAGGGTTCAAGGTCCCCATTGTCTCGTATGTGTCATGGGGGTCAACAGAGGTTCAAGCGATAAGCGTCAAGGGTTAGAATTTGGGGTTGGGTGGCGTAGAGGGCATGATGAGGGCGATGTGGTTGTCGGCGTTGGACTTGGTTATAGGAGGTGAAATTTGTGAAAAACCTAAAGGCCAACTTTATTTATTTTTTAAAGTTATGATATAATTTTTAATTTTGGAGTGAAGCAAAATTAAAATTTATTAACAGAAATACAAATATTTAGTTACATTAAGACCTTCCATAAAGGGGTCTCGTCGTCGTTAAATTGGACGTCTGAATATGTGAAAAAGCTGTTTTCAACGTCAAGTTGTCAAATCGGAATTGTATGTCACGTCGAATATGGATGACATCTTTAGACGGTCTACGATTCTACAGACCGTCTACAAAGTCGTTTCTACAAATTCGTCTTTGATCGTCCGAATCAGCGATCGAAACGTGCATTGATTCGACAATCCAAATCTGACAACGCACTACGATTCAGCCACGTGTCCCGAGTCAGCATATTTGGTTGACCGAAATAAATATTTTTATTTTTATTTTCAGAATTATTTTTTCTATGAATACATAAATAGTCTGTTCAAAAATGTATTCCAACATGATAAATTCAATCATTTTTTTCTCTACATTTTTTTTGATCGATGAAAAATACGATTATTATTCGAACCACAAACAATTCAAGAGAATTACATGATAGGAAGAAGAGGGGTAGAAGAGACAAGAGAAAGGGAAAAACAACAGAGCATAAAAGCCAAAACAAGATACTCAAGGTGGCTCGAATAAGTTGAGAGCAACATCATCCCCGAGCGGGCAAGAGAACCCTAGAGTTTTGCAAAGAGCCCACGTTCGTTTGGCCTCAGACTTTTTCCGAAGGGAACGAGACGGGCTAATGCCATTGAGGGATCCAACCGATTTACGGAGGCCCAACTTTTTACGTTTCTTGGGACGAGCAGCTCGGGGAGGCGAGACGGCCAGCTAAGACGGGGAGTGTAAATCAGCGATGAACGAGGCAAAAGGAGCAGCCCCCGACTTGAGAGAGGCTGAAAAAGATGCAGGGCCGGATCTAGAGGGAGCAGGAGGGGATAGGGCCTGAAGCCGACCTTTACTAGCATAGGCGGGCCCGGAGAAGCATCAGACTTGGGCTTCGTAGCCAAGCTACCCACATCTACGCGACCTGTATTAAACTCACCCAAAAAAAGAGAGCACGATGACTCGAGAACCCGAGCGTCACGAGTTTGGGAAATTGGGGGCAACCAGATTGCGTTGAATGTGAGCGTCGGTTCCGAGATCGAGGCCAGCTTCGAGAACGAGGACGGTCGACGAGGGGAGGCGAGCTCCGGGAAAGTTCAGATGAGACTCATGGTGGCGTCAGAAGAGGAGGGCGAGGGTTGGAACGACTGAATCCCTTGGGCATTGCTAGGGTTCCTGGAGGAATCTGAAGTCGCCCGACACGGGTTCTCCTCCAAATCGCCGGAGCTCGCCATGGAGGAGTCTTCAAGGACGTCTGAGGCTTGACGCCGAGGAGGCCTGAATTCACCCTCCTCAAGGTCGAATGGAGAAGACGTCGTCGGGAGAGGAGGAACCGAAGACGCTTCCACTTCCAAGACAAGAGTAGGGTAAGGGATACCATCAATTTCCACATCAACTTCCCACTTCCCAAAGACCAACGAGCTCGAATGGATGAGAACAAAGGCCAGGTCACGGCGAGTGAGAAAGGAGGAACAGGGGTGAACGGCCATGGGAGTGCCGATGGCTGATGCGATATTCCGAATTGTCAACGAGGACCAACCAGAAAAAGGGATGCCAGCAATCGAAATCCACAAAAAGCGGCCACCACAAAGATTGAATCGACGTCCGAGAAGCAATCGGAGAACCATTGCCAAAGTCCCATCCAATTGTCGATAGCCCCCAAATTGTAAGAATCTTGGTCAGTAAAGGAGACCAGGTACACGCCCCAAACCGAGCTCAATCAAGCGGATCTGAGGTCCCAAGGCAGCGGAAACATCAGCTCGAAAGGAGTCAATGTCCCGGCAGAGAAGGGAGACTCCAATAACGCTGAACTTAAGCAAAGCCCCATAGAGAGGGTTGGGGGCGACGGAGCAAGAGACAACCACCTTAGAGAGGGCCGAACAGGGCCCAAAGGAGAGGAGCCAACATCAACATCCAGGTAAGAAGGGCGTCTAGAGGAAGAGTTGGAGTGACATGAAACTGGTTGACTTGTAGCACGTCTAGAAGGGCCAGAACGCTGAGCAGGACCTCGGGAGAAGTCAACTATAAGACGCTCATAATCAAGCAGGCAACAGTGCTTAGAGGAGACCACCAAGGAGGCCGAAGAAGGGAGATGGAACAGGACAAACAAACCTTTTCCCAGCAATAGAGAGCTTGGAAGAAAGGTATGCTTTTTCAATGGCTCCAAACTCATAGAAGAGAGCGTAAAGCTGGTCATTAGAGAACTCCAGAGGGAGGTTGCAGACGAAAATTCGGGTTGAGGAGGGGAGGGGGGAGGGGGGAGGGGAAGGGTCGGGAGGCTTAGGGAGCACAACTATAAGAAGCGGAGTAAGAGATGTTAGAGTCTTTAAGGGAAAAGGATAGGGAAGCAGAGGCACGGATGATGGAACCCATCCAGGGAACCGGAAAATGACTTATTTTTTCAGAGATCGAAGTGCTGCTCACGACCGTCTTACGTCAGACTATTTAAATTTTTTTTACATTTGATTCAAAATAAACCGAATCAGTCTATTTCCACTGTGACGGAAATTAAATTAGACCCACGAATCGGTTCAATTATCTAGTAATTTTTTTTAAAACAACCAATTGGACCAGGATTAGACCAATTCAATTTAATTCCACTATGATAGTCTACCTAGATATTTTAATAAGATATTATTTTGGGTAGTGAAGATATGATTTTGAATTTGAATTCAAAAGATAATTGAAATTGAAATTGATTATCACGAATGAAAATGTTTCAATTACCTTCTATGGACATAACTTCCTTTTGTAAACAATCTCTCCATTCTGCTACGGCGATGGAAGAACCGTGCAGGAAATCAGCCAAAGGAGTTGTACCGACTCCATCTTCTTCATCATGTTTCATCAACAACCTTCCAATCCCCATTCTCATGGAGATTCTATGCAGCTTACCCATTAAAACCCTAGCCATCAGCAAGAGTGTCTGCAAGTCATGGCTCCATCTCATCCGAGACCCTCACTTTTCCCAACTGCACCGAGCCAGAGCACCCAATGAGGTTTGCTTTCAACATGATGAACTCGACACAACGAGGCTTTACATGGGTAACTTCAATTTCCTCAATAATTTTGATGTCAAGCTCAATACTTTGTTCAAATTCCCCAAATTCACTGATGGGTCCAAAAAAGTCCTCTGTTACGACAATGAAGCGGATGAGTATTTGTATTTTGCCAGTTCTTGTAATGGGTTACTTTGCTATACTGTTGAGTGTCAAGATAATAATAGGTATGCTGTGGTATGCAATCCATGTACAAGTGAGTTCATTAGGTTTCGTGCACCTAATAAACACAAAGGTTTTCCCTGCTGCTTCGGCTATGGGTTAGGTTTTAGCAGAAAGGCAAACAAATTCAAGCTTTTGCGGTTCAGGGGTCGAAAGTATATAGGGCCATATGCTGAGGAGGTTGTAGGTGAGATCTTCACAAACGAGAAAGCGTGCTCTTGGAAGATTGTTGGCAAGGTGCCAATCCACTTCCCCTGGTATCCGAGGATTCTGCCCTCTGGCACTTTCTTACAAGGTGCCCTTCATTGGGCCATCCTAGCTAACGACTTGTCTGAAATTTCTATCCTCACTTTTAATTTTGATGATGATCAGTTTGGAAGAATTCAACTTCCACCTCACTTTGCTAAACCTCTTAGGAGTGCAAGGACAATGTTATGGCGAGAGGAACTCGGGGTATTGGGAGGTTGCCTTTTTATAACCAAGCATACGAAGGAAGGCGTGAGCATATGGTTAATGAAGGAATATGGTGTTCAAGCTTCCTGGACAACCCTATTCTTTTTAGGATATCCACATTATAGGAGCTGCCTACCCATAACATATATGGACAATGGTGAAATATTGATGACATGCCCTGGTGACAGATCCGATAAAGTCTTGTTTTACAATCCAGTTCTAGAAACGGTTCAAGTTATAGGTTCTTTCCCTACTAACCTCAAAGTTATATCTTTTAGGCCGAGTCTTGTTCTGCTCAGGGATTCTATGATGGGATATCATGTGCATGTCAAACCTTGGTGTGCTGATTTGAGACATAGAAGAATGTCTACAACTCCTGATTGGTGGAAACCAGTGAAGGAGGAATGTCTACAACTCCTTTCGGTTGCTGAGGTGGAAGAAAATGTCATTGTCACTTAGGAATTTTCAGGGACAGTCATCAACAAAGAACTGAAGAACCCAAAGAAAGACATCTGATTATATTTGCAGAGTCCAAGTAGCTAGTTGTTACAAGGAATTTTTTGTAATGATTCCTAAGACCACTTTTAGACCTGTTATAGATAATTTGTTTATTTGGGGACAAAACATATTTGTATGAATGTGTGAGGTAAGTTACATTGCATTCAAGTATGTTCTCCTTGACTTTTTCTTTACTCTCCTCTTTATGTATTCTGAGTCCAGAGTTGTGTCAATAACATCATTTACAATGTGTTTGGTCACCCTCATAGTTTTAAGTTTCCTATCAATCTTGGGTTAGGAATGGCAATTGTGTAGCAACCCAATTACTAGCTTTAGCTGTAAGTGTGTTTGTAATTGTATTTTTTTTTTTGCTAGCAGACACTTACCTGAGCCAGATCTCTTTATTGGTGAATCGAGGCATGATTAACAAACACCTCAAGTAAACCAATACAACTACGGATTATTGCACTCTAGAGAACAGGAAATCGCGCTTAAATGATCTGAATTCATTTCCAATGAGAAGCTATAATTGGCCGAAATAGCATTGTTCCTCGATAACCGTATATCGCTCAAAGGTGAAAGAAAATTTAGGGAAAATTCTACTACCTTGAATTATGCATTTTATTGTGTTACGATGTCTTATTTCATTTGTATCATTTCACTTCCTTCGATTTCATCTTGTATCATCGTTGGACAATGAAACATCTAATATGTCTATATCTACGTTTGGTGAGGCGATATAACGATTTCCTAGTGTTCAGGGTCAGCCTGGATGTCAACCGACAACTCCGTCGTCGCCTCTGTCTTCAGTTTCTGGGGCATTGAGAACCCACAACGGACGACCTCCAAAATGAATGAATCCCTGGATTTTGTGTCCGGTGTGCCAGACTTGCCCATCGTATTCAGGCATGTCAGACATGTATCCCGGGAGTGGGATGAGATGAGGCGCGGTTCGATGACTCCCTTCAAGGTCAAATGAGGATTGACATAGATTGGGTGCTCCAGACAGAGTGGGGGGGTGTGCCCAAGACCCACAAGGTACCATTGATGGCGGACCTGCTGACGTCCCTCACGTTAGGAACCGAGGGGCCTAAGAAGAAACAAGGAAGGACTCTTCTTCCCCCTCTAGGTTTTCCAAGACTATTTGGCATCGAGGAGGTTGAGGCGAAAATTGGTGACTTGGCTAAGGAGGATTCCGTGGGAATACCTCCAAACTTTCAATGGGAACATCCAAGATCGTAAGACGGGACAAGCGAGATCGCGAAGACCCGTGATTTGGTCAACATGAGCCAAGCGGTTGACCAGAAGGCGTAAGAGGAGGACCTCAGTTACGTCAGAAGGAGCCCTACATAGTCAGCGACACCTTTTCTGGAGGGCTTTAGGCTGGAGACTGAGTCCTTTGTAGGAACATGTACTCTGGTTTAGAGCTTAGGTTAGGGTTTGCTTTATTTGTTTAGAACTCTTTATATCTTGTCTGTACTAGTTGCAACTTCTCTTTTTCCTTTCTTTTGGAAAATGGTGAACCAATATAACCTCGTCGATAAAAAATTTACAGGTGAAAATTCAAGAACCATCCAGGTTTCGAACGTTACCAGGTAAATGACAACCATTATGGGAGTTCTTGAGGTATGGTTAGGGAGGAGGCTTGAATATGTATGTTCCTTGATGATTTGGTTGGGCACAAGTGGACCCTGGTTAACAGCTATTGATGTCCTTTCTTTGACATATTTGGGCTTCAGAACTGAATGTTATGCTGAGAACCGACTGATTTGGACGAGAGTTGACATGATACTTTATGGTGCCAACTTCACACTAGTCTAGATGACTAAGAAGTGTGCACTTAGCCACCTATCCCAAAGGTAATCATTTGGTTAGATGATGGTGTTTCCTGCCCTTCGCATGTTGCCCAAATCTATACACTGTTTCGCGTCGTCTAGTTGGTCTTCGGGACCCAGAACAGGTGCTCTGGTTCCGTCCTCTTCTCGACATGACGTAGGTTTCTTCCATCTCTTGTTGGCTTCTTCTTCACTCACCAAATAAACCCTTGAGGGGCTTTTTCGGACCTAGTGAAGTCTCGTGGAGAATTAATTGTTATAAGGCCAAGGGACATGCCCTTGACCAAGTCTTGGGATGTTTGAATTAGGTATCATATCATGTCTTGGGCCAAGTAACGTGTATGGGCTGATAGAGACTAATGTTGTACTGGTGGGTAGGCAGGTTAGTACAATTTTCCCCTGACGTTTGGAACTTTGTCCTATAAACCTGACCCCTTACTTGCTGGGGCGGAGATGTCTTCCTCACGCTTTGCAATAGTCGTTATCTCGATCTAAGACGGTCGAATTGAAGAAGCCTTGGCCTGTTGAGAGCGAATACTTGTCTGGTGAGGGAGATGGGCTCCTATTCTACTCACGACCGATGTGGATGTGGCCAAAGCAGAATGATCTGGTAATGGTCGTCGATCCGAATGGTCTCCAGTTGCTTATCCGTCCGCAATTGTAGTAAAGGTTAGGTAGTCGCTCGTACATGAAATGCACCATTATCTTTCGGTCCTTCTCCTGAACCGTGAGAAAGAGCCGACGATAAAGAAAACGAATAAGATTAACATGAATTTGGACTCGGAAAGTGCCGTCCCAATCACGTCCCGTGAAAATTCTTTTAAGAATTTTGTCTTTGGCTGTCCCGGTGGTGACGTTTTGTGACCCTCAACGTCAATATTTAGAATGATAGGCGGATCAGAGACCAGACGTCCATAAAACCCTATTTATCCCTCTTTGAAAAGTCAGACGAAACTTATATATTGCAGAGTGCCCGAAGAAAAAACCCACCTCTAACAATACAATCTCTACACTCTGCTATGGCGATGTCAGCTCCTTGCAGGAAATCAGCCAAAGGAGTGCTATCGACTCCTTCTTCCTCATGTTACATCACAAATCTGCCAGAGTCCATTCTGATGGAGATTCTATGCAGCTTGCCCATTAAAACCCTAGCTACCTGCAAGAGTGTCTGCAAGTCATGGCTCCATCTCATCAAAGACCCTCAATTTTCACAACTGCATGAAGCCAGAGCACCCACTGAGCTTTGCTTTCAAACCTGCTCTGATCCCAACACAAGAAAACTTTACATGGGTAACTTCCATATTCTCAATAACTTTGATCCTTTTGATGTCAAGCTCGATTCTTTGTTTCAACTCCCTAAATTCAGTGTTACGCCCCTATTTTACAACAATAATAGGAGGGAGTGTCTGTATTTTGCCAATTCTTGTAATGGCTTACTCTGCTATTCTGGTGAGTATAAATCCACTAGGCATGCTGTGCTATGGAATCCCTGCACGAGTGAGTTCCTTACGTTTCCTGCACCTAAGATCAATAAACATTTCTCGAGCTGTCGCGGTTATGGGCTAGGTTTTAGCACAAAGGAAAACAAGTTCAAGCTTTTGCGATTTAGGGGTCGAAAGGTTAAAGGGTCATCTGCTGAGCCTGAGGTGGTTGTAGCTGAAATATACACAATTGAGAAATGGTACCCTTGGAAGATTGTTGGCCAGGTTCCATTAGGCTACCCCTCGTTTCCTGAGGTCGTGTCCAATGGCACTTTCTTGCAGGGTACGCTTCATTGGGCCATTGCAGATACTGAAATTTCTATTCTCACTTTTAGTTTTGAAGATGATCACTTTGGAAGAATTCAACTTCCACCCAACTTTGCTAAACCCAATTGGCATGGAACTGTGAGCTCATGTAACGAGCTACTCGGGGCACTGCGAGGCTGCCTATTGATAACAGAGTTTTCGAGTGCAGGCGCGGGCATATGGCTGATGAAGGAATATGGTGTTGAAGCTTCCTGGACAAAGCTGTTTTGTTTTGGATTTACCCTGATGGAAAGGTATTGTGTTCGAGATTCAGTAAGAAATAATTTTCCTAATGGGGTACCTTACCGGCGCTGCCTACCTATAAGTTATATGGAGAATGGTGAAATGCTGATGGCATGCACCCACTCCATCTACACTACTGTCCTCTTTTATAATCCAGTCCTAAAAAGCGTTAGAGTTGCAGGTTTTGGTCATAGTACCCTCAAAGTGATTCCTTATAGGCCGAGTTTTGTTCTGCTCAAGGATTCTATGCTCGGCCCTCGTGTGCATCAGATCAAAGCAAGGTCTGCTGATACAAAACAGGGGGGAATGTATAAAACTAGGGTGTGGACACCAGTGATGGAGTCACAAGGAATGATGTTTGGTTGGAAATAGTGTGTTTTAGATACTGAACTAAACACATTGCTCTGTTAATAACTTGATCTACAAAGTGGTTTTGTGCATTTTCTTGCAACAAGGTTAGTGAACGTTTTTAAGTGACTTGGAAATATTTCTCAGTTTTACAACATTTGAAGTGATAATCACTTGATCTCTATTGTAATAGTGGGCATTTTCGACATTAATCTCTTCGATTCTGTTCTTACCATCTTTCAACTTTTACCTTTTTTTTTTAAACGGGTAACCGGAGAATAGTATTTAAGGGATAACTTTAAAAAGCCGCATAAAACTATACGCGTTTATCACCTACATACCCACTTCTATTTTTATTTCATACGACCCCCCAAACTATCCATATTTCATCACCGTTTGATTTTCTGTCAGTTTTTCTGTTAGTTTTTTCAGAAATGACGAAAATACCCCTACCCTTATAAACCCTAATATAAACCATGACTTTCACATAATTACGAAAATGCCATTACACATAAAATAAGGAAATTAAGAAATCAAAATGAATTTTTATTTACTTTCAGAAAATAAGAAAAAATAGTTATTTTTTATTTAATTTCAGAAGATAAGAAAAAATTAATTTTCACCTAAAAAAATACTTTTTGTTTGTTTTCCAGAATTTTTTTTTTATTTTCAGAAAATAAAAAATAATTATTTCTTATTTTCTGAAAATAAAAAAAATATTTTTTCATTTTATTATTTTTCTGAAAACAATTAAAAATACTTTTTTTTCTGGAATTAAATTCCATATGAAATAATTTGTGGAAAATAGACAAAAAAATAATTTTTTTAGGTGAAAAATTATTTTTTCTTATCTACTGAAAGTAAATAAAAAATAATTATTTTTTTCTTATTTCCTTATGTTTTGAAATAAATAAATAAATAATTATTTTTTTCTTATTTTCTGAAAAGAAATAAAAATAATTTTGAGTTCTTAATTTTCTTATTTTATATGTAATGGAATTTTCGTAATTATGTGAAAGTCATGGTTGATATTAGGGTTTATAAGGGTAGGGGTATTTTTGTCAATTCTTAAAAAACTAACAGAAAAACTGACAAAAAATCAAACAGTGATAAAATATGGATAGTTTGGGGGGTCGTATGAAATAAAAATAGAAGTGGGTATGTAGGTGATAAACGCATATAGTTTTATGCGGCCTTTTGAAGTTATCCCTAGTATTAATATCCAAAGGTAATCAAACAAGGAAGGGCGTAAATGCCCGGGGTTCCAGATATATGTCCGGACCGACCGTAGACGGCCCAGCGCTCGTGGACCCATAATAATAGCCTACTTGACTTTGTAGGCAAACACTCAAGATAACTCCTTACCAGTGTCTCAAAACAGTGAGACATAAAATAAAAATACCTAAACAAAACAAACGATAAATTGTTCCAGAAATAATGCAGAGAACCATGAAGCAGATAAAAGAGATGAGCTGTTGGTGCAGGCTGCCCGGGACCTCCCAACACTGGTTGTCCCGGGTCTGTAGGTATAGTCCGACATCGGTTCCACCCACCCATGTCGGGTCGGGTCATTCTTGCATTGGAGGTTGTCCTGCCTCCGCCTGCTTCTCCTGGTCCCCTTCAGAATTGTCCGGCCGGGTGAAATCTGGTGGGAGGGTCGGATGATCCAGCGACTTCTTAGACCCCAACGGTCGAGCATACAGCGACCCGCTCCTTGTCTGCAGGGATGATTTCTTGGCCTTCCCCGAATAGGGCCAACTTTCCCCAAGGCTTCCTTGGGGTCTTTCTCCTTCCCCATCTGAATCCCTAACTTGTCTACGGGTTCGACAGGGGAAAAAGGGTTTTCAGCAGGGTGAATGTTAGCCAGATTGTCAGGCTTTGTAAATCCCGGTGGCCCTCCACAGGCCCGACCCAATCCTGCAACAAACTGACTACCTATCCTGAGTTAGTCCTAGCCAGATCGTCTGACTTCGAAGAAACGTCTACAGCAGAGAAACCATCCCCCATGATGACCTCCCTAGAACGGATCATAGGGTTCAGGGAAAGCCCATTCAGGAGATAGTCAACAGCCGATGGTTCCCGGGAAGGGGGATCATGCCATACCGTCTTCAGCAGCCTATCACATCCAACTGCCTTGGTACCAGAATCGTAGTGTCATACCAGATCTCCTCCCGACCTATTCCCGATAAGTGAGTCGTACACCCCGTAATCCGGTGTGTCATCCTCCCACACTGCGACAAAGATCCGTGAGCCTCTCATATTGTAGCTCAATCAGCGAGGAAGTGACGGTTTCTGGGAACCGAAAGCGGAGTCGTCTCCGAAGAGGCTGATTCAGCTTCATTCGTACCCGCATCCATAAGAACATATCATCCCGTCGGACAAAAGGTATTGGAGTCGACACCACCTGGGCACTAATGATAGCAGCAATAAGACCCCGGACCTCCGGGGTTCTGGCCCCCGACAGGACGTTCATTGATCGGACTCCAAGCTCAATGTGATTGAACTGAATCTCGTTTTCCTGAACATACGACCTGAGGAGTTCCAAGAGCATTGGGAAGCCCTTGAAAATCCAAGGCCCCGGATGCCGGATATTCTCCATCGCCGCAGTAGACGAGAAATGATATCCCGTAACCTCCGGGGACATGAACTCAACCTGAATACCGTCTACTTTCCATTTCTACAGCATCATTGCGCATACATCATTCTAGTTATGAGTCCGACCTCCTGCTACCCGGGCTGTCAACGAGAACTGGTAAGTCCCCTTTTTGAGCATCGGGACCGCTTCAACCGGGACCACCACTTCATCGTCTTCAACCTCCCAGTCTGGGACCTGGGAAATACGGACCGAGCTCACCCCCCCTGACGCGCAGGAGGTCCAGTTCCACTTGCTGATCGACTAGTCGATCCCGTTGCATGACCTACCGGGGGACGGTTCCTGAACCCGGCCGCCGGCGACTTTGGTTGAGAAAAAGACGACTGATCCTTGTGGACTGTAACCGGCTCCGGCAGGCTCCGTCGAGGACGCGACATTGGCTGCGGCTCGACTAAGGCCAGGGTCTCGGTCGACACTCCTCCCGACTTATCCTTCATCGAGGTCAGGTTGCCGGAGGGCCGGCTCTGTTCAGGCGAACGAAAAGGAGTAAGGGTCGCCAGAAATGTTACCTCAGGCAAAAAGCTCATCGCAGTCGGGGACTAGGGCTGCTGAGGATCCTCACTAGGCCAGATCTGGGCAGTGTCTTACATTTCCGGGCAAAGGAAGCATGCGAATGCCGGATCTGAAGAGAGCAAGGATAGGGACGGGAAGGAGAGCGCTCTAGAGTTGCCGGAGCCGCTCGGGTAGACGCAGGAGCTCCGGAAGAGCAACTCGACGGGACCGGAGGGAGAAGGGACAGTGGACTGTGGGAGATGCAGGGGAGATGTTGCCAGGCAGCCGGACGGCGGCGTAAGAGCGTGGGGGTAGACGACGGCGAGAAAACCCTAGCTAGGGTAGAGAGAAAACCTCAGTGTAGAGGAAACGGAGCGCGATGATTAATCTTTGACTTAATAAAGTGTTGGTTCCTTTTTCTAGTACCTTATCACATCTATACGTCACCATGCGTAGGTTATTTTTTTGGAGCACACCCTACGATTGGTTGGCTGATGTTTGTTTTGCTTGTGATTTCTCTATGACTTTTGCGGAAAAAATAGAAGTTGGGAAAGATTTACACTTCCTTAGCTCGATTCGAACTAAAAATAGATAATAAACTGTTTGATTCTCATTATCATTATTCCCTGCTTTTAGTTTTCTGAAGTTGTTGGCTCAACATTTAAGCAGATTCTAGAGTAATTCACTGTATTGCATTCTGAAATAAACAAACAACTCGATTTCTCTTAACCGTGCTGCTAGCCTTCTTCAACGGGAGCTGAGGACGGTCCTCGGGAGAAATCCACAATGAGTCGCAAAGTGGTACATTAAGACCAGAAGCATGGTTGTATTGTTGATCAGAACAATCCCCAAAGTTTTGACCATTTTGTTGCTTCTTTCAATTTGTCTCAAATTCAAGAGCTTTCAGATTGGATACGTTCATTTCGGCAGAAGTATTGTCATTTGCAGGTCCATCAAGACCCGAATAGGTCGCATATCAGACTATAGGCCAATTACATTGTTTGTGAAAGTGATTTATCGAGGGGGCAAGGCCTTTTAAGTGTATGAATACTTGTATTGATCATAAGAAGTTCCTCCCAGCAGTATAGTCTTTCTGGAAAGATAACACAATCTCAGTATGAAACTTTCGAACAAGGATCTAAATTTTTGAAGCGTTTCCATTTTTGGTAATCTGAACAAGGAAGTGGAGGAGTTGAAGAAGATAAGACCTCTTAATCCAATTATTGATGGATTAATCAAATTTGTCGAAAAAGCTTTTTTCTCTCTGACTTGATATATGTGCCTTCCCCCTCTAACCCTAGTTCAGCCTCTAGCCGTCACCCCTTTTTCTCGTCGGCTCCGGCCACGCCCATCACGGCAGTGGCTGTTGTCGGCGAGGGGACTCTCTACCTTTTTACCAAACCTCTTCTCTCTCTTTCCTTCTGATTTTGTCGCCGTCGTCGGTGTGGTACTGCTGTTGGTGCGGTGCCGAGCTTCCTGGAGTCGTTCTGGCTGAGCTTCCTTGGTGCCGGAGTGGATGGAGCTTCGGCTTCCGGCCTTCTTTGACTTTGGTGCGAGGTGCTACGCGGTGGGGGTTCCAGATCTGGTTCTGGTCCTCAAGTCCTCGACGGTCCTTGGGTCGCTGCTACCCGGACGCCGGCGCGTGCAGGTCGTGGAGCTTTCTCGTTGGGAGGCTGCTGCTCTGTCGCCGGAGAGAACTGGTTGTGGAGCTTGGGTCTTGTTTCCGGTCACATCTGTTCTCTTCTGGCCGGTGCGGTTGCTTCTCTAGTCACCAGAGCTAGCATGCTTCCTGGTCGTCGCTGGTCAACCCCGGTAAGATCCGGTTGTAGGCTTGCTGGAGGGGAAGTACCTTCCTTCGCCGGAGGCTAACCGGAGTCTCTCCGAAATGTTGTAGCGGCGTTCTTCTTGGTTTGGTTATGACACCGTTTGTGACAGTCACAACACTGTACCATGGCATCAGTTCTTTTTTTTTTTCTGACTTCAACATGATCTCAATTGGAATCATGGAGACGCCGCCCTCTGGTCTTGATCCTCCCTGGTGGCGCGGAAGGTTATCCCGACCTCCTCGGGCTTCCCAGGGGCAGAATCGCTGCTCACCTCTCTCGGCTCCGGCTTGAAGAAATTCAGGTCTCTTCATGCGTTCTCGGTGCTGGCCAAAACGCTAAGCGGACTCTCCGTAAGTTCGAAGTCGTCCGATTATGCTATCGTGCAATCTCACTGAAGCCCTTCACCTGCACCATGTCGGAGTGGTTTGAGACGAGATTCTTACTAAAGGGACTCTCCGACGAAAGTAGGGGCGCGTGAGGTCGTGTGGTGTCAGCTCGGTTCGTTACTAGGAAAAGCACTAGGTTCGAGGGTTAGGCTTTGGGTGACTCTCGGTTCTGGAGTTCTTGGTTGTGGCTGGAGTTCTCGATCTCACCGGTGGTAGCCGATGTGTGACAGTAAAAGCAAGCCTGTTGTTCGGTAGAATTACCGGGTCCCCTACAAGCGATTCTCGGTGTTGGCCGGTTTCATGTCGAGGGCCGGCACGGGTCCATGCCTTGATGGTCAGTGCGGAAGTTGATTTCGCCACTTTTCCTTGGTTAGCTAAGCCTCTCCTATCCGTTCATGCTTACTTTAGTAATTGGTTTCGCTTCATCTCGACCCGATAGTGGGTCGAGCTCGTCGGTTAAAGGCGTTGACCGCCGGCGAGTTTCATGGGTGTTGTGCGCCCCTCAGAAGCCATCTTCTAGGGTTCGTATGGTAATTCGGGTCTGTCTCAGCCGTTAGTGGTGTTGGCCGCCGGCATTATAGTTGATGTCATTAGTCGGGCAGTTCTATTGAGATGGGAGTCGGTTCAGCAATTCAAGGATAGGGCTTGGATCTTTGCCGATGAGGTTTTGCAGTTGGATTTTGCTCCCCTTAGGACTTCATGGTGGTCTCATTTGGGTACCCAAGACCCGATTTTCATATTCAGAGCTTCATGGTAGATTTATCCGGTTTTCATATCCTTCTTTGTTTTTGGGAGTATTTCATCTGTGTTCGGTTTTTCAGGGCTTCATGGTAGTAAAATCTAGTTTTTAGAACTTGTTCATCTGTATTTCATTATCTGTAGGTTGCGTCTTACTTTCATTTGTGGTACCGCCCGTAGATGAAGGCTGCGACCTTCTAGGGGGTGGGGTATTCAGTTCATCCCCATGTGGTTTCATTGTGTGATGTTCATTTTTGTGCCTTGATCTGTAGTGAAAGATCGGTCTTGTACTCTTCTAGTTTCTCGTTGGAGGTTTTAATCTAAATTTGTCTTGCTGATAAAAAAAATTCCAATTATTGATGCCAAAGATCTCTCTGATTCTAGGCTATGTGAGAGATCCCTGACAAAATCTCTGTTCATTCAATAAACTGAGATCCTTTGTTGAAGGATGGTGATCATTGCTTAAAGTTGTACCATAGAATAGCAAATGATCAAAACCTCAATGATGAAATTTTTTCCAATTGCTTGCAGGACAAGTAACACTCTTCAGTCTGGATGCCAATCCAAAGCTCATCAAATACTTGTCTCTGGGAGGTATGGTCACTTTGATAAAATCTATCGTATCTAATTTTCCTTCATTCTTCATGAGCTTGTTGATGTCAACTCCGAAAGAAGTTATTGAGGAGCTGGAAAGGTGGCATAAATATATTCTCATGGTGTGGCTAAGAAAAGAAGCGATCGGAGGACAAATTACAGGCCAAGAAACCACGATATGCGAAGCGGGAGAAACAAGAAAAACGAAAGAATAAGTGAGATCACGAGGCTGAAAAGATTAGCGGTCAGTGAGACCATCAAGGAACTAGGAGAGAGAGTGTGCCCTTCAACCTGGATCAACATAAACGCCCCAAACTGAATTTTTCGTAGAATGATAGACGGTTTGGAAACCGTAACTCACCAAAATTTCCTAGCGTTCCAAGCCATCCAAAAAGAATTTCGGCTCAAAGTCGACTTGTTAATCATGAACTTAAATTCAGCTCAATTCCAAGTCAATCATGAACTTAAATTCAGCTCAATTCCAAGAACTCGAATTCTAACACATGGAGCTTGTACCGACTTGTTCACTGTCCTATTTAGTAGTGAAGTAAATACAACGAAATCAGAGCATTCCTTTTCATTTAACTTATTTTGGTCAATTGAGTTTACTATTGTATGGTGTATGCGTTGGTTGAGTTCACTATTGTGTGTTGCAATTGTTGCTTGACCTTTGCATCGGAAATTGATTCCGCCAAGTGTGTTGGAACACGTGAATTTAATTAGAAATGATGGAAACAAAAATGGACATTTTCGGAGCCCCGAGGGACGTTTTTCCGATCGCGGGCAGATTCGCCAAGCCGGGCGAAATGGGTCATTCCGGGCCTATTCTGACAATGTCGAGTAATTGGGAAGTTTGGGAGTGATCGGTACTTTTCGGGGTGCATTTAGGCGTTAATTTCATAAAAATCGAAGTTGGCTTGCGTATTAAAAAGTGCGTTGTTTCGTCACTTCATATTTTACCACCGATCGCGGAAGAGGGGAGCTTTAGGCGGGTCGTCGCGAGCTTCTGGAGCTACGTTTGGATTTTGAGTGGATTGCGTTTGAGGTAGGGAAAAGTAGCGAATACTGGTATGATTTAGGAAAGTTACTAGTAAATGCATGTGGGCACCTAGTGGTGTCTGTAGGTTATGAATTCTCGATATAATATAGATTTGCATGTGGGTCCCTGGTTGGGCCCATAGGTTTGTGGACTTGCCGTGCTGTAGAATTGCATGTGGGTACTTGGTTGTACCCGTAGGTTGTGTGTGCTCTATGATCGTCGTGACTTGTCTATTGACTCATGTTGTGTTTGTGTGATTGACTTATTGCACGTTTGAAGTGTTGAAACCACGTTTGTAGCGAATAAGTTGTGAATTGAATGATGTGTGCGACGTAATATTTTCCATGTGATATTTGGCTGTGATTGTGATTGTTCTGGTGATACCTGGATGAGCTGTGCCCGAGAGGTGTGTCGTACCTTCCGATGCGCGGCCGGTAAAGTGTCGAGGGCTGTGTTTCCCGCGAGGTGTGTCGTACCTTCCGGCGCGCGATCGGTAAAGTGCTGAGGCTTGAGATTCCGCGAAGAGGTGTTTTCCCCGCCTACCGACTAGCACTCGGGAAGTGTGCGCTTATTCCGCGAGGAGGTCGACCGCCTAGCCCGACTGTGTGTCGGTGAAAGTGCGTGGGGCAGTGCCAGGCCCAGCCGGATTGCTACCGGAAACTGTGCAGAAGGTGTGTTGATCCTTTGTGATCTTGGGCGTTTTGTGTGTGTTATTCAATGCAGTATTGTGTGTGTTTGCATTTGGTTGTTGTAGATATGACCAGTGTCATGTGACTTCCTGTGTGAAATGTGTGAAATGTAGAGTAAAGGTATGAATGTTGAGAATTGACCTTGTGACAGTTGGGTGTCAGGTGTGAGATATGCATTCCCCTAAGTTTGGACTGGGCGTTGATATTTGTTTTACCTGTTTTAAACTGTTGGTTTGTTGATGCTTTACTAGTATGCCTTGGTGAGACGGGTATTCTTGACGGTGAGAGAAAATGCTCATCCCCTTTACTACTTTTCCTACAGGTTGGTCGTGAGTTGGTTAGAAGGACATCTCGAAGCTAGGGAGCTCATAGCGAGAGTGCAGGTTTGGGCAGTATTTAGAGACGTACTTATTTTGTACCAAACTTATTTATTTTTGGACCTGAGCGTATGACTCATTTTATGTCAATTTCTGTTGTTAAAGAGCATTTGGGATGATATTTTTTGGTTTTAAAACTGTTTCCATATAAATTTCCGGTTCACGTCTCGAGTCCGGTCAAAACCGGATTTTGGACAGTGCCGATAAGCATCTAATATGTTAAAATAATATTACCAGTCGCTTGAAAGAAAAAACAATTTAGAGTCACAAGACTGAAAAGAGTGGCTGAAAGGAAAAAAAATATTTTCTTTTGTATCAGCCGAGGGGAGGCATCGCCAGCTAATAGAAAAGTTATGACAATTTTATTGTTTCTTTCAATTTGTCTCAAATTTAAGAGCTTTCAGATTGGATAGGTTCATTTCAAAAGAAGCATTGTCATTTATAAGTCTATTAAGGACCGAATAGGTCGCATATCAGACCATATGCCAATTTTTTTTTTATCAGCAAAAAAAACGGTTTTATTCCACTCGAATATGAAAGTCAAAACGAATTACAAATAGAGCAGAAGAAGTGAAAACATAAAAAGAATAGAGCTGGAAAGAACAGACAAAACAGGACCAAATGGGCCGAGACAGGCCCAAAGATCCAGAGAGAGGCCCAAAGAACCAGAGACAAGCCCAAGGAACAAAGGCCAACCAGCCTCGGGAAACACACTGCCACGCCGACCTCGGGACCACGCACAATCGCACGCCCAAAGCGAAAATCAAGAACCATCGGGAACCACAACCGATGTCCCGATTCGAGAGCCACGCCGGAGCAGCAGGTCGCCGGAGACCCGAGGACGAGACCGACGAGAAGCTACCAGAAGAAGAGGATTGAACTGAAGGAGGCGAAGCCGGGGGCCAACACCCAGATAAACCGGCAACCATCAGATAGATCAATCCACGGTGGGCGGAGGAGGCAGCGCTGAGAAGCAGGCAGCTCCGGGGGCCAGCACCCAAAAACCAGAGAAGCACAGACGACCAGACGAGACCGCCTCCAGGGCGAGCGGCGGAGGGCGAAGGAAGCGATGGCGAGCGCGGAGGAGAAGAACGAGCAGAAGCCGGGACCGGATCCAGAGGAGAACAAGCCAGAAAAGACGACGCCCCGAGCAGCGGAGAAGCCAGGCCGAGCGACGCCGCAAAAGGGGGCAGAGAAGAGAGGAGCTGTGCGAAACTGCCAGAGGAGGAAACAGATCTGGAAAAGCCAACACACGAGGGGGCGCAACAACCACACCAGCCACCAGCGGCACTGACAAACCCTCGGCAGAGGAGCCGAAAGGCGAGGGGGGACCAAGAAGGTCACCAGAAGGGCCGCGAGATGCCGGAGACGGGATGGCCGAGGTAGGTCGCGCGCGAGGGCCTCAGGGGAGCCAACAGATCCGAACCAGAAGAAGAGGGCAACAAAGCAGGCAACGACGAGGACGGAAGGGAGGCAAGGAGAAAGGGGGAGGTGGGGGCCGGCGACCTCCAAAGCCATGGAGGCCGCCAGCGGCTAAGCAAAAGGGGAAAGGGGGTCTTAGGGTTTGAGAGCTTTTGGGCTAGAGCGAGATGAATTGTCTTGAATCTCTTGATCCATATGCCAATTATATTGTTTGTAAAAGTTATTTATTGGGGGCAAGCCTTTAAGTTTATGAATACTTGTATTGATTATAAGAAGTTCCTCCCAGTAGTAGAGTCTCTTTGGAAATATAACAGAATCTCAGGATGAAACTTTCGAACAAAGATCTAAATTTTTGAAACGTTTCGATTTTTGGTAATCTGAACAAGGAAGTGGAGGAGTTGAAGAAGAAAATACCTCTTAATCCAATTATTGATGTCAAAGATCTCTCTGATTCTGAGCTATGTGAGAGATCCCTGACAAAATCTCAGTTCATTCAATAATCTGAGATCCTTTGTTGAAGGATGGTGATCATTGCTTAAAGTTGTACCATAGAATAGCAAACATCAATGCCTCAATGATGAATTTTTTTTCCAATTGCTTGCAGGATAAGTAACACTCTTGTCCAAAAGATCCAGAATCGGCTGGATTATTATGTTCCGTTCCAAAGAATTTGGGGTTTAAGGATCAGAGTTTCAAGTCAGACGAATAAAAAGATCAAGTGGGATTTTTAGGAATGGAATATGATGCATTTTAATAAGTACTCTTCTTTTTTCCTTTTAAAGCATATTCAACTGCCTGAAAGGATCTCAAGTTTGAGAGGATGTTGCTAGACAGGTTAATATAAAAATGAAGGGGAAACCCGGTTTCCGAATCATGTTTTAGTTTGAATTTGCATTCAGCTCTTTTCGATTATTTTCTTCTCCTATAAATGCACGATAAAAAAAAACTCGATGTTATTAAATAAATTATATATCTAATTTCATATTAAACGAGATGGCTTACGAGACTTAAAAGATTCGGCTTAAGCTTTTTTTATCAGAAAATCAATAATGAATTAAAATAAGGTGACATGGGTCCTGCGTAGAAACTACAAACTAACAACAGGTTTCAGCAAAAGTCTAATAGCTGAAAAAGGCCCCAAAAAATTAAAAAGAAATAAAGAATCAGCCACACAATTAAGATTGGGAGAATCAACCTGCTTCAAACTCCAGAAGTTAAACTTATTAACAATGTCATATGAGACCATAGAAGATGAACCCTCTAGCATCAAAGAGATTGTATAGAATGCGACTTACTACTACTTGGGATAATGAAACGACCCTAAAAGCGACTCCCAAAACAATCGCTCAGAGGAAAAAATATAGGCCAAGAGACCACAATATGCGAAGAAGGATCAACAAGGAAAACAAAAGAATAAGTGAAATCTCGAGGCTGAAAAGATTAGTAGTGAGACCATCAAGAAACTAGGAGACAGAGTGTGCCCTTAAGCCTTGATCAACATAAACGCCCCAAACTAGATTTTTCAAAGCTTATACATTTTAACAAACCATAGAATGGTTGACCTATGCCTTTGTTAGCCGCTTTCCCTCATCAACGCTCCATCTCAACCTCCGAAGTATAGTTGATGTTGATTTCTTCATCCGACTCCTCGATGGCTTGGCCGAGGCGCATTAGAAAGGTTGCTCGTAGGTGAATTGCGATGACGCTTATTGGAAACTTCGCTCCGGGTGGAATTGCGACGGTGGCTCGGGTTGAGTGGGTTCGAGGTGAAATCTTAGGGATCGGATGTGAGAGGTTAGCTCTTTCTCAGTGCGTGACTCGTTCAACTCCATAGTTTGGAGGATGAATTCGTATTTTTTGAGGTCGGTCATTGAAGGGAGTAATAGCATTTAAGGGATTTTGAAAGTAAACAAGAAATGGTGTAGATGATATAGGTGTGAAATTTGTTTAGGGTTGATTGTGTATATGTACGAAATTCAAAGATTTTGTAAAAGCTGGCGTCGCTTCGTTATTGGACCGCTGATTAGTCGTTGGGTCTGCATCGTCGAGTCCCGTCCTTGTAGGATCCATCGATGAGGCGCGTTGTACCATAACGTCTCCTGCATCGAAGGCTCGACACAATCGTTACAAACGCTACCTGCGTCCATCTTACAACGCCCACTATAAATGCTCTGAACAATTATCCATATACAAGAGGAAAGTGTAAAAGGGATGTTTTTAGTCTTTTTCGAATTTATTGACAAAAAATTAATGGTAAAGTTTTTGTTTTTTCTAAACCCCTCTCCTGTGGTGACGTTTGTTTCCTGTTGCCCAAGTATAGGGTTAAAAACTTACATACTGCAGAATGCCCATAATTAAAAAGCCTACCTTTCACAATACAATCTCTACACTCTGCTATGGCGATGGAAGCTCCTAGCAGGGAATCAAAAAATGGAGTTGTATTGACTCCTTCTTCTTCGTCCTCCTCATGTTTCATCACAAATCTGCCAGACCCCATTCTCATGGAGATCCTATGCAGCTTTCCCATTAAAACCCTAGCCACCTACTTGAGTGTCTGCAAATCATGGCTCCATCTCATCAGAGACCCTCTGTTTTCACAGCTTCAGCAAGCCAGACCTACCACTGAGCTTTGCCTTCAACATCTTCAAGGAAACACACCAAAGCTTTACATGGGTAACTTCAATCATTTTGATCCTCTTGATGTCAAGCTCAATACTTTGTTCGAATTCCCAACATTCAATGTTGGGTCCAAAAACCTTCTCTGTTACAACAATTCTTGTAATGGGTTACTTTGCTATACTGTTGAGCATGAAAAGGATAGGTTTGCTGTGGTATGTAATCCATGCACAAGTGAGTTCATTACTTTTCCTGCTCCTAATGATGATATGCATAAAGGTTTTCGTAGCTGCCGCGGTTATGGGTTAGGTTCTAGCGCAAAGGCAAACAAATTCAAGCTTTTGCGGTTGAGGGGTGGAAAGGTTATAGGGTCGTCTGTTGAGATGGTTGTAGCTGAGGTATGCACGATCGAGAAAGCGTCCTCTTGGAAGATTGTTGCCAATGTGCCAGTTTACAACCCCTGGTTTCCTGAGACTGTGTCCTCGGGCACTTTCTTGCAAGGTACCCTTCATTGGGCCGTTCCAGCTAATAGCAGGTCTGGAATTTGCATTCTTACTTTTAATTTTGAAGATGATCAGTTTGGAATCATTCCACCTCCACCCAACTTTTGGTCTTTTGAATACACTTCCATTCTTTCTATAAAAAGAAGGTGATTTATAACCTCCAATGGCAAAGCATTTTCTCTTATAAGGCCGATATTCGAACTCTAGTAGGTTATATGTTTAGGAGAAATATGGGGGTGGGGTTACGTTTGGAATTGTCGAAAAAATTAAATGATTTGTTTTGTTGGTTGAATATATATCATCCACATCTATCATTCTCTGACTTTATTTTAAATCTTGATATATCTTTGAGAGCTCAAAATACTTACCAAACAGTGGTACTAGGGCCATTTTCAAAGACGGGTAGGAAATTATATATGTCAATAATTTCATCAACTAGAGAGCTATCCGTTTTGAGTGACACTTTTAAAAATAGGTATTAGCTGTATTGTGTTTTTTTCCTCAAAAAGTCATCTAGAATTTTTAAAACTTATCAATGTTAATTTTTAGTTAGTTTCTTCATTAGTTTTGACATAAATATAATTTTATTTATCAAATTGTCCTTAAAATTAACTGAAAACTAACATCTATATGTTTTGAAAATTTCATACAGTTTTTGGAATCTTCCCTAGCGTTTTTCTTGTCTTGTAAAAAGACATGAAAAGACTGAAAGTGACAAGCTTGTTGGAACTAACCTTAATAACATCGTTACCCACAAGTTTGATGGCATCAACGATTTTGAGTTGGTCGAAGACCAGAGAGAAGGGCAGTGCAGAGATAACGACGTCCACCTCCGTGAGAACTCCCACCATCTTCTCTTGCTCGTCCAATTGACCCTATAAATTAACAACATACATTAATAAAACATACACAACACATGTACATGTTTCGTTGACATATTGATCTTCCACACTTATAACCTGAACGATAGTGACACCCATGCCCGTTCAACATGCAATTAGAACATTTAGTATACATATCCAACAATTTTTCAACACTGAATTTCAAAATAATGCATTATTTTGGGAAAAGGGAACTGAAAGGTTAACGTGAATGGAGTTGTAGTTTCGACTTTTCACTTCCCATGTTAACGAAATCGTTAATTTAAACGGTTTATATCAGGTTTTGTAAAAGTTCCAACCTTTCGTGTATGGAACTGTAACGAAACGTTGGTCTGAGTTAGGACGTGAAAACGAAACGTTCAAGAAGGTTAGGAACCAGAGTTATCCCTATTTTATAGAGTTAAGGTTAGTGAATATTTTTATGCAACTTCGAAGTACAACATTTGAAGTGATAATTACTTGATATATACTATAATGACGGGCGTTTTCTACGTTAATCAAACCTTGGTCGTCTATCTTATGGTTTCTTGGTGTTCAACCTAAAGTCTCGGCCTTGTCTTGATATTGCTCTTGGTCCTATATTACACACACAAGGAGATAGTCTCCATATGCAGCAACACCAACACCAACGCATCGAGACAAAAAGAGGGCCACACAAGGGTTTTTTAATCAGCAAAAATAACGGTTTTATTCCACCCAACACTACACCCCAGAAGAGAAATAGAATTGAGGAGAGGAGAGATAAACTCGGAGAGATGCAAAATAAAACAACTAAAAAATTAGTCGTTATCTTGAAACAGTTTGATGGTGTCTTTCTCGTAGCAGGAAGAGGTGAAACTCATTGATTTGCAAAAAGCCCATACTCGCTTAGCTTAGGACTTCTTACAGAGGGAGTGGGAGGGGCTGATATCCTTGAGTGCCCTTAACAGCTTAAGGCGGTTGTTCTTAACACGCTTTTTTCCCTTTTAGGCCATGGCCGGAGCAAAACAGGGTCTAAGACTATAGAATAGAGATAGACGATGAATGTCGAAAAAGAGGGATGCTCGATCCTTGCGGTTGGGGGAGTTGGCTTAAGCTGGTTCGCTTCATGAGTCCATGAGGGAGGATGAGCTGAACTAAGCAATTTGGGCCCATGGGACAAACCAAGGTCAGCACTCGGCCCAAACCCATCCGAAGCTTCATGACATAATGACAGAGAGATCGAGGCCTTGGGACGCAACAAGAGCCTCAGGACTCCTCAATGTAGAAGACGAGGAGGTGCGTCTAGGACCAAGTTTCACAAGCAAGGATCTTGATCTTCTCTCGTTCTCGATCTCACATTGTTTAGCATTAACAAAATAAAATCGAGGTATGAGCTTTCACTTGGTCACCTAATCGTCTCCGGAATCCTAAACCCACACGAATTGGTTTTCTCTCTCTTTCCTCTCCCGTTCGTTTCCAGTTTCCTAATTACAGGGTTTAAAACTTATATATTGCAGAGTGCTCATATTCATAATTAAAAAGCCTACCTTTCACAATACAATCTCTTCACTCTGCTATGGCGATGGAACTTCATTGCAAGAAATCAGCACAAGGAGTGCTATCTTCTTCGTCCTCCTCATGTTTCATCACAAATCTGCCAGACCCCATTCTGATGGAGATTCTGTGCAGATTGCCCATTAAAACCGTAGCCACCTGCAAGAGTGTCTGCAAATCATGGCTCCATCTCATCACAGACCCTCACTTTTCACAACTTCACCAAAGATTTACATGGGTATCACAACATCTTCAAGGAAACACAACAAATCTTTACATGGGTAATTTCAATAACTTTGATGTCAAGATCAATACTTTGTTGGAGTTCCCTAAATTCAGTGCCACGTCCGAAAACGTTCTCTGTTACAACAATGATGCAAGGGAGCGTTTGTATTTTGCTAATTCTTGTAATGGGTTACTCTGCTATATTGTTGAGCATCAAAAGGATAGGTTTGCTGTGGTATGTAATCCATGCACAAGTGAGTTCATTACTTTTCCTCCACCTGATGATGATATACAGAAAGGTTTTCGTAGCTGCCACGGTTATGGGTTGGGTTTTAGCACAAAGGCAAAGAAATTCAGGCTTTTGAGATTGAGGGGTGGAAGGGTTTTCGGGCCATGTGCTGAGGAGGTTGTAGCTGAGATATGCGCGATTGAGAAAGCGTCCTCTTGGAAGATTGTTGGCGCGGCGCTAGTTGACACCCATTCGTTTCCTGAGATTGTGTCCTCTGGCACTTTCTTGCAAGGTACCCTTCATTGGGCCTTTGCAGATAAGCATCTGTCTGATATTTCCATTCTCACTTTTAATTTTGAAGATGATCAGTTTGGAGGCATTCCCCTTCCACCCAACTTTGCTAAAGCCCTTGGGAATGAAACAGAGAGCAAGTGTCGGGAGATACTCGGGGTATTGGGGGGTTGCCTTTTTGTAACAGATTATACGAATGAAGGCGTGAACATATGGTTGATGAAGGAATATGGTGTTAAATCTTCTTGGACAAAGCTGTTTTGTTTTGGATTTGCGCTTATGAAGGAGTATTGCGTTCGGGATTCCATAACAAAGCAATTTTTGGAGGGGATGCATTTTGAAGGCTGCCTACCTGTAAGTTATACAGATAATGGTGAAATACTGATGATATGCACCCACTCCATCTCCACTACTGTCTTCTTTTATAATCCAGTCCTAAAAAGCGTTAGAGTTACAGGTTTTGGTCATGGTACCCTCAAAGTGATTGCTTATAGGCCGAGTCTTGTTCTTCTCAAGGATTCCTTGCTCGGATATGATGTGGAAGTGATGAAATCAAGATCTGCTGAGAGAGAAACGTCCACAACTAATTTGTGGACACCGGTGATGGAGCGACTAGAACATTGTTCTAATGCGCCTCTGACCACTTTTGGTTAACAAGTGGTTAGATTGGATTACCTTCTTTGTTATTGGGGCTCGAATACTGGTTTTTGTCTGTCTCATCTCGGTTGCATATCTGTGTTTTGAGTAGTTCATTCTACTGCCTGACTTTTTTTGTGGTAGAGTTTATATTTGAAACCAAGTGTTTGAGTTGTTGTGATCATTGCTTGCTATTCTGCTGCATGAGATTAGTGATAGATTGTTGGGTTGGAATTGGAACTAGTGTGTTTTAGGTACTGAACTACATACACACCATGTTGTATTGCTCGTTTGCTCTGTTAGTAAATTTTAAAAAAAAGCAGTTTGGTGTATTTTATAGAAGTTATGTTAGTGAATACTCTTTGTTATAATGATGGATATTTTCTACCTTAATCTTTTCTATTATTGTACCAATCTTCATTACATTTTATGTTTTGAGCACTCTGTGTAAGAACTTAGTTCAAATCGGCCAATCTATTGTCTTAAGAACCAAAATAGCACAAACCTATTAACATGTATATATAGGCATACAATTCATTGTAAACTCAAACTTAAAATATAAAATGTAAACTATAAACCAAAACTGAAAATATAAATTGTGAATCATTACATCAAGTATAATAGAGTGATGGAAATTACTAAAAGGTCAACTCAATTAAAAACTCAAGCCAATAGTTAAAAACATAATTATAGTAATAATATAACATGTGCCCTCACGGACAAGACGGATTGTGAATTATAGGTTTGAAGGTGGATTATTTAGAAAAGGGGAAGAGCCCATTAAAAAGAGAGATAAAAGAAGGCCTATTTTGAGCAAATTTGATGAATCGAGAAAAATCATATATTTTGTAGAGAGTGAGGTTCGAACCCCGAGTCCGTGAGGTACTAAGCTCTAATTTCATATTAAAGGAGCAACTCGACTAAAATCTCAAACTAATAGCTAAAAGCTTAATTATAGTCTTATTCTAACAGAAACCTCCACAAACTATTCGAGTCGCCAATGTGTTCTTTTCTGACTTCTGCTCTGATGTCATTACTCAAAGAATTGCACGCTCGTTTTGGACATCCCAATTATCAAACTCTTCGTCGTTTGGTTAATCATTTTCGTAAATTAAAGGGACGTATCTCCTCTATTTCGTAAATTTCAATTGTTGGTTGAAAAGCAGCACAATTCTACTATTCAAAACCTTCAAATTTTGATAGGGATGGTGAGTACATGGAGAAGATTTATGTTTTAACCTTCACACATAATCAGTTTTGAAGCTCTAACTTTCAATTTTATTTTTCGTACGAAACCACACTTTTAACCTTGATAAAAAGCTTATATTATCAAGACCACCCTTGAATTTAGGTGGATCATAAGGATAAAATCGAATTTTTCCTTCTAAATGAAAACTATTTTACAAAAATTTGAAGGAAAGAAGCTATGCGACAAAATACATTATCACATAACACTATAAACACTTTTTCTCTCAATTGAAAGTATGGAAAAAGCTTCTCTCCTTCTCCAATTTTGTTGCGGTGTTGTATCGACCTACGATTCCTACTGTAAGATCGTTGCTCGACCATCTCGGTGTGCCAAGGTTTGCAATCTGGCCAAGTCAAAGTCATCATTTGGATCTGGTGCACCTCGTCCGATTCGGAAGGCTGGCCCCAAAGCTCTGATTGAAGTTTCGGTGGAGACTTTTGTAGGGCAGAGAAGACTGGTCCTAGAGCTTCGTTTCAGGCTGGGAAAGGTGAGCATCCATTAGGTTTGGTTTCAAAACAGCCTCATTTGGAGGGTGTTGTTCAGAAACAACGATATGTGGAAGGAAACGTGGAGAAGCAGGTGCAGCTTCACCGAAAACATCGTCCGAGGAAGAAACTCAATACAGCTGAAATTTTCGTTTGTAACTTGCCTTACGCGACATCAGAGGTCTGGTTCAGGAATTATTTCACTAGTTTTGGTACAATTCTAGAGGTTTCACTACTGAAACGTCCAAATAAAATTGGTCGTAACTTCGGTTTTATCCGTTTTTCGTCGTCGACAGCCGCGTCTAATGCTGTAGAGAGTATGAATGGCTTCAAGTTAAACGGTCATTGTCACGCCCCAAATCCGGTTCTTGCCCGGACTCGAGGCATGACTAGTAATAAATGATTAAAAACGCAATAATTCAACATTTAGTCCCTGAAAATCTCCAATAAGAAACTCAAATCCACAAAACTCAGTTTAAAACACAGATAACCCTCCAGAGGTGTAATAATAATCCTCCACACTGTAAGATCGTTGCTCGACCATCTCGGTGTGCCAAGGTTTGCAATCTGGCCAAGTCAAAGTCATCATTTGGATCTGGTGCACCTCGTCCGATTCGGAAGGCTGGCCCCAAAGCTCCGATTGAAGTTTCGGTGGAGACTTTTGTAGGGCGGAGAAGACTGGTCCTAGAGCTTCGTTTCAGGCTGGGAAAGGTGAGCATCCATTAGGTTTGGTTTCAAAACAGCCTCATTTGGAGGGTGTTGTTCAGAAACAACGATATGTGGAAGGAAACGTGGAGAAGCAGGTGCAGCTTCACCGAAAACATCGTCCGAGGAAGAAACTCAATACAGCTGAAATTTTCGTTTGTAACTTGCCTTACGCGACATCAGAGGTCTGGTTCAGGAATTAATTCACTAGTTTTGGTACAATTCTAGAGGTTTCACTACTGAAACGTCCAAATAAAATTGGTCGTAACTTCGGTTTTATCCGTTTTTCGTCGTCGACAGCCGCGTCTAATGCTGTAGAGAGTATGAATGGCTTCAAGTTAAACGGTCATTGTCACGCCCCAAATCCGGTTCTTGCCCGGACTCGAGGCATGACTAGTAATAAATGATTAAAAACGCAATAATTCAACATTTAGTCCCTGAAAATCTCCAATAAGAAACTCAAATCCACAAAACTCAGTTTAAAACACAGATAACCCTCCAGAGGTGTAATAATAATCCTCCACAAGGTTTGTTCAAAACAGAAAAGTGATAAGAACGAAGTCTCTACAATGCACCCACACCGAGAAGCACCCGAGCTTCTAATCCTCAATCAAGCCTGTAAACATAACAATAAACTCATAGGGGTGAGCTTGCGCTCAGTAGGGAAAACACATAACAAGGTGGACCTTAAACTCAATAAAGTCAACAGCAAAGTCAACAAGATAGATCTTAACAAACACGGGTAATAGGTAAACCAGCCAATGCCGTGGCACATGAAGTCTCCACCCTCCGATCCACATATGATGTGTCCTCTCGGATTCTCCCTCAAATCCAGAGGAGACGCATAACATTGAGGCGACCGGAAACAACCCTTCGGGGCGCTTAACATCGGGATTCTCAGAAACGTCTGCAAAGGATTCTATGTCCTCGGGAACCAAGGTATTACTCCCATAGGAAGCATACACTTGGGCAATTCAATAATAATCAGTTAATAATTGAATAACGCACTCAAACCGAAACACGAAACAATCCAATCCCAACAACCACCAATTCATTGTCATACATAACTCACACATCACCAATTCACCACAACACACAGTACACGAATCACATAACCACAGCACACCAATCACACAGTCACAACTTACCGTTCACTTACCAGTCTCGAACCAACGGGGCATCGATCACCTGATTGCACCGCTCGGTACAACCAGTCATACTCGATGCTCCAAGCAACCACTTAAAGAATACAAGCAATCATTCAAATACAATCAACAGTCAAGCGGGAGTTTAATCATCCAATCGTAAAAACCTTTAAACGAGCATTCACATATGCAATTCAACTAGTTCCGTTAGACTCTTTAGCCTATCCACTAAGCAACCAACAACCAAGCATGTGATCCTAACACGCAACTAATCTGAGGGCTTTGCCAAGGCTCCTCTACCAGACAAACAATTCCCAAGTATTGAAAGCGAATTACACTAGTGATTGGCATCCTATTCATTCACCACTGGACACTTCCGGTTATTAGTAATCGAAAGACAATTATTCTAGTTATTCGCATCCTATAGGCATTTCTAGAACCTTTCCAATTTTATTAACCTAACATGCATACTAAGCATTTAAACGAGAGGTTAAGACTTTCCCTACCTCGAGGTCTTCCTCTAAAACTCTGTTGTCGAACTCGGTAGTAACAAGTCCGTTCCTCATACGGGTTCCGGCGTGATCTTCGTTTCTCTAGCCCGGGTCCAAGTTCTTTGCTCTCGGGCGAAGTCCCGTCTAGGTTTGACAAAGAAAAGCCCAGTTAAAACCGGTAATAGTTCCAATTTGTCCTTTAATTGTCCAAAAATAGATTAATTAGTCATTTAATTAACCTGATTTTAAAATGGTTTTTCTTTAAATCAGATTTGACCCGGATCCGACCCGGATCCACGCCCAACCCGGATCCAGACCCGGATCCAGACCTGATCCGATCCAGACTGCTCGGTTCTGGGCCTGGCCCAACCTTCGGTGCTGGTCCAAACCACCTGGCCCAAGGCCCGAGTTTAGTCAGGTCCATCCTGACCTGTTCACGGCCCAGACCATCTGCCCGGCCCGGTGCCTTCTGGCCCAAAGTCTGTTCGAGTCCAGCTCGGGTGCCCTGGCTCCGGTGGCGTCTCCGGTGAGCAACGGTGCTCCGGCCACCGACCACAGCGTCGGATACGCTCGGGATCGAGAGGAAACAACTCGGTGAGGGGCGTAGTTTTGCTGGTGACGTCGTAGCTGTGACGGCGAGGCCTGAGACGCAACCCCCGTCGTCTTCTATCAGATCTGGAGAACAAGCTTCGCCGGCGAGGGTTTCGTCTGAAAAACACTCGAATCGAGCACGGGAATGGACGAATCTGGTCGTTGCGAGGTCGGGGAGGAAGAGAGATGGTGTGAGGAGGGTCGAGACGGACACCCACCGTCTCTGATGCTCACGGCGAGCTCCAAATCTCTGTCGACGGCGCTGCTTCGTTTGGTTCGACGGAGAAGAAGAACGAGCGAAGGGTTTCTCTGGTTTGGGCTTTGCCGCGACGAAAGCAGAAGGAGAAGAGGGAGGTGGTGAAGGGTTTGACGGACGTGACCGGCCGGAGGAGGGAGTACGGCGGTCCGGATCTGGTAACGCAGAGAGGGAGAGGCGAGGGTCAGGGGAGATGAACAGTACCCTCCCTCAGTTAGGGTTTGTCCTTATAAACTGGCTCTTTGGGCCGGGCCTCGCACCTCAGCGAACTGGGCCGGCGTGTCTCAGATTGGGCCCAGCCTGGCCCAGTCTCCTCTTCAGTCCAACTAACTTCTTTCCCTTTTTACCTTTTTTGATTTTTCTTCTCAACTTCCAATTGTTGCAAAAACACAACTTAATGTTTCGATTTTCCAAAAAGTTACCCTTTTGAAAGAGTGGGGTATTACAGTCACGTCTTACTTGTTGCGATCGCCTGGAAAGGTTCTTATGTTCTAGGCTCGCAAGCTTTTGTAGGCGATGATGTTCAGATGATTTTGGGTGATGGAGAGAAGTGCCAAATCGTTGTTGAAAGTTCACCGGAGACGTTCGGAAATAGTTTAAATCCGGGTTTGAGTTCGGATCAACAACCAGAACACAAACTCGTGCTCTGTTTTTGGTTCTAGAAAACAGAGTATCTTTCCGGAGTTGAACCTCTCTTCTAGGGGAATCGGATCAGCGCCCACGGCGGCTCAGCTCCTCCCGCCGGTGAAGCCAGTTGTGGTTGTTGAGACCTTGTCGTAGATTTCTCCGGTAGTCAGCGACATAGATTTGATTTCAAATTCGGAGAGGATTGTGCCGATGATCAGGACGTTGATCAGGCGAAAGATTGCATTCAAATCCGCGTGATTTTTGGAGATTGCATAGAGGTGGATCAGGTTTCGGTCTCTGATTCGATTGAACATGAGTCACGCGGTGAAGAAGAAGGAGGGCTGGTCGCTGGTTCGGTTTTGAAGGCTAGTCCTTTGGTTGGGCCGAACATAGTGAGCCCTCCTACTGATAGTGCTTGTATGGGTCAATTAAGCCCAGGCCCAAAAGTTGGTGAGAAGGGTGTTCTTTCTGGGGATCAGACCGGTCCATGGAAGGATGCCCTTCTCAAACCAAAACGTATGAGTCGGGCCCCTGCACATCTTTCGGATTATGTTTGTGGTGTAAAGCTCCACCCATTCTAGAACATGTCCTAAAGAGTGATAGATCGTCTACAATCTTTCGACAGGTGGTTGGAGGAAGCCCTCAAGGGTAAGCGTAAGGGACGGTCTAAAGCCAATTCGGTATCTCCCCCGGATTTTTCTCGGACACATACCAGGTCCAAGACTCGAGCCCTCAATTTTAAGGATCCTAGAGATTCGATCCATTCGTCGGATAGCGAGCGGCATGAGGACGAGTAGGCTATCTCATTGGTTCGTCGTCGGATAGTGCTTGTCTCCCCTTTTTTCTCCTAGATGGAGAGATTTGTAATCGTCTTTTTTTTTGCATTCTCCTACTCTGAGGATGTATTAGCAATAAAAAAATTTGCGCTTATCATAAAAACATAACACTATAAACACTTGTTTCAGAATTATTGGTGTCCAGCATCACGTCGCCTGCCCTCACACACACATAAACAAGATGGCACAGCTAAACGAAAAATGGATGAAAGGAAGAAGAATGGGAAATTAGTCAATTTGAAATTCTCGAAAATCCTCGTGGATGGGAAACATTCAAAGTCTTGTTTCTGATTTTCGGTCTAGATCATTCTTTGGTAATGAAGGGATCCGTCGGAAGCTTGGGTCTGGGTCAGATATGAGGCTTTGGCATGATGTTCGGATTGGAGAAGAATGTCAATAAAAGTGGAAGATGAAGCTATTTTGGGTGGACTCTAAGTGGCAGATTTTTTACAGAAGGAGCCTTAGAGGTTGGGAGAAAAATTCAGAATCTGAACTCTTGGCTTTACTAGGCAGCGTTAATCTTAAAGTCGGAGAAGAGAATCTCATATACGATGAAAAGGGGTATACGGTGAGTAAGTTGTATCGGTTTCTTGAGCCACAAGGGTCAATCAAACCTTGGTCCTCGATCTTCTCTTGATTGGGATGCCATGATGCAATCTCGACTGTGTTAATAATCTAACGATTCTAAGCTACAAATTCTATGAAGAACTGAAACTTTAACTGAAATGAAAATGGTTTACAATAAGAGTTTTAACTTTCCTCTCACTGAAACTCAGCTAGGAATTGGAAAAGAGACAACAAATTCGACACCAAACCCTAACACATCGCAACCCTTAAATACCCAAACCCACCACTATCAACTGGTCCCCGTTTCCTTACTCGCCATCGTGCTCCACCTAGCAAGGACGGGCTTGCAGAATTGCAGAGCATCACCATCATTGTGCTTCTTCCAGCTCAGCTCATCCCAACCGTTGCTACCCTAACGGCGTCGCCTTCTATCAGAAAATAACTCAACTACAAAACGCTACAGTTTAACTAAAACATTTAAATTCAAAAGATGACTTCCACCCCAAGCTTCCTACTCATGGCAGACTGAATGTTATATATATATATATATAAAGATGTTCATATCCTTCTTTGACAGAGCTTGTGCTCTTTGTGTCCAGTGTTTTTTGAGGATTGCCATCATCTGCTGATAAATTTTATCTTCAGTTGGTCAGTTTGGGGCAATGTTTTGCAGTGTAGGGCTTAAAAGTTGGGCATTTTCTGCCAGGTTAAGGTCAATCTTTGATTCTTGGGCATCCTTAGTTCCCCACGTGTCCAGAAGTCGTAGATCAAGTTGGGGCCGATTGTGGTTTAGTAGATATAGCTTGCTAGAATGCCACTGTGTTTAAGGATGAAGTTGTTGATGTTCAAGAGATCCTTCAAAAGATTCGGTCCCATTTTTTCAGCATCAAGAAAGTTGTGTCTCCTTGCAAGATCTTTTTTTTTTTTATCAGCAAAGCAATATTATAAATCTCCCTCTTTTCAAATATTGAAAAGAAAGGACAAGTGTCTCTAGCTACAGAGACAATACAAGATTGTGGAGTTACCAATTATAAACAGGTTTGGCCATAATGGGTACAAGAGAAGAGGGTATTTAAAAGAAACTAATTATGAATACTACCCTCAAACTATCAACGCTTAATCGTATGAGTAAAAACAACTTGTGAGGTCCTGAAGAACTATCAAAAGAGGATGCTTGAACTTATGATGGTGATGAAGCACGATGCCTTGGAGCACAAGAAACTTGCCTTGGATCGCAAGAAACCTATAAGAACTGAACTGAACTGAAGCTGATTTGATTTTTATGCAGCAAACAAAAGGCAAATGTTGTTGCAGCAAACATATATCTGCCTAAGCAACCAGCCAATCTGCAGCAAAGAGTGATCTGAGTGTGAAATTCCTGCTCTATGAATTGAAGGTGATCTGGACTTCAACAGCAATAGATACAGTTGCAACTAACTCTAAAGAAAATTCCTTCACCAGGAATTATAGATGTAATGCTTTCTCTTATCTCCTTTGTTCTGCACGAGGGATGATGTGCACAGGTAAAACCAGGCCTATTCTGCAGAAGGAATGAGCTACATAAATCCTACAGCACAGTAACGGTGTGATCCCAAAGCAAGAGAACAGAACCTGAAACAGGACAAAAACAAAACCAGACCAAGTAACTCTACTCACACTCACAAGAGAAAGAAGGGAAGGACCTATCATTCTACCCACACACAAAAGGAAGTAAAGTTCTACACCCACCTCACATAGAGAACCTAAAACTCACCTCTCCACTCCACCAGAACCAACCCAAACCCATCCCAAAACCTCAGCCCCAAACCAAGCAGAACAAGCAACCATAAATCCCTTATCCAACATCAATGAGCTGATCTGAGGGAGAGACAATAGAGAGGACAAATCACCCATTCTTCAAAGGAAAAGTGATAAGAGGATGAGAAAGATGACCATTCCTAAGAGTAACTTGTGCTCAGAAGCTTGGAAAATATTGATGTAGTATTCAAATCTACATTGTTGAAAATGCTATCATTTCTAGCCAACCAGATCAACCAGCAAGATAGCTTTAAGATATTCCCCCAAGCTCTTCTGAAGTGACTTTTGAATAGATAGAACCAGCTGCAGAATACACCTTTTAAATTCCCAGGAAAAGCCTGATAAACCCCCCACCAAGATAAGATGGAGCCCCATAATTCCCAAGCATGTCTATAATGAATTAGAATATGTGCAGCATCTTCAAAATCCCAATGGCATGAAGGACAGATCAACTCATCTAATGAAAAACCAAGACCCCTACTATCAAGGAAGCATCTTGATGGAATTGCCTCTAAGCAAGCTAACCAACAGAAAGCATTGATTTTGGGAGCCAATCCAGGAGTCCAAAGATGCTTTGTTCAATCAAGGATTACAGAACCTTGAGGAGCCAATAAGGATTACATTCTCTTAACATTAAAGCCTTTTTCATCATACAACCAGGCCAATTGATGTTCCTCGTCAGATGGAGAGACCCTAGAGAGTATTGAGCAAATCAGTCCCCATTCTTCCTCTTCCCAACCTCTACAAGATCTCCTTTTCGCTAGTTGAATGGAAAGTCTTTCTTATCGGTTATGTATGATATAGTACTTAATTGCCAACCATAGGGTCCATATTGAGTTCTTGTTGCATGAACTTGACCATTGTAGTTCTAACCGAAGAAAATGTTAGATAATAACACTTAAATGTACATAAGTCTCACATAACTATCTCGTTAACATAAAAATATGCTTGGGCAGCCTGAGTTTACACAATGAATGGGCGAAAGCGCAGTTTGGACTGCAGAATTTTGAAACTTTATTGTTGTTGATCGACGTACATGCTCTTAACGTTGAAAAAAGAAATTGGTTTGGGCGAGGCATCAACTTTCACTTCGTCACCTAATTGTCGCCAGACTCCTACACCCACACGAACTGGTTTTTGAATCTACGAAATCAGGGTGCTTTAATATCATTGAAGTACTCAAAAAAACTCTCTCTGCCTTGACCTAAAATCCCCTTGCCCCTATCCTTCCATGCGAGCCTTCGCCAATGGCGACTCTTGTGGTCGTCTTTGGTCCATGAGAGCATGTACAATAGAAGGGCTTGGATGAGAGGCTTGGATGAGAGGCTTGGATGTGAGGCTTGGATGCTGACTGTACAAAATGGTGGGACTCATGACTCAAAATAAGTTGTGATTTACAATGGTGAGTCCTGGATTGAGGCTTGGATTGTTAGTGGATGCTGAGTGGTTAATTAATTGATATTTTGCTGTTTTATTTAATTCTTTATGAAAACAGTTAATACTATATAAAATTTAAATAAATCTGAAAAAAATAAGTAATGATAATAAAAAATAATAATCAATAAATGTAACACGAATAAAAATGAACTTGAACTTTTATTCATCCCCTTTTAATACAACCCCAATAAAATACAAGTTCAAGAATCATTGTGGTGGTGTTGGCGGTGGTGGTTGTTGTTGTCCAAGAGCGTCAATTTCACCTTCAATGTTTGCCAAGACTTTCAAAATTCGTGCCTTAAACGATTGGTGCTCTGCCAACTGGGTTTCGCTGAAGTTTGAGGTATCCTTTTCAGCCATGGGATTGTATTTGTCTAAGTATTTTTCCCATTTTTGGGTTAACTGGTATAACAGGCCTCTCCTTGCTAGGTTGCCTTCGTTCCTTGATCGTTCTAGCTCCGCCATGGCACTTAATTGGTCTATGAGGTTGGTCCCCTTCCTCTTCGATGCCTTCTTGCCTGAAGGTCGCCTTTGGCGAGGTGTTTGAAAGGGACTTGCATCGGCCGTATAGGAGGGGGCTGTTTCGCTGAGAGGGACCTCACTTCCCTCGTTGAGATCGGAGGGTGCCCGTTCTAGTTGTTGAGACTCACCACCCAGAGGTGTGTAATCTCCGCTTGTGCTTGTGGGTGGGGTTGAGCTATAATTCCCAGCCTCGTCAAAGCGGTGTCGTTGTTGGCGTTTTTTTCGGCACATATTACCCATGATGCCTTCCTCGGCAGCGAACTTCTCATCCCCCTCAAGCAACTCAACCCAATGATCGAGGTCGAAGTTTTTCGGGTGACCAGGTGGTCGGAACTTCTCCGGGGTATTGAACTACATCTCCTTCGCCTCTCTCATGTGGTCATGATGGTTACATCTGCTACGGTACTTTTCCTACGATCTCTTCAGATAACCGAGGAACCTTCTTGTTCGCGACTAATGTGAGGTCCAATGTTTCTTGACCGCATTCCACTCGAAGTAAGGGTGTTCTCCGGCCGTGTTGTATTTCCTCGCAATAGTGCACCAGAATGTGTCTCCGGCTTGGGAGTTTCCCTTAATTGGGTCTTTTGTTGTCGAGAGCCATCAATGTATGAAGTGCTTGTCCGCCTCTATGGTCCATTTCTTCTGCGGTTGTGGTGTTGGTCGAGCTTGTTGTTGGGAAGGTCCGATAGAGGATGACTGCGACGACATACGGGTGCCGGTGTGTTAGTGGGAAATCGGGGTATTTATAGAATTATGGTGGAAGCGGCGGCGGTTGGTAACCTTTAGGCGGCGACATGTAACCTTTTGGCGGCAGCTGGTAACCTTTTGGCAGCGGTTGGTATCATTGTGGTTGCGATGGGTTGAATTGTGGTTGCGATGGGTTGAATTGTGGTTGACAGAATTGACCTTGGAAAAAATAAATTACAAAACATATCGTACAAAAGTAATTTAAAAAATTAAATTATAAAAAATAAATTACAAAAAATAAAATTACAACAATCAATTACAAAAATAAATTACAACAAAAAAATATAAAACAATAAATTAAACACTAAACGATAGTTCGAAAGTACCTGAGCTCGAGCCCGGTTGTATATATGGGGAGAAAGCGGAGTTCTAACCAAGTTGAGTTAACATATCGCGGAGATCTCGTGCTAGTTCCTCGGGGGAGAATCCTACATCGTCAGACCTTTGTTGTTCGTCATCCGCTGATTGTGAACGGGTATTTTCGGAGCCCGACATTTTTCACGAGAATATTGGGAATGAGATAGTAGAATTTGGGAATGGGGGAGTGAAATTGGAGAATGAGTGAGTGAAAAAAATGGGGTTCGGGTATTTATAGGGTTAAGAAATAAGTAGATTTAATTAAAAAAAAAATCTTACCGTTTCTGACCGTTGCCCAACGGTCTGATTTTTTTCCTTCTGATATGCCATGTGGCACGCGCTGATTGGGCGGTTGACAGATTTGGGCCGCGGGCTTCGCCTCTTCCCGGGGTTGCGGGCGCATAAAAGTCGCCCCACAGCGGGACGGCCCACGTCCCGCGTCCTGCAAAAATGAGAGCCGGATCGACGGGACGCACCACTGTTCATGCTCTAAGATCCACTCTAGCTCTTCTTCCTCCTTCCTTTCCCTGGTTCTCCCTTTAGCCACTCTTCGTCCTTGTTTTTGGGTACTGACCCTCATTTTCTCTGTTTTTTCTTGGTCTAGATGTTGGGTGCTCGCCGTTCTTTTGACCTATGCGGATTCGGCGTACACAAGTCTCAAGGATTGGTAGTTGTTGGGTTCCCAAACCTTTTGGGTTTCCCAATATTATTTTTCCTTTTTCCTTTTCCAGCCTAATTGTAGTTAGTTGTCGTAATATTCTAACCTTTGTCCTTCTGTCTCTTCTCCTTTTTTGCAATTATCTTTAAATGTTCTTTCTTATAGCACCTCAAACGGTCGTTGGATATTCGTTGTTTGTGTAGCGTCACAGGCGCTAAAACGGCTAACCGACGTAAGCATCGTTGTTTGTTGTGTCCATGCAGTGCATCGTCTCAAATGTCTGCAATGACATGATTAGTCGGCACAGGCCCAACGGCTAGTCGACTGGTCAACCACACGCCGACACGTGCCAGCGCATATTTTAAAAAAAATCTCTTTAAATACACTTTGACCCCTGCCCAAAAAACCACACCCATTTCTCTTCTACACACACTCTCTTCTCTTCTTCTCCTTTATTCTTTCTACATCGCTTCACAATGACCGACCTAGGGAACCTCGATTTCATATTGGACTCCTTGAATGTTGAGTACTTGGTGCCCACGGAAGAAGAGCTCAATTTTAATATCAAATCATACACCTCCCTCCTCCAAAAAAATTTAATCCATGCCATAGCAATTCAACCCGCTCCAACATTCTCAATGACCACAGTCACAAATCCCCAACGAGCAACATTTTCAATCTGCTCTGGCCAAGCAATCGAGAAGGAAGGCAAAGAACCCTACATCTACATCGACTGTAGGTCCGCGATTGAAATGGAGCATCGAGGAGGAGGAACGGTTAGCTCAACCATTCTCTGGATAGAATCACAAGGAAGAGCCAGAAGAACGACATGTACAGGAAAAAAAGTCGGAAGTGGGGTCCATAAGATGAGGAAGCCAGAAGTCCCAATATGGACATGGAAGAATTGCAAGGACCACTACCATCATATAAGAACAAAGTTACTAAATTTCAATAGAAATATCTAAGTATGGATGGCGCGTACCAAAGTGGGACGAACGATGCTGACATCATGGAAGCAGCTGAAAAGGAGCGCAAGAAAGAATAGAAGCAAGAGTTTTCTTGGAAGAATGTTTGGTAGATCATGAGGGATAAACCAAAGTGGAAGTACCTCAAGCTCCCGCAATGTGACGTTGACATTGAGGTCCCAGAACTCGACGTAGAAAGTAAAGCAAGCAAGCGTACAAGTTTGGAAGAGTCTTGTAAAACCCCACTCATTAAAAAAGGGTAATATTGGAAATATGAAACGTTTGGGTAGATTTCTGCAACGAGTGAATTTTGAGAAGAAAAATCAAAAAAAAAGGAAAAGGAAAAAGAGAAGAGAAGGAATTGGTTTTTGGTCAGCACAACTCAGGCTTGGGCCGAGCCTGGATGTGGCCCGATTCGCGCGCTTCCGGCCCATGAGGAACGGCCCAATTCGCGAACCCTAGCATCAAAAAACAGCACGACGCCGCATCAGCTCCCATTCCGCGCATGGTTCCCGAGACTCGTCTCCTCCAGCAAGCTCTCTCTCTCCCTCGACTCGAACCAGACGCACATCGCCGATCTTCTTCTCTCCAACCAACCACCGCTCCGATAGCTTCCTCTCCACCCTCTTCACCTTATTCCCCCTCTTCCGCTTCAACCCCGAGCACCAGAAATCCCCTCGCCTCTCTTCTTCTCCTTTGATTCAAGCCTCACCTTCGCCGCCGACGAATCAAGCTCCACCGTGCCAGTTTCAGGCACAACTAACAACGGTGAGGTTAATTCCTCACCAGATCCATCTTTCCCGTCCCTTCCCGCCGAGTTTCGTAAGATTTGAGCTGGGTTTGGGGTCAGGAGCGACCGGCGAACGTCGCCGGAGCTGTGAGCTCCAGATCTGGAGTTCTAACTCCGGCGAGCATCGCTGACGGCCAAATCTGGAAGGGGAAGCTCGTCCCTTGTCCTGACTCCTTCTCCCCTTCGCCCTAACTCCCTGACGTCGTCTCTCCGCCCTCTCTACCTCTTGTGCGAGCTCGTCGGACACCATCCACGGTGGTCGGAGCAACCAAGCTTCGTCGGAGCTGAAGTCAGCTCAGAACCGCACCTGAGCGGGCCTTGGGCCTGGTTGGCAACGGGCCGGACGAGGCAGCTTAGACTTTGGGCCGGACAAGGAAGGAAACGGGCCTCGGGCCCAGACCAGGTCTTTGGGTTCGAACACGGGCCGGGTTTGGACTCGGGTCTGGACCGAGCTCGGATTCGGACCGGGTCGGACCGGATCTGGATCCGGGTTTGGGCTTGGATCCGGGTCGGATCCGAGTCAACCCAGATTTAAAGAAAAATCATTTTAAAATCAGGGTAATTAACTATTTAATTACTTTAATTTGGACAAATCAGGATCTTTGGACAATTACCGGTATTGATTGGACATCTCATTTGTCAAACTCAGATTGAACTTCGCCCGGGAGCTTGGACTTCGCCCGAGAAGACGAAGACCACTCCGGAACCTGTGTGACCGCCTTTCGATTAGATGCCGGCACATTGTACCATTTACTTGATTGAGGTACGACTACCGTTCCACGAGATGTGATGAAACGAGCGGTTGATCCGACCCTGCAGTGGTGATGAGAACCTTTGTTTGACGGTTGCATCTGTGTGTTACTTGCTTGTTTTGTGTGTTTTAGGTCGTGGCATGACCTTATTGACGTTCCAGTGTGAACTATTCTTGTGACGTTTACTAAAGAGAAACTGAGAAGTTACATCTGCGGATGGCTCCGTCTTAATCCGACTTTCGGGGTGTTTTCGGTAAGACACCCATACCGACGGAAAACTCCGGGAGAGCATGTCTAGACCAATGTCGATTGTTCTGGTGTGATACCTATACCGTTGAGGATTCCGGTGTGAGGTATCTATATCGAGGTTGGCTGTGACGGACCGCTATCTACATCGACGATGGATTTCGTCATAAGTTACCTAGATTGTTATCTGTTATTCCTCAGTGTCTGGGGCTAGTCGTCTTGTTGTGTGTACTCATTGATTCCTTGTGCTGATCTAAATTGTTTCACGTTGAAATTGTGAACTGTTAAGTAATACCGTTGTCAACGTCAAGTGTGATTTTTGAGTGACTAGCGTGATCGAGTGAAGCACGATTAAGTGAAGGTCGCGTAAATTCGGAAACGGTTAAAGACCGAATAGAGCCGACAGAAAAAAAAATTACACAGATGAAGGGCGCAGGCCTATTGAGTTTCAAATGGTGATCAGATATTTATGAGAGTGAGCCTAAGAGTAGCCTTAGCGCGGCGGAGGAAAGTTGGCCCCGCAGATTATCGTACATTTTGAGGTCTTCAGGCAGAAACAGAGTTGTTGCCTAGCGGCTTCCACGTGTTCCCGAACTACGGAAGTACACCGCGGATCCCTCGCTTGTGAGTCTTAAACGAACGTTCCCTGAGATAGGGACAAGAGGAGCACGTTCATTTTAAATTTCGAGGACGAAAATCTTTTAAGGGGGGTAGACTGTAAAACCTCACTCATTCAAAAAGGGTAATATTGGAAATATGAAATGTTGGGGTAGATTTCTGCAACGAGTGAATTTTGAGAAAAAAAATCAAAAAAAAAAGGAAAAGGAAAAAGAGAAGAGAAGGAATTTGTTTTGGGTCAGCACAACTCAGGCTTGGGCCGAGCCTGGATGTGGCCCAATTCGCGCGCTTCCGGCCCATGAGGAACGGCCCAATTCGCGAACCCTAGCATCAAAAACCAGCACGACGCCGCATCAGCTCCCATTCCGTGCACGGTTCCCGAGACTCGTCTCCTCCAACGAGCTCTCTGTCTCCCTCGACTCGAACCAGACGCCCATCGTCGATCTTCTTCTCTCCGACCAACCACCACTCTGATAGCTTCCTCTCCACCCTCTTCACCTTATTCCCCCTCTTCCTCTTCAACCCCGAGCACCAGAAATCCCCTCGCCTCTCTTCTTCTCCTTCGATTCAAGCCTCACCTTCGCCGCCGACGAATCAAGCTCCACCGTGCCAGTTTCAGGCACGACCAACAACGGTGAGGTTAATTCCTCACCAGATCCATCTTTCCCGTCCCTTTTCGTCGAGGTTTGCAAGATTTGAGCTGGGTTTGGGGTCAGGAGCGACCGGAGAACGTCGCCGGAGCCGTGAGCTCCAGATTTGGAGTTCTAACTCCGGCGAGCGTCGCTGACGGCCAAATCTGGAAGGGGAAGCTCGTCCCTTGTCCTGACTCCTTCTCCCTTTCGCCCTGACTCCCTGACGCTATCTCTCCGCCCTCTCTACCTCTTGTGCGAGCTCGTCGGACACCAGCCACGGTGGTCGGAGCAACCAAGCTTCGCCGGAGCTGAAGTCAGCTCAGAACCGCACCTGAGCGAGCCTTGAGCCTGGTTGGCAACGGGCCGGACGAGGCAGCTTAGACTTTGGGCCGGATAAGGAAGGAAATGGGCCTCGAACCTAGACCAGGTCTTTGGGTTCGGACACGGGCCGGGTCTGGACTCGGGTCTGGACCGGGCTCGGGTTCGGACCGGATATCCGGGTTTGGGCTTGGATCCGGGTCGGATCCGGGTCAACTCAGATTTAAAGAAAAATCAGTTTAAAATCAGGGTAATTAACTATTTAATTACTTTAATTTGGACAAATCAGGATCTTTGGACAATTACTGGTATTGATCGGACATCTCATTTGTCAAACTCAGATTGAACTTCGCCCAAGAAGACGAAGACCACTCCGGAACCCGTGTAAAGAACGTAGGAGAGGCTAATCGACTTTACAGCAGAGTATTATTAGAGGAAGACCACAAGGTAGGGAAAGTCCTAACTCCTCGTTTAAATAACGCTTTAGTATGCCTATTAGGTTAATAAAATCTGAAAGGTCCTAGAATTGCATATAGGATGCGAATAACTAGAATAAATGTCTTTCAATTACTAATAACCGGACGTGTCTAGTATGCATGCTTAGGATGTGAACAACTAGTTAACTCGCTTTCAATACTTGGGAATTGTTTTACTGGTAGAGAGGCCGTGATGAGCCATCGGATTAGTTGTGTTTGCTTCACATATATTGTTTGCTTAGTTTAAGATAAATTAAGGGTCTAAAGAAACTAGTAAATTGCATGCTTGATTGATAGAATGGGTGCTTAAACGATGGTATGATTGATTGCATGCTTGATTGATAGAACGAATGCTTGAATGATTGAATGGATGATCGAGTATGACTGGTTGTGCCAAAGGGGTACGATCAGGTGATCGATGGACCAATGGAACGTGGTTGGTAAGTATGATGGTAAGTGTGATTGTGCAATGTGTTGACCCGTTAGTCTCTTGAGTGCGTTTTGTATTGTTGATGGATCCTACGGGATATTGATTGTGGACCCTGCGGGGCATTGTTTGATAGATCCTACGGGATACCGGTTAGGGTACCCACACCGTTGAGGATTCCGGTGTGGGGATGGTTTACGGGGATGATTATTGGTAGTCTGGTATGGTACCCACACCGTTGAGGATTCCGGTGTGGGGAATGGTTTACCCTGTGGGGCATTGGTTATTTGGATATACACCGTGGAGGATTCCAGTGTAGAGAATGGTTTACCCTGCGGGGCATTGGTTATTGGAGCCTGCGGGCATTGGTATTGAACCCTACGGGGCATCGATTATTGGAGCCTGCGGGCATTGGTATTGGACCCTGCGGGGCATTGCTTATTGGACCCAGCGGGGCATTGCTTATTGGATGGTTTACCCTGCGGGGAATGGTTATTGGTTGACTCACCCAAGTGTATGCGTCATGCGGGAGAAATACATTGGTTCCCTAATTACATATGGTCTTTTGGGGGCATTTCCGAGAATCCCGATGATAAGCGTTCCTCAGGGGTTGTTTTCGGTAGCCTCAAGGTATGTGCCTCCTCTGTACCGAGGGACAATCCGACATAACCCAAGGACTATTGTGGATCGGGGTATGAGATCCGATATGAAACAAAGAGTATTGTGAATCGGAGGGTGGCGACTTCAGGTCCCACGACATTATTCTACTTGTCCCGATGACATATGGTCCTTTGGTGACATTTCCGGAGATTCCGACGTTATGTACCCTTCGAGGGATACTCCCGGTAATCCGATGTATGTGTCTCCTCTGTACCGAGGGAAAATCCGACATGACACAATGAGTATTGTGGATCGGAGGGTGGCGACTTCATGTCCCACGGCATTACTTGAGCGTACTTTCAGTTCTCCGTATTTTGAGACTCGAACTAAAATCATGAAATCCAAATTGTTAAACTAAAAGGATGCCTTAGTTATGCATTTTCCCTACTGAGCGTAAGCTCACCCCTCCTGTCTTTGTGGTGTTTCAGGTGTTGAGCGGGAGCAGTATTAGCCGGACTCTCGGAGCTTGGGAGCTTGAGGGTTTAGCTAGTATTAGAGACGTGTACTCTTTTATGTTGGATATTGTGTTTTACCATTTGAGCTGTGACTCTTTACATTTTGAAGGATTTATATCATTTGGAAACTTTATTTTATTTTATTATTCTTGTTTTACTGTAAATCTTTAGTCACGTCTCGAGTCCGGGAAAAATCAGATTGGAGGCGTGAAAAGTCTTGCAACTACACATCGGACAACGGAACTGACCACGAGTTGACCTCACTTGCACGAGAGGAGCGTCCGATCAGCCAGAAAAAATTCAAGGCTAGAGCTAGAGTCAGAGGGAAACAAGTGAAGGCATACCCGATGGTTGCACCCGAGCATGTTCAGTTTCTTCAAGACTTTTGCGAGCGTCATGCCCAAATTATTGAGCGCCAGGCTCAAATGACTGAGACCAAAGCAAAGATGCAGCAAGATTTGTTGCAAATGTTAGTGGCAGTGCAGAGCCAAGACACCACCAATATGACTGTGCAAGAACGGGATACTCGTGCCTCACTCATAGACAACCACATAAAACGTTTTGGGTCTCTTTGATTTAGCCTTCAGTTGTACCTTGTTTTTTATCGGATCAATAAATTTTAATGAACAAATGAATTTTTTTTATCCAATTCTCGATGCCTCGGTTTTTGTGCATGCAAACTATTCGGAAAATTGTGTGTGTGTGCGTCTATGCAGCCAGGCCGAGACCCTCTCACCCACACCCTATATATACCACACATCACTCTCTTTAATATCACACTTCTCTCAACTCTCTCTCAAATTCTCATACTTCGGTTTTGGTTCCTCTGCAATAGCTTCGTCTTTTTGCGAAACTGGTACATTATGGTCAGTAGAGAACGAGATGTATTTGGTGGTGACGTGGCTAGTCGTTGTCGAGTTCGGGGGGAGTATTGGGAAAACTTCCACCTCACTTTCCTTGGAACCGTAGATGAAAAATGGCCTACACGGACAAGTAAGCAGATGAAGGATCATTTCCTTAGGACGAGACAAAAGTGCAAGGCCTTCAATGAGATATATCGAGACCGTCTCAACGATTCAAAAAAAAGTAGCAACCGATGAAGAAATCTATGATGCAAGCGTGGCCGATTACGAGGAAAAAAACAAACCATGGACTAAATGTGTTGTGTGGGAGATGCTGAAGAATGAGCCGAAGTGACATATGCACATTGGTGCGATTAAAAAATAGTTGAGTGGTCGTCGGGTTTGTTGTTAGGTCTCGAGGTAGGGTTGGAGATGAACCAACTCGCAGCGGAAAATCAATAAAAACCAAGAGACGATTAAAACCATGAAACAACTAACAAAGAAAGGATTCACAAGAGAAAAAATCAGCACTATCTCTTACCAAAACAAGAACACCGGTTAACGAATGATTGGCTTGAGTCTCCAAGACGCCTACGTATCCACATGGGAATCAAAGCCACGTAGTTCTTCTCTTTGAAGACTCAAGAACACAAAAATGGAGGAGGAAACTAGCCAAACCCGAAATGGCCATGGAAGAGGGAGATAAAATGTGTTTCCTATTCTTGTCTTGTCTTTGTTATGTTGAAAAAAGATGACTTAAACATAACAAAACTCATACTTGTCCAACTAAAGGCATGAGACAAGTATGGTGTCAAGTAAGGTGTAAATAGGACAAAGTATGGCAAGACAAGATTGGGTTAGGTGGTGAATCACCAACACCTTAATCCTTGTCTTGCTTACTTAGTACTAATTAATCAAGACTTGATTAATTAGTTCCATGGGCCTTGGTTGCATGGGCCTTTCATGGGCCTCTTGGAGCATGGCCCGTGGCCATTTCCAACGAGGTCCCGTGATTCGCTCATCGCCTCCATGCCTTCCATACCGGAAATGTCCAACATTATCCGACGCGATCAATCCCAAGACTCCAAGCCTTGTCTCGATCTGTAAAGTCCTATTCACTTACGGGCGCATGACCCAAAACCCAGTTTTGGTCATGTCCCGAGACAACTCCCTTTTGGCCATTCTCCATAAATGTGTCAATGAGTTTCATCCTCCGGTGTGACCCTTAGGTTTATGCATGTCAATAGATCAACGTAAAATCCCATTTTACTTGATCCTATTTAAGTGGAAACTAACGAGACTTTAGTATTGCCTGACACTACATAACGAATCGACCCTGTCGATTCTAACCTTTCCGTCGTCCCTGTCATTATCCTTTTATCTCCGATATCCTGATTGAGATAAGGCATAGAGCCGTCATCCTTATTATTCTCAATCACCGTTCCTTGATATGTGAGATGACTGAAGATATGATACCCAGTATCATGTGCATGGCCATGCTATTCTTCCAGTCACTCTCGATCAAGCGGCCGAGAACCGATATCTTTCCCATACCTTAGTATGAGGGATAAATCCCTTAGCCGTCTTTCGTGTTACTCATGTAGCCCGTCCCCAAGCCAATCCTGGCCGTTATGGAAGCCCTGTTATGGACAACGTTAGGCTCAGGTCAAACTCAGTTGTTGACTACATAGCGATCACAAAGACTCCTTGGTCTAAGGATACATGACAAGCTACAACACTGAATATGTTCATGACTTAATCTATGGCACATATTCAGGGCGGGTCGTCCAATATCATGTCCCACATGATATCTATGATCAGACTCCGGAATCCCATTCCAATGACTAACTGAACGTAAGCCATAAAGAGCCATCTTTCATACTAGTCGCTTCTAGTGAAGCTTTGTTGACTAGGGACCCATCGAGTGTGATCTATCTCGATCTATGGTTCTATTCGCATGGTGGGCATAGATCAGAGCACACACCGATATATTACTCCAACACATAAGTAATATAAAGCCGCTTTAATTTTATTGCTAACGATGATATATACATTTGGACATTTAGGATTGAACTACGGGCACTAAGACTAACAATCTCCCACTTGCCCTAGTTCCAATCTAAACTCCAATATGTCCCCATCGACTTTACATGTCTAACATGTTCAGGCAGTGACACTGCCTTAGTCAAAGGGTTGGCTATGTTATCATCTGTTGCAATATCGGTTATCTTCACTTCACCTCAGTTCAGTATTTATCTGATGAGGTGGATACGCCGCAGTACATGTTTGTATTTGTTATACGATCTAGGCTTTTAGCTTGCGCAATGGCCCTTGTGTTGTCGCAAGATGGATTCACCGGGCTGGATGGGTTTTTAATTACACCCAGCCCTGCCATGAATTTCCAAATCCACATAGCCTCCTTAGCTGCCTCTGCAGCATCCATGTACTTGGCCTCTGTCGTAGATTCGGCAATGATATCTTGCTTTACGCTCTCCCAGCTAAAGCTCTGCCATTCAGCGTAAACACATATCATGATTGACTTCTAAAGTCATCTGGATTTGTCTTGGAAAAATAGCGTCTACTCATCCTTCGACGACTAGTTCAACATCATCTTTCCCCCGGGTTAGAATGATGTCTACTGGTACAACATAAGGCTTACGAGACGTCTGGTCTCATACATGTCATGGCATATATGATCGATCCTGCCCCCAGGTGCATAGGATTCTCATCATCCTTTTCAGCTCATCAGGTGTCTTAGGACACTGAGTCTTGCTGAGATGAATGCCACGACTAGTGGGTAAGAGTCCTTTCTTTGAATCGAGCATTAAGAACCTACTCAATGCCTTGTTCACATAGGTTCCCTGACTTAAATCCAAGACCCTCTTGGTGCGATCTCTACATATCTTAATCCTTAAGATATAAGAAGAATCGCCTAAGTCCTTTATTGAAAAACACTTCCTCAACCAAGCTTTAGTCTCGTGCAAGGTTGGGATGTCGTTTTCAATGAGAAACAGAAAGGTAATCTTGCTCCCACTAGCCTTCTTATAAACGCAAGATTCATCCTCGCTCTTGATTAAGCCAAATCCAATTACAGCTTCATCAAAACGAAGGATCCAACTCCGAGAAGTTCGTTTCAATCCATAAATGGATTTCAACAACTTATAAATCTTTCCTTTATTCTTCGGATCGTCAAAACCTTTGGGCCGAGACATACAAACGTACTCAGTCAAATTTCCATTTAGGAAAGTGGTTTTGACATCCACTTTCCATATCTCGTAATTATGATACGCAGTTATGTCAAGAAGAATTTGGATCGATTTTGACCATAGCCACTAAGGAGAAGGCTTCCTCATAGTCAATCCATGCCTATAACCTTTCGCCACCAGTTGAGCTTTGTAGGTCAGAGGTTTGCCATCCATGTCCATCTTCACCTTGAAGATCCATTTGCATCCGATGGTCCTCACACCATTGATGGGATCAACCGGTTCCCAGACTCGGTTGTCCGACATGGATTGCATTTCCTCCCTCATGGCTCCCAGCCATAACTCGGAGTTGGGCCCATCCACGACTTCCTGAAAGGTGGCTGGATCATCGTGATCCACCATGAATTCATTTTCACCTCCGGATACCATATCTTGGAGGTGGAAGATTGATCCTTTCAAGTCGCCTTGGACCTTCCAGAATTGTAACAGGAATTGGTTCTTACTCTACGACAATCTCTGGCTTCTTTCTACTGGGTTGCCAATTGGTTTAGACAGATCTGTACCATCCTGAATTTCTTCGAGATGCACAGTTCTCCCAATGACGTCTTTGGAAACAAAACTCCTTTTCCATAAAGACCCCACCCCATGCGATGAACACCATGTTCTCATTGGGATAGTAGAAGTAGTATCCCCTTGTTGCTTTGGGATACCACACGAAGGTGCATATCTCAGATCTTGGTTCGAGCTTAGTCGAAACCAAATGTTTCACATAAGCCTCGCAACCACAAATCTTTAGGAAGGACAAAGCGGGCATCATCCCATATCATTTTAAAATGGTGTCCCTTCCACACCCTTCGTCGAAGCCCGATTCACTATGAATGCGGTCGTCTCTAGAGCATAATCCCAGAAATAGATTGGGAGATCAGTCCAACTAATAATGGAACGGACCATTGTCTAACAATGTCCGATTTCTCCGTTTGGCTACACCTTTCATCTACAGTGTCCCAGGAGGAGTCCATTCCAAAAGGATCCCATTCTCTTTTAGATGATCTAATAACTTTGTGGTCAAGTATTTTTCACCTCGATCCAATCGAAGTGCCTTAATACCTTTGTCGAGCTGGTTTTCTACTTTAGTCTTAAACTTTTTGAATTTATCAAAAGCTTTAGACTTATGTCTCAGCGAATAGACATAACCATATTTACTGTAATCATCAGTAAATGTGATAAAGTAGTTGAAACCCCTCCTGGCAAGTGAACTTATTGGTCTACACACATTCGAGTGTATCAGCCCCAATAATTCACCCGCCCTTTCATCGCGATCAATAAAAGGGCACTTTAGTCATTTTGCCCATCAAACAAACCTTGCACCTATCGATCGAATGGAATTCGAATGAACCTGAAAGTCCGCACTTCTGAAGTGCTGATAGGTGCTTCTTGTTTATGCGACCTAAATGATAGTGCCTTAACAGAGTTAGGTTTAAATCATTGGATTTAAAACCTCTTGGTATTAACGGAATATATAGAACTTTAGGCATTGTTACCCATATCTAATATGTACAATCCTCCAACCAAGTCAGTACTGGTATAAAACATATCATTGCATAGAACATTGAAAACTCCATTTCCAATATTAACATTATATCCTTCCTTGTCAAACACGGATACAAATATAATATTCCTACTGAAAGTAGGTATGCAATATACATTATACAGTACTAAGACAAGGCCTCTTGGCAAAGCAAGACTCATGGATCCTACAGCAGTTGCCACAACTCTGAGGTCCACGTCGTGCTTTCCAAACCTCTCCTACTTTCAGCCACCATATATAAGTGCATCTGTGAGATTCAGTCCTGGTATCTAATACCCATGAATCTTTGGAAGTAGAGAGATGTAGCTCTATAGAGTTAATACCTGATGAAGGCACGGTCCCACCGCCCTTCCTTAGATCATCCAGGTTTCCTGATGAAGGCGCAGTCCTACTGCCCTTCTTCAGATCATCCACGCTATTTGATGAAGGCGCAGTCCCACTGCCCTTCTTTAGATCAGCCGTGAACTTCCTGTAATCCCGGTTCCAATGACCAGGCTATTGGCAGTAGAAGCAGACATTCTCATGTGTCTCATCTTTCCTGCCAAGTGCGCATGGGCCCCGCCCTTGCCACTTCCAATTCCCTTGTTGACCATCAGAATATCCTTGGATCTCAGATCCCTGATATATTCTTCTCAGCAATTAATGACACTTCATGTAACTCTGATATGGTCTTAGAGACAGTCTTGTCAAGGACATATTCTTTGCGTTCAGACTTGAGGACTATCCTCAAAATTCTATACCAGTCCAAATAGTTTGTCCCATTTAGCTTGACCCTGTCAAGAATGGTTTTTAATGACAAACTATTAATGTTCGCTGAATTTGCCATTTGATCTACAACAGATAAAATTCAATCAGTAAACTGAATAAATTTTATGAAGATCAAGCTTAAACACCAACAATCGATTCTAAACCTTTAGAATCTGAAACCAAGATCCTTGATTCACTCGATTAAGCTGAACTAATGCTCACCACTTAATCGAGCTATGTAGGTAGGACTCCATCCAATCACATCCAATGTGACTCCTGGCTAGGGAATGTACTTATGTACACGACTTACCCTATCTGTTACCCTAGCTCAACCTCAGGCTGAGAATCGTAGTCGGGTCCACCAATTTTCAACTATGGCTCGTCACTATGTAGGTGCTCCGCTAATGCGCACGACACCCACATATGTCGTCCAAACCTACTACCCCGCTTCCCCATGGATGCTCCGCTAATGCGCACGACACCCATAGAACGGGGAGGTAGTAAGGTGTTGATGATTGGGAGGTATCGGACATGACCCGCTTTTACTTGTCCAGTTGTGTTCAAAACTTTGGCACATCCTAGATGCGATGAGCACATCAACTACATTCCAAATGCAATGATGCCTCAAATTACATCCAATGTAATTCTTCCTTTGAACCCGTCAACTACATCCAATGCAATGACGGTTCTAAGGGTTCACACACAAGGATTAAAATTCCAATTTTATCTTTGCATGTGAGGTGATATGCTCGGTAAATAAAGTTAAGCATGCAATTCTAAAACACATAGAATTAATCATGCATAAACTAAACCAAGCATAAAGCGATAAATGTGCACATAATAGCCCCCTAAACTAACTCCCACTAGCTTCTTGAGCTCCACCGACTCCAAGCCGATGCCAACACCCGAAAAGCCACCAAATGACCTTTTCGCCCTTTCTTCGTCTTGAGTAAAAAATTACAATTTAATACACGACTCGCAGGTCGGGAATAAATAAATATTACAAACAAGTGGTTCGACGACCACACCTTGAAAGAATAATTACACGCTAACTCTAACGGCTCGTAGGCCGTGAAAAGCGATAAATAATTAAATCGAGCCCGGGGCTATTATGTACACCATGCCAACATCACATCACACATCGTGTTTACAAACAAGCATGTTATCAAACATCATGTGATTTTCCGGTTTTAATTAATAGCCAAGTTTCGAAAATTTTTGATGCTCGGTTTATCGAAACCGTTCAAAAATGAAACTTTTGAACATTTGATCTTCGAGTTCGTCATGACGGTTCCAAACTCGTCATAACTAACAAAACGGTTTAGCCTTGGCATATCAACCATCCAATGGTCATGCTTGGCCTAGCTCCGTCCAACGGAGCCCCATTCGGTCCCGGTTTCGGCTCCCCGAGAGTCCCGCTCCCGAGACCCGAAAAATCAAATTTTTTTCAAAATTTCCAGATTTGAAATAATTTTCAAAAATTCATTTTACATGCATTAAATCCATGAACAAGAATTTAAAACATGTTATCAAACAATTTAGCAAAACAACATGCCAAAAACGAAATTTTCAAGCAAAACCGAAACTTTGAACACCGTCTTGTGAATCCCGAAGGTAGCACGGCTCTGATACCACTGTTAGGTCTCGAGGTAGGGTTGGAGATGAACCAACTCGCAGCGGAAAATCAATAAAAACCAAGAGACGATTAAAACCATGAAACAACTAACAAAGAATGGATTCACAAGAGAAAAATTCAGCACTATCTCTTACCAAAACAAGAACACCGGTTAACGAATGATTGGCTTGAGTCTCCAAGACCCCTACGTATCCACATGGGAATCAAAGCCACGTAGTTCTTCTCTTTGAGGACTCAAGAACACAAAAATGGAGGAGGAAACTAGCCAAACCCGAAATGGCCATGGAAGAGGGAGAGAAAATGTGTTTCCTATTCTTGTCTTGTCTTTGTTATGTTGAAAACAGATGACTTAAACATAACAAAACTCATACTTGTCCAACTAAAGGCATGGGACAAGTATGGTGTCAAGTAAGGTGTAAATAGGACAAAGTATGGCAAGACAAGATTGGGTTAGGTGGTGAATCACCAACACCTTAATCCTTGTCTTGCTTACTTAGTACTAATTAATCAAGACTTGATTAATTAGTTCCATGGGCCTTGGTTGCATGGGCCTTTCATGGGCCTCTTGGAACATGGCCCGTGGCCATTTCCAACGAGGTCCCGTGATTCGCTCATCGCCTCCATGTCTTCCATACCGGAAATGTCCAACATTATCCGACGCGATCAATCCCAAGACTCCAAGCCTTGTCTCGATCCGTAAAGTCCTATTCACTTACGGGCACATGACCCAAAACCCAGGTTTGGTCATGTCCCGAGACAACTCCCTTTTGGCCATTCTCCATAAATGTGTCAATGAGTTTCATCCTCCGGTGTGACCCTTAGGTTTATGCATGTCAATAGATCAACGTAAAATCCCATTTTACTTGATCCTATTTAAGTGGAAACTAACGAGACTTTAGTATTGCCTGACACTACATAACGAATCGACCCTGTCGATTCTAACCTTTCCGTCGTCCCTGTCATTATCCTTTTATCTCCGATATCCTGATTGAGATAAGGCATAGAGCCGTCATCCTTATTATTCTCAATCACCGTTCCTTGATATGTGAGATGACTGAAGATATGATACCCAGTATCATGTGCATGGCCATGCTATTCTTCCAGTCACTCTCGATCAAGCGGCCGAGAACCGATATCTTTCCCATACCTTAGTATGAGGGATAAATCCCTTAGCCGTCTTTCGTGTTACTCATGTAGCCCGTCCCCAAGCCAATCCTGGCCGTTATGGAAGCCCTGTTATGGACAACGTTAGGCTCAGGTCAAACTCAGTTGTTGACTACATAGCGATCACAAAGACTCCTTGGTCTAAGGATACATGACAAGCTACAACACTGAATATGTTCATGACTTAATCTATGGCACATATTCAGGGCGGGTCGTCCAATATCATGTCCCACATGATATCTATGATCAGACTCCAGAATCACATTCCAATGACTAACAGAACGTAAGCCATAAAGAGCCATCTTTCATACTAGTCGCTTCTAGTGAAGCTTTGTTGACTAGGGACCCATCGAGTGTGATCTATCTCGATCTATGGTTCTATTCGCATGGTGGGCATAGATCAGAGCACACATCGATATATTACTCCAACACATAAGTAATATAAAGTCGCTTTAATTTTATTGCTAACGATGATATATACATTTGGACATTTAGGATTGAACTACGGGCACTAAGACTAACATTTGTGACAATGTCATATGTTTTATTATCGTTTGTAGTATGTTTAATTATTGTTCTTAGTTTAATTAGCGTACGTATTTTAAATTTGGCATGAATAAAATAACTAGTTTTATTTGGAGTGGTTTTGAAAATTTGAAAAATGAAAATAATTGCTCCAAAAAACTATCATTTGTTTATCACTGTAGAGGTAGTTGTAATAGTTAGTTGTTTGGAGGAGAGAGAAACTCAAAATATGTTCCTATAACCCCTCCAAACAACTGCACGGGTTATTACTGTTGGAGATGCTCTTAGAGCATCTCAAATGGTAATAGCATGTGCAGTGGTTTGGAATTGGAGCAGTTGTAGGAGCTCATTACTCTCTCTCCAAACCACTACCTCCTACCATTACACCCTCAATGGAAAACAACTAGTAGTTGTTTGGAGCCATTGTTTCCTTTTTCATATTTCTAAAATCACCCAAATAAAACTAGTTATTTTATTCATACCAAATTTAAAATACATACTCTAATTAAACATATGATAATTATAGATACTACAAACTATAATTAACCTAATTTTTAATAGCACAAATGTGTAGACGCCACTTCGCCTGATCTTTGAGCATCTCCTACACAGCACGTTTAGTTCATTTTTTGGTTTTTCCCTCGTAATCGGCCACGCTCGCAGTATAGATTTTCTCCTCAGTTGTCCCTTTGATATGAGGTTTAAGATGGTCCCGGTATATCTCATCTAAGTCCTTCCACTTTTGGCTTAACCGCAGGAAATGATCCTTCATCTGCTTCCTTGTCCGTTCAAGCCAATCTTTGTCTGCGTTCTCAAGGAAAGCGAGGTAGAGTTTGTCCCAGTACTTTCCCTCGGGCTCTACAATGGTTAGCCACGTCAAGACCAAATGCATCCCCTCCTATTCCGACCGCACCGGACCAGTTTCCCAAGAAAGCGAATCCATTGCACAAGAAGAGAAAAAGAAGAATAATTTGAGAGCATTTAAGAAAGATTGTGAAAGAGGTGTGAAAATGAGTGTGTGGTTGTGTGGTATTTATAAGGAGGGAGGGAGGGTATCTCGACGTGGCAGTGCGGACTCACACACACACTATTTCCCGAATAGTGTGTGTGCACGAAAATCGAGGCACCAAGAGTTCGATTAAAAAATAAAACTTCATTTTTATTTTTTTCTACTAATCCTATAAAAAAACAAATTACAAAAAATGTTCAATAAATCAAATAGACTCCAAACGTTTCCTTAGGCTCTGTATGAGTGTGGCATAATCATCTCGTTCACGCGCGGTCATATTGGTTGTGTCTTGGCTCTGCACTGCCACTAACATTCAAAGCACATATTGTTGTATCTTTGCTTTGGTTGTAGTAATTTCGGCCTGGCGGTCAGTCATTTAAGCCTTGTGCTCACCAAAGTCTTGAAGAAACTGAAATACTACGGGTGGAACAACCGTTCCGCCTCCACTTGTTTCCCTTTGCCTCTAGCTCTAGCCTTGGCTTTTTTCTGGTCGGTCAGACGCTCCTCCCGTGGAAGTGAGTTCAAATTGATCGAGGTTCCATCACCCGATGTGTAGTTGCAATTTTCGTCCATTCTTGTACGCTTGTTTGCTTCACTTACTACATCGAGTTCCATGACATCAATGTCGACGTCCAATTGCAGGAGTATGAGGTTCTTCCACTTTGGTTGCCCTTTCACGATATTCAAACATGCTTCCAAGAAAAATTGTGCCCTTCCTCCTCTTTGTACGCCCTTTCAACGAGTGTCATGATGTCAAGATTGCATCTCCCACTTTGAGCCAGCGCTCCATACCTATATATTTCTCTCGAAATTTAGTGACCTTTCTGTTCACCTAATGCCAATGGTCCTTTCAATTCTTCCACAACCGTTCTGGGACTCCTGGCTTCCTCGTCTAGGCGAAATCAACTCTGACTTTGTGCATGTACAGGTCGTTCTTCTGTTTCTTCCCTGCGATGTTATCCACATAACTTTTGAGTCATGACCTCGCCAACCGTTCCTCCTCCTCGCTGCCCCATTTCATTCGCGGACCTGTAGTCGACGCAGATGCAAGGTTCTTCGCCTTTCTTCTCGGTCGCCTTACCGGAGTAGATTGGGTAGGTTGTTCGTTGAGGAATTGTGACTGTGTCCATTCGGAATGTTGGAGCGGGTTGAATTGTGATGGGACGGATTGGTTGGGTTGGATGAGGGAGGTGTAGGATCCGATGTGACAGTTGAGCTCTTCTTCAGTGTGCTGATACTCGTCGTCAACGTTTAACGAGTCGATGATGAATTCCAAGTTCGTTTGGTCGTCCATTATCAAGCAATGTAGGAAAAATAAAAGGACAACAAGATAAGAGAAGAAGTGCAGAGGAGAAGGGATGTAAAGACCGGCAAAATTAAATTGGAGTAATCCTTTGCAAAACGAAACGTTGGGGTAATCCTTTGCAAAATGAAACGTAGGGGAATATTTTTGCAACAAGTAAAAATTTAAGAAAGAAAAAAAAAACACATTTGGTGGACTGAAATGAGAATTGGGCCAGGCTTGGGCCCAACCAGAGGCGAGCCCAAGCCCGCACGCCAGACCGAGCCTATCTCTCGCGCACGGCCCAACCCTAGCAACAAAAGGGTTGAGCGCCGCTTCGGTTACCATTTGCTCGGCACGCTCCCCTAGGCGTCTTCTTCCTCCCGACCAATCTCTCTCGCATCTCTCTTCGCGAACCGGAGCTCGAACCTTCGCCGTCTCTTCTCCGACCACCCCCAGCTCCCTCTTATCCTGGTTCTCCACCTTCATCTGCTCCTGCTTCTTCACTGACCTTCCCTACCCATCAAAACCCAGACAACACCCAATCTCTCGCTAGCTCTCGTTCCTCTCAGACGTGAACCAGAGCCGCCGACACACCTCGTCTCCAGCTACCTCCACGTAGCTTCTCCACCTCTTCTCTTTCTTCTCAATCTCTTGCTTCACCCGTGATCAAAACCCAGTCCAGAGAAGCCGTCGCCGTCTCCTTCTTCGATTCAAAACCCACCGCCGTCGATTCACTCCACCGTGCCTGAATCAGGCAGAAACGTCAACAGTGAGTCAATTCCTCACCAGATCTGTCTTCCCCGCCTCTTCTTAGCCCGGAAATCATGAGCTTCGAGCTCATTTTGGGTCGGACGGAACTGGAGGAGCTTCGCCGGAAGCCTCTCGCACCGGTGAGGCTCTCCAGCCGTCAGATCTGGACTGGAAAAGCCGGAGTTCGCCCCAAAACCCTCTCCCTCGACTCCCCTTGCTATCTCGACGCCGCCTCGCCACTGAAAATCCCGTCCTGACGCCGTTCGCCACCGGGTTCAGACGAAACTCTCGTTGAAGTCCCAACCCTAATCGCCTCTCCGTACACGAACAGACAAGACAAGCGAAGTGGGCTTGGGCTGGACGAGATCAAGGCGGGCCTTGGGCCCGGGATGTGGTTTGGGCCGGACCAGGCTTCGGGCCAGGCCCAGAGCTGTACCGGTTTCAGGGACCGGGTCTGGAGCCAGGTCCGGGTCTGGAGCCGGGTCCGGGTCTGGAGCCGGGTCTGGGTCTGGACTCGGGTTCGGACTCGGACCGGGTCTGGTTACGGTTTCGGGCTCGAATTCGGGTCAACCCGGTTCTGAAGAAAATTATTTTTAAAATCAGATAAATTAATTATTTAATTAATTAAATTTGGACGTTTAAAGGACTAATTGTACAATTCAGAGGACCCTTGGACAAATATCGGGATTGATTGGACCTTTAATCTGTTAAACCTAGATTGGACTCCGCCCGGGAGCTTGGACTTCGCCCGAGAAGACGGAGTTGGCCCGGTCGTCAGCAGCTAGGAGTATTATTAGAGGAAGACCGCAAGGTAGGGAAAATACTAAACTCCTCGTGCACTTTAATACTTAGTATGCCTATTAGGTTAATAAAATCGGAAAGGTCCTAGAGAAGCATATAGGATGCGAATAACTAGAATAACCGTCTTTCAATTATTGATAACCGGACGTGTCTAGTATGCATGCATAGGATGTGAACAACTAGTTTAACTCGCTTTCAATACTTGGGAAATTGCTTTACTGGTAGAAAAGTCGTGTTGAGCCATAGGATTGGTTGTGGTTGCCTCACATGCTTGCTGGCTTAGTTTTAAGATAAATTAAGAGTCTAATGAAACTAGATAAATCGTATGTCTGAATGATTGAATGAATGCTTGAATAAATTGGGTGATTGAATGAATGCTTGAATGATTGAATGGATGATCGTGTATGACTTATTGTGCCAAACGGTACGATTAGGTGATCGATGGACCGATGGATAGTGATTGGTAAGTATAATGGTAAGTGTAAAGATATATAAATCTCTTGGGTGTGTGTGGTGATGAAAGTGTGATTTGCTAAGCTTTGGTTGTTTGACGTGTAAATGTGTGTTTCTCTTGTTCGTGTTCTTAAGATGTTTGGTTGTTTGGTATGGTACTTACACCGGGGGGTAATCCGGTAGTATCATAGCCATGGGATATTGATTGGTGGACCTTGCGGGGCATTGATTGGTTAATCCTGCGGGATATTGGTGGTGGACCCTGCGGGGCATTGATTGGCTAATCCTGCGGGATATTGGTTGTGAACCCTGGGGGGCATTGGTTGGTTAATCCTGCGGGATATTGATTGGAGGACCCTGTGGGGCATTGGTTGGCTGATCCTGCGGGATATTGATTGGAGGACTCTACGGGGCATTGGTTGGTTGATCATGCGGGACATTGATTATTGGACCCTGCGGGGCATTGGTTATTGGACCCTGCGGGGCAGCTGGATGGTTTACCCTGCGGGGAATGGTTACTTGAGATTCACCCGAGTGTATGCGTCCTGCGGGAGCATTATCTTGGTTCCCTATGACATATGGTCCTTTGGGGGCATTTCCGAGAATCCCGACAATAAGCGTCCCTTAGGGATTGTTACCCGTAGCCCGATGTATGTGCCTCCTCTGGACCGAGGGAAAATCTGATATGACACGAATACTCTTGTGGATCGGAGTATGGGATCCGACGTGACACAAAGAGTATTGTGGATCGGAGGGTGGTGACTTCATGTCCCACGGCATTACTTAAACACTCTATCTTCTATTGATTGTTAATAAATGCATTGTTTACTTTATTTTCTATGAGTGTTACTGGCTCTTTGAAAGCGTTAAATACCCGTTTTATTCCCGTATTTCAACATCTTCTTAGTTCTCCGTATCATTGAGGTCCGAACGAAATGGTGAATTTCTAATTGTTAAACTTAAAGACCGTTATCCTTAAGAATGTGATATTGTTCTTATCTTGCCTATGTTATAACATCATTTTGATTAAAAGTATTAATTGTGATATGTATTATCATGCTAAAGCTATTTTATTACTAAATTGGAGGTTAAAGTGTTTATCCAATTTTCCCTACCGAGCGCAAGCTCAGCCCTATTTGTTTTATTGACTGTTTTTACAAGCGTGCTTGTTGAGTAGTGGACTCGAGGCTCGGAAGCTTCTGTGGATCCGGGTTCTTTTGTCTTTAGAGACGATTATGGTCCTATTTTTGGTTACGAACCTTATGTTTAACGAATTTATTATGTAACTTTTACTTGAGTTATTTTGATGGAAACTAAACTTGGAGAGTTATAATGGATTCGAGACACTTTTGTGGTTACATTTTGTATTATTTTCAAGTCACGTCTCGAGTCCGGTCAATACCGGATTTGGGGCGTGACAAGGGATGTGTGTTTTTGGATTGAGGTCAAATTGTATTTATAGAAAAAAGTTGTTTTTTATTCCGCGCTGCCACACGTCGGCGTGGGATTTGCCCACCGACTAGTCGTTGGGTTTGCGCCGGCTAGTCATGTCGTTGCAGCCTTCTAAGACGATCCCCTGCGACGGCACCCCAAACCATGGCGCCTACCACAATACGCCGTTGCAGCGCCTGCGACGACACGCCTACAATAGTTGGAGGTGCTCTTATCTGGTCAAAAAAAAAATGCCGTTGAAGAACATGGAAATCACATGTCTCTTTACCTCAGTTGTTAGTCTTTTTTAAAAACAAAATGAATTGTTGCTGACGTTTTGTTTCCTTCGTCCATGAGCTTCAATATTTAAATAGTCAGACGTAACTTATATAAAGAAGAGTGCCCATAAAGGGAGGAACTCAGGGTACTGGGAGGTTGTAACCAAGGCGTGAGCGGATGATTGATGAAGGAGTATGGTGTTGAAGCTTCCTGGACAAACCTATTTTGTTTTGGATTTACATTGTTGGAGAGGTATTTCGTGATAGACCAAATTCGAGATAGGTTTTAGTAAGCAAATGCTATGAGTTGCTTGAGGAGCAAGGCTGGATGTGGATTTATTTCTTGAGGAAGTCGGCGGTTCCTCCAAAGGTATTGGCTTGCAACCCATGAAATATCATGGACCTTCGGGCGAGTTGGTCTGTCTTCTGCTCTTGGAAAAATAGAAATCTTTGGGATTAATTTATGTTTTGTTGCTGCTGAGCTAGCATTACTAATCAAAATCCAGAGTACAGAAACCAAACAACTAACAATGAAACAAAACTTCTACATTGTCAATCATAGGGATCCACGTTGAGTTGCTAGTACATCAACTCATGATTGCAGTTATAAGTTATTACAGAGGAAAATCTCAGCTAATAAATATACACTTTCTCACGTAACTACCCCCAACTTTAAAAGTTTTCTGTTGCTGGACAAGGCCTCACTAACCCTATCTTTACTTTTCTCTCTCTAAAAGCTCAAACATTACCCGCCAATGCCACCGGTGGCTCTCGTGGCTCCGACCGTGAGAACTGCAGGTACGGCTTCGTCTTTCGGCCGATCTCCGTTGGCCCTTACCGTCTGTTAATTTGGGAAATGGATCGTAGAAATGAACTTGTATTGAAGATTGTTGTGCTTGTTGATATTAACTTACAATACATTGATATTTATACACTGAGCTTGTGCTACGAAGTCAATAAAGGCTGCGGGTTTGTAGGCTATGTGGTGAGCTACGCTATTAAGCTACTATTAAAGTTGGTGGTGGTGGTGGTAAGCTAAGTCAAGAAAGACGGAGTGCTAGATTGCAAAGTCAAGATAATCAGTTTATGTTTTCTAACACACCCCCTCAAACTCAATATGGTGATGAACCAAAATTGAGTTTGAATCGATCTGGACCTGGAACTGAATTCTGAAACCAGACTTGACTTTGAACTTCAGTTAAGTCTTGATAAACGGATAAAGAGCTTGCCCGAGTGTTACGGTTGACGGAAGTGAAAAATGGACGAGTAATTTGTTGCTTCATGAGAGTTGAGGTCTTCTTGCTAAACACTGAAAATGTCTCGATGGCCTTAGGGACGGTTAGAAACTCTGCACGTAAGGAGCATATGGAATTGCTCGAAGGACAGAACCTTCTAAAATGGTCACACATGCACTGACGAGACAGTATGTTGACTGCGAATACCCTTCTGATCGGAGCGGAACGGGAATATCTTGTTGATCGACACACGGACACAACAAGAACAAATGGTACTGCAGAGATCACAACGGTTACCCAAGGCATGAAGATCGAACAATTGCTCTAGAAAAGACAACAACAGTATGAAGACCGATCTGCGTCTGTGGACTGAAGGAGTGGAACAGAAAGTGCGGACTACGGTGGCTCTCCTGTGGGAACGGAGCAGCAATACAAACTTGGAACGCGGTCTGAACTGCGGGAATGCTCTTTGGTCGGAACAGAGCTGCAACACATGATCAGCCGGTCAGAACGGTTCGGATCTCCGATCGAAACAGAGCAGTAACAAGAACTTAAAAATAGCTGGTCAGAACGGCTCAAATAGCTCATTGTTCGGAACAGATCAGCAACACAAGAACGCCCGGTTGAAACGACTCGAATCTTTGGTCGAAAGGACGACAAATAGCTCTCCGATCGGAATAGTTCAAGTAGATCCCCAATCAGAACGGAGTAGCAACACAAGAATAGCCGGTCGGAACGGCTCAAATAGTTCTCGGTTGGACGGAGCAACAACACGAAAATAGCCGGTCGGAACGGCTCATATAGCTCTCTGGTCGAAACAGAGCAGCAACACGATCTTGGAACGTCAATCGGAACGACGATAATGGCTCTCCTGTAAGAACCGCCCCCGGTCGATCTCGGTCGAACCGGTGAACTTTGGCGAAGTTTGACTTTCGGCCGGAAAAGTCAACTGATGACTCCGGGAGTCATTCGGGTCATTTCCGGGGCCCAAAAAGCTTATCCGTCATCATGGTTAGTTTAGTTAGGCCATTTCCTTTCGTTTGACTGTAATATTGGAAAAGTCAAACTTTGGTCAAACCCGAACTTTTTATCGACTAAATCCGATTTAATTTGGACTGCTGGAATTTATTTAAAGGAGAGTGGTCCCCACTGGGACACATGTCACTATTAGCTTGGAGGGGAAGAAAAGAGTTTCAAAGTACCCTTTTACCCCTCCCTTTTGTCCTTAAGTGGATAAAACTACAATGGGCTTTTAGTCTTTTCTCAATCTAGGTCATTTAAGGCAACTGGAGACCAAATTTAGCTCATTCTTTTTGTTGTAGCCGAAAATTAGAGAGAGAGGAAGAGAAGAAGGCCTCCATTGAAGCTTGAAGAGAAAGCAAGAGAGGAAGCACTCATCCAAGGCCATTCTTCATCAAAAACATTTTTTTCTTCTTCATCTCCTCCATCTAAAGGTATGTACACTATCACAATCTCCTTTCCTTCCATTTTAACTCATGGGTTTGCTTGGGTTTTACCTAAAACTAGCTAGGTTTGTTGTTCCTTATGGTGGTTTGTTATTAGATGATGCTTGTGTGAAGTAGTTGATTAATTTGGGTTGAAATCCTTGAGTTTGGTTTGATTTTGATTTGGAAATCCTTTGGGTACTTGTTGGTTTGATGATTCCTACCATGGGTATAGGAGATTTGGAGTTATTGGACTGATTTGGGAGTTTTGAATGACTGAAAATGGAGTTTTGATGTTGATTTTCGTTGAAAAAGTTGAAGAAGGGCGAGTCTGCCCAGATCCGCCACGGATCCGTGACGGATACCGTGACGGGAGACGTCACGGCTCCGTGATGGAGTCCGTGACGGCACGCGTCACAGTTCTGTGACGTCATCCGTGATGGGTGGCATCACGGCTCTGTGACCCGATCCGTGGCAGATCAGTTTTGGTCCTTTTGAATCCTTTTTGGTTGTTTTTCGTTTACTTCGAAAGGTGGTTTTGAAACAAACGGTTGTGGCTCTTTTGAACTTAGATTCTTGTATCTTGGTTAGTCTTTAATTAGAGTTTTAATTGTGATCCAAGACCTTAGACCCGAGCTCGAGGAAGGAAGAAGACTTTGGACCCGTGAGAAGACGGAGAGGAAGCTAGCCCGGACGTCAGCAGCTAGGAGTATTGTTCGTGGAAGACTTCGAGGTAGGGAAAGTACTAAACTCCTCTTTTAAAATAACGCTTTAGTATGCCTATAGGTTTATAATAACCGGAAAGGTCCTAGTTTGCATATAGGATGTGATTCACTAGAATAATCGTTTTTCAATTACAATAATAATCGGACGAGTCTAGTATGCATGTAAGATGTGATTCACTAGTTTAATCGCTTTCAATACTTGGGAAATTGTCGTGCTGGTAGAATGGTCGTGATGAGCCTTAGGATTATTTGTGGTTGCCTCACATGTTATGCTTGCTTAGTCGCTAGATTAAGATAAGAGTCAAACTAAACTAGATAAATTGTGAATGATTGTTGAATGAATGTTTGAATGATTGATTGAATGAATGTTTGAATGCTTGATTGAATGAATGGTTGCATGTAATTTGATTGTGCCAAATGGCATGATCGGATGAGTGATAGACCGATGAGACGTGGTTGGTAAGTATGTCGGTAAGTGTGATTGTTAATATGAGTTATTTGTGGCGTGTTGTGGTAAGATTGTGAGTTGCTAAGCTTGGGTTATACTATGATTGTTGGTATGTTTCTCTCTTGTGTGTGTGTTAAGAGGAGTTGTGTTCTGGTATAGTACCCACCCGAGGGGGTAAGCCGGTGTGGGGTAGTACCTAGGCCGATGACTTGTGATCCGGTATGGTACCTATGCCGAGGGGGTACGCCGGTGTGGGATAGTACCATAGCAGAGAGATTGTGTTCAACCCGATGTGAATCCCGGGAAGACGTCTAGGCCGAAGGGAATTCCGGTACGACGCGAGATTGTTTACCCTACGGGGATGGTTACTTGTTGCTTCACCTCGAGTGTATGCGTCCTGCGGGAGCATTCCCGGGAGATTATCATGTTTGTCTCGATGATCTATGGTCCTTTGGGGACATTTCCGAGAATCCCGACGATATGTGTTCCTTCAGGGATGTTTCCGGTAGCCTCGACGTATGTGTCTCCTCTAGATCGAGGGAAAATCCGACATGACACATAGACCAATTGTGGATCGGAGTATTGTATCCGATAGGACACAAGGACTAATTGTGGATCAGAATATTGTGGTTTAAGTATCGACGCAACGTTTATACTATCTCCCCCTTGTTGTTTTATCTAAGATTACATTGTCTTTCCTTAATCCTCTTGAATTACTGTTTTCCTTAAGCATTGAATATTCTTATTGTTCTCTTTATCTTAGCATCTTGCTGGTTAATCGTGTTAATTGTAAATTATGTTAATTCAGTTTTATTACCAAAGTGGAGGTTGCTTTTACGTATTATTTTCCCTACTGAGCGTAAGCTCACCCCTGTTTGTTTTAGTTACTGTTTGTACAGGCTTGCTTGGTGAGTAGTTCCTAGGGTTTGGCTCGAGGCTCGGGAGCTTCTGGGAGAGTCCGGGTGGAATTGATGTTAGAGACATATTTTTGTCGTTGTACTGAACCTTATGTTTATTTTGTTATATTCTGAGTTTTGACTCGTAACTTCGGTTTGTGACTTATTTTATCAAAGTTATTTGATCGGAACTAAATTTGGAGTTTTAAAATTGTTTAAGTTTACTTTTATCTTTATTATTTAATTGTTAGTTTAATTCACGTCTCGAGTCCGGTCAGAACCGGATTTGGGGCGTGACATCTCCGGTCGGGACGGAGTAGAAACACAAACTTTGAACCGCCGGTCAGAACTGTGGGAAGGCTATCTGGTCGGAACAGAGTAGCAACACATGAACAGTGGGTCGGAACGACGACAATGGCTCTCCGACCGGAACGGAGCAGCTACACGACTTGGAATGCCGGTCGGAACGGCGGCAATGACTCTCCGGTCGGGACGGAGCAGCTATACGACTTTGGGACGCCGGTCAAAACGGCGGCAATGGCTCTCCGGTCGGGACGGAGCAGCTACACGAACTTGGAACGCCGTTCGAAACAGCGACAATAGCTCTCCGACTGGAACGACTTGTATCTCCTGTCGAAACGGAGCCGCAACACCAATCTTGGAACCGCTTGGAGGAAATTTAGATCAAAACTTGGAACGAATAATTTTTTTTCTTCTTTCAAAAACTGCCTGGAGGTGCGTGTACCACACCTGGACTTAGTGGCGCGTGTAGTTCACGCATGATTGTGTGCAATTCACGCTTGTGCACAGCTGCGTGTGGGCCAGGGCAATCTTTCTTGTGTGGCTGTTGCGTGTGGACTTTACGTTCTCCACAGTAACATGTCTTCTTGACTGTTGCCTTTTCATTTTGAAGCTTGCTTCTTCCAATTAACTTGTCTCTGCAACACCAAAGCTTTATCTCTCTCCAACAAAAACTTTGCAGAAAACACTTCAACAAAAATAATTTTCAGTCAACGCTATCTTCTTGCAACCACGAACAGAAAATGAAGTCACCAACAAGTTGTATTGCAAGACCAGCGTCAACTTCCAATGGCATGTTCTCTGGTCGAAACAGAGCAACACAAGAAATTACCGACCGTGTTGATTATGAGAACAATGGTTGCTCGGTAAAGCTAACACCACCAAGGTGACCGGGCGAGTTGGCGTTGAAGCTCCGGCAAGAGGGAGTGACGAAAAAGAAACGGCAGAGGAGGCATAGTAGAAATCGGCAGCTGAGCAACGGGAGCGACGAGAGCTTGGTGGTCAACAGAGCGTCGGACGTGTTGGTGTTGAGCTTCCGGCACGATGGGGCAACGAGGAGGACCTTCGGTGGTGGCTGTCCTCTTGATCTTAGGCAAGAAAAAGAGTTGTTCTATAGTGAAAGCCACACACATCTTCTTTTCTACAACAAAACAAACGGTTGCAGCAGCGGTGGAAAGTTGTGTCAACTGGTGTGGTTCAATCACCGCGATGCGGAAGCAGGTAAATAGGAAACGAACTTCTGTCTTTGGATTCCATGCCCACCCGCTACATTCGTAAACTAACGAGTGGACAAAGCCACGAAATTTTTGAAAAGCTTACCAAAGCTCTGATACCATGTTAATTTGGAAAGTGGATCGAAGAAATGAACTTGTATTGAAGATTGTTGTTCTTGTTGATATTAGCTTACAATACATTGATATTTATACACTGAGCTTGTGCCACGAAGTCAAGGAAGGCTGTGGGTTTGTGGGTTATGTGGTGAGCTACGCTATTAAGTTACTATTAAAGTAGGAGTTGGTGATAAGCTAAGTCAAGGAAGACGGATAGCTAGATTGCAAAGTCAAGATAATCAGTTTATGTTTTCTAACATTGTCCCTTCTCAGAAGCCCTCTCCCTTTCAAGCTCCATTTTCACCTCCATCCACGGCGTCCTCAGCCTCCTTTCGTCGGTCCTCGTCGGGTCCAGCTGGTAGAGCTCTCGGTGTTTCTCCACGGACAAGGAAGCTCTCTTCGGGCCGGGTAAGTGTTGATATTAGAGTTCCCTTCCCGCGTCGCCGGACGGTTAGCTGTGAAGACCCCCGCTCACGGACCCTTCCTCCACCGCCTCCGTTCCCCGACTTCCGTCGTTGTCGCTATCGGCCACGTGACAGATCCACCTTCCCCAGCCCTCCCGCAACCAAATTTACCGCCCCAAGCCTCCCTCCAACCTACTCCACCTTCAACTGCCCCGCTCCGCCCCATTCTGACCAGATTCTCCCCCCTACTTCCGTCTCCGATCGGTTCCACACCACCTGGATGTCGTTGCTCGGCTGCCCACTTTCCCTTCCGAATTTATCTCCTGACTACGTCAACCCAATATACTTCAGTCAAGTCTTTCCGCCACACTCCTCCTCTAGTTAGACGGTCAGATTTGTTCCCATTTTTCGTCAGAGATCCACAATCCGAGTCGCTTAGTCGTGCTCAAGCTTTTGGTGCTCTCTCGGTCAATCATGTGCACCCGCCTCAAGCGGCTTCGATCTACACTCTTTGGCGTCGCCCCCCCGATCCCAACTCCAAACTTTATAAGTCGGCCACAAGTAGTTCAGTTATCGTTGTTTATTTTGTATGTTAGTGTCTGTTTTTGTGTTTTGTCCCCTCTACCGGATCTCTGATATCCAGTAGACGTGGTTGTTGCCTCTAGTAGTCTGTTCGGTCAGGCCTTTCTATCGATGGATCTCTTTGGATAGTCGATAGGAATGACTTACTCGGTAGTTATTGTTTTTCTAGGAACTTCGTCGCCTTTTTCGAGAGCTATTCATCTCGTCGGTCATCTCCCTGAATCCCGAGAACGGTCGACAGATTCAACACTTGTTTTATTCGATATGTTGTTATGTTATGTAAGATTTATTAATATTAATGAATCTTTTTATTCAAAAAAAGTTGTGAAGTTTTGCTTCTTCTTTTTTTGTTTGTGGTGACGGTTGTTTTCTGTTTCCTCGATCAGCCTCAATATTTACAAACTTATATATTGGAAAGTGCCCTTAAAAACCCACCTCTAACAATCTCTACACTCTGCTATGGCGATGGAAGCTCCTTACAAGAAATCAGTAGAAGGAGTTGTATTGACTCCTTCTTCGTCCTCCTCATGTTTCATCACAAATCTCCCAGCCCCTATTCTTATGGAGATTCTATGCTGCTTGCCCATTAAAACCCTAATGGCCAGCAAAAGTGTCTGCAAATCATGGCTCCATCTCATCACAGACCCTCAATTTCCCCAACTCCACCAATCCAAAGCACCCACTGAGGTTTGCTTTCAACATCATCAAGTAAACACAACAAAGCTTTACATAGGTAACTTCAATTTTCTCAGTAATTTTGATGCCAAGCTCAGTACTTTGTTTGAATTCCCAAAATTCAGGGTTAGGCACAAAAACGTTATCTATCACGACGATGATGCGAGGGAGATTTTGTATTTTGCCAATTCTTGTAATGGGTTACTTTGCTATACTGTTGAGTGTCACAATAATAGGTATGCTGTGGTATGTAATCCATGTACAAGTGAGTTCATTACTTTTCCTGCACTTCATACACATGAAGGTTCTCATACCTGTCGCGGTTATGGGTTAGGTTTTAGCAGAAAGGCAAACAAATTCAAGCTTTTGCGATTGACCGGTGGAAAGGTTATAGGGTCATCAGCTGAGGTGATTGTAGCTGAGATATGCACAATTGAGAAAGCGTCCTCTTGGAAGATTGTTGACAAAGTGCCGGTTTGCCACCGGTTTCCTGGGATTGTGTCCTCTGGCACTTTCTTGCAGGGTACCCTTCATTGGGCCATTGCAGATTACAGTTCGTCTGAAATTTGTGTTCTCACTTTTAATTTTGAAGATGATCAGTTCGGAGTCATTCCACTTCCACCCCACTTTGCTAAAAACCCTTGGAATCGAACAAGGAGCCCGTGTCGAGAGATACTCTGGGTATTGGGAGGTTGCCTAGTGATAACGGATTATGTGAAAGAAGGGGTGGACATATGGTTAATGAAGGAATATGGTGTTAAATCTTCTTGGACAAAGCTATTCTGTTTTGGGTTTACGCAGATGAAGGAGTATTGCGTCCGAGATTCCATAGCAATGCAATTTTGTGATGGGATAGGTTACGAAGGCTGCCTACCTATAAGTTATATGGACAATGGTGAAATACTGATGACATGCACCCACTCCATCTCCACTACTGTATTTTTTTACAATCCAGTCCTAAAAAGTGTTAGAGTGACAGGTTTTGGTCATGGTTCCCTCAAAGTGATTGCTTATAGGGCAAGTCTTGTTCTGCTCGAGGATTCTATGCTCGGATGCGAGGTGCAAGTGATGAAACCTAGGTCTGCTGATTCGAAACAGGGAGAAATGTATACAGATCATTTTTGGACACCAGTGAAGGAGTGACAAGAACATTGTTCTAAGGCGCCTCTGACCACTTTTGGTTAACCTGTGGTAAGATAGGATTAGCTTCTTTATTAATGGATTTTGAATACTGGTTTTTGTTTATCTCTGAATATCATAAGTACTTGAATGCTAGGTACTGTGTCTATGTAAGGAGATCGCTCTTTATTTTGTTCTGTCACTATGCTCTTAATTTTTTTTTAGATCAGCAAAAAAAACAGATTTATTGAAAGGCAAAGCCAAGATTGGGCCAGAAAACAAGGGAGCTTATAGAAGCGTAGGCTTAGGCCTTACTATTAAAAAACTGAAGTGTCCTTGCAAAAGAAGAGAGCCCTGAGGAAGTTGGAAGGCGAGCGTTTCCAGCGGACTAAATCACCTTCGGATATAGCCGATTGTTTTAGCTTTAGGAGAGCGTAGAGTTGGACTCGAAGAAGGACTTGTTCCACTGGCTCAATCAAATCAGAAAACAGGGCCGAGTTTCGGGACAACCAAAGAAACCAGAAACCAATAAAGAGTAACTTCATCTATGCGGTTAGAATATAACTATAATTGGACCTTCAACTATCAGGTTGAGTTTTTAGTTGAGTTGGTCCTCTAATATGGTAACAGAGCCTGGTTCCTCACGGACCCGGGTTCAAACCCCACTCTCTACAAAAATTTCTAATTTCTATCAATTTATCAAAAATTGCCCTAATGGGCCAGCCCTTATATCTCTCTTCTCAATGGGCTTATGTTGTCTTCTAAATATTTCACCTCCAAACCCGTAAACGGGCTTGTCCGTGAGGGCGTCTGTTAGAATATAACTATAATTGGACCATCAACTATCAGCTTGAGCTTTTAGTTGAGTTGGTCCTCTAATACATACCACAAATTGTAGTCTTCTGTGGTGTGTAGCACAAATCAGTAAAACACGGTATTGTGCTTGAGATGTAGATGAGATAAATATCAGAGTTTGTAATCCATTAGAGGTTATAGTGAAAAGATTTATTGGCGGCAATTGGACGTAGCTCCTATTCTGGGAGTGAACCAATATAAATATCTGGTGTCTTTTCTTTTCATCGTTATTTTGTTTCATCGTTCTTCGGGGACAGGAATTAGGGGTTTAATTCCTTTCAACTGGTATCAGAGCATTAGGTTGTATTTGCGATTGAGAATACGATGGTTGGCGACGATGGTTCTGCTCACGGGATCGAGAGATTCGATGGCACTAATTTTGCATTCTGAAAAATGCAAATGGAAGATTACTTGTACGGTAGAAAGTTACATGTGCCTCTAACAGGGAGGCCGAAAAAGGTGGGTGATACTGAGTGGACTCTTCTTGATCGACAAGTTCTAGGGGTTGTGCGATTAACCATGTCGAAGAACGCCGCACACAACGTGGCGAAGGAGACGTCCACCGCAAGCATGATGAAAGTTGTAATAACCACTCCCGGTCAACGCCAGTCAAACCTGCGAAAAACAGGAAAATTTAAAAAAATTAAGACTAACAGTTAAGTGAACCTAAAATGACCCCGAGTGTCATACCGGACTTAAGTTGACCCCGTTATTGACCAAGGTGAGTTCCGGGGGACTCAGGGCAACTTTCTGATCAATTTGGGAAAAGTTGACTTTTCGCTGGAAAAGTCAACCGAGCGACGTTTTGGTCCATTCGAGGACCGTTTTGGATCCAAAAAGCTTAGCCGTCGTCGCAGCGGTCTTAGTTGAGCCGTTTCCTTGTAGCCCGCCAAGTTTCGTAATTTCTTGGAAAAAGTGCTCGTTCGGGGCCCGAAACGTCCGATTTTGCCACTTGTCCAACAAGTGGTGGTGTTAGTTTTGGGGGGAAATTGAGAGGGGGAGACTACATGGCCGGCCACACATGTTTTAAAAGAAAAAAAGAGAAAAAGTGTTAGTTGTTTTAGAAAGAGAAGGAAGAGAGTGTTTAGAGAGAGAAGGAGAAGAAGAGAGAAGGAGGAAGAACTAGGGTTTGGAGAATATCCAACCCTTGGATCGTCTCAAGTCAAAGAGAAATCGACTTCCTCTCGTTCTCCTCTTAGGTAAGCACCGAACCGATCGTCGATTTGATAGTTTTCAAATGTTAGGGTTTGGGTGAAACTATTAGTTTAAGGTGGTTTTGATATTGGGGTAATTGTTAGAGACGTTTTGGAGGCGTTTGGAGGGGAAGGGGAACGTTTTCCGGCGACCGGGAGCTCGGGAGAAGCCCCGGCCACCATGGGGGGTGGCCGGCCACCATGGGAGGTAACTGGCCGGAGCTAGGGCCGACCACCACCATGGTGGGCCGGGCCCCAATGAACCCTAGGGCCCACGGCCTAGCTTGTTCGGGTGGGGCCCACGTGCTCGAGTGCTCGGATTTTGTGTTCGGGTGGTTTAAAACGTTCCCCGGACCATTTATCCTTAACCGAATCGAAAATTGGAATTAAATTGGAAAAGTTACAATTAACGGGTTTTAGAAACTTGAAACGGAAATTAATTGACTCGGGAGTCGGAATTCGATTCGGTCAAGTACATTTGGACCCTTGAATTATTCTAAGACCGTAGAAACGAAAACGGGAATTTTAGAATTACCGGAAGGGCATTTACATAACCCGGGCAGATTCGCCTTGTCGGGCGAATCGGGCCTTGATGGGTCCCTTATCGACAATGTCGAGTATTTGGGGAGTTTGGGAGTGATCGACATTGTCGGGGTTAAATTTGGGCATCGAGTTTAATGATTTTCAGTTTATTCCTGCGAGTTGTTAAGTGCCTTTAAATTGTGTTCTTTTAGATCGTGCCACGGACCGAGGCAAGGGAAAGCTGGGTGAGTGACTGAGATCATCACCGGAGCTCGTTGGTTGGCTTTTGGAAGAACACGCAAGAGGTAGGGAAAAGTAGCCGGATCTCGGCCCTGACTGGGGAAAGTTAACAGTAGAATTGTATGTGACATCGGGGTGTCGTGGGTTGAGTAGGTTTATTTAAATATTAGAAAAGCATGATACGGGAACGTAGCGAATATTGGAAAAGCATGTGACACTTAGTAGTGTTGTAGGAGCAGAGAACTTAGCGTTTTTAGAATTACCGGAGGCATATGACCATGCCCGGAGGTTGATTGTGAACTTAGCGTTATTAGGAGTACTGGAGGCATATGACCATGCCTGGAGGTTGATTGTGAAACTTTTGATATTAGGACTGTTGGAGGCATTGGTTATGCCAGAGGTTGTTTGTGTAATTCTGTCTTGGGTGGCCATGAGAGCCCGTGTATTACTGTTGTGTCTTGGGTGGCCTTGAGAGCCCGTGTACTAAGGTTGGTGTCTTTGGCTGGCCTGACCGAGTTAGAGTCTCGGGGGGTTGCGAGCATTCTTTGGCTAGCTTACGAGTTAGAGTCTCGGTAAGTTGCGAGCGTGTATTATTGTTGAGTTTTGGGTGACAGTGAGTGCCCGTGGGGTTGTTGAACTCGTGTCTTTACCTTTGGTGTTTTGGGTGGCCATGAGTGCCCGTGGGGTTGTGAACCCGTGTCTTTATTGTTGGTGGTTTGAGTGCCCGTGGGGTTGTTGAGCCCGTGAGTTACTGTTGGTGTATCTTGGGAGGCCGTGAGTGCCTGTGGGGCTGTTGAGTCCGTGTTTTACTGTTGGTGTGTCTTGGGAGGCCGTGGGTGCCTGTGGGGCTGTTGAGTCCGTGTTTTACTGTTGGTGTGTCTTGGGAGGCCGTGAGTGCCTGTGGGGCTGTTGAGTCCGAGTTTTACTGTTGGTATCTTGGTGGCCATGAGTACTTGTGAGTGTTGAACCTGTGTTGTTACTGGTTGTTGAACTTGCTTGTGATTGTGATTGTGATTGTGATTGTGATTGTGATTGTGATTGTGTTTGTGGTTACCTGAGGTTGGGGCCCTGCTTCATGAAACGGGGGTCCACGAGCACACGCGTCTGCATGTTCAGACGGGGTAGGGGGGCCGCCCGCCAATAAAGGGGTCCTGGCCGCACGTGTGTGATTTGGGTTTGTGAGCATTCTTTGGCTGGCTTACGAGTTAGAGTCTCGGTAAGTTGAAAGCATTCTTTGGCTGGCTTACGAGTTAGAGTCTCGGTAAGTTGCAAGCATTCTCCGGCTGGCTTACGAGTTAGAGTCTCGGTAACTTTCAAGCATTCTTGGGTTGGCCTGACCGAGTTAGAGTCTCGGGAGGGTGCGAGCGTCTTGGCACTGAGCAGTTGACAGCTGGTTTGCGATCCTTTGTGATCTTGTTTGGTGTGCGATCCTTTGTGATCTTGTTTGGTGTTGCGTAGTCTTTCTTTCGTGTCCTTGAAAGAGGTCGTGATCGTTGTGTCGGGTCTACTTTACGTGTCAGAGTGTTGAGTTGGTCAAGGAAGGTAACAGTGGGCGTGCGTTCAGTCGGAGTACTTGGGTTGGGGATAGTGTTCCCCAGTGTTGAGTTTGTTGTTGGTGTTACCGGCATTGTCTGCTAATTATGTCGTAGTCAGTCTGTTATCCGTGGTGGTGAGCGAACGCTCACCCCTAGCTGCTTTTCCTACAGGTACCGGTCGCAGGTTGGACTAGGTGAGCTTCTGAAGCTTGAAGAGCTAGGAGCGGGATTCTGGGTTTATTTTGAGTCTAGCGACGGATACCATACTTTTGTCCACTTGTTGGGACGTATTTTAAGTTGTAAATATTATTTTGATTAACTAAATGGAGATTTTAAAGTGTTTATCCAAAACAGGTTTCAATTGTTTTATTATTTTAAATGTTCGCGTCCCGAGTTCGGTTTACTGAAATTGGGGCGTGATAGAGTCCTGTTAGACATGTACGAGAAATCTTCTGCAAATAACAAGGTATTTCTTATGATAAAGTTTTTTTATTTGAGAATTGAAGAGAGTGGATCTGTGGTTGCACATATGAATGATTTCTATACGATTGTTAATCAATTGTCATCTATGGAAATTGATTTTGATGACGAAGTTCGTGCCCTAATTTTATTGGCGTCCCTACCACCGAATTGGGAGCCAATGAGGCAGCGGTAAGTAATTATGTTGGGAATACGAAATTAAAATTCACAGATGTCAGAGATCGTGTTCTGGTTGAGGAAGTCAAGAGGACCGATACAGGCGAGAGCTCTTTCAGTTCCGCCTTGAACGTGGAACATAGAGGCAAAGGAATAGGAAGAAGGTTTAACAGGAACAAGGACAGGTCAAAGTCGAGAAACGGTAGAAGTCCGTCCAAATTTTGAAGAACAATGGAGTGTTGAAACTGTGGAATGACAGGTCACGTGAAGAAAAATTGCAAGGCTCCCAAGAGAGAAAATTTGGGAAATGCAGTTAATGCAACCACTAATGAGATTGGTGATGCATTGATCACATGGGCGGATCGCCCAAAAGATTCTTTCATGGAGAATGCAGCGATGAAGAAAGCATTGATGCGGCAGCTGGAAACTCCAAGGATGTGTTGTTACTGTCCGTCGATAGTTCGATCGACAATTGGGTACTTGATTCGGGAGCGTCTTTCTATACCGCTCCGAGTCGGGAAGCAATGGAGAATTATGTTGTTGGAGATCTTGGAAAGGCCTATTTAGCCGATGGCTTGCCTCTACCCATTGTCGGTCACGGAGACATTACCTTGAAGATGTCAAGCGGACGCACATGGAAGATAAAGAAGGTGAGACATATGCCGAAGCTGAAACGGAATATGATTTCTGTTGGTCAACTTGATGATGAAGGTCACACAATTACCTTTGGCAAAGGTCAGTGGAAAGTGGTAAAGGGTGCAATGGTGGTTGCTCGTGGTCAAAAAATCGGCACCCTCTACATGATGACAAGTTGCCCTGACTTAGTAGTTGTTGTGGACTATACGCAGGAGACCGAGTTATGGAATCAACGAATTGGGCATGTGAGCGAGAAAGGTATGAAGATTCTCGTCAAAGAGGGAAAGATTACCGAGCTGAAATCTGTGAGTCACCATTTGGGTGAGAGTTGCGTGTTTGGGAAATAGAAGAGAGTGAGTTTATCAAGTGAAGGAAGGGAATTGAAGACGGAGAAGTATTGTGCTCAGAACGGGATCAAGATGGTGAAAACCATTCCATAAACACCTTAGAGAAGATGAATCGGACGTTAAACAAGTGTGCAAGAAGCAAGAGACTACACATCGGGCTACCGAAGACGTTTTAGGCTGATGCGGTTAACACTGCGGCGTATCTGATCAATCAAGGACCGCCTTTTCCTTTGAGTTTCAGAATTCCAGAAGGGGTGTGGAGAAGAAAAGAGGTGATCTACAAAGACAAGCTGCAATAGACTCCGGAGAGTCTGAGAGTCCGAGAATAAAAAACCAGCAATGGTTGACTTGAGAGAGATTCCTATAGAGCGGGATATGTCGGAAGAAGAGGAACCTGAAGTCAAAGAAGAGATTCGGGAAGATAGCGACCCGGAAGTCAAAGAACAAACGCCGACATCCGTCGTACGCCGATCTTCTCGGATAAAAAGGTCGACGCAGAGGTTCTCGCCGTCGCTGGACTTCATCCTACTTACCGATAGAGGAGAGCCTGAATGCTATAATGAAGCAAATATTGTTGAGGAATCGAGCAAGTGGGAGTTGGCAATGAAGGATGAGATGGACTCACTATTGTCAAACCGAACATGGAAGCTAGTTGTGCTTCCGACTGACAAGAAAGTGTTGCAAAACAAGTGGGTCTACCGGATTGAAGAAGAGCCCGATGGAAGAAAGAGCTGCAAAGCGCGGCTGGTAGTCAAGGGTTTTCAGCAAAAGGAGTTCGAGATGAAAGATCTCGGGACTACAGAGCAAATCCTCGGGATGAGGATTACATGGAGCAAAGAAGGGCTGAAACTATCACAAAAACATTATGTGAAGAAGGTCGTGAAAAAATTCAACATGGACGATGCCAAATCTGTTGGAACTCCTCTAGGCAATTACTTTTGGTTGTCTAAAGGCGACTCGCCCGTGACAGAAGAGGATAGGGCGCACATGGACAAGATTGTCTAGCTTCGGCTGTCGGAAGTCTTATGTATGCGATGGTATGCATGAGACCGGACATTGCACATGCAGTGGAAGTTGTGAGCCGATTTATGAGTGACTCGAGCAAACAACATTAGGAAGTCGTGCCAAATGAGAAGCTGAAGTTGTGTGCAACTTCAGTGGGCTTAGTTGAGTGAAGAGCCGAGTCACCGCTTGTAAATGCTTACAGACAGGTGATCGAGATTAGTCTTCAAGTAGGAGATTGTTGGGTTGTGAAGCCTAATGGACCTCGTGGGCCTACTCTAGAAGCATCCAAGATAGAGATAAGGAGAATCAAAGATAAGGATAAGAATTATCCAAGATAGGGATAAACAATATCCGAGATAAGGATAGAGATAGAAGAGGGGTAGCGATAAAATATGTTGTTATAAGGGCCGAACCCTCACTTGTAAATCATCCCAAAACCACAAATTGTAGTCTTGGGTGGTTGTAGCACAAATCAGTAAAGCACGGTATTGTGCTTGAGGGGTAGAAGAGAGAAATATCAGAGTGTGTAATCCATTAGAGATTATAGTGAAAATCTTTACAGGTGACAATTGGACGTAGCTCCTATTCTGAGAATGAACCAGTATAAATTTCTGGTGTCTTTTCTTTTCATCCTTATTTTGTTTCATCGTTCTTCGGAGACAAGCATTGGGGGTTTAATTCCTTTCAAGTGTTTGTGTTTTGCCAATTCTTGTAATGGGTTACTTTGCTATTACGGTGAATTTAAAACCAATATGTTTGTTGTGGTATGGAATCCATGTACGAGTGAGTTCATTACCTTTCCTGCACCCCAACAATACATAAAGGTTATCCGAGCTATCGTGGTAATGGGTTAGGTTTTAGCAGAAAGGAAAATAAGTAGAAGCTTTTGCGATTAAAGGGTTGAAAGGTTAAAGGGTTTTCTGCTGAGCCTGGGGTGGTTGTAGCTTAGATATGCATAATCGAGAAAGCGTGCTCTTGGAAGACTGTTGGCCAGGTGCCATTTTGCTACCCCTAGTTTCCAATGGATCTGTTCTATGACACTTTCTTGCAGACAATGGCTTGTCGGAAATTTCTATTCTCACTAATTTTGAAGATGATCAGTTTGGAAGAACTCAACATCCACCCAACTTTGGTAAAACCCTTTGGTATGGAAGTGTGAGCTCATGTCGAGCTATACTCGGGGTATTGGGAGGTTGCCTTTTTGTAACAGACTAGGTTAATGCACCGCGCTATCGCGCGGTGCTTATTGTAACAATATACATTTTAAACAATATGATCGAAAATGTGTTGTTATTAGTACCAAACGTGTTTAAATATAGGGAAAATTTCATTATAATACCTTGCCAAACATTTAATTTCAGTATAATACACTGGCATAATTTTTTTGCACTTTCATACCTAAACCAAACATTTAATTTAAGTTTCATACCCAACCGTTAACTTTCTGTTAGTTTGGATGAAAAAAGTTAAAAAGACCATAATACCCCTGACTATTACTCAAATTTTCAAACTCATGTCATTGATTCAGAACTTAAAAGTAAGTGAAATGACAATAATACCCTCCATTGTTAGGGTATTAAAATGAAAATTACACTATTATTAAAATAAAATCAGTTTTGTTTTTTATAAATTCAGTTTTTATTTATGAAAAAAAATTTCAAAAATTCAGTTTAGCGCGGTGCTAGTTGTATTTAATTCTTATTATGATAAATAATGGAAATAGTTATATGTAATGGGTGTATAACGATATTGGAAGAACACATTAAAAATAGTAACTTGATAATATGTGGCATGAACAATAGAATTAGGATATAAAAATAAAGTAACCCAACCGTTACCAAAAGAATGTAGAAGGATCTGACATTAAAATACTACGACTTCCATAGCAATGAAACAAAGAGCAACATAAATTGGAAAAATTGATAAATTCATATGAGAAATAATGCCACATTTCACAATAAGTATAAATTCTAAAGTAAAACTAACCAAGTTAGTATCCAAACTGATTAGGGATAGTGAAAATAACCAAGTGGGGTTCTGTAATAACTAACAAATAGCCGATGAACATAAATACACTGAGGATTAAATATTCAGGTTTATTTTGCCTAATAAAATAGTAACATTTGAGTACGTAAATGGGATTTCATAAACATTTTAGTCATATTTGATTTTGGTCGCGATATTTATCATGCTAAAATTTCTTTCTCAATTTGAAATGCAATATAATTGTGTTTCACAAGTACATAAACTAAGATATACAAAAAAAGATTCATTTATTGAATTAGTTTATATTACACAAATATGGCCATTGATGCCAGCTGCATAGGTAAATCCATCATAGAAATATATCCACATTCACAAACTATATGAAAACGTGGAAAACAAATATCAGCTTCAACTAAAATATTGTACAAAATGTATTACATTTTTTCACCAAAGATTCTGAATCTATCTGCAAACTTCCTATGTATATTATATTTACTCCCTTCCATCAAACATAGAAGAAGCCAGTAATGACATGTTAAAATCAACCAACGAATCAATAACCAGTTCCAGATCATGTCAAACAACTGGCCTTCTATAGCACCAAGTTCTCAGGTAAGCAGAGGCCACATTTCCAATTGCTAAAGCACAGGATCCCGGCAATAAAAATCGCACAAAATGATATGCATAAATCGTAAAAGAGGAGACCAAGTTATAAAGTGCTGAATATGAATCCCAAAAAACTTACACTAAACATATCAAATAATCATAAGGGGTAACTATGGTTCCTGACCCCTTTTCACCTTTGTTTTCCCGATCCTAACCTGGGTTTACCTTTTTTTTCATTTCCCAACTATCACCTTTCAATTTTTTGCAGAAAGTATCGTTTACCGTTTATTTTGACGATTCTGTTACGAAAATGTTACTGTACACGAAAATGTTATTGTACACGATACTTTCAACAAAAATTGAAAGGTAATAGTTGGGAAATGCAAAAAAAAGGTAAACCCAAGTTAGGATCGGGAAATCAAAGCTGAAAAGGGATTAGGACCATGGTTTCCCCTAATCAGAATTAATTTTTTGTAAAAAAAGGATTAAAAAATAACAGGTTCAATTCAGGCTAATTACATATACATAAGAAAATGATCAACAACTGAACTCCAACGAAAAAGGGGAGAACTAATTATAAAGTTATTTGTAAATGGAACATAGGCCAAACTCAAATCGCAGCAATAAAATTCGAGCGAAATGATATGCATAAATCGTAAAAGAGGAGAACAAATTATAAAGTACTGCATATGAATCCCAAAAACTTGCGATAAACATACCATACAATCAGAAGCACTTTTTGTAAACAAAGGCTTCAAAAAATAAGGGTTGAATTTAAGTTATAGACAACTTTGTTAGCACATCATACTCCGTATACCTTAGTGCAAATACAATTTCTTCATCTTCAAGTTAAACACTGCATTAATCATTCCTCATCACAATCATAAAAACAGTATTACATACAATTTTTCACCTTCAACTGAAGCATTGTATTATTCAAATCCTCATCACCATCATAATCTCAGAATGTGAAAGTGTTAAGGGAGTAGGTCGGGACGATGGATACAGACCCATTGGAACTGACCGATATACCATTGCACAGCTGAGCAATCCTCCTTTTAGCCTCAGCCAGTTTCATTCTCCGGCCTATCTACTGATCGCCAAATTAAAATTATTATGTGTATTAAACACCAATTCCACCACCGCTTCTATTTCTCCTTCTGTTTTGTTGTGTCCCTTATTAAGCGCCAATGTCCCCATATTTTCCCCAAGATCAAGAAAATTGGTGCCACAATCCATAATCCAAGCAGTGTCAAGAAGATGAAAACAGATTATATGAATGAGAGGTATAACTTCAGGTCACACCCCCCCCCCCCCCCCCCCAAAATCAAGGAAATCGATGCCACAATCCACAATCCATGCAATGTCATGCAGACGAAAAACAAATCATCTAAAAGAGCAGTATAACTTCAAGACAAAGAAAGTAATGCCACAAACAGAAAACAGAGGAGCAGAGAGAATGAAGTATCCATAATCCGAGCAGTGTCAGGAAGACGAAAACAGATGACATGAATGAGAGGTATAACTTCAAGACACCCCCTAAAATCAAGGAAACCGATGTCACAATCCATAATCCAAGCAGTGTCGGGAAGGCGAAAACAAATAATATGAATGAGAGGTATAATTTTAGGTCACCCAAAAAAATCAAAGAAATCGATGCCACAATCGACAATCCTAAAATGTCATGCAGACGAAAAACAAATCATCTAAAAGAGCGATATAACTTTAAGGCAAAGAAAGTAATGCCACAAACAGAAAACAAAGGAGCAGAGAGAATGAAGCATCCATAATCCAAGTAGTATCAGGAAGACGAAAACAGATGATATGAATGAGGTATAACTTCAGGACACCCCCCCCCCCCCCCCCCCAAATCAAGGAAACCGATGCCACAATCCATAATCCAAGCAGTGTCGGCAAGACAAAAATATATGATATGAATAAGAGGTATAACTTCAGGTCACCCCCCCCCCAAAAAAAAAAAAAAATCAAAGAAACCGATGCCACAATCGACAATCCTAAAATGTCATGCAGACGAAAAACAAATCATCTAAAAGAGCGGTATAACTTCAAGACAAACAAAGTAATGCCACAAACAGAAAACAAAGGAGCAGAGAGAATGAAGCATCCATAGTCCAAGTAGTGTTAGGAAGACGAAAACAGATGATATGAATGAGGTATAACTTCAGGACACCCCCCCCCCCCCCCCCCCCCCCCCCCCAAATCAAGGAAACTGATGGCACAATCCATAATCCAAGCAGTATCGGGAAGACAAAAATAGATGATATGAATGAGAGGTATAACTTCAGGTCACCCCCAAAAATCAAGGAAACTGATGCCACAATCCACAATCCATGCAATGTCATGCAGACGAAAACAAATCATCTAAAAGAGTGTTATAACTTCAAGACAAAGAAAGTAATGCCACAAACAGAAAACAAGAGAGTAGAGAGAATGAAGTATCCATAATCCAAGCATTGTCAGGAAGACGAACTGTGGAATATTAATCAAATAGATCTTCAAACCATATATACAAAATCACCCCTATATTGCAGCTTGAAATCAATTAATACCCAACTGATAACTTTGCAAAATGATCAGAAAAGAAACATGAACCCTTTTTAAATGGTTCCAGTGATACAACCACACACAACAGAGGGAGAGAGGAAAATTGGTTTAATGGAAAATTTGCAAAACTCAATAACAGAAGCTTACGTTTTGGGGGAGACTGAAAACCCATAAGCCAACTTGATGCAACAAACCCAACCAAAACTATTTTTAGGCCGTTATTGTTAGACTCTACATGTTATTAACCACACCAATATAAAGAAAAGTAGTATAAAGATGAGCAATGCATGAATTATCAGTACAACATCATGAAAGAAATTCAATGTTCATGCCTTATCACATGTTTCACTACAGATATCAGAGTTAATTCTTCCCATACATTCCAAAATGAAATTCAGGCATGTTGGTAATATAATAAACAACAACTGATAAGATGCTAAAACTTTAAGATAAGATGAAGCTCAAAGAATAGAGAGAAAAAAAGAAATCGTTTCTTACCCGGATATTTCAGGGAAATGGAGATCAAATAACTTTTCAACGACTTTTTGAAAAATTTCAATCGGAATAACGTTCATGATCAGAGAATCCGGATCCGAACCCAACCATGTCTCGCCTCTTAAAACCACTGATAACCTCTTCAATCATACCTCACATGGAAAAATACCTATCAACCCCTTCTCCTCCTTTAGATAACATCTACACCGCCTCCGCCACATCTCTCACCGGAAAAATACCTATCAACCCCTTCTCCTCCTTCTACCACAACTCATGCTCCACCGATTTCACACTGCACCGGACAAACATATATAAACAATTCAAACCAAAAAAACAAAATTCACCGCACCACTTCCATCAATTTCCAAACCACCAAATTCAGCGACTCATCAAAATTGACTCCAAAACACTCGAATCTGATAAACCTGAAATATTTCCCTCAATGGCGTTAGGAAAGCGTAAATATTTACCAGAGCTCACAGGGTGTCGTCCTTGGTGGGATCAATACTCAATGCCTCATCTAACTTTGCGACAGCATCTACATGATCATGTTTGACCCTAAAATAGCACAATAAATTTCAGAAGAAAAAAACACATACATGTATAACGCCATAATTTTTGTAAATAGCTTATTTGTCACCATAGGCTTAACAACACAAGGAAACACCACATAATCATAGATGCATAAAAGATGAATCCAATTTCCTCCATTGAGGATAAACTAATTCGGAAATAATACAATCACCAACTCATGAAAGGGGATATTCTTAATAAAACCAAAATGGATTACCCCGCATTAACAGGTCCAATGAATCGACATTAATTCTGACTCATTAGTTGCTAAATTACACAACACGTACTCAGGCAACAAAAATTCTACCACTTACATTCTCACTTTGCTCAGTTAAATATCCATACATTTAGAAACAATTAAACAGGGAGTTGTAGCGTCAAGATAATCACACTACACATACTTGGGCAACAAAAATTCCACTACTTACATTCTCACTTTGCTCAGTTAATTATCCTTATATTTAGAAACAATTAAATGGGGAGTTGTAGTGTCAAGATAATCACAGTACATGTACTCAGCAACAAAGATTCCACTACTTACATTCTCACTTTGCTCAGTTAAATATTCATACATTTAAAAACAATATAGCACCAAATTCAAAGCCGCAAACTATGTTTTCCAAGTTATTTTTTTTTTTTGATCAGCTAATGTTTTATTGAGGACCAGTTTTTCGAACTGAAAAAGAGGTCATGGGATGAACCCACCAGAACACAAACAAGAGCCATGTCAGCAAGACACCCAAACCAGAACTACAAACCCCATTTCTGGGTACAACCTAAGGTCTAACCACCCACATTTTACAACCATGAAGAGAACTGAAATGATACACAACCATTCACAAACAAGTTGCTTCAAAACAAATGAAAACTAACAAGAACCAAGTCTAGTACCCATATTTACCAAACATGAAGTACAAACAAAAGACAGGCTAAAACAGAGCCAGAAAGCAGAATACCGAAGACACCTCACCACCAAGGACTGACCAGCACCTCCGGGCTCAAGATCCACCACCACGAACACTGACACCACCGAGGAAGCCCACCCTACACTCCCAAGTCATAGAGCCCCCGAACACTGCTCAATTCCGAATGGAACTCGTCCATGGCCAACACCACAGAGCAACCCAAAGGGGAGTCGAGACCACCCGAACTTCAACCCGTCGCCGGAATCGAACAGGAGAAAGGAAATGGTCTCGAGTTCGGCCTAGCTTCAAAAGACTTGCGGGAGAGAGGAGTAAAGGCTCCGGTGACCTCCCCATGACAGATCCGTCCTCGTCGGTGGCCAGCACCACAACAAACGAGGAGTGGATTAAATCTAAAGATCTAAATCCACAACCGAACCAAATCACTCCAACAACCGCCAAACCCTTCCCTTGCCTAAAACCAGTCAACGCTGGTGAACCACCCCACGGCCGGCAACCCATCGGCGACGGGGCCCCAAAAGAGGGAAAACGAGGACTTACAGATCCAGGAGGGGAAGTCGGAGTAGGTTCATGGGGAGGACGAGAGCGACGAAAAAGCACGACAACGAGCGAGTTGTAGTCTCCGAAGAGTAGTGAGAGCAAAGGGTCTTCACAGCAGCTGCACCGGAGAGAGCGACGCGCCGTCACCACCCAGATCTGCGAAGAGATTCACCTAGATCCGCAAAGATCCCAACCGGAAAGGAGGTCCCACGGCCGGATCCGAGAGAAGAGTTCCAGTCTCAGGCAAGGGGGACAAAACACGGCAACAACCCCCCAACCCTCACCCCGCAACACTCAAACCACAAGAATCTGTAGATCTAAAACGGAGAAGATCAGATCTACAAGAATCCGAAGTCGATATGCTTAGATCTGAAAGTAAGCTCAGATCTGAAGGGTGAGGGCGAGTAAAGGACGGAGAGGGAAGAGGTGGGAAGCAACGAAAGGAAACAGGGGTAGACGGTTTAGAGGAGAAGAAAGGTTCGGCGATGGCTTTGGTGGCCGAAGCAACCGGCACCACCGCCGGAGAAGAAGGGATAGAAGGGGGAAGCTAGAGAGAAGGGAGAGCACAAGTTTTTAGAGAGAGTCGTTTACACGCAAGTTGTTTATACTTTATTCTCATAACTGTCCAAACTAACCCTTCAATTAAGAATATTACATGCTTGTAGTCTGATCGAATTTCAACATCTTAACCACACTGACCGGAAATTTAAGAAGAAGAAGAAGAAAAGATTACAAGTAATGGGTGCAATATCCAACATAGACACAACTCTCTTGCAAAAATTAAGTTATGGGTATGTTTTTCATCTAAAGTAAACATTTTGACCCATTGCCATAATATTCTATGATGTTTCTTATCAACCATTTTTTCTCATTGGCCTTATATAGGCATATCCAGGCCATTCCCTCATTATTATGTGACCCTTTTTTTCATTTCGTTTTGCACAAGTAAACCCGATACAAAAAATTGAAAACTACCAAACAGATCATTTAGACTCTAGAAGCTTTCCGTTTGCAATCTCCATGTTCACCTTCTTTGTTCTCATTCACTTCTCTCCTTTTCACTGGCAATTCATTAGACACAACTTCATCTATAATTCACATGCATATCCAGAAGGTTTAAATCAAAAAAATTGCACTCTGTAGATTCTAAAAGGGTATTGATTGGAGATGTTGGAGATGAGAGACCACATAATCTCCCTCTTGTGCTCACTGTATGTACAAAAAAAAGATGGTGAAAAAATCATATTATAATAATTGAGTTAAAGAATTAAAAGCAGTGTATATGAGTCACTCTATAACATGGTCATAATAGATTATTTGTGCGAGTAACAACACTGTAGCTTCATTGATTGGCCTACAACTCCTCTCCCTTGCCCCCACACCTGTTATTCCGTTTCCATGTCTTTTTCCTCCAACACCCTTCTCTTTCACCAATTAGCACCTAATAATGTGTTGGATTGGCAAAAAAATGAAAACCTCACTGATGAGTTTTCGAGAATCTGCAGTGCCATAAAATATAGCAAATAGACTCATTGATTTCAACTTCAGAAACTATATCAACTATATGAGGTATGAGATAAAGTTATAATAGGTTCATGAGAAATTGAAGAGGGCTTGCCTTATTTAAAGTTCTGTCATCTTCACATTGAGAATTCCATCGAAACCAATAGCCAAAACTCCCATCCCAATGGGAAGGATGGTATAAAAATTTGGTCATCTTCTACAGTTGCCACCTTCAAAGCCTCAAAAACCTGATCATCACAGTTCCCCAAATAATCAGATAAACAAAGTATAATAACCAATACTAATACAATAGAATAAATTCAAGTTGGTCTAACTTCAAGATTTTATTTCCTTTATACACAATTTAACAACCAGCATGCCAAGCTATGTAATCATCAGAACACTATAAAATATAGTTAAAATTGTTGAAAACATGATGCAACCAGGAGAAAGAGAAAACACAAGAGGGTTCAAAGACACCTGTTGTGGCATTGCTTCTGGAAATGCAAATATACTCCTATCACCTAGACATTCTTGTTCTTTCTTAGAGAGACCTTTGGTAATAACTCAAGCTGAAAGAATCCATAGGAGTCTGGCTAAATAGTGTAAGACTTGTTAGTGTTACACCCTCTAACTCTTGGTCTCATGTTCCATCAATACCACATCAAATTAGCGTTGCAAGCACAAATTTACCTTAAAAGTGCATTGCTTTCCTCTACCCTAACCGTATCTATAATGAACATGATTGCACCCAAACAGGTATACATGATTGCACCCAAACAGGTATAGATCCTTTTTCCGGGACAAAAAAACAATTGAAAACAGGAGAACACAGAGAATGTATCAACATAGCAGATAGGTGAAAAAGTGATTAGTTAGTAGGCTTAACTGGGACTGACAAGAAGAGTATCCAAAAAAATTTAAAAGGCTACGAATTACTGTCTACTATAGTTCAAGCTTTAGATAACCAAGTCATTAAAATTCTCCAATGAAGTTACATAATTTCTTTCGATCTAGTTTATTTTTTCGTCAAATTCATCTCTTTTTCCTCATCCACACTTTCTTATTGTTTCCTATCATGTGCTGCATTTTAAATCTGTTTTTTTCTCCATTCACACCCAACTCCATCTCCAAACACTGTCTTAGTTCCCATCCATCCTGCTTCTTTGTAGTTGTTAATTAGAAATGGTGCCGAATAAAACAAATCACCAAAAACAAATTGCAAAAAAGGAGTTGCATTTGTAATGAGTCAAGAAAACACAACTTCATCATTCAAACATGATCCAAAACTGAATAAAAAACATGATCCAAAACTGAATAAAAACATTACAGAATTAATGATTGAGGAATTGAATTCAAACCACGAAACGATACCTGAGAGACATGAAATTGCAATTTGCAAGGACCTTTCATCTTGTTCTTTTCTCCCCTCCATATTACCAACTTGAATCATCTCCCCAAATATCTCCGTTATTATTCTTTGTTGTTGCTAAGAAATGGTACCAAATTAAAAATAAGTTGCTTTTGTAGCAAGTCATGAAAATTCATCTCCTCCACAATTTCCGTTCTTTTTCTTTGTTGATGCTAAAAAATTGTGCCAATTAAGCAAATCACCAGGAAAAAATTAATTGCAAAAAATGAGTTACCTTTATAGCGACTCAGGAAAATTCATCCAACATCATTCAAACGTGATCTAAAACTCAACGAAAGAATTACAGATAATTGATAATTTAGAGATTGTATTCAAAACACAATAGCATACCTGAGAGACGGGACATTGCAATTTGAAAGTCTCTTTCATGTTCTTCTCTCCCATAGTAAAGAAATAAGTCAAAAACCAAATATTATCTCCTGAGACAACAAAACCGACATTTCTCTTCCACAAAAGTACCTGAATAGTCAGAGTTATTGGTCCATTTGTAAACTCTTACTAAGACTACAAAACTCGTGTAAGAACATCAATTAAATGATATTTTCAACATTAAATGACAATTACACACACCACAGAAATATCCATATACAAGAGGAATAAAAAGATTGACACCCACCCACTTTCATTTGGCAGCAATTCATTCCAAAAACATTGATAGGAAAAAGATTAAAGAAGTTTCATCATGAATCATCTCATTCTTCCTCCCTAGTAAAGAAACTGAAACAACAATTGCTATAGCCATGGCCAAAATACTATGAAATGACAGCAAAGGGAAGGAAAAAAAAAATCAATTTTTCATATCAATACAAGAGGAATAAAAAGATTGACACTCACCCTTTTCCATTTGGCAGCATATCTCTCAGAAAATGTCACCATAAACATCATCTTCCTCACATTGATCTCAGTATAAAGAAGAAAGCAGATAACTGGTAAAACTTGTAACTAACAATGACCACTGTAAGAAAAGGGAATTGCTAAAGTGTCTTATCTATATTAGGCCATAAAGAGACATACAAATAAGCATAAAACACAAATGGCAACTTATCCTTACACTGTATGTATAGTGGTTCCTGCCAATGTACTCTATTCATACATATGTAATACCAACATGGTAGTTCAGAGGCAAAAAAATTACGCCCTTAGTCCTAAATATGCTCTATGTTGTCAGTTCTTTCATTGAGAGCATCTGCAAGAATTCCTCTCAGGTAGTCTAGTTGCTCAAACTCACCTCGAAGCTCTTCCAACTACAACATACACAATAAGAAAGAGAGGAAGATTGAAACAACCAGCAAAACTCAACTTTTCAAAATCATATTTAGGCATAATTTTAAAAATAGACCCACCTAATAGTAATAACTACCTCACTTATAAACCTAGTCTAACTTAAGTCTCCTACCCCAGAAGAAGAACAAAACTCTTAATTAATAAACAAAACCACAGTTAATCCTTCAAGCTATATAAGATCAAGCGCTATTAAAAGCTTAAGCTCAACCTCAAAACAAAATATGATTACATATGAATACTGTTGTAAGTTAACTGCATAAGGCAATTTAGATATAGCTGTATTCTATGGGGATAATCAGTTAAAAGCTTAGGCTAACCTTTAAACAAAATATGATTACGGATGAATACTTGTTGACATGTTTCCTTGCAGTTCATCTACACAGATGACTGCATCATGTGTTAGAAATTATGATAACAAACCATGAACTCTTTTCCTGTAGAACAACATTTGCCTCGTTGAATTATAGCTGCATCCTTATCTACTCATAAATTTCTTGATCACTACTAAAGAAGGAATTCAACCCCAAGCCGCCAAATAAGGCTAACTTGTTTGTATCACATGTACTGAGCATTATTTACAATATATCACCTGAGCGGTGCATTATTTGCTCATGAATGATCACATTTTTTCTGAATCACAGAAAATGGTACAAACTCAAATATATGGTTTTACGAAAATATTATACCCTAAAACACATGGCCTGGTTTTTCCTTGCTTTGATGCAGGGAAAGCGCTAGTTCATCTTGAACTCCAATAAGGTAAAAAGCTAAACGAAAAGCGAAGGATTCATTGCCACTAAAAAGACACAAAAGAAAAAGTCTTTTTTTAACAGGTATTATGCCTTCTCTCCTTCCTTTTTACACTGCTCAATATGCTTTGATTCATAAAATCATGTTTCTCATAAAGACACAAAGCTAGCACAAGTGTATGCTAAGTTTTTTTTGGGACTATTCGCAGACATACAATCACTCAGACCATATGTGTACACAAAGCTAGAGAGACCATTTGGTATAAGGTAAAGAATAAGGTTGGAAAGTAAGCAACTTTGACTGAAGGCTCGGGATCCAAGACTGACATTTAATAAAGTTTCAAATTGAAAGACAAAATTGAAGCTCATTACCTCTTGTCTAGCTTGGATTTCATCTTCTGCTTCACATCTCTTCAAGGACATCTCTACACTCTTCTTCTCTGCCATGTTAGTAAAATTGTGACAATGAAAACTCTTTAGTCCCAATCAAATTACACCTATGTCATTTTCCTTCTCTCTCACTGTGAAATAAAAATCCTGAACCAAAACAATTTTACATGGATCTTTAAATAACTTTACATCAAAAGCAAGCTTGGTATGGACAAGAACTAATACAAGAAATCAAAACATTGTGTTAGAATCATAAAAAAAAGTTCAAGGCTAACAATCAACATAATAACAAAATTGATAAAACATCAACAGGTCATATAGCATTCACAGCCAGCACGAATTGCCAACACCATCTCTGTAATAGGTAAATGCCTCCCTTTCTCCTGAGGTTGTCAAAATTATTCGTAATAAGATGTTGGCCACAATTGAAAAGGTCTTATCAATAAAATTTCCATTTATCCGTGATCTAGGCATAGAGAGCAAATAATTTGATTCCGGTACCATCGTCCTGAGTGGAACGTTCCTCATCTCCTTTCTCACCCGCCGCTCCTGTTGCTGGCGCACTTGGAACACTGTCCGGCCGACGCTGCGCTGCCACAATACTCGATTACAGTCTTTGACTCGAACAAGAATCACGTGAAATCACTACCGATGCGTCTCGATTTCGTCATTCATAGCCAATCACCTCTCCTAATCTCCTAATCAAGAGGTATCTGCACATAAGGAACAATGTTGGGGAAGACATGGTGTGAGGCTCCGATTCCTCCACCCACGTCTACAATGGCTTCTCCTTCCACAAGGCCAACGTTTACGTCGACAGCCTGTCAGGCTCCGCGAAGAAGACACCAGAGACGACACCGTTTGGATATATACAAGAATAAGAGAGAGTAAAGCGCGGACGACATCGTTGCGGCAAGAGAATGAGCGCAGCTGACGTGGGTGCCAACTTGCTCCAGCTATCACCCATGCACGTCCGGGCCGTTAGAGTCAGCTCCAACGTGGCAGTCAACGATGCCACGTGCATCGTCTTCCTCAGCGAGCTTATAAAACCCAGAAGCATTTCTTCTTCATTTTTTACTGTTTTGAGACTTGTAAGTGCTCCGATAGAGAGCGAGAGTTGGCTAGAGAGAGAAGCCAAGAGTTGTAAAGCCCTTTTCAATCAATAAAACGCCCAATTTCCTTCTCCATTCCTATCAAGTGGTATCAGAGCCCGTATCCACCGACCATGACACGCGCTTCAGAGCTCAACGACGTAACAAGGCGAGCAGCAGAAGGCACAGTCCAACCGGTGCAAGAACTCGCCGATCAAGTCCAGACGATCCGGCCGAGCGTGGAAGCATTGGCAGGAAGAACCGAAGGACAACTCAACAAGATCCTGGCTCTCCTGCAGAACTTGGCTTGTCGCGTAGAGAACATTGAAAGACACGGAGAATCATCGGCAAGAGATCCAAGAGGCACACCGGAGGATCTCCGGCGAACGGATCCAGTACGGCCACCGATTTCGCGTGAAGGATCTCGTTTCAGTGATCACGCTCCTCGTGAGCACTGGACTGGACGAGAAGATGACAGAGGCTACCGGAGAGAACCTCAGGCAAGGGAAGTTGCAGATGAAGAAGAGCATCAGCGCGATCACCGCGATTTCGAACCTCGAGTCGTGAGTCAGGAACGCCGAGCTCGAATGCCTGAGCCAGCACCTGATCCACGGCGCGATCTGAACGCGTTGACGTTCAGGACGCCTCAGATACAGTTTCCGACGTTCAATGGCGAGGATGCTCATGCTTGGATCCGGAAATGCACGAGCTACTTCTTTCTCTGTGGAGTGCCAGAGGAGTTGCGAGTCCGCCTCGCCACAATGCATCTGACCGGACGAGCAGAGGTATGGTTCCAAGATTACCAGAGAGGCCGAGGTCTCATCGCCTGGGACCAGTTCGTGCAGGGACTGGCATGGAAATTTGACGAAGGCCAGAACAGTGACGTTGTGTCCAATTTCAAGCAACTGAGGCAAGAAGGTTTGCTACAGGATTATGAGGACCAGTTTGAGGCCATGCGAGGTCTGATGATGGCATGAAACGGAACACTGACGGAGGATTTCTTTATCTCCAACTTCATCAGTGGTCTCCGTCCACCGTTGCGTACTGGAGTTCTGATGATGGAGCCACAGACCTTGGGCAGAGCTATGTTCTTGGCACGTATGGAAGAACAGAGAGTAGCACCACGATGGGGACACCAAGGGCCCCGATCCAACGAAGCAAGCACGTCACAAGTGCGAGCACGTCCTCAAACAACAGCGCCGAGCCAGACTTGTGCTCCGGCGACCGCTCGAGCACCGGCACCTGTACCGGAACCACCACCAGCGTCGGCAACACAAGCCAGCAACAATGTGCGAGCGCCTCCTGTCCGCAACATCAACTCCGACTACGGAAATGAACGACGCCGGTTGGGGCTCTGTTATACCTGTCCGGTGAGGTACACCTGAGGCCACGTGTGTCCTAACCGACGGCAGATGTTCCGACTCATACGGGAGGACGACGAGCCTAGCGCTCCCAACGACGAGGCTGTTGAGGTAATTTGGGACAGGGAGGAGGAAGAACTGTTCGGAGAAGATGACGTGGAATGGACCGGAGAGAGAGAAGAGACACTCAAGTCCGCAGAAACTTCAAACTCACTGTCACTCCATGTTGAAGCTCGTGTGAGCAAAGCCACCATATCAGTACTGCTCGATACCGGGGCTACGGCTTGTTTCCTGTACGAGAACACAGCCAAGAGACTGAAGTTACCAATTCTTGCCACCGGAAGGGTCATGGTGAGATTGGGAAACGGGGGATCGGTTCCGATGCACCAGCCAAAGTTTGATCAAGTGGAGCTTTGGGGGACGAGAATTCGAAAGAACCATGCTGGTGATGCCCCTCGGAGATGGCGAGATGGTGCTAGGGACGGATTGGATGAAGATCGTTAGTCCAGTTACCTTTGATTTCAGAAAACGAACCATCGCGGTCACAGTCGCCGGCGAGCAGAGTACCCTGCAAGAGCAGCGCCACCAGAAGCTCGTACGGATGGTCAGTGAGAAAAGCCTGAGGAAGGAAGTAAAGTAAGGCCATCCTCTGTATGTGGCACAGTTCTGCAAACTCAGCAAGGAAGACGATCCAACCTTGAAGGACGAGCCGTCGTTGACCGCGGGCCTGGCTCGTTTCGACGACGTGTTCCAAGCGCCCACTCAATTGCCACCTAAGCGGGGCCATGACCACCGCATTCCGATCATCCAAGGAGCCCAACCGACGTCCCTCAAGCCGTACCGATACAATCTGGAGCAGAAGAACACCATTGAAGCTATGGTCGACGAGATGCTGAGTGCCGGTGTGATCAAAAACAGCTCCAGCCCCTACTCGTTCCCGGTCCTTCTGGTGAAGAAGAAGAAGGACGGCACGTGGCGCTTCTGCGTCGATTACAGGGCTCTGAATGAAATAACCATCAAGGATCGCTTCCCCATTCCCAATGTCGAAGAACTTCTGGACGAGCTCGCCGGAAGCCAGTGGTTCTCCAAAATCGACTTACGTGCCGGTTACCATCAGATTAGGATGGATGAAGATGACGAACCCAAGATGGCGTTCCGTACCCATGAAGGGCATTACGAGTTTCGCGTGATGCCTTTCGACCTCACCAACGCGCCGGCAAGTTTTCAGTCAATGATGAACTCTGTCTTCAAAGACTACCTCCGGAAGTTTGTGCTAGTGTTCTTCGACGACATCCTCGTCTACAACAAGGACCTAGAGACCCATCGCCATCACTTGCAGTTGGTATTTGAGAGACTGAGAGAGCAGAAGTTGTTTGCCAAGCGATCTAAGTGTGTGTTCGGAGTCAGATCGGTTGAATACCTGGGTCATTACATCTCCGGCGCCGGCGTAGCCACGGACCCTGACAAGATACGGGCAGTACAAGAGTGGCCCCGGCCGAAGACCCAACGAGATGTGCGAGGTTTTCTGGGTTTATCGGGGTACTACCGGAGATTCATCCGTGATTATGGCATCATCGCGCGACCCTTGACCGATCTTCTGAGGAAGGATCAACCGTTCAACTGGACTGAACGGGAACAGCATAGCTTCGATGAATTGAAGAAAGCAATGACTCACGCGCCGGTGCTCGCCTTGCCGGACTTCCAGAAGACTTTTGTGATTGACACTGACGCATCCGACAAGGGAATCGGGGCTGTGCTTATGCAGGAAGGCAAGCCGTTGGCCTTCCTCAGTCGAGCACTGGGACCCAAAAACGCTGCTCTGTTGACTTACGAGAAAGAAATGATGGCGGTGTTGATGGCCGTGAAAAGATGGCGCCAGTACCTGCAACAGGGGACGTTCATCATCAGGACCGATCAGAAGAGCCTGCGATATTTGGAGGAGCAACAGTTGGTGACCACAGCGCAACACAAATGGTTGGCCAAGATGTTGGGCCTGAGCTACAGAATCGAGTACAAGACCGGTGCCTCCAACCGCGTCGCCGACGCGTTGTCACGGCGAGATCACCACGAGATGGGCCAACTCGTGGCGGTGGTTCCGACCTGGCTCAATGAAGTAACTGAGAGCTACAGGGGCGATCAAGAGTCAGAGGGACTCATTTAGTGGCTGAGCTTGAGCCCTGACAGTGTGTCGGACTGTAAGTGGCAACAGGGGCTGTTGACCTTCAAGGGAAAGGTGTACGTCGGGGAAAATGGAGGAATCCGACGTCGGGTTCTCAAGGCTCTGCACGACTCTGCCTTGGGAGGGCACTCTGGGGTTCGCGCGACCTTGCACCGAGTAGCTGAGTTTTTCTGGTGGCCTCATCTAGCTCGGGACGTGAAAACCATGGTTGCAGAGTGCGATGTATGTCAACGCTGCAAGCACGAGACGGTGGCTTATCCAGGGTTGCTCCAGCCCTTACCTGTTCCGACGAGACCCTGGCTGGACATCAGTCTCGACTTTATCGAAGGGCTACCGCGCTCAGGGCCGGTGGACACCATTTTGGTGGTCGTGGACCGTTTCACCAAGTACGGGCACTTCCTGGGTTTGAAGCATCCATTCACCGCCGCACAGGTAGCCAGGACGTTCCTTGATCATGTGTACAAGCTGCACGGAGCCCCGAGAACCATGGTCTCTGACCGCGACCGCGTGTTTTTGAGCCAGTTCTGGCAAGAATTATTCAGGTACCTAGGATCAAAGCTCCACTTCTCGACGGCGTACCATCCTCAGACGGACGGGCAGACTGAACGGGTAAACCAATGTGTAGAGAATTACCTCCGATTGCTAACACACCAGGTACCAACGAAGTGGTCGCAGTGGCTATCTCTGGCGGAGTACTGGTACAATAGTGCGTTCCACACCGCACTGCAAACAACTCCATTTGAAGCCCTTTACGGTTACCCTCCTCCCTCGCCAGCTCAATCGATCTTCACCACCAGGGTAGCAGCCGTGGAAGGGTATGTGACAGACAGACAAGCAGTGTGGGAGCTACTCCGGGAGAACTTGACCACAGCCAGCAACCGGGCTAAGGTCCAGGCTGACAAACATCGAACTGAACGATCCTTCGCCGTCGGCGACTGGGTTTATCTCTGATTGCAGCCATACCGCCAAAATTCGCTGGGTCTCCGTAAGAATCTCAAGCTAGCACCGCGCTTCTTTGGGCCATTTGAGATCATCACAAAAGTGGGCGTGGTCGCTTATACACTCCGATTGCCAGAGACGGCACGCATTCACCCGGCGTTCCACGTATCATTGCTCAAAAAGAAGCTGGGAACAGAACAAGTAGCCGTGCCAGGGTTGCCCGAGTACTCGGAGACGGGGACCTTTAAAATCGAGCCGTTCAAGATTCTGGGCACGAGGTTACTCAATCGGAACCATCATGCGGTGGCTCAGAAATTGGTCCAGTGGACGGACTCTCTACCGGAGGACGCCACCTGGAAGGACATTTCTTACCTGCGGAGTCGATTCCCTGGCCGCAATTTTGATGACGAAGCTTGAGGTCAAGCTTCACAAGGAGGGAGCATTTGTCAGGCTCCGCGAAGAAGACACCAGAGACGACACCGTTTGGATATATACAAGAATAAGAGAGAGTAAAGCGCGGACAACGTCGTTGCGGCAAGAGAATGAGCACAGCTGACGTGGGTGCCAGCTTGCTCCAGCTGTCACCCATGCACGTCCGGGCCGTTAGGCCATTAGAGTCAGCTCCAACGTGGCAGTCAACGATGCCACGTGCATCGTCTTCCTCAGCGAGCTTATAAAACCCAGAAGCCTTTCTTCTTCATTTTTTACTGTTTTGAGACTTGTAAGTGCTCCGATAGAGAGCGAGAGTTGGCTAGAGAGAGAGAAGCCAAGAGTTGTAAAGCCCTTTTCAATCAATAAAACGCTCAATTTCCTTCTCCATTCCTATCACAGCCGGCAATGACCTCGTCCCAGATTCGCCAATTATGCTTCAACTGCAATCCTCCCGCAAAATAATCAAAGGGCACGACTTCAACAAAAAACGATTCAGTACAAATAGGAAGCGACAAAGGAGAGAATCGAAAACAAAATTATCTTGCGACCCACCACGGACAAACCCAGAATTAAAACAAAAACATAATTCAACAGAAGAAGAAAAAGAGGGATCCGAGCATCGTTGGGGCAACATCTGAGCGGAAGAGTGACATCCTCATCGGAAACAGACGACGAAGATCAAGAGAAACTCACACACAATTCTGGCGACGGGTATTCTTCAAATTCTTCTGCGATCAGGGCTTTAAATAATAAAAATCACACCGTTTCGAAAAAAGTAACGAATAACAGATGGCCACGTGGACGTCTTTTATATATATATATATATATTGATTATACGAATGAAGGGGTGAACATATGGTTAATGAAGGAATATGGTGTAAAAGCTTCTTGCACAAAGCTGTTTTGTTTTGGATTTATGCTTCCATAACAAAGCAATTTTTGGAGGGGATATATTACCAACGCTGCCTACCTCTTAGTTATATGGACAATGGTGAAATAGTGATGACATGCACCCATTCCATCTCCACTACTGTCCTCTTCTACAATCCAGTCCTCAAAAGCGTTAAGAGTTACAGGTTTTGGTCATGCTTCCATCAAAGTGATTGCTTATATGCTTGGATATGATGTGCTAGTGATGAAACCAAGGTCTGCTGTTTTAAAACATGGAGACACTACTAGTCATTTTTGGACACCAGAACATTGTTCTAAGAGCATGAACAACAGAAAGGACTTTGGTCAAGGAGTGGGAGTATAGATCTTGTGTTGACTGGACAAAAGTCAGGGAGTGGGAGTGCAGAAAAGTGGGTGTTTTGCAACAGAAAGGACCTTGAGGTCCTGAGAGTGCAGAACAGTGCTGACTGGATTATTATTTGATATTTTCCTGTTTTATTTAATCCGTTATCAGAAACCGTTTAATTTAGTCATAATTTAAACAATTTTGGAAATAAATTATTAATGACAATCAATAATTAATAAATTCAACACGAATATAAATGAACTTCTAATTTTATTCAACCCCTTTTAATACAACCCAAAAAAAACAGCTCCAAGAGCACAAACGACTACTCGTCGTCATGGAAACCAGCTCCAAATCGATCCCATAAGTGCTCCATAAGATCTTGTTGTAGTTGATGGTGGATCTCAAGATCTAGGACACTTTGTTGAGCATCCACAAGTCCCTGGTATTCCAATGGCCCTCCGTGGTGCCATCGTTCCGGTGGTGTCCAATTCAGCATTTTTGGAGGTTGCGCCCACAACAACTCCTCCTCCTCATACTCGTACCGGTCGCGCTCATCCTCTACAATCATGTTGTGTAGAATTATGCAAGTGTGCATGATATCAGCCAAAGTGTGTTTGCTCCAACTACGAGCGGGACGGGAGATGATGTGTCACCTTGCTTGAAGTACTCCAAAAGCCCTTTCAATATCTTTCCGAGCACCTTCTTGGCATCTAGCAAACAACTTCTCTTTGAGCTCGTAGGGATGCCGAATAGTCTTCACGAACCGTGCCCATGCTAGGTAAATGCCGTCCACCAAGTAATAAGGTCGGTCGTACCGATGGCCGTTGATGTAGTACTCCACAGCCAGCTCACGGCCGTAGTAAGCGTCTTGGAATAGGTGGTTGTGGTTGAGGACGTTGACGTCGTTGTTCGATCCAGCCATCCCGAAAAATGCATGCCAAATCCATAAATCACGGGACGCTACAGCTTCAAGCATAATCCTCTTTTCCCCGTGGTGACCTCCCCGTCCATGGGCTCCCTGCTCTTCGGTTGGGCAGTTCTTCCACTTCCAATGCATACAGTCAAGACTCCCCGCCATTCCGGGAAACCCTCGGTTGTACCATTCTCGGAGTAATCGGTCCATGTCAGCCGGTGTGGGTGTACGCTCATACTCGGCTCCGAATACCTCAATGACGGCCTTGCAAAACTTACGTTAACATTCAAGTATGGTGCTTACCCTCATGCGTAGAGTTTCGTCCAATGAATCGGCCGAGGACCCATACGCAAGCATCCGTATAGCGGTGGTGCACTTTTGTTCCGTTGATAACCCCGGCCGTGAGGCAGCGTCGGGCTTCTGTTCGAAGTAGTCGTCGTGAGCCTTCACCGCGTTCATAATCCGTTGGAAAAGCGGTTTGCACATACGGAACCGACGCCTGAACATGTCAGGGCCGTATAGGGGTTGTTCGTCAAAATAGTTCGCCATCAATTGGATGTGGGCTGCCGAACGACCTCTGTTAATCTCTCGGCGCATTGGTTCCCCACGGATGGCCCTCTGGACCCTTGTCATTACTGTCTGCATCTGCCTCTCCATCATCTGCTGGAATCGTCGCTCAACTGGCTGCATTTGGGCCCTAATCTCCTCATATGTCGGCAGTTGGGCTGCCATCTCCTCATGCGTCGGCATCCGGGAAGCCAGCTCCTCGTACGACATCTCCTCAGCGTCGGACATAACCTCGTCGTCGGACATTTTCAAAAATAGTGAGTAGGAAGTGAGAATGAAAGAGTAAGTAGAGAATGGTTTGACAAAAATGAGGAATGAGGTTGAGTATTTATAGGGTTCATTTTATCTGATTTTTGAATTAAAATAAAAATAGCCGTTGGAGTTGACCGTTGCCAACGGTCGGGACACGTGGCGGCACCGGAGCCTGCCAGCGCAGGCCAGGGTGCGAGGGCGCGTCCAGCGCGCTCGGCCAGGCACAGGGGAGCGGGAGCGGGAGATTGGGGAGAGGGAGCGTGAAAATGGGGAGCGGGAACGTGAATTTTCGCGTCTGCAGTGGACCGGCCAGCAGCCGGCGTTCCCGGCACGCGCGGAGCGGGGTGCGGGAGCGACCCGTTGTTCCTGCTCTAAGGCACCTCTGACAACTTTTGGTTAACCTGTGGTTAGATTAGATTAGCTTCTTTATTAATGGGGTTTGAATGCTGATGTTTGTTTATCTATTCTCGGTTACTTACAGTAGTAAGTGAATTGAATATCCTCAATACTTGGATGCTTGTATTTTAGTTGCGTTTTCTATGTTTTGACTAGTTCTTTCTATTGCTTGATTTTTCCTGAGTAAAGTTTACATTTAGAGCATCTACCATGGTTAGACACTGCGCAGTGTCAAGGAGCAGTGTCAGGGAGTGTTTTTTGTCTTCCTGACACTGCTCCTCCAATGGTCTAGTGTCAGGACAGTTTCAATAATTAAAAAAACACCCCAAATATTTGTAACACTTTTCATTGAAACCAAATATGAATTGCATAACTACTTTTTTTATTTAAAACCAAATAGAAGTTATATTAACATTGATAATTAATATTTAATTGCGGCCGCCATCTCCAAATTTAGCCCAAATGTGTTCGACGAGATCATCGTGGAGTTGGTGATGAACATGTCGATCCTGAATCCTTGTTCTATGGCCCATGATACTTTCCCTGGTCACCGCTGGTGGTGGTCCTCTACGGACGGTTTGGTCCAGGACACCAATATCTGCAAACGGATCAGTGGGCCACGACCTCCGCTCATCCTCAACGATCATGTTGTGTAGGATCACACAAGCAGTCATGATCACTGAGAGTGAGCCCCTATCCCACATTCGGCCCGGGCGAGTAACGATGTGAAATCGGGCCTGTAAAACTCCAAATGCTCGTTTGATGTCCTTCCTACACGCCTCTTGGTATCTAGCAAAGCATCGTTGCTTCGGCGTTTATGGAGCAGGTATGGACTTCACAAATGTTGCTCAGGCAGGATAAATTCCATCTGTCAAGTAATATGGGGTTTCGTATTCTCTACCGCCGATCTTGAACTTCACATATGGGGCGAAGCCTTTTACCACTTGGGAGAATAATGTAGACCTATTGAGCACGTTGATGTCGTTGTTGGAAGTGCAACCGTGCACTTCTGGTGTGGAGTGAAAGAGGCCCTCCCCGTAGCATCCTTGTTGTTCCGGAAGTAGGCGTACCGGCCACTCAAACCATTCATGATCCGTATGAACATGTCCCTCGACATCCGGAACCGTCGCCGAAATTGTTGTTCGTTGTACACCGGTTGAGGCGCAAAGTAGTCACGGATCAACCCTTCGTGTGCATCTTTGCGGTTGCGCTCAATCACTCTCCGCTTTGGTCTCGACGCCGACATTGAGCTCTCGGCCTCATCATCATCCCGACCCATTGGTTGTATCGATGCCATCAGTTGATCCTCTAATGCTTTTTCTGTTGCCTCCAGAAACCTATCCATCGCGGCGTCTATTTCTTCTTCTTTCATTTGCTTCATTTCCTCTAGCGTTGGAAGATTCGCCATCGAAAAAAATAGAACTAGGAAAAAAACTATAGGATTTAGAGAGGAATAGAAGCTTCAAACAAGAGAGGAGAAGTGAAATTTCAATTGGGGTATATCTGAATTTATAGGAAATTGATGGGCCTTTGGAAGTCGGCGTCGCCACGTGTCCTGTCGTGAGTGGCCAACCGACTAACCGTTGGCGCCTGGCACGACCGGCTGCGTCTTTGCTGGAACCAGACACGACTAGCTGACACGCCCGCGCAGAGACGACCCCCTTACACGACGAGCCGTGACAGCGCGTCGTGTTAGGGTCGTGCCTACGCCTGACACGACCGACAGCAACGACCCGTTGGAGCTTCTCTTAATTGTCAAAATAAATGCAAGATGTGGTCAAGTGTTTGAGTTGGTGATCATCGCTCAGATCAGGATAACGGTGACTTGCTATTCTGCTGCACATGGAACTTTCTGCTTAACAACATAGATACATGCAATGAAATAGTCAAGATGAAGGAAACGACATATTGTGTTAGATACTTAACACTTTAGAAAATTTTCATATTGCCCAAATTATAGAGGACCAATGACAAACCATGCATTGGATTAGGGATAGATTGTTGGGTTGGAACTTTGGACCTAGTGTGTTTTAGATACTGAAATAAAGATATTAATGTTGTACGCTTAATTTTTTTGAAACGAGTAGATGGGGTATTGTATTACTGTAAAATATAAACTTTACAGGTTAGGGCATAACTGTCCAGGATTCCAGATATTTGTCCCAGTCGACCGTAGTCCAACAGGCGCTCATAGATCCATAGAAATAGTCTGCTTGTGATCGCAGATCCGAACTCAAGAGTTCCACTTACCGACATTTCAAAAGTACCAAACAGAAAATAACTAGTCCAACAATCGAAAGGAACTAACCAAACCAAACTAAAATAGTAAAAAACATAAAGCAAGCTTGAAATGAGTGCTCTGATTGCGGCTTTCCCGAGTCTTCCCAGCACTGTCAATCCCGGGTCTGTGGGTATAGTCCGTAATCGGACCCTCCCACCCTCGCCGGGTCTTCTCATTCTTCTGTAGGAGGCTGTAACACCTCCGTCTGTGAATCTTGGGTCACCTCCTTGTCCCTCAGCTCCAAATAGATATGACGGGGCTCCGATGTGTCGCGGGGCCGCGACGTTGCTTTCCGCAACTCATGTTCGGCCAGGCCGGAAACTCTACATGTTCACGCCGGCGAGGTTGCATCACTGGTTGCCGATTGTCAGGCGGGACAACTCTCGGGGTGGGTTTCTCGCGAGGGGAGTCGGTCGGTGGGTGCCTCCGGATCAAATTCGTGCTCTGAATAGCGTGAGATCCAAGATCGACGGTGGGAGGAGGCTGGCAGGGAAGATGCGCCTCGATGTTGACGGCGAGGATCGGACGAAGAGGGTGGAGTAGAGGCTAACGGGTTTGCCGAGAAACGTGGGGCCGCGCCGCGATGACGATGGCGAGGCTCAGACGAGGAGAGTGGAGAGCCTGGAACAGACCCACGGGGACCACGTCGATAAGAAGGTGATCGGCGATGGTATGATTGCACCCTGAAGGGTTTGGTAAGAAACCCTAGTAGGGTTCCGAGGAGAGTGCTTCATCACTAGAGAGAGCTAATCTTAATTAGCATTACCGGTTATGTTTTTGTTGTATGCTTAATTAAAGTAAGAATGTAGTTCAAATTAGCCAATCTACTATCTTAACAAGAAAAATAACACTAACCCATTGACCCAAATATGTATATGACAGAAACTTCATAAATTTGATGAACAGGAAATCATTCAAAAACAGCTACATGCTTCTCTTCCAACATCATGAAATCATACAATAAAGGATCCCAAATCAGGCTCAACGCACTCAACTTGTGAGGAAGGAGAGAATCTTTTACACCGAGCAACACTTATGTTGTATCCGCTGGTCATTCTCGATAATCTGAGGGACGACCAACGAGATGAATAGTTCTCAAAAAGAGCGAAGTTGTGCCTAAATAAACAAAAACTACCAGATTGATCTTTCTTATCGATTCCCTAGAATGATCTGTTGATAGTGAGAACTAATCGGACACGCCACCAAAGGCTACAACCACAGCTACCGGAGATTCGAGATTTCGAAAGAGTGGAAATACAAAAAAAGACAAAATTACAAACAAGTAAACGATAGCGACGAGCATAAACTACTCGTGGTCGAACTCCGATGTCTGGTGCTTGGATTGGAGCGAGGGGGGAGGTGGACGGTGTCGATAGGTGGAAATATGATACTCTTGAGGCGGGGCACGAGTCTGGTCGGGTGAGCATGGTAAGCAGGAGCACAGTTGAGTGGCTCGGACTATGGAGCTCTGACAAAAGGTGGGAGCAAATCTGACCGTCTGGCCGGAGGAGAAGCATGGAAGAGAGGCTCCACCGGAGGATCTCAGTTCGTCGTCGTCGAAAAAAAATACTAGAGGAGGGGTGTTTCGATCGCTATGGTCGTTGTCGGTGTGCTCGTGGCCGACCACTGTCGATAGTGGATGGAAGAAAAGCGGGGGATGTTGAGTCGGCAAATTTAATCGGTCAGAGGAGTGGGACGATAGATCTAGCCGACGAGGTGGAGGAAAGGCTTTGGGACGGAGATCGGAGGATGGATATGGGGAGACACGGTCAGCGGGGTAGAGCACAGACGACAAAGATCCAGAGGAGACACACGGAAGATGAAGGCGATGGTCAAGGGAGAAAGGCGATCGGAAGCGATGGCCAATTAGAGTTAGATATGGCGGAAAGCGACGAGGGGTCGTCCAGATCCAAGGGTGCATGGCATCTCGCCTGTGAAAGCTCACCGGTGAGCAGGAAAGCGAGAAATCGCACAACTCTGATATCAACCCACGGGGGCATGAGAAAAGGAGAAGGGAGAGAACTAACGGGGCGAGAGATTGTACGTGTGAGAGCAAACTCAATGGTCTTGGTTTCATTATTTTGTTTCTTTCTAAAATATGGATAACTGCAAAAGATAAGTTCAACCCAATAATATTCACTTATCGTCTAGTTTGTAGTGTGTTAAGCGTCAGAATCTACATACGCTATTTTTAAGTCTCACATATTCGACGTTGTAAACGACGATATTACATGGATTCGACCTACCTTTTGGATATTCGTGACAAGATGCCCACAACAAATGCTCTAAAACTCATATCTACAAAATCTAAACTTTCAATCAACGCCAATTGTCACAGGACCAAATTCGACGACTCGATCCGTGTGGCTCGCGACCTTGGACAAGTCTCTTTCCCGATCTTTGCAAGTGCACGTGATCTGCCTTACCACTTTACGAAAGCGATTTGATGAACGAATACAAATGGCATATCTACCATATATTTATACTACTCCCAGGATCTTCACTTGATATCTTGGTTAAAACAATCAAGGGATTTGATTTCCAAAATCAAAGAAGATATGATTTTGAATTCAAATCATATTTGATCTTGAATTCAAATTCAAATTCAAGTTGACCCATTCTTGATTTGAATGAAGATATCTCAATCTCTTATTCTCCTCCTTCTTGTCCCCATTCCTATGTGTCTTCCCATGTGGTGATTCTTCGCTTCATTCATTCCTCATATCCCCGCTTAGGTGGCACAAGCCCATCTTGACCATGCCAAGCACCTTTCGCTGTCATTGACCATGCCAAGCCCGTGTTGCACCACTTTGGCATGTATCTTCGAATACGCCATCATATGCCTTGCATGTGCTTAGGACCGATCCAACTTTCGGTCTGTGACATCCTCCCCACCAAAGCACCAATGCTCGGTTGTCCCTCGCTACATGCTCGGTTTCCCTTCGCTTTGTGGTTGTTTTCCTCCCATGAAAAAACCCGCATTTGTGTTACCCAACGGTTCGTGCCCCCCCCCCCCAAGTCTCCACTTGCAAGTCCCAACGGCACCATCTCCTTGTCTTAGGAAGCTTCATGCCTTGGTGTCAACTTCTTGGACAGCCCCTAGGAAAAGTGCCGATGAGCTCGACCAAAAGTTTTCCCACCATATCGGGAGTCCCATCTTTCTTCTACACCCTTTTGTCATCCATTTTGACCCCAAGAAAGGTTGAAGAAGGTGGATGCTTAAAATCAAAATTTGATGAAAATGATACAAGTATCTTACCTTCGTGATGTTCTTGAATCCGCCCCAATGTTGCCTCTTGGAAGTACGAACTACGGATGTGATTCTCGACATGACACCCTTTCGCCTCTTCTAGTACAACTCGACGTCTTTCAAGAACGTGCTCTTTTGAAGTGTCATGTAAGTTGCAGTTGCTCATCGCAACATCCAATAGCTTGGCCCGACCTAAAGGATCTGTCTTCGCGTAATGTTTACGATAAAGACTCAACAACAACTTCCTTTTCTTGTTTCGCAATTTTGTTGAGAAGTTCTTGTTCCTCCACAGCACTTTGAGCCACTTGACCCTCATGGTGTGCGGTTTAACCTTGTGGATAACCTTCCTCTTGGTCACATCGGTTTCGGTTTCCACCCTACCATACTCAGGTACAAGTTTTTTCTCCTCCAATTGTCCCAACAAGTCCCCACAAAAGTTTCTTGCTTTAACATTCAAACTCTCCTCCAGTACAAGTTTCTTGACATCCACGTTGTCAGACCTTGGCGGCAGCTTCTTGGACAGCCCACAAGACGGAATGTCCTTGGACTCGTCCAAAAGCTCCACCACCAAGTTAAGAACTTCCACCTTTGTCCCATCAACCTTATGTCTCCAAGAAGAAGAAGAAGAAGAAGAAGAAGAAGAAGAAGAAGAAGAAGAAGAAGAAGAAGAAGAAGAAGAAGAAGAAGAAGAAGAAGAAGAAGAAGAAGAAGAAGAAGAAGAAGAAGATAAGCTTGAATTTAATTGCATAGTTGAAATTATTTTTACCTTTTGTGATCTTCCTCTCGAGCGGGTTTTGTATGGTGTCCCCTCCAAGATTTACATTGTGTTGGTACGTGGGATAAGTACACTTTGTATGCGATCGAGAAAATCTCAACCCATAACAAAGTCGTAGTCATCAAGCCTCATGAAAAAAAATTATACATTTCCGCTCCAAGTTCCAATATTCAATTGGACACCTCGAGTTATGCCTTACACTTGGGTTGGTTCTTTGTTCACTGTCTTCACGGTCGCACAATTTTTGAGTATCTTGAGCCTCATTCACAGTCCCTGAGGGATGATGCTTGTAAGCTCCAGAGCTTTCGTCATACCAGTAGGCTCCACATACTATTGTCCGCCGCTAACTTTAGCCTTGGCCTTCATCGCCTTTGACCGTATGGGACCTGTTCCTCCAATTTTGTCATGAGGCTCCTTTTGCTTCCCGCGCATCAGGGTCAGCTCACCTGCAAGTAAATCAGGAAAAACACTGCTCCTAGGGTCTCCGATGTTAACCAGGTTGTTAGACTTTATAGTACCTAGCTGCCCCCTAACTCCTGGGGAAACCCATTGCATTTTTGGGATTGTCCCATCCGGGGCATCTTTAGCCATGTTGCCAGACTCCGAAATAGAGCCAATTCGTCCTCGCGTATCCTAAAACCCTAGGGGAGATGCCAAAGGAATTCTACTGGTACTTGTCCGGACTCCTCCCACATAATCCCGGATCGGTTCAAAGGTAAGGGATGTTAGGATATCATCCATTGGTGGGCCCTATGTCACCTTCGGGGTCCTCCAAACGGTGTTGAGTAGACGATCCACATCTAGGTGTTTAGGCACCATGATGGAATCGTCATACCGAACTTCCTCTTGGACAATCCCGGGAAGATGAGTCGTGCACTCGGGTATCCAATGTGTCAATCTACCACATTGAGTACAAAATCCCGGTAGTTGCTCGTATTGCAACCCTACCAACGAGGATTGAGTACTGCCAGGAAACCGAAGACGAATACGTCTGCTCAACGGTTGACTCACATCCAAACCAACCCGCGTCCATAAATAAGTATCATCACGACGTGCAGTAGGAATACGGGCAATAGTTACCTTAGTTCCCATGTTGAATACGAGAAGTTCACGGACCAAGGTGTTCCGGGCATCCCCCGGGACGTTCAATTCCCGAACTCTGATTTCCATACAACCAAAATTGATGTCGCTTGGTTGCATGCAAGCCAAGAGCGGGGCCAACATAACCGGATATCCTTTGAAGCCCCAGGGACCCCGATGGTGTATGTTGTCCATGGTCGCTCGAGATGGAAAATGAAATCCGACCACTTCTTTCGAGAGGTACTCGATCTGCAGCTCATCCACTTTCCAATGCTGAAGCTTAAGACCGCATAAAGCGTTCTTGTTGTGACGCCCACTCCGAAGACCCTACCCGCAAGCGAGAAATGGTATCGGTCATCCATGGCAGTCAGGATAGCTTCTACCGGGATGTCCAGGACCTCGTCCTCATCTTCCTAGTCCGACACCAGGATGTGAGTCCCCGTCGGAGACATGGCCAGATTTGTAGGGGGACTTGGTTGAGACCATCAATACCATAGTTGAACAAATTGGGATCATGTTGGACGAAACCTCCGACGGTCCCTACGAACGCGACGTAGTCCGACCGATTTTAGCGTGAGGGCGGCGGAGCGCCGGCCAGGGCGGGGCTTGTGTTGTGGCGGTAGATCGGGGTCGAGAGGCTACAAGGTTATCCTCCATGATCAAACCGATCGCATCGTCGTGGCTGCCCGGCTTTGGGTGATTCGGGAAGGCTTCTGATTGACTCGAGATCAAAGAGGGCTCGATTGGGGGAAAGTTCATGTCGGGAAGGAAAATGGGGGTGGTGTAAACGTCGAGTTGGGATTTTGTGACTGGTCGAAGGCCATAAAAATAAGAAGGTAAATCGTCGATGGTGGTTGCAGGAGAAGAAATGAAGGAGAAAGAAAATAGGCTTTTTCAACCCTAAAAAAACCCTTTTCGGAATTATGTTTTTGCAACAAGTCAGAGTTAATTTTGGATACTAAACTTGTTTCAAGTAAGTGTCGTTTGTGGAAAATGATTGCACATTAATCACGATTCTCTAATTAGATGGTAACCCAAGGCAAAGGGTAAATAATTATTTACCGGATCACCGAAGAAGGCTAGGATAACACAATAGATTAATAAAATTCTAATAAATAATCTAACATAGCAACATGTAGCCGTCTTAGCTCAGCTGGTAGAGCGCACGGCTTTTAACCGTGTGGTCGTGGGTTCGATTCCCACAGACGGCGCCATATTTAAATTTTTGGAATCTTTATATTTCGTTCCATCTGTATCGGATCATTTGAATTCTCCCATGTGTCCTGCATTTTACCACCTTTTCTCTCCAGCCAAACACAACCCACGCCCCATCTCACCTCTCATCATTTTTTTCCCTCTGATTGCTTGTGCTGCACATAACGATTTAGATGGTTTCGATTCTCCGATCTCCGGCCACCTCCTCCACCGCAGGTCATTCTCGATTCATCCCCCAACCAGGTACGTTCATGCCCTCTTCCAATTGATCAAAAAATCCATTTCTTTTTCTCTAATTTCGCCCCTTTTTCTAGGGTTTGCATTGGTTGATCCACTCCTTCAACCGTCTGTAAAATACTCCCTGAATCGGATCTGTTGAAATGTTCAGCAAAATCATTAATCTCGCTAACCGGAAAGGCAAATCTGACAACGAATCAGCCGTCACCGTCAACCATGCCTCTCGCACCGCGACCAACCCCGCCACCACCAATTCCGCCCAACAACACTCCGGCGAGGACGCCGCTCCGCCCTCCATCCCCACCAAAATGGAGGTCCTGCCCCTTCTCAAAGAGGTCTCGCCGTCGGAGCGCCCCGCCTTGTTCGTCCGGAAGACTCAGATTTGTTGCATCTTGTTGGATTTTACAAATTCCATGAGGCATGCTCGGGATAAGGAGATCAAGCGGCAAACCCTCACGGAGATTGTAGATTACTTGCAGACAGGTGGTAATAAACTGAGCGATACGATGCAGGAGTACCTGGTTCTGATGGTCTCCATGAATGTCCTGAGGTGTTTGCCTCCGGCAGTCTATGAGAACACCGGCTCTGAGGACACTGACCCCGACGAGGAGGACATGTATTTGGAACCCTCCTGGGCCCATTTGCAAATTGTGTATGAGATTCTTTTGAGGTACATTGTTTCATCCGAGACCGACACTAAGATTGCTAAACGGTTTATTGATCACTCCTTCGTGTTAAAGATGATTGACTTATTTGATTCTGAGGACCCGCGTGAGCGCGAGTATTTGAAAACCGTCCTCCATCGCATTTATGGGAAATTCATGGTGCACCGCCCTCTTATAAGGAAGACTATTTGTAATATTTTCTATAGGTTTATATTTGAGAAGGAGAGGCATAGTGGAATTGCAGAGTTGCTCGAGGTTCTCGGGAGTATAATAAATGGATTTGCAGTGCCTATGAAAGAGGAAAATAGATTGTTTCTTGTTCGGGCACTTATACCGCTCCACAAGCCAAAATGTATTGCCATGTATCATGAACCACTTTCTTATTGCATAACTCAGTTTGTTGAGAAAGATTACAAGTTGGCAGATACTGTCATTAGGGGTTTGTTGAAGTACTGGCCTCTCATCAACTGTACAAAAGAGCTTCTTTTCCTTCAAGAGCTCGAGGAAGTTTTGGAGGGGACACATGATGCAGAATTCCAAAGCTGCATGGTTCCTCTTTTCAGACAGCTTGCGCGGTGCCTTAATAGCCCCAATTTTCAGGTTCATTAACAATTTTTGCCTCTTTCATTTATAATGTTATCATTATTCTTTCATATGCTGTTAATATCTTTAATTTTATTATTGTTCATGCCTTACATATGTTTTAGGGTTAATTGCAAAAGCTATTGTGTACTATACGTCTTTTGCACATAGCCATCCTCAACTTTAGACTTTTACATCCAGCTATGTAAACTTATAAAAAATTGTAGATAGCTCTTTTTTGCCAGAAATGATGAAAATGCTCTTAACCATAATCTAAAAGAAGATCTCATAACTACCAAAAACATTTTGGTTAGATGTATAAACCGGTAGAGTATATGTAAAAACACGAAAAATGGAATTTTTGGAGATTATGGTCAAGGGCATTTTCGTTAGTTTTTGGCAAAAAGAAGCTGTGTAATTTTTTGGAAGTTGGGGATATTTAGTACGCGATAGTTAATGCAATTAACCCTATGTTTTATGTTTGAAATTAGGCAAACTACGGAGATAGCTAGATTTCATCGTGCACTAGTTCCAATATAGCAGTATTTTCTCATTCTCGAGTATTTTCGTGGTTTGAACCATGTTATTTGAGGAACTACAGTGTTCTTTGTCCATAAGGAACTGATCTTTATATCTATGTTTGTGTGGTTAGTCCCTTGAGTCTGTGCATTGATACTGTATTTGATCTATCAAGTTAGATTATACCCCCAAAATGTTGAGTGTCAAAAGATATTATGCTCCTTATTGTTTACTTTCGTTTAATTATCATTTTTTTCTTTCTTAATATTGAGATTTCATCAACAGCTAAAGTACAATTGGTTCTTCATATTTGACTTGAAGAATAATGCAGTTTTAGTAGTTTGAATGTGATATATAATCAATTGTATAGTTTATTTACTTTTCCATTGAAGTTATTATGAGTGGACATGTAGAGTAGTGTTACGAGAGGTTTATAGCGTTTCCACATTAGAAGTTTCTGAAGACGTTGAATTAGTTAATGCTTGCACAATCTATCCTTGGGTTTTGGTGCGAGTGGTCTAAGAAGATGCCACTCCTGTCATCTGTTTCCTTCCTTCATTGGTTTATTTTGTGCATAAAGTAATGATAATATGCAGTTTACCTCTGTATTACTGCCAATGTATGATTTGAAGCTTCCTCTATTTTGTTTGCAGTTGTATATATTGAAGAGGCGATTTGGTTTTATTGTAATTACTAGTATCAATTATCATTAAAAAAAAATATTGTTTTTAACTGAAAAGATGTGATACAGGTGGCAGAACGAGCCCTTTTCTTGTGGAACAATGAACATGTTATAAACTTGATTACTGAAAACCGAAACGTGATACTGCCAATAATATTCGAAGCATTGGAGAAGAATGTACTAGGGCATTGGAACCAGTCCATCAACGGGATGAGCGAAAATGTGCAGAAGATGTTTGCAGATATGGACCAAGAACTGTTTGAAGAGTGTGAAAGGGACTACTCAGAGAGAGAAAGCCGGGCTAGAGAGTTGGCAGAGCAGCGCGAGTCGACATGGAAGAGACTTGAAGCTGTTGCAGCAGGGGCTGGTTGAGAAGCTACATAAATAATCTGCTTTTACCTATTACGCACACTGATTATGAATGCTTTCTGAGAACCCATTTTTGTTCCCATTTGGAGGATGAGTTGAATTTGAATACTTGTCAAGAAATCAATCCTTGACCTCTGATATATTTTTTGACATGCCATGTTAGAAAAAGAAAGCATATGCAGGATCATAGGAAACAAGGTGCATACAGAAATTGTTTTTTTTTCTTGAGAAAATGATTTTCTAGACGTACAAACACAGATCTTATCATTCCTGTCTACATTTCATAATTAGCTGTACAGAACAATGAGAATATCCCTGCAAATTCCGGACAATAATACCAATACCCTCCTTTTTGGCTTCTTCCACCCACCAGAAATCTGTCTACGTACACAACTGTTTCTTGTATCTGATCAGCTACATATATTATTGTAGAACCAAAATAATGAATAATTTTTTTCCCCTTTTCAATTTCTATAATGATCATTGTAATGAGAATGGAGTTCCACAGTTGGTGATGTACAATATTAGAATGATTAATAGGGACAAAAACATTGGTGTAGTAGGGGAAGGTTGCGCCCCAGCCCCGCTCCCAAACAGCATCGCAAAAAAGTCGCTGCCGCCACTGCCTGTGGTGTAGCTTCCCGTGCTGGTCCCACCACCACTGAATCCGGAGATCCCATCGTTATCCCTGCTCAATAACCATAGGCCCAAAAAAATAAGAACATGACCACATACATAATCCTATAATGTAGTTGAGGTAAAGAATAGCAAGAACCTAAAATGGTAATGGGCAAAATGGTAATTTTAAAGGAAAAAGTTTCAAGAATAAGAGAATGCAAATGAGGTCCTAGGGAAGGACTTTTATATGGGTTTAGAGCACCCACAGTCGTGAGCGAGATGGCGCTGGCGAGGAGAAGTCGCCGGCGAGGAGGAGGCGGGGAGCTGGCGAGGAGCAGGCGAGAAGGGCGCCGGCGAGATAGAGAGACGTTGGCGATCTCGCCGACAGATCTCGCTGGCGAGATAAAGTTGTGGGTTTGAGTAGCAATTTTTTTTTGTTTTATACTTGCTTTTTCCCATCTCGCCGGCGGCTCCTCGCCAGCACCAGCACCCCCACTGTAGAGCTCGCTGGCGATGAGCTGATGAGATGATTAAAAAACCATATTTTAAACCATCTCGCCAGCGCCATCTCGCCGGCAGCCGGCGAGATGGTTGTAGATGCTCTTAGTTGGGTTGTCCATGTCCTAGCTCAATATCAGATCAATTGTGTGGGGTCCAACCACAGATTCAGGCTGGCAAGCAGATTATTATATCATGTGAGAACTACCCCTAGTCCCTATTTATTTGAGTAATGTCAATTTGTTGCAGAGGATCATTATCATTTATCACCATCATCTTTGGTTGTTCCTGACCTGGATTCTTAACACACTTTTTTGTTTAAAAAATATAAATGATATGCCCAATCCCAAGAGAAAAGACATTTATGTCCTTATCCTAACAGATTATGTTAGATTCCTACTCCCAACATGTGTTAACATGGCCCATTCCTGACTTTTTGCCTGCACAGCTATTCCAAGATACATAGAACCATTTAGATTGATGGTTTTAAAAAACAAAGGTTGTATTAGGTATTGATATAAGTGAGAGTGGTGGGAGAATGTGAAAAGAAAAGTGCATTTGCCCATTCAGAGACACTACAGTATTGGGAATGCACAGTGACTTGGGACAAAATATACTGTAAGGCTGTGTCAATGGTCACATGCACCAATGAAAAAGACTAAAATACCTTCCAGAACAAGCTCTCCTATAAACAGATAATCTTTCTTTGAAATCTACCTTTTTGATTTTCTACTCCCTAAATACCCAAATATAACCTTTTCTTTCTAATAACAAAATAGAACATCTTTTTACAGTAATTGTCATAGCTACCACCCAATGTAAGTCTTAGTCAAATTCACCCCATTTGAATTCAACAAGACTTGCATCCTAGTCTAGTCCAGTGTGTGTGCATAAAGTTTGCAAGGGATCTAGACAAATTCAAGAATAGCTGCACTTTATGAACCCAAAAGTGGTCCACCATTCTTAAACTATATCAATATGGACCAGAATACCCTTTTTCAAAAGAAAATGCATTACCTGCGGCCGCCAATGACACCGGCATTTGAGGTGAGCTGGTTGATCTGTGCAACGGACTTAGGATCCACGCTGGACGCCTGGCTGTATTGTGCACTGAGGCCAGCTCCTGATGGCACGAAGAAGGCCCCATTTACCATGATGTCCCCCTCTGTTCTCCAGTTCCAATCAGACCAATCTTCATTTGTGTCCACGCGCTTTGTCACCTGCAATCCACCACAACCCCTCTTACTGTCAAACACCAATCTTATAAAATTATTAAAAATAGCTTCACTCAGATAAGCCCCCAACACCCATCTAGCCTTAATCTTCTACTAATTGACTTATCATGCCAGACTGAAAATATCCATAAACCAGGTAAAATTGTTCATCGATCTCAACTTCAACTGAAAGGTATAGAAAGTCACAAAAGGTTTAATCTGGAAGTGTAAGTTCTCTTGTTTCAACCAAAACTCTGTTTCCAGCAACTTACTAAACTCATTCTCAAGGATGGATTCAACTCTAAATAACATAATTTATCAATCTCAATCATATGTACAGCTTCAAGTGCTAAAGAGCTCTCTTCTACCATAGAAATCACGATCTTGAATTCAAACCTTGGTACATTCAAAACTGATGTATATTTAAAATTTAGTGACAAAGGCCTTACTTATACATAAGCAAGATCCTAAGCTCAAACCCAGACACACCCAATTATCGATTCTTATCAAAACAGTGATCAACAAATCACGACTCAGCATAACATAGATCAACAAATCACTAACAATACACCATGACATTTCCTCAAAACACAATAATTGTATGAGCATCTTTTTTTGCTGTTTCTAGGTGAGACACAATACCTAAATGTGACTTCATGTCAAGCCACAAAACAAACATTATCACACTTAACATATCTTAAAACCAACCTCAAGAGTGGCGAGTGAACAGCTACTCACTCCACGCGCCACCCAGACAAGTGGGACAGTGCAATCCAGCACACACACAGTAAATTAAGACTAAAAACTATAAAAAAAACTATCTTTTACCCCTAAAGATGGAGGGAATTACGAAATTACCTCCTTGGCGTTCTGGTTGGCCGGCGCCATGTAGCGGTTGCCCTGGCTGTTGATGGTGGGGTTGGCGCTGCCGCCGATGGCATACATCTCCCACTCCGTGAAATCGTTGTTGACGACGTGGATGTAGCCGCGTCTGCACCGAGGCATACGCTGCACCAGCGCCTCACCGAAGTGGTTGAACGCGATGGTGACCTGCATCCCGGTGTCCGGCGAGTAGCCGTCGTCGTGACCCAGAAGCATCACCTCGTCGTGGTGCGCGAAGTAGTTGTTGGAGATGGTGATTCCGGTGGAACCCATTATGACGTCGACGAGGCCGTCGGTGCAATAGGAGAGCGAGCAGTGGTCGATCCAGATCTTCCGGGACCCGAAGATGGAGATTCCGTCGCCGTCGGATCTGCCCCGGAAGCCGACGTGGGTCGGGCTGGACCGGATGTTGGTGTGGCCCGAGGGCTTGCAGTGGTGGATGTGGACGTTGTGGATGATGATGTTGGAGATGTACTGGATCGTGACGCAGCCGTTTCCGACAATGTGGACGGTGGCTCCCCGGCCGTCGATGGTCTTGTAGCTGTTGAGCATCAGCTCGTGCTTTAGCTTGATGAGCATGTCGGAGGCGAAGACGATCCAGAGGGGTTCTTCCTGGATCACGGCGTACCGGAGGGTGCCCGGAGTTGGGTTCGCCGGGTCGTGGTCGGAGGAGTCGGTGACGACGTAGATCTGGCCGCCCTTCCCGCCGAGGGCGTCGTGGCCGAACCCGATTCCGCAGTCCGCGAGCCGCTGGCGATTTGTTTGCCACTTGGGGTCGCATCGCCAGCAGTCATCGATGGGGTTTCCGGTGAGGCACGACGACGACTGGTCGTTTTTGGTGGTGGAGAGCATTTGTCTCCTCCATGTGGATTCGTTGACTCTCCTGCAGACAAAATTAGAAAAGGGTCAAATTGGGGCTTAAGGTACACTGTTTGGCTTCTAAGAAAATGAGGGAAATGGCTTGCTTTTTGGTTTGTGATGAAATGCAAAAGGGGGAAGGAAAGGTACTGTTTGGTTTCTGAGAAAATGTAGCTGAAAATGAAGAAACTTAGTGAAACCCAGTTGAATTTGGGAGAAACACAGATGAGAAAAATGGTTGTTTGGTTTCTGGGAAAAAAAAGAGCAAGAAGAAAAATGGAAGCCTTGCTGTGAGCTCACTTACCTCTGAACTTGTAGAGCAACTGTATCAGGAAATGGGTGCTGGTGTGGGAGGGTGAGGTTGTGGAAATTGGTGCCCTTGCTAAGGGCAGTGTGGAAGCTGAAGGCCCAGACCAGAAGAATGCAGGTTTGGAGAAGCATCCTCGAGCAAGCAGCAACAATGGTGATTTGGGGGATGATGCTTTTGTCAGCAAAAGAAAGGCCTACACCTATGTGATGATTAATTGCTTATAAATGAGTTATTTTCTTGGTAGGGTTTCTGGTGGGTCTTTATTTATTTCAGGAGGGCGAAAGCAAGCAGAGAGTGAGGTGTTGATGGTGATGGAGACATGGAAATGGAGCCGAGGATCCGGGAAGAAGAAGATAGGTCTGCCTCTCTCTCTTCAATCCTCTCTGTCTGTGGTTCGGAGAATTTCTGGGCAAAATTGATTGGGCCTTTGGGCTTGTATTAGAAGAGCCTTTTCGTGACATTACCAAGGTGATATTTTTCTTTACATTTAATTTCTTTAACGGAATAAAAAAAATCATCATCGATTTAATGGAAAGGAGGCGACGCAGCAGGTGGTATTAGGGGTGAGCAAAAAAAACGAAACCGTTAGAACCAACCATCACCAATCGGAAATCGCACCGGAAAACCCCAAATAATTGCAAGGACCATGAGGGAGAGATGAACTAGAAGGTATAGTGGTTCCAAGACCACTTCATCCAGCTTGAGGGCATCTATAAAAGTGGTCATACGGAAGCCCAACTGATTGAGGAAACGAAAATCAAATACCAAAGAAACGATGCCAAGAGATTGCCCTTCAATCACAAGAATTGTTGGAATATTTTGAAGGACCATCCGAGATGGGGAGCTAAGTTTTTCCATACTTCCATGTCGGCCCTCATAGAACCAACCCTCGATGTCGAAGCAGATGTTCAAAGTGGAGCAAGCAAACGAACAAGTAGGTCGAGAATGGATCATACGTCTCTTCTAACCCAAACACGCCCACTAATAGTGAGTTCACCGCCGCCCGAGAAGTCCGTCCTAAAGGTTACAAAAAGGCAAAGGCCAAACTATAAGGCAAAGGAAATGTGGTTTTCGACCCGAGTCAAATGTTTGGTCTGTAAATTGTTGCTGAGAACTATCGTAGTGTCGAGGTTAAAGAGCGTTTGTTATTCGAGTTCAAGCAAGAGTGCACCTGGGCAATGTACAAACGCAGCTCTGGAAAGGATACCCATAGGATGTCTAAAGCCGACAAAGCAGCGCATACAACCACGATGACCCACCTTAATCGACAACTTGTGGATTAGTTTCATTGTAATCTCATTCATGTTGTAGTTGTTAGTGTAACCACTATCTTTTTAATAAACTTTCTTTTCACTTATTGTTCGTTTCAAGTTTTTTTTGGAAACTTATCATCTTGAAAAACGCACTCGGACCCACATGTGGTTTCATCGGCTCAACCACATCATCGTCCCGACACAACTGACACTCTACTTCCAACCCTCCTACTATAAATACTCCTTTTCTTTTTTCACTTACTTCACACATTTACTCTTCTCTCATTTTTCACTTTTCCACGTCCATTTTCAGCTCAAAATGAGGATTGCGGGAGGCATAACAACACTTTGGTCGGTGGAGGAAGAAACCCACCTTATGGTGACATGTCTTGCTTATGCAAAGGTCGGCGGCCAATACTGGCCTAACCTTTATCGACAATACCTAAGGACCATTGATCCAGATATCAACCCTCGGGCCCAAGACAACTCAAGGATCATTGGGGAAAGAATAACAAGAAGGTGAATAAATTTGACGATATGTACGGACGTCGTCTCCAACAATGCCTTCTGAATACAAAAACATAAGCGTAAAATCTATTTAGTTTAATGGTCGAGATATATTTATTGTGTACATTTAAGTATGGTGGACAGTCATGATTACTGATGTATCCCCAATGAACATATAATAATCTTGTGTCTCGAGAGTAAATCCTAGCCCTAACCCCTACGACTATAGTGCTCCTTAGTCATGTCTCTGTCGTCGACACCGTCATTGACGCCGCTACTACAACTGTTGGTTTTGTCATGTCGCCTCCGGTGCAGCCTTCTCCCTTGAAGACCTCGATTTGTCCTCGTGAGGTGGTTTCGACTTAAAAGTCCCAACGTAGGAGGAAGCTAAAGGAAACCCTAGTTGGGCTTCTTAATGCGCCTCCTTCTCTCTGTGTGGAACCACCACTGCTTCCACTCCCTACGACCTTGGTGCCCTTCGCAATGGGAGCCTCCACGTCGTCCCCTTCTGGGAAACCACGTCGGGATCGACCGATGAAGGCTAAGGTCGTTGCTTCATGTACAAGCAACCCCCCTTTGGCTCTTCTTTTATCGTCTTTGGTCGCCTCCTCTCTTGTTCCTCATGTTCCCCGTGCTCCTACTCCCTGCACTCCTCCATCGCTGTCTTTGATCGAAAACCCTAGGCCCGTTGGTTCTTCGCCTCCGAGCTCTAGGCCTGCTATCCCTCTGTCTTCCTTGACAATTTCACCCTCCCTTTGTGAGGCCCTGATACCCCCACTGTGTCGGGTTTCTCTCTGGGGTAAGGTTCAGATGGTGGATCACGGAGGGGCACTACTGGAGGCGTTGTTTAATGGGATGACAGCCCCTAATGCGGCGAGGACCCCTTTCATTCCGGCCCTGCTTACCATGCATCTGGTATGGTCTGTCAGTGTCGGGTGCTCAGGATTCGCGAGGTCAACCCGGCTTCGGGGCCATCAGCACAATCGGAGTCCCTCGAGTCCAGTCTTCAAGATGGCATCTCATCTTGCTCGCTGGAGGAGGAGGAGGAGGAGGAGGAGGAACCGGATATCCTCGTCCCGTATTCCCCGCTGGATCCCTCGGTCATCGCCCGCAAGTAATTTGCGATGATGGGTAACCTCTGGTACTCTAAACCGCCTCGGAAGAAGGTTCTCCTTAGGATCATCACCAAGGCATGAGGTAGAGCTACATAGGGCATTGTGATCAAGGACATAGGACATGGGATCTTCGGGGTCTACTTCGACTTTGAGGAGGCGCGTGCATGGGTTGGGGCAACGAGCCATGATGCTTTGACGGACGTCCACTCCTCCTTGGTGACTTGGAACCGCTGGCTAGGGAGCCTCTCGTTCTTGACCAGCTCCAACTATGGGTTCATGTCCACGGGCTTCCTCCGTTAGTATGGACTCGGACGACAGGGGAGACCATTAGAGCGACGCTCGGGATGTGTGTGGAAGTCCCATGTGATCAATGGGGTAATTGCTAGGGAGGGACTATGAGGGTCCGATTTTGGAACCTGGTGGAGCTCCCCTTGCACCGACATCTTTTGCTTCGGTTCAAGGAGTTTTCGGAACCGATTCGGGTCTCCCTCGTGTACACCAAGCTGTCATCCTTCTGCTACAATTATGGTATGATTGGCCACACTGTTTAGGAGTGCGACCGGAAAATTATGAACGAACCGCTTTTCATTTCCTCTATCTTGGATTTCCAAAGGGATATGGGAGAAAAGTTGTACGCGACCGACTGTAATACCCAGGGACCTCGATTGGAGACCGAGATTGTATCCCCGAGCATTATACATAAGGGTGCCTTGCCTCAAGGCATGGGCTCGGTAGTATCTGCGGGTATTATACCTAAGGGTCTAAGGGCTCGTGGCATTACCCAACCCGGGGCGGTGAACCCCGGGTGGTGTGACTAGAGGACCGGCCAGCTCTTTGGGAGCAAGAAAATCGAAGTTTCAGGTTTTCCTAGTCCCGTCGGCGAGCTTGGACTTGGAGTCGGACTTGGGCTGGAGCTGGACTGGTTCTGGAGATGCAGCTGGTAGCGGCGGAGTGAAGAGGGGTTCGGCTGGTGAACCCCGAGATGATCAGGCAAGGGATGGTAAGCTGCCCCGCTAAGAGGAATGTTAGGTTCTCGGGCTTTAAGGACTAGTTTTGGGAGGGGTCCCTAGTTCAAGTCTTGCCTCCTACTACTAAAGTAGTTCTTGTTATGGTTTATTAGCAGGATTTCCAGTTTCTCTTTCTCAACCCCCTTCTTTCTTTATTGCCTATGTGGCGTAATAACAATACCGTTAATGACGGTTCTAACTTTAAAAGAACTACGTGTGTGTTGTTCGAGGCTTGTTCTTATCTTCATAGACAATAATTCTCATGTTGCACATCTATGTAGTTGATTATATGATTAATAATATTGCATCTTTTAGTAAAAAAAAAGTATGATGGACGATAAATACATAAATATATACCTTTTGTCCTTTTAGGCATGTTATTCAGTGTCATTTCCCATTTTTCTCTTTTATATGCTGCACAATCATAGGTTTTAGATATTTATACAATAAATTTTATTGGGAGTCTTGTCTCTCTCTAGTTACAAAGAAAAAGAAGTTTAAATCCTAGTCGTCGTTGACGACTCTCTTCCTATTTGCATCTTATCCTTTCTTTTTCCTATAAAGTTACTTTGTTATGGCCCTCGATCTAAGGTCAGCGTAGTCAAGCTTGGATTACCCTTTTGTGTGAAGTCGTTTTATGGGCGGTTCTCATGGGGGACGTCGGTGATTGGGCTGCCCTTTTGGGGTACGTCGTTCAGGGTTGTCTCGATGATAATCTACGAAGACTAGATCAACCAGTTTCGGATAAAAGCATTGGTGACGCCAATGCATGCTCTATCACATCTAAATGAAGTCTCATCCCTGGGAGGGACATCTCATATGATCTCGACGAATCAAGATGACGGACCGACAACATCATAACGCCCCACCGCAAAAGCTATGGGTTTTAGAAGAACTGGCATCCATGTTATGTAGTTTTTTGTATTCGTTATAGTGTTCATTTGTGTTTTTATTTTTGTCTACGAAACAAAGTAGACTATATTTACAAGTCCAAGAGCGTTGGTACACCTATGAGAATCCAAGACTATATTCTGAAACTTAGAATATATGATTATGAGCAAACTATCGTATGGAAGAGTAACTGTATTGAACAAAAACACGTTTATCTCTTATTAAAATAACTATTTACATAATATTTTGTTAACTTGACATAATAAATTAATATTAGTAACATATAAATATGAGAAAAATCGTAGCTTATGGCTTCTCTTCCTCTCATCTCTATGTGCCGCCCTCTAGTTCGCGTTACCCCCGTCTCCATACGTCGCATCCGCTTGCCATCTGTCGCCTACAACCTCTTGCCACGTCGCCCAATCCACACCATGCTTTGGACCATCCGAATTCGGCGAACCCTACATTCCGTCAAGCAGCCCGTCGCTATTGGTCGGTCCCCAGCAAACTTCCCCACCCTCTACTCGTTGTCACCACCAGTCCTCCTTCCTCCTCGTATACCATACATCCTCCAAGGAGTCACGCCCTATTACTTTCACTGAGAAGACGTAGACGCATCAACCCAGGTAAATATAAACCCGCCCTTGGTTTCCACGATCAACTTCATCTCCACTGAGACTAACAAGGCCAAAGGACGGTCATCGGTCGTGAACAAAGCCCCATGGACACCGTCCAACCAGGACCTGCCTCTGCCCTTGATTTCCACACTCTGCCCTATCTCCATTAGGATTGGAACGACCAAAGGCCGATCACCGATCGTGATCGTGGCCTTAGGATCACCGTCCAAACAGGTATCGATCGAACGGAAACAGTGGTGGACCGTGCGGTTTTGGTCAAAATGGGTCGAAGCTAATGCCTCACATGGAGGGATCGCTACGACAGCTAATCCGGTCACGATGATAGGAGATCGGAATAGACCACTACGAGATTGGATCCCCAATATGATGACCGAGATACAAATTGTCCTGGAACATGAAGAGGCGAAGGTTGCGCAATAGCCTCGCCAAGAAAAGTGAATGACCCACTGTGCAACAGAGTGTGTGTGGGGACGCACACTTCGCCCTTCTATGTTCGGTGCAACCCCTGCTCTTTTTCCATTTCCTAGAGTTCTTCTTGAATACTCGTGCAACCCACATTTTATACATATCCACGGGCGTCAGGTCGAGTCAGAAAATGTGATGAAACCTCCTAGTATCGCGCTAACAGCAAGAGTCTATCTCCTTTTTAATTTACATGGTATAGTCGGGCACTCTGTTATAGGGTTAAGCGTCCCACACCTACGGGTTAGAATACTGACTCACCTTTTTTTTCCGTTTGTTATATTGATTTTATTAGTATTTTTCTATGGAGGAAAAATCAAATAGAAATCACTCATTAACGTAAAAACCGTGTGAACCAATCCAAGCCATTTATTTTAAGAATGGATGGATGAGATGCAATTGATTTGTTGACTGCAAAAAAGCAACACTTTTTATCAAGTGGTAAGGGCTTTTTAGTAAAACCATCATATTTTTTTTTTACCAATTCACTAATTTAATTTTTCCCGCTTCATTTGAACTCCGATTGGCTTCAAACGTGCGCCATTAGTTTTGTTTTTTCAAAGGCTTTCTATCAAGATCAGTCATGAATATATTTTGAAGCACAAAAAAAAATATTTCGGGGCAGATTTTTTTTAAAAAGTCAAGTCTGGGTAATTTTTATCAACACTATACACTGAGTTTATCAACACTATACACTTGATTTATCAACATTGAACACTATTTTTATTACCTCATTTTCCGAAATCGAACATGATTTTTATCACATCATCACATGTTTTTTTATGAACACTAAGCACTAGTTTTATCAACACTAAACACTATGTTTATCATTAAACTACATGTGTTTTTATCATCCCATCACATGTTTTTTTTATCAACATTAAACTCTAGTTTATCACCCTTATTTTTAAGTGAACATGATTTCTATCACCTCATTATCTGTTTTTTATCACCCTAGTACATGTTTTTTATCAACATTTAGCACTAGTTTGATACTCCGATATAAAAAAATTATTAGTGAAAATTTATCAACATTTAACATTGTTTTTATCACCCCAATATAACTTTTTATTTTCGTGCTTCAAAATAAAATTATGACTGATCTTGATTTAAAGCCATTGGAAAAAGAAAAATATTGGCGCAAGTTTGAAGCTAATCGGAGTTGAAACGAAGCGGGAATGATTAAATTAGTGAATTGTTGAAAAAAAATAATGGACACTTGTCTACATGGCACCATGCTATTACAATTATGTCCTTGCTTGTGTGAGAAAGTAAGAAAGTGGCGTTAGTTTATAGTGGGATTGGGGTGATGATGTGACATTATGGTGAATATTGAATCTTAAGAATGTATGACTAGGATTGGTTCACACAGTTTTTAGGATAAAATGAATTTCTATTAAATTTCTCCTCTTTCTCTACATATAATTTAACATTCGTATCAATAAAAATTTCACATTAAGCTAAAAAAAATGGTAACAGATGTGCCGTACTATAAAACAATTGTATCTGCAACAAAAATACATATAAATTGATATGAATAGCTATACTGATAAAATAATGCAATTCTGTAGGACCAGAGCCGACCAAATAAAAACATAGGAATGTAAATGTTTACTCGTAGGAGCACCGACCAGCAGGTGGTGGATAGGAGATGAAAGGGCGAGGCCGGTGGATAAGATAACCATCGTCGCCGGCGGTGCAAGATCCCTTATCAATCTTCATCCTCAAGAAACCGCGTACATTTAGATTCAAATAGATTTTCCGACAAGTTTAATGTTTTTTTACTTGTTGCATATTAATATCATTAAGAACAAGTTGTTCATGATCCTGATATGATGAGTGGTGCAGGTACGGTTTGAATTTGATGTGCTCGTTACATATATTGCCTCGTGTTTACTCCAAGATGTTGGATTCATCGGTTGGGATCCGTGATTAGTGTTTCTAATTACGTTTTTATTGCATGTTCTGTCATTGTATTAATTTATTTGAAAAAGAAATGCACAAATAAGTGGAGAAGATCTTTTTCTTTATCAGCAAAACAGTATATAAATCATACTCTTCAAATAAAGAGCATGGGTGAAATACAATGAAATATGAATCCTCTCTAATCGGATCCACATGAAGAGGAGAAGATCTTAAAAATTTATAAAGAATTATACACACGTTTTATAAAAATTTATGATAAATTATTTTTTAATCAAAACTTAAACATACCCGTGGGCGGTCTTGCCCATGCTCGGACCCTTTCTGCTACCCCCAAGTCGTCCCTTTTCGGTTTCGGCCTTGTCGCTTTTCAGTCCCAAAAAAGCATCTTAGCACCTCGCCAAATATCCTCCACACCCACCACTTCCCGCCTCCAGACCCGAGCATTTTTCGCCCTCCAAATCTTCCACCACAAGATCACTACCATCTCGACCAAACCCCTATGTCCAAAGGTCAAATAGTGTTCTAGTACGTCTCGCGGACTTACCACTAGGACTTGGAACACTAGTCCCAATTTCTCCTATACTCAAGTCATACCTGAACATTCAAATAATACATGACTTTCTTATCTCGGGTCTCCCACACCTACCGCAATCAAGGCTAACCGGAAGAAATCTGGAATATAGGTTACAGTTTGTGGGTAGAGACCCTGATAATATCCTCCAGGCATGGTGCTTCACCTTCGACGGGTTTTTCATTCTCCACAACCTGCGCGTGTCTGCTTCCTCCACCGGCCAGCCTGGCTCTGAAGTAGCCTGTAAGCGTCTCTTAGCCGAAATAGACCGTCCCTAACACCCCGCCAATACATGCCATTTGTAATGGGTACATTCGAGAGAGACATAGATAGAATTACTGCTACATCCTGAGCTTCGAAGTCTCCTCTATTTTTCCTCGATCCCATCTTTGCGCCCCCTCCATAATATAGGCACTGACCAAGTTTTTCGACTCCCCCCAAAAAATTCCCTCGACTCTTGCAGTGATCGTGGGTAACCAGGCAGTACCCAACACGCTTGTGTCCTCCCCATTTCCAATATGCCTCCTTACCCTACTTCTTACTAACTCAAGACCCGACAAAGTACTAGTCCAAAATACCTAGAACCCTACTTCGCCTGAGTCTGCAAGAAATTCATTCCCGAATAATATTTAGCACAAAGTCCTAGCCATAAGGGTGTTCGGTTCAGTCTACAACCTCCACCTCTGTTTAGCAAGTAGCTCCTGAACTTGTTAAAATGACCGTAAAAAATGAGCTGTTGAGAGTTGGAGAGGAAATGGTCTGATGTACTTGCTTCTCTTTTTTCTCATGACATCTTCGGAATAAAAGCCTTTTATTATATAAAAAAAACAAGTTCAAAGTATTTTTTATAATTACAAAACGTGACTGCCACTTGTACAAAGGGATCAAAATACTGTATAATTTACAATAAACGTAAAATTGAATAAAAATGTTCTAAAAATAAAATATGCTTGAGTATTTAACGGTCATTTTCTGATTCAAAAATAGGCTCGGATTTGCTTCGGGAGCTCGTTCCCCCTCCCGAACCTCTTAAATTCATTTAGTTTTTACAAATTGGTCCTCCATTTCTCTCTATTTCCCCCTCCGTTTCCAATTTCCGATTCCGACATACGCGCAGACACTTCACTTCGTCAGAGCGAGGCGTTGACCAGAAACCTTACAGAGAGAAAAAGATTAGGGCTTCAGCTCAGAATCGATCATGGAGTCTATCGTCGTTCGCGGTTCAGAGAACTTCGGTGGCAGAGGTACTATTTTTCTTCTGCCCTAACTTTGCTCTTCATTTCTTGATCTCCAGTCCTCAACTTTTGGTCTTGTTTTCTTCATGGTCTGTTGTCGTCCATTTCGTTGCTCTTGCACATTACTATTTATTGTAGAAGTACATGTTTGAATTTTATGGAACCAGTGATTGCGAATTTTGGTGTTACTGTTCGTAGAATCGCGTGATTTTAGTGATTGGGTAGCATGGTAGGTGTTGAATTCTGGAAATTGCTGTTGTAGTTTGTTTTACAATTTAGGGTTTATGAATTGTGGCTCCAAAATGGGATTATTGTTAGGGTTTATGTATTGGGGCTGATTGGAGTGAAGAGAATTTGGGTGAAATCGTATAATGTGGGATAAAAATGGATACTTTTTTTTTTAAATAGGCATCCTGGATTCTATAAGAATGTACTAACATTACCGAATAATGAAAGAATTCATATATTGACCTTTAGATTTTAGAATTGCTGAAGATGTGGTTTTCAGATAACAAATTTAAAGGAGATAAAACAATAAGGGGTCTTTCAATGGGGAATGGGCCGAGGAAAAGGCTTGCTGACATAAGCAACTTGCCGCAAGAATCTAAACCCACGAGCCAACCTGAAAGCATGAATTCTTCTTCACTTGCGACTAATCAATACGTCGAGGGGCTCCGCAAGGTATATCTCTACTGAATTTAATGCAGTTATTGCATTTCTGAATCTCCGTTTCTTGTTTACTTGTATTTTGGCTAATGGGGTGCTCTAAATATGATTTCCAGGAAAATATTACACTAATGAAAGTTCTAGCAGACCGAAAGTATCCTTTATGTCAATCTGACTTACCTTTTTGCCTTTCTCTCTGCATATATTGTTTGGTTTTGGTTGTTTCATTGGGTTTGCGATTTTCCCTTAACTCGGGTTCATAGTAAAATCGTTGAACTGAGTGGAATCGAGCTTCAGAAATTGAGACTTACTGTACATAAACTGCAGCAACAAAATATTCAACTTGCCCAAGCAAACAACCAGATGTCGTCGGTATTGTTTTACGTTTTTTCACTGATCAGTTTTTTCAAATTATCTGGATGCCTAGTTGCTTTCTTATAATTTTCTTATGAATCTGCTTGAGATTTATTCAGCGCTTCAATGTTGCAGGAACTTAATTCAAGTAAAGACAAGGTAAGTTGTGATGGCTATCTGAGTTTCTAGAATTGGCTATTATAATGATCATTTATTTGAGCTATCATTTTATTTCTATCCTTTGTCAGCAAAAGGCTCTTAACCATGAACTTGGCTGCAAAAATGCCCTACTTCATGCAATAAAATTAGAGCTGAAGGTCAGTGTAACACAACTTTCTTTTTTCCATATGTTGCATTTGCTTTTGTTGTTTTTAACTATGGCTGACTTACAAAATTTGTTTTCCCAGGAGAAAACAAATATAATCATGTCCCAAATTATCGGGAAGGAGGTATCTTAGCAACATGCCACAATGGTCTTTTTACTATTTGTTTGCGGTGTTTTTACGTTTGATTTTTGTTCCTGTGTTGTTTGCTTACTAGTCCAAGGTAGAATCTATGGAGTGTGCAGAGGCAGTGGAGCCCTCTCAGGCAAATAATGGTGACACCAAACCTGATACTGTCAACAGGAGGGGGCAATCGAGAAAGTCATGTAATTTCATTCTTCGTTTGAGAATTCCAAATCTTATCTCTTTATCATAAGAGCTATTTTCATATGTACGTATTCTGCATGCCAGCTTTAGTTCTTGATGCTTCAAAGCCAGGTGAATCAAAGGAGAAGATCGACAATGATAGGTTTGTTTGTGTAATTTTCAGTGCTTTATACAAGATAGTTTTTTGAATCAGGAGAAACTTTATCCTGCTCCATATTTTCTGTCAGACATCCATTAAGAAGATCTAAAAGGTTTATATCTGAAGAATCAGAGCGACCTGAAGATTTCTCTGAAGAACCAGGACTAGATATGGGCCCTACTACTGTTAAATCTCTTAAAGCTAGAGATACCAAGAGGTCGGTCTTTATTAGCATGTTTAATTATAGGCTTTTGGAAGTTGATGTTATAATCAAGTTTTGATTTTTGGAGGTGAATTTTATACCACTTGGAAAGAAAGTCGATTTTACCATCAACTTTTCATGTCTCACATTTTTTGCAAAACAATATGTATGAGCTTAAAAAAAGCTGACGTGTTTATGTAACAGGCCATGTTTGAGAAGGCAATCTGCCAGGTTTGAATCCGGTAAGCCTGAACCAAGTGAACACTCGTTTAAGAGAGATGATGACAACACAATTGAACTGGAAAAGAAGACTAACAACATAAGGTTCGTTAAACCACTTAAAAGCTGAAGATAACTAGAGATCATTTGCTTGTTTTATAGGCTTTTGGAAGCTGATTCTATAATCAAGTTTTTATCTCATATTTTTGGAAGATAATATATGAAGCAAGGAAATACAATTTTTTTCTACGTAGGATGGGTTTGAGAAGGCAATCTGCTAGGTTGGAAACTGATGAAGTAGAACTGTTGCATGAGAGAGTTGATGGCAAGACAATTGAACTAATAAAGAAGGTTGAGAACAAGAGGTATGGCTTGATTCTCTAATACGTCATATCACTGAAACCTGTAAGTGGCATTTGAAGAAACAGAAGAAACTTACATGTGCTCCATATTTTATGTATTAGCTCGTCTTTAAGAAGACAGTCTATGAGGTTTACATCTGAAGAACCTGAACCTATTGAAGCTATGCCTGAAGACCCAAAATCTGATGAACCAAATCATATTGAAGCTGTGTCTGAAGTCCCTAGACCAGCTCTAAGCATAAGCTCCACAGTCGGTGTTAAACCACTTAAATCAAAACAGAACAAGAGGTCCCTTATTGCATTATTTTATATACTGAGTTCTTTTTTATCTGCATCTTTTGTGAAATATTTCACCAACACATAATGAAAGTAACACGTGGTGCTTTTGTTTCCTTATCAGCCATTCTACAAAGAGGCAATCAGTGAGAGTTGAAACGGAAGAGTGTGAACCAAGTCAGGACTTATTTAAGATAGATGACGCCAAATTTCCTGTTGCCCCTCTTTGTGATAATCTAGAACACAAAAGCGTTCCCAATTCATCAGTAGTAAGGGAAGATGAAGAAAGAAATAACATCAGTAGTGATGAAGTTGGGGAGTTTACACGGTTATCCATTGGAAGGCCATCCAGACGAGCTGCTGTAAAAGTTCAATCCTACAAGGAAGTTCCTCTTAATGTGAAGATGCGCCGATCAGGGTAAGTCTGAGAAATTTATTTCCAGTTCAATACCGCCATTTACTATGATGGAAGCAGAAATTTAGAAGTTCCTTGAAGTGTATTGAAAGAGGTAACACAAAAATAGTTTCTCCCTTGCACTACTCTGGTTGAATACATATGTGTGTGATCAATGTGATGATCTAATTGATGGAAAGAAAATCCTCAAGAATTTTCAGTGGTGATTGTGACTTTTGACCAGGTTGTAATTACTTGGAGTTTATGTTGAGGTGTAAACTTGTAAAATTACTTACTCAAAAAGTGGGTTATGCTCCCACTAGTTTCATCCATGGTCAGTTATTAATTATCTGTAAGTTTCAGGCATATCCCAGGAAACGTTAATTACATCCGACTACCTGTATTTGAATGGTCAGCTTCATACAACTGCAATCAAGTTTAGAATTATTTAGAATTTTATAATTAATAAAATTGAATAAAATACTTGTTTTCCTTAGTTAGAATAAGAATATTTGTGTCCTAAAAATATGAAAAACATATATTTCCAATTATAAAGTATATTAGGTGAACGTCCTGGAAGCTATCCAGGGCCAACTTGGCACGTTCTTGTTGGAGGATGATGACGACGTCGCGGTGATTCTGGTTGGAGCGGTACCAGCCATGGCAGACACACTCTGCCAGTATGCAATGGTGGTTGGAGCGGTACCAGCCATGGCAGACACACTCTGCCGGTATGCAATGGCGGGGAGGGTTCTCTCCGTTGTCTAGCGCAACCCCAATACCCTCCATGGGGTGATGGCGGCGTACTAGAGGGTACATGGGGCTGGAGGTGGAGGCTCTAACCAAGGAGATGGTGGCGTTCTTCTTCCTGTTTCGGGGCGTCATGGACAACATCCGTCATTGAGGGTCATGGGCCTTTAGCGTATCCCTGTTGATGTTGTTGCCTCTAAATCATAAATATAGCTGAAATCACTCCATTTATGGTATATGAAGATCGGGGTGACGGAGTTCAATGTGCCGGGATGCTCCGACAGATCCCATATGGTTCTTGTTGGCCAACACCACGGCTCCACGACCAAGCAGGCAGAGGTGGGATCATTTTTTGTGGTTTCGGATCAGCCTCGACGTGGATCGACCCTTCTGCAGATAGATTCAGCTGATTTTCCCAAGCCATCTAGAGTCTACCCGGATCGGCCTCCAGTATAAGCGCTTTCAGGAATTCTATTGTCGACCAAGTGACTAGACTGTACTATTTTTCCCATCGTCCAAATGAAGAAATTGGCCAACTATTTTTGTAGGCGTTGACCAACTTGGAAATAAAATGAAAATATAAATGATGATATGAGATGTACTGTCTTGAGGTTCATGAAAATGAACATAAACAATCTATATGATAGAGTAGGATGAATTGTCATTTTCCGAATGTCAATAATATTTCAACAAAATCATATATATTTTCTCGTTAAAGCAGTTTTAGTGGAGGCGTTTTAGGGGTTATTCCTTGGACGATTAGGCGGAAAAAAGGGGGAAATTACTTCGGTTTAAGGTTGTAAAAATTGGCCCCAGGAACCGTCTAGTTGCTGATTTTTACAATACCTATCTAATTTGTTAAAAATAGGACGGTCTTAGATGGATTGGACAATTTTGGTTATTGTTGTAAAAATCGGATATTAGTTGGCCCTTAGGCGGAGATATTCACAACACCGACCCAATTTTTATGATTTTATCTTACACTTTTATTATTAAAATAATATATTTTTTATCAGCTCGAAAATATTAAAAAAAAGACCAAGCTCAAGAAGGGCCAGGACGAAAGACCCACTACGATTACAAATGAACTCTCAAAAGAACTAAAGAACCACAACCTGGAAAATAAAAAAAGACTACAAGTTCAAAACAAACGCCTAAAAAAATTAAATCAATCTTCGTCATTAACATAATATATATTATTAACCTATATCTTAAATGTATGTATTTTTTAGTTATAGTTAACTACAAATTTAAAACCATATATATTTACATCTCAAATATGAATAACTTTTTTTTTTTTGAGGTAGCCAATAACTTTTATTTTGATAGTATTTATGTGATATATATTCATTAATAATTTAAAATATAGAAAAATACAAATCAGTTTAGTCTCTGACTAATTCCCGTCGAATGTCTAGGAGCCCTAATAACACCTAGCTGTTTTTACAACCTTACTCTGGATCCAAATCCAACATAAGCCGTTCTATTTTTCTCGTTCAAGTATTAAAAAATTGTTCATGAAATACCAACAATATCCTGTTGCAGCTAATAAGACTTACTCCACTAAGACTCAACTCACAAGAGATCAATATCATGGAATCATAAAAGTAATTAAGATTGTGCGAAGCCAGGAAAGGGTGGCGTTGATGACGAGTATCGCTTGAGAATCTAATTGATGTCTCATAAAATAAACAAGAAACCGTGGACGGCAGGATTCGAACCTGCGCGGGCAGAGCCCACATGATTTCTAGTCATGCCCGATAACCACTCCCACGTCCACCTTTTGTTAACACATTTCAAAAGTATTAATAAATATATTATACTTTCAAAATTTCACTTAACTCTATTTTTATAATAAAATAACAAAAATATCCCTATCTCGAATAAGAGATTAACCTGTGTATATAGTTCCTTCTTTTTTTAATCACAGTAACCCCAAAATGGATACAACAATCACATACGTATATAGTTTTCATGTTGTTCAACATATGATAATTAATGTTTTCCTTAGTCCGGCATCATAAGAACAATAAGAGCATCCACATCAAGGCGAACCTTCATGGCGAGGTAGGGGCAGGAGCTGAAGGAGGGGGTTCAGGGTTCGCACGGATGTGGAAGGGGTTTGGTGCGAGGCAGGAGGGGCGGGGGCGTGGGGGAGAAGAGAAGGGATTCGGGGCAGAGGGGCGCGAGGCATGTTTCTGCCTCGCTGCCCCTCTGCCTCTCTGATGCCCACTCAGCCCGTGACACCTGTCCAACCCCCAAAAACGGCTACTTTTTTTTTAATACAAAATATCAAAACAAATTATTTTCCCCCAACTATAAATACCTCTCACCCATTTCATCAAATCCACAACATCATTTCTAAATTTTCTACTCCACATTTCATCTCCAATTCTCTACATTTTATTTCCAAGTCTCGAAAAAAAAATGTCTGACGAAGAACGTCAAACAAGGGAGGAGTTGCGGGCTGAACGCCGCGAGGTCGAAGCCGAACTTCGTGCTTGGGAGCGAGTACTCCGGCGTAGAACCCAGAGACAGATACAGAGAGCAATGCCAGAATTCGATAGAATGAGTCGACGGCTCGAAGCAGGAGAAGGTTCCCGGATAGAGATTGACAGAAGGCGTGAGCAAGGCCACGCCGACCTGATGAGGGATTATTTTGTCGAGAGCCCGATCTATGGCCCCGAATTGTTTAGGCGGCGTGTTCGTATGTCCAGACCATTATTTTTACGGGTTATGGAAGCGGTTGCGTCTCACGACAGGTACTTTGTTCAGGGCCATGACGCTGCACAGCGGTTGGGGTTATCAACGCACCAGAAATGCACCGCCGCGAAACGAATGCTAGCGCATGGGTGCTCTGCCGATTCATTGGACGACACACTACGTATGGGGGAAAGTACTATACTCAAATGTGTTCGATGTTTCTGTAAAGCCGTTATTGGGGTGTTCTACGAGGAATACATGCGGACGCCGAATGCGGCGGACATGACGCGATTACTTGAGTCGGGAAACAGCCGAGGCTTCCCCGGTATGATTGGCAGTCTTGACTGCATGCATTGGGAGTGGAAGAATTGCCCAGTCGCATTGCAAGGATCGCATGAACGTGGCGATCATGGGAATCCAACAATTATGCTGGAAGCTGTTGCGTCCCGGGATACGTGGATTTGACATGCGTTTTTCGGTATGGGTGGCTCGAACAATGATATTAACGTCCTCAACGCCGGCCACCTATTCGAGGAAGCTTTCCGTGGTCGGGACATGACCGTGGATTTCGAGATCAACGGGCATCGCTACAACAAGCCATATTATTTAGTTGACGGCATTTACCCTCAATGGGGTCGGTTCGTCAAGTCGATTCGTCATCCCTATTCCCGCAAACAGAAGTTGTTTGCCAAATTCCAAGAAAGTGCCCGGAAAGATATTGAACGGGCATTTGGAATCCTCCAAGCACGGTGGCACATAATGTCACGGCCCGCTCGGATCTGGGATAAAGCGACTTTGTCTGATATGATGCATTGTTGTATCATTCTACATAACATGATCGTGGAGGACGAACGTGATCGCTATGAAGCAGGGGATAACGATTTATTTTTTGAGCCCCCGCCAGAATTACCTCAGGGTTTCGCACCACCTCAACCATGGAACCGATCCATGCCCTTGTCGTACCACCGGGAACTCCAAGCGCGAGTTAGTGTCATCAATGATGCAACTCATCGGCAACTTCAAGAAGACCTAATGGAGCACTTATGGAATCGGTCGGGCGGGACTTACAACTCCGACGATTCAGACGACTGATAATTCCTTGGTTTTTAGTTATGTATTTTTTTTATGTCTTTTTTCTAAGTTCTGTATTTTTTTAATTTTCATTTTATTTTAATGAATTTTTATTTCTATTAATGAAAATTTATTTCTATTTTATTTAGTAATTGTCGATTTAAAAATAACGTTAAAAATTCAGTTAAAAACTTAATTCATTACACAGTCAGCATTTCTGAAAATCAAGCCCCCCATACAAGCCCCTCTGATGTGCAGTACACTTTTTTTAGGGGGGCAGAACCCTGAACCCTGCCCAGTCAGCAGAGGGTTCTGCCTCAGGGTCCAGGGTTCTGCCCCCCCTTAATGTGGATGCTCTAAGAAACAAATACAAACACTTTTTACTGTTCATTATCAATCGGCTCGCCAATCAAATCATCCGGTCATTTAGTTTTTGAACATGTGTGTTCATCTCCAGACTACTCCAATTATGAACACTTCACTAAAGATTTATATACATGTAAACGAAAGACCATAAGAAAATTTCATTTGCCCAGATGGGTTAGTCTAGTGGTGAATACATCTTCACATCTCACCTCTTCTTGAGGTCACAGGTTCGAAACCCGGTGGGTACACTTACTTGGGAGTAAGTGTGGGTGTTGGGTTAGATTAGCCTAAAATAGGATTTCCGTGTATTTCTTTCTGTTTAATACCAAAATCAAACATTTACTAACACTTTACTATCCAACCGTTAGACTATAGTTAACTTTCCATCCAAAATAAGTGAAAAGACCATAATACCCCTAACTATCATTCAAGTTTTCAAAAACTTGCCATTAGATTCTTTAAATTAGTTTTATTATTTAAAAAACCAATTTCAATTTTAAAAAATCAGTTTTATTTTAAAAATAATTTATTTTCAAAAATAAAATCTTAATTTTAAAAAATCGGTTTTTATGTTAAAAATTCAGTTTTTATTTTATTTGAATAACATTTTATTTTATAAAATATTTTTTATTTTCTACAAATCGGATTTTTATTAAAAAAATTGTTTTAAAATTTCTTTTTATGAGCATTTTTTTAATTTAGTTTTTTAAAATACTGATTTTATTTTTGCTAAAATGGCAGCAAAAAAAATTTAAAAAAAGTTAAAAACAAAAAATTAAAAAAAAGGTAGCAAAACTAAAATCAGTATTTTTAAAAACTAAATTAAAAATGTTCATAAAAATAAAATTTAAAACTAATTTTTTTAATAAAAATCTGATTTGTAGAAAATAAAAAATAATTTTATAAAATAAAATTTGTTATTCAAATAAAATAAAAACTGAATTTTTAACTTAAAAATAATTTTTTAAGATAAATTAATTTTTAAAATAAAACTGAATTTTTTAAATTTTGCATTTTTAAAATATTTTTTTAAATATTAAAACTAATTTAAAGAATCAAATGGCAAGCATTTGAAAATTTGAATGATAGTTAAGGGTATTATGGACTTTTCACCTATTTTGGATGGAAGGTTAACTGAAATATGACGGTTGGGTAGTCTAAAGTGTTGGTAAATGTTTGGTTTGAATATTAAACTACAAAATTTATTTGTCAGGGTATTAAATGTTTGGCAATGTGTTAAAATAAAATTTTCCCTAAGATAATCTATTGTATGATAAGAAACACGAGGGAAATAAAAACAAAAGGACTTTTCTAGCTTAAACTAATAACATGCAGAACAAGAGAAGTGCAACTGCAGAAGGAGGAGAAGAAATTGCATGTACAAAGTGTCAAAGAACCACAAACCTTCCAGACCCTTAAGACACTACCCACACTCAACAAATTGTGCAAGAGTAACCAAAACCCAAAAGATAAAAACAATATCACACAAAATAGAAAACTGAAAAAGCAAAACACTCAACAGAAGCTCCCTACAAACCCGCTAGAACCCCCAAAGATCCAAGTCAAAACCAACTAAGGAGTGACCAAGAACAGTAGAGCCACAGAGATGTAAGTATTAAATAACCTGAGGGCAAGTCTTTCTAGACATTCTCTTACAAATATGAGGAGATATAGACCACATAGAGAAAGAGAACGGATAATAATCCTTGTGTCTGGAGTGTTCAATTGCAAAAGAAGAGTGTTGAATCTTTAGTAGAATTTCCTTTGCTGAGATCAAAGTATTATTGAACACCAAGTCGTTCCTAGCTAACAAAATCTGCCCAAGAATAAGAGAAAAGATGTTCTTCCAGAGCTTGTTACCAATACACAAACCATCCCAGGAGAAAATAAGTGCAGTGATATCTCCAGGAACGCAACACTGAATCTCCCACCATCTGAATATATCAGACCAAACCAACCAAACTCAATTGTAGAATATGAAGAGATGTGTGGCATCTTCAATATAAACTCCACAGAAGGTACATATTGATTCATTTATAGAAATAGGTATCCCCCTAGATTCCAAGAAAGATTTTGTAGGGACCCCTCCAACGCAAGCCATCCAAGAAAATGCAACAACTTTAGGTGGAAGATTAGGCAGCCAGAGAAATTTTGACCAATTAAGCTCTTTGGAGGGGCCAATAAGGTGATCATACATGAAGATGACCTTAAAACCATTAGAGTTCACTACCCATTGAACTGAGTCTGATGAGACCCCTAGTTGTAAATTATTGAGTGAGGAAACCAACTCAGAAAATTGATTAAATTCCCAGCCACTAAGCCTTCTTCTGAAATGTAGAACCCAAGTATCTGAACACCAGAAATGTTGTGCCTTAAGTTTTTTTTAAGTACCGAGGAGATACAACCTCTAATACTTATATTTTAGAGGCACATATGACAACCAGTATCCTCCCAGAAAGTGATCCTGCAACCATTTCCCACAGTCCAAAGTAGACATGCGCTACCAAAAGCTTCACTAAAAATAGGCTCAAATAATAGAGATGAGATATGCTTGATGAAACTATGACCATTTGTGATCTGAATATTTGAGAGATCCCAATCAGCAGGATCCCACCCAAACTTGGCACTAACAACCTTTTTCTAGAGTGAATCAGACTCTAATCCAAACCTCCACCACCACTTGGCCAAAAGTGCTTTTTTCATCAATTGAAGCCTCTTAATACCAACCCTCCCTACTCTTGAGGTCTACAAATCAAATCCAAATTAATCTTGTGTAAGACTTTCCTAGTAACAGTCTCATTCACAAAAATCTCTTCTGCCATTTCTCCATCTCCTTTATCACTCCCACATGGGTTTTGAATAAATAAATATGAAACAATGGAAGATAGCTAAGAGAAGACTTTATGAGGGTGATCTTGCCCTTCAATGACAGAAATTTAGCTTGCGCTAAGCTCAGTATCCGTTTGAACTTGTTGATGATGGGAATACATGTATTAAATCTCTTAGGATTGGCTCCCAAAGGGAAGTCAAGATAATTCAAGGTAAGAGTAGTAATTTCAGATTCCAAAATAGAATTAACCATAGACTCAGATATGAGATCAACATTGAGAAGAACCACAGAGAATTTGTGAAAATTGATCTTCAAACCAGTTGTGTTTTGGAAAGCCTTGAGAGCGTGCTTCAAATTCTGGAGGTCCATTGGACAAGACTTGATACAAATAAGTGTATCATCTAGAAACTGTTGATGAAAAATAGTAGGACCTTTAACCCCACAAGATAAGCCATGAAACATTCCTTTAGACAAGCCTCTAAACATCAATTGGTGTAAAACTTCTACTAGTAGTGCAAACAACAGAGGTGAGAGAGAACATCCTTGCCTCAAACCCCTTTGTAAAAGAAAATCAGAGGAGGGGGAGCCATTGATCAAGACTGAAACCCAAGCTCTTATACAAGAATTGATCCATAAAATTCATCTATCACTAAATCCCATGAACTTCAGCATAAAGAGTAGATAATTTCAATCAACATGGTCATAAGCTTTCTCAAAGTCTATTTTGAATAAAATAAATTATTGTTTTCTCCTCTTGATGTTGTCCAATTATTCAGAGGCAATAAGAATTCCATTCAAAATATGTCTCCCAACTATGAAACCAGTCTACACATAACTAACTAGAGAGTTCATCACAAGCTTGGGCCTAGCAGCTAAGACTTTAGAGATGATTTTGTATGGAGCCCCTATCAGACTTATAAGTTTGTAATGTCCAAACCCCAAAGGAGAAATGTTTTTAGAGATCAGAGTAACAAATGAGGAGTTAATGTCTTTCCCTATAGATCCAAACTTATGAAAATGATCACAGAATGCCACAATATCTGATTTTAGAAGCTCCCAACCTTTTTGGAAAAATAGAAGAGAGAACCCATCTGGACCAGGAGATTTATAGCCATCACAATCTCTAATAGCAGCTAAAATTTCAACTTCAGTAAAAGGGCTCTGAAGAGTGATGGCTTGTCCAGTAGTAAAGGTCTTGAAGAGTAAACCAGATAAATCAATAAGAGATGTATCCCGTTTTTTGAATCTCTTGGAGAAATACCTTGATGTACAAGCTTTGATTTGTCCAGGAATAGTAAAGGATAAGTTGTCTCCCAAGATGGATGAGAATTTGGCCCTATTGAGTTTGAATATAAGATTGGCTATAATGTGGGAGTATCTAGAACATTCATCTCCCTTCTTGATTCAATTAATTTTAGTCTTCTACTTCTAGACCTTAGCTTCTCATTTCATTTTCTTTATCAACAAGGCAGAAGATAGAGCTCTACGACAATTTTCTAAATAAGATAAATGTCTTGTCTCCACAATAGAATACACCTTATAGATCACCTTTGTCAGGTTTGAGATCTTTTTTTCCAAACAACCATCGAATTGAAATAACATAAATCAAACATATGAAATCTCTACATAAATTGTGTTACTATTTGGTTTCTTCACGTATCTTACTTAGAATTAAAAGTAATAATAGATAACTTTTCATTTACTTGATAGATATGCGGTTATGCTTGAAAGTGATAACACTGATAAATTTAGAGTTATGCATTATGCCATCCAAATTTAAAGGCATTTCCGTTCTGGGTTACATGAGTCATGACAATTTGAAGGCATTTCCAAAGCATTGGTTTTTCCGTTTTCTTGGCAGTCAATAGTCATGAGTATATTATTGGAAACTGTAAAAGGTAGGTAATGTCTATAATACTTCAAGGCATTAAAGTGTGTCATGTGACATTTTTTTTGTTGTTGAAAGAACCCCATGTGACATTTTCATGGGTATCATGAAAACTTAATAAGATACATAATTTTAATCACAAAATGTTATTTTAATATATTTAAGAAAAAAGATTTAAGATTTCCAACAGTTTTAGTATATTTACTCATAAACCTCAAAAATGAAATAATCTAGACATTACTTGAAAATCAGATCATTATTAAAATCACAAAATGTTATTTTAATATATTTGAGATTCTACATATATTAGTTATAGCTGACTTGAAAATTAGATCATTATTATTCACGATTCACAAAAAATATATGATGGGTTTGAATGATTCAATTATTATTGTTAAGAAAGAAGTGAGGTTACAGTTGAAAATTACAGATAAAGTGGCACGTGAAGGAACAGAAGAAAAATAAAATGAACAAGACCCAGATCAGATAGAACAAAAAAAGAAGCGATTTTGATCCAGAGAAAAGGAAGATTTTCCGAATTTTGTACTATTGGGACTAAGATTTTTTGGTGTGGTTGTGGGAGTGTTGATCAAAACCCAGAGAGAAAAGCGAAGCAGACATGCCCATTTTGACAGTATCTTCTTCACCATTTTCTCTGACCTTCTCCAATCATGCTTCTGATTCCACTTGTCTTCTGCAACCTCGCTCTCCGCCTCTTCTACCACGCTGTTTTGGCTCCCAGAGGAGACCTTGCCTGAGCAATCGCTTCTTTGCCCTTCCCAGGGCCATTCGGAGGGACCCAATTCAGTGCTTCTCATCCACTTCCATGCCCACCTCTTCCTCTTCAAAGGTTTTGCTTTTAATCTCTTTCCAGTGTAGACATCCCCATTTTTCATTGTTTTGTTGCTCGGAAAAATGTATTGGAGATTTTGGATTCATGGGTATTTTGTGAAGTGTCGAAAGAATTGCATTATGTGGTTGTTCTTAGTGTGTGAATCAATTCTGAGGACCCCGTTGGCGAAATTTGAGCCCAAAGGCTATGCATTTGGATTTTGGCTTCCCTGATATGATACACACATTTTGGATTGAAGTAATTAAAGATGCATACTGGGTTGTATGTTAGGTAATGAACTAAGGGTGATGAACATTGTTGTTAAATCAATTTTGAGGACCCCATTTGCCAATTTGATACCCACATTGTTAGGTAATGAACTAAGGGTTGCTTGAAATGGTGATCAGTTGGAGGGTTGCTTGTCACGCTCCAGGGCATACTGGGTTAGTGCATCTGTTATTGCTTGGAATGTGGATACTGGAGATGGTTCCTGCTACTTGTATGCTAGCAAAAGTGCCGCATTATCTGTCACAGATGATGGAATTCAAGGTTAGGACTCTAGCTTTGCTGTGTATGTTCAATGCCATTCATGAATATGTTTTCTCGAGGAAGCATTTCAGTATACATTTTTATAGCATTTGTTGTGCAAAAGGGCATGACTCGGAAGTTCAGCTTGAAGAAGACAAGGGCGGTCTTCCAGCATCTGTAAGCATTGATTTCCTTCCAAAACAAGTGATGTCGTAATTTATAGTCTCATTTAGTTCTTCAAATTTTGAATTGACTATTGATATAGCATTTTTTCATTTTCACTATCAGGTGATTGAAAAGTTTCCTCATATTAAAGATTACAAGGCTTTCAAGGTCCTTCCGACTTCGGAGATCAATAGTCTTTTGAAGTGCCAATTAGCAGTTGCCCGTTTTGATTGTAAGCATCTTATTTTATTGTCCTATTACACACAAACTGTGCACTGCCCATCATCTTTGGTCATTGACTACAGATATAAGCATTACTGAGTCAGTGACTACATATTACAGTGTAATGCTTCAAATCTTTAGCACTTTCAGTTTCTCTTGGTCTGTTTTGTTTGATGTTGCACAAACATTAATTGATAAAATTATCGAATAGAGAGTTTGGCAAATTCATTTTGACTTTTGCTGGTGCCACATGCACCAATTAATCTATAGGTTCTTGCCTTCTTTTTATGTAGCTAACAGAAAGTGCCAAGATGCTACTGGTTTGCAGTTACCCGGTGTTTTGGACGAACTATTCTCATATACTGGTCCACTTGGTCCTGTTTTCTCAAAAGAAGCTATCACTCTTTACCTATGGGCCCCTACTGCTCAAGTACCTCACATCCCCAAATGTTCTTTTGTCCCTAATACATGTTATCTCAAATCCCCCGTGAATTTCTGGTCAGTAAAGCATTTTCTCTTCTACTTATTGGCACATCATAACAGGTGGTGCGTGCTGCAATTTATGAGGATCCATGTGGTGGTGATCCTTTGGAAATTGTTGACCTCGATGAGGCTAATGGCGTTTGGAGTACTAACGGACCAACAAGTTGGGAAGGTTGTTATTATGTGTATGAGTTGTCTGTCTATCATCCTACTACCTTGAGGATTGAACAATGCCATGCAAACGATCCGTATGCTCGAGGGTATGCTAGTTGTTTCAGTTAGCCAACATTCTCTGAAAATAGCTACTATATTTATATGTTTTAAGAGGTCTTACGATATTACTATCAGTCTATCACCATGTGACAGTACATACATACATGTGTATGTATTTGCATGCATAAACATTTGCACTTTCCGTGGGTTCATACTGTCCTCTTATTGGAGCAGGCTCTCATCAGATTGCAGTAGGACATTGCTGGTGAACCTCAACTCTGATTCTATAAAACCTGAAGGATGGGATGCATTGGCGGATGAGAAACGTGATGTACATTCTCTTTCAGACACGACCATTTATGAGTTGCATATTAGGGATTTTAGGTAAACATCTTTGCACCAGATTATATTAATCCAGGTCATCTCTAGTTTCCAATCTTCAAAGCTTTAGTTTATAGTTTTTTTTATAGTGTATATAGCATTTTGTTGATATTCGATATTGCCATTGCAGTGCCAACGATAACACTGTGCCTCATGAATTTCGTGGTGGTTATGTGGCCTTTACTTATCAGGTATTTTTGCTCTTTGGTTGCTAACTACTGAAAACTTTTTTCTTAGGAGAATATGAAGAGTATTTTTGGGGAACTGAGAAGATTATTTTCAAAATATATGACGATCTTTATGGTCAATTAAACAAAAGTTGATGCTGTTAAATGATGCATGTTTTGGCTGAAACACATACCATTATCATGTTTTGGTGATACGTAACTTAACAGTGAACCCGCGATGCTTGAAGGATTCTGCAGGTGTACTTCATCTTAAGAAATTAGCTGAAGCTGGTCTCACTCATATCCATCTGCTGCCCACCTTTCAGTTTGCTGATGTTGATGATAGGAAGGAGAAATGGAAGTCTGTGGGTAAGAATATTATGTCTTCTCATTGTAATTGCTTTATGGGCAAAATGATTCATCAAGTGTATTTATTTGTTTGCTAGAAGGAATTACAGTTATCAACAAAGATTAAACCTACCTAAGTTGCTTGTCAATAAAAAAAATCATATATTCTTGACAGAGGAAAGATATTGGCTTGAAAAGCAGAATGAAGATGCTCCTTAGGATATGACCTAACAAGCAAAATTGCTAATGTTTTTAGTGCTCATATGATCTTTCTTAAGCTTGTCCTTGGTGGCATTGTTTGTCTGCTCATGTACAAGCATTTACAGATACCAAAGTACTGGAAAAATTACCACCAGACTCAGATGAACAACAAGCTCTCATCACAGCAATCCAAAATGATGATGGCTTCAATTGGGGGTAGGTTCCCAGTTTGAATATGCTTTATGAGGTTCATTTATATCTCTGTTCTAATTTTTTTCCTTTTCTTTTTATATTCCTACAAAAGGTACAATCCTGTCCTTTGGGGGGTCCCTAAAGGAAGCTATGCAAGTAACCCAGATGGTCCATGTCGCGCGATTGAGTTCAGAAAGATGGTTCAGGTGTGTCTTTTATTTTCCATAATAAAGCTGCATATCCTGTTCTCACTCTATTCTGTGAGACCATTGCAGGCTCTTAACCGTATCGGTCTTCGTGTTGTGTTGGATGTTGTCTATAATCATCTGCATGGAAGTGGGCCATCAAGTTACAATTCTGTCATGGATAAGGTCGTGATTTCATTGTTTTTTTGGATAAAAGTATATTTAATCGTTATATGTCTATAGTGACATACATTATCTATAGATTGTTCCAGGTTACTATCTGAGGAGAAACACAGATGGTTATATCGAGAACAGTACATGTGTTAATAACACTGCTAGTGAGCATTTTATGGTTGAGCGTTTGATAGTTGACGACCTCTTGTCCTGGGCTGTTAATTACAAGGTGATAATTTACAATGTGAAATGATTTCTATAGTTCATCAAAGATCTCATAGTCTATAGAGAATTTATTTTTCTTAATGGAACTAAATTAGTGTTGCTTTCTTCCTGACCACAATAATTCTGAGATATTGCGCCTGGGCAGAGTATAACTTCTGTGCAGGATTATTATTTCAGAATTGAGCAGAAGCACTGTATTTTATTTATCTATTAATTGACTTAAAATTGACTTGTCAGGTTGACGGGTTCCGGTTTGACCTAATGGGTCATATAATGAAGCGTACAATGGTAACCTCTCTCTCTCTGTATTTGTGGTTACTTACCTGAGTTGTTTAAAATGCTTAGGGTGAAAAAAAAAATAGGTCTAGAATCTATTTCGGTTTGATGTTCTCATCCAATTCAGTTAAGAGCTACCAAAACCAATGTGTAAGAACTATGCAACAAAAGGTGACTTTTTTTATCGCATGCATAGGTGAAAGCAAAAGATGCACTCAACAGCTTAACAAGAGAAAGAGATGGAGTTGATGGGTCAAGTATATATATGTATGTTCTGAGTAATTACTTGACTCTGCTGTTTACCTTTTGTATGCTTTTATCCTTTCTTCTTTGGCTGTAATTATGTTCCTACTCCTAGGTATGGGGAAGGGTGGGACTTTGGTGAAGTTGCAAATAATGGACGTGGGGTGAATGCATCGCAGAACAATATCTGTGGAACTGGAATTGGGAGGTACTTTTTGCTATTTCCCACTATGTTCGTTACCATTGTCATTTTTTATATAATGCCAAAATGAAAAGTCCAAGCCAGGATTTAATAGTAGGGATAACTACAAAAACTGACCCCCTAATGACCTTTCGTCTCAAAAACTGATCCGTCGTTTCGTTTCCATAAATACTACATTTAGGACATCTGTGTCAGTTTAGTCATAGTTTGGTTTTCTGTTGAATTGTTTTTAGCCTACAAATTATCTGAAACTTTATTTCAGCTTTAATGACCGAATTCGAGATGCTATGCTTGGCGGGTCTCCGTTCGGCCATCCTCTTCAGCAAGGATTTGTAACCGGTCTATTTTTGCAGGTAATTAACATATATTTTATTTACTTGTTCATTTGGACTTTTCTTTGCTACTAGGAACAAATTGTTATTCTGTCAATACTGTCACACTTGTTTCAGTACTGAATCCATTGAAAATTTCTTGATCATTTTTCAGTGTAGAAAACTTGTCTGTTTTTGTTTTTGGTCAGTCAATTGACAATGATATCTGTTATATGATTCATCTGACACGTTTCTTTTGCAGCCTAGTGGTCATGACCATGGCGGGGAATCTGTTGAAGAGGGCATGCTTGCTACAGCTAGGGATCACATCCAGGTATATTGTCTTAAATATTTTTCTGTATTTCAATCTTCGAGGACACGAGAATTTTCTTTGTATGGGTTGCCTAAACATCTTAATGCTTACCATTAACCGTCTCACGTAAACAAATCGAGATTAAAATGTGAAACTGACTTTGTTATTTACCCATATGGGAAATTGTTATATTCATTTTTTTGATTTACCAATTTTAATACCACACTATTTGGAAGAGCCTAAATTTTGTGTTTAATGGATTTAATCATATCCACCTCAGGTCGGGATGGCTGCAAATTTGAGGGATTTTGTGCTAACAAACAGCAAAGGGGTTGAGGTATTTAATAGCTCCAGTGCAATTAAAACAATTAGATGTTTAATATTCCCGTATTATATTACAGTATTTTTTTCCCAGGTAAAAGGTTCTGAAGTTCTAACTTTCGGTGGGGGACCCGTTGCATATGCCTTAAGTCCCATAGACACTGTAAGAACTATCTTTTGTCATGCGCTCTTTTAAAATTATAAATTCTGGAAACTATCTGATCGACATATTTATCGTCTTCACAGATAAATTATGTTTCTGCTCATGACAACGAAACCTTGTTCGACATAGTGAGTTTAAAGGTAAGATTCTCATACTCTTCCAATTGAAGCATTTTACATTTGATCTAAACGTGGTCCCTTCACTTACAGACTCCAATGGACATATCCGTAGACGAGAGATGCAGAATAAACCATTTGGCAACCAGTATAATCGCATTATCGCAGGTTTCATCACTACTCAATAATATTTTGCTATAAAATATTTTTTTTACTTTCCCCTGAGTCCAATATCGGGAATGGAGTGGACCTGGATATATATGGTGGACAAGAAAACAAGGGATGATAGCAAAAATTGACCGTGTGGTTTATCTTTATGCAAGCTGGTATTGTCTTCTAAAAACCATCACAAGTTGGTACCGTGAAGAATATTTCTTTTACATCGTCAATTATGTTTAACGAAAAAAGGTAAATTTAGTCACCGGACTTGCCCAATATTTTTTATGATACCGATTTTACCCCTGAATCAAAAGAATGAAAAAAAAAACAATAAAAAAACTCAAATAATCTTCTAAAATGTACAAAAGCTTTTCTTGAATTTAAACAATATAAAATAAATTCCATTTTTGATGGTATTACTGACAGTGCGAAATTTGTAGCTTGAGGTTCAGTTTTGTTATTCTCTGATACAAATGAATTTGATTTGTTAGGGAATACCCTTTTTCCATGCTGGTGATGAGATGCTACGATCAAAATCACTTGATCGTGACTCCTACAACTCTGGTGATTGGTTCAACAGGTCCAATGTTATTATCAATTTAAGATACTCCGTAGTTGTCTTTATGTATCAAAATTAGCTCCTAGAATGTTTGTCTGTTGATATTTTCAGGCTAGACTTCACTTACAGTTGTAACAATTGGGGTATCGGCCTTCCTCCAAAAGGGAAAAACGAACATAGCTGGCCACTGTAAGCATTCAGCTTAACTTTGTTTGCTTTTATTCAGTTTCTTTCTGATCGTGAATTTTTCTTTTCGACTCAGAATTAAACCGAGATTGGCAGATCCATCCTTTAAACCCCAAAAAAGTCACATCCTTGCTGCTGTAGAGAACTTCACAAATTTGTTGCGCATTCGATACTCCTCGCCTCTTTTCCGCCTGAGAACAGCAAATGCCATCCAGGTGAGAAATCTTCGCCAAACCCACAATGCAAAACTCGGGTTACATTAATTAAATTTTGCATACATTTTCAGGAGCGTGTACGCTTCCACAATACGGGCCCGTCATGGGTTCCTGGTGTGATAGTGATGAGCATTGAAGATGGGCATGAAGGTGTCCCGGGATTATCCCAACTGGATCCCATGTCGGTGAAATCTAACTATTTACCTTATGATGCCACTGACACGATTAGTAACGCTGTTGTTTCTCTTTGATATATACAGGCATTCTTACATTGTTGTCATCTTCAATGCAAGTCCGTCTGAGGTGTCATTTGTCAGTCCGACCTTGAAGGCCAAAAACCTTAAGCTTCACTCAGTACAGGTTCTCTCTTCGGCAGTTTCAAGTTATGCTCTTTAGCAAATGTTAATTGTGTCTTTTGTGCATTCTACGTTGTACAGGTGTCGTCAAGTGACGACATAGTTAAGAATTCCAAGTATGAAACATCCTCGGGGAGCTTTGTAGTGCCTGGAAGGACAACATCTGTGTTCGTCGAATCTCGGGAAACTTGAGTAGCAGTTTTAGTCTCAGATTTGATCTGATGCTTTACCATTCGTTTTGTAATAATATACTGTGAAAGATTTTCCGGAGATGGAAGAGTGGAGGTTGTGATGTGCAGAAATAATGTAAAATCTTGACTTGGAAGGAAATAAAATTGCTTTGCTTATTCTCAACAGATGCTCATTACAGGATTTGGTTGTGTTCATATGGTGAATAAATATTTTGAAGGGAAATATTTCAAAATGGTTTATAAACTATCTTGTTTTACTCCGGGTAAGAAAAGAAATAATCTCACTCATGTTATAATTACTTGTAGGAAATAAAGATCAAATGTACTTCAATCCTTAACTCACTGAACATAAACAACTCATTTCATCACTTAAAACACAAAGATTTGGCCTACATATAGAGAGAGAGAGCCAATCAGCATCAATTTTTAAACAATTTGTGACTTTTACATTAATGATAAAGAAGAAAATAAGGTCTCGAGACTCACAAAATGTGGGCCATATCTCATAACGTTCCTCTTTGGATCACCTTTCATGAGTATATCGGACGGATTTCAAATTCAAGTTGTCTTGTTAAAAACCTTATCTAAAAAAATTTGTGGGACAAAACTTATAAGGAAAAGAGTGCAACGCACTAAACATGCTTGAAGATGTGCTTGATGCTGCCTTGTTAAAAACATTTCCAATAAAACCTTGTGGGACAAAACTTAGATAAAGAAAGAAGAGTGCAGCGCACGAAACTTGTCTCTCCCTTAATGATAGGCGGGATCAAAATGTCATCAGACAATTTCGAGCTGTAAGCTGAGACAATGTATGGTCTTCCCCAAGTCTTTCATTTCAAATTCCTTTTTCATATATTTTGCGGTGTTAAGGATCTCTCTAGGAGTCCCAATTAGATTTATATCATCAACGTACAATGCTATAATAACAAACCCAAAGTTTGTTTTCTTAATGAACACGCATGGACAAATGATATTATTCTTATAGCCCACTCTGGTAAGGTACTCGTTAAGACGATGGTACCACATCCTACCAGATTGCTTTAGTCCATATATAGTCTTCTATAATTTTATCGAACACAGATCTCTAGGGCTATCTATCATTGTCTCAGGCAATCTCAACCCATCGGGGAGTTGCATATAGATATCAGTTCCCAAAGTATTATATAGGCAAGTCATGAGAACGTCTATCATGCACATATCAAGTCCCTCAGAGACTAATAAGCAGATCAAATATATGAAAGTGATCATATCCATCATTGGGGAATGTGTCTCATCAAAAATAAACCCTCGGTCGTTGAGAGAATCCTTAAGCCACAAGTCTAGCCTTATATCGGGTGACTTGATTTTTCTCATTTCATTTCCTTGTAAACACCCACTTGTAACAACATGTTTAACACCTTTTAGTATTTTGGAAAAGGACCCAAAGACTTGGTGTTTCGCCAATGAAACCAATTCCGCTTGAATTGCTTCTTCCCATTTTGAACAATCATCTTTGTGACAAAAGTCGTCAATACTTTGGGGTTCAAAATTAAATTCATTTATCATCTCATTAGTCAATGCAAAAGCAAAGATTTCATCAACAACATTTGAGCTATAATCCCATGTTTCCTTTGTATGTGAATAATTCATGTGGATTTTCTCATTACCTTTTTCTTATAATCCATCAGGAACATCAAGCCCATCTGGTCTTTCCAGAACGGTTGGTTCCCTCGGAACGAAATCCGATAATGAGGATTTTTCATCCCCACTATTCGTCTGACATTTCCGTTTAAAGGAACAATGTCATTTGATCCAACTAGTCTTCCACGCTTTTGGCGTGTACTAGAGGAATCGATAACTGTCTTTGCAGTATCACTAGTGATCTTAATATTAGCTGGTACACTGATAACTTCAATATAAGATTTTGTCATTTTTTATGTGTTTGCAAATGCATCAGGCGTTTGATTTGAAATATTCTGCAAATTAAGTATCCTCTATACTTCTATCTCACATTGTGGCGTGTGTGGGTCAAGATGAGGCAAAGAACATATTTCCCAAGAAAGTTCATGTCTAACTTCAGGAGGCTTATCTTTCACATCTAAATGTGAAAACGTTGTCTCATCAAAATGACAGTTTACAAACCTTGCAATAAACATGTCACCCGTTAGGGGCTCAAGATACCTGATAATCGATGGTGAATCTGTCACGCCCCAATTTCAGTAAAACCGAACTCGGGACGCGAACGTTTAAAATAATAAAACAATTGAAACCTGTTTTGAATGAACACTTTAAAATAGCCATTTAGTTAATCAAATAATATTTACAACTCAAAATACGTCCCAACAATTGGACAAAGTACAAGGTGTACGTCACTAGACTCAAAAGTAAAACCCGGACTCCGATCCTAGCTCTTCACGCTTCGAGAGCTCACCTAGTCCGTCATGTGATCAATACCTGTAGGAAAAGCAGCTAGGGGTGAGCGTTCGCTCACCACCACAGATAACAGACTGACTACGGAATAATTAGTAGACAATGCCGATAACACCAACAACGACCCAACACCGGGGATCACTATCCCCAACTCAAATAATCCGATTGACACACAACCCGTTACTTTCCTCAACAGATTCAACACTCGGACTCGTAATGTAGACCCGACACAACGATCACGACCTCTTCCAAGGACACAAGGACAACCACGCAACACCCAAGATCACAAAGGATCGCACACCAAACAAGATCACAAAGGATCGCACTCCAATCAGCTGCTCAGTGCCGGTTGCTAACCGGCTGGGCTCGAGCCTGCCCCACGCACTTTACCGATCCCTGTCAGGCTCCAGGCGGTCGACCTGTTGGCGATATACCGAGCTACTTTTCCGATAGCTAGTCGGAAGGGGAGCTGCCCTTTCATCGCCTAAGAACGCTCAACCTACCGATCCCTGTCAGGTTAGGCTAGCCAAAGAATGCTCGACTTTATCGATCCCTGTCAGGTAAGCCAGCCAACCTCCACGCAACTTCCCGACACAAAGTCGGGTCACTAACCTCGGGCAAACACAATCACAATCACAAGCAAGGTTCAACAACCAGCAACAAGACCGGTTCAACACTCCACAGGCACTCATGGCCACCCCAGACACCAACGGTAAAACACGGGTTCAACAACCCCCACCCCCCCCCCCACGGCACTCATGGCCACCCAAGACACACCAACAGTAACTCACGGGCTCAACAACCCCACGAGCACTCATGGCCATCCAAGACTCCAACAGTAAAACACGGGCTCTCACGGCCACCCAAGACACCAACAATAAAACACGGGCTCTCATGGCCACCCAAGACACAACCAGTAAAGTACGGGCTCTCATGGCCACCCAAGACACACCAACGGTAACTCACGGGCTCAACAACCCCACGGGCACTCATGGCCACCCAAGACTCCAACAGTAAAACACGGGCCAGACTGGATCATGGTTGGGCCTTAGGCCGGGCCAAGCCTCGGGTCAGGCCCAGGTTCGGCTGGTCGGGTCCGGACTTGTGTCGGAGCTGGATCTGGGTCGGGTCTAAGGCCGGGTCCGGGTCGGTTCTTGGGTCCGATCAGGTCTGGTTTCTGGATCGGGTCGGATTCGGGTCCGGTTCTCGGATTCGGGTAGGATCCGGGTCGACAACTTTAATAAATTAATAAATTTAATTTAAATGATTTAAAAATGGATAATTAAAGGACTAAATGGAAAAATCAAAGGACTTTTGGACTATACCGGGACTGATTGGACATTTTACCTGTTAAACCCACACTTGGACTTCGCTCGAGAAGAACGGAGGTAGGCCCGGACGTCAGCAGCTAAGAGACGTAGCTGTTGGTTCTTCTTGAGGTAAGGAAAAGTACTAAACTCATCTGGTAATTTAAGTAACGCTAATAGTATGCCTATAGGATAATAATAACCGGAAACGTCCTAGTTTGCATATATGATGTGATTCACTAGAATAACCGTTTTTCAATAATAATAATAACCGGACGAGTCTTAGCATGCATATAGGATGTGATTCACTAGTTAACCGCTTTCAATATCTTGGGAAATTGTCGTGCTGGTAAAATGGCCATGTCGGGCCTTAGGATTGCTTGTTGATTGTATTTACTGATGTTTGTTCGCCTTAAGACCGATGCATGCTCCGTTCTTAAGATAAGATAAGAGTCAAACTAGATTAATTGAACTATGGTGATTGTGATGTGAACGGTTGTTCCGTGCTATGATTGATTGATTGAATGAACGTTTGAGTGTGAATTGGTTGTGCCTTTGGATATGATCGAGTGAGTGATAGACCGATGTTACGTGGTTGGTAAGTCATAATGGTAAGCTTGGTTTGATACGGTGTGTGTGATTGTATTGTGTTCTTTATGCTATTGTGTGTTTCGAGTGTGCACCCCGAGGTGGACATGCCGGGAAGACATCTAGACCGATGTGCGGTTCCGGTATGATGTGAGTGTGAACCCCGAGGTGGACATACCGGGAAGATACCTAGTCCGATGTGCGGTTCCGGTGTGGTATATGATTATGTAACCCGATGTGCGTTTCCGGGAGGACGTCTAGGCCGATGTGCATTTCTGGTATGGCATGTGAGTGTTTACCTCGAGGGAGTAGTTTCGGGAAGGTATCTGGGCCTGTGAAGACCGCTTCAGTAAAAAGGTTAATTTAATTAATTTTTAATCGTTCGGAACGTCGAGGTTGAAATCTAAATCGGTTCGGGTAAAGGCGAGGCTGAAAGTCGTTTTAAATTCTTTAGTCGTGTAAAAAAAAAAGAGAAAGAGTTTGGGCTGCACAGGGCAGACCCGGCCCAAAATTTGACCTGGCCCAGTTTTGACCCAGGCCCGTGTTATATATACCCCATCTTAGGGTTTGAGCACCAAAAACCTACTCTGCATCTCCTTCTAACGCAGCCTCCCTCCCTCATCTCCCTCCTCCTCACGCCGTCGCCGGCGAGGTACCCGGCCAGCTCTCGCCCTCGCCGTCCCGTCACCCCCACGCCGACCTCCCCTTCCCTCTCCGTCCAGCCACCACGCAACCACCAAGCCGCCGCCGCCGGCCGATCTCCCCCGACCCAGATCTCGGCCTCCCTTCCCTCCCACGACCCCATCGCCATCTCTTCCCCCTCCACCACCAGCCACGGCCATGGCCTCCTCCGTCCACCTTCTTCGTCCCAAGCTTCACCGTCCTCTCACCGGTTCCGGCCGCGTCCGACCGCTCCCTCCCCGTCTAGTCCACGCCGCCACTTCCCTTCTTCTCCGACCAGCTCTGGTCCGACAGCCACGGACTCCGACCTCCGCGCCCGAGCGTCCCTGAGTCCCGCCGTCGCCGTGCACGGCCGAGCCGGGACGGACTCGCCGGCGCGGGCACAAATCCGGGACGGAACAGCCCGTCTTCATCCGGATCCGAGGCGGATCCCCGCCGTGCTCCGCCGTGCTCCAACACCCCGTCGCTTCCCTTGGTCCACGGTGAGCTTCTCACCCACGGGGTTTGGTCGCCGGCATCTTCGCCGGTGGCATGCCGGTCTAAAACCCGAGCTCTCTCTCTCCCTTTTAACGATGTTTCTGTTCCGTGCCTTGTTTGATTCGAGCGTTTCTGGTCCTGGTTTGTTTTGTTGGTCGGAAATGGTAAAGACGATTTCGGAACTGAAAATTTAGGGGAACGTTTTTATTAAAAAGAAAACGAAAAGGAAACGGAAATTAAAACGAAAATCAGTTTTAGATAATGAAAAGGATTTAAATTAAAACTGGGTTTGAATCAGATTAATTGCAGACTAGTTTTGGATAATTAAGTTAAATTAAAACGGTTTTAACATCAGTTTTAAAACAAAAGCGGATTGTTTTGAAAAGAAAGAGGTATTAAACTGAAAAAAAAATGTGTTCAAAGAAAAAGGAAAGGAAAGGGTTTTAATTGGAAAAGAAAAAGGTTTTTAAATTGGAAGGAGTTTGAAATCAGATTCGAAAATAAAATGGAAGTAAAATCAGTCGATTTTTAAAAAAAAAACGGAACTTGAGCATTTGAACGAATCTGGGACCCTGGTTAAAATGGACTGCTAATTGGGTTTAGAAAGGAACAAAAGCGGACCGTTGAATCGGACCTCGGGATTCGTGCATTGGGACCGTGCCTCGAAAACATGCACCGGTTTCGGTGCTCGGGGGTACTCAAACCCGATTCTCCGTGACCCCGCTTTTAGCCCGCTCGAGTTTAAAAGACAAACGTCGGATTTGAACTGGACAAATCGTAATCTTTAACTTAACGGTGGAACCGAGTTTAATTTATGGCTTTCGTGTTATCTTTAGCGTCCGGCTTCGATCGAAGTGAAGCCCGGAGGTGGCGAGCCAGAACGTCAGCAGCTAGGAAGCGTAGCGGGTGCTCTTCGGTTGAGGTAGGGAAAAGTAGCCGGATCTCGGCCCTGACTAGGGAAAGTTAACAGTAGAATTGCATGTGACACCGGGGTGTCGTGGGTTAAGTAGGTTATCGAATATTAGAAAAGCATGATACGGGAACGTAGCGAATATTGGAAAAGCATGTGACACTTAGTAGTGTCATAGGAGCAGAAAACTTAGCGATAATTGATTTACTGGAGGCATATGACCATGCCCGGAGGTTGGTTGTGAAACTGTTGATATTAGGAGTACTGGAGGCATATGACCATGCCCGGAGGTTGATTGTGAAACTAGTGATCTTAGGACTGTTGTAGGCACCGATTATGCCGGAGGTTGTTGTGTGTTATTTTTACTGTTGAAGTTTGGGTGGCCTTGAGAGCCCGTGTCATTTACTGTTGAGTTTGGGTGGCCTTGAGAGCCCGTGTTATTTATTGTTGAGTTGGGTGGCCTTGAGAGCCCGTGTTATTTGTTGTTGAGTTGGGTGGCCTTGAGAGTCCGTATTTTTCATTGCTGAGTCTTGGGTGGCCATGAGAGCCCGTGTTGTCGTTTCGGTGTTTTGGGTGGCCGTGAGTGCCCGTGGGGTTGTGAACCCGTACTTTACCGTTGGTGTCTTGGGTGGCCATGAGGGTCCGTAGGGTTGTTGAACCTGTGTCTGGTTGTTGGTGTCTTGTTGGCCTTGAGTGCCTGTGGAGTTGTCACCGTTGTCGTTACTGTCTGTTTGAACTTGTTTGTGATTGTGATTGGTTACTTGATACTGGTGGAGGTTGTGTGGTGTAGCTAGCCTCCCGACTGAGATCGGGAGAAGCGGAGGGGTTGTGGGCTAGCTCCCCGACTGGGATCGGGGGAAGGACGCGCGGGTGTGGCTAACCACCCGACTGGGATCGGGTGAAGCGGAGAGGTTGTGGGTTAGCCTCCCGACTGGGATCGGGAGAAGTTGCGCGACAGGTCGACCGCCTGACCACGTCTATGATCGGTAAAGGGCGAGAGACAGAGATTGGTTACTGAGCAGCCGGTTTGCGATCCTTTGTGATCTTGTTTGGTATTGTGTGGTTGTCAGTCGTGTCTTTGGAGGAGGTCGTCAATCGTAGTGTGGGGTCTACATCACGTGTCCGAATGTTGAGTCAGTTGAGGAAAGTTTGGGTCGTGTGTGTGTCTTTTGAGTCGTTGTTGGTGTCGCCGGCATTGTCTGCTAATTATGCCGTAGTCAGTCTGTTATCCGTGGTGGTGAGCGAACGCTCACCCCTAGCTGCTTTTCCTACAGGTACCGTTCGCGGGCTGGATTAGGTGAGCCTCTGAAGCTTGAAGAGCTTGAAGCGGGTTCTGGGAGTCTTGAGTCTAATGACGTGTACCTACCCCTTTTTGTCCAAGTGTGGGACTAATTTGTTTGAGATGTAAATGACATTATTTGTTGAACTAAACTGGTATTTTCAAAGTGATTTAAGGAAAACAGGTTTAAAGAATTGTATCTTTTAAATGTTCGCGTCCCGAGTTCGGTTCGCTGAAATTGGGGCGTGACAGGGCCGATGTGCGTTTCCGGTATAATATGTTGTTTTGTTGCACCCGATGATCTGTGGTCCTTTGGAGGCATTTCCGGAACTCCTGACGTATGTGTTCCTAGGGAATGTTTCCGGGAGCCCCGATGATTGTGTCTCCTCTGGACCGAGGGGCATTCTGATATGATGTACAGGTCAGTGTACAGATTAGAGTTTTGTGACTTATGGTTCAGTGTTTTGGTATTTGTGCGTTTCTTTAATCATTTCCTTTGGTAACTTCGCTATCTGTCTATTGATTACCTCGAGTGTTACTTTCTTTAAGTGTTGCAATTTATCTATCGATCCTTATGTAATGCTGGTTGGATTTTGTACCAATTGGTTTTTATTTGTTAATCGGGGGATTCATTACTTACTACTTTTTCCTACTGGGCGAAAGCTCACTCCCTTACCTTGTTATGTTTCAGGTCTTGAGCGGGATTCGTACTAGCTGGATGCTCGATGGTTGGGAGCTTCCGAGAGTCCTAGGCTAGCTTATCTAGAGACGTACTGTGTTTTCCTTTGAATTAAACTTTAATATTGGGATTTTGAGTTGTTGACTCTTTTATCGTTTTATGGCTACAAGTTATTATTACTTTAAACTTTACTTCCTTTTAAATTGCTTTAATTGTTGATCTTTTAAGTTCACGTATCGAGTCCGGTCAAAACCGGATTTGGGGCGTGACATGAAATATACGTATAACTACACAATGAGAAAACTCTAGGGTAGACAGAATAAATATAAATAACTGCATAGAAAAATTTAGGCTTCAGGCCTTAGACACAAGGTACAGGCTTCATGCCTGTAGTTTCGTCTTGTGACATTAAAACAAGTTACAAGCTTCAGGAATGTGGTCTGTATTATGCCATTAAGGACATTTTATAGGCTTTGGGCCTGTGGTTTGTCATTCGGTCATATATGAAAGTATCAAACTTCAAGCTTGTGATTTATCAAGCACACCAGTGAGTTCTTGACTTGGTTTTGTGTCGGAGAGAATGAACAAGCTCAAAAGCGATTATGATGTTGTCCGTTATCAATCTACCCAGGACAAACACACTTTGAGCCTCGTCAATAACCAAGAAAAGAACCTTATTCAAACGGATAACTAAAGCTTTTGAAACAATTTTGCAGAGAACATTGCAAAGGCTAATCGGACGGTAGTCACTACCTTTTCTCGAGGAAGTCTTCTTTGGGATTAGCGTGATATTGGTATGTTTACATCACCAATCGAGCCTCCAGAATTTAGAAAATCCAGACAATAGGTCGTAATATCCTCACCCACAATGTGCCAAAACCTCTGGAAAAAACAAGCATGGAAGTCATCAGGACCAGGTGCTTTCGTGGCTCCAATACTAAAAGGTGTATGCTTGATGTCATCTGTAGTAAATTGTGAGCTCAGAGTCAAAACACCAGAATTTGGTAAGGTCTGTACACCATCAATTGTAGCTTGTTCCATCATTGTCCAATTCGGATTATCCGAAGTGAATAACTCTTGAAAATGATTCTCAAGAATTGATTGTATAGCTACAGGTTCATTCGTCCAGTTTCCATCCCCATCTTCTAGGCCTGAAATTAAGTTCTGCAATCTTCGTCTTGAGGCTCGAGCATGGAAGTAAGCAGTGTTTATGTCCCCTGCTTTCGACCACTCCACTCTCGATCGTTGCTTCCAGTACTCTTCCTCTAGTAATAAAAGTCTGGCCTTTTCTGTTTCTAGTGAGTGAATGAGATCTAGATTCTCTGCATCCCTATTCCCTACATAAGCATTCTCCAGATCTTGAGATGTTATGTGCAGATCCTTTGATAATTTCTGAATTTGCTCCTCCCCCAACTACCCAAACGATTCGAGCAAGAACTCAATTTGTAAATAAAACATATCCGACCATGCCTTTGTCATTCATTCCATCCATGAGTCACTACAGTATCCCATTCGGGATCTAGTGCCCAAAAAGGATCAAAACGGAAGTTTCTCCGAACTCGGGCAGCAGCTCTGATAATAGGTTATGTGTCAAGGAGAACTAACCGGTGATCGGACCCCCATAATTCCTTGTGGGTCACCTGCAGCCTTGGGTAAGCAACTACAAACTCATCTGAAGCTACAAATCGATCAAGCATTTCTTGGATATTTGTCATCCCACATCTCTGATTATCCCATGTAAACAACGAACCTTGGAAGCCCAAGTCTTTGAGTTGATTAAATTGTAAGGCCTCTCGAAATAAAAGAGACGATCTCTCACTTCTCTGCAATCCCACAATCTTCTCACCTATGTGAAGTATTTCGTTGAAGTCCCCACCACAAAGCCAAGGCAACTCAGCAAAACTCTTGAATCTTTTGAAAAAAAAATCACAAAATTGAACTCTTCCTGCCAAATTAGGTTTCCGATAAATCCTTGTAAAGCGGAACCGAAAACCTGATGCATCCATGACCTTGATATCAATATGTAAAGAGGAATAATTGATTATTTCAACCTGTATAGAGTTCCTCCAAAATAGAGCAAGGCCTTCCCTTCTACCCCGTGCCTGAACTCCAATACCATTCTCGATCTCAAGACGCATACATGAGTCAATAGCAACTTGCACAATCAACTTTGTTTCTGATATAAAGATTAAATCTGGAGAACATTTCTGGATTAGGCATCTTAAATTTCTGAATGCTTGAGGGTTGCCCAAGCCCCTAGCATTGCAGCAAAGTATTTTTATAATATTCGGCGAGCCTGTTTCACAGCTTGCACCGATTCAGCAACATGTATCACACCTTTCCTCTTTCCACTGCAATGCCTTGTATCCTCGATCCGAAGTTGTGAAGGATCAGAATAAGCAGGTAACAATTTTATCTCCCTGTCCATTTGGTTACCCTCCAACTCCAAAGAACCAGTGTCAACAGCATCCACGCACCCAACCATAGATGCCATATGTTGCCTTGTGATCCCCCCTCCTCCCTTGCCCTTTTTTTCCAATTTTTACTCAGCGGGTCGCTACTAATTGTTAGAGGAATTGAGTGTTGGGTCTGATCAGAATCCGTAGTCAACTGACCTCTCTACTCGAGTACAACAATTGAAGGATGAGGATATGAGGATTCTTCATTTTGCATAACGATAGTATTACTATCCATTTCCCCTCCTACAAAATCGTCCTCCTTAGTGGCCAGATAAATTTGGGACTTTCAGAGTCATACCCACCCATTTGTGACACCTTCAGCCAAAACATATATGCAATCCTTTGCCAAATGCCCCAAAATTCCACAACGAAAATAATAATCATGCAACCTTTCATACTGAAAAGAGATATCAATACATGGCTCCTTAACCAGTATTATCCTCATTGATTTTTGTAGTGGCTTAGTGATATCTAACCTCACCCTGACATACATGAATTCGTCCCCCCAGCATCTCCCCTTCTTATTGCATCTGACTTTAACGCACTCCCCCATTCGATTTCCAATCATTTTACTCACTTCTTCAATCAAACCCTCGAATGTTAATTCGAAAACTCTCACCTAGAAAGTGGTGAATTGAAAATTCAAGTTTTTCGGATGTTGCTTACCATTGAACTCAATCAAGACCACCAGTGATTTGTTGAAACTCCACGGTTCAGTCTTAAGAACCCGTTCCTTTTCTTCAACATTGGGAAAGAAAAACCCCAATTTATTTTCACCCATGGATTCAATTACAATACCTAACACCTTCCATGCCCTTGAGAGTACATCTTGCATGGCCGGAAAATTGCACCTTTTTCGCAGATGAAACCTTCCCTGCCAGCGCAATTTGGTACCCAACCCCCCCTCATTTGAGAACTTCCCCAATAAACAGAATATCATCATCTTCCTTACTGATGACCATACCATCAACACCGTCTCGAATCCGATCCATAGACCAGCCAGACACCGCACTTCCTATTGTCAACGACAAAGGAAACTAACTTTCCCTAAAACTCTGAAACGCACGGAGCAAAAAGACTTTGCATTTCTCCTTTTTGATCTGTTTTATAACTCATTATTCTAAATATTTGATTTGATCTACTATTAATGACATTAATTACCTGTAATTACATTATCATTAATTGTTTATCATTATTACAGTTTTGACTTTAAGTTTGTAATAATTACATATTCATTATGATTAAGAAATTATAGTATTAGTCATAAATGTTTTATGAAATCATAAATTACAACTTTGAAGTTTAGTAAAATTATGCTTTAATTTTTAAAGTTCTATAAAATTAAAGTCTTAGTGTTGAATTTCCTGAATTTATGTAATGACCCCTAAACTTTTAAAAATTATCATTTCACATAGATTTTGGAAATTATGACTGGTTGTAATGTTTTTCAAAATTATAATTTGACCCTAAAGTTTCCAAGATCGAAGTTTATTGTTCATGATGCATTTTATGTATTTTGATATCTAATTATGATTAATTTTTTAGTCACCAAAGTGACCAAATTATAAAGTTGGATGGATATCAAATCAAATATATTGTATTACTCGTATAGTTTTCTATATTATGACATAATTCGTTAGTCGCCAAAGTGACTGAGTTAGAAGGATTTATAGACTATGTCATAATGTAATTGTTTGACTACGAGTATGTCAATTTTAATATGATGTCTATATTATAAATCAATTTGTTAGTCACCAAAGTGACCAAATTAGAAAGATCCATCGACATCAAATTAAAATAAATTTAATGGCTCGTTTAATTGTCCACATTATGCAGTAATTTGTTAGTCACCAAATTGACCAAATTGAAAGGAGTTGTAGACAATGTCAAATATAATGAAATTATTTGACAGATGAGTATGATAGTTTTGATTTGATGTTTATATTATGTATTAATTTGTTAGTCGCCAAAATGACCAAATTAGAAAGACTACTAAACATGAAATTAAAATAAATTCAACTTCTCATGCTTATGTGATGCATATGAATCGAATGACATTGTGTTGTCTTAAATTTTATTTTGAGTATGTTGAAGTTCATAGTTATAAATTATTTATGGATCACCCAAAGGTTGATTATTCGGTTTATAATTTATGAACGTTCATGTGGCAAATCAATGTGTTCGGTTAGGTATGTTTAGTATATCCAAAGATTGCAAACATGCTTAATTGTAGTATGTTAGTTGTCAATTACGTGAAATTATTTTTTACATCAATTATGTTTATATTTAGTATATATTGTTGTTACACCCAAAGGTGAACTTCAATATGATACATGATGTTTATGAATATGTATTATAGATTAAGTTTATTACTCAAGGCAATAATGTGTGAGCATGTAATATCCATTTTGAATCATTTATTTTTGTTTCTTTCGTCCACACGGCACATTTGTTATTATGTTTAATATCTTTAAATTGTGTGAATAAGTTCAGTTTCAACTTAGTAATCTGAATCTTGATTCAACAGTTTTAAGTGAGAAATATGTTGCTTTTACGAATACTAGCAACATTGAGCAGAGATCTTTCTATGAAGCTTGGGAAAGATTTAACAAATTGAGCCTAATGTTTGTGTGAATGAATGTAGCAAACAACCTTAAGTCCACGCTTAATGTAAGTGAAGATATTAAGGAATTTATGAAATTTGTGGACAATGGCTCGTAGTAGAGTTGACTGATAAGTCATTTAACGAGGTATTAATGGATACATTCACCAATATGAAGTTTGATGGTTCCGGTACCATTCATGAGCATAATGTCGAAATGACAATATTGCAGCAAGATTAATGAACAACATGAGAATGGAAGTAAATGAAAATTTTCCTAGTAACGTTTATTCTTAATTCTCTACTTTTGAGTATAGTACATTTTGCGTGCATTTTAATACTTTTAAGTTAAATGGATTGTGCATGAATTATAAATTGTGTCCATTCAAGAGGAAGTAAGTGGAAAATCATTTAGCTAACCTCATTGGTCATAATGGAGCTAGAAATAAACAATGGAAGAAAGTGAAAATGGCATTCAAGGACCATAAAGACTGGAACAATCATTTGTACAAATCCCTAAAAGAGACCAAACAACGATATGTATTGTTTCTATAAAAGAATCGAACGCTATCAGAAATTTCGCGCTAAACGTAAGACATGATTTGAAAGATGGGGTAAGTTTATTACTTCATTATGTTTCGAATCAAATTTAACTAAAGTTTCTTATAATGTTTTGTTGATTGATTGTTGTGCCATAATTTTTTTTTGATCGGCAAAGAAAATTCAAATTAAGTGCTCTCCGAAATAGAGAACAAGTGAAGAGAAGTACAAGTAGAGAGCATTCCATATGGAACCTCAAACCAGAACACCAGCTTACAAGGATTGCAACAACTGAAACCAAGGATTACACTGAAGGAATGAAACAAAGGATTACACTTAAGGAAATGAAATGACTCTTCCTACTTGCACAATTTGGGATCTCAGAATCCAAATTTATCTACCATTAAGACCATACAAAAAAGGGCCTATTACCCAAAATTTTCTACCATTAGGCACCTTTTAGATAAAAACAACAACCAAAAAACCCAGGACAACAGCAGAGATCACGAACCCAAAGTTCTCATCCAACTTCAAAGAAACGGATGATCAACTCCCTTGTCCACAAGTCCCCAAATCCAGCAATGGAACTGGAGATATGCAATTGCCGGGGCCAACACCACTACGGCATGGACATTAACCTAATATCCACTTCCTCTATTAGTTGCCTATGGTTACAGGACCCCATGCCTTCATCGGAGGCCAAAACCGGCCGATGATTCCGACCACCGAGGTGATCGGGGGCACATACAATCAACAAAACAGAAGAGAGGCACAAAGGGAGGAGAAAACCGAGCTATGAAGAAGGTTGAGAAACCATACCAGTCCGCCACGCACGTCTAGGAGAGAAAGCAAGCCCGGGAGCCACGAGACCTTGAAGCTTGAGCGAGGATGGTCATGAGCCAGCGAGCAGAGGAGGCCAAATCCAGATCCGCGAAGATCCAAGCGGAAGATCGTCACACTCCGGTCGGATAAGCCACTTCTGACGGAGGCGAATGCGAACCACCGAGCCACGCGCCGCTGAAACCCAAAAGCAAGCCCATGCGTCACGCGAACTAGCCAGATCTGCGAGAATCCTCACCGGCGACGGTGGGGAAACTCGTCCCACGGTCAGATCTAACGTTTTCCGTGGCCGAGCACCAAGAGAAACAGGGAGAGGGGGGAAAGGGTTAAGGTCGAGGAGTTCAGAGGAAGGTAGAGGCGGAGGAGTCGCAAGATCTGCACCAATCCTCGCTGAAACGGAGGAGGAGAGGTCTCCCACATCAGATCTTAACGGAGAGGCGAAGAGGAGGAGAAAGAAGCGCCGGAAGCCGGAAAGGAAGGAGAGAAAGGAAGGGGGAAGAAAGGGGTTAGAAAGGGGCATATCCGAACTCAGCAAGAGGAGGAGAGCATAGAAGGACCGCCAACGCCTTCCCAAATGGCCGGGATGGCCGGGAAATGCGCCGGCGGCCGCTAGGGTTTCAGACGCGAGAGGGGCGAAGAGAGAGAGAGAGTCTCGTTAGAGAGAGAAGCTCTCGAATTTTGAAGAGGTTGTGCCAAAACTTATGTTTCAATAACGATGCAAGAATTTTTTTTATGACTTTATGTTATTTTAATGTCTCGCATTTGAATTTCCAAACTTGATAAAGGTTGGTGGTTATTTTTTATAATGGGAAGGGTGTTTTAGTTCGTTCAAATAAAATCTCCTTATAGGTTCTGGGATTTTATGATGATTTGTATAAACTAAATATTATCCTTTTAGTTCATTCAAGCAAAATCTCTTTATGAGTTTTTGGATTTTATATAAATTTGTATAAACTAAATATTGATGCCCTTTTATTGAGACTCTCTAAACCTTGCATCCTAATATTGACACTAAATGTGGTTTACTTAATGAATACTTTGCTTACGTGTGACATAACGTTTGAGTCATATATCTAAGGAAATGATTGGAAGGTTAATAAAGAATGAAATCTTTCATCATTTTGATTTATTGATTTTGAAATTTGTGTTGAGTGCATTTAGGGAAAACACACATGACACATGCTTACAAAAGTAGTCACAAGAAGCTTATAGCTCCTTGAAGTTGTACACAACGATATTTATGGAGTTTAATGTTCTATCATTTTGATGTGTAAAAATATTTTATCACATTTATTGATGATTTTTGCGTTACAAATTTTTCTAATTATTGCATAGATACTTTTGAGGTGTTTTTGAATGATGTTGAGATACAATTAGACAAAAGGGTAAGAATTATTAAGAGATGGTGATTACAAAATTTATTATGAAAGTGGGAGTGTCTGATCCATTTTGTAAGTTCCGTAAAGGTTGTGGTATATGAAATGCACCGACATAATGATGTTGCAAAAGGCATAATTGTACCTTAATGCATATGGTTAGTGGGAGTTTGGAATAGAGATTCAAGAAGTTAGAGTGCAAGTCTGTTTGTCTCCATCTTCTTCTCAAGTTGTTGTTCATGTACATGTTGACCATGATAATGATATACAAGAACAACAAATTCATGTCTAAGCACCACATGATGGAGTTGAAATGAATGAGCATATGATAGATAAATCACTAGAAACTACATTACGAAACTTGTTACTTCTAATGATTACATAATCTATAGATAGGATTCCAATTTTAACTTTGAAATCACAAAGTGGTACGGCTCTGTTTTCATAATCCATAGAAAGTGAATTGTAGCTCATTATGATTTAGACCTTCACCAAATGAAAGTGAAAACTACTTTTCTAGAATGAAAACTTAGATGAATCATTTTTATGGGTCAACCTGAAGGTTTTGTGGTTGATAGAAAAGAACACACGGTGTGTAAACTTAAGAAGTCGATATACAAACTTAGATAAGTTTCCCCGCGATGGTATCTAAAGTTCAATGATGTTATCATATCCTTTGGATTTAATGAAAACATCGTAGATCGATGTATGTATCTAGAGATCAGTGAGAGTAAGTTTATAATTCCTGGTTTGTATGTTGACGATATCTTGCTTGCTGTTAATGAACTTGGTTTATAATGGTCAAACCAAGAAATTTATCTCTAAGAATTTTGGAATGAAATGTATGACTGAGACATCCTTTGTGATTTATTGATCAGTAGATTGCAAGGATGGTGGGGATTGTCTCATAAAACATACACTATAACGTTCTAGAGAGATTCAAGATGAATAAATGCTTTATAATTGTTGTTCCAATTTAAATACTAACTCTGGTCTCAAATAATGACCAAAGAATGAACTGGAATACAAGTGTATGGAATTCCTTATGTGAAGCTGCAAATAAAGTATTGAGGTATATGCAAGAATGAAAAATCTTATGTTCACTTTTAAGAGATCTTATCACCTTAGGGTGATGGGTATGCAGATTCAAATTTCATGAAAAAATGTACAGTAGAATGTCATTTCTATTTTCACTATGGAGGTTAAGTTCGTAGCATGCTTTGAGGCTACATTTTATGACTACAGAATTTAATTTCAGGACTTGAAATTGTCGACTTTATCGTCAAGTTGCTGAAAATTAACGTGATATTTTGTAGTAGTCTTCTTTATGAAGCACAAAGTATCATAAAGGTGTTAATTATATGTAAGTGGTATACTTTGTCGTTAAAAAAAAGTTTAGAAACAAAGAGTGTCAATCAAACACATTAGCCCAATTCTTATGATTGCAGATTCATTAAGAAATGATTGCCCCTAAGACATTTGTAGATTATGTTGAAAGCATGGGGATTATTGGATGTCATCATTAATGTTATTTTAAGTTTTATGTGATTGACACCTTGAGCTCTCTTATTTTGTTTTCAATATAATTTATGAATCTTGTTTTATGTTTGACATATGCATTATGTGAAAAAAAAGATTTCGTCTTTAACAAGACATTATGGGACCATTATTGAAAACCTTATTATGTGTCTTGTTGAGTGTGAAGCTAATATTGTGTTACATAGAAGGGACTACACCGTAAATTGATGTACAACCGCTATGATCCTTATTAGTTGTCATATTCGATAATGACTCTTATGTTGTAACCAATATAATGATAATTAATTTACCTTATACATGCGCAAATTATGTTAAACCAAATTATACACATATAACGGCATATGGGCCAAGTGGGAGAATGTTGGATTTAATTACATCCAAGCCCATCAAGTGGCCAAAGTGATGGTTTTATTAAGTTAAATAATATTGGTTAACTAAATTAAGGTAATTCCTATTATAACCCTAATGGTGGGTATATAAGTACGAAACCCTAGGATTTAGTACTCTCTCTACCCATTAAGTTAGTTTTCTATTCCATCTCTGAAACCTAATCAAGCCGCCTGAAGAGGGTCAAGCGGGAGAAACCGAATCCATCAATCAAGTACTATTTCCGCTGCTCCAATGGATCAAGGTATGTTTCTCTCGATCTATTGTGAAAATCATATTGTTCTAAGATCTAGGTTTTTAAGGTTTATGAATTATTAGGGATTCAATTGCATGATTTTGATTCGATTAAAACTTACATTATAGAGAGCAATACGAGCTTGACTTTGTCTAGAAGCACTGGTAGAATCTTGTTAGAGAAAAGCTGTATTGGCAACACTGGTTTGAGAATGAGTTCTCCTCGGCTGACGAAGACTACATCGGTGACACTGGTGTATTCGATGACACAATCAAAGCGATGACCCCCAAGAACTCCAATGTATAAATTGAACATTCTCGCTACAACTGCTGTTGATCACAAGGGAATTCCCAAACTCGTATAAGTCGCTGTCTTAAGGGCCAAAAGACGACTAAAGGAAGAGGGTAAGGGTTCAGTTGTGTTACCCCAGAATTCGATATTGGCCAACTGCGTAGAAAGAATTGAGAAGCACCAAACAATGTAGATCCAATCGTCGTAGAGCCTCATGCGCGAGTAACGAGAGCTTCAATGCATGAATACCTCTAGAATGGACCTAGAGGTAGGGGTGCCAACGGACCAGATACTCTGTCCGTAGGCTATTTAGGAACCCTATCTGGATCATCCGGGTCCACAATTTCCATGTCCAAACCCTATCCGAATGAAGTCTAAAATTCCGGGTTTTTTGCCTTCCGGGTACGGACCGAATCGGACAGGTTCCGGATTTTCCTCGAACCGTAGTGGGCTCACTATTTTGAGCCCAAGTTATCCATTTTAGCCACTCAAAGAAATTTAAAGTTAAAATATATTCATCCAAATTTTCTTTAACATAAGTGAAAAACCATTGGAGCATGGATTATTGAGTGAACTTAATAATCCATGCTTCAATGGTGAAAAAACACCCCCTAAAACTAATTCATATAAATAATAGGGTTATTTACGATAAGATACCCTAATGTTTCGTCCACGAACGATAAGGTACCCTTATGAATTTTTTGTCCAATAAGGTACCCAAATGATTTGTCCACGAACAATTTGGTTTAATGTTGGTAAAAAACTAACAGACCTACGTGAAAAGACCAATTTACCCTTTGGTAGTTCAGTTGACTTTTGACTTATGAGTAAAAAGACCATTATACCCTCAGTTATTATTTTTCTTTAATTTATATTTTCTAATTATTTTCAATATAAAATAATTAAATTATTTTTTTAAAAAAATAAATTATTTTATTTAAAACCAAATTATCATATATTTATTTTTATTTTCATTACTTTTTTTATTTTCTTTAACTTTTACTCTTTTAAATAAATATATCTTTAACTTTTAATTTCTATTTTCATAAATTGTTAATGTAATTTTCATTAATGGCTTTATTTTATATTTTCATCTTCATCTTTTATTTTTATTCTGGGTTCATCTTATCACATGGTGTTCAATGTTCATCTTTTCCAGCAGAACTCCAACCGGCCGTTTCATCATCTTCGGCAAAACCCCCAAATTTTGAATCATCCTCGGCAGCTTCACAACCGTTCAGACCAAAACCAACAAAATTTGAATCTAATCAAAACCCCCAAAATATGAACTAATGAAACTCATGCCCAAACCAAAACCCAGAAAATCAGAACGTCATCGAAATCCCCAAAAATCAGAATATAATCAAAACCCCTAGTTCGAACCTAATCGGACAAGAAATCTGGGCTGAAGAAGAAACCTCGTCGGACATCCATCGCATCTGTTCTGCTCGAAGAAGAACCGACCCTCACCTTAAAGCATTAGATGTAAAGGAAGATGAAGTGAGTGAGTGGTCAGAGAAAAGAGATCAGGAACCGACCCTCGCCGCCCATCGCCCCTCGTCCCCAGATTTGCAGAGAGCTCGTCGTCGCCCGTACTGCGATGCATGCCGGAGAAGCACAAATACCAGAGGGACGCGGAGAAAGATGCAAGCGTAGAACTCCGGATCTCGTCTTCCTCACGCATATCTCGCCGTAGCCCTAGCTCGCCGCCACTGATTTGGCCGTGAGGTTTGGTCGTGAGTTTTGGCCGTGAGGTTTGGAAGAAGAAGAGGTGTGGCCGTGAGGTTTAGAAGAAGAAGAGGTGTTACACGAGAGTATTAGATTAGGTTTTATTAGGTTAGATGATTAGATTAATTAAGGTTAGATTAGATTAGATTAATTAAGATTAGAATAGTCTGTTTTATTTTTAAATAAAATATTAATTTCTGAAATAAAAATTGATTTCAAAAACATAAAATAATAAATATTGATTTTAATCTAAGGGTAAAATGGTAATTTCATATGTACAATTTATAAGGCTACAATAAGGAAGGGCAAAATCGTCATTTCACATTCCACTTAACTGCACATGTCTGATTTGGAGGAATATTTCGTTAGTTTTCTAACGGAATATGCCAATTTTAACCCAAATCGTTCGTGGACGAATCATTTGGGTACCTTATCGGACAAAAAATTCATAAGGGTACCTTATCGTTCGTGGACGAAACATTAGGGTACCTTATCGTAAATAACCGTAAATAATATTAAAGTTTATTACAAGTTCATCCATGAACCATCCAAAACAAAAAATAATAAAGTCTACAAATGCAAATGTCTTCATCTTCTTTTTCGATTCTTCAAACCTTATGTAGCTTCACCAATAAAATTATCATCACCTAACACTGAAACAAATAAGAAAAAAAGTTAGAATCCAAACGGGATAAAATCATAAACGTTTAAAAACTATGGAAATTGAAAAGTCAAAATTATTACCTTCTTGAGCTTGCTCAAACTGATTCATAACTTCTTCCTCGTTCAACGATGAATAGGTTGGGGACGTCAACCAATTTTGGAGGCAAATCAAACACTCAATTGTGTTTGGTTTGAGAGATGCCTGATAATCTGTTATAAGCCTATAACTACAACTAAACATTGATTCAAAAGTAACAATGGATATCGGAATTGCTAAAACATCTCTAGGCATTTTGGAAATGACCGGAAATTTTATCAAAATCTTTATCAGCTTTTAGTCTAGGTTCAAATAAATAAAGCTCTAATTCTGACCTAACATTATCACCCTCAACCTTGGTCATCCTATCAAACATAGCATCATAAACTCCTACTTCACACATATCATCATCCAACACATTTGTGGGCTCAATAGTAGGTACTACAACACCAAACAACTTGTCATATTCAACATATAATTCATCCAAAGTTGTCCCAACATTTGTTTTAAGCATACCACGTTTTTCACAAGGAAAAATCATGTCAATTATGAAATTCACATATGACAGTTTGCGATGAGGATCTAAAATAGGAGCAATGAAAATGAACATGTTCAGCTTCTCAACATCAGTAAAATACATATTGTACTTGGATTCCATACGAACAACCATTGAAACAATATCAGTATGTGATGATTTTTTTACCAAAATCAATGAAATTCTAAAGATCACTGATATCAATTAAAACCGCATAAGTTGTGCATGCAAAGAAGTTGAAACACGCACAGTCAAATTAAAAAAACAGCTTCAAATACCCCATAACATAGTTCAGCCACAAAAAATCATATTCAGTGAATACCCCAAGTGGTTGGTGAGTATCCTTCCTGATGGTTTTCTCCATTTCGAATCTGAGATCACGAAACTTTAAAAACACTCTCTCAAATTTACAACCAACCACAAGCATCAATAAGGTTGAATTCCATCTAGTACAAACATCAAGACAAAGCATGTGGGTAGAATCCATATTTAATTGATTCATTAAAGTCTTGAACTTCGCTAACCTAGCAGGAGATAATCTAATCCACCTAACAGCAAATCTAATCGTCTCAATAGAATCACCTACCACCTTTGTACCCTCACTCACTATAAGATTTAAAATGTGAGTGACACACCTCATGTGCATGAACTTTCCTCCCAAGAGAGAATTCGGCATGAAATTGAAACTCTCTTGCAAGACAGACCCTAGTCAACACCACCCCACCACCAACCGGCGTGTCACGACGCAGGGGTGGACTCAACGGCTCTAAACTCAGTCCCAACCTCTCAGCACAACTCGACGAACAAACGAGTGTGATAACCCAGCATCCAAGAAACTGACGCCCAAAACGGAAACCGAACACCCACTCCATTAGTCACCCTAGTAAGGTCTAGTGTAACCCTCACACGGTTCTCTAGGCATTACTTGTAACTTTCCGCAACCAAACCAGTGTTCGCTACTCGTCTCTTGCGGGAAAAGTAGTAAAGGGGATGAGCGTTATGCTCACCTCCACGGACACCCGTTCGATTATGGCATACTAGTAACGCACTAAAGACTTACCGATCTAGCCAGGGCAAACCACTACCTCAAAACCGGATGCCAAACGTCACACTGTTCATGCTAGCAACACCTCAAGTAAGATAAACCTCGACACGGAAAACACGTCCTCGATTCAGTAACTCACTATTGTTCGCAACCTCAAAACCCCATTTACCCGATCACGTAGGGAAACCTTAAGACGGGGACCACGCTCTCAACTAAGCAAACACCCTTGCCCACACTATTAAAACTTTAAAGGTAATAATACGTAAGCGAAACCTCAATTAAATCGCACAAACGCACACTAAATCGCGCAACGACAAACCTGGCCGTACAACGAAACAACCACGAAACAATTGAAACCGGCTTACTGTACCGGGCCGGTACACGACCCCCGCCATGCCACTCTCCGGGCCAGTAACCTGGCCGGGTCGTGCCCCTTACCGGGCCGGCACCCAGGCCGTGCCGTGCCCCGTACCGGGCCGGCGTTCAATACCTGTCGGGCCCCTTACCGGGCCGACAGCCAAACCGGTCCACTCTACCTACCTGACCAAACTAGTGACCCTGATAATATAGCGGTAATGATTTCACCCTACTTACACCCGCTATGTCTACCCTAGGGCATTCGTAACCTTCCCGACTGATAGCGACCCGTACACAAGTACGTCGCAGACAACGACCACCAAACACATAACACAATTACGGTAAATCAAGACCGACCTCAAACACAAGCCAACACGGCCAAAAACAACACAATCACACGACCGCCGCTCACCGGCCAACCAAAGACGAACCTTGCCCACCGGGCCAACCAAAATCAACCATACGCCCATAGGGCCAATCAAGTCAAACACAAACGCCCACGGCGTCAAACAGAATCAAGACCAGCCCACTGGGCCAACCAATTTTTAAAACTTTCTCTACTTTATTTTTAAAACCTCGTACTTGACATCAGGTAGTTACAACCCGGTCCAGGCGTCCCCGAACTACATTGTACCCACTTGACATCAACACCGTCACGCTCGACTACAGGGGCGCCCCTGAGTCGAGTCGCGACAGTTTAAAAACATTTCACGCAGCAACACACAAACACTGTGCCAGTAACCCCGTACTGCACAAGCACATAACAAAAACAGGACTCAAGTCCTAACGAGTCTACACACGAGTTCCGACTTGCGTACCCAACGCACGACGAGACTTTACTGACTCGACTCTCCCACCTAATTGACGTGCAGTCCGAGGTGTGAAACCTCGTGCTCTGATACCAAGCTATCACGCCCCAATTTCAGCGAACCGAACTCGGGACGCGAACATTTAAAAGATACAATTCTTTAAACCTTTTTCTTTAAATCACTTTCAAATATCAGTTTAGTTCAACAAATAATGTCATTTACATCTCAAACGAAATTAGTCCCACACTTGGAAAAAAAGGGTAAGTACACGTCACTAGACTCAAGACTCCCAGAACCCGCTTCAAGCTCTTCAAGCTTAAGAAACTCACCTAATCCAGCCTGCGAACGGTACCTGTAGGAAAAGCAGCTAGGGGTGAGCGTTCGCTCACCACCACGGATAACAGACTGACTACGGCATAATTAGCAGACAATGCCGGTAACACCACAACGACTCAAAAGACACACACACGACTAGTACTTTCCTCAACCGACTCAACACACGGATACGTTATGTAGACCCCACACTACGATCGACGACCTCCTCCAAAGACACGACTGACAAACACACAATACCAACCAAGATCACGAAGGATCGCAAACCAGCTGCTTAGTAACCAATCTCTGTATCCTGCCCTTTCCGATCCCAGTCGGTACAGGCGGTCGACCTGTCGCGCAACTTCCCCCGATCCCAGTCAGGAGGCTAACCCACAACCTCTCCGCTTCACCCGATCCCAGTCGGGTGGTTAGCCACACCCGCGCGTCCTTCCCCCGATCCCAGTCGGGGAGCTAGCCCACAACCCCTCCGCTTCTCCCGATCCCAGTCGGGAGGCTAGCTACACCACACAACCTCCACCAGTAACAAGTAACCAATCACAATCACAAACAAGTTCAAACAGACAGTACGACACCGGTGACAACTCCACAGGCACTCAAGGCCAACAAAACACCGACAACCAAACACAGGTTCAACAACCCTACGGGCCCTCATGGCCACCCAAGACACCAACGACAAAGTACGGGTTCACAACCCCACGGGCACTCACGGCCACCCAAAACACCGAAACGACAACACGGGCTCTCAAGGCCACCCAAGACTCAGCAATGAATAACACGGGCTCTCAAGGCCACCCAAGACTCAGCAATAAATAACACGGGCTCTCAAGGCCACCCAAACTCGACAACAAATAACACGGGCTCTCAAGGCCACCCAAACTCAACAGCAAATAACGCACAACAACCTCCGGCATAAACGATGCCTCCAACAGTCCTAAGATCACTAGTTCCACAAACAACCTCCGGGCATGGTCATATGCCTCCAGTACTCCTAATATCGATAAGTTCGCAATCAACCTCCGGGCATGGCCATATGCCTCCAGTAAAACAATTAACGCTAAGTTTTTTGTTCCTACGACACTACTAAGTGTCACATGCCTTTCTCAGTATTCGCTACGATCCCATAACATGCATTTCTAATATTCGAAACCTAAATAACCCACGACACCCCGGTGTCACATGCAATTCTACAGTTAACTTTCCCTAGTCAGGGCCGAGATCCGGCTACTTTTCCCTACCTCAACCGAAGAGCACCCGCTACGCTTCCTAGCTGCTGACGTTCTGGCTCGCCACCTCCGGACTTCACTTCGATCGAAGCCGGACGCTAAAGATAACACGAAAGCCATAAATTAAACCCGGTTCCACCGTTAAGTTAAAGATTACGATTTGTCCAGTTTAAATCCGACATTTGTCTTTTAAACTCGAGCGGGCTAAAAGCGGGGTCACGGCGAATCGCGTTTGGGTACCCGAGCACCGAAACCGGTGCATGCGAGGCACGGTCCCAATGCACGAATCCCGGGGTCCGATTCAGCGGTCCGCTTTTGTTCCTTTTTAAACCCAAATAGCAGTCCATGTTAACTAGAGTTCCAAATTCGTTCAACTGCTCAAATTCCGTTTTAAAATCCGTTTAACATCTAGTTTAAACGTTCAGGTTCCCAATCTCAAACCAGTTTCGATCCAATAATCTTAACAAGAAAACCTTTTGCTCGACTCTGGTTTCGTTTTCCTTTTGATTAAAACCGTTTCATTTTCAAAATTGATTCTCGTTTTTGAACCCAAATTGATTTTAAACCCTTCCTTTTAAAACCCTAACCTTTCCATTTAAAACCGTTTTCTTTTCCTTTTCTTAAGACTGATTTTTCATTTTAATACCCTTTTCTTTTCAAAAACCCTGGTTTGATTCCAACCGAACAGATCCAGATTTATACTTTTGTTTTTCGTACTAACATATTTAGAACCCTAAAACCAAAAGAAAGAAACAAACTTTAAAAAAAATCAGAACTCATTTTATTACTTCTCTTTTGTTACACCAAGAACCAGAACAAGAACAAATTCAATAAAAACATTAAAAACGTAACACTTTGCTAGTAACAGATGTAAGGAAAAGGGCTCGGGTTTCGAGTCCGGCCGGCCAACCTCACGGTTAGGGCTCACCGTAGGGGAAATAAGGGCGGCGGGGCACGGCGGAGCTCGGTGGCCTCTCGCCCGTCTCAGATCTGGGACGACGGGCTCGGGTTCGGGGGCGTGGCCGGCGACGGAGAAGACGGCGGCGGGCTCGGATCTGGGAGTGCAACGACGACCTCACCTCGTCTCCGTACGTGCACGACGTCGGTGGGCTCGGGCTGCGCACGGGAGGGGAGGAGGAAGGGTGCTCGGAGGCGAGGTACATGAACCGGGTTCGATTCCGGCACGGTGGCGACGGGAAGCGACGCCGGCGAGGGCTCGGTAGTGAAGGCGGTGGCTGGACGGAGAAGAAGCGGCGGCTTGGTGGTCTCGTGGTGGTTGCATGGCTGCTGGACGGAGAGGGAAGGGAGACGGGGGCGGCGTGGGGACGTGAGGGAAGAGGAAGGGGGAGGTGGTGGTCGCCGTGGTTGAACGGGGGTCGGAGACGGCGAGGAAGGGAGGTCGGCGTGGGGTTCGAAGAAGACGAAGGCGAAGGAGGGAGGGAGGGAGGGAGTCGGGTTCGGCTGCGGGAGGAAGGAGGAGAGGGGATCTAGGGTTTCAGACTCAACCCTCCCTCTTATACCCGAGCCCAACCGGGCCTGGGCTTCTGGCCTGGCACACGGGCCTGGCGAAGTGGGCCGCACGGCCCAAACCGGGGCTTGACTGGGGCCTGCTCGGCCTGGCCTGATCTGGCTTTTTTTTTTCCTTCTTTTTCTTTCGCAAACGATCATCAATTTCAACTCGATTTTCCAACCTCGACGTTTCAAGACGATAAAATTTAATACTTTGCTTCTTTTAATTTAGCCGGTCTTTACAAAACTTATGTTTATTAAGCTACAGAGACAGATCTGACCATACCTCTAATGCTTATTTCATCACCAGAATCAACACTGATGCTTGCATCATTTTTTCATGAAGAACCAGATTTAATTCATGGGAAGGAAGAATGAAATAAGAGACCCTTTACATGTTCATATGAAGTCTGGTCATTTAATATCATAGTCTTAACACATATAAGAGAAGCACAAAATCAGAAGAAACATGGTCGTCAACACATACAAAAGTAGCATTATACCTCAAGATAGGCATCAGAGGTAGAGCCTGTGAAGATCAACGGGGAGGGACGGGATGTCGAGAGAGATCTTTGACGGCAACAAAATAAAGGGAAAAGGGGAGTTTAGAAAGAAGAAGAGAAAATTAGGATTTCGTACTACGTATCTGATTATGAAGCAAGGAATATGATAAGACTTGGGTTATGTTGTGTGGTCTATGTGTAGCCACATGGAGTAGCAAGACACGTCAATTTAAGTAGGAGAGGAACGATGGGATGATCCCCATGCTGGCGATCCGTGTGCCGTAGGAAGGTGGCTCAGAGGCTGTCACGTGTGAATCAGGTACATTAGCGGTCCGGTTGGTTTTCTACCGATTTGGTTCAACATAAACCGACAGCCAACCATAAAATGACTGGTTTGGTAGTTTAGGAACCGTTTTTAAGGCCGAAACCACCGGTTCCGGGTTTTACGGTGATGGTTCCGGTCGGAAGTGGTCGGTTTTTCCGGGTTCGGGTTTTTTTGCCCACCCCTAGCTGCTTCATCTCCCATACCTCCAACATCTGATACAATTGTAGTAAACCAGATGCTATCGAATTTTCAGTTCCCACAGTTCTAGTTGCACTATCAATTTCTCCCTATAAATTCAAAATACAAAAAAAATGATAATAACAAAAATTATAATATGCTTAAAATTCATAATTCTAAGTGTACAGACTCATTACATGCCAAAAAACTGCCTAAAAACTTTTACCACTTTATTAACATATTACATATTCTGAATTTTGAATGCAATATGCATAAATAGTAAGAACTAATGTATAAAATTTAGAAGTATACTAGTGTAATTACAGTTAACATTTACCAGTAAATAGTAAGAAATGTATATTTGTTGTAAACTTTAGAACTAATGTATAGCATACTATTGGTATCTTACTATTTATAACATATACATTTTTAATGTAAGAACTAATGTATATCGTTAACATTTAGAACTAATGTATAACATATTACTGGTTTCTTACTTTTTTTTAACATATTCTGGTTGCAGCAAGTATATAGTTACATTTACCAGTATATATGTATTGTATACAATATGAATCAAAATTTAACATTAGTGTGTTTGTGAATCTAATCCTTGAGTTATTATTTACAGGTATTATATATGTTTTTGGTGTTAACAATCATACTTTTGAGATTTACACATGTTTTAGCCAAGTTTGAATAAATTGAAGTGTTTTTAAAATACTATGTGAATTTGGCAGGTTCTCATTAATTAAGTAATTCTAATTTTAAAATTTTCATCTAATAATTATAAACATGATCTTCAAGATTAAAAAATCAATAATAACAGATGCATTATGTTCATGAATAAGTAAGAAACCATGTATTGTATTTGTATGCATCAAAATTTCGATGAATAAATCATACATTCAGAAGAAGCAAAAACAAATAAATCAGAAACGAAAGATTCTATTACCTCAATTTCTGTCATTGGTTTGAGAGTTGGATGTGTGCTCGTAAGAGAATTGTTTGGTTCACCGTAATATTAAGAAGAAACAGAGAAAGATGGGATCGAAGACGAATGGAACGATGGAGAAGAAGAAGTCGAATCGTGGTCGTCTTTTACGATTTGTCTGATTTTATGCATGATTTGCGATGATAAGATTGCAGATTTGAAGGAGATGAAGGTGAAAGGTTCGGATTTTTCGACTGTAGTAAATGAAGAAGTTCTTCGCGTGCGATTTTGATAGAGAGATAACGGGGCGTGCGATTCTCAAAACTCTAGCTATGAACTGCGTCTGCGACTCTTCGACTGCGAGTGATTTTACCCAAATGGTCTAATCGTTGTGTGACATCGGGATGGATCAGACGGACTGAGCGAGTTGGACTGGTGGGCTCGAAAGGTTGGGCTTCTAACTATCAGGTGATGTACGGTCCGGGTATTACCCAGACTCGGACGGGTTTGGACATGCAGAATTGGATCCGGACCCAGTTAATCCGGGTACCCGGACTTCCGGACCGGATTTTGTCCATTTTAATTCGGATTGGACATTTTCTGGATCCGATTGGTCCGAATTCGGTTATTTTCCCGATTCCGGTCTTCTTCTCACACCCCTACCTAGAGGCATGGTTGTAAAAGTCCCCGCCTAGTCCGTCTAGGCCACCGCCTAGGCCCCAAAATCTGTAAAAACGCCCGACTCACCGTCCCGCCTAGGCCCCAAAATATGAAAACAACCCGACTCGTCGTCTCATTCGATTAGTCGAAAACTATGACTCTAGTTTGTGATATTGGACATTTGAAAAAGAGATAGAAAGTTGAGAGAGACAATATGTTTGTAATGGTCTTGAATTTCTTGATAAAAAGAATATGGGAGGTGTCCCTCTTTGTGTTTTATCATTATAGTTTAGATTTTTATTAAAATAAAGAGTAAAATAAAAATAAGAGCATTATTTGGTTTAGTTTTTTTGTATTTTGATACTTGATATTTTTTTATAAAACATATTTTGATTTCTTAGTATATTTGTGTAATATATATTTATTAATAATTAAAAATATTAAAAAATTAAATCCGCCTAGGCCCCGACTAGTCCCCGCCTAACGCCTAGGGGTCCTCACAGCCCGACTAGCGCCTAGCGCCATTTACAACCATGCCTAGAGGACATGGCAACCCATAGACTAATCTTGGTGCCATGGTTAAAAGGAACAATGAGTTGGTTTGATGTGTTGTACATTTTTTCTTCCAATCGGTTAGTATGTACTAATTTGTAATTTCTTTTTTTAATTAATGAAGTTTTTTTTTCGTTTCGTACAACTTTTTGTTGTTTAATCGTTTTACCAAATAACAGACACAACATAGTTTATTTCCACTCCAATGTATATGACGTAAGGACCAACATGCCGAATTTCTTAATAAGCAGAAATAGGAAAAAATGATACCATGAACATCTGTAATGGGGGTTCAATTACGAGGTTGAATAGGCGAAAAAGAAGCATTTTAGAGGAAAAAAAATGTTTTTTTTCGCTCTCCTTGGTTGGGTCGATGGAACCGTCGATGTCAGAAAAAATCGACTTGCTGCCTTTATTCCCTCCTCTTAAAATACATGATGATTCTTCTCTTTTCCTCGAAAATCCTCATTGCATGTTACCCTACGAACTCAACCCCCACTGTAAAGATTTGTAAAATCGGTCTCATTTTTTCGCTAAAAAACGCTACATAATCAATCTTCGTGACAGATGCTCTAAATAATAAATAAGTTAATGAAAATTCACATAACCACCAAAAAGAATAAAATACAATAAAAAGGAATATAATATTAATAGATCTAAACTGAAAAACCCTTCCGTTTCCTCTTCTCCTTAATTTCCGATCTTCGAGAAATTAGGGCAGAAGCAAAACCCAAAACCTTTCCCATAATCCTCACATGTTCTCTGATTCTATCGCTTCAGTATCGTCTCCTGCTCTGGGTTGAATCGCAATCCGAAAGCTCTCATTTTTGGCTCTGCACGAACTTTTGGGGTCGACTCATATCGATCTGTTCATCTACTGATTGTTTAGTTACTTACCAAGAGCTTTCTTGTGTCAACTGAAGAACAGGGACATAAGTATGGAGGATTGGGGTATGACTATTTTTTTGTCGCTGATTCTGTACTTCAATGTTTTTTTTTGTATTTGACAGGCGTGTTACACTTCTAAGAAACAAATAAAGCTTAAATCTTGATTGTTTTAAGGTTGTGTATTTGATTGGGTCTATGGAATTATTTAGTTGATTTTAATTGTGCAATGATAATTTGGTTATGAGATTAGCAAACCTTGGGATTGATAAGTTACATGCAAATTGCAGTCGATTTGAATCTGTTTTCTAGTGATTGGGTCTTCTTTTGTTCATTAAGTTTATGGATTTATCTGCTTGAATTGAGTGCTGTATCAGAAGTGGATTGTGAAGTTTGTATACCCAATGTTTCAGGGTCTACGCAGTTTGCAATTGTTTCTGTCGGTGCACTTGGATATTGTGTCTTTTTTTCTTGGGTTTACTAATAGTTTAGCTGTAATTGTTTCAGAGGATGAGCAAATTCCTGCACTTGCTTTAAAAGAACATGCAAAAGGCATGTGGGATGAGGAAGATGCAGATGAGGATGATGTGAAGGAGTCATGGGAGGATGAGGATGAACCTGCCCCTGCACCCGTATGACCTTAAGCAATTACCTACTTATCTTTCGTTTAATTACCGTAAGCAATATATGTCATCTATATTAGGTTACTTAGACATGCACATATATGCATTCTTTGATATACTGTGTTACTTTAACAAGGTATTAACCTACAAACCAAGGTTTGTTGGTTGTTTGTTCATTCATGTACTATTGGGATTATGTTATTACTTGACTAGTATGATCTTTTTGGGAGCCTGCTTTTCTAATGTGGTACCTATCACTAGGAGCGCCCTGATGTGCTGTATACATCAATGATTTGTAGATGTGTGTTGTTTGGAACGAAGTAAATATGGGTTGTTCTAATATTCTGGGTTGTGTTTGCTAGGGAGATAGTATATATTAGATATAGTGTAGGCTTTTCATACAAGCAATTTGGTTCTTATGATCTAGATCCTACTGAATGTGGATGTTGTCGGTCCTTCCTTCTTTTAAACATAATGTGTGTGGTCTTGGTGGAAGTTTCTCATCAACGGGTTTTGAACTTTTGACCGTTTTTAGTATGTCAAGCACAAAGAGACAAGTCAAGGAGATAATGGGAAAAGTTATTGACTCGAAAGCAGATACACTGCAGGATATTGAAAAGTCGAGTTCTTCTCTGCACACAGACTCATTCACGAGTGTCTACCTAGGCTTCACAACCCCTATTTATATTTTCCTACGCCCCTCTAAGTTAGAAAAAATAATTACAGTTAAATTGGTTAGGAATGATGACCAATTCAATTAGGGGTCAATTCTTCCTAATTACTAATATTCCCAAACCAACCACCATCGTTCAAAGATATCCTGTCTTATTTGTCTTTCATGCTTCTTTTTGTTTTTTTTCCTTGTGTCGGTTTGCTGCCTGGAAGGTGTGTCACCAAACTAAGTATGAGAAGGCGTCTTGCGCAAACTAGAGTTGTTTCCATTTACCACTCACCAATTCTTTACCCTCATTGAATCCCACTGAGATGATCTTCTGAGTGCTTCTGACTGTTAGATTACGGTGTTAAAGTTTTGAAGAACGAAGTTGGTTAAGGTAATCTATAAAGTCCAGCATGGAGAGAAACAAGTTATAAACTAGACTATAAAGTTGTCACAGGATAATGCTTTAGTGAGCAGTAGACATACATATTCCATAGTGTTGGACTGGTTTTGTATTGTGCCTCTGAGTAGATGCTCAGATATGTGTTATCTATTAAATCTATAGCAAATTGCATGTTACCTATGAAATTAGGGTCTGTTGTCACTGATGTAGCTGGAATGTTGTGGCTTGAATAATATCCTTTATGCTACATGCAAGAAATGCATGGTTCTAATTGTTATGTATTCACCATCTGTTATATCTTTGTGAACGAGACCAGGCGCCCAAACCTTCTGTTGAGAAGGCTCCCAAGAAATCTGCAGCAAAAGCTACTGAAAAGAAAGAGAAAACAGTTGAAGTTGCACTAGATCCACTTGCTGAGAAACTTCGTCAACAAAGGTGAGTGTTTTTTCTTATGTCAGTTTTTATTGCGTTTGTCATTTAACTTAGGGGTAACTTTATTAACACACCTTCGGCGACCTTTGGTTCTTAAATACGCACCGTAAAGGTGAGGGGTTATCAACAACACACTGTTACCTTTTTTATTCATCAAAAAGCACGGATTCTATCCATTTTGTTCCCAAAAAAAACCACTGATAAATGAGAAAGGTGACAATGTGTTCCTGATAAAATCATAACCAATTCAGTGTGAATTTGGGGTTTTTGATTAATATCGAAAGGTGACAGTGTGTTACTAATAACCCCTAGGGGGTGTTTTTGAGAGTCAAAGGCTTTTGAGGGGGTGTAAATAATGTGCTCTCTTAACGTATCTTCACAGTTGTATCGGGTAAAACATTAGGTGGTATTAGATCTCAGATGTATCAGACCATTTTATATTGTTATTTTTTGTCACAGGCTTGTGGAGGAAGCTGATTTTAGAGCTACTACTGAACTTTTTTCTAAGAAAGGTGATGAGAAGACGCTTGATAATTTCATTCCCAAATCCGAAAGTGACTTCATGGAATATGCAGAGCTCGTTGCCCATAAACTCCGTCCTTATGAGGTTTGTTGAAATATCCATCAGAATCTTGGGTTGCTTCTGTAATTTGGTGCATAACTCTACTACATGCATGTATGTTTGTGCAGAAAAGTTTCCACTATATTGGATTGCTTAAAGCGGTTATGAGACTGTCAATGAGTACAATGAAAGGGGCAGATGCAAAGGAGATTTCATCTTCTGTAACAGCAATTGCAAATGAAAAGATAAAACTGGAGAAGGAAGCCAATGCCGGTAAAAAGAAGACAGGTAGAAACTTTTTCACCGACCCCTAATTTGTCTGTTGTGTACAGTATGTTCCATGTTTTCTTAAATGAGCTTTTCGTGTCTGCAGGTGGAAAGAAGAAACAGCTTCAAGTTGACAAGGCGGATGATGACATGGCGGTTGGTGGGCAATATGAGGCTCTTGATGACTACGACTTCATGTAATTCTTTTGATCTATTGCAAACGATTGAGGTCGGGTTGAGTTATAGGGAAAGCCCTTTTGGTTTGATGGGCTTATAGATAGATAAATAGAGTTTGAGTTCTCTTGACATTGATTTCCTTGTCACAAAATTTATGTAAAACTTGAGGGATGATTTTAATGTATTTCGAGTCTGGTTTGTGTTCTGAAGTCGGGAGTCTAAGGATTCACAATGTTCTGCATTTGAGTGAGTCTTTCAATCTTCAGCGAATGTGAATTCTTGTTTTTGTTTGGGAAAATTCAGCTTGCTACCCTACAATTCTTTTATTTGCAAATCTCTGTCTTAGCTTGTGTTTTTTCTCGCTATTTTAATGAATCTCTGTCTTAGCTTGTGTTTTTTCTCGCTATTTTAATGAAACATTTTTTTTTTCAATTTAGTCTATGCTCTTTACTAGCATTCAAATTTTCAAAATCATGTTATTGATTTTTCAGAATCAAGACACGATGAGATATTAATATTGTCCTTTATTTGCTTTTAAATTTTCAAATTATGTCATTGAAATAATTTATTTTTATTAACACTAATCTTCATTAATTTATTAATTATTTTAATCTTGTTACTAAATTTTAATAATACATTGAAAGTAACTTTTAATTATTACTTTTTTTTAAAGATATTGTAATAGGTCGACTAGACTTTCAAAAATTAAAAGAAGAGGCAAGATATCAATACCGGACTACCTCGATTACAAAGGAGAGTATGCTAATCATTGACACCTCAAAACACACAACCAGGCCATACAAGGGGTTAGAAGTTAGAACAAGTCTCAAAACCAAATTTAATAACCATTAAGCAACTAAAACCCAAAGAGCAAAACAAGTGTAAAACCAAGGTATGGAACCCAAATATAACAACCATAAAACCCAGAAAAAAATAAACTAAGAGGTCTAATACCCTAATTTGTCAACCATGAAACTCAAATAAGAAAAAAAAAACAGCCACCAAAAAATCAGCAACACCGTAACCAGCCACCAATTCGAACAGTCAAACACCACGAGAACTAGTAGATGAGACACTATTTCATCGGTACCGCCCGCCCTTCACAACGGAGAGAGGAGCGACAACTAACACGCCGCCGACCAATACTAACGACAGAAATAGGGCTGGTGGGAGGACCACCACCGGACCTCAAAACCCCCCAAAATCGACTCCCAACTAGTTCTTCAGGAAAAGCCAAGAAGTTGTAACTGCTCGCCGTAGACCAACACCTAACAAGTTGGCGAGTCCCTTACCGGTACAAGGAAAGAGGATAAAGGAAGACATGGCATAGAGAGGACCTAGAGGGAAAGAGGTTCTACACAAGGAAAAGGCAGGAAAGGGACCGACGAACAAACCTCGACAAGGCTTTGTCACCGAAGGTAGCACCAAAACATGGGGCCTTTATGGTGATCTTGAGGCATAACAACGATAACAGTGAGTTGTGGGCGCGACTCCGTCGCCGAGAGAAGAATCAGCCCAAGAGACAAAAACCACTACTAAGAGGACCGAGCGTTGCAAGGGAAGTGAAGATTTGGGTCCATGGTGACCCGATCTAGTTAATGGGTCCACGACGATCGGACTTAACGACGAGGGAAGGAGAGAAGTGGTAAAGTAGTCGACAACTATGAAAGCCGCGAAAAGAAGAGAAGATTAGAGGTCGGAAAAGAGAACTAATCGAAGGAGAAAATGAGAAGAAGAAGAGATGGTTAGAATGGGGGTGCCATCGACGATCGCCTGGCCACAAGAGCCGACCAGGCTAGCCGCCTATGACATCTAGAAACCAGATTTAAGATTTTTTCTAGAGAGAAGGATGAGGGTTTTTATTTTTTATTTTTTATTATTACTTAATTTATTTTTTATATTAATTTCTTTAATTTTCATTCATTGATACATTCATCAAATAACAAAATTTCCAATATATATTTGGAACTCTTAAGAGTCAGTACATCAACACAACTTACACAACAATGTTTATTGTTAATGGATTCGCATAAAAATGAACACAAAATTGATTAATAACGTAAAATTGACCTTAATAAGAACGAAAGAGACACCCTCATCCATAAAAAAATAAGTTCTAAATCTACAAGTATTCTGCCTCGAGAATTTCCTCATAACCTCCATTGACTTCTCCGATGCATCAACTAAAACACCATAATCATTATATTTTCTTCAATAAAGCTACACTACGTCACTACCTATAACTCCTCCTGCGGATTTTAGCTTAGGCTTTGAATACAAGAACAAATCATTTCATATTTTATTAAAAAAACGATATAATGGGACATTTTAAAGCCATTTAATCGTGGATGAGTAGAGATGGATTTAGTATACCTTGAACTCGGATGAAAGTGGGGTAGTGAAAATTTGAAAAAGGAAAAAGCATATATGAAATGCGAAGAGAATATGTAAGGGTTGACAGTCAATGAGATTAGTACAACATAAAGGAATAGATTTGGTGAGTTGTAAGAAGAGAGCAGCAAATAGAGGAGAATAAGTAATGAGGATTCATGGAGAATCAGTAGAAGGACTTCCAAACCTACAAACCTTTTCACCATAACTTCCACTTCTTTACCTTCTATTTAATTTTTTTTTAACCTAAACCTACAAAAATACCATTTTACTTTTCATTTTAAACTCTTTCACTTTTTTTTTTCTCTCTTAGGTCGATCCATTAAATCTAGTCTCAAATAATAGGAGGGGAGGGGGGATTTAAATTTTAAAAAAAGGGAAAAATAGGAACAAAAAAACCTTCATTAAAAGAGAAGGTCATTAAACTAAATAGGATTGTTTTCATCTCACTACCCTAACTACGTGGTTTTTTTTCATCTCACTACCCTAACTATTTTTTGTGGCACCTTACTACCCTAGAATGCTTTTTTTTTCACTTTCATACCCTAACTATTTTTTGTAGCACCTCACTACCCTAGAATGCATTTTTTTTGTGGCACCTCACTACCTTAAAATGCATTTTTGTGATATTAAAAATTGATTTTTTAAAGAAATTTTGAAATATTATGTATTTTTTGAGGGTTTTCATCCAAAAATGGATGACAAATTGACGACGGCTATGAAAGTGAAAAAAAATACATTCTAGGGTAGTAAGGTGCCACAAAAAATAATTAGAGTAGTCAGGTGCATTATTGGTATTTTATATTAAAAAAAAGGTTAGGTGCGAAGCACATGACAATCTTTCATCCAGAATTGGACGAAAAAATAAGTTTAAAAAATGTGTTGTTGGGATAATTCGAAGAAAAATAACAAGTTAGGGTGTTGATTTACAAATAAAAGAATTTTAAGGTAACAAGCCGAAATTTTCCATTTTATTTCATCTTGCTATCCAAATTAAAGAAGAAATAGACCATTTTTATGATCAGTGAGATGCTATAAAGATCTACTCTTCTCATAATAACCAAGGATTAACTCTGCTACCAATTTGTGCAATCTGAAGGATCGAAAACATCATATGTTTGCAGCGGAAATAAATCGTTCGATCCAAAAACACATCTATTGCATCTAAATCATCATTCAAATAATAAAGTCACTTACTTGATATGAAGAACAAAATTGATTTATGTAATAACCACTTCTGGTCAACGTCAGTCAAACCTGCGAAAAACAGGAAAATTTAAAATTTTTAAGACATACACTAAACTTAACCTAAATTGACCCCGAGGGTCATACCGGACTTAAGTTTACCCCGTTATCGACCAAAATGAGTTCCAGGGGACTCAGGGCAACTTTCTGATCAATTTGGGAAATGTTGACTTTTCGCTGGAAAAGTCAACCGAGCGACGTTTTGGTCCATTCGAGGACCGTTCTGGATCCAAAAAGCTTAACCATCGTCGCAGCGGTCTTAGTTGAGCCGTTTCCTTGTAGCCCGTCAAGTTTCGTAATTTCTTGGGAAAAGTGCCCGTTCGGGGCCCGAAACGTCCGATTTTCGCGAATCTGATTGGAAAATATCAACTAGATATTTTTCAAAAGGTGTGGGACCCACCTTGACACTTGTCAATTATATGGTGGTGTTAGTTTTGGGGGGGGAAAGGTGTGGCTGTTAGAGGTGGCCGAACCTATGGGTTAAAGGAGAGAGAATTAGAGTTAGTTGTTAGTTGTTTTAAGTTAGAAAGAAGAAGAGAGGGTTTAGAGAGAGAAGGAGAAGAAGAAGAAGAGAGAAGAGAGGGAAAGCTAGGGTTTGGGAGAGTTCAAGCCCTTGGATCGTCTCAAGACAAAGAGAAGTCATCTCCCCCTCGTCGTCCTCGTTGGTAAGACCTAACCCGATCTTCGTTTTGTTAACTTTGGAAAGTTAGGGTTTTGTATAAAACTATGGGTTAGGGTTGTATTGAGGTTGGGGAGGTGTTGGAGACATTTTTGAGGTGTTTGGAGGTGTTATTGGACGTTTTCCGGTGACCGGAGACTCGAGAGGAGCTCCGGCCACCGTGGGTGGTGGCCGGCCGGCCATGAGGTGGCTGGCCGGAGCTGGCACCAGCCACCACATGGTGGCCGAGCCCCTCCCCTTGAACCCTAGGGTCTCGGCCAAGGAGTTTGGGTGGGGCCCACGTGCTCGGTTGCTCGGGTTTTAATGTCCGGGTAGTTTAAAACGTTCCCCGGACCATTTATCCTAAACCGAATCGAAAATTGGAATTAAATTGGAGAAGTTGTAATTAACGCGTTTTGGAAACTTTAAACGTTAATTAATTGACTTAGAAGTCGGAATTCAATTCTGTCAAGTGCGTTGGGTTCCTTGAATTATTCTAAGATCGTAGAAACGAAAACAGGGGCTTTTGGAGCCCCGGAAGGCAATTATTGAAAACCGGCCAGATTCGCCATGTCGGGCGAATCGGGCCTTTAAGGGTCCTTTATCGACAATGTCGAGTAATTGGGAAGTTTGGGAGTGATCGACTTTATCGGGGTTACGTTTGGGCGTTAAGTTTATTGATTTTCGGGTTTTTCGTAATAGTTTAAAAGTGCTTTAAAATTGTGTTCTTTTAGATCGTGCTGCGGACCGAGGCAAAGGGAGGCTCGGCGAGTGACTGGGATCATCTCGGGTTTTAGTGGAGCGCTTTTGGAGCTATATTCGAGGTATGGAAAAGTAGCCGGATCTCGGCCCTGATTAGGGAAAGTTAATAGTAGAATTGCATGTGACACCGGGGTGTCGTGGGTTGAGTAGAATTATTTAATTATTAGAAAAGAATGATACGGGATTGTAGCGTTTAAGAGAAAAGCATGTGACACTTAGTAGTGTCGTAGGAACAAAGAACTTAACGATAATTGAATTACTTGAGGCATATGACCATGCCCGGAGGTTGTCTGTGAAACTAGTGATCTTAGGACTGTTGGAGGCATCGAGTATGCGGGAGGTTGTTGTGCGTTATTTATTGTTGAGTTTGGGTGGCCTTGAGAGCCCGTATTATTTATTGTTGAGTTTGGGTGGCCTTGAGAGCCCGTATTATTTATTGTTGAGTTTGGGTGGCCATGAGAGCCCGTGTATTTAAATTGGTGTCTTGGGTGGCCATGAGTGCCCGTGTTTTACCGTTGGTGTTTTGGGGTGGCCGTGAGTGCCGTGGGGTCATTGAACCCGAGTTTTACCGTTGGTGTGTCTTGAGTGGCCGTGAGTGCCCGTGGGGTTGTTGAACCCGAGTCTTGACCGTTGGTGTGTCTTGAGTGGCAGTGAGTTCCCGTGGGGTTTTTGAACCCGAGTCTCGATTGTTGAGGTGTCTTGAGTGGCCTTGAGTGCATGTGTGTTTGAACTTGCCTGTGATTGTGATTGTGGTTACCTGAAGTTGCGAGTTCGAAAGGTCGACAGCATGATCCGACTTAGTGTCGATGAATTGCGAGTTCGAAAGGTCGACAGCCTGATCCGACTTAGTGTCGATGAATTGCGAGTTCGAAAGGTCGACAGCATGATCCGACTTAATGTCGATGAACTGCGAGTTCTAAAGGTCGACAGCCTGATCCGACTTCGTGTCGAGGAATTGCGATAGGTCGATCCCTGACCTGATTGAGATTGGTTACTGAGCAGCTGGTGTGCGATCCTTTGTGATCTTGTTTGGCGTTGTGTAGTCTTTCTGTCGTGTCCTTGGAGGAGGTCGTCGATAGTTGTGTCGGGTCTACATTACTTTATCGAGTGTTGAGTCTGTTGAGGAAAGTAACGGGTTGTGGGTCAGTTGGGTAGTTGAGTTGGGGACTGTAGTCCCGGTGTTGGGTTGGTTTTAGTGTTACTGGCTTTATCTACTAATTATGCCATAGTCAGTCTGTTATCCGTGGAGGTGAGCAAACGCTCACCCCTAGCTGCTTTTCTTACAGGTACTAATCACCGGACGGACTAGGTTAGCTCTTGAAGTTCATGGAGCTTGGAGCGGAGTCTGGTCTTTATTTTGTTGAGTCTAGTGACGGATATTGTACCTTGTCCACTTGTTGGGACGTTTTGTATTGTAAATACTATTATTATTTTTGGTAACTAATGGAAATATCAGAGTTTGATTCAAAACAGGTTTTAAGTGTTCATGTTTTAAATGTTCGCGTCCCGAGTTCGGTTCGCTGAAATTGGGGCGTGACAATTTAGCTCCGAAACTACGAAGTCTCTAGTGTATCCACACCGAATAACCTTTGATGCTTTCAACAATTGAGACGGCTACGAGAAGAACGATTCTTCTCTATGGTTGTTTGGGAGAGAATAGAAAAAAGGAGGCTAGAGAAAAAATAAATCTGAATCATATTTTCTCTTAACCCTAATATGCTCTTATATACATCTAATTATTGGGTCCAAGACTCAATTGGGCTTGAAACCCGATTGGGCCTAGGGAAAAAACCCAACAATCTCCCACTTGACCTAGATCCAATCTGTCAAGAACTCCAATATTTTTATTATATTTCTGTGTTAGCAGGAGATATAACAAATATGCCATCTAGATCATTTCAATAAATTATCTCATAATAAATTAAATGATCTTAAACATCAAACGTCACTCGTAAGTGTGTGACCACATAGGTTCAACGCTAAACCGGTAGTAATTAATCTCATTAACTACTAATCGAGGTTGGCGTCTAACAACACTCCCCGACGACCGGATAACGTGAATACTAATATCCAATAAAGACGAACCTGGTTTAAGGATGATGAATTGTTTTCCTTCCATCTTTCCAACTCCGGATTATCCTAGGGTATGGTTTGATTGTCAAACCCTAATAGATAACCCCTATGTTTCATGTTGATCGTTACTGGTTGTTGAATGACTTTAAGAAACTCATTTCTTAAATCGTTCTTCTGCCTTGGCCAAGGATCTTTTCAACCATAAGATTCATAACAACATAGAGTTCAAACTCATTACCTTGAGTTGATGGATTCCCTCTTGACTCACCATTGATTATATAGGTACTCAATTATACCCAATGACCTTTCAACTAGCATTTTTACACACTAAGTGTCCGATATCAAAGTATAACAAACATTATATTAATCACTATGGTTATCTCAGGTCAAAGGACAAAACAATATACATTTGCTCCTTAAGAAAATTTCCACATTGACAGTATAAGTAAAATCAACCATTTGGAAATCTCACTTTTGGTCAGTTCAATGATCATATCCACTATATGCATCATCTATATTATAACTTAATGAATGAGATCCATTAATACTCATCCAATGAGTACTGTTATACATATATTGGTCTATCCGGATCACCTTAGTCCCAGTAGTATGATCCTATGACCAAGAACACATTTAGATCAAACTCTATAATACTTGACTCTCATTATCATAATCCCTATTATGATGACAAGTATATCAGTTTAATCAAGGACTTATCATATCCAATGTCATTAAACATTCATATATGATAACAATAAAAGTCATTATATTAGTCACTACTAATAAGAAAAAACATGATATGAAATGTGCTAAAAAATGTTTCATGAAGATTAACATTTGACTAGAGCCAAACATTCATGAATTTCAATCCTATATTCCACTTGTGCTTGTCAAACTCCTTTGAACCAAGCGTCTTAGTGAAAGGATCTGCATTGTTTTCCTTTTTCTTCCAACTTCAGAATTTGAACGTCTCCACGTTCAACTATTTCTATAATCAGAAGAAACTTCCGAAGAACGTGTTTGGATTTCTGGTGTGCCCTTGGCTCCTTGGCTTGTGCAATAACGCCTGTATTGTCACAAAATAAAGGAACATTTCCTTTTACTGAAGGAACCATACCAAGCTCAGTTAAGAACTTCTTTATCCATACACTTTCCTCAACAACATCACATGCAACTATGTATTCTGCTTCGCTTACTGAAATAGTTACGGTAACTTGTTTGGAACTCTTCCAACTTACTGTTCCACCATTCAAGGTAAATCATAGCCAGAATTAGATTTGCTATCATCCTTACCTGATGCAACACTTGCATTGATGTGGCTTAACAATTTAAGCTCATTATCTCCATGTATGAGGAATTGGTATTTAGTTCTTCTCAAGTACTTAAGAATAGTTTTAACAACTTTCCAATGTGCCTCACCCGAAATTCCTTGGTACCTACTTGCTACTCGTAGCGTATAAGCAACATCCGGTCTCGTACATCTCATGGTATACATGATAGCTCCCACTGTGTTAACATATGAGATTCTGCTCATGTGTTCTCTTTCCTCTAGAGTCTTAGGAATACCCCCTTAGGAAGAGAAACTCTAGTTCCAATAGGTAAGTAACCCCTTTTGGAATTATCCATGTGATACTTTCTTAAGATAGTATCAATGTACAAAGATAAGGAGATCCCAAGCAACTTCCTTGATCTATCTCTATAGACCTCTATTCCAAGAATATAAGCTGCTTCTCCCATATCTTTCACGGAGAATTTTTCAGATAGCCAAATCTTTGTTTCTTGCATTGCTGACACATCATTTCCTATTAGCAATATGTCATCTATATATAACACTAGGAAAATGACAACGCTCCCACTAACCTTCTTGTACGCACATGGCTCCTTTTCACATCGCACAAAATTGAACCTTTCGATTATCGTGTGAAAAAAAATGTTCCAATTATGAGAATATTTCTTTAGTCCATAAATGGATCTTTGTAGCATACATACTTTACTAGGAGCAGATGACAATGTGAAACCTTCAAGTGGAGTCATATAGACATCTTCCTTGAGCTCACCATTAAGGAAAGCCGTTTTCACATATATTTGTCAAATCTCATAATCACAGTATGCAACAATAGCATGAAAAATCCGAACAGATTAGAGCATTGCTACAGGGGAGAACGTTTCTTCATAATCAATACCTTACTTTTGATTATACCCCTTTAGCAACTAGACGGGCTTTAAAGGTTTCAACCTTACTCCCCGCTCCAATCTTTCTCTTAAAACCCTGTTTACACCCAATAGGTTTTAAGTCCTTAGATTCATCAGCTAAAGTCCATACTTTATTGATTTTCATTTACTCCATTTCGGATCCCATGGAAGCAAGCCATTTCTCATGCTCTGGACATAGCCATCGCCTCTTGGAAACACTTAGGATCGTCTTTAATAATAAGGTCATCATCAATATGACTGTCCTCATTATCGCACACTAATAGATTATTCCTATTTTGTGCGCGACGTTCTCTAATTGATCTTCTAGGAGGCTCTTGTACTTCTTGATTCTATTGTTACCCTTGTCCCTGAATTGGTTCATTAACCAAATCATTTACCTCAACGTTTGAGGTTGGAACCCTCAATGGCAACTGTAAGACATTAAGAAAAGGTTTCTCAATATGCATCCCATGCTCTTGAGTCGGCGCTGACTCATTGGTATCTTGTATTTCATCAAGATCTATTTCTACTTCCAATTCTTCCGATATCAAGAAACTTCTTTTCTTAAAGAAAAGTCGTGTTCTCAGCCACAAATATTTTATGTTCAGAAGGATGATAGAAATAGTATCCCATAGTCTCCTTGGGATAACCAACAAATCTGCATTTGTTAGACTTAGCCTCAAGCTTGTGTGATTGCAGTCGCTTAACATAGGTTGGACAACCCTAAACCTATAGATGTTTAAGGCTAGCTTTCCATCCTTTCCATATCTCATATGGTGTTTCAACAACTGCTTTAGTGGGAACCTTATTTAACAAACATGCTACAACCTCTAAAGCATATCCCCACAGGAAGATAGAAAGATCTATAAATCCCATCATCGATCGTACCATATCCAATAAGATGCGGAGTCCACTATGATAGGATCCTTCCTTATGGAAAATAATCTATAAAATCGTCTATAAGATACTCACCCCCACGGTCAGATCTTAGAGCCTTGATATTCTTACTGGTTTGTTTCTCAACTTCACTTCTAAATATTTTGAACATTTCAAAAGATTTTTACTTATGTCTCATGAGATATACAAAATCATATCTCGACATATCGTCAGCGAAGGTAATAAAATAAGAATATCCACCTTTAGCTCGAACTTTCATTGGCACACATACATCAGTATGTATGAGTCCTAAAAGTTCACTAGCTCTTTCTCCAGTTCCAGTAAAAGGAGATTTTGTCAGTTTCCCAATGAGACAAGATTCACAAGTATCGTATGATTCATAATCATACTACTTAAGACATACTGCCTTATGCAACTTGTCTACTCTTTTCTCATTGATATGACCAAGCCTAAAAAACTAAAAGTAGCCTTGATTTGTTTGATTATTTCTCTTCCAATGTCCTTACTTCTTACAAAAGAAACGTCCAACATCCCATTGATCGATATTCATCTTTAATTTATTGAATGTGTTCATAACATCATTCTCAAGTGCAAGCGGTTTTCTCTCAGGCATCCATTTGCCTCTCCACTTACTCTTTAAAGATCCATCAATCAACTGCACAGATCTTGATACTTTCGTTTTTCTCGATGTGAATTGTTTTTCATAATTGATCAACATATTGAGCAATTCATGAATATCACAATTCACCATGTTCATGTTAAAATTAACATAACATGAGTATCATAAAGAGACTGCAAGATCAAATCCTGCTATAAGTGTGCATCCTTACTTCTTAAGTTATTCTATAAGATCAATTATCTTTAGAACATGGATACGCACCAGTTCATAGAGTTTTAATTCAGACATGAATAGAGACTTAGATATCTGATATCTAGCATTCATATTCTGATACTCCTACTATCACGCCCCAATTTCAGCGAACCGAACTCGGGACGCGAACATTTAAAAAGGTACGATACTTGAAACCTGTTTTCATTAAATCACTTTAAAAACACCAATTGTTCAACAAAATAATAATTACAATTTAAAACACGTTCCAACAAGTGGACAAAAGTAGGTATCCGTCACTAGACTCAAAAACAACCCGGATTCCGCTCCTAGCTCCACAAGCTTCGAGAGCTCACCTAGTCCGTCCTGTAATCAGTACCTGTAGGAAAAACAGCTAGGGGTGAGCGTTCGCTCACCACCACGGATAACAGACTGACTACGACATAATTAGCAGACAATGCCGGTAACACCAAATAATAAAGTCAACACCGGGGGACACTGTCCCCAACCCAAGGACTCTGACTGAACATACACCCACTATTACCTTCCTTGACCAACTCAACACTTTGACACGTAAAGTAGACCCGACACAACGATCACGACCTCTCCCAAGGACTCGAAAGAAACGACCCTACACCAAACAAGATCACAAAGGATCGCACACCAAACAAGATCACAAAGGATCGCAAACCAGCTGCTCAGTAACCTCCCTCACGCCCTTTACCGATCTCATCAGGTCAGGCGGTCGACCTGTTGCATTTCCTCGACACAAAGTCGGATCAGACTGTCAACCTATCACACTCACAACCACCGAACCACACAGGCGCGGCCAGGACCCCTTTACTGACGGGCGGGCCCCCTACCCCGTCTGAACGTGCATACGCGTGTGATCGAGGACCCCCGTTTCATGAAGCGGGCCCACAACCTCAGGTAACCACAATCACAATCACAAACACAGTTCAACAAACAGCAACAACACAAGTTCAGCACTCCACAGGCACTCATGGCCACCCAAGACACCAACAGTAAAACTCGGACTCAACAGCCTCCCAGACACACCAACAGTAACTCACGGGCTCAACAGCCCCACGGGCACTCAAGGCCTCTCAAGACACACCAACGGTAACTCACGGGCTCAACAGCCCCACGGGCACTCACGGCCTCTCAAGACACACCAACGGTCAAGACTCGGGTTCAACAACCCCGCGGCACTCACAACCACCCCAAAACATCAACAGTAAGACACGGGCACTCATGGCCACCCAAACTCAACAACAATTAACACGGGCTCTCAAGGCCACCCAAACTCAACAACAATTAACACGGGCTCTCAAGGCCACCCAAACTCAACAATAATTAACGCACAACAACCTCCGGCATAATCGATGCCTCCAACAGTCCTAAGATCGCTAGTTTCACAAACAACCTCTGAGCATGGTCATATGCCTCCAGTAAAACAATTATCGCTAAGTTCTCTACTCCTACGACACTACTAAGTGTCACATGCATTTCCAGTATTCGCTACGTTCCTGTATCAAGCATTTCTAATATTCGCTACGTTCCCGTATCAAGCATTTCTAATATTCAATAACCTACTCAACCCATGACACCCCAGTGTCACATGCGTTTCTACTGTTAACTTTCCCTAGTCAGGGCCGAGATCCGGCTACTTTTCCCTACCTCAACCGAAGAACACCCGCTACGCTTCCTAGCTGCTGACGTTCTGGCTCCCTACCTCCGGGCTCCATTTCGATCGAAGCCGGACGCTAAAGAAAACACGAAAGTCATAGATTAATAACGGTTCCGCCGTTAAGTTAAAGGTTACGATTAATCCAGTTTAAATCCGACAGTTGTCTTTTACACTCGAGCGGGATAAAAGTGGGATTACGACGGATCGGGTTCGAGCACCCGCGCACCGAACTCAGATTGATCCAAAACCCAGTTAAAACCAATTTTAACTCAAAACCATCTTTGACACTCCTTTGCTTTATCTAATTCCGACTTTGATTTTAAAACAGAACGATTCTTTTCTGTTCTTTTCCAAACTCAATATTTTGGTCCAAACCTTTCTAAATCCGATCTGATTTTGTTTTCCCTTTTCGATTTAACTTAACTCAAGTTTCATTTTAACGACCGACTTTCGTTTTAAAACCCATTTAATTTAACCCGATCTAGTTTTACCAAATTTATTAAGAACTCAAAACTGATTTTCCCTTTTTCCCTTTTTCAATTGTTTTTCGTTTCAACCAAAATTCCTTTTCAATTTCTGTTGGTCTTACAACTTAAACACTTCAGATTCAAACAGATTCAAATGGAAGTCGGTTTAAACCGAAACCAGATCCAGTTTTAAAACAATTTCTTTTCTCATTTAAACAGATCTAATTCGTTTTTAATTTCTTTCCCTTTTTAACCGATATTTCTTTTCATTAGATTTACTTCAACAAAACTGTGCCCAAGTTGTCCAGATCCAGGTAGAAACACGGAGTAAAACTGATCAGGTTCAAAGCAAATACGGGACAGAATATAAAAGGGAAAGACGTTAAGGAACGAAACCGGCCACCGACGAAGCCATCGCTGGCGACCAAACTCCGTGGGTGAGGTTTCTCACCGTAGGAAAATAGAGGACGGTGGCGGGCGGGTTGAGCACGGCGGAGGTTCGCCTCGAATCCGGACGGCTCGGTCCCGTCCCGGATCTGATGAGCTCGCCGGCGACGGCGGGAGCTCGGGGTAGAGGAAGACGGGGTCGGATCTGAGAGGGGGAACGGAGATGGAGAACGACAGCCAGCGGCGCTGGCTCGGTCGGCCGCGTGCGGTGGTTGGGTCTCGGACGGAGAGGAGAAGAGGTCGGGAACGAGGGGCGAGCTCGGGCTCGGGACTGAGTGAGGACAGAGAGACGGCCGGTGGATGGGATCGATGGTGACATGAGGGGAGTGAAGGAGCGGACGGTGAGGGAGAGGGGCGAGGTCGGGACGGCGGCGGCTCGGTGAGGGATAAACGGAGCTCGGAACTGAGCGAAGGAGAGAGGGGAAGGTGAGAGGGGAGTGGCCGGAGATGGAGGCGGGAGGTCGGAGCTGGTGTGGTCGGGATCGAAGAACCGAGAGGGAGGAAGGGTCGGGAGGAGTTCGAAGAAGGAGAAGGGGTATGGCTGCGTGTGAGGAAAAATTAGGGTTTTCAGAGAAGCTGAGGGGTTAAATACCCAGGCTTGACTCGATTTGGGCCTTAGGTGGCTCGGGCCCAAGGGCGGCTGGGCTGGGCTGGGCCTGTGCGCCTGGCCTGGTCCAGACCTGCTTTTTTTTTACCACATGTTTCAAAAACCTACCCTAAGGTTTTCAGGTTGCAATTTAATACCCTTTTGAAAGCGAAGCGGGTTTTACAATCTACCCCCTTCTTAAGATGTTCTATTATCTGTGGTGGATTCATAGATTCATGTTTCCTTTTAAAGACAAGACTCATGGAAGCCAAAATGATGCACTGAGTAGTAGTACTTCGTTCCTAGTACTTCAAATATACATCTAATGCAACTACAACAGTCATTCCCTCAATAGGAGCTTCCATGGCGGGGTTATCGATCACATCGATAAGCTTTTCATGCATGAGAACAATTCTAGGTTTCAGTACTAGTCATATCAAAATTACTACCAGACATTTTGTTAGCATCCAGTATGTCATGTAGAGAAATAATAGTCATTTCGAAAATAACTATAAAGGAAAACAAAAATAGCACAATCATACATCATTAAGACATGGACTTCATCAAAATGATAATACAAACTTTAAAACATGAATGAGCCCCTTGGTTGTCAAGTCGTTTCTCATACATAATTAAAGTTTTCCCTGATTTTATTACATAAAATCACAACAGGCTATATACTACATAGTCACCTGGTTGTCAGTCAGTCCTATTAGTATATTTGAGTTTATGCATCCTAGTGACATAAAACCAGTTAATATTACACCCTCTGGGTAGTCCAGACTATAAGTGTAACATCAAATAATTTTTTCTTCACTCACGCATCACATGCAGTAGAATAAATTAATTTTCTCCAAAAATTAATTAACAGCATACCCTCTGGGTAGTCCAGACTATAAGTATAACGTTAAATAATTTTAATTTCACTTGCATCATATGCAACAAAATATACCATCTCCTCCCAAAGTTAATTAATATTATACCCTCTGAGTAGTCCAGATTATAAGTACAATATTAGATAACGTTCCATTTCCATTTGCATCATATGCAATCAAAAATATATTTATCTTTGAACTACAAGTCCCCTGGTAGTCAAGTCGTTACTTGTAAACAAAATTTAAATTTTATACATTTTATACTTGCATCATATGCAACGGAGAAAGAGAAACATTTATCTTTGAACTACAAGTCCCCTGGTTGTCAGGTCGCTCCTTGTAAACAAAGATAATTTTATTCCGAACTACAAGTCCCCTAGTTGTCAGGTCGTTCCTTGTAAACGAATATCAATTTTATTTATCTACTTCGATGGAAAAGCCTTTGTTAAATATCTCATATTTTATCAATTAAAACTCAATATCAAAGATTTATTCGTATTAAAGCAATTTTAATACAATCGATCATTTCTCAAAACTTTATGTATCAATATATCATATATGTGTGTCATGGGTAATAGAAGCAGAAAATTAATCTTAAACCCATTAGGCATTTAAGACTTAAACATGTGTATATCATACATAAAACATGTGTACTCATACACATCAACCAACAATAAAATATACATAGAATAAAGCTAACCATGATTCTAACACACCCATAAATTCCATACATCAATGTCATACCATTATTTCTGAGACAGAAACACATACATAAAGCAGTACAGGGCTTTGCATAATATGCGTAGCCTATGATCAAACCACATGCAATACACAGCTTATACTGTTGATATGTTCAGTGCTATCACGTATTGATACAACTAATTGGGGTTTACGACTAGGTTTTGTCCAATGAAAAGCATGTAAAAACCAATCAAATAATGATATTACGTGATCATTGTATACGGGTAAAAACATATCAACAACAAATCCAATTTCACATATGATTCAAATGCAAAAAATCCAAGGCTCTGATACAAATTAAGGATCGAAAACATCATATGTTTGCAGTGGAAATAAATCGTTCGATCCAAAAACACATCTATTGCATCTACATCATCGTTCAAATAATAAAGTCACTTACTTGATATGAAGAACAAAATTGATTTAGCTCCGAAACTACGAAGCCTCTAGTGTATCCACACCGAGTAACCTTTGATGCTTTCAACAATTGAGACGGCTACGAGAAGAACGATTCTTCTCTATGGTTGTTTGGGAGAGAATAGAAAAAAGGAGGCTAGAGAAAAAATAAATCTGAATCATATTTTCTCTTAACCCTAATATGCTCTTATATACATCTAATTATTGGGTCCAAGACTCAATTGGGCTTGAAACCCGATTGGGCCTAGGGCAAAACCCAACACAATCCTGTTAAGGGAATCATTGGACAAAGATGGATTGTATTGACAGTTTGATATTAAAGGGTTATACATTGTAACGATATGCTTGTGCACAATAGAGGAAGATGGGCTTAAAAAGAGGAATATACATTTTAGATACAATTGTAGTCGGTGAAGGCACCCCTTGAAGACCTCAACTTTCTCTTGAGATGGGATACTTTACATTGGCCTTTCGCACCCGTGCCTAGTATGCATCCTAGGGAACTGTCTGATGTGTACCATGTTTTTATGTGTTTCCCTTTCGCCAAAGAATGCTGGAGGGAATGTGGCTTCCCTTAAATCTTTTCGCTATGGGATTGTTCATGTTCGGTGGATGAGTACGATGACCTCCCTCTCAAAATTGCAGATCTCTGAGCTAGTAGTATGGATTTGGTAGATCTGGAAGGCATGAAACCTATTAGTGTGGAACCGAAAACAACTTATTATAGTCGGGGTTGAGGTGAAAGCAAAGGCGATCCGAGCTTAATGAACGAAGACAAGGTAGAGGTGGTTTAATCATGTCTCCAACACCTTGGTGTCAAAAGTTAAAGGTGCAATTTTCGTGAACTTAGAAGAAATCGGCTTCGGCTTGATATGCCTCAACACACAAAGAGAAATTCAGAACATGAGGAACCACACTCAACTAGGGGTCTATACCCCACCATGCGTGGAGGCTTTAGCCATTCGAGAGACCTTCTACTAGGTGCATGCGTTGGTTAAGGTTCACATACGGAACGATTTTCAGATGGTGGTTCAACTCATTCAAAAGAAGGAGGCTTCCCGTCCTTATTGGGAACTTTAAGATTAAAGACTACATCTCACTTACGCCAAGAATTGAATGTATAACTCGAATTTATTAAGCGTTCAACAAACATTGTTTCTCACTAAGTAGTTATAAAGGCTTGTTCTTGATCTATTCGAGAGTGAACATGGAATTCCCTACCTATTCCACTTTGGCATATTCTAATTGACGGTCTATAATATATTTCTATTTTCTTTTTAAAAAATATTGATTCTTCTTTTAATGGATCGATGTTATTTTCTTCAAAATCATTATAATTTATTTCAACATGTTATATTGTTGATAAATCCTTAGGGTACTTTTTTATAAAACTCTTCACAAACTTTATTTGCAACAACATATTATCACTCTTCTTTCATATCATACACCAATTTTCACCTTTCTCATAATTATGGAAAGCAACTGACTGTGATAATTTTTGTTAACTTCGTCAACGTTGGAGACAATTGTTCTCATACTGAAGGCAATAACCATGTAATTTTACCACCCTTGTATTGATATGTCTTCAATGATCATTTTAATTCTTCCCATGATGCTCTAGATCGTTACTAATTCTCATGCTTTTGATCTCACCGTCGAAACAATCACAGTAAGCCTCGACCTTATTTCCATTCCCAATGATTAGATCGATAGGTTTGTTGAGCCATGTGGTCAATAGATGTTCTTCTCCAACGACGTTCCATTTCACCATCGAACATTTTGCTTTCGCGGATCTAGGTTCTGTAACTTAGGATGGCAGAGATGGTACCCCAAATAATATAGACTGAGGAGTTGTGGAGAGCATTAGGCTCGCAGTTATTTATTGAGATGATACAAATATAATTGAGAATTTTCTTAGGTTTTTGCAACGAAAAAATCATCGAATGGGCTATCCATGGAGAGAAATTAGAAAATGAGAGAAAATAATAGGATTAAGTTAGAGATAATATTTGGTGAGGTGTAAATTGAAAAGGTTTGGGAGATAGGGTTTTATAGATTAAAATAAGTGTTAAGGAAAAAGATTTTTGTACCTATATTAAGACATGCGGCGACACCTTAAAGGTTGCAAAAATTATTCATTAAGGGCTCCTCCTTCAAGCCCACGACGATATCCAAAGGCGCAAATGTCTGCGCCAACCTTAAATTGTTGAGCCTCAATCGTCGATAAAAACACCGAGTGAATGGTAAATTACTCGGCAATTCCAAATCACCACGGTCAAAATGTTAATGATTCACCATCCACTATGGAAACTGACATTGAAAGAAAAATTTCCAAACTCATACGACATATGTTTATATATTTATTTCAATAAACGTCTTACCAGGCATATAAGAGTTATAAATTCACTCGACCTAATACCATGAATAAATAGGGGTGTACAAATAATTCGAGCCCCGACCGAAAACCCACTTGGTCTGAGACCCACAAAAGGAAAATCTGCAGATGGCAGATCGAACACGGATCAACCATTATTCGATCTACATGAATTGGTAGATCGCGCACCCATTACCCAAAAACCGCGGATCATTTGACCCGCCCGACTTGGTTTCATCCTAGTTGTCTATCTTATTGTTGGATGGATCTTACAGTTGAGATTCAATCCCTCTCCTTTCTTTTTATCCACATAAAGTTAGGTTTTTTCGTTGACCCGTTTTCTGTCTTTTCATCCATTCCCTCTCTTTTCTTTCTTTTTAGTTGTCCTATCTCTCGACTTTCTTTTTTCTTCCTTGGCATACAAAAAATCCACAGTTTCCATTCATAAAAATACTGCAATTGTGCTCCTCAACGTGGTTGATTCTTTTTGTTAAAGCAGCCGACAATACAATCACCAACCATCTAAACGGTGCCCCTATTTCGATGTTTTAGAACCCTCTGTGTCCTCACATTGTCGTTGAGCTCGAGAGAAGATTGGGGGTTGTCGAATTCGATCGACTCGTCTTTGTATCCAGTTGAAGACCTTGGTACGAGAATTGGAGTTTGGGGAACAATTTTCTTTTTTCTTCCTTGGAGTTTGGGGAACGACTTTTAGAGATTGAAGACCTACCAAGATTTAGGGTTAGGGAATAAATTCTGGGTTTATATAGGATTTGAGTTTGAGAGAGTAATAGGGTTTTTGAGAGTATTGATATCATCTGGATTATATTTTTGGTGTATCTTCTAGATAGGTTATTTCGAGTTCATATTTGTTTTTTTTTCACATTTATCATTTGGTTTGTTTGAGAAACAAATGGATCAGTAAGGTTAAAACCTTTGTGTTAAATTTCTAGAAAAAAGTGTATGTTCGAGTTTATGAGGTTCGGCCCAATGATCCGAAATCCGATCGAACGGATCTATTATCAAAATAATGATTTGATAAGTTGATTTCGAATTAAATAAATCTAATCTACGGATATACAAATGAGCCCATATGGTTACAGGCATAACCGATTAACCGATTAACCGATCGTGCACACATTTTGAGTAAACCTAGTTTACGTTATATATCGGGTCCAAATCGACCCGATCCATATCGCAAACTCCAATAAGTCAATGTGCCCATAAACACTTCTATCTTTTCCGTAACTATTGGGTGGGCCCACTTTCCCTCCTGACTTCTGCACTTCCTATCTCTCTACAAAACTCCAAGACCTCACTGCACCGCTCCTTCACTCTCACACTCAATGAATGGTTCACTTCACTTCCCAACTTTACCAATAACTATTTCCTTTTTTTCTGTTTTTTACAAATTGCTTCCACCCGATAAGATAAATCCTTAGGCGAAAATGCCCTTTTTGCCCCCAAGGTACCACCCATTACTTGCCTTCCAGGTCAAGCATTCATCAGTAACGTACTCCTCACTCCCCATTAAAAAACATACCCTACAAAAAGATTTCTTCTCTTTTTTTTATTTTTTTTTATTTTCTTGCACACAATTTTATATACGTAACCCTATAATATATATTTTTTAATTTCATATTTAGCAAAAAAGAAAAGAAAAGACAGGTACTGCAGAGGAAACAAAATACGCCATGAAAATTCACAAAACCAACCATTTCTTGTCATCGAAGAAACCCTAGTTCCGGCTATTTTCCCACCAAAATCGAAATCTACCGCATACCCAGTACTCTCCGACCGATTCCGAACATGGGTCGCGACACCTCATCTGGGACGGCGCTGGCTCCGGGCTTCAGGTTCCACCCGACCGACGAGGAACTGGTCAGTTACTACCTCAAGCGCAAGGTCTGTGGCAAGCCCTTCCGTTTCAACGCCATCTCCGAAGTCGACATCTACAAATCCGAGCCTTGGGAGCTTCCTTGTGAGATCTCTCATCTTTCTCTTGCTCTATTTTGTTCTGGGTTTGGTCTATTTCTGATTTTTCGCTCCTATTTTTTGCTATATCTTTGTGGGTGTAGGCTAATTGAAACAGAAATGGAACAAAAAGGGTTTAGATTTGCTTAATTTTTTGTGGGTTTGGGTTTGATTTTCATTTCCTTGCGACCCAAGGGTAAAGCAAAGCCAACATTTCCGCTGGGGCTTCGTTTGGCCTGCGGAATTTATTTGGGAATTTTGTCTTTGTTAAGGTCTTATGTTTTGATGATAATTTGTTTTGTTTTTAGTTGATGTTTGGTTTTTAATTTTAAGTGAGATGTGAGTGAAAACCATGGCCAGGTAGGTTGCTGAGTAGCAAAGCAATTGACTGAATATTTGAGGGATAGAGATTGGTACTTGTTTAGTGAACTCGGGGTTTTAATTATTATTCTTGTAATTAAGTCAAAGTTTGTGGGATTATGTTTGTAATGGTTAGGTAAATCGAGGTTGAAGAGCAGAGACCAGGAGTGGTACTTCTTTAGTGCTCTAGATAAGAAATATGGCAATGGAGCAAGGATGAATAGGGCTACAGGGAATGGGTATTGGAAAGCAACAGGGAAAGACAGGACAGTTCGCCATGATAATCGGCTCTTTGGGATGAAGAAGACTCTCGTGTTTCATAGTGGTCGGGCCCCAGATGGGAAAAGGACGGATTGGGTTATGCATGAATACAGACTAGTCGATGAACAGTTGGAGAAGGCAGGAGCAACACAGGTCAATCTCTAGCTCCATGATTGTAGATTATGTGCCCGTGTATATTTCTTTATTATCTATCCATGCATTTGTTGGTTCATTTTATGTAGCTATTAATTCCTTTGGGTTTAGGGTTTTGTGTTAGATGTAATATTCTAACAGTTACTTCTTGTTTGATGGTGGAATAGGAGTCTTATGTCCTATGTAGAGTCTTCCAGAAAAGTGGTTTAGGACCTCCAAATGGGAGCAGGTATGCTCCATTTATTGAAGAGGAGTGGGAGGATGATGGGAAAACATTGGTCCCGGGAGAAGAGCCGGTAGAAGAAACTGTGCCTGGTGATGAATCTTATCTTGAAGCAAACGATGCTCGACAGGTTAGTACTTAATTTCCTTCTCTGGTTATTTAACTTCTCCATGAATGCATTATGCCAAACTGAAATGCATAGAATGTTTCATCACCGTCAACATATGTAAATAAGTTAATGTATTACAAAAAGCATGTACCTTCATTAATGATGGCGATTTATCATACCATGCAATGCAAATAATGCTCATTGCCATACTTAGTTTTACCAGCAAAACTGGTACTGGGTTTAAACAAAACGCTAAGCACTTGGTACTGGCTTTGAGTACACCAAATGATATTGGTATTCTGTTAGCAATCCAAAGAAGAGCAAACTGTGTTTTATGTTTGAGGATGTCTTGTATCCAAAGAAGGTGTTCTGTCATCTTTGGCGATGAATACTTTTTTCTAACCTTGTTTTGATAGTAAAGGTAAAAGAGGAGATATCATGTTTCCCATTTGGATATATTGAAAAATGTTAAGCTTAACTGTTTGAGGATTAGGCTATCGATTTTAAGGGTAGGCACAGTTTCATTTATGATCATGTTAGTAAGTAATGGGTTTTATTTGAGATGTCTTTCGTACCATAAACCCATACAAGGGCTATAATTAATAATTAATCACGATTAGGTTGATGCAGCAAAAATTTCCTATTCCTTTGTGTAATGGATCCTTCTCTGCCAATTAGATACACTTTGCTCGGGAAGTAGGTTAGATATGACCGAGTGCAGTGCAACTTTGCAAACTTTGCAACTTTGTTGTTTCCTTGAAGTTGTTGATTGAGTGCAATGCAAGTAATAAAAAATAGATCTTGCCAAGTAATATCCAAAATCGGGTTATAAAATGTTTGCAGGATACACAGTCGACTGATGATCCTCCATTTATAAGCAAGGAGCTTCCTGGAGAACCCCAAAACCATCTTGCTGTTTGCAAGAGCGAGAGGCTTGATGACGGTCCAGAACTTTGTGTGGTGAACCGGGAAGCGCCCTTCCCCATCCTGCAATACAAAAGGAGAAGACAAAACGATTTGGATTCAAATGGTTCAGACAATTCAGCCAGAACCGCCCCCCGGGATCATACCTCGCCGCCGCCACCACCACCACCAACAACAACAACAAATGTTCCTCCAAAACAGGTGATTGAGCCAGCACTTGCTCTTCCTGGTTGTTGTATGAAGTACATAAACAAGTTGCAGAACGAGATTCACAAGAGCTCGATCCAGAGGGAGACTCTGAAGCTTGAGATGACGAGTGCTCAAGCCATGATCAACGCTCTTCAAGCTCGGGTCGAATTGCTCACCAACGAGAATGCTGACCTCATGAGCTTCATCCGAGCTGCTCACCCCAGGAAACACCTTATCTAAGTCGCCTCCTGCTCTTCTTTGTCGTTTTAGGCCATCGCTGACATCAACTTCGAACGTGTATAAACTTATTAGCTCTACTTCGAACGTGTATGCTTCTTATCGTTATTAATCTAAAACTCTCTTAATTTCACCGTCTCTTCACTCTGCTTCTACTTCTTTTCTATAAGATCATCGTTCAAGTTCGAATATGATCTCATTTTTTTGTTTTGTTTGGGACCCTATGTTTTCAAAACGAAACAATAAGTGGAAATAAGCATTAAAAATTGAAATTACAACAAAGTCCTGTTATGATTTTTGATTAAATAATTAATTGACTTAGAGGCATTACATTATATATGTCAACAGTTAACTCTTTTGAAGACATATACCATGTGTTGAAAGTTTGGAAAAAAAAAGTTCAATTTCACCAAATTCAACAGAAGGGGTTGACGGAAGCAAATGCGTCACCGTTTTGACCAGAAGACGGATTCCACGTGTCGTATCGTGCGTGTCGGTGACCGAACAAACGTCTGTGGCAGGTGAGCGGAAGTTTCCTCGTAAAGCACAACCATACAACAAAAACCAGAACAGCGCACCAAATAGTTTCAGACCAGCTTTAGTCTTCTTCTCCGACCTCGGCACTTTCATCCCTTCGATTCCGACGGAAAACCCTAACCCTAATCCCCAATTCCTCCTCCTCTCTTCTCAGAAACACTATTAGAACCCTAATTCTACCGAATTGACCGATACATTTCGTGTAATTGTGATGGGCCGTGGATCAGCTACTTCGCTCGCTCCCGGGTTCCGATTCCACCCAACCGATGAAGAGCTCGTTTGGTACTACCTCAGGCGCAAGGTCTCCGCCAAGCCCTTACGGGTTGACGCCATTTCCGAGGTTGACATCTACAAGATCGAGCCTTGGGATCTCCCAGGTCAGTTTTGCTTTTTCTGTGTGTGTTTTGTTTCTTATTTTAGGTTGTGTTTTGATTTTTGTTTATTTTATTTGGGAGAGCTTTTAGGCATGGCTAAGCTGAAAACTAGAGACTTGGAATGGTACTTTTTTAGTGGTCTGGACAAGAAGTATGTTAATGGGTCGAGAACCAATAGGGCCACTGAGAAAGGGTACTGGAAGACCACTGGCAAGGATCGTCCTGTGAAGCACAATTCCAGGATCATTGGGATGAAAAAGACTCTTGTTTTCCATAGGGGTCGAGCTCCTAAAGGCGAGCGCTCTAATTGGGTGATGCATGAGTACAGGCTTGCTGATGAGGAGCTAGAGAAAGCTGGAGTTGCTCAAGTAAGACTGTGTTTGAATTGTGATTTCACTATTTGTTGTTAATGTGTTGATGTTGTTGTTGTTGGTGTGGAAATTGATTGGATTTTGGTTGTGGGTTTTGTTTGATTGGGCGGGAAGGATGTCTTTGTGCTCTGTAGGATTTTTCAGAAGAGTGGTTCTGGCCCGAAAAATGGAGAGCAGTATGGGGCACCCTTTGTTGAGGAGGAATGGGAAGATGATGAGGTCACTTTTGTTCCAGGGCAAGAGATGCCGCCAGATGAGTTTGTATATGATGATTCCCCTGGCCACGATGTGTATGTTGAGGTCAATGAAGTTGGTCAGGTTTGTGGTTTACTGGTTTAATATTTTCTCTACCTTGAGTTTGAGTACTGAATTATGCTATATATTTGCTTTGCTTTCTGTTACTAATTTATGGAAAATAGGAATGTGTGGAAGCTACCATTAGTTAGCTTAGGATACAATGATTATACCAGCTATTTAGGTTGAAGTTTAAACTTGATGGAGAGCTCTTGGCTAATAGCAAGGCAATTGAAATGATTTAGTAAATTTGTTAGGTGTTACTTGCCAAGTTAATTAAAGGTCACCTATTTCATATATGCACTACCTGGCAATGCTTGTATATCTCTGTATAATTAATTCTTGTTTACGGAAACAATGGGAATAAAATATTGTCAGAACTCAGGGTAAGGAAGGAAAATTGAGTTGACAATTTGGTTTTATTTTAAGTGCATGAAATAATGTCCTGAGTAAAGAATCTAGCAAATTTATTTATATCTGCTTGTAGCAAATAGCAACAATGCTCTTGTATGTTGGTTTAGTTTAAATACAAGACTAAAAGCCTGGACAAAAGTTTGTGCATGTTTTCGTTTGTGGACAAAACTTCAGTGCACTTTTTGACAATTAACCCTTTTTTTATTGCCAATTCCTAGTCTATTTCTTATTTCTAATCCAGGATCTGACTTATGTAGAAGTGAGCTCCTTACCTCTTGGCCTGAATTGTGTTGGTATAATAAGCATATCATATTGCAAACCTGGAATTAAAAAGATATGCGCAGCATTTTAACTTGAATGAATCTTATCCAAAGTTTCAAATATTGGGTTGGTGAAAGTTCAATTGCTTATTGTTTTGTTGGAAACAATTCAGTAGTACATATGTAACCATCGCATGGGGATTACATAACGATATTGTTCAGAATACTTTTCTTTTTCTCTTATGGATCTAATTCCAAACACTGTAGTTAGGACCTCCTCGAAAAATGTGTATCAAGCTGTTATGGTAGGAGCAACTGTAGCACATCAATAGAGAGAATGATAAAGCTGATATTACCGTTGCCAGTAGATGGTTATCCAGGATTGGGGAATGATTGGAAGGGATTTCTGTTGATTTAATTGAATGTGAGAGAAATATTGTTTATCAGAAAAATCCTATCAAGTTCTCTAGGTAATATATTATGATCCAGTGTTTTGGCGTGCTATTCTGCTGGTTAATTGATAAATGGTGATCACTAATGGGGGTTGAGTGTTTATTCGAATATTTCACCATGTTTGTCTTATGTTACTGCTGCTGTCATGAGTAGCTGAAGACATCTGTTTAGTGAGTGACCTTCCAGCTCTTGGCACAATCCTTCTATTTTCTCAATAACTTTTCTAGTCATTACTAAATATGTAAAATTTGTAAAAGCATGCTTGTTTGAGAATTTTAACACTAAAGTTCATCTGACCATGCTCAACAGCCTTTGAACTTTTACTATGGAGAAACAAGCGACCATTACGAAAATTCCCGGGACCATGTTGAATATGACCAGAAGCCTGTTATAGGAAATATTGAAACTCAATGGGTTTCCGAGCTAGGAGATGACCAGAAGTTTGTTGATTTACCGGAGCACTACGAGAAATCAATCAAAGAGGAATATTTTGTTGAATCAAGCGACAATGTGGACTCTGTGGATGTCAATGACTTGCTCGATGAACCATACTTGGATGCTTCTGATGATAATCTGATATCCACCGATGGATTGTTCTTAGAGACAGATGATCTTTCAAACCCCAATGAGTCCGATCCCGCTGGTTTTGACAGGGTGGAAGATTATCTTGCATTCTTCGATGTGGCTGACAATTTTGATCCTCCTCAAGTAGTGGAGAATGAAAACCCCGTGATTCACCAATCACCCTTCACCCAGACAGTAAGAGCAGAGCTCTGTGTTCACTTTGTGATGATATTCATGTGGAATTTCGAGTTTTTTGCTTGTAACCAACGCACGATTTATTTTATCAAGAAATTAAGATTTGGAAACTATTTTTTACCAGGATGTGGATACGGCAGTAGTGCCAGAGTCTATGGGAACCCAACATCCTGCAGAGGCACAAGGTCACAATGATGCATCATCGATGCAGAATCCAGAAACTCCAAAATTCGACTCAGGTAAGGGTATGATTAAATGTCATTGTTCGAGCTTAGGTCTCACATTTAGAGTGATACATGTCACTTGATGCTGATATCACTTGTGATGCAATCTCATTTTTTCCGGACTAACTCCCTGGTACTTCATTTATGGTACAGATGTTAAGTATCCATTCATGAAACGTGCAAGTCAAATGTTAGCTCATCCAGCCTTTGCTTCAGAGTTCTCATCGAAGGATGCGGCTCTTCGGTTCAATCAAGGACAAGCCTCAAGTTCTGTTCATGTTACTGCTGGGATGATCCGTATAAGGAACATGACTTTAACTGGCAATGGATTGGACTGGTCATTTGGCAAGAACTGGGATTTAAACATTATCATCTCTTTTGACCTGCATGCTCATGTCTCTCCACCCAGTTTGTCTGCGGGCAAGACAGAGTCTAGGAGCTTGCTCTACTTGATGTTTATTTGGCTTTTGATTCTTCTTTCTGTCAGTTTCAAAATAGGCTCATACATATATACCAGGTAACCCCCACACATTATAGTAACACCCTTTTAATTATGCTCAAGATAGTGCAGTTCCCGATTCAACTATCGAGTAGTTTATAGTTGAAATATGCGCCCAGGTTGACGAAAACAGGTTATAGATTTATTATTTGTTGAAATGTTGACAATGTTGAATGCCAAGTGGAAACTTGGCATCCTATATTTACACCGAAACATTGTTCTCATTGTAACTCATAAACATGAATCTTACTTATTCGTCTGGTTGTGTTTTCTTTGAAGATTATTGGTGTTTGGCTATTGTCGCCGGTTTGGGTTGCCTGTTTGATTATTTTTTGGTGTTCGGTTTAGCATGTTGCTGATAGTGATTTTCCTATTGATTATATTAATCCAACGCTTCAAGCAGTTTCTGTGGTGGTGAAGTATATTTGTTAACGCTCTCTTTTGAGGATGGTGCATTGTGTAAGACTCCTGCAGAGGCTTCAGAGTGGGGATTAAACTGTGTATACGGTATTGTTTAATTTAGGGATAACTCTAGAATATAGCAGTTAACAAACCTAGTTTGCAGGTTGTATTCCTATCCTATCTTTTTTTTTTCTGAAATCATAACATCGATTATGAGAAATTATTAAAATCCGTTCGAAACGGATCATGCGAAGTGTCAAATTTGTCCGTTCATGGTAAGTAGACAAGTGTTTTTTTTTTCACTAATTCTTCTTTAATATTTATTTATTTTTATTTAAAATTTTCACTAATCTTTCTTCAATTTTCATTACTTTAAGAGCATTCGCAACGGGCCGACCCGTGCGTTCGCGGTCCGTGGGCCGTCCCACTGTGGGACGGTTTTTACGCGGCCCGCTACCCGCAAACACGAGGGCTGGGCCGCAGACCGCGCCCCTCGCTCGTGAGCCGGGCTCGCGTTCCTCGCCCCTCGGCCTTGTCTAGCTCCCCTCCTCTCGCAATGCCGACCGTTTGACAACGGTCAGCAACGACTATTTTTTTTAGGGTAAACTACAAATGCATACCCTTAAGTATGCATGTTTAACCGATGAATACCCTAAAGTTTAAAGTTAATTGATGCATACCATGAACTTACGAGTTGTAACTCAAAGCCCCTTATGTTAGCTAAAATGACGAAAATACCCTCAGTGATTTTTAAAAAAAATATAAATGAAGTGATTTTTTAAATAAAAATGAAGTCATTTAATAAGTAAATATATAATTATTGAAGTATAGTTGAGGGTATTTTCGTCATTTTAGCTGACGGAGGGGTTTTGAGTTACAACTCGTAACTTCAGGGTATGCATCAGTTAACTTTAAACTTCAGGGTATTCATCGGTTAAACGTGCATACTTAAAGGTATGCATTTGTAGTTTACCCAACATGGGCACAGTTCGTGAAGACTATTCGGCATCCCTACGAGCCCAAAGAGAAGTTGTTTGCTAAATGCCAAGAAGGTGCTCGGAAAGATATTGAAAGGGCTTTTGGAGTACTTCAAGCAAGGTGGCACATCATTTCCCGTCCCGCTAATTCTTGGAGCCAACACCTTTTGGCTGATATCATGCACACTTGCATGATTCTACACAACTTGATTGTAGAGGATGTGCGCGACCGGTACGAGTATGGGGATGAGGAGTTGTTGTACGAGCAACCTCCAGAAATGCCGAATTGGACACGACCGGAACGATAACACCACGGAGGGCCATTGGCATACCAGCAACGAGTTACTTGTCAACAAAGTGTCACAAATCATGAGACCCACATGCAACTACAAAATGATCTTATGGAGCACTTATGGGGTCTATATGGAGCTGGTTTCCGTGACGACGAGTAGTCGTTTGTACTCTTCGAGCTGGTTTTTGTGGGTTGTATTAAAATGGGTTGAATAAAATTAAAAGTTTAATTTTATTCGTGCTAAATTTATTTATTATTTATTATTGTCATTAATTATTTTTTTCACAATTGTTTAAATTTTATATAATTTAAACGGTTTCTAATAAGGAATTAAATAAAACAGCAAAATATCAATTAATAACAACTCAGCATCCAGTCAGCATAAGGGTCTCAGCCCTAGGGTCTCACCCAGGGCCTCTCATTGCAAAACACTCACTACTCTGAGGTCCTAGGACCTCACTTTTGTCCAGTCAGCACAAGGGCTTCAGGGTCAGGGCCTCACCCAGGGCTTTTCCATTATCCATGCTCTAAAAAATAATAGCACAGGGCCTCTCATTGCAAAACACCCACTACTCTGAGGTCCTAGAACCTCACTTTTGTCCAGTCAACACAAGGGCTTCAGGGTCAGGGCCTCACCCAAGGCTTTTCCATTATCCATGCTCTAAAAAATAATACCACTGGTACATGTATTTACTGGAAAATCTATTTGGTCAACGCTTTATCACCCGAAAGATAGGATTGGTAGTTGTGAGTTTGCAGAGAAAGAGGAATGAAGAAGAGCAATTTTTATTAGTTTAGGGTAATGACCTGAAAAAGGGGTGGTTTTGATAATCTGTGAAAAAATCAGGGTCATGTGTGCTGTGCATAACCGATTGTTTACATTTTCTACCATCTTTCACATATTTTGATACTTTCTTATAGTTTTCGATAGTCAATTATTATAATTTGGAAAGAAAAAAAGTCATTTAAGATATGATGTGAGAATAGATCATAGGACAACGTGAGGCCCATGAGTTTATTGAAAATGTTAATGAATCAGAATATTAAGTCTTAGCAAAAACAACCTCTAATTAATTTGTGGTAAATTAGCTTATAATTAGAGCTACCATGGCCTTTCCTTTCCACATCGTCGTCGCCATCGCCATCGCCCCCGCAATTTCTCCGGTCATCATATTTCTCTCCGGTTGCTACCCATATCCTTCCCCTCCCTCTCCACGTCGAAATGACACCTCTTCTGCTGCATCATGAGCCCGCGCCGCTCTTGTCCACCCTGACCGCTTGTCTTCCCCATGTCTCGTTGGCATCAACACACTCTAGTACCAAGTTGGGGGTCATAGGTGATCTCCCATAGAGGTAACATACGTTTTTCTAATGAAAGTCAATGGCCAAAACTTTAACATAGCCTATAAGCGCAGACAAAACTTTAGATATTCTTTCGTTTATAAACAATGTTTTAAGATAGTTTTTGACAATTAACCCTTATTAGAATATCAACATTTACACACTTGCACTTTTTCCCATTGTTAGTATGGTTAGGATTGGCCAGAATATATTCAACGGCTCAAATGAGATTGAAATGAGAATTCAAACCATTTATCAAAAACAGAAACGAAGGGTACTATATTAAAGTTCTTTCATTAATCGGGCTCCCAATTGAGGTTAAAGGGAACCCTTATTAATCGAGTTCTCACCTCAATCTCAAAGGCGGGACCGTAACACATTCAATTTGCTTTTTTTTCTTCCCACTTTTTTATGGATTAGCAGAGACTGCGTTAATGGAACTATCACCGGATAAGGGGAAAAAGTGATATTTAGAACTGTATATTTGGAAGAGAAGCTACACTGTATTGGAAATTAAGAAAAAAATGAAGTATTCGGGGGTCAAAAGCAATGGATTATCTTATCTAGCAAACAAATTCTTCAAGCAATAGTCTAGTCTTAACAAACGAACAGAATGTAACCTAAGAGCCTCTCACCAAAAGATTTTCCCGATTTTCTGATCTGCCTCTTAGTCGATGCCCACACGTTTATGCAACAAGGGTCTGTGGAGGCATTTTCAAAAATTACCTACAAGTAAGCTTGCAACAGAAAGATTCTCAAGAAACAGATCCTAATCTTGACAACTATTCCAGCTCCCTCTCAGAAGCATAGGCTACCTTTTGCATTATCATGCCCTCTGCTGCACGGATGGCTCTTTGTGAACCCGTGATGGTCACTTTCCTGCAATATATAAGAGCAAAGAGTCAGATATTTACAGACCGAAAGTTCAGCCATTAGAAAGAGCAACTTCTGTTTTGTACCTATCCGACGTCCCAGACATGAAATCGCCTCTATCCGATATCTTGATCCTTGCCCCACTAACCTGAAGGAAATAAATGTCCTGTTTTAGTCCAAAGCTGTGGATGCAGAGTGGTAGAACTCAAAATATGTCATTTGCAATCTGTATCTATAGACCTGACTAATTTCCATGATATTTCTACCACTACGGCCAACAACCAATCCAATATGCTCATCTGCAACACCAATGGTCACCGAGTTGTTGTGGTCTTCCTGAAAATAATAGAAAGAGTTTTAGTGTAAGTATCTGACTCTTTGTAACATACCAGTAGCTCGTGTAAGTTCGATATAACAAGCTTGCTTTAACAACATATTTCATTTAGCCTAGCCATGATTAAACAGTCCAAACTACGGTAAAACATGGTCCCTAACAGACTATCACTAGACCTGCTCTAACACCCAACCTAAAAGCTTAAGGCCGAATCAGTATATTAACAGATCACAATCTCGGAGTCTAACAGAAGATAGGAGTTCGTAAGCCAATACACTTTACTTTACCTTTCTATATGTAAATTATATATCTTGTCTAGGGGCAGGATATATACAGACTTATTGAATGAACATTTTGTTATGAGTCCAACAAGTGGCTAATCAACCAACTCAGATGAAGGCTAGAAATAAGGGATAGTTGCTATCCCCACTTCCTGTTTTTCAGTATTGCTTTTTCTATTCATAGTTAGTTGTTAATCATGGATTATAGCTTGATCCCTTTAGTTAGTTTTCAATTTCAGCAGCTATATTATTTAGGGGCACTATCCGTGGTAAATGATTATTATATTGTAAATAAAAGTAACAACAGGAACAAAAAAAACAGTAACACAAGGATAAAAAAATGTAACACCGAATTTTGGGGTGAAGTATTATGTAATATCAATTATAAAATTCTGTAACAAATGTGAACCCAATACTTAAACCCAAAATTCGTTGTTACATATTTTTGATCCTTTATGTTACATCTTTTTGTTCTTGATGTTTTTTTATATCTTACAATATAAGGATCCATTTACATCGGATTACATATATATATATATATATATATATATATATATATATATATATATATGCTGCGAAGTGATTAATAAACACAAGCAAGAGATGACCACCAATGATACAGGTTACTCCGGACCCATAACTTGATCCAGAGATGGGGACGGTAACACACTTATAAAATAAACCCCACTTCATTATGTGTATTTAAAGCAACTTGTTATGTTTATTATGTGTTCAGTTTAAACAACACTTAATCCATAACTAGCACGATAGTGTTAAAATAAGGGATGAACCTTGTTATTCTGGAACTTTCCAGCAGGCGCCCGCGGACTGTAATTGACTGCATTGTAAGGTGCGGTTGCAACAGAAGGAAGCACATATGTTTGTGGAATACCATGAAAACCGGAGAAGTAAACACCTATCAATTCAAGTTAGAGATAACTTACTAGGCATCAAGTATCACCAATAAGTTTTCCAGATAAAATATACACCATCAGCAATCATTTGGAACTATACTAAAGAATAACATAATATATTTTCCATCGTAATTCAACTTTTTCTTGAAATTACTGGAAATTGGCCGTGAAAAGAACTAAAAAGAAATTATCACCGACTCCCCTGGGAAATTTATTCTCCATTGCCAAACACTTGTCACAACAGTAGACATGTATGAGGCCTAGCTCTAAACTTCCCCCGAACCTCATCACTTCTTTCATTTCCAGCATAAAACATCTACGTGATATGTTCAGAAGGGCTATTAGCTTCTTTTTGCGCAGGGGCTTAAGGATGGTCAAGTAGTTATCTTACTAAAACAAACTAACATAAAAGTCGATGATTCAGTATGCATTTTTAAGTGGAGAATAGCATAAAGTTCTTGGATGATGTATCACAGAACTACTAGGGATGCCTATAGGATATAGTTCCTTTAGATACGACCTTTACAAATAGCTTACAGAAAGATGTAAAACAATTTGAGGCCGGGTACAACCCTGATTTCGTAAAACTTCCCTAATCTCAAGCATTATGCACTCTGAAAGGAAAATATCAAATGCATGTACTAATTTGTATAAAGAAATGTTTCTATATTTTTACGAATCCAGGCAAATGCTTCAACCTGTACGAAAGATAATAGCGATGAAAGCATATTATTTACTAGCTGCAGAATCGTAAAGCAGAAGTTGTTAAGAAGAACTTATACTAATTATTTAATCAAACAGACCTGCATATGAAAATGGGGCATTCATTGTCTGTGGGTAATGAGTGTCTTCAGTCAGCTTTAACAGAATCAAGTCAACTGCACGCATCTGTTCCTCTAAAGTGCCAGTAATTGTTACTAATCTATCATTCAGCCCAAAATAATTATTATCCTGAGCAGATATCTTAATTCCAGCTTGGGAGTCTTCAATAAATGACCTGCACAAGAAAAAAAAAATACATCCTATCAGTCATTATGTGCTTTTCTTCTTTAAGTTGTATGGTCATCAGTGCAAAACAATGGACCCTGAGGAGCAAAAATCTGCCTAATAGTACCACTACAACACTAGTCATACTCCTCCCTAATTCTTCCTAGTCTGCATAGCACGAATAAATAACCCCTGAAACATAAAAATCAGCCACTACATAGACAAACACATGAGCACTCTGGTAAAGTATGGTCTATGACTAATTACAGCACGCCTGACTTTAGACTTCAGTCTGTCCCTTCCAATTCCTCAACTTAAATATAAGGAACACATTTTCCATAGACATTTCCCCTCTGTCAAGTGCATGCATAAGTTATATCAGGCCAAGACAGCAATGAGAGAAGGTATCAATATATGCTATTCCTGTTTGAAGTTTTAACAAAAGATTAAGGTGGCAACTGAATAATACGTATCAAGAAGTTACAAAAAAGAAATGGGAAGAACGCTACAGATTAGAGTGGACATCTCAGAAGCTTCACCAAAAATAGTGATTTTGTTTAGAATATTTACAGAATCGCTCTGCTCTAGTAAATTTATTAACCTCCCTAGACCTTAATGTTCTCCAAGTCCAATTCCCTGATAGACCATAATTCTAACAACCATCTATTTACCGTAACAAGTCAGACTATATTCTTTTCAGTAAATTCCATCCATGCACTCCATAGTTATGCTGAAAACAGAGTTACATGTCAGACTGTATAATAGATCCATAAAACAGAATCTGAATGCTTTCTAGTGAAATAGCATACTATGTCTTTTGATCATATTCTATCTCTGCCCAATCTAAACACACTCTAAGCAAACCCCATTAGCTGGTAAATGAACCGTCATACTGCCAAAACCTGAGCTAATAACAACATATCTGAATCCTAATATAATAAGAAGAATGTTAGCTTAAACAAAACACATCGTCAGCCATGCACAAAAATAAGGAATACAAGGAAAAAGTTCATGGATTCACAATTATACTTTTAACTGAAAATAATTACTCGTTTTATTCCATTGAAAAATGTTTTATTTTCTGAAAAAACACGGAGTAGAGTTCATACTTTATGGTGGAACCTCCTTTCCCAATAATACTACCACAAGAGCTATTTGGAACGATCAGCCTCACTTTGGTTCTTGGATCAACCTCATTCCCTTCTTCATTATGAATCTGGTAAAGAGATTAAGTTTTGTCAATATCAGAAGTATTAATGAGAAATTATAGCATAAGAAACTATATATTACCTCATTCAGTAATTTAGCAAGAATAAGTTCCACAGCCTTGAGAGTTTCATCAATTGACCCAGAAATCATAATAATTCTATCAGATGTTCCAGGGAAAAATTCATGATTGCGTGATAACTGAATGCGCGCTCCAGATTGTGACTGAAAATCAGTAATTGTTGAGCCACCCTTTCCGATGACAGAACCAGCTGCAGAATTCGACACAAGAAACCTAATGTACGTAGGTTTTTCAACAGAATCTGGCAGCAGTGATCATGAAAAGACAAACTGATGAGCATTAACTAAGAGAAGTAGCGTTACACTATAAATAAACCATTTGATAATCCAAAAGACTAGTACAAGGGCTGAAATACAAAATTGACACCATGGTGCATGTATGCCCATGAAGTGCAGTAAAATTGGAAATGAACAAAATGTAAATTTACAATGACACCGAACTTAAGAAACTTTTATAAGGGAGCCAAAACAAGAGTATTCTAATTTAACATGTAATAACATATTTCTTTAGAATGTCAAAACCAATCAAAACAAGGAGGGATGAAGGGAAGGAACTTAGCATAGAGTTTTTTTTTCAATTACAATTAGAACCAACATCATTTTCTTATTTAAGCATTTCTAACTCTCAAAAGGACAAGAAAACAGCTAATTGAATCAATATGATCTCTTTTATGATGCAATGAGACCTTAACTATACAGTAGATTAAATTCACAACAATTCATGGTTTTATGCAAACCCCTACTCATATTTTGATTTTTGACACAACTATCAAGTACTCATTTAAGGATCACTCCACACAAAGAAAACTACAAAATAGACGAGGTTACAAGATAGATCTTAGATGAACACGCTCATGAATCATCTAGACGAGCTGCATATCAAATGCTTCATATCCCAAAACTAAATACTGTAAATTGTGTTGACACGCAAGTCGTCCTTGCTTTCTCTCTTGGTCTCACTCAAACCTACCTGCTACCTTCTATAAAGCCCACATATTCCAAAATATATCAGCTTGTTCTGGAGGCCCTTTCATAATAAAAGAAACCTTGAGGTCAATTGAGTCATTTGATAACAATTAATACCAGATATTCCAACAACTTTTCTTTTTCTCATTACCATCATTTTCCTATTGATGTATAATCTTCCTTTTCAACCCAAAGCAAATATCAACAAGCCTGAGGGCTGGTATAAAAAAAAGAACCACTGTTAAAATCTCCCTCCGACCACCAGCATTATGACTAGCCCAGTACGGTAAGATAAACAAATACCATATAATGTATAATTGACTTTCAATTACTAAAAGAAATTGTGAATTCCCTAGGTAGCATCACTTAACTCCCAGTAATTGGCTTCTTAAACAGAGCGGCCTCAACAATTCAGGCGCTGATCTATGAGGCATTTACTAGTCTGTTTATGTAATGTATACAACAGGAATTGAACCATAAGTCCTTATTTGTTTCAGACCACAACACCAAAGCGGAAACCCGGGCACTTTGATTCTAGTGAACAACCATTCAGCTCAGCTTATAATTTTAAATGTTCCTCTCGGCAAGAAACAATGTATAATTGACTTTCAATTACTAAAAGAAATTGTGAATTCCCTAGGTAGCATCACTTAACTCCCAGTAATTGGCTTCTTAAACAGAGCGGCCTCAACAATTCAGGCGCTGATCTATGAGGCATTTACTAGTCTGTTTATGTAATGTATACAACAGGAATTGAACCATAAGTCCTTATTTGTTTCAGACCACAACACCAAAGCGGAAACCCGGGCACTTTGATTCTAGTGAACAACCATTCAGCTCAGCTTATAATTTTAAATGTTCCTCTCGGCAAGAAACAATGCTCAATTTGTTCGCTGACAACTCCTTAAAAAAACATTGAAAACACTAAACCACCTAAATTATTCCCTCATTTACTATTTTGACTACAAATTCTACATTTCTCCTCGGTCCCAAACAGGGCTTAGGGTTTGAAAATGTCGTAATCGCACAAATTTGAGACAGAATCCAAAGCAGCAACGTCACATTGCAACGATAATGTATGGAAAATGAAAGGAAAGTAAATGATGGAAAGAGAGAAGGTGGATCAGATCGACCTGAAGTAGGAGACTTGGGCGGTGGAGGAGATCGCCTCGGCGGATGCTCCGGCGACGAGACGTATGAGGACTCCGTCGACTCCATCACCTCAAACGAAGTAAAGCAGAGGTGGGGGGAGAGAGGGGAGCGGAGGAGAGCAGAGACGGGAGTCACAGTAACAGCATTCGCAGAACTCGAATGGCTATGGAGAAAGGGGGAGGGATTGGAGGAGAAGAAGAAGAAGAGGAGCGTGTGTTTGGCGCGTGGGATAGCGCGATGGTGTCAACGACTTTACCGCGAGCGAGAGAGCAAGCGGGTTCGGGTTTACGTGCAAGGATCCGCTTACGCATACACTATGACTTGTTCGAAATAAAGTAAGAGAGAAGTACACCTGCATATCTTTTACTTTTAAGTCGGTATGTTTAACTTATACATATTTTGAAGTTATAACTCGTAATTAAAATCTTTTTTCGTCAAAATTTTATAACGATGATGTTTAGAAAAACCAAAATACCCTCTGTTTAAAATTATCAAAACAGAAGGTTTTGCAACTATTCAAAACCATCGTTTCATTTGTTGTTCTGAGATGAGAGAGGTTGGAGGCGAAGAGACGAGTTGTGTGTTAAAGAGTCTGAGCAAGAGAAGAGACTCAGTGGCCGGATTCGGGGAGCTAAGCTGGTGTCAAGGTGTTTTCGATGTCGGAGTCTGAGTTGGATAGTGATGCTACATGTACGATGAGGGTTTCGAGGATGCAGAAGTTGTAAGTGCTACAAACCCTTTTTTTGCGATGTGAATGTGTTTTTGCGATGGTTTGTTACATGTGGGTTTTTTAGGGTTTATGAAGTCAAAAAATTAGGGTTTTTTGAAGTAAAAAATGTTTAGGTTTTTCTAGGTTTGTGTTATTGGGAAAGTTTGAGTGTAAATTTTTTAGCAAGTCTGAGTGTATGTCATCTAAGGTTTGAAATGTTTAGGCTTTATGAAGTTAAGAAATTAGGGTTTTCTAGGTTTGAGTTCAAACGAATTGGGGATTTGGTACAATGTGGAAACTAAGGCTTCTATAGAGGAGCTGAAACAAAAATCGATGACCTTTTGCATTCATGTTCTAAAAAAGTTAGGGTTTTTTCATACAAATTTGGGCATTTTTGGTAGAATAAATTGAGCTTACATATGAATTGTTCTATACAAAGTACCTGATATTGTTTTACTTGTTTGTTGTTTGTGCTTTATCCTTCTTTCCCAGCCTGAAGTGATACATAAGTTGTTCGAATTTCACTATGGGGGTTGTTCATTGAAAATAGAACCCGATATGAGGGAGGCACCACTGAATTTGTGGTATTTCCTCGTAACAAGTGTTCATATTTTAGGTTTCAGAAAGTAATAGCTGATTTAGGATGTCAACCAAATTCCTTCATGTTCTGAAATGTCCTAGTTAGGCCAAGTGGGGAATATCAATGGTTGGAACCTTAGTTTAAGCTTATTGAGGGTGATGAGCATTTTGTTGATATGTTCATCACATACACTGAAACAGTATCAGTAGGAATTTATGTGGGTCTAGGGGTAGAGCATGTTAGAGTTGGTTCCCCTATGGGACATGTCTTGTGGTCATCACTACCCGTTAAATCTGAGAGATTTGAACCAATAGAAAAGTGGTTGGTGAAGGATAAGTGTAGTCTATTTGTGACCTCAAGTAAATTTAAGAGAATGTAGATGAAGGGTGATCGTGATCTAAGGAAAGTGATTGTGGTTCATTCAATTGAGCCAGAAAGTGAAAGGAGTAATGGTGAAAGTGATGATAGTGATGATGGTGTTATATGGAGTGATAAAAATGAGGATAAAAATGTACCTGATCTTGAAACTCAATTCAAACGCAATCCCAAACAGAACATCAACCTCAATCCCAAACTAAAAATGACCTTGAACTTGAAAATAAGGAAGACCCAGATTGTTTGAGAGAGGAAATAGAGAAAGTCAGAAATGAAGAGGCTGAGAGGGTGAGGAAAGGAAAAACAGTTATGGTGGAAGAAGTTGAAGAAGATGTCGAGATTGATTTAGCTGATAGTGATGATGTTCAAGTACCTGAAGGAGAAGATGGAATAGAAGCTGGAGCAGAAACGGGAGCTCAATATGAAGGACCTAGAGTAGAAGATGGAGGACCTGAAGCTGAAGTACCTGAAGGATTCGTTGATCCAAAGGAGAAAGATGATGAAGAACCTGAACCTATAAGGTATAGGGGATGACAACAAATGTGGGACGGGGATTCAATCTTGGAGAAGGTGGAATTGGGGTTGTACTCGACATTTTCAAATGCCAAAGTGTTCAGGCTGGTGTTGAAAGCATATATTGTGGAGCATGGGTTTGACTACAACTTCTCAAGGAACGAGTCCAAGAAGATTGATATTGTTTGCACTATACCTGATTACCCTTTCTATTTGTACGTAATCACTGATAAAGACAATGTGGCGTTGAAGATCAGGAATTGGAAGACTAGCCACAACTGCGAGTCCATAGAAAAGATCAGCAGTGCAGCATTGATTACCTAAAAGTTAGGTTAGTAGTATTCCATTGCCTATGTGTTAACTTCAAGTATGTATATTGTCCATTACAGAATGTCTACTAATTGTGTGCATACATTTTGTAGGTTCTAAGTGATGTGATAACAAGCCCTAATATCATGGATAAAGAGATGCATGAAAATATCCTATATGAGATTCAAGTGTATGTTCATATACAACAAGCCTATAAGACCATCTGGAGGGCCAAGAAACTTCTAGGTGGGGACAAGACGAAGCAGTATGAAGATCTCTACACATATTGCCATATGGTAAGGATTTGTTAACTTTTGAATATGCTTATAAATTAACTACATTTTGCATTCATGTTATAACATATGCACACCCTGGATCATGTTCGTCAGACAAATGAAAACGAGCACAACAAAGGTGGAAATCGAACACCTCCATGTGGGAAACAATCCAATTGCTAAACCCCATTTCAAGCGGATTTATATATGGTTTGGGGCTCACAGGAGAGGCTTCCTAGCTGGGTGTAGACATCTCGTAGGCATCGATGGGTGTCATCTGAAGGAGGGGTTTTTGGGGTCGGTTACTTAGTGTCGTTGGTTGGGATGGGAACAAGGGCATGTTCCCACTGGTATTTGTCTTAGTCGAACAGGAGAACAAAGCTACATGGAAGTGGTTCTTGGAGCAGTTCTTCGATGATTATGGATCGAATGAACTTCATGGGTGGGTGATCATTTTTTTTTATAAACAAAAGGTATTGTGTATATGATTCAATGATTCAATCATGTCAAATTTAGTTCCCTTTGTTCAACTAACATAATTTGTGCTCTCAAGCGTTCACTGTAGGGACTGGTGAAGCTTTTTAGAGATTGGATGCAAGGTCGAGCATAGATTTTGTGTTCGACATTTGGTGGATAATTTTATAGAGACCTTCAAGGGGAAGGACCTCAAATAAACTGTGTGTCTATGTGCCAAGGCAGCGTCAACTACACAATTTCAAGAGAGTATGGAAAAGCTTCGGTTGCTAGATCAAGATGCCTATGAGTGGCTGAAGGAGAAGGATTCTAGTAGATGGTGCAAGTTATTTTACACAGTACTAGATCCTGCAAGAGTGTTCAGGTAAATAGCTTGTCCGAGTCTTTTAACAAATGGATCGTTGACGTTAGGGACAAGCCTATTTATGAACTCCTAGAGGAAATTAAAAAACAGTTAATGGGGCTTTTCTATAGGATACATAGTTCACATGAGGGGTATGGTGGGGTTATTTGTAAAGTCATTTCCAAAGACCTAACCACGTTAAGGAATAGGTTAGGAAGTGTTGTAAAACCCTAGCTAGTGGTGATGGTGTATTTGAGGTCACATAGAACACTAGGTCTTTCACTATTGATTGGAAGACACAAACATGTACATGCTTAGAGTTCTAGTTGAACGGTTTACCGTGTATCCATGGCGTGCCATGTATTAGTTTTGTTAGGGATGAACTACATAAATATGTACACAAATACTACCATGTGAGCACTTATAAACTAGTGTACTCGGCTTTCATTAGACTAGTGCCTAGTAGGGAAAACTGGTAAAAGGGATTTAGGGTACTCAACACTATCTCCACCTATAGTCCATAAACCCCCAGGTAGGCCTAAGATGAGGAGGAGGCTAAGTGATAGTGAGAAGGCTGAGAACGGTCACAAAGCTACCAAGAAGAGCACTTCCGTTACTTGCTCTAAATGCAAAGGCAAGGGTCACAACCAGAGGACATGCTCTGCGAAGGACCACGATGAAACTTCCACTCAAAGAAAGGTCAGAAAATATCAAGCTGAGAAAGCTAAGGTTGGGAAAAATGTTCTAATCATGTTAACTGTTTAGATCATGTTATCTGTATATTTTTCAGGTTAATCTACGTTGTAATCATGTTATCTGTTTACTTGATAGGGGTAAGAGTCAACAGAACACAACTGTTGAGAATGCTAAGGTTGAGTATCCGTTCTAATTAGTGTTGTTATGTTATAATCATATTATGTGTTAACTTGAAGGCTAATATATGTTGTAATCATGTTATATGTTTACTTAATAGGGTAAGAGTAACCAGAACAAAACTGTTGATAAGGAGGCCGAGGTTCATAAGCTAAGACAAGAGAGTATATTCAATAGAATGAAGAAAATGAGAAAGACCTGTAACCAGGAAGAAAGTGAAGCCAAGAGGAAAGAAGCTCTCTGAAGGATGCATGCTTAGAACCCTCAACCTAAACAAGCTCCACCATCAGTTGGTCTAGCACAATAGGAATTCAACCTCAGCCAACAAAACAGTCATGTAAATTTGGTTGAAACTTGATATAAAATGTATGTTCCTACCTCAATGTCATATTGGACCGTAAAAAATGATAACACATCAAGCCTTCACCTCACTGGGAATATTTGGAGGGACAAGATTCATGAAAGAGGCCAGATTTTTTGTTGGTAGATCAATCTCACAACCACCTCCTAGATATGACAACTCTACAAGAGGGAGAGTGAGAGGTAGAGGAAGAGCTGCATGGAGAGTTGGGAGAGGTCGAGAAAGAGCTGCAAAGAGATCTGGAAGAGGGAGCACCTCAAAACCAAGTTCTTTTAAGACTTGGCTGCCTTAGTCTGAAGTGTAGGGTTTTTTTGTGGTCCCCAATGCTACAACAACTCCACATGACATTTTATGTCTCTTTTTGTAAAAAAGATTATGTATGTTGTCATTAGGGGTGTCCTTTTGTCTAGGTAGGTGGAACCTTTATGGTTCCGTTAAGTGTTGAAGTGAATTTCACCAAACTCATGCATTTCATGACAATTTTAGGTTAATGTCAAAATGTTGAACTTGTGTATGCTTGACAATGTAATTTCTGATATATTTTGGATTGGATATGTATGTGGGAATTTTATATGGTAAATTTACAGGATTTTGCTTGACAGTGTATAAGATTCTGAATTTACATGATTGTGAAATGTATGCTCTAGAATTTAAACACAGTTTATGATCAATTTACAACCAAGTCATGCCAAAATTTTAAAGTTTAACAGCAACTACATGCAAACCTTTATAGCCTCAATTGTTTCATAACATCTTTGTGAAAAATTTCATTGCTTTAACAACAACCTTTTTTTGTTTCACATTCAACCTCAAGATGACATTTTACCACAAATGCATCATTCCACCAACGACAACTACAATTTCAGAAATTACAACATTTCATTTCAACCACAAATGGATCAGTCCACCAACAATTACATTCATTACAACTTTTACACCATATCAGTGTACTCAATATTTTGAAAGCTACATAATTATTCTACTACCCATCTAATTAACCACAAACAATGTAAAACCCATGCACAATAACAGACAAATAATATTCAGAAATATCCACAATTTTTTATGTTTCTTCTCCAGTTCACTTTCCTCCAACTCATTCCTTTTCTCCAATTCACTTTCCATTTCAGTTTAGGACTACTTCAATCTCCATTTCAAGACTTGTATTTCTCTTCTCCATTTTAGCTAATGATTTATGTAGCTTCACACTTTCTTTATCCACACTATGAATAGTTACTCCAATGCTTTGATTCTTCCATATAACCCAGGCAGCACCCTTTTCCCAACAGCACAAGTCGGATCATCAATCCACTAAACTGTATTTTAGTGAACTCTGCAAAATCAATTTTTTTAAAGAGAGAACTCAAACTGAAACTCAAATGCAAAGAAAATTCAAACAAACATCACCTAACAAATAATCCATTCCATATACCTTAACCTATCACTTCAATGTCACAAACCCCAGAAATACAAATTTAGGGCACGATTTGAAAAATGACCTTGTATCGTGTGCATCCAACAAATATCCTCTCCCAGGGTTTTCGTTCGTCTTGGAGAATCGAATGGGCGTTGCGAGGCTGCAAAAACACCTCAACACATCGTCCTTCATCTCACCCCTAACTATCGCTTCTTTCCTTCCTTCTGAACTCGCCATCGCTGGCTCTACGTTGAACTCAAAACGCAAACGAAGAAGACAACAGTTCAAGGAAATCTCGCCATTTAAAAAAAATAATTACCTGTCATGTGACAAACACGTGGTAATTTAACTAACGACTGACTGACGGAAGAGGTTTCTAGTTACGAGTTGTAACTTCAGATTATGTATCAGTCAAAAAAATTTAAGGGTAAACATCAGTTAAACATGTCAACTTAAGGATATGCAGTTTTAGTTTTCCCTTTGTAACTTTAGGTTAATTGCATATTTTAATGGGTAAAATTGTTTTTTTAGCATAATAACGAGAGTTTTATTAATCATGATAGATAACATAGGAATGATCGAAACGAAAAAGGGTGAGACATATATCAAATTTGTAGGTGTCGAATACTAACCCTATTGTGAAATACTCGGTTATACTAAGCATAAAGTATAAGACGATTTTCAGACTGATGGGTGTGCGAATGTAGCATACGATGATCATTTCCTAACTCGACTTGAAAATGCTCATGGTAAAAGATTGAGCGCACTTGAGGGAATAACGGGCATCTTGACGTACTAGAGTCGGACACGAGTTGGTGTATGATGTCCCGATACAAGTATTAGGTCCGTTCGGCCGAGGGGTATGGTCATGCCCTTCCAAAAGCGGACGCTCAAGGTGCCTCCCCCGTTAATCCGACTTCATTTGTGCGGATTTCCACAAAGCCCCAGGGACTCTCCCTCTTGGTATCTCGTTTCCGTTATTAGGCCATCCTACTGGAGATCGGACACTACCGCCCACATATGGAGTCTCGAGAATGAAAGGGTGGCTGGATTGATTCCGGGTCGAAGGTCTTCCAGTATCAGCGGTGTCTACTTGAAAGACCAGGGTTCACCATGCATGATTTTATCCTTCTCCGCTTGGGAGGTGAAGTAGAAAGCCAAGATGCCCCACTCGAGGTCTTTGATGACGAAACCCTCGTGGTGCCAAACCTTTGTCATCACTCCCTTTGTGGATTCTCGGTCACATTGACGGGATGTGAAGAGTCAGCCTGCCAGTATAAATGTCATATGGGCACGAGTACAGGCCATCGTTGGGTCCCTTGGAAGAAGATAATCTTGTCTTCCTCCTCGTCCTTCTTAAGGGCGTCAAAACCCTCGTGGAGGGCCAAGAGAGTCTCCATCGGTGGCGGTAGGCTTCTCCGTTCTTGGCTTCACCATGGAGCGCATGTCGAGTGAAGTTGGCCATGGGGCTGGCTTGGGGCTTTCTCCGGGCATTGTTGGATTCCACCCAATTCAATGTTACATCGAGGGGGTACCGTCTCGCAGCTCTATTCTGTCCCCGCCCAACGAGAGGTTCATAGGGACGGGGAGCATAATGGCATCAATAAAGGTCACTGATTCCAACTGGTTGGAAGTGAGTGGATGGAGTAGGTTCTTCGGCGTGGCCCCTAGAAGGACGTTCATTGTGGGTACGTCAGGACCGTTGAAGCAATCAACGCTCTAAGGATCAGATTTGACTCGATCCCTTACGTAGAGGGTCGTCCTGGACGGAGCTCGTGGGAGGTTCCCTTTGGCATAACAAAGAGCGGATGGAGAAGAATATGAGTCGGTCATTGCGGCTTTCTCCGAGATCGCACGGGCTTTATAACCTCGTGACTAGTGCTGGGGAATATACCAAGGTGGCATTGTAGATATACTCGCGTGAGAGACAATAGTTTTCTTGATGTAGGAGGGCACATGAGTGGAAATGGTGTTACCGAGGTCTCGGGACGAGTAGAAGGGGTGGAGGCTATTGGAGCAGGTCTGGAGGCGTGAATTAATGGGTCAATCGACACACAACGAAAGGAATATGGCTGAGCAGCGCATGGATGAGCTATAGAGAGGATTAGGAACCCTAAAGGGCAAAAAACTTTTTTTACTTTTTTATATGGGGAAAATAGTTAGAATAGCCTTATTTGAAAATTCTTATTGTTCTCTAGTTTTTATTCTAATAATTTTTGTGCTTTAGAGTCTTTTCCTTTTATAATATTTGTAGTATTTCTTTTTTTGTCGTTTTGACCATTTTACAAATTTCATATTTTTCTTCTCTTCTTTTTCTCATCCTAACCTTGTTGAAGAAAGAAATATGTCTCTACCTTTTCTCCCATGATGTTTTCTCGTGCACCAACCACTGTCCCTAGTTGTCGTTTTTCCTGTTTCATCTCATCTTACGTTGCCCTTGGCCATGTTTAATCATGTTATCTTCTTCGTCTTTCTTTTGTTTCACCAAGCAAGTGAGGAAGCTCTCTCTACTTTCTTCTTCTTATATGTATAATTTTTGAATTGATGGGTGGGTAACGATATATTGGGAGAAATTGGTACATACATAGTTAAAAATATTGACGCCCTGAGAATTAACTCACAAAAAGGCACGGCAAGCGCATCGGTCGTCAAGTAGTATTTCGGTTATCGTACCCAAAGGAGTAATAAAAAAGTCACTCGATTTAAAATCCGTTAGTTAATCTGTTTCTAAAAAGATTGGTTTTAGTTTTGAACATTTAAATAACAGTTTTGAAACGCAAGTATAAGAAATTGAAATCAAGTACGAGGCAAAAATGTCAGGTGTTGTGAAATTCAAAAGAAAAAGTGATCTATGACTTTAACGGGGTTACAATATGACTAATAATTCGCATGCATTCGTATTTACATGCTCAGACATGGTTGGTTTAAAGGAAACGGAAACTCTCTCAACTAGTCCTAAACATCTCTCGATTGAATTAGAACCCTATTATAATCTAACCGCCTAGTTATTTCTAATCTAGTGTAGAGAAACATAAATCATTAAGATTCGTGAATTCCTCTAGCTTTCGGGTTTACAATCCTATATCTATTGCACTCGTGTTAACCTAACTTTATTAGAGACTAGATTTAAACCCGAGTTGCATAATTCTTAGTCTTTTTAGAAATTCTCATCTCTCGATTGTTGAATACTAAAACCTAAACATCTATCAAGTGATCAAGTTGACAAAAAATGATAGGCCACATGGTGGCTGAGTGCGGCCGGGAGGTGGTGGGTACCCTCCGGTTTGATTCCTCGATGTTGAAACTCCAAGAGGACTGTCAAACCAATGTATATGTCACATATTGGGACGATCAAGCATCTCGTAAATCGATATCCTCGACTTATGCACCTTCCCCTTGTCTTGAGGTAGGGGCCCGATAGTATCCTTAGCTACTGCACCTAACGGAGCGAGTCGCTCAACCGATCCAGGTTGGAAAAACTTGGTAATCGACCGACCCTCGGATAGCGGGAAAGTCGAGGCCACGGTCCTGCTTGGGCATATAGATAAAACTGGACTTGGAGCTGGAACTGAGCCTGATGTTGAAGCAGGAACCGGGGGAGTTAAGAGATGGTCCGCTAGGGAACCCTCGGACAATCAGGACATGATAGACAAGTTGGCCCGAATGGAGGAATGAAAGAGATTCAGTGCTCCAGGGATTGGCCTTAGGAGGGGTCCCTGAACAGAGCTATGCCTCATCTTGAAATCAATGATCGTAGATTCGGTTTAATACAGCGAATAGAGCATGAAGGCTACACCTTGAGCATCAATCATTGGTTTATAGTTTAATTTTATTTTCAGTACGCGTTTATGCCTCTCCCAACATCGATTGTATCGAGTTAATTGTCTCAGAGTATTTTGTAAAGAGTTTTACTGAGGCTCTATACAATATAATAACTCGTTTCTATTTCGTAGTTAGAGACTTTTCCTGATACACTTATTTGTAGTTTTTTTTTGAAACGGGTAACCGAAGAATAGTATTAATACCCAAAGGTAATCAAACAAGAAAGGGCGTAAACGCCCAGGGTTCCAGATATGTGTCCGGACCGACCGTAGCAGGGCCAACGCTCGTGGACCCATAATAATAGCCTACTTGAAATCGTTGGCAAACACTCAAGACAACTCCTTACCAGCGTCTCAAAACAGCGAGACATGAAATGTAAAGCACTAAGCAACGCAAGAAATAAATTGTTCCATGAATAAAGTAAATAACGAGAAAGCAGATAAAAGAACTGAGTTGTTGTTGCAGGCTGCCCAGGACCTCCCAGCACTGGTTGTCCCAGGTCTGTAGGTATAGTCCGACATCGACTCCACCCACCCCTGCCGGGTCGGATCATCCCTGCATCGGAGGCTGCCCTGCCTCCGCCTGCTTCTCTTGGTCCCCCTCAGCGTTGGTCGACTGGTTTAGGTCTGGTGGTTTATCCTTCAGAGAGATGAGGTTGCCGGCCAGTCGACGGTGTGCAGACGGCCGAAGAGGGAGGGCGTCGGGAGGAGGCTGCGCGAACGTAACCTCTAGTAGGAAACTCGCCACAGAGGGAGCATGTGGCTGTTGAGGCTCAGCGGCGGACCGGATCTGGTCGGTGGCCTTCATTTCCGAACAAAGAAAGCGTGAGTCGCTCGGATCCGATGAAGACGATGACAGGGGCGGCGAGAGAAACGCGATGGAGTCGACGAAAACACACAGAGTGGACGGTGGGTGTCTGTGGACCGCAAGTCACGATCGGATGGCGACAGTATCAGGATTCAAATAAGAGAACCGACGTCGATCAGAAATCGGCGACAGTGAGAATCGACCCCAAGGGATAGCGGAGCGCTTGGAAGCAGGGGCTTCAATGTTGGAAGCAGGGGGCTTCAAAGATGGAAGAAGGGACTTAAATGGTGACTGCAATGGAGGAGGGGGTGGATGCGCGCAGAGAGAGCGCAACCCTAGAAACGCATGCTCCACTTATTTGTAGTTGATATTTAAATTAATGAAAATGTATCTTTCATTAAAAAAGAAAATCATCCCGTAGTTGACATAATTGAAACCTGTGAAATTATAAATATGATAAATTTACTTAAAATATTTTAAGAAACAGTAGACTTTTCTCATAAATGGCAACATGTGAAATTAACATACAATTCTTTGAATATCTAAGGAGATAAATCGATCTTATCCATTAATATTTTAATTAATTAATTCACGATTAAGTTGAATCATACGCATGTGTTGGCACGATCTTAGTTGACCAACCAATTGCCACAAAAAGTTTTGTGAAAAACAATATTATCCACTGACATATATTTATATGCAAAACCATACGATTTCCCTATCCCATTCTATAGTTTTGGCTGCCATCAAATGGATAATCCATCATCCATGTAACAAAATTTGTTTTATCCTATATCTTTTTAAGGAGAGAATATATCCCGCCAAAAAAAGTTGCAAATCAAGTAATATATATCAAACACACGAGTGGGTCAACCCATCATATGACCGAGGAGATGTATTCGTCATACGATGGGTCAACCCACAATACCGAGTACAAAACCTAGGTAAGCGCTCATAATGTATTTGTACTCGGTGTTGTGGGTTGACCCATCGTATGACCGATTATACGGCCTATTTGCTTAGAATTGGTCGGGAGGAAATTTGGTACGTTGTGTCTATTCAAGTGTCGAAATAGTTAAATGTGGATCGCCTCCTCAATACTGTTTGGAGAACCCTGTAGGTGCCACGGGACACATTGGTGGATGATTTGCTGATTTCCCTTACCTTGGATCCGATTAGGGAATATGTGGGAAGAGTTAGGGCAGATACGGGTAAGGGTATTTTGGCACCCCCCTACCCCTACCCCCGGGGATTTCATGTGTTGCAGGGAAAGGAGGATTCACGTTCGGATTCTGGCAAGTTCGCTAAAAATGCTCCAGAGTGGGCAGTTCCTAAAAATTTAGGGGCATCCCTGGAAGAGTTAGCAGAATAGTCGGGTATTACAAAGCCTGGCAACCTGGCTAACGTCGGGGAGGGTGGGGACAATATATGATGTAGAGTGCGTAGCGAAAGGGGGAGTTCTTTATCGAACTCGTTGATTCACGAAAAATACCGAGAAAGATAGGTATCTAATTCGTTGATTCAACAGAATACCGAAAAAGACAATTTTAGTAGAAACTCGTTTTTGTGTTATTTCATAAAAGTCTGCCTTACAATGATGTATTTGCAAGTAAGGTGGCCCCGAAGAAAGGGAAACAGAAGGAACCTCAGGACCAAACTGGAGGAATGGGTCTTATCCGCTCGAAGGCGATGAAGTACAAGGGGAAATGATGCGATAGGCAATAATATACCAGGCTACTGGTATAAAAAAAGGTAATGGAGCTTACAGGCATGATCCCACAGGGTCACCAGCTGCGAGAGGAGGAGGAGTCTCAAGTTCTACTGGCGGAGGTGTTACAACCTCCAGTAAAGCAATGAGGAGACCCGACGGGGGTGAGATGATCCCAACAGGGCCTATACCTACAGACCCGGGACAATCGGTGCTAGGAAGTCTCGAAAAAACCGCAATCAGAGCACCTTATTTATCCTACTTTATTATGATACATGTTTTAGGTTGGATTGTAATTTTCTTTTCGGTGTTAGGACTCTTTATTTTCTGTTTTGTTCTTTTGGAATGCTGGTGAGGGGATCTCTTGACTTAGTGTCTTCAAACCAAAGTAGACTATTTCTACGGGTCCATGAGAGCTAATCGGGCTACGGTTGGGCCAGACAATATTCTGGAACTCAGGGTTTTTACGCCCTACCTTGTATTGTTTACTTTTCGCAGTAATGCAAATCCCCACTTTACTCGTTTTATAAAAGGGAGAGAATATATTATTTAATAATACTTAATTATATACACATCCATATATGGACTGTACCTCCTTGTAGAATTTTCAAATCTATCGTCAGCTTCCATCTACCTTCTGCAATCCAGCCGCATCAGAATCCATCTACGTCGGAAATTAATTCTTGGTTATAAGACGGGTTGGAATTCCGCTTACTTAATGTTGAAGGCCGCCTTGGAGTACAAGAAAGTCTTTATGCGACTATAAATACGGGATGTATTGTTTAAGTGTTGTCCAACAAATGAGGAGTGAGAGGTAGTTGAAGAAGTATGTGAGAAGCTAAGAGCATCCACAGTCATCGGCGGTAAGTCGCTGGCGAGGAGGAGGTGGGGAGCTGGCGAGGAGCTCGCTGGCGAGGACCGCTGGCAACGACCTTCTCGCTGGCAGATCACGCCGGCGAGGAGAGCTAGTTTATCCTCAAAAATCCTTTTTGTCCAATAAAATGCTCTTGGTCAATGTTATTTTTTTTTTGAAAATAAGACACACCTATATTATCCAAAAAAAATCTAAACATCCAATAGAAGAACCTTGATCGTCGTTTTTTATGTTAAAAAACGCTCATCATAACTACAACATTTATGTTTAAACCAACCCTAAACCCTTATAAAAACCCATCCTCACAAACTAAAAATCACAAACTCTCTACTCTCACTATTCATCCTTATCAGAAAGCATCGTCCCGGCCCGCATCCTTGTTTGTCTGTCATCATGGCCAAACTACCCGACGATGTTGATTTCGATTCTATTTTAGGTGAGATGCTCGAAGACTGTATGTCCACCGACGAGATGTTAGACGACGCTTTGGTCGATTCTCCACCACGGAAGCGAAAATACATTCTACGTGACCGGGTAGCCGCAAACGAACGGTTAACGAAGGACTACTACAACACCCACCATGTGTACACCGAGGTGCAGTTTCGGCGTCGGTTCAGAATGCCAAAGTCTGTGTTCCTCCGTATCGTACATGCATTGGAGCAGCACAATGATTACTTCAAGGAAAGGTTAGATGCATTGGGTCAAGTTTCATTTTCTCCATATCAGAAATGTATTGCCACCATTAGGCAGTTATGTTACGGAATTGCAGCTGATGAGTTGGACGAGTACTTGAAGATAGGGGAAACAACGTCTTTGGAATGTTTGCGAATATTTTGCAGTGGACTAAATAAATTCTTTGGTCCTACATACCGGCGTAAGCCTATACAGGCTGATATGCACCGCATTTTGGCGGTTAATGAAGCACGATGGTTCCCGGGCATGCTTGGAAGTCTTGACTGCATGCACTGGGAGTGGAAGAACTGCCCAAACGCCCTTCGAGGAGCACATTCCCGGAGGGACCACGGTAATAGAACAACCGTTGTCCTTGAGGCGGTTGCTACTCGCGACTTATGGATTTGACATTCTTTCTTCGGCATGGCAGGCTCGAACAACGATTTGACGGTGCCGAACCATTCCAAGCTGTTCGCGGACGTTATCAACGGTTGGAAACCACTGGTTGCATACACGATAAATGGTAATAATTACACACTCACGTATTATCTTGCTGATGGTATATACCCTTCGTGGCCAGTGTTCGTAAAAACAATTCCATTACCTCAAACTCCGAAGCAGAAGAAGTATGCTGAAGTCTAAGAAGCGTGCAGGAAGGATGTGGAATGAGCTTTCGGCATACTACAAGCTCGATTTCACATTATCAAACAACCGAGCCGCTTGTGGGTTCCCAATTCTATCGGTTAGGTCATGAATGCGTGCATTATACTGCACAATATGATAGTTGAGGCTGAACGTCATACGTACGACGGGTATCTTGAACAAACAGAAGAAGGTGGTCCAAGTCAACCACATATTGCACGAGGAGGCTTCGTCCCGACCAATGTCATACTTGGAAATACTACGAGGATGCGAAATGAACGGATGCATTACCGTTTGAAGGACGATTTCGTCGAACATCTCTGGAATAAATTTGGAGACGCCTAGCTGTTAGTTTCCTTTATTAGCTGTTAGTTTCTTTCGGTTCTAGTTCATCCAGTAGCTTCTTCTTCAACTCATCTTTTGTACCCTTTTACCTGTGTTGTTTAATGGGTATTGCTATCCTTTGATTAATACTTCAACTTCTTTTGATCGAACTTCAACTTCACTCGATTAATACTTTTTGTTTTTCCATTTAATATTTGTCTTTAAATAAAACAAATACATTAAAAATAATATTTTTGTTAAATCTCGCCGGTGCCTCCCCGCCAGCCCACTGTAGAGCTCGCTGGCGGTGAGCTGGCTAGGAGATTAATGTCACGCCCCAATTTCAGTAAAACTGAACTAGGGACGCGAACATTTTAAAACATAAAAACACTTGAAAACCTGTTTTCATTAAACACTTTAAAAGTACCATTTGTTCAACAAAATAATAATTACAGTTTAAAACACGTCCCAACAAGTGGACAAAAGACGAGGTATCCGTCACTAGACTCAAAAGACAAGACCCGGACTCCACTCCTAGCTCCACAAGCTTCGAGAGCTCACCTAGTCCGTCCCACGAACAGTACCTGTAGGAAAAGTAGCTAGGGGTGAGCGTTCGCTCACCACCACGGATAACAGACTGACTACGACATAATTAGCAGACAAAGCAAGTAACACCAACACCAACTTAACACCGGGGAACACCATCCCCAACCCAAGTACTCTAACTGAACAACACCCACGGTGACTTTCCTCGAATGACTCGACACTTGACACGCAAGGTAGACCCGACACAACGATCACGACCTCTTCCAAGGACTCAAAGGGAACTACGCAACACCAAACAACATCACAAGGGATCACACACCAAACAAGATCACAAAGGATCGCACACCAAACAGGATCACAAAGGATCGCAAACCAGCTGCCAAGAACGCCCTCCCGGGACTCTAACCCGGTCAGGCCAACCCAAGAATGCTGCAACTTACCGGGACTCTAACCCATAAGCCAGCCGGAAAATGCTGCAACTTACTGGGACTCTAACCCATAAGCCACCCGGTAAATGCTGCAACTTACTGGGACTCTAACCCATAAGCCAGCCAAGGTATGCTCACAAACCCAAACCACACACGCGCGGCCAGGACCCCTTTATTGGCGGGCGGGCCCCCTACCCCGTCTGAACATGCAGACGCGTGTGCTCGTGGACCCCCGTTTTAGGAAGCGGGCCCCCAACCTCCGGTAACCACAATCACAATCACACTCACAAACACAGTCACAAGCAAAATCAACAACCAGTAACAACACAGGTTCAACACTCACATGCACTCATGGCCACCAAGACACTAACCGTAAAACTCGGACTCAACAGCCCCACAGGCACTCACGGCCTCCCAAGACACACCGACAGTAAGACACGGACTCAACAGCCCCACAGGCACTCACGGCCTCCCAAGACACCAACCATAAAACACGCTTGCAACTTACCGAGACTCTAACTCGTAAGCCAGCTAAAGAAAGCTTGCAACCCCCCGAGACTCTAACTCGGTAGGCCAGCCAAAGACACCAACCTTAGTACATGGGCTCTCAAGGCCACCCAAAACACCAAAGGTAAAGACGCGGGTTCAACAACCCCACGGGCACTCATGGCCACCAAAAACTCAACAATAAAACACGCTTGCAACTTACCGAGACTCTAACTCGTAAGCCAGCTAAAACACCAACAGTAAAGTACGGGCTCTCATGGCCACCCAAACACAAATAATAACACTGGCTCTCATGGCCACCCAAGACTCAACAATAATAACACACGGGCTCTCAGGGCCACCCAAGACGCCAAAATAAACAATCAACCTCCGGCTTAACCCAAGCCTCCAACAGTCCTAATATCAATAGTTTCACAATCAACCTCCGGGCATGGTCATATGCCTCCAGTACTCCTAATATCGATAAGTTCACAATCAACCTCCGGGCATGGTCATATGCCTCCAGTAAAACAATTATCGCTAAGTTCTCTACTCCTACGACACTACTAAGTGTCACATGCCTTTCCAATAATTACTAAGTTCCCGTAACATGCTTTTCTGATAAACGCTACAATCCCGTATCATGCTTTTCTAATAATTACCAAGTTCCCGTAGCATGCTTTTCTAATAATTACCATGTAAAACCCGCTTCGTTTCATTAGGGTATTAATTTAAAATCCTAAAACCTTAGGGTAGGTTCTTGAAACAAGCGGCAAAAAAAAAAAGAAAAAAAAACAGAATGGAAGCTGGGCAGGCCAGACCCGGTTTGGGCTTGAGCCCATTTGTAGTCTGAGGCCCAAATGGATGGCCCAAAGCCCGACCTATAAAAGGGTGGGCATTAGGGTTCTGAAACCCTAATCCCCATTTCCCCTTCTCCTTCAGCCGCCCACTCCTCTCTTCTTCGACCCACGCAGCCGACCATCTCCTTCCTCCTCCGTCGCCGGCCGTCCCCGACCCTCTCCTTCCTCCTCCGTCGCCGGCCGTCCCCGACCACCGCTCCCTCTCCCGTCTCCAGCTTCGGCGACCCTCACCTCCGTCCTCCTCACCTCCTCCGTCCAACCACGCCAGCGCCGACCGAGCCCGAGCTCGCCGTCCGACCCTCCTCCCTCACCAGATCCGTCCAGCCACCACGCCGCCGTCTCCTCCTCTCCGTCCAACCGCGCCGCCGTCTTCTCCTCACCGTCCGTCACCGAGACCTCGCCCGAGCCGTTCTCCCTTCGCCATCGCCACCGGCGAGTACGCCGTGCGAGTCGGCGTCGGCGTTTCCCTCACTCGGATCCGAGCCGCCGCCGTCTTCGAGGGTAGCAAGGCCGGAGCTGCCTCGCCGTCGCCAGAGACGGGACGAGCTCGCCGGACCTGTTCAGATCTAGGGCGGGACAACCGTGCTCCGCCGTCCCCCGGCCGCAACCACCTCCGCCGGCCACCCCCTCGAATCCGAGGCCGTCGTCCCAGATCTGAGACGGGCGACCGGCCACCGAGCTCCGCCGTGCCCCGCCGTCCTTCCCCCCCCCCCCCCACGTGAGGTTCGTGCCTGGGGGTTTAGTCGCCGGCGACGTATTCGCCGGCGGCCGGTTTATTTTCTGTTCGTTCGTCCTTTTTTTATTTAGCCTCTGTGTTTCGTCCCGAGCTGTAGATTAGAGTAGGTTTGTGAAAAACGACGGGAAGTACTGTAACTACAAAAAATGAAGTAATGAAACAGTTTTGATTTAAAAGTTATTTGTGTATTTGTGGAACGAAAATGATTGAAACCGAAATCTATTTTCTTGGATCTGGTCATGAGGAGCAATGGTTGAAACAGAAATGGTTGAAACAGAAAAGGAAAAAGGGATTTGAAATAAAATGGGATTAACATAAATTTGGTTTTAATAACGGTTTTAAATCGAGGAGTTGAGAATCAGATTTGTTAGGAAATAAACTTAATCGTCGGAAACAAAACTTGAGTTTTAGAAAATCGATTTAAGGGAACAATCAGATTTGATTTAAAATGGATCTTGGTCCGTTGAGCGTGGAACGAATAATCGGGCTGTTAAAATGGACTGCAATTCGGGTTTAAAAGGGAACAAAAGCAGACCGTTGAATCGGACCTCGGGACTCGTGCATTGGGACTGTGCCTCGCATGCACCGGTTTCGGTGCTCGGGTACTCCACCCGATTCACCGTGACCCCGCTTTTATCCCGCTCGAGTTTAAGGGACTACTGTCGGTTTTTAAAATGGTTTAATCGCGACCTTTAGATTAACCTGGGAACCGCCTCTAATTTATGGCTTTCTTGTTATCCTTAGCGTCCGGCTTCGATCGAAGTGAAGCCCGGAGGTAGCGAGCCAGAACGTCAGCAGCTAGGAAGCGTAGCGGTTGCTCTTCAGTTGAGGTAGGGAAAAGCAGCCGGATCTCGGCCCTGACTAGGGAAAGTTAACAGTAGAATTGCATGTGACACCGGGGTGTCGTGGGTTGAGTAGGTTTGTTTAAATATTAGAAAGGCATGATACGGGATCGTAGTAATTATTAGAAATGCATGATACGGGATTGTAGCGAATACTGAGAAAAGCATGTGACACTTAGTAGTGTCGTAGGAGCAGAGAACTTAGCGTTAATTGTTTTACTGGAGGCATATGACCATGCCCGGAGGTTGACTGTGAACTTATCGACATTAGGAGTACTGGAGGCATATGACCATGCCCGGAGGTTGATTGTGAAACTGTTGATATTAGGACTGTTGGAGGCTTGGGTTAAGCCGGAGGTTGATTGTTTACTTTGGCGTCTTGGGTGGCCATGAGAGCCCGTGTTATTATTCGTGTTTGGGTGGCCATGAGAGCCTGTACTTTACTGTTGGTGTTTTAGCTGGCTTACGAGTTAGAGTCTCGGTAAGTTGCAAGCGTGTTTTATCGTTGAGTTTTTGGTGGCCATGAGTGCCCGTGGGGTTATTGAACCCGTGTCTTTACCTTTGGTGTTTTGGGTGGCCTTGAGAGCCGTGTACTAAGGTTGGTGTCTTTGGCTGTCCTGACCGAGTTAGAGTCTCGGGGGGTTGCAAGCTTTCTTTAGCTGGCTTACGAGTTAGAGTCTCGGTAAGTTGCAAGCGTGTTTTATGGTTGGTGTCTTGGGAGGCCGTGAGTGCCTGTGGGGCTGTTGAGGCCGTGTCTTACTGTCGGTGTGTCTTGGGAGGCCGTGAGCGCCTGCGGGGCTGTTGAGTCCGAGTTTTACGGTTAGTGTCTTGGTGGCCATGAGTGCCTGTGGGTGTTGAACCTGTGTTGTTACTGGTTGTTGATTTTGCTTGTGATTGTGATTGTGATTGTGATTGTGGTTACCGGAGGTTGGGGGCCCGCTTCCTGAAACGGGGGTCCACGAGCACACGCGTCTGCATGTTCAGACGGGGTAGGGGGCCCGCCCGCCAATAAAGGGGTCCTGGCCGCGCGTGTGTGGTTTGGGTTTGTGAGCATACCTTGGCTGGCTTATGGGTTAGAGTCCCAGTAAGTTGCAGCATTTTCCGGTTGGCTTATGGGTTAGAGTCCCAGTAAGTTGCAGCATTTTCCGGCTGGCTTATGGGTTAGAGTCCCGGTAAGTTGCAGCATTCTTGGGTTGGCCTGACCGGGTTAGAGTCCCGGGAGGGCGTTCTTGGCAGCTGGTTTGCGATTCTTTGTGATCTTGTTTTGGTGTGCGATCCTTTGTGATCTTGGTTGGTGTGTGATCCCTTGTGATGCTGTTTGATGTTGCGTACTTTCTTTTGAGTCCTTGGAAGAGGTCGTCAATCGTTGGGTCAGGTCTACTTTACGTGTCAGAGTGTTGAGACGTTCGAGGAAGGTCATCGTGGGTGGTTGTTCAGTCAGAGTGCTTGGGTTGGGGATGGTTTCCCCGGTGTTGAGTCATTGTTGGTGTTACTTGCTTTGCCTGCTAATTATGCCGTAGTCAGTCTGTTATCCGTGGTGGTGAGCGAACGCTCACCCCTAGCTGTTTTTCCTACAGGAACTGTTCGTGGGACGGACTAGGTGAGCTCTCGAAGCTTGTGGAGCTGGGAGCGGAGTCCGGGTTTTGTCTTTTGAGTCTAGTGACGGATACTGTGTACTTTGTCCACTTGTTAGGACGTGTTTTAAACTGTAGTTATTATTTTCTTGAACTAAACTGGTATTTTAAAGTGTTTAATGAAAACAGGTTTCAAGTGTTTTTATGTTTTTAAAACGTTCGCGTCCCTAGTTCGGTTTACTGAAATTGGGGCGTGACATACCAAGTTCCCGTAACATGCTTTTCTAATATTTAAATAAACCTATTCAACCCACGACACCCCGGTGTCACATGCAATTCTACTGTTAACCTTCCCTAGTCAGGGCCGAGATCCGGCTACTTTTCCCTACCTCGTGCGTGTTCTCCCAAAAGCCAAACCACGAGCTCCGATGACGATCTCAGTCACTCACCCAACTTTCCCTTGCCTCGGTCCGTGGCACGATCTAAAAGAACACAATTTAAGGGCACTTTTAAACTAGTACGAATAAACCGAAAACCATTAAGCTCGATGCCCAAACTTAACCCCGACAATGTCGATCACTCCCAAACTTCCCAAATACTCGACATTGTCGATAAAGGGCCCGTAAAGGCCCGATTCGCCCGACATGGCGAATCTGCCCAGCTTTCAATAATTGCCTTTCGGAGCTCCAAAAGCCCCCGTTTTCGTTTCTACGGTCTTAGAATAATTCAAGGGTTCCAATGTACATGCCCGAATCGAATTCCGACTCCCGAGTCAATTAAATGACGTTTAAAGTTTCTAAACCCGATAAATTACAACTTCTCCAATTTAATTCCAAAATTCGATTCGATTAAGGGTAAATGGTCCGGGGAACGTTTTAAACCACCCGAACGATAAAACCCGAGCACCCGAGAACGTGGTCCCCACCCAACCTTCTTGGCCGAGAGCCCCTAGGGTTCATGGGGGCTCGGCCACCATGGTGGTGGGTGGTACCACCTCCGGCCAGCCACCACACACGGTGGCCGGAGCTCCTCCCGAGCCTCCGGTCACCAGAAAACGTGCAATTAAACCCCCAAACACCTCTAAAACGTCTCCAACACCTCCCCAACCTCCACACAACCCTAAGTCATTCGTTTTAACAAAACCCTAGCTTTCCAAAATAATCAAAACGAGAATCGGTTTGGGTATTACTGTAGAGGAGGATGAGGGGAACGGGATTGCTCTTTGCTTGAAGACGATCCAAGGGCTTGATTCTCCTCCAAACCCCAACCCTTTCTCCTTCTCTTCTTCTTCTTCTTCTTCTTCTTCTTCTTCTTCTTCTTCTTCTTCTTCTTCTTCTTCTTCTTCTTCTTCTTCTTCTTCTTCTTCTTCTTCTTCTTCTCTCTCTAAACTCTCTCTTCTTCTTTCTAATTTAATAAACTAACAACAAAACCTACTTTTCCTCCTTTAAAACCTTATACTCGGCCACACCTTACAACCACACATTTTCCCCCCAAAACTAACACACCCATATACTTGACAAGTGTCAAGGTGGGTCCCACACCTTTTGGAAAATATGTAGTTGATATTTTCCAATCAGTTTTGCGAAAAACGGACGTTTCAGGCCCCGAACGGGCACTTTTCCCAAGAAATTACGAAACTTGGCGGGCCACAAGGAAACGGCTTAACTAAGACCGATGCGACGACGGCTAAGCTTGTTGGATCCAAACGGTCCTCGAATGGACCAAAACGTCGCTCGGTTGACTTTTCCAGCGAAAAGTCAACATTTCCCAAATTGATAAGAAAGTTGCCCCTGAGTCCCCCGGAACTCACTTTGGTCGATAACGGGGTCAACTTAAGTCCGGTATGACACTCGGGGTCATTTTAGGTTCACTTAACTGTCAGTCTTAAATTTTTTTAAAATTTTCCTGTTTTTCGCAGGTTTGACTGGCGTTGACCGGGAGTGGTTATTACAATTAAAATACATTATTTTAAACCATCTCGCCAGCACCATCTCGCCGGCTGCCGGCGAGATGGTTGTGGATGCTCTAAGCATTTTTCATGGGGTGACTGATGCGTTCTTTGGTAGTAAGTATCCCACTACTAATATATTTTTTCCCACATGTGTTCCATTATATTTGCATTGCTGTCATGGAAAAGTCTTCAAGTGAAATGATAAGGTCCATGAAATTTAGTATGACTAAAACATTTGACAAGTATTGACTAACATACATGACATTATGTCTATCGCTATCGTATTAGATCCAAGATTTAAGACGCATCTTTAGGAAGCACATTTCCGTAGGCTTTATGGCAATGAATCTTTCTTAGAAATTGAGAAAGTGAGAACCTTGTGTTCTAAGCTCATTGAAGAGCATGAATGTAGAGATTCTAGAGTATTGACACAAAAGCATGATATGATGCAAATTTGTACAGACGAGTCTTCGGGTACATCAAATGCAAAGTTGGGCTGGTCTATTTTCAAGTCATATATAAGTTGTGCAAATATAAGGTTCTGTAGATCAGAATTTGATAAGTACTTGGACGAGACACTTGTACCAAGAAGTGTGGATTTTGACATTCTATTTTTGTGGAAAACTAATGGGTTCAAGTGGCCTACTTTACAAAAAATAACTAGAGATATTCTGGCTATTCCGATTTCGACGGATGTGTGCTCAAAGTTGGTTATGGAATAAGATATGAAGTACATCAAAGATTTTATGCATTTTACTTAAGTAAAATTAGGGTTATTTTCATCATCATTATTGTTTATTTTATTTTTTAATGCTAATGTGTTTCTTAGAGGCAGTTTCTACAAAAATAAATATATATTGTCAACTAATTGATTACGATGAAGATGATGAGGTATATTTTTAATATATTACATGAAATCAAGTTCATTTTTAAAATTACTTTTACATTTTGACATTTTCTATTTTGACCTAGGAAAATATCACAATCAACGAGAATGCTTGATGTTCAATGTCCACTACTTTTAATTAAGATTTAATGTACGGTACACTATCCACTACTTTGTAGCTTGTATGTTTTTAGCTCACACTATATGAATCTTAAAATTGCAAGTCTTGATATTGCATGTTGAAGCAATCAAGCAAATAGAAGACCCTACTGCTCTTGCTAATTTGACATATTTGTTGAGTCCCCTTTTGTGAATGACTGAATGTTGAGGATTGAAACTCATGTTTTTTTTTTATCTCCTGACTGAATTTCATGTTGAAATATTTTTTTGGTTTTATGAAATTAATGTGCAATACGGTAATTTTCATGTTGACACCTTTCTGTGAATTATTTCCATGTTTTATGGTTATATGAAATATCATGTTGAATTATTTTTATGGTTATATGATGAAATTATCGTGCAAAATAATTATTTTCATGTTGGCACCCTATTGTAAATTAATTTCATGTTTTATGGTAATATGAAATTTCACATTGAATTATTTTCGTATTGCTTATTTAGATTCATAATGTTAGTGTTTTAACCTTTGCTTATTACTTTATAGGGGTGTAACCGGACCGGTTACCCGGTCCGTAGCCCATTAAAATGTCCGATCCGGATCATCCGGATCTCAAATATTGATGTCCATAACCAGTCCGGATTAAGTCTAAAATTCCGGATTTTTAAGCTCCCGGATTCAGATCGGTCCGAAAAATCCGGACCTCAATGGGCTCATTGTTTTGAGCCCATTTTCCAGTGCAGTTACAGGTTTTACAAGATTTTATCATCCAATTGCTACCTAATTTTTATACCAGTATATTTCAATTATAATGTCCGCATTTAAAACTTACATACATCTAGACTATATTATTTTCTTACATTTAAAATTAAAATAAAATTATAAAAATATCAGTAGACATCCATTTCTTCTCATCTAACGTTCGGAATGCTTTCATCTACATGTCAAAAAATCAAAGTTGCAGATAGGAGAACTTACTCCGATCTCTCCTCAAAACGAAGTCCTCTGTGTGGCTCATGTTCGTGACCTCTCTAGGGTTTGGACATTGATCCTATTTGTGAGAGAGTAGAGAGGAAACTGGGGAAATCTAAATAATAAAGAGATGAAGCGAGAGAAAAGGGAAAAATATCCCTAGAAAACCGGCGAAAAAGATTGGGGAAACGAAGAGGCACGTTAGGTTTAAGGATTGGTCATTCCACTATTTTAGTTTCTATGAATGGACTTGATGCAGTTGTTGGGCTTCACCAGTATAGATTGGATTGCTCTTGAATTGGACCAGTCCGAATTTTATCCGGAATCCAGCGGATTTCAAGTAATGGATCCGTATCTAGATTTGTATCATCCGGATATCCGGACCGGATTTTGTCCGATTATATCCGGATCGGTTAATTTCCGGACCGGGTTTCTCCGGATTCAGTTATTTTTCTGGATTTCGGATTTTTCAACACACCCCTATTACTTATGTGTTAAGTTGAGTGAAGAATAGGTTCTAAGTTTTTAACTTATCTGGATATCTAAATTGGTTTTACAATGAATTATTTAATCTATATTATTACTGTTAATTGTTTTCACAATAGAAATTGATTGGTCATTAAAAGATGGGATAACTCCGGGTCCAAACCTTTATCAACGTTTCGTTTTGACGTCCTAACCCAGACCAACGTTTTGTTCCAATTCCACACCTGAAACGTTTCTGTTTTTGCAGAAAGTGTAAAACTCTGTCCAAACAGACGATTTCGTTAACAGCGCGACCACGTGAGGGGCACGTGGTGGGTGTGAAAAAAAAATCCAACATTGCCCCGACTTGTCAGGGTTGAAAACGTGAAGTATTGAACGCGAGTGAAGAAAAACGCAGATGCAGAGTTGAGGAGGCATCGATTGCTGCAGAAGGGGAGAATTGCGATTGAAGAAAAACGAAGAAGATGAGACGTTGACGTGGTGAAGGATGAAGGGAGAAGCTCAGGTAAATACCTTCATCAACCCTAACTTATTTGATTAGAAGGGAGAATCGTAGGGGATGTTGAAAAATCTAGGGTTTCTTCATCTAAATTATACAATCTGTTACATCAAGGGTTTGTTCAAGAAATTGGTTGAAAAATGAAGGGTTTGGTCATCCAAAGTATAGAATTTGTTCATCCAATTTATAGAAATTGTTACATCTAGGGTTTGTTCAAGAAATTGGTTGAAAAATCGAGGGTTTGGTCATCCACAATATAGAATTTGTTCATCCAATTTATAGAAATTGTTACATCTAGGGTTTGTTCAAGAATTATGTGGAATTTAGTTATAAAGTTGAAATTTATAGAATTTGTGAATGGAAAATTTGAAATTGTAGTCATGTAATTTGAACAGGAGAATATGATACGATATCCTGGAATAATGTATTGTTACCGTGGAGTGCAAGCTCCAATACGTACATCATTGTCAAAGGAAAATCCCGGGAGGAGGTTTTATGGTTTTGGTAAATTCAGTGTAAGCTTCTTCATTAACTACAATATTGATATAATCAAATGTATGGTGTTGAAAATAAAATCCTTCACATTGTGTCTCTTTTTTGTGTATGTGTTAGGATGGGAAGAAAAAATGTATTTTTTTTCGCTGGGTTGATGACCATGTTCTTGGTTTGGAAGTGGCTCAATTGAATGACATAATTAAGGCACTGGAAGAGGCTATGTGGACCGAGGGAAAGAACAACACTGCATTGACGAAGAAGAGTTCGAAATGTAGGCTAGTTTTTGTAGTTATTATAGTAGGGTTTTTCTTATCTTGTACCTAGCAAGAAGGCGTACATGATTCTATTATAAATTGTGTAATGTGTGTCCTTATGTAACAAGACTTGAATTAATATCGGTATGTATTATATGTGTGTTCAAATGTAACAACACTTTAAATTATATTGTTATGGTAATGTAATATTTAATGGGTTTGTAGTTGTATTTTTTGTGTTTATTTGTTCATATAAATAGAAACACTAAACATGATAAGTACTTTATTTTCCGAATAGTAGACAGGACATGGTTAAAGCAGGAAAATTAAGGGCAGGTACGGTCCATGCTATGGATAAGTGCTTAGCATAAATTACTCGTTGTCTTCTTGATCAGTGGCTTCATCATCTTCAGTATCTGGAGCAAAACCTGACTCATCCCCGCTGCCTTCTTCATCGTCGTCCCCGGCGTAACCATGGTCCGAGTTGGCCTCCTTAGCCGGACTTTGTTGTGGTGTAGGCTGTGTTTCCGCCTTAGGAAGGTGAGCTTGAGTTGGAGGTGGTTTATGCATTGGAGTTGGAGGTGGTTTATGCACTGGAGTTGCAGGTGGTGTATGCCATGGAGATTCGATTGCTGGAGACGGGTAACCACCAAATGGATCACGGGGTGGAGAGTCGGGAATGGTTGGGTGCTCATATTTTCCCATGTATCACTCCCACCAGACGAAGAGTCATATTTTTCCCATGTATCATCATAGAACTCTGGTGGTGGATAATTGTAATTGTTGGACATAATTGATGTGCAATATTGATTGTGCATGAAATGAGCATGGTAGAGGCTAATTTATAGGCTGAAAATGAGGTAGTTAAATGCAATAAAAAATACAAGGACAATAAGTGAAGGAGACACTTTCATCCATTCACGGGTGGGAATCAAAATTTCACCACTTCCCCATACATTCACATGTGTTTGTTTTTGTTTTGGGAATATAGTCCCTTGAGGACCACAGTAAGGGGGATGGAGACCATTGCTTTTGTCTGCCATCCTCTATGAAACATCACAAAAAACAGAGTCATCCATGTCATTATGTCCATAAAGGACTACAACCACCAAAATTAAACATATACCTACTACCCACACAACACAATAGCATTAGACCTATGGTTGTGAGCTGGAGGCTTTCATTTTTCCCATAGCTTTCTTTCGAGGCTTTTTAGTAGGCACTTTCTCCATTCTCATCTTCTTAAGCCACTTAGCAAAACCAGATGCAGCCTACAATTGAAAGTGTCGAAACCAGTATCAGGTAAACACAATTTATATTTCTTTCTACAACATATATCCACAATTTATATTTCTTCCTACAACATATATCCAAGGATTGATCTCAACATATGACAGTATGTAATGACTGTTTGGAAACTTGGAAAATATATTAGTTAGGAAAGTGAGCATTTAACTACCAGTTGTTTCATGATGCTCCTTAATTTTTCATTTCTTGTTTCATGAGTTGACTATATTTGTTGTGTTTCTCTAACTACCAGTTAAGCATTTACTTCTGTTCCTTGAATCTCTTACCAATTTTTAATGTAAAAATGGTGACAAAAATACCTAATCACATACAGTAGTTAAGGAATAATCAACTGGAAAGGATAATTAGGTATATAATGCATATATGACTTAACTGTTTGTTGCCTGCAGCAACAACATTCCTACTTAGTAAAACTCAAAACAACACTACCCTACAAAGGTCACATATGAAATTTATCATTTGTCGTTATTCTAATTAAATGTATGGAAATTTACCTTTGATGGCTCTATATCATCAGTAGGTAGATCAGATCTTGCTTGTCTAATTCTCGCAGATCGTGGTCGTGTTGGCCTAATAGCTTGAACAGATCCATCATTCTCGATGCTGATGTTCTGTAGTTGTTCCCATGTAAGTATCCTCTACAAAACAGTTTCATTTATTGGTTAAAAAATTTAAAACTGAAAGTTTGGTTGTGTATTATCATCTACAAATTAATTACCCTCAGTTCCAACAACAGGGCCAGCTCGGTCGACATGGTCAGCTTCTTCCACATAGTCATTTGGTCCGATTTTTCAGCTGTCTCATGTTGTCCCAAATCAGCAGCATGTTCACCATTTTCAATTGTCTGAGGTTGTCCCAAATCAGCAGCATGTTGACCATTTTCAGCAGCTATTCCATATGTAAGTAATGAGATATGTAAGTATGATAAATAATATTTCAATAAGAACTTAATGGTAAATTATTGTTACCTACAGCTGCTTGTTGACGATGTAGCTGTTGTGCGCGTTTAAGTTGCTTACGCTTTCTATCCTTCTCCAATTTAGCTTCACTCGAAGCTCTCTTCTTGTCCATCAAAGGTGCAAGTATGTGTGCATCACCTACGACACGGGAAGAGGGTCTCGCTGATGCAGCTTTACTCTTCAACTTCGCATTGGTAACTTCGTAGTCCTTTGTTGAGCATGTTCTCTTGTCATGCCCGGCTTTTCCACACTTTCCACATGTCATTACCATACCTTTTCTGTTAGGCTTCGCCACATTGTCCCCATTAGTAGTGTTTTCAGCCTCAACCTCAACAGTTGCATGTCCACGACGGGAGCCTACACTCTGACCTTGCCTCTCCATTACCCCCTTTCTTCGCCTAACTCTTGGTCTACCGGGTTGTTTACGAACTAGAGGAGGCAATAACGCTACTTCTCCAACTCGTACTTTTCGACAGTTCTTAAGCCCTGCAATTGGGAAAATCCGCCCTTGGTAGCTTTTCTTCATTATCTTCACTGAGTAGTACTCGTTCACATACTATTTAGGATTGCCTCTTGCATGAAGAATCGAGGCTACTACATGCTTACATGGGATGACACTGAGTTGTCATTCTAAGAAGCTGCAAGTTGAAGAGGAGACGTCCACGATATACGTGTCATTCTTATCTTCGACCTCGTACAAAGTTTTGTCACTCCGCTGAACAGCAAGTGATAAGCCTTGTTTGATGATGATGTCAAATAGAGCATCTATTCTTGGACAAAGACCGTTCCCGCACTTGTCTATGAAGGTGCCTTTAGCATAAAATCAACTCATAAGCTTCTTCCTATAGAACTCCAAGAAGCTCAAAATAGGTAGCTCTCTCCCTTTTCCAATCCAAGCATTAAAACTCTCATATATATTGTTGGTTTGGGCAGCTACCTTTGCATCTGTCTTGAAGAAGGCCTTGCACCAGTTTTGAGAAGGCCTCTCTTGCAACCAATTGTAAGCCTTGTCATTTACCTCCTTCATGTCATCCATGTACTCTTCCAACATTTCCACGCTTGTAGACCCGGAGTACTTCCACAGCAACTGTCACGTCCCAATTTCAATAAACCGAACTCGGGACGCGAACATTAAAATCATAAAAACACTTGAAACCTGTTTTGAATAAATACTTTGAAATTACCGTTTAGTTATCAAAATAATAATATTTACAATACAAAAACGTCCCAACAAGTGGACAAGGTACAAGATCCGTCACTAGACTCAACAAAATAAAGACCAGACTCCGCTCCTAGCTCCTCAAGCTTCAAGAGCTGACCTAGTCCGTCCGGTGATCAGTACCTGTAGGAAAAGCAGCTAGGGGTGAGCGTTCGCTCACCACCACGGAAAACAGACTGACTATGGCATAATTAGTAGATAAAGGCAGTAACACCAAAACCAAACCCAACCCCGGGACTACCATTCCCAACTCAAGTACTCAACTGACCCACAACCCGTTACCTTCCACAACAGACTCAACCTCAAACTCGTAAAGTAAAACCGACACAACCATTTATGACCTCCTCCAAAGACAAGAACATGGATCAGGCTAGCCAAAGAATGCTCAGAACCTGCCGAGACTCGTGCACGGATCAGGCCAGCCAAAGAATGCTCGTAACCCGCCGAGACCCGGTCACGGATCAAGCTAGCCAAAGAATGCTCATAACCTTTCGAGATCCGGACACGGAACAGGCTAGCCAAAGAATGCTCAGAACCTGTCGAGACTCGAGTTTGGTCAGGCCAGCCAAAGAATGCTCGTAACCTGCCAAAATCCACACCACTCCCCGACACGAAGTCGGGTTGCTAACCCCGGGCAAATGCAATCACAATCACAATCAAGGTTCAACAGACAATAACGACACCAGTCCCAAACTCCACAGGCACTCAAGGCCACCAAGACACCAACAACCAAACACGGGTTCAACAACCCTACGGGCCCTCATGGCCACCCAAGACACCAACGGTAAAGTACGGGTTCACAACCCCACGGGCACTTACTGCCACCCAAACTCCAATAATAAAAACACGGCTCTCATGGCCACCCAAGACTCAACAATAATAACACGGGCTCTCAAGGCCACCCAAAACTCAACAATAATAACACGGGCTCTCAAGGCCACCCAAAACTCAACAATAATAACACGGGCTCTCAAGGCCACCCAAAACTCAATCAATAATAACACGGGCTCTCAAGGCCACCCAAAACTCAACAATAATAACACGGGCTCTCAAGGCCACCCAAAACTCAATCAATAATAACACGGGCTCTCAAGGCCACCAAAAACTCAACAATAATAACACGGGCTCTCAAGGCCACCCAAAACTCAATCAATAATAACACGGGCTCTCAAGGCCACCCAAAACTCAATCAATAATAACACGGGCTCTCAAGGCCACCCAAAACTCAACAGTAATAACACGGGCTCTCAAGGCCACCCAAAACTCAACAATAATAACACACAACAACCTCCGGCATAACCAATGCCTCCAACAGTCCTAAGATCACTAGTTTCACAAACAACCTCCGGGCATGGTCATATGCCTCCAGTAATTCAAATAACGCTAAGTTCTCTGCTCCTACGACACTACTAAGTGTCACATGCTTTCTCGTATTCGCTACAATCCCGTATCATGCTTTTCTAATATTCGATAACCTAAAATAACTCATGACACCCCGGTGTCACATGCAATTCTACAGTTAACTTTCCCTAGTCAGGGCCGAGATCCGGCTACTTTTCCCTACCTCGTATATAACTCCAAAAGCGCTCCACTAAACCTCGATGTGATCCCATTCACTCGCCGAGCTTCCCTTTGCCTCGGTCCGCAGTACGATCTAAAAGAACACAATTTTAAAGCACTTTTAAACTAGTACAAATAAACCGAAAATCAATAAACTTAACGCCCAAACGTAACCCCGACAAAGTCGATCACTCCCAAACTTCCCAATTACTCGCCATTATCGATAAAGGACCCGTAAAAGCCCGATTCGCCCAACATGGCGAATCTGCCCGGGTTTTGTAAATGGCCTTCCGGGGCTCCAAAAGCCCCCGTTTTCGTTTCTACAGTCTTAGAATAGTTCAAGGAACCCAATGCACTTGACGGAATCGAATTCCGACTTCCGAGTCAATTAATTAACGTTTAAATTTTCTAAAACCCGTCAATTACAACTTCTCCAATTTAATTCCAATTTTCGATTCGGTTAAGGATAAATGGTCCGGGGAACGTTTTAAACCTCCCGAACACTAAAACCGAGCACCCGAGCACGTGGGCCCCACCCGGCCCACTTGGCCGTGAGCCCTAGGGTTCAAGGGGGGCTCGGCCACCATGGTGGTGGCTGGTACCAGCTCCGGCCAGCCACCCCATGGCCGGCCGGCCACCACCCACGGTGGCCGGAGCTCCTCTCGAGCCTCCGGTCACCGGAAAACGTGCAATTAAACCTCCAAACACCTCTAAAACGTCTCCCATAAACCCCCAACCTTACTACAACCCTAACTCATCAATTAAACTCAAACCCTAACATTTGAAAATTAACAAAACGGGAATCGGTTCGGTGCTTACTCAAGAGGAGAACGAGGGGAACGAGATTGGTCCTTGCCTTGAGACGATCCAAGGGTTGGATAAACTTCAAAACCCTAGCTTTTATCCTTCTCTCTTCTTCTCCTTCTCCTTCTCCCTCTAACTCTCTTCTTCTCTTTCTATTTCAAACAAAACTAACACATTTCTCTTTTTTTTTCCTTTTTAATACATGTGGCCGGCCACCCCTCTCTCCCTCTTAGTTTCCCCCCAAAACTAACACCACCACAATTAGGACAAGTGTCAAGGTGGGTCCCACACCTTTTGGAAAATATCTACTTGATATTTTCCAATCAGATTCGCAAAAATCGGACGTTTCGGGCCCCGAACGGGCACTTTTTTAAAAGAAATTACGAAAATTGGCAGGCTAAAAGGAAACGGCTCAACTAAGACCGTTGCGACGACGACTAGGCTTTTTGGATCCAAAACGGTCCTCGAATGGACCAAAACGTCGCTCGGTTGACTTTTCCAGCGAAAAGTCAACTTTCCCCAAATTGATCAGAAAGTTGCCGTGAGTCCCCTGGAACTCATTTTGGTCGATAACGGGGTCAACTTAAGTCCGGTATGACCCTCGGGGTCAATTTAGGTTAATTTAAGTGTCTGTCTCAAAAATTTTAAATTTTCCTGTTTTTCGCAGGTTTGATTGGCGTTGACCAGAAGTGGTTATTACAACAACTTTTTCAGCTCGTACGACTTGAAGCTTTTGTACCAGTTTTCGAACAAGTGTCGCATGTAATGTCTATGCTCCACTTGAGGATATGAGGTCAAAGCCTCTATTAATCCCTGCAACATGCAATTACAACACTTAGCATAAATATCAGACATTGTTATCAAAAATAAATTTCAAACACTTTGCATTAAAATAATGACATACCTTCTGTTTGTCAGACATGAAGACTAAACCGGTGAGTTCACCAAGTTCATGGTTAGAGAAGAGTTGTTCGACAAACCAACTCCACGAATCGTTATTCTCAGCCTCCACCACTGCCAATGCTAAGGAGAACATCCCGTTGTTCGCGTCCATAGCTACTGCAAATAGGAAGATGCCACCGTGGTAGCCTTTGAGGTGGCAGTCATCAACCCCTATGAAAGGGCGACATCCATACTTGAAACCAAGTTTCTGAGCTCCATACCGAATATATAATCTCTTAAACCGAGGTGGGACACTATCATCCTCAACGAGTACGAACCTCGAGTTCGGGTTCGTCCTCATCACCAAATCCCCATACCTGTTCAAAATGCAATTACAATAGTCAGCATACATATCCTACATTGTTTTCAACATTGAATTTCAAACGACTGAATTAAAATATGGACATACTTTTTCAGCATTCCATATTGTTCTCCCATTTGTTCATGCACAAAGTCTTTTGTCTTGTTGATTACACGATGCACAAACTACTGCAAACAGTAATTTTGGAGTTCAATTTCCGTACAACACGGTCACACACGGATGCAGCAATAGGCTTCTTCCTTTTCTGTAACCAGTTACGCAACCTCCATGCAATTGCGGTTACTGTCACATTCATACTTAGTGTAGCAGGTGTACACCAATGCTAAGCTCGTAGGTTTGTAATTTGGAGGCACTCAACTTGCTTGTTGACGCCACGCCGTATGTAGAATGGACACCCTTTCTCCTTGCATACCGACCCAATCCGGTTGTCTTCTGATTTCTTGTGTAGGAGAAGTTGAAGCCTTTCTGACCAGAGTAAATGCGGAGTACGATGCGAAACTAATCTGCAGTCTCGAACCTGTCTCCCTGAGCCAGTTCAATCTTCTTCAGAGCTGATTTTTTATCCCACATCCGAGGTTCCCTCCCTGAGGTTTCACTTTCTTAGCCCAAATAGGTTTCAATTTATCAGGCCTCACCATCTGCATTATGCAATAAGGATTAAATATGAAACATTAACCCAAACTTGATATGTTCAACATTAACCAAAATTACAAGATTAGCACAAAAAATTCATACTTCCATCTAATTTCTTTTCTCTACAACAATAATAATGTCACACTCGGGACAATTTATCTAATCTCTTACGTCAAATTTGTTATAGGTATCTGAACTGATTTTTAAAAATAAATACACTTTTTTTTCTGGTACATGTTATATGGTGAAGACATTATTTTTAATTGAGCTTACATTCTTTCTAGTTCACTTTTAAAAAATGTTGACTAGATGTTGATTATCACTTGAAAATTATATCATTGTAATGAAAGACTCAATGTGAATAAAAGGCATAAAACATAGATCTCACACTGAATAATAAAAAGCCAAGGAATTTTTGTAACAGTCCAATTTTTTTTTTTGTATCTTACATTCATATGAACCTCTTATTTGAATTTTTGATATCAAACTGAGAGGAGAAATCTAATAGAAACCCTCCTTATCCTAAAAACTGTGTGAACCAATCCTAGCCATACACCCTTTAGATCCAACATTCACCATAATGCCACATCATCATCCCAATTCTACCAAAACTCACGTCCATTTCTTCATTTCTCACACAAGCAAGGGCATAATTATAAAAGCATGGTGCCATGTGGACAAGTGTCCATTTTTTTCTTAACCAATTCACTAATTTAATATTTCCCGATTCGTTTGAACTCCGATTAGCTTCAAACTTGCGCCAATATTTTTCTTTTTCCAAGGGCTTCAAATCAAGATCAGTCATGAATATATTTTGAAGCACGAAAATAAAAAGTTATATTGGGGAAATAAAAACAATGTTAAGTGTTGATAAATCTTCACTAATAAATTTTTTATATCGAGGTATCAAACTAGTGCTAAATAGTGTTTAATGTTGATAAAACTAGTGCTTAGTGTTCATAAAAAAACATGTGATGATGTAATAAAAATCATGTTCGATTTTGGAAAATGAGGTGATAAAACTAGTGTTCAGTGTTGATAAACCCAGTGTATAGTGTTGATAAACCCAGTGTATAATGTTGATAAACCCAGTGTATAGTGTTGATAAAAATTACACAGACTTAACTTTTTTTTTAAAATCAGCCCCAAAATAAGGGGGATAACCTAGAGTTTAGTGTTGATAAAAAAAACATGTGATGGGATGATAAAAACACATGTAATTACATAGTGTTTAGTGTTGATAAAACTAGTGCTTAGTGTTCATAAAAAAACATGTGATGATGTGATAAAAATCATGTTCGATTTTGGAAAATGAGGTGATAAATCCAGTGTATAGTGTTGATAAACCCAGTGTATAGTGTTGATAAACCCAGTGTATATTGTTGATAAAAATTACCCAAACTTAACTTTTTCTAAAATCAGCCCCGAAATAAGGGTGATAACCTAGAGTTTAGTGTTGATAAAAAAAGCATGTGATGGGATGATAAAAACACATGTAATTGAATGATAAACATAGTGTTTAGTGTTGATAAAACTAGTGCTTAGTGTTCATAAAAAAACATGTGATGATGTGATAAAAATCATGTTCGATTCTGGAAAATGAGGTGATAAATCCAGTGTATAGTGTTGATAAACCCAGTGTATAGTGTTGATAAAAATTACCCAGACTTAACTTTTTTTAAAAAAATCAACCCCGAAAATAATTTTTTTCATGCTTCAAAATATATTCATGACTGATATTGATAGAAAGACCTTGAAAAAACAAAACTAATAGAGCAAGTTTGAAGCCAATCGGAGTTCAAACGAAGCGGGAAAAATTAAATTAGTGAATTGGTAAAAAAAATATGATGGTTTTACTAAAAAGCCCTTACCCCTTACTAAAAAGTGCTGTTTTTTTTGCAGTCAACAAATCAATTGCATCTCATCCATCCATTCTTAAAATGAATGACTTGGATTGGTTCACACAGTTTTTACGTTAAGGAGTGGTTTCTATTTGATTTTTCCTCTCAAACTGAAACTGAAACTGAAACCATGCTTTACCCTCAACAACTCTCTTGTAGTTAAAGGCTTTACTTCAACATTTCATTCAAATCGTCAATCAGCAACACAACAACATTTTATTTCAGTTTCTAAGTCGCCATTGAACAAATTCAACAAAACCAAATTGAAATTGGACAAAACAATATTAAAAGTGCATACGATTTTTTTGAAAAAAAAACAACAAACCTCTTCAAAATTACATAAATCAAACTACACAAATAAAATTACAACATTTTTAATAAACTCATATATGCATCGTCGCCACTTTGGTTCATTTTTAGCCAAAACCCCTACCACAGTTTTTTGGTGAATGGTGCAAGGGAAATACTGACAACATTCAAGTTCAATACAAGCTGACTTCCTCGTTCAGTTCCTTCAACAATCTTACATGCAAACAGTTCTTTGTTTAATCCTAACCCTAAACCTGAGTTCCCTTCAAGCCCTAGAAAATCAGGACACTAAACCCCCAATTTGAAGAACTAACCCAAACCCTAACCCTAGAAACTCAATCAAACACAAATCTTAAATATTATACTTGTACATGAAGAGAGAGACGTCGATTTACCTTAAACGAAGCTTCGTCCTTCCTCAACCTTCGTCAGTTCTGCTACAAGCGCCGATTTCTGGTTCTGCAACAAGAGAAGAGGGAGGTGAAGGAGATTGGTGAGAGTGTTGAGAGAGTTCGGGTTCGTGTTCGTGAGCTTGGTGAGACTGATTTCGTGATTGTTGAGTTAGATTTGGGAAAGTGAGAGTTGAGGGTAATTTTGACTTTTCAAATCCGAAGTTAACGAAATCGTCTGTTTGGACGGAGTTTTACACTTTCTGCAAAAACCGAAAAATTTCAGGTGTGGAATTAGAACGAAACGTTGGTCTGGGTTAGGACGTCAAAACGAAACGTTGCGAAAGGTGTAGACCCGGAGTTTTCCCTTAAAAGATATATTGTAAATTGGATTTTGTTTTTACACTAAAAGTCTACAAAAGTATCTAAAATCTAAATTGCAGTAGAAGTTTGTTTTTACAGTAGAAGTTTTTTTTTGCATTCGGGGCAGGGAGGATAATCCACGACCCGTGGGAGGCAAGGTCGGGGCGGCACCAGATACGGGGCAGGGTCGGGTACGGGGGTGCGAGGATCGGGTTGGGATCGGGTTTTGTGATACTCGCCCCGTTGTCATTCCTAGCATCCACTCATCCATGGCCAGCGTCACACCAATGACGAGGCTCTCTGACTCAACCCAACCTCCAACCACTTATTCTCCTTCGACACCAACCTATGAAGACTTTGAACGGTATGGAGGTTCTGAAGCACTACAACATTAAGTACCGTGGGTCTCATGGTTTAGGGTTTCCAGGAAAATTTCTCCTCTTCCCTAATTTCTTCAAACTCTTTCCCTAATTTCGTCACATGTTCGCCTTTTTTGACTCACGACACTACCATATTTTTTTCGTCTTCTTTGACTCTTAACACCACCATATATGTACGTCTATTGCAAATTTTAGGTCCTTTATCTTTGTGGCTTTAGTGTTTTAATTTGTAGCTCTGTATGTGTTTTTGGCTCTCCAACGATTTCAGCGTTTTGCTGCTAGTTTGGGAATTTACTAGCATAATAGTTTATGTTGGTTTTATTTCCTCGTTGATGTTTTTCGTACTGCAAAATTTTCTAACCCAAATCTTAGTGGTTGTAAAAACTTAGATTATGGCCCATAGGTTGGTGTTTTATATTGGAATCACAATTCTAGTTTTAAGCCTCAGATTCAGCTTTAGGCTTTGAGTTGCATTGTTTTTCATTGAGGATGCATTCGAGGATGGGAATAGAAATCAATAATTTGTACAAATAGTCTCCATTCTTGTTTTTATTTGCACATTAACTTTCACTTTTTTACCTTTTATTTTTAAAAAAAAAAACTCAAGCATACGAAAATACTTTTTTTACCTCTTTTTTTATCAGCAAAAGCATTAGATAAATTATCATCTCCTGAGAAAGAAAAAGGTTACAAAAAAACAATCTAGCTACAGATTGTGAGAGAGAAAGAGCCGAAGCTACAAAAAATAAGTCCCGAAAATAAGCAGAAATACAACCAAATAAAACATCAAAAAAACAATTGAACTTTGAGTGAAGCCCTTCCCAAGGAGATCTATGTGAGTTAATGTGTTGAGATGAGGGAGCCAAGTGCGGGCTCGACCTAGGAATGCCCTTGTACACTGAGATGGAGTTGCTCTGAAATAGGTTGTAAGATCAATTGAATCTCATTGCTGTAGTGGACAGGTGAATGAGTCAAAACGATGGGCTTTGATGGGATGAAAATGGAAGGGCAACGATGTTCTGATGCTTGAGTTGGGGAGTAATTGAGATGAACTTGTGTATGAGCCAAAATCTTGGGACCTTGTTGTAGAGTAGCAGCCAACCTGCGAGTAGAGCAATCGAAAAGACCCCAACCTGCCAAGGCACCAACAAAAGAAACGAGAAGAAGAGCACAGAAAGAGACAAAAAAACCACGACACAACCAGAACAAGCATACCACAAAACCTTCAACACCTAGAAACTAACAGCAGCACAGAAAACACTTCACAACTTCCACCCCAATCTCCCAACCAAAGTGTGGTCAGAAGGACTTACCATAACCCACCGAAAATCAGAGTCACTTCCCAAAATCAGACCCAAACGTACTTAATGTCGTTAGGCTATTCCTCCCGAAGATCAACATCAATCGAGAGGTCCCAACTCAAGAAAGAGAAGAGGAAGAGAAGACTAAGGGCTGAAATTGGTAGAGAAATTACCTGATAAACCGGTGGGAGGGGTAAGAATGAGAACTTATCCTCGACTCTCAGATCTCGTTGTCGGCATGCACCGAGCGACCACCACCAAAGGAGAGGCCTTCAAAAGGAGGCGCAGATGATCAGTTAAGGGAGGAGGAGAGCCAGGAAGAGCTTACCGCGAAGATCTGAAGGAGAACAAGCGGCGCGGTCCCCCAAACCAGATCTGAAGCCGATGAAGCCACCACCAAAACACCAGAGAGACGCCGTGGGAGAGCAGCAGATCCAAAAGCACGAGCCCCCAACACCAAACCTTGAAACCCCTAGGACCTCTAAGATCCACAACAAGAGATCGAGAAGAGAGTCCCACACAGGAACTAGAGAAGATCGGGCGAACGACCGGAAGTAAAAGGGAAAAAGGTCGGAACCAGGGCAAGAGGAAGAGGGCTAGCGAAGGGAGGTCACCACCGGCAACAGCCATGGCCTAACCCATGGCCATGACCATCGCCGGTGGAGACAGCGGAGGGAGACGACGATGGGTAAGGAAGCTTAGGATTTGAAGGAGTTTCTAGAGAAAATAAATTGATGAGTTCATATCCTCTTTCTTTACTTTCCATCTTCCTCGTATTTTCTCAAACACTTTAACTTTCCATCTTCCTCTCATCTTTTTCCAACACTCTAATTTTCATCTCCCTCATTTTTCTCTCTAACTCTCTCTCTATCTCTCTTTCCAACTTCTTTCTTCTTCATCTACCTCGAACCATTGTGTTCGTCGAGCTCGCCACGAAGGCATCATCTTCTCCATATTGTTTTTTAGGTTTCTTCTACTTCTTTCTTCTTGTAGGTCTGGACATGGTCGTTCGAATATGAAACTTGGTGGAACGACCTTTTTTTCCCTCAATCTTTTAATTCGGTCCGAAAATTTTTTAGGTCGGCCGACCATTTGTTTTACCTCTACATTTTAGGTCGCTCAGCCACTTTTGCAACTATTTTTTAGGTCGGTCGGCCACTTTTTCCAACCACTTTTTTCCCCTCAATACTTTAGGCCGGTTGGCCTTTTTTTAGGACCACTGACCACCTTTTTAGGTCGACCGACCATTTGTTTCGATCACTTTTTTTTCGGTCGGTCACTTTTTTAGGCCGGCCACTTTCCAGCAAGACCATGGTCGTTTGACCAAATTTTCATGATCAAACGACCAAACATGGTCTTGAAAAGTTGGATGAAATTTAAATTTTGAAAATTGTGAAAAAGTTTTAAATTTTGAGAAGAGAAATTTAAATTTTTGAAATGGGTGAAATGGGAACATCGAATGTTTCATTAAATAAGAAGGTTAAACAACAAATAATTATTAGATGAAATCTACTTTATCAATAAAATCTATATTATATATTAAAGGAGAATTAGTCTGTATAATACGCGCTTAACTAATAGCCTCTAATCGTATTTTTACGCGCCTCACTCGCTCTCCCGTACAAGTTCCCAAATTTCCTCTATTCCTATTGCACCGATACGGACTGGCGATATTTGCGGAGAAGATAGAGACAGAGTATCATGGGATGCGGAGTCCTCTCAGCATCTTTCATATTTGTAAACAATCGCACGCTATTGATCACCATACTTTCGATGCGGCGTCGGTTCTCGTGATAATAGCAGCCGTTTGGTGCTGGTGCGGCTCGAAACAAAGATAAACAGCAGGAGAGGAACCCTCTTCGGTCCCAGACAAGGCCAAAACGCGATGGAGAGACGGTAGTGTTTGATGGGTGCAAGGGATTCTCCGGCGTAGATGGTATTGGTGTACCTGAAGTCACGGTAAGAGCAACCAGGTATGCAAGCTTGATAGATTTTTAAGGTGACATGTTACATGTTTTGTTACCAAACTTAACGAACATAGTGTCTTGTGTGCTCTGAACATGAGGTTCTTATACCATTAGGTTTGTTTCGAAATTTCAAATAGTTTTTTTCACTTGTTTAATTCATACCCCTTCATGTCCAATCACACCCATCTTTTCTGTGGAAGAACAACTGTAGTGAATCTGCCAAAACATTCAGATGTTATAACCGATTTATTATCTAATCCTATGTTGCAACTTGTGCAAAACTCTATAGTGCAGTCGCACGTCAGAGTCAATAACATTTTGTGATCGAATCAATGGACAATATTGGTAGAGATTATGTTGGTTTTAGTTTAAATGTGAAGCTGGAGCTTAGATTGTTCTCCAGGTTATTTCTTTGACGATGATATCCAAAATTGCATGTTATTTTCTATGTTTCTAAAAAAAATTGTGTTTTTGGTGTTGTCAGACTGTCAAAACCAAAGCACCCATTTCGTGAAATCATAGCAATGTGTTTAGTAATTTCTATATTGCCAAGTAGTGGTCCGTTGTGAGATTGTAAAAGATGAATGTTTTTAGAATATAATAAAAACTTATGCTTTTGAGTCTTGAAATTGTTGATTCTTTGACATGTTCATAGTCGTATGCTAAAACTTTTTGCAGGCTTTGAGACTGGTCAAGTATGTAGTAGAAAAGTCTGTCAAATATTCAGTAGAAAAGTCTGGTGTAGAGTTTGTTCTAAGTATGCTTATTTTGCGAGAAAATGCTTTTCATTTGTTGTGCACTTATTTTGCTCTCAAGTGCTGCTAATTTCGTATTCAAATGATTCACTTCTAATAGAAAGAGTGAACTTGATAATGTTCAAGATGTTCCAAGGGTTAAATTACATGCATAATTTCAATTCCTTTTAGGCCCCTTCCTCCCCATGTGTGTGTATTTGATGTGGATGATGTGCTAGCCTCCTTTTGCATCATAAAAAAGATATGATATACTTGAAAAAATTAAACAGTCGTAGTAGCATGCATATAAATACCTGAGGAAAAACAACAACTTAATGATAACAAGAAAAAGAATATTCTGAGTTCGTCATCTTCTTCTTTTAGAATCTTCTCTAATTAATATTTTTTTTTTTGAAAATTGATGATGAGTTCAACTATTCCTTGGGATGTGCATGTAAGACAACTTCAGATGTGAGTGAGTTGGATGACAACATATCAATGTATGATTAACTTGATAACAAGTATTTGATGCTTATTTCTTGGATATGCATAATTGATTTTGTCATCTCATTCCTGTCGAGGCATGATCTTAGTGTGCCTGATGTCAAAAATTGGTATTATTTGCACAATTTCCTGTTGTTTGTCAGCCATTTTAGAGGCGTTGGAATGCTATTAGAAGCGATGGTTGTAAAGTTATAGGTATTGCATTTACAATTATCTTTATGCGACTGTTACCCACCTCTTAAATGTGATTGATGCTCTTCGTTTATGGGTGCAGGCGTAAAGTATTCTTTTTTCCTGATCATTTTATACATAATTGAGGAAATTGGAATTCTCTTATATAAAATATATTTTTGCCAACTTTAAAAATAAAACCTTTTGTTTGGAGTGAATTTGTTTCTGGGGGATAAATTGAATGGACATAAAGGTAATTACTGCCAAATGCTCTTTCAAATGTACAAAAGCCTACTTTAAAAGTTAAACCTTTTGTTTTGAGAGAATTTATTACTGGGGGATAAATTGACTGTCCATAATGGTATCCACTGTCAAATGCTCTTTCAAATGAACAAAAAAAAACAATATTTTGTTAACCCAATTAAAATTCTCTATGGGCTTATAATGCTTCTTATTCATGTGCAAGCAAGATGACTATCTCATCTTACACTGGTGTATGTAAAAAGATTGAGTGTTTTGTGGATTAGACGAAATTGATATCCATTTTTTTTAGCAAACTGTCACCACTTTCCTTTATATTTGTTAATTTCTATGTTGGTTTTAGCTTTCTTTCTTAATTTAGTTTTGTCCATATAATGCTCGAGTCACTATTTTTAGATTTAGTGTTCTGTGTATTGGACGAAGTTGATATCCAAAAATTTGTAGCAAACTGTAACCCCTTTCCTTTGTATACATTAATTTCTATGTTGATTTTAGCTTTCTTTCTTGATTTAGTTTTGCTCATATAGCACTCAAGTCGTTATTTTTATGTTGATTTTAGCTTTCTTTCATAATTTAGTTTTGTCGATATAGGGCACGAGCTTTGAGTATACACTGTTCAATTACATGATATTAGCAAAATAATTTTTTTTCCACTGAATCTTCAGATCAGATGTTTTGATGGGTTATGTAAATATTGAAACAAATCCAATTGGCTATGTGGAGATATCATAGGGATGTAAGTCGTCTTGGGTTCAATTATATTGAGAAAGGTTGGAGTCATGGGTTTCTGGAGGCAGAGAAAGGCCGACAAAGCTTGGATGGTGAACAAGTTTCGATGAGTGTGATCTGGATAGTGTAAATTATCAATAAGGTAATGTGCTTAATTGATGATATGGGCCTTTCATTACAAATTGTCCTGTATGGGTTAAGCATTTAATCCCATATGGGTTTCACATTCTAGGAGTTAACCTTGTAGTGCTTGCTCATTTGTGGGGAATTTAAGAAGAATCTATTATGATTATATTAGTAAAGAATCCATTATGATTAAATTGGTGATGTTAGTGTTTTGTTTATTACAAAGATTTGGATACTAATATGTTGACGCATTGGGAAGCTTAATTTATGAGAATTTTAGGAAGAATCCAAATATGAATTACAGGTATGGATTCACGTTCTTGAATTTTTGCCATGATTTTTAAATTCAAAATTGAAAAATCATCTTAGTTTCTTTTTCTGTGATTATAAAAGAATCAGAATCTAATAGACTTCTAAATTCTAAAGGAATTACAATTCCTTTTCAAAATAACTTTCAGTCATAAGTTCATATTCAAAAAATAAATTAAGAATCATACAAATATTTTTTTTATTTGAAAGTCATTGTTTAATCCCTACTAGAATTTGTATATACTAAGATCCGAAAGCCTATAGATAAATGTTGACAAATTTCACATTCACTTGTGTATATTAGTAGATATTAGGCGTAATGCACAATTGCTGAATTTGACCTTTTTGTTCAATAGTAGTATTCATATGGACATTCACTTGTGGTGTACATCAGTAGATATTAGGAGTAATACACAGTTGCTGAATTTGACCTTTTTGTTCAGTAGTAGTATTCATATGGAGTTATCGTAAGTGTTCTTTTTAGTTTGGATATGTTTTCCGAAGCTTGTCGGAATCTTAAATACTTTCAGTTTTGTGTTATGTTTAGTGTAATCAACTATTGAGCTTCTGGCTGATGCATAAGTGGTTTGGGCTGGATTTCACGGACTTGAGTTTGGTCCATCCTTATTCGAACATGTTTTATCCAAACATGTTCTCTTGCTTGGGTATCAGAATGGTTTTCAAGTTCTTGATGTTGGAGATACTTGTAACTTCAGTGAATTGGACTCAAAGTGATGTTATCAGAACGGTTTTCAAGTTCTTGATGTTTCCCAACAAATATTTGTGGCATTCTAAAATACTATTATAAGCGGCAATGATGTCTAATATATTACTTCAGAATATACTATTGTACTGGCAATGTTTAATAGGAGAATTGTTTGATGGAATTGTAATATGATTGGCATCATGTAAGCGTGTGTCTAATAAGAGCTATGACTTTTGGCATTCTAGAGGCCCAACCGAAGTTGGAGAGAGATAAGGTCTTGGATATACCGTTGCTAGAACTTGGATCTGGTCACATGGACTCAAGTTCAAGTGCTCGACCTTGACCAGTTGGACAAATAATGTGGGTTTAGATCCCATTTGTTGAATTCACGGTTTGGTTCAAATGTAAAAACCACAATAATTAAGTTATAAAAATAAATTTAATTGATACATAGGGTCGATATTGTTTTATTGTGCTTCAATATTAAACTATATGTTAGTATGGTTTTCAATATTTATCATGAACTTATCCTAATCAAGATATAAAATATAATTAGCACCGCGCGACAGCGCGGTTCAACCACCTAGTTAATATATAAAATTATTCTACAAATCCACCTAATAGAAATGCAGGTTAACGAGATACTGAAGGTTGAGAAATAATGAAAATTGAAACAATTTTAAAATGAATCAATAAAAAAATAAAATATAAAAAATATTAAGAAAATGAATGTTTTTTTGATGAAAATTTTGAAAATTCGAAGAATAATGTGGATATTTTTATGTTCTTGAGAATTAGTGACAAGTTTTGAAAAATTGGTACTTGTTACGATTTATATTTATGAAATCTAGGGATAATTAAGTCATGTTTTCCCTCTTATAAACAAACAAATGAATTCCGTAATGACGATCCATATATTTTGGACCAAGCCCAATTTCTACACCAATATCATAGTTGGTCCGAACCCAATATCTTAGGCCCATTAAATATTAGTTAGGCATGGTTGACTCCAAAGCTCAAGGGACTAGATTTAAAAATTGGTAAAAAGTTCCATTGCCGGGAATCGAACCCGGGTCTCCTGGGTGAAAGCCAGATATCCTAACCGCTGGACGACAATGGATTGTTGAGTAACATTCTTTAACAATTATTAATATCACATAAAAACTCTAGAAATGGTAATAGATAATTATTGGCTGAGTGTGTAAACATAAATTTGTAAATAGTTTATACTAGAAGTCGTATAGCTCATGTAGGATTCTAATCCCATGACCACCATTAATCTTGGGAGCGAGAAAACGTTAAACAAAAAAACAAAGTGATTAAGCGATCCTTACAAGGAATTTTGAGAAAAGACTGTATAGGGATTTGAACATTCAAGGAATACATTATCTTATTATATTTGATTTAAACCAATTTCTTCCACCTTTCAAACTTCATTTAGATTATTTGTAGTAAGAGAGATTCAGGCCTGTAGAGGGGAATCGTGGTGTGATTTGGGGTATCGGAGTCCGTTTGTCGAGTGATTATGCGGGCCTACTCATGTCGATCGACGAATTTGTTAAAACAAATTGATTCTACAAATACGGACGATTCAGCAAAGTCAGGTTTTACAAACCAAACAAAATCCGCCACATGACTTTGGAAATAAAATAATTTTCCATCAAATGTAATATATGTGGAAATTAAGGTTCCTCTTGCTAAATTCCTCAGCTTACCCGGTGAGGATGCTTGCGGATATGGTGTTTTCGTGGTTGTTCCTTCGGGGTTGAGGCGATGGTGACTCGGGCTTCTCAAATTTGGGCAATTTCTTCCTTCTCCGATCGTGGGACACCCTTCCTTGCCGATGATGGACCTGGCGCTGGTAGGTTTTGTTCTACTGTAACCGGGCTTCTCCCTCGTCTGTTCCGCCTTCAGATCTGGTTTTCGGGTTGGATCTCAGGCCTTGCTGGCATGACTCCTCTTCTCTGCCCTTCCTTTGCATAGAATTTCTCCTCCTTCCCCCTTCCCTTCAACTCCCCGATTGTGCTTCCTTTCTTCCCAGCCATGTGTTGGTTCGGGCTCGCATGTCATTCGGTTTTGGTCGCTAGTGTGTTATGTGGGAACGTTTGCCCTCAGAAGCCTCTCGGTTAGGGGTTGCTGGTTTTGTGGGTTCCGGTTGATTTATCCTCCAGTTTTGCTCAATCGTTTTCGGTCCTGGCCGTCGACTTCTAAAAGTCCACATCACTCTCGTTTAGGGTATGTGGTGCTTTTGAGCAGAGGTTGGACTTTATCCTTGCTTTAGTTGTGGTCATGGAAGAGGAGACTCGGACAGCGGAAGGTTTTTTGAGCTTAATGGTAGCAAAACTGGGTACTCAAACCTGTTCTTCGCTGGTTTCTTTAGTTCCTCTTCTTGTTTTCCCCTTTAGGGTTCTTTATCTTGTAGTTCTTTGGGGCTTGGTGTATTTTGGTTGTTGTTCATCTGGTTGTGGTTGTTCTTTTGTAGTGGTTTTATTTGTTCTGTGTTTACCTCAGCTTGTTGAGGGGTTTAGTTGAGGTTCCATGTTTGAAATGCTCCTTCTCTGCTCTTCACCTCTTTCTCTAAGAATAAGTTAATTTAAATTTGTCTTTGCTGATAAAAAAAAAGGTTCCTCTTACTAAATGATTATTCCTTCAAAAATAAGTGCTTATAAAAAATATAATTATTTCTTCAACAAATTCATTTGTACTTCACATCTCTCTTTTATAATTTTAAAAAGGCAAAATTTCAGTTTCACACCCTTCCAAACATTTAATTTCATTTTGATATCCTAGCATAAATTTTAAACAATTTCATACATTAACCAAACATTTAATAACACTTTCATTCTCAACCGTCAGATTCTATTAACTTTCCATCCAAAATGGGTAAAATGTCCATAATACAACTAACTATTACTCAAAATTTCAAACTCATGTCATTGAATTCAAAACTTGAAAATAAGTGAAATGACAATAATACCTTCCATTGTTAGGGTGTTAAAATGAAAAATATCCTTCAAAATTTTCAAATTTTACAAAATCACAATTTACTTTTATTAATTCAGTTTTTATTTATAAAAAATCAATTTTTATTTTTAAAAATAAGATATATTTCTTTTTTAATTCTTTTTCATTATTTTTTAGCTTTTTTTTATTAATTCATATTCTATTAAATTTGTTTTTTTTCTCAATTTACTACCCAAAATAGTTTGTTCTTCAAATCTGAAACTCAAGAAACTCAGAAACTATCTCGCCTGGAAATGTTATCCACATTCAATAGGAAGATAAACAAATCCTCAGGGTATACCATACTAACTATCAGAAAGCAACGCTGAACTTCATTATATATCTGGAAAATAGGAAAAAGAAATTAAAGGAGAAGAAAAAAAACAAAAGACAGTGCAGTACGGGCAAGCATGGTAGAAATTCTAAAGGGGGGGGGGGTGCTGACGGCTTTGCAAGTTAAGTCTCGTCAATTGGGAGCAACCCAGTCGTAAATGTAGAGTTAATATAGAAAAGTGGTGTATTTATTATTGATGTAATACTCTTGTATTTATACATGCAGTGGTTGAGATGATTTGCTAAGTTTAGGATGCACTGATCCATTATCATCTATAGTTCCTAGATAAGAGGGAGGCTGAGTTGTGCTTCCTTGACAGTAGGAAGACTCGGTCTCTACATTCCCCCTTAAGCTGAACGGCCTTTGGGAAAATTTTAGCTTGGAAAGAAGTGTGTCGAACTGAGGACGAAGTAACGGCTTTGTCAAGATATCTGTAAGCTGGTCGTTTGTATAAACATGTGAGACCCTAAAAGTGTTACGTTTGCTCAAGAACAAAGTGGTATGCTAAGGCGATGTGCTTCATTCTGGAGTGGCAAACTGGATTCGAGCTAAGACTGGTGGCTCCAAGATTGTAACAGTAAATGACCGGAGTTTTGCATAAATGATGGTTGAGTTCAGTAAATAAAGATAGTATCCACATCAACTCGGCAACTGTGTCAGCTAATGCCTTATATTCTGCTTCAGTAGACGATCTGTCAATTAATTTTTGTTTCCGAGAGCTCCAAGAGATGGGCGTTCACCGAGATAAACAAGATATCCTGTTGTGGAGATGTAGTCATCTTTATCACCTGCCCAGTTAGCATTGGAGAATGCATGAATTGATAGAGGTGTAGTGGATGAGATATGAATCTCACGGTCCAATGAGCCAGCTAGGTACCGAAGCACTCGTTTAAGTGCCTGCCAATGTTCAGTATTTGGAGCTTGCATGAACAAAGATAGTTTGTTGACAGTGAATGAAATATCTGGGCGGGTCAGGCCAATATACTGTAAGCTGCCAACTAACATCCTATAGTCTGTAGGAGAGGGTAATGCTTGGACTTGATCGTGCAGTAACGAACTAGATGCCGACATTGGTGTAGAGATATGTTTTGACTCTGACATTCATGCTTTGTGAAGAAGATCAGATACATATTTTCGTTGGCTCAAGAACATACCATCTTCTTTAAAGAGCACCTCAACACCTAAAAAATAGCTGAGATCTCCAAGGTTCTTCAATGCAAACTTAGAAGAAAGGCGAGAGATGAGGTTACTAACATCAGCATTGTCATTCCCTATCATAATGATATCATCGACATATACTAACAAAAGGATAGTTGTTAGGTTAGTACAAAAGATAAACAGAGAAGCATCGGCTACTGAACTGATAAAGCCAATGGAAAGGAGGTGAGACCGTAGTTCATTATACCAAGCCCGTGGAGCTTGCTTAAGACCGTAAATGGCTTTTTGTAGCTTGCAGACATGATTCGGGAAGTCGTTGTTAACAAAACCATGTGGTTCAACCATAAAAATCTCTTCAGACAATATGCCCTGCAAAAATGCATCATTGATGTCATTGTGTTTTAAAGGCCACTTATGATGAGTAGAAAGTGTAAGAACAACATGAACTGTGATCGGCTTCACAACCGGGCTAAATGTCTCAGAAAAATCCCATCCCAGACGTTGATGGAATGCCTTCGCAACAAGTCTTGCCTTAAACCGTTCAATAGTTCCATCTGGATTTCTCTTGATCCTGTTGACCCATTTGCAACCCACAATTTTTTGATCATCTGAGGGTGGAACAAGATCCCATGTATGATTGCTTTGAAGAGCCTCAAATTCACGTTGCATCGTTGTACGCCACTCGGGTTGCTTTAATGCTTGTATGATGGACCTCGGCTCATTTGGTACAGAGGACTAGGAAAGAAGATTAAGCTTCTTAATTGGTTTGGTGATGTTATTTTGTGATCGAGTCACGACACCAGGACGATTGTGGTTCAAGCGTGCAAGGGGGTTGGGTGTAGGTGACATCGGGTGTAATGGAGATACTTTGGAGGAAGAAGAAATAGCAGGGTTTGGTGTGGTGGCGTGTGTTGTGGTGATATTTCCCGAGGGAGAAGTAGGTGTAAATGGCAAAGGGGAGGTTGATGTTTCGGGATGTAGAAATGAATGTATTGGTGGTGTTGGATTGACTTCTATTTGGTGTTAATTTGGCTATGGAGAAGCAATAGCAGGGAGCTGAATAGTAGTCCATTCATCAGAGGATATAGGATGAGTTGGAGAAGAAAATGTGAATTCACGGTAAGGAAACTCGTTCTCTAAAAAATGAACATGCCGAGACATGTAAATACGCTTCGTTGTAGGATCAAGACATTGAAAAGCACTCTGAGTAGTAGAGTAACCTACAAACACACACAAAGTAGATCTTGGAGAAAGTTTGCTGAGAGCATACGATCGAAGCCAAGAAAAACATAAACAACCAAAACTCTTAAGCTTTTCGTAATTAGGAGCTTTATTAACAAGTTTAAAATACGGAGAAAACGGGTTAAGTTTAGGTGTTGGAAGACGGTTTATTAAGTAGACTGTCGTAGTGAAGGCAAGAGGCCAATGATCAAGAGGCATACCCGAATAACTGAGCATGGACAAGTCAGTTTCAACAATGTGGCGATGACGACGTTCCGATATACCGTTATGTTCTGGAGTGTGAGGAGGAGAAGTGAAATGACTTATACCATTGTCACTAAGGAAAGTATTAAGTGCATCATGTTCCCCACCATTGTTGGAGAAAAGAACCTTAATTTTGTGGTGAAAGAAGTTCTCAACCAAAGCTCTGAATTTGACAAACACATGTTTCGTGTCAGATTTTTTCATTAAAGGGTAAAACCATACATAACGGGTGAAGTGATCAACAAATGTACAATAATATCGAAGGCCATCATAAGAGATAACTGGCGAAGTCCGCACATCAGAATAAATTATTTCTAAAGGGTATGTAGAGGATATGGAAGAAGAATGAAAAGGAAGTTTGTGAGACTTATTTATCTGGAAAGAAGTACATAGAGATTGTAAGAACTTATTTGATCCCAAATGAAGTTGTTGCTGCAAAAGATTGAAAATACGAGAAGAATGATGACCAAGTTTATGATGCCAAATAGCAGAGACTGAAAGTTGAACATTGAAGTTTGATGGAGATGATGTGGGCCAAACATAAACACCATCCACTCAGGGTCCTTTAAGCATCGTTTGTCCCGTGTGTATATCCTTCACAAGAAAACAATCAGGTCAGAATTCAATTGCAGAATGATTTTGTTTTGTAAACTGAGAGACAGAAATGATATTTTTAGACATGAAAGGGACACAAAGCACATTAGATAAAGGAAAACGAATAAGATTAAGAGAACCAGTATGTGTTATGTGAAGATCTTTATTGTTACCCATAAATAACTCATCCGGACCACCGTATGGTTGATGAAGTGCTAAATTCTCAATGTCATTGGTGACATGATGAGACGCCCCACTGTCAACGAGCCAATTCTTATCATCAGCAACAGCCGTTAGAGAATGAGCTTGAGGTTGTGTGTTTTGTACAACTGGAAAGCGAGTTGATGAAGGGAGCTGGAGGTTCGAGTGTTAGGAATGAAAGGCAGGACAGTGACTGAGGACGTGACCTTGTACCTTGCACCATTAGCAGCAACCTTTGAACGGTTTACCAGAATTTGTGGAGGTAGGTGAATGACGGGCCGGTGAATGTGGTTGACGAGGCATGGAAGGCGGAGTCCGAGAGCTAGACCATGCATGGTGAGTACCCGAGGGACGTTGGAGATGTGTGGAAAACTTGAGTTGAGCATTCAAAGCTGACATGGGATTAGAAACTGAAGCTTGTTCCAACCTAAGACAGAGTTCATGATTAATCAATTTTTCATGTAAATAATCAAAAGAAATGGGTGTCTCTCGGGCATTGACTCCATCCACTACCGCCCTGTAGCTCTCATCAAGACCTCGTAAAACAAAGTCAGTAAGGTCCTCAGGATCAACCGGAGAACCAATTGAAGCAAGGCGATCGAATGTGGCTTTTAAAGCGTGCATGTAATCTGATATAGACATAGAGCCTTTGGTGGTTGAACGAAGTTTTTCCTTAAGTTGTTTGATGTGACCTCGGGAAGGCTGGGCATAAGTTTGTTGTAGAATACTCCAAATCTCGTGAGTGTAATTGGTTTGGGTGACTAAGGAAGCCACTGGCATTGACAGCGTGGTGAGGATGGCTCTGTATAGAAGACGATCTTGATGTTTCCAAGTAACATACGCCGGGTTTGGTATAGTTTGAGGAAGAGTTGCGGTAGTTATTGTAGTCGCAGCCGGCATGAGATGTGAGCCATCGACAAATTTAAACAGATCATGTCCCTCCAAAATGGCTTGTACCTGTAATTTCCATGTCAAATAATTTGAAGGGGTTAACATGAGAACATTAGTAAAAACAACATGCAAAGAAGTGATTGAGTCTGAAGCCATGGCTATAAATTCGGTTTGTATAGAAAAGGTTTTCTATGATTATGAGGTGGGCAGTAAGATGGACTGGGTTTTGTATTGGAATTGTACGGTGAGAGATATGATTTTGTGTTGGTTGTGTGTAGGAGGTGAACAAAAAAAGAAAGAAAAAGAAACGCAACACACGTAGAATGGATCTTAAAGCTCTGATACCATGTAGAATTAATATAGAAAAGTGTTGTATCTATTATTAATGTAATACTCTTGTATTTATACATGAAGTGGTTGAGATGATTTGCTATGTTTAGGATTCATTGATCCATTATCATATGTAGTTCCTAGATAAGAGGGAGACTGAGTTGTGCTTCCTTGACAGTAGGAAGACTCAGTCTCTATGGTAAATGGAAAAATTAACATCTTCAGCCTAGATTCGCCGCCCCTGCCCCTCCTTGGCCGGAATACATCGCGAACAAAGTTGAGCTTTTGGGTCCTTGACCTCGCTGCGTCGCCATCTTCGTGGGTTGCATGACCTACGTGAAGGACCGTCATCGCTTGTCCTTGACATCACTGTTGTGCCGTCGTTGCTTGCCGATCGGAGCTGCGGTGGGGGAAGAGAGAGCTCCGGAGGAGGTTGATGCCGGAGTCAAGTGCATGCTCGGGATTCAAGTAGAGAGAGAGAGAGAGGCTATGAGGCCGTGGGAATTAGGGTGAGGAAGAAGAATGAGTGAGAGATTTGGTTGTAAAAGAGAAAATAAGAAAAAGGAAAATTAAGGGAATTAGGGCTTGTATATATAAAACTTATTTTTTTAAAAAAAACTATATTTTACAAAGTAAAACTGAATTTTTAAAATAAAAAATATTTTTTATAAATAAAAAGTGATTTTGTAAAATTTGAAAATTTTGAAGGATATTTTTCATTTTAACACCCTAACAATGGAGAGTATTATTGTCATTTCACTTATTTTCAAGTTCTGAATTCAATGGCATGAGTATGAAAATTTGAGTAATAGTTAGGGGTATTATGGATATTTTACCCATTTTGGGTGGAAAGTTAACAGAATCTGACGGCTGGGTATGAAAGTGTTATTAAATATTTGGTTTAGGTATGAAAGTGTTAAAAATTTATGTCAGAGTATCAAAATGAAATTAAATGTTTGGCAGGGTGTTAAACTGAAATTTTGTATTTAAAAAAAATAATTTTCACATCATAGTTTTTAGGCCAAAAGACAATAACTTATTGTATAATACTGGTCACGCATGATGTGTTACCCTATGTTTAAAAATCATATTTATGATACCTAAACTTTTGGTCACATACTTCTGTTAGTAAAATGAACGGGATATTCAATTTCGTTAGTCTTTTGACATATTTGATCGTTAAGGGGAAGTGGATAGTGAAATGATGATTTTCCCCTTACTCATTGAAACCTTATGGATGTTAGAGGGGTAAATAACCCGTTTTCCCTTATTTATTAATTCATAATAATTATTAAAAACTAAAGGAACAACTTGTGTCATTTTATGTTTTACCCTTTTGCCGTTATGGTCATTTCATGTTTTACTGTTTACTTTTTGCCAACGAAAGTCTGTGACCAAAAGTATAGGTATCGTAAATATGATTTTTAAACGTTGGGTAGCACAACGTGTATGACCAATATTATAGGGTAAGTTATTGTCTTTTGCCCTAATTTTTAGTTGTGATGAATCCATTCAACTTTAACGGTATTTACCCAACAAACATTGACATATATATGTTACAGGAGATTACTTGCAAAATGGACCGCAAAATGCATAAGCCATTATGGAGCACTATGAGGAATCTTTGAAAGGAGATGTTAGGGCCTATGACGAAGAAAACCCATAAGTATATATAGAGGCCGCGCCGAAGCCCGAAGGTCATGCACGGTTTATGCCCAACTACTTCAACTGACATCCGGTGTACACAAAGCGACAACTTCGACATAGGTTCCGTAACTAGCCAGTTCATGGACATTCTAGTTCATCGCCACACGATGCGTTCCTCACATGTGATTCCTTAACTAGCCACCATCAAGCCTAATATGTCATTTTCCAACTCACCCAAGCCACACCTGACTAGAACTTTATCACTACTCAGTGCACGAAGTTCAATGAGCTACTCATACTACTTCAACTCCAAAATGGAACTACCTAATCCCAAGCATCCTATTAAATTTCCAAGATGTATGGGTCTATAGCGAAGTATCACGTGTATGATGTTTAGTCAAGTAACGTGTTTTATTGAAATTGAAAGGTCGCCTAATCAAATATTGGTCGATCAAGCGAATAAGTGGTCGATTGGGGCATAATGTGTCCCGATCAACCTGCATTCGACCAGTCTGACATATTGGACGACCCACCTCAAATGTCTCTCGACCAACCTCCAAACAATGGTTATCCACAAATAATTCTCCATGAACTCTGCCATAACCTCAAGCTATAATACCACGTTGATAAGGTCCCGATTACGCGATAGGGTTATGGCTCTTGAGTAGTTGGGTTAGGAACTGCTGCTACTTCCTTTCGCCGACGACGTGTGCGGACGTCGGCGACCTATGATGGTTTTTGGAGTGTTCGTTTCATTGATAGACACAAGACATCAAGATTCTAAGTTAATTGGGAACAAATTGATTGATGTAATTATTTCCCATTCCAAGCTCTTAAATAAGAACTGGAATTTCCCAACTATGTATTGAAAAGGAGAAGCAGAGAGCATGGCATCCCATGATTTAAGCCACAAACAACAAACACTAATTATGGGAATGGAAATTAACAGCTAACATAAAAATAGTAAATACTACCCTTAATTTCAGGCCAACTCCTTGCATATCTTCTTTCTCCAGTACGTGAGCCCAAGCCTGCTTGTGGGCTTTGTAACAGTGGTGCATCTAAGCCCGACATCACATCCCGACCCACTACTGGATGTGAAGCAGAAGGAACCTCAGGAGCAGTTTAGGGGACCCCCTGTCACGCCCCGAATTCGGCATGACCGAACCCGGAACGCGAACGGTGAAACAGTAAAACGATTTTCAAACATTTTAATAAACCTTTTTAAAATTACCACTTACGTTAATCAAAAACAATATTTTTACAGCTGAAAATACGTTCAAAACAAAGAACAACACGAGCTACAAGGTATGTCGCTAACTACCCAAAGACCCGAACTTCCGCTCCCAGCTCTTCAAGCTTCGAGGGTTCTCCTAGTCCGCCTCACGACCAGTACCTGCAGGAAAAGCAGCAGGGGGTGAGCACTTCGCTCACCGCCACAGATACCGGATTGACCACGGCATACCCACAAAAATGCCGGGAACACCGACAACAACAACAACCCCGGGGACTACTACCCCAAAAACACAATTTAGACTGACGGTCACACAATACAACTGTTAAAAAATTCCCAACCATCTCAAAACCTAGACACATAATGTAGACCCCAAATCAGAGACCGAACAACCATTCTTCCATTAGTCACACCGACAAGGTAAATCACAACCCTCACACGAACCTATATGCATTTACTTGTAACTTTCCGCAACCAAACCAGTATTCGCTACTCGTCCCTACCTTAGAGGCCTGCGGGAAAAGTAGTAAAGGGGATGAGTGTTCCTCTCACCTTCATGGATACCCGTTCTATTATGGCATACTAGTAAAGCATCAACAACTTACCAATCTAAACAGGGAAAACAACTACCTCGGAACCTGATACCAAACCGTCACAACTGCTCACGATATCAATACCTCAAACACTCACTCACGTAAGGGAAACCTCGAATGGGGATCATATTCTCAACTAAGCAAAACACTATTGCTCACCATATCAATACCCCAATTACCCTGTCACGTAGGGGAAGCCTCAAAACGGAGATCATGTTCTCAACTAAGTAACTCACTATTGCTCACAACATCAATACCCCAATTACCCGATCACATAGGGGAAACCTCAAACAACCCACTCACGTGAGGGAAACCTCAAACCACCCGTCCACGTGAGGGAAACCTCAAACAACCCACTCACGTGAGGGAAACCTCAAACCACCCGTTCACGTGAGGGAAACCTCAAACAACCCGTTCACGTGAGGGAAACCTCAAACCACTCGTTCACGTGAGAGAAACCTCAAACGACCCGCTCACGTGAGGGAAACCTCGTTCGTACAGCGCTGTAGCGCATCAACCCTAACCCCTCTCCGTGGTGAGACCCTGACACAGAGGCGTTGTATCACCACCGTAGGTTATTGATGAGTCTCGAACCCAAGACCTCACCCTTTAACACAGAACTTACGACCTTTGTAAACAAACACAATCGTGAACAAAGTCACACAATATCAACAATATCAACACACACAATGCACGCAAGATCACAAAGGATCAACACACATACTGCACAACCACAAGCCTCAGCACTTTACCGATCGCGCGCCGGAAGGTACGACACACCTCACGGGGACCACAGCCCTCAGCACTTTACCGATTGCGCATCGGAAGGTACGACACACCTCACATGCAAAACTCAAGCCTCATCACTTTACCAATCGCGCGCCGGAAGGTACGACACACCTCACGGGGACCTCAGCCCTCGACACTTTACCGGTCGCGCATCGGAAGGTACGACACACCTCTCGGGCACAGCTCAAGCCTCAGCACTTTACCAATCACGCGCCAGAAGGTACGACACACCTCACGGAGAACACAACCCTCGGTACTTTACCGGTCGCGCATCGGAAGGTACGACACACCTCTCGGGCACAGCTCAAGCCTCAGCACTTTACCAATCACGCGTCGGAAGGTACGACACACCTCACGGGGAACACAGCCCTCGACACTTTACCGGTCGCGCATCGGAAGGTACGACACACCTCTCGGGCACAACTCATCCAGGTATCACCAGAATAATCACAATCACAACCAAATATCACACAATACTCCGCAAATAGCAAAATTAACATCACGACTAACTACCACTCAGCAAGTCAGTCAACAACCATAAAGGTTTAACACCCCACATGCACTCATGGCCACACACAACCACAATCAGTTCATTAACCCTACGACACCACCAAGTGCCACATGCATTTCTATTGTTCGACAGGTTCACTCAACCTACGACACCACCAAGTATCACATGCAATTCTATTATTCGACAGGTTCACTCAACCTACGACACCACCAAGTGTCACATGCAGTTCTATTATTCGACAGGTTTACTTAACCTACGACACCACCAAGTGTCACATGCAGTTCTATTATTCGACATGTTTACTTAACCTACGACACCACCAAGTGTCACATGCAGTTCTATTATTCGACAGGTTCACTCAACCTACGACACCACTAAGTGTCACATGCATTTCTACTGATAACTTTCCCTAGTCAAGGCCGATATCCGGCTACTTTTCCCTACCTCTTGAAGAGTGTCAAATCCGATGCTCGCGCTCCGGAAATGCTCCAGATTACCCTCTTAGCCTCCTCTTTCCACGGTCGGCGACACGGTCTACAATGATCACAATTAACACACTTTTTAAATAAGCAGGTGAAACCCGAATTTAATGAACTTAACGCTCAAACGCAACCCCGACAATGCCGATCACTCCCAAACTTTTCGATTACTCGATATTGTCAACAGAGGGTCCGGAAAAGTCCGATTCACCCGGCTCGGCGAATCTGCCCTGGATCGGTAAACGCCCTTCCGGGGCTCCGAAAATTCCCATTTTCGTTTCTACGATCTTAAAATAATTCGCGTGTTCCAACGCAATCGACGGAACTAAATTCCGACGTCCGAGCGATTTAATTCGCGTTTAAAGTTTCTAAACCCGATAATTCCAATTTTCCCAATTTAATTCCATAATTTTATACGGGTTTAAGTTATCGACTCGGGATCGTCCAAGACCACCCGAACACGAAACACCCGACACCCGAACACGTGGGCCCCACCTGGTCACACCGGAGAACGCTCATTTTCGCCCCAAAACGTTCCTAACGACCTCTAAACCTCAACCGTTCAACATTTAATCAAGGGAAAAATTTCATTTTAACACCCTGGGAAACATTTAATTTCAGTTTAATACCCTGACATAAATTTTTTTCACTTTTATACCCTAACCAAACATTTAACTTCACTTTCATACCCAGCCGTTAACTTTCTGTTAGTTTGGATGGAAAAAGTTAAAAAGACCATAATACCCCTAACTATTACTCAAATTTTCAAACTCATGTCATTGGTTCAGAATTTGAAAATAAGTGAAATGACGATAATGCCCTTCATTTTTTATTGTGTTAAACTGAAAATTTCACTATTTTTAAAATAAAATCAGTTTTTTTAATTCAATTTTTATTTATGAAAATTCATATTTTAATTTAAAAAATACATAAAAATCAATTTTTAAAAAATAATATATATCTAATTCAAATTTTATTTTTAAAAATCATTTTTTCAAAAAAATTTATTAAAAAAAAAATTATTTTTTTATTTTTTCAAAAACAGTTATTTTTTTCTAAATTTATAAAAATCAATAAAAAAATCATTTGTTCTTATCAATAAATTGTATTTATTCTCTTTTCAATTTTATTTGTTCATCTTCTTCTGCGTTTCACATTTACAAATGAAGAACCCTAGGACCAAGTCCTCATTTCTTCCGACGCCGACCTCCGCGGCAGCACCCCCGTCCACCGCTTCTCCTCCCTCCTGTCCACCGCCGTCCTCTTCCTCTTCTTCCTCCTCTCCCTCGCTCTCGTCTTGTCCGAATCCCTCCACTCCCTCTCCCCTCCACGGGCTTGAAGCTGTTGACCCCGGATCTGGGTTCTCTGAATATCAAGCCCCCGGAAGCACCCCCGGATCTGGATTCGACTTCCTCGGCTGCGCCATCGACCTCGACGACCAGGTCTCGCTCCGAACAGTTGAGGAAGATGAAGATGGCGACTGTGCTGGGGGAGGAGAGAGAGATGAGGAGGAGGGAGACGAAAAAGCACAGGAGATAGCTCCAGATCTGCTCGAGCTCGTGTCTGTAAATCTGGGTTTGGAGCTTTTTTTTCTTTGATTGATGTACTAGGTTTGGCTTCGCTGCTTCTAGCTTCCATGGGTGTGGGTTGGGGATTTTTGCAGATTTAGTTTTTTTTTTTAATTTGTCAGATCTTAGAATGGTGATGATGAATAGGGGTAAGCATCGGCCGGTACCCGCCCAAAATCCTAAACCCATTACCCAAACCGTTTTTCCCGGTTACATAAAACCCGTACCCATCCCCATCACCGGTCGCTAAAGGGAAGGCCGATAACCGCCCGTCCTCACTACCGGCCGGGGACGGTTATAACCAACCAACCCAGGCCCAATGAGCTTTTTATTGGGCCTACTGAAATAAACATTCAAACATTCAACTTAATTCCTACAATTCAAACTGAATTTCACACAATTTAACTTAATTCCATAAACCTGCCTATTATAAAACTGATTTCAGCTTAGAGACTTCAAACATTCAATCAAAACACAACAATTCCTACAACTAATACCTCATAATCATATAAAACATCGTCTTACACAACACGGTCTAAAAAACCATTTTTGTTGTACAACACAAAAAGTTAAACAAAAAAAATCAGTTTTAACTAAACTGAAATCGACCAGCTATTACAACAAAAAATCAAATTCAAGGTCCAGTGGACGGGCATTGACCGGGTAAGACCGGTTTTTTTGGTCACCACCGGTTTGGCTCACCCAAACCGTTGACCGCCCATTGACCTTCGGTTCAGTGATTTTCAAACCAGCTTTGGCTCGGGTAAGACCGGTTTCGGGTATTCTGGTTACGGGGATGGTCGGACACGGCCGGTTTCCGATGATGGTCGGATTTTTGCTCAGCCCTAATGATGAAGGTGTATGAATGGTGATGATGAAGGTGTATGAATGGTGATGATGAAGTAGGTGTGGGCGTAAGAATGGTGATAATAAATGAAGCAAGTGTTGTTGGAGTAGGTGTGTGGGGGTATGAAATTGAAAAAGAGAAATTGAATGTTCAGGTATTAAAATGATAAGAATATCAAATGATAAACTAAATTTTAAAAAAAATTAATTTATAAAAAAAAATTAATTTAAAAATAATTTTTAATAATACCAACTGCACAAATAAAGTTGAAAAGAGAATAAAAACATTTTATTAATACGAAAAAAATGATTTTTTATTGATTTTATAAATTTAGAAAAAAATAAACTGTTTTTGAAAAAATAAAAAAAAAATGATTTTTTTGAAAAATGATTTTTTTGAAAAAATGATTTTTAAAAATAAAATTTGAATTAGATATATATTATTTAAAAAAAAATTATTTTTATGTATTTTTTAAATTAAAATATGAATATTTGAAAATAAAAATTGAATTTAAAAAAAAACTGATTTTATTTTAAAAATAGTGAAATTTTCAATTTAACACCCTAAACAATGAAGGGCATTATCGTCATTTCACTTATTTTCAAATTTTGAACCAATGGCATGAGTTTGAAAATTTGAGTAATAGTTAGGGGTATTATGGTCTTTTTACCTTTTTCCATCCAAACTAACAGAAAGTTAACGGCTGGGTATGAAAGTGAAGTTAAATGTTTGGTTAGGGTATGAAAGTGAAAAAAAATTATGCCAGGGTATTAAACTGAAATTAAATGTTTGCCAGGGTGGTAAAATGAAATTTTCCCTTTAATCAATTCTAAACGAACACTTAGAAATCGAACACGTCGAAACGAGAAAAATTCGGGTTCTTACCGTAGGGAATGATGAGAGGAGCTCGATTATGCAAGAAGAAACACGATCCACCGGTCGGATCATCCACAATCTCCAATAACCCAAGCTTTTCTCTTCTTTCTCTCCTTCCCTTCTCTCTCTTCTTTCTCTCTCTATTTTTTTTTTCTGATTTAACCGTGACCCCCTCTCAACCATTCCTTTTATTTTGTTTAACAATTCAAACCCACACAAAAGACCAAACTAACCCTCACTTTTCCTTTTGTTTTTAAGTTAAGTACAAGGGTACAAATGACATTTCAACTTCAATCCACCCTTTTTTTGACAAGTGTCATGTGGGTCCCATGAGTTAGAAAAATATCTTTATAAATATTTTTCAATCAGATTCGCGAAATCCGGCCGTCTCGGGCCCCGTGCGGGTTCATTTTCCAAGAATTTACGAAACTTCGTGTTCTACAGGAAAACGGCCCAACTAAGACCGTTGTAACGACGACTAAGCTTTTCGGATCCAAGTCGGGCCTCGAACGGACCAAAACGTCGCTCGGTTGACTTTTTCAGCAAAAAGTCAACTTTTCCTGAATTGGTCAAAAAGTTGCCCTGAGTCACCCATAACTCACTTTGGTCGATATCGGGGTCAACTTAAGTCCGATATGACTATTGGGGTCAATTTTAGGTTCATTTAGGTGTCTGTCTCAAAATTTTAAATTTTTCCGTTTTTCCACCGATTGACCGGCGTTGACCAGGAGCGGTCCTTACACCCCCCCCCCCCCCAAACAGAAGGGATGGAAGATAAAGGCATGAGGGAAGATAAACTAGACTTGTACCCGTACGAGTCATTTGAAACAGGCTCCTGAGCTATCCGACACCACCATTCCCCCGATCCTCCAGGTGTATGAAGAGTGGGAATGATGCTTTCTCTAGGAGAGGGCTGCCAAACACCTCTGTTAGGACCATGAGTCGGGTTCATGGGTGTAGGATATGAGAATGGAACCTTATCCCACGTTACCCTAGGTTGGGCACAACTAACCGGTTCCTTTCAAGCGGAGTATCCTAGTTTGCTCCAAAAAATAGGGTCTACCAACAAGAGGTTGAACAATCACCTATGCATCATTCCATGAGGCTTTCCAACTGACTCCTACAATACCCAAGAAAAATTCAAATCATGGATGGTCTTTGTTTTTTGTTTTTTATCCTGTTCTGTCTTTTATTCTTTAGTATCTTATTATTGCACCCCAAATGTATATGATGTAAATAGATTATGTCTACAGCTTCAAGAGCGATAATACGCCTACGAGAGTCTCAAACAATATTATAAAACCCAAGATAGTTAATCTATTATTTGTTATAATCCTTAACATTATGAATAAAATTATCTTTCCTTTTGTTTAAAAAATTTTAATCTAACAACTAATCTTGCTATTTTAATCACGTACTCTGTAAGAATGAGAATAAATTCCCCTCGTTGGAGAGATTTTTTTACAAATACATTTGACCCGTTGACCGAATATTGGAGGGGTGATACTTGACATTGTCTTAGAATAAATATACGGTTATCACATGTACAATAGAGAGGTTCATATGGAGAGTTCATATTCAATATAGTGAATATGAACCCCTTATGGAACCTGTTTTCCACAATGTGGGGTTCATAGTGTTGACTGAATGCTGAGTGTATATCTAATAGTGTTTTGCTGAATTTATTAAATAACGATTTGAAATATTAAATACTAAAGAAAATTAAAACTAATTGAAAAAAATAAATTTATAATAAAATAAAATAACTAAATAAATTGAAACTTCAACATTTATTAATCATTGAATAATACAACCTAAAAAATTAGAACTTAGATACATACAAACCATACCCCACATCATTTTTCTTGAAGCATATGTATACTGGTCTTAACGGCCAGACATGGATCCCACAACTCAAACAACATTTCTGTGTCTTTTTCCATCTCAGCCTCAATCAGCCGGGAAACATCCTCCCATCGTATGTCCCTGTACTTTTTGAAGAGCATGTTCCATTGTGCGGTTAGCTGGATCACTTTGTCCGTCTTTTCGAAATTTTCTCGATATGTATCATCCCTTGCTTGATCCATGACCGTCATTGCATTGGTCTGCTCTTGTAAGGACTTCCTTTTCCTCTTCATGGACTTCTTTCCTATCGGACGCCCTTCAGGTGGAGGGACACTTTAGATAGCTGATCTCTCGCTCGGATCAGTGGACACCCAATCCGATTGGGACTCACCATTGAGAGGTGTAATATCATCAGCATCTGGATCCTTACCGAGAGGTGGAGTTGAGCTGTAACTCCCAGAGGCATTCAACCGTTGTCTCTTGTCCTCAGTCGTGCCTTCCTCCAGAAAAAAAACTTTACCTCGTACTTCAGGATTTCATACCAATGATCGGGGTCGAAGGTCGCCGATTTTTTCCTTCTTATAGATCTCCTTCGCCATATTGATGTCGTCTTCCTCGGAGTAACATCTTGTGAAGTTCTCCTTCATCGACTTTACGATATTGTGGAATTATTTTTTTAAGATTTAGTTTGGATTTTATTTAATTAAAAAATCACCATTGGCTCACCTCAATGCCACATGATGCACACCGATCACGGTTTACGAATCCTGATCCGATTCAACATACGACTCGCGATTCGCAATTCATTAAAATATAAACGGCATGTGTGAACCGTGCACCGTAGGCGCTCTTAGTTGTTAAAGAAACTGCCACGTAGGAAGTCCATGGTGAGATGAGATGGCGGGATGTCATTGGGTAGAAGTTGAAACCCACTAAAAAAGATGACGTGGCATCACACAGTAAATTAACGCCTCTCTCTGGAAACCAAATTGGGATTAGCGGTTCTTCGTTTTAACACACAAATTAAAAAGGAAAATCACACTTCCTCTCTCTCTTCCAAACGTAATTATAGAAAACTTGAAACCATTCTCTTTCTTCTTCACATTCAACGACACAATCCAAAATATTTTTCCATCTTCACTTTCTAGCGCATTTTCTCTCCTCTTATGTTGCAAAAAAGCTAGGGCTTCTGTCATCGCACTTGCTGAGAAAGGGACGAGGGGAGGAACCTGGAAATGTACGTGTTTATGGTTCGCTTGAAGTTGATTTCCATTTTTGTTATCTTGTTTGCTTCGGATTTGATTGAATTTAGCATGAGTTATGATCATTTCTGTTTTGTTTTGAGGATGGTGTGTTGTTGAGCATTTTTGAATTCTGAGTTTTGACGCCACCTTCTCATTAGGTGATGTTATGTGCAGAACTGTAAATCGCGATTTGATTAGTTCACGCTGTTATTTTCTTCCGGTTTTCATGAACCTGGATACTCGAATTTGGGGGATTTTTTTTGGATTTTTTTGGATTTTGTTGGAGATTGAAGAGTTTGTGTATTGCACAAAATGTTTGATTTCAAGATTTTGAACAATGGAGAGGTTAGGAGCCTGAGGAATTATAACCTTTTAAATTGAGGTTGTGAGAGGTTAGGAATCAGGCGTAGATGGCGGATTTTGAAGAGCAACAACAGAAGCCTGAGTCCACCACAGGCTCCACGGTTACACCTTCATCAGAGTTTGATTGTGGATTGGAGGAATTCATGCGAGGGCATTTGGATGATGGTAAGTCATTTGCATCTTGTAGCTCTACACGGACTCCGGTTGATGAGGACAATGAGGGGGATCAGCTTGTGCGGAGGAGACGGAGGTCTGATCTTGAGGGTGATGACTTGGCAGAGTCATCTGCTGCGCGGAGGCGCCACTCGAAGCTTTTGAGCCGGTGGGCTGCACGCCAGGCACAGGAGATGATAACTACCATTGAGAGAAGGAACCACGAGTCAGAGTTGATGGCACTCGCTGGCCTGCACACAGTTTCGATGCTTGATGCATCTTTCTTGAATGAATCACAGTTGCCCACTTCAAGGAGGGTGGAGAGGCCAAGAACTCAGGCTTCATCAATTTTACAAATGTGGCGGGAGTTGGAAGATGACCAATTGTTGAACAGGGCGCAAAGGACGAGGACCAGGTTGAGGCAGCAAAGGAATGTTGAGTCCAATACAAATTTAGCAAGCACCAATATGCCTGAGAATCCGAGTAGTTTGGGGGATCCAGATGTCAGTGAGAATGAATTTGGTTCTAGATCAAATGGTCAGATGGAGATACAGAATGATCATGGGAATAACAATGTCTCTAGTCAGGAACAGTCTCCTGATCTTGGTGAAGTTGAGAGGGAGAGGGTGAGACACATAGTTAGAGGATGGATGGAGAGTGGTATTAGTGGTCACTCATCTAATATTGCTCCGAGGAGCAATAGTCCAAGAGCAGAATGGCTTGGTGAAAGGGAACGAGAAAGGGTGAGACTTGTCAGGGAGTGGGTGCAAATGGTAAGTCAGCCAAGAGGTGCTCGTGGGGGTAGAAGTGGGAATCAGGGTGCCGGAGTTGGCGCCAACGGTGATGGGTCAGTACTCAATCATGATGAAGGGCAACCAGAGCATATACAAAGGGACATGCTGAGGTTACGTGGAAGACAAGCTATACTGGATTTACTTATGAGGATTGAAAGCGAAAGACAACGAGAACTTCAAGGATTGTTGGAACACCGGGCTGTTTCTGACTTTGCTTACCGGAATCGCATTCAGGTCAGTTGCTAATTATTTTATGAAAGTTTCTTGATGCACTGTCTTTCTTTTTGTCCTGGTATATGTTTTTATTCAAAACTTCAACTGGTAAGTTAGCCCCAGAGTTTAAGATTCTTAATATATAAGGTTGCATCTGGTTATTAATGCGTGATTTATTCTTCCTTCACACCACCAAGTTTTCAACTAGAGCTTCGACGTTTACCTAACTGAGGTTCCTTCTTTGTGGAGTTATGTGGTTTCTTTACTCAAATCTCTTGGTTTGATTGTCTAGGCCAATCTACAGTTTTAACCTCTAAGATCCAGATCTTTTATATACAAACTAGACAGAAAGAAATGATGTAATTTTTTGTTTATTAAATAATTTTAATGACCTGCACTAATAGTGTTTGAACAATTTTAGTGGGTTTATATTATTGGTTTCCCTGTCAGTTTTAATTGAACCTTCTAACTGTTCAGTTTATTTTATCTATTATGTAGATAGATTTCTATATTTACATGCATCCAATTGATTTATTCCTTTTAGTTTTCTTCCCTCTTGAAAAGATTTGGTTTTGGTGCAATTAGTTCATCCTGTTGTTGTAGGTACAGGTATGGTAGAAGGAACTTGTGCTTCCATTTTTTAATCTAAAATATAGTAAGGGTCTAATCTTACACTATGTATATGGGGCTTGGGTCTCACACTTCATCCATTGCTGGTGCATCTTTTTCATTCTGAAATCTACACATAAATGTCATATTAGCCATTTCTCCAAGTTATATTGTGAGATGTGTGAGTAGCTTGCTTGGCGGATATCAAGACATGTGGGGGTCATCTAAGTCAATGTTGTATTGATGGAACATGAGTCTGAGGTAGAGTTGGAAGGTACACGATCATCAAGTTTCATTCAGACTCCTAAAACTTACGTGGTTCCTATATGGTGTAGATGGATATGGATGTTGGTCTGTCTTATGCGTGCTTTGCTCATTGTAAAAAACTGTTGTATTAATGCATGTTTCCATTTTCAGATTCTATGATGCATTATTTTCTTATAAGTTGTTTGTGGCTAATTTTTTTGTTTGTTAAGAATGGCTTCGTTCTTTTTTTGGAGCATATTTAAATATATTATTTGGAGGTTTTGCATGAGTGTGTAGTTGTGTCTCAACTACTAAGACCATTTTCCAGTCACTGCTTCGAGGGAGGTTCTTGCAGAATGGAAGCCCTGATGAAGATGAGAGACCGCCTTCTATTACAGCAAGTGAATTACTACAGTTGAGACAACGACACACTGTTTCTGGTTTGAGGTATAAACTATATTAACTATGCAATATGTCATATTGTTGCATTGTTTGCTTTAAAATAAAGACCTAATCTTTGAAAAATTCTGCATTGTATAGTTATTTAAGTATAGGATTTGAAACGTCTTTTGTTGGTTGACATAAATTACAATCCTTAAAGGTTATTAATTCAACAATATGACATATATTCCTTTTCTCCTTCAGGGAAGGGTTCCGCTCCACACTAGAAAATATTGTTCGTGGTCAAGTAAGCGGCCATTCGGATACAACATCTAACAACAATGCTAATGATTCTGGGGAAGATTGGACTCATACAAATAATTCTCAGTCCATCCACCGTGAAAACTTAGAGCAACCTGAACCAATGAGTCAGGAAATCGACATTGTTAATGGTCAACGGTTGTCAGATCAAACTGGGAACTCAGGAAGCAATACAGCTGCCGGAAGTATGAATTGGCAAGAATTTCCTGATGGAGGGGATTGGACAGAGCAAATTACTGAAGATGATAATGGAAACTACAGTCAGTTTAATGAATGGGGACGTGGTAATGGTGGAGATACAGATGGGAATTGGCAAGAAAGTATAATTGATGATTGGCCTCAAGAAACTCCCAGTAGCGTAGATGGAGATAATCTTCTCCAGGAACCCCAATCAGATTGGCATGGTGATGGCTCTCAGGAAGCTGGTGAAAATTGGACTGAAGGGCCTTCTGAAGGGCCAATAAATCATCACGCTGATGCAAACGTGTATAGCATAGAACTCAGGGAACTTCTGAGCAGGTACTTGAACACATCTTTGACTTTTGTCTGTGCTCAGCCACATATATCTTTGTTCAGTATATTTATATAATTAAATTTCAACCAATGCCTGTCTGGCCAAGTAGCTAAGAGCTTGGTTTCATCAAGCAAGTTTTTTGATTCAAGTCACGTGGTTGATTAAAAATAAATAAATATATACATAAACACACACATAATCAAATTTCGTTCTTCAATTTTACAGGAGAAGTGTTTCTAATCTTCTTCGTAGTGGTTTCCGTGAAAGTCTGGACCAGTTAATACAGTCATATGTGGAAAGGCAAAGCCGTGCACCCCTTGACTGGGATCTGCATAGAAACTTGCCACCACCAATTCCTACTGAGCAAGACCAGGAGCAGGAAAGGGGTGAACAGAGTGAAGATCAGCGTGATGCTGCCAACAGACCACCGGTGCCTCCACCACAACCTCTTTGGCACCAGGACTTACATCACAGTACTTGGTCTCGCCACAGCATGCAGCGATCAGAAATAGTAAGCCATCCTAATTCATATCTTGGAACTACATATCTAGTTTATTTGCTATTGAACACAAAATATTACCCTTCTCTTTTCTTTGCAGAGCATGTTGGCCATTATTTTGATATAGAGAAGTCAATGTTGAGGTTCAGAGTTCATATGAAACCTAAAAATCTAATGACTAAAACGAAGAAGTTAAGGCATATTGGAGCCATTGTAGAAAATTAGGTTTCTGATTTAATGAATTGAGGCCATCTCATTATTTTCATTTTAATATTGTCATGGTGACTGGCATATATATAACTGAAATGTTATTGTAGGGAGGGATGATGAAAATGTGTTCAGTTTGCTCTTAATGAAACTAGATCAAGAAATACTTTTTCACATTCAGGCCCTCTTTGGGAGTTTCAACTTTTAATCAGGTTGTTAGTGAGGGTTGGCCTCTTTTTGATTACCTTATCTGCTAATAAAGCTATTATGCACTTTACAGTTTGAAAGTGACGTAAATGCTGATTTGGGGCAGGAATGGGAGATGATGAATGATCTGAGAGCAGAAATGGCAAGACTTCAGCAAGGTATGACTCACATGCATAGGATGTTGGAGGCCTGCATGGATATGCAGTTGGAGTTGCAACGCTCTGTTAGACAGGAAGTCTCTGCCGCTTTGAACCGATCAGATGGCCAAAAAGGTCCAAATTTGTTCTATCACAGATCATCATTGATTTTTTTACTTATTGTTAGAACATTTATTTTAGCGTTTGGAAGATACAATTTAACCTATCAGACAGCAGCCAATTTAGTCATCCGAATTAAAAAGGGATAATTGTTCAAAACTACCCTAAAGTTTCATCCACAAACGAGTTGATGCACAAAGTTTCGTCCACACTGTGTGGCTACCCTGAAGTTTTGTCCACGACTTTTTTAGTTTTGACGTAATAAGGATGTTCAGAATGATGGTTTGGGGCCTCTGGGCAGTGCTTCCCGGATTGAATAGAAGCGTGGACAAAACTTCAGTGCACCCACAAAAGCGTGGGCAAAACTTCAATGCACCCACAAAAGCGTGGACAAAACTTCAGGGTAGCCACACAGCGTGGACAAAACTTTGTGCATCAACTCGTTTGTGGACGAAACTTTATGGTAGTTTTGGACAATTATCCCAATTAAAAATATGCCTATTTAGTAATCCAATTTGCAAAAGTCCAATTTAATCCAGCATTTGGTGAGCTTTTGCTAGGGAATAGACTAAATTAACATGTTTTTCGATTTGGAGATTAAATTGGTCCTCTCGTACATAGTTCAGGGTCAGTCTTGCTATTATTATTTTTATTTCTTACAAACAATTTTGATTATCAACCAAAGATTTCACTTTTACATGACTGGGAGCAGAGACATCAATGGATGGTTCCAAGTGGGGTCACGTGAGGAAAGGAACTTGCTGTGTCTGTTGTGATACTCATATCGATTCTCTGTTGTACAGGTACACAAAGATTTGTTACTTTTTACTTCTTTGCTCTCAATTTGTTGCTTACATACGGTCTCCAATTTCAAAAACACGCTATGTACAGATGTGGACATATGTGTACCTGTTCTAAATGTGCAAATGAGTTAGTTCGCAGTGGAGGAAAGTGCCCGTTGTGTAGAGCACCCATAGTTGAGGTGATACGAGCATACTCCATACTGTAGAAAAAGGTAATTAATAGAGGAAACATACATAATAACACAAAAAGAATTAAATTCTTTTTCCTGATAGAATCAGTAGCTACACATAACAAAGTGTATGACCGGGTTCCTTACATGAAAGGGAAAGCTTCTCGGTTTTTTTTTTATATCCGTAGAGTATCCAGCTATTCTGATTAATTATTTATGTGAAGTTTTGTGCAGTCTATTATGTATATAATTGGGATCACAAATGGCTCTATTGATTCTTCATCATTCATTCATGTAAATAAAATGTTCCATTCAAGATTCTTTTCCACTATTTGTTCTTGCTAGTTGATTTTTAGTAGCTTGATGCTGACATTAGTATGGTTGGAAGTTCAGTTCAAATATTTTAGAGTGGTTTGTCTTATCATGATCGTTAAACTGCAATTTGTATCATGGGTGTGAAGGTTAATTTGTGAATTGAGATTTGATTTAGACAAATAATTCAATTTAGACCAAATTGGACTTCAAAACCAATAGAATCTTCTGTAATAGAATAAGTTAATTCTTAAAAAGCATTTTTTTATTTTTTTATTCAGACACATATGCCCTTCAACTCCTTATATTCGGGTGTTAATGGAACACATGCTCGATGACACAATCTTTTGTCTGCTAAACCCAAAAAGCTCTCTAATGTATTTGAGTGTTCTTTGCGGAAAGTTGCATAATTATTTGATTCCAGTTTCGTTCACTTCAGATTAAGTTTGATATTAATTTTTATCGATAAAATCTGAACATGATCGAAATTGACTTTCATTTTTCTGTTGTTCTGGGAGATAACGGATCGAACATTATGCAAGACAAAAGGTTTTTCTTTCTTCTCTTTTTCTTTTTTTTTTTCGTTTGGGAAATTGAAGGGAAGAAAGGAGAGGCTTTGAAATTTCCTTCAGTATCATGAATATGTATACGATTGATTCATATAATTGTCGTTCCGTATTTAACATTCGCAACCACTAAATGATTTCACAGTACAAAATTAGCTTTAGATTGAGCTACAACCATTATTAAAGCACATGGGGGTATCTCTCAAATCACCAACCTTGGCCCATCTTAATTGTCACTTATTAATATTACTCGATTCTACTCTCGTGCATACATTTAATATTTGATACGGATGGTTAGCGTATTACTCCATCATAATCCCATGCACACACTTGTGCAATATAGATTTGTAAGTGTTATTGTATCTGCTTTTTTTTGGATTGATAATATGTTTTGTAATTTGAATGTTCTGGTAATCTCTTTTTGTGTGGTTACAATAATTTAAGTATGAGTTGTCAAAATCCCACTCTTCCTACATTTTCTCCTTACTATAATCAAGTTTTAAAATGATTTTCTCGAATATCAAAACACTAGTAGAATTCGTCAACTATATTTTACAATTAACTGTGCACTGGTATAATCAAACGAAAATAGGAAAAATATGATAAAGCGAATATACAAGATTATCATTAAAATATATATACCTTTGAAATGATGAGAATACAAAATTACCCCATTAGTAGAGGTTACATATGTCATTTCAATCATATTCGTCATTTTTTTATCATAAAAAATAAAATACACTACTGAAGCAACGAGGACAATTATAAATAAAACACCCTAAGATTCAAAAAAAAAAAACAAGAGCAACAAAATCAAGTGACCCCGACAGGTCTAAAAGGTAGAACCGCTACAATCTTCTTAAAACCTTCTTCAGTCAACCTTCTGTAACGGACACCTAAACACTCAACAAACCTCGCCACTGAGTGAGTAATACTTTCCCCATCAGGTAATGACGAAGAGAGCCTAGTAAAAACATCTGGAGGTGGAAGAGTATAGCCAAAATCAACCAGGAACTACGGAGGAGACTACTCGTCGAGATGAACAAACGACCAAACCAAACCCGTCACTTTTTCCATCTAATTGACTAGTATGAAATTTATCTAAAAATTATTTCATAATTATTTTGTTTTATAGTTCATATTCTATGTTAGGGTTATTCTGAAGATCATGGTAGCTTGAGTTGATTTAGTAGAAAATCAATTAAAATTCAAAACAAAAACATCCGTGAACAACATTACGACAAAAAAGTGGAATTTCATATTGTTGTAGCATCTAATTACATTGAAATTATTGCACAACTTATACAATTACAATATATTTTAAAAAAAGAAAGTAAAGTAAGAAAGTCTATTTACAAGTACAGTTCCTCTTGACCACCTCGTCGAAGCTCGACCGAAAGAAGCCGTCGACCTCGGCGCGATTGGCGGCCTCAAAGACATCGAACTCCACCAGTTTCCTCTTACACTGAACCGTCCTGCTCGGCTTCTTCGGCGCCGGTGGACAGTCTCCGACCGCCGGGATCTTGTGCTCTTCCGACGTTGGCGTCCGACACGACTCCTCGTCGCTGCTGTCTGATTCAACAGCAACGTTGTCCTTCGAACCTTCCGTGTCTTTTCCGATTCTCCGAGCAAATTGAAACCGAGTCTTACGCATATCTTGACGGAATTCGAGATCGGCAGACATGACTTGCCGGCGCTGAGAAGAGGGTTTGGGTTTTGTTTGAGGGTAGAGAGAGAAAGAGAGGGAGAGGGAGAAAGGTGAGAATTTTGAAAGGTACCAGAGAAGGCTTTTTATATAGGAAAATGTTTTATACGCTTTTGCCAATTTATTTATTTTTTTGAAAAATGTTTTTATTTAGTGTTAAATTAAATATAATCTTAATGTTTTTGGTCTTCTGCCGATCGATGATGTATTTAAGGGTAAAGTACAAAAACATATATCTAATGATCTTTATTTTAAAAATGATCGGAGTTGTTTTTATTAGAGGGTCGATATCTTATATACTCGCCGTTTTGGAGAATTTTTTTTTTTGGTTTTATGTTTCTTTGACAAAAAAAAAATCATTTTTAGTAAGACGTCAAAGATGGAAGGAACGGACGTGTTCCTGAGAAACATCATCTATTTTAGAGAGTTTTGTTTCCACAAGGCGAGTACACGAAGTATTAACTTTATATCAGATAAAACAAGTCATTGCTTAAAAAACAAGCACGAGCCAAGAAACCTCTCCCTCCTCAAACCCTAGAACGCCGCCCACCCTCCTTCTTCTCCACCGGTGTTAATCGTGGCCTCAGGCCATGATTTTCACCGGTGGAGACCATCCTTTCACCTCCTCTTTCCCTTTCCCCACTCTTTCTCGCTCGTTCTTCTTCTTTGGGCTTCGCCCTTTCTCTTTTTCCTTCTTCAGATCTACCTATGCTTCGAGATCTGAGGGGCGGTGGAGTGCCGGCTTGAGTTGGTGTTAGGGCGTGTCGGTTTTGGGGTGGGACGACTTTCCTCTCTCGCTAGGGTTTGGATTGTTGCAGATCTGATCGTTCTAGTCGCCTTGCTGGTTGTTCCCTTGGTGGTGGTTTCTTCATCTGAGCTTGGAGCGTTGGCCAGATCTGAGGATTGTGGATATGGGGTTTCTTCAGATCTCTCCTCTCGTCTCTTTCCGGGGAAGTTTGATGCTTCTTCTGTGTTCTCTGAAGATTCGGATGTGGGAAGCGGCTTCTGGTGGTTCAGATTGGCGCGGATCCGCTTTGTTTTCAGGAGGCATCAACTCCCTCTGCTCGTGTTCGGTTCGTTGCTGACCTTTTCGCTTTGGGGCTCTCGAAGATCCAGACGTGGGAAGCCTCTTTCTGGTGATTCAGATGGGCGTGGCCTTCGGTTGCTTCAGAGGATTGCCGGCGATGCTGCGGTTCTTCACCAACTACGGCCGAATTGGTTCCGGGTAGGGTTTGGTGGTGGGACTGGGTTGCGGGTGCATGTCGGCTTCGGACTCGGATTCGGTTGCAGGGTTGCCCGGGGTCGTTCTTTGGGTTCGGGTGGTGCTGCTCCGTTGGGCCTGGCGTCTTCGGCTCGTGGGCCTGACGACTTCTTCTCTTGGGCCGGCCTGTTTTCACTTTATGGCCCGACCTGGGTGCTTCGGGCCAGCGTTTCTTCTCCCTGCGTTTGGTTCTCAGCTGTGGCGTGGTTTCTTCTTCAGTTCCTTCAAGCTGCTCCTGCTCTTGTTTCATCATTGGAGGTAATTCCTCCTAGGCTCAACCGGTCTCATCCTCAGGTAGAAATACTGGTCTCCTGTTATGCGTTCCTGTGTTGACTGACAACGTTAGGAGGACCGAGGAAGAGTTCGGGTCTATGTCCTGGGTAGGTTCCTTCTCTTTTCTTCTCTCATTTCCTTATAGGTTAAGCTTCCCCCTTCCCCTCTTTGCTTTTCCTAGGTTTTAAGCTTCGCGTCTTCTCGAACATGTTAGGTTCGAGCTCGCCGGTAAGGTGGTGACCGCCGGCGAGATCCTTGGGAGATGTTGTCCCGGTTCTGAAGCTTAGACTTAGGTTAGTAGTTAGGGGTTATCTCTGCCTTTAACGGTGCTGGCCGTAGGCCTTTGGTTATGACAATCCTCATTCGTGAGGATTGTTAGATACCTGAGATGGGTTATGTTGCTGTTCCTGTAAGGTTGGGGGTATATTTGGGCTGGTTGTGCAGCTTGGAGCTTTCTCTGTTTGTTTTGTTGTTGGTTGGTGACTCCTTGGTTTGGTTGGTTACTCTGTTTATGTGCCCCTTGTTGGTTTATTCAAGCTATGGTTGTATCTCCCCGTGTTGGGTTGAGGCCCCTTGTTGGTTTATTCAAGCTATGTTGTTTCTCCCCGTGTTGGGTCGAGGTTCTGGTGGTTGCTCCCCGTGTTGGGTTGAGTTCTTGTTTTGTTTGGTTGTGGAGAATCCTATGGATTGCTCTTGTGTTTGTATCCAAAACTCTGTTCTTCTTTCCAAAGAACAGTTTCAATTTAAATTTGCTTTGCCGATCAAAAAAAAACTTTATATTAGATATGTATGTAGGAAGGAAGATGACAACATGCTAGTTTTTTAGGCGAAAATTTGTTAAGAGTATGTTTTTTTTGTAGTTATTCCAATATTTAAACAACAATAATTAGTTCAAGACTTGATGAAAAATGTACTTCAATATTATACTTTTATTAATCAACCAAAGAATTTATAAAAACACAACTTTTTTAGAAAATGAAAAAAGAAGACACAGAAAATGAAAGGGTATGGCCCAAAAATTCTGAGAACCGTACTAGTTTCGGCCCAACAAAAAGAACAAAAGGGCTGAATAAGATCATCCACTAACCCGCCACTAGACTACCAAATACATGAAAGAGAGCATTCATATGCAATGAACTTCGGCAACCCAACACGAGTGCAAACCTACAACAAAGGTCTATAAACCAAATTTTACAAGCGTGAAGCCCAAAACCATAAAAAGAAAAAGTCTAAAACCCTGATTTTACAACCCTGAAACGCGCAAGACTAAAAGAGGTCTATAACCTGATTTTCCAACCATGAAGCCCGAAGGGAACTTGAAACTACCCAAATATCTACCTAAATTGAAAAGCACTCTGTCTCATTAGAACCATTAAGGATGGTTACTAACAAGCCGGCAGCCAACATCGAAACCGATAGAGACATATTTAGAAGGCGAAGCCAACCAAAAATCACTAAACCCTTGAAACAAATCTGAAGGTAGTCATCTAGCAGGCAAAATTGCCCAAACCACCGGTCGACGGCCAACACCTGAAAAACGACGAGCCCTTACCACCAAAGTGAAAGGAAAGAGATGACACCATGCAAACTTGAAACAAGAACAGTGAGGGGCCTAACAATAATAAACAAAGAATAAGCAGATTAAGTAAACCTCAACTAAAAAGGAGTATCACCAGAGTAAAGCTTCGTCGAGCTGGGGCCAATACCACAACAGTTCGCGAAGCATGGAAGGAGCCAAACCACAACAATCTACGATGAAGTCGAGAAACGCTTCCCACACTGATTCAGAACCGAGCCTCCGGATACACACCAAAAAGAAGAGGAAGCCGAAAACAACCAACGTAGGCAGTCGGAGAAACACACTAAAATCCGCTACGATCTACAACCAACTGATTGAGAAACGAGTCACACGCTGAATCTTGAGCATGACTCCAAGAACTACGCCAGCAAAGAGTCTGGAGCCACGAAACGAACAGCCACCCAAATCACCTGAAAATGAACCAAAGCTGCCCACCCCAGAAGAATCAAAGAAAAAAATCCAGCCACATAGGCCGCATCTGGAGAGGGGCAGCCGCACAAACAACCCCCAAAGGCCACAAAGGCCCAAACTTTCCACCAAGGCCCGAACAAGGAGGAGAAGCACGTCGGACCACCACCACCTACAGATCTGAGACAATCCAACACCATTGGGAATGTTCCAAGGCAGAACACCGGAGAGACGGTCCAAACGCGTCGACCGAAAGAGACTCGGTCGAAGTAACTTCCGGAGTGAACGAAGGTAACACGCCGGGCCGGGAGAGAAGCCACCGATCAAACTCTTGGAGCATGAGGTTCAAAAATCTTGACTTAGAGAAGAAAAATAAAAATCAAACTCTTTATGCTCATTGCTCTAGCTCTAGATTTAGCTTTGGCACTAGCTCTAGCTATGACTATAACTCTGAATCTAGTTATGGTTCTGGCTTTGGCTCTGACTCTAGCTATGATTGTTCTCGTGAAAAAATGTGGTCGACGACCATGATGCAAAAGTGAAATAAGACAACACATTGCCCACTTGTTAGAACCAAAACTAACAAGTGGACATAGCTACGAATTCATGAGAGTTTGTCAAAGATCGTAACTAGACTTTGATACCATGCAGAATTCTGAAATATCATTGATTCCTGTTGTTGCATTATAATAAGAGCATCCATTTATATTGCGATTAACTATATGCTAAATAGGAAATACTAATACTAGGAAACATAGAAATAGGAACCCTGACAAGACTAGGAATAGGAAACACAATTACTTAAGAAACAACCCTAAACAATATCAATTACTTTCCACAAGACTAGTCATAATATCCCAACACATAACCTCATGGATTGGGACGCCCGAATTTATTAACGATTCGTCTAACACGCTCTCCCCCATCCTTCTTCAATGGTGATCGTCCATAAGATAATTATTTAATATTCGACAAACGTTGGTGTTGTAGGATAGATAGGACTCGCCAAATCGAATGCATTCCACAAATAAATTAACATTATTCACCAACCACAGTGGAAGAATAGATACATGGGAAGGAAGAAGGATTTGTTGTCATTCTCCTCTTTTTGCTCGGTTCTGATCTCTTCGTACGTGAAGTACTGTTCGATTGTTGGTCACCATGTGAAGAGGGTTGGTACTCAGGCACAAGCATCTGTCATGAAGGAAGAGATCCATTCGGGGAAGAGAGCCTAGGTCGGTCTAGTTCGTCGATTCAGACAAAGTAAGTGTCCTGTGAAAGAGGGAGTGTAGATCGTTGGTGCAATGGATGAGCTGGCTTCTAAGACAAAGATTGTTGGGACACAGACCTCTTCAGCCAGGTCAGTTGATCACGGGGAGTTTTCACATCGATAGAGACGTATGCGGAATGTCAAGAAGAAGGGCTTGTAGATCGAGTCTCTACTGGAGAAACATGTTTCTGGTCAGTTAGGGCGACTTAGGCCCTTCCTGACAAGTCTGTTGATCAAGAAAGTGTGCTATTGTCGACCAATTCAGGTAATTCGATGCACATGGTACAGAGACAAGTCTTAGAGGACAAGATCTTTGTGTACAACTTACCCTACGACACCACGAACGATTAGTTGCATCACACTTTTGGCCCCTTTGGTGAAGTAATCTTTTCGTCTGCACTTAGTCATCCAAACCGAAAAGCTCTTTGTATGGATTTGTTGGTTTCCGTTCGAAGAAGGCGACGGTTCAAGCGATCGAAAGCATGAATGGAATGAAGATTAACGAACATCATTTATTTGTAGCTCTCATTAGAAGTCGAAAACTCAATTCTGGCGCCGGGAGTGCAAAACAGAGTAAGGCCTTGGGTATTGGTTGTGGGTTTAAGGATTGAGTTTCCACATAGATGACTTCTTCTGGTGTTGAGGTTGTGTCTATTCTTTCACCGGAGGAGCGCCAGACCTTTTGTAGTGAGCCTAAGGAAGTCGTCTGGGAACAGTGCATTGATACGAGGGAGCTTGGTGGTGAGCAGGCCCTAGAGTTCGTGTCTGGTCCATCGTCAGGGTCGTCCTCTAGCGATGTGCTTGCTGAGGTCGGTTGATGAGGTTTCTGTCGGTGATCAGAGGCAATCTTTGGCAGATCACTCAGTTTTGAATTTTGAATCTCTTAATCCATATTTGTTTGAGATGGGCTGAGTTATCTCCGTAGATTGTGGTACTGATTCTATCGAGATTTTAGCGTAAATTCGCGAGGAGGTTGAAAAGTAATCACTGGATTGCGTGGTTGATGACCACATAGTTGGGTTGGATCGGTTGCTTGCGGGTCAAGCAACCCATGAAGATCCAACCCAATTACCCGTTGAAGATCCAAATCTTGGAGACCCGATCCATGTTCATCCGACCCAAATCCTTCTATTGGGCCGCGAGGAGTTTGTGGGTGTTGTTGATCCAGTTGGAGCGATCGTTTCACCGAAAAAGCATCAGGCAGTCCCTGAAAAGATGCTCTCCTTAAACCCAGTCATAAGGGTCGTCCTCCGAAGAACAATCAGTTTCTTTGTATAGCCCCACTCATCTCCACTTTACAAGATCAAAGATTCATTCTGATGTGGTTGCTTCTTCTCTTGGGACTGGTGCATGGACTAAAATCTGTGATTTGACTGCTATGAAGAAGAAACCTGGCTAGTTGTAATTTTGATTTTTTGTTGTTTTAGAAAAATACTTGGTCCTTTTAGCTTCCATGTAATCGTTGAATCAGTCTTTGACTTTTTTGGGTTCTTTCGTTCTTAGAAAGTATTCTTTCGATTAATAAAATTTTCGAGTTTATAAGAAAAAAAACACGGTGGAAGTCCTAAAATCCGAATTTTATATAAATATATTGAAAGAGGTGATATGTAATTGGTTAGGCATGAAATTTGAATTTGTAGTATTTATGTTTTATACCAAATCAATTCAACTCGCAGAACAAAACTAACTTTCTATGGGGTGAACATCAATGCCAATATTTGTATACGTATCATGTAAAACATAGATGTATAGTTATGAAAAATTTCTAGTTTTGGAGATTGGAATATGCTAAATTCAAGTGCAGTTCAGGTGGGACAGCAATGGTCACCGACCTTACCCTATCCACTCAAAGTGCTTTTGATTATGTTTGGTTGATTATGGATTCAAATTAATTATTATTATATTAATCCTTATTTATTATGCTATATATATAATCAAAAGCTTTCCTCTATTGATTTTGTGTGAAAGAGATGGTTCTATACAAGTGAGTGGTTGTAGCTTCCTCACTATCTTCTTTGCTTACGTATTTTTGGAATAGTTTTTCTTTATTGAAAATAAATATTAATTTCCTCAGTCAATAAAATATTTGTATTTAATACACTCAAAAAATGTAGTTGGGTTAACAAAGTAAATTGGGTGGGAAATAGGTTACCCAAAAGAATAGCATATTAAGATGGTCCAGGGTAGAAAAATTATTATCAATTAGTAAGTGATTATGTTAGAATATAATTATAATTAGATTTTTAATTATCAGTTTGAGTTTTTAATTAAATTAATCTTTTAATATAATATCAGAGTCCGATTCTTCACAGACCCTCAACTTGAATTTTTAGTTAAATTGGTTTTTTAATAGACCTTATTGAATTACAATTTAATTAAAATTGATAATCTAACTATCGTTTCAAGTTTTGTTTCTTGAACTCATAAATCAAATGTAACCCGTAATGTAAACACCGTTGCATGAGTCACAATTGATTCATTCGAATCAAGGTTTGTAGAAGAAGTGACAACATTATATAACAAATATGCAATCGTTGATCTTAATCTCTATATTGTAATTGATAAATATACAATTGAATATGATGTACATTTAAATTGGGAAACTTGCAAATCTATGCTCCATAATGGCATAAATTGGTAATCTATGCTAGTATAGTTTAGAATTGGATAAATATACTTTTTGATTCTTGTAAGACAAAAATACCCTCATTCTAAATTAAGCAAAAATAATTCATATTTAATTAATTTATTCAATTCTATTTTCAAAATAAATATTCAGTTTTTATATAAAAATATTTTATTCTATCTTATAAATTATTAAAATTATATTAATTTTTTCTTAAAAATCAGATTATTTTGATAACTATTTTTTAAAATATAATTCAAATTTTCAATGTTAATTTTTCAAAAAATATTTTTTTATCTTTTAATTACTAAATTCATATTTGATTTGAGATTTCTTTAAAAATCGGATTATTTTGATAAATGTATTTTACAAGATAATTTGTAATGATAATTTTTGAAAAATAATTTCGATTTTGTACAAATAAATTTTATCCAATTTTAAAAGTTAATAAATTTATATTTTATTTTTTAAAATTTAAAGTAAAAAATAAATTAAATTCTGATATTTATAATTAATAAAATATGTTATAAATTGAATCATCGCTTTAAAATTATTTGCGAAAGTAATCTGATATTATTATTTAATAAAATAATTTTTATATAAAATATGAATATATAAATTAATATTTGAATTTAATATTTAATAAAATAATTTTTATATAAAATATGAATATATAAATTAATATTTGAATTTAATATTTAATAAAATTAATTTTTTTATACAATTTTATATATATATTTGAAAAATTATCATTAAAAACTTGAATTATCTTTTTAAAAATATTTATCAAAATTATATGATCTTTAAGTGAAAAAATTAAAATATAATTTAAATAATTTATAAGATTGAATAAAATATTTTTATATAAAAACTATTTTTTTTAAATGGATTTGAATAAATTAGTTAAATATAAATTGTTTTTGTTTAAGTTATAATGAGGGTATTTTTGTCCTAAAAAATTTGAAAAGCATAGTTTTTCAATTTTAAACTATACTAGTATAGATTATAAATTCATACCATTATGAGGCATAGTTTTACAAGTTTCCCTTTAAATTTCCTCACCCTTACTAGTAAATGAGATTGGAGAAGCATGTGATAAAGCATAAGGAAGAACAAGGTTGCATACTAGAAATCAATTTTGCAGTAAAACAGTTAAGTTTGGTTAAAAAGATTATTACCCTTTAAAGGGAGTGGCTCTAGTGGCCACCACTCTTCAATTCAATATTGAAGTGAAGTGATTACAAGTAGGTGTATCTGCTGATACCGATAGGGACAATAATGAAACCCTAAATACTCTTAAAACATTTATTCTGAGTAGGTATTCATGTAAATCACTCTCCTATATAAAAAGATTAATATGACTACGTGACGAACTTCAGAGATATTTTATGTAACAAGCTTTGATTTTGTTACATTAAATAAAGAACCACGAGTACTTCAAATCCAACTAATCAATGGATATAAGAAAAGGTGATTGAATTGCTTTGCTGATAAAAATAAAACATACCGTGAACCAAATCTAGACCACCATGTATTGGTTTACATTACTACATATGCTCTTACTATAACCATTTCACATCTAGATGACTAGATCTAGTGAAGTCGAGTAATGAGAGAGGGAGAGCGCAGCTCGTCTCTCCCCTAACCCTAGGCATACGATAGCAGTTTTGCGAAGTTTTTGAACAACGACGGCGATGGAGCATCATCGTCTCTTCGATCACCTACAACAGGAAGACGAGGGCAACACCAACGTGACGGTATCAGACCATCCGGACTCGGCCCCGTTTTACCCCTTTGTCTATGAATTTTTCCAGCTTGAACCGACAACTATGGAGGACGGGGTTGTGGAGAAGAACTCCATCACCTTCTCGGCGAGCCGTGGGGTTGGAGACCGGTTGAGGCTACGGGACATGGGTGGCCGCATCCTACAGGGCCACCTCATGGAATACCGATGAAGTGTGCTTCGCAGGACGCAGGCGACGGGACCTCGACCTCGAGGGGACCGGAGGGAGTATTTGGGAACAAGGGCGGCGTGGTCACCCGGAGATCAGAATCCGACGGAATCGATGGAACCGCGACAAGCTTCAACGGATAGTGGAAAAGGAGGGCCGGAGATCGGCGAAGTATGGACGTGGAAGAGGCGGCCGCCCGCTAGGGCTTTGGTGGAGAAGATAGGTCTATTGGGCCTGATGAATGTGCCATGGAGGCTCGAGGTAGATGCAGTCCGGGCCCGAGGAGTTGGGCCGTGGGCCAACGAGGGTTCATGGGTCTGGACAGGATCAGGGCTCCTAGGCTAGGTCGGTTCTAGGAGATGGAGCATCTAGGGTCCATATCTGGGTTGGGTCTCACTTTTTGGGTCGGCCCCGGACGATCGACACCACGGAAGGGGCATCATTTATAGCGGTGGGGGGCTCATCGCACCCTCGCCTCGCGGGATGAGTCCGAAGAGGTCCAGAGGGGGGTCGGTCGGCTGTACCGCCCCTTTGGACATAAGGTGGCAGCAGTTCCACCAAAAGCTGATATGGTGCTTCCCTACCAGCTCGGCGTCAGCAATCTCGCGTTTAGGAGCCCTACCATTATCATTTAAGGGAGGAAGACGCACGCTGGCATTGGACTGCTCGGCCATTGCCCCTTCGTTTGGAGCCACTATATCAGTGTCGTCAGACGTTGTCGCAGTACTACCCTCTAGACAACTACTGAATCCCGTAGATCGCTTTTACTTTTATGTTCTTGTCATTTCATTTTCTTTGTTGCACTTTCATTTTTCCAGTGTTTGCTTTCCTGTAAAAGCTTTTAATTTATAAAATTACCTCGTTTTGCTAAAAAAAAACTACATATGCTCTTAGAGCATGTATATCAATGGGAGCAGGGAGCAGATTTATGTGTGTTGATTGGGATGGATTGTGCTCCTACCCCCTAAAACTGAGAGTGTTCCACATCAAGGGGAGCAAGTATGAGGATCATGCTTTGCAGAAGTTGTTAGAACAAGAGGATATACGGAGTTGCAGTGAGGCGTTGATATCGACTTTTCGTAAGGAATTTATGCCCCCACTATATTGGGCATTTCCTTCGGGATACAATACTGCTATACTATAAACATTTATGTCACGCCCCAAATCCGATTTTGACCGGACTCGAGACGCGGACTTACACTAAATAAATAAAGAAACAAATTTAAATAGGTAAATCTCGAAATATAATAATAAATCAAAACGGAAGAGTCAATAGCTCGCAAAAACTTGTACATCACGTTTCCTTAAAAAAAACTGTACGTCTCTAGACCCACTAGACAAGACCTTTGCCAACTCCCAAGCTCAACTGTGTCCTGCTAGTACAAACCCGCTCAACACCTGAAAAACAACAAGGTAAGGGGGTGAGCTTTCGCTCAGTAGGAAAAGTTTTTAAAGTAATGAACATCGGCTCACCACCACGAGTAACCGTCCAATTAGGGCATACTAGTACAACACAACTAACTGCCAAACCGGGGTTCAAAGCCAAACTTACAAGACGTTCAACGACCACTTTCACAAAGTAAAACATTAACCAAACAGCAAACATATCACACACAAAAGCAACCAACAGACGTCCAATACCGCAGTCCCCGAATTACCATCATATCATACCGGAAAGTCATCGTATCATCTCGAATTGCCCCTAGATCCAGAGGAGACACATGCGTCGAGGCTACCGGAAATATTCCCTAGGAACGCATCTCATCGGAAGTCCCGGAAATGTCCCCAAAGGACCATAGATCATCGGGGTAGGAACACGACACCTAGTGCCAAACACGACCCGGAGACCCAATACGACCCGTAGGCCCAATACGACCCGTTCCATTTATATCGTACCGGAACACGAAGCCTCGGTCCCGACATCTTCCCGTCACGTAGAATTGGGGTAACATCCCAGACCAGAAATCCCTCAGTCGGACGTCTTCCTGTCACGTTGAATCAGGGCCTCACGTATACTGGACCGGCACATACCTCGGTCGTACGCCTTCCCGTCACGGAGAATCGGGGTATCAATCACGCCATCCTTGGCCTCGATACACTACACCAGAACTATCCCTCGGTGTAAGTACCACTCTGGTTATGCCTTTTCTTGGAACACACATCAAGAGTATAACACGCATCACAAAAACATAGTTCGACCCCAGTATACAACCAAGCCAAACTCACCATAACACACAAACCAGTCTATCACTCACCCGGTCATATCACAATCAAGGGTTCACATTACATCACACACGGCACACTTGCCCACACACAGTCACAACATGCAACACCGAATCAATCTTATTATGACTCTTAATCAGCGGTTATAACACACATCATGCATCTCAATCAGCACACAGTCATAAGGCTCGACATGGCCATTATACCAACACGACAATTTCCCAGAATATTGAAAGCGGCTAACACTAGTGAATCACATCCTACATGTTACTAAGACTCGTCCGGTATTATATAACATTAAACGATCGTTCCAGTTTTATTATTACCTAGAATGCATACTAGGAACTCTCCGTAATTAAAGCGGTGTTCGCTACTTTCCCTACCTCAAGACGATCACAACAGCTGCGTCTCCTAGCTGCTGACGTCCTGGCCTAACTCCGGTCTTCTCGGGCGAAGTCCAAATCTGCGTTTAACAGGTAAAAAGTCCAATCAGACCCGGTAGTCCAAAAGTCCTCTGATTTGTCCAAAAAGTCCTTTAATTAACCATTTTTTAAATCATTTAAATTAAATTAATTTATTTATTAAAACTGCATGACCCGGATCCGACCCGGTCCAGAATCAGACCCGATCGGACCTAGAACCGGCCCGGACCCGACCCAGACCCGAGTCCAGACCCGGTCTAGAACCAGTCCAGACTTGGGCCTAGCCCAAGACCCGTCCTGATCCAGGGCCCGTGTCCTGGCCCAAGGGTCGTCCTGGCCCAACTCCGTCCAGGCCCAAGCCCTTCCTGGCTCGGTCTGAGCTGGAGACGAAGGCGCGAGCTAGGGTTTTGCTCCGACCACTTCCTGACGTCGGCGACGACGCCAAGGACTCGCGTGGCGCGCAGGCGATGCTCGGGAAATGATGGTGGAGCTCGGGCCGTAGCTGGAAAAGGACGGTGGTCGCAGGCGCGGCGCTAGAAACCTCCTCCGTCTCAGATCTGGCGAAGGCGGAGGTTCTCCGGCGTCGTTCCGGCCGCATCCGCTCGAATCGAGCTCGGGGAGACGTGTTTTCAGGCGAGGCGAGCTCGGGGAAGAAGGAAAAGGGGTGAGGGAGTACAAACCCTCGTCGCTGTCGCTGATTCGAGCTCGGCGTCAAACCAGAGAGGGTTTCTCTAGCGAAGCGTCTCGACTCTGTGCGTGGGTGGCTCGGTTGGTACTCAGAAGGGAAGAAGAGGCGAGGTGTGGCGGTGTTGGGTGCGAGGAAGGAGGAGAAAGGCGCGAGAGAGAAGGGAGAACGAGGGTGGCAACGATCTGTCTCGGGACGCGTGCACGCGCGAGGAAGAAGAAGACGCTGAGGGTTAGGGTTGGGCCGCGTGTCTTTGGGCTCAGGCGCACGTGTGGGCTTGGGCTCGTCTTCTGATGGGCCCAAGTCTGGCCAAGGCCTTGCCCAACCCAACCTTCTCTACTCTTTTTTTTTTCTCTTTTTATTTTGCACTCGCTCCAATTTTTCGATCCGTTTTCCAACCACGACGTTTTAAATTGATAAGTTTAACATTTTAATTCTTTTAAACTGGGGCGGCTTTAAAATTTCTATGTACAACGATGAGATTGTTCTAAACAAAAATGATTGATATATATATATGGTTGTTCATGAGAGTCACAATTCTTCATTTTGTAGCAGTTAAATAACTGTTTAATGGATAGTAAAATATGAATAAAAAAATGAAGAATTAGACACACACGCCCAAGTGTCATAGTGTTGATTAATATAATTTAACAAGACTCATAACAAGTGTACCAATATATTATTCACTTGGTACATACTCCATTTAATTAGAGTAATGACACATTGCTACATAAACACATTATTTTGTTCTATATTTTATCAATGTGGTACCAACCGCATTTACACAAACTAAATGTTCCAACAGAATGCTAAATGTTACACAAACTAAATTAATTATGTTTTTGCTGAATTTATTAAATTCATATTTAATTAACAAAATACTAAATAAAATTGAAATAAAATACATAAATTAATAAATAAATTAAGTAAAAGAAAAATTAAACTTGAACTAAATAAAACAATTCATTCATTAATAATAATACTAAATAAAATACATAAAATTATTTAATAATAGCGTCAATTTGGCTCTGAAGCTTCTCAACTTGTGTGAAATATACAAACAACATTTTCACGTGATTCACCTGTTGTTCCTCAGTCAAATCATCCATGTTAACATCCTGCACCTCTTTAATTTCCTGCATATATTTATCGATTTTGGCGTCTAGAGTGACTAGGTAAACTTCGCCTTCTCACACCTTACATTGTCTATTTGGGCGATGGCCGCTGCTTTCTCTGAGAGAATCTTCCCCTTCCTCTTCACGACCTTGTTGCCAATTGGGCATTCTTGTTCACGCGGAGTGACAATTGGGGAACTCCTGCAAATTGGGGAACTTGGGCCTTCGGATGGTTGGTCGTCACCACCGTGATGTGTAATTTTCATCCTCGGTGGGAAGTGAACTGGGTGGGGTTGTGTTGTAACTGCCGGACTCGTTAAAGCGTCGTCGTACACCCCCGACCACGCCTTCCTATGCCCAGAACTTCTCATTGTGTTCCAACGGCTCGATCCAATGATGGAGCTTGAAAATCTTCGGCTCATTTCTACCTATGGTGTGGATTCGATAGAGTTTCATGACCCGCTCCCTGTACCTTTCATTGTTCCAGCCGCTATGATCTTCGGCCTTCTCCTTCCTTATCAGTGTGATATACCACCTCACTCTTTGCGCACTTTTGTTCCAATGGCTCTTGACGACTTGCACTGACCAATCTTGGGCGTTGAATCTCCCAGGTTTGACGAATCTTCTAGTCACAGTGGACCAAAACATGCATCAAGAAGGGCATCTCCTAACCAGTGAAGAACAGACATAGAACGAAGTAAGAAGCTTTGTTTGCAGTTCTCTTAACAAGTTCGAGAGTTAGTCTTTTTTTTTTGAAGATGCTTAAAGAAATTTAAACTAATAAACTGAGGAGAACCGCTCAAAGTAGTGCCTAAGCACTGCTTGATCCTTGCTTTTCAAGGACTCTTTTCGTCGTGAGTAGTGCGACAGAACTTTAAGTCATTAGTAGTAACAGGAGGATATACGTGAATCAAGGTTCCCTCCCGGTACAAATCCCTAAATCTCTGCTTACTAGTCACTCAGCCTGCAAAAAGAAAAACAGATAAAGTAAAACGGGCCCAATTGATTAGCCTGATCCAGAATCGAGAGAGAGGTCGAGGAGGGTGCATCAGTGGAGGCCAAGGAGCTAGACGTAGCGATGGCAGCTTCAGAGACGACGAGGGTTGATCAAGGAAGATGATTTGATACAGGGAGGTCGAGGGGCTTAGAGGCGGTGATGTCGATTTGTGCCAAGGTTGGCCAAGCGACAACTATCGGAATTGTAGAGGGGGACCCGAACAAGATCGAGAGACACGTCGTTGGTGGCGGGAGGGAGACAACGATACGATGATCAGCGGCGGCCCGAAGAAAACCCTAACAGAGAAAACCATAGTAGAGCTCATTTGGAGATTTAAAAAATTTTGCTTTATAATATCTTAATTTTTGTTTATATCAGATTTTAATTTTAGAATTAAATATTTATTTTGAATAATCCGATTTTAATTTTAGAAAAAAAAATAACAAATACATATTTTTTTTCTTCTGAAAAACAAATTTAAATTTTTCTTTACCAGATTTTAAATTTAGAAGATATAAATAAATCTAAAACTATAATTTTTTATTTATCTGATCTTTTTTAAAAAAAAAATTGATATAAAAAATTGATATTTTTTAAATTTTAGTTTTCTATATATTTTTAAAATTAACATCTATGGTTCAAAATTCCAATTTTCTTTTAGTTTTGGCACATGACATGCACATGCTCCCGAATTCTAATTTTTTGTATTTGTTTTTTTTTAGAAGGAATGATAATATTATTAAGGAAAGTAAAATAGATCGATGATCACATTGCTGCTCTCATCATACAACCAAGAAACCAAAAAGCTAATGTAATGCAATAACAGAAAAGTAAACGTTGCTCTGGACATAGGGGCGGTCGAAGGGGGAAATCTGCGGTAGCATCCGATGACACCGATACAGCATGCTCCAACCAAATGGCACTAATCGAGCCAACCAAGTGATAAGTTAATAGTGGTGGACCGACATCTCCCCCGGCAAGTCAGAGTGCGTCGTTCTCCCTTGAGTGATACGTGTAGGGCTCCTGAACGCGTGATTGCTGACCCCCGACGGGTAGGGGAGAATCTTGTCGACTGTTGATGGAACCAACGCCATCGATCAGCCAGGGAGATGGTACAAACGACCAACCCCTCCCTGGGATTCCAGAGACTCATTCCTGGAGGCGGAGGTGCTTGTGCCCCCCCCCCCCCCGCCGCTGCTGTGTATGACGCCCCATCGTATGCAGTGGGCTGAACCCGTCGGCTCGGCCCCAATCCTTCATGGGGCAGCCAGTCCAGCCCATCTTGCCAGACACAATGGGCATCCGCGAACAGGCCCCAGTCCAGGCCCTTGTCTCCACCACCTCGGCCCAGCCCATCACCCGAAACCCTAGCCGAGTCTCGCGCCACCTCCTTCCCCTTGCTTCTCCTCCACGCCAATGTCACCGACGACTCTGCCGACGATGCGTCCTTATCCGACGACACCACAACCGGCAGGAGACCATCCCCTTTTCTGCTGGATTCCTCCTTGCCGACCATCTCCGTTCCCGGTAGCAATGTCCAACCAAACTTACCCTCGGTCTCCTTTGATCTCTCCGCTGAACCACCGCCCACCTTTCTCGGTCGCGACCCCTTCGCCGGGGTTCTCCGCCTGCCCCGCGCCGCCGTGTGGTACCCACCCCCCACGTCCCGACCCTTCTCCCCCAACCTCTGGGCCGAGAAGGTTACCGGGGCAACACTCATCCCGCGCGGCGGCACAGGCTCTACCGATGTGAGCGTTCCCCCCTCCATGGACACCGTTGGCGTCGCCGATCTCGCATCCTCACATACTTCCCACTCCTACACCGCACCAGTAGACACCATGATCACTGCAGAAGGAAGTTGTATCTCGCAAAACGCCTAAACCCTAGATCTCGCGTGAGAGAATTAATAAAATACGCATGATTCACCGTAAGTTTTTACGGAAAAAAAAGGGAAACTAACTGGGAAGGTGATGATTTTTAGTTTTCAATTCAATTTTCTAGCTGATTGTTACTCATACACAACTTGTCTTGCGTGATGTGATTTCTTGCATGCCATGTCTACCAAACAAAATACATATATTTTCTTCAAATAATTCCATGATTTCCATAAAAAAAACTTCAAATTAATTCCAAATCCAATACCCAACACAAAAAAGACCAAGATTTCAATGAAATTACCAATCTCAATCAAACAGGAAAAAAAAACTGTAATACTATGAAAATCTCAGGAGTTGAATCTCACAAGTTTCTGTTTCCTTTTCAAGGTAATGTAAAGTAAAAAAACAAATCAATTGCATGAAAGTAGAGCCAAATAAGGACAGTAGCCTCTATTCTTTTGCTGTAACTACCTGGAAATGTACTTGAAGTCACATGTTACAAGGTTTAGTAGCAGTTCATAAACATCGAAGGAATGTGCTTGCCCGGGTTCTGACGGCTTTCGCTTAATCTAATGGTCCGAATCCCCAGATGTTCTGATCATCAGAGGATTGAGGATCTCCCAATAGAGTTTCAATCTTGGGTCCTGCTGGTTGGTCCCTTCCCAGCGGAAAGTTCCAGAATGAATCAGAATTCTCAAAGAATATGTAAAATGCAACAGCTGATGCCAAAAATAGTCCCAACAGCAACATATATATCTGCCACTCTGCAGGTGAGAAGAGAATTTTAATCAACCACAAAAGTCTAAACATTTACAGCTTTAGCATGACGAGTGAGACAAAACCAACCTTTCCAATCAGCGGGTACGTTTAGTTTGGTCACTACAGCTCCCCATTCGTTAGTAGTAGTAAGAACAACCCTGCAGAAGTGCATCCGAGGCATAAGCAAACAGCTATACAGTTAGCACCATGCAGACAAATATATTTACAAGGCTTGAACCTAAGACCCTCATTCAAGAGATATCAACACTTATCCCCATAGTCCCCATAGTCAATTGTATAGTAAACATGCTGTAGATTCTAGGGATAATAGCAAATAAGTGTCTGCAATATTCACTTTTTGCAAATTCTTCTTTGTTAATGGCAAAAAAGGCCTTGAACTTGTACTTTTCTTGCACATTGTATCAAGTTGTTTCAAAATGACAATTTTACCCTTGAAATTTTAATCAAACAGTAAACAAAAAATCTGGATTTTTCATCTCCCTTTCCTTCCTCTTTGTACCAAGAGTGCGTCCACAACTAGTCGCTTGACTAGTAGTGACTTTCGTAACCTGATCGAAATTATTGATTATCAAACTTTACAAACATAGTCTATTTTTTCCATTAATAACCAAATCAAAATAATATGATTAGTATAATGAACAAAATTCATCATGATAGTAAAATTCAATAATCGTTTGAGAGGAGAAAAGTAAGGGAGGTGAAATTTCTGGGATTGTTTTCTTTTATTAAAAACTAGGAGGGTAACATTGTCATTTTGAAACAAATTGATGCGAACTGCAACAAAAATATAAGTTCAAGACACTTTTTGCCATTATAAAAAGGAACACTATGATTTGCAAAAAGTGAATACCATATGGTACATTTTTGGAATTATCCCTAGATTCTTTATCAGAATTGCTTTATTACATGTCTAAAATGCTTTATCCAATGCTCTTTAAAACCAAAATTGTAGTATCCGTTCACATTACAGTAGTAAGAAAACAAGCAAAAGGATTCTGCATAAAAAAACAAACCAACCGAACAGCATTATAGTTCTGTTCAAGATAACAGCAAAAATAACTTTTGGTGGACCTTACCTTTCGGTTGGACAGAACTCTAGTGTCTCAATGCAAGCACCCAGGTGCAGCCTCCTACTCCAGTGGCATATCTCCATTTTGTTGACATAAAGCACACAGAAATCTCCATCTTTGCTTCCCCTGTAGTTGACAAAAATTGGCAAATTTGAAAATGATATGCAAATATGGTGCTATAGAAGTTTTTTTTTCCTTTTATCTAGAACCTGTTTGTAACACAAGTACAATAGCTCAACAATTATCAAAAGATTCAAAACTCACATCTAAGAATGCTAATAACAAGTTTTAAACCAACAAGATAAGTCCAAAGGACAATGCTTATTGCTTACAGGGCAAGATATTTCCCGTCCAGGCTGGTGGACATTATTGATGCAGGCTTTTTAAGCAGTCTTTTATGGCCAATTTTATTCCATGTGCTCATGTCCCAAACAGAAGTGACGGCTTTTTCACCTGTTTGATTTCAAGAAATGCCCCTCAAAGCATGTAATACAAACTCACAGCTATGGTAAACAGACTAGAAATAGAAATACCTGTTTGAAGAGTGCAAAATAAAAATGGCTTTGTCCCATCCTTGGAAAACCGACATAACTCAAATTTTTCATTCTGCGTAAAAAAATAGAAGTTTGGTAAAAATGACATATTCAAAAACCATTATATGCATAATTCAACCAAGCCATTTTCCCAAATACTGTTGGGGTCTGATACATTAATCCTTTAGCAAAAGTCCTTGGGTTCCTCAGTTCACATATTCATAACTAAACCAGTCATTGAAAATATTGAAGAGTCATACCGCGCCCCGAGTCAAAGTGGTCAAAGCAACACCATCTTCTACCTTCCATATTCTTGCCGAACCATCAGTAGATGTTGAAGCTAAGAATTCAGAGTCCAAGCTGGAGTGAGAAAGACAGAGAATGCAGGCCAGTTATTGAGTTTGTGAATGTCAGTCAAAGCATGTTCAAACACGGCCTAATACTAAAACAAATGCAATTACATAAAACAAAGTTAGCAGTGCCAATAATTTGCTGTATACAGAAAAGCATACTACAGAACCATGATTTTCATCTTCATTCAAACCACATCAGTTATTGAGTTTCATTAAAGGGAAACTTCTATTATGATGCTTTGACTACGCTATGAATACATTTATGCAGACAACCATGAAATGCCTACAGAACAATATAAAAAGAAATCACATGAGCTGAACTCCACCTAAAATCCATATCACGAAAAGATTTGTGTGCTCGTGGTTCATCTAGAATGATGCGCAAAGTTGGCCACTCCAAGATTTTAAGATGCCCATCCTACAAGTGGTCAAGAAAAACGTCAGGATAAACACAAATATTTCAAGCATGCTGTAACAACTCATTGCACATAAAAGGTAGTTCCTTACAACTCCACCAGTAGCGAATCGAGATCCATCAACACTAAAGGCTAGGCATTTCTGGGAACCAACATTTTGGAGAAGGGGTATGTCTTTGGCTAATAACTTTATAGTTTCTTCTTGGCCAGACAATTCAAACAATCTGCAAGTCAGCATAAACATATTATTTCAGGTTTACTCTACATCACAAGGAAACGAGAAGATAATGATGAGCTGAAGTCCTAGCTCATCAACAATTAGGGTGGACAAGTCAATGTTATAACTACAACCACTCTCCTTTCCACAATATTTTCATTGTTCACAAGTGTGTATGTTAGGACAAATAACACAACGACACAATGGGATAGCAACCTCTTAAGAATCCAATCAACACGACTTGATTGCTAGATCATTAAACTATCACAAACATTGAAAGATGTCATGTTCACAAAATAATGTTGCAAAAAGGATGTAATTAAAACCTCAAAACAAAAGGGAAACATCTCTCCACTTAATAAGTTCATAAGAAGCAAGCATCAGTGTTTCTAGTAGATATTGGTAATGAATGATAAATTGCTTCATAAGTTGAAACAAACATGACCTAGAATGATAAATTGCTTCATAAGTTGAAACAATTACTATAATTCAAATTCATATTACTGCAGGAGCGTTGTTATCTAATACTCAACTGTCCTTGGTCAATCAGATGAACATGCAAAGATTCAAATCTTTATACACATAAAGTCAAATTCTCATAATGAAATGTCCCAACTCCTAATTCCAAACAGCCCCATAAAGCACAAAGAATAACCTCATACCACCATTCAATGATCTTCTAATCCTGAATCGCTACACTCATGACTAAAACAGGGCCTGGTGAACATGTGGGGTTCAATCTAGAACCATCTTGTAATAGAAATTGAATTCAATAACTACCAATAAATATGCCTCTATTTGCTACCAGAAAGATTACATGGATAAAAAGTCAGCTACATGACTAGAGCACCTTGATGTATGATTATAGAGTAAGCCAGAAAATTGGATAATGACAAAAGTCAACCCTCAAACACAAAATCTGTGAACATTTAAGAGGCCAAACCAAAGAGAGAGAGATTGAAACTCACTTGCAGCCACCCTTAGTGGTGGAGCACACAAACTCATCTCCATTGGGATGAACAGCAATTGCCACCGGATCACCATCAACTTCCTCAAGCACGTGTGTTGCCTAAACAAAACCATAAAAGTCAAACCAGGAAAATAAAAGTCAAACCCCCAATTTTTTCAAATCTGAAGCCAGAACGAGTGCAGTAGCTAAAAAGGAAACTCGTTAACGTCACCAAATTGACTCCCAATTTTCACTTGAGAATTGCTTCTCGGCAGAAAATTGAGGAATAAAAAGCTGAAAATGTACCAGAGGAGACGAAGCGAGAGAAGCGGTCTTAGGATCGAAGGAGAAGATCTCGAAGACGGAGGGCGAATTGCGGCGGCTGGAGCGGCCGAGCACCACCAGAGTGACGCACTCTGGCCGTCGGATCCACGAGCCGCACGTGACCGAGCCCTGGTTCGACCCACTAGCCTCCATCAAATCGCGATGATCTTCGTCGCTTACAGAACTTGGAACAAAATGCTAAGTGTTCTCTGAAAGCAGTTCTTTGTTTTGGTGCGAGGTCCAAGCATCTGCAGCGAGATGTACAGCCCAGGTCAGCTTTATACTCAGAGCACAGGGCCAAGTGTGTGGGCCCTACTACTAAATAAATTAAAGTCAACTCTGTTTTTTTTGTTACTTGACGGATATTCGATGATGATTCTGGGCGGGGATGTCCGTCAAAATTGACTTTTGGGTTGGTCAACTGTGCATCATGCCAAATGTCAAATACTTATAAAAACTACTCTATGTAGTGAATTAGAACAAAAATAAGAGAAGCATATTTATGTTGTACGAATTGATTCACATGGGCAAGATTCGATTCTTAAAATAGAGACGTAGTAAAATTGAGAGTGGAAGCATGGAGCGGCGACTAGGTTTTGAGCTCCTCCGCCGTAAGCCAAGGATTTGGTGGCTCTGCGTCACGGTGGATCCATGGAGTGCGTCCATGGTTTTGGTGCTGATACAGTGTTGCTATCCTCTCTTCATCATCGTTGATTATGAGAGCAAAATAGAGCATTAAACGGCGCATACATGTTCTTATCTTTTCCTTCTCAGAGAGATCATGGGTTTTTGCGGCGGCCTGGACAAGTACCAGCAAATCCAGCAGCGTCCGTGTGTCGAGCGGCGAGGTGTATGGATCCTTGACGGAGGGATCGCCGCCGAGGGGTTTCCGATGGGGGACTCTCCTGACGAGACATTTGGAGGCGGCGACTGACGAGGAGAATGAGTCCTTTTTTACGCCGGTCACCGTGGTGGAGGTATCATCGCCACAGACGGACAGGCTGGAGACTGAGCCGCCGGAGAAGGAGGCGATCACGGGAAGGCGACGGTCTGGTACGCAACCCGCTAGGGTCTCACAAGGTGATGGGCCGGTGGGAGCGGATGGGTCATGCCTGCTCGCGGATGCCAGGTTGGCCCGGGTTGGGCCGAGGGGAGGCTCAGGGGGAAGAGACGGGTCTGATACACGTGCTGGGTTGATGAGCTCGGGCCAGAGAGGGCCTAGCCCAAGAGCGAGGGGCGGATGGATCGGGCCGCGGGATGGGTCGACTCCCTTGGGTCCAATGGGCAAGCGGGGTGGAGATTCGGATCGGATCGGTACCAGGGTCTACTCGGTTTCCATTCCAAACTCGGTTGCATCCGAACCCAGTCGGGTTCATACCCAGACCCGATTCAGGATTTTTTGAAACGGAGCCAGTTGTGCGCAACTTTTTCTTTGAACCTAGTGGGGAGGCCTAGGGCATCGCTGAACTAGGAGGGCGGGTTGAACCAAGCTCGAATCCGAATCGGGTGGGACTCATCCACACGATTAGGAGGGAATTCATTTACAGCGACGGGGGGCTCTATGCGCCCTCGCCTCGCGAAATGAGTCGAAAGAGGTCTAAAGGGGGGTCGGCCAGGTACAACCCCTCTCTGGACGTAAGGTGGCATCGGTACCACCAAACATCGGCCCGGTATTCCCTTACTAGTTCAGGGGTCAGCATTCCCGCGTTTTGGAGCCCTACCACTATCATTCAAGGGAGGACGGCGCACCCTGACATCCTGGGGGAATACCTAGTCCACCACAATACCTCTGAACAATGTTTCTGCTCGGCACTTTCCCCTGATACACAGTTGACCAAGAATGAATGAAACAACACAACAATAGAACTCTATCACGACACGGTTCTCTCTATAAAACTAAAAACCCTAATGTTGATTGTATCGTCGCCGACGATCATGGCTTCGGCCCTTCTTTCATTTTTGCTCCTCAAGTTCCCGTAATCCTTGCTGTCAGTTTTGCCTCTCTCTCGCAATATGTGCATCGTCGTCCCTTCACATTCGTCGTCCGTCCGGTCGTCGTCCACTGTTGTCGTTGCACCCGTCCCTCCGTCGGACTGTACCTGCTCCGGCCAGCCTCGACCCCACCTCCTTCCCTGCCCTCATCCCTCATTCGGAAAAAACCCAACCCCACTCACGGTCAGCTACGACCTCCCCCGCCCCCACAACCTGACCCTCCACCCTCCGGTCTGCCCAATCGCCCACAGTGGCCAGATCCACTGCCCCAGCGACCGGATCTGCCGACCTTCGTCTACCCCTTCCTCCATATCCCTCCACAGTCCCGATCTGGTAAAAACCCACCTCCTTCACCCTTCTCCAGTAGGTCACCAGCCGAATCCTCCTCCCCCCACCGCGGTCCCCCCTCCCCTGGCCTTCTCCGACGACGACGACGGGCGGCTGCGCTTTCACTCTCCGGCTTTTTGTACCGAAACTACCTCGATGTTGTCTCTCTGCCAAGTTTCTTATCCGACATGACGATCAGATGTGCTCCCACATTTTGTCGCAGCTCCTTAGTCGACGTTGTCTTGCTTTACCTAGCACACTCGGCCCGCCCCATGCCCTTGCCCCAAGCGGATTAGATTTGTATCGTTGGCGCCACCCATCTTCCCCCTCGCCCCGACCACCAGAGAATGGTTTCGAGAATTTCAGTTTCGTTATTGTTGTCTTAATGTTTAGTTTTTTCGTTTGGTATTCCTTTAAGTCCTCTTTCAGGATTTCCGCAGTTAAAGACCCGTCTTTGATCGCCAAATTTCTAGGAAGTGTGGTTACCACCACTATTGGTGGCGTTATCGATTGGGTCTCTATATCGGTGAATCTGTTCGGATCGTCGAGAAGAAAGAACAATATGGTACTTGTTTGTCTAGGCGTTGTGTCGCCCTTAGTGAGAGCTATCATCTCATCAATCGTTTTTCGGAGTTTTGATAACGAACGGTGGATACAACGCGTGTGTTTTCCTATTTGTAAGGTTTATTAATTATTAATGAATCTCTCTTTCAAAAACAAACAAAGCAATAGAACTACAGGGTGTATATCTTGAGCCCCGCTCTCTCTCTGCTCTTTGTTCTTATCTTTCTCGTCTTGACGCTCTTTGTTTTTATTTTTCTTGTCTAAACCCTAAATCAATACTTTTTTCCTTCTTTCCTTGGTGTTGCCACCATAGTTTGGAGCTGGTCGTCTTCTCCTTTTTTCCCTAGCCGTCCTCCCTTCTTCTCCGGACAACGCCGCTCTAAAATTGGTTGGTGCCGACTTGCCCAGTCAGAATAAGGAAATTCCCAAAGGACTCGTCGTCGCAAAACTCTTTATGCTCCCTTCTCTGCCGCCGAACTTCATCCAGCGATCGATTTTTGCATGCTTCCCTCCCTTATCATAACATGCAAAGCTCGCGCGAACCAGGTCTGACTAGTCGGGCTTCATATCTTCGTCGCCCTATATTCCAATTCTTTCCACCATTGCGTCCGGATCCTAGCACCAGAACATGGTCTAATGTCTTTCGCTGCTCCTTCGGTCCGCTCCCCCGTCTGAAAACCTTTGAAGCCAACTACTGAGTTTGCCCCTTGTCATCGTCTGAATCTTCTTTTGGTAAGGCCTCGCCGGAGAAGATGGTAACATGCTCTTCCAAGTTTGGTCCAGACAGACCCCCCTCATTCCAATACAAGCCTCTTATCTGTACGGGAGGACCAGATCTGATAGGATAGGTGCCCTCGTCACACAGCCACAATGCATGTTTGACCTGTCTTCATCGGAGAAGGTCGTCCCTTGCTTGTTGTCGACCGACCCACTTCGCTGGGACCCTCCTCGTTTACAGAATCGACCTCTTATCATCGAGATAAACTCAACTATGACCGTGGAGGCCAGCTTCTCTCGATGTGGTCACACTTAATCCCCTCCGGACCGGACTTCGCCGGGGAAGGAAGAACCCCAAAGGATAGATGGGGCCGATGCAAACCTCATCGGGGAGGGTCAAATCTCTTTTTCTACAGGTACCTTATGAGTTGAATTCGCAGATTTCTACACCTTTGCAACTGGACTTTGTTATGAGTACGGCAGGGGACCGGTTTTCTCACACCGATTCAAGACATCGGGATCTTGGTGCTTGTAGGACCGAGGTTTGGGCTTTTTCCAATCAACCCCCGGTCAATGCCCCCCGGCCCATCTACCCCACGACGTCTCTTTCCTTTTTCAGTTTTTCCTAATGACCATCGGAGAACACCAGACGGGATATGAACGCCAAGAGCTGGGATTGATTTCTTGGTTTACTATTCCCAAGATCATCTTTCAACATCAAAAGATCTGCAAGGCCCCACCTATTTCTGCCGCTCTCTATACCGGATCTGAGCGACTAGGGTTTGGACGGCCGAAATCTGGACCTCCTTTCACCGGTCTCCGATGGAAAGCCCCCCAGATTTGACGAGGACCCCGACCCTGATCCTTGAATACCAGGACCCAATGGGGGCAGGAAACCCATTGGGCACCGAATCAAACGAGCCCTCCTAGCACTTGCGTCCGAGTCTAGCCTCTTGGTGTGGGGTCAGGTCATCTAGAAGAACTCTAGGCATTACCTCGTGAGCCAAGACAACCTCCTGGTGCGGGTTTTAACTTCTTGGCTTGACGTTACTGAGCGTATATCTAGTAGACGCCTTCATTCTACAATTATTTGTAGAAACTATTATTTTTTTACCACGTGTGCCAGACCACTTGTTTTGTTCAAACGGGAGGATCCGGTCGTTATCTTGACTTGTATCGGGTTTCATCCTTTGACTATCGTTTGTTTGGGTTTTCTCTTATTCTTGTTGTAATGTTGAATTAATAAAATGACAACGGAACATTCTTCAAAAAAAAAAACAAAGCAATAGAATTCTGGTAATTTAATGTTCAATTTCATTACTCTTCTGATTTTTGTCTCTTTTTTTTACAGAAATATTTATTAATAAATCTTTATCCACCAAAACACGTATTCCAAACAACACACGTGTTGCATTCGCTAATCATTCTAGAAAATTTAAGAAACAATTACTGAGATAAATAGCTCGAAAAAAGACACAACGTTTAGGAAAACAAAACCTACCAAATCGATATTTTATTATCAATTCTTCGAAAAGATCTACTGATAGAAAGACACGACCGGATACGCTACCAAAAACAGCACCCACTACTACCAGAGATATGAGATTCCAACATAAAGGGAAAACAAATAACAGATAAACATATAAATATAAATAAAATAAACAACAACGACAATCATGGACTACTCGCAACCGGTCTCCGATGTCTGGGGCTAGGATTAGAGCAAGGGGGATTGACGGCGCCAACGGGTACAAATTTGATATGTTTGAGGCAGGTGCACGAGTTTGGTCGGGTAAGCACAATAAGAAAGAGTACGTCTGAGCGGCTCCGACTATAGTGCCCCGATGAAAGGTGGGTCCAGATCTGGCCGTTTGGTCGGAGAAGGAGTAAGGTTGAGAGGCTCGGCCAGAGGAGGTTGGGTCGTCGTCGTTGGGAGAAGAGGTCAGAGGATGGGGGGAGGGTTGTGGCCGACCTTCGATGATAGGAGATGAGGCGGGGGGGGGGGGGGGGAGATAGGAACGGGATGTGAGCGGAGTTGATCCCAAAAGTTGATCTAGCCGGTGTAAGGCTGCGTACAAACGACGGAAACACGGGAGGTGGAATGTGGTGGAGGAACTTGGCCGGTGGAGGAGCTTAGGAGGGAGGGCACCCAGATCTAGGCAGACGAGTGTGGCGGAGGAGGGGCTAGGAGAGGTACAACGTCTGTGGGCCAGATCTCCGGATATAGGTTTGAGGGCGGCGGAAGACAACATATGAGGGCGACAAGGGGAATGGTTGTGAGCGGGTTGGCGGCAGCGATGGACGACGACAAGACATCAGTAGATCTACGAGAAAGAGACAACAATAGTGGAGACTATGTTGCCGATGACATCCACAGATGAAAACCTGATTGTCACTGGTGGCTAAAACTAGGAGAAGGTTAGATGTAAAGTTGTGGTTAAGCTGCACAAGCGAGATAAGGGTTGTTAAGGTTTGAACTAGATTTGTCTCTTTTTTTTCTTCTTTTGTATCATATGTCTTCATTTTAGAAGCATGATCTTCTTTTTATAGTAGGGATAGACCGGCTTCATGGTTTACAAGATAAATAAAAGTACGAGTCACTTGAACTATAATACTCATCCTCAAAACCCACAAATTATATTTAACATAAAAGTTACAAATAAAAGTCATAGGTATGTTTCAAGCTGCCTTTTTTTTATAAGCTCGAAAAATATTATTAACAAAAACCCAATTCCAAGAAGGAGAAAGCGGAAGAAAAACGATCATTCCAAAGGAGCTCTGAAAAGAGCTGAGGGTCATAAACCCACCAAAGGAGCTCAACAAAAAGAAAAGAAAAGAAAAGGTCAATGAACAATTCCTCGAAAGACCTCGAACATGTGTCCCTCTTAGACCCACGAACAGTACCTCAAGGTGACCTAGGTGAATCCTCGGGTGTCAAAGAGACTAAGTGATCTGTGCCCCTCCGTTCAAATCCCAGAAATGAACAGATCAGCCCTATACGGTCTCCCAGATGAGTACTCGCAAGACCTAAGAAGTAATATGTGAAGCTTGAACGAGACTAACGAACAAGAACTCACTGGACCTACAAAAACCAATTACAAAGGACTTACACCCGAGGACGCACCTCTGGGGTTGAAGGCACCACCCGAGCCGCCTACACCAATCATAAAAAGTGGAACCCGACCTCAAGGAACTCTCTTGCCACAAAACACTAAATGAGTGACTTAGAACCTTGCCAAACACCACATCTCCGTCTTCCATAACCCTGTTAAAAACAACCTAATTCCTCAACAACCAAAGATGCCAAACAGTGATATGGCAAACTCGAACCCAAGACTTCCAAAAATGGTGAGAAATACTAGCGCCTATTATTTTAAGAATAATTTCACAACCTAGCGGTGAATTATGCGTTTTTACAAATACTAGCGGTAAATTACTTTTTTTTACTGTAAAGACATCCTCCGCCTCTGTTTATGTTGAAGCTTTCGTTGTCGAGGTTTATTTCATCAAGAATAGTATGCAGATGACTAGTTATCGGGGAACAACCCAAGAGTCATTCCCCGGCAGCAGTGACATCTTGCTAAGTCAATCGTTATTAAGTGTGTAACCCATAGGATGAAGAATCGAACCCTTAAGCCCTTCTATGTTTGAAGTGTGATGAGACGAAGTACTCCGCTTGAGTACTCCATCGTCGATAATTCTTCTCGATAGGGTCACAAACATGCACGTCCACTTAGTGGGTTAATGTTGCATTGATATCACCTAACTTACCTTTCAATCATAAAAACAATTGTTCAACAAGAAATATAGTTTTTACGGTACAAGTACTGGTTGATCCCACATGGAAACAATAGATATCTCATTCTAAAGACACTCTAAACTAAATTTGTCACTACCCTACTTTATCATTTGTTTACACTTTTCGCTCACATAAGCTGCATAGTAGGTGAAAAGGAAATTGGAGCATCCATTCGTACGAGAGTAGCTAAAATGGGAAGGTAAGAGAGAAACAATCACTACTTAGGAGGAGTATGGAATTAACAACAAGTATAAACAAGAGTTTCATAGATGTATCTAGAATCATACAAACAAACAAGAGTAATTCGTTCTCGTGAAATGGTGTGGATATAAACTCGCATGACGGTCTAACAAGGCGATTCAAGTTAGCGCGAGATATCTGCAGAGAAATCTCGGACTAATCAACTAAGGTATTCCTAACCGTAATATAGGCCAACTACCAATATACTTACAAATCCCCGACCTTAAAGGAAACCCCGAAACTCAAGGTCACTCTAAGGCTCTAATATTTCCCTGCCTAATGAATGATATGATACCCTAGATTACCATAAGAGAGGAAGCAAAGACTTCGGTCATAAGCAAGGATATGCGGCATCTAAGTCTGTTTCACTACACTCCTACACTTAGCTAAGGGGGTAGGATCATAAGACTACCTAATTACAGTACAAAAAGTCTTCCTAAATATCGGTGTCGATCATAGAACTCCGATAATCGCCTAGCCGGTGATAAATGAAATTGGTTATCTCCCAACACGAGATAACCACATTCGGTCCTCTAATAAATGCATCTCACCTTTCTATTATGATTAATTTAATGAGCCTATCAACAATCATAACTTCGATTGAAAAGTCGGTTCTATTGCATGAATAACGTCAAATACTTGGTCCATGGTCAATTAGTTGATGAATCTAGATATTCATCCCCCAAATTGACCCATGTGGTCATGTACCTACTAAATATTATGATATATGTACTAGCAATTAAACTAATTAGTCAATTAACTTAATCCTCTAGGTGGGTCCATGGCTCAACCAAATCATTATAGAAATTGGCTTCACAAATCACCCATTCATGCCATCAATTGCATAACAAAGCTAATAATTACCAAATAACAACAATAAATGGTCTAATTTCATGCTAAGCAAATCATGATTTTGACATAGATGAAATTAAGATGGGATACTTGAAATTATCACCAACCAACACAGAACACAAATTAAACTCAAACTAGATAAAAAAAAATTCATAGATTAAAACATCCATATATAAGGTTTTGTGCCATAGGATAAGGCACAATCTATACAATGTCATTTGCAAGTTAATAAAAGTTGGCAAACGTTTTGTTATCATTAACTTGTAATGTTGACTAAACTAAATATACTACTCTTTCTAAGGTAATGAGGATCAGCTCTCCGATAGTAGAACTTTTAGAAACAAATGAGTAAATTTATTCATTCGTCCCTAGTTTATATAAATAGTTAGAGGTAGTGTGATTGTTGATTGGAAGATCATGTTTTACTGCTCATGCATATAGGGATATGAGTCAACATCACAGATGTTAAAGAGTTTGACACTTGATGACCCACCTTGAGAATCCTCCATAGAACATGAGACGTGAGTATTTCTCAACTACCAAAGTAGATATTAATCCTACGACCATGACACCACCATACTATCTATATGTGTTGATTCATGTCTTAACATAACCAAAAGTTACTCATGACAAGATAGTTATTTGGGTTGTGCTCATATGTGAATATGCACATATGAAGAATATGGATGATCATCATAGGGACTTTTCACTTGTGTTTATACAAGTCAGAGGTCATTAGGGCCCCTCTTGATGAGTGGAGGATTGTAAAAGAAGCATGGTCATGCGTGTGATTTGTCACCTACAATCCAAACTCGAGATCAAGAAATACTTGTGGACTGAATTGAGAAATGATGATCCTTTTATGCCTTCTATTCATTCATGACATCGCCAAACGAGAGAGGATGAGATCGCTTATGGTAACAGGTGCTGACAAAGACAAAGTCAAGACTGCGTATGACTAGGGTAGTTATGGGCCTTACCAGGAGTTACCTGTAACTTGTTTAGGAAATGATAATTTTGATCTCAATGCCAACGTCATATGAATCTAAAAGGGTCACAGACAATAGAGTAAAGACCACGACGAAATGAACCTTAGAGGTTCGACTTAAATAAATCGGTAAAGTTGTATTGGTATAACAAATCATGTGTATTGAATTAATTTCTCATAGGATGATATCATTATATATATTTAACTATTGTCTTGCATAATAATTAAATAAACAAATAAAAGCCCAATAATGTATAAAGGGTTAAATACATTTTGGTACCGTTTTGATTTGTCCACGAACCTTAAGGTTCCACATGTTTGGAAATGACCAATTTGGTATCCTTTTGTTTTGTCCACAAACTTATTTTTTATATGGGGTTAGAAAATTAATGGAATATTGTATTTCGTTAGTCATGTGACACCATATGTAGTTAGTGGAGAGTGAAATTCTGATTTTACCCTTACTTATTTTAACCCTACAAATATATAGGGGAAATTACCTTTACACCGTTATTCATTAATAAATAAAGAAAGAAAGAAAGCAAGAAAGAAAGAAAGAAAGAAAGAAAATAAATACAATTAAAAAATAATTAAGTATAATAAAATAAAATAAAATAAAATACTAATAAAGCACAATTAATAAACCTAATATGTTCATCTATACATCTGAGACTTTCATCTTTGGATATATGTTCTCTTTTCTTCTCTGGTTTACTAGGTATTGGTCGTGGCGCAGCGAGGCGACCACAACAACAAGCTAGGGGAGAAGAGGTCCAGATCTGACTCGAGTTCTCCAGACTCATTCAGATCTGAACCAATCAAGAGTCCTGGGCAACCATAAGATTGAGCCCTAAGACCTAGACAATCCTTTGAAATCGTAGCTGGCATAGAGGCTCATCCACACGGCTATCGAAGTCCCGACGAGATAGAAAGAACCTAGTCTCCAAACTTGTATAGATCTAAACCAGTCTGAGAGTACATTTTTCTCGAGTTGGGACCTAAGCACTACGGTGAGCTTGGCACAGAGGCAATAAGAACCTTTGTCTAGACATGAGCTCGCCGCCGCAATCCAGATTTGCACAAATGACAGGGTTTCCAACAACTTTCGTCCATTTCGGCACCGTCTTCTCCTGCTCAAGTTTTTTCTCTCCCTGAGAGCTCGGGGATGTTCTCTCCGACGACTAATTGAGCATCATATTTGTTCATGGTTCGTGAAAACTTAAGTTCTGTTCATTTTATTTGATTTTTAAGACTTCTAGTTTTTTTATAAGGCAACCCATCTTCAAAAGAGGAAAACGAGGATAAGTGTACATAAAACCCTGAAACTGGGATTAACTAAAATCTTCCCAAAAATGAACAATAAAGACAATAACCGGGAACAAATAAGAAGACAAAATGAAAAACCTAAACTAAGGAAGGAAAATGGAGACTTCTAAGTTTGTTGGGTTAGGGGTTTTGGGATTTTAGAGCCAAATCTATGGTTCTGTATAGTTTGAGTTTGAATTGGTCATGTGTTGATAGAGTTTGAAGTGATTTTCAGTTGTTTGTGTTTGATTTGCTTTCCATATTCATGGTTTCGATCTTCATTTCCATATTTAATATTTTTCATTATTCAAATTTGCAAGTCTCTCGTGGGGAGTTGAGATTTCTAACCTAAGTATCAGGAAAAAGTAGCAAAGTTAGCTGCCACTAAACACTATGTTGCAAAGTTAGCAACATGAACCAACATAGCCACCTCACCCAAAGGAAGAGTGGACATAACTATGGTGAGTTTTAAGCCACGGGCTCCACGACCCACCATATTTGAAAGGATTGATGTAGGAGGAAGACGAGATTGAGCTACTCCGATCACGCCCTTTATGATACCTTTCCTACGAACCTCGTCACCAGTACCCTTACATACCTTACCGTGCAGGCCAGAGCCGATTCTCTGGCTCGATTGAAGACTCGAAAGTGTTCTCAGTTCTGCGTTCTAACTGTTAGGGATGCTCTGATCAGGCCACAACTTCGTCTTAACATGTTCCAAGCGAGCACGGACAGCAAGCACGATGTGTTCCTTAATCTTGACACTATTACATCGTCGGATCAGCCCTGACACATCAGAACATGATCGCATATAAATGAAGCTAAAGAAATTCCCACGACGGTTTGGCATTCGTAAACAGACGTCTTTTGTAATCGTCCTGAAGCTTTCAAAATACGATAGAAGTCATTCCTCCGACGAGTCGTATGGAAGGTTTTATAGAAAAACTTGATGGGTCTGCCCAGAGTCGGAGGAATGGCTCTAGCACCGCAAATCGAAGGTTCGATGGAGCTAAGATCTCCTTACCTTAAGCCGTTAGAATGGTCTCAACCAACACCTCCTTCTCTTTGCTCGAGCGCTCCGCATGTGCTGAATCCCTTTCTCGCTTGGAGCTTTATAAAATAGAGCCTCCAAAACGGGCCGCTAGGGAAGAAGAAGAGGGGAAATCAAAGCTCTCCTCCACCCGACGTGCTTGTAAGAGCATCCACAACAGTCGTGGTAGGCGTGTCGTGGCAGGGCCTACCACGACACTGCCACGACTCGTTGTCACAGCTCGTCGTGGCAGGACGTCGGTGCAAGGGGGCGTGGCTACGGGTTGTGGCAGGATCCAGACACGACGCAACGCCATGGTAGGAGCTATTTTAGAGGAGAGAGAAGGCCATTTTGCTCCAAAAACAACTACAAATCATTGCTCTCTACCACTAGTCATGGAAGACCATTGGTGAGGCTATGGTAGGAAGTCATGGTAGGGAGGAGAGAGAAAGCCAAAAAGCACCTCCTACCATGGCTTCTTGACACTAGTCATGCAGACCATTAGAGATGCTCTAAGAGGGTGGGAGAGATCACTACAACCCTGTCAGGTGACAAATTTCCAAAAAAATCCCGGACTCAAAATTGACCCCCTTGCCTAAATGCTTTACTAATCCTTCATCACTCGTGGCCTTTATCTTCACCACACCACGGTATCCCTCTCGGACTATAGGATAGGAAGATAGCCCACGATCAACACAACTATCATCAATCACCGAGGAATTGATTGCTTGGCTGAAGCTCGTACAAAACAGCTCGTATGGAAAGAGCCCCACTTTACATGTATCGTTCCTTGGGAGTACTAGAATATGCCGGTAATGAATAACTAAAATAGTAATTAATTAATTATCAATATGGTTAAAATAGTTTTTCAATTCATAAGATCTATTAGTTTGAAAAAAGATAAGTGCATAATGGCCATTTTAAGTGATGCGGTACTAAGACGCGATATCCAATCAAAATGAGAAAACTCTCTCTCTCTCTCTTCTACAATTGACTCTCTATTCTGGGTTTGAGTTTTGAATGAAGCTTAAGCAATTTCAGATGGCAAAGAAACATGTTTCATGTTCTCAGGTCTTGAGACAGAAACATGTATCCTTTTCCTCCTTTTGTGCTGATCTGATCGCATGCTACGATTCATATTGTCGTATCATTTCACGATCTGTTTGGATTGCGGATTCCCTGCTCCATCAGTCGTGGCAAAGAGGGTTGGGCGACAGCAGCGTAATGGTCAGCCCCATATGAGAAAGTCGCCTGGTCCGGAGGATAGAGCGAAAGATGGTCCGGACACAGAGACGATTGTAGTGGCTCAGTCTGATCATGGAAGTATGTGTTCACCGGTCGACGTTGAGTCATCGTCTTCGTCTGTTGCGGTATCACGCGGTTCTGAAAGTAATGAAGGCGGGCTTTGCACTCACGTTGGATCTGAGTTTCAGGTTGGGATTGAGGACAATGCGTTGGTATTGCTTGGTAAAGTTGCTGCAGACAATCCGTTGGGTGGGTTTGGATCAGATCTCGTTGGGCCTGGGTTTGTGCCTAACGTTTTGAACATAAATCCTACAGTAGGTCTTTCGTCAAAACAGGTGGAAACTAGCAGGTCGGCTGGGGTTCAATAGAGTAGTCCGTGGAAGGAGGTTCTCCTTCAACCTCCAATTTTTAAACCTTTAAACAAGGGTCGTCATTTGAAGCAGGCTCCTCCTAGAGGTTCGATTCCTTAGAGTCGGTCTCCCAAATTTTTAGGGGACTACTACACTGCTGAAATCAAATCGGCCCGTTCCTTGAGTCGTGCGTATCCTGTGGACATTGGGAAGCAAATTTTATAAACTCAAGTCGTTCAACTAGCCCATTTAGCTACACCTTTTGATGATCCGACTTTGACTTCAGAAGATGAAGAGTGGGTCACTTAAATTTTACAAATTTCTCTGTCTAACATAAACTTCTCTAACTTTTCAGCCCATAGACTATTGTTGCCATCTTCCGCCGTCACAAGGACAAGACTTCTTCAACATATTCGAATGAAGCCAAAGACGCTATGTTCCGACCGTGAGGGGGGATTCTGGTGAACTTAAACCAACTCCAGAGACCCCTTCTTAGCTCCAATTTTTCGTCCAAACGTACATATTCGAACCACTCGTTGATCCAATCCCATTCGGAATCCCTCAACGCTGAATCGAACTGATGATCAAAACACTTGATCAAAAATTCCTTGTCACCAAGTTTGGTGAGTTTTAAGCCACAAGCTCCACGACCCACCATATTTGCAAAGGTAGGAGGAAGATGAGATCGAGCTACTTTGATTATGCCCTTCATGATACCTTTCCTACAAACCTCGTCACTGATACTCTTACATACCTTACCATGCAAGCCAGAGTCGATTCTTTGGTTCGATTGAAGACCCGAAAGTGTGCTTTGTTCTGCGTTCTAACTCTTATGCATGATCTGATCAGGCCACAACTTAGTCTTAACACGTTCCAAACGAGCACGGGCAGCAAATAAGATGTGTCCCTTGATCTTAACATTATTACATCGCCGTATCAGCCCTGACGCATCGGAACATGATTGCATATAAAGGAAGCCGAAGAACTTTCCACTGTTGTTTGGCCTTCGTAAACAAACGGCTTTCACAATATTCCCGGAGATTTAAAAATACTCCAAAAGACAATCCTCCCAAATTATTATCGAAGCGGGTCGAAGAATCCTTGCCCCCAGTAGCACGAGAACAAGCAGGACAAAAACAAGATTAGGACAGGACGTGGGGCAAGAAGCAGATACATGACCAAAGATGAGGAAACCCGCTCTACACCCGTCTCATTTCCATCCTTATCGCATAATGAGTTTTTTTAGTAAAGGGGTATGCTTCATTCATCAATAAGAGCCAACATACACGGTAATACACACAAATGGGAATGGACCCAAAATAAATCCACACTAAAACCGAGACCCCCATCAATTAACAAGTGTCCCATCATGCTAAGCTTAAAAAAAACTCCTAAGGCAACTAGGAGGATAATACACAATCACGAAGATTAGCACAAATAAGAAGATACAAGGTTCTAAGAGCCTTTTTTTGGGGGGGGGGGGGGGGGTTGTCTTGACCTCCTGTGATTGTCGTCAAGCTCACCCGAGACCGAGAAGTCTGGTCATTGGGGTAGAGGACTAGGGAGAAACTGTGCAGGGTACTCAACATCAGGAGTCCCGGATGAACGATGACAATATGATGTCACAAATGAGGGGCCATAGACACTCCATACGGTATGGCAGCGGAAGGGAACCAGTAGTGGCACCGAGGCACGACAAAAGCAGACAACGCTGCAACTAACGCTTCATGCGACCTGGTTTGAAAGGCAGCGAGGCTCGGTGGCAGAGGGTGGTAGGACTCAACGAAGAAAGGCAGCGGGATCGAAAATGGAGCGTGACGGGCTCGACAAAACGTGGAGAGGCGTGGGCGGAGGACCGTAGGGGCGGCGAAAGCTCGGACGGAGGTCTGGACGACAACGTGGGAAGAAGAAGAAGAAGAAGAAGAAGAAGAAGAAGAAGAAGAAGAAGAAGAAGAAGAAGAAGAAGAAGAAGAAGAAGAAGAAGAAGAAGAAGAAGAAGAAGAAGAAGAAGAAGAAGAAATGGGGGAGGAAGTAGGGGGCGGTAGTTTAGAGAGAAAAAATAGGGAGGTTTATCGATCACTGATGGACTCTTCCTTTCCCGACCGGAGAGCATAAGCTCCGCCCCTCTAAAAATACCGATCACAGATGGATTATTCCCTTCCCAAAGACACTGGTTGCGAGCTCGTCACATCTCCCAACAACCAACTTCCATAATGTCAACCACAACGCCATTATCTAGTGCCCATCCCTCCTCCAACCAGCCCCGAAAAGATAAAGTTGCTCCTGATGGGAGCTCCTGAATTCTGGTCCAAACCGTCCTCATCACAGGGCATAGAAACATAACATGTTTGGTTGTTTCTATGTCCCCGCACACTACATTCTACGGTGGAACAACGTTCACTCTTCGGAAAATTAAATTGACGTTCGTCAGAAAGAAATCAAAGACTCTACGCCAAAAAATATACTTTTTTTACACGAGTAACTGGGGAAGTGCATTACTACAAACAAAAAACCATACAAGATAAAGCGTAACCGCTCTGAGTTCTAGATATTTGTCCGAGCCGACCGTAGCAAGCCCAGTGCTCATGGACCCGTAGAAATAGTCTACTTTTGATCGTAAACATTAACTCACGACATCCCTTTACCAGCATATCAAAACAACGAGAAATAAAGAACATTGTCCAGTAAACGAAGCAAAACAAACAGTTCAAACTAATACCCAAAAAAAACATATACGATCAAAGATAATGAGCTGTGATTGCGGTTTTCTCGAGACCTCCCAGCACTGGCTAGGGCTGGGCAAATATTCGGTCGTCACCGGAAACCGACCGTTACCAGCCATCCCCATCACCGGAATCACCCGAACCGGTGTCACCGGCGATGGTTACGGTTAAAAAAATACCAACCCGGTAGCATTTTGGGTGGGTACGGTTTTTTATCTTTCAAACCGATAAAAAACCGACCGATCGGCTTTAGGTGTCTATATAAAAAAGTTTGTGTTTTTTTTACTAATTTGATGGTTATAGTATTACAAGAGGTTTAAATTAAATATTGACACTAGTATTAGATTAAAGGTAAAATGTAGGAAATTAGTTTACTTTTAATCGTAATTTTTCTTATAAACAATCATGTAATAAGTTGGTTGTTCAAGTTAAAATAAATTAAATATCGACACTTGTATTAATGAATTTATTTGATTTTAAAGTTCAAAGGTTATTTGATTGTAATGAATTTAATTTAAATCCTTATACTTGAATAAACATACATTTTAATCCTTTATTTATCGTTTGTGTCATGTATTTAAATTGAAGATTTTTTTTAGAGACATTAAAAAAAATTAAAAAATATTTTTCTTGATGTAATAGCTTAATAGCAAATTCCTAGTAATAACTGATTTTGTTTTTGTTGTAAATTGGTTTTATTGTTCTAGTTTTTTCAGAAATTGAATTTTTTTTTTCTATTTTGGGCTTTAATTGAAGGCCCAAAAGAAAGCGCAATGAGTCGGTTAAAAACTGTTACCGGCCGGCTCCGTGACGGTCGGTTTTTAGGTTTCTCGTTGGAACCCAGTGCAGTGACGGTTATGGATTTCAAGTAACCGGTCCTCCCGGTTTGGGTTACGGTTAATGAAAATATTACCGAGCCCCGGCTGATGCCCACCCCTAGCACTGGCAGTCCCGGGTCTGTGCGTATAGGCCAGAGACGAACACTCCCACCCCGCCGGGTCTTCTCATTCCTGCAGAGGAGGCCTCAGTGCCTCCACCTGTATAGTCTGCTCCTCCTCTTCCTCACCCGACTTGTGCTCTTGGGGGATGATGCCTGACAGCTCTAGGGCTTTCTTCATGCTGGTAGATTTAACGTATAGTTGTCCGCTCCTACTCTTCATCTTGGGGTTCATCGCCTTGGATCTGATGGGGTCTGCACCTCTGGACGGGGCATAAGGTTCCTTCTGTTTCCCCGCTGGTGAGCCCAGGTCACCTGCATACCCATCTGGGCAAAGATCACTCCCAATATAAGGGAAGTTAGCCAGGTTGTTAGACTTTGTGATTCCCAACTATCCCCCTAATGCTCCTGGGGATTCCTCTTGCATTTTTAATAGTGTCCCTTTTGGGACATCATTAGCCATGTTCCAGACTTCGTTCGGAGATCCTCCCTCCTGTGTAGAGCCTGGGGTCTAGTGACCGGTACTGTTGAAAACTGCTACTACCTTCCTATGATTCTTCTCTAGACCTCCGAGTCGGGTTCAGGGAGAGGCATGTCAAGAGGTCATCAACTGCCAAATTCCAAGTAGGTCTCGGAGGGTGCCAAACCGTCTTGAACAGGCGATCTACATCTAGTTGTTTTGGCACCCTGATGGAGGTATCATAACGGATCTCCTCCTGGCCAATCCTAGGGAGATGGGCAGTACATTCTGGTATTCGATGTGTCAGCCTACCACATCAAAAACAGAAATCTGGTAGCCTTTCATACTGCAGCTCAATTAGTGAGGGCTGAGTATTAACAGGGAAACGAAGACGAATACGTCTCCGTAACGACTGGTTCACATCCAGTCTAACCCTCATCCATAGAAAATGATCTTTCCGTCTTACAAAAGGTATAGGGGTAGAGATTACCTGAGTGCCTATATAGGACGAGATAAGGTCACGGGCACTAGGGTTCCGGGCATCCCCTGGGACATTCATAGCTCGAACCCTTATCTCCATATGACTGAAGATGATGTCGTTGGGCTGCATGCAAGATTGGAGTGGGGTCAACAGCATCGGGTACCCTCTGAAGCCCCACGGCCCACGGTGATGGATGTTTACCATAGTTGCTAGGGAAGGGAAATGAAAGTCGATAATGTCTGGCGACAGGTATTCGACTGGGAGGTCGTCCACCTTCCATTGTTGCAGCATCAAACCACAAATAGAATTTTGGTTGTGGTTCTTCCCCCCAGCGACCCGGCCCGCTAGCGAAAAAAGGTATATGCCATTTGTAGCCGCCGGGACAGCTTCGACCGGGACATCCAAAACATCATCCTCATCCTCCCAGTCCGTTACCGGTGCAATACGTTCCAGCGATTTCATGACATGCCGAGTAACAGATCTGGCATAGGACGTTGACCGGCCCATCGGATCTGCATCGTGCGCGGCCGGGAGAGGAGACCTCATACTCAGGTCAGTCGGAGGATCGACGAGATTGTTCAAGCGCTCGTGTGGATCTCGATGACGGGGCAGGTTCCGGCCAAACTCAGCATGGGGGCGTCGGGGTGCCATCCACCCCGGCGCTTTCGCCTTCTTCATGGATCAGGGCTCGTAGGGGACGACTGCACCCGGTTGCGTTTGGGGCGAGAGGGGCTCCGGGATGGCCAGCACTGGCAAGCGGTCGAGTTGATGCGCATATTGGTCGGGTCCCTATGGCTCGGATGATGTCGATATTCCATCTGAAGCGGGAAACGAGACACCATGGAGGAAGCCCGAGGTAGTCGGGTCTCCTGGAGTGGCTGAGGAGTAGGCTGATGCTCGGACGCCATGGAAATGGTGGATCACAGATGGTGGGGGAGGCCGGAAATTGAAGAATGTGATCCTGAGGGTTCAATTTCTAACCCTGAAGGTTCTTCGAGAGCTTTTTAGAAGAAAAAAAAAACATCCCCACGCCATAAAAAATAGGGAAAATGACACATAACCCTAGCTAACTATCACCATTTTTCACGTCACCCCCTCTAACTATTTTTTTGTGACATTTAACTACCCTAACTTCTATATTTTTCACTTTAGTCTAACGGTGATAAGTTTTGGATGGAAACAACCATGTGCAAAGCACATGATGTTTTATTTTTATTAAATGACATAACTATCCTTTCATATATACCAACTTAACCTAACTAAACTCAAACCCTTATCTATCTCCCTCTTCCTCTTTCTTATTCTCTCTCAACCGCACACAGTTTCCAACTCCAAAATCTCACCTCCAATTATCTCCTCTACTCTTCTCTCATCTCAAACACTTCTTCTTGCTCTCAACCTTCTTCTCTCTTGCCAGGAAATTGAAATCAAAATCAAACCTATTGACCCAACCAAACCCAATTTGATTTTTGTGAGTCTCTGTTTCTGAAATTGGGGGAAAAATTCAAAACCAAATGAATATATAGTTGAAGCTCGATGAGAAGCTCTCAGATTCGAAGCTCAATGGTTTCAAACACCACCATGCCTCGTCTACTGCCGGTTGGGATTTGAGGTTCTGTGACGAAACCTCCTCCGCCGTCCTCATCTTCAATCATGCCGTAAATTTAGGGCTGCGATTTGATCGTGGCCGGATCTGGGGTGAACGGGTTTGTTCAATTGCACTTGATGGTGGTCGGATCTGGGGAGAACGAGTCATTATCTTTTTCTCGTTTTTTTGTTTAGTTTCAACTAATAATGAATTAACAATAAAATAAAATTAATTAAGGGAGATTAGCGAAGATAATTAACAAAAACATAGTTTAGGAAAATAACGAATAGAAGTAGTAAATATTTAAACAATAATGAAAATAAAGGAAAAGAATAAAAACACATTAATGAAAATAAAAGTTAGTAAAGAAAAAAAACATTCTTTAATACATAATTAATAATATTTAATTAAAAATAAAAAATATCAATAATAAAAACAGAATTAATAAAATGAAGGAAGAGAATAAAAAAGGATTAACGAATTTTTAAAAAAAATTAAAGAAAATAATGGAAATAAAAAACTTATATTTTATGGTAAAATTTGAAAATTTGAGAGTTAGATAATGATATTATTGATATTTCAAGTTTGTAGGACTAAGTGGTAAGGTTTTGAAAATTTGATGGTTAATGAAGAGTATTTTAGATATTTGACTTTTATTGGATGGAAAGTTAACATCGTTGAAATAAAATGAAAAAAGTAAAAGTTAAAGAAATTAAATGTCACAAAAAATAATTAGAGGGCGATGTAAAAAACGGTGGTAGTTAGCTAGTATTACGTGTCATTTTTCCAAAAACCAATACCTAATCTTTGGTGGAACCTTCAAAAGGACCACAGCTGCTTTCCAAAAACAGGCCGACAGATCACGTAGTGATAATAATTTCCCTACCTGATTAATCAAGTGAATGGCTGTAAAATCGTCATCAGTCCGCTCAAGTTTCAATTCGAAACGCTGTATACGATTGGTCTACAGTGACCCACCAACCTTATTTTTGTATAACAAGTACAGACTGTTAACACGTATACAGTGCCATAGATCGTCAGTCCATCTTAGACAATGACAACTACTCCTACAGCGAGCCTCGCCCTCTTCAGAATGACAACTACTCCTACAGCGAGCCTCGCCCTCTTCAGAATGACAACTACTCCTACAGCGAGCCTCGCCCTCTTCAGAATGACAACTACTCCTACAGCGAGCCTCGCCCTCTTCAGCGCCGGCGCCGGCGCCGGCGTATCCCTCCTATCCGTCTCCGCTCACCCCAAGCCTTCTCCGACGCTCCGCCTCCTCTCCCTGCGCCGCGGTCCCTCCCGTTCTCCGTCCGCCCTCCCCGCCGCCAGCGCCTATGTATTGCATGACGCCGCCGCAGCAGCCGCCGTTCTCTCCGGCGCCTTCGCTCTCGTCCGCGCCTTCGACGCCCTCACAGAGCGCAAACTTATCCAGCAGGTCCCTCTCTGTTCCTATCCGATTGCGTTTTAGTAAATATCTGCATGTCTAGCCAAAATCAGGATCTGGAAATTGTATCAAATTGTTCTTGTCGCGTTCACGTTACTGTGTTGAAAATTGGGGAAGTGAAATTAAGAAATAATTGGTTGATTGAGTTACAGGATGAGGAATCTCCAAAAAAAAAAACAGTTTAGTTTTGTTGAATTTGCCAATTTGGGGTTAATTGAGAAGATTAGGTACTTTTAATTTTTTATTTGTAGCACAAATGTTTCAGGTGTAAGTACTCACTCTGTTTTTATTTGCTAATTGATTGATGTTTGGATCAGGCTTTGAGCAGAAAGCTAGTACATATCTTGTCCGGGTTGCTTTTCATGATCTCATGGCCAATTTTCAGGTACATGTCAATTTCTGCAGTTAAAAATCGAAAAGCCTTTTGTGTTTAGTCCGACATAACATAAAAACTGTGTGCCCACTTGGATTAGCCTGGTGCTCACATAGGTTCGAACTTCATTGGTTATATATTTGGGAGCAGGTGTGAGTGGAGAGGTTAGTTTAGAAATTAGAGTAAGTTAGAATAGGATTTTCCCGCTTTCTTGCTGATAAAAAAACATAAAAACTGTAAATGTAGGAATGTGTTTGACTGTTTTCTTATCCTAGATTAGCACTTCACCGGAGGCCCGCTACTTTGCATCTTTGGCCCCAATTGTAAATGGCTTGAGGCTGGTTCTCAATGGATTGTCACTTGCTACAGATGAAGGACTTGTGAATTCTGTAACCCGAGAAGGAAACCCCGAGTAAGTTCTCCATTCATGACGGCTATAGTATGTATGAGAGGTGTGTATTTAAGTTAATGGTAATCTTTTATGTTTACAGGGAGTTACTTAGAGGCCCTTTGTATTATGTCTCGATATTGATCATCTGTGCCCTCGTCTTTTGGCGCGAGTCTCCTGTTGGGGTGATTTCGTTGGCTATGATGTGTGGTGGGGATGGTAACACCTCTGTTTCTTCCCAAGCTTAAATGTCCTTTAGGCTTTAGCCTCATTAAACTAACCAAGATTTTCGTTCATTTATAGGAGTTGCTGATATCATGGGAAGGCAATTCGGGTCTCATAAGATTCCTTATAATCCACAAAAGAGCTGGGCTGGTAGCATTTCCATGTTTGTGTTCGGTTTCCTGATTTCCATGGGGTGGGTTTGATCACATTACAAGTTGCATTGTTTCCTATAAACATTGAAGTTGAAATGAAATTTACCTTGAACTCACAGGATGCTCCAATACTTCTCGAGTCTCGGGTATTTTCAGCTGGATTGGATGGAGACAGCGCAGAGGGTTGCTCTGGTGTCTCTGGCGGCCACACTGGTGGAGTCCCTCTCAACCCCACAGGTAATAGATGACAATATATCTGTCCCTTTGGTAAGCATGGTATTGGCATACATGTGTTTTGGTTATTAGTAAACCATGTCTCCACCGTTAATTAGCCACTCCCATCTTTACAGCAAATAGATAGATGCCCTGTAAATGATATTGCCCCCCCAATCTTTCATGCTATGCTATGTCACAGCTCCACTGTATCAAACTAGAGTAGCAGAAAAATGGCTCTCATGTTCATATGGAAATATTTGCATTAGTTCAGATTGATACCATTTGAGAACAATGCTTGTCAGTTGTGGTACAATGTACTATGTAAGAGCAATACTGGATACCATGTTTAGGTAAACTGTCGATTTTATCTGAAAGTGGTATGCCCAATGTTTTTCATTGAGATTTAGTATATTCGAAGTATCTGAACTATCAAATTAGAATTAGGAAAAAAAAACAAGTATGACTCATGAATTTCTCAAAAAAAAAGTATGACTCATGAATTACTTTTGTATGATACTCATACTGTTTGAGTATATGATATAAATGTAATTCTGAAGGGAATGCATGCCAGAAATAGTACTTTGTGTGCCTGTTTTGGTGATTTAAATGGGACCAATTCTCTGGTAGTGAGTAGCAGCAATTATTGCTTATTTACTGCACCAAAATGTCGGAACATTATGGTTAAAAGTGAAAGCTAACTTTGCAGGTGCATATGAATCTATCTTGATGTGGACGTTATAACAAAATAGGTGTGAGCACCGCGCGATGCGCGGTACATTATTAGATAAATTATACGTTTTTCTATAGGTCAATCCAAGCTCAAATAATTGAGCAAAATCGAACCTAAAAAACAATACATGAAAGTAAGTGAAATAAAATATCGGAGAGTTTGAAATGTAGTACATTTTAATTTTTTGTACCACGGTCTAACAATCACAACATGCCAATTAGTTATTTTGGGCCATATTTATTGACGGTAAAGATAAAATCGATAATTGAATGTACGTTCAACAATCATATTACAATAGTACTACTTTAAGTTGTTGTCGACACTATTGGATAAACTCATAAAACTTAAGGCACCCTCAAGTTTGTAGTAACCATACAACTATACTGACTGTAGCGACATAATTTACCATTACTCTTCTGTCATGACTCATGAGACAACTTATTTTAACACTGATGATGACAACCGCCCGTATTTTATCCAGATCAAACACTTGAAATAAAAGTATTGATATTCCATTATGTGTCAAAAAAAATATGTAAACCATCTAGTTCTTATAAACAATCAGCAAAGGTTATTATTTGTTAGTAAGCATAATTATAGTCTAATCAATAAATACTACAAATTGCAAAAATCGAGAAGCATAATCACAATCTAATCATTAACTACTACAAATTGCAAGATAGTATGAAAAAAAAAACTCGGTTTTAATTCAATCGGAGATGAATAGCAATCATTGCTAACACTCATGCATACAAGTGGCATACACTTAAAGCATCGATCATCTACATATGCAAGAAGGCTCGCCATTTGTAACAAAGCTCTTCAATTCAATTTGGTTATCGTAGAATAGGCTTGCATTTCAGTCAACTCAATTGTGAAGTGTTAGTTGAGGATAGACTTCCATGAGCAAGCTTCAGGTCACCAATCTTCACAAAAAGAGGGATAGCCTCTATAGTTTTGTCCTTCTTTGACTCACCGAGAGAAATCTTGCATCAAAATATTGAACAACCACTACCATTTTTAGTTATACTATTAATCAATTAATAGAAATTGTTAACGAAAGTAAAAATTAAAATCTTAATTAATATAAGATTGTATAAAAAGGACAAGTATAATAAATAAAAAGCAGTAGATGAATGCAAATGCAGAATTAAAATCACAAAACTGGTACAATCTGGTTGAACACCTGAATGCAAACTGTATGCTGAATTCAAGTCTCTGGTTCTTCTCATTCTCTAAATACGTAGTCCAACTCCCAATATAAATAGAAAACATCAAAACCTATCAGTGCTTGGACACCTAAATTTGGCTCAAAACCGTTAGAACATGAAACTAAATTACCCAATCAATGGCGTGTGCAACGGAAAGACCAGAGACTTGAACAAAAAAAACACATATGCATAGCATCGCAGACTCACAAATCACGCACCATATACCATTCCAAAATCAAAATCATAGAAATCTAGAAGTTAGGTAAGAAGTTACGGAGAGGAAATCAGAGATGATCGGAGCCGAACTCTTATACAAAACCGGACGACCCGAAACTCTTCCTCTTCTTCAGCCCCCTTCGTGGCTCGTTCATTCCCATGTCAATTTCAACATCTCCGATCCAATCCATCGATCCACGAATAGTACTCGGGTGAAACTCTCTATCAGAGTTGAACTCGTTTCTATTGGCTTCTACTTATGACAATCGCAACCAGAATCGGCCCTAATATACCAGAAACGCATCAGATATGAATTGAGAGAAGGGAAAAATGAAACGGCTGAGCATTGAAAGTAATTGAAACCTAGGACCTAATTAAGAGGGCTTATAGGGATTAACACCATTGAGGACGGTTTAATTGCACATTGATAGAAGGATAACAGCAGGAAGAGTTTAAGACTCGTAACAGACGAACGCCAAACTGAAAAAGGAAGAGGGAGCCGAGTCCAAACAAACTTAGAGCATCCACAACCGTGAGATGTTAATCCCACGCTAAACCAATGCCACACCAACGTCTGGGCTGCAGAACCCAACGGTTAGGTAACGGTCTCAGCCCGCCAACGCCATATGTGCCGGTAGCGCTATCCATTACTTTTTTTATTTTTTATTCAACTTTATCCAAGCGGTTGGATATCAATTTCTTTCCTTTTAATTTAAATTTTACAATCAGTCGTGTATTATCATTAATGTCTTTTTTTTTAAATTTCGGAATTAATTGAAATTTGACAAACATTAATTGGTTATGAGTTTTGACCCACTAAAAGTTAGGAAAAAACTGATTTAATTCAAAGAAAATTAAAAATAAATTCTTTTTGAAGTGTAATGCACCCATATTTTCAAACCACCAATTATCAAATCATTTTTTGAGATTTGTAAAATATAATAATATGTTTTTAGTTTCAAGAGTAATTAATTTTTTTATTTCAAAGATTAAAAATATAATAGGTTTTCAAATTTTATATTTTCATAATATATATTTTTGACACATTTTTTAAATTCCAAAAATATATTTTTTATAGCTCAATTTCATGTGTAGTCGATATTTTGAAATAAATTACATATTTATTTTATTACATTACATTTTATTTTGAAAATAAAAATAAATTAAGTAATTCAATGAAATAGTAAAAAAATAAATTTTTAATTTTAATTTTACCTTAGCATTGCTCCATTGTAAACAAAAAATTAATCATCAGTAAAAAGTATTATCTCTTTTTTCACGTGACACTTGTTTTTCTCTCCTTAAGTGATGTTAAGATAATGCTAGAGATGGGGATGCTCTTAGAGCCAAGAAGTGAGATTTCTAGTAAGTATAGAACGCCACGTCAGCTGCCATGTCAACTGTTAACTTTTCTATTATATATTATAAGATTGTCCCGTCTTAGGAAATAGCGTTGTAGTAACTGGGCCGGTTGATTTCTCTAATGGGCCAATAAGCCCGTTTTCGAGTTCGGGAGACATAATTAATTGTTTTAAACAATGATGAAAGGGCCTTCTCTGTTGAGAGAAGCATATGATATGTTAGAGCATCCACACCGTTCATGGTTCAACGGTTACGATTCACTATTTAGTGAATCGTGAGCCGCACGTTGTAGCGTGTGGTTTATTCGGTTTCGATTCACTAAATAGCGAATTGGAGCCATGAACCGCGGTTCACGATTCACAAACGTGAACCACGTGGCTCGCCAGTTGCAAGCGGCGAATTAAGCGTTGCCATGTGGAAGCTTGCGTGGAAAAGACGATTATTGGCTTGCCAACGACTATTTAAAAAAAAAAATCAAAAATAACATTATAAATTCATTCTTTACCATCTATAAATACCCCAGTGGCCCACCCACACACTCCAATCCACCAATAATTTCTCTCTCAAATTCCACTTCCCACAAAATTTTCATTTTTATCATTTTTTATTCGAGTTATGGAGGATTTAGATGTTTACGTTCGTAAAATGACGGAATGAATCCGACAAAGACGGAGTATGACCGAGAAAGAATGTAGCCACAATTCGACGCAACGAGGCTAAGGCTCGAAAGGGAAAACCTTCCCGAAGACGGATTAATAGAGGTGTAGGAATAGCTCTCCTCCTTTTCATAGCATACACATATAAACTCTTCGGATCATTCTTTAAAAAATCAGAGCTATTTTTTTGATATTTCCGTCTTGATCATCAAGATCTTCTCTAATAAGTTTGCATATAGCACTTTTTATCACCATTTATTCAACAACAATTAATCAAATTATTTTGTTGTATGGTCAAATTCTAAACAACTGTGTTTTAGGATTTAAACACATTAAGAAAGCAAATGAAGTGAAACGAAAGTAGCATGTCAGCCTGAACGAGTGAACGTTATATAAGCGATCTTTTTTGTGTTCTTTTTTTATAAGATTCTTATCTCATCTATTTATTTTTTTGGGGTGTGAAGTTGACCCTCTTCCACTACAACACACATGATATATAGAAATCCATTTAATATGGTGATATTTGAGTGTCTTAAATTTTGAGGGGTTTATTCCTTAGAGAAACACTAACATCCCCAAAAAATGTTCAGTAACTCCAATTTTTTAATCTAATGAATAAAATATCAAATTATAATCACGTATGTTAATACTAAATAATAACATATATTAGAGGTTTAGATTATTCGAAATGATTGTTGCCAACCAATACGTGTGTTTGCATCGACGTGTTACTTTTGCATCAACGTGGAATGCTGATTCCTGGTGAGATAACATTCCATGAAACAAAAGCTACTTTTGAGTTTTATTTATTTATTTTGTATCCTAATATATAACTCTTAGATCTACCGAATCCCCTATCTAGGACCACTTCGAAGTTGGACCCAAGAATGTGCTTCAAAAATATTCCTGCTTTTGTTTTTATTTAAATATAAATTATTAATTAAAAATGATCCACACGAAGTTAAAGAACTATATACTATACCTTTCCCAAACTTCTTTTTGTTGGTAATTAATTTCAATCTCAATTTGGTTTGTAGGGTCTTTATATTTACTCTCAATTTCTTTTCCATTTTTATTTTTGTCGTCGCCAATCATCACTCCCCATCATTATGTTTTCGTCACCGTTGTCTCTCGGATGCACCATCGTCGCCCTCTTACTGCTCGTCCGACGCAATGGGGGTCGTGGGTCCACCAAATGGGAGACACCCCACCATCGTCTCGCACCATATATACCTTCCTACTTGGATGACCTATCCTCAAGGTTAGAACCTCTTACATAAGACGTGTTAGATTTGTGCCCTAGGCCAATCTTTTCATGTATGACATTATCATTTATTAATACATAGGTACTTTCACTATCATTTTGTTAAATGTTAATTGCGTGAATAATCGACTCTTTCGAAAATCATCAAGTACGTGACTTGATAGTAAAACTCTTAGAAGAAAAAGAGTATTATTTCAATGATCTCTGGTCTTACCGATATACTAAGACTAGTATGATGTTGGTTGATGATCACGTTTTATTGATCATTCATATTAAATAGGGTAATTTTCACCTCAATACCCTAACTATTAATTTTTTTCACCTCAATACCCTAACTATTTTTAGTGACACCTCAATACCCTAGAATAATTTTTTTTTTCACTTTGATACCCGCCGTCAATTTGTCATCCATTTTTGGATGAAAACACTTAAAAAGTCCATAATACCACCCACTAACAATCAAAATTTTAAAAGCATGTCATTGGTTTTTAAAATTTCTTTAAAAAAATCAGTTTCTAATGTCACAAAAATGCATTCTAGGGTAGTGAGGTGCCACAAAAATGCATTCTAGGGTAGTGAGGTGCCACAAAAAATAGTTAGGGTATAAAAGTGAAAAAAAAAGGCATTTTAGGGTATTGAGGTGCCACTAAAAATAGTTAGGGTATTGAGGTGAAAAAAATTAATAGTTAGGGTATTGAGGTGAAAATTACCCTTATGAAGTCAAATCATAGATGTCATTTGGGAAAATGGTATTGGACGACCCACTATGAGAATACTACATAGGAACTGTCATGAGTATTTCTTAGTACCGTAATATGACTTAAGTCCTTTGACCTTATAGTCGTCATGGATTTCTACATAGATAGTTATGTGTCTTGACGCAGTTCAACGTTGTCTTTAACCGTGCAACAATAAAGTTTGTTGTTGAATACATAATTGCCTATGTGAGCGACTGATAAGGGATTTATCACTCATGTAAATATGAGAGATATCGTTTGGGCCCCTTGATAAGCGAGACTGCGAAAATGCATGACCATGCGAATCGATAATGAGTTATCAGTTGCAGTCTACTTAAGATCAAGAAACTAACGATCGAATAAAATAAGGATGACGATACTATGCTTTATATTCTATCAAGATATCGATGCCAAAGGGATTAAGATATTAACGGTAAAAGGTTCGGATTGATGATCTTCATACAACTTTGGAAAGCCATAATGGCCTTGCTAGAGGCCAATTAGGACATCTGGACGAAACGGGAATTTCAGGCTCACTACCAACGTTGTATGAGCCTATATGGTAACACACACCAACAAGCCCAAAATCGAGTTGGACTATAGAAGCCAATTAAGTGAATATAATTGTATTATATTTGATGTAATATGAATTTATTCATTACTCATTTTCTAATTACTAATATAATGAAATTATATTAGGTAATTATATGAAGAAGACAAAATGAAATAAATGTATATATATAGTACCTATATATATATATATATATAGTACCTATATATATATATAAATATCTACCCGAAGGGATATAAGGGAGAACCCTAAATCAAAGATGCTAAAATTGTCTTAGCCAAACAATCCCCCCAAAATTCTCCAAAACATGCATGCATCATAGCGGCTAAACAGAGAATACAAGGATGACACCAAGACAATTTTATTTTCATACAAGGTTTTCCAAGCTAAAAATTCTTGAATGATTAATACCAAAGTTTCCTACCACCACCAACAGAAAATTAGCTACTCATGGAGAGATAGAGGGTTACCTTAGGCTCTGATACCACTTTGATATTGGATCTTGATGATGGTGGATGGTACTAATGATAATATGAAGATGAAGAATAATAGATATACAAACACTCAAGAGCTTTATTTATTTCAGCCAATTTTTACAAGCGTACCATACAGAGGAGAACCAATTCCTTCTTATAGAGAAATTGCTCCTAATGATGACAACCACTCAATCTTGTCACTAAAAACACACATTTATATATATAGGGTAGCTATCCAGTAAAAACCACCCTTATTGTGCAAACTACAAACCAATCTAAGCCACAGGATGCGGTCAAAGTGACGTCAGCAGAGCGCGCGCGATGCTGACACGTGGTCGCTTCGCGCGCGCCTCTGCCCGCGCGCGTGGGCGGGTGCTTATCGTTTACAAGCATTGTGCTGATAGTTTAGCACAAATGCAAACTATCAGCACTGTGCGCTCAAACTATCAGCACCGTGCTGCGCAAACTATCAGTACTGTGCGCGCGCGCAACAGCAGCGCGAGCGCCCACGTGTCAGTACCTGGTGAGTACGTAGTTTGCACAATAAGGTGCGGTGTTTTATATATTTATTGCCCACATGTCAGCATCTGCTGCGCTTTGCTGACATCACTTTGGGGGGATCCTATGACTCAGATTGGTTCGTAGTTTGCACAATAAGGGGTGGTTTGTACTTGATACCAACTCTATATACATTTATTTATTGTTGTTTTATAAATCAATTAATACCGTTTGAATTTCTGAAATTCAAGTGGTTATTTTTTGAATTCCACTACTCCTAAAACATCTCCACGTATCTGATTTTTGTAACCCACTTTGTATCATCGAAATCAGATATAGTGGTTACGTTTTTTAGAGGGTGGTGTGGAGAAAAACAGAGAAAAAGGAAAAAGAAAACGAGAGAGAATTTTCTGATTTTTGGTGCTAGCGCACAAGGATTTTTGGGAAAGCTTGTTGGTGTGGATACCTGAAGAGGACGGATTCCTTTGAAGACGTCTCGACATTGTCAAGCATTCAGAGTGTTCTTGGTCCCTGTCTCGAATCAGGCTCGAAACTACAAGAGGTAATTTTCGTTTAATTTCCGTATGTCAGTTTATTCAGAATTACATGGATCATAAGGATTTTCTAGGGCTTTTATTACTTTCGCTGCGTTTTTGGATCCCTAGAATCCATCATGACGGCCCCCGTATGCTGACACCAATAAGGAGATATTATGATGAGAAAGACAATGGCCCCGACCTTCAATGGTTGCCTAGTAACGCTGCCTTTCAGCGTAGGCTTCGCGTCCCGGGGCCGATCACGAGTTACTACCCTACCATCGATGCACCCATATTGGCGAGGAACTGGAACCCGCCCTCACCCCGTGCGCCAACCAGAAGTCATGAGGGATAACTGGACTGTCCCCACTTGCCTATCCCATGCATGATTGGGCTAGGGCTTCCCGTACTAGGAGAGACTACCCTTGGAGATTGATCCGTCAGTACGAGTGGGTTTTTGAAGAACCGATCAACACCAGCTAGGAGGTCCAAAGCATCCGATAAACACGACGAGCGAAGGCAATGCTACTTCGAATTCGTATCATAGTGGACACACGTCTTAGTGTGCATCCTTCGAAAGGTGGCCGCCATTAGGATGGATACCCTCATCGCCCCATGGTTTACCGAGATGATTCTGCCCCTGAGAGCAACTTTAATGGACATGTGGAAGGGTTGTATGAATCCCCTTACCCTATTAGGATAGGAGGACTAAACGACTCGCTATAAGATGTAATCGATCATAATACCTCTATCAAGAAAGTTAGCCCCGACGGGGGAGACAACGAGGCGTGCCGAGCAACCTCGTTTGTCATCATGAGGCCTGTCGGGCACCCCAGGGTGTCCTAGAGGAGCCACACCCCAGCCTTCGAGGAACATAAATATTCTATTCCTCAACCTCCTCATTTCTCTAGTTTACTCCTTGAATGACTGTCACGACACGACAGACTCGTTCAAGTCGAGACAAGGAAAGCTATTTGGTTTCACTGTACCACTCACAGTATGAATAGGGACCCACCCGCTAGACCAACCCCTAATAGCACTGGATATCTTATTATAGGATCAATGTTTCGACCATCACCGAAACTATATCTCATCATGTTATTTAATTTCCACTTTTGTACGATCCACATGATTTCCTGACATTTCAGGTAGGCGGTCGATGCCTTAAGCTCTTTACTTTCCTGTTTGAGTATCCTCCATCGCGGGAACTCGTTTTCAATTATGTCTTTTCAATTCCACTGTTTATTACTTTTTTTGCTTGTAAACACTCGTTATTTATAATATATAATTGTTATTCTAAAAAAATCAATTACTATCACAAAATTATCCAACTAAAAGACTATTAGATTTTCCATGTGGTCTGGAAGTGCGAGCTGGTAACTCCGGAGATTCCCTGCTACGACAAATCCTTACTGGAGGAAAGGGTTGATAAGCCTGGCTAGAACTTTGCCACTGACTAGAGTAAGGAGACATTATCATCCCCGGTGTGCCCACTCGGATTTACTCAGGTGGCTCCGAACATCTTACCTATAGTCCCACAATATCCAGGGAGAGGATCCTTACTAACGTCGAATATCTCACCTAACCCACAGTTGGGAGGGGCAGGGGTGACTTGGATCGAGTTTGGCCTTCACTTAGGGTGAGGGATTGGTCCACTTGTTCGGACCACACACATTTCATGGATAACCCCGTCTGATCCCCCTATTAAGAAGAGGGTGTCTGCAGACGAACCACGAGAGGATCAGGTGAGAGTTGGGAAACAACCTCATAGATCCAATGATTAGTAAGTAGAGATTCAGGGTTTTAGATGGGAGGGGCCCCTGAATCAAGTACACACTCCCCTAATTACTATCGAGTTTCTTGATCATCGTACACCTCACGGAGAAAGAGTCTTCTCCATGGGATCAAGCATCGTTTAAGCAACATTTTGAGTGCTTCTTCCCAATTGGTTTTATCTTTTTAGTTTGTGTCCTTTGTTTAAAAAGTGAAGTGTTATCGATTCTTTGTTCCAGGGTCTGTCAAACATGGATATCTAATTCGTGTTTTCTATCTTGACTCTTTTTATTAACAATATACGGTCCTTTCGTTAAAAAAACATGTATTTCAAAGGTTATTCACCATAATATTTACTAATAAACTTATTTTTTTTTGATAAAATAAACTTTATTTTAAAATGTTATAATCCATTAATCACTTTCAGAGTACAAACACCAATACCATAGGATAAACCCTAATAGCTGAGGTATAGGCCAGAGACCCCCGTTCATAACAAGCGTTCCGGTACACTAGGCTAAACAACATACTTCTAGAGCAACATCTAGAAGTTACACATGAACAGAAGATTCGCTCAATTAAGCAAGGCCAAGGTTCTAATTACCCTTTTCGGGTGGTTTTCTTGGTTGGTTGGATGACGGGTCCCAAATCACGATAAAGAGATTAAAAAGACTCGATTTTTTTGGGCCCAACATGTTTCCACCCCCCATTGGGCCCCAAGGCCCCGAGGGTCAGGTCCCTCGTCGATTTTGAACGACAAACATCGACGGGAAGGAATCTCCTTAGCCTGACGGTGATGTCGAAACCGGGTGGAAACGAATAATGTCCAAGACATCATGAGGGTGACGGTAGAGCAAATCGGAGGCACTTCAACGGTAGACGGTCGAAAGAGAACAAAAACATCCGAGATCGAGAAGCTTGGTTGTTGAGAGTGGGAGCCAGGGAGAATCGTGCAAGGATGAGCAAGCTCTAAAAATCCTGGAGAGAGGTGGTAGAACTATCTTAACCTACGTGAAGGAGGCCACAACATCAACCCAGATGATGGCGGTCACAAAACCAGCCTACTTAAAGAGTGAACCTGTTCGATGTCGTCCGTTGGAGGGGAAATGAGGTCGAACTCGCCACGACATGCCCCAGCGAGCTCCAACCGGACAAGGAAGGTCGAACCACCAGAGGTGAAATATACGTGCACGGGAGGAAGGGACCTGAAGGTTGAAGAATGATACGTGACGGCGACAGCAAATAGGACAACAGTTCTCTCCGTTCGGGGCTTGACCAAGGTTCGAGAGGAAATGGGAGAACGCCAAAGAAAAAAAATCGGACTAGGCCCTCACCGACAATCCTCAAGGCCGAAACCCACGAGGTCGACAAAGACTGTGGGAAAAAGAAAGTCCTGTAAGATTAAAAATCAGAAAGAAAAGAAGCTGCAACATTGGGGTGAGAGTGGGTAATGGTTTTACCTTTTATTTTAAATTGTAATGTGAATCAAGTCAAATCATATCTCCTTCGGTTTCTTTCTTTTCCTCGGTTATAGTAAAAATGATTTACCGAATCAACCTTCAGTTGGAGAGGGGAACGGGGGTCAAAAAATGCGCACAATACTTTAGTATGCCAATTTATTTTCTTAGAGCATGTACAACACAAGTGCTCATATTAGGGTCCTGGCTTAGGGTCCCATATGCAGATTGTGCAAAATAGTGGGATGTAGGCCCCAAAATAAATTGTGGTCCACAGTGGTGAGTTCCAGATAGGGTCCCGCATAGTGAGTGGACCAATCATATTTAGTTAAATATGAATTTATGTATTTTTTTTTAAAAAGACACGTGTCGAGCAACCATGCGACCTGGGACGCACGTCCCGAGTCCCGCTAACATGGGACGCCGGATGCGAGCCGCGGCCCATCCCGTGTTTTTGCGGGACGCGAAGAAGCCGTCCCACAACGGGACGACTCGCGTTCTGCGTCCCGCAAAAACACGAGCCGGGACCTAGGGATCACCTTTCAGCTGTGGTGGGGAGGAATCATGGACACTAACCCATCGTTAGATTTAGGAGTTCTTGCAACGGTAATTTGAGAAATATGGCGGGGATGGAATGAATGGGTATGACAAAAAAAGTTACCCTCGGTGGATACTGTGGTAACACGGGCTCGAACTGGTCACATGCAATGGGAGGAGGCTAGAGAAAATCGTGGAGTGCGGGGATATGGAGGGCATCCGTTGAGGAGTGGATCCCAATAAGATGATAGAAACCACATGAAGGATGGGTTGCGGTGGAAGTAAACATGGCTCAATTTTCATATAGGGAAGATGGAGGAGTGGGTATGATTTGCTGGGGACTATTAATGGCATACAATGTCGGACCTTCCCGGGGTAAAGGATCCAAGGCTGATTGAGGCGCTAGGTCTCCGAGAGGCACTAATGTGAGTGCCTCTCGTTTAGTTTGATTATTTCAAATTGTATTTATATTTTGTATATAGCAGATAAAGTTCACATCGAATTTGTTCGACGTTCAACGAATATAATAGCTCATTGGCTTACTAGAAAAATCTGTTCTTAATCTAGATGTAAGTGATCGGAGACCTAAGTTCCGACTGCTTTGCAATATATTTTGTTTTAGGACTCATATTACAGTTTCAAGAAAGAAACACAGAACCCGAATTCAAATATGTTTCCAATCCAAACTGGAGAGACGGGGTATCTTTCTTCATTCCCCTTCCCCACTCACACAGTCACACTCCGTATCTGTCTCTTACGTGTCCGCGAAACAATCCTCTAAATTTGGTTCCATTTCGTAGCGGGTACACAAAAATTGTACACACGATCGAGATTCGAGAGTAATCATAAATTTAATATTGTTTTTCAATTTAGTTTCGCGTAATTAATATAGATTTTTAATATTTTGTCTCCTCGCTCTCTCTATCTCTACTCTGCCCCTTATCAGTTATGGACACGAATCTACGCGTCCACACGGACTTGTGTATATATAAAGGTTACGACTCGTTTGGGTCGAGTACCGTTTCACGATTGCTCTCTCGGAGCTCACCCTCTCCGTCTCTCCTCACGCCGTCACCTTTTCCAGAGAGAAACCCAAAAGCAGCCATTAGCTAATAAATAAGCTACCGAATCGAACAACCCAATTCGAGCGACCCACAAGAGGAATGCTGGTCTGTAGCGCCGCCTGAGATCTCGCCGGCGCCGGAATCGACATGGGTTCGGGTCTGATTGCGACAAGCGGCGGCGGCGGCGCTCGTTGTTGCGGAATGAGCGTCGTGTGCTGGTGCAGATGTCGGTGGGAGCACGGCCTCCGCCTCTCTCAGGGATTCGCGTTCGTTTTGGGGTGCTTCCTGTTGTTTGGGTCGGTCGCCACCCTCTATGCCCGGTTCGCATTCGCGATGCTTCCACGCACGGCGTCGTTTTCGCTTGGGTGCGAGGTCGACAACGAGGGTTCCTGGTCGATTGGTGTGTTTTACGGCAGCTCTCCCTTCTCTCTCAAACCCATTGAAGCTGTAAGTTCCTAATTTGCAGATCCGTTTCCGATTTTTTTCTTCTCAATTTCTGATGTGGGGTATTATGATTTTTGTTGCTTTACCCAAAAAAAATGTCCATTTAATCTGACCAACCATTGTTCTGTGAACCGAAGAGCCACATATATTTTCTTGGTAGATCTTTACTTTTGTGCATACATGTTTTTTGACTTTTTTTATTTGATTGTGCTCTTGTTGTCGATTTTATAATGTGGGTATTTGTTAGATTTTTGTATTTATTATTGATGTGGATCCCATTTGGGTGCAGATGAATGTCTGGAGAGATGGTAGTGCGGCTTGGCCGGTGGCTAATCCTGTTGTGACATGTGCTTCTGCATCTGATGCTGGTTATCCTAGTAATTTTGTTGCCGACCCTTTCCTTTATATTAAGGTAATTGTTTCTTTTTTTCTATGCTTTTCCTTTTGATTGATATTGTATTACCATACCTGCAATTTAGCTAGCTTGTGTTTGTCTTAACTGAGGAACCTTCAAGGACCACATACAGGACCATACAAATAAATGGAGGAACTTTGTATGATATCCATAAATTTTGCTACTGACTTGGTAGCCTTTTATTTGATAAGTTAGAAATTACACTAATGACTTATGTTTGTAGCTCAAGTAGTCAAGTGAATAAGATAGTAAACACAACTTGTAGATGTAAAAATGGGATTTGGTAAAATTGTTTGTTAGTTTCTTTGGGACTGTTATTCATTTAGTCATTGGTCTTGCATCTCATGTTAAATGAATTACAATGGACCTGATGGTGAGAATCATTCCTGATGGCCTTCACAATTCTAACTTGTTTGTGTTCTCAGCACCTTCTGAGCTTTTGGGTTTTCTTATGTTTGAGCATTCTGTTAGTTCTTACTTTCTGTATCATTCTTTTGGGACTTCATGTTCTTCTGCTCTTGCATAAATTTTTGAAGCATAAAGTTGAAGAGGCTATTTTGTGCCTTTTGAGTTATAGGTGGCTGTGTTTCTTATGTCATCCATTCTTTTTCCCTTTAAAATCATGTTCAGTATAGGATAAATTTCTCTGTACACCTATTTTTAGGGGCCTTTGAAATGTTGTGCCATTTCCATCATTCCTTGTCCGGTATATATTGCTAGTGTAGTGTGCGTGGTTTTCCACCCGGAAGCATCGGAAGAAAAAGCTGGGTTCTTACACTATTTTACCACTTGTCAAAATTATTCTGTTCTCGCCTTTCAAGTTGATTTGGAATAGTTTCCGTCCTTGGGACGCTATATGGGAATCGTATAGCTTGGTGTTTTAGTTGCTCCCTTATTCATCATGTTAACCTTTCAAGGTTTTTTTTCTTCTTCCTGGGGTTAACTTGTAAGCTCTGTTAATGTATGCATGTGGAAGTATGCTTGAATCAATTGCAAAATCTTTATTGGGTTCTGAATATTCTTTTGTACATCTGTTAGTCAGGAGGGTACACGGTTTATGAATACATATTGGTGTGGTTATTTGGTTGAGGGAACATAGCTCTTTTATGAGAATCTAAAACTATTCAATTGAAGGATATTTGTCTCCTTTGCTGCATGTTTAGCTGAGTACAATTTTTGGTGATTTTGTATCATACCAATCACGGTGTTATCTTTTTTCCATTGTGTTTTGATGACACTGTTGTGGCATCAGTATGTGCTTCTGTTATAATGATAAGGTTGACTCTCAGTAATTGTGAACTCCTTCGGTCATCCAATGCTTAACATATTTGCTTCATTTATCCTTCGAAATTAGCGGGCATGGATTCTTTGTGTTGGCGTGTGTAAATCTGAGCTACCCAATGTCCAGTTTCATTGTCGATGTAACTTATCCTCAAATAATACATTTTTACTGGCTTTGTACTTCAGGATGGCATTATTTATCTTTTCTACGAAACCAAGAATTCAATCACCAAGCAAGGTGACATTGGAGTTGCAAAGAGTGTTGATGATGGAGCTACGTGGCAACAAATGGGCATTGCTCTGGATGAGGCCTGGCATCTATCCTACCCACTTGTCTTTAGCTACCTCAATAATGTAAGCGCTCAATTTTTAAAGACATGCATGTCCACACACAGCCTCACATTTTAACCATTTATCTGCAATAGTTTTGTTGCTTTCTTAGTCGCATATCCTTTAACATCGCATTTGCCTAGACCCGAAAAATGGCCTTGGACAGTATGGTTGGATGATCAATAACAATCGTATTATACACTTGACATATTAAATAATTAGTTACTCGTCATCAGTTACTCGTCATCAATTTTCTATATGTTATAACAAGCCTGTATGCCTGTGTAGTATAGATTATCAAATAACTTTTTGTATAGGGTGTGAACTGAAACATAATCTGAAGCCAGCTTGAATATTTTCTTAAACTCTAAGGATTTATTGGTTGTTTCATTGATTGCCTATCATCACAGATGTACATGATACCAGAGAGCAGTGAGAAAGGAGAGGTTCGTCTTTACAGAGCCGTCAACTTTCCCATGGAATGGACACTGGAGAAAGTCATCCTGAAAAAGGCTCTTGTTCGTTCTTTTATCATTGATTACAACAACACGTACTGGCTTTTCGGTTCCGAGAAGAATGGGCTTCTGGAAATCTGGTATAGCAAAACTCCTTTGGGACCATGGAGCCCACACAGAAAGAACCCTATATATAATGGCGGTAACAACTTAGGAGCCCGAAACGGAGGCAGACCATTTGTCTACAATGGAACTCTTTATCGAATAGGCCAAACAGATGGACGGCGCATGCATGCCTTGAAGGTGGAAAGTCTCACCAAGAATGAATTTAGTGAAACCCAAGTGCCCTTAGAGTTAGAAGAGACAAGGAAGGGTCGAAATGCATGGAATGGGTATAGGTCTCATCACCTTGACATCCAACAGCTAAATTCCGGGATGTACATTGGTGTCATGGACGGTGATCGGGTACCTTCAGGAGACCCAATGTATCGGTTTATGGTGGGTTGTGCTTCAGCTGCTGTTGTTGCTACTCTGATCCTATTACTAGGTCTTGTACTTGGAGCCGTGAAGTGTATTGTTCCTCTAAATTGGTGCACTCATAGCTCTAGAAAGAGAAGCGATGCTTCTTTGAGCTGGGAAAGGTCAAATTTGCTCACCTCCAAGGTTAGATGGTTTTGTGGCCGCCTGAACAGAGTGCCTTTGATTCTCCGTAGCAAGGTAAAATCGAATAGCTGGTCAGGAAAACTACTCGTTGCTATCATGTTCATATTCGGGGTTGCAGGAACTTGCATTGCTGTCCACTATATTTATGGAGGAAGTGGTGCTGAAGAATCTTACATGTGGAAGGGTCACTACTCACAGTTCACGTTATTAACAATGACCTACGACGCACGCCTCTGGAACTTGAAAATGTACGTGAAGCATTATTCGAGATGTTCGTCCGTCAAAGAGATCGTCGTTGTTTGGAACAAAGGGGTTCCTCCTGAACTGAGTGACTTGGACTCCGCGGTTCCAGTTAGGATCAGGGTGGAGGAGAAGAACTCCCTTAACAATCGTTTCAGAGCTGATTCGTCGATAAAGACGCGAGCGGTTCTTGAGCTTGACGATGACATCATGATGCCTTGCGCTGATATCGAGCGGGGCTTCAGGGTGTGGCGCGAAAACCCAACTAAGATCGTGGGATTTTACCCACGGTTAATCTCGGGAAGCCCGTTGGAGTACAGGGGCGAGAAATACGCCCGAGCCAACGGAGGTTATAACATGATACTCACTGGGGCGGCTTTCATGGACAGGCAAGTGGCTTTCGAGAGGTATTGGAGCGAAGAAGCCAAGGCGGGGAGGGAGGTGGTGGACGAGTACTTCAATTGTGAGGACGTGCTGTTGAATTTCTTGTATGCGAATTCGAGCTTGTCTGGGACAGTGGAGTATGTGAGGCCTACGTGGGTGATGGACATGTCCAAGTTTTCTAGCTCGGCTATCAGTAGGAACACTGGCTTGCATTACAAGAAACGAAGTAGCTGCCTTGTGAAGTTTACAGAAATGTATGGTGGTTTATCTGACCGGAAATCCCTATTTGGTGGGCGGAAGGACGGTTGGGATGTGTAGTGCAGGGCTCTTCTTCGTTTTCAGTAAGGTTCTCTCTTTCCTTCTACATACAATACATGTTCAGACAAGAAGACATACGTTGGTTGTATATGTTTTGGTTTTGTCTTTGATGCTTTTGTTTTGGAACACAAAGTTAGAATGTAATGTTGCAGAGGATAGAAATATAAAGATTACCATGAGTTCAAGTTACAACAGTAATATAAAATTGCCAGGATTATAATGTTGTTCAATTTTGTCCTTATGGGCACTCCATTGGACAAGTTGTCCATTCGAAGCATCTGTCGGACATTTCCATTCAACAAGTTGTCCGCCGGAAAAACACCACCGGACAAGTCAACTGATAAAGCATTTGTCGGACGTCTCTGTTTGACGATTATTTTTTGCATTTTTCTTATTTTTATTTCGGTTTAGTAGGAGGAAAAGAGGACATATGGCTGAGAGAGTAGATGAATAAGATATGTACGAAGAATCATGTACACATACGAGTTCTGAACCTTTAAAAAAACAGAAAACATCAGAGATTGAGAGAAATACATAGATTGAGATTGAGAGCTTGAATGTAAAGTAAAGCATAAGGAATTGACAGCAACTACATTTTTTAATATTTAATATTTTAGATTTCATCATGTTATATTCATATCTTATGGATATGTGCAGCTAAACACCATAGTATAGCATTGAGAAGGAATATAGGTTATTAATTATAATGTTAATTTATTTAACTTGAAAAATATTAAATTAAGTTGGGGTTTATAGTTAATTTGATTGTAATTTACCTTCTGTATAGACCCTAGTAATTGATTTGAATTAATACCAATAATTGAAAGATGGAGGTAATACTTATTCAAGAATTGATAGAACTGTTAATCAGAAGTTAGAATTATAATGTAACTTAATGCTTTGAGTATTCCTGTATCAAAAATCGAAAGAATTTTAGGCGGATACATTCCATTAGAGCATGTATAGTGATGCAAAAGGGAATCGGCGTGACAACAGATGAGACGGCGCAACACTCGGCGTAAGAGCATTTTTTTTTATCAGCAAGACAAATTTTAAATAAATGCACCATGAAGTATAGAGCAAGTATGAAGAAATACAATGAACTGAGCATTCCCTATGGGAACCTCACACCAGAATCCTCAACAACCTGAGGTATTGAACAACAAAATGAAAGGGAATGCAATCCCTGATGAACAACAAATTGAAAGGGAATGCAATCCCTGATGAAGTACAACAGATGAAACACCTTGAAGCCCATCATACAAGAACGAAAGGTCTTGGAGCCCATGAAAACCACCAGAAGCGCATGAAGGGGGTAGCTTCCAAAATCCCAGCCGAAACACCAGACAAGCTTTAAACCCTAATCTAGAGGGGGTAGCAATCTCCCAAAGCAGAGGCTAACCCGATTTACCTGACTCCCCCATCTGATTGCTTCTGAGAAGGGTTAACAAAACCCAATGATCTCGCCGGCGGCTAACCCCTTAACCGGCGAGCTCAACCATCATGGTCGAGATGAAGCGAAGCAATCCGATAGAGGAGTTAGAGCGGGCTGAAGAAAACTAACCCAACCAGAAAGGGGTAGAGAGCAAACCTTAGTAGCAGACCTTCCTTCATTCCCCAAATCTTGAAGCCTAGCCCAGTCCTTCCCACTGCTCCGGCCAACACCAAGAAACAGTCTAAGAAAGACGGTATTTCTACCGAGCTCGATCCAGATTTGAAGGGATGTCAGATCTGGCCTCACCAAACACGAACAGACGAGGCGCGTCCAGGGAGGAGAAAAGGTCCTGGGAGTGCCGGCTGGGCACGGAAGCCACAGATCTAGCCCAGGGAGGACCCAATCTGGAGGAGAAGGGCATCCCACCTCCGGCTCTAGACGATGACGCCGGAAAAAAGGCTCCTCCGTCGCGCCGCCGCAGGGACCACCGCCACGGAGCGAGGATGAACCAGATCTGCAACTATCCTCACCGAGGGAGGTGAGGAATGTTGTCCCACGGTCAGATCTGACCCATCCCCCACCGACACGCAACAGAGCTCACGAACGAAGCGAGAAGAAGGCAGAGGAATGGGAAAATGGGAACGATGGAGGAGGGAGGAGCCGCCGCCGACGACCAACGTGAGAGAAGAGATCGCCGGCAGAGGAAACTGGGAGAACGGCTGCGAGAAGTGTCGAGGGTTTTTAGGTTTCGTTTTCTAGAGAGAAGGAGCATCTTTAGTAACTGATTTTCGACTAATAGAAACTGAATGAAACTTCGGCGAGACACACGGAACAAAAGAGCTTGAGTTCCCAGAAGAGGAACTGTAAGCAGAGAGATCTTTATCAATGGGAATAGGAGGGATGACTGAGGAATCTATAGTAGAGACCCAAGTTTTGAAGGGACCTATCTCCTAAAAAGATTTGAACTTCCTCTGAGACAGCTTTGAGGACTTTAGTATGAACCAAAACGTAACCGTGGGACAACATTCCTCACCTCCCACGGTGAGGATAGTTGCAGATCTGGTTCATCCTCGCTCCGTGGCGGTGGTCCCTGCGGCGGCGCGGCGGAGGAGCCTTTTTTCCGGCGTCATCGTCTAGAGCCGGAAGTGGGACGCCCTTCTCCTCCAGATTGGGTCCTCCCTGGGCTAGATCCGTGGCTTCCGTACCCAGCCGGCACTCCCAGGACCTTTTCTCCTCCCTGGACGTGCCTCGTCTGTTCGTGTTTGGTGAGGCCAGATCTGACATCCCTTCAAATCTGGATCGGCGCAGCCAGATGCGTCAAGCTACTGAGTCGGAGGGGGTGTCGCAACTACGATGTGGTGACACGTGGCTCTAACGATTCCTTGCTCCACCAGTGCATTATTGTTGCATGGTTGCAACGACTAGTCAATGCACCAGTCCATTACAGCCGCATGGCAACAATGACTACTTCTTCCCCATATTTTTTCACACATCTCTCACTTCTCTACACTCTTCTACTCCTATATTTCTCCTTTTTTCCTGATGGAATATTCTGTATCACTCGATGAAGACTACGATGAAAACCAGGTCGGTGCAACCCAACTTCAATTCGATATTTAGATGTCAGGGTCGCTCATTAGAGATGATATGTCCGAACCGATTCATCTTTCCCAACCTTTTTCACCAACCCAAACCACTGAGGCATCGCAATCAAGTGTTCCGGGAAGGAAAGAGAAAAACGTCGCCAAGCCGAGGATCAAGTGGAGGTTTGACGAGGAAGAACGGCTATACCGAGCATGGCTCAACAACTCCGTGATAGCGTCAGAGGGAATGGGAAGAACAACAAGATGGTGAAGAAATTCGAGGATATCTACCGATGTCGTCTCCAACAACGCCTTCCCGACGCGATCGATCAAGAAATATTAGATGCAACCTTTACCGAGTACCTCACGACGTATCGTATCCCAATAAAACTCCATTGGTGGGATCTCGTCAAATATCAAGCAAAGTGGCGTCACTATGCCGGGTTTTAATACAATTGTAGTTTCTTTTATTTCAATAAAATTGCATTTTCGTTTTAAAAGTGTGAACTAAATCATTTGTATCTAATAAATCCTGCTTAAGTCAACTTGTTGGGTCAAACATATTTGGTCTCATTGTAAGCGCTTGGTGTAATAGGGGGTGTTAGCAGTTTGGTGTAGCTGCCCAGTCAAGTGTTTGATTTAACAACTATACCGTTCTTAGGATCCTAATTTGTCAAAAGAAATTAAGAAGTTGAAGATATAATTAATTGCTTCTAAAATAGTCAATGTTCCAAAGTTATGTGTTATTCAATGCAATGAAAGTGTTCATATGAACCCATTATTATGGATTACATTATTCTCTGATTATTAAAACTTTCTTTGAACACAGTTTACCAGAGGCATCCACTAGTATATCAAATATTTTGAATATTTGACGTCTATTGAATAGAAAGTTAACAGCGTTGGATTAAACTGAAAAAATAAATAAATTTCAAGGGTTAAATGTCAAAAATATAGTTTATTTAGATGGTGAAACGAGGGATTGCATTACTAATGCATGAGAACAATACAAGTGGCGGACTAAAAGTCCCGATAACAGAATAAGTATGGGTCTCCCGTAGGACACCTAGTGCTCTGAACCCGTAGAAATAGTATAGTTTACATCCTAGACAAAGATAATTATCCCTACGATTAAACCAATCAAACCAAGTGAAATAAACGAGCATAAACATGAAAAACCATAGTCCAAAATAGTATTGAAAGTAATAACATAATAAAAGTAGCAGAAATAAAACAAGTCCTCCAGCAACGTCTTGTGCTCCCAACCCGAAGGTGTCACTCTCGGTCTTGGGTCGTGAGGGGTAGGCCACCAACCATCTACCCCTCGGAGTCCAACCGACATCATGGAGCCTGGTGGGGCTGTGTTGTAGCCCTCTCCATATCCAGTTCCTCCTCAGCCTCTTTCTCATCCACCATTGATAGCCGATAACGCTCATCGGTCATGGTCGGAACAACAATTTTCGAGACGACAATCACCGCATCGTAATCCTCATCCTCTTCCAGCGAGAATCCTCCCAACTGATCAGAGATGACCTCTAAAGGTCCCTGAGGGTTCAACGGGCGACTCTGGTACAATGGTGAAATTTCCAAAAGGCCACGAGGCCTCGACAGCGACAGCTCGTTCCCGGCCTGATGGTGTGGTGGCTTGGGCCGGGGTGGGACAGTCACCGGGGAACAGAAGGGAGGCCATAGATCCTTCTGTTGTCCCCGGATCTGCAAAGGTGTCCCTCCCGTGCTGAGTAACGGCATAGCCCATGCCATGGGGTCCGGTAGGTGAGGGCGACATGCATGAGGACTGGTGGTTCGATTGTACGGTGATGGTAAGGAAGGAGAACCATACAATATCGTGTTCGTAGTGGTGAAGGTGTGCAACGGAGGAAGAAGGCTATGAAGAGAAGAGGGGGAAACCCTAATTGAAAGTCTCTGAGGCTGCTTGGTTACGTCAAAAATATAGTTAATATAGTGATGTGTAAAAATAAAAGTAAAAATAAAATAAATTATGCGTAAATTTTCCTTATTATAAGAGTATGTACAAAGAAAGTACTTGGGTTAGGGGCTTGGATGCTGACTGTATAAAATAGTAGAATGTATGACTCACACTAAACTGTGTTCCATGGTGGTGAGTCCTGGATTGAGTTTTGGATTGTGAGTGGATGCTGACTGGTTTATTAATTGATATTTTGTTGTTTTATATAATTCTTTATGAAAACAGTAAATATTAAGTGAAACTGATAATTTTGTTTATCTTTGAATAGATGCATCAAGTACAAAAGACTTTGCATATCAAAAGAAGTCTTCCCTAATTGTTGGGATTGAAAGTTGCTCCATATCGACCCCATATATGTTCAATAAGGTCCTTTTGTAGTTGTCGGTGGGTCTAATCATTTGTGACACTGAGTCGAGCAACCAAGCGTTATTGGTATTGCAAGGGACCTCTAGTGTGCCATCGTTCTGGTCGTGTCCAATTTGGCATGTCTGGAGGGGGCTTGTACATCAATTCGTCATCTCCATATTCGTACCGGTCGCGTTCATACTCTACAATCATGTTGTGTAGAATGATACAAGTGAGCATGATATTAGCCAAAGTGTGTCTGCTCCAAACACGAGCGGGATGGGAAATGATGTGCCACCATGCCTGAACTACTCCAAAAGCCCTTTCAATATCTTTCCGAGCACCTTCTTGACATCTAGCAAACAACTTCTCTTTGTGCGTGTATGGATGCCGAATACTCTTCACGAACCGTCCCCGTGATGGGTAAATGCCATCCACCAAGTAATAAGGTCGGTCGTACCGATGATCGTTGATCTTGTACTCCACGGCAAGGTCACGGCCGTAAAAAGCGACCTGGAATAAGTGGTTGTTGTTGAGGATGTTGATGTCGTTGTTCGAGCCAGCCATCCCGAAAAAAAGCATGCAAAATCCATAAATCACGGGACGCTACGACTTCAAGCATGATGGTGGGATCCCCGTGGTGATCTCCCCGACCTAGCTTTCCTTGCAATGCGGTTGGGCAGTTCTTTTACTCCCAATGCATGCAATCAAGACTCCCAATCATGCCGGGAAACCCTCGGTTGTACCCTTCTCGGAGTAAGCGCTCCAAGTCAGCCAGTGTGGGTGTACGCTCGTACTCAGGTTCGAATACCTCAATGACGGCCTTGTAAAAATTACGTACACATTCAAGTATGGTAACCCCAATGCATAGAGTTTCGTCCAATGAATCGGCCGAGCACCCATACGTAAGAATCCGTATCGCGGCGGTGCACTTCTGTTCCGTTGATAAGCCCAACCGTCCCGCAGCGTCCCGCTTTTGAACGAAGTAATGGTCGTGTTCCTTCAGCTTGTCCATCACCCGCTGAAAAAGTGGTTTGCACATATGGACTCGGCGCCTAAACATATCGGGCCCATATATGGGCTGAACGACAAAATATTGCTTCATTAGTTGGCCGTGGGCTTCGACACGACCTCTATGAATCGCTCGTCGGAGAGGTTCCCCACGGGCAATCCTCTCCCTCAGAGCATTGATCCTTGGCATTGCTCTCTGTATGCCTCTCTCAACCCTTCGCCGGAGTCGTTGTTCGACTAACTGTATTTCGGCTGCCAACTCCTCATATGATGGACCCTCATCGTCGGCAAGGTTCTAAAAGTCGCTAGGCGTTAATCGGGCGGTTATGGCTTTTGGGAATTAATCGGGGACTGGACGGGATTAATCGAGGACTAATAGATTTGTATTTTTCTATTTTTAAATTTTTTAATAGATATATTACTATATATATAGAAACAAAATATGAAATTCCTTATATTAAAAATGGTAAGAAATATTTAAAATACCTAAAAAAAGAACACCAAACAACTTAGAAGCACAACCCTTAATATCTCCAACACCGAACAACTCTAAAAAGTCATCTAATTATTTAAATTTAGTCACTATAATATGCAAAATTGTTCTAGGCGCCTAGTCAGGTCGGCTAGGCACAAAATGGGGCCTAGGCAGTGTCCAGTCGGGATTTTTAGAACGATGATCGTCGGACATTTTGTATCGAAATGTAGAAGGGAAATTTGGTAGAAGTTTTGTAGAGAAGTTGTAGGATGGTTGGTGGTTTGAGAAAGGGGTTGAGGGTATTATTATAGAGTTAGAATTTAGGATTTTATGAATAATAATAATAAAAAGTTACCGTTTTTTCCAACCGTTGCAAACGGTCGGAATTTTTTTTCCCCCGAAATGCCACATGGCATCCCGTGAGTGGCTTCCGTTTTGACGCGGGACGCGCATCCCTCGTCCCGTGAAACTGAGCCGCAATACGCGGGACTCGGCACGACCTGTGTTTTTGCAGGACGCGAAAAAGCTATCCCACAACAAAACTATTCGCATCCCACGTCCCATAAAAACACTGGCCATAACGTGAGACGCAATCCGAGCTGGCCTGTTGTACGTGCTCTAAATATCGGTGGTTTATTTATCCTCGATTTTAAAGAATAATAATCGGTTTATTATTTAAAAACAATATAAGAATGAAAATCAGATTACAACTGAACAACAGCATGTGCTGCTATTTTCCTCATGCATGCCACCAAAAATACCTTCCTCCATTCCTTCAAACAATCTCCTCCTCTCAGTCTCAACCCCACCTCCATTCCCATTTCCCATCACCTTTTTATTCTTTCCATTTCTAGGGTTTTGAGAAATCAAATTTAGCATTGAACCCTCCAAAAGGTTAAAGCTGATTTTAAGGACTCGGATAAATACATTTTGTGAATCAATACTCATTACCAGAGCCGGAGATAGAGAATCATTTTTGCTTTCTCTTTTTCATCAGAGCGGGAATATAAAAGACCCTCTTCTCCATTGGAGGCCGTAAAGCCATAACTCACCTCCCAAGGTACACCCTTTTGAGGGAGAGGGGAAATTTTTGGGTTTTCGTTTCGTTTTTTGGTTTCTGGGAAAAGAGAAAATTGGTGGGTTTTTGGTTCTGTAGCTGTATAATGATTTGACAGAGAAGGGGAGGAAGAGATTGGTATGCTGGCAATGGAGGAGGATTTTGATGCCAAGCTGAGACTTGAGAAAAATTCGTCTAATGGTGGAACAACTGTTCAGAAATCTAAGAGTTTTACGTTTAGGGCCCCTCAGGAAAATTTCAGCATACAGGATTTCGAATTGGGCAAGATCTATGGCGTTGGTTCCTATTCAAAGGTTCAATTTTTTTAATTCTTCTTTTGGGTATTCTGTTGCCTTTAATGATATTGGGTTGGCTTTGTTTTTGTTGGAGATTAGTGGGCTGTGATGATTCTTGTGGTATTTGTCATTAGATTGTTGTTTGGCCAATTTCACCTAGAGGTGGTGAGGTGCTGGTGATTAGGGGCCAATTGTGTCATCAAAACACTAAATCTGTTGGGTTTAATGGTATTCTTATATCACCCTGTACACTTATGCTGTATATTTCATTTTCAAATGGTTACAAGTCCAAATGGGTGTAATTCTAGGCAAATTGGGTTATTTACTTGGAATATCTGCGTAATATTGACACCAAGGCAAGAGATATGGAGAAGAGGGGTGGTCTCTGCTCTCATGTTTGGTTTGTTTGAAACCAGGAAGAAGTGAAGTTAGGAATCTTATGCAAGGTGCTGACTTTGGTCCCCTTAAAACGAGATTATTCTATCTACTCAGATCAGGCTTTGCTTCTCGATCCAAAGCAAGGAGTAGTAGTGTTAACATTAATAAGTTATAACGCAATCAGAATTTCAGGCAAAGTATCGGGTTTTCTCATGTTATTTTAGACTAGTTACTATTTCAAGGGTTAAAGTGTCAGCTTGTAGAACTAGTTGATATTCAAGTCTTTTGATTAGTGTTCTGTACTGGTTTATGCATGAAATCATTTTCCCGCACTATGATTCTCCAAGTTACTTGATTGGTCATGTGATGTTTTGTATTTAGTTTGATGGGGAACATTCATTACATGATTGAGAGGGGACTGCCCTGTTTCCACTCATTCTTTCTCCTTCCTGCTCCTTGTTTTACATTACATCTTCTACTTGCTTCTATTTTTAAGGAACAATCAAATTGGTGTGTTCGAAATCCTCTCTCATTTTTTTGTCATTCCGTAATATACCAGCTTGTTCGACCAATTGCAGCGTTTCTATTTCCGGAGTTCATATTATGATTTTTCTCACCAATGAGCATGTCAGTGCAATTATTATTGTCTCTCCCTTCAGATTTAATTTGAACATCTAATTTATATTTTTCCAGGTTGTGAGGGCAAAGAAGAAGGATACAGGAATTGTATATGCCTTGAAGATCATGGACAAGAAGTTCATCACGAAAGAAAATAAAACAGCTTATGTGAAGTTGGAGCGCATTGTACTTGATCAATTGGATCATCCCGGCATTGTACGCCTATTTTTTACATTTCAAGATGCTTGTTCACTTTGTAGGTATTCTTGGTCACTACCTATTAAAAAATTCTTATCATACTTCTTTCCACCTCTACTTTGTTTTTGCTTAGTTTCTTGGCCCCTCGATTCTTTTTTCCTTGCTTTACTGTATCTCTAATCCAACACATCTTTTGATATTGTTTTTCTCTTCGTAATGTTTTAAAGACATGGCGCTTGAATCATGTGAAGGTGGAGAATTGTTTGATCAAATAACCAGGGTAAGTTGGCTCCGGGAATCATATAGCATATGCACATAATGTAGCTGTAAACTAGTTCTTGCTATTCCCGAAGAGTGTTTCTTGTCATGCAATCCAAAGTTTTCGGGTTGAACCAAGCCTTGTGTAAATGATGAGTGGTTGTGTAAATAGTGTATTTTTACAGATTGTTTAGAAACTAATCCATCTTGAATACTCGATTATTTTCGTGGAGTTTTTACATGGAGTGTATTTTTACAAACTCTTTTTAAATTTCTTTAGAACTATTTGCACTTTAGTTATTTTGATCCTTTCCTTATGGCCTACAATCGATTTTAGCGTCAAGAAAGTTTAGACCCAAGGCATGTTTTCAGCAGTGTATGGAGTTCACGATTCAATCAATTTTTACGTGCAGAAAGGTCGTTTGACAGAGGATGAAGCTCGGTTCTATGTGGCAGAAGTTGTAGATGCTCTTGAATACATTCATAGTATGGGATTGATACATCGAGATATTAAGGTTTGTTTTTGGCATCCATGTCCTTGACTACATTGCGTAAATAGGCTAATCATTTCTTTAATGGCAGCCAGAGAACTTGCTACTCACTGCAGAGGGACACATCAAGGTTGCTGATTTTGGAAGCGTTAAGCCTATGGAGGATAGTCGGATAACTGTCCTTCCAAATGCTGCATCGGGTAATAGGAAATCCTACAATGTTAGGTATCTATCACCTTGAAATGAACCCTTCTTTTAGTCTTCATCTTTGGATGCCTTGTGCAGATGATAAGGCTTGCACATTTGTGGGGACAGCTGCATATGTCCCTCCAGAAGTCCTCAATTCCTCTCCCGCGACTTTTGGGTTAGAGACTCTTTATCTCTACTCCTCTCATATCCTAGACTAAATAAGTATAGAAGCTGGTGTGAAAATCACTTTTGTCTGAAATTCTGAATGTTTTGTTTCTTCTTTTTGTTCTCCTGCTTCTTGCATGTGCATATGTTTGATAACTGTATGGTCATTTCGTATATAATCTTCTGTATATGTTTGAACAGAAATGATCTTTGGGCTCTTGGCTGCATTTTGTACCAAATGCTTTCAGGAGGTTCCCCTTTCAAAGATGCAAGTGAATGGCTTATCTTCCAAAAAATTATAGCCCGAGATGTTACTTTTCCAAATTATTTTTCAGATGAAGCTAGAGATATCATCGATCGGTTTTTGGTAAGCTGCAAGTTACCTTCATTTTTAGTATAGGATTGTTTGTTTTTTATAATTTTATCCATCTAGTTCACTTTTGAATTTCTGTTGTTTCTTGTCTAGTATGCTGTATGCACTTCTCATGTATGTTTTGCATTATTGGTTTGTCCTCATGTCCTTTTATTATTATTATTTATCCGCCAATATGTAATATATTTCCAAGAGAATAAAAACTCGGCTTCCACATCAGTCTTCAAGAGAATAAACACATGGCTTCAGATATATACTATTTTGTTGTTTTAGGTTCTCAAGGTCTAATTTGGGGGAAGTTCAATTCCTGGTTGATGTCTCCAATTGCTCGTTATTGAGCGTTTCATTAATCAAATTGGAAGAAAGTCTCAGTGTTTAATGATACAGGACAAAGAGCCGAGCAGAAGACCAGGGGCTGGACCTGAGGGTTATGCAGCACTAAAAAAGCACCCTTTCTTCAAAGGAATTGAGTGGAAGGATTTACAAATGCAAACTCCTCCAAGACTTGCTTTGGAGCCAACGGTAAGTCAATGAAATTAGCTTACCAGTTAGCTATTCCAGCCCACAAACATGTTTTTGATCCCTTGATTTTATAGGCTCAACTAAGTGAAGGTGAAGATGACGAGAATGGTGCTGCGGCATCTTCTGATTCACCTGGCCATGTAACTAGGCTTGCTTCAATTGATTCCTATGATTCAAAATGGTACTTCAGATTTATGCACATTTCCAAATCTCTTGATTCTTTTCCATGCAGCTCTTATACAACGACTTGCTTGTATCTATCCTAATAGGAAACAATTCCTGGAACCTGGAGAATCTGTTCTTATGATCTCAACGGTGAAGAAAGTTCGAAAGATAACAAACAAGAAGGTGCAGCTCATCCTCACCAACAAACCCAAATTGATGTATGTAGACCCATCAAAGCTGATGGTCAAAGGAAATTTTATTTGGTCTGACAATCCTACTGAACTTAATGTTCAAGTGACTAGTTCTTCAAACTTCAAAATTTACACGGTATGTTACCTTTGCTTCTATCATGTTGTAGTTGTTGTTTTTCATCTATCACATCATATTTATATAATGCTTCAGCCCAAGAAGGTTTTGTCTTTTGAGGATGCAAAACAAAGAGCATGGCAGTGGAAAAAGGCGATTGAGGGGCTTCAGAGCCGGTGAGCTCGGTTGTATTGTAGAGAAACACGTAAACAGGTTATGCCACAGCTCGGAACTGATTATCCAATCAGAGAGGAAAAGGTGTTGGAGCTGAAGATTAGCCTTTTGTAGTATGCAAAGCCTTCCCCTTCTATATCCTCCACTTTCCTTGCTGCCTAGAAATGAATTATAACACGATTGTTGATGATTGATTTGGTATATATATAGTATTACATGTTTGGTTTCTTGGGGAGGCTGTGTTTGTTACTTGCTTATTGTATTGAAACATTACTTCGTTTTAGTAATTTCCTAACTAAAATTTGGTAATTTTAGTAATTTCGTTTATTGAGGAAAGACTACAATATTTTACTTGTGTTGGTCTTTGATTTATTTTTTGTTTCCAACTTTTAACTGATGTTTAATATGTAGTTCCTAACTATCTTCGATCTTTATTTTTTAAATCTTTTTTTACGTTAGTTTTTAAAAAATTAACGCCAACTTTACACTAAAAACTATCAATTTTTGAAAAATCATTAGGATTTGATTTTTGGATATAGAAGGGGGCTAGGAACTGTAATAATTGTTTTTTTTTGGCATTTCTACTGTACGTGCTTTAACCAAGGGTGAGTCTACCCGGGCCTTTACTAGACGAAGGAGAAGAAAGATCCTAATTAGTATGATTTTTTTAAATATTGAAGTCATTGATAGGTATGGTTGTAAACGAATCGAGTCTTATCGATTCGTTTAGAGTTCTATTCATTTAATATTCAAGTTTGTCATTATCAAAGTCAAACCGAATTCGAGTTAAAGATTGAAAGAGTTTAACAGACAAGCCGAATTCGAGTTAAACCTTTCAAACATCGGGAATCGTATTGTTTCATATTAAATTCAATATATTATTTATTTATTAAAATTAAAATCTAAATGGAACTACAACATTTTCCACTTATTCTTTTAACTTAACTCTAGCCTTGAGAACGAACCCACAAAACCCTAGCTCTTCTCCTCCTACAATCTCTCACCTATCCTAAATAACTCATCGAGGATAGTGTTACTGTTACTTTATATATGAGGTTCATCCGTTCTGCCTCTCGATTTAGGGTCGGTAGAATCAACTTTTCACGGCGATCAAGGTTTGTGTTGCTGTGGATGTGTTCTTGGACGAGTTGCGAATGCCAAAGGTGGTTTCAGGCGGTAATATGATGGCTCGAATACACTTTGCCTTGGCTAGAAACATCAACAACATAGAGCTTGGAGGCGATAAGCATGATCCTAAAGATCGAAGAAGGCCCCATGAAGACGCGAAAAGCTAGGGAGGATGAGCGTTCTGCCCTCGCCACGGCTGACTCAGATTAGCCGTACTCCTCCACCACCCACTAAATTCCCTACATGCATATCGTACTCCTCTCAAAACTTATTTAGACCCTCTTATAAGGCCAACTTGCATATAGGCGCCCCTATTGCAATATAGGTCGAGCACTGGATGGTCACACCAGATCTTTCATCTTCATCATATCGATATTTTTTGGGGATTAGCGAATGTGGAATATCCACATTCAAGTCTGACATCTTTGTTTTACTTTTGTGTGTTCGGTTCCTCTATTTAATAAAATGTTTCCCGATTGCTAAAAGAACAATCAAAATAAAAAATTTTCAGGTATGTTGAAATCTTGATGTTATTGTAATTCTGAAGATTTATTTGTTTATTTATTATAAATATCATAAATACTCAGTTAAGAAATCGAATGAGAGACTAATGGGTGAATATATTATAATTATTTACATCAAGAGATATTTTTTGTTTTATTGACGATGAAAATGTTTTATAACACTTTCAAAACATGGAATCTTGACGTCACGAATTTTTATAAGCATTCATTTATTCTTTTTTAGCACATCGAACGAGATTTTTATAGATTTAAAATGGAAAGGTCGTAAATACTATACATGCGTGTAAATAATTGAACTAGGATGAGATACAGCTTCGGTGACGGTCGAATCACTGATCCTATATCTAATAACCTGAATAGATCCGGTGAGAGTCTAGGGGGTCGTTCCTATTCCAACTGTGTTGAGTACTATTGTTTGTTTGAGCTTTCCCCGTCTCGACTTGATCGATACTGGTGTGTCGTATCAGGCAGTCAAGGAGTATGCCAAGAAAAGGAGGAGTCTGGGAAGTAGAGCATATATGATTTATTGGGGTTGGGGTGTGCCTCCTCTGTGACACCCCAAGGTACCCTGGGTGGCTCATGGTGACCCGCGAGGCAGTTGACCGTGCTTCGCTCTTGTCCCATCGGGGTCATCTACCGTAGAAGTGTATGTAGAGTCCATAGTATCTTGGGTGGGGGTCTCTGAGCCATCCATCTCCAAAGAAGAGATGTACCACCGAGGCTCCACCGGTCCCTGTGAAGGAGGGGGAAGCTCTGTTGCCTTAGGAGGGGATGGGTACCAATGAGGTTCGTCTCGACTTACCCTCGAGATATCCTCGGGTGGCTGCGCAGTCCATTGGTTCTTATATCTCCCGATGTCGATGTAGTGGTTACTCTCATGCTCCGTATGTTGTAGGGGTGGGTGTCCAGCGCCACTCAGAGCCACAACAAAATATATGTCGCCCACGGTGCCCGATCAGGATCGTGTCCCTCCGATCCGGAAGTCATCGGTTCAAAGAAGATGCGTTCATAGTGGTGGATTGGCCACCACTAGGAGGGGACACGTGAGTAGGACCAACGGTCCTAGGCGGATTGTGATCTCGGATCTGTCATCGTTTCTAGCGTGTCATCTCGATGTACGATGGCACGGCCTTGTCTAGGGAGAGGCCTGTGAGCGGGAGGACGATGGTAAGAATGGGGCGGGATCACAGTCATCGGGCGTGCCCTGATAGGGCCCCGGTTCCTTATCTATAAGGCAGCAAAATTGGAGGTCCAATGGGGGCCAAAATCACCTTCAATATTCGTGGAAATCTATCGATGCAACGGTAGGGTTCACGGTTCCGATCAAGGAAACGAGGTGTGGGTTTGTCATTTCATGGGGCAATAGGCAGCGGTCAGTGGAGAGGGCATCAGAATCACCTCATGAGATGATCCAGGATCCTTAGTGGGCTGATCGAGACGTGGGTTGGCGACGAACCGGTAGTCGGGACGTTGGAGCAGGGCTGACGATCGTGGTGATCGAACATCCAAGGTGGTTGACGGATCGGGAAAGAGAGAAGACTTGGTGTAGTCGGCGAAGACAAAAGTTGCTTGGGGGAAGAGCTTTTTTAAAAGAGAGGAACCTTAAAGAAACGAATTGCAATAATTGAGATATCTCATGAGTCAATTCATTTATTATCTTTTTATACAATATAAATGTTTATAATATTATTATTTTTTCATGTTTTTTATCCTTACGGAAAAAAATTATGGGAAAATTACCTTCAGTTACTCTTATGTATTAATTGTGCACCTTTCGTTGTCTTAAAATTCAAAATGTTCAATAAGGTTCTTAAATTTTGGTTAAAATCATTTACATGCCTATATGAATTTTGTCAGAGATCAATATTTAGATGCCTTATGAATTGGTGACAAATCAATTACATGTATTTACGAATTGGAAAATAAGGTAAAATATCAAAATTTTGACTAAAACCTTGTCCAACACGTGACCAAAATTTTAGGGTGCCAAAAGATACGTGATCAATATATAGAGACAATTAACAGTAATTTTTCTAAAATAATTTAGTGCCTCCCTCTCCCCCTGTTCAAAAGGCTGGCTGGCTTGCTCGCTCAACTAACATATTTATCTATTTATATATAAAAGACAAAATCTACTAGGAACCACTCTTATCCCAAAGATCATGGGAACCCATCAAGCCACATACCTAAGATCTAACATTTATCATAATATCATATTATCACGTCAAAGACACCCTAAACACAACACAATCATTCTTCTTCCAAAAAGTAAGAGCGTAAATATAATAGCATCACACCACGTGGACAAGTGTATTTTTTTTTTCTTGACCAAATTGCTAATTTAATCATTCCCGCTTCGTTTGAACTCTGATTAGCTTCGTTGTTAATTTTTCATTGATAAATGTTTCATATCAGAGTGATAAAACTAATGTTCAATATTGATAAAAAAAAACATGTATATGAGGTGGAAAAAAAACAAGTGATGAGGTGATATAAATCATGTTCAGTTTTGATAATGAGGTGATAAATTGGTGTTTAGTGTTGATAAAAAAAATATGATGAGGTGATAAAACACGTGTGTTGGATACCCTTTCCTATGTTGATCAACATTTGCATGTATTGAAGAGTGTTGATGCCTCAACCTGCTGTTCCTTGCCATATGCCATGTTCGGCAACATATAAAACAATGGTTAGGTAAAAGTTCGTAAGTGAATTAACCATTACATTTCGCCTTGTAATGCCTAGATGGAGAAGGAGTGGTTTGCAAAAGGGTCCACTGAATTTTGATCCTTAGAGGTCCATCTCATCCTCGACCCAATTTTTCCATATCGACCCTAATTCACATTATCACCTCTCATTTTATATAGATTATATCAAATGGCATATCTTAGAACCCTCTCATTTTCATGTGAAAATATTCGATATTATATGAGAATCTTCTAATTGTATAGTACAATCAAAACACATCCCGATATTAAAAATTTAATGGATACCGTACACATCAAGCCGAGCATTCCATTGAACACGTTCCATTAATCAATTGTTGACTCCTTATTCAAATCCCATTGGGCCAATCGATAGGGCCATACTCGTGTCTGGTCCAGGTTAATTGGGATGTGATGTTGCAAGCTTGGGGTGGCTGTCCTGGGAAAACCCTCATCGGCTGTGTGTTTCTCGGGATGGAATTTGGGCACTCCTGAACTGTGTTCCCAATCCAGCCGTAGAGGAAGCTAAATAGCGAGAGTGTTAGCAAATTAAGCTAGTCATTCCCTCACCGTAATTGATACAGTAAACTAACACATGAAAAATATGATGGGTAGGTGGTGGTTGGTGGTGGACGGTGGTCAACGCCGCCCTAGCTCCTTGTCTAACTTTTCCACATAGCACTTGTACTTTTTGTGCTATAAATACAAGCAACTTCGAGGCATCAAAATGCAACTCGGCAATTACAATTCAAAGCCAAAATTTGTCTCTTCTTTTGTTCCCAATATTCGTTAGATACAACAAGTGGTATCAGAGCCCGGTTCATTGTGGACGACTCTATCGGAAAGATCAAGGCAAGCTAGATCGGGATTCCCTATACCACAGTGTACCATGGGAGCAAGCTGGCGGTGATGAGGTCGTACACTGCGATGATCAACACGACCAATTTCCCCATCCTATCTCATACTAACTACGGCGACTGGGCGATCCTTATAGAGGTCGGGTTACAAGAAATAGGCTTGTGGGCGGCAATCCAAGGCGGGGAGGATCTCACTGATGATATTGGATATCACAACGATCGCTCCGCAATGGAGGTGATCCTGCGCTTGGTTCCGACCAAGATGATCTCTATGATTGGGAAGAATAAGACAGCTCACGAGGCATGGGAGGCGATCAAAACAATTTGCATGGGCTCAAACCGAGTCCGCAATGCCAAGGCTCAAACAATCTGGCGCGAGTTCGAGCAATTCAAACACAAGGACGGCGAAACTGTCGATGAGTTGGAATGTGACATACCGACATCGTGGCCAACCTAGTGTCCTCGGTGACGAGATACCGGAGAAGCAAGTTATTCAAAATTTCCTACACATAATTCTGAAGCGTTATTTGCAGCTCGCACTAACGATCGATAGTCTCGTCGACCTCGATACAATAAACATGGATGAATTGATGGGGCACTTCAAGGAAGCGGGGGAACGCTTGGAGCTGGACGAAGAAGAGGAGGAGGGCACGAGACTCCTCCTCACGGATGAAGAATGGCGTAACTAAATGGGACGGCGGGACCATGACGGCATAAACGCTTCACTGAAACCACGAGGAAAACACCCCAATAATGGAAAAAGGACGTTGCTGACAACACCAGGAAGCCAGGGAAGTGCCACTACTGCAACATTAAAGGGCATTGGATCCGTGACTGTTGGAAGAAGAAGAGGGATAAGGCTGATGACGAAGCTCACCTTGTTCAGGTAGACGACGAAGAACCTAAACTACTGATGGCTCAAGTGACGTCAGTTGCACCTACACTTGCCAAGGCGGAGAGCGCCACGCAAGAGCGGGACGTCTAACACGACCGTTCACTAAGGAGGAATCAACAAGCTCATGATAACATATCAAAGACCCAAGCTGACTCAAGTGCAAGTCAGGCCAAGAGCGAGGGAACGTACGAGGTACTGGTCCAAAGGATAATATGGACGTCGTGCAGGAGGCGAAATCGGGACGAGGAAACGTCCGAGGTATTTTCCCAAAGATCTAGGTGGACACCAACATGGGCGAAGGAGTGCCTGGAGCGTGGGAAACCTAGTGTCGTGCTAAAGGGCAAGGAAGTGCTGGATGAGCAGGTCAATATGGGAAGTTCTTGCCTCAATGTAGTGACAAAGAAGATGGTCAACCACGTCGTGCAGAAGGGAAGAGTGGAGCAAGGAAGGATGGATCCTACTACTCACAACGAGGTGCACACCGAGGTCAACCTTGGGGCGATCGACGACCGGAAGGATCCGGTGTGGTACATGAACACGGGATGGAAGTTTTCTTCCAAATCATCAACTACCCACCTCACTGGAGCATGGTCGGAGGTGGTGGAAGCAGACGAGACAACAGCCCTGAGCGCGGCCTACGACATGACGAGACAGCCATCTAAGGTGGGGGGAGCAGACACTGTAGAGTAGAACTCCTCAGTCGAGAACACCATGGTGGCATTCACTCCAACACCAGCAAGAGCTCTACCCTCAGGGGGAGAAGCCTCCAGGACTATACCAGAGAAAGCAGTACTACCAAAACAAGCTGAAACAGAGTATGCTTCTCTAGCAACACCACGTCCCGTTGGTACGACAGATCGGCCAAGTCAAGGAGGAGTGGGCATGGTCCTTGTGTCCTCACAAATATACTCCACTTCGGATGCGGAGTTAGTGGGCGAGGAGGCTCCTTGCCACTATCGCAAGCTTGACGATATCGATTCAACAACAGGAGAGAGCAATGCAGTGGGGATGACGATGACCGTTGATTGCAACTTACCATCTCGGGCAACCACCGATTCATATCCATTCAGGTTCGATGAGGTGCAGAAACGCCTCACTTTGATTGAGAAATCCATGGACGTACCCAAGGCCTTGATGAGTGAAACCTTAGTTATCAATTTGGAGCACATGTTTGAGCATATCTACTGGACAATGTGCAACCGCGGCCTTGCGATCCATCTCGAGTCTATGGCCTTTCATCACAAGGTATGTGTATGGGTGAACAGTTGCACCGTTCATATAGTTGAACGGGTTTGGGAGACTCTGAAGCTTGCCCCAGACTTGCGAATCTCGTCTATGAGTCAAATGATTATGTGGAGAATTGTGATGCCCATGTTCTCTTTATGGAGTCGTTTCTCCAAATGATTGGTGATGGCGAGGTTGAGATTTCTGAATCAACTCAGCAAGTCGTGCACGCTAGAGCTCGGAGATGGAGGAACATGTATCGTAGCTTGATCAGAAAGCTTCAGTATTTGGTCCACACAAGGCCTGACATCTCCCGCACAGTAGGGTATGTCAGTGGATTCATGGAGTCACCTAAGTTGAGCCAATGGTTGCAGTAAAGCATCTCCTTCGCTACATAACAGGAACCATCTAGTTTGGTTACCGGTATAAGAGGAAGGAAGATGAACTACAATTGACCGGCTATAGTGATGCAGATATGGTCAGCAATCTGGATGACAAAAAGAGCACAACCGCGTAATATTCTTTCTTGGGCATAGTCCAGTCAGTTGGACGAGTACGAAGCAAAAGGTAGTGGCATTATCAACTTGTGAAATAGAATATATCGCCGCTACTACCGCTGTGTGTTAAGGTGTGTGGCTTACACGCCTGCTAGGTGACCTGCTCGACAAGGAGGCCTTTGTCGCCACACTCTACGTGGACAACAAATCAGCAATTCAATTATGCAAGAATCCGGTATTTCACGACCGGAGCAAACACATTGACACATGTTATCATTTCATTAGGAAATGCGTCGATGATGGTAAAATCATCGTCGAATACATCAAAACCGATGATCAGCTGGCGGACATAATGACAAAATCACTTGGTAGGGTGAAATTTCGAGACCTACGCTCGAAGATCGCATCGCTAACATACATGCCAAGCTTAAGGAGGAGATTGTTAGAAAATTAAGCTAGTCATTCCCTCACCATAATTGATACAGTAAACTAACACATGAAAATATAATGGGTAGGTGGTGGACGTTGGTCAACAACACTACCTTAGTTCCTTGTCTAACTTTTCCACATAGCATTTGTACTTTTTGTGCTATATATACAAGCAACTCCGAGACATCAAAATGCAACTCGACAATTACAATTCAAAGCCAAAATTTGTTTCTTCTTTTGTTCCCAATATTCATTAGAACCAATAGAGAGACACTCGAACCCGAGGTCACCCGAATTAGCTTGGGGTATTCCACAAAATAAAGGCATAGACAATGACATAAAGGTCAGGACTAATTTATCCTTTCTTGAACCTGTAAAGTCAGACCCACAGCTTATACTTATTTGTCACACTAGAAGGATACCCAAGCCCCTAGTACTACTCCGATGGAAGTTGTTGTTGTGGTCGTCATGACGTCGACAACAGGTTCAATTCTTGGACCCATATCTACATGTGCTGAAAATGGAGGAACGATAGTTGAGTTTGCGCGGACAAATCCACGAGGAAAATGGAGCCCGTCGAAAGGTTTCTGAGACATCTATTTTTCATAGTATTCTACTTTTTTTACCTAAACAAAGGTATTATTGATGCCTTCTTTTTTAAAAAAAAACTTGGTTTTGCGATTGACGAAAGGAAAAGAAAAGGATATACATAATACATTTCAAGCAATATTTTTGGTAGAATAGATAGTCCATCATCCATTTAACTAAATGAACCAAACAAGTGCGACATTTACCTGTTAGAATCAGGAGGCTGCAAGTTCTTGGGTTGAGCAATCTCAGGGATTTTGATTGAGGCTTACGTAGAAAATTCGGACAACCTCAGATTTTTGATTTCAAGAACTAAATGACCTAATGATGGGCTTAAGAGTCGGGACCAAATTGAGAAGATACATATGCCCAGATATATGGGACTCACGATGCTATCATTTTCTAACATTTTTCTCTGAACTGCTCTCTCTCTCTACGGGGATTATTGTAGATTGGTTGCAGATGTTAAGGAGCTTAAGAAGGTCAAGGCAGACCTTGTTCGACACGTATCCAAATTTAAGGCTTGAAAGGGTCGACCAAGTTGACTTCGACAAAAATTCCCAAATCTGTCACAGAGAAGACGCAGAATAAGGAAGGGATCGCTGGTGGTGTTGGGTCCTCTCCTTCCGAGCCGGTTGCTGTGGTGAAGGGTAATGGAGCATTGAAAGGGGGTCGGTTTCGCAGAATTCCTTGGCGACAAGGGAAGATCGCCGAATTCGTTCAGGGAGAGGTATTTCCGTGAACAAAGTAGTGAATTTTGTGTTACAGGAGGACAAAGTCTTCGTCAGCAATCTCTCATTCGAATGTGTTCGAAATATTTTCGGTTCATTCGGTACGATCGTGTTTGCGTTTGTCCTTCGGCGTTCGAAACATAATAGTCGTTACTTTGGACTCATTCGTTTTGATTCCAAGGTTGAAGCTGCTCGGGCCATTGAGGGGTTAAACGGTATCATAATAAATGAGTATATCCTATTTATTGTTGTAGCACGTTGTCGGACGCAAATTGTAACTATTCCTCAAAGTTGCTCCGATGTGCTGGGAAATCAGAGCTTATGATTTAGTGATCTCTGGTTCCATCTTAATACTTTATTTATAGTAGAGAAAGGATTACAAGAAACTGAAATATAGATATGTACAACAAAAACTAACTTCTAACTTGCAGTAACCGCATAACTTCTTATCAGACAAGATTAAATTAACAGAATGATGGTGGGAAGTTGATGATTTCTTTTCCCTCGTAGGAGATGACAACCGGAGACAAGGAGGTTCGACAATCAGTCACGAGATCCACAGGTAAGGTCCTGATTTCGGTTTTGAATCTTGTGATTAAAGTATCTAATGTGTCAGGTCATATCCTTCCGTCAATTGGTAATCTAGAAATCAACGCTCCTATTGTTGAGGATCACATGGATCATAATACTAACATTGAAATCGATCCTGGCGTGATTGTGTGCGTAGTTCAAGTAGAAACTACGTCAACTCCAAATCTTGGGCTTGAACTTCTGGATGGGTGTGTGGGCCAGGTGATCTCAGGTCATGTGGAGGCATAAATACAGCTTCAATTTATGCTTGTGTTATGGGTTCTACAACCATTGGGCTCGTGAAGTCCACTGTTTTGGGTTGGACCCGGTATTTCGGTATCTGGTGGCCACAATGGGGTTGTGGATGCGTGTCGTGAAATCGTGGTGTCCGGCGTTGCTATTGGACTTGGTGTTGTTGGGGATCAAGAGGGTAATCCATAGAAGGATGCCCTCTTCAAACCTCTGAAACGTACGAGCCGGCTTCTCAAGCATCTGTCGTTACTATGCTATTAAGTCCAAGCATAGATCTCGTGCGAAGGCTCCAACATCGGACTGTGAAGAGTGAGTCACTTACGAGGGTTGAATTAGCTAGCATTTGTTATGTATTGGAGTTCCAGCTTCTTTTGTTTTTCTGGCTTTGGCCCTTTAGCTTTTTTGAAAGTTCTCTTGTAATCGTTGTATGGTCGTAGTCCTTCTTAGATGCGAGATTATTGCGTTTCTTTTCGAAGAGCATATTTTAATAAAAAAAAACCAAGCATATAAGAAAAGAACTAAATGACCTAATACTAATTAACAAACAAATTTCTTGTATTGTGTATAATTAAATGATTATAATTAATATAATTTTTATTAAATATTAATGATAACGACTCTTTTATTATCTTATTTATATATTAGAAAGAAGAAGACCACACGCAGACAAACACATAACAAGAGTCTCTAGAAGAAGACCTTGTTCGTTGACCGTTTTTTTAGTTCGAGTTTGACATCCGTAAAGATAGATAAAGAGTGGATACAATCTGAAATAATACAACCCGCAAAGCCCATATTCTTACTACACAACCACATTACCATGACAATTCCAAGACAACTGAAGTGACCAAAAATTGACATACTTGGTGTAAAGCAAATCCTTCATGGAAGAGTACTCTAGGAGGTAGATTGGGAGGGTCCTCGAATACCCCCCTCACAATTGAAAGCTCGGTGTCGATATTTTCTTGAAATCGCGTATTGAAGTATGAAAAAACAATTTATGACTAGTGATAAGTGTGTGAAGACTCCCCGAACACCACCTAATCCGAAGTGCACAACTCATTGGTCTAGACGAGCCTGGACAGTGAATCTCGTCTGAAACACATGAGTGATATCGAGCGCAACACATAAAGCTTAAGACATTTTGTTTCATACCCATTTTAACGTACCTCTGTACATGATCGTTCAAGCAATATATAACAACGGTAATAATCTGTCGGACACTAGAGAATAATCAAACTAAAGATGACTGAATCTACTAAAATAATAAATAAATAAACCATAAAGTGTATAAACGTCATTAAATACAATCTCTACAAATAATAATGGGTTCTAAAAGTGAGCAAGTAAAAGTTTGTGAGTGAACTGGACTATTACTTAGCTGTCTTGTGGTACCTAGATGGAAAAAAAGTTGTTGGCGCAAGAGCCTAACTAGGTTGGCTCGAATTCTGATCCTTAGAGATCCGTTTCATCCTCGACCCGTATCGCCCGTATCAATCGTGACACATATATCACCTCTCATTTTGTATAGTTATATCAAATGACATACTATAGAACCCTCGCATTTTTGTGTGCAAATATTCAATATTGTAAGAGAATCTTCCAATTGTAGAGTCCAACCAAAAAACAGCCCGATATTAAAATTTTAATGGGTACTGTACCGATCAAGCCTATAATTCCATTAAACATGTGCCATTAATCAACTGTTGTTGCAGGATTACTTTATTCTAGAGTTGCAATAATGCATATATGATCGAAACTGTTGTGAAAGTAAGAACAATACAAGAGACACTATAAGAGAATGGAAGAACAAAATTAGATAGAATAAGAGAATATGGAGAGAGTAGAAATAGATCATTGTATTCATCATCGGTTTACATTTTACAATAGCCTCTATTTATAGGCACATAACATGAAGACATAACCTTAATGACTTACATTAATCTATACATAAATGAGGGAGTTACAAAACTCAAAAGTCTTGTAACTCCTATCTAGAATATTCCATGTAATGAAATAGTCATCCAACAAATATCACATATTTTCATAACACTCCCCCTTTGGATGACACGTACAAATATTATTATGCCTCGTTAAAACATTTCTAAGAAAAACCATGTGGGAAAAACCCTAGAATGAAAAAGAGTACATAATTTGTACAATACGTATAGAGGTTACCTCATTAAAAACCTTGTTAGGAAAACCCATTCGGATAAAACCTAAAGCAAGGGAAAAAGAGTGTAACACGTATTTCTCCCCCTCATTTCAACATCTACATTGATTTCCTCATAAATCACGGAGTTTTCTCATGCCGATCTTTCAGATCTATTTTTGTAGGAAGCGCTTTAGTGAACAAATCTGCAAGATTGTCACAAGAACGAATTTGACAAACATCGATATCTCTCTTTTATGAAGTTCATGAGTAAATAAGAAATTAGGGGAAATGTATTTCGTTCTATCTCTTTGATGTAGCCTCCTTTGATCTGAGCTATACAAGTTGTATTATCTACGTATAAGACAGTTGGACTTCATTTATTTATTGAAAGATCGCATGATTCTCGGATATCATGGATCAAAGACCTTAGCCATATACATTCACGACTTGCTTCATAAAGAGCTATCAACTCAGCGTGATTCGAAGAAGTGGTTATAAGGGTCTGTTTTGTTGAGCGCCAAGATATAGCGGTATCACCTTATGTAAATACCTATGTAAATACCCAGTTTGTGACCGCGCTTTGTGGGGATCAATAAATATCCGGCATCAACATATCCAATCAATCCGGACTTTGAGTCTTTGAATAATATAACCCTATATATAATTTTCTTCGAAGATATCTTAAAATTTGTTTAACACCAGTCCAATGTCTTTGAGTTGGAGAAGAACTAAATCTTGCTAGAAAATTAACTAGAAAATAGTATATCACGACGAGTGCAATTAGCAAGATACATTAACACCCCAATGTTACTAAGATATGGCACTTCGGGACCAAGATATGGTACTTCGGGGACATGGAGTTCTTCTTCTTCCCGGGGGCGAAATGAATCCTTTTTCACATCAAGTGATCGAACAACCATAGGGGAACTCAAAAGATGTGAATTATCCATATTGAATTGTTTAAAGATCTTCTCAATATATGATGATTGGTGAACAAAAATCCCCTTCGACAAATGTTCAATTTAAAGGCCGATACAAAATTTTGTTTTTCCCAAGTCTTTCATTTCGAATTCACTTTTCAAGTATTTCATCGTCTCTACAATTTTATCATGCATTCCAATGATGTTCAAATCATCAACATAAACCGCGACGATGGAAAATCCGGTTTTCGTCCGTTCAATAAAAACACATGGAAATATTTTATTGTTAATGTATCCTTCTTTCAAAAGGTATTCACTGAGACAATTGACACCCTGAGAATTAACTCACAAAAAGGGCGCGGCAATCGCACCGGTCGTCAAGTAGTACTTCGGTTCAAGTCCGGTTATCGTACCCAAGGGAGCAGTAAAACAGTCACTCGATTTAAAATCCGTTATTAATCTGTTTCTGAAAAGACTTTGTTTTGGTTTTGAAAATGTAAATAACAGTTTGAAATCTAAAGTAAAATATATTGGAATCAAGTAAGAGACAAAATATCAGGTGTTTGTAAAATTCAGAGAAAAAGGCGATCTAGGACTTTTAACGGGGTCACAATATGACTATTGACTCGCAGGGGTTTGTGTTTACATGTACAAATAAGGTAAGTTTAAAGGTAACGGAAGTTCTCTCGACTGGTCCTAAACATCTTTCGATCGAATTAGGTCCCTAGTATAATCTGACCACCTAGTTATTTCTAATCTGTGTGTAGTGAGACATACAACATTACTGTAATAACCACTCCCGGTCAACGCCAGTCAAATCTGCGAAAAATGGGAAAATTTAAAGATTTCAGCAGACACTTATTTAAACCTAAATTTGACTCTGAAGGTCATACCGGATGTAAGTTGACCCCGTTATCGACTAAAGTAAGTTCCGGGGAACTCAGGGCAACTTTCTGATCAATTTGGGAAATGTTGACTTTTCGCTGGAAAAGTCAACCGAGCGACGTTTTGGTCCATTCGAGGACCGTTTTGGATCCAAAAAGCTTAGCCGTCGTCGCAGCGGTCTTAGTTGAGCCGTTTCCTTTTAGCCCATGAAGTTTCGTAATTTCTTGGAAAAAGTGCCTGTTCGGGTCCCGAAATGTCCGAATTTCACGAATCTGATTAGAAAATATCTAGAAGATATTTTCCCAAAAAGGTGTGGGACCCACTTGACACTTGTCAAATAAGTGGTGGTGTTAGGTTTATTGGACAAAACAAGACAAGACTATTGATAGTTAGTTTGCAATTTAAGTATTATATTTGATTTTTAAAACAAAACAAAAGGATGCCAAATGAGATTGTCTCGGCAAAGTTAGATGAAAATGAGAGTTTTAGAGAGAGAAAGTGGAGAGAGGAAAGAGAAGGAGAAAAGGGAGAAAAAGAGAAGAAAGTTTGGGGTTTTTGTCATTTCTCGATCATCCGACCGGTGGATCGTCTCAACGATAGAAGAATCGAGTTCACACCGTCATTCTCTACGGTGAGCACCTAACCGATTTTCGTTTTGTTAAGTTCGAATTTTAGGGTTTGAGTTTAAACGATTCAAATATGGTTGGGTTTTGGTTAGAATTGTTTTAAAGATGAATGGTTGAGGTTTGGGGTTCGTTAGGAACGTTTTGGGGCAAAAAGGAAATTTTGTCATTGTGTCCGTGTGGGGTCCACATGCCCGGGTATCGGGTTTTCGTGTTCGGGTGGTTTAGGACGTTCTCCAAGTCGTTAATCCACACCCGGATCGAAATTTGGAATTAAATTGTAAAAGTTGGAATTTCGGGTTTAGAAACTTTAAACGCGAATTAAATCGCTCGGAAGTCGGAAATTGATTCCGTCGATTGCATTGGAACCCTTGAATTATTCTAATATCGTAGAAACGAAATCGGGAATTTTCGGAGCCTCGGAAGGGCGTTTTCAAAACCCGGGCAGATTCGCCATGTCGGGCGAATCGGGCTTTTCCGAGCCCAATATCGACAATGTCAAGTAATTGGGAAGTTTGGGAGTGATCGACAGTGTCGGGGTTGCTTTTGGGCGTTTAATTCTTTAGAATTCAGCATTATGCCTGCAAGCTTAAAAGCGTTTGAAATTGTGTTCTTTTAGATCGTGCTGCAGACCGAGGGAAAGGAAAGCTAGGCGAGTGACTGAGATCACGTCGGAGCTTGTTGGTTGGCTTTCGGAGAACACGCACGAGGTAGGGAAAAGTAGCCGGATCTCGGCCCTGACTAAGGAAAGTTAACAGTAGAAATGCATGTGACACTGGGGTGTCGTGGGTTAAGTAGGTTTATCGAATACTAGAAAGGTAGGCGATACCGGGTAGTGTCGTATGATTCTGGAACGTATCGAATACTAGAATTTCATGTGACACTTAGTAGTGTTGTAGGAGCAGAGAGCTTAACGATGTTAGAATTACTGGAGGCATATGACCATGCCCGGAGGTTGATTGTGAACTATCGATATTAGGAGTACTGGAGGCATATGACCATGCCCGGAGGTTGATTGTGAAACTGGTGATATTATAACTGTTGGAGGCATTGGTTATGCCGGAGGTTGTTTGTGCTTTATTGTTGGTGTCTTGGGTGGCCATGAGAGCCCGTGCTTTATTATTGGTGTCTTGGGTAGCCATGAGAGCCCGTGTTATTATTGTTGAGTCTTGGGTGGCCTTGAGAGCCCGTGTTATTATTGTTGAGTCCTGGGTGGCCATGAGAGCCCGTGTTATTAATTGTGTCTTGGGTGGCCATGAGAGCCCGTACTTTACTGTTGGAGTTTTGGGTGGCCATGAGTGCCCGTGGGGTTGTCGAACCCGTGTCTTTACCTTTGGTGTTTTGGGTGTCCATGAGTGCCCGTGGGGTTGTCGAACCCGTGTCTTTACCTTTGGTGTTTTGGGTGGCCATGAGTGCCCGTGGGGTTGTTGAACACGTGTCTTTACTGTTGGTGGTTTTGAGTGGCCATGAGTGCCCGTGGGGTTGTTGAACCCGTGTCTTTACTGTTGGTGTGTCTTGGGAGGTCGTGAGTGCCTGTGGGTTGTTGAGCCCGTGAGTTACTGTTGGTGGTTTTGAGTGGCCGTGAGTGCCCGTGGGGTTGTTGAGCCCGTGAGTCACTGTTGGTGGTTTTGAGTGGCCGTGAGTGCCCGAGGGGTTGTTGAGCCCGTGAGTTACTGTTGGTGTATCTTGGGAGGACGTGGGTGCCTGTGGGGTTGTTGAGTCCGTGTTTTACGGTTGGTGTCTTGGGTGGCCATGAGTGCCCGTGGAGTGCTGAACTTGTGTTGTTGCTGTTGTTGAACTTTGTTTGTGGTTGTGATTGTGATTGTGGTTACCTGAGGTTGGGTGCCCGCTTCATGAAACGGGGGTCCACGAGCACACGCGTCTGCATGTTCAGACGGGGTAGGGGGCCCGCCCGTCAAGAAAGGGGTCCTGGCCGCGCGTGTGTGGTTTGGGGTTGTGAGCATTCTTTGGCTGGCTTACGAGTTAGAGTCTCGGTAAGTTGCGAGCATTCTTTGGCTGGCCTGACCGAGTTAGAGTCTCGGGAGGTTGCGAGCGTTCTTTGGCTGGCCTGACCGAGTTAGAGTCTCGGGAGGTTGCGAGCGTTCTTTGGCTGGCCTGACCGAGTTAGAGTCTCGGGAGGTTGCGATCGTTCTTTGGCACTGAGCAGCTGGCAGGAATGCGATCCTTTGTGATCTTGTTTGGTGTGCGATCCTTTGTGATCTTGTTTGGTGTTGCGTAGTATTTCTGTCGTGTCTTTGGAGGAGGTCGTCAATGGTTGTGTCGGGTTTACATCACGAGCCCGAGTGTTGAGTCTGTTGAGGAAGGTAACTGTTGTGTGTCATTTGAGTACTTGGGTTGGGGATGGTATTCCCGGTGTTGGGTTGGTTTCGGGTGTTACCGGCATTGTCTGCTAATTATGCCGTAGTCTGTCTGTTATCCGTGGTGGTGAGCGAACGCTCATCCCTAGTTGCTTTTCCTACATGTATCGGTCGCAGGTTGGACTAGGTGAGCTTCTGAAGCTTGAAGAGCTAGGAGCGGGTTTCTGGGTTTTACTTTTGAGTCTAGTGACGGATACCTTGTTCTTTTGTCCACTTGTTGGGACTTATTCTTGAGTTGTAATTATTATTTGATTAACCAAATGGAGATTTTAAAGTGATTTATGTAAAAGGTTTCCAAATGTTTTATTATTTTAAATGTTCGCGTCCCGAGTTCGGTTTACTGAAATTTGGGCGTGACAATTACGATTCATGAACTCCTCTAACTTTCGGTTTATACGCCTATAGTTGTTACACTCGTGTTAACCTAACTTTATAAGAGACTAGATTTAAATCCGAGTTACATAATCCTTAGTCCTTTTAGTCACTCTCAGCTTTCGATTATTGAGTGCTAAAACCTAATCAACTATCAAGTGATCAATTTGATGAAGCATTAATTCTAAATTATGTAAACATTACCCTAAACACAAATTGCACAACATAACCACAAACCCATTGAATCAATTACTCATATTGTTTCCCCTAGCCCTAGATCAATAAAAATTTAGTTCATGGAGAAGAAGGAAGAACACAAAGATGAAAAAGAACAAGAGATAAACATAATTGAAAGGTAAAGTTGATACAAAATACCAATTCAATGATGAAACTTCAATAGTTTTGCTTCAATCCTTGTTCCTAAGCACTTCTCTCTCACCAAACCCAAACCCTAACTTTCAATCTCTCTAAAACTATACCCAATACAAGTTCTCTCCCTTTTATTAATGGGTGCTCCTCTATATATAGGATTTCAAGGCCTCTTTGCCTACTCCAAATCGGAATTGGAATAGGTAGATTTTCCTTTAGAATGAGGAAATTTCCTATTTTTATGCAGAAAACGGAGCTGGAGAAGGCCTGACGCGCGTGGCACGGAGCGTGGCCCGGTATGGGCCTGAAAACGGGCCGGAATGAGGCCCGGAATGAGGCCCGGAACGTGCTGGAAACCGGCCCGGAATAAGGCCCGGAACGGGCCCCTTCCCGTATCCTAACAGTGACGGTTCCTTGACGAAAGTTGTAGATCTTTGAAGTCTATTTTATTTGATATATTATATGAATCAATTCGGAGTTCGTATGAGGGAGTTATGCCCTTCGCAAGATCAGTCAGCTTCCAAAACTCGTAAAACCGGGTTTTCCTCTATTTTTGCCCTTTTTTCGATCAAAGCACCTACAAAACACAACGAGAGACAAAGTACGAGTAACGAGAGAAAAGTGCACAAAATTGTACAACCCCGGGACTAAAAAGCTCAATAATGTGGGCTAAAAATATCCAAAACTGATGCATTTTATGCCTACATCAACACCCCACACTTGAACTTTTCTCGCCCGAGAAAACTAAACTAAGAAAGCAATTTAAGGATATGTCTCGGTTAAACCCCGAGGTTCACCTCGATAGGAGGAGTCCGGGCCTCCTTTATTCAAAACAATGAAAAGTAAAGATGCACGTGCAATGCATGAATCTAAATCTTATGCATTCCTAAGACACACTATATGATGCATGCAAAAGGGCACAAAGTAGGTATTTGCCAAGAACGAGTGCAATAATGATCAAAGGAGTTTTCTCAGAGTTGTCACATGCTACAAATCTTTACACACATCAAAGAAACATATAGACCGATGAATACAGTTTAAGCATGATGCTACTCACATTCAAGAATAACTCTTTCCATTTAAACTTGCATTTCCTCATTTACTCTAACCATTTGTTTTCTCTTTTCCCTATACACGGAGTTTAGAAGTTCATATGCTATCATGTTAGACTCATCTCCACTGATTGTAAGGAATCATAATTAATTAAGAATCAGAAAGGTCTTTAATTAAGTTTGTAATGTAAGGTTATGCAAAAGGTAGGGAAGGAATATGAAAAGAAGCTCGAATAAATATCTCAATACAAGAGTGCTTCATTCTCACACCAACAATATATCACACATCCCAAACTCCGTTTATGCACCATTCTCCATTTGCATTCTCTACCACCATTTTCCTTTTATTGAATAGTTAAATGTAGCACTAATTTGTGCTCATTTTTTTTAGCTATCCAAATTTTCACTACCTTTATCCAAACCACCATCTCGCCTTACCCCACACTTATTTTTCACTAGGGATATAAAATTGTTATTGTTCCCTCTTTTCCCATTTTGTTCTCTTTTTTGGGGGGTAAAGCTATAATAATTTCTCTCAATACAACCCAATGGCATATAAGTATTTTTTTTTTTCTCTTTCGCTTACTCAACATCCCAAATAATAATCCCTCTCAATGAAGCACCTAAGCCAAGAGATATGAGTTCAAACAATAACGAGGATATAAAAAGAAACGAAAGGCAAATAGGATCATAGTGTTTGGGTTAGAAACGACAGGCTAAAGCTCAAATGGGGTGACTAAGAGATATAATTATGCAAAGGTAGGCAATTTTGGCTCAAACGGTCCATAGATGGCCTAAAACCATTTTCTCAAATAACCATGTTCCTTATTCTTATTTCGCCTCGAATGGGTCATACATGTAGTTCTAGACTCAGCTTACCACACATAGAAATCAAAGAAATTCAACACTAGTTCTAGCAAACACTCAAAATGCGAGTGGAAGAGCTATTCCTAATGCATGTGCTTTCACTACTCATTAGATTCATTCATGCTCGTATACAACTTTGATTTATGCAAGGAAATAAGCATATGCAACAGTCCAATCATTGAATCCTTAAGATCAAACACAATAGACTCAACAAATCACCAGAAAATATTTTTTTTGATTTTTTCAAAATTTTCATTTTTTTTGTATTTTTCCAAAATTTATAACACGAAATGATGCATGAGCACAAAAGAAAAACAAAATGCAAGACATACCCCACCCCACACTTTAAAACTAAGCATTGTCCCCAATGCGACTCAATCCTACACATGCTCCTAGCCACATAACTAACAACCCCACACTTATAACCAGCAAATACACAATTCACGAAATCCTATATGCATGTTCTATCAGCAAGGCAATTCGAGCGCTCACCGGGTAGCATAAAGGAAATACAATAGCGGTATACAAAAAAAATATGAAGGGAAGAGATACTGCCCCTCGAAGAACCGTTATGCAAATTGCATTAATTGTGGGAATCCTCGTGCATAGATGGATGGAGAGCCATTTCGCCCAAGTGAGTTCACAAGAACTCGGCGCCAACAAATACAACTATAATTCTCACGCTTCCATCTCGTATCACCAACTTGCACAAATAGTCATAAAATAAGAGCAAGACATAACATATACAAAACAAAGAGGGGTAGGGATATTGGGTTGCCTCCCAACAAGCGCATTTGTTTAACGTCGTTTGCTCGACGGATAAGAGGCTCAATCAGGAGGCCTCCCAAACGTCTCATACTTCTATTGCGTCCTCCTCTTCAGGTGTGGATGTGAAGGGGGAGAAGGAACACAATGCAGCATAAGAACTATTTCCTTGAGTTTTGTAAGAACTCCAAACTCAAGGCCAACATCATCAAGCTTGCCTTAACAGAATAATTATGATCAAGTTCATCTTGGCATAACTTGATACGGATATGAATCTCATGAATTGGAAAATGCACCTGCCAACAAGGGTCAATAGCATCTACCAAAATAGAATAATAGTCCACAAACAGGGAATAAGGACTAGCAAATGTGTCACAAAATTCATGCTTAATATTAACAACTTTATGCTCAATATTAAATTTAAAAACCAATGGGATGGGTTGAACATATAGAGTTGATTTGCAAGAATCCAAAAATGAATCTCTCACACTAAAAGGAATTTCGACATCATGCTCGATGTCTAGCAAACTAAAATCAATGGGAGATTCAAGAACAACCCCTCTCTTGAGAGCATCTTCCATAGTACCCCTTGGATATTTGATAGATCTATCAGCCAACTGTATGAATACTATGAGAAGATTTGGCTCAACAAGAGTTTGTGAACTATTTTCTACAATTACACAATCATTATTTACATCAAAAGAATTCCATGCATCATAATTACATGGAGATGACATATATAATATACAAGAGGGATTAGAATTTGATACCTCACATTCCGCACTTACCTCTAAACCCATGATTGAATCATGAGTTTCTTGCTCTGTTGTGTCACATAAGTGTTTGGAATGATCATCCTCAATGTGGGTTGCTTGATCATGTAGAGCTCTCTCATTCATCAATATTTCCATCAACAACTCCTCCCTATATTCCTTATCCAAAAGTGGGTTAAGCAAAACACGGATAAGTTCTGACTTCTCGTCATTAGACGATTGTGGTTCAACTTGATATCCTTGATCAAAAGCGGAAGCGTCCTCCCATAATTGACTATAGGAAATTCCTTTCACAAAATACTCACAATCATACATAATATGACCGTTAGCTCCACACAAATCACAATACACATTATTATCATACCAATTCTCCATAAAATTTATATTGCAATGAATTAACTGAAAATACATATACGAAAAAATGAAACAGTCTCAACACAAATTAAAAATATAAGTGTTGCTTTAGTTGCTCCCCGTCAACGGCGCCATTAACTTGACACCCTTTTTGTGAGTTAATTCTCAGGGCGTCAAGTTAACGTAAAAAGGGCAAAAATAGAGTAAAACCCGGTTTTAGGAGTTTTGGAAGTTGGCTGATCTTGCGAAGGGCATAACTCCCTCATACAAACTCCGAATTGCTTCATATAATATATCAAATCAAAGAGAATTCAAAGATCTACAACTTTCGTCAAGGGACAGTCACTTTTAGGATACGGGAAGGGGCCCGTTCCGGGCCTCATTACGGCCCGGTTTATGGCCCATTTCGGGCCGGATTCCAGAACGTTCCGAGCCTCATTCCGGCACGCTTTTGGGCCCATTCCGGGCCACGCTCCGTGCCACGCGCGTCAGACCTTCTCCCAGCTCCATTTTCTGCATAAAAATAGGAAATTTCCTCATTCAAAAGCCAAATTTACCTATTCCAATTCCGATTTGGAGTAGGGAAAGAGGTCTTGAAGTCCTATATATAGAAGAGAACCCAAAAAAAAAGAAGTTGTATTGAGCATAGTTTTAGAGAGATTGGGAGTTAGGGTTTGAGTTTCGGTGAGAGAGAAGTGCTTAGGAACAAGGATTGAAGCAAAACTATTGAAGTTTCATCATTGAATTGGTATTTTGTATCAACTCTACCTTTCAATTATGTTTATCTCTTGTTCTTTTTCATCTTTGTGTTCTTCCTTCTTCTTCATGAACTAAATTTCCATTGATCTAGGGCTAGGGGAAGCAATATGAGTAATTGATTCAATGGGTTTGTGGTTATGTTGTGCAATTTGTGTTTAGGCTAATGTTTACATAATTTGGAATTAATGCTTCATCAAATTGATCACTTGATAGTTGATTAGGTTTTAGCACTCGATAATCGAAAGCTGAGAGTGACTAAAAGGACTAAGGATTATGTAACTCGGGTTTAAATATATTCTCTAATAAAGTTAGGTTAACACGAGTGTAACAACTATAGGCGTATAAACCGAAAGTTAGAGGAGTTCATGAATCGTAATGTTGTATGTCTCACTACACCCAGATTAGAAATAACTAGGTGGTCAGATTATACTAGGGACCTAATTCGATCGAAAGATGTTTAGGACCAGTCGAGAGAACTTCTGTTACCTTTAGACTTACCTTATTTGCACATGTAAACACAAACCCCTGCGAGTCAATAGTCATATTGTGACCCCGTTAAAGCCCTAGATCACCTTTTCTCTGAATTTCACAAACACCTGATATTTTGTCTCTTACTTGATTCCAATTTATTTTACTTTAGATTTCAAGTTGTTATTTACATTTTCAAAATCAAAACAAAGTCTTTTCAGAAACAAATTAATAACGGATTTTAAATCGAGTGACTGTTTTACTGCTCCCTTGGGTACGATAACCAGACTTGAACCGAAATACTACTTGACGACCGGTGCGCTTGCCGCGCCCTTTTTGTGAGTTAATTCTCAGGGTGTCAAGTTAATGGCGCCGTTGCCAAGTATTTCATCGTCTCTAAAATTTTATCATGCATTCCAATGATGTTCAAATCATCAACATAAACCGCGACGATGGAAAATCCGGTTTTCGTCCGTTCAATAAAAACACATGGACATATTTTATTGTTGATGTATCCTTCTTTCAAAAGGTATTCACTGAGACAATTATACCACATTCGACCAGATTGTTTTAGCCCTTACAAAGATCTTTGGAGCTTTATTGAGTACATTTCTTGAGGTTTTGAGATGCATGCTTCAGGCATTTGTAATCCTTCAAGGACTTTTATGTAAATGTCATTATAAAGTGACCCATACTAAGTAAGTAAAATAAAATAAATAAATAAATAAAAAGAAGTAAAATCTGAGTGTGATTGCATCCATAACCGGTGAATATGTCTCTTCATAATCAATTCATGGTCGTTGTGAAAATCCTTGTGCGACGAGTCGAGTTTTGTATCTTACGACCTCGTTTTTATCATTTCTTTTGCGCACAAATACCCATTTATATCCTATGAGTTTGACATCTTCAGGTGTTAGGACTACAGGTCCGAATACTTGGCGTTTATTGAGTGAATTCAATTATGCCTCAATGACATTTTTCCATTTCGGCCAATCATTTCTTCGTCGGCGTTCACTGACCGATCTTGGTTCATGATCCTCTTTTTCTTTTGAAATATCTAATACAACTGCATGCGCAAATATATCATCCACAATAACTTCTTTTCTACTCCATCTTTCACCTTAAGTGACATAGTTAATCAAGATCTCTTTATTGTCATCTTTTTCAGGTGTTTAATTATCTTTTGAAGACGTCTCTTTATTTATCACATTTTCTTGTTCTTCGGGAATTGTGATATCATTTGATGTACCAACTTGTCGAACTTGTTCCTTTCTTTTTCTTGGGTTTTTATCTTTAGATACAATAGGTCTGTCACGCTTCTTGCGTGCTTTAGACTCATTTGCTAGGGCTAGCATATTTTCCATTTCTTCATCAGGAAGAGTAATTCTACAAGGAACATTAGCAACTGGTATATGTGATTTTATCACTGTCTTAACATCTGTAAATGCATTAGACTATGTGTTTGCATCCTTTTGTAAGTGGATAATTTTCTGAACTTCTAGTTCACATTGATTCGTACGAGGATCAAAATGAGACAATGTCATTGCATTCCATGAAATTTCTCATCTTTCTTTTTCAGACGTTTCTTTATCTCCCCCTAATGTAGGGAAATTTTCTCATCAAATTGACAGTCGGCAAATCGTGCCGTAAACATATCTTTTTTTTATAAGCTAAAAAATTTATTGAGCAAATGTTCTAAAATGTTATAGAACAAAGCAAGAAAAAAATCTGAAAAGATCTTTTCCTTTAACCAATACAACTACAAAAAGCAATAACAGAACCATAATGAAACAACACGTAACGTGCCTAATTCCTGTTCGGGTTCAAACAAATAAACCGGTTAGATACCATAACAGGGGATAGGACTTGGTCAGAAGTCGGTTCCACAGGATCCTTGTCCCGTCCCTCAGAATCAAGAGCTAAGGAGCATAGATCAACAGCTTTTCTACCGACCTTTGTACTATAGCTCTAGTTGCTCGAGCTATCTTTCTTGGCTACATTCACCAAGAAACGACCCTTGTTATCCCCTTTATCAGCAGAGGTCCTGGCTCTCGTCTGATACACTACCACTGGTTGTGCAATCACCTTTGCATGGCCCTTCTTGCGGCGACCACGTTTTTTTGGTTCAGCCCCCGAACACGGTTTTTGTAAGGCTTCCTTCCACGGACTTCCTTGAAAACCAGTCTCCAATAACGATTCAACACCCCGAAACTCATGAGCGTCTAAACCCGAACCAATAACCGAGGGGTCCAGATCTTTCTCCATTCGCTTGAAAATAGCATCCAACCTTGGATCCACTAGGGAAGTCACTTGGGCCTTACCTGTTGAATCTGCAAGCCCAGGATACCCACAAGTCAGGCCCGGCCTGACTAGTTCAACATCCTGGTTGAGGCCAAACCCAATCTGAGTAGTCCTTTGGCCCACTAAATCCCGAGGTCCATCTCTGACTGTGACTTTGTCCAAACTTGCAATCAGAGAGATCGCGTCCTTGATTATCGGCACGATCGAAGAAAGTTCAAACGAATCACCCACCCTTTGATTCGGGATCGTAATCCCGTGATCAACAATCGAATTTCCTGTAATCACGGGCCCAACTCCTGAAACTGGGGAGGAAGAAGACGGACGTGGAATCTCGCCGGACTTCTGCGCAGACAGCTCTGAGGCTGTTACCGGAGAGGATGTGGCCAGTAGAGGGTTAATTCCACTAGGACTCTCCATCCCACCATCTTCTGGCCGAGCAGAAACCCCGGAACAAAGAGTCGGAACGTCACGCAAAACAGAGCATCCGGTGCTCTTTTTCTCGTTCCCGACCGGCTCAGTCACCGGAGAGACCATTCGCCGCCGCGAAAATGCCACGAACAAGACGTGTCCCTTCACTTGAGCCCCATTTAATGTCTCAAAGGCCTGAGTCGCAGCCATGGACGTCGTAAAACGAACAAAGCCAAAAAAAAGTCCCTTCTTATTTGCTTTCTTCAGGAAAGACAAGGAGGCTATGTCGCCAAACAAAGAGAGCTTATCCCGAAACCAGTCCTCCGACGAAGGGTAAGGCAGATTCCGAACATAAAGCTCTGTATCACTCACTTGGTACTGAACCGGGAGTCGTCGTCGGCGTCCCTCTGCTCTACCCATGCAGACTACATCTGTCACGCCCCAATTTCAGCGAACCGAAACTAGGGACGCGAACGTTTAAGAAGTTACAAAACTGAAACCTGTTTTTGTTAAATCATTTTAAAAGTCAGTTTAGTTCCACAAAAGAATATTATTTACATCTCAAAAAATAAAAGTCCCACACGTGGACAAAACGAGATACACGTCTCTATACTCAAAACACCCAGCAACCCGCTTCAGGCTCTTCAAGCTTCAGAAGCTCACCTAGTCCAGACTACGAACGGTACCTGTAGGAAAAACAGCTAGGGGTGAGCGTTCGCTCACCACCACAGATAACATACTGACTATGGCATAATTAGTAGACAAAGTCGATGGCACCAACAACGACTCAAAGACACACACACGACCAGTACTTTCCTCAACTGACTCAACACTCAGATACGTTAAGTAGACCCCACACTACGATCGACGACCTCCTCCAAGACACGACTGACCACGCAATACCAAACAAGATCACAAAGGATCGCAAACCAGCTGCTCAGTAACCAAAACTCTGTATCCTGCCCTTTCCGATCCCAGTCGGTACAGGCGGTCGACCTGTCGCGCAACTTCCCCCGATCCCAGTCGGGGGGCTAACCCACAACCTCTCCGCTTCACCCGATCCCAGTCGGGTGGTTAGCCACACCCGCGCGTCCTTCCCCCGATCCCAGTCGGGGAGCTAGCCCACAACCCCTCCGCTTCCCCCGATCCCAGTCGGGAGGCTAGCTACACCACACAACCTCCGCCAGTAACCAGTAACCAATCACAATCACAAACAAGTTCAAACAGACAGTAACGACACCGGTGACAGCTCCACAGGCACTCAAGGCCAACAAAACACCGACAACCAAACACAGGTTCAACAAACAGACACTCAAGGCCACTCAAGACACCTCAACAGTAAACCTCGGACTCAACAGTCCCACAGGCACTCACGACCTCCCAAGACACCAAAATGACAATACGGGCTCTCATGGCCACCCAAGACTCAACAATAACCAACACGGCTCTCAAGGCAACCCAAACTCGACAATAAACAACACGGGCTCTCAAGGCCACCCAAACTCGACAACAGTTAACACGGGCTCTCAAGGCCACCCAAACCCAACAACAAAATAACGCACAACAACCTCCGGCATAAACTATGCCTCCAACAGTCCTAAGATCGCTAGTTTCACAAACAACCTCCGGGCATGGTCATATGCCTCCAGTACTCCTAATATCGATAAGTTCACAAACAACCTCCGGGCATGGTCATATGCCTCCAGTAAATCAATTACGCTAAGTTCTCTGCTCCTACGACACTACTAAGTGTCACATGCATTTCCAGTAACTACCAAGTTCCCGTAGCATGCCTTTCTAATATTCAAATAAACCTATTCGACCCACGACACCCCGGTGTCACATGCAATTCTACTGTTAACTTTCCCTAGTCAGGGCCGAGATTCGGCTACTTTTCCCTACCTCGTAAGCAACTCCAAAAGCGCTCCACTAAACCCGAGATGATCGCAGTCACTCGCCGAGCCTCCCTTTGCCTCGGTCCGCAGCACGATCTAAAAGAACACAGATTCAACTCACTTTTAAACTAGTACGAACATGCCAAACTTAAATAAACTCAACGCCCAAACGTAACCCCGACAACGTCGATAAAAGGAACCTTAAAGGCCCGATTCGCCCGACATGGCGAATCTGCCCGGGTTTTGTAAATTGCTTTCCGGGCTCCCCCTCGATCGGAGCCGGACTATAAATTCAACACGAAGCCCCAAATTAATAACGGTTCCGCCGTTAAGTTAACGGCTACAGTTTGTCCAGTTTAGATTCGACAGTTGTCGTTTACACTCGAGCGGGATAAAAGTCGGGTTACGACGGATCAGGTTCGAGCACCCGCGCACCGAACCCAGGTTTGATCTAAACCCAGTTTAAACCCCTTTTTAACTTAAAACCGTCGTCGAACTCCCTTGCTTTAATTAATTCCGTCTTTGATTTTAAAACAAACGGTTTCCTTCTGCTCGTTTCCAAACTCGAGATTTTTGGTCCAAAACCCTTATAAAGCCGATCGGCTTCGTTTCCCTTTTTCGATTTAATCTTAACTATCGACTTTCGTTTTAAAACCCGTTAAACTTAACCGATCTAGTTTTTATCAAGAAGCGTTTTACGTCCAAATTACACAGATCGCCCTTCTGTTTTAATTCTGATTTTTATTTTAAAACTGATTTTCCTTTTTAATCACAAAACCGACATCTTTTGTGTTTTCCTTTTTGGGATTGATTTTCAAAAGTTCCATTCACAACAACACTTTGAATCCGAAATCGTTTTATTTCCATTTCCAAATCTGGAGTTACAGGCTCGGGACAAAACAAACAACAACGAAAACGAACGGTACAAGAATTAAACCAGTCGCCAGCGAAGACGTCGTCGGCGACTAAACCCCCAGGAACAAACCTCACTGTGGAGGGAAGGGCGGTGCACGGCGGTGGTGGCTCGGCTGAGCCTTCCGGTGGTGGGACGGCGACGGAAGAAGACGGTCGGCGGCGGAGACGGCCGGGATGGCACCGGCGGTGCACGGCCTTCTTCACGGCGGCCTCCACGTTCTCGGTCTCGGGGCCGAGCACAACGCCCTCAGTGACCTCGCCCACGGCGGTGGCTCCGGCGGTCACGGGCGTGGAGGGAAAGGAAGGCGGCGGCTCGGTGAGGGACGGGATCTGAGAGGGAGGTGGAAGAGGGGCTCGACGGCGGTGGCTACGGGTGTGGGAGGGCGGTGGCCGGGCAGATAAGGAGGAGATGGTGGCGGCTGGTGGTCGGACGGGGAGGGAAGGGAGACGGGGGCGGCGTGGGGACGTGAGGGAAGAGGAAGGTCGACGTGGGGGTGACGGGACGGCGAGGGCGAGAGCTGGTCGGGTACCTCGCCGGTGACGGCGTGAGGAGGAGGGAGATGAGGATTCGACGAAGAAGAAGGGGAACTCGGGAGAGGGTCGGCAGAAACGAAGGAGGAGGAGAAGAAATTAGGGTTTCTAAACCCTAATTTTTTGTTTTATAGGGGAGCTGGCAGGTGGGCGGGCCTGGCTTCTTGGGCCACTGAGGAGAGACGGGCCGCACGGCCCAACCGCAACCAACAGGGCCGGGTTGGCCTGACCGGGTCCGCGGGTCTGGTCGGGTCTGCCCGGTCCAATTCCTTTTTTTTGTTTTTTTTTGTTTTTCTTTTCTTATCTTTCCCCTTAGCAAACGATCACCAATTTCAACTCGATTTTCCCACCTCGACGTTTCAAGACGATAAAATTTAATATTTTGCTTCTTTTAATTTAGCCGGTCTTTACAACATCCGCCTCCCCTCCCTTTGAACCAGGAACAGAGATCGAAGCAGGATCAGTCGTGCCATTCTTCTCCGTCTTTGTCGCAATATCCGGGTGAGACACCTTGTCTCGACGTCACACCTTCCTCTGCACACCACCGCCATTAACCGGACCAAACTGAGACTAGGTCTTCACCGGAAAAATGGACTGGTACTATTTGTACAGCGACAACAAGCGGGAACAGAAAGCAACAAACTCATCAAGCTTGACGGTATCAGAACTCCGGCCAGCTTGAGAGCTTCTTTTTGGCTTTCACCATTTTGTTTGCCGTAAAAATATCACATGTCATGAATTCCAATATATCTATGTTAATTCTTTCTAAAAATGTTGGACATTCAGTCGCAACTTTCATTGGAGATGGTCTTGTAATAAGTTTTCCTTGAAAACAAGCAACATATGGGTAATCTTTTGGCAAAAGGACATTTTTACTCTTCAGAGTATGTCTATGTAAATTTTCTATGATTCTTCGCATCTTTATGGAACCCGGATGGCCTAAACGATCATGTCATATGATAAGATTTGATGGGTCCATTGTTTTTTGGTTAATCACCACCATATTGGATTCAATTGGATTAATGAAAGTATAATATGATCCAAAACTATATGAAGGGAGTCTCCAGAATTTCTTTTCTCCTCAAGACTATGGACGTGATGTATAAACATTCAACGTCATTTTCATTTGTTGTCTCAATGTGATAACCATTTCGGCGAATATCTTTAAAACTTAACAAGTTTCTTTTTGATCTGGTTAAGAACTTGCATCACTGATTACAAATTGTGTATCATTTGGTAACATTACATTGGCTCTTCCGGAGTCTTCAATAAGATCTGATGCACCAGATATCTTTATTCACTTTAATCTGTCAAGCAAAGTGATTCACGTTGTTTTTAACAAAATTATAGAAACTTTTGTCCATAGTTTGTCATAAGACAAATAAATAAAATTATAAACAAGCCACTCCAAATATTTCATTTTGCAGTAACAAAGTAGCTCTTCTGGAGCCCTCTATTATATTTGCAGCACCCATAATGGTGTTCACGTTTGCCTCGACCATGGTCAGACATGAAAAATATTTCTTGTTTATCAGAATTGTATGTGTAGTGACACTATCAACCATATTCATATCATTGTCCTTTTCTGTAAACAGATAGATCACTTCTGAGATCCATATCCTTTTATCTTAGAAAAATGATGTATTTGTTTACAAACTACATAAGAATATATAACAGAAATACTAATACTAATTATTCAAGGTTGGCTCATAATCATGATACTTATTTTCACATCATCATCTGCAAATGAATTAGAAACATTTGATTAGATCTTCAGGATCCAAGTCATCAATAAAAAATTTGTCTACCATTTTATTATTTTCCTTCAACCAAATCTTTTATCACACTTCAGGTACGCAACCAAGTACATTTACAATATAACTTTCATCATGTTCAGGAGTTTCATTTGATGTACCATGTTCTTTCTTGGGCCTTTCATACTCATTCCACTTCTTGTGGTACACCTTATTATTTTTTTCATGGAATTTGGAAATTATTTGGCTCATAACTATGACTACGACCGTGACCACGTCTGGGGCATCGGTCTTGCTTGGGTCTAGATCTACCCATATCTTATCACATTCACTTCAGGGAATGGAGTGCTGCCAACAGGGCGAGCTTGATTGTTTTCAATAATAATTCATTACTTAATAAATATATTATGTCTGATTCTTTTCGTTCTCGGTAATGCTACTTCAAGAGCATATTAAATGGAAGTAATGTAGAGGAAAACATTTTTCATTGATTATAAATAATATGATGATGTGTGGAAATAATCCTTTTATTTATCTTTCAAGGATACCAATTTAGAACTTCAAGTCTTTATGTAAGTTTCATGTCACATTTTTTTTCCAGTAATTGCTTGTATCTTGTTTACTTGGATAATGGGTCCAATAAATTTGTTTTTTTGACAATTATAGAACTTCATGTTCACAATATCATGACTTGTGTTAACTTCAGGTTACACATCGAATTTGTATAATGTTCACACAAATATGAATAAGTATATATTATGATTTACACAATGAACAAACTCGTGGGGTGTATAAATATAGAAATTAGATACGTATATAACCACACAAGAGAAAGCTCATGGGGTATTCGTAGTAAACAAAAATAACTATATATAAAATTTTAGGCTTCAAGCCATGGACACAAGTTATAAGATTCGGGTTTGTGGTCTGTCATTTAGTCATAAAAGTAAGTTTCAAGTTTATACTTTGAAACAAAACTTCAAGTTTTGTCATCATTAGGTACATGTGAACTTCGGGTCACTCTAATTTCTTCAAGTTTATACTTTGAACCAAAACTTCGGGTTTTGTCATCATTAGGTACATGTGAGCTTCGGGTCACTCTAATTTCAGTAACTTATAAAACCCACGATCTTTAATCAAAACTTTATGTTCCGTAAATCTTTTCTCGTTAATATTTGAACTTCGGGTTCAAAATGGTTTGACATTGTAAAACTATAAAATCAATATAACCACTTAAGTAAAAATCTAAGTAAAGAACGTGACAATAGTATCATGAACCATCAACTGTAATACTCTTATTCACATATGGGAGAGAATACACAACCATTTGTTGTACCATGTATTTGGAACTTCTGGTCCTACATACATCAAGTCGATGGTATTATGTATTTGGAATTTCTGATCCAACATATCATCATATTTGTAAACTTCAGGCTACAAATATACAACCTCATAAATTTATTCACAAGATGACCATGCGACGAGAGAACGCATGGAGTAGCTAAACTACCCATGTAACCGTATCGTGAATCTATTTTTTTTTCAAGCTTCATGCTTTTAAGCCAAGTTGCATGTTATAAGAAAAATGGTTCGTATCTTGGAACTTCAGGTCTAAATGATTCGATTTCAACAAATCTCATATTCGAGTATCGAATAAAAACAAAACACAAGTATATAATAAACATCAAATTTCTGATGTGAAAGATCCAATGTTTCATTGGCGATCACAGAGCATACTTATCGAAATAGTAAATGAACTTGTATAAATAAGCATGAATCAAATTCAAATAAATTCACGATAATACAAAATTTTGATACCTGGATAGTAGAGCAATTCGTGCTGATAACGTGTTGTGAAAGTAAGAACAATACTAGAGACACTATAAGAGAATGGAAGAACAAAATTAGATAGAACAAGAGAATATGGAGATAGTAGAAATAGATCATTGTATTCATCATCATTTTACACTTTACAATAGTCTCTATTTATAGGCTCATAACATGAAGACATAACCGTAATGACCTACATTAATTTATACATAAATGAGGGAGTTACAAAACTCAAAAGTCTTGTAACTCCTATCTAAGTATTCCATGTAATGAAATAGTCATCCAACAAATATCACATATTTTCATAACAGAAACAAACATTTCACGTGGATCTTTTTTTTAATATTTGTGTAGAGAAGAGTAGTGCCATTCTCCATCCGGCGAGGTTGACTTGTTGTAGTATAAATGGAGGATATATTGCTTAGATGATCTCAAATTAACATGGCTCCGAAGCAAGTCGCATTGTACGTAGTTCTGATATGTACCATAATTGTTCATGTCTCGGCCAATTCAAGCAAGTCTATGAGCACGATCCAGCAAGTGAAGCGAAAAGGGTCGTATCACCGTGTACTCAACGGAAGAGAATGCTTTCTTCTCCACCGGGGCCTTCCACCCTCACCCGACCCACCCTTTCGTGGATCTCTCAGGTGAGACCGTGAAGAGCTCTTCATCATCAGGCTAATCCAAATAAACAGGACAAAGAGTTTGACTTTTGTTTATGTGTAATAAAACGATTTTGGTGTGTGACATTGACAGGTAGGCGATTTCGTGTGGGAAAGATCAGCGGGAAGAAGGTGATCTACGTCAAACGTGGGATTGGATTGGTTAATGCAGCTGCTGTGACGCAACAAATGTTGGATGTGTTTGGAGTAAGAGGGATTGTACATTTTGGGATCGCCGGGAACTTGAACAATTCAATGTCAATCGGGGACGTCACCATACCCAAACAGTTTGTTCACACTAGCATCTGGGATTGGATGGTAACTAATTGCCAACATTCACTTATTCTTAACGGGTTTTTGTGTGTCTAATGTCGATTTGTTGCACATATATTCGGAGAACCCGAACGGGACAGTGGATGCTAGGGATGATTTTGCGCAGCTACACTTCTCTGGATTCAATGTGCCCGAGGGGGGAGCTACAAGTTTGTTAGCGTTCCTCGGGTATAGGTACGAAGAGTTCAATTCGCAGTCCGGAGAGATCAACACTCCAAAGAAAGTTAAGTGGTTTCATGTTACCGAGAAATGGCTTCAAGTTGCTCAAAACCTTGAGGTGATTACAAACTCATTTTATTGTTTTTCTTATGCCAAGTGTTTCATAACTCATTCCAAATTAGGGGTGTGAGTAAAAATCTGGACCCGAAACCAGACCCGTTTGATTCGAAAATTATCCATTCTGGATAACAGCGGACAAAACCATGTCCGAAAATCCGAATACACGGATATTCCAGATCTAATTCTCCAGGACCGCACGGGTCTGGGTGATACCCGTACCACTCCTTACCTAAGCCCTCACGGGCCTTACCTACAAACGGTAACCCATGAATTGAACACATGAGTGAAGTTTGTTCGTTGTTTCAGGGTATGGAATTAGGACAATGTTTAAATGCAACCTTTTTCCTTCCACAAAGACCGAAGCTAGTGGTTGGGCTTAAGGGCACAACTGCTGACATTTTTCTTAACAACGCGGCTTATAGGGACTTCCTCTTTCAAACTTTCCAAGTTTCATCTGCGGATATGGAGAGTCAAGCAATTATAATGGTAAGTTATGCTTGCATTTTAGATATAATTATAGTTAGGAAACTAAATTGATGATATTTCTCCTACCGTTTCAAAAAAAAATTGATGATATTTCTAACATATATTTAGATATATTCCAAGTGAACCGACCTGACCATCAATATAATGTTCTTAACTAAAATCAACTTCAATTAGACTAGAAATCGACTAGTAATTAGGTTCATAACATTTTGAACTTTTTGACAAATACTGTTACTTTTAACAAAAAGAACAAATATCAGTATTTGAAACCGAAACAAAGAACTAGTGATCGGGTTGATGTTCATCAATTGGACCGACCAGACCAGTCACTAGGTTTGTTATATTGATTCAATCATCGGTTTGGTCGTTAAAATATCAGATTTGTTTTCAACAGACGAGTTTGTCGGACGGGTTTCCGGTGATCGTTATCCGTGGGCTATCGGACTTAGCTGGAAATCAAGACGGGGATAACCAAATCTTAGTTTATGGTACCCTGGCGGCCCTCAACACTGCCAATGCTGTTATTAGATTTCTTAATGAACTGCCAACAGATGCTTACTGATCTACTGTGAGCAATTAAATAGATCGATGAAAGTTGATTCTTATTTTATTATGATTTTCAGTATTCGCCCACATTAATAATTATATGTGAGTTGTATTATCTTGTCAATGTTGTTGGTTGATGCAAATTATTATTCTTTTCCGATAAAAAAGAGAGTAGTAGTAAGTATTGTATTAAAAAAAAACTCTCTCCAGATCCTAAACGAGAGCCTTTGGTTGTGTTGTTATTGTCGTCGTCGGTGACCATGGCTTCGGCCATGAGAGCTTCTGGCGGTTGCGTCTCTCTCCTTCCTCTCTTATAGTTTCTTTCTCTCCTTCGTTACTTTCATGCGCTTCTATGTTACGATAGTGCTGCTGTCAGAAGTTGGTTGCAACGTCGGGGGTCTCAGCCGGCTTGGCCTGTTTTGATCCCCGTAATCCGATAGTGGTGGTCGAACCTCTGATCCTCCTCCCTCGGGCTCCGGCTTCAAGCCCCTCCTTCAGTAGTCGTTTCTGTTCTCCGTCCGAGCACAACAACTACAACCTTTCACCGATTCTAAGAGACTATATCGAGCCTCCAGGGCTATTCCGAAATCGATCTCTATAATTTACGGCTTCTCGAATGAGCCGGTTGGAGAATTTTTTAGAGCAATACAATCGGTGGACTTGGGATTCAGGGGGAGGGATGATAAGATGGGGTCTGTTTCCACGAATCCCACGGTACCCAAGGTCGGGTTACCTTGGCTATTCAAGACGGGTCGACAATACAAGGACGCTCCACTACGAAAACTATGAAGTTAAGAATTGGCATCATAGGAGCCCTAGTTTTGGTGTTCTATTGTATTGGTTGTTTCGTTATTTTGTGCTTTTTGTCTCTCTAGTCTCTGTTTATAGGTTTTGAGTCTGTTGTTGGTTTGAATTATGTGTGTTTTTAAGTGTTTGGTTTTGCTTAGTTGAGATTGTGGTACGAGGATTTCTTCAGCTTGTGTCTACGAAACAAAGTAGACTAGTTCTACGGGTCGACGAGAGCTGGGTCACCCACGGGGGACTCAGACAATATCATGAAGCCCAGGGCCTTCGGTCCTACCTATGTAACCTTTGATTGGCAGTAATGCATTTCTTCATTACCCGTTTCATAAAAAAATACTATATTCATCTTTTCAAAAAATGTGGGGTATTTTTTATTCTTCTATACCGTTGCGATCTCGAGTCACATAAATAAATATAAATTCTTTGACTCGATTTTTGAATGAATTCTTGACAAAAGTATATTTACTTTAACAAAATATGTGAGTTGGATTGAAGATAAACATGTCTATTACACAAGTTTTTTTGCTCCCTATTCAGTTAGGGTTTTTACAATTCTTCGGCTTCTCTCCTGTTACGCCATCGCTAGTCATGTCTCCTCTAGTCTCTCTTTCATATTCAGATTCTACACTACTTATTCTTTCCATCGCCCACGTTGAGGTCGTTCCCGCCACTCGCCTACTGCGCCCCTACCGCTTCTAGATGACCAGTCCCTTTTCATGTCTATAGGCCATTTAAGAATTATGTCAGGATCATTCGGGTCCATAATTTTTATACACGGACCCCGTCCCGATGAATTTTAAAATCTTGGGTTTTTTTGCCTTCTGGGTACGGACCAGATCAAACTGGTTCCGAGTTTTACCCAGACCTTATTAAGTTTACTATTTTGAGCCTAACTTGTCCATTTCAGCCATGTGTGCATTGTATGAGGTGATGCCAATGTACCAACGATTTCAAGAGAAGTAATTTTGTTGTGCCTCTTAGATTTCTACAAAAAGGTTGTCGCCCTCCTCTATCCTTCTCTTCTACCTCTCCAAGTAACGATGTTTTTGTCTTCACTCTACCTCCTCTGGTACGGAACGTCGACGCCGCTACTGTCTCATACAATCGTTCATGTCCAGTACCGATCTCCTCTATCGTGGCCAACGTTGATCTCTTCTATCATGAGTAACGACCAGATATGTGAGTGATTTTGACTGTGTCTAGGGTTCAGATGGGTGTAGGGTTGGTTGGGTCTCTCTCTCATTCGTTCAAGTCTTACCGATTTCCTTATATTTTAAGGGGTGTTTGGGTTTACTTGGGGTATGCGGATTCACAGGTTTAGACCCGATCTACCCATAATCTGAATAGGCGGATCTGGTTCAAACTATTTATCCAATGAGCGGATTTCTAAGGAAACTTATTTGATCGTTAAATTTACGGATGGGTCGAAGGATATACTGGTCGGGCCGGATACCCACCTATGCACACCCCTACTAGTAAGGGAGTATGAGACAATCATGGTACATATGTAATCAATATCTATCGGACCTAGAGAAGGTGATGTGCTCTTAATAATGTTCACGACTTTTAAATTGTGCTCATAAGGGCTCTCAAATGCGATCCCGTGGAATTGTCCTCCGTTCGCAATCAACTAAAATACCATGGGCCGAAGCTCTATCTGAAAAAGGGTTGGCTCTCATGCCACCCCATGCAGAGCTTGTGCATGCGTGTTGTCAAACAGAGTCCGCTCCTAAGAGCATGTACATCGCTGTGGTTCCTCTGCAGATGTTCGGATTGACTCATCTGAACCCCTGCAGAGGAAGCCTTGACTTAAAAAGTCTACTGATTTCCGTATCGCGGGTTTTTATCAAGGGTTCACTAAGGATTCTTGTCCGTTGACTGGATAATTAATATTGTTTTGCTGAATTCATTAAATACCGAATTAAAACCGTAAATACTAACGAAAATTAAAATTAAATGAACAACATAAATAAAATGAAATAATAAAACAAATAAAATTTTAAACTTCAAATTTTATTGATCGTCGAAGCATACAACCCAAACCACACATCATATTCATACTCGTCTTAATAATCTGACATGAATCCTACAACTCACACAACATTTCTACCTGTTTTTCCATCTCGGCCTCGGGCATCCCAGAATTGTCCTCCCGTTGCATGGTCATGTATTCTTTGAAGAGCGTGGTTCATTCTCGTGATAACTGCATCATTTTATCCATATTTTCTATCGTGGCTCGATCCATTTCCGCACATGCACTCGCATGATCCAACACGGTTTTTCCTTTCTTCTTCGTGGACTTCTTGCACAACAGAAGCTCCCAAATAACCCATAAACCAAACAACAATCCGAGAAGGGGATCTGGCAACGAATCAATTTACGGTCAATCTACGAAAAATCCCCAATTTATAGATTGAGCGAAGAAATCGAAAAAAGAACTGAATCCCTACATTTCCAGATCCAGACACGGAGGAGAATCAGGACGAAGGAGAAGATGAAGAACGACCGGGACGAAGGTGGAGCATGTTGAGCTGTGGACGAAAAGGAGTAGCACTAGTTGTCTGGTCCGGCGAGGCTTGCTTCGGATTGTGACCGTGACGCTGGAGCTCCCACTCCAGATTGCAGCGGCGAACGCACGAGAACGACGTTATCCAGATATGCGATAGGGTGGAGAACGACGGCGAGGGAGGCGACAAAGATGAACGGCTGCCGCTGGAGTTGGACTGGTGAAGATGGTTGTAAAGTTGGAGCGGGCTGGGGGGATTTCAGTGGGGGGATATCGAAGTTGGACCGGTGAAGATGGTTTCGGCCGTCTCTGGTTCTCGCCGCAATTGATCATGGTATCTCCAAAGCAACGAACCCTAATGAAGAAAAAGAAGAACAGATATGGGAAATGATCCAAATAGTGAATCTGTGAGATTATATTATTAATTTTATAATGATATTGTTTATTAAATTAAATCAATTTCTGTTTTTTTATTATTTAATTATTTCTTATATTATAACTAAGGGTAATTTGTTAATTTTATGTATCAAATTGATAAGGTTAAATTTAGAAAGGGAAAGATCATCATTTCACACTCCATTTAACTGCACGTGGTGTCACATAACTAACTTAGAGGAATATTCCGTTAGTTTTCTAGCGGAATATGCCAAATCCGTCCATGGATCGAATATAAGGGTACCAAATTGGTCATTTAAAACATAAGGGTACCAAAACGTTCGTGGACCGAACATAAGGGTACCAAAAAGTATTTAACCCATATATATATATATATATATATAGGGTAGCTATACAGTAAAAACCATCCTTATTGTGCAAACTACGAACCAATCTAAGCCACAGGATGCGGTCAAAGTGACGTCAGCAGAGCGTGCACGATGCTGACACGTGGCAGATTCGCGCGCGCCTCTGCCCGCGCGCGTGAGCGTGTTGACCACGCGCGCGCACGGTGCTAATAGTTTGGCGCGCACAATTCTAATAGTTTAGCACAGTGCCAAACTATTAGCACTGTGCGCCAAACTATTAGCACTATGCGCGCCACGTGTCAGCACTGTGCGCGCGGACCAGCAGCGCGCGCGCCCACGTGTCAGCACCTAGTGAGTTCGTAGTTTGCACAATAAGGGGTGGTTTGTATTTGATACCAACTATATATATATATAAGGGAACAATCAAGTACAAACCCTATTTCAGGTCAGAACGTAGAACTAATCTGGGCCATTGATTATCCAGATCGGATGGCCACCGAAATTCAGGGGGCGGTGATTGATTACAAAATCAATTACAAGATATGCATTAATTAAAAAGATAGTAAAAGATATGCATTAAATCTGGGCCATTAATTCTACGATCCAAGGGCCCAGATTGATAGTTTTACGTTCTGACGAAAGATACAAGTTTTTACCTGATTGTTTAAATAATTATTGAAGTGTAGTTGAGGGTATTTTCGTTACTTTAGCTGACAACTTGGGCTATTTGTTATATAACTAAACATCGGAGTACGTATCAGTTTAAAAAAAAACATGAGAATAGGTATCGGTTAAATGTGACAAGTTAGGGGTAGGTATTTGTAATTTACCCTATTATCATAAATATGGTAATGCAAAATCTCAAAAGACTCTAAAATATTATCTGAAAATATTCTTCTTATAATAAAAGCACTTTGGTTCCCTAAGATTACCGACAATATAATCACTTTTAGTCTATTTGCAATGACATTCAATATTATTTTGTTATCGCAAATAATATTCAATGACAAAATACAACAAATAAGATTCAAGACTTATAATAAGAATTCAGCATTTTACATGCTTTACGGTTGCCTTCTTTGATGCTTGATGCACATAATAGTTTTTCGTTCCCGTTCCGACGAGTCCTCTAGATTAGCTCTGGCTGATGTTGGGTTTTGAGGCCAAGCTTTAGTGTTCGTCTAATCCTGTAAGACCTTTAGAATAGCTTGAATGTTTCATCTTCTTCGATAGTGCTCTCGAACGCCCAAATCTTTACACCTTATAATCACCGTCATGTATGAGGGCTCTCGATCTGTTCTCCAACAAGTACACAAATTTCCAAAATCATAAACCAGAATTAGTAATCCCAACACGAAGGTTGGATCAGGCGGTCGACCTGTCGCACTTTTCCCGACACAAAGTCGGATTAGGTTGTCGACATGTCACTCACCAACCCCAGGTAACCACAATCACAATCACAAGCAAAGTTCAACAACAGCAACAACACTGGTTTAACACTCCACAGGCAATCATAGCCACCCAAGACACCAATGGTAAAACACGGGTTCAACAACCCTACGGGCACTCATGGCCACCCAAGACACCAACGGTAAAAACACGGGCTCAACAACCCCACGGGCACTCATGGCCACCCAAGACGCACCAACAGTAAAGACACGGGCTCAACAACCCCACGGGCACTCATGGCCACCCAAGACACACCAACAGTAAAGACACGGGCTCAACAACCCCACAGGCACTCATGGCCACCCAAGATACAAACTAAACTATCAACCTCCAGGCATAAACAAATGCCTCCAGTAATTCTAATATCGATAAGTTCACTACTCCTACGATACTACTAAGTGTCACATGTATTTCTATTGTTCGATACGTTCCCGTATCATACGACACCACCCGGTGTCGCCTGCCTTCCTATTATTCGATAAACTTACCTAACCCACGACACCCAAGTGTCACATGCATTTCTACTGTTAACTTTCCCTAGTCAGGGCCGAGATCCGGCTACTTTTCCCTACCTCGTATGTTTTCCCCAAAAGCTCACAATCAAGCTCCGGCGTGATCTCGATCACTCGCCTAGCTTTCCTTTACCTCTGTCGGCGGCACGATCTAATAAGCACACAAATTTAAAACACTTTTAAGCTTGCAGGCATAAACTGAAATTTAATAAACTTGACGCCCAAAAGTAACCCCGACAATGTCGATCACTCTCAAACTTTCCAATTACTCGACATTGTCGATAATGGACCCGGAAAGGCCCGTTTCGCCCGACCCGGCGAATCTGCCCGGGATTGGAAAACGTCCTTCCGGGGCTCCGAAAATTCCCGTTTTCGTTTCTACGGTCTTAGAATAATTCAAGGGTTCCTATCCACTCGACGGAATCAATTTCCGACTTCCGAGTAATTTGATTCGCGTTTATAGTTTCTAAACCCGTCAATTACAACTTTCACAATTTAATTCCAAATTTCAATCCGGGTGTGGATTAACGACTTGGGGGTCGTCCTAAACCACCCGAACATGAAAACCCGATACCCGAGCATGTGGGCCCCACCCGGCCATCCTTGGCCGTGGGTGGCTTGGGCCGGTTCACCATGGTGGTGGCCGGTCCTAGCTCCGGCCAGACACCACCCACGGTGGCCGGAGCTCCCCCGAGCCTCCGGTCACCGAAATCCGGTCATTCTTCGCCCCAAAACGTCTCTAACGAACCCCACACCTCAACTCATCCATAGTTAACTCGTTTCAACACAACCCTAACTCCCTATTTCTCAATACAAGGTATGACAATCTACAAGAGTATTAACTTAATCTCTTGTTACTAATAAACAACTCCAAGAAATCATCTTGATGGCTTATCTTCGTTGCTCATTTTCCAACAATAATCTCCAAGCAAAACTAATCTCTTATCTTAGCATAATCACCCAACCAAAGAAAGAACAAAACAACACAAAACAAAAAGTCCAGTACCTCTTGTCTTCATCGTGATATAGCAAGAGAATCTTCCAAATAAGCCAAAAATATATGATATTCTATCTCTTCTATGTCCAAAGGACCAGCCAAGAACAAAAGGATACAAATCTCCTACTGCTCACGCCATCCAAAAGGAATGAAAGTGGTGGAGAAGCCACCAAGATCTTGTTCTTCTGTCTTTTGATTTTGGTTTGGCCGAACACACCATGCCTCTTCCTTTTTGTTTAGTTCAATATTACCTAACACCACCACTTCTGTGATAGGTGGCAAGTGGGAAGTGGGTCCCACCCTTTAAATAAATATCTTTGTAGATATTTTTCTGTCAAATTCGCGAAATTCGGCCGTCTCGGGCCCCGTACGGGCCCATTTTCCAAGAAATTATGAAACTTCACGGGCTACAAGGAAAAGGCTCAACTAAGACCGTTGTGATGACGTATAAGGTTTTTGGATCCAAAACAGGTCTCGAATGGACCAAAACGTCGCTCGGTTGACTTTTCCAACAAAAAGTCAACCTTTCCCAAATTGGTCAGAAAGTTGCCCTGAGTCCCCCGGAACTCACTTTGGTCGATATCGGGGTCAACTTAAGTCCATTATGACCCTCGGGGTCAAATTTAGGTTCATTTAAGTGTTTAAATTTTTTAAATTTTCCTGTTTTTCGCCGATTTGACTGGCGTTGACCGGGAGTGGTTCTTACAATCTACCCCCCTTAAAGGAATTTCTTCCACGAAATTTAAAACAGACGTACCTCGGGAGTCGAACAAGTCGGGGTACTTCGCGTGAACCTCGCCCTCGCGTTCCCAAGTCGACTCAACCCCGTGATGCCTCCATTGCACACGTACCAGGCGGATAACCTTGCCACGCAGGACCTGCTCCCGTGTGTCCATGATTCGAACCGGCTGCTCCTCATAGGAGACATCATCAGCCACCTCGATATCTGCCCACTCAATGACGTGGGAGGGGTCCGCATTGTACTGCCGCAACTGGGACACATGGAAGACATTATGAACTCTCCCAAGTTGCGGTGGTAACGCCAGACGATAGGCCACTGCTCCCACTCTGCTCAAGATCTCGAATGGGCCAATGTACCGCGGCTCTAACTTGTCCCCGCTGCGTCTGAACCGTACCAGTCCCTTCCTCGGGCTCACCTTCAGGAACACGTGATCACCGACTGCGAACTCAAGAGGTCGACGCCGTCTGTCGGCATAGCTCTTCTGCCGACTATATGCGGTCTTCAACCGCTCGCGTATCAGCGCGACCTTCTCTGTCGTCTCTCGGACAAGATCTGGCCCCAGCAGACTCTTGTCCCCCACCTCTGCCCAACACACTGGCGATCGACACGGCCTCCCATACAACGCTTCGAACGGTGCCATCCCAATACTGGCCTGGAAGCTGTTGTTGTAGGCGAACTCGACCAACGGCAGGTGGGTCTCCCATGATCCCCTGAAGTTCATCACACATGCCCGCAGCATGTCTTCTAAGATCTGAATAGTGCGCTCGGACTGACCGTCTGTCTGGGATGGTGTGTCGTACTGAGTAGAACCTCGGTCCCCAACGCGGTCTGCAGACTCGGCCAAAATCTGGATGTGAAACGAGGATCCCTGTCAGACACTATCGACAAAGGGACCCTGTAAGACCCGCCCCCGGTCGATCCCGGTAGAACCGGTGAATCCTAGCTAAGTTTGACTTTCGGCTGGAAAAGTCAACCGATGACTCGGAAAGTCAACCGGGACCTTTGCGGGGCCCAAAAAGCTTAGCCATTAGCACGGTTAGCTTAGTTGGGTCGTTTCCTTCAGTTTGACTGTAATATTGTTAAAGTCAACTGTCGGTCAAACTCGGGCTTACTATCGGTTATTTGTCGATAAATCTTGGAAAGCTGGAAAATTATTAAGTAGGAGTGACCTCACATGACACTTGTCATGCTTGGCTTGGAGGAGGAGAGTAGGGATTTCAAATGACCCTCATACCCTCCTAGGTTGCCTTTAAAGGGATAAGACCTTAAGGGCTTTTGAGTAAATTGACATTTTAGGTCATTTAAAGGAAAGAGAGCAACAATTCAGCCTATTTCCTCTTGTTGCAGCCGAAAATCACTAGTAGAGAGGAGAGGAGGAGCTCACTTTCTTGAGGAAGAAGATAGAGAAGAAAGCTTGGATTTTGGAGCTTGTTCTTGGTCCTTTTGCCTTCATTTTCACTTCATCTTCTCCATCTCAACTATCTAGAGGTAAGGATGCTCTTAACCCTCCATTTCTTCCACTTCCAATATTTGGGTTTTGTGGGTTTTGGCTTAAAAGTTGAAGAACTTGCTTATTTGATTGTTTGCTTGGAGAAGAAGTAGTAAAGTAGGTTGTTGGATTGAGTTTTGGTTGAAGTTTGATGAACCCATTGACGGTGTAGTTGCTGGGCATCTTTGGTTGATTATTTTGGAGCTAGGAGAGTTTAGAAATGGAGTTTGTGTTGAGATTTTCGTGAAATTCGAGTTGGGGAAGAAAGGGGAAGGAGCTGGTCAGGTTTGATACGGAATCTGACCCGGACCGGGCCAGGTACCGGCACGGCAAGCCGCACGGACCGGGCCTGGTACCGGCACGGCACACGGCACGGGACGGGCGGGAGTCCGGCACGGAACCTGATACGGTCTGTGTCGCTCTCCGGGCCGGTCTGTGACGCGTTCCGTGCTGGATTCCGGGCCGACCTGTGACATGCTCCGTGCCATGTTCCGGCACGGCAAGCCGCACGGTCCGTATGGCATTCCGGATCAGATCCCCAGAGCCCAAAACCCTTCCTTTTAGCTCAATTTGATTCCCACATTTCCTCTTCAAACCTTGATCCATTTCTGAACATTGTTGTGTGTTTTGAGGAGAAGAACACTTGGTTGAGGAAACTAATTTGTGGTCTTTTGGTGGTTCAAAATCTTGGAACCAAGCTAGGAAAGAAGGAAGAACGTGGACACAAGTTAGAGGAGCTTTTATCACGCCTGGACCCGAGTGAAGAACGGAGTGGTGACCACCGGGCTTATCGTCAGAGTGTTGAGAGGAAGACCTCGAGGTAGGGAAAGTCTTAACCTCTCGTTTAAATGCTTAGTATGCATGTTAGGCTAATAAAATCGAAAAGGTCCTAGAAATGCCTTTAGGATGCGAATAACTAGCATAATTGTCTTTCAATTACTAATAACCGGAAGTGTCTAGTTGTGAACGATTAGGATGCCAATCACTAGCATAATTCGCTTTCAATACTTGGGAATTGTTTGTCTGGTAGAGGAGCCTTGGCAAAGCCCTCGGAATAGTTGCGTGTTAGGATCACATGCTTGGTTGTTGGTTGCTTAGTGGATAGGCTAAAGAGTCTAACGGAACTAATTGAATTGCATGTGTGAATGCTCTTTGAAGGTTTTTATGATTGGTTGATTAAACTCGTACTTGATCGTTGATTGTATTCGAACGATTACTTGTTTTACTTAAATGGTTGCTTGGAGCATCGAGTATGACTGGTTGTACCGAGCGGTGCAATCAGGTGATCGATGCCCCGTTGGTTCGAGACTTGTAAGTGAATGGTAAGTTGTGAGTGTGTGATTGGTGTACTGTGGTTATGTGATTCGTGTACTGTTTGTTGTGGTGAATTGGTGATGTGTGAGTTATGTGTGTTAATGACTTGGTGGTTGTTGGGATTGGATTATTTCGTGTTTCGGTTTGAGTGCGTTATTCAATTATGAACTGTTTATTATCGAATTGCCCAAGTGTACGCTTCCTATGGGAGTAGTACCTTGGTTCTCGAGGACCTAAAATCCTTTGGAGACGTTTCTGAGACTTCCGACGATATGTGCCCTAAAGGGTGTTTCCGATAGTCTCAATGATATGCGTCTCCTCTGGATTGGAGGGAAAATCCGAGAGGACACGTCATATGTGGATCGGAGGGTGGAGACTTCATGTGCCACGGCATTGGTTTGGTTACCTATTACTTGTGTTTGTTAAGATCTATCTCGTTGACTTGCTGCTGACTTCATTGAGTTAAGGTCCACTTGTTATGTGTGTTCCCTACTGAGCGCAAGCTCACCCCTGCAAATTTACAGTTGTGTTTACAGGCTTGATTGAGGAGTAGAAGCTCGGGAGCTTCTCGGTGTGGGTGCATTGTAGAGACTTCGTTCTTATCACTTTACTGTTTTGAACAAACCTTGTGGAGGATTATTATTACACCCCTGGAGGGTTATTTGTGTTTTAAACTGAGTTTGCATATTCGTTTTTCTTATTAGAGATTTTCAGGAACTAAATGTTGAATTATCATCTTTTTAATCTTTTATTACTAGTCACGCCTCGGGTCCGGGCAAGAACCGGATTTGGGGCGTGACAATTTGGTATCAGAGCCTGGTTTCATTTGAAACAGGTGTTTTATGAACTGATTTTCAAACCTCGGACCGAAGTCAATTAGGTGGGTAGAGTTAGGGAGTCTAAGTCTTGAGTTGCTTTAAGGGATGTCCTAATTGGAACCTTACACTACAATGTTTGCATTACTTGATTGGTATCCTCTCCCTAGTGATCGGTGAAGCCGAATGGTTGAGATCGGAATTGGATTAACGGTCAATGACCGACCCGCTACGCATTTAGGGTAGGGTGAGCCAACGGTTGGTGGTGTTTCCCTTTTGGCATATTACTTCGAAAATTTTCAAGTTGTAGTTTGGCCCTGTTCAAAGTTTTGATTTGTGATTGACTGCTTGTCTGGAGCATGAGTACTCCATGTGTGCTGATATTGGGTGTTTTGGATGTGGCGCGAGAACCCCGTATCCCGTTGTATGAGAACTTTGTTTTGGGACACGAGTATCCCGTATGCCCTTGTGTGGTGAGATTGGGACACGAGTATCCCGTATGCCCGTGTGTGGCGAGATTAGGACACGAGTATCCCGTATGCCCGTGTTTGTGGCGAGATTGGGACACGAGAATCCCGTATGCCCGTGTGTGGCGAGTTTGGGGCACGAGTACCCCGTAGTATTTGGGAGCACGAGAACTCCGTTCATTGATTGCATTGTGTACTTTAGGAGCATGAGAACTCCGTTTATTGATTGTGTGATGTCTTTGGCAGAGCATGAGAACTCTGCGTACTGTTGCCTTATGAATTTGTGTTGATGTTTGTCCCGCTTAAGCGGAGGGTTAAGGGAAAATACGAATGGGTCATGCCGAATTTTCAGTAGAACTAAAATGTTTACACCATCACTGGTTGACTCAGGGGCGTCACTGTAGTTGAGCATGATGGTTCGATGTCCAGTTGTTACAATGAGGTTCGGGAACGCCTGAATCAGGTTGGAACAACACGAGATTGACACGGAAAGCTTTGGGTAAAAGTTAAGAAATGAGAATCTGTGGGAGGGAAGGAAAGGTTAAGTGTGATTGATGAATTGAATTGTGTTAAGTGTTAAACCCCTCTTTGTGGAAGGATACCCGGGTGAAGGGTATGCCTGTTGATTTGTGCTTTGTGTGGTGCTTGAGTTGGAACCCTCTTGTGGGAGTTGGTGGTTGATTGCTAAATCGCTGGTTGTTGTGTGACGCATAGAGATGCGAACTTGTGTGCTATATTATATGATTATATATATCTACTAGTGTGAGGGGGGCGTATCTGTGGGTGACTTGTGTAGGCGCGTGTGTGTTCGTCCTTGTAACGTGTGAGAACCGTTGTTGAACTAAGTACTGAACATGTGCGTTATCCGTGCAGGCGGATAGGCGACATGGCTCGTACGTATGTTCATAGAGGTACCCGGAGCCGCCCAGCTGGGGGTCCGAGTCAGGCACCTGCCGCGGAGCAGAAGGGGGCAGCTGACTCCCAGGATGCTGCTTCCACAGAGCATCAGCGCTTTGAAGGGGGACCAACAGGGTCGCCACCCAGGACATCTCCAGTCGCAGAGCCGACTCAGACAACCCCTCTCGAGGAGGTGGTTCGCGATATACTAGCAGCCTTGAGTGCGCAGCAGGGGACTACAGCACCGGCGCCAGGGCCCATGCCTGTTGCTTCAGCATATTTTGGAGAGAGGCCAGGACAGTTTGATAGCCTCACGGCCCAGTCGCTCAGAGAGTTTCGCAGACTTGGTACGCCGACCTACTCCGGGGGAGCTGACCCCGAGGCGGCTTCTGGTTGATTGGAGCGGGTTACCCACAACCTCGATACCTATGGGGTATCGGAGGGGCGTCTGAGAGTTTCGTTCGCCACTTTTCAGCTTGAGGGAGAGGCCTACTACTGGTGGCAGTCAGTGTAGGGCAGGGTCGGCAGTGATTGCCCAAGTGTACGCTTCCTATGGGAGTAGTACCTTGGTTCCCGAGGACCTAAAATCCTTTGGAGACGTTTCTGAGACTTCCGACGATATGTGCCCTGAAGGGTGTTTCCGATAGTCTCAATGATATGCGTCTCCTCTGCATTGGAGGGAAAATCCGAGAGGACACGTCATATGTGGATCGGAGGGTGGAGACTTCATGTGCCACGGCATTGGTTTGGTTACCTATTACTTGTGTTTGTTAAGATCTATCTCGTTGACTTGTTGCTGACTTCATTGAGTTAAGGTTCACTTGTTATGTGTTTCCCTACTGAGCGCAAGCTCACCCCTGCAAATTTACTGTTGTGTTTACAGGCTTGATTGAGGAGTAGAAGCTCGGGAGCTTCTCGGTGTGGGTGCATTGTAGAGACTTCGTTCTTATCACTTTACTGTTTTGAACAAACCTTGTGGAGGATTATTATTACACCCCTGGAGGGTTATTTGTGTTTTAAACTGAGTTTGCGGATTCGTTTTTCTTATTGGAGATTTTCAGGAACTAAATGTTGAATTATCATCTTTTTAATCTTTTATTACTAGTCACGCCTCGGGTCCGGGCAAGAACCGGATTTGGGTCGTGACAGACCCCATGGAGACGCACTATCTCCTGAATGTACAGGCTGCTCAACTTGTCGACCGGATCAGTCATCCTCATAGCCAGGAAATGGGCCGACTTGGTTAACCGATCGACTACTACCCATACGACGTCGTGTCCCTTCGGCGATCTCGGTAGTCCACACACGAAGTACATCGTGATATGCTCCCACTTCCACTAGGCAATCGGTAGTGGCTGCAACAATCCGGCGGGACGTTGATGTTCGGCCTTCACCTGCTGACAGACGAGGCACCTCGATACAAATTCTGCGACCGCTCTCCGCATCCCGCTCCGCCAGAAGTGCCGCCTGATGTCACGGTACATCTTGGTTCCACCTGGGTGTACTGTAAGACGCGAATGATGTGACTCTCGCAAGACGTCGTCCCTACAGTTGCCAGGCACGAATAACCCTCCTCGTTACCGTAACCCCCAATCTGCACTGATATCCCAGCCTACCACCTCGTCACCGCTGACGGACCTCTCTCGGATCTCTGACGTCTCGACGTCCTCTGACTGCGCCTCCAACACTCGGGCAAGTAGTGAGGGCTGAGCCACCAATGAGCACATGGCCACGCCACCAATAATCTCCTCTAGCTCAAGCCCGAACGTGCTTAGTTTCCCCATCATGTCCCACTCTCGGACTGATATGCTAGCAAGACTCGGAACCGACTTCCTACTCAGGGCATCGGCGACCACGTTCGCCTTACATGGATGGTAGTGTAGCTCAAAGTCGTACTCCTCAAGTAGCTCCATCCATTGCCGCTGGCGCATGTTCAGGTCTTGTTGGGAAAAGATGTACTTGAGGCTCTTGTGATCCGAGAACACCTGAAATCCCTCGCAATACAGGTAATACCGCCAGCCCTTTAGCGCGAACACGACTGCTGCTAGCTCCAAGTCATGGGTAGGATAGTTACGCTCGTGTGCCTTCAACTGCCTGGAGCCATAAGCAACAACTATACCCAACTGCATCAGTACACAGCCCAGTCCTTCCCCGGACGCATCACAATAGACCTCATACCCGATCCCTCGCTCTGGCACTACCAATACTGGAGCGGTAGTCAGACGAGTCTTCAACTCCGTGAACGCACGTTCACAATCCTCTGTCCACACAAACCCGACTCCCTTGCGCGTCAACAGAGTCATCGGCGTGGCTAGTCGCGCAAAGTCCTGGACAAACCGCCGATAATAGCCTGCCAACCCAAGAAAGCTGCGGATCTCGAAGACACTCGTGGGCCGTGCCCACTTCGAAACCGCGTCGATCTTCGACGGATCGACCAGTATACCGTCACGGGAGACAATGTGACCGAGGAATTTCACCTCAGCGAGCCAAAACTCACACTTCTCCAGGTTGGCATATAGCTGATGCGTGCGCAGCAGGGTAAGAACCGTTCTCAGATGTACCTCATGTGCCACCTCGTTCTGCGAGTAGATCAAGATGTCGTCCACGAACACCACCACAAACTGATCTAAGAACGGCCGGAATATACTCTTCATCATATCCATGAACACTACAGGTGCGTTCGTCAGTACAAATGGCATCACCAAGAACTCGTAATGCCCATAGCGTGTCCGGAATGCAGTCTTTGCGACGTCCCCCTCTCGGACTCGCAACTGGGAATACCCAGATCGCAGATCAATCTTCGAGAAATAGGCCGACTCCCTCAGCTGGTTGAACAAGTCGTCAATCCTCGGTATCGGGTATCGGTTCTTCACCGTAACTCGGTTCAGCTTCCGGTAATCTATGCACATCCGAAGCTCTCCACTCTTCTTCTTCACGAAGAGTGCAGGTGCTCCCCACGGCGATACGCTCGGACAGATAAATCCCTTCTCCTGAAGCTCCTCGAGCTGACGCTTCAGCTCGGTCAACTCTGCCGGCGCAAACCTGTAAGGCGCCATCGATATCGCTACCGTTCCCGGCACCAGGTCAATCCTGAACTCCACCTCACTTTCTGGTGGAAACCCGCTCAACTCCTCGGGAAAGACCTCGGGGAACTCACATACCACTCGCAATAACTCTCGGCTCTGCACAACCGATACTTCCTCCACTGCGGACAACGGCGACAGGAGAACCCCGCTCTTACTACCCAGCACACACGACACCTTCGTGTTGCCTGCTGACATTGTCACTCGTCGCCTGTAGCAGTCTATATTGGCTCGATACTTCGCCTGCCAATCCATTCCCAAGATCACGTCAAAGGTCGTCACCCAGCACGAGAAGGTCACCAGGGCAAGGACAGTCTGCGACTCTAATTTCGCAGCACGACAAACCCTAGTCAACAATACATCACCCCCAACTGGGGTGTCCAGGCACAGGGGTGGACTCAACGGCTCTAAACTCAGCCCCAACCTCTCAGCACAACTCAACGAAATAAACGAGTGTGACGCCCCAGTATCAAATAAGAATAACGCCCATAAATGATACAATAAACACGTACCCTGAATGGTCTCGCGGTAGGTAGTGGATCTTGGGGCCCGGGAGTCGGTAACTGCGACATTCTTCCCTGTGACGCATGCTGCCTCTTACCCGACGCACCGACTGCTGGATACCCAGATCCCTGCTGCTGTCTCAGAACTGGAGCGCTCGTGGACGGCTGTGAGAACCTCGACTGCTGACTCAGACGCGGGAGACCCCTGGGTGACTGCACCGTATGCGACTGCTGCGGTCGCTGTGCTGACGTTGCCCCAATTGGCTCACGGCACCTTGTACTAGCGTGCCCAAACCGGCCGCACCGGAAACACCTGAGCTCGTCGGTCCTCGGCCCCGAGCCCTGGCCTGTCCGGCTGACCACTGGTAGCGCCGCGGGCCCTCCTCTCATCGGACATTCTCGCTGCATATGGCCTGGCTTCCCACAGGTGAAGCATATCGGCTCCCTCTCTCGAGGGACTGGCCCCACTGACGCCACTGACCCCATCTATCTCGCTCCGCCTTGCTGAGCCTGTGGCCGGAAGAACCCCGTGGTCCTCTGTCTCCTCGGATCTCGGAACTCGGATGGCCCCGCACCACTGGTCGGCCGCTGTCAAACCTCACGGGTCCTGGCAGCATCTCGGAGACCCTGCTCCACTGTCGCTGCAGTGTCTACAAGATCTGAGTACTCCCGCAACCCCCCCCCCCCTCGAACCGCCGGCAACGGGTCAGCTCTATCGCCACCATTTCTGGGGCGAATCGGGTCAGGGCCGTGAATCTGGCCTCATATTCTGCCACTGACGCCCCATCCTGCTGCAGTTCCAGGAACTGCCGATGTCGGTCCACCCGAGCCGACTCGGGGACATACTGCGCCAGAAAGACCGTCTAGAAGATATCGTAGTCGTGCCCGACTCTGTCCCTCACACGCCCCCACCAGTGGTAGGCGATGTCCCTCAGCTGATGAACTGCAAAGGACACTCTGCTGCGACCATCCTCAATGCCTGAAGTGTCCAGGTCCCGCGTGACCTGCTCCAGCCATCTCTCGGCTAGATCGGGGTTCGGCTCCCCGACAAATGTGGGTATGCCCAGCTTCAGGAAGTCCAGCAGTGTCCGGGCCGTATGGCCTTCGGCCTAAATGGGCCTCGCTGGAACAGCTACTGTCTCCGGAGCTGGCGATGCCGACTTTCTACTAGCGATGATCGCCACCAAACTCTGCACCGTCCTGGTCAGCTCGTCCAGGGCGGTCGTAGTGGGAGGGTCTACGACCGGCGGGACGCTGGGCGTGCCCGCAGATGGTCCCGCGTCGCTCCTCCTATCCTCTCCGACAGGAGTACCCTGGCCTTCCGCGTACTCAGCGGGCTCGACGGTGGGCATCCGTCCTGGTGCCCCTGCTGACCGTCCCCTCCTGCCACGCGTGGGCGCCCGTCCCCGTGTCACGGCTGATCGTCCTCGCCTGCCACGAGCCATTTGGTCGGTATCCTTTGCACGGATACACGCAAACGTTTAGTTTGCGAACTTAAACAACGATGACGAGCTCAATATACTAGCGTTCACACGGTCTACGCCTACTCTAGCGTACTTGTTACTAAAACATCACCCTGCTCACGTCGTTAAAACCTCAATTACTAGAACACATAAAGGAAACCTCAAAGCGACCCGACACGCTCGTGAATCGCGTCACGCAATAACAACACGAAAACTGCGTAATCAAAACGGTGGACAGACAGGGGTCACGGTTCCGTGACAGACCCCGTCACGGTTGGGGTCACGGAGCCGTGACGAAGGCCCTAAAAATTTCCAAAACGCGATGCTCCGTCACGGATCCGTGACAGGGTCCGTGACACTCGCGCATGCCTGGTTTCCAAAATCGTTTCAAACTCGATCCTTACCTCTTTTTAACCCTAAAAATAGCCTTAAACGACACACACTCGACCACCAATTTAACAAACACACGCACAACGACTCACAGACTAAATCAAGTCACTCAACCTCAATCACAAGCCGACAAGGCCAAACAACAACAACACACGCCCACCGGGCCAACCAAAGTCGAACCACGCCCACCGAGCCAACCAAAATCGAACCACGCCCACCGGGCCGACCAAAATCAAAATACGCCCACAGGGCCAACCAATTTTCAAAACTTTTCCTTTTCATTATAAAACCTCATTTCTTGACATCACGTGGTTACAACCCGGTCCAGGCGTCCCCGAACTACATTGTACCCATTTGATGTCAGCACCGTCACGCTCGACTACAGGGGCGCCCCTGAGTCGAGTCACGACAGCTTAAAAAAGTTTCACGCAGCAACACACGAACAGCATGCCAGTAATGACCGTACTACACATACACACAACAACAACCAAGACTCAAGACACTACGGGTCTACACACGGTTTCCGACTTGCGTACCCAACGCATGACGAGACTTTTACTGACTCGACTCTCCCACCTAATTGACGTACAGTCCGAGGTGTGAAACCTCGAGCTCTGATACCAAGCTGTCACGCCCCAAATTCAGTAGAACCGAACCCGGAACGCGAACGTTTAAGACAATAAAACATTTTCAAACCTTTTAAATAAATCGCTTTAAAACCACCATTTAGTTAATCAAAATAATAATTTACAACTCAAAAGTACGTCCCAAAAAGCGGACAAAAATACAAGGCGTACGTCGCTAGACTTAAAAGGAAACCCGGACTCCCGCTCCCAGCCCTTCAAGCTTCGAGAGCTCAACTAGTCCGTCCCGCGAACAGTACCTGTAGGAAAAGCAGCTAGGGGTGAGCGTTCGCTCACCACCACGGATAACAGACTGACTACGGCATACTAGCAGACGATGCTGGTAACACCTACAACGATCCAACACCGGGGACTACTACCCCCCAACTCAAGTAACCCGATTGACGGTTGGATCAGGCGGCCGACCTGTCGCATTTTTCCCAACACGACGGTTGGATCAGGCTGTCGACCTGTCGCACTTTTCCCGACCCCAGTCGGATCCGGCTGTCGACCTGTCGCACTTTTCCCAACACGACAGTTGGATCAGGCGGTCGACCTGTCGCACTTTTCCCGACACAAAGTCGGATCAGGCTGTCGACCTGTCACTCACCAACCCCAGGTAACCACAATCACAAGCAAAGTTCAACAACAGCAACAACACCAGTTTAACACTCCACAGACACTCATGGCCACCCAAGACACCAACGGCAAAACACGGGTTCATCAACCCCACGGGCACTCATGGCCACCGAAGACACCAACGATAAAACACGGGTTCAACAACCCCACAGGCACTCATGGCCACCCAAGACGCCAATAGTAAAAACACGGGCTCAACAACCCCAGTGCACTCATGGCCACCAAAGACACACCAACGGTAAAGACATGGGCTCAACAACCCCAAGGGCACTCATGGCCACCCAAGACGCACCAACAGTAAAGACACGGGCTCAACTACCCCACGGGCACTCATGGCCACCCAAGACACACCAACAGTAAAGACACGGGCTCAACAACCCCACGGGCACTCATGGCCACCCAAGATACAAACTAAACAATCAACCTCCGGGCATAAACAAATGCCTTCAGTAATTCTAATATCGATAAGTTCACTGCTCCTAAGACACTACTAAGTGTCACATGTATTTATATTGTTCGATACGTTCACGTATCATACAATACCACCCGGTGTCGCCTGCCTTCCTATTATTCGATAGACTTACCTAACCCACGACACCCAAGTGTCACATGCATTTCTACTGTTAACTTTCCCTAATCAGGGCCGAGATCCGGCTACTTTTCCCTACCTCCTATGCTTTCCCCAAAATCTCACAATCAAGCTCCGCGCGCGATCTCGATCACTCGCCTAACTTTCCCTTTCCTCTGTCGGCGGCACGATCTAATAAGAACACAAATTTAAAACACTTTTAAGCTTGCAGGCATAAACTGAAATTTAATAAACTTGACGCCCAAAAGTAACCCCGACAATGTCGATCACTCTCAAACTTCCCAATTACTCGACATTGTCGATAATGGACCCGGAAAGGCCCGTTTCGCCCGACCCGGCGAATCTGCCCGGGATTGGAAAACGTCCTTCCGGGGCTCCGAAAATTCCCGTTTTCGTTTCTACGGTCTTAGAATAATTCAAGGGTTCCTATGGACTCGACGGAATCAATTTCCGACTTCCGAGTAATTTAATTCGCGTTTAAAGTTTCTAAACCCGTCAATTACAACTTTCACAATTTAATTCCAAATTTCGATCCGGGTATGGATTAACGACTTGGGGATCGTCCTAAACCACCCGAACACGAAAACCCGATACCCGAGCATGTGGGCCCCACCCGGCCATCCTTGGCCGTGGGTGGCTAGGGCCGGTTTTGGGCCGGTTCACCATGGTGGTGGCCGGTCCTAGCTTCGGCCAGCAACCACCCACGGTGGCCGGAGCTCCCCCGAGCCTCCGGTTACCGGAATCCGGTTATTCTTCGCCCCAAAATGTTTCCAACGAACCCCACACCTCAACTCATCCATAGTTAACTCGTTTCAACACAACCCTAACTCTCTATTTCTCAATACAAGGTATGACAATCTACAAGAGTATTAACTTAATCTCTTGTTACTAATAAACAACTCCAAGAAATCATCTTGATGGCTTATCTTCGTTGCTTATTATCCAACAATAATCTCCAAGAAAAACTAATCTCTTATCTTAGCGTAATCACCCAACCAAAGAAAGAACAAAACAACACAAAACAAAAAGTCCAATACCTCTTGTCTTCGCTGTGATATAGCAAGAGAATCTTCCAAATAAGCCAAGAAGAAATGATATTCTATCTCTTCTATGTCCAAAGGACCAGCCAGGAACAATAGGATACAAATCTCCTACTGCTCACGCAATCCAAAAGGAATGAAAGTGGAGAAGCCACCAAGATCTTGTTCTTCTCTCTTTTGATTTTGGTTTGGCCGAACACACCATGCCTCTTCCTTTTTGTTTAGTTCAATATTACCTAACACCACCACTTGTGTGACAAGTGGCAAGTGGGAAGTGGGTCCCACCCTTTAAACAAATATCTTTGTAGATATTTTTCTGTCAGATTCGCGAAATTCAGCCGTCTCGGGCCCCGTACGGGCCCATTTTCCAAGAAATTACGAAACTTCACGGGCTACAAGGAAAAGGCTCAACTAAGACCGTTGTGACGACGGATAAGCTTTTTGGATCCAAAACGGGTCTCGAATGGACCAAAACGTCGCTCGGTTGACTTTTCCAGCAAAAAGTCAACCTTTCCCAAATTGGTCAGAAAGTTGCCCTGAGTCCCCCGGAACTCACTTTGGTCGATATCGGGGTCAACTTAAGTCCGGTATGACCCTCAGGGTCAAATTTAGGTTCATTTAAGTGTCTGTCTAAAAGTTTTAAATTTTCATGTTTTTCACCGATTTGACTGGCGTTGACCGGGAGTGGTTCTTAGACTTTGAGGTGGAGGTTGAGGTGGAGATGGAAGTGTGTGTGAGAGAGAGGAGCAACTGGTTTCAAGAAGAATGATGATGAAGTAGGAGAAGATTCTTTTGAAAAAATAGAGTTACGTGTTTGACATGCGGTCATTTTCCGTTAAACGCTTACATTAATAAGTAGCGTGAAAATATTAACAAGTTAGGATATCAACCAAGAAAATTTTATGGGGTTTTTTTTGCAAGGAGGATAAAATATTATAAATGAAAAATATCCAAAACGGATCGTGAAAAGTCATGTTACAGTTGACATCCCTTATACTAACAAAGAACTCCAGTCTTTTTGTAATCTTAACAACTCAATCAAAATATCGTAGAATAATAGAAAACTTATATGAAAAAACGCACATAATTATGTATAGATAAATATAAATTTTCTTAAAATTAATATGTATCATTAAAATTGCATCATCAATATTTGTAAATAAAAAGATTTTGTTAAGACTTCGCAAGATCTGTATCTAGGGTTTTCGTCTTCCTTTCTCTCTATCTATTATGCCACATGTCGCGTTATCCTCCATTGACCACCCATCACTATTTCCATCACCAATCCACAAACCCCCGACTGTTCCCATGGCCCATACAACTCTTGCTCATCCTGACATGTCTACCATGCCTCGTTTAGGCAATGTGGTCCTCGGTGTAGGCTCCGATGTTGTCTCCTCCATGACCTCGTTCACGGGTCTCCTTCAGGTTATGCCTCCATCACCGAGCTAGGAACCTATAAAGTCGATGAGGTACCAGAAGAAGTCAAAGCGTATGACTCCTCTCTCTCTCCGATTGCTTCGTATCATGCCGATAATCTCTTCCTCTAATGATATCCTCCCAGGACGATCGCCCCTCCCGTAACTCGGCCTGATAACAAATCTTGGGATGTAGACGACATCCCTTAAGCCTCTTGTTCCCATGATGATGCTCTGCTTGGGGGCCACATCAGCGGCCCTCTTCTCACACTACTGATCCCTAAAAAGGTCATGTCCACCATGTGAACCACCACATCGATTATTGATGGATAATTGAGGCCCACGGTATTGGACCAAAATCTAACCCTTTCGGGACCCAAATCAACACCGGTGACCTCTCCCCAAGCTAATATGCTCCCAGCTCCAATGGAATTATTATAAGAGTGTGTCGTTATTGGGACTGGTGGCCTCTCGATAATGCCACCCCGAACCTGGATGGAAAGTCCCGGAGCTTGAGGGAGGCCCTAACTAAACCGGACATCAATCACCACTCGCACTAGACCCGTGGAGGTTGAGGACGACGACGACATGCAAAGGCCACCGATAGAGGCTCTCCAAGCACTTCAACAAGGCATGAGGAAGCCCTAGGAGGCTTTGTGGACGTCCACACTGATGAGGATGAAATGGCCTGGGGAGGTACACTCAATGTTCGATCTGGAAAGACCTCGCTACACCCCTCTGAAGGACGGCCCGGATAATGGTTGACGGCCACGACATGCCAACTCATGCCAAACTCCAGTACGTCTAACTCTTGGACTTCTGCTTCATTTGTGGGTGTATTGGTCACCAAGAAGCAGAATGTCGGAGAAATGACCCGGATAACCCCCAAAGCATGCATTCGTTTAACCTCTCCCTTATGGCACCGGAGAGGCCCAACATCAAGGCGAGGATCCGACATGATTGGTCGGATCCTGGATCGACCATATAGGGACACTGTCAAGGGGTCGTAGCAAGGCATGAAACGCTCACTATTAGCCCCTCAGCACCAAAGCTATCAGTCCCATCAGGTTTCGCCCCACTGGCTCCCCCACCATTAAGTTCGGTACACAACTTACTACCTAAGGAGCCAACACAAACATGGAGTTGGCAACTTGCATTCACTTTTTCCAATCCGTCTTTCCCGGGAGCCGGGGTCGTAGGACCAAGCGAGGTAGTTGTGTTATAGAAATTTATGTCTAACCAGGGATTACCTCTAGTTAGTACGAGAAGCTTGCAAGCCTCAACGACCTCACCTCTACCTTTGAGGTCACACCACCTTTGGAAGGGGACCGCCAAGTTTTGCCTCAAGAACGCGAGAGCGACCAGCCCCCTTCCCTCAGCTTAGAAGAAGAGAGGTTTGGACGCCCCAACCCCGACCAAGGATATACAATGGCCCCAAAACCCGTTGAGGCGAGGTATGCTAAGCAGCCTCGCCAGGGTCAATGAGTGACCCTTCCAGCAACGAGGTATGTGTGGGGACGCACACCTCGTCCTGTCAAGGTCGGTGCAAGTCCGCCCCCCGGTTCCCTCATTTCCTGGTGTTCTCCCTACATGAATATTATCCCCTCAAGTGTTCCCCATATTTTTTCACATGAAATGATCATCATCATCGACGGATTCTCGTCAACAATAATCAACAAGACATCTGCCTCCCAAGTACTCTCCCTGATATATCCAGCCATCTTGTTATAGGATTAACATTCATTATCTATGAACTTAAATATAGTCTCACCTTTTTTATTTTCAGTATTTTTATAAGGAAAATTTTCACTTTAACACCCTGTCAAACATTAATTTCACTTTGATACCCTGACATAAAATTTTATCACTTTCATACCCTAACCAAACTTTTAATTTCACTTTCATACCCAGCCGGGTAAAATGTCCATAATACCCCTAACTATTACTCAAATTTTCAAACTCATGCCATTGGTTCAGAATTTGAAAATAAGTGAAATGACAATAATACCCTTCATTGTTAGGGTGTTAAACTGAAAATTTCACTACTTTAAAAATAAAATCAGTTCTTTTTTATAAAATCGATTTTTATTTATGAATATTATTTTTATTTTCAAATTTTCATATTTTAATTTTAAAAATACATAAAAATCAGTTTTTTTTTAAATAAAAAAAAATTCTACCATGTTCACCCCCTCTCTCTCTCCTCCGCTCCCCCTCCTCCGTCGTTGGGGACGACGGCGGAAGAGGGGTAGAGGAGGAGAGAGAGAGGGGGTGAATAGGGTATAAATTATTTTTATTTAAATTTTTTTATATAAATAATTTTTTTTAAAAAAACTGATTTTTCTGTATTTTAAAAATTAAAATATTAATTTTTGAAAATAAAAATAATTTTCATAAATAAAAATCGATTTTATAAAAAAAATGATTGTATTTTTAAAGTAGTGAAATTTTCAGTTTAACACCCTAACAATAAAGGGTATTATTGCCATTCAATTTTGAACCAATGGCATGAGTTTGAAAATTTGAGTAATAGTTAGGGGTATTATGGATATTTTACCCGGCTGGGTATGAAAGTGAAATTAAAAGTTTGGTTAAGGTATGAAAGTGATAAAAATTTATGTCAGGGTATCAAAGTAAAATTAAATGTTTAACATGGTGTTAAAGTGAAATTTTCCCTTTTTATAATTATGTACGTTCGATTTCCACCCTTTTTTTATAGAAGAACAGATGCAAATTTTATTAAAGTATAGAGTAGGACGATGAGCACATAATTGTACTCATCTTACAAGGCAGAAACCAACTAACGAACATAAACCAGAAATAGAAAAGTAAATTGTGCTCAAGACCTACGGGTGGTTGAAGGGGATATCTGCGGTAGCATCCTGAGATACCGATACAACATACTTTTACCCAAAGGCACTGGGCGAGCCAACCGAGTGAAAGGGGAATACTGGTGGACTTACATCTCCCCCGGTATGTCAGCTTGCGTCGTCCTCCCTAGACTGATAATTGTAGGGCTCCTAAACGCGGGATTGCTGACTCCGGACTGGTAGGGGAGAAAATTGTCGGCTGGAGATGGAACCGTCTCCATCTATCCGCCAAGGAGGGGTCATAGCCGACCTACCCCTCCCCGGGCCTCTTCGGACTCATTCCTGGAGGCGGGGGTGCTTGTGCCCCCCCCCCCCACCGCTGCTACATATGATCCTCCATTTGACGCCGTCGACCCCTCTGACTCTTCCGGCTCCTCCTCTCTTTCCAGTCGTTTCTTCCCAGACAGCGTCGGACCAGCATCTGTAGCCAGCCACTCCGAGGGAATGTCCTCAGTCCTTGTCTCATAGGACGTCTCCCTCCCACGGTGTGGCATTTTCCGAGGAGATGGCGTGCGTGGGCCCCATTTACCCCCTTACTCCCACCTCCCAGATAGCTCCAGTTCGTCCCTGGCGCCGCCTTCCCATGTTTCGCCTTCTCAAGGGCGGATCTTGGGTCTCCTGGGGCACGTAGGGAATGGCCCTTAACTCCCCCCGCTACAGGGCATGACGGGAACATGTGTCCCGCACAACTACAACCATAGCAGTGATCTGACAAATGTTCATACGAGACTTGGAGGAGAGTTCGTACCTACGATTCCGACAGCCGGAACCATATATGACTCTGCAGGGGGATGCGTATATCAACTCGGATCCGAATCTTCATAAAATCTCCCCAGCAGCACCCCGAACTATCCACATCTACCGCCTGACATACCCCTAGGGCATTCCCCACCCGGAAGCCCACCTCCTTGTTCCAAGCACCCACTGGAAGATTAGAGACCATAGCCCACACCGAGAAATGGTGAAAGCTGATATCACCCACCTGCATGTGGGCCCTAAGATCCCTGAACAACACCAGAGATTCCCAGAACGCCAACGGCTCTCCAGCCAAAACTCTCGCCCTTTCTCGAGCAGTTCAAAAAAAGAAAGCCACCAGACCCCCTTCCAACGGCTTTGCTTCCACTTTCATCCCCCACAAATACTCCATTCTATCCACAAAAGACTTCCAGAAAAACCGCTTTGAAGTCAGCACCTTTGTAGCCAGTGCATACTGAAACTGTCCTCCAGCGTTGGCAATAGCCCCTGTTGGAATCACCACTTCCTTGATACAGAGCGACGAAAGGGGAGACCCAAAGTTCCCCATACCATCCGCCTCGCCCTGAATACCCGCCCGACTCGGGTCCGCCATCGTGTTCGACCCGATCTGCCCGTCAGGCCCCCAGCCCGGTTCTACCGGGTCAGCACGCGGGTACGACCCAACCACCCTGACCCGAACCTCCGACCCATCAAAACCCACCCGGGTTTGCGGACCAGCCCGCGACCGGCCTCCACCCGTGCCATACCGGGCCGCCCAGACACCAACCTCACCTGGCCCGTCCGTTGGCCCACGCTCCGGCCCACCCCGACCGGCCCGAGGAGCCCATCCACCACGGCCCGGCCCACCTCGAGACGCCCTGCGCCCGTCCAGCATAACCCAGTGTACCGGCCCGGCCCATCCGCTTGCCAGCCCAGGCCTAGATCAGGAGCACTAGGGTTCTCCCGCGCCACTCCCTTGCCCTTGCGTCTCCTCCAAGCCAACGTCGCCGACGATTCCACCGGAGTGTCGTCCGTGTCTGAAGACACCACCACCGGCTCCGCCTTTGTTCGCTGCCGTGTGATGCCATCCCCCACCCATCAAGGGTTCCTCGCTGCCCCTCAGGGCCGAGAATCGCATTGGAGACAAAGCATCCCCTCTCGGTGTCAAGGACTCCGGGTCCGTGAGGGAGGTCTCCTCCCCCGCCGCCCCTTCCACCGGCTCCGACGGCAACTGCCCGAGCCCCTCGCCACCGTCCTCACCCATCACGAGCCCCATACCTCCGAACTCGTCCGGAGTGTCGAGCTCCTCGCCACCCTTCACACCCGGTCCTCCACCCCCACGGCGATCACGCCGTCTCCACCTCCTACGCCTTCCTCCGCCGGCTCTTCGAGCCACACAGTTGGATCGCCAGAAATACTGGACAATCTAGTCGTCGAATACGTCATGGATGCCCTAAGAATACATTGAACCCTAATACTAGCAAAGAGAGAGAGAGAGTTGTGTTCGATTTCCACCTGTAATAAAACTCTTATTATATTAGAAAAAATTACCTCCCAAAATTACCCATTGTTGTGAGTGAAAAAAGACGTAAGGTTGATTCTGATAAGGGAAAACTCCACAAAATGACTATTGTTTGACTTTATAGTACAAAAAACACCGATTGAGTTTCCTATCGTTCAGAGTACATAGTTTGCGAAAATAATTACCAAAAAACATAATCTGCTGTGAAAAAAACAGAAAACGTGAGTGAAATGGCATGTGTGCCGCACGTGAGTTGTGATAGGAAATTTTGTTCCAGAATTGCCCTCAGAGAAGAAGTTAAAACAATGGATTGAACATATAAGTTCAAGCTCTATTTTGGGATAGGACTTGTCGTTGCAGAGAAGATAGAAAGAAGGTTAAGAGAGAAGCACGAGCAAGTGGTTGGAGAAAGAGGTGAAGGGTGGTCAGAGGATTCGTCAAACACGATCAAGAAGAGGTACTCTTAAGGTCGGGAGTCTACGATTTGCAATGGTAAGATCTTGAACCCTATGTGTAAATTAATATCCTTTTCTGTTGAAATCTGAAATATTGAAACCGTAGAAGACGAAGGTCTGTCCATGGGTCCGATTGATGTCCAAAACATGTCATATTTTCAAACAGAAACCCTAAAATTTCAAACACAAACCCGAAAAGTAGTTGAGATGTTCAACCCCAAACCCTAAATTGAAACCAAACTTATGTTCCTGTTATGGTACCTGATATGAAAAAAACACCTCGATTTGCTTTTTGAGAGTTACACATTATTGTACAGGTTACCAATGTATTGACATTTAGGTGTTAGGAACCAGTATGGAAAAAGGGGTTGTGAAGATGTTATTGTTGAATTGTTATGGTGAATGGTTAGGTTATGAATGGTTTATGTATTCAAATAATTGGTTGACAAATTTTTTGTAAGGACGTTGAATGTGGAAGCCAAAGCACATTGTTATGCAAATGTGGAGTTCCAGCTCCTATGCTCAGATCATATTCAATTAATAATCCTGGTCGCAGATTTTTTGGATGTGGAAAATACAATGTAAGGCATACAATTCAAAAATTTGTATTGTGGTATGTTTTATGATTTTGAATTATGTTTATTGATGATATATAATTGTAGGTGCAGGGGGAAAGAAGTTGTAATTATTTCCAATGGGTCGATGAACTAGTGCCTGAGCTGATGATTCGGATATCGACATTGGAAGAAGCTATACGACATGAAAAAAGGAAGAGTGGGAAAGGGGCCAAGTTTATTTGGTTTTTGTATGGTATAATGTTCTATATGATGTTAGTATTTATGATCAAGGATGGTAAGAATGTATCAGTGAAGGAAGACATGTAAGTTTTGTATAACATAAAGTAGTTGGGTTGTGTACTATCTTAATGTTTGTATTTATGTTGTGTACAATGACCAGTATTTGTGCTATGGTAATGAAGCAGTAGTGGTACCTTTACTTATAAAACACATGATGCTTGCGGTGTTACATAATAATATTGGTTTCACACAAACACACAAGTTAACATTACTACAACAAATACACATAGATCAAGGAAAGTAATCATACAGCGGGTTTACGAAATAGACTAGTAGTAGTACTACTAGCTTGAGATGAAACAAAGTACTTTTCATCTCCACTGTCTTCCACCTCAACTTCAGTTTGTCCGGGTGGTAAGGGAGAGGAAGGAGGATTTGTGTTGGGAGGTTCAATTTGTGGTTTGTCGTTGGGTTGCTCGTTTGGTTGCACTAGCTTGCTCTGCACTTCTTCATCACCATCATCAGAGGATTTGTCATGATCGTCAGTTGGAGGTTGGGGTGTTGGTGGCAGTCCATCCGGACATGGATATTGCCAATCTGGCAAATATTCTTCGGGGTGCACATAGTGATCTATGGGAGGGGGGCCATAAGATGGAGCCTTGTTCCATTGATCTGAATGCTCAGAAGAGGAGTACCCACATTTGTTCGCCCATTCTAAGTACCTCCTTTCTGCCTCAGCCTCAGCCTCAGCCTCAGCCTCCTCTTGTGAAGGTGATTTCTTCACCATGTCTCTGTGTGGGCCTAACAGCCGAAGCACATGGTGGTTTTATAGGCAAAAAAAAGCACACAAAAACCAAAAATTAATAATTGAAGCTAAAACATGCATTCACATGTGCACAGTGTTGGAGCCATCACATACATTGTCTGATGAAGGACATGCCCTTACACTGTCCATCTCGAATATGTCAAGGATAGGGAATCCTATTCCCATGGGGTTTGTCAAAAGTGCTACATTTAAGCACATGTAGCTGTCTGCCACAATATGCACACAACTTGCACACTAGTCCAAAAGTTAATGGCCATTATGGCCTTACAACCACCAAAAAATATCCATACTAAGGACCCACAATCAAACCCTAAATCCTAAGGCTGTGAATTGTTGAGTAGCTTCTTCTTGTCACCCAATTTCTTCAAAGGTTGGCTCGAAGTCCTTCCCACAGCTTCTCTTTTAGAGTTTGTTGCAGCAGCGGAACCAGCTCCTGCTTCTTTCCTTGTTGCCTGAAGCCATTTAGCAAATCCCTCGGCAGCCTGCAAATGATGCATGTGTAAGTTTTGTAAATGAATCTTACATACTGATATATGTATTTCATTTGCTATGAAAATTGATATATGTTAAGTTTGATATGAAAACTGATATATGTTAAGTTTGATATGAAAACTTATACATGTGTTTCAAATTTAACTACAGCAGCACAGACATGATTGACGAAATAGTAATAGACATTAAAGGAGCGTTGGGAAAATACTTAAGCTTACCAAGCTCCAAAACTCTCTACCAGGTCGAGAGAAACCGAAAATCTTATTTGTTTCCAGCAAACTTCAACGATATTGAACGTAATTAGGGGTTGTTGAGGTAAATGATTTTTTTTTAAATCCCAAAGTACCTAATTACCCAAGTAGATAGAGCCCTAGATAGGTTCCGGTGATAGAGATAAAAAAACTAAACTTGAGTAACATGTATGGTAATTGCTGAAGATGGATTATAGTCTAGTTAGAAGGGTTCTCAAAGCTTGATATTATCTTTAGGCCATTTTTCTAGAAGCTCGATTAGAGTCAAACCTGATTTCCTAAATACAATATATATGTTTTCGTACTTATTTCATAAGTGACAGAAATTTTAACAAGGGGAAACTCCACAAAATGACTACAATTCTCAACCAGCATATATAAATTTTAACAATTCCTAAAGACAATATAGATGTTTTCATAAGCATTTACCTTTGATTTCTTCCATGCTTCCTCTCCAACAGATTTGTATGTAGCAGTACATGTGGTAGTGGACTTGGCCATGCTGGTAATTGTTGGTTTTGCATAGGTTGTCTCCACTGCTACAAAAGTCACCTTCTTTGTAGATTTCTGAGTCCGGGGTTGCTTGGTTATTGTTGCAGCTGGCTTGAGGGAAATTTTGTTGGTCACAACATATTTTGCTGCCTTCTTCCTTTGGGTACGCTTCTTCCGGTTGATATTTGCATGCTCTATTGATTCAACAGCCTTCTCAATGTTGGATATCCCTTTGGCATTACCCTGCATCTGTCCCACTAGCTTCTGCTGCCTTGACTTGATTCCCCCCATTGCATTCTCATTTAACATGACTGGTGGTGTTGACTTTTTTGCAGGGCTACGCCTCCAGAAATCGTCCCCAAGCAGTGACAATAATTCCTCAACCTCTGAAACAACCTTTGCATGATGCTTAGCAGCCTCCTCAACCTCTGAATTCAGTTTTTCAATGCAGGATATCTCTTCATGTACAACACTCTCAGCAGGTATATGATCATGTGGTTCATCGTCATAGTCCATGTCATCTCCAATCTGATAATCTGCTGTAAGGTTATGAATGGTTATCTCCTCATCTCCTCCAAGGTTTACCGGTATCTCATCATCACCTCCAAGGTTAATAGGTATGTCCTCATCTCCTCCAAGGTTTACTTCTATGCCCTCATCATTACCACAGTTGCCTATCATACTCCCAACATCTTCAACACTAGTAGCAGCCCCATTTTCACCTCCAATGTCAGCCTCATCACCTTCAGGTATAGGGTGTGCATCATCACCATCAGGTATAGGGTTTGCATCATCTCGTTGTTTCGTCTTCCAAGCTCTGGTTAGTGCCTTTGCCTTCTCGTACCTAGCACGACTGGCAGCCCGCTTTCTCTCAAGAACGTCTACAAGGTCCGACCCGCTCTTAGAACCAACACGGTGTCCACGATTCTTATTTGCTTCATTGCCTTTGCTGCCCACCTTGGAAGGGGTTGGGTTGGACCCATAGTCCTTTGTAGTGCAACTACGAATGTTATGGCCGACAATCCTACATCTGCTGCAACGTAGTTCAAGGCCTTTCCTTGTCCTAGTACCTTTGCGGGATTGGCTTGAATTAGGTTGCTCCAGACAACCCTTCGACCGTCCTTTCTTTGGCCTTCCCGGTTGCTTACGGACAAGAGGAGGTAGTATGCGTCCTTCTAGCTCAATTCTTCTGCAACTTTCTAACCCAACCAGAGGGTAAATCTGCCCCTCGTAAGTCATACGAAATGCTGGTGTTAAATAGTATGCGTCAACAAATTTGTATACCTCCTTCTTAGCCTTCCTCAACGCTGCTGCCCCATGCAGGCATGGAACTCCTGTCAACTGTCAGTCTAGACAACTACAAGTTCTCTCGTATATGTTGACACAGTAGGTGCCTTTGAACATCTCCACCTCAAACAATACAGACCCACTTTGTACCACTTTGCACTTTTTAGCCTTAGCTATTACCAGATCCAACCTGTCTTTGATCCTTGGGCATATCAGAGCATCATCACTTCTAATCAAATTCCCCTTTTTGTTGAACCAATCCATCAATTTTCTCCGGTAGAACTCTAAAAAATTCAGGATTGGGAGATCCCGCCCCTTCCCAATCCAAGAGTTAAAGGACTCACATATATTGTTCGTTTGCGCTCCACACTTGGTCGTACTGTTGAAGTAGGCCTTACACCAATTCTTTGCTGGTCGTTCGAGCAACCAAGCATACGCTTTCTCATTCATGCCTCTAAGCTCTTCCATACAAGTGGACAAAATGTCGGGGCTGGTAGCTCTACAACATTTCCACAATTGTAATTTCAGCTCGTGGGACTTGAAGAGCTTGAACCAATTCTCGTATAAGTGACGGATGCAGTGTCTATGCTCAACGGACGGGTGATGGCTAAAAACATTGATCAACCCCTGACAGAATACAATAGTTCAAGTCAGAATACAATATTAAAATTCACATTCAAAATGTTACTATGTACGTAATTGAAACAATGGGTAAATAATTGGTTCAGTAACTATTTTCAAAGATATTTTCAGAACCTAAATATTTGTCCAACAAAGATATTTTCAAACAAAGATAAAAAAATCAAAACTGTCCCTAACTATTTACTGTAACAAATAGTAATCAAGAAGTAAAATCAAATATGAATGTTTTTCCTAACCTTTTGCTTGTCGGACATGAAAACCCATCCCATGTCTTCGCCGGTCCCAAAATCCTCAAAGAACTGATCCATGAACCACGTCCAACTTGCTATTGTTTCTTGCTCAACCACTGCTAGTGCGAGTGGGAACATACCGTCATTAGGGTCTCTTGCCACGGCTGCTAAAACTATGCCACCATGATACGCTTTCATGTGGCAACCATCAAGGCCTACAAAGGGGCGACATCCTCTTACGAACCCGGTTTTTTGAGCTCCATATCTAATATACAGGCGTTTGAACCTACGCATGTCTGCTTCATCAGTAAGTATGTTGAACTTAGAGTCCGGGTTGCTACGAAGAACCAAATCCCTGTACTTTTCAAGCATCCCATATTGCAGCCCGTCGTCTTCGTTATGGATGTGTTCAGCAGCGCGTACAATCCGATAACTCTTGCCAACCTCGACATCAATCCCTATGTCAATTAGAATGTCCTTGCACAATTCACTTACATCAACCTTCTTCTTACTGATTATGTAATCATAATACCTGCATATTAGTCAAATTATTCTCAAGCTAAACATCAATACACATTTTCAGCATATAATAACACAATAGTATGAACACAGTAACACCATAATGCATATGCTATACCTGTAAGCCAGGGACCGCGCAGTAATATTCTGTCCTCCTTCCTCAGTTTGACACGTATGGTCTGGTCGGAAAGTCTTGATTGCATAAATCTTGTACTTCTTCACATACCCACACCATATGTAAAACGTACACCCTGGCTCCGGACAAAGAACCCCAATCCCGTCATTTAGTTGATTCCTAGTATACGTGTAATTGAACTTATTCTCGGCTGCGTAGTTTCGTAGTACTACCCGGTACCACTTAGCACTGATAAACCTATCACCCAATCGCAATTCAATACCTTGCAATGAACTGTTGGTATCCCACATCCTAGAATCAACCAGTTCTTCTTCCATCCTATCTTCACATGCAAGGTCATCTTCCATATCTGCATCCACATTTTCTTCTACTTCATTAACAGATTTAGCTGATGCTCCTTCTGCAGCTGATGACGCTTCCTCCTCCACTGATGATTCCTCATCATCTTCAGATGATGCTTCATATTCAGAGTCAGAAGATGACCCACCAGACCCTTGTTCTACTCTAGCAGATCTTTGGACTTGTCGACCAGCTACGAAATCACCACCATCATAACGTATATCTTCAGGTACCTCATCATATCCATCGTCATTCATTAATTCTTCATCTATTATCTGCTGATCGAACATCTCTGCCTGAGCTATAAGCTCATCTTCTTCCGGTTCGTCACTTAAAACACAACTGGGTTTTCTCTTCTTTTCCATCTATGAAAATGTACACATTATTAGTGCTAACTTTTAACAATCAGATTCAGCAAATGCTTAATTGGAAAAATCAGTTTCAAATATTCAAATGCAAGAGAGACGTCAACCACAAATTTTTAGTGCTTCACAATATTAGGTCAACGTTTTTTTAACACTTACAAAATCTAGGTACATAACAATAAACTGGAATTCATTTCCACACAGTGCATAATGATCCAAGATATACTAAAACACAATTATTATGTATGTTAATGACATTACATACATAATGAATCTAAGACACATTCAAACCTAATCATAAACTAAAAAGGGCACATTAGCATAGGTAATAGACTATTTTCAAGAACCTACAACAGTTATCATCACTTCATTCTTAACACTCAATTGCATTTTCAGATACCATGTTAAGTCAGGATCGATTGTGATCCTGACATAAAAACTCGAAAACCCTAACTTTTCAGACAAATAGAAATCTACCTCCACACATAACGCCATTCTACAAGCTCATCCTTACCTACAAACAACTCCACAATACTATACAACGATTTTGGGGAAAAACTCTAAACCCTAAGTGTTCATACAACTCGAAATTTGTACAAAAGTTCAGATGAAATGCCATAACCCCATTCTACAAGCTCATCCTTAACTACAAACAGCTCCACAATATTATACAACGATTTTGGGGAAAACAACTCGAAACCCTAAGTTGTCATACAACTCGAAATATGTACAACAGTTGAGATGTAATGCCATAACCCCATTCTACAACCTCATCCTTACCTACAAACAACTACACAGTACTCCATACAACGATTTTGGGGAAAAACTCGAAACCCTAGGTTTTCATAGAACTCGAAATCAAACCAAAAGTTGAGATGAAATGGTTACCTCGCTTTGCTAGCACGATTTGATGTCTGGGTCGCGCTGATTCGGCCGTAGATGACGATAACAAAGCTGATGTCTGAAGAGAGAAGAAGAGGGAACGTGAAGAGAGAAGAAGAAGTTGAGTTGTGTCTGAAAATGAGGGGTCTTGACCAAACACACGACTTAACATAGATACTGAGGGTATTTAGGTCAATCTACATGCCCAGTTAACTCGCCGTTTCTTTTTTGACAGCAGATTATGTTTTTTGGTAATTATTTTCGCAAACTATGTACTTTGAATGATAGGAAACTCAATTGGTGTTTTTTTGTACTATAAAGTCAAACAATAGTCATTTTGTGGAATTTCCCGTCTCATAATTACATCCAATTTTCACGAGAGTAATAAAAATCATAGCTTGTCATTTACCAGACTACCCTCTATTAGATGTGGAAAGAAAGAGAGCCCAGCAAGGTCACTTTCGTAAATTTAGTAGTGGCTCTCCTTGTATTTAAGCCTCACCTCTTTCTGAGTTTAGGGCTTCCGGTTCCTAGGGTTTTATTCACAGCAGCTAAAAGCGGCGAGAAGCAGCAGCAGCAATCCAGTAACCATGGTTCTCAAGTAAGCTCGGATCCATATCTTTAATTTTCAGCATTTCTGGTTTCTATTGGATTGGTTCGATTTCATCTCTTTTTATTTCATTGTAATTAGTCGATTTAATATGCTTATCGTGTTTGATTTTTTGTACTGTATCGTGTCATTTCCAAATGGTAATGGGTTTGTAGAAGTTTTGCTCTTTATTTTCATTGAGCTTTGTTTTTCTGGTTTGCTGATTGCATTTCTGGATTGAAGCTTTCCTCATATTGTGAAATGAGTTTAAGTTTGTATAGCTTGTTCTCTAAAATCAGTTCATTCTAATTGCTAGAATTGACGTCAATAATGCAGTGTTTATACTAAAATTAGTTGAAAAAAATAAGAGTTAGAATTGGTAAATGGCCCTCACAGTAGTGGTCAAATAGTTGATTTTATGGCATGCTTTGTTCATGACTGCCATACAATCATAGATGCATCTGAGTGAAAAATTCTTTGAGGCCCATCGATCTTATCATATAACAGTGCAGTTTTCACAATGTTTGAACCTTAATTGCTTAAGAAACTGGTTGTGTCTCAAACAGAGACATGCATTTTAGTAGTTGAGTTCGGTGTTGATTTGCAACATAAATGGTAGACTTTTTTGGGGTGTGCGTAATGGGTTTTGATTTGTCTTGTCTATGTTATTCTTTGAAATGGTATTACAATTGCCACTTGCATCTGAAGTGACTGAGGTTTTATTTTGGTGTCTCAGGACTGAACTCTGTCGCTTCAGTGGTCAGAAGATTTATCCTGGCAGGGGCATCAGATTTATCAGGTCGGATTCACAGGTAAGAACTTTGAATTAAATTAACTTTGCATGCTATCCTTATTTTTGACTGTCCATGTTGAAATTGATACTCACCTCTTGCTTTCAGGTTTTCCTCTTTGCAAACTCGAAATGCAAAAGGTACTTCCACAACAGATTGAAGCCTTCAAAGCTTACATGGACAGCTATGTACCGAAAGCAGCACAAGAAGGTATGCTGTCTGGTTTCTTAGTTTGTTACAACTTCATTTGAGCCTTAAGTCGTTTTGACATACCGTACTTGTCTTATTTACAACAATTCTCAGGACATAGCTGCGGAGGCTGTGAAGAAGAGGCGCCGTGCTACAAAGAAGCCATACTCCCGCTCCATTGTTGGTGCTACCTTGGAGGTGATTCAGAAAAGGAGAACTGAGAAGCCAGAAGTGAGAGATGCTGCAAGGGAGGCTGCTCTTCGGTATGCTTCTTTCTCTTGATGCTCATGTGGAGATGTAGTATGTTTCCCAATAATGCTAATTTATGAACCCAGATTATGTGTACCTTTTTGCAGTTGATGGAGACTAGTGGGGCAATAGATTATTAACTTTTACTTTAGCATGTATCAGACTTACTGAAAACTTGTTTTCTGCAGGGAAATCAAGGAGAGGATCAAGAAAACAAAGGACGAGAAGAAGGCAAAGAAAGTAGAAGTGATGGCCAAGCAGAAACAGAGCAAAGGTAATGTACCCAAAGGTGCTGCCCCCAAGGGTGCCAAAATGGGAGGCGGTGGCGGGAAGCGTTGAAAGCTTATTTGGAGTTTTGGAGTGCTTTCTTGTTCAATTTTGGCTCATCCACACTTTCCTTTGAATATTAGCTGCTTTAAGTTGTATAACCACATTGACCTTGGTAGTAGTTGATTTAACTTCTGGGATCTGGAAGAAAAGTTTTAATTAGTACATTGTTTGCATGTTTGAATCAAGTTATGTTCCTTTTTCTTCACGCGTAGCTTTGATTGAACAAGAATTTGACATTTGTCTTCGGTTATTGTGTCAGACTCTGTCAATTAATATTGGGATCTCTGTTAATCTTTTCATATCTCTGTTATGCTTTTGGCAGATTTTATTTAGTATTTATGCTATATTTGATTTAGTCCGCATTATGAAGGTATCTTTAGCTGCATGAATTAGAGCTTGAGCTATTTCGAGTACATTGTTGACATGGATGGATGTTCGGTTTAAGAAATGTGTATTTGAGGATATGATATTGAGAGTTGGAATGTTGGGTATTAAGACTCTGCATTGCCAGTGTATGCGGATCATATACTTGTAACTCCGTTCACCATCTGCCATAATCCTAGAACTTCCCTCTCTGTCAGTTTTGTTCATGAAACAAATGATCCAGATATGTCTTCCTTGTGCTATTTCTGCCCTAATCAACAACTTGCTGGATTTGTTCCCCAATCATCAAAACTCACTATATTCTTTAGGCATTTTTGATCACATGCTGCACTAAAACTATAGTGTTGGATTTTTCAGGAAGATAGTCTTTACTGAATCCAGCCAGTTGTTGAACACTGCAGAATTTCTAAACAACCATAAAAACCAGAACACAATGTACCCCATTCTTATCCAGTGTTTAACCTGTTTTTTTCTACATAAACCCTGTCGGCATTCCAACACATCTTTTATACTTTCTGGCAGCACCCATTCAAACCCCCGCCATCCTACTATTTTGCTCCAAATAAACCATGATTTATAGCAATGTAGAAGCAAATGTTTTTCTTTATTAGCAAAAAAAAACATGTTATAAAAGAGAAAAAAAAAGAAAGATACGAGCTAATAAGCAGTATAGATAATCCAAAGAATTCTTATAAAACAAAGAACAAGGATTGAGGAACCAATGGGCAAAGTCAGGAGCTAGAATTTCGGAGTTGTTGGATTAGAGGAGGAAACTGTAATGTTGAATCTTGGTGAGGAGAGAAGTGATTGGTTCCAGAGTTCTGCTGAATACCGTTGTGTTTCTTGAGAGACAAAAGTTCCAGAAGCTTATAAAAAGGAGACGGGACCAATGATGCTCTAGAGACTTACGGGGACAGAGGCCTTGCCATTGAATTATTAGGTCTTGGGTTTTGCTGGGTGGCAGCAACTAATCGACCACCAAAAGCAGATGTGACCCCAAAGTGAGAAGGAGAAGTGAAAACAGTCTTTGAACAATCTTGGACTAAATTGACATACACAGTGATGAAGGAGTAGGGTAATCTTGATACTGTGAGAATGCCTGAGATTAGGATGCTATTAGGAGCAGAGTTTGAATCAGCCAGATGAAAGAAGTCGGTGTTTCAAATTGTGAGGAGACCACCTAAGGCTCCATCTGAAGGAGAAAAAATAAAATCCTAACTTCCAGAAAGACCACAACTTCTTAGGAAAAACGGAGGTAGTGAAGATAATTTTGTTTCTTGGAGGAAAACCAAGTCTGGTTTGTTAATTTGGGAAGTGGATGGAAGAGTGAAACTGATATTGATGGATGTTGTAGTGCTTGATGATACTAGCTTACTATACATTGATATTTATACACTGAGATTGTGCTACGAAGTCAAGGAAGGCTGAGGGTTTGTGAGCTATGTGGTCAGCTACGCTATTAAGCTACTATCAAGGTTGATGATGGTGGTGAGCCAAGTCAAGGAAGACGGAGAGTTGTCGATGGCGTAGTGTAAAGTCAACAATGGTGGCTTCATGTTTTCTAACACGCCCCCTCAAACTCAATATGGTTATAAACCAAAATTGAGTTTGAATCGATATGGATCTGGACTGAATTTAGATACCGGACTTGACTTTGAACTTCACTTGATTCTTGTAAACGGATATATAGCTCGCCTAAATGTTGCGGTTGACGGAAGTGAAAAATGGACGAATAATCTGATGCTTCATGAGAGTTGAGGTCTTCTTGCTATAAACACTGAAAATGTCTCGATGGCCTTAGGGACGGTTAGAAACTCTGCACGTACGGAGCACATGGAACTAATCGAAGGACGAAACCTTCTAAAATGGTCACACATAGACTGACAGGACAATATGTTAACGACGAATACCCTTCCGATCGGAGCGGAACGGGAATATCTTGTTGATCGACACACGAACACAACAAGAACAAATGGTATTGCAGAGATCACAACGGTTACCCAAGGCATGAAGACCGAACAATTGCTCTAGAAAAGACGACAACGTTATAAAGACCGATCTGCGTCTATAGACTAAAGGACTGCAACGGAAAGCGTGGACTAAGGTGGCTCTCCGGTGGGAACGGAGCAGCAATACAAACTTGGAACGCGGTCTGAACTGCGGGAATGCTCTCTGGTCGGAACAGAGCTGCAACACATGATCATCCGGTCCGAACGGTTCGGATCTCCGATCGAAACAGAGCAGTAACAAGGACTTAAAAATGGCCGGTTAGAACGGATCAAATAACTCTATGGTCGGAACAGAGCAGCAACACAAGAACGGCCGGTTAAAATGGCTCGAATCTTTGGTCGAAACGACGACAAATAGCTCTCCGATCGGAACGGTTCAAGTAGATCCCCAATCAGAACGGAATAGCAGCACAAGAATAGCCAGTCGGGACGGCTCAAATAGCTCTCTGGTCGAAACACAGCAACAACACGATCTTGGAACGTCGATCGGAACGACGATAATGGCTCTCCGGTCGAGACGGAGCAGAAACACAAACTTTGAACCGCCGTTCAGAACTGCAGGAAGGCTATCTGGTCGGAACAGAGTAGCAACACATGAACAGCCGGTCGGAACAACTTGGATCTCCGATCGGAACGGAGCAGCTACACGACTTGGAACGCCGGTCGGATCAGCGGCAATGACTCTCCAGTTGGAACAGAGCAGCAACACGACTTTGGAACCGCCGGTCAGAACTGCGGGAAGGCTATCTGGTCGGAACAGAGTAGCAACACGACTTGGAACGCCGATCGGAATGGCGGAAATGACTCTCCGGTCGCGACGGAGCAGCTTCACGACTTTGAAACGACAAGGCAACTCTTTTTTTTTGGGGGGGGGGGGGGGGGGGGAAGAGGCGAGTGTCATTTGTTGGCGCGTTTAATTCACGCGCGGGTGTGTTATCAACTGTGCAGAATGCGTGTCCCCTTGAATTTGGTCTGCACAATTGCTCTGCCTTGATTTGTCTTCTCACCTTTATACTGTCCAACATGGCAACACATCACATTTATTATCTTGGAGGAGCAACACATTTACTACTCCTTCTACATCACTCTTACCTCCCACCAAAAATATATTTTGCAAAGACCACAATATGAGCTTCATGGTAAGCTCTGTCTTCTCTGCAATTGAGACCACGAACTGAAAATGAAAGAGGGCACCAACAACAAGCAGGAAGAAGCTGGAAGATGAGCAATCAACAACGGTTAATATTGGCAACAAGCAGGAGCAACAGCAGGTCAAAGACAACTATTGAAGGCTTTGCCGAGGCTCTAACGGCAGAGGTTGTTTACTCAGATGTAGCAGCGGAGACGAAATAATGGTGGGTAGTGCTTTGATGTTGCTCTCCGATGGAGACAGAGCAACAATATACAGAGTGGTGGCCGGACGGAACTATGAGAACAATGGTTACTTCTGTAAAGATAACACCACCTAGGTAACCGGACGGAGCAGCGGACGGGCGTTGTGTCAATGCGGAAGCATGTAAATCTGAAACGGTTTCTATCTTCTTGATGCCTTGCCCACCCGCTAGTAAATTTGCGAGTGGGCAAAGCCATCGAAATTTTCAGAAGCTTACCAAAGCTCTGATACCATATTAATTTGGGAAGTGGATGGAAGAGTGAAACTGATATTGATGGATGTTGTAGTGCTTGATGATACTAGCTTACTATACATTGATATTTATATACTGAGATTGTGCTACGAAGTCAAGGAAGGCTGAGGGTATGTGGGCTATGTGGTGAGCTACGCTATTAAGCTACTATCAAGGTTGATGATGGTGGTGAGCCAAGTCAAGGAAGACGGAGAGTTGTCGATGGTGTAGTGTAAAGTCAACAATGGTGGTTTCATGTTTTCTAACATGGTTTGATGGAGGAAATGGGACGAGCTAACGAACTTTGTTTCTGGTCTAAGTTTAGACCTCTTACGTTCCAAGAGAGGATGATAATCGAGAAGTTTGTTGGGAGGAACGACCTGGAGTAGTTTTGAGACAGGTAGGGAGTAGTTGGCTAGGTGGTTGAAAGATACTGAGAACCTTCTAAATTGGGGATGAAGAGTAGAATCCTATATCGCGATGTATAGACCAAGGTTTTTGGCTATTAGGTACCAGATTTATGACTGGAGAAGATTGAGGGTGGGAAGGAAGGTTGGGGGTTGGATTCAGATGATCAGGATGGGAAGAGGAAAGGGCAGGGATGGAAGAAGTCAAGGGATGGGGCGATAATGGTGGCAATGGTTTTGGCAAGGTGGTTCTGAAATTCAGGGGTTGTGCTGGTTGAGGGGGGATTTGAGAAGTGATTAAAGGTGTTTGGGTATCTTGGGCTTTGGTTTTGGGTGGAGGCTTGTTAACTACTAAGCCAACCGTTTCATGGGCAATAGAGAGAGTTCTGGAATCGGAAATTGGCGATTGAGTATCTCTAGATGTGGAGTTAATTTCGCCTTCTTCAATGTCTAACTGCTTTCTCAAGGGCGATGATTCAGTGTTGAACGAAGATTTATCGGAAAATCCTTCTACAATCGAGTCCCAAGAATTAACAACCGAAATATAAATGCTTAAAAGTTCAGAGACTTGAGTAACATGATTCCGATTACCTGATTGTAAGAGACATTGATCGTCAATTTGGAGAGGGTTAGTGTTGTGAATCAACGCAAAACCTTCTTTTAGGTGGGAGCCTTCTATCGTTTGTGGGTGAATTAGAACCATAGAATCGCATTTGAGCAACTAATGTCTCAAAAGTCTTTGAGGTCCAGGCAACAAAGGGCACCCACTTGTAAAAACCTCTTAATTCAATCAGGTGAGAAACCTCAGGGGCTATTGAGAACCATCTTTCCAGGAGAGGAATAGTTTTGGTGGCTCAATGATCAAGTGAATCATAGTAAGAGAAGGAGATTAGAAAGACTCTGTTACCCAAATCTTTAGGGTGTAGGTCGAATACTCCCCCACTTGCGAGGTCAACTCTGATGGCTTCCAAGTCCTCATCCAAATGAGCTATCCCCATAAAGTAAACTTTTAAGAATTCTTCTGCTAAGAAATATAGAGTTCCTGTTACTCTTTTGATTTGTGGGGTAACGAGATTATAAGAGTGTTTGAATTGTGGAGAATTGATGTTTTAGGTGGATTTGGGGATTAGGGTTGAAGAATTTTAAGGATTGATTGGAGATGTGGTGGGAGAGGTCTTAGTTTGTTGGTGATGTGAAGTAGGGTTTGAGAGAATTTGGGAGGAGATGGTGGAAAAGAGAAAATGTTTCCAGAAGAGACGCCCATGCAAAGTTGAGATTGCTTTGTTGGCTGAATCCGGGTTACTGAATTGGAGAAAACAAGCCTTTTTCCTTTTATGGATGGTTTGGAGGGTGGATCTATTTTGAAGGGGTCTCCAATTGAATGGAAGAAGGATTGTAATTCTTCTAGGGAGGTTGAGTGGGGGAGATTGTTAACGAGCACAGGGAAAGGAGAAGTGGGTGGAGAGGATTTGTGGTGGTTCGGTGTCGGGGTCGGAGCAGGATGGGATTTGGGATGATTGGAGCGGGGAAGGTTAATAGGGCCCCAATCCTTCTTTCCATTGATGAACCTGGTGGAGCCATTTGGGGACCATCCATGGACGATCCGAGAGGAAGAGAGGCTGAGGCAACGAAGAAGGTGTGGTGAGGCATTATATTATTTCAAACCTTGATCTGCAAAAAGGGGAAAAGCATTTGATTTAAGTTAAGGACATTGTCCTCAGATTTTGGCGGTTTCTGAACTGTTAAGTGTGGTGGTTGGTCGGTGTAGGTTGATGTTCGCCTGTCTTCTGTGCTTAATGATTGGAAAAATCAGAGTTATGGACCTTTATCTACTTTATATGCTTCATGGTTGTCAAATTTGGGTTCTAAACTTTGTTGTTAGAGTTTAACCTTTGTTAGTGCACTATGTTGTAAAATCTGGTTGTAAGGTTGTAAAACCTTTGTTAGTGCAGTATGTTGTAAAATTAGGTTTATTCCCCTTTGTTTGGGTTTTCCTGCTCGAGCTTCAAATTTGAAAGTTTTGGGTTTTGACCATCTGGTTCAAGCTGATGCTTGTCCTAGACCTCTTGTTAGTTGAGATTTCACAACAGAATACTCGTACTCTGGTATCCTAAAAGGGAATACTCTCGTCCTATTTTCATTACTTCAAAGAGTAGGATTAATAAATTTTCTTTTGCTTATTAAAAAACAAAAAAGTAAGGACCACTCCTTTCTCCTCCAAGAAGCTTGTTGTTGAAAATAGCTTCATGGGTTGACAACCAAACAAAGGCAGAGATATTGAGTGGGATATTAGATAACCCCAAATACTAAACCAACAAACATATTTATAGCTCTTGCTCCTTATATTCAATTAACTGGTAGAATTTTGACACTGAGAAATTGTTGTTTACATGAACTCATATCACTAGGTAGTGCTTGTTTGGTTGAACCCTCTGTTGGGATAGAAAACCTATCGATTTTGCCTTGTTCCCTTTTTTCCAACCTTTTAGCTTTTTTTTCTTTCTGAAATCATACTCGCAAGGGCCATTTCTCCAATCTCTTTGAACAGAGCTTCTTTGAAATCACATAACAGATATACCTAGGAATTTTGAATCTTAAAGCTACTAACCCTACCGATATATTTTCAGAAAATTTTATTTTGATTCATCTACATAGCTTACATTGCAGTCCTTGATTACTAAATAATGAGATAATTTCTTCATCTTAATAAAGCCAAAATGTGATGAAATATGAAGGTTGGCCTAGGTGAACAAATCGCATCTATCATTTTTCCATCCAAATTTGACACACAATGCACTTTCATAAATTGTCTTCCTCATATGTAAATCTCCACCTCTACTTTATAAGTAGAGTTGCATTCATTGGTGATAAGCTTTCGATACCCAACCCTCCACACTCTTTGATTGAAACTACTTATCTTTTCCTAACTTAGTTTACAAAAAAAAAAAAAACTCTATTCGAACCATTTTCTCTATAAAAAAAAGGTTCTCCACCACTCTTCTAATAACATTGCTACACCTTTTGGATCTCTTCTTATTAAGGACATGTAAAATATTGGAAGAGCAGGAAGTGCTCTAAAAATCAACCCAGGTGGCTGTTTAGACATGAATTTTTATAACACCGATCCAATTTTAACAAATCTACGGCTATATGTTTTTATCTTAAGTATTTATTATTAATCATTATGTATATTTTATTTTTATTTTTATTAAAATATTATTTATTATGAACATATATCTTAAACATATGTAATATTTATTTTTAAAGTTAACTATAAAATAAATAATCAAAGATAATAAATATATACATCTTAAATATTTGTGGATGTTAATGTTGTTTATTTTTTATTGACGCTTTTTTTTATCTTTTAAAGATTTGATTATATTAATTTTCAATTTTTGTGTCACTTTTTATTTTTATTTCTTACAAGACTGTTAACGTTGTTTATTTAAGCTCTTTCATCTGCAATTTGAAGAATTATAGATTCTAAAACATTCTAAGGGTCAAGATTCTCTAATCCTTTAAGGATAATGGGTGTTATCTTCAAATTACAGACGAGAGATCATTGTTCAGAACTTCCAATATTGATTCGATGAAATTGTGAGCTTTTAGGGAGGATGAGCCACAGTCATAGTCGAAACCAAAGCCATAGCCAAAGTCATAGCAAGTCATGAGTCTGAAACCAAAGCGAGAGCTAGAGCCAAAACCAGATTCATATATGATATGAAGGACTAACAGATTGTTACAAAAGAGTTTTTTTTCTTCTTCTCTAAGTTGTGCATTTTTTATAAGTAAGATATAAAAATAGCCTTGTAATTATTTTTGATCAGAGAGAAATACAGAGAAATCATATTTTAGCGTAATCTAACCCACCACCCACACTTACTCCCAATCAAGTGTACCCACTGAGATTCGAACCTGTGACCTCAAGGAGAGGTGCAATGTGAAGAGGTATTCACCATCAGGCTAACTCAAGTGAGAAAATTACAATGCAAAGAGACCATGATTACATAGATCAACCTTAAAAAAGGAAAAATAATGACATAAAAAAACACACCTCCCTCAGTCAAAACCATACAAGGGATCTAGACCAGGGGAAACCACACCTACGTCCTTCTTAATGGAACACACGAGTCCTTGCCTAACTCTCCTAAAGCGCTACTTACACCACAATGTCTCAAGGATACCCGATACTTTCTCCGTCTGGATCTACTCCTGCATCATACAATCTAGTTCTTCCTTCAATACCACTCATTCGATACTCTTTTGAATGGAGATTACTTGCTTTTCAACGAGTTATGTGCCCATATCCCGCCTTCGTGTCGTCTTGGATTCCTTCAGGATCCTCCTCTAGGTCATAATCCTTTTCAATGTCCTTAAAATGCTTGCCTACAATTTCGTCCTCCAGGTTCTCGTATTGGTCTAAGATAAGATCTTTCAAGGCAATGGTACTCCCATTTTCTTTACATGAGCCCAAATCCTTTTTTTTTCTCTCTACCATGACTTAAAGATCTTGATTTAAGTGAATCTCATAAATAAATACTGAAGTTGGTTTTTTGCCCTACCTCTCCTTCCTTTCTTACCTTGCGCTTCACTTAGTATCCTAATGTGTAAGTTACTCGAGATTTTCAGAATCAATCCCAACCAACATGTAAAGCGATTCAGTTCTCTCCAAAAATGCAGGCGAGTCTCTCCTGGATTTGATGGAGTCTTAGCCCGTTTGCATTGGTGATTGATAACTATCGATCTACATATTGATAACCAGTGATTCAGTTCTCTCCAAAAATCCTCAATCTCACTAATTTCCTTCTGTGACCCTTCACCTCCATCTCCCCTCTCCGATCTAAGTCTTGTCGGAACCGTCGAGGACTGAACCACTTCTACTTCAATCTAGAACAACTCGCCCTGAATTTTTAGGTCCAACTTGCAAGGACTGAGCGTATCTTTACTATGAACTAACATGAAAGATTTTCCAAACGTTGTGGTGCTCTCTCTATCTCACAAGATCGAGAGTTTAGTACATAGTTTCCTTCTGTCAACATCGAAAGTCTCCGAACACCACCCATAAAGGGTATTCTCTCAATTGATATCTATTGGTAGAATCCCTCTTTTAGAATGAGTGATCCGTCCATGAATGGTATATCAAACTATATGTGCATTCAATTCCAACCTGTGGCTTTCATGATTGATTCGAACCCCAAGTGATCAGAAACACCTTGTTCCCAAAGTCCCTGATGTCCACACCTTGTACCTCCTTTTCACGTAACGCCTCTCGTACTATATTTGCAGGAAAATTATGGTGATTCACACCAATCACTCCTGCCAAAGCCTGAATCTTCTTCTCTTCTATGTCCTTCCCCACAATTTCCTTTGTCTTCGTAGCCTTAACCTTTTGTTTACTACTTGGGATAACACTTTTGTTCAGCCAGCCTCTTCTCTCCGGGACATCGTCACCAACAAACTCTTTCCACGGCATCTTCTTCCATTCAAGTTTTTCACCATCCTCATTGCCTCCTCTATGGTCCCCACACTGATGATGTAAGAACCGCCCCCGGTCGAACCGATGAAATTTGGCGAAAGTTGACTTTCCGCCTGAAAAGTCAACTGATGACTCCAGGAGTCATTCGGGACCTTTTCGGGACCCAATCATATTGGCCGTCATTAGGGTTAGCTTAGTTGGGTCGTTTCCTTTCAAATGTTTAAGTTTGCAAAAAAGTCAAACCCGGGTCAAACTAGGTCTAATTAAAGACTAAACCGAATTAAATTAATTGAGCTGGAGATATTTTGAGTAGAGGTGGACCCCACATGGACACATGCCCATGGTGGCTTGGGTAAGAAGAAATAAGGGGAAAATGACCCTTTTACCCTTAAAACTTGGACATGAGAGGTGAAAGAGCAAGGGGGCTTTTTGGGTACTACACTATTAGGTTAAAGGCCTCTTTTTGGAGCATTTCAGCTCATTTTCACTAGTGTGGCCGAAATACACAAGGAGAGGAAGAGAGAGAGGTGTCCATTGAAGCTTGAAGAAGAAGCAATGAGAAAAAGGGAGATGTTGGCTTGATTTTCGCCTCAAAGCTTCTCAAAAACCTCTTATTCTTCTTCCTTTCTCCATTCCCTTAGGTAACCACTCTCTTAAATCTCATTTCAATGAAGTTGAATTATGGGTTTGGTAGAGAAAAGCTTGAAGTAGATTGAGTTTAAGGTTTTTGTGGTTTAGATGATTGTATTGTGAAGAAAAGTGAAGGTTTTGCTTAGAAATCACTTAGGTTTTGTTGTTTTTGATGAAACCCAATGTGGGTATTGAAGTATGAAGGTTTTGGGACTGATTTTGGAGGTTGTTGAGGTTAAAAATGAAGTTTTTGAAGTATAAATTCGTGGAAATGAAGTGGAGGGAGGAAGAAGAAGAGGTATGCCCAGAATGGCACGGAGAGGGCCTCTGGCCGGCCCTCTGAGGGGCACGGACCGGGCCAGGTACCGGGCCGGTGTGCCGCACAGATTTGTTTAGATTTGATTCGATTGCGAATTTATTATGTATCATTTATTTCCTTTTACGGATGTTATAATCTCTTATATAAAGAAGTACATGATGTTCAATGAAATTAACCAAAAACATTCTATTTTATATTTGACAATCATTTTCAGTCGACGATTTCCTTCAACAAAATCACTTTATCTTCTTTTTCTTCTTGAGGTGATTGACGTCGATGATAAGGGAACATGTTGGTTGGCAACGTGAAATTACACACAATCGTTAGAGAAAACGTGGTTAACAATGCAGGTGGTTCGCCGTACTAATTAGCTTTTTAAAATTTTATTGTCGAGATGCGACAATTTTTTTAATCAGCAAAGCAGTATATAAACCTGCTCTTTGAAGTAAAGAGCAGGGGGTGAAGTACAGTGAATGAGCGATCCACTCTAATAGGATCCTCCAAGAACCACCTCAACAACCTGAGGCATGACGTCGAGATGTGACAATTTAGACTGCATATACTCTTAACCTGTATGTCCATACTTTTTCAGCATATATTTTGAACTTTGTTTATGGTAGATATTGTCTTTATTTTATAACATGTCAGATTTAATGTACATTTGATGAAAGTTGGATTGAAAATTAACATATACAACTTATTTTTGGCGTTGAATTTAGTACAATCTAAACCTTTTATGAAATATGTACGGTTTAAACTTTTTTTTTTGAAACGTGACGAGATAAGATTTTATTAATAATTTCGATCAATCGTTACATAAAAGGGTCAAGGACCCTAGGTACCAGAATATGTCCGAGATCTCCGTAAGGTTCCCGACACTCTTATAATCGTAGAAACATCTAATTTCCATCTTAGACAACAAAGCTAAAGCGTACAAAGAACTGAAGAAAAAGTAAAACACTAAAAACAATAAATCAATCAATGACCGAAGTTCCTTAAGGATTCTTGAAGAAAGCTGCACATGTGACTATTCGAATGTCTCATGATAGATCTTGATTTTCGGATCTTAGGATGCTTTGCACGGAAAGGACCGATCGGCATGTCATTTTGAAATTCCTGAAAAACCCGGTCTAGGGTGTTGTGGAACCGTACACCGTCTTACGGTCCAACCCCCGATCCCAAAACTATCGGGTAATCGTTGTATAAAAGTCCACAATAAAAGTGAAAGGCAAAACTCGTACTTAACTGGTGCTTAGAGCTTTCCCTAGCCATAACCCGATGGTCATGACTCTCACCATGAGCAGGATAAATTTGACAATAACGAACCCGAGTCATCAAATATGATACTAATATATTTGGTAGGCGTTGGTTTGAGATGCTAAAACCTTTTAACCTAATGTACTCACATGCTTAGTCATGGTAAATTATTCCGTAATTACATAAATAATAAGAATAATTGTCAACAACAAAACAGGTTAGTAGTAAGCTCTCTGTTTCAGGAAGCTTTACGGATCAAAATCAATCGGAAACACAGAGCCGTAGCTGAAGAAGATGGCGCTGTGGCGGCTCCGTCATCCCGTAATTTCCAGAGCTCCTTCTCTCCTCCGAGCTCGCCTCCTCTCCTCCTTCGCCTCCTCTAGATCGCCCGCTGGGTACTCCTCTAATTTTCTCTCTACATCTATTGATTATGCGTGGATGTATCGATAATATATGTAGTGTTTTGATGGATTCAATGACGCGAAATTTCGTCATTTCGATTTTCAATTTTGCTTTGTTAACACGCGGTTCGGTGTGCACATTGCTAGTGATCTCCATTTTGGGTTGACACCGTTGTGTAGTGGTTAGATGATTCACTGGACGGTGGGTTTGGGTGTTTGGGTCGCATTTCAATTGTGTTTGGTTTGGAAGTTGGTGGAGAAAACCTGCAGAATCTGTTGTTGGGAGTGAATAAAAATTGAACATTCTATGCTAGTTTTACTGATCTGGATGAATTTTGTGTCAAATGGGAAGGGAAGTAATTAAATCCGCATTGGCTTTAGGCTGCTTATGGTGTTTATGTTGCTAAATTTATATGATTTGTGTGGGAGGTGTAAAAATGTTCATCTTGGATGGAGTTACTGGAAAAATGTTGGAGACTTTTGCCAACTTGATAAACCATGTTTCAGAAGTTGTACTCACTATGGAATGTAGTCTTTTTCTGTGGAGATGATGCAAGCTGAATCTTTGGATTTAAATCTTGTCTTAGATGAGAATCCGAATCTCTAAATCATGGCTTCAAGGATCACATGTAAGTAAAATGGAGCTAATACCTGGATGACCACCTAGAATTAGCTTTGTGTTAGGTTTGTTGGGGTACATGCACAAATCAGGACGTTCTTTAAGTGTATACTTCGATCCAAACATCTTTCTTGTTAGAGTACCAAAATAGTAAGTAGGCTTTCAACTTAAGTCTTTAGTTGAATTGATCTTCTGCCTGGTGTTAGAGCTGGTAGACCAAGAGGTCTCACATGTTTGAATCCTAATTAATACACTGCTTAAAAAGTTGTTATTCTGGCACAAAGATAGAAGGCAGGCTTGTATGTGGATCCATGTTAAGAGAGATGATTTGCTTGTACATGAGAGCGTGTTAGAGGATTAAAAATATATTAAGTGAGCCTTCAACTATCAGCCAAAGCTTGTAGTTAAGTTGGTCCTAAACATTTCTCCTTAACAGCATGCTTTCTGAGACCCTCAAGATTTTATAATTTAGCATATTTTTAAACTTACAAGCGAGTTTTTTTTTCCACCTAGGGAAAATGATTCAAACAACAAGTATGAATGGAGAAATTCTGTTATTTCCAGGTTTGCAGGTGGTCAACAGCCTAAGCAAAGTGTTGAACTTATTTTGTTAGCAAGTAGTATGAAGCTTGTGTCTGCATTTTTCAGGCTTATCTTTTATCAGTTTAGTTTTGTAGTAGTACTTTTTCCCCCTGAAATAGTTTTGTTGTAATACTTAATAAGCTTTATTTCATTTTCCAAATTTGGAGTCCTATTATTAGAGGTGTAAGTGTCTGCAGCCTAAACAAAAGGGTGTAGTCTGTCAATTCGTCCACCAAGAATGATATAAAATTTCCATAAATTTATATCTGGCTAAAGTGTCAAGGTAATGGGATGCAATCAGGTTGTCTATGAACCCTATATTTGATTTCTTAGGTTCTCTTATATTCTCAGTTTCAGTTCTGACTGCTTCCCTTACCAGTTTATGTCATCAAAACCCAAGTCACTACTATTGAATTTCGAATGATTTACTAATCCACGACCCTTCCCCCAATGATTTGCTGAAATCTCAAGTTCTTTGTCAGAAGAAACTTATTCCTGTCTCTCAATCTCTTAGCGTGTTCTTGTCACCATTGAATAATTGTATCATTTTTGTAAATCCTTGAGTTCCAGCTCTAATGTATCAAATATAGTTCCATTTATTTAGACCTAACATATCTTATCCTTCTCATTTTGTGACTTTCTGACACTTGAGCAGGACATCCAGTGGGCACAATTCTTTTGTGGATGGTGATGGAACTGTATCAAGGTTTGTACCTAAGGACTATGCCTGCATTCTTTGTTAGTTCTCTTCTAATCACTTTCAAATTAGTAAAAAGTAAAAACAATGCCATGTTGGATACAACATCCCAATTATTTTGATGGTTTATCCATATGTTTTTGCTTGCAACTCAACCTAATATTTTAAATTCACCGAGGGAAAACGTATTAAATCATATTTTGTTATAATAGAAAGCACAAACTAATGTACAATTCAGTATTACAAACATTGCATGTGGTAGCAGTTCCGTGAACATTATTTTTGTCTAAAACATATTTAGATGCAAGATTTGTGCATCGTTTGTTGAGAATTTACCTTCTTTTTTTTATTTAGACCAGCTTAGGTTGAACCCACCATTAAAGTAATCTTGGTTTGCACTTTACTGATGATGAAATGTTCCAGGCCATCCTTTTCTACATTCGCTGGAATTCATGAAAGTTCTTTTAAGCGAAAGGTTAGTGTTTGACTTACAAGTATGTGCCTGTTAATTGCAATAATTCTTTTCTGATATTGTTTCTATTTCCAGTTGCAAACTGGTGTTAGGAATTTCTCATCTGCAGGTAAATTTTCATCTTCTTTTGATTTTTATTCTTTCTAATGCATCTTTAAGATTCGTATATCTCTAACTTAAAAGGAGGTTGCTTGGTTTCTCTTTCCTTATAATTTTTCTTTTTTTATTTCTGTTCTGGTTTTTAGTGGCATTTAAATTTGGTAAGCCAGTATTATCTAGTTGATAACCAGCACAGACCATAAAATATTGAACTTTTTTGCTTTTATTGTGAAGATGACCTTACATGCTTCCAAAATATTTCCCAAATAGAGAAAATGAATCACTAAGACAGGATAGTGAACAATGTATATATTTCAGATGCCATCCATTTTTTCTTTGTAATTAGTAAGGGAGCCATGATAGGAATGGTTCAAGATGTGACCCATCTGATATCTCACCCAAAACAGCAAGTCCTAAGCTAGCCTATCAGATCAAGCATTTGGGATGATGGTAATTAGTGCATAAGTATTTGCTCTCGGAGTTAAACCGAATCAAATTACCTGCAGTTATCATGTTTTGCTCAGCTATATTGCCACCCACCAGGCCTGACTTATTTTTATCATTCGAATAACATTACTACCAAAATTAGCGTATCCTGACACAGTGCAAACAAATGCCATGTTGTGCTGCTTATTCCGTGTTGCATACATAAAGGGATCACATTTTTGGCCTTTTCTTTGTCATTTGTTACCTAAAATCCTAGAAGTGCCCAATGTTTTTATTCATAATTAGTCTGAGAGACTGAAAAGGGGGTGACGTGTGGGCATAACGATGAAAATGAAAATGAAGATGAAAATAAGAATCAGTAGTTTATAATTTACACATAAATGAGGGCTCACTCCCTTTCCCATACACAAAAAATCCAAATGCGACCTAAATGCACATCGAATGCATATATGTTCTTTAATCTAGACACTTGTGGATTCTTCTTACACATGAATTCATAATTAACTCATGTAAATTCAGAAAGCCAGTCTGAATAAAACATATTGCAGTAAGGGATATTCTCATCAATTCCCAAGCAGTTTTTTTTTCCTTTTCCAGCCAGTTAGTCTCACCAATTATCCAATGCTCTATTTTTATGTGCTAAATTCTTTTTCTAACATGCAAGTAGAAGAGTACCTTTTTCTTTCAATTATCCCATCTTTGTCATGGTTCTAAATAACGGTTGCGGTGAGATAACGGCGAGGTCACCTTGAAGGTTATTTCAATTTAACGGAGAGATCTCGGCAAATTACCTTTTGTATTAAATATATATATAATATACATATATAATAAAAATGTAACTAAAACTCTATAAAAATTTAACAATAATAACAGTTAAATATAAATTATATTATTTTCGAATTACTAATACACATGTATCTATTAATATATTTTCAGATTTTTTATTTTAAATTATTAATAATTAAAACATATAAAAAATAATATAATAATAAAATTAAATTAACTCTAGTCTTTGCCCACTTAAATTAACCTAAATGACCAACAACTAATTTATATCAAGTCCAATTTGACTCAGCCCAACAATTGATAAAACTCAACCCATTAACTAACTAAAGTAAAGTAACTTTAAACCTAAAACCCCTAACATACCCCACTCTAGTCGCATTTTTATCGCGTTGACCGCGTTGACCGAGTTGACCGAGTGTGTTGACCGCGTTGACCGCGATTTCAACCGATACCATATCGCGGTAACGGCCGACCTATTTTACTGTGATCTCGCCGCGATCTCTGGTTATTTAGAACCTTGATCTTTGTTGTAGTAAAGTTCATGTTGTATAAAATTGTTTCTTATGTGTACCTCTGCTTGTTGGGTTTGGTTAGTATTTTGACCCCAAGTATATTGTTGTGATTTTTAATGAGCTTTTACTAACAAAGAGGTATATTTTGCATAAATAGTCATCAATACCTTCAAGTTATTGTTTGAAACTTCTTACCATTGGTTTTCACATTATAGAATCCCCTCCACTAGTCATTGGAATGCCGGCCTTGTCACCCACAATGGTACATTATGCTCTTTTTGGTTGGATTTTTTTCCTATTCTCGAAGAAGGTTTTCGTTACTTACTTATTGCTGTTGTGTAGACTCAAGGTAATATTGCGACATGGAAGAAAAAAGAAGGGGATAAGGTTAGTTGTGTGAATCTTTCAGTAATCCCAGGCATTGTCAGGGTGAAGACTTTTATATTGATTCCAGAAGCTCTGCTCTACTGACTACTTCAAACATTTAACAGATTGAAGTGGGGGATATTCTATGTGAGATAGAGACCGACAAAGCTACACTTGAGTTTGAGTGTCTTGAAGAGGGGTAAGTACATTTTGGCATACTGAATTATAATTCTATTGGGTAGAGCATATGATGTTATAAGTCAGATCCAGTATAGTATTTTTCTATCATAGACACTCTTTCATAACCAGTAATTCTTCTCTCTTTTTTTTCTTTTCTGTATACCCTTTTCTGCATAATTACTTTTTTGTACTGTTTTTAAAACAGTCATGATTTTCTTTTTAACTCTCGAGTATCTACATCAGTAGGGTCTGCTTTATTTAATGACTTGCGATATATTTTCTGTCGTCCAGATTTTCCTGTTGGTCAATGTTGTAAGACTGGCAAACGCAGGAAAATTTGGAACTCTGTTTCCTTTTCTAAAAAAAATCGTATTGTCTTTGTGTAACGCTGCAGGTTTTTGGCTAAGATCTTGGCACCTGAGGGTTCAAAGGATGTGCCTGTTGGAGAACCTATTGCAATAATGGTAGTATATTACTGGACAATTTTGCAATGTCAATTGGTGTTTGTTTTTGTCAGCTGGGATAGGATTCTGTACTTCCTTCATCAATAACTTTTTAATTACCTTCTTCAAAATAAATAGCGAAACCTGTGTCCTATAGTAGTGTTTGCGCATTACCTCTATCTTCTATTCATAAAATAGCGTCCCCAGGGGGTTCTATGAGGATAACTTAATCTATGCATACAGACGCAGAACCTCTAAATATACATCAAAATATGCTTTTATAGCCTACAAGAATAACTTCACTAGCTTTGGAGAGTAATCCTTTTCATAAATTTGCTTTTCTTCTTCTTTGGCTACATTGTATGCTTTGACTTTTGCTAGTGAACTTCATCTGATCTATAACCTGAGCTCTAATTCTTGTTCTTTGATGTAAGTATCAAGGTTTGGTGTCTTTTATGTGATTTATTTGTGCATTAACTATACTGGATATTGATAATTGGAAACACTAATTTGTATCTGTTAATAAGGTTGAGGATGAAAATGATATCCAAAGTGCTACTCTTCCTGGTGGATCAGATATTAAAGAGGCAAAGCCAACTCATCAAAGTGAGGAAAGAGTACAGGAATCTTCTAAAATAAGCGCATCAGATCTACCTCCTCATGCTGTTCTTGATATGCCAGCGCTATCCCCAACAATGGTAAGAAATCCTGGATATAAGTATGAGTCAGCAATTCCCTCTATTGATCATCCATAGTTTTGTATTCTTCCACAGAAGTTTAAGGTCACTTTTTTTCTGTGTATGTGTACAGGAGAAAGGAAACATTGCTAGGTGGATAAAAAAGGAAGGAGACAAGGTTAGTTAGTTGTTTAATTCAAGGTTCTGGGTATATTAATATGTCTCTCTGGAAAGTTAATTCCAATGCATTGCATTAGTATGCCTTTATTTTTATTTTATTTAATTTTTCAATGATTCCATTTGACAGATAGAAGTTGGTGACATAATATGTGAGATAGAGACTGACAAAGCCACCCTTGAGCATGAGAGTCTTGAAGAGGGGTAATATTCTTTCCTTCTGTTGATATTACTTACCCATTTTAGAGCACAAATGTCATTGGTGATGTTTACTACGAAAGCCTTCATGATATTATTTCTCTATTTTATTGAAATATATATCTGGTAAAAAGTATCCGGTGTTCATGGCTGTTACAAATCTATTTTTGGCCGTGCTCACAAGTTCCTTAGCAATGTACCTTGCAGTATTATTACATTAAGTTCCAACATTATTATTTCTGAAACATCTTTCCTTTGTGACTATGAAATAACAGTTTTTTTTAATAAATGATCCAGTTTGATGTTTGCCTTAAGATATTTGCTTTAATTTTTGGTGGAATATCAGATATTTGGCTAAGATATTAGCACCCGACGGTTCTAAGGATGTAACTGTAGGACAACCAATTGCAGTAACGGTAAGTGTTATATTTGCTTCAATGAGCATTGTTTGCTTTTTACTGTAGTATGGGTTTTACCAATAAGCACTCAACCATAACAGGTACCATCGATCAGGATGTGGTGCTTTTTGAGACCTACGGCTTAAATTATTAATATTATTATTATCATCATCTAATTAAATAGGTGCAATTCCACTGCTTCATAATTTAGTGTACATATGTTTATTTTGAGTTTTTTTTTGTAAAGAAAATTACTCCAGTTTTCTCCCTTTTCAAATTATATACCTTAGCCCTTGTTAAAATATTTCCTACCTTGTGCTAGGTTGAGGATCCAGATGACCTTGACACTGTCAGGAACAATTTTGGGGCTGGTTTAGGGGTGGTTGAGCAGGAGATGCCAAGTCATCATGAGACTAAAGATGTTGTTAAAAGACCTACATCCAGCATGAGGAGAATAAGTCCATCTGCAAAGTTGCTCATTAGTGAACATGGATTGGATGTTTCTAAACTGGAAGCATCCGGTTCTCATGGTACTCTACTTAAGGGGGATGTTTTAGCGGCTATCAAGTCAGGTAAAGCAGCTAAAGAAAAGAAAACTTCCGAACCCAAGGTCCATGTGCAAACCTCTCCCGTAACTTCTCCAGACCCAAAGTCTCACTTAAAGCAGTCCGATTCATATGAAGATCTTGTCAATACTCAAATTCGCAAGGTAGGTTGTTTTCAACAGTTACTATACAATTGTCCTGGTCACTGTTCTTTTTACTTGGCACAACTTGTTTTCTGTGTTTTGTGGATTCTGAAATTACAAATTGTGAGATTTTTTTGGCTTCTTGTATCTAGTTAAATATCCGATGTATTTTATTGTTTTAAGTATCCTGTGTTGTAGTGTGATCTGTATAATTCTAGAAATATAATTGATTAATACTTAATATTTTTGATGTTTCAATACAATGAGAGCACCCCTTTATATAGGGTTTAACTCTATGCAAAATAGGACATACTAATACTAAACAACAAAGGAAACCTAACTTAACTAGAATAAGAAATACTTAAAACTGGAAATAAACTAAACTCTAACACTCCCCCTCACGTGCAAATCGGATAACGAGTCTTGCACGTGGACGAAGAATAAGTTTCAAATTTCTTCATGTTGTTGCTTCACCACTATGATGTTGTTGCCGAAGACTAGATTTTTTTTTCAACACTCCCCCTCACGTGTAGGTATGATCTTCTACACGTGGGTCATAGCAGGTCTGGACATCTGCATATGTACCGGAGATCACAGGGTGGAGGTGACAAACGGGATGATACCCAATAACGGCTTTTTAAAGCCTAAGACGATCTGGAGCCATTGGCTCATACCCTGATTTTACGGACGCACGATTCAGCTTCGAGCAATTCCACCACGTGGGAGCAAAACATCTGTGAAACAACTTCAAGCAACTATGTCACATGACGCTGCAAAAATTTTCAAGCAACGACGTCCCATAACGACGATGCGAAACAACTTCGAGCAACTACGTCGCATAACGACGGTGCAAAACTTTTCAAGCAACTACACCTCATAAGGACGGTGCGAAAGAACTTCAAGCAACTACGTCGACGGTGCGAAACAACTTCAAGCAACTACGCCGACGGTGTGAAACAAATTTGAGCAACTACGACGGTGCGAAACATCTTCAAGTAAGCACGACGATGGTGCAAACTATGCTGATTTTACGGACACCCAAGTATATGTGATTTTTTTTCGGAAAATCACCAAAACCCTAAAATCAGAAGAATGGAGATGGAAGGAAACTGTTCGGCTGAGTTTTCAGCGCGTGAACAGTATCTGTGAACAGTACCGCGCGGACAGTAAGGCCGGTGAACAGTATCGATGAACAGTAACCGTCGTGAATAGTGTTTCGGATGAACAGTTGAAATCCCGAACAATAATGCCTTGCCCACCCGCTAAATTATATATTAACGAGTGGGCAAAGCCTTAACCCACGAAAATTTAACCGGGGATCAAACCGCGCTCTGATACCATGTAAAATTCTGAATTATTATTGATAGTAGTTGATATTTTTGATGTTTCAATATAATGAGAGCACCCCTTTATATAGGGTTTAACTCTATGCAAAATAGGACATACTAATACTAAACAACAAAGGAAACCTAACTTAACTAGAATAAGAAATACTTAAAACTGGAAATAAACTAAACTCTAACATGATCAATGACTCTATTTGAAACATTTGGTCATGCTTAATATATAATTTGTAGTTCTGCTCAAGTAGCAGTTGATGTTGATTGTCATTGGGGATTACTGTTATTTTGCAGGTGATAGCTAAGCGATTATTGGAGTCAAAACAAAACACACCACACTTGTATCTATCCTCAGGTTCTTTAACTATATGAACTGTTCTGTGTTTGTTTCTGTTAATAAGTTTACTGGTTAAATATTTTGTTGGTTTCTTCTCAGATGTAATGCTGGATCCTCTTCTATCCTTCAGAAAAGAGCTTATAGGTATAAACTTTCAGTGTTTGATTAGTTACTTCTCAGACACACTTGTAATGTTGCTTATCCTTACTCCTTCCATGTTTTCCTCTATTTTCAGAGCAGCATGGTGTTAAAGTTTCAGTCAATGACATTGTCATCAAAGCTGTTGCAGTTGCGCTGAGAAACGTACCTGAAGCAAATGGTAATATATGTCATTAATTTGTTTATTTGTCATTACCTACAAAAGAAAAATCTGGATTGTCACAAAAGTTCAATAGTTGATGCCTTTGTGATCTGGAGTAAGAAGGTACTTGCTGGTCGATCTTGAAATCTAAAAATGAATTAGTATACTTTTTTTTCTTCCAATTTTGTGATCCTTTTTTGCATGGTACAACAAAAATGTGTCTTATGTGTGAAATACTAATTCTAGCATTACAGTTTTTTAAAACACCTTTCCTTATCAAAACTTAGAGAGATGTATTTTTTTTTGTTGATTAATAGAGTAGGGATAATGGCAGAAATATGTACTTTAATTTGTTTGCCAGTTGTTACCGGCATCTTCATTTTGTTGCAGGTTGTTACCCTGTAGTTTTTTTAGTTGCACTGTCAAATAAAATCTGTTAAAACTGACAGAAAAGGTCACTTAAAGCAGCGGTGTCACACATGTGACCTACTGAATTTTCAAAATGACAAAATTTACCTTCTTGTTTGGATCTGAGTCAAAATTTGGGATAGTTTAGTCTTTCAGGTTGGGTTTGAACTCCATTATAGATGGTGCAATTAAAAAAGAGTATAGGGTCCCAACCTGCTGCAAAATGAAGATGACAGTAACAACCTGCAAACAAATTGAAGTACACAGTATATTTCTGCCATTATCCCTTAATAATAAACTCTAAGGCCAACAACTTTGCGACAGACAGTGGTTCAGTAATCAAGCATTCAGATTGTCTCACCAAATGCTTGGGGTCCAGTCATAACTATAGCTTTTTGTTGGGTTAAGCATACTCTTCTAGTCACACAAATATGTGAATAGGTCGTGCGGACAAAGCCTGGGCTCACTTCACACATGGGCTGAGTAAATCAATGCTCCCTGTCCCTGGGATATACTGAGAATAACCTAAACATCAATTTGCTTAATCCAAAGAACAGAGCCAAGAATATCCATCTTCATTATTTTCTGTTCTTTATTAAGTCCTTAAGCGCTTTCTTGTTCTGTTTACTCTCTGACCAACCAACAAAAGTATTAAGAGGCCAAAAATACCTCTCTTTCAGTTATATCTTTTCTTTTTCTAAGTTAGAATTTGGATGTAGGCATCAGGAACAATATAATGGCTGTCCTCAATGAAAGCAGAACTTAGAACTGATGGTTAAGCTCTAATTTTGATCATGACAATTATTATGACTTGAAACATTATTACGCTTTCTCAATACACAAGGAGATGCTGACAGATCGTCCCTTAAATTTTTGGTACTTGTTTATTTACTTCTATAGAAGTTCATACTGTTTGTTGCTTTGTTATTCCTTTGTCCTACAACCTTGGCTTTCACTAGTTTTTGGATATAAATTGCAACACCTGAATTTTTGTCATCCTTTTGTGCATGTGTTTTGATGAGTGTAGTCAAATAAATCAAATCACCAAAAGCAAATCCACTTATTGCTTAAGTTGTACCTGGTGATTAAGAATAAAGTATCAGTGCTATTTTTAAACTGCCGTGGCAACCGCGCTTCTTCTACTCTGACTGTAGTATATCAATGTTTTCCATTGTTTTGCCTCCACACACCCCCCCCCCCCCCCCCCCCCCCCCCCCCCCCCCACCCCCCACACCCCCACCCCTAACTTGAAAATTGGCTTCTGTTTTTTGAACTTTATGCTAAAAAAATCGATGTTACAGGCTACTGGGATGCTGTGAAGGGAGAAACCATTTTATCTGATTCTGTTGACATATCAATTGCAGTTGCGACTGAGAAGGTGTATATGCTGAAAAGTATTTAGAAGTTTGTGACGCATGTTGTCTCATTGTTTGATTTGACTTTTTTGTTTTGTTTGTGTTTGGTACAGGGATTGATGACCCCAATTGTGAGAAATGCTGATCAGAAGTCCATATCATCGATATCTTCCGAGGTAGTCTGGAAGAAGTTAGATTTGTTTACAATTTGATGGCTTCATTTGTTTGATGCGAGATTTCTAATAATTTCCCCAGATGTACTAGATTAGGATGAAATCTGCAAGAAGTTGAAATCGATCGTTAGGGTTGTCCCAAAACAGTCATTCTTCGATGCCACTGTCATTTCATTATTTCATTGCGGTTAACAGTCCATTTCTGTTTTTTTGCGAGTTAGGTCTGTCTTAGATGCATTGCGATTATTTATAAATTGATGAGTTTTGTGCTTCAGGTCAAGGAACTTGCACAAAAGGCTAGGGATGGAAAGCTTAAGCCCAACGAATTTCAAGGAGGAACTTTCAGGTGAGTAAATCTTATAATCCACATTTGTTGATATTATCTATCTAGCATTTCTTCTGTTGGGACGGTTTGGTGAGTACTTAATCACTGTGCAGCATTTCAAACCTGGGCATGTTTCCTGTGGATAGTTTTTGTGCAATTATAAACCCACCACAGGTTCTCTCTCTCTCTCTCTCTCTCTGTGTGTGTGTGTGTGTGTAGGAACTTTTTTGTCTGTTTCAATTAAGTTGCTTATAGTTCTTCGGGATAATTGTCCAAAACTACCCTAAAGTTTCGTCCACAAACGAGTTGATGCACAAAGTTTCGTCCACGCTGTGTGGCTACCCTGAAGTTTTGTCCACGACTTTTTTAGTTTTGACGTAATAGGAATGTTCAGAATGATGGTCTGGGGCCTCTGGGCAGTGCTTCCCGGATTAAATAGAAGCGTGAACAAAACTTCAATGCACCCTCAAAAGTGTGGGCAAAACTTCAATGCACCCACAAAAGCGTGGACAAAACTTCAGGGTAGCCACACAGCGTGGACAAAATTCTGTGCATCAACTCATTTGTGGACGAAACTTTAGGGTAGTTTTGGACAATTATCCCTAGTTCTTAGTAAAGAGAAGTTAGTTGCTTGTAGTTGAACATTTGTCGCTGTAAGTTGGAGAAAAACTCTTGGCAAAATGAACCTAACATTTCTGAAACCCCCCCTAGAGTACACATGTGTCAATGTATAGAGACCTTCACATGCTATAAGTATAACATTGTTGGTGCCGATTGACTTTTTTTTACCTCATTGCAGGCTGGTATACTTGCCATAGGAAGAGGCAACAAAGTTGTTGAACCAGTCATTGGAAGTGATGGTAAGGCATTGATGCATGATAATGCACCACGCTAAGCTTATAAGTCATGCTACTTAGTGAGCAATAACATGGATACTGCCCATTTTTCACGCAGGTGTCGAGAGGGCCGCGGTTGTCACTAAAATGAACCTAACATTATCTGCTGATCATCGTGTTTTTGATGGAAAAGTTGGAGGTATTGATGCTACATTCTTATATTCCCTCCATCGCAAACTGAGTGTCATATTTCCTTAATTTGGATGTCCCGAAAAGAGCGTACACTTTCCATTTTAGGGAGTTAATTATACGTAAAATACTGCCATTATCCGTCATATTCTTAATTACCACCGCCAAGTGAGTTAGCAAGTGTAGTATGTGACGGCATATGTGGGGAAAGTCGAGGCATAACTCAACTAATTCTTAATTTTTGCAAAAAGGTCAAGTAGGACAGTCATTTTGGGGTGGGAGTATTTTATTTAAGTATCGGAACTTCTACACCAATATTATATTTCATATATTTGAGAAATATCCATTCTATTCAAAATACCGTTAGCATATGTAGTTTACCACCTTCATCATGTATGTGTAGTCTTTGCAAATGTGTGGTTTGTGAAGCAGCAGGCAGATGGAAATTTCATGTAGTCTGTAGTGTGGATATGGAAGCACATGTGAAATGTTTTTAGGATAACTGCAAAAAAGTACCCTGTGGTATGCACTTTTTTGCAATTATTCCAATGTTTTTCCATGTAATATGTATGGTAGTTGACATATTTTTCATGTTCTTTGGCCATTGGTTGTGATGGTAATAGTGGTGTTTTAATTTGCAGGTGCATTTTTATCAGCTTTACGCTCCAATTTCAGCGATATCCAGAAGCTCATACTGTAAATGGCATGAGCAAATCCCACAAATTACAGATGAGAGGCTTCATCCACAGTAAGGCCTTGTTGCCTAGTGAAAATTATGTTGGTTGATACAAGGAAGCAGGATACTAACATTGTGATTGATTCCTAGGCTTGAAATGCTTTGGGGATTTTGTATGTATACATTTGCAGAGGCTTATTCATTTATCTTGTAAAAGAGGGGGATCCATTGCACAAGAAGAAATAATTAACTGAAATATTTTCATCAATAAATTGTCTTGCTGATGCAGGAATAAAGATCACCATATGTTCCGAAGCTTCTTGTTTGATCGTTCTTTTTTTTATCAGAGAGAAACAAGAAAATCCTACTTTAGTCTAATCTAACCCACCACCTACACATGCTCCCAAGCGAATGTATCTATTGGGGTTTGAATCTATGGCCTCAAGGAGAAATGAGACGTGAAGATGTATTCATCATCAGGCTAACCAAAATAGACTTCTTGTTTGATGGTTCACCCCCTGAAAATAATTAACTGGTATATTTTCATCAATAAGTGTCTTCAACTTGTTCCTTTTTGGCCTCTGTAGCCACTTCCTTTGAAATGACCAATACCTAAATTCTTTGAATGTCTTTGGGGGAAGGCATTCATGTCTATTCAAACCTGTTTTGTTTTTCCACAAAAATACATTCCTACAAATGGAGAAAATGTAGTGAAAAGTTTCAACCAAAGTATGCATTTTCTTTCTACTATCAAGTCTCACTTGGTTCCATTCCCGGCCTTCACCTTCACTCGAATTTGGGCCTCCGTCCATTGTTGGACGTCGGCCTCCGCTATCAGAAGCCCAACTTCGCATCGCCAATCTCTGTTGTCAAGCGAATCCTTAGGCTCACCCTGACGTCAAAGGCTAGCCTCTGCTCCCCGTCTCCTCCAACCACGCAGTGACATGTTATATGTTCGTTGGAAAAAATTACCGTTGGTTTTGTCATCAGTCGTGGTTTATAAAAAAACATAAGTAACTTCTGAAAACTAATATATATATAAAAAAATCATATACATACACTGCACCTTCCATTATCTCCTCACCTTTGATCTCTTCTCTCAAACTCTTACTCTCATTTTTTTAATCCAACTCCAACCGAAAATGTCAAGCCTCGATGATTATCTTCTCTCTTACGAAGATGATTACATAGTATGTCTGGATTGAACATGGGCTCAACTACAGCAATGACTCGTGGCTAATTCGCAATCACACACTCCAACCATGTCTCCTTACAATCTGTCTTTGTCTCGGTCCTACTCCAGATTGTTATCTGTTTCAGCTCCACCAACTAGATAAGTGGATGGACATATGCTCCAATGGACTGGGAAAAAATTGGTTGTTAGTCTCATGTTGGTTTCATTACTCACTCGATTTCTATAAGGGGAACAACAAACTTAGAGACGTGTTTAGGAAGGCAATTGAACGAGAGTATTGCATATATCAGAGCGTCCGTGGTGACTTTTGAAAAATCATTGGTCCAAAATGAACGAAATGGTGAAAATATTTAATGTTATTTTACCATGATGAGAAGTCAGTCCTTTCACAACCAACTTTGGTTGATACAGAGGTTTTTAGTAGCAGCAAAATAAGAGTATTTCCCAAGATATATGAATGGCAGCATGAAATAAATGCTTTGTCCGAGAGAGAGGTTAATCCCAATACCCGTAGCAAATTATGACAAACCAACCGACAGTGATTACTGATTACGGATATAACAACAGAAATAAATCAACCAACTATTTTGAACTTCATAGGCAAAAGAGGAGATAGTTGTGCTCTAATTCATTTTCTGATTCTCACTAATCACTATCGAAGTTTTTCACATCCTCTCATGTAATATGTCCATCGTAGTAATAATGGCTACTTTCTTCTATACATTCAAGATGTACCAAAAATAACAAGTAAGCAACCATATTAAGTCTACCTCTAAATTTGTTTCATAAACTACAGGAATACTGTAATACAAAAGTCAACTCAATCAAAAGGAGCATTATTTAGCCTGTGCAGCGTTTCTTTTGCGAATCTCGTGAGCTGTGTTGAACATGCCAAGCGTCGGCTGGTTGCATACAAAGCATTTCTTGTTTTTGGCATGATGCTGTGTACCAAAAAGTATTTATGAGATTAAACTAAACTCAAAGTATAACAATCACTGGCAAGAATTTTCATGGCATTCTAAAGTCACTCAACATGAAATACCATATTGTATTGTACTAAAGATGAGCACAATAGACATATATATGAAACACAATGACTGAGTTCCATCCTAATCTGTTTATAAAACAGAACTGCTGAAAAGAAGCAATGGGATCAATTCTTGGACCTGGGTTTATATTAAACAAAGGGATAATTGTCAAAACATGCACTAATGTTTCGTCCACAAACGAAATAGTGCACAATATTTTGTCCACGTCGTCTGGCTACCCTTATGAATCGTCCACGCACTTCTGTTAGAAAAGTGTAACAGCAGAACCTGAATTGACAATTTTGCCCTTTTGGTTTGAAATTCAAAAATAAAAAATAAAAAATAATGAAAAATAATAAATAATAAAATAATAATAAACAATAAAATAATAAATAAAAAACAATAAAAAATAATAAATAATGAAAAATAAAATAATAATAATAATAAAATAATGAACAAAAAATAATAAAATAATGAAAAGAACGAAAAAGAATTAATAAGAAAAATTGATTTTATGAAAGTAATGATTTTTTTAATTATAAGAAATTAAAAAAAAGAAAAATTATTTGTCTATTTATTTTTTTAATTTGTTTTTTATTAGAAAGGGTAGAATGGTAATGTCTCATGCAAAAGTCAAAAGGAAAAGTCAAAAGATTCATGATAAGGGTAAAATGGTCATTTCAGTTATACTTTAACTGCACATGTATAACAGAAATGGAATATTCCGTTAATTTTTCTAACAGAAGTGCGTGGACGATTCATAAGGGTAGCCAGACAACGTGGACAAAACATTGTGCACTATTTCGTTTGTGGACGAAACATTAGTGCATGTTTTGACAATTATCCCTAAACAAAGGGATAATTGTCAAAACATGCACTAATGTTTCGTCCACAAACGAAACTAATTCTATCTTCTAAGAAAATGTATATCTTTTTTCATAAATTCTTAAATATACAAACATAACTTCTACATTCACCGTATTTCCTTTTATTCTTCTACATTAGAAAAATAGGCTGCTACTCTCTATTGACATTGAAGCTCGAAGTTCTAATAAGTGAGATCCTTAACAAAACTAGAATACGAATTCAGATTATTTCTATCATGTATAATGTATATTTATCTTCTGCCAACATAAATTTTTAGTTTTAGCAGGACACAACTCTTTTTATGCGAGTACCAACTTAAAAATATAGCATTTGAACCAAAAGCAAAGGAAAAAGAAAGAAAAATCATATAGAATCAAGCCATAACAATTTGCATAATGATATAAAAATTATATTTGCAAATCAGTAAAAATAAAGTGGTTACCTTCAAAGCGCAGTGCTCACAGAAGTAATGCTTGCACTTGGTCACAACAGGATCCACAAAAGGTTGCCTGCAGATGAAGCATGCAAAGGGTAATGCATCTTCGTCGTCATCATTGCCCTCATTCTGGTCAGTATCTCCTTCATCTTCATCACCTGCTCCCACAGCTAACCTTCTCTTTCTTGCCTTCTCTGCCTCATCCCATTCCTTCTCCATCTGCCAGCCGGACTTGTAGTCCCCTCGGTCATGCATAAACTTACATGAATCACCATACCCACAATAACCAGTCTCCTTGTAATCCTTGCAAATATCCGGCTGATAATCAAACCTCATTGAGGTCCTGATGTGAGCAGAAGCCCTAAGAGGCCCATGTGACCCACCAGCTTTCTCACTAGCAACTGTCTGCTCTCTTCGAAATCCAGCCTTATAATCAGTATAACCATGAAGCCCTTTGTACAGCTTGTCATCCCCGGAACTCTTGGCCTTTCCCCTTACAGCATCTTCTGCTTGTTTGAGAACTCTTTCACGGATTGCACGAGCATCTTTTGAAAACTCTGTCTCCGTTTCAAGAGTTGCTGTCGCCCGACTGTCATGCTGGACCTGAATTTCCTTCGAAGACTCGTAATGAAATACTGGCTTCTCTGGTTCTTTGATAGACTCAATAGATGAGCGTTTCGATGGCCCGGTAGAAAAAAATAGCTTACTGTCAACTTTTTGGGGCCTTTTCTCATTCTGTAACATAGAACCTTCAGTTTTCGCATTTTCATCTTCATCTTCATCTATGGTTCGTTTTCGAATGTTTTTGTTCTTCGTTGGCTTTCTAAAAAAACTGCACACTAGAAACACAAAATCAAATGAATTATTGTAACCAACAAAAATACAAGTGTTATAAAATAGGGATAGTTATAAAAAACTACCCTAAAGTTTCGTCCACAAACGAGTTGATGCACAAAGTTTTGTCCACGCTTTGTGGGTGCACTGAAGTTTTGTCCACGCTTTTGTGAGTGCATTGAAGTTTTGCCCACGCTTTTGTGGGTGCATTTAAGTTTTGTCCACGCTTTGTGGGTGCACTGAAGTTTTGTCCACGCTTTTGTGGGTGCATTGAAGTTTTGCCCATGCTTTTGTGGGTGCATTTAAGTTTTGTCCACGCTTTGTGGGTGCATTGAAGTTTTGTCCACGCTTCTATTCAATCCGGGAAGCACTGCCCAGACCATCATTCTGAACATCCCTATTACGTCAAAACTAAAAAAGTCGTGGACAAAACTTCAGGGTAGCCACACAGTGTGGACGAAACTTTGTGCATCAACTCGTTTGTGGACGAAACTTTATGGTAGTTTTTGACAATTATCCCTATAAAATATGAAATATGGTACTGAGAAATGTAAACACAAATGGTGCATGAGTTTTACCTTGCTCCGACTGTTGGGGTTCACCCTGTTTAGATTGTTCAGACTTAGGAATCTCACTTGAATCCATCATATCTAGTTCAAGCTGTCAACAATTTAAATCAGAAAACAGTTTCAATCATATGAAGAAAAAGAAAATCAACAAGCATATGGACAAGAGTAAATTTAAAAAGGGACATGCAATACCACTATCACAGAACTTGACTAATCAAATCAAACAAAAAACAGTAGCAACCCTACATCATAATATCTTTGGATGAATGTTATTATAGGAAATCATGACATACCATGTATCCTCTCATATGCAAACACACACCAATCAAAATCTAAGATGATCCATGTCTCAAATTTTATCCTCTTCAGTTAACATTCAAGATAATCTAGCATTTTAAATGTAAACAGTAAACTGTAAACACAAGTATACTAAACATGTGCGATAGAGAAGAGAAGAGCAGGCAGCAAAGAGGGGGCGTTATATGAGGGTGATGGGGTAGGTAGTTTTAGGGTTTGTTTAGAGAGAGAGAGAAGAAAGGGGGCGGCAGAGGTAGAAGAAATTGAAGGTTTGGTATTAGGGAGTTGTGTATGCTAAAACAGATGGCAAGGGAGGAGGTAGCAAGGCAGTGATTCTGCAGCGACGTCTCTGAGTCTGCTGAGGGTTTTGATACGGTGCTAATCTAGAATAGGCACAAAATGCTAGGCGACGAGGGGTCCTAGGCGTTAAGGGGGGATTAATACGATTTACATTTTTCTATTGGGGTTTCTCCATGTTCTAACCCTCACTTTTCGTTTATTCCTAAATCCTAACCCAAGCAAACGTTTATTCTCATGTAGTAACGTTGACCCAACCTATTGCATTTTCCGTCCACAGAGTTAACGGTCATTTAGTGGATAACAGGAAAAGTTGATAGGTCAGAGTTATGATTTGAGAATAAAACGAAAGGTATATGTTATGACATCAAGTTTTCGCATGCCATTTAAGAAAAGTTTTAGAGCACGTGTCAATCATGTGACTGGAATTTTACAGAGTTAGTCACACTTAACAGATTTTGATACATTTTGAGATTTAATTGGTGAAACCTGTTACTATGTAATAATTATCATTCGCTTGGGTTATGATTTGGTAATTGACCTACAATTGTTCCTTTTCTATTTTTTTAATTATGTATATATTATCAAATTGTAACGATAAACATCATTTTCTTTTACAAATTCTAACATTGAATGTCAATCGATAAATTCACAACTACGTAAGTTACTAACCCTAAGAAATCAGCTACTGTAAACCTAAGAAAACAATTCACAGTTTGGGAACATGGAAATTTAATACACTAATTTTCTTTTCAATACAAAATTAGCAAACATATAGCATATTTGTAGTCTGAAATTCAATATGGCAGCATATTTCAGAATATGGAAGTGAAATTTAATGTTTACCTGAAAGTCTGAGATTGAATTCAATGTTGCAGAAGTTGAAGACGATGCCTCTTGGAACCTGCAGCTGGAAGTTCGGATCTAAGGACGCCGTTGGAGACGAGAGGACCTCAGAGAGTATCGCCGTGCCGGTGAGGTCGTGAGTCGTGGTCGTCGGTGTGAGAGTGAGGTCTGAGCTGAGAGAGAAATGTGTGTGTGAGGGAATTGATTTCAGACCTTTCTTTTTTACTCGAAACAAATTCGATTCACCGTCCGACTTGATTTGTCAGTTTAATTCCCATCTGTCTGATTGTGATTGGTTTCGGACGAATTAGACCGACCAGTCTATTTAGACTTCCAAATTTTCCATTTTTGAATCGGGTTGTTTTTGTTTGTCGAATAGGGCGTCCATTCGGTATATTTCTGGGAAAACGTCTAAAATTTATGATTTTATCGATTCGACACCGAGCTGAGTCTGTGAATTTACCGGCCGTCTATTCGAGTCGAAGTTCGATTCCCCTATGAAGAATCGCCACGTGGTCCAAATAATATAAAAATAATTTCAGCCCACTTTTTTCCCATGAATCGGGTCCATCTTTTTTATTTTGCCACTCATTCGACTAAAATTAGACCTAATCGTTTCTACACCATTGTGATAGCCTTAGATCATTCTCCGCAAAAGATGAGTACATCTTATTTACCCTATACATCATTAATGTAAGGATAATTTCATATCTTAAATCTTTTCTATTTCACTAGGTAGAGATATAGCACGATGAGTGATGTAAGGCGTGAAAAATACATCTAATATCTAATATAATACTTGTTAAGACCATGTGATGATCGGTAAGTAGGGTAAACATAGTTTATACGATAACGAAATTCTTTATTGTCTCATGGGTAAATTACAAATACCTACTGATGCGGGTGCATTTTAACACATAAAAGGGCCATTTTATATCGAGTTATATAGGTTTTTTAGTCTCGTTTTCTATCATATAGGTAGGTTTAGCATGAATAATTGATTTTATCGATATGTTCGATGTTTTGATGGATTTCCGACGTATTTTGGGTGTTTTGTGCACGTAGATCGTCAAGAGGGTCGATTTTGTTCGCTCTGAAATATATTCATGATTGGTCTTGTTTTGTAGGTCTCGAAAAGAGGAATTTTTTTGCGCAAGAACGAGATCGGTCGGAGTTCAAACGAAGCCAGAGCGAGCAAAATAGCGAAAAAGGATGAAAAATGGAGCAACAAACCAGGAGATGACACGTGTCCCAGGCCTGGCCGCCACTCGCCCAGCAGCTCTGCGCGCGTGTCCTTCCCAGAGGCCGCAACGTGTCCCCTCGCAGCCGCCATCTGAACTGCGTGCGACACGTGACCCGTCCAGCCGTCATTTTCCCTCAGGCCGACACATGCCCAAGCCGCCATCTCCCTTAGCGCGACACGTGGCGCTGGTCCCGCCGCAATCCTCCCAGCTCGCGCCACCTGTCCCTGCCTGGTCCACGCCAACCGCCCTCTCTCGCCAGCCTGCCACCTGTCCGCCTCAGCTCACCCTCTCCTCTTCAGACATCTGTCCCACTCAAGCCTTACCCTAATTTCCACTTTGCTGCGCCAGAACCGAGGGGGGAACATCATCTTCTTCTTTTCATTTTTTTTGGCACACGGACTCGAGAACAGGAACCAGAACCATTTTTATTGTATAGTTTTATTTTCTTTTCTTTTTAGAATTAAATAGAGAGCTTTTTATTGTAGATTGTTTATTGAGAATCAATATATTTTGTGGGTAGAGAATCATTTGAGATCTATTTGGGTGTTGATTTTTGAAGAGAAGCTTCATTGTTGGCTACTCAAGTGCATTTCTTTTGGTGGATTTTCAAGAGCATCAAGGAGAGAGATAGAAGAAGAAGAAGAAGAAGAAGAAGAAGAAGAAGAAGAAGAGCAACCTTAGACGGATAATTTGGTGATTGTATCTCTACTTTCATCTTGATTATGAGTTTAATTGTTTGCTTCTTTTCATTCTTGCATTTTCTCACCATGAACAACTAAACCCCCAATTTCTAGGGCTATGGGGGATTAGAGTAGGGATTTCTGTAAATTGAATGCTTCGATTGCGATAATTGTTGATTTGCTTTAGTGTCTATGATTGATTTGTGCATAATGCTTTACCTCCCATGTAGGCTTGGTAATTGTTTCGAATTAGGATCTGTAGCTCGAAAGAGGAGGATTCTAGTTAAGTCAAAAATCGATCATAGGTTGGATTTAAATCCTTAACTAGAACTAGCGGGGTTAATACAATTGCAATACCTATAGACTAGTTTGGTCGAAAGTTAGAAGTTGTCATAAAGCTTAACGCTTTGGGTCTTCCTACATCGTGATTCGAAAGAACTCGGTGGTTAGATTCTATTAGGGTCCGAATCGTTCGAAAGAAGTTACGACTAGAGTCGAGACAACTCGTTGCCTCTAAAATAAGTCGACGTCACAACAATCGAACGTGTTCAATTTTATGGAATGAACTCGATGAACCCATGCCCTTGATCTCTCTTCACTTGATTTAAGATAAGAAAACTCTCTGTTAAATTCTGTATTTTATTTTTAGTCGTTATAGGTTTATTTTTCAAACTTAAAAACTCGATTTTTACCGAAACAGTTTAGCTACAAGCTTTGAATAGTAAGTGATTGTCTATTGCTCTTTTGGGCTCGATATTCCGGACTTCAAATCCGATTACTACTTGACGGCCGGTGCACTTGCCGTGCTCAAGTTTGCGATTAAAACCCGCAGGGCGTCAAGTTTTATGGCGCCGTTGCCGGGGAGCAATTAGGCGACCCTTGCTATATAGTTTGTGCTACGTCTGTTTCATTCTTGTATATATTTTTCTTTTAGTTGATTCTTTTCATCGTAGCTTTTATGGAGAATTGGTTCCCTAATAGAGGGTATTGTGATATATGTGGTGCTAATGATCATTATTTTTACAATTGCGAGGTTCTTGTGCATTCAAGTACCTACAATCAAAATTGGGAGGACGCTTCCACTTTTGATCAAGGTTATCAATTTGAACCACAATTGCCCAATGACGAGGAGTCATCACTTCACAAAGTTTGTCTAGCTCTCCTAAACCAATTTGAGGAGAATGAAAAGAGACATGAGGAAAGACGATTGGATGAGATGCACAAGATGAACGAGATGATGATGCAAATGGAGAGGAAACAAGAGGAACAAGCATCAACGTTTCAAGGGCTTCAAAATCAAATGAAAGATCCCATACAATTGATCAATGAGACAAACTTTGATGATCAAGCAGTCCACATTGAGGATGATCATTCCGAGCACTTATGTGACACAACGGAGCAAGAAACTCATGCTTCAACCATGAGTTTAGAGGTAAGTGCGGAATGTGAGGTATCAAGTTTTCATCCCTCTTCTATTATGTCAATTCAATCTCCATGTAGTGTTGATGCATTGGGTTATATAGATGTAAATAATGAGTGTACAGTTGTAGAAAATAGTTCACAAACTCTTGTTGAGCCAAATCTTCCCATAGTATCCATAGAGTTGGCTGACAGATCTATTAGATATCCAAGGGGTACTATGGAAGATGCTCTTAAGAGAGGGGTTATGTTTGAATCTCCCATTGATTTTATATTGCTAGACATCGAGCATGATGTCGAAATTCCATTTAGTGTGGGAGATTCATTTTTAGATTCTAGCAAATCAACTCTTTATGTTCAACCTATACCGTTGATTTATAAATTTAATGTTGAGCATAAAGTTTTTGATTCATTTGCTAGTTCTTATTTCCTGTTTGTGAGATATTATTTTATTTCGGTAGATGTCATTGACCCTTTTGGGCATGTGCATTTTCCGATTCATGGGATTCATATCCCTCCCAAGCTATGCCAAGATGAGTTCGATCATAATTATTCTGTTAAGGCAAGCTTGATGATGTTGGCCTTGAGTTTGGAGTTTGTGCAGAACTCAAGGAAGAGGTTCTTTTATTTCATTGCACTTCTTCTCCCGCCTTCACATCCACACTTGAAGAGGAGGACGCAATGGAAGTATGAGGTTTTTGGGAGACCTCCTGATTGAGCCGCCTTCGAGTCGAGCTAACGACGTTAAACAAATGCGCTAGTTGGGAGGCACCCCAACAATGGATGGAGAGTATGAGCGGTTTAGTCACATGCCATGGCGCCGAGCTTCTTGGAAGTTCTCACGGGCGAGGAGCTTTCCATCCATCCATGCATGTTAGGACTCCCACAGCGGCTTACAAGTCGAGTAGCAGTTCTTCGAGGGGAAGTATCTCTTCCCTTCTTGTTTTATATTGTTTACCTCTATTATATCTCATATATGCTATCTGAGGGTGCTAAGCACCCGAATTTCTGTGCTGATAGACCATGCATATAGGATTTCTTGACTTGTATGTTGCCTTATTCTGAGTGTGGGGTGTTTATTGTTATCATATATCGGGTGCATGTGCAAATATTTGTAAATATGTGTTTAGAGTCGCACTGGGGACAGTGCTTAGGTTTAAAGTGTGGGGTGGGATGCTTTGCATTTATATGTTTGCATTCTATGTTGTGCTTCATGCATTTTTAGTGTATTTTTTGGGGGGTCTTTATTTTGTGTGTAAACCTTGGATGTGCAATTTAGGCCAACATGAGCAAGCCGGGAATAACTTTCATCATTGAGGATTTTTTTTAAGGAATGTTTGGATGTTTTACTGTTGGTAGCATTAACGAGCTGTATTTTGTGTTTGTGCTATATTGCTTATTGGGTTCATGATGATTTTTTGATGCTAGATGTCTTAGACACGAAAAGGCGGTCACACCAAATGTTAGGTGTGGTTAGGTTTCAATTATTTTTATTGTCACCGCCTGATTCTATCTTGATTTCTGCATATAGTGGCCTAGTTAAGGGATACTAGTCTTATTTCACTTGTTGCATGTAGAGGAGGTTGAAGCCACATGCTTGATGTCTTGGGATCAAACTATGTGTTTGGGTAGATTAAAAATCTAGTCGAGTTCAAGTGGTTAGTCCCATTGTGCGTTTGTGGTACCAATTTTTCAAAATCACACACACTATGCACGGAGAATTAAGTATAGGTCCCGGGGAAAGGGAATCCAATAAAATCTGTGTATTAACAAAGGCTTGAGGGGCTGCGGCGGATCGCTATGCAGAGTGAGACCCTCATGTCCCGAGTTAATCATAGCGTAATAAAAGGAGAACCCCCCAGCCTATCTTAATGATCCAAAGTTTCTACACATAATCGAGAAAACCAAGCAAAACTTTGATCTACCACTTGACTTGTAAAGAAACTAGATAAGTTTACCATTCGCGTAGTCCCAAGGCAACGTAATTGCATGACAACGCCCACTCATAAGATTTGTGAATGAGATTACGTTATGCTCTTGATTAGTACTATGTTATGTATAATCGAGTGAGCAAAGGGCTAAATGACAATAATTAGGCTTGAAATCTTTCTAGTTATTGCACTTCATCTTGTAATCCACTACACATACACTCTTAATCTACAACATGTAAAAGTTGGTTGGTGTAAAGTAGAAAAGAATGATGCAAGATCTTATTCCTTATGCATGCTCTAGGATAAATTGCCGATAAAATCCAAGTGTAAGCACACACCTTTTTTGAGTCTTAATTTTGTGGTCTTTAATTTGCTTGTGTATTTGCATGAGAATTTTGGTCTAGTCGAGTCAGCATATGCATATTTACTGCTTTCAATAACCCGGAGTCGCCAAGCTCCGCCTACGGAGATAGTATCGCGGGGTTTATCTTGGCATTTATCTTAGATAGTTTATATTTATTTACGTTTAGTTTTCTCGGGGCGAGAAAAGTCTAAGTGTGGGGTGTTGATGCGGGTGCATTTTAACACATAAAAGGGCCATTTTATATCGAGTTATATAGGCTTTTTAGTCTCGTTTTCTATCATATAGGTAGGTTTAGCATGAATAATTGATTTTATCGATATGTTCGATGTTTTGATGGATTTCCGGCGTATTTTGGGTGTTTTGTGCACGTAGATCGTCAAGAGGGTCGATTTTGTTCGCTCTGAAATATATTCATGATTGGTCTTGTTTAGAAGGTCTCGAAAAGAGGAATTTTTTTGCGCAAGAACGAGATCGATCGGAGTTCAAACGAAGCCAGAGCGAGCAAAATAGCGAAAAAGGATGAAAAATGGAGCAACAAACCAGGAGATGACACGTGTCCCAGGCCTGGCCGCCACTCGCCCAGCAGCTCTGCGCGCGTGTCCTTCCCAGAGGCCGCAACGTGTCCCCTCGCAGCCGCCATCTGAACTGCGTGCGACACGTGACCCGTCCAGCCGTCATTTTCCCTCAGGCCGACACATGCCCAAGCCGCCATCTCCCTTAGCGCGACACGTGGCGCTGGTCCCGCCGCAATCCTCCCAGCTCGCGCCACCTGTCCCTGCCTGGTCCACGCCAACCGCCCTCTCTCGCCAGCCTGCCACCTGTCCGCCTCAGCTCACCCTCTCCTCTTCAGACATCTGTCCCACTCAAGCCTTACCCTAATTTCCACTTTGCTGCGCCAGAACCGAGGGGGGAACATCATCTTCTTCTTTTCATTTTTTTTGGCACACGGACTCGAGAACAGGAACCAGAACCATTTTTATTGTATAGTTTTATTTTCTTTTCTTTTTAGAATTAAATAGAGAGCTTTTTATTGTAGATTGTTTATTGAGAATCAATATATTTTGTGGGTAGAGAATCATTTGAGATCTATTTGGGTGTTGATTTTTGAAGAGAAGCTTCATTGTTGGCTACTCAAGTGCATTTCTTTTGGTGGATTTTCAAGAGCATCAAGGAGAGAGATAGAAGAAGAAGAAGAAGAAGAAGAAGAAGAAGAAGAGCAACCTTAGACGGATAATTTGGTGATTGTATCTCTACTTTCATCTTGATTATGAGTTTAATTGTTTGCTTCTTTTCATTCTTGCATTTTCTCACCATGAACAACTAAACCCCCAATTTCTAGGGCTATGGGGGATTAGAGTAGGGATTTCTGTAAATTGAATGCTTCGATTGCGATAATTGTTGATTTGCTTTAGTGTCTATGATTGATTTGTGCATAATGCTTTACCTCCCATGTAGGCTTGGTAATTGTTTCGAATTAGGATCTGTAGCTCGAAAGAGGAGGATTCTAGTTAAGTCAAAAATCGATCATAGGTTGGATTTAAATCCTTAACTAGAACTAGCGGGGTTAATACAATTGCAATACCTATAGACTAGTTTGGTCGAAAGTTAGAAGTTGTCATAAAGCTTAACGCTTTGGGTCTTCCTACATCGTGATTCGAAAGAACTCGGTGGTTAGATTCTATTAGGGTCCGAATCGTTCGAAAGAAGTTACGACTAGAGTCGAGACAACTCGTTGCCTCTAAAATAAGTCGACGTCACAACAATCGAACGTGTTCAATTTTATGGAATGAACTCGATGAACCCATGCCCTTGATCTCTCTTCACTTGATTTAAGATAAGAAAACTCTCTGTTAAATTCTGTATTTTATTTTTAGTCGTTATAGGTTTATTTTTCAAACTTAAAAACTCGATTTTTACCGAAACAGTTTAGCTACAAGCTTTGAATAGTAAGTGATTGTCTATTGCTCTTTTGGGCTCGATATTCCGGACTTCAAATCCGATTACTACTTGACGGCCGGTGCACTTGCCGTGCTCAAGTTTGCGATTAAAACCCGCAGGGCGTCAAGTTTTATACCTCGAACTTGTAGCGTTTAATTGATACGTACCTTAAAGTTTTTTTTAACTGATATCTACTCCGATGTTTAGTTATATAACAAATAGCCCAAGTTGTCAGCTAAAATGACGAAAATGCCCTCAGTGATTTTTTAATTAATTTTTTAAATAAAACTGAATTGATTTTTTAAATAAAACTGAAGCGATTTAATAAGTATATATATATAAAACTAAAGTGATTTTTTTAATAATTTTTAAAAATAATTATTGAAGTGTAGTGGAGGGTATTTTCGTCACTTTAATTGACAACTTGGGCTATTTGTTATATAACTAAACATAAGAGTAGGTATCAGTCAAAAAAAACTTTAGAGTAATTATCGCATCCATCCATTTAAAGGTATAATTTGACCTTCACACCAATTTATGCAAAAGTAGATGATTGTTTCTACTTTGCTTGTTTTATTCACTACAGAATATGTGGTATTTATACAACATAGGAGATACATAAATAAGGAAATAAAGATATTAACGATATTATGTGCATATATAAGGAAGGTAATTGATATGGCTTGATATGGTTTGATATGACTTGATCTCTAAGAATTGATATGGTCAACACTCCCTCTCAAGTTAGAGCATGGATATTGGAAATGCCCAACTTGCAAAGAAGATCTTGAAAGTGGTCCCGACCAAGTCCTTTGGTGAAAATATCAGCAAGTTGATGGGAACTGGGCACTGGTTTAGGGTGCAATATAGAGGCTTGCAACTATTGTCGAACAAAGTGACAGTTGATCTCAATGTGCTTAGTGCGCTCATGAAAGACTGAGTTTGAGGCAATATGGATTGCGGCACAGTTGTCACGGAAGAGAGGAACTGAATCGGTTTGTGGCATATGAAGGTCATGAAAAAGGCAACGGAGCCAAACGATCTCACGGCTAGCAGCAGTCATGGCACGATATTCTGCCTCTGCGGAGGAGCATGAGACAACAGTCTGCTTCTTGGAATGACAAGAGATCGGCGAGGTTCCAAGGAAAATGATGTATCATGTGGTGGAGCGGCGGGTATCAGGGCAGTCGACCCAATCTGCATCACAATAAGCTTGGAGAGTAAGAGTACTAGCTGAAGGAAGCAAAATCCCTTGTCCCGGGCAGCTCTTGAGGTAACGAAGTACATGATGAGCGGCCTCCATGTATGGTATGCAAGGGGCATGCATAAATTGGCTGAGAACATGGACGGCGTAATTGATATCAGGTCTAGTAATGGTGAGATAGAGTAGTCTACCCACGAGGCGACGATATTGGCCAGGACCAGGACATTGCTCGCCAATATCGGTAGGCAAGTGATGTTGTTGTGGTATGGGGAACGTCGATGGTTTACAACCAGTGAGACCACCGTTAGATAAAATGTCAAGAGCATATATCCTCTTAGTGAGAATGATACCTTTAGGTGAGCGAGCAACCTCTAGACCAAGAAAATACTTCAACGCACCCATATACTTAATGCAAAACTGGCAATCCAAGTGATTTTGAGGTGTTGGATACGGGAAGCATCATTGCCGATTACGATAACATCATCAACATATATCAAGACAGCAACAAAGAAGGTAGGCATCACGAGAGTAAATAGAGAAGGGTCTGCAGCGGAAATAGTGTAACCCGGAGCAATGATGGAATCAGTAAACTTTTGGTACCATACCCGTGAGGCTTGCTTGAGGCCATAGATGGACTTGTGTAGTCGACAGACTAAGGACTCCCTCTGTTTGGAAAACCCCTGAGGAACCTTCATGTAGATTTCCTCAGAGAGGTCACCATGTAAGAATGCATTATTGACATCAAGTTGATGCAACGACCAACCGCGGGTGGCAGCGATAACGAGGAGGCAACGAACAGTGGTGAGCTTGGCAACAGGGGCGAAGGTGTCAGTGTAGTCTACCCCATCCACCTGTGTGTACCCTTTTTCCACTAGGCGTGCCTTATAATGCTCAACAGAGCCATCAGGACGAAACCTTACTTTATACACCCATTTGGAATCAATGGTGCGTTTACCAGAGGGACATGAGTCAGGCTCCAAGTATGATTAGCCTCCAAGGCCGCAATTTCCTGTGTCATGGCATCACTCCAATGAGCGTGCTGCGAAGCCTGCTTAAATGTATGGGGCTCATCTATGGACGAGATGGCCAACAAAAAGGCAACATGATTGCGAGAAAATTTACTATAAGAGATTGAGTGAGAGAGATGATGTACCGTCGAGTGTGCAGAAGGAGACGGTGAGTGCGAAACAGAGTCCGACGGGAGAACCGAGGGCGGCAAGGTGAATTCATAGCCATCAAGGTGCTTGAATGTGACCCGGGTGCGTTTGGAGACGAGAGGGGGTGGTGGACTCTGGATATCAGCCTGGGTGGTGGCAATGGGTTCAGGGGTTGGAGATTCGGTTGCTGGTGGTATAACATCTGACGGAGCGGGATGGAGAGGTGGTGGTGCATCATATACGAAAGTGTTGATGAGGGCTTGGGGCTCATGAGTGAATCCTTGGTGTGTAGAGAGACATTTATCTCTCGGAAAAATCGTTTCCCAAAACTGGACGTCACGTGAAATTACCATGTCTTCCGTATCGAGGATGTAGACACGATAACCCCTTTTGCCGTTGGGGTAGCCACAGAAAATACATGCACGGGATCTAGGACCGAACTTGTCATGAGTACGATGGTGAACATAGTAGAGGCAACCAAAACTTCGTAAGTGATCATATGTCGGTCGTTTTCCAAACAACAATTCAAAGGGAGTTTTGTTCCCAATGACTGAGAGTGACATTCTATTGATCAGGTAGGCAGCGGTAAGAACACAGTCTCCCCAGAATCGTTGGAAAGTCTTGCTTGGAAGCGGAGTGCTCTGGCCACCTCTAATAGATGACGATGTTTTCGCTCAACGACTCCATTTTATTGTGGTGTGTCAGTGCAGCTGGTTTGGAACTCCATCCATTTCTTGTTGTAAAAGGCTAGCAAGTCATGGTGTTGGAACTCCCGTCCTCCATCCGTTCGGAGGCATCGGACATATGTATTGAATTGACTGTGGATCCAATTGAAGAGCTGTAGGAGATGATCATTGGTTTCCAATTTATGTTTCATCAAGAACACCCAAGTGGCCCTGTGATGTGGACATAAAATACATATATTTTGGATGTCATTAGCCCACATTTATGTTCTTTTTAGTCCCGAGTTGATATGAAATGATGCATTTTACTCTCATATTGTGTAATTGGTCTTGTTTCAGGGTTCACCAAGTTTTTGGAGCAAAAAGGGGCAATTCGGGAGTGAAATGGAGCGAAATTGGAAGTTGGACAGAAGTGCCAGTAATATGCACCAGTTTGTTGCATGTCGTGCAAAGAACTGGTGCACTCTGGACAGAGGCGTCAAGTAAATGCACCAGAAACTTGCACCACGTGCAAGTTGCCGTGCAACTTAAGATGCACCAGAAACTTGCACGGCGTGCAAGCGACCGCGCATGCGTCAGAAACGCGATTTCCAGCTGCGTTTCCTATTTTTAATCAGAGTTAACCCGTCATATAAAAGGGACTTTAGGTCAGATTGAGGGGGATCACGAAATTGAGAAGGAAAAACACGTTTGGGAGAACTTGGAGAGCACTTGGAGGAGAGGACTTGAAGATCAAAAGAGAGAAGAACTCATCATCGAAGGTTTCGTAGGTTTTGATTAAACTTTGACAATTGTATTACTTCATTGGATTAATATGAGTATCATGGTTTTTATCAATTCCTTGTGTTCTTGTCTCTTTGCTATGAACTAAAATCCCATTGATCTAGGGCTAGGGGTAAGAATGTGATGAGCTGAATTAACTTGTTCCGGTTATGCATTTGTTAAACTAGTATTAGGATATTGTTGTCTAATTCCGTTCATAATGCTTTGTCGCCTTGATCACGTGATAATTGATTCAATCGTGTTAACCAACAATTGAGAAATGAGGTTGATATGAGGAAATGAGAATTAGATAGCTCGAGTTTTAATCTAAGCCAGAACATGGTTAGACTGACACGAGTGCAATAGCTATAGGAGTAAAACCCGAAAGTTAGAGAAATTCATAGACTGTAATGCTATATACCACTCTACACCTAGATTAGAGATAATTAGGTGGACTGTGTATGTTAGGGTCCTAATACGATCGAGAGATGGTTATGACTACATTGAGAGAATTCTCGTTGCCTTTAGAATAGTATTAGTTGCAAATGTATCTCGGATCCCGTTAAGTTATTCATCACATTCGAACCCCGTTAATGTCCTAGATCGCCTTTTATCTCTGATTTACAATCTTGTTGTGATTTTGTGCTCTATTTTCGGATCATATATATATTCTCATTATTTGTATGAATTTACCAATATAAGAATAGCTTGACCAGCGAACTAATTAACTAAAGTGTTTGTCTAATTGCTCCCTTGGGTACGATATCTCGTACTTAAACCCCGAATACTACTTGACGACCAGTACGCTTGTCGTTCCATTCTGAGAGTTAATTCTCAGAGTGTCAAGTTAATGGCGCCGTTTCCGGGGAGCAACTAAGGCAACTCTGATACGTTTATAATTCGTGTTAAAACTATTTCAATTTTTTTGTATATATTTGTTTAGTTGATTCATTGCATTATAACTTTTATGGAGAATTGGTATTATGATACTGTGTATTGTGATTGTTGCAGAGCTTATGATCATTCTAACTATAATTGTGAGTACTTGAATTCAAATGCATATTGTCAATATTGGGAGGAGCCTTCCACTTTTGATCAAGGTTATCAAGTTGAACCACAAGAGTCTTCCTCCAAACTGGAGCAGATGATACTAACCATGATGGCACAGATGAAGGAGGATAAAAAGGAGGTGATTGAGCTGCACAAGGCATTTGTGCAGGAGCAGCACATAGTGAACCGGAACAATGATTCCCGGTTCCAGAAGTTGGAAATTCAATTGGGTCAAATAGCCAATACAATGAATCAAATAAATCCTCTTATACAAGTGGTGAATGAGAGAGCTCTACACTATAAAGTAATTCACATTGAGGAAGATCATTCCGATCACTTAGGTGATACAACAGAATAAGAAACTCATTATCCAACCATGAGTTTAGAGGTAAGTGCAGAATGTGAGGTATCAAGTTCTTACTCCTCTTGTACAATATCTATTCCATCTCCATGTAGTTTTGATGCTTTGAATTATGTAGATGTAAATAATAATTGTATAATTGTAGAAAATAGTTCACAAGCATTTACTGAACCGAATCCTTCCATAATATCCATAGAGTTGGCTGACAAATCTATAAGATATCCAATGGGTACTATGGAAGATGCTCTCAAGAGATGGGTTGTATTTGAATCTTCCATTGATTTTATTTTGGTTGACATCGAGCATGATGTCGAAATTCCCTTTAGTATGGGAGATTCATTTTTGGATTCTAGCAAATCAACTCTTTATGTTCAACTCATCCCATTGATTTTCAAAATTAACATTGAGCATAGAGTGTTTGGTACACTTTCAAGTGTTACACATACCTTAATTTGTTAATTGTTACATGACTTTAGACCATTGGATCTTAAGATCCAATGGCTATAAAACTGATGGCATATATTCGTAATTAACAACAACTTTATTTTTAGTTTTGTAATTTTACATGAACCAAGGACAAACAAGTAATTACATATTTCATATATATCAAAACCCTACGTCTCATTATTCCTTATCTTCTCGTTGCCTCTCTCTGCCATCTACAGCTTCCATCCGCCACTCCCGAGCACTGGAGTTGTCCTTCCCGGAGCACATGCAGCCGCCAGGTTCAGATTCATCGCACCACCTTCCCGAGCAGCCGCCACAGATCGAACACAAGCCGTGGTTTACTCGCCGGACGTCGGATAGAGCTAGCCACCACCGTATGTAGCTTCCTCCGTCGCACTTGTCGTCGTCGTATGCAAGCTGCTGCTACTATTGGAGAAGACGGGAGGTGTGATGCCCGAGCAGCTGTTCGTGTCCGAGACCTCCACCACGACGCTGTGAAACTGTTCTCCACGACGCTGTGCAAGTTCTCCACGGATTGCCGTGAAGGACGCTGCTTGGCGTGAAGGACGCCACCACAGCCGTCCCCGACTGTGGGCACAAGGTTCGCCCCGCTCGTCCTGCTCGACGTGATGTCGTTGTGGCCTGCTCCCGCCGCCGTTTTGGAGCTTATTGTGCAGATGAGGAGCAACAGATCCACGAGGCCTAGAAGAGGAGTGGAGCCACTCGTGCTATTGATTTTGTACGTTGTTGATATTTGATTTTGCAATTTTTTAGTATTGATTCTGTAAAATTTGGTGTACTGTCAAGTACATATCAGTGTATTAATCTAGGCTTTGTGTTGATGTTGGGAAGGGGCAAACCTCATATTTCTAGAGTTTTTTTTTTGGATTCGTTAGTTAAATTCTGGCTGTGTGAAGTTTGATTTTGTTTGGAAGCTTATTATTCTGTAAATTTTGTTATTTATCATGTAATACTCAGGTAGTATGATGTAATATATAAGGTAGGTTTTTGTAATTTTTTCAATAGTGTTTTAGTTATGTAATTTTTAGCATTTGATTATGCAATTTTCAGTATCTCATTATGTAATATAATGTTTTAGTTATGTAACTTTAGTATTAGATTATGTAACATAATTTATTTTTATAACTTGTACTGCATTGTATACGGATCAGTATGTGAACCGAATTGGATTTTAAGAAACTTATCATGGACAAAAATATGTAACGTCAATATTTTTTTTATGTAATATTCGGTATAAGTTTATATAGGCACTAAAAAAAAATCTGTAGTAAAAAATATGAGATATAAAGTTACCAAACTACCCTTTTAGTGATTATTCTATTTAATTTGTGGATAATTAAGCATGAAAATCTATAACCATTGGATTTTAAAAATCAATGGTTTATATTTATGTAACATGTAACAACTTAAGCATAGATAACACTAGAAAGTGCCCCTAGAGTGTTTAATATAAAACATAATTTTTGTGATGTATTTGCATGTACTCATTCCCCGTTTGTGAGCTTAGTTTACTCTATTGTGGTAGATGCTCTTGACCCTCGTTGTCATGAGCATTTTCCGCTTCATGGGATTCATATCCCTATCAAGTTATGCCAAGATGAGCAAAATCATAATTATTCTATTAAGGCAAGCTTGATGAAGTTAGCATTGAGTTTGGAACTTTTATAAAACTCAAGGAAAACAATCTTGTGTTACATTGCATTTCTTTTCTCGCATTTGCACTCACATTTAAAGAGAAGGATGCAATGGAAGTATGAGATTTGTGAGAGGCCTCCTGATTGAGCCTCCTTCCCGTCGAGCTAACGACGCTAAACACATGCGCTTGTTGTGGGAGGAAACCCAATATCTCTACCCCTCTTCGTTTGTATATGTTTAGTCTTGCTCTTTTCTGATTATATGTGCAAGTTGGTGATACAGGATGGAAGCTTGAGGGTTAAAATTATATTTGTTGGCGCCGAGTTCTCGAGATCTCACTTGGGCGAAGTAGCATTCCATCTACCATACACAAAGGCAATTTCCAGTATTCGGGAAAAAGTAGTTCCGGTGAAGGGGCAGTATCTCTATCCCTCTATTGTTTATTATGTTTAATATCTACTTGTGAACTTTGATGTTTTTCTGGTGGGTGTTGAGCACCTGATTTGTTGTGTTGATAGGTTATGCATCTTAGTTCTCTGAATTGCTTGATTGTTCTACACAAGTGTGGGGTTGCCTGTATGTGGTTAGGAGCATGTATAGGATTGAGTCGCATTGGGGATAGTGCAAGGTTTAAGTGTGGGGTGGGAGATCGTAGATCTTAGTGTGTTTGCAGTGTGTGCTTCACGCATCATTGTGTTTGCATTGTGTGCTTCATGCATCATTGTGTTTCAAAATTTTCAAAAAAAAATCTAAAATAAAAAAAATATTTTCTGGTGGTTTATTGAGCTTAGTGCATATGATTTTAAGGTTTCAATGATTGGAATGTTGAACATGATCATTTTTCTTGCATAATTCAAAGGAGTGCATCGATTTAATATGAATGAATTGACTTGTGTAAGCACATGTAGTACTTAAGGCATTCTCGTTTGTTTGCATTATGGGCAATTACTTTGATGTGTCCTTGAGTCCTCTAAGTCCTATACATGGTAACCTGAGTCTAGAACTTCACAGATATCCTCTCGAGGCGAAATAAAATAAGGAATTAGGTGATAAAGAAAATGATCACAGGCCATTCTTGGACCGTTTGTGCTAAATTTCTTACCTATGACTATATGATTATCTACTAGTCACCCATGTTGAGCTTTGGCCTTTCGTTTCTGACCTATATATTACAAGCCTATGTGCCTTTCACTTCATTTATATATCCTCTATTTTATTTTGAACCCGTACTTCTTGGCTTAGGTGCTTAATTGAGTGGGGTTATTGTGGTTGGTGGTTGGTAATGAGATATAAAATGATTGGAGAAATAGTTCTTTACTAATATGCCGGGTTTATGGTAATATTTGTTGCTTTCAGCCTCCCCCCTAAAAGATAAGAAGAAAAAAAAAATTAAGTACAATTTTCTGCCGTGCAAAAAGAAAAGTGTAGGGTAAGGCTGAGAAATAGCACATGTGGAAAGAAAAGGCATTATAAGTCCTTGTAAAAAAATTGTTTTTATTTATGTGTACAAGGATACAAAAAGGGGTGTAGATATGTAAAAGGGGTATTTAGTACACAAATGGGGGTTATGGGTCGTGAGATACACTTTCAGAGATGTGAGTTGAAGCATGTTTGCCAAGATGTATTTGTTGAGCTTCTTTTCATATACCTTGTCATACCTTATGCCTAGCCGATCATTACAAGCCTAATTAAACCCTGTGTGATTCGTGATTGCCTATATTCCTTATAATTAGTGGAGAGGGGATTGAAAATGCTTGCTAATGAATATCTAAGAATTGTGTATAGAAAAAGTGACAACCAGACAAAGAAGGCACACGGTAGGGTCCCCAAATATCACAGTGTATTAATTCAAAAGGGAATGTAATTTTATTAGTATGGATAGGGAAAGGTAAACGTGTTTGTTTTGCCTTACGGCATGCATCACAAACCGACAATCTGTGCTTATTTGTAGAAAGTAGTAAATCTGGAATCAAGGACAACTGGTTGGCCGGAATGTATCCCAAACGTCGATGCCATAATTGGATGTCATTTCGCCCACGAGTCATTAAGGCTTTCCCAGCCGCCGTCGGTTCTAAGTAGTAGAGCCCGTTTCGTATCTCACTGATCCCAATCAGCATCCTCGAAAGTAAGTCCCGTATCACACAACAACCAGAATAAAAAAATTAGCGCGCAATTCAAGTCCCGAGTGATTTGACTGACAGATAACAAGTTGATGCAAAATTTTGGCACTGCAATGACACGCTCCAAGGTTAGCCTTTTGGTAACTGAAACTTGGCCAATAACGGCAACGGGGGCTCCTTCTCCATTCGGCATCTCTACCGGCGGTATTTATGGATGGGTTGTGCTATCTTGTAAAGAATTGGGATCACAAGTAATATGATGAGTAGCTCTGGAATCAATAACCCATGGAGATTTAATTTTACCCGAGGAACGTGATGAATGAGTATGGAGAGAAGTTCCTGCAAATGCATGATCGGGATCACTGCTGGTGGGCTTGGAGGGCTTAGATAGCATATGTAATAAGTGGTTCCGTTGGGCTTCGGCTTGGCTACCCATGAATTGTTCAAGACCATTAAATGGACCATCAAAGTGCTACGTATCACTATAGGTTGACCCATGTGATTGGGGTCCACACATGAGAGATCCATGTGGCTAAGATGGACCATTAGTACGCAGCCCATGTAAATGACCACTATGACCATCTTCTTCACGCGAACGTGGTATTGCGCAGAACCCGTCGCCAATGTGCGTCCACCGCGACCAGCTTTCCCTTAACGCCCCCTCGGTTGAAACGGCCTCGACCTCCCCGAAAACTGCCGCCGTCCGGTGAAGGCTTCGTCCAGTGGGATGGGTACCCTATGAGGGCGAAGCAATCCTCCACGAAGTGCCCTGTTCGTCCACAGTGGGTGCACCGTCGAGGTGTTTTGTCACGACGCCGGTCACGCCAGCTTTCTCCGATTCCGGCACCTGGCTGAGCTGCCAGAGCAATGCTCTCCACGGGATGCGATCGAAGTGCTGCGACGGATCGCTGAGCTTCTTCCTGGGCAGCCACCGAGTATACTCGACCTAGTTCCGGGAGTGGCTCTATACTGAGTACTTGGGATCTCACGTTACTGAAATCATCATCGAGACCCATCAGAAAATCAAAAACCTGACTTTGATTGTGTCGTACCTGAGTTCGTTCATTGATTCTGCATGTACACTTGGCGTAATGACACATGGGAAGAGGATCAAGACCCTACAACTCATCTCATTCCATCTTCAATTTCCCTTAGTAAATAGAGACCGCCTTCCGGTCTTGTTGCAAGAAAGCCACGTTACGTCGGAGTGCAAAAACACGGGGTGCAACGCCTTGTGTGAAACGCTGCTCCAAGTCAGACCATATTCGGCTGGCTGTGGCGATGTGAACGACATTGGCTTGTAATTCCTTGCTTAGGGAATTAACGATCCATGTCCTGACGAGGGCATTGCACTGAATCCACATGTCATAGTATCTGTCAGTAGTAGCAGGTTGTTTGATGCTACCATTGATGAAACCTGTCTTATGTTTACAGGCAAGAGCATCGTGAAATTGAATTCTCCAACTGTAGTAATTGTCACCCGAATCACTAAGCGGCCGCGTAACGAATGTGTAACCAGGATGATCAGATGGGTGCATGACATAGTGCAAAGGAACACTATCCTTCTCTTCGTCGTTTCCCATTCTAGGTATAGATTTACTCTAATACCATGCAAAAGTAGATTTTTGTTTCTACTTTGCTTGTTTTATTCACTATAGAATATGTGGTATTCATACAACATAGGAGATACATAAATAAGGAAATAAAGATATTAACGATATTATGTGCATATATAAGGAAGGTAATTGATATGGCTTGATATGATTTGATATGACTTGATCTCCAAGAATTGATATGGTCAACAATTTATGGGTACATCATGACTACACACTATCGTCAATGTTAACAAGTTACTTGACCAAAAAAATCATGAATTTTTTGTTTTCATCGTTCATTTCATTTGTAGGTCACAATTGCATTTTCAGAGACTAATAAGTTTTTATCCGTTGGACAACCATGGTTTGGTAATAAATGTGACTAAACTGTTAACTGGTAAATACACATTAATAAATTATGTGTTAAAAATGAAATATAGCACCAAAACTAAATGGATTTATAGGTTAAAATAAAATTTAAATGGTATAAAAATGAAATCAATGCATTCTTCAATCTCAATTGTTTTGTTATTTTGATACAATGATATGGCTTAGAACATCTTCAATGATAGACAACTAGCTAGTTGTAGGAAAGGGTGATAAGAACATATTTTGAGTTTTTCTATTCCAAACAACTAACCGACAGCTCGACAATGTTAACAACTAGCTAGTTGTTTGGGTGCTTTTATTTTTTATTTTTGGGTAATTTTCACTTCAATACCCTAACTATTAATTTTTTTCACCTCAATACCCTAACTATTTTTAGTGGCACCTCAATACCCTAGAATGTATTTTTTTTTTCACTTTCATACCCTAACTTTTTTTGTGTGGCACCTCACTACCCTAGAATGTATTTTTTTTCACTTTCATACCCTGGAATGCATTTTTTGTGGCACCTCACTACCCTAAAATGTAATTTTGTGACATTAAAAACTGATTTTTTAAAAGAAATTTTGTAAGCCAATGGCTTGCTTTTGAAAATTTGAATGTTATTGAGGGGTATTTTGGACCTTTTAAGTGTTTGGGTGGAAAAATGGATGGAAAATAGACTGAAACTAACGATAGGTACTAAAGTGACACAAAATGGCATTCTAGGGTATCGAGGTGCCACAAATGAAAGTTAGGGTATTGAGATGACGAAAACACAATAGTTAGGGTATTGAGGTGAAAATTGCCCTTTATTTTTTGATATTTTCAAAATAACCCCAAATTAAACTATTATTTTTATTTATGTAAAATATGAAATACATTATATTACTCTAATTATTCTCGTCATCTCCAAATTTAGCTCAAAAGTGATTGATGAGGTCACTATGGAGACGGTGATGAACTTCTCGATCTTGGAGCCTTGTTTTATGTCCCATGATACTTGTGATGTTCACCGCTCTCTCTAATTCTCGGGGAGTCATTTGAGCCATTTCTGCTATTGTTGGATAATGATCTATCGAAAAAATAACAATTATGTTTGAAAGAGAAGAAGAGGTGTAGAAGAGAAGAGGTGTGAGTTTTGTATAAGGGTGATATTGTATTTATAGGAAATATTATTTTTTTTAAAAAAATATGTCGCTATCACGCGTCACGTCGTCACGTCGTCACTGGGCCTGAGACAACGCGTCCCATCGTTACAATATTCAGCAGTGATAGGCTGCAACGAGCGGTGCTGCAATGAATCCTATGTCGCGGAACCGTTGTAGGATCCGTTGCAGGCGCTATAACGACACCGAAACCACAAGAAAACGACGACCGCTGTAGATGCTCTTATGAGTAAACTCATATACGATATATTATAAAAGGGTTTTCCTTAAAAGTTTTATTTTTTTAGATATGGATATTTTTTCGTTATCTAAATTCTAAGAGAGATTCAACGAATATATATTTAAAATAATAATTAAAAATTAGATTTCTATATATTTAATAACACCTGATGCTCATGAACCCGTAGAAAAAGCCTAGTTTACATCTTAGACAAAGAAATAGATCCATATTTCCTACCCTATGTTGAAAAATTATATCATCAAAAACAACATAAGAAAAACATAATCCAAAACAGTATTGTAAACCAACAATGAATCAAAAGCAACAAAAATAAACTAGTCCATTTGGTGTAGTCCTGTGCCCCCAAGATAAGCTCTTCAGTCTCGGTCCCGGGTCGTGAGGGGTATGCCACCAACCATATACTCCCCAGAGTCCAAGCAGCCTCATGGAGCCTAACAAGGCTGCTTAGCAACCCTCGCCAAATCCGATCCTTCCTCAACCTCCTCCTCGTCCTAGATTTGGAAACATGCTGATTGGTGATCTGTTGCTTACAAGGCCTTTTTGAGCTTGAGCTGGGATACGTGACTATAGACCTGGCCCTACTTATGGTCTTCTGCATCTTCATCCTCTTGAGACCCAATCCCCCTCAAATCTCCCGAGGCTCGTTCTGCTTTTACCCATGGGTAGTTGCTACCATCATTTGTTGGGGCCGTCGGAGAAGGCGATAGTGACTACGTGGAACTCTCACAGAAAGTTTTGAGCTCCCCTACCATCGTATCCCGACTGGTCTCCCGATCCAGGTTAGCTAGGTCACGAGTCTTCTTGATCTCGCTCGTCCATCTGGCTATCTTGGATGCGCCCCCCTTGAAAAAATACCTTAGCTATGTCACCAGTCTTCGGTACCTCTGCCCTTCACCCAATCAGGATTGGAGGAAAACCTGACGGGGAAAAAGATGTCTTCCCTTGACCCTTTCTTGTTGCTCTAGTTCCAAGGTAAGGGATGTCAGCAATTCCTCCACTCGGGGTTCCGGATGGTATTGTGGTGGCCCTTATCGGGTTTGTAACAAATTGTCCGTGTTCACTCCTAATTGAACCCGTACGGAATCATCAAAAAGTACCTCCTCTCGACCGACAACTCGGAGTTGAGCATTGCACGCCTGAATCCGATGGGTAAGCCGTCCACACTGGGTACAAAATCTTGGGAGTTGTTCATACTGCAGCCCCACCGTAGTGAACATACGATGGCCCAGTAATTGTAACCGTATCTTTCGCCTAAACGGTCTGTCTACATCTAGACTGACCCTAAACTATAGAAAATCATCTCAAGCCTTCGGATTTGGGACGAGCCCTTAGTCACCTCTTTCCCCAATGCATTGGCGAGTAGAGATCGGATAGGGTTGTTCTGGGCATCTCCTGGGACGTATGCTCGGACGCCGATCTCCATATACCAGAAAAAGATATTGTCCGGTTGCATGCACGACGCAAAAGGAAGGAGGATCAGCGAGTACTCACTAAAGGTTCATGAACCCTTATGTTAGATCCGACTTAGGATTGATTCCGATGGAAACCGGAAGGAGACCACGTCCTTAGAAAGGACCTCTAACTCCATGTTGTTGACTTGCTAGTGCTTCAGCATAACCCCGCACAACGTCTTTGGATTGTAGTTCATTCCGACTACTATTCTGCCCACCAAAGACAAACGATACCGACCATCAGACATGGCCGGAATAGCTTCAACAGGAACCATAATGACAGTGTCCTTATCGTCTTTATCCTCCAATGAAACTTCTCTTCAACGGTCCGAAATGGCCTCTAAGGTACCATTCATCAGAGGGGTAGGAACAGATAGACGGTCCGATCGAGGGAGAGGAGGTGCACCACAGTTTGAGGTCGGCTATGCGACCATGCATGTAGTTGGAGCTCTCGGATCTGGCCTTGACCTCGACGTTTAGGGGAGTGGACGACATGGGATGACTGCGTTGGGTCCTGTAACAGATTCCACCGCGAGGTGAGGAGCAGAGGGATCTCTTTTCCCAGCGACAATGTTTGATGCAACGAGTTCTCGATCTGGAGAGAAAGGGGGTTGTTGGCGGCGGATGCCGACAATCGTGGGGGCGACGTGTTGGCTGGGCGGGGTAGGGATACGGTTGTGATGAGGCTGGGCCTGTGATTCGATGCTGAGGAGGACAAGAGGTCGAAAATAGTAGTTTGAAAATAAAGGCTGATAACGGAAAGGAAAGAAACCCTAAAGTCTATAAAACTAATTTTGATAATCTTTTGTTGTTAACTCTCTATTTAAAGACATTTGATATATTATATGGGTCTTCGAAAACCCGTCTATACCTCTATTTATCTTAAAGGATTAGTTATAATCTATCTTAAAACAAGCTATTATCCTTTTATTCATTTCACTATTCTCTTATATTTGAAGTAATAAATACTGTCTCTTCGTTCAAAAAGAAGAAGACTACATGTTTATCTATTTTTATTTTTTGTATTATAACTTAATCTTGACTATTGTCTATTGATTCATACTATAACTTTTTTTATTTAGTCAACAAATTATCTAAAATATCTTCCCATATATTTCGGAAGATAATGCATTTAAAAATCAAATGGTTTCGAAAATCTCTAATTTCTCGTACAAAATTTCTCTCCTGTTTTGATTCTTCCATCCCAAGAGAACAGAACATACACAATTATGTCTGAAAACTTTCTTAGAGCCTAAGCATCCAATCTGAATCCACCACAAAAGAGATGTTACATTAAATATTCCTAAAAAAACAAAAGTAGTGTCAAAAAGTGTGCCTGGATACAGCACATGTCGATGTCGGTGGTGGGGTCTCACTCACACCATAACTCGCCGTCCAAACGTTGTACACACAAACCACTAAAAGACCACAGTCATCAACAACCGTTACCAAAAAAAGAGCACGTTTACGTTGATCACACTCGTTCGTTGCCGTTGGTTTCCTAGATCTCCCCTGTTACGATCTCGCGTACGTTTCTCTCACCCAAAATGGTAAAAATGTTGACTTTAATTATGGCAACAATTAATTTCCCAAAACTTAATTAACCCACCTACTTATTTTTCCATATTTGCATTTTCATAGTAATAATTTTAATTTTAAATATCATAAAGCAGAGACTAGAGACTAGAGACTAGAGAGAGGGAATATGTTGAATGAGTGTTGAAGAACAGAAAATAAGGAAAAAGGAAAAAAGAGCAACACAGAGGCCGAGGAGTCAAAACCCACTTGATCCCTTGTCTCTATCTTCTCGGCATTGTGGCCATTGAACCACATTTGAAGTTTATGCTCTTATGTTACTGTGATTCGGTAAGCGATTTCTGTGAAACGTTTTTGTGGATTTTGGCTACATTTTGTTTCTTTCGTGTGATTTTGTGGTTCTGGGTCGAAATTGTTCTTGGCTGATTCTTTATGGAACCGCTGTTTGTTTCCCGGGAAAGATTAAAGCCAAGTTTTGGAATCTTAAGATTGAGACCCATATTTTGTCTATTTCCTTTATTTATTAATTTCCAGCTTTGCAGTACAAGGGTTTACATTTGATACCATCTAAACTGTAGTTGGGGTGAAGATGTTCAGAGAAGGCATTGACAGCAGAGCCCTTAGATGGGCTCGAGAGGTGAGCAATTGTTGTTTATCTATGAGATTTAAGAAACCCACTAGGGTTTTGATTAATGGGTTTTATGGAAATTGTAGGGTGTTGCTTTCCAGAAAAAGGATGTTCCCATATCCGACCCAATGGGTACAAGAAGAGGCACCAACAGCAGGGCTAAGGCCACTAATGGTAATGTTTATAGGTCTGGATCGGACATGGAAACATCTTCCGACTCAGAGGATGAGATTCATGGCGGGCGATTGTCTCCCCAAGATGACAGAGTCCCAAGAGGTGCTGGTGCCAGAACAACCGTGCCAATGCAGAAGACCGTGAATTATGGCAATGGTAGTTCGTTTAAGAAGTCAGGAAATGGTGTGGGGTACACTGCTGGGAGGCCTGGTTTCAATGAATACGAGTCTTCGGACTCGGCAAGTAGTTCTGAGGTTTCATTCTCACAATCGAGAAGTAACAAACTTAGCAAAGGAGCATACACTTCTGATAGTTTCTCTTCTGATGTTACTTCATGGGCAAATGTGGAATCAATAGCAAGACAGGTTATTCTTTCTAAATTCCGCTTCCTTAAGTGACATTGACGTAAGCTCCATAAAAGCTTCTTTGGTAAATCTGTTATTGTTTTGATTTGCTTCAAATGATATCGTAGAATATACTTAGATAAGACTTGTGTGATAATGACGTGAACCATACTTGTATAAACTGCAAGTATCTATTACATGCAAATGCACATATTACACGTTATATTTTAATCATAGAACATTCTCTTCAAACTCCTTGACAAAATAATACTGGGCTTGTAATAGTAAAACTTCTTTACTGCATAAGGTGTCACTACAAAGTACTAAATGAAGTATGAGATTGTCAGTAAACTGTGGTGCTCTGTCTTTCATGAATTCTTCTCCACATGTAGAAAATTGTTAAGCTGGCGGGAACTGTACATAGTTGTTGTCAGAGCAAGTATATATGTAGAGACTATATGCTAGGTTCACAATGGTGCCTTTGAATTGTACGTGCTTCCTTATAGTGTGAACATGGATTGTTTTTATGATATCATTGAGTCTAAACTTCAGTCATGGCAAAGAAATGCAGAACACGAAGCTTTATGGCTACGACAGTCCAAGTGCTCCTACATACAATGGTTCCAGTGCTGAAGTTGAACAAGCCAAGCAAAGTACAGTTTTTGGAGCTAAGGGTACACCTTTCTTTACCAATTCAAATGGACATGCAGCAACAAATAAACCAAATACAAAAATTAGGCACTCAGGAACCAGTTCTTATGATGCCATGTACAATAGAACTCCCGTCTCATCTGACAGGTCTGTGTATTCTTCTCCTTCTTGTTGGCCATTTAAATACTATGGGTAAAAATTAATGGATGATTTTCTTAACAGGACATCAACGGGTGTAGAAGTTACAAATCTGGGTGCTCGCCTACCCACATATCATGCGAGGTTGGTTCATTACTTCAATTCAGTAGAGTTTCTTAAATGAATAAATTTAATTAGTTATGGATTATGATAAAGAAACCTATCTGTTGCAGTCAGTTTATTCAATTCATACTTGCTCTATAATAAACTACTCTTGGGGGTTATTTAAACTGATGTAGTGGCTTGGGTCCATGGTGTGCGGTGATATCTTATGATGCATGTGTTCGGCTCTGTCTTCATTCATGGTCTAAGGGTTGTACAGAAGCTCCTTCCTTTTTGAACAATGAATGTGCCATCCTGCGAAGTGCATTTGGGTGAGTGCATAATAACATATTTGCTTTTAGTTATGGAAAGTAACACAGAAGAAGGTAAGAAAAGCTCTGGAAAGTTATTTGTTTTCTAATATTTTCTCCCCCCTAACAAATATTAGTTTGGACAAAGTACTATTGCAACCAGAGGAAGAGCTGTTGACAAGAGTATCTCCAGAGCCAGTTAGTGAAGGAGTTGCTCTGAAACATAAGAAAACTTTTGGCAGAATGAAGGTGCAAGGTACTGTATATTCATCTAATTTAGGCGTTTTCTTGTCTTTAGCTATTTATGCCCATTTCCCATGTCAATGCGTCTATACCACATGTCTGAAAAATATAATCATTGCACAGTGCGCAAAGTGAAAATTGGCCTAGAACAGCCTACTGGCTGTAGTATTACAACTCTAAAACCACCAAAAATCAAAATGGAGACTCTTCGGCTACATTCGTCCAACTTAAAATCAACATTGTCCACTGGATGGGAAGCTATGCGGAGAGTGCGTGTTGCTCCTCATATTCCAGCAAATGGTTCATTATCAGTTCGCAGCCTGGCTTATCTGCAAGCTAGCACTCAGTACGTAAAGCAGGTCTCTGGGATTGTGAAGACTGGGGTTTCCACTTTGCGCAGCAATGCATCATCTTACGAAGTAGTGCAAGGTATGCAAAGTCATTATGCATGTAAGAATACATTATCATTATAATTTCAATAAAGCATCTAGCTGCAACGTACTAGTTGCATGTGCTGCTACTGTATGTTCAATACCTGTTCTTTGCCCTTCAGTGGGTCACTTCAAGGGTAAAGTGAATATGAGAACTCTGGGATCACAAACTTAGGGATCAATAGCCCGTTGGAGATTGGCAGTCCATGGAAAAGGACAACTGTTTTACTCCAATTGATTAAGAGTTATCCTAATCTTTTGCAGTCATGAGTTATTCAATTAGAATCTTGTTCCATATGCTTGACAAAAGGATATTACATAGCTGATAGAAATCTGTGAAAGTAATAGTGGAGGTGACTTATGTTCTGGTTTTGAAGTGATCATTCACCCGCTCTTTCTAGTTCACTAATGGGGATTTTGTATATAAAAAACTGTGTTCTGGATGAGTCGAAGCATTTACAGTTCAAATGCTTCCATGCATTTGCCAGGTGCTTCTGCTTTTTAAATTAGTGAAAGGAAAGTAACAATGAACAGAAGATGTATAGACAGATACTCCATTATAACAGTGCGCAAACCCCATATCTAATTTTCTTGTCATATAAGCCTTGGTACTTGGTTTACAGTAACATTAGCTGCATTATTGCACATATTCTATGTTGTATAGATTTCCATTTTCACTATGTATCTAATGCTGTATTGAACTTACTTTATTTTTATCAGATACATACAATTGCCAGTTGAGGTTGAAAAGTTGTCCGGAAGAGGATGCAGTTAGAATGCAAGCGGGATCTAGCGAAACACATTTATTGTATGTCTCCTTTTCTTTTGTATCACATTAATCTTTGCTTTGTTAACTGTGTACTCAGAAACTGGTATTTTGAAACAGTCTTCCAGATAGTCTTGGTGATGATTTGATTATTGAAGTTCAAGATTCTAAAGGACGATATCATGGCCGTGTCTTGGTTCAAGTGGCTGTCATCGCTGAAAATCCGGTAAGTCCTTTAGGGGTCTGTAAGCAGTCATGGGATGCAGATTGGTTCAGTGCTATGGCTGACAATTGATTGGTTGCAGAGTGAAAAACTCTGGTGGTGGTCTATATATCGCGAACCTGAGCATGAACTTGTTGGCAGGATACAACTGTTCATAAACTATTCAACTATTGCAGATGAGAATAATCATCTCAAGGTACCTGCATGGTGTCTTCTTATAATTCCTGAATCTGTTTAAAGTGGGTTTGCTCTTGATCTTGACAATATTTTGGTGGATATAATTCACACGTGAAGCTCTAGTAATTGGGATAATCTAGGATAACCTTTTCTAGGCATTGCAGTCATCTCCATGAGGTGGTGTATACTAAAGGAGAAAGGAAAATATCTTCTAATCTAGGCATAATATACAGAGTATACTTGTACTGATATGTATTTTTCCTTTTTCTTTACAAATATATTTTTAGATATTATTTTAAATCTATCAGTCTGTTGTGCTTTTATCTTTCAAGTATATGAACAGAGAATTTGTGTGTGTGTATAGGAAAATAAGATTGGAATGATGAAAACATTATTAGGCAGTAATGTGTTAATTGATTAGGAACAGATTCTAATAGTTTCAGAGATACTTCAATGTTTTCCTTGTTTGCTGGTTAAAGATGTTTACGGACTCCTTTATGTTTCTAGTGCGGCACAGTTGCTGAAACTGTGGCATACGACTTGGTGTTAGAAGTTGCCATGAAAGCTGAACATTTTCAGCAGAGAAACTTGGTGCTATGTGGCCAATGGAAGTGGCTTGTCACTGAATTTGCATCTTATTACAGTATTTCTGATGCATATGCCAAATTAAGGTATTGGGATTTTGTAATATATGTGATTCTATTACTTTGATTTGAATACGCTGTTGGGCAATGTACTCTTAATGCATTTTTAATCTTCAATGTCTCTTGCAGATATCTTACCTATGTCATGGACGTGGCTACACCAACCAGCGATTGTCTTTCCTTAGTTCACGCTTTGCTATCACCTGTACTGATGAAAGGCAAGGGCAAGAATGTGCTAAGTCATCAAGAGGTTGGAGTTCAATCATTTTTCTGAAAGATTGTGTTCTTCCGTACTTATTATCAGCAAGCATGTTAAGCGTGATGCAAAGTCGTTGTATGTAATTTGAGGAACTATTGGCCATTCTGTTTCTTTCTAAACAGAGACTCAGCTGAAACTAGAACGTATGATTTTAATGTAAAGTTTGATCTTCCTGTGTGTGTGAGTGAAAAAGATGTCATTCAAGTTTATTAGTCGCAATAGATATATTAATGTTTGGTAATTATGTTGTTGACCAGAACCGCATTCGTGGGGAGATTGAAGATCAAATTCAACAGGTTCTTGCTTTGGCATTTGAGAACTACAAATCTCTGGATGAATCATCACCATCAGGGATGGTTGATGTTTTTGAGCCTGCAATTGGCTTAGCAGCTCCTGCTCTCGTACCAGCTGTAAACCTGTACGCTCTTCTGCATGATGTCTTAACTTCTGAGACTCAGCTGAAATTCTGTAGATATTTTCAGGTACTGCAACATGACCTTATGCTTCCTTCTGATTCTACTTATGGTTGTTTCTTATGAACTGCCAATCTTGTGCAGGTTGCTGCAAAAAAGAGATCAAAAAGGCATCTGGCAGAAACAGATGAATTTGTTTCAGGCAGTAATGAGGGCACGGTGATGGATCCCATTACTCTTTCCACCTCATATCAAAAGATGAAATCCCTAATTTTGAGTATTAGAAATGAAATTCTCACTGACAAAGAAATTGAAAGTCAGAATGTCCTCCCCAGGTTTTGCTTCTTCCTTTATTTGGTTATTTATGTCATAAATCTTCACCCAGAATGCACTGTAAACTCATTTTTAAGTTACATTTCTCGATTTATTATTGTGTTACTCACTACTGTAAACCACTTGTGGTACAGCATATCTCTAGGAACTTGAACCTCTTGGTTACCATACGATCACACATGGCTAATTTACTTCTTCTATTCCCTTGGTTGCTTTATAATATATAGAGGAAATAGCAAAAAAGTGCCCATAAGTTTTGGGCTCGAGCAGATTGGTGCCCTAATGTTTCAAGTGGAACATATTGGTTGTACCCGTCAGTTATAGTTAACGGAAAGGACAGAAAAGTGCCCCTAAGTTTGCTTTTCTTAAGAATTCCAAATTTTCCCTTGAATTAAAAAAAATAATCTAAAAGATACTTAAAAATATAAAATAATGAAAAAATAGATGAAAATATTTGATAATTGATATTTGAAAAAAAGAAAAAAAAGTATAGGAGTAAAAATTATTTTTAATTTTTGAAGTATAACATATAATACCCTTGTATTAAAAATTATGAAGAAAAAAAATCTATATATATATATATAATGTAAATGAAAATATTTCTTATTTAAAAACAATATATCTGATAGGGATGACAATTATTTTATTTTTGAAGTATAATGTTTACTATTTTGAAGGGGCATAGTTGGCTTTTCATTCAGTAACGGAAGTAGTAACAGTGCACCTTAAAAAAGTTTAAGTCACCGATCTGCTCGAGCCCAAAATTTAAGGGCACTTTTTTGCTATTTCTCCTAATATAAATCCCATACCCTACTGACTACTGATCTAGATATCTGCCGCTATCTTTTTTTTTTTATCAGGCAATCTTTTTTTATTGAAAGAAGCCAGATATTATCCGCCACTATCTTTTTTTTTATCGGACACTCTTTTTTTATTAAAAGAGGCCAGATATCATCTGCCACTATCTTCAGTACTATGTGGGACATTTACATAGATATATATCCAAGGAAAAAATAGCCATGTTAGTATAGGTAGTGTTCTTCAATGATAAACCCCTTGTATATGTAAATCACCCATTTTTTTGTTAGTATCATCGAGTGTTGTGTCATTTTCATTTGTCTATCAACATTATTTGTAGTGATTAGTCTATATGTGTGTATAACTGAGCTATAATTTCTCTTATTGACTTGTTTTGAATATCCTTGTTTGAATTATACGTGGCTTTTTTGCAGTTTTATAGAACTGCCAAATCTTTCTTCATCGATATACAGCGTGGAACTGTGCAATAGAATTTCTTCGTTCCTTGTTGCATGTCCTCCTGCTGGTCCATCACCTCCTGTTACAGAACTAGTTATTGCTGCAGCCGATTTCCAGAGAGATCTTGCAAGCTGGAACATCAAGTAATGTTGCTATTACTATTACTCAACACCAGTAATGCCATTGTGCTTTTTGCACGACCACTCATTCAAATTATCTTTCTCAGTTATGTCAAAGGCGGAGTGGATGCAAAAGAGTTATTTCATTTGTATATAGTGCGCTGGATTCAAGATAAGCGTCTTGCTTTACTTGAGTCTTGCAAATCAGATAAGGTAATAATCTTACACTATTGTTCATCTTTCCAACTAAAATGGAATCTTAGTATATAATTGAGTAATTACATCATCATATTTTGAAAAATAAACTTCCATATCTGCTGAATAAGAAAACTTCCAAATTCTGCATTTATCTCAGGTGAAATGGTCTGGTGTTAGAACACAGCACTCTACAACTCCTTTTGTTGATGATATGTATGATCAGTTGAATGAAACACTGAAGGAATATGAAATCATCATTAATCGTTGGCCAGAATACACTCTTGTGTTGGAAAAAGTATGTTGAGGATGTTTCTTCATTTGTAGGTAAAAATTATCAGTTAGATATACAATGATAATTGAAAATATTTTGGTTCTTCAAAAGGCCATTGCAGATGTTGAGAAGGCACTTATTGAGGCTCTGGATAAACAATATTCTGATATTTTATATCCGCTGAAAGAAAACTTGAACCCCGTGTCAGTTGGCCTTAAATATGTACAGAAGTTTACTAAGGGAGCAGTAAACGTCTATGTTGTCCCAGATGAGGTCCACATCCTTTCTTGGTCCACATTACTTCATCTATAATTTTTTATATATACATGCAAAGAAATACTTAAACATATTTTATTTCAGCTTGGAGTTCTTCTAAATTCCATGAGAAGGATGTTAGATATCTTGCGACCCAAGATTTCTAACCGTTTGAAGTCATGGGCATCTTGCATCCCCAGTGGTGGAAATACAGTCCCTGGAGAACGTCTCAGTGAGATAACAGTTATGCTGAGAGCTAAACTTAGGAACTATATGCAAGCAGTTGCAGAGAAACTTGCAGAGAACGTGAGTATCTATTACACTTATTGGGCACTGATTGTTCTGGATTTAACCTATCTTGTTTTATGCATGCAGACACGGCTTCAAAATACTACAAAGCTGAAGAAGATAATCCAAGATTCAAAGGAAACACTAGTAGAGTCGGATGTACAAAACAGACTGCAACCTTTGAAGGATCTTATGATCAAGACAATTGATGAACTACATACCATCTTTGAGCCTCGTGTGTTCATAACAATTTGCCAAGGTTTCTGGGACAGGATGGGACAGGTAATACTACATCTGAATCCTGGAGGTACACGAACTCGTACTTGGCTTAGGAATTTAAATGGACATATCTTTTTTTTACAGGATGTCCTACAATTTTTGGAAAATAGAAAAGAAAACAGGTCTTTGTATAAAGGCTTGCGCATTGCTATTTCTGTAAGCTGTTCCTTTCCATCATTTTATATTACTCCTAATGATTTGGATTCGATTCTTTGAGCTCGCCATTTATATGCTGTATTTATGAATTTTCAGATTGTAGACGACACATTTGCATCAGAAATGCAGCAATTGCTGGGGAATGCTCTGCAAGAGAAGGACATGGAGCCACCAAGATCCATCATGGAGTTACGTTCCATGTTGTGCAAGGATGCTGCTGATTATAGGGATACCTACTACCATTAAATCCCATTGCTTTGTACATACAAATCTGGAGAGGTGCTACTGAGGAAGAGATTGTGGGTGCTCGGAACTGGAGGAATTACGATGATGTAGGTACACAATTTTGCATAGTAATTCCTCCATTTTCCCAATTTTGTAAATCTTTGCCCGGAATTAAATAGTCAACAGTGTCATACTTAAATATTTGCATACTGTGTCTGAAGTATATGATATAGAAATTCAATAGCATTTTTGATGTAAAAATCCAATAGCATTTTTTATGATTTCACAGTGCATGTACTCTCAAGAATAGAAAAAAATGCACCCCATGTTCAGAAAAGTGAAAACCATGTGAGCCTGAACCTGCACAAACAGCTTCATCATACTAGTTAAGATGTATTAGAGCATGTGCAGGGGAGATGTCTCGTTTTGGGCTTAAGAATATTGGAGGTTGGGGTGCTGAAATGTAGGATGCTGTTTTCGTAGAGTTTGCAGTGGTGGATGCCGCAGTTGGGATGTCTTTGATTAAAATATTATTTTAATTGTAATTAAACTAGATAAAATAATACATTTTTTAAATGTATAATGTGGGTATCTCTAAGGCCCAACGACCCTCCTCCCTCTCTGATGTAATGCCCGTTGCCCCGTCCCGCTCGGTGTAATGGGGGTCGTGGTTTCGCCACTTGGCCCTAGCCTTGCCCCAAACCAGTTACGTCACCACCCCCAAATATTGTGAGCCGATCAAACGACACCCCCTCTCTTATGAGTCGATAAGGGTCGTATGGGACCTCCTACCTTCGATCCCGATGACCGTCCCCCGAACGCTTGGACCAACACTTTGTCGCCGTAGGCCGGAGGATGACTAGTCAACCCTAGGTTGGATGCTCCCTGAAGCTCTCATGCATGGTCGAGATTCCTTGCCCTAGCGCCCACGCTTGACCAATCCGGTGCTGCGATCTCTCTGACCTCGCTCGATCAATCTGTTGATGTGATCTATTCGACGACCCGATTGTTTGGGCCTCCTGCTTATTAGCCCAGGACAAGATCTGGAACCATGCCTCAACCTAGGGGTACTGCCCCTTTTGAGGACCCTAATCGTGCATGTCGAACCCTCCCGACCGGGGCACACCCGTGACGGCCAATTCACAGTCAAGAATTGGTGGTGGAGGCTGTTGGTGATGGACAACACGCGGGTGGTCACTAAAGGGGTCATCGCCCTCGTACTATACTATTCTGAATCTGTATCCAGGTCTATCCAGGTCGATGTCTGTCCCAACATGATGACCCAGGGCGGGATCCAAGGGCATGTGATGAATTCCTCTACAACATTAGTTGTAGGGTTGTAATACTACAATCAGTAAGTTGTTCTAAGTCAATTTTCACTTTCGGCTTTGTACGATCATTAGACATGTGGTATAGATTAATTGACATGGAAATAGGATAAATATCTAAACACAAGAGAATGCCTAAATAAGGTGAATATGACGACTAATACTGAACTTATACAAAACTTCAACTCCATTAAAGAAATCCTCCCAAAAACCTCTCCAACCTTAGTTTTCTCAGCTGCCACCCTCTTTTTTTTCCCACCGGCGTCAACCATGGCCTCCGGCCAAGGTTGATGTCGGTGGAGGCTTCTTCCTCATCCCCTCTTTTCCCTCCATCCCTCTGTTTTCTGACATTTACCTCTCCTTACGCTTCCTCTCTCGCTCTAGTCATCCCTGTTGTTGCCGGTGAAAGCTACCCCTTAGTTCCGTCCTACTGTTGCTGCTGGAAACATCGTCTTCTTGCCAGAGCTGCTTCTTCTGGTTCTTCGTGTTCATGTAGGCAGGGGGTCCTGGTTCTTCGTGTTCGCCTGGGCAGGGGGTCCCAGATCTGGAAGTATTTCTAGAGAAGCTCGTGTTCCGGCGAGCAGAGAGTTATTCCCGGAGCTTTTGACGTCGCTTGCACTTCCCTGAGTGTGGTCTTGGTTTTCTGTGCTCGCTTCTGTGGGGGTCTCAGATCCGGAAGCCTTTTGCTCGTCTTCCGACGTGTCTTGGCTAGGATCTTCGACTGCTCTTGGAGGTGGCCGGAATCGAGTGTGGATGTCTTCCTCCGACGAGGGGTTAGCTTGTTGTTGTGTAGCCATGGTTCACTGTGTGGATCTGAGGTGGGTCGGTTCTGGACGTTGTCGGTCAGGCACGGGTCAAAGGTCAGGCGGGTCAAGACTTGGACTAGGTCTGGATTGGGCCTGTGTCTGGGCTGGGTCTAGGTCTGGGCCTGGTCTGGGTCTGCTCTAGGCCAGGTTGGGGTGATGATAGATCCAGGTTGTTCGTTCTTCATCCGATGTGGGACTACTTTCTCGACCATCCGGGTGGTGGATTATAGGACGATCATCTGTCGGTGTTTCTGTCAGTCGTTTCCCGGCTTCTTCCTCGCTCTTTTTGGTGTTGCATCGGCGTCTCGTTTCTCAACTTCTTTGGTTTTGATCGTTGGGGATTTGCTTGAGTCGTGCCCCGTTGGCTGTGGTGGTGTTGGCCCCAGTTCTCAGAAGGTTTTTCCGGTGCAACTCATTCTCGGGTGATGGAAGTGATAACTTTGCTGTTCACCGGACCTGTTCGTTGTGGTCCTCTGGTGTCTTGTTTCAGATCTACTGTGGGAAGCGTTTCCGATTGAGGATTCGTTGTGTATTTGGACTGGTCCCTCGTCACTGTTGTCTCACCTTAATCTTTACATGTGGCTTGTTGGTAATATGCTTATCCTTAGGTTTAGGCTCGCTTCGTTCTTCGTTGTATCCTTTCTCATTTTTTTTTTGGCGGGGGGGGGGGTGGGTGCAGTATTTTAGGTGTTGGCCTCTGACGGGTACAACTGGGTCTTTAGACCTTGGAATTCTTTGAATCCTGCACCTTCGGATTTTGAGTTTTGGTGATGATTCATCGGATTATCTCTGTCGATCAGCGATGTTGGTCGCCGACGTTTTGGTGCCCTTCAACTCTATGAGTTTGAGAGCCGATGAGATACAGTATTCTCCTCAAGTTCGGGTAAGGTTTTGTGTGATTCCTTGGTGGGCGCCTTGCTTTTTTGAGCTTCATGGTTGGCTGTTTTGTCCAACACTGTTTTCTCCTCAGCCCCTCGCTTTGTGTTATCTGTGGCCGATCAAGAGAAATAGTTAATCACCTCTTTGTTTCATGTGAGTCTGCAAAGACCGGTTCGTCTTATCTGGGGGGCCTATATACTACTAAGAAAGGCATTTAATTCCCTGCATGGTGGGCAACTATCACAACCGGTGCAAGTTTGGGACGGGTAGCAGAGATTCTCTGTCTCCTGTGGGAAATTTGGAAGACCCGAAATGCGCTTGTATGGGGGGAGGAACCACCCCATATATTATTGGGGTAGAATCGACTATTAGAATGAATCTACTAGTCTGACGGGAGGCAATTCACTTACATCAGTGCCTAGGACGCCATCCCCTCGGATGCCGTCAAAATCGACCCCGCCTCCTTCAGGGACAACCATCATAAACGTCGATGGAGTAGTATTTCAAGGTTCTGGTCAATCGGCGTGGGGGTTATAGCTTGCACCAGGGGTGGAGTGGTTTGTTTGGCCGCAAATGGGGTACTCACGGGTTTCTGGTCCCCACTCATGATTGTAACCTATGCAATCGGTACAACTCTAAAGAATGTCCATGCTCTAGGAGAAAGACCAATTGTCATCCGGTTAGATGCCCAAATCCTGGTGAACATGATCTTGACAGCCCTCGCCCTCGTCCCTGGTAGGCACTATCATCCGAGATATTCGTCAACTACTTCTTTAGAACGAGAGTCTCACTTTCGAAATTGTTGGAAGAAATGAGAATAAAACATCTCACGAACTCGTCAGAAAAATCCGTTCCATATCTATTTTTCAGTGATCAAGAAATCTGTTACTCGAAGCACTTCATTGTATCATCCTCCTAGACAATTAATAAATTCACAAATTTTATTAAAAAAAAATCAAGTCTTTCTCGTTCATTTCAACGGTTGTTTTATTCAATTTTTTTTAGAGGAACTGGAAATATCATTAATAATCAAAGGTACCTAGGTGTTCGTCTGTCGACGAACCCCTTACAAATCAATAGTTCGAAAAGAAAAAAACATAAGTGCTGAGAAATAAATTGTGCTCATATGCATAGAGGCGGTCGGGGGGGTTGACTGCGGTAGCATCCATGGATACCGATACAGTATGCTCCAACCATAAATACTAATCGAGCAGATCAGTTGAACATCGAACAGTGGTGGACCGATAGCTCCCCCGATATGTCAGCGTGCGTCGTCCTCCCTTGAATGATAAGTGTAGGGCTCTTGAACGCGGGAATGCTGACCCCGAAATGGTAGGGGAGTATCTCATCGACTGTTGGTAGAACCATTGCCACCAAACTGCCAGGAAGGGGATACTGTCGACCAAATCCTTCCTAGGTCTCCAGGCTCTCATTCTTGGAGGCGGGGTGCTTGCCGCCCCCCACCACTACATTCGATGCTCCCTCCGAGTCTGTCAATCTTGTCTCCTGCTCAGGGTCCTCCTCCCTCTCGCCTCGTTTCTTACCATATAGGGATGACGACACCTCCCTAGGAAGCCAGCCAACCGGCTCCTCCTCCTCCCTGTAAGGGTCTTGCTGCCCCTGCACCTAGGGCTCCTTATTCTGTGGGGGAGTACGTGGCTCCCCACTCCTGACGTCCCCACTTCTATAACCTCGAAGGTACGTCCAGTTTGTACCTGGCGTTGCCTTCTCATGCTTCGCTCTCTCCATCCCAGATCTGGGGTCCGCCAGTGCCTTTAACGATGGGCCTCTTTTACCACCCACCACCGGGCAGACAAGAAACATATGACCCGCACAACAACATCCAAAGCAATGTTCAAGCAAGTGTTCATAAGAAATCACCAGACGAGTGCGTACCTGAGACACCGAAAGCCGAAACCAGAGTTGGCTCTGCAGGGGGATTTTGATGTCCGCTATGATCCTAATCTTCATAAAATCACCCCAACAGAAACCATCCTTATGAACATCCACTCCCTGGCAAACACCCAGGGCATTGCCCACACGGAATCCCACATCCCTTGTCCACGCCCCTACTGGCAAATTGGAAACCCGCGCCCAGACTGAGAAGTGATGGAATTCCAGATCCTGAACCTGCATATGAGCTCGCAAATCTGTAAAAAGTACTAGAGAGTCCCAAAACGACCATGGCTCTCCTAGAAGGACTCTCTCCCTTTCTTTTGCCGTCATAAGGAAGAAAGCTATCGGGCCGCCCTCCAGGGGTTTGGCCTCCACTTTCATTCCCCAGGCATCCTCCAATCTGTCCACCACTGACTTCCAGTAAACCTTCTTAGTCGTCAGGACCTTGGCTGCCATTGCAAACCGATACAGGTTACCCCGTCCCGTGACCTCTTGTACTGGTACCACCACCTCCCTGATCCTCATCGATCCCATTTGGGAACCCAGGGCTCCTACCTGATCAGTCCGCCCGGATCCCGGAGGTCCCCGTGATCCGAACGGGTTGAAACCCGCTTCATCAAAAGTCGTCTGACCCGCCGGAGCCGCGCCCAGCCGGGTAAAACCCTGCTCCAACCGCATTCCCTGATCCGACCCGGGTAGCTCCACCCGTGTTCCCCGACCCGACCCCGGCTGCACAAAACGACCTGGCCCCGGCTGCACGATCCGACCCGAGTCTGACGCCTGACCAGGACCCGGCTGCACGGTCCGACCCGAGTCCGCCCCGTACCGGGCAACCCATTGGGCCACGTCGTCTTGGGTTTGCCCGGGTCCATCCTGTACGGGGGTTCTTTCGTGGATCACATGGGCCTGTGGCCGGCCTAGGTTGCCAGCCCGATCTTCGGGCGTCTGCCATCAACATCGGGCCCAACACCGCGTCACGTCCCTTCGCCGGAACACTAGAGTGCCCCTCCACCGGCGCCTTACCCTTACGTAGCCTCCACGCCACCGCCTCTTCTGACTCCGTTTCCTCTGAACCCGTCGCCGATGAGATAACAATCGGGATCAGTGCCTCCCCTTCACGAAGTGGCTCGCCAGACTCGTCCCTCGAGCCCGTCGCCTTCTGCTCCACCGGCGTCACCACAGGCCGCCGGATCAGCTTCTTCCTCGGCCGAGGCCCGACGCCCTGCACACGCCGCGTCTTTGTCGCTGCACATTGGCCGACCTCCTTCGTCGTCGAGAACTCCACGGGACTGCCCTCCCCGCACGGAGACCATCCCTGGGAGAAGGCCGCCGGCCTGGGCGAGTCCCCGTCCCTGCTCGAGGGCCGGGATGAGATCGCCGGACTGGTCCAGCCTTCTCCCGCCGCCATCGATCCAGACCCGGAGCCCCCGTCCAAACCCCCTTCCATCACTGAGACCTCACGATCCTCTCCCCCAACCTCGCCTGGTACAACACCGGTCACGTCCGGTGACCTCGAACTCCTCTCCTCCACGTTCATGATCGATAATGGTGAGAAAAGACGAAAAATCACTAAACCCTAGCAGAGGAGAAAAACCCTAGCAGAGCAGTGCTCCCATACCAACACACAGTTGTATTTATTCAATTTTCTCGATTAATAGATTTGTGATTTAATTATCATTGATCATTTCGTAATACAAGAGGAACAATCCTGAATTTTAACTTATTGGATTTCATAATAGAAATAGCCCATATATAGATCCAATATCATTATTATGGGCCAAGATTGAAGATAGGTTTGGGATCTTGACAAGGCCCAGTTTTTCAACAGCTGCTTCAAAAAAGAAAGATTTTAATTCTCAACACCAACGGAGTGTATTGTTCGGCTGTCTTCTCCGGCGGACCCAAAACCTCCGATTTTGGTCTTTATCTCGATGGCTACGTTCGCGGTACCCAGAACCGAGTCGACTCACCATCGACTCTACGAGTTCGCCAAAACTGCACTCATCAGAATCTTCGTCCACCCCTACGCCACGGTCTGTAACCCTAACTCCCCATCATCTCTTACCTCTCTCTCTATACATACATACATGTTCATATGTACGTAAATAGTTGAATCTGTATTTATGAAGGTGTGTGACTTGTATTGTGGAGGAGGAGCTGACACAGAGAAGTGGGACGAAGCTCAAATTGGTCACTACATTGGAATCGGTATAAAGTGTACATTTTTTTCTGTGTTCAAAAGTATTTTATTGGGGAGATTTTATTTAGACTAGAGTGATGAAAAATGATGGTACTGTATGTTGTAGATGTGCCATCATCTGGAATAAGTGAAGTTAGAGAGGCTTGGGAGAGCCAACGGAAAAGTTACACGGCTGATTTCCTTGAGGTTGATCCTTGTGAGGTGAGCTTACTTTTTTATCTGTTTTTTTATATATATAATTCACTGAAAATAAGACATTTTAGGATGGTAATCGTTCCATTTTATCACTTTCTTAAATGGGTTTCACTATTGTTGAGCACATAACTGAAATGGTGGATCTTGGCTAGCTTTACTTGTCGTCTTAAGTTACCCTTATGAAAATGCAGTTATGTTATAATTCGGTGATAACGTTTTGTTATTTTGTGGTCATGCCTTGATCAGGAATTAGGGTGTCAACCGTGCTTAGCAACCCAACTTAGGACACTCTGTGGTCTAACAAAAAAGGGTTGTGTTAGTTTTTTATTATTCTTTGGCATTACGATTCTTGTGATTGTTTCTTCAAAGCTCTCAATATATGATATTATATATCGTGTATGGTACAAAATTTCCTTCAGGTATTTAGAGCCTACCTACAGTTGTTAGGGGATTCAGAAATTTAACGTGATCTGATACTACTGTGCAATACCAGTAATAACCTTTTTTTCCTTACCCTATTGGCGTCCATTTTAGAATTAATTGACATTCTTATTACTATACCCTCTTTATCATTCTTTGCTTTTAGATTAGTGGCAGACCAAACTAATTTTATGTTAGATATTTGAGATCCATGATTATGACCAACCTGCATGTCTATAGCTGTCCATCATCGTAATCTACAAGAAAGCCTTATTTGCCTATAATTAAAGCTATAATTTTAGGTTCGTTTTTTATTCCAGTACCTTCCTTCTCAGTCTAATTTAAAGTGATCTGTCTAGTTATCCAAGTTTCATACTCAAACTTTGCGATATTAGACGCATCTACTGAATTTTTATTTTTTTTACCCTATACATTTTGTCTTTGTGCTTGACAGCATACTCATTTCACAGGGAAATGTCGAAGTCCATTTGCAGGAAAAGATCAATGAGGCTGATTTGGTTTGCTGCCTGCAGCATTTACAGGTTCCAGATGCTTTATATTATAAATCATGGTCTTTATCTGAATGGGAAAGTTGTGTAACATGAATGCATAACAAGAAAATATAAATCCTCAAAAGCATTTGTTTTGGCAGTTGTGTTTTGAAACTGAGGAGAGAGCTAGAAAACTTCTTCAGAATGTGTCAGCCCTATTGAAGCCAGGGGGTTATTTTTTTGGTATTACTCCTGACTCATCTACAATATGGTATGAAATCATGATTGATAACAGTCTTAACTATAGTTTTGTTCCCATAAACTTAACTGTGCATGAATATTTTAGCTAAAAACTGAAAGTATGACCACATGGAGAGGGTGAGAAAGAGGGAAGATTTTGTAGACACAATATTAACATAATAGGTATCCAGGGCAAAGTACCAGAAGAATGTTGAAGCTTACCATAACAAAAGCGGCGGAATGAAGCCCAATATTGTTCCCAATTGCATCCGATCTGAGAGCTATATGATCACCTTTGAAGTTGAGGAAGAGAAGTATGTATGAGATTGGATCTTAACAAGTTTGCTTATTATATAAAAAAACTTATTTTGATTATATAGAACTTCAATTTATAATTTTGCTTGAATATGCAAATCCAATTCCAGATTCCCATTATTCGGAAAGAAATACCAGTTGAAATTTGCTAATGATGTTTCTGCCGAGACCCATTGCTTGGTTCACTTCCCAAGCTTTATCAGGTTCGACTTTTTTTTCTCTTAGTTATCAATTATATAACTCAGATTATAGGCTTTTTCCTTAGTGTTGAAGTGTTTCGTATTGAAAGAAAGTGAATTTAGTGACCTTTTAATTTACTGGTTAGACTCTCCACCTAATAGCCTAAGCTTTTGGGTTGAAGTAAGTTTTGTGCTTCCTCCCCATTCATATATTCTTGATCCACATGTGCGCCTTTTGAATTGTCTGAAATGTGTAACTCAGGTTGGCCAGAGAAGCAGGTCTTGAGTACGTGGAGATTCAAAATTTGACAGAATTCTACGATGATAACAGGTATCTATATTTGTGTTTACAGTAAAGTTATAGAATGTACGAGTCAAAATCTTACTTTTTTAAACTTTCATTTACCCTCCAGCTTTTGATCCATTTCATATAGTCTCACTAAATTGTTGAATCATCCATAACTGATTCCTTTTTATTTCCTTGTTTCATTTTTTGCCTGAAGAGCACAATTTGCAGCCATGCTAATCAATTCTGGTTCAAACATTGTGGACCCTAGAGGGAGACTTCTTCCTCGATCCTATGATGTACTAGGTGATGTATTCACCATGATGTTTTACCATTTTGATCATGTGACTTGGGAACCTCATTGATTTGGCACTTGTCTTTTGCAGGCCTATATACCACATTTATATTCCAAAAGCCCGATCCGGATGTTGTTCCCCCAATAATGACGCCATTGATGCATGATGGAAGCTACAGCCATGATGAGGCAAGTATTTATTACAGTTAGTGAGTGTTGTATATATAATCTCCCTAGTATGAGACAATATAAATACGAGGATACTTGGATGATGATATTGTCGTTTGCTCAATAATATCGGCTGTAGAGGCCTCCTCTGTTTGTATTATGTTATTTTGAACTTCATTATGTTGGTTTTGATGATGCAGAGAGATTGGCAGGTGAGTGGTTGGAGAGAGGATGAGATGAGCGAATACGTAGAAGCTGCACAGCCACCTCCAGTTCCAACTCCAGCTCCTTCAATTGGCCTTGGCAAAATAAGCGAACAGAAAGGAATTTTGGGTCCTGGACCAGCTGACTTGCGTTTCTCCGAAGCGTTATAGTTTTGATGATGATGATGTAGTTTTTAGGTTTAGTTCATTGTTACAGAATAGAATGTGAACACTAGTTATGAGTTGTGCCTATGCAAACATGTGTGCTTCTTCAAGTATGTGAGGATGAGAATTGAGAGTCTATATAGTGTACACTGTTACTTGGGTCTAAGATTTTACAGATCTCTCGTCCCTTGTTTGCATGTTTCTCATCAAGCAGTCCACAATTGGTCGAAACCTAGTTCACAACTTGGTTCCAATGTTCCAGTGAAATGTGCACGAAGTTTCAATAAATTCTGCAACACAATGATCTTCTCAATAGCGTCGAACTATTTTACTTTCCATCAATTTTTGTAGTACTTTCCAAGATATGTAGTTCGGAATTTAAGACCCTGAATTTTTGTATCACTGCTTTTGGGAAAGAAATTTGTCAGCTGCAGCATAAGTTCTAGGCCAACCTCACATATACATATATATCTCTTAGTCATTACCAACTACAGAAATGAAATTAATCAACCCAACTGTTTATTATCTGTTACAACCAAGGAACCAAATCCGTCTTAATTTGTACACAGATAACACACTTGCGTTACACTACAAGTTATAGGCGCCTCATCTTTATTTGGAAACCTCTCAAGGTGAAAATTCTAGTCTTCAAGCTCAATGATCTTCACCACCGATGCATCGCCAACTTTCTGGCAGATGACAACACGATCATGTGACTTTATGACCCCGGATGCCTTACCATGATCTAAAGCAACCTTTAGAACCGTCTCATTTGTTGCACTCGTCGACTCAGCCTGCACAACCATTCATTTCTCTTGTGACACATACATGAATACTACTACAAAATTCAAATATTAATAGTCCCTCAACTATCTACTTTCCTGTCTAAAATTGTTCTGCTCCACTCTTTCTACTTTGTTTTTTCCAATCTAGACTTCTGTACACATTATGTGGACGTGGGAAACAAATGGTTAGACTTTTTTAAATCGTTCACAAACTAAATCAGAGCAATTTTGGATAGATAAGGGACTACATTGGAACAACTTGGATAGACCGGGGACTAATTGGAATGAAACCAAGTACGTGGACTAAATCTAAACAAAATGGATACTACTTTGGAACACTGATCAATGTTTTATGAATAAGACCAAGCTCAACCTAAAGGACAGTGCACCAGAATGTATTCAATTTGTGAATATTCACAATATCAAGCATGGAAGAGAAAAGGAAAAAAAAGGTTCTGCTCGAGACAGTGCTGAGCAGATTGCTAAATTTCATCTTTAAAGCTTAGTTTAACAGGTCTGGATTCTTTATTGATACACGAGCAAAGTAAAATTAAATAAGAAGAATAATCTACCCTTTTTACACATTTTTAACCAACAACAAGAACACAGGATAACTCTTACCGGATGCCGAGGATCCGCAAGCATGGGGAAAAGACCTCTGACAATGAGTGATTGCCTTGCCTGCCATAAGATAATTCAAGATTATTAATACTTATCGCACACTTCTGCTTCTTCCTTCAGTAAGTTCCCAAATTTACAATCCAGCTGAAACTTTATTTCTCGTGTACAATAAGAGAGTATTTTTCCAACTAGAAAATGAATAAGCTAAATTATACTCAATAACGCACCTCAAAGGCACCAGTAAAGGTCCAGCGGAGCTGATTTGTTTTGAGCATAGGGATAACAACAGATATCACAGGCATAGATGGTCTATACTTTGCAATCAACCTGAAATACAATAACAAACTAGTAACGTATGCTTACATAGATGGAATCATTCAAGATATCCAGCTCCTGATATTTTGTTCTTAGTGCACTATGTTATCTTGATCTGTATTTGAAAATAATAAACAAATAGAAAGACCTTGCAGCCCTCCCGGTTGAAGTGAAGCATATAAGTGCAGAAGCTTTCACCTTGATGGCTGCTCGTACCTAGATTATGAAAATAAAATTCATCAGCCAAAGGAACACTCTACAGATCTAAGAGTCAGAAAAGGAAATGAGAACATGACAAAAAAATTACAGCCGAGGAAGCAATAGATTCCAAGTGGCTCATTGGTTCTCCAACATATTTGACAGTCTTCTTGAAATAAACATCTTGATTGAAAACTTTCTCCGCCTGCAGAGTATTTAAGTACATCAGTATATCTACATACATGAGCATCTGGTAATGAATACCATGAAAGCAGACATATGTTTCAATTCCAAAATTAGGTTTGTGCCAATAAAAAAAATTACCCAATAAGTTTGTGTCCATCTTCTCATTGTCACTTGCACACAAATAAGGACAAACTGCAATAATTTTTTCTTAACTAAAACAATTGTCTTGCTACAAGATGCGAGCCTGAATTGGTCAAGTTGAATTTCAATGGTCAATCTCAATAGACTGAAAGGAACTTGACAGAGTGAAACGGGGTTATAAACGGGAATGGAGAGCTTATCAATTTTTGCAACTACGCAAAACAAATTACAGCTGTTAAAACTCGTGAGAGAAAACCCATTTGGTCAGAAGCCAGCCACCTTCTGACTTTTTCTCTCTAGAGTTTGATCTGGAGTACATGGTTTTAACATGAAGAAATAGCTAATATAATTCTGAAAAATATATCTCCATAGCATAGTAAAAATATCCAATTATAACTACAGGAACGTTTTTGGTTCTAAGACCCCTTTAATTACACAAGAAGGAAAATAAAGGAATGCTTCCCCATAAACAAGCTTTACTTTCAGGAAGAAATAACCACCATACAAAATGACAGTTAAGTTTAACAGGTTGAATATCTAAGAGAAACTAAGATACATATACACATAGTAATATGAGTAAGAAAGGGTAATATGGTGAATAGGGCAAGAACAACTTACCTCACCACAAATCCTTCCAACAGTGGAAATCGTTTCGACAGGGTACAATCCCCTCAGGGTTTCTGCACCTAGAAGAATGGCATCGCTCCCTGAGCCAACAGTGAAGAACAATGTGTGACTGAAGGCTGTTCATGATACACTTAATGTAATGAAAGTAGTCTCAAATAAAGTAGAGTTCCAGGAAATCAGTATTAACTATGGCTATGGAGTATGATACATTGATTGCATCAGAAGATAGCCTGCTACATGGCGACAATGTATTCAACCTCGAAGAGTGGATTTTGCTACAAGCCGAGTAGTTTCTTGAGCACTCACTTCAGATATAACAATGTAACTTAAAAGGCTCGAGTTATTCCCAATAAGATGGCTCGTTAGTAGACCCTGTCTTCCAAAGCCTGTTCCGTTGTTCTGGCGGTAACAATCCAATAAGTTCACTAGGCAAAAACACGTGAGACATTCCTTTGTCTGACACAAAGACTTAAGATGTTATATGGGGTACAATAATTTCTACTTCCTATTACGGATTTGCACTCACCGGGATCGATAAACCCCACATATATTATTAACCATAGATATACAGCTTTGCGCTATTGGGACCAATCAATAATTCCCAAGGAAGTCCAAGAATTCTTGTTCCAACCATCGACTCTCTTTTTCACGGTTCATTAATATTGAATCAAATATCATACTTCAAACACCTTTCTACCTCTGGAAGACTGTTATATTATATCGCCAGATCATGAAGTTGCAAAAGAAGCCAGTGTAACAGTGTATGGTAGTAGGATACTGAGATTTACCATCCAATACAGCATTGGCAACATCAGTTGCCTCAGCGCGGGTAGGTCTCAGGTTGTCTGTCATACTGTCTACAACACGAGTCACCACTGCAGGTTTTCCAGCCATGTTGCACTTGTAAACAGCAGCCTTCTGAAATAAAAAGACCTGCAAATCCAAAGAGGAAGATTATCAGCGAATTCTACTAGGCCTTACATCAACTTAATCTTATGCCACATAAGAACATGTTTTAAGCTGAAAGAATCCCATTATACACGCAATAACAGTGTGGCCAAACAAAGATATGTAGACGTTTACACTTTCACAAATTATTTTACATCAAATAGAACCATTTTGACCCAAACAAGGTCACCTGGTCGGAAAGAACCTTCTATGAAATATGAATGACCTACAATGATATTACTAAACTGTGGACCTGATACATGTAATCTTTTCAGAAGTTCACATCTGCGCAATAAAGACAAGAACAGGGAAGAATGTCCACCTCCAAAACATCCATGTGATTTGTATACTAATAGTTGACCGTCAACAGGATTCTGGGACTAACCTTCTCTGGAGGAAGATCTATTCCCAAATTTCCACGAGAGAGGATGATACCATCTGCCTCTTGAAGGATCTCGTCAAAATGAATTAAACCCTAAAATCCACATAAATAAATTAGCTATATTCAAGGTCGTGTGCAGACATAAATGATGTGTATCCTATATATGGATCTGACCTCTATGTTTTCAATTTTTGCAAAAATGTGAGTTTGACTAAGTTCACCAAGTGTAGAAAGAAATTCTCGGGCCTGTAAAGAAGAACCACTGTTAATGGTATAAGGATGATACAAATGGAAGTACTTGTTACATTATAAACTTTACATACACAAAGGAGCAGAAGTTGGAAACTATAATTCTACAGTGAATGAAGTATACGAAAAATGAAGCTTATAATTCAGTTCGTAAAAATAAATAACTAAATAATAGTTCTCAGAAAAGAATCCTTACATGACGAATGTCTTCGGCATGCCTAGTATATGACAAGGAGAGGAAGTCTATATTATTTCGCACGCCCCAAGTGCTTATCACCTGACATAGATCTTCATGTTTTAATAAAGGCACTTCAAAAGAAAATCAGTGCACACTAATCTCTTTCAGGAAAAAGATGTGTTCGATGATTCTTCTAAAAAATGACTCCGCACAGATTGTTAAGAGCTAAAATATACTTCATATCTAGATAAATGAAAGTTATAGATATCTTCAATTACTAATTATAGTTTCAAATCTGATAATTGACATAAATAAAGATAAAATTTCAGAACTTGTGATGCTAGGAACTGGGACATAACGTCACAGAAGTAATAAAACTCAATTAAAGGAATCCACGAGGTAATTTAATGAAATACCAATTCAATGTACAAATACAGCACCTTTACATATAGAAATATACCACTCCTTCCCAGAAATATTAATTGGGGATAAATTAGGTTAGACAATAGTTAATAGCTGATTTTGAGCATGTAAAATATCTAATGTGAACAGAAGATTACCTCCTTATCCTTATCTGTAAGAGTCGGCAGATCAATATGAATTTGAGAGACATGCAAAGTAAATAATGATCCAGCCAATGTAGCAGAATTCTTTATCAGACAAACCACATCTTCACCGTTCAACTCAGTTACCTACATGGAAGAAGAACTTCATAATAAGTATGCAAGTACCCATTTAGCACATTGTGTCTGTTTGTATTGCCAGCAAGCCAAGTAGCCTCATTGCAGAAAATATGACAAAAACGAGTCTCAGCAGTTTAAAGTATGGTAATTTACATGCAGTGAACAATGAAATGCTATTTAGCAGTTAATAATTGAGAGTAGTCCCCTAACATTGCCTCACCTCCAGCCACACAGAAGTAGTTTCACTTCCAGTAAATAGGTATTGACCAAGGAAAATAGTGTCACCTTTCTTCACTGACTGCAATATGCAAAATGAGTTTGAGTGAAGGTGCAACTATTAAGAACAGTGTAGCTAGAATCAAACTGTAAGGAAGTATATAACTGAAGTCCTATCTTATATATTTCCACATTCAACTTTTTAGGTAAAGTAATAAAGACGTTTGGGGGAGTAGGGTAACAAATCCATTGATTTACCATAGAAAAATACTCGGGTAACCCAACTAGTCTAAAATTATGTTGCTACATTCAAAATTTTGGAAATGAACAGTATTTTGTCCACCTTTGCGAGACCACTAAAATTAATTGGAAGCAGATTTGAAGTGGCTTCTTTGTTTTGATCTGGTGTTAGAACAACCGATGTCTCTGCTTCTAGGGATATTGGGCTCTCAGTTTTGTTAATGACCTGCAACTCTGGACCCACAGTGTCAAGCATAACCTGGAAATTATTGAAGTCATTAGAACAATATTCAGTAAATATATAAAGAAACTTGGTATTTAAAAGCATGTCACATGCGTGCAAACAAAAGTGATTATCAAATATGACATGCTTCAAAAGAAGAAAAAAAACACAGCAAACTTACTGCACAAAGCTTCTTCGTACTCTTCACTGCCATTCTCAGATTTTCCAAGGTCTCTTGATGGAATTGGGTTTCACCCCATGAAAAATCAAACCGTGCCACTGAAATAAAACCCAAAAGAGACGGAAGATACAACAATTGCCCACACACACACATATACTCAATATTTGGGAACCACTAGGATACAATACTTGCACTCAACAGAACCCATAAAAAAACACTTTAATATTTGCTTGAACAAAAGAAAAGAGAACTCATTAGCTAACCACATTCTGAAAGATCAAGTAAAAAAACAACTGCACTGGACTCATTAAAGGAACATTGTCCAAAGGGAACATACCAGACATTCCTGCATTCAAGCAACCAGAAATGATCTGAACAGACCGTGACTTTGGACCAAGCGTACCGACAATCTTTGTCATGGCAGGAAAGAAACTCTGCAGGGTACATCCAACTCAACATCAGAAATGATCGAACTGAAGAATGGACATAAGAACATGGAAGAGATGCTCGTTTTGGTTTAAGAGAAATCACTGACAGGCTGTTTTAGACCAGATGAAATCCAGTCAATCAGAGAGAAGTATAGAATAATAATACGAAAAACTTATCAAATATGTATGCATTTGATTTGCAAAGCAATTAACTAGAAATATTGCCATTAATTCCATTAGCCAAATACAAAACTTGATACTAGCTGCATTACCTAACATTTGAGCAGAAACTGATATATTTTTCAAAAAATTATCCCGCATTTTCAAAGGAAACAAAAACAAAACTAGAGAAGCAGAAAAGGATCCACAAATCACATATTTAAAACATCTGCGCAAATTGTGCATCAGGTTAGATTCATGCAAAAACACTTCCATTCCATTTCCTTTAATCTGTTTCCAACATTTGCACCGAAAATCGGCAACTAAATTTGAAGAAAGACACAATGATCAACAAAATACAACACAGACCATCCTCCATTGGAGTAAAATTCGAAATGTCCTCGTTCGACATTTTCCTGCACTTTCTCGGCAACCAAACAAGCGTCCAAAAGCACTATCGAAAGAGATCAAACAAACAAAGCTGAAATGAAATCAAGTTTCATGACCAGCGTAGCTTACAGTCTTGGATGGCTCCAGGATCGAAGCCATCCGTACGGGTTCCTCGAGGAGCAAGTGGTTCGCGTTCATCGTGGCGGAGAGCGAGAGCGATCGGTTGATCCGCGAAAATGAGGAGTGGAAGTGAACGATTTTCTACTGACTATTTTGGGAGTACATGTATATGGTGAAAAATTCAGACTAGGACACGCGTCAGGATCACACGTGGAGCTCTCGCCGGGTCACGAGATCGTGTATGTGGTGTGGTGGGGGCTTTATCGCTTTTTGTTGTACTCAGTACGGACATGTATAATGTGTATGTTTTCGGATAAGACGTATAGTAGATTATCGGGTTGATTATACGTTGCTTTCTTTAATTTTATCTATCTAATACAAAAGATAAAATCGCTGTCCATCGACACGTACGTTTTCCGATATCAAATCGTCGTTGATTTCTAGATATGCGTTATTGTTGTCACACGTTTGTCCTCTGGTATCGTTGTGCACTGGTTTTTGGAGATTTCGATGACCAACTTCTTGGTTTGGAATTGTCGAGGTGTGAGTCCATACAAAAACCGGCAGCAGCTAAAGGTTTATCAACCGAACTCCCGCACGAGTCGGTTGAAGAATACCTTGGGACAATCCAGTTAGTGGATTTGACATCCGGGGGTGGAACGACAAGATGGGGTATTGTTACACGACACCCAAGGTCGGGTTACCCCCGCATATCAAGACGGATTGACAGTACAAGGACGCCCCAATACGAAAGCTATGAGTTTCAGGAGAATTGGCATCATAGACTCCCTAGTTTTGGTGTTTCGTTGTATTGTTTGTTTCGTTACTTCATGGGTTCTCTAGTGAGGGAACTGATTTCCTTAACGAGGACGTCGTCGTCAGCACACAAAAAGAGTCGAACCAAAAGGTTGCAGAAGGTAGAGGGACTTGCAGGGCTGAGGAGACAGGTCAAAGAGATGCAACTTTAATTAATGATAGTTGTAGTATTTGTATTAGAGTTTCCTATCATTTCTAGCCAGTGAGAATTAGAGAGACTCTTGGAGCAAAAACAAAGTTCAAACTTGGAGCAAGTTTGGAACTATTTATGTAATTTGAGTTTTCAGCTATTTCAATCAAAAATTCTGCAATTATAGCTTAGTTCTCTGAAATTTTATCCGAGTTGTTACACTTACACATTAATCATTACATCCGAAATTTACACACTTGATCAACTATTGATGAATGACCAGGTAGGAAGGTTGAAATACTTGAGGAGTAAGGGACTGCCATAGTGAAAAATTATAGTTTATCAGCTACGAACAGTTACAAAAAGTTTCACATAAATGGTCAATCCGGCGCAGGACTTCACGTATACGGTTACGTTAGCGGAGTACCGGATTGCTAACCGCACGTTTGTCTCAATAACGACGGACTCGTTATATTTCCCTAATTCCGGTTTCCGTTACGGCTTCAACCCACACTAATAACGTGCGTTTCTACGTTACCGTCACTCCCCACCTAACGTCGTCTACTTCCCATCATCTCTCTGCGAACCCTAATCTCAAATCCACATCCCTTTTTCCTTCATGGCCACCGACGACTTCACTCCCATCGCCGACGCCAACCTTCCTCAGCCACACCTCGACGTGCACACGCGCCCCTCCCGATCCCAATCTTTCGGCAGCCCCAAGAGGACCCTCGCCATCGTCACCGCCGACGAGGGGTCCGCCAACGGAGACTTCTACGCTCACTCCCTCGCTGCCGGCGAAGAGTCCGATCCCAACAAGTCCGAAACTCCCAGCGCCCAGATAATCCGGCGGAGCCCGTACGGGTACAAGAGGGGGAGGCCGAACGGCGCCGAGTCCGAGTCGGCGAGCGAGTACCGGAAGGACCGCGAGGAATGGAACGACGCGGCGATTGAGTGCCTGCTCGAGGCGTACACGGAGAAATTCAACCAGTTGAATCGGGGGAATCTACGGGGGAGGGACTGGAAGGAGGTGGAGGGAACCGTGAACGAGCGTTGCGGCGCCGGAGCCGGCGGAGAAAGGCAGAATACACGCAAGAGTGTGGAGCAGTGCAAGAACAAAATTGATAATTTGAAGAAGAGGTACAAGGTTGAGCTCCAGAAAATGGCTAGTGGTGGCTTGACAGTGTGTAGCTGGCATTGGTTTAAGAAGATAGAGGCTATTGTGGGCAATTCACCTGCCTCGAAGGGCGGCGAGAATGAGGAGAGGAACAGTGGAGGCAGTGGCAGTACCACTGCAAATCGGAAAGGCCAAAGGTACTGAGTGAGCTCAATTATGAATTCAAAATGTTTATTGTTTATACAAACAGGTTGTCACTTGCTTTTAACAGTGTGTATATGGTTATAATTGATCAGGCTGTTCCAGTATAATCTTGTACAATTAGAGAAAAAATGGGGGTTTGAATTTAGGCTCTGGATAGATGTTTGATGACATTGACGGCTAAATCTGTAATGGCATTTCTAGTTCTTCATGCAGAATTTATTATAAGTAGAGACTTGTGGAAATGTGTGTAAATATGTGGTTGAACATTTGCAAGTTCTGATCTTTCAGGAGCTATTTTGGGTCAATTCCAAGGTGTCTTATGCTACGTGTGGCAGTTGAGGTTTAATGGTTTTTTAGGGTTGGTAGTTGAATCCAGCCTTATGTTTCTAGAGCAACTTAATTGTAGCAGTCATCTGATTTTTCAGCCAAATAATAGAGAATATACGTTGTTCGTCTCTGCCTATAGGCTACAGTTAGATATAACAGTATTAATTATTGTTTGTATGAAGCACAGGAGAAAATTTAATAGCCAAGTCCTTCTGTGTAATGATTCCTTAACCAGGTTCATTGCTAATAGATTCCATTCTCTGACTATTTCTGATATTTCTATGGACAGATTTTTGCCTAGCAGTGCTGCCGTCACAAACAATTTGAAAGCTAAATCACAGCCAACTCTGAAATGGCAAAGAGTCGTGTTTAAGATCAGTGGGGCTGCATTATCGGGTAACTGCCAGAATATTGATCCCAAGGTACAAATCTTGTCCATTGTAGAGAGTGATGTATGATTGGCATTAGTGATGGCTTGTGAAATTTATGTATACAACTGCTAGTTGTTCAAGTTTCTACTCATTTATTGTTAATTTGACTGGAAATCAGAAGTTAAACTGCTGCATTGTATGGTATAGGTGGCAATGCAGATAGCGAGGGAGGTAGCAACAGCTTGCCGTGTCGGGGTTGAGGTACTCGATGAGCACACTATTCCTTCTTTCCATGATTCTACTTTTCTAGTTTTTCGTCTTCAGTGTTGAGATTTTACCGGTTTTCTATTTCTAAATGGTTATTTGGTCTTTTTTCATGCATTTGACAGGTGGCAATTATTGTTGGAGGCCGCAACTTCTTTTGTGGGGACACGTGGGTATCTGCTACTGGCTTAGATAGACCAACAGCATACCAAATAGGGTAATCTTTAACGTACATTCTAACTCCTCTCTTGCTGTTCAACTCTTATTGCCAGGTTATGGTGTGAATTATATGTTCCTTCACTATGTCCTAGACTCCTAGTAATTAACTAGGAATTAGCAAGGCATTGCGGATACTGTTCTTACTGCTGCTGAAAGAAAGGTTGCCCTTTTCCCCTGGAGTCTTCTATTCTTGTCTGTAGCCAAAACCAGAAGTGCAATTTTGTTGGAGAGAACATTATAGGGAGTTGTTGTTTTCTTTGGATCTCCAGTTTGTATATACTCTGTACTACTTTAGGTAGATGTTTAAAGGATCTCTTCATGGTAACCAAACTCAGCATCTTTCTCAGTGGCATTTGCAGTAGTAAAAGGACAGTTTGGGGTTTGTTATGTTGTGACATTAATTGAGTGTGGAACATTTCAAATATCCTTCTCATATCAAACACTTTGTTCTCATTCTCCATTATAAATGTATTTCTAATTTCATCATTTATTAGAAATGTAGTTTGTGAAGGGCACTATTGTGTGAAAGAACATATGAACAAGAAACTCACTCATCTGATTGAGGAACAACATGATTAGACATCGATCGATCCTGTTCATTTCATAGTCCAGTTGAGTATGGTTTACTAAAGCTACAAGGAGTTGAGACCAATGCTGCTGCATTTCCTTGACAGATACAAAAAGGGATTGCATATAGGGAAAAAAACTAGCTTTTGTGCACACTGAATACCCAAACGTTTGTAAGTTTGTTTTCATTCATGCTGACCATGTTGTAAACCTTTCTTTTGGTTTCAGTATGATGGCAACCGTTATGAACTCTTTACTACTCCAATCAGCTTTAGAGAAGTTGGGGATCCAAACACGGGTTCAGAGCACATTCTCAATACCTGAGGTTGCCGAACCCTATAACAGGCAACGAGCAATCCGGCATTTGGAGAAAGGAAGAGTCGTCATATTTGGTGGAATTGGTGCTGGCTCGGGAAACCCACTCTTTTCAACCGACACTGCAGCTGCTTTAAGAGCTTCCGAGAGTAAGACGCACATAACATGTGCTCTTCAAAGTCCATATCTTACCATGCTTTTATGCATGTGGTGGAGGGAATGTTAGTGACATACATAATATTCATGATTGTAATGCAGTTAATGCAGAGGCTGTTCTTAAAGGCACGAATGTGGATGGTGTCTATGATTGCCATTCTGGCAACAGTAACGTGACGTTGAATCACATGTCCTTCAGGGAGGTGGCTTCTAGAGGAGTTACGTCCATGGACATGATGGCAATCACCTATTGTGAAGAGAATGGCATTCCCGGTTCGCACTCATTTCATCACCTACAAATTCCAGTCTTATTCCACTCCCATTTCCACTTACCAGTTTGTATATGTTTTCTTCTTCTTCCAGTTGTAGTTTTCAATTTGCTGGAACCCGGGCATATATCCAGAGCATTGTGTGGAGATCAGGTCGGGACCTTGATCGATCAAACAGGAAGGGTTAATTAAAAAGGTGTGCGTGGGATACAAGCCTAAGCAAGAACCACATGGCCTCGAGTGTATGGTAATTGAAAACAAACAATACTTTCTCGTTTTCTTAAATTTACCGCACCTAGCTTCTCTCCGATATTGTTTTTTATTACAAGATTAAAAATAAACATAGCAGGATAAAAGATTTCACCTATTGTATGTGGCTGGTAAGTGTCTATTTGTAGTTTTATTGTTTATTTTCTGATTTTTTTTAGCAGGAATTAGAAGAAACTTTGTAAATACAGTTAGGAGTTTATTTCCGGATTCAATAATAACTTGATATTGTTGAATTATTAGATATGCCAACAACAAAATCACTGTGAGTTTTGTTGTACTGCTTTGAGTTCTGGGTCTCTTTTCTCAGCTTGGCGACCTGCTATAATTACTTCAAGATTGATGAGACATGAACCTGCCTTTTTAGAATGGTTTTCAGGTCCCAGGTAGCAATAACCTCGGAGCCAAACTTTAGTCTATTGATTCTGTGTAATTGAAAATAAGGGGATAACGTCGATTCTTAGCTCTGTCGAAAGTCATTTGCACATCCTAATTGTGCTTCACCTTTTGTGACAGATCCTAACACAAAGGTGGTACACGTTTATAACAAGTACCAATCACGTGTAAAATAATTATGAAAAAGGGGGTTAAGATTTGTAACAAAATACCACATTTATGCTATTTTTTGTAACAAAATACCACATTCATGCTAGAATTTGTAACAAAATACCACATTTGTGTTAGGATCTGTCACAAAAAGTGGAACACGGTTAAGATGTGCGAATGATTTTTCTAACTGGGCTAGGAAATGACCTTTTCCCTTAAATAAGGCATAAAAACAAGCAGCAGCCAAATGAAAGGAACGGGTCGAAAATACTGTTGTATCGGATTAGTCTATTTGAAAGGAACATTTACCTACACCTGTGGCTCATTTCAGACCGGTGGAAGTTTTTACCTGGCAGAATTTACTTTCTTTCCACGAAAATTTATTTTACTAGACAACTAAAGGTCCAAAGACAGCAGTAATAAAGGAATGTAATTTCAAAAACACTCGAATGGTCAGATAAACAGGTAAGTGTTGAAACCAACAAAACCGGTCGAGAAAGCAAAGAACCAACGTAAAGACATTCAAATGTCAACAAATTGTTCATTGAGTAAGCTGACACAAAGGCAAAAGACTTATCAATCGCAATTATGCAGAACTGAGCTCTCCATCAAGCTGAGATTTTACTGATCCAGTACAACCAGAGAAGGATTCACACCCGGTCTTACAAGGAGCAATGAGGCGGAACCGGTTTTTTGCAATAGGAGGGGACACAATTTTTTTTTTTGGTAATAAAAAGGGAAATTCTTAGTTTGAAGGAGAAATCTATTGAGAATCACTCTTAACATAGGAACTGTGAGAACTAATCCTAGCCACACACATTTAAGATCCAACATTCACCATGATGTCACATCATCATCTCAATTCTACCATAGTTCACGTCACTTTCATCTATTCTCACACAAGCAAGGGCATAATTGTAATAGCATGGTGCCATGTGGACAATTGTCCATTTTTTTTACCAATTCACTAATTTAATATTTCCCGATTCGTTTGAACTCCGATTAACTTCAAACTTGCGCCAATATTTTTCTTTTTTCAAGGGCTTTAAATCAAGATCAGTCATGAATATATTTTGAAGCACGCAAATAAAATTTTATATCAAGGTGATAAAAATAATGTCGAGCGTTGATAAATCTTCACTATTAAATGTTTTATATCGGAGTACCAAACTAGTGCTAAATGTTGATAAAAAAACATGTAATGAGGTGATAAGAAACAAATAATGAGGTGATAAAAACCATTTTCAATTTTGATAATAAGTGTGATACACTAGAGTTTAACGTTGATAAAAAAAACTTGTGATGAGGTGATAAAAAACACGTAATTCAATGATAAATCTAGTGTTTAGTGTTGATAAAACTGGTGTTCATAAAAAACACGTGATGAGATGATAAAAATCATGATCAATTTTGGAGAATGGGGTGATAAAACCAGTGTAAAGTGTTGATAAAAACAGGGTAAAGTGTTGATAAACCCAGAGCAAAGTGTTGATAAAAATTACTCATATAATTCCTTTAAAAACTAGCCCCGAAATAATTTTTTTTTCGTGCTTCAAAAAAACATGTGATGGGGGTGATAAAACACACGTAATTTGAATGATAAACCTAGTGTTTAGTGTTGATAAAACTAGTGTTCATAAAAAGCACGCGATGAGGTGATAAAATCATGATCAGTTTTGGAAAATGAGGTGATAAAACCAGTGTAAAGTGTTGATAAAACCAGTGTAAAAGTGTTGATAAATCCAGAGCAAAGTGTTGATAAAAATTACCCAGATTTTTTTTTTAAAAATCTACCCCGAAATAATTTTTTTTTCGTGCTTCAAAATATATTCATGACTGATCTTGATTGAAAGCCCTTAAAAAACAAAACTAATGGCACAAGTTTGAAGCTAATCAGAGTTCAAACGAAGCGGGAAAAATTAAATTAGTGAATTGGTTTTAAAAAAATAATATGATACTTTTACTAAAAAGCCCTTACCACTTACTAAAAAATGCTGTTTTTTTGCAGTCAACAAGTCAACTACTCAATTGCATATCATCCATCCATTCCTAAAATGGATGACTTAGATTGGTTCTCGCGGTTCCTACGTTAAAACATGGTTCTCACCAGATTTCTCCTCTCTTAGCTTGTTATCTTGGAATAGTTTTATTTTTGAATGAGTATTCTATTTTTTTCTTTTCAGTTATATTGGAAATGTTTTATTTTAAGTTTAGTTATTTATGTTATTTTTTCATCCAGATCATCTAAAAAGTCCATAATCCTCATCACTATCAGTCAAATCTTCAAAACCATGTTATTGATTTTTCATCCCCATACCCATTTCATTTAAGTACCCTCACATAATTCTTTCTCTTTCATTCATCCCTCACCCAGGTATTTTTTTTATCAACAAAAAGATATATTCAGACATATAAAAGACTAGAAAAGGACAGAGGCCCTTATGAACAAAGAGACCAACCCAGATCAACTGACCAAGTTTTTTTTGTTGTCGGGAAAACAAATTTAAATTAAACCTGTCTCAAGGAGGAAGAGGAGTACAACCAAGAGAGTCTAGCTACAGACTCCCCAACAAAAACAGACCACCACAAAGATAACAGTACTTGAAGCTATGAATGGGTACGCAGACCCTGAAGCTATGAATGGGTATGCAGACCCGGAAGCAATGAATGGGTACGCAGACCCGGAAGAAATGAATGGGTACGCAGACCCTGAAGCTATGAATGAGTACGCAGACCCTGAAGCCCCATACCGGGGAAGACCAACAACCACAAAGAATGGGTACGCATACCCTGAAGCAATGAACGGGTACACAGACCCGGTAGCTAACAACCACAAAAAGAAAGGGTCTAACACCCGAATTTGACAACCATTAAGCACTAGTGAAACTGGCATAAAACCAACCAACAACCTAATTAGGATGATCACCATGACTCATTAGGACCATCAATCTGTTACAAAGACTAGAAGACGAGAACTAACACATCGGCGACTAACACCGCGATCGACCAAGACAGTTCAGATGGGTAGTACCCACCCGAACACATAAACCCCTACAACTAGTATGAAAGAAAACAACTGAAAGGCACAAGGGCCTAAACACTCGCCGGCGGCCAACACCTTATACTGGAAAGTGCTCACCACAAAATGGAAGAAAGCAGAAGCAAATCAAACAGAAATCGATAACAGTGCATGCGGGGAAACCAAGATTAAGTTGAGGAACTGACCAAGTTTTATAGAAGGATTACAAGACTATAATGCAAAAGAAAAACAAGAAAATGCATAGAAACAACAATAAAGTACAACAAATCAAATCCAAATCAAAGAGGATGAAACAGAGATGGAGAGAGCCTACAAGAGGAGGGATGCGATGCCCAATCCTGAAAATTGAAAAGGGGTCCAAGTTTGGACTTGCTCCATAAAACTGAGAATGAAAGGATTTGGATTTTTTGAAGAGTCTCTTCAGGGGATGAGCACAAATTGTTGAAAACTAAAATATTTCTGAAAAGCCAAACAAACCAAAGGGTTATAGGAATGATGACCAACCAAAGATTTCTAGATTTCTTGGAACTGAAGGAACATCAGGAGTTGAGGAGAGAATGCAGGTTTTGGGGCATCACCCACACATATCCCCACCAGTTGAACATCAGGTTCGGTCGCACTCTACAAAATATACAACATTGAGGCAAAACTTTGAGCAGTGATAATCAGTTTCGTCATAATTTAGTTGGCCCATATGGCTTTTTCCACGCCGTTTGTAACGGCTTAGTGTTATCAGAGTTATTTGTCAAGAAACCTTCTATAGCTCTACACATTGTAATTACTCTTTTCGTATTATATTAATGAAATTTATGCACTTTTTCGTCAAAAAAACAAAAAATATAAATATGTTTTTGAAAAAAAATGAAGACAATGTAGTTGTGATAAAATAAAAATAAAACCATTCAAGGGTGTAACCTTGGGAGCTCTGAAAAAACCTAGTCGCTACAACAGTAAACCTCTTCCTTCTTGCTCTCCTCCCCACCGACGGTGTTATTGGCTCCGCCCATAGACGTCGCCGGTGGTTTCCTTCTATTTCTCGTCGTCCTCTTCTCCCTCTCCCTTCTCTTGGTTTAGCTTGCTTCCTCGATTCTTCTTCGATCTCCCTCCTTCTCCAGCAGCTCGGGGCTCCTCCACGGACACGACGTCTCCCTGGGCCGACGCTCGCCTGGGTTCCGGTCGTGTGTGTTCCCCGAGCGCGTCTCGATGTGGTTGTGGCCTGAGCATCCTCGTCGGGTTCGGCTAGTCCTTTGCCGGCCTTGTTCAGGAAAGTCTGGACCGGAGTTGGTGGGCTAGTGTTGCTTCGCCGGCTTCGTTCAGGGTGCTGGAGCTCGGAGCTCACTCCACTTCTCAGTGGTTCGGTCTTTTACAGATCTGTTTTCATAGATCTGTTTCATAAGGTTGGTGTTGGTCACGGCGTTCCTAATGGTGTTGGACCATCTCAGTTCTGTAGGCGGTAGTGCTCCGGCGTGCTTCCCCTCCCTGTTCAGGCCTTGGTGGCAAGTTTGGGCCTTTGTGGCCTTTGGAGGTTGTTTGTGCGGTTTCCCCTCTCCAGATACGAACTTTGTGACTGGTTTTCTGGCTTTGCTTCTGTTGGTGCGGATGATTTCGGTTCATTTTCAGGAGTTTTGGGTGGTTGTTCGTTTTGTGGCTCTGGACTCTATCCAGCGTAGCTCTTGGAGTCTTGCTCTTAATTCGGCGTGGGACTCGTTTCTCAATCAGCTGGGTTGTAGATTGTAGCGGATCTGAGTGTGTTTCTCCGTCTGCTTTCGCTGGTTGTTTTCGGCTTCCTCTTCTTTTTGGTGTGTCTCCGGAGGCTCGATTCTGAATCATTGTGGGACGCGTTTCTCGCCTTCGTCGTAGATCGTTGTGGTTCGGCTCCTGCTTTGCTTCGCGGACTGTTGTGGTGTTGGCCCTAACTCGACGAAGCTTTACTCTAGTGATTCTCCTTTTAGTTGAGGTTTTCTTAATCTGCCTTTTCTTTGTTTATTATTGTTAGGCCCCTCACTGTCCTTGTTTCGATTAAGCTTGGTTTCATCTTATTCCTTCCACTCTGGTGGTAAGGGCTTTTCGGTTTCCAGGTGTTGGCCGCCGATGGGTGGTTTGGGCAATTGTGCCTTCTGGATGATTACCTTCTTATTTGTTTCAAGGGTTTAATGATTTTTGGTTGGCTTCGCCATCTAAATCTGTCTCTGTCCATTTTGGTGTTGGTCGTCGGCTTGTTAGTATCCATACTTAGTGGTTTTAATGAGACATGGTGCTTTTCAATTTTAGACATATATTGGGTAGTTTCAAGTTCCTTTTGGGCTTCATGGTTGGAAAATCCAGGTTATAGACCTCTTTCAGTTTTGTGTGCTTCACGGTTGTAAAATCTAGGTTCTAGACCTTTTTCTTCTTTTGGTTATTGGCTTAATGTTTGTAAAATTTGGTTTTTGAACCTTTGTTTTAGATTTGTACCCGTGTTGGGTTGTCGAGGTTCCTTTTATAGGAATGCTCTCTTTCATGTATTTGGTATGTCTGGTGGTGGGTTTGTGGCTGATCTTATTCAGTCCCTTGGTTCTTTCGTTTTGATCGAAAATAGTTCGGTTCTCAGAATTTTTGGACCATACCTTTTCATTTTCGATGCCTTCTTTTTCTCTCTAAAAAAGTTTTTCTTTTATAAATTTTTTGGCTGATTAAAAAAAAATAAACCATTCAAGGACGTGTTTTAAGGTTTCCTCAAATCATTTGATATCTATACCCCATCCAGAACCCTAGCCGCCGCCGTCTACTTCCTCCCCTCTTCGCCGGTGGCGTCCGGCCACGGACGTTGCGGCGGCCCCTCTCCCCAAAATCCAAAGCCCGTGTCCAGCTCCGGAGTACTGTGCTTCTAGTCTCGAATTCATCCGGTCTTCGTGGTGCTTTGATGGGGTTCCTGGCTGCTGGGATGGTAATCTCTATGCCCCGTGTGCTCTGTAGCTCGGGGAGCTCGGTATTGTGGTCGATTCGGACACTCCTTCCTCTGAGGTTGATGCCGGAGTTCCTTTGTTCGTTTGGAGCTGCTATCGGAGTCGGTGTAAGGTCGGAGCTCGGACCTCTTCTGCGTCATGGCTTCTCACCCCTAGATCTATCCATTACGGGCAGATTGTTTTAGTTCTGACTCGGGCCTGCTCGCCGGTTTCTCGCCGGAATCAGCTGGTCCGGTGGGCCGTTCGTTGGACCACTCCCGCTTTCCGGGGGCCATTTTTGTGGTCCGGTGGGGCTGCCGGAACGGCTTGCTAGTTCTGTAGTTCTTTCTTCCCCAGATCTGCCGTGTTCCTATGCTCGCTCGGGTTTGGCAACTCGCCGGCGTTCTGTTGCTTTGGCTTCCCCAGTTACGCGTCTCCGTTGGCCGGTCGGAGCTAGACTGGCCGGGGTAGGGGTGTTGATTGTTGTTGGAGCTTCAAGATCGCGGGTTGCTTCTACAAGGGCGGCGGGAATGTTGGCTGCGTGAACCGGGTTGGGCCTACGTTGGTTGTCCGTTGGGTAGTTGTTGTTCGTTTGCTTGAGGATTCGTCGCTCTGTTTTGGAGGTCTGCTTTCTGCGCGTGATCCTTGCTGCCCTTTACCTACACCATGTCGATTTGGACAGAGACTCGGTCTTGTCTCTGCTCAGGATTGTTTCTTCAATTTTTTGGGGAGCTTTTCTAGGTTTTCGGGTCTTATTGTTTAGGACTCTCCGGCGAAAGTGGGGGTGCGTGTGGAAGCTTTGCTTTGGATGATCGGTGTCCGTCTTGGCAGTTGTTTGGTGCCGGTTTTTAGGTATTGGCCTTCGACAAGCTTGTCTCGTAGTTCTGGGTGTAGCTCTTTGGCTGGTTCGGAGTCTCTCTGTTGAAGTCGGGACTGGTTCGTGCTCGGTATTATTGCAGGCCTTCCCCTTCGGGTCCTTGCTGTTGTTAGTGAGGGGTTACCTGTCCTGGTTTCGGAACGCTCAGCTCGCATTCCAGTTCAAGCTTCTCAAGAGTTTTGATGTACTGCTGCTAGTTTGGAGTTTGGAGATCGTACTCGGTAGAAATACCGGTCCTCCGCCTTATTGGGCCTCTTTTCGGTGTTTACCGAATTTAGGTTTCGGAGGGCTGAGTGCGAGCTCCTTCAAATGCCCTGTATCTCGCGATCTCAACAAAGCGGTATCGAAGGTGGACCTTCTCTTGGGTCTTGGGAGGTGACTAGTTCCTACTCAGGTCGTGGGACGCGTTTCTACAGTCTAGCGGGTGTGGATCGTTGCTGAGCTACTCTAGTTGCTTCTGGTGCTGCATACTCATCTTTGTTTGGTAATTCCTCTCCCGCTCTACCCTTTCATTTATTTTGATTGGATTCGTTTCTTCTCGACCAGCTGTCTGGTGTTCGAGCTCGCCGGTTTCAGATGTTGGTACTGGCCGCCGGCGAGTCCTTATGACTGTTCCTTAGTCTGAAGCTTTTCGGTTTATATGTTGGGAGTGGTGTGTCTCAGTGAATTTTCACTGATACTGTATCTGTTGATCGTGGTCCTGGCCACCAGCGTTTTTAGTACCTTCTTTCTCGCTAGGATTGAGTGGTACTAATGATACAGGGAGTTCGGTACAACTCTGTTTTGGTTTGCAGTGCTTTTTGGGTGCCTGCTCCTCTTGGTGGCCAATTCTTGGTTGTGGCTGTCTTGCCCGGTTATTCTGGGGTGATTTTTTTGGTTGTTCCTGTTGCCCATGGAGGCTTTTCTTGTTGTTTTTGACCTTATTCCTTTGGTTGTTGTTTATCCTTGTAAGTCCCTGGTTGGGCTCTGCTTTTTGCGGTTGAGTTTGATGTATTGAGGGTCTCTGAGTGGACCGTCCTTGTGGTGTTGGTTGTGAGGTTCCCTGAGTGGACCGTCCTTTTCCTTGTAATCCTTGTATCCTTGTATCCCTGTAATCCCCTCAGCTTGTTGAGGGTCCTGTTGTGAGGTTCCATTGGAATGCTCTTCCTTGTTTCATCACCTGATCTCCATTTCGGAGATCATTTTATTTAAATATGTTTTGCTGATAAAAAAAAACAACAGTTTCACCGTTATATTTTTGTTAACTTTTATGTATCCTCTTTCACCTTAAAAATGGTTTATTTTAAATTTGTTTTACTGATCTAAAAAAAATTGATATGAATGCACATGTATGTAGTGACATGATGCTATATTGGTTGGATGCCACTAAAGTTTCTGGAAGCACGATTTCATCCAGTACTTTTTTTTATAATCTACGTGCTCTAAAATGTCATGAAAGAAACGTCATATTATATATTGCAAATCCAAATCCACGTTTATTGTGCTATGATCTCATTCCATAAACAATATGTACAGATGAAAACAAAGTGCGCCAAGTTGGTGTTAAGATATGGATCACTAATATCGGAAGAATGGTTTGATTAACTCTGATTTGAAAAGAGTGCCCAACCCTTGACCACCCACTCTTTACCGCTGGCATCGTCATGGTTTCCGGCCATGGTTGGAGCCGACAGTTATGACCTTCGCTCTATGTTCCCTTCTTCTTCTTCTTCTTCTTCTTCTTCTTCTTCTTTGACCTTACTATGGTCTCGACCTCTTCTCTCCACCTTGATGTCGTGTGTTAGATCCAGATATGGGAAACTCTTCTTTTCTCCGGAGAGGATCGGCGTGGATAGACACTATTTTTTTCGGGGATAGCTGTGATTGGCTCGTGGAAGAGTGGAAGAACTGATCTGGGTCTGGGATTGCTCAGATCTGAGATCTACCGGAGCTCCTCTCGTCTCCGTTCATTTTCGTCCGGTCCGGTTCGTTCTGGTGAGTCGCTTGGGACTTCTGAAGGTTTGGGAGTGGGAAGCTGCTTCTGGTGTTCATATTGGCGCCGATCTTCGGTGGTTTCAGTTGCCAGCAAGACGTTTCTCTCGTCTCCGTTGCCTTATACTCGTTTCTAGGCCGTCCGCTTGACTTTCTTGGGGTTTTTGAAGAACTGGGTGTGGGAAGATGTTTCTGATGCTCATATCGGCGCGGACTTCTTCTTCTTCAGTTGGCTCGCCGACGATACTTCGTTCATCAACCTTCGTCTTTAGGGATCTGTTGGTTCGGGTAGGGTTCGGTTGTTGGACTGGGTCGCGGGTTTGGGTCGGCTTTGGTTCGGGTTGCTGGGTGGATCGGGTACGGGTATGGAATCTGGGTCCGGGTGGCGGTTTCGGGCCCCGATTCTGGGTCGTGGTTTGTTTTGGGCCTTAGGCCGGTGAGAGCCCATTGGACCGGCCAAGGTTCTCTGACCCGTGCCTTTCTCCTTCAGGCGTTTTTCTCTCTGGTGAGCATTGATTATCTTCCTTCTCTAGACGTGGGACTCGCTTCTTGGCTCCGGTCAAGATCGTGAGGTTAAGGTGGATCTCGCCGCTCGTGGTGGTTGTGGGTGTTGGCCTTAGCTCGGTCTCGCCGGAGTAGGATTGGTAAGGGTTTGTTGCTGTAACGCTCCCAGCTTGATGGTAGTCTTAGCCAGGTTCGGTTTTGTGGTTTCTGTACTCTTCAGCTCCATGGTGCTGGCTCAGGTTCGGTAGAAATATCGGATCCTCCTTAAGGTGTTTCTAGGTGTAGGCCGGATTCACGAGGAGGATCGACCGTGAGCTCAGTGCTTGGGGTTGCAGGAGGACGATTCTACTGTCATGAGCTTCATGTTTGGTAAACTCTGGTGGTTAAGACCTTTTCTGTTCAGTGCTTCATGTCTGTAAAATTCAAGTTTTTAGATTGTTTTTTATTAGTGCTTCTTAGTAGGTAGCTTTGGGCCTTAGACCTTGGGTTGTTAGCTGTTTTTTGGTAAGGCTTTTTTTACATGCTCTCTCCCAACCTCATTCACAACTTCACTTCCTCAAGGTTGCTCATGGAAATTTGTTCACAAACACATGGCTGCTTATTCACGAGGTTGCACAACCAAACACATGGCTGCATTTTCACAAGACTGCACAAGGATTTTTGTTCAAGGTTTCATTGTATTGTTCACTTCTGTTTTGGGGTTGGGTAGTGTAGTTTGTATTTAGGCTTCTTCCTGTTCTTTTTGTTCAATAGCTCTCTTTATGTAGTTGGGATGAGTGTTATTGTTGTGTATCTTTTTCCTCAAAATATAATTTTAATTTGCTTTCGCTGATAAAAAAAAGTTGGTGTTAAGATATGATCCTCATTCGTTCTAATTTTTTTTAAACGGACGATCAAGAATTACATTAATCATAGCAGCTAAACATTACACAAATAAGGTTAAAAAAATATGGGTTCCATAACATGTCCAAGTCTTCCAAGTGACCCGACGCTCTTTAACACGTAAAACAAGTATAGTTTTTTTTTTTATCTTAAACGACCAAAATAATTACAATGTCCCACCCTCAACAGGAATAAAAAATAATAAACCTACCCCAAAACATAAAGATAACCAAAAATGCAAAAAAACTAAAACGAAAAAGCTTGGAATAAAATGAGAACAACTTCTCGTACATCTGAGGTTGATCAGCAGGACCTGGTCTTGGATCATGGGGGTAGGCCACCACATACCGCTGAAGACAGGGTTTTTGCATACCCTTTTAACGTGCTTCATTAGATGATCGTTCAATTAATAAATTTTAACGGTATGGTACCAATCGGACATTAGGGAGCAACCAGGCCAATAGATGATAGAATCTAGGAAAATTGGTAAAAAGGCAAAAAGTATATAAACGTGACTAAATACACTCTTCTAAAAGTATGCAAATGGTTCAAGCAGTGAAAACGAAAAAGTAAATGGTCATGAGATTTTAGATGAGAAGACAAAAATGAAAAGTTTTGATAAGAGAAACAATCATGAGTGTCGTGCTCATACATACAGTCAATCAATGCATAAGATAAACACTGTGATGATGATAATGATGAAAAAAAAGACTCTTTACATGGCTCGAAAACCAATCATCGGAATAACTGTGCTAGTATAATATTCTATGGTCCGAGTAAAACCAATCATTGAACTCTCATACATCTATCTCGCATAATCTGAGGTTGTTTCGCTCGATGACTACATACCGTATCGATAAATATAATCCGAGCAAGTCAACATACATAGGATACGTGAGTGCTTAACCTAGTGATACACAAGGCTAAAATAGATAAGCACAAATAAATAATTGTATCTAGTTACTCATAGTTCACTTCTCGAATATCGAACACCAATAATCGAGATGATACCAATAATCAAGTCGAACTAAATAGAACCTTGTTCTAGTAATACTCAAGCGTAGAACGAAATCTCTAGGAAAAGTGAATTAACTAGCTACACCTACATCAACTTCTTTAACTCAATCATTCCGATTTCAACGTGAACGTCTTGATTAAAGTATGATCTACATAAGTCCACAAATAAGGGACTTGGTATCATCCAAACTAGATAATTAATCAAATAAAACAATGATGCAATTTAATGTCTCAAATAGTCTCAAAGTGCACAAATAACTCATACACCGATCCTACATAACTACAACTAACAATTCACTAGGTAATCCACACCAAAGAAATAAATCACTCAAGGGAGATCCACTCCCAAAATCATTAATTTAGCTTAAAATACATATGACATAAATAGAAATCATCGAAAAATAATCAATCTCATATAAAATGCAACGATAAAATCAAGCATCCAAAAGAAGCGCTAAACATATTAAGTAACGAATGCTACGAAAATATGAATCTAGCACTTAATATTCGCTCAAGAGATCGAAAATAATCTTAATTAAGTTTGTACACAAACTCTTAATTTTAGCATGCAAATAATATTACAAACACTTTTACCCAATTCAATTAACGTAGGAATCGATCTACGTACCTTTCTTGTCCTTGGTTTCGCCGGTCACGGTTGTGGCACCAGCCATGGCTGTAATTGGTGAAACCCTCTCCTTCCCTTCCTCCCCTTTCCCTCTCTCCTCTTCCGATGCCCCTCACTCGTGTCGCAGCTACGTGCTTTTGCCTCCTACTATGGCGCTCTTCTAAGATCTGTTTGTGGGACTTCCTTCCCCGCTGTCCTAGTGTGGATCGATGCAGATTTGGGTCGGACTCCTCTCGGTTCCTGGTGATGACGGAGATGCGCCTCTCTTTCCAATTTCTAGATTTGGGCTTTCGGTTCATGTTGGTGTCTAGGAGAGTCATATTTGGTAGTGGGACTTCTTTCCTCACTCTCTAGGGTGAGGATTGGCGCGGAACTGGCCATCTCATATGTTGTGGTAGTTGCTCCTCCAGTGTGGCCTTGGTGGTGGCTAGCTCTTCAGATCCTAGTGACGTTTTCAAAACTGGTCGTGGGTCAGTCTTCCCTCTTCTGAAGGATAGTTGCGGATCTGGTCTCCTCGTCACTGGGGATTTTGGCTTCTCGTCGTTGTTGCTCCGTCCGTAGATCAGGACTCGGTCAGATCTTGGTCTCCCTTAGTAAGGATTTTCCTTGAGCCTCTCTCAGCGAGGTCGGAGGTAAGGTTTTCCCCTTCCTTTCTCTCTTTGCTAGGTTTTCTTCTCCCTACCCCTTTCTCATTTGTTTCGATTGGTCATTCCTCCTTCCCGTCCACTTCGGCTGTATGGGCTCGCTAGTTATGAGGTGTTGGCCGTTGGCGAGTCTTTGGGGCATCTCTTTCTTAAGAAGCCTTTCATTAATTTTGACTGGTTAAATGGGTTCTGGTGGGCTACTACCAAAAAAGTCTCAGCCGCCCGCGGTGCTGGCCGTCGGCACTTGAGTAGGGAGTTGATTTCAATCCAGCAAAGCTAAGGGTTGGGGTGTTCTCGTGTTGTTGGTAGTGATCCTTTTGTTGGCGCTTGATGGTGGAAAAATATGGGTGTTCTCGATCTGTTAGTTTGTACTTCGCGGTGGTTAATCAGGTTTTAGACCATTGTGTTCTCGGGTTGTTTTCCTTAGTTTGCTTCATGTTCGGAAAATTTGGGTTTAGGTTTTGTTAGACCCAATCATTCTATGTTTGTTTGTTCTCTTTGAGGTTCCTGAGGGAATGCTCTATTCTTGTTTCTCTGATCCTCGCGGATCTTACCCTCCTTTTTTCTTAAAAGGTTGGGTTTTTTAATTCCATTTGCATCCCTGATAAAAAACTAAAACCAATTAAATCGGCTAATGAACACAAATGGGTATCGAACTCAATATCGTAAAAATCATCATCTAACACCACAAATGAATAACCTCATGCATTAATCAAACTAATACGTATTTACAACGACATCCATGGCTAGGAGTGACTACTCATTAGTCATAGAGCTAAAAACGACGAAATCAAGGGCTGAAATCGACATCGAGCTAAGAAAAAGGATGGTATAAGGTAAACTCGTGCTAGGAATGACAATTCGTAGCTCAAATCTTCAAAACCCATTCAAAAACCGATCTAAATGGTCCAAAATGGCTTGAACCCGAGCTTGGTGTTCAACCCTGTTTGGAGCCTCAATTTTATGTCCTTGGAAGCCTCAAAAGCTGAAACTAATGAAAGTTTCAGGTAGCTGGGAGTACGAGCTTCATGTTGGTAGGTAGAGCTTTTCCGGGGTCTCTAGGCGAGGGAGAACCAACTCCTCAAAGTTGCTATGTTTCTCACGGAGTTCTAGGTATTCTCTCTCAGTAACACGCCACATGTTCTAATAGGTCACCTCCACTTTGATGCTTTTACTATTTTTTCCATTCACGCTCCACTCGAACTTTGATTGGGATCATTCTTTCGCCGATATTTTTGTTTTTCAGAGGCCTAAAAAATGAAACCAATATTGGATAATAATATAAAGCATAAAAAATATTGATGATTACGAGTCTTTAAGGAAATTATTAAACAATTCTAAAAATATAAGAAAAAATGAGCCACAATCAAGACAAAAATATACGGAAAACTAGTCAAATTAAACATAAAAAATTTACACTCATCAACCGCCTCCTCCTAGGGCCAACTCATGACTCCTGGCAGGGTTACTTGGCAGCCCTCGCCTGTAGGAAATCGTCCTCTTCATCTTCAACTTTCTCTTCATCTTGTAATGAAAAGGAGCCAAAGTTACCCTATATATAATCCACTCCCTTGAGATCCGAGAAGGTGGCGGGAGTGGTGGTCCTGGTCGTGAGATTTCTTGAGAGAGGGACGGGGAACCTCGAGGGATAAGGGTCATACATGTCACAGCCATGAGGGTTGCTTCCTTGTTGTTATTGTTGTTTTGTCCTGACAGTCCGTGTGTGTGGCTAAAAAACAAAAGGGATTATGGGGAAAGCTCATCCAGAATATTAGGGAGTTGTGGGTCCCGTGTCTTTGTTGGAACGACGACACTATTAGGGGGTAGCGCTGCTCCATCGTGAGGAAGATGAAGAGCCCTGATGAACCATCGAGGATGGGAGCATTTGAGGGACGGAGGGGAAGGCGCTTCGCTTGAGAGGATGGTGGCTCGAGAGAGGTGGGTCAGCAGAAGCGACGAAAGTATTCGATAGGGAGGCCATGGAAATGACAACGATATCAGGAAATGAAGTCATGACGAGAGGGCAGCGATAAATAAGAGAGCAAACCCTAGTCTCTTAGACTCTTTTTGGAAACCGATTCTTTCGTCCGAACTTAAACATATACAAATATCAAATAATATATGATTATTTTGTAGGGTTGTCCTTGGATGATCCTCTCTTCCACTGATCTTTTCTTATGTGTTCTCAGTTGATTTAATAAAATACCGTACATTTCGCTCAAAAAAAGGAAAAAAACAAAGCCATGTTAAGTTTAGCCATGGGTGAAAGGGTTAATATCATAAACCACCACACAAGTATACACGTTTTTCAAATAATACACTAAGTTATGATTTTTTCATGTGGCACACCTATGTATCAACAAACTTTGATAATTTGTTGGTACATAGGTGTGCCACATGAAAAAATCATAACTTAGTGTGTTATTTGAAAAAAGTGTATACTTGTGTGGTGCTTTATGATATTAACCCATGCTCTTATGATTGGGTTTGTATCCCTTCGATTCTGTCAGAGGAACCAAATCGATGGGATCCTGAATCTGAATCATATCATAGGATTCAGAACCTTGAGATCCTTTCTTCTACAACGTGTATATCCTGAATATGAACCCTATCAATAGGGTTCATAATCGCAAAAACGGCACGTAGTTGCTCTACTATGGAGAATTAGTTGAGTGTTTTTTTTAAATAAAGCAATAATTTGATTAACTATCTGAAATATTCATCTAAGTGCATCAGGTAATACTAAGTTCGATTATCTATGACCATATTAAGAATGCATCTAATCAAATGCCTTATTTGTTAAACACTTTGAGGTGGACATCCTCAAATTGACTTGAAATCGAATAGCATTTTTGAATGACCAGACCTAAAGGAGACATGAGTTAATAAACTAAACCACCAATTGATACTCACTTTTTTTTTATCAGCAATGCAACACAGAGCGTTTCTAAACCACGAAACCTCAAGAAACCTCAAACGAGGATGACCACAGGATGAAGCAAGAGCACAGAGGCAAGCCTACAACAAGAATACAACAGAGGCAGCCTAGATGAAAAACAAACACAGGTCTAAAACCCTAATCTTACAACCATGGCTTCACACCCACACCTTCCTCCATTCCTTCTCACGATACACGTCATGGTTTAACGTATGACTATCACTTCCTCCATTATTGATCTCAAATTAACCTAAAAATATATGATTCCGATATCCTGAATATGCTCCCACTATCCCTGCAAATTAACCTTGTGTTCTAAAATCGACAAAGACGACGGTTTAAGCGGTTTTTTTTAAAACACTAATCCGATTTTTAACAAATCGGATAATATAGACGAATTTAGAAAAACCGGGTCATTGTTTTAAAAAAACCCGCCTAGGCTACCATTTTTTGTTTTTTAATCTTAATTTTCTTTTATTATTATTATTATTATTATTATTATTATGATTGACATATATCTTTTATATATATAATATTTATTTCTAAAGTTACCTATAAAATTAATAAGGGATAATTCCACATCAGAACCCTAAATTTTTCGTATTTCATTTAGAGTACCCTATATCTTTTTTGTGCCACCTCAATACCCTAAATCTTCATTTATTCCATTTTAATACATACCGTTAACTTTCCATTTGATTTTCCATCCAATACAGGTAAAAGGACCACAATACCCCTCATTAACAATCAAATTTTCAAACCCATACCATTGATTTTCAAAAATTATTTTTATTTTATAAAAATGATTTTTTTAATAAAAATCATATTTTAATTTTAAAAAATTAGTTTATTTTAAAAAAAATTCATACTTTATTTGAAATTCAATTTTTATTTTAATAAAATTCAGTTCTATTTTTATAAATTCAGTTTTATTTTTTTAAAAAATCAATTTTTAATAAATAAACAGTTTTACTTTAGAAAAATGTACAATCTTTTTTCTATTTTTTAATTATTCTATTTTTTTAACTTTTATTGATTTAATTTACTTATTCTTTTTTATTAATGTTTTTTATTTTAATTTGCTACCCAATCACCACAACATCTCAGATCTGACAACATGAGCTGCACCTCTTTTCCCAACTTCCACGCCATCTCAAGAGTTGTTGCAAATCAATTTTGTAACTAATTCCTCCAAATCCATGCTTGAATCTTAAGAATCAAACCTTCATCTTGATAGGGATACAGATGAACGAATCAACATCCTTTTTAGAATATGTTCGTCGACCAGGCTTATCAGAGATTCGACCTGTGACGAGATTGTTAGTTGATTCAAGAGAGTGGGTTAGTGATCCAAAATAGAGAAGTGGGTTAGTATAAGATAATGGGTAGTTAGTTGGTTATTATCAAGAATGGGTAGTGGTGGTCATGGCTTCGTGATCAATGTAAGTCATGGCTTCCTATTAATTAGGCACTAAATGGTTTAATGGGTAGCAGCTCTATTTTATGTATCAGATAGTTATTTCAATTCCTATATATATTGATGTAGCTGTGAATCAATTTAATTAAGCAATTCTCACTCTCTCTTGTTATTATCTTATTTTCTCTGTTAATACTTGTCATCCTACATGGTATCAGAGCAACAAAGGAGAGACAAATATCAATAGAGAAAAAAATTACCTTATCTCCACTAGTAGGGGAAAGGAATTAAGAGAGAAGTGAGAAGTAAATTGAGTGACACAAAAATTTGAGTGATACACAATGAGAATGGCGAACAATGGAGGTGGATCGCAACCACTAATTCCGATGTTCAAAGGTGAAAAATATCATCTTTGGAGCATCAAGATGCAGACCATGTTTAGATCGCAGGAGCTATGGGAGATCGTTGAGAATGGGTACAGTGAACCAGCAGTCTCCATCAGAACCTGATCAAAGGTTGCGTGATAATCGAAAACGTGATGCCAAGGCATTGTTCTTCATCCAGACTGCAGTGGATGATGATATATTTCCCCGGAGTTCATCCGCCAAAACAGCAAAAGAGGCATGGGAAATTATCAAACATGAGTATTTTGGCGATAAGAAGGTAATTGCCGTTAAATTACAACCTCTCTGATCTGATTTTGAATCTTTGAGAATGAAAGACAAAGAGTCGGTGCACAGTTATTTGTCCAAAGTGTCTGGAGTTGTTAATCAAATGAAGTCATATGGTGCAAATTTTACTAGCGAAGTTGTTGTTGGTAAAGTGCTAAGGAGCTTAACGGAAAATTACAATCATGTGGTTGCTGCAATTGAGGAATCTAAAGATCTCTCTGTTTACACATTTGATGAATTAATGTGTTCCTTGTTAGCTCATGAAGTCAGGATTAATAAGGATGATGAAAAAGCAGAGGAGAAAGCCTTTCAGGTGAAGGCAGAATTGCCCTTCAAAGCGAAGTTTGAATACTCTAGAGGAAGAGGCAGAGGCCGTGGTGGCTATCGTGGTCGGGGTCGAGGCCGCGGTAGAGTTCGAATTCAGTTCTCAGGTGAATGCAATTACTGCAAGAAATATGTCCACAAAGAAGCTGACTGCTGGTCAAAACAAAGGAGTGAGCAGAAGCAAGCATATTTCACTTCCACCATGGTTGATGACAACAACGAAAGCAGGTTATTTATGGCTCACTCATCTACTGAAAGTAATACAAAATGCAGCTCGGTGTGGTTCCTTGACAGTGGTTGCTCCAACCACATGTCTATGTCAAAGGAATTGTTCAAAGATCTTGATGAGTCGAAAAAGTGCATTGTTCGACTTGGAGACGATAAGGAGATGCGAGTTGAAGGAATGGGAACAGTTGCAATCAAAACCATTCAAGGTGATGTTAAAGTATTTTATGATGTGCAATATGTTTCTGCTTTGGCCCATTTTTTTTTTTGGATAAGCGCAAAAATTTTATTAATAAAAAGAAAGATCCAAGCAGGATCAATCTAGAACACAACCATAACAAGAGAGCTCTCATCTGGAGCTGCGGGAACAAACCCCGAAAAAAGATGCTTATTGTCTATCGTATTGAATTTGATGGTGGTATGAGCTGTGTGATTGATAAGAAATCAGGCCATTGCATTGCAAAGATACACATGACTCCAAATAGAATGTTTCCTCTTGATATCTCTAATTTTATGCCATCTAAAGCCTTGATTGTTAAGCAACTCAGTGAGTCTGAATTATGGCATTTGAGATATGGCCATATATATGCCAAGGGGCTAAGAATTCTGAGTCGTATGGTTGTTGGTCTTCCAAGAATAGAAGACATTCATTTCTGTGAAGGGTGTGTTTATGGGAAGCATGCTCGAGCTTCTTTTCCTGTTGGAAAGTCTTGGAGAGCCTCTGTGAGTTTGGAACTTGTATATGCAGATTTGTGCGGGCCTATGAAAACTGAATCCTTGGGAGGTAGTCGATATTTCTTATTGTTCATTGATGATTTTTCGCGCATGAGTTGGGTGTATTTCTTAAAGTGCAAATCTGAAGCTTTTGATAACTTTAAAAAATTTAAGGCATTGGTTGAGAATCAAAGTGGTAACCGCTTGATTACTCTCCGAACTGATAGAGGTGGTGAATTTGTGTCTGATGATTTCACTAAATTTTGTAATGAGCATGGCATTCACAGAGAACTCACTGCTCCATATTCACATGAGCAAAATGGAGTTACAGAGCGGAAAAATTGTACAGTGGTACATATGGAAAGATGTATGTTGAAAACAAAGGGGCTTCCAAATAAGTTGTGGGGAGAAGCAGTTGCAACGGGAGTGTATTTTTTGAATATCTCTCCAACAAAGGCCGTTCTTAATCAAACACCGTATGAGACATGGACATGCAAAAAGCCATCAGTAAGTCATTTAAAAGTTTTTGGTTGTATAGCGTATGCTTTGGTAAACCTTCGCTCCAAACTTGATAAGAAATCTGATAAATGCATCTTTATTGGTTACTGTCAACATTCCAAAGCATATCGTCTATATAATCCAATTACTGGAAAAGTTGTGTTTAGCATAAATGTCATGTTCAATGAAGAAGGAAATTGGGAGGAGATAGAAAAGAATGGAACAACTGATGATGTTTATGCAGCGGAGAGTGAAAATGTTGCATATGCTCGTCCAACAAGTACTCCACCGAGTACATCTCCGTCTACTCCGTCAAGTACAACTCCAGCTACACCTGATGGAAGTAACATGTCTCCATCTACTCCACATTCAAGTAGCAGCAGTGAAACACCACCAAGGAGGTTCAGAGAGTTACATGATATCTATAATTCCTGCAACTTTGCTTTATATGTATCTAACCCATTTTATTATGAAGAAGCTGCAGAAATACCAGAGTGGCAAAATGCAATGAATGAGGAGCTACAAGCCATTGAGAAGAACTCAACATGGGAGTTAGTTGATTCTCCCAAAGACAAGAACATTGTTGGGTTGAAGTGGGTGTTCCGAACAAAGTATAATGCTGATGGAAGCATTCAGAAAAGAAAGGCTCGGCTCGTAGCCAAAGGATACTCACAGTTGCAAGGTATTGATTTTGATGAGACTTACTCTGTGATTGCTCGGTTTGAAACAGTAAGAGTGTTCTTGGCTTTAACTGCTCAGTTGAAATTTCATGTGTACCAATTTGATGTTAAATCTGCTTTTTTTGAATGGTACGTTAGAAGAGGAAGTATATGTTTCACAACCAGAAGGCTTTATTGTTTGTGGCAGTGAAACAAAGTCTACAGGTTGAGGAAAGCTTTGTATGGGTTAAAACAGGCCCCTCGTGCTTGATACAACAAGATTGATGCTTTCTTTCGTGATAATGGGTTCTCCAGAAGTGAGAATGAGCCTACCCTTTATCTGAAGCGACAAAAAGATGGAGAATTTATGGTGGTATGTCTATATGTTGATGATATGATTTATATAGTCTCTTCTCAATCATTAGTTGCTGATTTTAAAACAAGCATGATGAATGAGTTTGAAATGATTGACTTGGGTTTGCTGCAATACTTTTTGGGGCTTGAAGTGAAGCAATCAGATGAAGGCATTTTTGTTTGCCAGAAAAAATATGCCTCTGATTTGTTGAAGAAATTTAATATGAACAGTTGTGATGTATCAATGACTCATATGAATACCAATGAGAAGTTACAACGTGAAGATGGGACATAGAATGCCGATGCAAGACACTTTCAAGCCATTGTGTGGTGGTTTGAATTATCTTACACACACTCGATTTGATATCTGCTTTGTTGTAAGTGTGGTGTCAAGATATATGCATAGTCCATCCAAACAACATCTTGGTGCAGCCAAGAGGATCTTGCGTTATGTAGCTGGAACAACTAACTTTGGTCTTTGGTATTATAAGGTGTCAACTTGCAGGTTGTTCGGGTTTACTGATAGTGATTGGGCAGGAAGCTTGGATGACAGAAAAAGCACTTCAGGCAATTGCTTTAGCTTTGGTTCTGGAATGGTAACATGGAGCTCAAAGAAACAAGAGACGGTGGCTTTGTCATCATGTGAAGCTGAGTACACTACCGCATCTGCAGCAGCGAAACAAGCTATGTGGCTGCGGAAACTTTTAGCTGATTTCAACTTTGAGCAAATCGGAGAAACAGAAGTATACTGTGACAACAAGTCAACAATAACTATCACAAGGAATCCTTGCTTTCATGGGAGGAAAAAGCACGTAGACATCCAACTTCACTTCATACGATAACTTGTAGCTGATGAGAAGATCAAGTTAACTTTCTGTGGCACGAACGATCAAACCGCTGATATTCTTACAAAATCTCTTCCACCGGCTAAGCATCAATTCTTCATGACAACATTGGAAGTGTGTGACTTTGAATCAAGGGGGAGTGTTAGTTGATTCAAGAGAGTGGGTTAGTGATCCAAAACAGAGAAGTGGGTTAGTATAAGATGATGGGTAGTTAGTTGGTTATTATCAAGAATGGGTAGTGGTGGTCATGGCTTCGTGATCCATGTAAGTCATGGCTTCCTATTAATTAGGCACTAAATGGTTTAATGGGTGGTAGCTCTATTTTAGGTATCAGCTAGTTATTTCAATTCCTATATATATTGATGTAGCCGTGAATCAATTTAATTAAGCAATTCTCATTCTCTCTTGTTAGTCTCTTATTTTCTCTGTTAATATTTGTCATCCTACAAAGATTGGAGGAGCGAGGGCAGCGGAGGTGGAGGAGGGTTTTGGGGGATTTTGAGAGGTGAATATGGAAATGAATCCACGGATGATATGGAAATTGAAGCCACGGGATGACGGGGGAGAGCGACACTGGCATGGTGAATGGAGTCGGGGGGAGGTCGATAGTGTTGAGGAGGTCGGAGATGGCTTCGGTGATGGTCATGCCTTGGCTGCCAAGGAGAAAGGGCATGAACACCACTAAGCCCACCACCACGGACTGGAGGATTCCATGGCCGCTCATTGAGAATGAGCTTGAGCTTACCTGTCGCCCATCATCTTTTCACTATTTTGTCTTATGGCGGTGAGATGAGAAATGGAGCTGTGGGTTTTTGAACAAAATTGAGTGAAAGAGGCCAAAGAACTAAAAAAGTAGGGAGAGAGAGAAAAAGAGGATGAGGCAAGAACATAATTGGTGTAGAGAATGAAGGAGAGGAGATGAGATTACGGTTTGAAAGAAGAAAAATCAAAGGGGTAAAGTTATCTTTAAAAAAAAAATTAGGGTTATGTGCAAGGTACATGACGATTTTCTGTCCAAAAATGGATGGAAAGTTAACGGTAGGTAATAAAATAGAATAAATGAATATTTAAGGTATTGAAGTGGCACAAAAAAGATTTAGGGTACTATAAATAAAATGCGAAAAATTTAGGGTACTGATGTGGAATTATCCCAACTAATAATCATTGATGATAAATATTTACATCTTAAATAGTTATGAATGTTATTGTTGTTTATTTTTTTATTGATACTTTTTTTCTTTTAGGGATATTATCAAATTAATTTTCAATTTTTTTTTGATAAGCTCGAAAATTTTATTAAAGACCGATTCCAAGAAAGAGAATCGAAAAGCCATGTTTCAAGAAAAATCAGAGTAAAAGAGGCCAAAAGACCCGAACAACGCTTACAGAGGAGTTCTGTTAAGGGGGAACTATAAGGAAAACCTTAACCCAAAAACAGTACAGAAAACAAAAAAAGAAAACAAAAAACAACCAAACCAAATTATTTGGCTGAATTCTGACGGGCCTTATGAGACGCTTTCCATAAGGTCGAGACAGGAGGCGCTGCCTTGATGGCTCATTCCCAAGAACTGGCTCTCGGCCGAGTAACGATAGAATAAGTAGGATGTCGACCCTGACGAGGTTGGAGGAGGGCTTCCTTACAAGGACGACTCTCCTTCTTCTCCGCTTCCACCGAGGCCTCTGGAACATGAGCTTCAATCAAATCCTAACGCTCAGAACACTCAACCGAATCCACAACCGAGACTCTGGTACTCACACCCAAACCTTCCTCACACCCACTTATCATACTAGGAACAGAAGTAGAGATGGGTCCACGACCCAAACAAGCCACTTGACTTTGGGCTTCAAATGAGCCATCAACCGAAGCCTCAAAACCATTTAATGGATCAATTCCCTGCAAGAATGGGCTTCCTCAAGGCTCAAAACCATTTAATTTTCAATTTTTTGTTGCTACTTTATTTTATCCACGAAAAATAATGATTTTATTATCAACCCAAGACTAAAAACTCAAAAGAGACAATACAAGAGGGAAGAAGAGAGAGTTAAAGAGCTACAAGAACGAAAAAAGCGAGGGGGGACGACCACATATATCAGGGGGGATTATGAAAATCTTGTACGCGTCTTCATCACAAGCAGTAGTTGGGAAGCCTAAAGATTTGCATAGCTCCCAAGAATGTTTAGCTTTCGACTTTTTGTGCAATAAACGAGAGGGGCTGATTTCCAACGGAATATTAGCCGATTTGAGAGGCTTACGACGACAAAGATTTGTGCGCTTCTTTTTCCTGATAAAACCTTTGAGATGAGGGAGTAACCATCCATCACGGGAGAGTTGACGTTCGCGATGAAATTTTTAAATGAAGTCGAAGGAGAAGCCTGAAAAGGAGGGGCTAAGGAAGAAGACCCACCCGATGGGCTTAAAACAAGGTCCAAGGTGGATCCCGTCTTCAGGCCCAAAAGCCCATCAGAATTAGAAGCCAAGTCCTTATCCGTGTCCGTCTTGGGATGTCGTCTCTCGAGCGAGAACCTCGAGACCCAAACTGTTTGAAGGAGTCGACTCCCGTGCCAGAACCGCGGGATCCAAAATGTGGATTATCGAAGAAACTAAAATGGAACGGCGAGAGATCAAATCGCGATGGACGATGGGAAGGGAGGTCGGAGGGGCGACGCTCAGATTCCAGGGGGGAAGGCCGAAGGGAGCAGCGGAAGGACAAGATTCTCCTTCTTCGAGATCTGGAAGCAAAAGCGAAGAGGAGGAGATCAACGACACCTGATGGATACTTAGGAAGAGAATCCAAGTGAGGAACGATTTTCCTAAAACCAAAAGATCGACATGCTTGCTCTCCGGCTTCAAGTCTACCGAGTGTACGAGGACAAAGGCATAATCCATGCGACTACGGGAAGAGGAGCAGGAATGAACAAGCAAGGGAAGACCAACGACAGTAGCAATGTTAAAAATCGAATCAAGGGGCCAGCCGGAGAGAGGGATACCCGCGATGGAGATCCATTTGAGCATCCACCATTTGCGAATTTTGGAGACATGTGTGAAGAAGACTGAGAACCAGGTGGCAACAAACACTAATTTGAGGTTGATGCTTCTCTTAAGGCCTCTGAATCAGCAAAAGAGATAAGAAAATTTTGATTTCCCAAGTCGAAAAGTTGAGCCAGAAGCCTCTAAGAAGGAGAGAATTCAGATCAAATTTAATCTAGGGTCAGGTCCGACGAGATGTGAGGGGAGCTAAATTGGAAGACAAGGAACTTCTTTTCTTTGATTGAACTTGAAACATACAACTAGTGAAATGAGGGGAAAGGTCAGTCAAAGCTTACTTCAAGCTTTGCTGTCCCTAACCTTGCTACAAGGTTCCTCTCACTTGATACCAAAATACACAGGCTAAAGCCTATACAAATACAACTAACACATACTCAAAATGGAATGCTTCTTCCTCTACTTTCAAACCCGACTTACACCTCCTGCAATCGTCACCTTGCCCTTGTCTTCTTCGCTGGAACGATGACCTCCCTGACCAGAGACAAGGACGTCTCGATAGCTTGCCTTGGAGCCCACGGCCAGGCCTGAGCCTTCCTTCATCTTTGGGCCACAGCACACGAAGCCCTTCTCTTCTCCTTTGGGCTGGAGCCTGCTAACTTCTATGGTCTTGACAATGCCTCCCCCATCAATAGGACTTGACCTCAAGTCCGGGATAGGAAAATCCGGGAACTTGTCACGGAAAGCTCGAGCGTCCTCCCACTTGGCATCTTCCACGCAATCGGGATCCCATTGCACCAGGTACTCGGCTACTGCTTGGTTATTCTTCCGAGCTAAACGCAGGTTGAGGATTTTGTAAGGGCCTGCGAGAACCTGACCATCTTTTCCGGTCTCGGGCAGTTGAGACACAAAAGAATGCTTCCTTCCCAGCTTCTTCTTCAAGAGTGACACATGAAAGACATCATGGATTTTTGATGTGGCGGGGAGCTTCAGTTTGTAGGCTACCTTACCGATCTTGGAAGCTATTTCGAAGGGACCATAATAACGGGCTGCTAGCTTCATGTTCTTCCTTGGAGCTATGGAAGCTTGACGGTATGGTTGAAGCCTTAAATAAACCCAATCTCCCACTTGGAATTCCCGCTCGGTTCGATGTTTATCAGCGTAGAGCTTCATCCTTTCTTGTGCCAATTCCAAGTTTTTCTTCAACATTTGGGCTATAGCTGCTCTGTTTCTGAGGAACTCCTCTACTGCTGCCACAGAAACATCCATGTCTGCTATGTTTAATGAACGAGGCTTGTAACCATAGACGACCTCGAAGGGAGTCATGCCCAAAGCCGTATGCCAACTGGTGTTGTACCAAAACTCTGCCAGCCCCAACCATTTGCTCCAAACTTTTGGCTTTTGGTGAACCATTGCTCGGAGGTAATTTTCAAGACACTGGTTAAGCCTCTCGGTTTGCCCATCGGTTTGAGGGTGGTAAGCCGATGACATTTTCAACTGTGTGCCCACTACTCGGAATAGCTCTCCCCAAAATGCGCTGGTGAAAACCTTGTCTCTGTCTGTTACTATCGAGTCTGGGAGGCCATGTAACTTATAGATATTGTTGACAAAGGTTTCTGCTACAGATGAGGCTGAGAAAGGGTGATGGAGTGGAATAAAATGCCCATATTTTGAGTACCTGTCGACGATGACCAGGATGCATTCGAACCCCGAAGATTTGGGTAGCCCTTCAACGAAATCCATGGCGATATCCTTCCACGGGTTTGTAGGGATCTGCAGCGGTTGCAAGAGCCCTGGGTAGGCTATGTTCTCGCTTTTACAGCGCTGGCATGTTTCACACGTCCTCACGAAGTCCTTGACATCTTTTGCCATCTCGGGCCACCAGAACAGGGACTGGACTCGCTTCATTGTGGCCCTGACACCCGAGTGTCCTCCCACAGCCGAGGCATGGAGTGCTTGAAGTATCTGCTCCCTCATTTCATTCCCTTTCCCCACATAAATTTTCCCTTCCACATAAATCACTCCATTCTTCAGCTTGTGATTGGGGAATTGAGTTGGCTTTACTATCAATTGCATTAGCAGACCTTCTGCCTCCAAGTCTCCTAGGTAGCCATTTGCGATCTCTTCCATCCAGGCTGGGGTCATGGTAGTCAAGGCTTTGCAATCATATGTATCACGTCGAGACAGGGCATCAGCTGCTTGGTTTGCAATCCCTTTTTTGTAGTCAATGGTGTAACTTAATCCCAGTAATTTTGCCAACCACTTCTGCTGAAAGGATGTTGAGAGCTTCTGCTCGAGGAGGAATTTAAGCGGTTGATGATCTGTCTGGATGGTGAAAGTGGTTCCTTGCAGGTAGTGTCGCCAATGCTTGGTTGCAATCACCACTGCCATGAGCTCCTTTTCGTAAGTAGAAAGCTTGCTATTTTTGGGCCCCAATGCCTTGCTGAGATAGGCGATCGGTTTCTTGTTTTGCATCAATACAGCCCCGATCCCAGAGTCGCACGCATCGGTCTTGATTGTGAATGGTAGCTGAAAATCGGGAAGCTGCAGAACCGGGGTTGTGGTCATGGCCTTCTTGAGCTCTTCAAAGCTTTTCTGTGCTTCTTCTCCCCAGTGAAACGCATCCTTCTTCAGGAGGTTTGTCAAGGATCGGGCGATGATGCCGTATCCCTCAATGAACTTCCGGTAATACCCGGTTAGTCCCAAGAATCCCCTCAATCCCTTCAAATTTGTTGGCACCGGCCATTCTTGCATTGCTTCGATCTTTTTGGGGTCGGTTGCAACACCCTCCTTTGATATAATATGACCAAGATACTCGACAGAGCTTTTCCCAAACTCACATTTCGATCTTTTCGCAAATAGAGCTTCCTTATTCAGTAACTGTAGGACTAGCTCAAGATGGTGGGTGTGCTCTTCCACATTCTTGCTATACACCAAAATATCGTCAAAAAACAGTAGAACAAATTTCCTCAGATAGTTTTTGAATACCTCGTTCATAACAACTTGGAACGTCGCCGGGGCATTGGTCAGCCCGAAGGGCATCACCCTCCACTCGTAGTGGCCGTGATGAGTCCTGAAAGCCGTCTTTTCTTCCTCCCCTTCCTTGAGGCAGATCTGATGGTAGCCCGACCAAAGGTCGATTTTGGAGAAGATGGAACTACCACATAACTCGTCTAAAAACTCATCAATCGCAGGTATTGGGTATTTATCTTTGATTGTGAGATCGTTGAGTTTGCGGTAGTTCACGCAAAACCGCCAATTCCCGTCCTTCTTCTTCACAAGTATGACGGGGAAAGAGAAGGGACTGCAACTGTCTCTGATGAGGCCCGACTCAAGCATTTCATCCACCATTTGTTCCACTACCCCTTTCTGTTCATAGATGAGCTTGTATGGGCGTATTGATGGTGGATTGGCACCCTGAATCAATGGGATGGCATGGTCCAACCGTCTTCTCGGGGGTAAATAAGTGGGTTCTCTGAAAACTTCTGGAAATTTGTTAAGTATGGTCTGCAACTCCGGATGCATACCTCTTGCTTGATCGCTTGTTTCCCCTTCATCTCCTAGGGTCTCCACTTTGCAAAACTGCCCCAATAGAAGGTCATCGCCTTCTCTGACTTCCCTCTGAAGAACCGTAAAATTGATGAGGCGAGGGCCATGGCTTGCACCCGTTTCCCTCAGGACTATGGGCTCCCCCTTGATTGTAATTGTGATAGTTCTCTGGATGTGGTCGAAGGTCACTGGATTGACGCACTCGAGCCAGTCAGCGCCCAAGATGAGGTTACAATCTCCAAGAGGCATAATAAGAAAGGAACCTTCGAAAATAAAACCCCCAATTTCACAATTGACCTGGCAATTCGAATCACAGAGGTACTTGTTCCCATTTGCCAGTCTGATCCTCCGGCGATGGGTAGGCACGAGCCGGAGATGAAGGACCTTTGCTGTGTTTTCATCGATGAATGAGGCAGTGGCTCCAGTATCGACTAGGATTGACATGGGTTTGGCCTGAACCAGTCCTTCGATCCTCATCGTTTTCGCTCCTCGCGGTAGACCCATAGGGTTTCCGATAGCGCAAATACGTTCCTCCGTAACGTCGCCGTCGTCATCTGGGGCTTCGAGTAGCTCGGATTCGATGGGAGGCCCTGGGTCTTCGGTGACTTCTCCCTCATCGTCATCATCGGAGTAGCTAAGAACGTACAGCTGATTTCTATTGGGACATATAAGACGATGTTCATCGGTATACCTGGTTGGGCAGTTGAAGCATAGGCCACGTCGACGTCTTTCTCGAAGGTATGCTGGAGTGGCTCTGGGCCAAGTTGCGTTACCACTCTCTCGGTTGGGCCTTGGGCCTTCGTGATTGGGCCCACCCTGGCACTGGCCCTGTCCCGTCTGGACAATGTTCCTGGGCCGGCCCACATAAGGGACGATGGCCCGTGACTGTGAAACTGGTGGCCCAGGCGAGGGTTGTTGCCTCTGTTCTTCCAGGCGTGCTAATCGCATTGCCTGGTAAATAGAGGTCGGCTACAGCATCTTCACGACGGCCCTAAGCTTCGGTTTCAGACCACTGATGAAGCAGGAAATGAAGTAGCCTTCGGTGAAATAGGGATAATCGGTGAGCACCAAGGCCCGGAGCTCGTCAAACCGATCTTCGTATTTTTCCACCGTGCCGGTTTGAACCAGGTGTTTGAACTCTCCAATGGAGTCCTCGTAGCCCAAGGCTTCAAATTTCCAAGCCATATCTCTGCACAAGTCTTCCCAAAGGATGTTCTGTCGACCCAGGTGGTACATCATGAACCAGGTTTCGGCTTTACCGGAGAAGTGGAGTGCGGCCAGTTGGACCTTGAATTCTTCAGGGATCTGGTAGAAAGCAAAATACCCGATGGCTTTTTGGGTCCAGGCACGCAGGTGGGTTCCATCGAAGGAGGGGAAGGTGAGGTGGGGAATGTGGGGTTGATGTTGTTGCTGGGTGTGTTGGGTGGCGCCGTTGCTTGTGTGTTCTTTGTTTCTGGGGATTTCTGGGCAGAAGGCATGCTGAGGTTGTGGGGGTTGAGGGTTGTGGGGAAAGGTCTGTTACCAGGTGGGTATGGAGGATGGGGGAATAGTGGATCCGATGACGTGTGGTGGGTCGTGGAGTGGGGATTTGAGGCGGTCTCTGTTTTCGCCGGGATGGCTAGCAGAGGCTTCTCGAGGAGGGGTGTGGCCCTTCAGCTCCGCCAGGACGGCGTCGAGGGAGGCCTTCAGGGCGGACTGGCTTTGGTGGAGATCGTCAATGCGGGCATTAACTCCCTGAAGGTTGGTCTTGAGCTGTGCTTGCACGTCGGAAATGGAGGTGGCATCGTTGTCGTGTTCGGACGAGTCGGCGGAAGATGTCATGGCCGGATCGTATGGCTCTGATACCAGTGTGAGGGGAGCTAAATTGGAAGACAAGGAACTTCTTTTCTTTGATTGAACTTGAAACACACAACTAGTGAAATGAGGGGAAAGGTCAGTCAAAGCTTGCTTCAAGCTTTGTTGTCCCTAACCTTGCTACAAGGTTCCTCTCACTTGATACCAAAATACACAGGCTAAAGCCTATACAAATACAACTAACACATACTCAAAATGGAATGCTTCTTCCTCTACTTTCAAACCCGACTTACACCTCCTGCAATCGTCACCTTGCCCTTGTCTTCTTCGCTGGAACGATGACCTCCCTGACCAGAGACAAGGACGTCTCGATAGCTTGCCTTGGAGCCCACGGCCAGGCCTGAGCCTTCCTTCATCTTTGGGCCACAGCACACGAAGCCCTTCTCTTCTCCTTTGGGCTGGAGCCTGCTAACTTCTATGGTCTTGACAATGCCTCCCCCATCAATAGGACTTGACCTCAAGTCCGGGATAGGAAAATCCGGGAACTTGTCACGGAAAGCTCGAGCGTCCTCCCACTTGGCATCTTCCACGCAATCGGGATCCCATTGCACCAGGTACTCGGCTACTGCTTGGTTATTCTTCCGAGCTAAACGCAGGTTGAGGATTTTGTAAGGGCCTGCGAGAACCTGACCATCTTTTCCGGTCTCGGGCAGTTGAGACACAAAAGAATGCTTCCTTCCCAGCTTCTTCTTCAAGAGTGACACATGAAAGACTGCTTTGGCCGCATCACTAGAGCTGAGAAACTGGACAAAACCATTTTTTTCCCTGACTTGCTGAGCTTGCCGGGGAGAAAGCCACGGTGAATAGGACCAAAAGGAGAGAACATAGCAAGGATTTGTTCACGATTTTGAATATCCCAACACTGTTCAAAGAATAAAAGGATCAAACCACAGGGCCTGGAAATTTCTTATTACCATGTTGCTACTTTTTTTTTAATTGGGATATTAACATTGTTTATTTTAATTTTTTTGTATTTCGAGGATTTGAGATAAAAAAATTTGAAACGGGGTAACCGGATACTTTCATAAATACCAATAGGTAATCAAACAGGACGGGGCGTGACCGCCCCGGGTTCCAGATGTATGTCCGAGCCGACCGTATAAGGCCCGACGCTCATGGACCCATAATAATAGCCCACTTGAAATCGTGGGCACAAACTCAAGACAACTCCTTACCATCATCTAAAAACAATGAGACATAAAGTAAAAGGTCCTAAACCAAGTAGGAAATAAATTGTTCCAAAGATAATGCATATAACAAGAAGACAGATAAAAATACTTTGCTGATGTTGCAGGCTGCCCGGGACCTCCCAACACTGGCTGTCACGGGTCTGTAGGTATAGTCTGAGGGCGACTCCACCCACCCCTGCCGGGTCGGGTCATTCCTTCATCGGAGGCTGATGTGCCTCCGTCTGCTCTTCCCTATCCCCTTCCTGGTATGCCGGCCACACGATATTTGGTTGGAGGGTCGGATCATCCAACGACTTCTTCGACTCCGGCGGACGAGCATACAATGACCCGCTCCTAGTCTTCAGGGTAGTCAGCTTACCCTTTCCTCAGCTGGGCCCTCCTTTCCCCATTCCTGTCTGGGGATCTTTCTCCTTCCCCTCCCGGGTCAGTACAGTAGCTCCGGGCTCAGCTCGGTCAATAGGATCAGCAGCAGGGTGAACGTTAGCCAGATTGTCAGGCTTCGTGAAACCCGGGGGCTCTCCAGAGACTCTACGCCCTCCCTCCTGCATTACATTGGTTGCCCCTCCTAGGGTAACCCTAGCCAGATTGTCAAGCTTCGAAACGTCTGCGCCGGGGAGACTTTCTCCCATAACAATTTCCCTGGATCGAATCAGCGGATTCAGGGACAGATCACTCACCAGGTAAGTAATAGTCGGGTGTGTCATCGGGGGGGGGGGGGGGGGGGAGGGGGGTATTCCAGACCGTCCTCAGCAGCCGGTCCATATCCATCTGCCTTGGGACCAGGATAGACGGGTCGTACCGAACCTCTTCCCGACCAATCCATGGCAACTGAGTCGTACATCCCGTGATTATGTGGGTTAGCAATCCACACTTGCGACAGAAATCCACTAGCCTCTCATATTGCAGTTCAATCACAGCAAAGGATGTGGTACCAGGAAATCTGAGTCGTAGTCTTCTTCATAGAGGTCAGTTCAACTCCATTCGGACCCGCAACCATAAAAACATATCCTCCCGCCTAGCCAACGGAATCGGAGCCGATAGCACTTGGGTGCCATTACTATCTGCAATGAGGCCGCGAATGTATGAGTTCCTGGCTCCCACCGGGATGTTTAACTCCCTGACACCAAGTTCCACATGACGGAAATTAATCTCATTGGCCGAGATATATTGCCTGAGTGGCTCCAACAGAATGGGGAAACCCTTGAAACTCCAGGGGGCCTTATGAGGGATACTTTCCATCGTCTCTACGGACGGGAAGTGATAACCTGTGACCTCCGGGGACATGAATTGCACATGTATTCCATTCACCTTCCACTTCTGTAACATCATCGCACAGACAACGTTCTGATTGTGGATCCGGTCCCCTGCAACCCGAGCTGCTATGGAAAACTGGTACGTGCCATTTGTGAAGGGCGGGACCCCTTCCTCCAAGACCATCACCTCGTCATCGTCATCCTCCCAATCCGGGACCGGGGAGATCCGGGTCGGGTTACTTCAGGTTGACGTACGCTCAACCACGTTCCGCCGGCTGGTCGAGGACTCGTGTTTGGTATCCGATCTGTCGAAGGACGGTATCTAGACACCACCGTCGGTGGCTGTGGCCGAGAACGGGACGGCAGGTCCGTCCGAGCCTCCCTCACTACCAGTCGGCTTTCGCCATGAGCCAAGACGGCCGCCGGAGCCTCAGTAACCACGGAGGCGGTCAGGTGCGTACCTGGCTTGTCCTTCAGGGCCAGGGGACCGGTCGACCGTCGGTGGTTCGGCAGAGAGCGAGAGGGGTCTGCATCGGATGACGGTGTGAAGGTGGCGCCAGACAAGAACCCTACCAGTTCGGGGGCGTGGTGCTGATGAGATTCGTTGACGACGGGTTGGATCTGGTCGGTGGATGTCATTTCCGAGTGAATCCGGCAAGGGGCAATCAAATCTGGTACAGAGAGGGGCTGAGACGACGAGGGACGGCGGCGGAAAGTCGTCGAAAGCACCACAGAGAGACGGTCTCGTCGGGGAGCAAGAGAGGACGACGACCAGTCTAGGACTGCGGGAGCAACTGGAGCGTCGAGCGAAGGCGATGACGCAGTCGGGATCGGCGATGGCGAGGATGCAGACGGGGACGACGAAGACAAGGGCGACAACGACGAAACCCTGACTAGGGTAGAAATAAACCTCACGAAGAGGTGGACAGAGAGCTTTTTCAGGTACCACTAAAAATAGGATTTGAGATAAATAGTTACCTCTTAAACATTTATGGCTTTTATTTTTATTAATCTATTGATTACAGTTAAAAAAATATAGTTTATAGAGATCATTATGTATTTTGTGCCGTCTCATTATCTGATATTTTATATGTTTCAATTAGGATAAACGAGGATCATATATTAACACCAACTTTGTGCACTTTATCTTCCACCATGTTATTAAATAACATATCTTTTGTTCGTACCATGATAGTAGAGAATAAAAGAAAAACCACAACACGTTTGAAGTGGGACAAAACTGCTATAAATGAGGACATTCTCTATCGTAAAAACAACAAGCATCGGTTGCATTCTGAAATGGCTAGGGAGAGAGTGTTATGTGTTGTGTTCTTGGTGCTTTTAGGTATGGGCTTTTCCTCAGCTACGAGCGCACTCAGTGGCGTTGCTGCTAAACAATTCAACGGTTCTGCAGGCGGAACAATTACAACAGCTTCTCTATCAGAGGCAACGGTTTCTTCTACCTATGGAGGTGATTCTAGGGTTGGAGGACGAAAGGGAGGTGCGGCCTATGCTAAAAGTGTAGGGGGGCTCACCCCGTGAGGTTATATATGAGGATGTTGCTTGACGTGTGATGGAAGTAAAACTGAAGAAAATACATATCCTTGCCATAACATATTGTGTGAACGAATAAATAATGGTGTGTCACCAACGGGAATGTAACTATACATTCTCTAAGTTCTACTATCTGTCAATCGTCAAGATATATAATGGATTTTCTCATCTTCCTAATTTTATGTTTTGCTTTAAACTCTTTGGCGTTCTATTTCTGATTTATATGAATCGTTTTTTAGTACTGAATTTAAGACATTTTAAGAAATTATACAAACTACGATCAATCGAATATTGTAAGACGAAAGTAAAAATTTGTTATTGTGTCTTTCGGGTTCTTTTTCTCTTTGTGATGTCCCCCTTGTTCTCATCCTTCCATGGCTGTCATGGCTTCCATCCTCTCTGATCTCTTGTTGTTGTTTCCAACCTCCAACCCTATGGTGGTTATGTTCCCGTCCCACCGTTGCTACCGTTTCTCTGCCTAGTCACGAAGTTCATCAAACTTGTGCAGGGAAGAAAACTCACGTGGTCTTAAAGGTTCTCTCCCCATCATCGGATCCACCGCCGCCGCCAATAGTGTCACCGCCTTCGATGTCGTCTCTGTCCCTTCGACGTATCCACGTTCACCTCCTTCATCGTCTCCGCTGCTACCTCCTCTTCCATCTCTACTGTCTCCTTCTCCACCTCCGTTGTTGCCTCCCTCTTCGCCGCATCCGCCTTCGTCGCCTCCGATTCAAACCCATTAGAGACATGACTCAGGATCCAACGATCAACTCTGAACGCACCCGATAGAGCCCAACCCACCTCCATACCCCCGTACAGGATCGGTGTACCCGGTGAATGGAACCATGCCCATGGAGGCTGATCCACCACCATGAGCGGGTTTTTTTCAAACCGAACAATGAAGGAACGGAAGAGCAAGGCACCTATTGGCCACCGCAGGTGACGACTCTGATGTTGCGGTGCCCCGCTAGTCATCCACACCTCTATGGTCGGATGGAGGAGCCCGCTGGTATCCATCCCCTCTATGGTCGAAGGACTCTGGAACCCCTACCCGTCGGATGAAGGAGCCCCGCTGGTAGTTCTCCTCCTCGGGGTCGGATGGATCCGACACTCCCACCCAAGGAAATCTGGATTACACGGATGATGTCGAGTAAGTTGGTCCCGATGGGGCACTAGCGAGGCACGGTAAGCTGCCTCGCAGGAAGCCATGAGCCACAAAAGGTACTTCAGGTGTCTATAAGGAGCCACACCTCGACCAATGCAGAACAATTACCTTTTATTCCCTAGTATCCTCCTTTCCCTAGCATATTCCTTATACGTCAGTTGTGACATAACAAGGTTGTTCAAGTCGAGACGGGGAAAGTCTCATCGATCCACAACGCTTAGCACGATTCGGATAGGGAACCACCCCCTAACCTCTCCTTGGGTGCCACCGGGAATTTAATTATCGGATTAGTATTTCGGCTATAACCGAAACTGTATCTCATCATGTTAGTTCATTTCCAATTTTGTACGGTTTTTGTGACATTTCTATTTCTATATCAATAAAAGTTCATCCGTATACTCAAAAATTATATATTGTAAGACGAGAAGAAAAACTAATATATATCATGCCATTTGTTTTATTGACCCGTAATGTTAAATATGATGATGTATTCATTTGAAATACTGACGTATTTTTTCGGAATGTATACAAGAAAAGTCGAGTTTGAATTATAAAAAAAAAAGTTAAAACATAGAAAGTCGACGTCTTTTTCACTCTATAAATATATAATTTCAAATGAAATAAAAAAAATTGTTAACCCATGTGGACGACTTGGGGACTTATATGGGTGGCCTCTCCATCAAAGAGGAGTGGTCGGTCGGGTGCTAACGGCAAAACCCTTCTACTTGCAGGTTTTGCATATTCATGGCAAATATGCAGATATCTCATACCTGAAGACGTGTCCCCTCGGAAATGCGTGGTGATTTTCTTATTTCGGGCAACAAAGGAGAAAGCATGGGTTTTGGAAGGGTAGTTGTGGGCCTTCCGACGTTCGTTGGTGGTCTTGGCGGGCAACAAAGGTTGCCTTCATGAATTCTACAAGTGATAACTCTTCTTCATATTTCTCGAATCAACTCTTCCAATCACCTACAAAAGAGGCAAACAAACATGAGATATCACAAAGGCAATTAAGCTAGCTAAGAAGGTGCAAAAATACTAATAACGCATGTTACTCCGTGGAAACGATGCCATCTTGATGAGTGTGGATGACTATGGGTTAAATCCTTTTTTTACGTGCATCATTACATGCTCACCAAGACAGTTAAGTACCGGTCGATCCCATAGGGAGTAGAGGTGTTATTAGTATTCTCGCTAAAACCAGGAGATGTGGGTTGTCACTTTTACATCCCCAAAAGGGAAAATAAAGAATGAAAGGTGTAAAAGTATTGTTTTAAGTCTAGACAAAAGAGAATTATAGAAACGCTACCATCTAAGATCCATAGCTACTGATTCACACAAAGAGTCTGTCACGGGTACAAGTAAACACGAATTCCAATTAACGTGTGGCATGGTTAAATAAAATAATATTTTCCTTATGGTATTAGGACACTTAAGTTCCTACGCATGCAGTATCATGAAATCAACCACATACTAGTAAAGGGGAAAGGGTACAAGACCATTGTCCGGACCGATATGTGTACCGCCAATCATTGAAAAAGCAATAATAATAGGGTGTGGTTCTATGATCTTAAGCAAAGCTCGATCAATCCTCGAACAAGAGATAACAACAACGAATATATGTCATTCTTGCTACCAACTACCACAAGTAGAGATAGATACACCACGCGACGAATCTACTTAGATACGTCTAGTTCAACGTCCAAACGACCGAAAACATAAATCATCAAGGAGAACTAATTAGAGAAACGAATCATGAAGTTCTGGTAATACACAAGTATAAGTAAGAATATAAATTAATCAACAAATCTACTTAGTTACACCTAGTTCACTTCTTGAAAACCAAGCACCACCGATCAAGATGATTTCAGTAATCAAGGAGAACTACATAGAATAACGAATCACAAGACTCTAGTAATACGCAATCATATATACACTCTAAAACACTCAACAAATCTACTTACCTGGTTCAATCATCCTAATTACCAAATGCCATAAATAAATATGGTCATCGATAATTAAGGTGAATTGCATAGAACATCGAATCACGATATTCTGGTAGTACACAAGCATAAGTAAATTATAATAAAAGTGAATCTCAACTCAACACTACATCAAATCATGGATCGCTCCAAACATCGATCTACATATCGCACACAACAATTATGGAAAATTTATAAAAATTGCTTGGTCGGCTTGAAACACGCACGAGAGTTGAGAAACATAACCTAGCTTGTTTCTATCTCGTCAATAGGAAATAAAGACATATAAATGTGGTAAATTCTAGATAATTTCACTAAACGACTAAAGACGATATTTTGAACAACCTTAAACTAGAACTTGATATACACCCAAGAGATGAAATAGCTAGCACATGAAATCGGGTTTAAAAACATGATAATTCGAACACAAAGTAAGATAATCATTAATAAATATCAAGTGGCTTAAATATAGATAAATACATATACAAGCAAGTGGATGCTAATTAAGCTCAAAAACCCAAATCATGCAATTTAACATCATTAACACCAAATTAACCATAATTCCATGCATTAACTTGAAGGAAATCAACATTTACACAATAACAATGACCAAAGATTCAAATCCAAGGTCATGGATTCCAAATCCTACTCAAACATACCAAAAAAAAACCTAGTTTTACAACAAATCTAGAGAAGGATATAGATTAGAACCGGGATTGGGTTAAGAAACCCAATCAAAATCTCCTCTAGCTTGTAAACCCACCATCTCCAACTCTCCAAAGCTTCAACACATGAAAATGGAGATGGTGGGAGGCTCATGGATACTTAAAACCTCATTGGGTCATAAAAACTATGGCATTGGATGGTAGATTTTGCTCCAAACTTGAAGAAGAAGAAAGAACAAAAGAGAGAAGAAGAAGAAGAAGAAGAAGAAGAAGAAGAAGAAGAAGAAGAAGAAGAAGAAGAAGAAGAAGAAGAAGAAGAAGAAGAAGAAGAAGAAGAAGAAGAAGAAGAAATAATATGTTGAAAATCAAGTGTTTCACTATAATTTAAAAACTATTTTCAGCCATTGGATTGCCTTATATGGATGAATATGATGTGTTGTGGTAGTTTTCGTAATTAGCCAAAATATACCATTTCTTTTGTAATTTTATACATAAAAGGGTATTTTGGACCTTTACTAGCTTCTTCTACCTAACCCTGTCTATCTCTCTCACACACGTTCTCTTCCTTTTGTTGTCCATTTTCGGTTCCCCAGAATTTTCGGGAACTCCTCCACTGTTGGTTGAAGCTTAAAAACGGAGAAGACATGGCCGACTCAAGTTTTAAGTGACTTAAGCAATCGCTTAAGGCCTCAGATCGGAAAAGACCCCATAAAATTAAATAAGAAACCGTTTATGGCGTCAAATGAAAAAAATGTCCTATAAAATTAAAGACCCGTTACTATTTGATGAAACCTAATCAAGAGAAAGTACTAAACTTTTAATTTTGAAATCAAATTTTAATACAAGTTGGGCCCAATTTTGATCTCTATTAAAAAAAATTCAGATAAAACAATTTTCATCCAAATGGAATACAATTTTTCTTGATGGTTGAACATTCTAAGAACTCCGTAGATCTTTATTTCGCAATGAAAAACTATCGTTAACGAAAAAACATGTAAGTTCAACTTACTAGTGATCAGTGAATTAAAAACATGGATAAAAAAACAATGTATCAAACCAAAAAAAGAAAGTGTGAATATTTATATATAAATACACTAGTATTTTTTTTTAGGAATGACAATCAATTTATCAACTTCATTTCGAAAATGCATAAACCAATATAGTTTGGAAAAAGTAAGCCGTCAAAATTTAAAACAAAATCTGATATTAGATATAGATGTTTGATCATAGCAGCAAAAAAAAATGTGATGCAAACATGTGAGAAATCCATTAAGTGTTGATTTGATATTCCCTACTTCCCTTAATATTTTTTAGACCAATTTATTAGACATTAAAATAATGAAACTATGCATCTAAAGACGAATATTGAATAATATCAGTATTGTCTTATTGGAATGGGAAACATGACATGTATTAACATCTGGTGCTAGAATGTCTTGGTTTCGTACTAAAATGTTTATTGAAAAACAATATCATTTATCGAAGAATAATGGGTAAACTACAAATGCATACCCTTAAGTATGCACGTTTAACCGATGAATACCCTGAAGTTTAAAGTTAAATGATGCATACCCTGAAGTTACGAGTTGTAACTCAAAACTCCTTATGTCAGCTAAAATGACGAAAATACCCTCAGTGATTTTTTTAAATAACTTTTTTTAAATATAAATGAAGTGATTTTTTAAATAAAAATGAAGTCATTTAATAAGTGAAAATATATATATAACAAAAGTAATTTTTAAATATTTTTTTTAACATAATTATTGAAGTGTAGTTGAGGGTATTTTCGTCATTTTAGCTGATGGAGGGGTTTTGAGTTACAACTCGTAACTTCAGGGTATGCATCAGTTAACTTTAAACTTCAGGGTATTCATCGGTTAAATGTGCATACTTAAGGGTATGCATTTGTAGTTTACTCAAGAATAATCCATGAAGTTCATGGACTAGAAGCATGAGTCTCGTAAACTTCGAAAATATTGAAATTTAGAAATACTATTATACACTATAAACTATGAAAGTATTGTAAGAAACCAAGAGTAATTTGAACAAAATACATGTCAAAAGAAAGAGAATTTATTCCAAAAATATTGCAATAAGAAAGGGTATTGCGAAAATTTCATTTCATGATCAAACAAGACAATAAATAAAGTTGAATTTATATACCTATCACATATAGTTGTATTATCCAAACTCATGGGAAATGATTCACTCACATGAGATGGAAATGCTCAACGGCGAGGAAAGACCAGAGGTCATGAACATGAATGATTATTTGTTTATGATTACTTAGTCCTGAATTTGTTTATAAACTTCTTTAACATTTAGAAAGAAATAACAGTTAAATGAACTTGGGCATATATCTAAAGATAATCTAAAGAATGTGTTGGACTTGTCTTATCTTGTTTTATTGGTTAACCGGTGAGTTTCGATACTAAATGTCGTTGATTCTTGAAAATTCTCAGTTATCTATTATCTTGTGTTGTTAGTGTCGGTTATGAATTTTCTTATTTTTGTTTATATTTTATTGATCCTAGTTAGAACTTGTATTTAGTATTTTAAATAGATTTTAAATGTGGAAATTTCTAGAACTTGATTAAGCGAGTCATACACGAAGTCACATATAAGTTAACATAATTTGATGTGACTATATGGAATCATCTTGAATATATCATATTTGAACTTGACATGAATGTATCTTATTTATAGATTCCCGGCCTTATACGTGGTGTCTCCGGCCAAGTTTGCAAAAGTGGAGGCTTTTTGGGTAGCAGGGTGTTGGAGAGTGGGCTTTAGCCGAGACTTGGAGGTGTGGGAAAAGTCTTCGGCCAAGGTGTTAATGGGTGTGTTGTAAGAGATGCAGGTCCGGCCGGATAAGCATGATTCGCTGGTTTGGGGGAAAAACCCAAAAGGTTTCTCTGTTGCCCGTACTTAATTCGATTTCCCACTAGTTTTTTTTTCGATTTCCCACTATTTTTTTCGAAAATACCCACACACGTGCACGTCAACCAAATTTAGAAGTGGAATTTCTGAAAATTCCGGGCCCTTGATTTGGTATATTGGATGGTGTAGATTAGTTCTATGTTCTGATATATATATATATATATATATATATATATATAGCCACTTTCACACGTTACCCATGCTTAAAATGTTACCTGTTACCCAAATCTAAACCATTAAAATTTTAAATCTAATGGCTATATAATTTCAACATCAATTATCCATAAATAAAATTGAAAAATCAACAAAAGGTTAGTTTGGTAACTCTATCTCCCTTAATTTTTTTACTACCTAAATCTGATTTTTTTTTTTATAATTTTACAATTTCAATTGTTTTTTATATTTGATGATTAAAGTTACATAATATTATGTATAATATTACAAATATTACAAAAAATTTGTATTGACGTTTCAGATTTTATATCGATGTCGAGTTATAGATTTGTAAGACCGATGTTATAGATTTTGTAAATGACATTACAGATTTTTTTAATTCCAAATTTAATAATAAGAACGTCAAAAATTGTATCAGAATATAAAGAACAATAGATCAAAAATACATAATAAAAAAGTACATCTCGTATATCGACAACTAGACTTAAAATTACGTAATAATAAGACAAACATTACATAATTCAATACAAATCAGACTCTATAAATTTACCCCAACTTTTACATTAATTTATCCTGCCAATTACATATATCTACTTAAAAGTTTAAAATTTAAATTTAAATCAGATTACGAAAATATACCCTAACAAATTTTTAGATCATTTTTTTTTTTGAAGATACGATCAAATTTAAAATTACACAATTATAAACTAAGTGTTACATAACTATATAGAAAGATTACATAAAAACTATATCCACTACTAGATCTAAAAACCAACAAAAAAATGCCCAACACAATCAAACTAAAAATTACACAATAATCAACTAAACTTTACATAATACTACACCACTAGTTACATAAATAAACCATAACAGTTACATAAGTATTAATTTATAATAACACTAATATACCCTAAAGTTTTAAAGATTACAGAATACGACACTAATAGTTACACAAATGTACTTTTAATAGTTATAAATAAGGTTAAACTTCACCTCACTACCCTAAAAATACTTGTGTTTCGTCTAACTACCCTAACCAAACTTTGTTGCACCTCACTACCCTGACAAAACTTTTAGTTACACTTTCATACCCGCCGTCAACTTGACATCCATTTTTGGATGGAAAATGGTAAAAGGTCCAAAATACCCCTTACTAATACTCAAATTTTCAAAAGCATGTCATTGGTTTTGAAAAAGTCTTTTTATTTATTTATTTATTTTATATAAATCAGTTTTTTATTCTTAAAAAATCAGATTTTATTTTTAAAATTTTAGTTTTTATATAAAAAAATCATATTTTATTTTTAAAAATCAATTTTTATAAAAAAAAATAGCATTTATTTTAAAAAATCAGATTTTATTTTTATAAATAATCAATTATTATTTTATAAATCATCTTTTATTTTCAAAAAATCAGTTTCTTTAAAAAGAACATTTTTTTTTCTAAAAAGGGACGTATTTGAAATCTGTTTTTTAAAATAAAAATTGATTTTAGAAAAATAAAATCTAGTTTTTTTTAAAAAATGATTTTTTTTAAAACCTAAAATTTTAAAAATAAAATATGATTTTTTAAAATAAAATATTAATTTTAAAATTAAAAACTAATTTAAAAAAGTAAAATCTGATTTTTTTTCAAGGATAAATCGATTTTAAAAAAATAAAAAACAGATTTATATAAAATATATAAGTAAAAAGAATTTTTGAAATCCAGTGGCATGCTTTTGAAAATTTTAGTGTTAGTGAGTGGTATTTTGGACTTTTTACCATTTTCCATTCAAAAATAGATGTCAAGTTGACGGCGGGTATGAAAGTGCAACTAAAAGTTTCGTTGGGGTAGTGAGGTTCAACAAAGTTTGGTTAGGGTAGTGAGACGAAACACAAATATTTTTAGGGTCGTGAGGTGAAGTTTAACCTATAAATAATTTCACAAATGTGCTTTTAACAGTTATAAAGAAAATCAGTGTTTAGGATTTACAGAAAATCAATGTTTTAGACATGGGTACATAAACTATCCTAAAAGTTATCGAGATTAAATGTTTCAGACATGGGTACAGATAATCCCGAGCACGAAACCTGAACTCGAGAACCTGGACAACGTGGATGAGATAGAGAGGGAAGAGGCGCGGTGGCCGGACGCCGGAGCTTCATTCTCCGATCTGATGGTGGATCAGTAGTTCAGGATGGTGACGGAGGTGAAGAGTAGCTGGGGGACAGATAGAGAACCACGACGACGTGAAGGGGGGTTTGGGACGGTGACACACTTGTAAATCAGATCAGAAAGCGGAGATGAACAATGAACGGAGGAAGAACACGCCATGGAAGCTCCTCTATGACTAGCTTCAGCACAGCCAGCGCAGGGCATGTACGTTGAGGGAAGCTCCGTCTGGCGAGGCGCGCAACCACGGAATGGAGCTCGGAGAGAGAGGACTTCGATGCGACTGGAACCTGACGACGCTTCAACAGCTTCTTCTCCGAGTTTGTGACGGTGCGGGCGCGTTCATGTCGACGTTGGGGAAAAAGCGTGGCTCTGTTGAGATCTGCACAACGAGATTGGAGGAGCACGAGCTAAGGAGGGACGACCGACGGTTTTAACGGAGGTGGGAGTTTTCGATGCCGGCTGTCATGGGAGGGCAGCTGATTTGGGAGGGTTGTGTGTGAGAGACGATGAGGAGTGAGTGGTTAATATTAGGTTCGATAAATGTAAATTCAAAAGTACGTATATGCCCTTGGAACTGATAAAATTACTAAAAGAAAGTAGAAGTTATAATTATTTACAGCTTTATTGAGAACCCTTGGATCAGCTTGATCCAAAGGTCTACAATTAGATAATAGGTGACAATTTAAGGATTGGTAACTCTTGAAAGTGTTACTATATATATATATATATAGAGAGTTGGTATCAGGTACAAACCATCCCTTATTGTGCAAACTGCGAACCAATCTGAGCCATAGGATCCTCCAAAGTGATGTCAGCAGAGGGCACTAGATGCTGACACGTGGGAAATAAATATATAAAACACCGCACCTTATTATGCAAACTACGAACTCACCAGGTGCTGACACATGGGCGCGCGCGCTGCTGGTGCGCGCGCACACAGTACTGATAGTTTGCGTAGCACGGTACTGATAGTTTGCGCGCACAGTGCTGATAGTTTGCATTTGTACTAAACTATCAGCACCGTGCTTGTAAACGATCAGCACCCGCGCGCGCGCGTGGTCAACACGCTCACGCGCGCGGGCAGAGGCGCGCGCGAAACGACCACGTGTCAGCATCGCGCGCGCTCTGCTGACGTCACTTTGACCACATCCTGTGGCTTAGATTGGTTTGTAGTTTGTACAATAAGGGTGGTTTTTACTGTATAGCTACCATATATATATATATATATATATATATATATATGTAACACGATATGGAAGGAAAATAGTTGTTCTGATACACCACGTTCGGAGCTGGAGAAGCAAGGGTAGAGTGCAAGCTGGCAAAAGTGATACAATGCTGACGGGAGCAACGGATCCAAGGGCAACTTGTTGCTACAACCGTTGGGTCAAGTCCACAAGAAGAACTCAGAAGGTTGACTAAGTCAGCGTCACAGATTAGCTTGATGAGTGGACAAAGTTCGCGGGTGCACTGTAACCCATGGTTTGCGAAGCTTTTGATGAAGATGTGGATAAGCGAGCCACGTGACACACTCTAGTTGCGCCACGTGGCCTATTCTTTCGCATATTTTTCCATTTTCAACTTTGAACTTCATTCGCTCATTCCCTCTCCGTACGAGCTTCGATCGACCTCGTTCTTGTGTCAGTATTTTTCTTATCTCGAGGTCTACAAAATGAGATCAGACATGAATATTTTTCGGAACATTAGAAAAATAAAGACAACGAACGAAGCTTTGCGTAGTTATTAAATAAAACTAAAAATATAAAAACAATCACAAACAAGGTAAAAATATAGAGGAAAATAGTCAAACTAATGTAGGAAAAATTTACACTCATCACTCAAGGAGAACCGTTGGGGACCAAATACAACCGAACAAGATTTCCTATCTACGTCATCGGGTGGTATCCCTCTATGGTCGGAGTCATTGGGCATGCTAGTCGGGGCTTCTGAATCAACGACATCGGTCCCCGGTTGGGAGACGACCCCCAACATCCGCCAATCAAAAAAAAAGTCATGGACGACGACAACGTGACCCTTGTTGAACTCGCTAGTACATCCAAGAAGTAGAGAGGCGGTCAGTAGGTAATTGGCATGATCACTAAGAGCGAGAAGATCGTCTGTGCTGAGGGAAAGATGCAAATAGAATGGGATAATAAGAAAGGGAAACCAATTTGTAAGACTGCGGAGCATAATCTCATGATGGACATCGGGTCCATCGCTCGCAGCGCAATTCCAATGATAGCGATGTGGAATGACCTAACGCCAGAAGGTAGTATGATGTTTTGGGCCGACTCACTATAAGTACTACTTCAATATTGTTTTTTTTCCTTACTTTAATATGTTTCATTGTTTTTGTAGTAAATAATGTTCAAGTTACCTGTTTTTTCCTATCCATGTACGAGTTCCCCGAAACCGATGACATCGAACTACTTATGGTTTATATTGAGGCCTACGTTAAAGACCGATCTATGCGTGGTAAGGAGGATGAGTTGAAGAAATGCAAAGACCCGTATGTTGTCATCTCGAAGAAGTTCCTCACCCGCATCGACGATTGGATCTTCATTCGCAACTAATGGGGGTCAAACTTAGGCAAGGAATTATATGATTCTCATTATTATATTTTTTTTCGTACATAATGAAAACACGTAATGACTTTGCAAATGATAGGACAAGTCGGCTCAGGATAACAAGGATCGTGAACAAAATCCGTTGAAAACCTACGAGGGAAGTAAGTCCATGAACATCTTGTAGAGGGATACAAAGCCTATGAGATGATTGAGTCCCTAACTCGATATACATGCGCTGGCATGGGGTATTTCCTGCCTAATGATCCACACTCTCTAACCAAGATACACGGGGTAATATTTTCATCATTCAATAGTTTTATTAAATTAAATGGTATGTTTCAATTACTCTTTTCAATTAACCGTTTTCTTTCATTTTTTCGTCATCTCAGCAAAATTTTCTAGCAGTTTAGGAGGACTTCAATAAGGCCTTATCCATTGGGACCCTAGTTGTCACGTAAGAGTCTGACGTCGATGGTACATAACCCACCCCCATGGAGAAGAAATTATTGGAGATTGAGGCGATCACCAAGAAGTTCGGCCAATCTAAGGGACAATTCCAGATCGGGAAGAAATCGCATGCATGGTGGCATAGGGATCTTGTCGGTTCATCCACGCCTAATCTTCTTAGAGGGTGGACGAACCCGCTCGTGTTGCCCATGAGCAACATAAGCAACTAGCCGAAATGGCCGAGGAAAGGGAACGGGATATGAAACACTAAGAAGAGTTCGAGGCACAAATGGAGATTGACAAAAACGTTAAGAGTCCTAGAAAATCCCAGAAGATTTGGCAAACCAAGTTCGTAGGTTCATGGAAATCGTTACGACACGGGGCCATGACTTTTTTTTATTGATATCCAACTATTTTATTTCAGGTGTTAACTATTACTTTCTTTGAACATTTTATGGTTAATGTGCAATTCCAACTCTTGGTTCAATTAGGCTGTTGTTTATTTCTGATTTGTAGGTTTATTTGATGGTGTTGCATATTTGGGTGCATGATTTCTATATATATATATATATATATATATATATATATATATATATATATATATATATATATTAAATGTGTTACACAACTTAACCGACTGAAATTGATCACTCAGCCGAGATTGAAAAATCATTCACAACTCAACATCATTGAGACATGAATGAATATTCATTCCCAACTCAAATATTGATTCAATGATGAATATTCATTTCCAACTCAATAATTGAGTCCAGAATGATTTTTCATTCTCAACCCAAATAATTGAGTCGACGATGCATATTTATTCCCAACTCAATAATTAAGTCGAGAATGAATATTCATTACCAAATCAACATAATTGAGTCAGGAATAAAAGAAAAAGTGGATTCATAGCCGACTGAACTATCAGTCGATTTTCAGCTTGCCTAAATGAATGTTTTCATTACCAACTGAATATGTCAGTCGCTAATGTACTGTTCAGTGGCAGATTTTATAGTATACTACTGCTAATGAGTTTTCAAGGGAAATTTTTGTCTCTCTACTTGTGAAAAGTTTTATTTTCAAATGAGTATCCTAGACTATTTTTTTTCATTTCTGCTATCTTGAGAATTTTTTCTTTTCAGTTTTTTCTTTTCCGTCCAATTTTGAACAGAAAATGGTCATGTGTCAGGCACATGACCATAATTTTTCAAAACATAATAATACAAATATGCCCTTAATCCCATCACTCTCTTTACTCCTTAATCCCTTTCTCCAAATCAATATACCAAACCTTTCTATTTTCTATAACCTCGTTCTCTATAGGATCCTACCTAAGAACAAGGATGCTTGACAAATCTATCATATTTCGAGGGTTCAATATCAAGGAGAAGCAAAATGGGTTTGGGCACTGGGAAAAAGGGCGTGGCTTAGTTGTTTACTTCCCCAAACCTTACCCATCTCCCAAACCTTCTTTCCTTATGGTTAAATCGGTCTATTATAATTATAGATTGAGTAATTTGAAATCGCAGTATGAAACTACAAGGAAGATGAAGCAGCACCTCCTCTCCTCTCCTCATGCTTCTGCAAAATCAAGATATGAAAAATCAATGATATGATTTTGAAAATATGATGGTTAATGAGATTTATTATGAATTCGTTAGGTTTTTTAGACGGAAAAATAATACTGGAAACTAAATTGAGAATAAAACATCTTCAGAATAACCGAAAAAAACAATATAGTGTACTCATTTGAAAATAAAACTTTTTTAAAAACAGAAACAGTAAATTGAAAATCTTTTTTTTTAGAATAAGTGATAGTTGTATTAATATAGTAACAGAGTCATTACAACGGTCACGACCCTTGGGAGGTTAATGATCTAAAAACTCTGAGACAAGAAAATTGTTGTAAAGGAAACGATTGTGGTAAACAAGATTCAGAACTAAAACAGGAATTGAAACTAAAACTAGAACATAAATAAAAATCAAAGGGCTCAAATTGTCGAGAAAATCTCAAAGTAGTGCTTAAAGGCTGCTTGATCCCTTCTTTCCAAGGACTCTCTTCGTCGTGATGTGGGCGGCCGAACTTGAACTTGACAATCTGTAAGGGAGGATAGGTATGATTCAAGCAAGGTTGTAAAAAACGTTAGGCGCTAGTCGGACGGGAAGGGGTCCTAGGCGCTAGGCGGGGATTAATCGGAGATTAATCGGGGATTAATCGGATTATTATTTTATTATTTTTTATTATATATTATCAAAATTTATATTATAATATATAAAAATATTAATAATATCGAACATTAAATATATTAAAAAACATAAATAGTCTATTAAACTAAAATATTATACAGTTCTTAAAAGAATATCAATAAGTATGACCATCAACTAGCATAATTTTATGGTTTCACTTGGTTTGTAGAAGGTTAGAAACTGTTTTTTTAACTACGAATCCGACCCGACGGCTGATCGACCCGCTCAATTAATCGGTCAGGCGGTAATTAATCGGCCGAATCGGGGATTAATCGGTGATATTGCGTCCAAACGGCCTGGAGCGCCCTAGTAGAATAAATTGGGTCGGCAGAGCCCATTTCAGCGCCTAGGCGGGGCCTAGGCGCCTCCAGGCGGGGATTTTTACAACATTGGATTCAAGGATCACACACGGTAAAAACCCATGAATCCTTGCTTACTCATTGGGTTTGGCGAGGCTGCATAACGATACTCGCCTGATTCATCTGATCTTTCCCAACTATATCGTCGGTTGTTTCCCCTCTCGATATGTGGGAGGATAACATGAAGAATGCGAGCATCACTGCAACAGGGAGTTGCGGATCGTCGCTGATACACCATCCTTCCGACACAGTAGCACCAGATTGTGGACGCGCAGAGGAGAATACCACCGCAACAGAGGGTCGCAGTCCGTCGCCGATACGCCATTCTTCCGATACATCACCGCTGACTTGTGGATGCGTAGACAAGAGCACTATCAAGAGTACAGAGAAGTAGAGACTTATGATCGATCTCGTGATGGTGGAAGACGTGCATAATAACAGTTCCATAAGGACGACTACGACGACTAGGGTTGAGAGCTCTCAACCCTAACAAAACATTAAGAAGTTATCTGTAAATTGAAAATCTCTTAATTCTTAATCTCTATATTATGTTTACAGATTCAATAACCACTTCAACCCTAACAAAACATTAAGAAGTGATTATGTAAATTGAAATTCTCTTAATTTTCAATCTCTATATTATGTTTACAGATTCAATAACCACATTTGTGGAACAACTAAGCTTTCCCCCCTTCCTAACCTGCTGCCTCAGCCTAACCTCTTCTTTTCCCGCCGGTGACGGTCATGACCACGATTGTGGTTGTTGTTGGCGGTGGCCTCTCCTCTCGCTTCAACCCCTCCAGACCTTCTTCCTTCTCTCCTTTCCCCCTCGCGCTCCGAGCTTCTCTGTCTGTGTGTGCTTTCGTTGACGGCACCGTCGAATTCTTTTGTGTCCGGTGTTGGTGGTGTGGGTGTCCTCGTTGGCCCCGACCTACATGGGTGCTCGTGAGAAGCGTCTGGTTCTCTTCTGTAAGAACCACTCCCAGTCAATGCCAGTCAAATCGGCGAAAAGCTAGAAAATTTAATTTTTGGGGACAGACACTTAAATGAACCTAAATTTGACCCCGAGGGTCATACCGGACTTAAGTTGACCCCGATATCGATCAAAGTGAGTTCTGGGGGACTCAGGGCAACTTTCTGACCAATTTGGGAAAGGTTGACTTTTTTGCTAGAAAAGTCAACCGAGCGACGTTTTGGTCCGTTCGAGGTCCATTTCGGATCCAAAAAGCTTAGCCGTCATTACAGCGGTCTTAGTTGAGCCGTTTCCTTGTAGCCCGTGAAGTTTCGTAATTTCTTGGAAAATGGGCCCGTTCGGGGCCCGAGACGGCCGAATTTCGCGAATCTGACAGAAAAATATCTACAAGATATTTTGTTAAAAGGGTGGGACCCACTTACCACATGTCACACAAGTGGTGGTAGTGTTTGGTTTTTAAAATAAAGAAAAGGAAAGGAGATGGTAGTTTTGTAAATAAAGGGGTAGTTGTTAGTTTTTGAACAAAACAAAAGGCAAAGATAGGGGAAGTGTCGGCCAAATCAAAAAAAGAAGAGAAGGAGGAGAGAGAAAGAAGAGAGAAGGAGGAGAAGGAGAGAAGGAAAAGAAAAAAAGAAAAAGGGTTAGGGTTTTGCGATTTCCCGACGATCCAACCAACGGATCGTCTCAACGGTTGAAGAATCGAGCTCCCGTCGTCATTCCCTACGGTGAGCAACTATTCGATTTTCGTTTTGGTACGTTTAAAAGTTAGGTTTTGTGTTGAAACGGGTTAAATATGGATGAGTCGAGGTGTAGGGTTCGTTGGGAACGTTTTAGAGCGAAAATTGATCGGATTCCGGTGACCGGAGGCTCGGGCGAGCTCTGGCCACCGTGGGTGGTGGCTGGCCGGAGCTAGGACCGGCCACCATGGTGGTGAACCGGTCCAGCCACCCACGGCTAAGGGTGGCCGGGAGGGGCCCACGTGTCGGGTCTAGGGTTTTTCGTGATCGGGTTGTTTAGGACGATCCCCAAGTCGTTAATCCACACCCGGAACGAATTATGGATTTAAATTGTAAAAGTTGGAAATTTCGGGTTTAGAAACTTTAAACGCGAATTAAATCGCTCGGAAGTCGGAAATTGATTCCGTCGATTGCATTGGAACCCTTGAATTATTCTAAGACCGTAGAAACGAAAACGAGAATTTTCGGAGCCCCGGAAGGGCGTTTTCCAATCCCAGGCAGATTCGCCGAGCCGGGCGAAACGGGTCTTTCCGGGCCCATTATTGACAATGTCGAGTAATTGGGAAGTTTGGGAGTGATCAACATTGTCAGGTTGATTTTGGGCGTCAAATTCATTAAAATTCAGCTTTATCTGCAAACTTAAAAAGTGTTTTAATTGTGATCTTATTAGACCGTGCCGAGGACCGCAGAAAGGGAAAGCTAGGCGAGTGATCGTGAGCACGCCGGAGCTTGGTTGTGAACTTTTGGGAAAGCGTTACGAGGTAGGGAAAAGTAGCCGGATCTCGGCCTTGACTAGGGAAAGTTAACAGTAGAAATGCATGTGACGCCTAGTGGTGTCGTAGGATGAGTAAGTTTATCGAACACTAGAAATGCAGGCGACACTTAGTGGTGTCGTATGATACGTGAACGTATCGAACAATAGAAATGCATGTGACACTTAGTAGTGTCGTAGGATAAGTGAACTTATCGAACAATTGAAATACTGGTGGCATTTGGTTGTGCCCGGAGGTTGATTGAATTGTTGTGTCGTGGGTGGCCATGAGTGTCGTTGGGGTGTCGAACCCGTGTATTACTTTTGGTGTGTCGTGGGTGGCCATGAGTGCCGTTGGGGTGTTGAACCCGTGTATTACTGTTGGTGTGTCGTGGGTGGCCATGAGTGCCGTTGGGGTATTGAACCCGTGTATTACTGTTGGTGTGTCGTGGGTGGTCCTTTGGGGTGTTGAACCTGTGTGATACTGTCTCGTGTGTCGTGGGTGGCCATGTGTGCATGTGGGGTGTTAAACCTGTGTTGTCACTATTTGTTGAACCTTGGGTATTGATTGTGATTCTTGAGGTTGGGGGCCCGCCTGACAATAAAGGGGTCCTGTGGTCGCGCGTGTGGGGGTTGGCTAGCCTTCCTACTAACCATCGGTAAAGTTGTGCATTCTTCTGCGACGAGGTTGGGGGCCCGCCTGACAATAAAGGGGTTCTATGGTCGCGCGCGTGGGGGTTGGCTAGCCTTCCGACTAACCATCGGTAAAGTTGTGCATTCTTCGGCGATAAAGGACGGCTCCCCTTCCGAATAACTATTGGAGAAGCATTGTGTTATATATCGCTAACAGGTCGACCGCCTGGCCCGACTGCGTTCGGGGGAAGTTGCGTGGGGCAGGCTCGAGCCCAGTCGGTTAGCAACCGGCACTGAGCAGCTAGAGTGCGATCCTTTGTGATCTTGATTGTTGTGTGCGGTCCTTTGTGATCTTGGGTGTTGTGTGGTCGTTATTTGCGTCTTTGGGTTGAGGTCATAACCGATGTGTCAGGTCTACATTACGTGTCCGTGTTGAGTTGGTCGGAGAAAGTAACAGTTTTAGTGTGACAGTCGGGTTACTGGAGTTTGGGGATAGTAGTCCCCGGTGTTTTGTTGGTTAATGGTGTATCCGGCATTTTCTGCTAGTATGCCATAATTAGTCTGGTATCCGTGGTGGTGAGCGAACGCTCACCCCTAGCTGCTTTTCCTACAGGTACTGGTCGCGAGACGGACTAGGGGAGCTCTCGAAGCTTGAAGAGCTGGGAGCGGGAATCCGGGTTTTTGGGAGTTTAGCGACATACGCTCTAGTTTTTGTCCGCTTGTTTGGACGTGGTTTCAGTTGTAAAATATTATTTTGATTAACTCAAACTGGTAATTTTAAGCGGTTTTATAAAAATGTTGAAAATTATTTTATTGTTTCACCGTTCGCGTTCCGGGTTCGGTTCTACCGAATTCGGGGCGTGACATCTTCAGCCGGCGATTTGTGCTTGTCTCTCACTGTCTGTGGGGGCTTCTACTGGTGCGGTGTTGCTCAGTGGCTTTACCTTACTGATTTCTTCTCGGGACGATGGGTTCTTTTTGTAGTGCGTGGGATTCATGCTCCAGATCTGCTCTGCCCAAAGTTTTGCCTCGCCTTGTTGGGTGCTCGCCGGATTTACAGTAGTCTCAAGTGGTGTCTTTCCGTCTGGGTTCGTTGCTTTATGCTTATGACGCCAGATTTCGCCGCTGGTTCGCCGAAATCAACGAACCTTGGTTCGTGTTCTCCCTTCTCTGTCCTTTGTGTTGCGGGGCGGGTGGGGTGGTCGGGCTTATGGCAAGACCTCGGGGCTCTCTCATGGCTCTTTTCTTCGTGTTTTTCTTGGGTTAAGTTCGGGACGTTCAGACTTTCTTTCGTCGGAGTTTCGTGTCGTCAGACCTCAACTCGTCTGTGGGGGTCTTGGATCTGGTCTTTAGTTGGTCTGGGGCTTCTTAATCTCGCCGGCGCGAGGTGGGTGCGCATCTTGAGTCCTCGTCCGTCTCTCTTTTCTTCGTCTTCAGAGAAGTGGTTTCAGTTCTATCGTGGGAAGTGTTTCTGTGAAGGATTTGTTGTGGTTCTGGTTTGGGTGGAGGTTCTTGGTTAGTGTGCTTACAATTGGTGGTTGATGTTTAGTCGGTGTTCGTGGATCTTTCCATGAAAGTGGGCTTTCTGTGGAGCGGTTTCGTGGGGGTAGTTGCCCTTTGATGCTGAGTTTGTCTTGACCTCCATTTTTGGTGTTGGCCATCGGGGTAGCATCTTTCGTGTCTTTGGCGTCGATTTGTTATAGATCTGGTCGTGGGACGCTTTCTCCATCCTCACGGGTGTTGATTGTCGCGGTTCTGATTCAGTCGCGCTTGGTGACTCGGTTTGGTGTCTAGGGAAGCCTCCTTGTGGATATGAAGTCTTGGGTAGATTTTTTTCAAATTCTCAGGTGTTGGCCACCGGTAATTTCTTCCTTTTGACTGTTCTGCTCTTGTAGCCTGTTTTGGTGTCAGATCTGTCCAGGATTAGGTTGGCTCGTGTTCGGTATAACTACATGCCTTCCCCTCCGGGTCTCGCTTGGTGTTGGCCGACGAGGGGTTATCGGTTTCGGTTTCAAAACGCTCAACTCGAATTCCATCATAGGATTCTGGAAGTGATGTCTTGTTGTTGCCGGCTTGGAGGTATGAGCTCGTACTTGGTAGAAATACCGGTCCCCCTATCTGGGCCTTCTCTCGGTGTTGACAAGAGTTTGGTTTAGGAGGCCTGAGTACGTGCTCCTTTGTTTGATTTGTCCCTTGCGATCTCGATTGAGGAGTGTCTCTCGGGTCATTGGAGGTGCCTAGTTTTAGTTTTGGTCGTGGGACGCGCTTCTTCATTGTTTCAGGTGTGGATCGTTGCAAAGCTGCTCTATCCTCTTCTGGTGATTCGTTTGGTTCCTCTTGTGCTTCATGGTTGGAAAATACGGGTTAAAGACCCTTTTTGTGCGATTTAGAGTTGTAAAATCTAGATGTTAGACCTTATTCTGTTTCTAGTCTAGCGCTTCATGGTTGTAATATCTGGTTATTTAAACCGCCATTTGTCTGGTTTGCTGAAGGATTCTAGGGTGCCAAAAACGTAGCGGAAATTATAAAATCCCTAGAAATCCCTTAGGATCCATGTAATTTAGAATAAACCGACAGACGAAAAATTAAATGGAGATTACCTCTTGTAGTTTCGAGCCTGGTTCGAGACATGGACCAAGTGCATTCTAATGGTTTGACAAAGTCGTGACGTCTTCAAAAGAATCCGTCCTCTTCAGGTATCCACACCAACAATCTTTTTCCAAAACCTCTCGTGTGCTAGCACCAAAATCAGAACTTTTCTCTCAGTTTCTTCTTCCTCCTTCTCTGGTTTTTCTCTCTCGTTTTTTTCACACCCCACTATAAAAAACGTAACCCCTATATCTGATTTCGTAAATCAAAAGTGAGTTACGAAATCAGATACGTGGAGATATTTTAGGATGAGTGGAATTCAAAAATAGCTTACTTAAATTTCTAAAATTCAAATAATTATTAATTGAATTATTAAACAAAATAAAATAAACATAATGTATATAGGTTTTATTCCAAAGTTTAATCTGAAATAAATACTTATATATATAAATTTATTTCATTTGTCTTCCTAATAAAATCTAATTATATTAGTAATTAGAAAACGAGAAATGAATGAGATTATATTATATCAAATATAATATAATTATATTCTATAGTTCAACTCGATTTTGGGGTTGTTGTTGTGTGTGACCCTGTAGGCTCATACAACGTTGGCAATGAGCCCGAAATCCCCGTTTCGTCCACATGTCATAGTTGGCCTCTAGCAAGACATTATGACTTCCCAAAGTTGTATGAAGAACGTCGATCCGATTTAACCTTTTACCGTTAATATCTTAGTCCCTTTGTCATCGATATCTCGATCAAATATAAGGCATAAGATCGTCATCCTTATTTTATTCGATCGTTAGTTTCTTGATCTTAAGTAGACTGCAAGTGATAACTCATTATCGATTCGCATGGCCATGCATTTCTGCAGTCTCACTTATCAAGGTCATCCAATACCATTTCCCTAAATGTCATCTATGATTTGACTCCATATCCAATATGAATGATCAGTAAAACATGACCATCAGCCAACATCATACTAGTCTTAGTATATCGGTAAGACCAGGGATCATTAGAATAATACTCTTTTTTTCTTCTAAGAGTTTTACTATCAAGTCACGCAATTGATGACCTTAGAAAGAGTCGATTATTCATGCAATTAACATTTAACAAAATGATAATGAAAGTACCAATGTATTAATAAATGATAATGTCATACAAGAAAAGGTTGGCCTAGGGCATAAAACTAACATTTGCTCCCATGTTGGGATGCCGAGATTTCTTATATATGAATGCTCTTTCATTTGTTCACTCCTCTTGTTGGGGTTTTCATGAGATTGTGTTGTTATACTAGTGTTCCAATTTGTATCTTGTTTATAGTGTCACTCTTTGTTCTGTAACTGGACTAGTTTATACTCCTCTCTTACCTTTTAAGATATTTTAATTTAAATTTGTATTCGCTGATAAAAAAATGATCAAATATCGAAACTTACTCTTAAGTATTGGTCACGACCACTACACTACCCACGTTTTCAAAATGAACACTACACTACCTTATGTATTAGTCACGTGATTTTGTTAGTAAAAATGGACGGAATTTTCCATTCTGTTAGTCATATGACCTCAAGTGTCATATAATGGATGGTAAAATGACGTTTCCCCCTAATTATATGACCTCTACACATTTTATAAGGAACATTACCATTGTACCCTCGTTGTTGTTCCTTATAAAATGTATAGAGGTCAAATACTTAAGGGCAAAAAACGTCATTTTACCACCATTATATGAAACTTGAGGTCATATGACTAACGAAATGGAAAATTCCGTCCATTTTTACTAACAAAATCGCGTGACCAATACTTAAGGTAGTGTAGTGTTTATTTTAAAAATATGGGTAGTGTAGTGTTCGTGACCAATACTTAAGAATAAGTTTTGATATTTAATCAAAAAAAAACCTACTTCTATTAACCAAGGTCCACGGACTGCAGTATGAATCATCCAGACAAGATTGGGCCGCCCAAACCCACTAATTGCCCACACTACAATTCAATGACTAAAACACCCTCACACATTTTTCGGAATCCCCGTGTTGCCATTGGGGCCGCCACTATGCCAAAACCTGCTAAACCAAAACCGCCGCTTCCGTTCGCTAAAAAAGCTTTGTTGTTGAGCTAAAACCTTCTCTGCTTGCGAAAATGGCGAAAGGAGACGACACGAAGGCGAAGAAGAAGAACAAAGCGATACGAAAGAGGCTAGGGAGGAAGAAAGAGTCTACATCAACTGTCTCCGCTCGCGTCGCCTCCATCATCGCCTCCAAGAAGCGCCGCCTCGCCGGTAAACGCAGTCAATGCCAGGTATTTTCTTCAAAATCTGTTGAAATCAGGTTTCGGGCTATTCGTCTTCGTTTATTATTTTTGTTCTGTTTCTGAGGGAAGAAAAGAGTGCGAGGGGGCAAAAGGATGTGACTGGCTTGTCCAGGAGCTGCTGATTTGTGAACTGTGATTCGATATTTACAAAACGCAATTGATGGGTTGTTTTGTTTTCGCTGTTTTTTATGGTTTGTGTCGATATGAATGATACCCAGATGCACATTTTGCTCAATAAGCTGAAAGTTCTGAGTTTTGAGATATATCTTTGAGTTTGGTTCTTAAGTTACTAGTAGCTAGTGGTGGAGAGGTCTAATGTTTAAATGCTCTTCTATTTTATGAGTTTTGATTTCCCTCTGAGTTACTAGTAGCAATCCTAGAAGAGGTCTATTGTTTAGATTTCCTTTTTCTTCTATGAGTTCTATTTCTATGTAATTGCAATTGCAGACATTACTTAATGTGGGATTTTGCTGTTCCCTTCTGTTTCAAGTATTTGTGAGATGTTTACAGATTGTTTCTATGCTCGAGTGAGATTAAGAGAGCATAACAATGCTGCCAATCTTTTACTGACATTTTATGTTGCTTATATTATTTTGGATTAAGTGATCTATGGTGGTTTTTAAATTACTTAGCACATGTGACCATCATATCATACAGGGGATGTGTTTCAGTCTTCCTACCATGGATGACCCCTTCAATGACAGGGGTGGTAAAAAGGCCTTCGGTGACAAGAATGATAAAAAGGATTTCAAGAAAAAGGAAACAAAGAAGTTCTCTCAAGCACAAACAGTGACAGATGATATAGTCCGTGGAAGGAAAACTCCAATGAAGAATGTGAAGGGTAGTGCACAAGGCCAGCAAGAACATATTACCTCTGAGAACTCAGATTGCCCATCTAAGTTTCTTATAATGTGCTTGAATTCAGTAGGGAACGCATTGCGGCTTGAGGGTACCTTCAATTGTGAAGAGAGCAAGCCTTTGTTTGTTAACAGATGGGGCGTTGAGTTCTGGAAGTGTTATTCAACTGGGCGGGATATATTGGAGACAAGTGGAACATGTCCTACCGTGGAGCAAATTGCTTGGATGATTTCTACTGCAGCTGATACTATTGCAAGAAAGGAGAAAGAAGGTCTTTCTTTCCCTAGCCCCTTTCTCTTATTTCTCGTTCCATCTCAAGAAAAAGCAGCCAAGGTTTGTAATGCACTATCTTTCAGCTTTGTTGTCTACTGTAGATGTCTTTGACTCTTTGTACTTTCTCCTTGTTTAATAATAATTAAATGAAGCAAGAGTTTTTTGAGTGCAATAACAGTGTGATCTGTTGTTCATTAGATTTATAATGGATTTAAAACTGATGAAAATTGTCCATGACATGGATGTAATTTGGGTTTTAAGTGGCTGTAAACACAATAATATGACTTCTTTTCTTTGATGAACTAAACAAAATGAAAATTCCCTATGTCTATATGAACATATATGTACAGAGTTTGCGTCTGTAATGATTAATAATTTGCTTTCAATTTTATTCATTTAAACGCAGGTGCGCTCAGTATGCAAACCTTTGAAGTCTCTTGGAATACATACAGTGAGCTTGCATCCTGGTGCCCCGTTAGATCACCAGATTCAAGGGTAAATATAGATTCTGCATCTTTAGCAAAGTTTGCTTTCATTGATCAGTAATGAAAAACAGTTCATTGGCATCAATGTACACACCATGGTTGGTTAGTGCTAGAGTAGATTTAAGTGACCTTCATATCCATTATCTTGAGCTTATATATGATCTATACATTCCATTCCTTAAATATCAGAATTCTTGACGATGACTTGAATCCTTTTACCCTCTAATATATACTCGGTTTCGTCATTAAACAGGTTGAAGAGTTGTGAGCCTGAATTCCTTGTTTCAACCCCTGCCAGACTTTTGGAGCTTATTTCTGCTAAAGCTATTGATATATCTGGGGTCTCCTTGCTGGTAATTGGTTTAGCTTTTTATGATCTTATAAAGCTTGCAGTTTAGAGTTGAGTATCTTTTTTTTCCTTATCAACATGGCAGCATACTCTTATGGAGGTAATTTTACTTTAACAATATAATATATGCCTCCTGAAGGCATTTCCAATCATGCTCCCCGTATTTAAGTTAATGTTGGGGGTCATTAACATAGTATTAGTGTAAGGAGTCCTTTTTCGAGTTGTTGTTCCAATCATGCTCTTTACATTTAAACTACATACATGATTTCATATTGTATTATATTATATATTTTGAATTGAAGAATGAATGTGCAATTAATGAGAGAGAATTGGGTGGAAATATTATAAGATGATATGAGAAAATGTAGACAAAAGGTAGGGAACTCGTTACAGTTAAGGAGAGAGAAAATAGAAAATACACAATTGACTGAATTTTGGTCGAACTGACCGAGTTTGACCAAGCTTTCGACCGATTTCCACTTATCGAACTCAGCGGATAAGTTCCACCAATTTTAGAGCACTGCTTCTGTTTTTATAGTCTTTTCATGTGTTGGGAATAGCATATTCAATCATAGGGTCATAAGATTTCCTTGAAGGATGACCAAGAGAGTTCTGAGGATGCCTGTGGTTATGATCGTTGCCTTTGCCCATACATATTTCTCGCCATGGCTTTTGCCTCTGTTGGAGGTTACTTTCCTGACAAGTTCACGGGTAGTATGGATATTTCTGTCTAGTGTAGGTTAGGTTAATTTCTGATAGTGATGGATGAAGCTTATCTTTTATTCTACTAGTTTGAAATCATGTGTTCACACTACTTGAATTTGCAATCCAGGTTCTGATTTATTCTTTCCTGGTACTCTTGAACAGGTTATTGACGGAGCGGAATCTCTCCTCGGCGGTGAAGATCTTGATATGATAAAATCCATAAGGCAATCTATTTCTCGAAGTCCTCGTATGGTGGTTTTTAATAGCAAGGACAGTGGTGCTACTTCAATAGTGCAACACCTTTCCATGGGACCAATCTATAGAATGCCTTGTAATGATTCTGTCTCGAGTCAGAGTGGCAAGCCTACAAATGTTGGTGCTTCAAAAGAATAGAAAAAGGTCTGCAAATCAATTCTGCCTCAATGGATTCAACATGCATACTTACACCGTGATTAGTTTTTTTTGGTGGAGAAAATGGCTCCACCTACGTACACATAAACTGATGCTAACTTCATTCTGTATTGTCAACAGCAGGCTTGGACTGAAGTTTTGGTGATCGATCTCAATAGAAAATTACCTTCAAAATCTCAAACAACCGAATGTACCATTTTTTGTAATAGTTTGTGCTATGAGTCATTTAGTATTTAGTTACTCTCAGCTTCATTGAATGGAACGTTGTATCTCATATTTGAATATTTGTCGATGAATTCTTCACAAATGAGTGATTTTATTTAGTGATACCGGTTTCTGCTGTGTAGCATAAGAAGACGATTATAACGCCCTTTTTTGGTTCTAGTTATGCATGACTCGGCATTGTAGATATCTCGATCTGCGCTCTTTGTCTTGAGCCGATATCTCTTATATTAACAACCCTCATATGTATTTTCCAGTCATCTGGACAAAAACATTCAAGCAAATCAACCAACAATTCGATTTTTCTTTAGCCTTTGTGGTCAAGTAGGTCAAACTAATTACTTGCATGAAAAATATTAATGAACTATGATAATTATTTATACTGCTTCAGTTATATTTAGAACTACTGTTTATTTGTCAATGAATTGTCATCGCAGTATTATGATTTCATTTTGCTGAAGCAGTCACTTGTTTCTTGTACAAATATATTTTATGCTGCTTTACTTTCAACAATCAGAGTGGCGCAGCGGAAGCGTGGTGGGCCCATAACCCACAGGTCCCTGGATCGAAACCAGGCTCTGATAAGTTTTTTCTTTTTTCCCACATTTATTTGTTCTAGACTTCTTTTATTTCAGACTTGATTGCTGGCCCACAAACTGGCTGGCCCATTAGCGAAGGCCCAAACATATTTGTGTGTAATAATAATTTATTATTATACCCAAGGTTTTATACAGGGTTTAGGTTTCTGCAACTCGTGTCCCTCTTTCTGGCCTTGGCAGCTCTGTCCTCCTCCTCCTCCCTCTTTCTTCTCTACCTCTGCGAAGGCACATATACTGATACTTCCTTCTCCTCTCATTGTTCTACCTGATCTCCGTTTGAGAAAACGAATTAATTTATTTTGTTCTTGATATTTTTTCTGTGTTTTTTTGGCAGTGCCATGGGGGTGAAGCAGAGGAAAGTGATGAAGAAGCAGCTGAAGAAAGCTTCGGCTCTAACTCAATCATCCGCTCAAAAGAAGAAAGCTCTAGTTTCCGATGAGAAAGCTATGGTTCTCGTTCCCAACCATCAAACGGAAACTGCAGATTTTGTGGTATGGTAATTTGCAAATTTTACATTCATAATTTCAATCTCATGTCTGTTTGACCTTGTTTACATGCTTGTGTGTTTATCTATATACAATTTCTCATTTTGTTTTGTTCAAATGCTCAAGTCTTTGGAAGGAGGTCCTGCACGCAAGCTTCAGGCTCAAAAACCGCTTGAAAGCAATGCTACAGTTCTATACATTGGTCGGATACCACATGGTTTCTATGAGAAGGAAATGGAAGGTAATTGATGATGCAATCAAATGTGTGTAGTGTCAATCATAAAGGTTCAAGGATGAATATATCTGACTGATTGTTGTTTGCAGCCTTTTTCCGGCAATTTGGAACTATCAAGAAACTAAGGATCGCCAGGAACAAGAAGGTATGTGTGTCTGAAATTTGTTGACTTTAACTGTGTGAGTTGTGTAAGTGAAGGTGCTTTTTTTCTGTTAAACATCAGTTAGGTTTTACTGCTGCACTATCTTCATGTATACAAGAATTGATTGGGTATTTAGGAAAATGAATACTCTTTGATTAAACTGCCCTCTTTGATTTTCAGAATAAGCTTAATCATTAGTGAAGAGGGCACATAGTTCGGATTGGAGTGAGTATAATAAATATTAAATTCTTTAGTTCTATGGCTCACAACCGTCAGTGCAAGAGCTGAGTTCTTTGTTGAAGGATTCCTTGAGCTGATTTCCAGTGTAAGAGAGTATACTTCGTCCACTTAGGATTTATTATATTTAGTATGTGATTCTGCTAGGTTTTCAGTAACATGATCCAACCTGCCTTGCTAGAGGAGACTGCAGAAGATCATGATTCTGATTTTGTACTGAATTTTTTACCCCAAAATGTGGATTCTTGTACACTGAGAATATGTTCATGTTGCCTTGATGTAGATGATAATCTCATTATCACATAGTATGAAGTGCATTTGTTTGTAGTTCACCCATTGTAATCTTTAAATTCTGAAGTTTGGAGAGTGCATGTCTGGTTACAACAAAGTGCAAAACCTGTCCGGAGGTTTTATTATGTAGCTACTAATATTGATCGTCTGGTGGCGATATGTTTGAATCATCACCGAGGAAAAAGATTGATAGTAGCTTGTTCGTAGTCTTCTGAGTTGTTCTTAAGCTTCCTTCAACTGATTTGAAGCTCTGCCTGATACAAGTGTTTTACCTGCAAGGACACTGAGAATTTGGATAACAATTGACACTAACTTTGTCTTCTTTTTTTTTTTCCGTTTCAGACTGGAAAATCTAAGCATTTTGGCTTCATTCAATTTGAGCATCCTGAGGTTGTATTCTTCTTTCTGAACTCTATTATCACATAGCTATGTTTCATTTATCATGCTTGTTTTTACATTTCTTTTTCTTGATTGTAGGTTGCTAAAGTTGTAGCAGAGACGATGCATAACTATCTGTTATCTGAGCACATCTTGAAGGTCCATCCAATTCCTCCTCAGCATGTTCATCCAAAACTGTAAGCCATCACCATTTCCGTGTGACTGTTTTACCTCTATATGATATTTAATCAACATTGTGGTGTAGCAACCTTGCCTTGTGTTTCACTTGCAAAGTTTCTCACATTTCTTGAAATGAGGATATGATACACGGCTCTTTTATCAGATGTTACAACAACCAAACCATCTTCAATCAAGTTAACATCATCTATATGAACCCTTTAGGAAAAGTCATTTGGATCCTTCAATGCCATCTCCATTAGACCAAACATCCTTTCTTATTACTTTACATTTTAAATGACCTGTTGTGCTTTTCCTTACCTCACAAAATAGTAATCTAGTTTATCAAATTTTATGAAACAAAAAATTTGTTCAAAAGTCTTGCAAATTTTCGGAATGCATATTGGTGCCACACTACTTCTGCTCTGCTGTATTTGCTATCAGTGGATGGTTCTTTATATTGTTTTTACGTACAGATGGAGAGGTTTTAATTACCTATTCAAGCCAGTAGATTGGGTTCAAGATGAAAGAAAAAGGCATAACAAGGTACGTTGTAGATAGAAAAGTGCTCTGGACACTTGACATATGTGCCTTGCGAAGGAAGCATTCTTGACTAGTATGCTGATTATTCAGGAAAGGACAATGGAGGAGCACAGGAAGTTGGTTGAGAAGATTGTAAAGAAGGATAAAAAGAGGCAAAAGATGATTCAGGATGCCGGTATTGATTATCAGTGTCCAGAAATAGTAAGAAACTCTTCCTTTCGGCATTTCATGATTTCAAGTGAAACTTTATTCTGACTTATCTACAAAGTTTTCATTATTGCTCTCTCGGATCTCTCTTCTCTGTAACCAAGATGCTTAGTGCTTTGAAATGCGTGCTGTGTTTTTACAGGTCGGAAGTGCCTTGCCTGCTCCGAAGAAAATCAGATTTACTTAAAATCCAATAATCTCTTGATCTCCTGCAAGAGTTCTATAGTGGTATATTTTTGTTTCTGTTTCTTGCCACAGTTACGGTTTAGCATCATGTGAGAATGACATGTGTTGCTCAATTCTTTTAATTATTTTGGCCAAACTCTAAGTACAGAAGCAAAAGCGAGAAGTTTCATGAGTTGCTGAAGTGGACAGTTTTTCTTGTTTGAGAAAAGGTTTGACATATGTGAATCACTGTCATCCCTCGACTGACATTTTCATATTGCACGCGGTATGATGCTCTCTCTGGTGTTTTACTTTTTTTTAGGTATTGAAAAAGGAACATTATGTACCAATGGAGAATGGATATGGAATATTGTAGCAGATATATATGATCTGTTCAGCTTATGTAAAATGCAATTTCTTTTATGTTTTGTTATCCAATTTTCAAATTCAACGGCTTCATGTAATTGTTTTTAATTGAAATTGTGGAACTCAATGGTGCACACTTGAGGTTATAGTTATATAGTTATAGTTCCGAAGGTAGAGATTGTATCATCCTTCATATCATTTGTAAGAATAAAAACTAGGAACTATTCTTGCCATTGGAAATATAATAATCGAAGTTTTTTTTTTTAAAGATGTATATAATTGTTAGTCAAAATGGCAATAAGGTCATTTCGCAAAACGAACCAAGAACCTGCCGTACACAACACTTGGCTTCTTAAATCGGAATAAAAAACGCTTTTGAGGTCATCGTACCCATCTTCAGAATCGTCTCAAAATCCACACTTTGATTTCGCTCATTCTCCAAAAGACGAAGTCGTTCAATTGCCTCATTTTCTGACCCATAGCATTTGATCCCAATTGATTTGCCAAACTTCTAAGCTTTAATAGCTTATGATAGACCATTATCACATATAGTAGCTTTTTCTGCGGAATATTTCCTAAGATTAAAACCAGATTGAGTTTCCAACTTTTTCTTAGCTCTTGCTTCACACACAAATGAGGGAGCTGGTTTATTAATCCTAAATATGTTTTTCCTAGGTTTCTTGAAAGGTATAGGACTTTTACAATGGAAACCCATCTTATCAGTAAGCTCAGAAACATGGGCCTTTTCCAACTCGAGACCAGCAAAATCAGGGTTGCAGAGATCTCATTTGAATCACCAACCACCCCAATCATCCCCAACAAATCTTGAGCACCAATATGTCCAACCAATTCTAGAACATGAACTTTTCAAACTCATTGAAATCTTCCATAAAACGGCTTTGTCCACTTTGTCAACTACTCGGATGCGGCTACGGCGGTTTCAACCTTGCATCGCTCTCGTTTGGAAGCTGACAACCTCATTGTCTATTTCTCCCTCTCTCACTCGGGTCGACTCGTTTGCTTCTCCCTCGGCTCCGACTCAGAATCCCCCGGGTCGCTCCTTTCATGATATCGTGGCAGGAGTAAGCAAATCTCCTGACCCTCCAAAGGCCCAACCTCATCCAAGCCTCCGGCTTCCCCTCCCCTGTCCCGGGTTTGTGTTGGTTCCTTAGATGAGGGTTGGTCTAAGTCCCTTGGCCTGAGCATTGTTGGCATAGCTGTCTCTGGGCTTACCCTTGCTTCAATCTGGTCTGAGTTCTCTCCTGCTCAAAAGCTCGTAGTTCGTCTCTCAGATTTGGGAAATCGTTGCTTCCTCCTCACCTTCTCGGATTCAGAAGCTTTCAACATCGCTACAAGCTCGAAGTGGTCCTGGCTCCGTCCTTGGTTCTGTTTCTTCATCACCAACATCTTTGACCTCATCTCTGGAGGTCACCTCCGATGGGTTTCCATCATTGGAATTCCTCTCTCAGGTTGGACGCGCGAATCGATCCTTAATGTTGTTGCGTTGGCCGGGAAACCTCTGTTCGTCCACCCTTGCTCCTCTTCTCGCCAGTGGCTGGACCGAGCTTTTGTTCTAGTTATGCCGCTGGCGAGAAGAGGAGCAAGGGTGGACGAACATACTGTTATTGCACTAAAAAAAATCCGCAAGAAGTTTGGCCGTCACAAACACCCCAATCTCGCTCATATTGTCAATCTTTCCAACTAGTCTCTTCGCAGGAAATCGGAAGCCAAACGTTCTTGGGATTTAGCCAAATCCATGGGGTTCTCCTCCAAGTCCAGTGATGACAAAGTTATCAAGATGTTTGAGAGTGTGGCTTAATGTTGATGCTCGTCTTCGTTTGATTCCTTTAGTTATGTTGTAGGTTTTGGCTTCGCTCTTTGTTCTTGGCCTTTTGGGCTTATGTTAGCTCTTTCTCTCTTCCCGTTCCTGTATCATCCCTTCTTGGGATCTTTGGTTGTGGGTTGAATAAAACCGTTTTTTTTTCGTGGATAAAAAAAAGTGTCCCTTCAAACCTAAAATCAAACTTTCCCGACTTTCTGTAACAATATTAGTTTCAAATCCAACATCCTTAACTACCTGATCAAAGATCGAAATGTCAACTTCATTCAACAAATGCACCGAAGTAGGTAATGCATTACCATGACCCAAGATTTGGTCATGAACCAAGGCAATCTGACATATAAATTCTTCATCTGACTTTTGATCAGTATCCCTTCCACTTTCTTTTAGGATTGCCCCAACAATAGATCTTTCGCGCTCTCCTTTTATAAATTCATGGAATTCCTTAGAAGTATTAGAACTAGAAATCAAAGTATCATCACTAACATCATCCAAACCCTGCATAGAGTTATTGGTAAACTGCCCATTTGGGGTTTGTTGACACGCGGGAAGAGTAGAAAACAACTGAGAATGCAGGTTTGACCAATACCCTGAAGGATAGTAAGCCAATTTGGACGTCTAATTATGTTAGAGGAAGGGTAAATTGATTAGTATGTATAAAAAAACAGACTCCAAGTTACCTCCCCCTAAAGTCTATGGATGTATGTAAACTGGACTTCCAACCTCAGAAGCACAAGCATGAAAAGTTTCTTGACATCAATCTTGCACTGGGATCCTTACTATTGCAATCCAAATAAAAATCTCTCCTTTAGCACACAACTTTTGTTTATCAAGAATCACATTCACCCATCTCTTCATCCAGCTCCAATTCTCTATCACCATTTCACCATTAAAGAGTGGATCGGGACAGTTGATGATGAAAACTCTATTTCCTAAGGACCTTAAAAATATCTCATAAACCCCTTCACCCGCAATTTCCTTCCTCAGAGCTTTTAAAGACCGATTGCTATGTGAAACAGCAAGATGGCTTCTACTCAGTTCATCCTTTAGAGTCACCACTTCAGATCTTCTACACTTCTCCTTATCCCACAATAAGCTATTGTCCTTCATCCCAGCCAATTGAATGTTATCCTTTGACTGAATCCCTCTCCACACATTTTCATTCTTCCTCCCCTCTATATCTTTGAATTGAGAGTTTTTCCATGCTATTCAACAAACATCTTATAACCTTTCCAGAAGAACCCATTAAACTTATGAGTAGCATAGTGAACCTCCTCTTCATGTTCAAGCTGGATGGAAGAAAACCATCAGCCTTTACTATTGGGCTTCTTATGAGTTTGAACACTCATAACCTTCCCACAAGCTGAGAACAAATCAAGTAACCACATCCCTAAGCAGTTTGGAGGTATATTATGCACGAATACCCAATGCTTCTTTAACCTCTTACCCATCCAATCCTCTTCCATTGATCCTCCAATCTTTTTCTTCTTAGCCGCTAAAACACAAGGCAAGGACTTTCCACAAGCAGTCCTCTAAGAATGGTTTGAGACCTCAGCATTTTTCACAAAGTCTTCATCTCATCTCTATTGCTCCAAACATTCAACATCTCCTTCTGAAGACTCCTTATCCCTAATACCAGCCACACCTGATGCTCCAAAATTACTCACCGCCCCTTTAAAGCCTGACGGTGGAAACCCCAAACTCGGCGAAGAGACCATCCCAGACAGAACCCAAAGAAAACAAATATCCAAATCGCAAAAATCAGAGAACCCTAAAACCCATAAAGAGAAGCGGAACGAGCTTAGCAAGCGTTGCCCAAGAGAGAACCAGCCTATTGAGCTTCATTGTAGACGAGGATGGTGAAAGAATCACACATCATGGTCAAGAAAGGATCAAAGAATAACCGAGAAAGGAACCCTAGACACGCAAGAGAGGGGCGCGGGTTCTTCAGGTTCTATTTCTTCCGAAACTTATTCGTTTAACTTTTTTTTGAAACGGGTAACCGGGGAAGTGCATTACTACAAACAAAAAACCATACAATGTAGAGCGTAACCGCTTTGGGTTCCAGATATGTGTCTAGGCCTAACGTAGCAAGCCCATCGCTCATGGACCCGTAAAAGATAGGCTGCTTTTGATCGCAGACAAAACTCAAGACATCCCCTTACCGTTATTTCAACAGTACTAAACATAAAATACCTAATCCAGCAAACGAAAAGAACTAACCAACCCAAACTAAAATAGTAAAAAACATAACGCAAACTTGAAACTGGTGCTCTGATTGCGGTTTTCCCGAGACTTCCCAGCCTCGGTAGTCCCGGGTCTGTGGGTATAGTCCGTAGTCGGACCCTCCCACCCCCGCCGGGTCTTCTCATTTTGCCGAAGGACGCCCTAACACCTCCGTCTGTAGATCCTTGAGACGATTCGTCTCCCTCGAATATTCACCTGCGGTTTCCCGTGCCTATCCCCTAGGGTTCCATCTGCCGAGATGACCCGGTTCCACCGCGAGCCCACCTTCATCCAGCAGAGGTTGTGGCCTAGACAGAGGGACCTTCCTATCCTTCGGGTCTGCACCGATTGTGAAGACCGCCTCAGTAAAAAGATTAGTTTATTTAAATTTTATTCGATCGGAACGTCGAGGTTGAAATCTAATTCGGTTTTGGTAAAGGCGAGGCTGAATTTCGATTAAATTCTTTAGTCGTGTTTAAAAAAAAAGGGAATTGGTTCGTTCAGGCCTGACCAGACAGGCAGGCCCGGCCAGGCCCTTCCCTCCTCGCTTGGGCCTGAGGCCCGCTTCGCCAGCGGCCCAAAGGGCAACCGGCCCGGGCTATAAAAGCCGTTTTTTAGGGTTTCAGTGACAGAATGTCACCTTCCCCCTCTTGCGCAGCTCCCCTCAACCGAACCCTCTCCCCTTCTTCTCCGTTCTCCACGTCGCCGCCCTCTCCTCACGCCACCCTCGCCTTCGTTCTCTCTCTCCCCTCGTCTCTCCCTCCCGACGCCGGCCATCTCCATCTCCGGCCACTCCTCTCACGCCACCACCGCCCTCTCTCCTCCCGTTCCGTCTCCGAGCCTTCTCGCTAAGCACCAGCCGCCGCCCGAGACCACCGCCGCCGTCTCTTCCGTCCGATTCACGACCACCGAGCCCCCTCCTCGTCTCCGTCCAGCCACGGCGCCGTCCCCGAGCTCCTCTCGCCTCCCTCACGGTGCCGTAGCCGCCGCCGCCGTCCTCGATGGTAGCGAGGCGGGAGCTGCCTCGCCGTCGCCGGCCACGCCCTCTCCCGAGCCGTGGCAGTTTCGCTGGCGCGAACTCAGATCCGGGACAGCCCGTTCTTCTCCGTCCAGATCTGGGACGGGCGAGATGCTCCGCCGTGCACCGCCCAGCCGTCCTTCCCTCCACGTGAGGTTCGTGCCTAGGGGTTTAGTCGCCGGCGACGTATTCGCCGGCGGCCGGTTCATTTTCCGTACCGTCTTCCCTTTATTTGGTTTCTGCTGGATTTGTGTGTTCGTTTTGAAACGACTGTTGTATCGTAATTTCAGTGAAAGTAATAAAACGATATTTGGAATAAAAGAATTCGTTGTTTGTTTTTCGGACGTAAAATGGGTGGATCTGCGGGTTGGATTTAATTGGAATCAAAATCGAGAATTTGAAAAGAAAAGGGTATTAAATTGAAAAATCAGTCTTAAGAAAAGGAAAAGAAAACGGTTTAAATGGAAAAGATAGGGTTTTAAAATGGAGAGAATTTAAAATCAATTTGGGTTTAAAAACGAGAATCAATTTTGGAGATAAACGGTTTTAATCAAAAAGGAAAACGAAACCAGAGTCGAGCAAAAGGTTTTCTTGTTAAGATTTTGGATCGAAACTGGATTGAGATCGGGAACCTGAACGTTTAAGCTAGACGTTAAACGGATTTAAAACGGAATTTGAGCAGTTAAACGAAGCTGGAACTCTGGTTAAAATGGACTGCTTATTGGGTTTAGAAAGGAACAAAAGCGGACCGCTGAATCGGACCTCGGGATTCGTGCATTGGGACCGTGCCTCGGAAACGTGCACCGGTTTCGGTGCACGGGTACTCAAACCCGATTCGCCGTGACCCCACTTTTATCCCGCTCTAGTTTAAAGGCCAACTGTCGGTTTTAAACTGGTTTAATCGTGACCTTTAAATTAACCTGAGAACCGCCGCTAATTTATGGCTTTCGTGTTATCTTTAGCGTCCGGCTTCGATCGAAGTGAAGCCCGGAGGTAGCGAGCCAGAACGTCTGCAGCTAGGAAGCGTAGCGGGTGCTCTTCGGTTGAGGTAGGGAAAAGTAGCCGGATCTCGGCCCTGACTAGGGAAAGTTAACAGTAGATTTGCATGTGACACCGGGGTGTCGTGGGTTGAGTAGGTTTAATTTAAATACTAGAAAAGCATGATACGAGGTTGTAGCGTTTATCAGAAAAGAATGTTACGGGAATTTAGTAATTATGAGAAAAGCATGTGACACTTAGTAGTGTCGTAGGAACAGAGAACTTAGCGATAATTGTTTTACTGGAGGCATATGACCATGCCCGGAGGTTGATTGTGAAACTGTCGATATTAGGAGTATTGGAGGCATATGACCATGCCCGGAGGTTGTTTGTGGAACTAGTGATCTTAGGACTGTTGTAGGCATCGATTATGCCGGAGGTTGTTGTGCGTTAATTGTTGTTGCGTTTGAGTGGCCTTGAGAGCCCGTGTTATTTGTTGTTGCGTTTGGGTGGCCTTGAGAGCCCGTGTTATTTGTTGTTGAGTTTGGGTGGCCTTGAGAGCCCGTGTTATTTATTGTTGAGTTGGGTGGCCATGAGAGCCCGTGTATTTTAATTTGGTGTCTTGAATGGCAGTGAGTGCCGTGGGGTTGTTGAACCCGAGTCTTGACCGTTGGTGTGTCTTGAGTGGCAGTGAGTGCCCGTGGGGTTGTTGAGCCCGAGTCTTGACTGTTGAGGAGTCTTGAGTGGCCTTGAGTGCCTGTGTGATTGAACTTGCCTGTGATTGTGCGTGTGATTGTGGTTACCTGGGGTGGTGAGTTCTAAAGGTCGACAGCCTGATCCGACTTAGTGTCGAGGAATTGCGAGTTTTAAAGGTCGACAGCCTGATCCGACTTAGTGTCGAGGAATTGCGAGTTTTAAAGGTCGACAGCCTGATCCGACTTAGTGTCGAGGAATTGCGAGTTTGAAAGGTCGACAGCCTGATCCGACTTCGTGTCGAGGAATTGCGATAGGTCGAACCCTGACCTGATTGAGATTGGTTACTGAGCAGCTGGTGTGCGATCCTTTGTGATCTTGTTTGGTGTTGTGTCGTTTCGTTCGAGTCCTTGAGGAGGTCGTCGATAGTTGTGTCGGGTCTACACTGTTTTTATCGAGTGTTGAGTCTGTTGAGGAAGGTAATGGGTTGTGGGTTAGTTGAGTACTTGAGTTGGGGACTGTAGTCTCGGTGTTGGGTTTGGTTTTAGTGTTACTGGCTTTATCTACTAATTATGCCTTAGTCAGTCTGTTATCCGTGGTGGTGAGCGAACGCTCACCCCTAGCTGCTTTTCCTACAGGTACTGTTCGTGGGACGGACTATGTGAGCTCTCGAAGCTTGTGGAGCTAGGAGCGGGGTCCGGGTCTTGTCTTTTGAGTCTAGTGACGGATACCTTGTACTTTTGTCCACTTGTTGGGACGTGTTTTAAACTGTATTTATTAATTTGTTGAACAAATGGTACTTTTAAAGTGTTTAATGAAAACAGGTTTTCAAGCGTTTCTATGTTTTAAAATGTTTGCGTCCCTAGTTCGGTATACTGAAATTGGGGCGTTACACCGATCCTTGTGGTGTGATCGATTTGGCTCTCAATCACCGGATCGGGGGGCGAGCGGACCGGTGCCGGGAGGATGACAGCCATAGGATGAAAAAAGGTTGCCGGATCCGACATGAAAACCAATGGGGTGAGGTTCCTGTCCAGCAAACTGGTGGAGGAAGGTTGGGGCGATGATCGGTAGAGGCGGACGTCGAGGTGTGGCAGGCGTGGTGTCGCCGCCGGTGACAAGGTCAACCCTTTTAGGGTTCAAACAACAACCGTATTAGGATTCTCCGAGAGCTTTTTATGATCCTATCAAATAGTAGGATGAAGAGAGAGTCACATGCGAGGAGAATAGGATATGGTGTTGGTGGAGAATGGGGGAAGTAGTAGGCTTCAATTGTTTTACATTTAGTTAGCATTGAAGTTTCTTATCACTTATTCGTTTAACTCAAACAATTACGAAGTAATAATGTGACGATGTATGGTAGTTTAGATGGTATTAATGGGAACATGATATTATAAATTAGAACATCAATTATATTTTCTCGAACATAAGAAAGTAGTTTTTTTAACATTACAAACTTGTATGTATCTTTTACGTAAAAAAGACAACTAAGATTGAGAGCTCTCAATCCTAGCCGAAATAAGCCGCCGTCCCTAGACATCTCACGCCTCCGCTCAGGATATCGTCACTGTTCACGACCTTTATCATAAAGATACTGCTCGTGAGTCTCTTCTTTGTAATCTTGGTGTTGTTCTCCTTCACGCTTCCACATCTCGACGTTGTTGCATCAGAAGGATGATGCCTACTCTACGACGATATGCGACTCCCTACCGCGGTGGTGATTGCCCTCTTTGTGTTAACCTCCCACGTAAGGAGAGTACACACGATCACAACGGTAGGGGCTTTCACTGACCAAAACAATCAAACGAATCAGGCTAGGTCTGTTATGCACCCTCGCTAGGTCCAATGAGGCATTTGTAGGGAAGCAGGACGTTAGGGAGGAGAAGCGTTCCGCCTCCATCACGATCTGTTGTTACTGGTCGTCGTCCTCCACGAGTTCATGCGCTCCCTCCCCAAACCATGCCCATCACTACCTAAGTTGGAGACCACTTTAGGTGGATCCACGAGCATTCAGGCCATTATGGTTGACAGGTTGAGCCGGAATTGGTTAGTTTTACTTTTATGTTCTTTCTAGTTGTTTGGTCCAGTTTAATTTTATCTGCCCTGGTCATTTGGTCCAATCTGTTGGATGCTCAAAAACTCGTTTATGCCTCGAGTTCTTTTAGAGGATTAGTTGTAGTTTATCTGAAGACGAGCTACTACTCCATTATTCTTTTCTTTGTTCTATTTCCCTTTGAGTAATAAAGTATGTTTCTTACGCTAAAAAATAGCTTGTATAGATAAGTTATAATTGAATATTGTAAAGTCGTACCCAAACAAAACTGTGTTTTGTTTTTGGCCGTCACCAAAATTGTATCTCATCTTATTAGTTTTTTTTATCAACAAATTATTTTATAAAGATCCAAGTCTTTAAAAAAAAAGACAAAGATCTTTATACGATTTTTATGACTCTTTCATTCTCACATCAATAAAAAAAGTTATGTCCTTATGCTAAAATAATATTATATAAAAATTTATAATAATGAATATTTAGGATGTAAATATTTATTATTTATGATTATAAGTTTTATAATTAACTATAAAAAGAAAAAATCTCCTCAAAAAAATAAAAAGAAAACTTACTTATATTTAAGATAGAAATTAAAAATAGGGAAAATTTCAGTATAATACCCTGCCAAACATTTAATTTTAGTATAATACCCTGGCATAAATTTTTTGCACTTTCATACCTAAACCAAACATTTAATTTCACTTTAGTACCCAACCGTTAACTTTCTGTTAGTTTGGATGGAAAAAGTTAAAAAGACCATAATACCCCTAACTATTACTCAAATTTCCAAACTCATGCCATTGGTTCAGAATTTGAAAATAAGTGAAATGACAATAATACCCTTCATTGTTAAGGTATTAAAATGAAATTTTCATTATTTTTAAAATAAAATCAATTTTTTTTATAAATTCAGTTTTTTATTTATAAAATTATTTTTATTTTCAAAAATTCATTTTTTAATTTAAAAAATACATAAAAATCAGTTTTTTTTAATAAAAAAATACATAAAAATTAGTTTTTCAAAAATATCCCTTATCTAATTAAAACCCTAATTTCCTTCTTTTTTTTTTTCATTTCTCTCTCTATTTGTTCTTTGTCTTCACCATGTCGGCTGGATCAATGGAGCTCCCCCTACACACCCTCACTCGCCGGAGATCCCCCCGGCACGCCCTTGCTCGCCAGGGCTCCTCCCCGTCACGCCCCCGCTCGCCGGAGCTCCCACCTCGGCACGCCCTCGCTCGCCAGAACGCAGAATCAAACGGGAGAGGTTTTGTTCCCAATCTCCGATGTTTTGTGGGACGCGATTCTCGAGAGAAATTAGAGGTGGGTATGGATGGAGAGGTACCTTGGCGGCGTAAATTAGAGGTGGGGGGTAGAAAATGAAAAAAATACCTGATTTCTACTTCTGGGTTTTGTTCAGTTCCATACCTTATTTGGGTTTCTGTTGCTATTTTAGTTCTAGAATATCTAATGATTTCAGTTCTGGGTAAATCAGTCCCAAAAATTGAAGAGGTTTGAGTTTGTGGTTGGGGAGAAAAAGAAGGTACGGGGTGAGATTGGATGGAGAGAAGTTATGGTGGTGGCTGAGTCGAAAGGAACCGAGACTGGTTCTCGTCGGCGCCGGCGCTGCCGAGGGTGTGGTTGTCGAGGGAGAGGAAGGAGTTGGGGCCGTCGCCGGAGGAGTTGGGGTCGTCGCCGTCGCCGGTGGCGTTGGAGTCTGGGTCGAAGGAGATGAAAAAATGGAAAATGAAAAATGAAAAAAAATGAAAATGAAAAAATATATATATAATTAAATTTTAAAAACTGATTTTTATAAAATTTAAAAATAAAATCTGATTTAACTGTATTTTTAAATAAAAACCAGAATTTTTGAAAATAAAAATAATTTTTATTAATGGAAACTTAATTTATAAAAAAAATGGATTTTTGAAAATAAAAATAAATTTATAAATAAAAAACTGAATTTATAAAAAAAATTGATTTTATTTTAAAAATAATGAAATTTTCATTTTAATACCTTAACAATGGAGGGTATTATTGTCATTTCACTTATTTTCAAATTCTGAACCAATGGCATGAGTTTGAAAATTTGAGTAATAGTTAGGGGTACTAGGTATTTGGCACCGCGCGATGCGCGGTGCAAGGCGTGAGGAAAAACTTGTGATATTTGTGTAGTAAAGATGCAGTATGTTTGTTGTTGTACATGGAATTGGAGTCGGTGATTAAGACGAGTGCATGCATGGTGTGAGAGAGGGCGTGTGATATTTGTGTGTTGCAGATGCGATTTGGTTGTTGTTATGGATGGTATTCGAGACACTGGATCACCAAAGCCTATTTTTTTTTCATGATATAATTTGTTACCAAGTCATACTACTTATCACTGTGCCTAAAACCCCATGAGTGTTGGACTCGAATTTGAAGGTCAAAGCAAGAACATAGACAATCACAATTCACACAAATAAAATAGTTCATACATGTGAGCATTTGCATAATCCGAAATCCATCATTTTTATATTGCTACAGGTCATATATCAATGAATCCATAAATACCCAAATGGTCTCAGCGATTTTTAGGTACCAATTTAGTTCAAATCAAACTTATCCAACACAACTTGAAGTGGAACGAAAACAGTTAATGGATAGCCAGACATAGAAATGAACATGTACATAGAAAGAAGGGTGTACACCTCAAACCTTTGCGTAAACCAGCAAAAAAAAATAGAAAGAAACAACCAAGAACAAACATTTATTATCACTTTAAAGAAATAGAAACTAACGTCTAGTGTAGTACTATCAACAAATCCTAATCCAAAGAAACACCAAAAATAAGTTTGTAGCTGCACATGTTCTTCTATATTACGTGCTGGAATACCCTCCTTATTTTCAGTTTGTTATGGCTATTTTTATCAAGATTTGTATTTTGTTCCCCATACATATAGCAAGTCTGATTTGCTAAATTATCCATCCAGGTTGTCAGATAATGCTTATGCTCTAGTGGCTAAGGTGATAAAGAAGTTAGTAGCAATTGCCCCTGCTCATTGCCACCTCTTTATGACTGAGTTGTCAGCTGCCATTCAGAGTTTAAGTAAATCTGCAATGGATGAAACACAATTAGTAATGGATCAAAGCCTCACGTCTCAATCGATTGAACACAAACGGAGAAGCACATCTTAATCAACCAAGGGAAGCAAAAAAAAATTCAGATGCCAACACAAATCGAGAAACCCAAAAAGATGCCAGCAAGAGCTCAAGGCTCTCGAAGAACGGCGAGCCAAGTCTCTTGAGGAACAGAAGCAAAAGAAAGCACCTCTCAAGGAGAGGGTAAGAATTTTAACAAAGCTTCTATGTAATTGCTTGTACTTAGTTGTTGATTTTTTACTATCCATGATCATGTGAGGGGTGGTACTCTATCAATTTGTCACATCCAATGGAAAAATTTATCTAAATCCAGAAATATGAACACCATAACAATGAGATAATCCAGAAAAAAAAACAGTAAACTATCAGCAGCATTGTGCTTGAAAAGATATATTGCAAGAAAAAAATTATAATGTACCTTTACGCTTCAAAAAGGGATGGAAGTAAGCCTAAAAAATCCAGCATAACCCAACCAAGCCCCATAGCACATTACTGTCAACCAAACACAAAAGGGCAAGGTTGTTATTACCACTTATGAAACTAAGATTCTATCACCCTAATGAAATACACCGACATCAATTGGAAGAGTAATCTCCCAAGTAAACGGTATTGCGATCTGCTCGCGTATACCTCCTAAAAGTTTCCACGCAAAACAAACAAAGATAACATCAATAATCAAAATGATTGTGATCTGGCAAAACTTCATGCTAACAGCAGGCTTAATCTCGGTTTCAAGTCAGTAGATTCAATATTTGCATTTCCCCCAGTTCATGGTCATGACAGACAAGAGTAGGAAGTCGAGCACACATCAAGTGTTTAAAATAATAAAGGTTGAAATCTATGAGGACTTTCACATGCCTAACAAATTGTAGATATCAGCCACTGTATTTGAGAACCATATTTTCCAGCCAACCTCATCATAATGTTACCTTGGTTACACCAATAATTCATCAAACTTGATACTCATCCAATCAAATATAAATTAATCTATACATATATATAATTAAAAAACAAAGCAGTCTGTGACTAAGAAGAAAAGCATTGAGAGTAATCTCAATGCACTTGAAAAATGTTTAAAATCCTAAGATAAGATCATTATTTTCAAGGTTCACCGTAATTATTTTATTTTCTTGTTTGCTTGTATAATTACTACCATATAAAGACAGACACACCGGAAAAGAGCTCAATTAGGTTTAACTTCATTTTTTTTCTTCTATAATTTTCACCATATAAAATCAGTCATACTGAAAAAAGGCTCAATTAAAGCATGGCAAACCTTTTGCATCGATCTTTATTTATCATCTTCCAAAATGGTTACATACATCATATAGTAAAGGCTCTGTCACTTCTTGTTTGTTCAATCCACACCGCATTAAAAGTATCAGTAAAACAAATTACTCAACTTCATGATCTTAACTATAGATTAGTGACAATTAAATCCAATGATTTCAAGCGCCATGTAACACGTTCTGAATGCAAAGGTGAGAGTTTTTACTTATTTTTTTTAATACTAACTATGCCATAGATTAGAGCTATAAATAATTTCTTCCATAGTCGTTAATATGCTTTAGATGAATAACCAAAACAATATTGTATAGTACAAAGTGCTGATTGTAAAACCCGCTTCGTTTCGTTAAGGTATTAATTTGCAAACGAAAACCTTAGGGTAAGTTTTTAAAACAAGTGCAAAAAAAAAGGAAAAAAATATATATATATATTAAAGGGCTGGACCGGGCGGGCCAGACCCGGCCCAAACCCTGAGTATAAAGCCCCTTGTTTAGGGTTTCAACCCATTTTTGCACCCTCCTCCCTTCTCTGTAACGCAGCCGACTCACCCCCCCTCACTCCTCCTTCTTCGTCTTCTTCGAATCCGTCCGATCCCGTCTCCTCTCGCCGGAAACGGCGTCTCCTCTCTCTCCGTTCGACCCCCACCAGCCACCTCTCTCCTCTCTCGTCTTCCTCGCCGAAACCGACGCCGTCCACCACAGCTCCGGCCGCCACCTCCCTCACCGGCACCGTCTCATCCCTTCCCCCTCCATCCCGACCCCGTCACCGCTCCAGAAACCCCGTCCCCGAGCTCCCTGCCTCACTCTTCTCCTTCGTCTTCCTCGCCGAACCAGCACCGGCCACCACCAGCTCCGGCCACCAGTTTCGCCACCGAGCTCCCCACGCCACCACCATCCACCACCGGTACCGTCCGAACCCTAACGCGCCGCCGCCCTCTTCCCGTCTCCGGTCTTCCCGTCCGAGCCCTAACTCGCCCCGAGCTCCCGCCGTCGCCGGCGAGCTCGCCAGATCCGGAACGGGACGAGCCGTCCGGACCCGAGCCCTACGCAGCCGTGCGCCGCCGTACACCGCCGCCATCCTCACGGTTAGTTCTCGGCCGTGGAACTTCGGCCGACCGGCGCCGGTGGTCGGCCGTACCTAACCCGATCCGTTCTTCTTCGTCTTTGCTTTCCCGTTCCCGAGTTCGTTCAGATCCGGTCGGGATGGAACGGAGCTCCCGAAATGGAAGGGAACAGAACAAAAAACGTAGATCTGGTTGTTTAAAAGTTTTGTAGTATTGTTGTAAATCTGAAAATTGTAAAGTTGAACAAAGTTTTGATATTATTGTTATGTTTCGAACGATTTTCCAGATTTTGTTAACGTTGAAGAAGAAAAGGGTTTAATTTGAACGTTACGTTGAAAAATCTGTTTTAGGTTAAAAGTTCGATTAATTAGTTATTGATAAAACTAAATCGGTTGAATTAATTGGGTTCTAAAACGAAGGTCGGTCGTTAAACGAATTTGAGTGAAGTTAAATCAAAAAGGAGGGAAAACGAAATCAAATCGGTTTTAGAAGGGTTTCGGACCAAAAATATCGAGTTTGGAAACGAGCGGAAGGAAACCGTTGTGTTCAAGTCAAAGTCGTTTTTAAACAAAGCAAAGGAGTCCAAAGACGGTTTTAAGTTAAAAAGGGGTTTAAACTGGGTTTAGATCAAACCTGGGTTCGGTGCGCGGGTGCTCGAACCCGATCCGTTGTAACCCGACTTTTATCCCGCTCGAGTGTAAACGACAACTGTCGAATTCAAATGGACAAATCGCAGCCGTTAACTTAACGGCGGAACCGTTATTAATTTTTGGGCGTTGAGTTATTTAATTTTCGACCTGTTCGTACTAGCTTAAAAGTGAGTTAAATCTGTGTTCTTTTAGATCGTGCTGCGGACCGAGGCAAAGGGAGGCTCGGCGAGTGACTGCGTTTCATCTCGGGTTTAGTGGAGCGTTTTTGGAGTTGCTTACGAGGTAGGGAAAAGTAGCCGGATCTCGGCCCTGACTAGGGAAAGTTAACTGTAGAATTGCATGTGACACCGGGGTGTCGTGGGTTATTCAGGTTATCGAATATTAGAAATGCATGATACGGGAACGTAGCGATTACTGAAAGTGCATGTGACACTTAGTAGTGTCGTAGGAGCAGAGAACTTAGCGTTAACTGTTTCACTGGAGGCATATGACCATGCCCGGAGGTTGTTGCGTGTTGTTGTTGTTGAGTTTGGGTGGCCTTGAGAGCCCGTGTTATTCGTTGATTGAGTTTGGATGGCCTTGAGAGCCCGTGTTATTTATTGCTGAGTCTTGGGTGGCCATGAGAGCCCGTGTTGTCGTTTCGGTATTTTGAGTGGCCGTGAGTGCCCGTGGGGTTGTGAACCCGTACTTTATCGTTGGTGTCTTGGGTGGCCATGAGGGCCCGTACGGTTGTTGAACCTGTGTTTGGTTGTCGGTGTTTTGTTGGCCTTGAGTGCCTGTGGAGTTGTCACCGGTGTCGTTACTGTCTGTTTGAACTTGTTTGTGTTTGTGATTGGTTACTGGTTGCTGGTGGAGGTTGTGTGGTGTAGCTAGCCTCCCGACTGGGATTGGGAGAAGCGGAGGGGTTGTGGGCTAGCTCCCCGACTGGGATCGGGGGAAGGACGCGCGGGTGTGGCTAACCACTCGACTGGGATCGGGTGAAGCGGAGAGGTTGTGGGTTAGCCTCCCGACTGGGATCGGGGGAAGTTGCGCGACAGGTCGACCGCCTGACCACGTCTATGATCGGTAAAGGGCGAGAGATACAGAGATTGGTTACTGAGCAGCTGGTTTGCGATCCTTTGTGATCTTGTTTGGTATTGTGTGGTTGTCAGTCGTGTCTTGGAGGAGGTCGTCAATCGTAGTGTGGGGTCTACATCACGTGTCCGAGTGTTGAGTCAGTTGAGGAAAGTCTTGGTCGTGTGTGTGTCTTTTGAGTCACTGTTGGTGTCACCGGCCTTGTCTACTAATTATGTCATAGTCAGTATGTTATCTGTGGTGGTGAGCGAACGCTCACCCCTAGCTGCTTTTCCTACAGGTACCGTTCGTAGTCTGGACTAGGTGAGCTTCTGAAGCTTGAAGAGCTTGAAGCGGGTTGCTGGGTGTTTGAGTCTAGAGACGTGTATCTCGTTTTGTCCAAGTGTGGGACTTTTATTTTGAGATGTAAATATTATTCTTTTGTGGAACTAAACTGACTCTTTAGGTGATTTATCGAAAACAGGTTTCAGTTTTGTAACTTTTTTTAAACGTTCGCGTCCCTAGTTTCGGTTCGCTGAAATTGGGGCGTGACACTGATCATGAACTAACTTCGAATAAACAGAACAATCAAAATAGTGGTGCATTGACTCTGTAAGTACTATATAAGGCAACCAAATTTGAAATACAAAAATTAAAGCCTCAAACAGTGCATATGTTATGTAATTTATTACCAAGCAACCAATTTTCCTTACTCCTCAACAGTGACAAACGTATCCATATTATGTTCATTGATCAACTCATAAGGAATACCAACCACCAAAATCGCCTGAGGACACTTAGAAACATTAAATCAATAAAAATTTCAAAGCCCAAGTACAAATGAAATAAGCAAAATATCTCTAGCAACAAAAAGTAGAAGAAGCCCGTTCTTCATTAAAATGATCAAAAACAACCAAGTGAAAAGGAAACTTAGTGAATTACCAAGGGATTAAATAAAGTGACTCAGTTAATATGGTTCAAACCAAACACCAGGATTCGACCATCATTCGCAAAACACAATTTTAGGAACCTCAATTCGTCCTCGAGATTAAGATAGACATCGAAACCAAAATTAATGGTGAGAACATAAGCCAAATAGATCGATTAATGACTTACCTGTTAGGGTCGTTTGGTCTTTGACCTTTAGGCCTTTTCTTTTTGAAAAGGTCTCTTTCTAAATAAATTTCGAGCTTCTGAAAAAAAAAGTTGGATCTATTAGGAATGTCAAGTAAAAATCCCTACAAAGTTCGTCTATTTTCTACTCACATATTTGCAATCTTCGCTTCCACCAACAACTTGTTAAACCACATCAAAACTGGTTACGCTAGACACAATCTTGATCAAAGAACTCATCCAAAGTAATTTGAAATATATATTTTTTTAAATAAACATACAACGATCATGGTTCTTACCAAAACCAATAAACAAAATAATACCTCCTACTTGTAAAGCATCTTCAACACCTTTAGTATTTGCAACACAGGCTATTGAATAAAAATATCTAGTGACAACAACAACAACAATATTATCTTAGCACGCTGAGTGACACTTTTTAGCACGCTGACAGTGGGCCTCCTATTATCTTAATATGACTTAAACAAATAAAATCCTAAATATGGAAGAGTGTGAGCAGTACACAAACATGTTCAAATACCACAATGGATGTTCAGCAAAAATGAAAAAAAAAAGAGCATGGGTTACACAAAATAAAAATAAAACCCGGTTTTCTTTGTTATGCAACAGGGAACAATTAAACATCGAAATGAGACACCCAACGTCTGTAGACATGTTCACGTAAATGCTATGCGTAGAAAACTCATCCTAATCACCAAGGTTCCACTTTTGCTGAAAACATTGATCCATCTAATAATAACCATGTATGAGGGAGAGCTTATTAAAACATCAAATCATCTAATTTAAAAGTATCACCCAAAACGAATTTATTTATTTACAATAACCAACCTGCCAAACATCACATTATGATAGGAAACAAAGCCCTTAAAGAAAATGACAGTATTATTCATGGATCCCGTGAGTTTAATAACTCGTCAAAAGCAATACAATAGAAGAGTCAAACTTACAACACAAATGACAAACTTCATCAAAATTTAAGCACCGGTTCACGAACTTAATCTACTACAAAAGTCATCCAATATACAAACGGACCTTCACCATCCTCATTCATTGAAACAGAAACAAATTTTATTTTAATTAGTTTCATGATATGAAATATTTTTTTGGCAAAGATCAATACTTTGAAAAAAGTCAAACATAAACAGTAGGAAATGCAACCACACAGAGTTAAAAATGGCAGACGCGACATCAAACTACCTCTTTGCCATGAAACAGATTAAAAGGCACAAAATTTACTCATTTGGTCAAATAGCTCTGTTTGTAGGCACCCAAGTGATGTGGCATTAAAAAAAATAGCTCAACCATACGCAATATGATTGAGGAGAAACAGTCAATCAATTCCACCAGTGCCACCAGGTCAGAGGAGCACAACAAAAACATATCACATGCATTAGAAACAATCGAAGGAAAAGGCAGTGCACACATTGAAACCTAACAGAACCAAACGGCAAGCTATACCCTTAAACAACCGGCTGGCCGGTAAGACAATGAGGGAAACAGAATTACCGATGAACTGACTTACCCTAAAGCGAAACGGTAGTTGGAGCGGTGACGGGACTGAATCGAGCAAGCCTTCTCCTCCATATACCCAGCTCGCGTCCGTCGAACTTCACCGCAGTTCGCGTCCGTTGATCTTCAGCATTTATGAGTGACGTTTCGGTGAGACCGGAGCTCTCGTAACGCCTGGTTTTCCCTTGAATTGAGCCCCGAGAGCTCGATTTCGAAGACCTGAGCGTCGCGCGTCTCTTTACAGTCTATATTCCAAGAGAAAAACATGACTAACAAATGAGATTGCTAGATCTATCGTGGCTCGAAATCAATGAGTATCAGTAAATTGAAATCGCACTCGTGGAGTGGATTATTCACCTCAGACATGGCGGCGGAGACGACGACGATGACGAATCGGGAGAGGAGAGAACAGAGAGGTCTTGGATTCAGAGCTCGGGGGCTTGTTCCTCGGCTTTTAGGGCTCCGAAAGAGGGCTCTCGATAAAACGATCGGAGGATTTTGGTCCTCTCTTTTAATGGCTTCAAATTTGAAGAGAAACAAAAAGACTAAAGCAATAAAGGAATTAAGGAAGGGAAAAGAAACGAAAGAGAAACGGTCGAGGAAAGAGAAGAGGACTGCCTGCCATGGCCGGAAAAGTAACGGAAGTTTCCTTGAATGTAGAAGGAAACGTCCGGAACGTGAGTAATGGTGGGAAGCCGAAGAGGGCTGAGTGGAGACGAAGGCAGAGAACGCCGCATCGCGAAATACTGTGCGGTGAACAATGCCACGCTGGCATAATCTTTGCTATTATCTTAGTAAGATTATGGTCTTTTTAACTTTTTCCATCCAAACTAACAGAAAGTTAACGGTTGGGTACTAAAGTGAAATTAAATGTTTGGTTTAGGTATGAAAGTGCAAAAAATTTATGCCAGGGTATTATACTGAAATTAAATGTTTGGCAGGGTATTATACTGAAATTTTCCCTTAAAAATATATCATTTTAGTAATATAAATTTAAGATAAAACATAAAATTGGGTAGATATTGGCGACGACTAATCCCCGATTATTACGACACTAACCATAATTGTCCAATCTTTTGATTTTAACAAATCAGATGGTGTGAAAGTTAATGTCTAGACGTCGTTTGAGCCGATTGTTACAATCCTGATTAGTAATTAAACATTAGAAAGTTTAACATATTCAAATTTAACATTCCTAAAGTTTGCAATTTAAGGATGAAAGCCAAAAGAAATCTTAAGTGCACTGCAATCACCCTAGTAATCAAAATTTGTCATGACTTAAATTCCAATAATATAAAATCATAAGAACAGAACGCCACAATTTACTAAAAATGCACTTAACAAAAGAGACGACCACAGTGGGAGTCGAACCCACGACCTTTTGATCCGAAGTCAAACGCGCTAATCCACTGCGCTATGCGGTCTGATTGTTTTCTATGGCCTTTTTATATACTTGTAACCTACTTTCAAAAAAAAATAAACAAAGTAGACTTTCTACTTAGAAGTTCAGACATTAATCCTTGAAGTCTAAACAATCATTTTGTTGGTTGTTAACTGCAATCAATTATATGTCACTTTTCTTAGACATTAAAGGCCAAATAAATGCAACTTTAACATTAATTAGTAGCTAATTAATGGGTATTATTGTTACAACTAGAAGGTGTAGAAGTTAGGTCACAATGGTGTTGCACTATTGTGGATATACAGACATAAACATGCTAATTTTTTTATCAGCAAATTTTATTAATGGAGCAGGTTTTTAGCATGAACACAAGCCCAAGGGAAATCCCTCAAGAACAAACCTAAAGTATGTCTCACCGGTACCTCCAAACTAGAAGAAACTAACCCATTTTCAGGTATACACTGGTCTTCATACCCATATTTTGCTAACATGAAGTAAACTAGGCACAACCTACCAACACAGCAACGAAAACAGGAGAAACAACCAAAGGCCTCCGGCCTAAAACAGAAAAAACAAAGGCCTCCGGCCTAACCACACACAACTAAATAGAAAAAGAAAAAGAAAACAGAAGAACTAATCCACCTAAAGCAGCAAGGATCACCAGCGCCTCCAAAACAGCCAAGACTTGAACCTTACCCCCTGTAAACCTACTATCCAAAACCTCTACCCATCCTCTCCTCAAGAATAGGGCCAAACCGGTCGGGTCAAAACGACCAACAAACTACACGGTGGCCACTACTAGCACACCGTGAGACCCCAACAACACTGGGGTGAGAAGAGAGAGACGGATGAGAGAAGAGTGAAAACAGAGCTTACGAGGAGGAGGAAAAGGTTATCCCAAAGTCGCAGCTCCAAGAGGCCACAGCCGATTGAGCACTGATGTGGACATAAATTGTATCGATTTTAGATACTTTTAGCACACATTCTTGAGCTTTGTAGTCGTGGGATTGTATAATTTGGTCCATTTTTCTCTCTATACTTGTAATTTGTCTCTAGTTGTGCTTTTTAGGTTCTTTGATCGAAAAAAGGGATAAAATAGAGGAAAACCCGGTTTTAGGAGTTTTGGAAGTTGGGTGATCTTGTGAAAGGTATAACTTCTTCATACAAACTCCTATGGCCTCATATTTTATGTCAAATCGAAGAGAATTCAGATATATATATATATATACAACTTTTCTCAAGGGCCTAAGGCCGTTACAACCCTCTATCAGGCCCGTGCGAGGCTTGCCGACTTCCAGGCAGGTTTTCTACTTTAAAAAAGGAAAATTTCCTATTCCAAATCCAAATTTGAGAAGAAAAAAAGGGTCTTGAAGTCCTATATATAGGGGAGCACGAATTTGGAGAGGTAGAACTTGTATTGGGCATACTTTTATAGAGATTGAGAGTTAGGGTTTGGGTTTTGGTGAGAGAGAAATGCTTAGGAACAAGGAGTAAAGCAAAACTATTGAAGTTCCATCATTGAATTGGTATTTTGTATCAACTTTACCTTTCAAATATGTTTTTCTCTTGTTCATCTTCTTCTTTGTGTTCTTCCTTCATCTCCATGAACTAAATTTCCATTGATCTAGGGCTAGGGGAAGCAATATGATAAAGTAATTCAAAGCTTTCGTATTTACTTTGTGCAATTTGTGTTAGGTTATTGTTTGCATGATTTGCACTGAATGCTTTGTCAAATTGATCATTTGATAAACGTTTAGGTTTTAGCATTCACCAATCGAGAGATGAGACTTGCTAAAAGGACTAAGGATTATGCAACTCGGGTTTAAATTTAGTCTCTAGTAAAGTTAGGTTAACATGAGTGCAATAGCTATAGGATTACAACCCCGAAAGCTAGAGGAATTCACGAATCTTAATGTTTTATGTCTCTCTACACCTAGATTAGAAATAACTAGGCGGTTAGATTATGATATGGTCCTAATTCGATCGAGAGATGTTTAGGACTAGTTGAGAGAATTTCCGTTGTCTTTAAACCAACTTATCTGCACATATAAATACGAATACATGCGAATTATTAGTCATATTGTGACCCCGTTAAAGTCCTAGATCGCATTTCTCTTCTGAATTTCACAAGACCTGCTATTTTGTCTCTTACTTGATCCAATTTATTTTACTTTGCATTACAAACTGTTATATACATTTTCAAAACCAAAACAAAACTCTTTTCAGAAACTGATTAATAACGGATTTTAAATCGAGTGACTGTTTTATTGCTCCCTTAGGTACGATAACCGGACTTGAACTGAAATACTACTTGACGACCGGTGCGCTTGCCGCACCCTTTTTGTGAGTTAATTCTCAAGGCGTCAAGTTAATGTGGAGGTCCGAGGCCAACACCAACGGGAACAATCGAGCCCAAACGACCCTCAACCTGCCACCGGCGACGAAGAGAGAAGTGTATCTGGGCAGACCTAGACCGACCGCGAACCGGAAGACTAACCTAAACGCCTCCAAGCCTACCAAATCAGAAGGCATGACTTCCTTGCATTGCTCAGCTTCCCAAAGAGAAACCCATCGCCGAAGCCAGCACTCCACGGTGAACCCAAAGGCGAGTTTGTGTCAGAATTTCCCGACACTCCGTCGGTAGAGAATCGAGGAAGAAAGCCACAAAACAAGGGAAATCGAAAAAAAGAGACGAGAGGGGAGAGGGGCACGGTCTCTAGTGCTGGAGAACACCGACGATGAAGAGGGAGCAGATCTGAGAAGTTCAGATCTGACTCAAACATCACCAAACAAAAGGAAGAAAAGGGAGAGGTCGGAAGTTTAGATAGGGGAAAGAGAGCGATTACTCCGACGATGACCATGTCGGAGGTCTCTGGCCAAAGAGAGGGAGGGCGATGCGGCTAGGGTTTTGAAAGTAGAGAAAAGCGAGAGCTTCTCGCTCTAAGAATTTTTGGTGTTATTATTCATTTGTTGCCAACATAAACATGTTAATGAATTGTCTAATTCTCGCCAGGGACCAAGGCTCCGAATCTATTGATCCAACCCATTTGATATATTAAGAGCATCCACATCCATGATATTTTGTGTATATATATATATATAATGTCACATAAAGTATAGGAGACTATGTCGATTAAGAAAATGTATAATGTATTAGCTCAAGACAAGACTAAAATATTGGATTGCAGTATATTTAGACAACCCAGAATGGAGTCGCTGGAGTATGTGGAATCGGTAGGTTAAATCAAGGTCATAATCGGTAGTTCTTACAATGGAGGTCGGATTCGTTGAATCGAATATGACCAAATTCAATATGTGTTAGACGAAGAGTGGCTAAGGGAGGAGAGAGAGTCGGAGGGATGAAAGGGAGAATGGTCACATAATCGACTTCGATGATTCTGTAGACTCACGCGCGAATAATTTGAAATTCTATATTGACTCAATAGTTATGAGATGTGTCGAGCAAAGGAAAGGCCAAGAACGTCGGCGCATAAGCCTTGATGGGCCCATTTGAGATTATAGATTAAAAATAAAATGATTTGATACGGCTACATTTGCTTAAGATCATCTACAATGGTTTGAGTCTACGTAGTTGTTTGTAGGGGTGTGCTAAAAACCGAAATTCTGGTATCCGGTAAATCCAGTCCAGACCGATCCGTAAATTAACCGATCCGTACTAAAATGGACAAAAAAAAAACAATCTGAAAGTCGCTCTTATAAATTTTCTTCTCTTTCTCCCCCATATTTGGTCAAAAATCACTCTTTTTCCAACCGAGTCTATGTAGTTCCTTGTTCTGGCTTTCCCTCGCCCCTAGATACGCTGTCTACTGGTTGTTGCTGGTGATGCGACTCTACATATTTGACTTTTACTCTGTCACCATTGACAACCAAGAGCTCCACCACGACCATGCTATATACATGTTCGAAATTCCTCATTTCTTACTTCTTTCTTTTTGGGTTGTTTAGTTTTCTCCTCTCTTACTACCAAGCTCACTCGTCTCTGATTTTCTCTTTCCCATTCTCTGAGAAGGACGACAGATCGTGTGTGATTCGTGACGACCTTCTCACATTTGCTTCAAGTCGTGACGACTTTGTGTCCTGGGCTCTGATTTGTGACTATCACGACTCATCACCGGAACTGATGACTTCTTCTTCCACTATAAGGATATTTCTCAACATTTTAGTTCTTACTGTTTATTTGTCTACATGTTTGAAAACCAGTTTTGGTTCTTTTTATTTGATCTCTTTGAGGCATTTTTCATTTGTTTTAGATAGAAAAAAGTAGTGTATTTTGAGTTCTAACTGATAATATAATACATGCATATAAAATAAATTGTATGTTGATTTGATCATATTAACATGATTGGTTCACTAATAATAGAACTAATAATTGAATTGCTTGTATATGTATACATTTTGATTTATTTGAATAAAGTTTGATCTGTTAGGATAATTTTTTTAAAAAAACTTATTCTAGGTTTTGAATAAAGTTCGAATAAACTAAAATGCAGTTCTAAGTGAATTTGATTTGATATAGTTATTCTAACTGAGTTTTTGAATAAATTGAAATACAGTTCTAACTGAATTTGATTTGATATAGTTTTTGAGTTGTAACCGATAATGATACTGAATATGATTATATGTATATATAATGACTAGTTCATTTGTAAGAACCGCCCCGGTCGATCCCGGTCGAACCGGTGGATTCTGGCTAAAGTTGACTTTTTGCCGAAAAAGTCAACCGATGACTCCGGGAGTCATTCGGGACCTTTCCGGGGCCCATAAAGCTTAGTCGTCTTTACGGTTAGCTTAATTGGACCGTTTCCTTTCAAATGACTGTTTTTGTGAAAAAGTCAACCCGGGAAGTTTTTCGGTCAAACCAAAGGTCTTAAGGAATTTAATTTATCTAAGCTGAGATATTTTGGGTTATGAGTGGTCCCCACATGGACATGTGTCCATGTTGGCTTGGAGCAGAAGAAATGGGTCTAAAAGACTCATTTAACCTTCTTTGGTTGGCCTTGAGGAGATAAGAGCAAAAGGGCAATTTGGGACTTTCACAAATAGGTTAAGGCACAAAAAAAAGAGAACAATTCAGCTCATTTGAGCATTGTTGGCCGAAAAATCAGAGAGAGAAAAAGGGAGAGAAAAGCTTGGAAGCTTGAGGAGGAAGAAAGAAGGAAAATGATTGATTTTGGGCTTAGTTTCTACTCAAATCTCTTCAAAAACATTAGATTCTTCTTCTACATTCCATTTCCAAGGTAATCATCTAATCCTTTTTTGTTTTTGTTGATTTTGGTTCATGGGTTTTGAGGAGAAATGATGAACTTGGTTGGGTGTTTGAAGTTTTGATGTTGGATGATGATTTTTAGAGAAAAAGGGTGTTAGATGATGGGTTTTATTTGGTTTTGTGGAGTTTTGGTGAAGACCCATGATGGGTTTTGGTGTGCAGGAGCTATGGGGTCTGTTTTGAAGGTTTAGATGTTCATCAATGGAGTTTTGTAGAGAAAATTCGTGGAAAACGAAGTTGGGGAAGAAGAAGGGGGTCTGCTCTGGTCTGGCACGGAACGGGGCATGGAGAGGGCCTGGTTCCGACCCTTTGAGGGGCACGGACCGGGCCAGGTTCCGGCACGGAATGCCGCATGGACCGTGCCAGGGTCCGGCACGGAGTGCAGCACGGACCGTGCCTGGCTCCGGGCCGGTACGCTGCACGGGCCGGGTCGGATTCCGGGCCAGTACGTTGCATGGGCCGGGTCGGATTCCGTGCCGGTACGCTGCACGGGCTGGGTCGGATTCCGGCCCTGTGGGCCATCCGGGTTGGGCCTCATTCTGGCCCACTTCCTTTCAACCTATGTTTGGACTTTCGGGCTGCTTTTAGTGTTTTCTCGTTAACCAAATCTGAATTAGCTTTAATTCGGGTATTTCTTTGTGATCCAAGACTTTGGACCCGAGCTCAACGGAGGATGAGACCTTTGCACCTCGTGACGAGAGACGGAGGAAGCTATCCAGGTCGTCCGCTGCTAGGATTGGATCGCTTTTGAGGTAGGGAACGTAGCGAATACCGGTCCGATTATGGAAAGTTACTAGTATGCCTATAGGTCGTAAATACTTAATTTTTAATTGTTAGCATCGCATGATTAGGATTTGAGGAATGGGCGAAATGAGGGATAACTTACGAGCCATGTCGAGCCGTAAGTTTGGGATTGTTGTGCTGTAGAAATGCATGCGGGCCATGTCGAGCCCTTAGGTTGTGTGTTGATTGAATTGCCTTGATCCTTGATTGAGATGCCTGATGTGTTGTTAGATTGAGAATCACGTTATGTTTTTCTCGGTGTAGCGTGTTGTTATGTTTGGGCAAGTGTGTCATGCGTGTTATGAAGTGAACCACTGGGTGTGATATGGTCGGGTGATTGATAGATCGACGTGCTGTGTTGTGGTAAGATTGGTGGGCTCGGTAAGCCGTGATTGATCTATGGCATTATGATGCGTGATATTATCTTGATGTGTGTTCCAAGAGGAGTTGTATTCCGGTATGGTACCTACACCGAGGGGGTACACCAGTGTAGGGTAGTACCTAGGCCAACGGTGTGGTCCCACGTATGCGCGGCCCCCCGGTGTGTTATTCCGGTATGATACCTACACCGAGGGGGTATTCCGGTGTAGGGCGTGTAGGCCTACGGTTTGTGTTTGGCACTAGGTGTCGTGTTTGGCACTAGGTGTCGTGCCCCGATGGGTTTCCGGGAAGACGTCTAGGCCGATGGTGATTCCGGTATGATGTATTGTGATTGTACCCCGACGAATTTCCGGGAAGATATCTAGGCCGATGCTGTGTGTTCCGGTGTGATATGATAGAGTCGGGTTGTGGACAGCCGGCGGAGTCGGGGACTGCGGTGCGGGACGTGTGTTAGTTTCATTGTTTATTGTATGCTTGATTACCGGTTAAGTGATGTGAGTGCAGTGTGTTATTGGTCGTATGAGTATGTTTGTGAGCGTGGTTATAGTCTTGTGACTGAGGATTGTGGTTGCGAGTTCCGTGTTGTGGTTAGTTGTGTGTTGTACTAGTATGCCCTAATTGGACGGTTACTCATGGTGGTGATTTGCTCATAACCTTAACTACTTTTCCTACTGAGCGAAAGCTCACCCCTTTACCTTGTTGTTTTACAGGTTTTGAGCGGGATGTGGTCTAGCGGGATGCTCGATGCTTGGGAGCTAACGAGAGTCCTAGGCTAGCGTTTTCTAGAGACATACTGTTTATTTGAACTAAACATTTTAGTACTGGATTTATGAGCTGTTGACTCACTTTTATCATATTATTATTACTAGGTGTAAGCACCGCGCGATGCGCAGAATACTATTAGATAAATTATACGTTTTTCAATAGGTCAATCTAGGCTCAAATAATTGAGCAAAATCGAACCTAAAAAACAATACATGAAAGTAAGTGAAATAAAATATCGGAGAGTTTAAATTGTAGTACATTTTAATTTTTTGTACCACGGTCTAACAATCACAACATGCCAATTAGTTATTTTGGGCCATATTTATTGACGGTAAAGATAAAATCGATAACTGAATGTACGTTCAACAATAATATTACAATAGTACTACTTTAAGTTGTTGTCGACACTATTGGATAAACTCATAACACTTAAGGCACCCTCAAGTTTGTAGTAACCATACAACTATACTGACTGTAGCGACATAATTTACTATTGCTCTTCTGTCATGACTCATGAGACAACTTATTTTAACACTGATGATGAAAACCGCCCACATTTTATCCAGATTAAACACTTGAAATAAAAGTATTGATATTCCATTATGTGTCAAAACAAATATGTAAACCATCTAGTTCTTAACAATCAACAAAGGTTATTATTTGTTAGTAAGCATAATTATAGTCTAATCAATAAATACTACAAATTGCAAAAATCGAGAAGCATAATCACAATGTAATCATTAACTACTACAAATTGCAAGATAGTGTCAAAAAAAAACTCGGTTTTAATTCAATCGGAGATGAATAGCAAGCATTGCTAACACTCATGCATACAAGTGGCATCCACTTAAAGCATCGATCATCTGCATATGCAAGGAGGCTCGCCATTTTGTAACAAAGTTCTTCAATTCAATTTGGTTCCCGTAGAATAGGCTTGCATTTCAGTCAACTCAATTGTGAAGTGTTAGTTGAGCAACCTTCGGGTCACCAATCTTCACAAAAAAAAGGGATAGCCTCTATAGTTTTGTCCTTCTTTGACTCACTGAGAGAAATCTTGCATCAAAATATTGAACAACCACTACCATTTTTAGTTATACTATTAATCAATTAACAGAAATTGTTAACAAAGGTAAAAATTAAAATCGCAATTAATATAAGTTTGTATAAAAAGGACAAGTATAATAAATAAATAAATAAAAAGCAGTAGATGAATGCAAATGCAGAATTAAAATCACAAAACTGGTGCAATCTGGTTGAACACCTGAATGCAAAATGTATGCAGAATTCAAGTCTCTGGTTCTTCCCATTCTCTAAGTATGTAGTCCAACTCCCAATATAAGTAGAAAACATAAAAACCTATCAATGCTTGGACACCTAAATTTGGCTCAAAACCGTCAGAACATGAAACTAAATTACCCAATCAATGGCGTGTGCAACGGAAAGACCAGAGACTTGAACAAAAAAAACACATATGCATAGCATCGCAGACTCACAAATCACGCACCATATACCATTCCAAAATCAAAATCATAGAAATCTAGAAGTTAGGTAAGAACTTACGGAGAGGAAATCAAAGATGATCGGAGCCGAACTCTTATACAGAACCGGATGACCGAAACTCTTCCTCTTCTTCATCCGCCTTCGTGGCTCGTCCATTCCCATGTCAATTTCAACATCTCTGATCCAATCCATTGATCCACGAACAGTACTCGGGTGAAACTCTCTATCAGAGTTGAACTCGTTTCTATTGACTTCTACTTATGACAATCGCAATCAGAATCCGCACTAATATATCAGAAACGCATCAGATAAGAATTGAGAGAAGGGAAAAACGAAACGTCCGAGCATTGAAAGTAATTGAAACCTAGGACCTAATTAAGAGGGCTTAGAGGGATTAGCACCATTGAGGGAGGTTTAATTGCACATTGATAGAAGGATAACAACAGGAAGAGTTTAAGACTCGTAACAGACGAACGCCAAACTGAAAAAGGAAGAGGGAGCCGAGTCCGAACAAACTTAGAGCATCCACAACCGTGAGATGTTAATCCCACGCTAATCCAATGCCACACCAACGTCTGGACTGCAGAACCCAATGGTTGGGTAACAGTCTCGGGCCACCAACGCCATATGTGCCGGTAGCACTATCCATTACTTTTTTTTTTTATTCAACTTTATCCAAGCGGTTGGATATCAATTTCTTTCCTTTTATTTTAAATTTTACAATCAGTCGTGTATTAGCATTAATGTCTTTTTTTTTTAATTTCGGAATTAATTGAAATCTGACAAACATTAATTGGTTTTGAGTTTTGACCCACTAAATTTTTTAGGGAAAAACTGATTTAATTCAAAGAAAATTAAAAATAAATTCTTTTTGAAGTGTAATGCAACCATATTTTCAAACCATCAATCATCAAATCATTTTTTGAGATTTGTAAAATATAATACTATTTTTTTAGTTTCAAGAGTAATTAATTTTTTATTTCGAAGATTAAAAATACAATAGGTTTTCAAATTTTATATTTTCATAATATATATTTTTGACACATTTTTTTAAATTCCAAAAATATATTTGCAATCGATATTTTGAAATAAATTACATATTTATTGTATTACATTACATTTTATTTGGAAATTAAAAATAAATTAAGTAATTCAATAAAATATAATAAAATAAAATTTTAATTTTAATTTTACCTTAGCATATCTCCATTGCAAACAAAAAATTAATCATCACTAAAAAGTATTATCTCTTTTCCACGTGGCACTTGTTTTTCTTTCCTTAAGTGATGCTAAGATAATGCTAGAGATGTGGATGCTCTTAGAGCCAAGAAGTGAGATTTTTAGTAAATATAGAACGCCACGTCAGCTGCCATGTCAACTGTTAACTCTGCTATTATATATTATAAGATTGTTGGAACTTACTTCTTTCAAAATTGTCTTTTATTATTTATTTCTTTTAGTTCGCGTCTCGAGTCCGGTCAAAACCGGGTTTAGGCGTGACATCATTGGTTTACTTGAATAACTTGTTATTGGCATGACTGTACAATTGTATGGCTTATAACACGACATTGGTTTTGTACTTTGTTTTTATTTCTTGAACATAACTTAGTATTTTTGTTCACTGGTTCACTGTTTTGTAATTGATCTAGTTTTTTTTAATAAATAAAAACTTAATCTACTTTTTGAATAGCTTGTATTTTGAACTTCACGTGTATTTTTTTCGAACTAAGAACTATTAATTGTCGACTGGTTCATTGTTTTTGTTTACTTAATAATCTATTTTTGAATAAAGGTCGACTTTTTCACTTAATCTTTTAGGGTTTAAATGTTTATTGTTCATGTTGTTTTGAAGGGAGAACCTGTTGCATCAGTAAATACTAGATCCGAGTCAGTGGATAATGAGATAGCATCTGGTTCTACTACAATCGTATCAGATGTTGTTGTTGGAGCTGGAGGGGGAGATGCAACAACATATCCCCATGGTATGAAACCTAAACCCAAAATTAGGAAGAAAAAGAAGTAGATATATTGTTTGGGATTATTTTGATACTGTAATTAAAGATAATGAAAAAAAATAAGTGTAGGATGTGTATTACGTTTATAGGGGTAATACTACTCTAAATGATACTACATCTCTTAAAAATCATATAAGAGTGTCCAAAAAACCCTAAAAGATTAGAAAAGGGACAACATCAACTTAATTATACTATTGTTGAAAAAGACAAACCATCTTCATTGTTGTCTTAGAGATTCGAGCAAGAAGCTTCCAAAACTGCTCTCGCCAAGATGATAGTGCTTAATGAGTTACCTTTTACACATGGTGAAGGTGAAAGTTTAAGTTGGTTGTTAAAATTGTATGTCCATTGTTTGTTATCCCTGTAAGACTGCCATTGCCAAATGTATTTTTAAATTGTTTGAATATGAAAAATCTTCGTTGCTTGCTTATTTTAAAAATGCTAAACCTAGGGTGTCTTTGACTACAAATACATGGAATTCCAACCAAAACATTAACTATATTATTTTGATTGCCCATTTTGTTGATGAGAATTGGAAGTTAAAGAAAAAAATACTTAATTTTTGTCCAATAATTGGACATAGTGGGAATGCTATTGGGGCTTTCTTGGAGTCTTGTCTTAATGCGTGGGGTTTACGTAGGATAATGACTGCAACTATGGATAACGCTAGTGCAAATGATAAGGAAATTAAGTATTTGCAAGAGAGTTTTGATTTCATGTCAAACTCTCTCTTGGGAGGAAAGTTCATGCACAAGAGGTGTGTAGCTCACATTTTAAATCTTATAATGAGTGATGGTACAAAAATGTTAGTTGGTGCTATTGAGAGGGTGAGATTTGTTGTTAGGTGGATTCGATTATCTCCTTCTAGGTTAGTGAAATTTAAATCCTTAGTTAGTCAATTAGATATTAACTCTAGGCGGTTTGAATCCTCGCTCTCAAGCCCCTCCCCTCTTCACGTGCTCCCTTATTGTCACATCCCGCCCAAGCTTCCCTTTGCCCGAAGCGGCGGTAATGATGCCTAGCTCCCCTTCTTTACCTCCCTGGAACCTTCCCACACTCCTCTCACCCTACATCTCGTCTTCCTACTCTCCTTGCTCAGATCCATCTTCTACTTCCTCCACTTCTCCTTTCTCTTTCTCAGGCCACCACCAAGACTAACCACTGGTGAATCTCCCACCACCCATACCACACCAAAAAGCCACCCCTCTGTCGTCCACTGCCTCACCGTTACTGTCGACCCCGACCTCCCAACCACCCATCTTGACCAAACTCCCACAACCACTCATCACCCCCGACACCACAAAACCCCCACCATGTCAAATCGGGGACAAAAACTCACATGCAAGTGCTTCATTTTGGGACCATACCCAAACCCCCTTCCCTAAGCCACCAGTCCAACAAGCGGGCCCTCATCCACCGTCTCAACAATTGGACCTCCTCCTAGCTCGGGAAACCCAGTCTTGAACTTGGACGCAATATAAGAAAAACTTACATAGGTCTCCCTCGGGTCAGAGCCAGTGAACGACTTCTACGAGGAAGACGATAAGGTATTGTCCATCCCGACCCTCAACGATTCAAGGTACAACTTTTTTTGGTCGACCATCTTCTTATGGATAAACGTGTAAGACCCCATACTCTCTATGTTGTTATCGCAAATGCATGGAACTTGGAGGATCTGACGGTCCAATCGCTTACCGACAAGATAGTCGTTTTCTACTTCCCCTCTAAGGAAGCCATAAACGACATCCGAGCTAGGGAGTCGTGGGCTTTCTATGGCACGATTCTCATTCTTACGCCTTTGCCTACGAAAACCCAACCGATAAATATTTGCTTCCAATCCCTACGAATTTTGATCTGAACCTATGATATACCTATCGAGGCTAGGACCTCCTAGATGAGAGCTTTCATCCTCTCAAATCTGGGTAGGGATGTGGAATCCAGATGGGCTAACAACACAAGAGGCCCAACCAAACCTCGGGGTTGGGACACCTTCCTTTGGCTCCGGGTGGAAATAGATGACACATGGCCGCGTTGCCGTCATTTGATTCCATAGGTGAATGAAAATACCAAGCCGTTGAAAATACGGTTTGAGTATGAAAAAGTGCCAGATTTTTATTTTCGTTGTGGTCGCCTCGGCCATGTGAATACAATATGTGTTGTTATTTTACCAGGGGTGGATCAACTTGCTAGGCGCTATGGGAAGTCTCTTCGGGCTCCACCAGCGATCCAAGCATAAGGGATCTTCCGTACAAACTAGAACGTCATGTCATCACCGTCGGTGCGACGGTTGAATGCCATGCCCTCGTCGTCTGATTCTCATGTTAACCTGGTTTACTCAAATATTTCAACATGTACCCAGAACAGTCGGGAACCCATCCAACCGAATGTCCATAGCCCTAGGATAGGGCGAGACCCTCTTTCAGAACTAGCGGTCTTTAAGACCACAAATACGTCAACCGATCGGAGAATCAGGAACCCGACACTAGTGGTGATGTTGAAGGATGTGGAATGGGGGAAGGGATCAATAGTATCTCCTCGGTCCCCGCCGTCCGTCAAGACCACAACTACGCCTAAACTGAAGGAACCCCTAACCATCATTGATTGGGAGGATATGTATTAGATGGTGGGTGGAATAGCGTAGACCCAGGTTGGGGAAACAAAACCCATTGGGACCCCGGCTCAGAAACAGGTGGAGTCATCCCTAACGTGCCCCACCCAACATAATCTCCAGCACAAGATCTTAGTTGGGTACAAGGAGAGCTACCATAAGATACCTCTTGGACGCAAGGTGAAGATGGAACCACTAAAGAAGAAGCTAGTAAAATGAGTCCTAAGGAAAGCAAAGGCTCCCAAAGATATAGTAGGGGACAAAGGCCCTCGACAAACAACAGTTGTAGCTAAACTCAAAGAAGTGTACATTTATGCTCATGGACATCAACCACACTATGGAGGAGGCCCAGTAGAACCTTGATAGGAAAACAACCTCGTCGAGAGCCATGATAGGCCCTGGGCTCGGGAGGAGGATGAACTTGTTCACCTTCCTATCGTTGGCCCTATCTAGAAGGTTCATGTTCCATGGGAAAACATCCTAAGGGTCTTTACGACCCAAGACAACCTCCCCTCGGGGAATTTAGTCCCTTGGAGTCGTGTTATTGTGCGTATTTGAACTAAGTATTTCTCTTCTACCATCACGTGTATAATTTTTCTTTTTCTCAACCATGCATGCCGGATCACCTATTTGTCTTCAAATGGGGGAAGTCGTATATTCTCTTGGCTTGTATCGGGTTTATCCATGGACCTTGGTATTGTATCATGTGACTTGCTTAAATTGAATACATACCCAATTTACTAAAAAATGATATTAACTCTAGGAAAATGCTTAGTCTTGATGTTTGTACTAGGTGGAACTTGATGCTTTCGGCAGCTTGTAAGTTTGAGAAAAAGCTTTTTAAAAATTTCGTGATCTCAAATCTGAAGTGGAGAAAGTCACTATCAAGGATACTAATAAGCCACTTGGGGTATTGACTGAATTTGATTTTCGGAGATTTGATTTTGTTATGGGATATTTGAAGCTTTTTTATAACATGATTGTGCGTATTTCAGCTTCTTTGCATGTCACATCTAGTACAGTTTAAACCGATATTAGTGATCTTTACAACCTGATAGATAAAGGTAAAAATTCACCACATGCTCATATTGTTACTATGGTTCTTAACATGGATTTAAAGTATACAAAATATTTTGGTGATATTGAGAAATTGAACATGTTTATTTTCATAGCTCCTATATTAGATCCTTGTCGTAAACTGAAATATGTTCACTTTATTATTGATAAGATTTATTTTTATTGATAAATTTTTTTTGCTTAAATAACATGTTTGGACAACATTAGATAAGATCTATGTGGAATATGACAAATTTCTTGTTGTTAGTTTACCTACTGTAGAACCCGTAATTGAATTAGATAATGATAGTTTTGATGTAGGAGCTTATGATGCTATGTTTGAGATGATGGCAAATAGTGAAACCGATAATTCTAAGTCGGAGTTAGAGGTTTATGTATCTGAAGCTAATGTGAAAAATCAAAAAGATTTTGATATTTTAGATTGGTGGAGAAAGAATGCTGAAAGATTTACGGTCATTTAAAAAATGGGCAAAGATGTTTTAGCAATTATAATATCCATCGTTGCATCTGAATCGATTTTTAGTTGTGGTTCTAGGATTTGACAGATTATAGAAGTAGTTTCAAACCAACCACAATTGAGTGCTTGATTTGTGTTGAAGATTGGTTCAAGTCTCCAACCAGTTCATGGTTGGATGACGAGGAAGTTGTGAACTTGTTTGAGCAAGTTCAACAAGGTATACACTTAGTTAAATAGTTCCATACTTTGTTACGCGTTTTATGTTACTTGTCATGCTTTTTTACTTCGTTTTATGAAACTTTTAGGTGTGGAATGAATTGTTGTTGGTGAAGGAACATAAGGCATGAATATAAAGCTTTTGGTTAAGGAAGATGAAGCAGCATAGTACTTTGTAGTTTATACTATGTGATGTGTACAAATAAATTATTAGGGAAAATTTCAGTATAATACCCTGCCAAACATTTAATTTCAGTATAAAACCCTGACATAAATTTTTTGCACTTTCATACCTAAACCAAACATTTAATTTCACTTTAGTACCCAACCGTTAACTTTCTGTTAGTTTGGATGGAAAAAGTTAAAAATACCATAATACCCCTAACTATTACTCAAATTTTCAAACTCATGCCATTGGTTCAGAATTTGAAAATAAGTGAAATGACAATAATACCCTCCATTGTTAAGGTATTAAAATGAAAATTTCATTATTTTTAAAATAAAATCAATTTTTTTTTATAAATTCAGTTTTTTATTTATAAAATTATTTTTATTTTCAAAAATTCATTTTTTTTATAAATTAAGTTTCCATTAATAAAAATTATTTTTATTTTCAAAAATTCTGGTTTTTATTTAAAAATACAGTTAAATCAGATTTTATTTTTAAATTTTATAAAAATCAGTTTTTTAAATTTAATTATATATATATATATATATTTTTTCATTTTCATTTTTTTCATTTTTCATTTTCCATTTTTTCATCTCCTTCGACCTAGACTCCAACGCCACCGGCGACGGCGACGACCCCAACTCCTCCGGCGACGGCCCCAACTCCTTCCTCTCCCTCGACAACCACACCCTCGGCAGCGCCGGCGCCGACGAGAACCAGTCTCGGTTCCTTTCGACTCAGCCACCACCATAACTTCTCTCCATTCAATCTCACCCCATACCTTCTTTTTCTCCCCAACCACAAACTCAAACCTCTTCAATTTTTGGGACTGATTTACCCAGAACTGAAATCATTAGATATTCTAGAACTAAAATAGCAACAGAAACCCAAATCAGGTATGGAACTGAACAAAACCCAGAAGTAGAAATCAGGTATTTTTTTCATTTTCTACCCCCACCTCTAATTTACGCCGCCAAGGTACCTCTCCATCCATACCCACCTCTAATTTCTCTCGAGAATCGCGTCCCACAAAACATCGGAGATTGGGAACAAAACCTCTCCCGTTTGATTCTGCGTTCTGGCGAGCGAGGGCGTGCCGAGGTGGGAGCTCCGGCGAGCGGGGGCGTGACGGGGAGGAGCCCTGGCGAGCGAGGGCATGCCGGGGGGATCTCCGGCGAGCGAGGGCGTGTAGGGGGAGCTCCATTGATCCAGCCGACATGGTGAAGACAAAGAACAAATAGAGAGAGAAATGAAAAAAAAAAAGGAAATTAGGGTTTTAATTAGATAAGGGATATTTTTGAAAAACTAATTTTTATGTATTTTTTTATTAAAAAAACTGATTTTATAAATAAAAACTGAATTTATAAAAAATATTGATTTTATTTTAAAAATAATGAAATTTTCATTTTAATACCTTAACAATGGAGGGTATTATTGTCATTTCACTTATTTTCAAATTCTGAACCAATGGCATGAGTTTGAAAATTTGAGTAATAGTTAGGGGTATTATGGTCTTTTTAACTTTTTCCATCCAAACTAACAGAAAGTTAACGGTTGGGTACTAAAGTGAAATTAAATGTTTAGTTTAGGTATGAAAGTGCAAAAAATTTATGTCAGGGTATTATACTGAAATTAAATGTTTGGCAGGGTATTATACTGAAATTTTCCCAAATTATTATTATGAAGTAGTTGTAGGAGGGTGTTTTTCAACATTAAGCTAGGATCATTGAGAACACTCAATGATCCCCAACATAACGGTTTTCACCCATATAGTTAAGAGAAACTCTACTATCAAATCTATTCTATTTTTTATTTTTGTGATGAAAACGGTAAAGGGATACAAATGGACATTTGGGATCAATGTTTTGAGCCTATTCATATCCGAATAATATCCAAAACCTATCCGGTTCGGTCCGTATCCGGATGTGTTAAAATATGGTAATTTATTGATAGTTCGGATAGGTTCCGAATATGAGTTTTTGATGTTCGATTCATCCGGACTGGACTTTGAAATTGGTTCCGGACCGAATATTTGGTCCAATTACAGTCCTAATTGTTTGGAGGGATTGTTTGAGTTTCTCTCTCCTCCAAACAACTACCTCTACAATGAGTGGGCTCAAGAGTAGTTGTTTTGCTATAAATACAAATTGACCCTACTTCAAAATTGCACCCCTTCTCTTCTACACACAAGCTCATATCTTCTTTTCCTCTTCTCTCCAATTTTTTCCCTACAATTCACAATGAACGACCCAACCGACTTCCAATTCGTGTCTTAAACGTTGAACAATGACGCCGCCGACTCTCAACACACCGAAGAAGACCTCATGGCGAGTATCGAATCATACGCATCCCTCCTCAATGGCTACAGTCGCAATTCGCCACTGAGCAACCTTCCCAATTCGTTTCGGCCAAGCAATCGAGGAGGAAGGGGAAGAAGCCTGCATCTACATCTAATTTGCGGCTGAAGTGGACCATCCAGGAGGAGGAAAGGTTGGCGAGGGCGTGACTCAACAATTCTCTGGACCCCATCACAGGGAAGAACTAGAGGAACGACATGTACTGGAAAAAAGTACATGCTGAGCTTCAGTCGACGAGAAAGGAAGGCGACCCGATTCGGGAGTAGGGTCCTTGAAAGGACCACTGGCATCAGATCAACAAAAAATTTACAAAATTTCATGAGAAGTATACCAACTTTGAGAACGATCTCACAAGCGGGAGGAGCGATTGTGACGTCATTGTACCGGCTGAACGAGCGTACAAGGACGAGGAGAACCACGAGTTTGCTCACAAGCATGTTTGGAGGATCGTGAGGGCGCAAGTGAAGTGACAGCATCGCAAGGTCCCACAATGTGACGTTAACATTGACGTCACCGAACTCGACGACGAAAGTGAAGCAAGCAAGCGTACAAGGTTGGACGAGTCTCGCAACTACACATCGAGCGACGAAACTAAACACGAGTTGACCTCACTTGCACGGGAAGAGCGCTCGATCGGATAGAAAAGAGCCAAGGCCAAAGTTAGAGGCAAAGGCAAACAAATGGACCCCCACCCCCGTTGGCAACATTACCACCCGAGAAAATGCATTTTCGTAAAGAGTATGCTAAACCCAAAATGAAATGAGTGAGCGGGAAGAGAGAATTTTTGCGCACAAAAACAATCTGGAAGATACCAGGTTCAGGATTCAAGAGCGAGTCATGGCGATGTTGGAGCGAGTGGTTAGCCAAGACACCACCAATATGACCGAGGATGAACGAAAGACTCGTCTCGCTCTCATTGAGAACCTACAGAAACGTTTGGAGTCGCTTTAGTTTGGTTTTTAATCTATGTAATAATCTAGTTGGACTTGTTGTAGTTTGGTTTTTAATAATAAAAAAAAAAAAAAAATCGTTTTTATCGAATTCTTGGTGTCTCGATCTTCGTGCCCGCACACTATTTGGGAATATTGTGTGTGTGGTCGTCGCTGCCACGCCGACCCCCTCTTCTCATTCCTATAAATTCCACCCACCTCTCTCTCAAATTCTCACACTTTTCTTCCTTATATCTCTCTCAAACTCTCTAAATTCATCCTTCATTTTTGCAATGTCGGGGGCTTCTTCTTCTTGGGCAACCGGTCCTCATGGTCGGCGGATGAGGAGTTGCATTTGGTGGTGAATTGGCTAACCGTTGCTGAGGTCGAGGGCAAGTACTAGCATAATCTCTACCTCGATTTCCTTGACACTGCAAATCCGGCGTGGTCGGGCCGGACGGAGAAGCAGATGAAGGATCATTTCCAAAAGATGAGCAAAAAGTGCATGCAATTCGATAGGATTTTCCGGAAACGTCTCAACGATCCTAGGAAAGGATCAACCGAGGAGGACATCTATGCTGCGACCGTAAAATATTATGAACGCGCACACGGGCTATGGACAAAACGTCATGTGTGGGAGACGCTCAAATATGAGGGGAAGTGACATCTACACATTGGGGCGGTTAAAAATTAGGTTAATTATCGTTTGTAGTATATTTAATTATCATAGGTTAATCATGTTAATGTGGATTTTGGGTTTGTGGCTTTAAATAAAAATAGTAGTTATATTTGGGGTGGTTTTGAAATTATGGAAAGTTCATACAATGGCTTCCGGCTACTAGTCATGATTTGCAATTGGAGAGGCCATGGTATGAGGTAGTGGTATGGAGGAGAGAGAAATTAAAAAATAAGCTTTTACCATAGTTCCATACCACTAGTTATAGTATACCATTGAAGATGCTTTTTAAGGACTAAATCAACTATAAGCTCAAACTGATAGTTAAAGTCCTAATTATACTTATATTCTAACATTTTGAATAATTGTTAGTTTCTCGTTAGAATTAATTACCCTCTAATCCGTTCTTAGCCCTTATTTTTTGTTGTTTGCAAATACGTCAAGAAATTTGGTATTTTAATTAATTGGGGATTATGGGTTCTATGGCTTTTGTTGTTAGAGTTTTAGACGAAATTACTGATAATTATTTAAATAGTTTTTTTTTTGTATCAGCGAAAACATATTTAAATTAACCTCTTTTGAGGAGAAAGAGATTACAAACGAGGGCCACACTAAGGACCCTAGACAAAACATGTACAAGTGAGACATCAAGAACCAACAACAAGACTTCTCAACAGATGAAACAACCAGAGATACAACCACATCAAACACAACTAAAGAAACCCAACCAGGGGTGTACAAGAAAAACAGCCAGGGAAAACAAGAAAAACGAACAGGCTCACAGGCAACACTGCTGACCTAATCAAAGACGAACCATACTCCCTGAATCATTAGTACGCTTAATCCTAAAGTGAAGCGTACTAAAAACGCTGGTGGCTAGGACCACAATCGGCAAAAACAGAATCAGTGAAAAATCACTGAGACACACCAAACCCAACAAATATAACGAAAGGATTCAGACCATGGAACAGCCTTAAACACTCATCGGCGGTTAACACAAACACCTATAACCGGCGAGCTTGAACACCAAACAACGGGTCAAGAAGAAGCGAAGCCAATCGAATCAAATGAAAGGAAAGGGTGGGAGAGGTATTACCAATTAGAGATCGGAAAGCAGTGTCCAAAGTACCAGAAGCAGCTAGAGTAGCTCAGCAACGATCAACCAAAAGGACGTGAAAGCGCATCCCACGACCTGAGCTGAAACTCCTGAAATGATACCGAGCACGATCTAATCGGGACCTAGAAAGAGTCAGCATCGACGAGATCGAGCTGAGGCCAACACCAACAGCCGTCACGAACGACAAGACCCAATCTTAACCCCACGATCTTGAAGCTGAAGCAAAGAAGCGTGTCCCACTGCAGGAAAGAAAGGGACACCGGAACCCCCCGAAAAACCATTGAGCCGGAGACGAGTCAAGAACAAGTTAGCCCCAGACAAAGAGAGGCTTCGATGAGGCTAAGAAGAAACAACAGCCTCTGTGAAGAAATCTGCACCGGCTCGACCCGGGCCTTTCGCGCCCGACCTAGACCCGTCTGAATCCGCCCATGACCCGACCTGTTTGAGCCTGACCCAAACCCACCAACCCAACCTGAGTTCAAGAGCACTCGACCCGACCAGGATGAACCGGACCCAAACCAAACCCTGACCTCACCACAGCACTGAACCTGGCCGGAGAAGAAGCTCACGTCGGAGCACTGCGACGACGAGGAGCAAAGGGCCGATGAGAAGCAAATGGAGAGGAGCAAGACGGCCGGATTTGTAACGCAACTAGATCTGGAACAAGAGACTTGCGAGGCCAAAAGACCTCCACACACCGGCAGGGGAAGGAGGGAGGCACCGACGACGTTCTTGGAAGGCGCGGCAGCAGACGACAGCGGGAAGGAACGGAGCAGAGGAAAAAAAAGCAGAGGAGAGAGCCTTCGTCAGCGACGATGCAGGCCGCAGCCCACAGCCGTCACCGACGAGGACAAAGTTGCAGGGACGCCGGCTTTAGGGTTGAAGAAGAAGGGGTTCAGTTAAAGTTGAGAGCGTCACTCAGAACACTTTAATTACTCCCGCGCACAGTTCACTGTTTAAATAGTTGTTAAACAAATTCAGTAGTGGATTTTCTAATCGCTCTTCTCAAGATGGATTTGTCCATTTTCTAGTTTGAATGCCTTAGTTTTACTTCTATTCCCATTCTTATTTGTTCCCCCAACAAAATATGACTTGAAGACAAATGTTTCGTTAGTTTCAATGTTAAAACACAAACATTTATGAATTTATAAGGGCCTATATAAGTGTAAGCATCCGACAAGTAGTCAGAGTTACTTTGCATTTCCAATACAACTAAATCTTCTGAACGGTGTATTTTAAATAAGTGAAGGCCTTCACTGACTTGCAAAAGAGCATTTACAACTATGCACTATAATTTGTGCGTTTCAATATTAATTTAAAGTTTTGAATTGTATGTTGAATGCAGGATGTCACTCGACCTTATTTTTTTGTAAATTTACACGATTTTGAGGATCGCCATACTCCCGATCTCTCGGGTGTGAGCACTCCTTGGCCGCAAATACACCCTCCACATATTATCTCTGGTAAGGCGTTGTCTCCCAACATCGCTCAATCATATGTCCTGAAATAATTGAATTGAATAACGATTTGATTGTACAGACAGTAGATGAACACAAAACAAACACAATAGTAAAGTATGTGTCTCGACCAAAATGACCCGAAAGAAAGTCAATTAGCGGGGCAGGAATATATTGGTTAACGCCTCCAAGTTAGATTAGTAACGCGTTCTCATCGTTTCATCAATCAAGTCCATGGGCCGGGTCGGGTCATGAAGCAGATAAAAGGCCATTCACGTTTGCACACCATTCTCGTTATGTGGTTGGAAAGAACCAACCAGAGCACATGAGAGAGCCACTGATATGTAAGAGTATTAATGGCGTGCAGTTGCATCGAATTAATATTTGTACCTGTCATTCTCCCACTTACTTCTCATCGGTGAATATGGATAGTCTTTGGTCAACTTAATATTTTTTAATGCATAGTTACTGAATTTGAGAATTATTGGCTAATTTATACTGTTGTAAGTTTACAATAAGTTTATTATGATTCTTCTTGGAAGCCATGAAAACATTACCACTTCGGGTGGTAATTTCATAAATCAAAACTAGTACGAAATTTATTATAATCAAAACTATTCTTAAATATTTCATTTTCAAGTCTAGATAGAGGAGCTCTCACTTCTCTCTAGACTTTTCTCACAGAGACCCTACTTCGCCGTCACTCCTCCTCGCCCGATTACTGTCGGTGGCTTCCTTGGCTCCGGCCGAGGCAGTCACCGGTGGTTCTCCCCTCACCAGTCTGCACCTTCCTTCACTTTCGCTTTTTTCTACTGTCTCGTTACCTCTCCTCTGTGTTTCTGACTGGTTTTCTTCCTCCTTGGCCGACCTTTTCACCGGTGGGTGGTTTAGATCTGTAGTGGGAGACCTTCCTCCTCACAGATCTGAGGAAGTTGGTCGCGGATCTAACCCCATCACTGTTTCCTTTCTCCTAGAACTTTGGGTCCTTCGATCCCTCTCCTCCCCTAGAATCTCAGTCGATTTGGCTTTCCAGGCCTTGTTGTAGCCCCGGTGTGGGTTTTGTTGAGATTCATGGACTTTGGAGCTCTGGGGTTGGAGGGTGGTTTCGGGGTTCTGTGGTTCTTAGATTTGAGGTCGACGGCTTGTCGACGCTCTGGCTCTTGCTTACCCTCGTGTCCCTGCTTTTTCAAGCCTTTCTCTCCAGTTGTGGTCGGCGTTCGGGTGCTGGCCCGTTGTCGGGATCTGATTCTTCATATCGGAGATGGGGTCGCCTATGGCTCTAGGCGTGGGTCGAGAAGGACAGTGGGGTAAGATCACTTTTACTAGTTTCTCTACCTTGAATCCTGATTTCCATTCCCTTAATTTGATTTTGTAAATCTTTCGGTGTTGGCCGGATTTGCTTATCGATGGGGGTTTTCAGAGTATGGGTTCTTGGTTAGCTTGTTGTAGTCTGCCCTGGTTGGTAAATCCCGTCTGTTCTCGGTATCAATTTGGTACCTGCTCATCGCCTTTGGGGGATTCTCTCAGTGTTGGCTAGGGAATCTAGGCTTAGGTCTCGATTCTCAGTGTTGGCTGGGGAATCTAGGCTTGGGTCTCGATGAGCTGAGAACATCAGGTCCTCCAAGTGGGTGCTACAGTTTGCTCTGGAGTTACTTTGGTTTAAAGGGTTCTTTGGGGTGCGGCTCTGGAGGTTTCATCGCTCCCCTTCCTCTGTGCTTGATGAGCGCTTGGTGAAGGTTTTGTTCTGTCTACTTCCGAGGACTTCAAGACTGGTTATTAGAGTACAAGACTCAGTTTTCATCTAAGGGCTTCAAGATTGTTAATTTGAGTACCCAGACTCGTTCCTTTTGGTTTGTTTGTTTTTTTTTTTTTCATGTATTGACTTAGTTATGGTTTGGTTTTATCTGGGTTATAGGAACTTGTTAGAACTGTTTCAGTTCGTTTGTTGTTCTTCGTGGTAGCGAATTTGTTTCACTGGTTTGAGATACCCTCGGGTATTCTCTTGTTTGTAAGTGTTGGTTGGGTCCTGCCCATGGCCATGTTTTCATTTTGAAAACATGGTTTTTATAAAACAAAAAGTTGTTGATAAAAAAAAACTATCCTTAAATTCTTTTCTTTCTACCATGTTTATTTTATTGAGCCAAAAAGATTGATATTTTATTAATTCATATAAAAAACACAAAAACAGAAAGAACCAAGATATAAACATAGACATTTTCAGTAAATAATTTCAACTCTCTAATTTTTAACTATGACCGAAACAAACTCGAGATTGATATTTGTGGTCATCACACAGATAAAGAAACTCTAATCCCTTTATTGATCAATTGTGGCTCGATCTGATACAAACTAGAGTGTCGGACAACTACTTGATCTTATGAATGGACCAGTTGCCTGTGAGGGGTACGATAATAGACTAGGGATCTCATCAATTGGTGGATGAAGCCGGTTAACTGGGACTAATAGTGGAGGGGTCGAGACGCACTTCCTCCCTAGGGTCTCATGTCCCTGAGGGCCACTCATTTACCTTGACGAGCCTGTTTTTCAGACCGCGTCTGATTCTTATGAGGCTCATCTACGTATATGACACTGGTTAGACTTAAGGTCCTCTTCCTTGCCGCGGTCTTCTTCGGTTCAATGGCTGGCGATTTAGGTACTTTATTCCCTTTCTTAGCCTTCTTGGAATCCAACGTCTCCATCGATTTCCTCATGACGGTTGGGGATGGTGATCCATTTGGGAAAGGTCCATTAGTTGGTCTCTAGCATGTATCTATCCCGCCCCAATTGAGTGGGTAAGAGCCAATTATTACCCATCCCTCCTAACTGTTGGTTAGGTAGGATGTTGGTTTTCATACCCGACATTCCTCCCAGAGTCAAAATCCTCATTTGTCTTACCCTGGATCGCAATTTTCAGGTGGTCATTTGGACACAATAGGGTGCCCGAAATTTTGGCAGAATGTTCGATGTCAAAGGTGGTGTAAGGCCTTGTGTTCTTACCGATTCGAACCCTAAGGGGAAGTCAAGGCAAGTTGGAGTGGTTGATATTTCCCCAGGGGTGCCCAATCTGTGTTGAAGTGTTGACCCAGGGTTGCATTCTACTTGACCACGAGGAGGAGGTCACACCGGGGTAACCCAAGGGTGGCAGTCATGCACTCATAAGCCGCATGAATCGACCGGCTTAAACCGAAGCAAGATAGGGACACACGTTCGTACTTGAGGCTAATGCGGACTAGTTGAAGAAATCCCAATAATTTTTTTATAAGATCATTTTTTATTAAAAACGGATAAGATCCAAGAAAGGTCAAACCTAAAGACAAACATTACAAGAGAGCTCTCCAAAGGAGTTGCGGGAACAAAACCCGATACAAAAACCAAAAACAAGCAACCACGAATGAGAAGATCAACCCTTATCAGTGACCCACTCTTCACCTTCCGAAATCAAATTTGGATTATCGAAGGCCTTTGCTTGAACATGCTTAGCACTGAGCATTTCGAGCTTGTTCACTCTGCTTCCAAGCGTCCACAAGATTTACAATTCTCTCATGACTCAAAAAAAGAGCTCTTAAAATGATTTCAGTAGTAAAGTAATCCCCCAAAAACTTGGGAGGCCGACTCTGACGATTAGAAGCTCGAGACGGCGCCATCTTCGATTGACGACCATTAAATTTCGTATGTTTAAGAAGGATCTCCTTCCAAGGACTTCTCTATTGATCCTCGATAGCATCACTAGTTGCCACATGTTGTGCCAACTGAATCGCTGAAATGGATAAAAGACCCGGAGTTGGGGATCTCGGGTTGCTTGACCTAGAAGCAAACTGTTTCCCAACCCAAAACCATACTTAATAAGTGTTTCGGAAGCCGGGCCAAAATGAGGCGCTATTAGGTGTGCATCTATCGAAGTCGTCTCCAATAGAGATGAGTTAGTTGGGTTCAAAACATCAGGCCCAACCATAGACCCAGAAACTTTATGTTCGACGGACCCACTAACTGAGCCCAACTCATGCACATCATCGCCTTCCCCACGCACGTTGTGATCGACGAATGAAACAGAATATAACGTATCTGGAACAAGCGAATCCCTAGAAACAAGATGCGAATCGGGATTAGAAATCAAAATCGGAAGCGACTTGTGAATCACAGGATTGCGAATCACTCTTGATTCTTATGGATCACCGTCGCGCCAAGAAATTGTCTCCGGAGAAGTGCCAGAATCAACCGGTTGGCATCAATAACCACTCCTTCAATCACCTACAACCTAGGAGAACCGTTGATCCCACCCACGACCTACTCTCGACAGCTCTACATTTCAACATCAATGCTCTGTTTCAGGGTGTTCTTTATCGGCGTTACCTTTCGACGCCGAGAAATACTACAAAATAGAGTAAAACCATCTTGAACCCATTGAGATTAGCGACGACCTGGTTTCGCCCTGACCTGAGAACTATACCAAACAAACCCAAAGAAATTTCCTTTATGATTTACCCGGAGCAAAATGAGGAAGTCTTAAACCTGGCAAATTCACCAAAAACATTACAAACTCAATTAGGTTTGATGTCGTACGGCAAGTTACATATGAAAACTTCATCTCCTTGTAAATGAAGCTTCGAGACCTTCGATCGGCGAGTGCTTGTGAGAGGTTTTCTCTTAGTCCCACCGCACACCACTGTAGTCTTAATGACATGCAAAGCTACAAAGCGGCTTCCCACCACCAATCAGAGTGGATGTTAGATTGGGGGAGCGTGCACCGTTGCTCTCCTTTCGATGATGTCGTTTCGACTAGAACGTTGAGATCCTTTGCTAGCATGATCATCGGATGTCGCCGTTGGCCTCTTAACCTTGGGTTTAGTGGTCCGTCGAGCCTGAACGTCCCTTCCCCGTTTAGAGGTATGTTGATTGCGTCGTCCTAGAGACTATTTTGTAGTAGTCTCCATACATGGACAACAACATAGAATAGAAGACAGAGAAAGTGAGCTCTGAGGTTCGGTTGAAAGATTTCTACTCATAAATGTTCTCTTTTCTCTTTTTATGGTTGGGCTTTAGCCTTTGGCAGGGAAATCCTAGGAACTTAAGGACTATTGATCGTTGTAAAGGGCTACTCAAATGCATTCATAATTTAATCTGAATTTTTCCTCCCCAACAGAGGTCCTTGGTCATAGTTGACCTTCACACTATCCTCGAGGGTGTTCCCCACGAGGGTACTCATAGCCTCTGTCATGACTTTCAAAGGGATGTCTCATGCTTGATCCCACAATTGGATACAATCAAGTTGAAGAGGAATCACCCCCGTGTACCTGAAATTAAAGAGGATCAGAGGTGCACGATCAAAGCATCACAACTCGTCCCTTCTCACCCTATCCTTTGCTTCATGACAAACAAAGAAAAACGCGAAAACGTCTTATTCTAGGTCTTTCATCACGAGCTCCTCAGAGGATGCTCTCCACGCCTTGGTAGTGACCTAGAGCATCACCATCCAATTGTAAGGCCGAACGTTAAGTAGTAGATCCTGCATACCGTAAAGATGGCATGCCGGAGAAGCATGGTTCGTCGGAGTCTACGAAACCACGATGATCGCATCTTTGTCTGGGTTAATAGTGCATGTAGAGAAGACATCTGGAGGTCCTTGAGGAACGTTGGGCGCATCAGGTGGTGGAGTGTTCGTGACTAACTATGGCATTAGAGGCGTCGTGGAGGAGGAGGATTGAGAAGGAAAGCCTATGAGTCTTTTCTTGTAGGCTTCCAGAATCGTTTAGGTCTACCTCACTAGATGATCGAAGAGGTATCACTAATGATTCGACGATAAACAACAAAAGAAACGAGTTGATCGTAGGCATTAGGTATGACAGACTGACAAACAATTGAGACTCTGATGGGTTAGATGAGAAGAGGAGCGTCATAAAGAGAGACGAGACTGGAGAGGTTCTCTAAAAAAATCCATGTTTACCCCACTTAAAAACCATCGATAAGAACGAGTATGATAACTTTCAAGTGATAATTTTTTCCAACGCATATTTTAAGGTACAATTGTTTTTCTTTTGAGAAAAAAGGTGCAATTGTAATAGTTTAGATTTATACTACATCTGAGTGCATCAGGGATAAATCCCTGACCACGAAGAACGAACAAAAAACACAAGTGTTAACTATTCCCTTCATAATAGAACGTCTAAGATGGTCTTTGAAAATGTAATTGAAAGCAATACAGTTTACGAATCCTAATCTACGGATGATCTGGCGAGACTGATTGCGAAACTAATGAAGATTGCTCAAGGTGTGGCCGAAACGCCGCTCAATCCTCTGAACTTGTAGAGGACCCATATAGTCTAGTTGAAAACCGAACCTGACTTTCCTCATTACCAAAGACATTAGTAGGATAACGACGATGGTAGATGTGAATCAGGGACTCATCTCGGTAAAAGTCCCTGACTACTTGGGAAAAAGCCCTGGATCGTCGTCATTGATCATTAACCTTGCAAAAAAGAACAGAACAGATAAAGTAAACGAGAATCAATCGATCATAGAGGAGGAGGAGGAGGTCTCGGAGGAGGCTAAGGGGGCAGAGACACCGACGTCGGTTTCTGAGGCGGTAGGTGCTGAGAAAGGGGCGACGATCTTGGTGGCTTTCACTTAGGACCTACGAAGGGGATCAGGACGATGGGGGCAATGATCGAGGGTGAGATGATGGCTGTGACGTAATCGATGTGGTGGATGCGGGCGGAGGAGTGGGGAGCAAGGTTAGGGGTAGAGCGCCGCCATTACGACGGAGAGGGACCGGATCTTGCCCGAAAATAACGACGACTCGGCACCTGTATTATGGGTTCAGAAACCCTAACAGGGGGAGATTTATAGATACAATTGTTAACATGTCCAAAGGTAGTAGAAATGAATTTTACTCACTACTTATCTCTACCCCTGTAAATGGCAATACATTTTTATTAGCATTTATAAGCCTCCATTATTACAAGTACTCCCTACCCTTTCTTGCCAAGCGGGTTGGGGTTTATGAGAAAAGAGAAATAGCTTTTATTGAACTCACCTGCAATTTCATGCCCTCTTCACTTCTTATACCCTTTTCCATGTCTCCAATACGCATCGCCTCCTCTTTCTCCCTCTTCCCAAAATGAACATCTCCGACATTTTTGCTTCAATCTCCTCGTCGTACAACGTCATAGTACCTGCCACAGTTTTGGTGGTCTCATGCTTGCTCTTCATCTTCTCCAAGAAGTCCAAGCGACCCAACCTCCCTCCCGGCCCTCCGGGATGGCCTGTCGTCGGAAACCTCTTCCAAGTCGCCGGATCCGGCAAGTCCTTCTTCGACTACGTCAAGGATCTCCGCAAAACGTACGGAGGCATCTTCACCTTGCAAATGGGTAAGACGACGATGATCATCGTGAGCGACCCCAAGTTGGTCCACGAAGCTCTCGTGGAGAGAGGCACTCTCTTCGCCACGCGCGCGGCCGAGAACCCCACCAGGACGATCTTTAGCAGCAACAAGTTCACCGTCAATGCGGCCCTCTACGGGCCGGAGTGGCGGTCGCTCCGCCGCAACATGGTCCAGAACATGCTGAGCTCCACCCGGGTCCGGGAGTTCAGGAGTGTCCGCGACAGGGCCATGGACACTCTGATCAACCGGATCCGGATGGAGGCAGAGGCAGAAGAGGGTGCTGTCTGTGTCGTCAAGAACGCCAGATTCGCCGTCTTCTGCATCCTCCTCGTCATGTGCTTCGGGCTCGAGATGGACGACGAGGAGGTAAAACAGATGGACGACACTATGAAGTCCGTCCTGGTAACCTTGAATCCGAGAATAGACGATTACCTCCCGATTCTCAGCCCGTTTTTCTCCAAGCAGCGCAAGGAAGCCCTCCGGGTGAGGAAAAACCAGGTCGATTTCATCGTCAAGTTCATCGACCGGCGTCGGAGAGCACTCCAAAACCCGGGATCGGACGACAAAGCGACATCGTTTTCTTACCTGGACACACTCTTCGACCTGAAGATAGAGGGCCGCAAAGCCACCCCCTCCAACCCGGAGTTAGTGTCCTTATGCTCGGAGTTTCTCAACGGAGGGACAGACACGACGGCCACCGCCGTAGAGTGGGGGATCGCGCAGATGATCGTGAACCCCCACGTGCAGGACAAGCTGTACGAGGAGATAAGATCCGTTGTCGGAGACAAGAAAGTGGACGAGAAGGACACGGACAAAATGCCGTACCTCCAAGCCGTCGTAAGAGAGATACTCCGTTTGCATCCGCCGACGTACTTTCTTCTGTCGCACGCCGTCACGGAGCCGACAACGTTGGGAGGGTACGACGTGCCGGTCGGCGTGAACGTGGAGATCTACAGCAAGGGCATCGGGGAGGACCCGAAGACGTGGTCGGACCCGGAGCGGTTCGACCCGGAACGGTTCTATTCGGGCAAGAAGGAAGATGTGGACATAACGGGGAATAAGGAAGTGACGATGATACCCTTCGGCGCCGGGCGGAGGATCTGTCCGGGGCTGGCGATGGGGACGGTGCACATACACCTCATGCTGGCGAGGATGGTTCAGGAGTTCCAGTGGCGGGCGGTGGCGCCGGACGCCAAGATTGACTTCACCGGAAAGCTGGAGTTCACGGTGGTGATGAACAACAGTCTAAGGGCTAAGGTGAGGCCAAGGACTTGATGGCCCGAAAGTGGAAGGAAAACAGAGATTAGTGATGAATAATGATTATAATTACTTGTGATTTGGTGACTAATCTATAATGTTTTTGCTATTGGTCGGCTTGTTTTGGCTTCTTTTTGTCTGTTTATTCTCGTTCAAATTTACTATAAAATTTTATTTTATTTTTCTTTGTGACTGATATTTTATTTTACTTAAACAACCTTAACTATGTTTGCAGATGTGCAAACAAGATTTTATTTCATCATTTTATATTTGTACCGTAATTTAATTTTTCATTATTAAGAGTTTTTACAGTGAATATAATCAATAAGATTAAATATATATAATAAAAATACACTTAAAAAGCTCAATTAGATAACTTTTTTGTTACACTCCTAAACAGAAGATGAACAAACTGCTATTGGTGTAAGACTTCCACTATTAAATAGAAATTTGATAGTGATAACGGTAGGTGAGCAAAGTAGCTTTCATAATAAATGATTCAATTAACCGTAGTAACTAAAATGAATACAAGACAAAGCTGTTTGTTGAAAGCAATTCGTATCTTTTGCTCCAACAATAGAAGTCCGAGTTATGTTTAGGGAAGCACCACATCTCAAAAACCTAAACTATCTACTGATGTAGTAATAAAAAATTAAGTGAAAATTTTCAACATAATTCCTGTCAAACATTTAATTTCATTATAATATGAAAAAAAAATAAAAAAAAAATCATAATACCCCTAATTATTGTTTAAATTTTAAATCTCATACCATTGAACTCAGATATTAAAAATAAGTGAAATAACAATAATACCTTCCATTATTAGGGTACTAAAATGAAATTAATACTATTTTTAAAATAAAATCATTTTTTTATAAACTCAGTTTTTATTTATGAAAATTATTTTTATTTTCAAAAATTCAGTTTTTTTTATAAATTAAGTTTTCAATTATGAAAATTATTTTTATTTTCAAAAATTCTGTTTTTATTTTTATAAATTCTGTTTTTATTTATGAAATTTAATTTTATTTTCAAATTTTCAGATTTAAATTAAAAAAATACATAAAAATAAGATTTTGTTTTAAAAAATACATAAAAATCAGTTTTTTAATTTAATTAATATTTTAATACATTTGTTTTTTTTACTTTTTTTTTCTACCTAGATCTGAACTTTTGTTCAGATCTGTCGAAACTTGTCTTCTAAATGTCGAAACCTTGTCTTCGAAAACTTTTGTTCAGATGGGGTGTGGAAAATCACGCACCTTGAGTGCCGGAGAGCAGCCTGCGTCTCGGCCGTGGCAGACGGCGGCGCCACCGCAGAGGAGGAGCTGGCTCCGTTGTTGGTCGGATTCACATAAGCGCCATTGGAATTAGGACGGGTGGAAATTTTCTGCTTACCCGATGACGAAGAACCCTCCTTGTTCCCGAACGGTTTCGTACTCGCGACTATTGAAATCGAAAATAACCCACCACCGGCACCAATGTCAACTCCCACTTTTTTCTTCAATTTTCCCAAGAAAATCGAAAATAACCCACCACCGGCACCAATGCCAACTCCCACTTTTTTCAGCAATTTTCCCAAGAAAATCGAAAACCCACCGAGAAAATATCTTTTTTTCTACCCCTTTTTCATCGATCCCGAACCGAAGTTGAATCAGTTGAAGAAAAATTGCAGAGAAAAATGGGAGTTGAAAGTTGAAGCAACCAGTGACAATTGGCTGCGGTTGTGGAATAAAAGAAGAATTGAATCAGTTGAAGCAACCGAAGTTGAAGTTGAACCAAGATGTGGGAAATTCCAAGATCGCCTTTTTCATCACCTTCCAGTTCATCATCTTCCTAGATGCCTTTTTTCAATTTTGAACGAAGTAGGTATGGAATTAAAAAAAGGGTTAATATCATAAAGCACCACACAAGTATACATGTTTTTCAAATAACACACTAAGTTATGATTTTTTCATGTGCCACACCTATGTATCAACGATTTTTTTTCATGTGGCACACCTATGTATCAACAAACTTTGATAATTTGTTGGTACATAGGTGTGCCACATGAAAAAATCATAACTTAGTGTGTTATTTGAAAAACGTGTATACTTGTGTGGTGCTTTATGATATTAACCCTTAAAAAAAGATTTAGAATTAAAGAAGGGTATGGAATTGAAGGGAAAAAAATAAGTATGAATTAAAAAAATAGAATTAAGTATAATAAAATATTAATTAAATTAAAAAAACTAATTATTATGTATTTTTTTAAAAAAACTTATTTTTATATATATTTTAAATTAAAATCCGAATTTTTTAATATAAAAATAATTTTTATAAAAAAAATGATTTTATTTTAAAAATAATGAAATTTTCATTTTAATACCATAACAATAGAGGGTATTATTGTCATTTCACTTATCATATAAATTCTGAGTTCAATGGTATGAGATTGAAAATTTGAGTAGTAGTTAAAAAGGTATTATGGTTTTATTAACTTTTTTTCATCCAAACTAACATAAAGTTAACGATTGGATAATAAGTGAAATTAAATGTTTGATTTAGATATGAAAGTGCAAAAAAAATTTTCCACAATATTGTACTGAAATTAAATGTTTGACAATATACTATACTAAAATTTTCCCTAAAAATATTACACTTAAGGCCTCGAATTTTCAATCTTGTATCACAACTCTCTTTTTTTTTTCCTCAGTGTTGTTGGCATATACTCATTTAAGATCAGTGTTTACTGTTGGGAAATTTAAATATGGGCATGGATTAACCGTTGGGACTTCACATGATTTTGATGGTATTTTATCTCGTGGATATGGTCAACATGGGGCCATTGAAAGCATTTGCTTCATTTTATTGCTACTTATTTCTCATTGTAGTTGATAGTAATATTTTGTTTTGTATTGGTTAACCTAAGAATTCAGGATTTGTTTAATAAAACTTGTTCTCTATGCGCTCTCCCTAGAACCCTCTTAGGGTTTCCTCCATAACCTTTCAGGGGGTGTAATACTACTGTCGCCAATCGCCTGCAGATCGTCGTTGGTCACCGTGGGTCTGATCCAGATCATACTTCACCTTCGTCCGCTCCTCCTCGTCGTCACCGCGGCACCATTGCAGCCTCTACCCGTCGCTGATCCAATCAGGGCTGCCTACGTTCAGCCGCCTCCATCCTTTCTGCTCTCACTTCCACGATGTCCGACCACCATTCTCCTCCTCACCGGTACTCCCTTCCTCCCGTGCTCGTGCCAGTAGCCACCGTGGCTCTCCTGTCGCCGTCTACCAGGAACCGTGCTCCCTTCGCCATCCTCCCTCCGCAGTTGCCTCCCGCCCCATGACCATCTCTCGCCGGCGAGATCTGGGCATCTCCATCAAAGAGGAAAACCCTAGCCAGCATGGCTCCGCTCCCTCGATGGACTTGAGATCTGGGAGGAGGAGCGATAGGTTGGGGCCTGTTTTCACGACACCCAAAGTCGGGCTTCTCGACCCCGAACAAACCTTTACGGGTCGAATTGATGATGATCAACTTGCTTCTGCGTGAAGTATCGGTGAAGTCATATCCGGAGCACCGAGCGCATACCCCGTCCTCCACACGATTTTTAAAGATCCGAGAGATTCAAGACGACGAATTGACGGAACCAGAACGTCCCAATGGCACGGGGCTCAGAAGAACTGGCATCGCAAATTTTGTAGTTTCTTATTTCGCTCGTGTACTTATTTTTGTTTATTCAAGATCAGCTATACAAAAGCGATCACCATTACGGATCAAGTTCGTCAGATTCCTTACGGGGGTTTCAGACATATACTGGAACCCAGGATCTGGGACCCAAGTTATTGTCATGAGTAATAAAATTTCTATGTTCTCGTTTTAAAAAAAAAGGTATTTAGGATTTAATCTCTCATATGAAAAAATTAAATTCGATTATAAGATAGACTTAACAATCAATGTGCAATTCCAATTTAATGTTGAAATAACCTAATCACGGTTGATGAGTAGATGGTTGAATAACAATCGTAAGATACATCACCCATAGCCATCAACATGTGGAGACGGGCTTGAAATAAAAGAGAAAATGAGGTGTTGGTTGAGGTGGGTGAAAGATGGGAGGGTCCCAATTATTTAATTTTCAACCTACCTCTAATATTGGAAATCTATATATCTTTTCTCTTTCATAAACATTTGTAATTTGAATTTAGTGCGAAAATCACGAAAATTTGTTTATGTTTACACCATGATTTATTTGGATCATACGATAAAATAAAATCATGAAATCATTCTTCCAATCTTGAAGTAGGTTGATTCTAACCTACTTTGACCTCTTCATTATAACAATGTAGAATGAGATGTGAAATATATATGAGAAAGAGTTGGAGGTGTGTACAATAAGAGAGCAAAAGACTTTATGTGTCAGCAAGCAGAAGAAAGGACACAACACAACACATGATGGGTAGTCCATAAGCACTGCAACAAATAATTGGTATGTAGGCCTCCACGACGATTCAACAAATCTGTATGATCGCATGACAAGCATACAAAGGACACTTCAGGTTATGAGTAAATACTCATAATGGTGAGGAATAACGGGATGAAAAATCTAGAAGTCGGGAGTCCTTTCTTGCTTGCTCTGCGTAAGCTTCAATCACAAGTCCTTCTTTTTTGTTATCGAGGACGGTGAAGATGACGCTCTATCTTTTTTTTTCTCATCCGTCTTCCCGCTGGTCTTTGACCGAGCTTCCATTATCACCGTCCTTACCACCCCCTCTAACTCGGCGTCTCCTCTTTACTCTATCCACCCACCTATCTAAAACTTCCCAACCACCTCTCTCTACCAGTTAATATCTCCTCTCCCTGTCGTTTAGCGTTGTCCCCTATTACCTCCTTCTCCTCTGTGAAATCCCTCAATCCTACTCCCTCAAAATGCAAAGGAGTCCCTGTTGGGAACACGATCAGACCACCGTCTTACGGTTACATGCTCCTCTGCTGCACCACTGCCTCTCATTAATGTGTCATCGGATCCCTTACAGACATACAAACAAAGCATACTGAAGACTCCATTGAGGAGGAATCAGACGAGATCGTGGATGAAAGATGATGTCATTAAATAGGTCCCGACCAACATGGACCCCGCCATGGATGACAGAAGGTATTGGTACACCCTTGCATGCCGTCTACTCGTCGACAAATGAGTAAGACCAAGAACTGTTCGCGACATCATTGTTTCTACTTGAAATGTTCGGGGCCTTATTGTTAAACCCCTCACAGACCGGATTTGGTAAAATTCAAAATCACTCGTTTTTTACGTTGTGGCAAGCTGGGTCGTTGTGATCTCTATCTCTTTTTCTGATTGGTAGCGATTTCCAAGGTGGTGCATTCGTCCTAGGAAGCGGGGAAGGAGAATGTTGAACCGAGGTTGATGTTTGGCGGTGACCTTGTTTGGTCGGTTAGGTCCGATGAGTGCATGTTCATGAGTCAACCCAAGTCTCGCATATCCTCATCAGGGTCCGGTGAGTACTATCCACTGGAACTTATGGGACCTATCTGCTAAGGAGCGGAGGGGCGCGAATTACTTAGTCCCTTTGGGACAAGAGGATTCACCTGATTCACCATAAGGTACTGTTCATCGGTTCGGGTGGGACGCCTAGTTTTTGGTCTCCTGAGTCACTGTTCATCGGCTTGCTTGTTTCCTTTTGGTCTTTGGGTTGCTCTTGTCTCGGGGTTTGTTCCCGTAGGTCCTGTTGACAGCTCTTTCATTATGGTTGTGTTCTGGTTTGATCCTCTTTGGATCTTTCTTTTTAATAATAAAATTTTATGAGCTTATCCAAAAAAAAAATCCTTAACATAAAAACTGTGTGAACTCATCCAAACCTTTCATTTCATTATAGATGGATGAGATGCAATTGATTTGTTGACTTGTTGATTGTAAAAACACAACACTTTTTGATAAGTTGTAGGGTTTTTTTTAGTAAAACTATCACATTATTTTTTTTTATACAAAATTTAGTCTTTCCCGCTGCGTTTGAACTCTGATTGGCTTCAAACTTGCGCCAAATTTTTTTATTTTTTCAAGGGGTTTCGATCAATATCATTCATGAATATATTTTGAAGAAAAAAATTATTTAGTGGCTGATTTTAAAAAAAAAATTATATCTGAGTAATTTTTATCAGCACTTCACACTGGTTTTATCAACACTGAACACTAGTTTTATCACCTCATTTTTCAAAATGTAACTTGACTTTTATCACCACATCACATGTTTTTTTATTAATACTGAACACTAGCTTTATCAACAATAAACACTCGGTTTATCACTAAACTACATGTGTTTTATCACCTTATCACATGTGTTTTTTATCAACACTAAACTCTAGTTTATCACAATTATTATCAAAATTGAACATTATTTTTATCACCTCATCACGTGTTTTTTTATCACCTTAGTACATGTTTTTTATCAACATTTAGCACTAATTTGATCACACCGATATAAAACATTTATTAGTGAAGATTTATCAACACTCAACATTATTTTTATCACCTGATATACTTATCACACCGATATAAAACATTTATTAGTGAAGATTTATCAACACTCAACATTATTTTTATCACCTGATATACTTTTTATTTTCTTACTTCAAAATATATTCAATATGCTGCTTGATAGATAGTCCTTGAAAAAAATAAAAATATTGGCGCAAGTTTGAAGCTAATCGGAGTTCAAACAAATCGGGAATGATTAAATTAGTGAATTGGTCAAGAAAAAAATTAGATACTTGTCCACATGGCACCATGCTATTACGATTATGCCCTTTTTTGTGTGAGAAAAGATGAAAGTGGCGTGTATTTTGAGTGGGATTGGAGTGGTAATGTGACATCATGGTAAATGTTGGATGTTAGATGTGTGTGACTAGGATTGCTCCTTACCGTTTTTAGGATAAAAGGAGCTTCTATTAGATTTGTCCTCTATAAAAGTATATGGGTAAACATCTAATTAATTTTATTATCAGTAAACATGTGTTCCTAAATTGACTTATTAGAATAAGGGACTGTCATTGGATTTATGTAACTTAGTCTTGAGTGTTCGTAACTCCATAATATACTTGGCTTTACCAAGCATATTTTTGTAGAATTTATCACTAATAGATGAAGTTTTTTTTTTGATCATCGATGTTTTATAAATCCACAATTTTCAAAAGTAGGAAAAAAGGGACGCTGCAAAAATGCAGCCGAAGAACAGAATCAGCTCAAAAGCAGAGCATGAAACCAAACAAACAACATACAAAGAAAGCGCAGATAACAAGGATTGAGCAGAGAAACAAACAAAGAACCAACTAATGGATGAAGTTTTACAACCAGGTCATAATATTTTTCTGAGCTTTGTATGACTACATTGATTGGACATATTCACATATTGAAAAAATGAATATTGAGTTGCAAGGTGGTGGTTGCTGTTTTGGATTGTATATATTTCTGGAAATAATAAATAAGACTGAAAAAAATTGAATTTTCTGTAGTTGCCCTTACCATTTATGAAGGTTGGATATTTGACAGCACTACCAATGAGAACTCTAGTTGCACCTCATAAAGATCGGAAAAGATCTCAATTTCTTTTGAGTCATGAAATGAATGACTTAATCAGGTAAATGATGATTTATTTGAATCTACAAATGTCGTGGGCCAAACAAAGAAAGTAACCACGCTTACTTATGTAGAAGTAAGTGGGCACTAAACATTTGATTCTTAAATAACAATAAGATTGCTTACACCAGGGTTTAAACTCTGGTCCTCCATTAAGAGTATCCACAGTCATCTCGTCGGCTGTCGGTGAGATGGCGTCGACGAGATGATATGAAGAATTGTTTTTTATTCATCTCGCCGGCTCACCGCCAGCGAGTTCTGCAGTGGGCTGGCGGGGAGGCGCCGGCGAGATGAATAAAAAACAATTTTTTTTAATGTATTTTTTAAAAATAGATTTTAAATGGAAAACAACAAATATTGATAACTTAGATAAAAAGAAAACGAACATAGATAAAAAGAAACTAACACCAAGGAAACTAACACCGAATAAAGGAAACGAACACATAATAATGAAAACTAACATCTCGATCACAAAAGACGCCAGTGGATGAACTATGTGTCTCCAAATTTAGTCCAGAGATGTTCGACAAGATCGTCCTTCAAACGGGAATGCATACGTTCATTTTGCATTTTCTGAGTGTTTCCAAGTATGACATTGGTCGGGACGAAGCCTCCTCGTGCAATGGGTGGTTTGTTAGTCTTAGTGCCCGTAGTTCAATCCTAAATGTCCAAATGTATATATCATCGTTAGCAATAAAATTAAAGCGGCTTTATATTACTTATGTGTTGGAGTAATATATCGATGTGTGCTCTGATCTATGCCCACCATGCGAATAGAACCATAGATCGAGATAGATCACACTCGATGGGTCCCTAGTCAACAAAGCTTCACTAGAAGCGACTAGTATGAAAGATGGCTCTTTATGGCTTACGTTCTGTTAGTCATTGGAATGGGATTCCGGAGTCTGATCATAGATATCATGTGGGACATGATATTGGACGACCCGCCCTGAATATGTGCCATAGATTAAGTCATGAACATATTCAGTGTTGTAGCTTGTCATGTATCCTTAGACCAAGGAGTCTTTGTGATCGCTATGTAGTCAACAACTGAGTTTGACCTGAGCCTAACGTTGTCCGTAACAGGGCTTCCATAACGGCCAGGATTGGCTTGGGGACGGGCTACATGAGTGACACGAAAGACGGCTAAGGGATTTATCCCTCATACTAAGGTATGGGAAAGATATCGGTTCTCGGCCACTTGATCGAGAGTGACTGGAAGAATAGCATGGCCATGCACATGATACTGGGTATCATATCTTCAGTCATCTCACATATCAAGGAACGGTGATTGAGAATAATAAGGATGACGGCTCTATGCCTTATCTCAATCAGGATATCGGAGATAAAAGGATAATGACAGGGACGACGGAAAGGTTAGAATCGACAGGGTCGATTCGTTATGTAGTGTCAGGCAATACTAAAGTCTCGTTAGTTGCCACTTAAATAGGATCAAGTAAAATGGGATTTTACGTTGATCTATGGACATGCATAAACCTAAGGGTCACACCGGAGGATGAAACTCATTGACACATTTATGGAGAATGGCCAAAAGGGAGTTGTCTCGGGACATGACCAAAACTGGGTTTTGGGTCATGTGCTCGTACGTGAATAGGACTTTACGGATCGAGACAAGGCTTGGAGTCTTGGGATTGATCGCGTCGGATAATGTTGGACATTTCCGGTATGGAAGGCATGGAGGAGATGAGCGAATCACGGGACCTCGTTGGAAATGGCCACGGGCCATGTTCCAAGAGGCCCATGAAAGGCCCATGCAACCAAGGCCCATAGAACTAATTAATCAAGTCTTGATTAATTAGTACTAAGTAAGCAAGACAAGGATTAAGGTGTTGGTGATTCACCACCTAACCCAATCTTGTCTTGCCATACTTTGTCCTATTTACACCTTACTTGACACCATACTTGTCCCATGCCTTTAGTTGAACAAGTATGAGTTTTGTTATGTTTAAGTCATCTTTTTTCAACATAACAAACACAAGACAAGAATAGGAAACACATTTTCTCTCCCTCTTCCATGGCCATTTCGGGTTTGGCTAGTTTCCTCCTCCATTTTTTGTGTTCTTGAGTCCTCAAAGAGAAGAACTATGTGGCTTTGATTCCCATGTGGATACGTAGGCGTCTTGGAGACTCAAGCCAATCATTCGTTAACCGCTGTTCTTGTTTTGGTAAGAACTAGTGCTGAATTTTTCTCTTGTTAATTCATTCTTTGTTAGTTGTTTCATGGTTTTAATTGTCTCTTGGTTTTCATTGATTTTCCGCTGCGAGTTGGTTCATCTCCAACCCTACCTCGAGAACCAACATGGTTGACGTGGACTACCTTCTTCTGTTTGTTCACGATACTCGTCGTATGTATGACGTTCAGCCTCAACTATCATATTGTGCAGTATAATGCACGCATTCATTACCAAACCGATTGACTTGGGAGCCTACAACCGGCTCGGTTGTTTGATAATGTGAAACCGAGCGTGTAGTACGCCGAAAGCTCGTTCCACATCCTTCCTGCACGCTTCTTGGACTTCAGCATACTTCTTCTGTTTCGGCGTTGACGGTAATGGAATTGTTTTTACGAACACCGGCCACGAAGGGTAAATACCGTCAGCAAGATAATAAGGAAGCGTGTAGTTGTTACCATTTATCGTGTAAGCAACCGGTGGTTGCCAACCGTTGATAACGTCCGCGAACAACTTCGAATGGTTCAGGACCGTCAAATCGTTGTTCGACCCCGCCATGCCGAAGAAAGAGTGCCAAATCCATAAGTCACGAGTTGCAACCGCCTCAAGTACAACGGTCGGTCGATTACCGTGGTCCCTTCGGGAATGTGCTCCTCGAATGGCCTTTGGGCAGTTCTTCCACTCCCAGTGCATGCAGTCAACACTTCCAAGCATGCCCGAGAATCCGCGCGCTTCATTAACCGCCAAAATGTGGTCCATATCAGCTTGTGTAGGCTTCCGCCGGTATGTACCACCAAAGACTTTATTCAGCGCGCTGCAAAATGTGCGCAAACATTCCAAAGCCGTTGTTTCCCCTATCTTCACATACTCGTCCAACGCATCAGCTGCAATACCGTAACATAATTGCCTAATGGCGACAGTACATTTCTGATAAGGAGATAATGAAACTTGACCCAATGCATCAAACCTTTCCTTGAAGTAATCGTCGTGCTGCTCCAATGCATGAACGATACGGAGGAACACCGACTTTGGCATTCTAAACCGACGCCGAAACTGTACCTCGGTGTACACAGGGTTGGTGTTGAAGTAGTCATTCATTAACCGTCCGTTTGCAGTTTCCCGGTCACGTCGAATGTATGTGCGCTTCTTTGGTGGAGAATCCACCAAAGCGTCGTCCAACATCTCCTCGGTTGACAGACAGTCGTCGAGCATGTCATTCAACATAGAATCGAGTTCCATGTCCTCAGGATCGAATTCCATGATGACGGACAAAGAAGGATGAGTGTCGGGACGATAGTGTATGAGAAGGATGAATAGTAGAGAGTGTGTGCATTTTTAGTATGTGAGGGTGGGTTTATATAAGGTTTTAGGTTAGGTTTATCATAAATGTTGTAGTTATGGTGATCGACGATCAAGGTTATTCGATTGGACGTACAGATATTTGTTGGATAATATAGGTGGGGTTTAATTTTCAAAACAAATAGCATTGATACCAAGCATTTTTAATTGGACAAATAATATTTTTTAAGATCCTCATCTCATCTCGCCGGCGTGAGCTGCCAGCGAGAAGCACGTAGCCAGCAGACCTCGCCAGCGCCCTCCTCGCCTGCTCTCCGCCAGTTCCTCGCCGGCGACTTCTCCTCGCCAGCAACTTATCGCCCACGACAGTGGGCGGTCTAAGATGAAGGGAGCACTTAACCACGAGGAAAACTTGATGATTAGTATTATCATGCTCGTGAGATGTTTGTCATGTAATGGTTAACCTCTGATGCTGTAAATTTCCTTTCTTTGCTTCTCCCAATATGTAGAACATTTGAACAAATTGGCTTAAGCAATTGAGCCTATGGTAATCTTTCTGTAGGGTTAGATTCAAAATCACTCTCTGATTTCATCAACATGTTACCAAAGTTGAGCAAAAACACGCACCATAGAGCCTCTCTAGGAAACCCGTGGATTGATATCGCAAATATTGTTTTTGTATCAACATGTGCATATATCATTTTACTACCCGGTGTAAGCCTTTGCATCAATACAATTAGTGACCTTGTTTACTTGGTACATATCATTTTACCATTTCAGGTAGATAGTTTAATCCTTTTATGATAATAGTTTTTTCCTGTCATAGTCAATTTAAATAACTTGTCCATCTATATAAAGGTCATTGAATCCAAACTATATGTGTTAACTAAGAAACTACATCACTAATACCAACAGATCAATGACAAAGCTCATATCACATTCTTCAAGTTTTTTTTTGATAAACTAAAATTTTTAGGGATAATTCTGTTTCCTAACCTTTACAAACGTTTCATTATCAGATCCTAACTCAGGCCAACGTTTGGTCTCAAATCCTAATATAATAGGTTTAGAATTTCTCAGAAACTATAAAAAGCCGTCCAAACTCACGATTTCGTCAACTTGTCGAGCATTGGGTTCGGTTGCTTGAGAACGAGGATAAGTTCAACGTCGAGGAAGGCACCATGGGTAATGTACGCCAACAACGACAACGCTTGGATGAGTTGACGGAATCATGAGTTTAAACGGCTTTTTATAGTTTCTGATAAATTCCAAACCTATTATGTTAGGAATTGAGACCAAATGTTGGCCTGGGTTAGGATCTGATAATGAAACGTTTGTAAAGGATAGGAAACAAAGTTATCCCAAAATTTTATTAAGCAAATGTTCTACAAGAAAGTAAAACAAAACAGAAAAACGATTCACAAAGGATCATTTCCCCAGACCAAAACAGCTACAAAGAGCAACAAAAACACCCAAGCAGGCAAACAAACGAATAAAATCATCTACTTTCTACTCGATTTCAAACAGAGAAACCGGTTAGACACTGGAACCGGAATAAAAGCTCCTACTGTAGTCGCATCAGGGTAAGTCTCGTCCTCACTAACCTCGACGTTTTCGTCCTGCGGGACTCCACGTTCGAGCGCCAAAGAAGCAAAGTTGACTGCCTTTTTTCCAACTTTCTTGCTAAAACTCCAAGCACCCGAGCTATATTTTTTAACAATATCAACAGTGAAGCTTCCCGACTTGTCTCCTTTATCAGCAGATGTCTTGGCTCTTGACTGATAAAAAACAACTGGAGGAACACTTCTCTTTGATTGTCCCTTTTTTGGACGACCTCGTCCCTTATTTGGTTGAGGTAAAGCCTCAGGATACGGGGATTTAGTCAAAGTGTCCTTCCAAGGGCTTCCTTGATCGACATCCGGGGTTGAAACATCAATCCGAGGTCCGTCACCAAACGCCGCCACCTCAGGAAGAGAACCGTCTGTGGCCTGCATAGTTCGACCAACACCTTCAGAGGCCAGTGACCCGTGATCTTCTCCACCATGTCGGACCATCGCCAGAACACGACTGAGTAGATCCACTCATACCAGAGCCAGAACCTTGAATCCCTTCCACCTGCACCACACCACGAGGATCTGCATGAGGTAACTTAGCTTCGAAAGCTTTGATTTCACGATGGTGGGTTCCAGGACGAGCCAAAGCAACGAGAAGTATATGCCCTTTCAATTTGAAACCATTTAATCCCAAGATAGCCTGAGAGGCCTCAATACACGTCGAGAAGGAAATGAACCCAAAAAATCTCCCTCCCTTTTTCGAACGCTTCAAAACAGAACACCTACGAACGAACCCAAAAGCGTTGAAAACGTCACTTACCCACTCTTTCGTGGAACCAAAAGGGAGATTGCAGACAAACACATCGGTGGAATTCGCTGATCCGACGTTCTACGATGTACTCTCCTTGGTGGCTGGTTGAGTGGACGTCTGATTCCTATCTGCAACAGCTCTAGGAAGCTCCAACTCACCGGTTGCCTGAGAGACGACAGGATCCTTAAGTTCCTGAAGTTCCCGCACAATATCTGGAACGACCTGCTTCTTCTTTCTTGAAAACAAAGGTTTTTGAGCGACCTTCTTTTTTCCGCCCTTCAAAGAAACAGTATTTCCCCTGGCCTTAATTTTGGATCCCTGATTAACAACAACATGAGTTGTCGAGATCCCTCCCTTCCCAATCCCAACCCTTTCGCCTGACTTCATCGGACCAGTCCGACGATTCTTCACACATCGTGAAACAGTACGACAGTAGGAATTATAGGTTGATATAAGGACCGAACAAAATGCAAAAAAAGACAAAAAAAAATGTACTTTTGTTCTTTAAGTTTTAGTTCTGTAAGAAACAATTAATCATGGAATGTACTTTTGTTCCTTACTGCATTGCAATGTGATTTAGGATATTTGACAACAATCATGTTGATTATTGAATGGATCATGATATTATCACTTAAGTTCGGTATTTACCTTCAGTTGTGAGATTTGGATTGAAATTGTGTGAAAGTAGACGCAACTCGGATTATTTCAAAGCACTGTAGCTTGGTAGAGACATGCTTATATAGCATCAATTAGGCTCTGAGTTCTATTCCCATACATATGCATTGCATCTCATTGTGATGTACTTTTAGTATTAGAAAACCAACTCAACTAAAAGATTAGGCTGATAGATAAGTCCGTTTACGGGTTGGGACGTGAATTATTTAGAAGATGAGATGAGCTTATTAAGAAGAGTGATAAAGGTTGGCCCATTTTTGAGCAAATTTGATAAATAGAGAAGAAATTATAAATTCTTGTAGAGAGAGGGGTTTGAACCGGATCCGTGAGGTGTCAAGCTCAGATACCATATTAGAGAACCAACTCAATTCAAAGCTCAAACTAATAGTTGAAAGTTCAATTATAATTATATTCTAACATTTAGGATGTCTTACAAGTAAAGAGTAATTTGTGGTTTGTCTCTCTTGGTTCAATGGCGATCAATATCCACATGATATCAATTTATTCTTTCATGTGTTCTCATAGTAGTGTATCCCTTTTTTCTTCCTTTTTTTCTGCAGGTTTAAGGTCCAAAATCTGTTGAACTGTTCACGATACTCCATTTTCATTAACCTTATTCTTTATCTGGATGATGATGTCAGGCTTTTCCGCAGAATAAAATAGACCATGACATATTAGTTATTACACAGGGTTCGGGATGTACAGTTCGTTTTTGACCAAGCAAGAATTCATCCTTTTTTATTGAACACATGTACATGGTCACATTAGCATAATTGAGGATGTTTAGATTGGCAAGTCCAATGGATTATGAAATGACAAGCTTCTAAGTTTTGAATACCTTTTGTGGGCAACAAAGTGAAGTATATCATCTAATATGTGAGGAAATCAAGGCTCAAACTCTATGTCAACAACATCTTATGATGTGGACAATATATTTACAATGGCCCATCATGAAACAAAGCATGTTTAGATACAACTTTTGACATCCAAAGGATCCGCCATGGGTGCATTAAGAGAGCTCATGGAATCAGTTTCCAAGCAGCAACAAGTGAATTAGTCTTTTTTTTATCTCTTTTTTCCAATTTTGTCGATGTTTCATATTGGTTATGTTTGGTTTATGAGAAAGTGAGGAATACGGTGAAGGTTAATTTGAATAATATGATTTTTTGTGGGAGATTTTCATAAAAAAATTATTTTAATGTTTGTTTCTGTTAATTTGTTTCGGATGATTTCTGAGTTCTTGATTTCTTTTGCAATGTGTGTGTGTGTTTTGGCTATGGGTGTTTAGAGAATGAATATAAATGGTTCTAGCTTTAAATGTTTCATGCACTTGATGTCGATCATTATATTTATGAATGGTTTTTACAATTATTTAAAGTTAGATATTCCTCATTCATTTGGTTGGATCAATATGTTCACAAGGGTATTTTGGTTTCCATTTAGTTCATTGATACATTTGTTGTGTTATTGCCTTAAGAGGGTAGAATAATACCATCCACCTTATTGACTATGAGGTATGCGACATGTATTCCTGTTTTTATATTTGATTATGAGGTATGTAACATGTACCATTCCAGAATATCAATATAACATCCCCAGCTTCTCTCTCTAAAAATCCTCTCTTTTCCTCTTCTCAACTCAGAAACCCTAGGGCCGCCGGTGACTTTCCCGACCATTATGGCCGTTTGGGAAGTCACCGGTGGCTCCTCTGTACTCTCCTCGTCCTCCTGATGTCGGATCTGGTCTCTTTTCTCAGTTTTTCTCTTTTTTTCCTCGCGCTCTTCAACCTTAGCCCTCCGTCGTCGCCCCTTCTTCCTCGTGACGGTGGCGGCCATGGTCTCGGCCGTGGTCGCTTCCGAAGTGATTCCCCTCATCCTCTTTTCCCTACCCTTCTCTTCTCCCTCTTCGCGCTACCCCCTTCTCAGATCTGGCCTCCCCTTTCTTCTCCGAGGTTGTCTCAGATCCATTAGGTGAGAGCCTCTCCTCTTCTTCCTGAAAGGATTGGCGTGGTAGTCTCATATTTCCTCGGGGAATTCTGTGGGGTGAAGGATATAGATCTGGGGTTTGTCCTGTACTGAGATCTGGCATGTGCCCTTCTCTGTTCCGTCTTCGGCTGGTTCATTTTGTGGTCTCTACGGGGTTCTCTGAAGGTTTGGGTGTGGCTCGCTGCTTCTGGTGGTTCAGATCGGCGCGGATCTTCGAAGATTTCTGGCGACTTCATCTCGATCTCCTCGTCCTTGTCGCCTTCGGCCGGTTTTGGTGCGGATCCCTTGCCTACCTTAGGGTTTTTTGAAGTATTGGGAGTGGGAAGTCTTTCTGGTGGTTCAGATCGGCGCGGCTTCAGTGCACCTCTGGTGGCTTCCCCGTTTTCTCAGTCTCGCGCAGTCCTTGCCCTGGATTTGTTCCGAGCAGGGTTCGTCGGTGACTCGGGGAAGCGAGTTTGGTTTTGTATCTGCTCCGAGTCGTTTGGTGGTGATGGTTCGAGCTCTGGGTTCGTGTGGAGGCCGGGGTCCCGGTTGGGTTCGTCGGCTAGCTTCAGAGGTCGATTTTTGGTATGGCTTTTCCTCTCCTCCTTGGCTTTTCTTGGTTTCCATTCCCTTCCTGCCTCTCTCCTCTTCGATTTTGCATGTGCTACTGATCATTAACGTGGTCGGATTGGCGGATGGTGCTGGCCTCCGGTGATGGCATTGGGCCGTGTTGCCCTGGGTAATTTCGTAGTTGTAGTGGTAGAGTAGGATGTCACTGCCGTCTGTGGTGCAGGCCACCGGCAATGCCTTACCCCCGATCCTCTGGGGTTTCAGGTGACTTGGGAATGGATTAAATCTTACATTGCCTTTGGAAGAAGGGAATTGGGTGGTAGTTTTCTGCTCCTCAGTTTTTTGTGTTCTAAAATCGTGCTTAATGGTAGGAAAATTTGGGTATTAGACTCCTTTTTTGTTTGAGCTTAAAGGTTGGTAAATTAGGGTACTGAGACCTTAATTGTGCAAGTAGGTAGCGTTTTCCTTGTTGTATTCTGTGTAAGCCTTGTGGTATTTCTTTGGTTGTTGGTTGTTAGGTTCCTGGTGGTTGTCTTGTTTGTATTCCTTCTTGTAGCCCTCAGGGAATGCTCCTACTTGTACTCCTCAACTTGTTCTCCATTTCGGAGATCATTTAATTTCAATTTGCTTTGCTGATAAAAAAAACATGTACCATTGACTTTGTTTTTCCACGAGCTGTAACAAGAAAAAAAAATTATGTTTTAACTCCTCTATTATACTCATTTTTTACTAAATTAGCAATTATACATTTCACGCGTCTTACAGTAAACTTCGTGAAAACAAAGTCGTCTGAATTCATTATTTTATCGTATGCATTTATTTTACTAACTTTGTTCTAAATTGATTTTACTTTCATATTCTTTTGTTTTTAGTTAGCTTTTATGTTTAAACATATTAATAGGAGAGTTATGGGATTCCACTTATGTCATGCTTAAAATTTAATATACCATTTTCGACTGTTCATAGATCTGTTGTGCGCAATAAAAAAAAACTTGCAACATGATACGCGTTCTTTCTCATCAACTATTTATCGATATATTAGTGAAACATGACGGCCGTCTTCAAACAAAACATAAAATGTTCAACTACTACAATATTATGTAATATATGTTAGTTCTCACACCAAGCATCGCGCATCGTGCGGTGTTCCCACCTAGTATCATTAAAGCTAAGTAAATTTCTTCTAAATCTACTTGCATACAAAGCGTTATGGATATTCAATTTTGTTTCATTTTTCAACAATAAAGTAGCTCTTCTATAACCCTCTATCAAATTTATAGTACCTATGAGAGTGTTAATATTTGCTTCAACCTAGGCTAGGCAATAAAAATAATTTTTGCTTATCAAGATTGTGTGTGTACAAGCACAATAAACAAATGTATAAATCATTACAAATATATTAATCGTTATCATTTTTGTAAGTACACAATCCAATTTCGGGATCCATATCGTTTCGGAGAACAAAAAGTATTACATCATCTCACAAAATTTGAAAGGATTATACATAAGAAAACATCACATATATATTACAATAGCCAAAAAGAAAGAGAGGTAATATAAGTTCATGCCACATTTTCACCGCATCCCATATTTATGTCGCCATCTTTGAAGAAGTTGGGGTCTTTAAGTTTGATTGCATCACTAAATTGGTATGATCGGTAAAATTTGTCTATACACCCTTGTCTTTTCCTTCGATCGATATATAAATATGTAGTTTCAACATTTTGGGAAGTTTGGTTTTGTGGGTCTTTTCCTTTCTCACACCTTTCATACTTGTTTTCGTTTCTGGTAATACACCTTATTATTTCTTCCATGAGGTTGTAAATGGTTATGCCCATAACAACAAACACGACCTCAACCGCAACCACGACTAGGGCAACGACCTCACCTAGGTCTAGAACTACCATCCTATCTTACCACATTCACTTTTGAGAATGGAGTATTTCCTTTTTCTATCAACAATTTTTTTGAAACATCCAATCCATCATAATGAAGCAAGAGGACAAGAAACTGACGAATCAGTCTTCAATACAAACAAGAGCAGTTTAACCAATAAACCTTCAACAGAACACAATCAGACAAAATGTCCCATCAATAAGGATCGGTCTAATAATCCTATACCCAAATTTTTAACAAAGTAAACAATACCCAAAACAGTGGGAGTAATAAAGGCCTCATGCCACAAAACCAGTAGTACATAAAAAATAAAATAAAAAGGAAGGAAAACGAGACCTCAAGCCTGGACATGCGAACGAACCAAGCCACCACAAACGAAAGGGAGCCAAAATCTACAGATCCGAGTACAATGGTCCGAAAAAAATCCCGGGCCAACACCCAAACAACGGCCAAAACCCGACCCAACAAACGATGGTTCGAGAGTAACAGATATGATGCATCAAAGCAAAGAGATTAGTATTTGGGTTGTGGAAGTAGTCATGTTGAGTATGGATGGAGAGTGTCACGAGATCAGGAAATATTAGCTCCCTTTCACATTTCTCTTCCAGCACTCTCTGTTCTCATCACTTCATTTTTTTTCTCTCTCCAATGGCCGCTCCTCGTTCTTCAACCCCACTGCAAAAATAATTACTCTGTCAAAGGAGAACACATGCTTGTTGCTGGGGGAAACTAGAGAAATAGCCTTAATTTGAAAATTTTATTTGTTAAATGACCTCTACTTTTAGTTTGATAGTCCCATGGGCCATGACCTTCATTTCTACTAAATATCTATTTTAGAGACAATTTGGTCATAGTCGATCGAAGAAAGAAGAAAAAATTAAGAGAAGAAGAAGAAGACGGTGGTTTCATGGCAAACTCAACGGGACGGCGATGGGTAAAAGTGGAATAGAGCAATCAAGTACTTCACCGCATGTCATAAAACGATATCGGATAATAATTATCATGATGATAAGGTGTTCGAAGCAACCGAAGAAATGTATATCCAACCACTCCTTAAACCTTACCAAACAACATTGGTCGAGAATAGTGAAGAAATGTATATCCAACCATTCCTTAAACCTTTACCAAACAACATTGGTCGAGGATAGTGAGACGAATGGAAGTTGCGTAGACAATAGTGACTTCTATTTTTATTTGTAAGTGTTTAATTTGCATCTACTTTCTCTCGATGTAATTTCTGTTTGTTTATGAATCAATTTTGTAAATATAGTATTGTCTTCGATCTAGTTTTCATCCATCACCTTTTTTTCTCAATATCGACTTGAAATTCAATATAGCAAGTGAATAAGCAAAGTTAACATGCAAGTCACTATATCGTTAGAATAGAAGAGCGATTCCGATAGACAGGCAATACCAATGGGGATGGTCTTAAGAAGACAACCATATGACAGAATTGGGCAACCGGCTGTACAATGGCAGTCTATGGACTTCCAAACTCAACAAAATATACTTACACATCAAAACTAAACCATGCAGTGTACAAGGATAGACCTTTAAGGCACATTTTACAGGTATCAAGCACTTATAACTATTTCTCAACTATACAACGCTATTGAGAAGTATGACAGTACAAAGCAAGAGCCATCTAGAACAGCAAGAACTGAGAATGTATGCACAAAAGGACATAAAAAATCCTATATTTTCATTTTTTTTAACCATCCAAGGAAATCAACAAAGAATCCTTGAGCACGTGGTGTGAGGTTATAGTAATACAAAATGTACACTCGATCAGAAACTATACAAAAGTTACAGATACTTGTTTATATTAGTGGGTCACAGTGGTCCTCCCACTCTTGCTTCAAAAACAGACCTGCCTGATGACTAAAGCCAGCAGGACTCTAATCAAGGAAATGGGTGCAACTAACATCTGTTGAGTAGCTTGACAGGGCCATTTCCGCAATTCGAATTGCCATTGCAGCTTTGTATGTTGCCAAATCAGCATTTTCCATGAGAGATTGAGCCCTTTTGCGTTTACCAACTGCTATTTCTGTGCACCTCTCGAGCGAGGCTTTAGCTTCTTCCAATCTTTGCCTGGCCTTCTGGGTTTCCACAGCGTCTTGTTCTGCTGCTATTGCTGCAAATTCATTAAGGTTCATATCAGTGACTAAACTAAACTTGCCAATGGCAGGAACAGCATTATATATAACAAATCCTAAGAGTTTTTAACTAATACTTTGACACTATTATTTATACTCCATTGTACACAAAAAGAAGATGGCATTTACCTTTTAGGACACTTGGCTGCTTGCCTCTTCCAGATTGGCTTGGATGCCGTTTGAATGATCTTTTCTTCCTAAGTACAGACTTTGTACTAAGTGAAGCTCTCTTTTGTTGATGGGCCTGAAGAGGAAAAAAAAATCATGCATTTATCAGGTAATGCACACCAGTAATATAATAATAGACAGTAGCATTTAACCTAGTTACCCATTAAGTTGCAGAAAGACTGAGTACTTCATGTGCCAACCAATTTAAATGCTATTGTTCGATATACTTCTCGAGCATAAAGTTTTCCCCTACCATTAGTACATGAAGTCATTTTGGTAGGGGAAAACTTTATGCTCGAGAAGTATATCGAACTATAGCATTTAAATTGGTTGGCACATGAAGTACTCAGTCTTTCTGCAACTTAATGGGGGTATAAATGTGAAGAACCACCAGGAAAAAAAATTATTAATATTCCAATAGTCTCTATCCTATGTAGTCAATTTCATACTAGACAACATATGTGCAACATAATGATTATTATTACCTGGAAAACTCTGATCAGTGCAGATCGTTTCAGCTTCCGTTTTGTCAGCCAATAATTATAAATGGCCTCCACTACTTCTCTTCTACCCATATCCAAACATAGATTAATAGCAGCATTCTCATCGGAGCAGTCATCTGGACTACAGTAGAGTGCTCTCTCAAATGCATCAATCATTAACTCAAAGTTGTCATCTGAAACATGCTCATCAATCCCATCCCCAACAGGAACTTCATTGTTGAACTTGTTTAGCCATTCTTCATCTTCAGAGTCCATGTCATAATTTGCAGTCTTCTTTGCCAAAGCTCTTTCTACCTCATTATTATTCAATTTGAAGTATGAATATGGTCTGAGAAATGCAGCATTGTTGCTATCCTCGTAGTCTGACACCTCACGAACTCCAGGAACAGGGATAGTTCTTAAACTAGGAGAAAGAGGCACATTGCGATCAGAACAATCTTTATATAAATCCTTAAAAATGGCCCAGTCCTGTCTATTAGGAAATTCAAGCTTCCAATCATTATCCCCAGTCCATATTATAGCATGGGTAAACCTGTTACAGGTCCAAGACCGCACAACATTCTGGGCCCTGTGGCTGTATCTCGTTGTCTCGTCTTTCTTGACAACAAGACACCACTGTCCAGAAGAAGACATCTCTAGCATAACCTTAGCACCTTCTTCCCGAAGACACTTATCGGATTCAGTAACCAATATATTTGCAGAACAGCAATAGGAGTCTACATTCGTCGGTACCCTCACAGTGGCAGATCCTTGTTTGCTTAAATTCCCTCCAGAGTTGCCCAGCACTGATCTCCTAAACTTGGCACTACCAAATAAAGAAGAAAAGAGAGCTCCACTTTTCCTAATACTGCTCAGCTCAGAAAGCAAGGAACCATTAGGCTTCTGTGGACCGATTGAAGAGGGGTTTCTACCCCTCCTAGACCGCAACGAACTTCGCCTTTTCTGAATACTGCGAGAGTTAATCCCATTCCTATGTTGTGCACGACAACCTAATTTGGAAGATCTGAGATCTGGAAGAAATAAGGCTGTCCTATTCACAACATTATCAGCTTGAGAGGCGTCTAAGGGGATTCTTCTATTAGAAAGAGCGAATAGAGGGGGCTCCTCATCATCTGACATCTCATCAATAGTATCAACAGATGTTGAGTTATTTACAAGAGCAGATGGCAGACACTTATTCCGAAGAAACATGCTCATATGCATGTGCATAAAGCACTGAGGAACTGCAGAAAAATCCACAGTAAATATTGGCGTAAACTGCCTTGCCCGATAAATCTTGCAAATAGCAGAGGTACCAGCAGTAGGCAGCTCCTGAAACAGATTCAAGTCATTGATAAGATATTTCTTCCCTGAACAATTAAACTATCTGGGTACCTAGATCACAATCAAATTCTTGGATTCTAACTATCAACGAAAAAATGTCTAGTAAAAGATAACATAAACCATATTTTTAAGACTCAATACTGCTTCAGTATGGTTAAAAGCAACAATGGAATAATCAGATGGAAACCATTCTAGTCATTAGATTGTTCCAGAATCCCTCTCCTGGAAGGGAGACAAGAAATTAAACATGCTCAGCAGCTAATCAAACAAGAGATTACTAACCTGGGTAAACTGGATACCATGGGAAGAATACACAAGACCAATTGGCTCGGTTGACAGGAAAGCATAAAGGTCGGACAACCTCACCCTAGCATTCTTCATGTGTCTTAGAACATGATTCAAGAAACAAGCAAATGAACCAGCAATAGAAGAGGACTCTCCCAGAACAGCTAGTACTGGACCTGGAACAGAGCTATCCAGATCAACTTGGCCTGTCAAATCCAGATTATGATCTCTATTGTCCACAGCCACGAAGGAACTTTTATAATTGTTCTTCCTCCTTCTCTGCCTGCGGGTGAAGTGAAGCCCATACCTTTTGACTGGAGAAAATCCTCGGGATTCAGAATGTCCATGACTCTTTGAAGCCAAACTCTTCCTCTTTCTGGTGTAGACAAGGCCGCACATCTTATCTACAGCCACCTTTTCATCAGGCATATCATGAGCACTCACAAGATGAGGAACCTCAGCTGGATGATCATCAATATCCATTACAGTACAACCTTCCTTAGACTTAACCCAACCACCCTTCTTTAACTCACCACCCATGATACTGAGCCACTCGTCCGGATCGCCTCTCCGGCTTTCCTTTCCTTCCCCGGATTCCGGCCACAGCCGCCTCCCTGACCTGAGCACCCTAGCCCCATCCGCGCCCTTCACGATCCCGAACACCCTCGTCGTCAGTCTCATCCCAACAGACGGCATCGCCACCCGGTTCCGATTAAGCGCAGCCAGACCCTCCAAACGCTTGATCTCCTTCCCGGAGAGCCCAATAAGTCTCCGAGTCAGAACCCGAGGTAACTCAGTCCCGAACGCGGAACCACCCGACTCAGACCGCCTAGCGCATGGCCGTTTGATAATTCAAACAAATCGAAAACATAAGCGGAAAAGGAAGAAGGAAGTAGAACGACGAGCGCATCATACTGGCTCGATCTTGCCCACTGGGTCAGTGACGAAGAAAGCCGAGTTAGGCACTCGAGAACTCAGACCCAGTTGAAATAGAAAGAAAAAGGCGACATTTTTAGCCCATACGCAGGATCAGAAGCATAAATCAATCACACATAAGGAAGAAAAAAAAAGAATCGGAACAAGATCTGCACCTACGGAATCAAATGAAAAGAAGCAAACGGAGAGGAAGAACGAGAAAGGGGTTTTGATTTTCTCTCCGACGAGAAAGAGATCGGAGATGGGCGATTTCTGGGTGATCCACGAAAACCTTGTTGGAGAAGACACGGTCGGAAGAAGATGAAGAGGAAGAGCGACTGTGTTTCTATCTAATTCTAATCTGTTTCTAGAGAGGGAGTCTAGGGTTTATGATAGAAACCACTGAAGACCAGTTCACCGATAGACGACGGCCGTTGGATGGGAGATCCGACGGTTAGGATTGATTCGCCCTTAAATTTAGTCGATGGCTCCAAAGACTGGGGACGCTTTTATACTCCTAGAGAGAGAGGAAGGGAATAAGGCGCGGGGATATTTTTAGGTTTTGGAAGTGAAAGGACTATATTGCCCTTACATGTGATGGGACTTCAAGGACGTATTGGTAACTTACAACTCAAGCAGGTAGCCCGGCTACTGCTGCTGTAAATTCGGGTATGTGACGAAGGAGTGCTGTAAATTACAGCAGTAAATCTAGAAACGGGCCAACACATACATACATCGAATCCTTTCTCCAAAAAGAAAAAAGTGAATACTATTTTTAATCAACTTCCGATTAATATTAAAAGAAACGAAAGTAATGGTGTAATAAACATATGCTTGTAACGGGTGAACCAAACAAACGAACATCACAGCTCAAAAGAACAACAAATAATTGTTAATCAAATTATATATCATGATTTAGTTCAATTTCGATACTTCAATAATCAATTTTGTACCGATTATTACATAGAGCGCCTGTAATTTACGACGAATTGATTTTGTTCCAATTTAATAAAGTACCTGTAATGCACGATGAATTGTAGGGACAAATCGATACAAATAGAATTTTCTAATCAATCACCCATCTTGGGATTAAGGATTCATCGTCTCATTCAATTTTATAGCAAACTCATTTCATGGTCATTTGCCACATGAAACGTGATTTTTTTAATCTAGATTCGCCAGATAATCGCCCAACATTGTGGAAACTTAAATTAGCTAATCTCCTCTAATAGGCTAATCCCACTGGTCCCTCGTACTAGAAGTGCTACCTCCAATATTACGTTGTAAGAAATGTGGAACCTAATAACACATTATAAATCTATAGATTCAAAACTATTAGGCTAAAACAACAATGATACATAACGAGTTTGATACAACAACAAAAAATCCTAAAACTCTCTAGCTTTTCTCTCCTATGTGTCTAATGATGCCACCGTACCCACCTTTCTTGTTCTCCGACCACGCTCTGTCTCTATCGACCACCAACACCATGGTTTTGCATTATACATACTCCCTATTGGCAATGCCCCCACAGAATTCATCAAACCTAGTCGAGGTCCTAAGGCTATTAAAGGACCTTCTAGGGCTTTTTCTCTTTCACCGTCTCCAACTCCTTCACCGTCCTCCTTGATCAGGGATGCTCTGGTACCTCCACCTCGCCCCTCTCATGAGATCATCTGATTAAATCGAGCACCTCAAACGGTGAAATCACGTAAGAACACTATCGTCCCTACCATTATTGATCCCGTCAACGCCACCACCGAGGGCATAACTTATGCGGCCATGCCAATAATCGTCCTTCGTGTCTCTCGACTGTCGCTGGCACCCTATCCACCCTTGGGATGCTATGCAAGGCCGCTCTACCGAGATTCCATGAAAGAGTGTTGTCCTACAGGCCATCTCACAGGTCGGAGTAGGCGACCACGAAAGTCGGTCACTATGAGACGACCTCACTTACCGTCATCTACCCTAGCATGAAGGCTCTACTAGGTAAGCAAGATCTGAACCTGTTATTGGCATGACATTGTAAGCCCTCTTCGCTGCCCCTTAAGTAACCTCCTCGGCAGATGGGGCTGCAAAGATGGGGGCAACCACTTTACAGAGAGTAGTAAGCTTTCGACGCATAAGCCCTCGCCAGTCATCCCCACAAATTTTTTACCTTTACCGAATCAGAGACTATATCTGGAACCCAACGTCTTGCCTAAGCCGTAAGCATACCTCAGGTTCTCCTAACCCATTTAGCCCACCCATTCATTGGGAGGGACTGAGGAGGGTATGACCATGGATGCATGGTTGATTATGACAACTAACGTCTTGCCTCATCATCCAGCAAGCAGTACGAGCCTGACATGTTTTCCAAGGGGTACTTATGCCACCAGCATTCGGGGAACTCTTTAGTTGTGTAATTAGCCACAATTGCTTAGTGATCTCACTTTCATCTATGAGTATTACGTATTTCCCCTCTTTCTTCACCATTTTCATTTATAGTCTTTATTCTTTACTTCTCATTCCTGGGCACAACTATTTGACCCTTAATTTCTCAACTTTCCATATGCGACTTGACTAAATTCAGATTATCCAATGTAAAGAAAAAAAAAGTTTTATAATACTGTTATACATTCTGGACAGAATCTAGCTAGAATATACAAAATAGAATAAAATAATTATACTAATAGACTTAATTTACTGTTCGATTTTATTTATTTTATTGTGACCACAACCCTTAAACATCAAGATACCATGCAAACAAGAGGATGAGAAAAAATAGTTTTTCTTTTTACTGGGAGAGAATAGGTATAATTCTATTAACTTTTTGCTAAATACAGCTTTTTTCTTTCTATAATTTGTACAAAAGAGAAAATTTAGAGATGATAATTTTGAACTTTTCATTTTCAGATTTGAAATTTTAATGGCAAATCATTGTTTTGGAACAAATTGATGTAAAGTGTAATAAGAAGACAAGTGCAAAACAATTTTTGCCATCATCAACAAAAAAAAGTTATGATTTACAACAACAAAAAATGCATGACGTTTTTGTGCAATTACCTACTGATTATTATAACACTAGTTATGAACTTAGTCCTGAAAGGGGTATACTTATTTATCAGTTCACCTAAACATTTCTAATCATTTCAGTCTTAGCAATGGTGACAAACACACAACCGAGATATGTGCTAGGAATAATGAGTATGGGAAAAAGGACAAAGACAGGTCACTAACTTATAGCCATGGTATGGAATGAATAGGCAAGTGTTTCCTAGGTAATCGGTTGGACTTTCCAGTAAAAGGATAACAAGTTTCAGGGCAAGTTGCGGTTCAGAGCAAGAAAACAGCACACAAGCAGAAAAAATAACTGGGCTCAAGTTCATGGAAAGGACCCACCATATGGGTCAAGTTCAACCATTTTTAACAGAGACCAATGTAAATCATATTAGAAAAAAGACACCTACCCTACAAACAAGCATGCACAAACAAAGTGCACCCATGTTGATCTGTCCTCCTAGACTACAAGAGTAGAATGGAAATGCATTTTTGTTTCTAAACCACTAGGACTAACTATACCATCGTTGTGAACATCGCAATAAATAAACTAAACTAAAGATAAGTTGTTACTTGTCAGCATAAAAGCCTCAAATGCTAACGCTGAGCACCTCTTGTAACCAAAATTATCCACTTCAGTTGAAAAGCCATTTTGCCTGTTGTCCCGAAAGGAAGCATGCAAGCAGGAAGTACAGATGGATGCTCATCAAATTTAAAGCCAAATAAGTTGAGGGATCAAGCAATGACAACGTTGGATGAAATACCACATGTATCACACACTATGTCTATCCCGCTAATAACAAGTAAAGTCAACTCCAGTCTATCATGATTCTATAATTCAAAAACACTATGAATGACAGTGATTAATATAAAAGAGGAGATACACAAGGTAACCAAATAATTTAGAAAACCCACCATGCTTAACACAAAAATAAATGATATTGCAGCAGACATAAAAAGCTTGTAAGCATAGCCAGCCCTAACCTAGATTAAAGATATAAACGCAATACGATAAAACTACAATCTATACAAGGTAAAATGCAGTCATGTGACTCCCTCTATACTTGCAATGGTGACAAGGAACAATTCTTTGATAATTTTGGGTCCTTTCATGGGAAAGATAAATGCACTGCCTTTTCTTATGGTGATGACGACTACTTTGTCATTTTCTGGTCAAAAAATCACCTATAAGTTCTAGATTCAGGTATTCAAAGAATCGCATGGTCGTGGCTCAAATCTTTTTAGATACTTCATCCCTCGATCATTCAGGTTATTACTTCCAGTGGTATACTTTTAGTTCTTACTGATATGAGCATATCTACTGAGTAATTATAAACAACCAGAGTTGAAGGATAATTTACCAGAAAATAAAGAAACACTGACTTATGGGCTTATCTATTAAGTAGTCTGATGAATTCACCCCAAGATACTCTACTTTTGGTTGAGACTAATTTAATTAAGGGTAAATTTCATCTCACTACCCTAACCATTCATTTTTTTTCATCTCACTACCCTAACTATTTTTTATGGCACCTTACTATCCTAGAATGCATTTTTTTTCACTTTCATACCCACAGTTAATTTTCCATCCATTTTTGGATGGTAAATGGTCATGAGACAAGCACATGACCCCATGTTTTCACAAAATGACTAAATCACCCCTTATCTCTTGAAACCCTAATTCCCACCCTTTTCCTTTTTTTTACTTTATCTTTTGAAATCACACCCCTCACTCACTCGTGTTCTTCTTCCTCACCCTCTCCAACCACCACATCGCCGGCAACGACGCGTGCTCCGAGGGATTTTCCGGCCTCTGTCTGTGCTCTGCCATTACGCATAGACGGTGGTGGTTCTTCTTCTCCCAAATCGCGCACCGGTTGAATAGAGAGAGCAAGGGGTCGGGTTGCAGCAATCGAAAGTAGAGAGGGACAGCTGTCTCTGGCAACGTCTCTGCTTGCTCTAACGTCTGTGGCAGCGTTAGGGTGCAGATCTGGAGCAACGAAGAACGATTTGCAGGTTCCAAGCGAAGAATCTCACCGGCGCCACAACTGTCTCCAACAACGTCCCTACGTGCTCCGACGTCTGGACCGATTTGCAGGTTCCAAGCGAAGAATTGCTTTTATTTTTAGGTTTAGTATGTAGATGAGTTTTTTTTCAATTCTATTCATCTTCTTCTTATTATTGTTACTGATTTGATTATGAATTTGATTCAAAATTGTATTCAAAGAAAAGAAATGATTTTTTCAAAGGAGGGATATTCTGGATTCGTTACTGATTTTTTCAATTCTGGATTCTGGGTTTGAACATGCTGGATGGATATTCAAATGAATTTGAAGCTAAGAACAAATTCAAATGGAGATGAGATAGATGGAATAGAGAAATTTGAGAATTGTTCATCTTCATTGCTGGCAAAGAATCAATATGAGTGATGGTGGTGTGGGGTGAAGAAAAAAACATTAAAAAGGGAAGGAAAATTAAGGAAAAAAAACTTATTTTTTAAAATAAAAATTGATTTTTCAATAAAACTGAAATTTTTAAAAAAAATAAAATGATTTTTATAAATAAAAGCTGATTTAAAAAAAAACTGTATTTTAAGAATAAAAACTGATTTTTTTAAAAGTAAAATCTGATTTTTAAAAGGAAAAATGATTTTTTTAAAATAAAATCTGATTTTTTTTTAAATAAAACTGATTTTTTAAAATAAAACTAATTTTTTAAAATAAAAAACTGATTTGATAAAACAAAATTGATTTTTTTTAAAAAAAAAACAGATCTTATAAAACAAAACTGATTTTTATAAAATAAAATCTATTTTTTATAAGTGTTTAAGAAAACCACCAATTAGGATTGTATGTGTCTATGTTACGAAGGTCAGCACACCAGTGACAAAATTGGTTTTTGTGTTCAAATTCAGTCATTTTACATTCCCTAACTAGTAACTATTAACGGCACATGTATTTTTGACAATTTTCTACTTAATCATGGTCAGGAAATAGTGTATCTAAAAATGCATGAGGAGACTGTAGATAAATGAACATACCCAACCCCAACCCCAACCCCGCACAGAAGATAGTGATGCAATCTCGTATATATAGTGGATTGTCCATGAGAAAGCATGGACTCTTAGTTTTAACTAAGAACTTTAAACTGCAAATATACAGTGGATTGTCCATGAGAAAGCATGCTAGTGGGTAATGACTATAAAACAGCAAAAAATGTAAATGTAGTTTTTTCGGCCTTTTCATTAATTAGGGAAATTAATAGCAAGAGAAATTCAGCTTACCAACCAACAACTTAGAGATTAGTCTCTTCCTAGCAGAATGCCCTGTGATGAAACCTTTCTGCAAACTAGTAGGGTTTAACCGGTTGTGTTGGATGCTGAAACAAGCATAAGCTCTTTCTTTTTTTTCTTCTTCATATCTGTTTCATCTTCCTGACTCCCGCCTGCAGTGTAAAAATTATAAAACTAGACCTTCGACAAACTGGTTATGAAAGTTAAGTGCAGTGCAGTGGACTTACAATTAAATTATAAATATTCATGTACGCACATGTATAAGAGGGTTAGACACTCTATTCATTAGTCAAAAACAAGATGTATGCCATGTGGAGAAACCTTTTAAATCATCATGCCAAGGGTATAATTTTTTCTTCTAGATACTTAATTGTAAGTACAACAGCTCAGGAAGCATTAATCATCTAAAGCAATAATTTCAGCCCACGAATTGGAATAAAATAGATCATGTCATAATGTATTAGAATGCATAAGCAAGCATAAAAAAGAAGAAGGTACTTGACACCTAAATATTGATGAGAACTAAGGTGCAAAGAATGAAAAAATAGATCCAGATAATACAGCAACAAAATATTCAATTTGCACTATTTTCTTTAAACTTACCCCTTCCATTTCTCATAGAGGTTTAGAACGAGACTAAGCAAAAACAAAAAAAACAAAGTCTTAGGTTAACACTGACTATAGATTGTTTTGGTATCTGGAAACCAGAACATTCATTTGCAGTCATAATTCCCCAATGTGCACAGAACAACTACCTGATCAAGAGAAAGACAACCACCATGATGTTCAATTCTTTGATATGCATACAGTTGGCGCTATGGCATCAATTTTACTGTAGAGTAGATTGAATTATAGGAACGCCATAGTTGACTAAAACACAAAAAAGCTAGTAAACTGAGTTAGACAGAAATTCATTTAAATTAGGGGGAGAAATGAGAATTTAGGGATGCTTGAGATTCAGAGGGGGGAAAAAGAATACTACTGTTTCACATTTCAAAAAGAATAGCCTAAGTACAATAGGGCTCAATTTCTCCTATGGGTTCAATCTGAAATCATGCATACACCAACAAGTTTTAAAAAAAACTCATCACAAACCTCCAAAATAAAACCTATTTAGCTCCTCGGAAAAAAGTGCAACGAAAACACATACAGGATCATAAGTTAGTTACTCTGCAACCCCCAACTGAATAATCGGCATTCAACATTTTAAAACCTAACAAGAACCCTAGAACATCTAACGCAAAATTCAAAAACCCTGAAGAAGAAATTACATAAACCAATGAATCATCAAAAAAGCATCATCAAGTCACACCTCAACTTCAATACGCAACAACAATGAAAACACGAAATGCATCGGATCAAACACTTCGGCAACAAAGCCATATCAACACCAACACCTAAGCACTGCAATGTGTGAATTGGAAACAAAAATTATACAGTATAAATCGCTCCATGGTATCCAAAAGCGAAGAGCTGAGCGTGCAACAAAAAACGCCCTAACTGCATAGAACGGTGTCAATACTGCAGGTGAAATTGAGGAGAGAACTTGCTTGCCTGTAACGAATGGATTGAAGAATGGAGGATTGGAGGTGACGGTGCTGGTAGTGACCACGAAACGAAGACGTTCCAGAATTCTCTTTCTCCTCTTCGTCGTCGTCATTGGAACGATGAAGGCTTTTTCTGGTGTCCGGGCTCTAGAGGAGACTGTTTCGCGATTTATATATTGGGCGTGGGAAATGGGAAGTTAGTTATGCGGTACATTAGCTCATACCTCATAACAAGTACGGCGCTCAAGGTTCGAGGTTAAAGGTTCAAGGTTTAAGGTTCGCGGTTTATTATTAAGTGAATCCCGAATTACCACTTTACTAGTAGCACGGTTAAGGTATGATTCGTAATTTGCGGTTTATTATTAAGTGAATCCCGAATTACCACTTTACTAGTAGCACGGTTAAGGTACGATTCGTAATTTACGATTCACTAAACAATTAATCGTGAATCATGACGACAGGAACGGAAGTGATGCTCTCTGATTTTATTGATCGGAAACGGAATTTGTAACGCACGGCACTCAACTGGAGTCGTCGCTCTCTCTTTATCTCTAATGGAGAACTTACTGAAATTGTTCAACAAAACCAAATGAAGAAGAAACGAGCTTTATAGGCTCGGGGAAGAAGAAGGCCACGTGTGCCTTTGACCGCCACCTCAGCCGCTGATTGTAATAGACTCAACGGCTTGGACGTGGGTGACAACCTAACTCCAGCTAGCGCCTCGTGGCTGCTCACTTAGTCCTCTGTCGCTGCGACATCGTCTCGGCCTCGCGCGCGTCCTTATTTACTTACTCATACGGCGTCACGTGGTCCTTCGTCTCCACGAAGCCTGACAATGCTCCTCCCTCGAAGAAACTTGTCCTTAAGCTTCAGTGTCGAACTCACGGCTCGGAAATCGGCCTCGGAGGTAAGAGATGTCCTCCCATGTTGCATCCTCCGGCATCGATTTCATCCACTGGATCAATTTTTGTACGAAGGCCTGATTGTTACGCTTGATTATTCTTGTGCCCAAGATTTTGAGCGGCTCAATTTTGAATTGGTCGTCCTCTGAACACTCCGGCAGCGTTGCCACGGCTGATTGATCGTTCCCGAGCCTCTTTTTGAGCAGCGACACATAGAATGTGGGGTGGATCCGAGAACTCTCTGGCAATCAAAAGGTAAACGCAACCGCCCCCACCTTGGCAATGATCTCAAAGGGCCCAAAGAAGCGCGGTGCCAATTGAAGATTCCGGCGTAGGCTTACCGTGTTATGCCTATAGGGTTGTAGACGGAGATAAACCCACTCCCCCACCTCAAAATTTATCTCCGTCCTCTTCTTGTCGGCCTGGACCTTGGCTCGATTGCTTGCTGTGGTCAAGTTGTCCTTGAGCAATTCTCAAACTGCTTGTCGGTTGGCCATATATTCTTCTACGGATGCTACCCTGGCGGTGAAGATTGATTGTGCCGGTGACGGTGAAGGATATTCGTACAGATCTTCAAACAACGTTGTTTTTCAGGGCGGTGTGGTAGGCTGTGTTATACCAAAACTCGGCGAGGGATAGCCATTGTGCCCATTTCATTGGCAATTGATGTGTTAGCAGCCTGAGATAGTTCTCCACACATTGTATCACGTGCTCCGTCTGGCCATCAGTTTGTGGGTGATACGCGGTGGAGAAATAGAGCTTGGTGTGCAAGAGTCGGAATAGCTCCCGCCAGAACTGACTAAGGAAGACGTGGTCGCGATCCGACACCATCGTCTATGGCGCGCCATGGAGCTTATACATGTTATCGAGGAAGGCCTGAGCTACTTGTGTTGCGGTGAACGGATGCTTCAATCTGAGGAAGTGGTTGTACTTGGAGAAGCGGTCAACGACCACAAGGATTGTGTCAACGGAGCCGAAGCTAGGAAGACCTTCTATAAAATCGAGGCCAATGTCCTCCCAAGGGCGGATCGGAACAAGGAGTGGCTGGAGGAGACCAGGGTACGCTACCATCTCTCCCTTGCATTGCTGACACGTGTCACACTCTAACACCAGTGTTTTGACCTCCTAAGCCAGGCGAGGCCACCATGAATGCTCCATGACATGCTGCAACGTCGCAGTAACACCGAATGACCCCCTAAGGCCAAATCATGAAGGGCCTTGAGTACGCGTTGCCGGATTCTGCCATTACTATCGATATAGACCTTTTCGTTGACCGTTATAACTCTTTGTTGCCACTTGCAGTCTGGAACACTATTAGGACTCAAACATAGCCTCTGGATCATATCCTCACCTCGAGATCACCCTGGTAACTCTCAGTGACCTCTTTAATCCATGCGGGCACCACCGCGATTGCTTGATTTAGATCGCAATGAGCTCGCCGGGACAGAGCGTCAGCCACGCGATTGGCCGCACCGGTTTTGTACTCAACCCTATAGCTCAAACTGAGCATCTTTTCCAACCACTTATGCTGTGTTGTGGTTACTAAATGTTGCTCCTCCAAGTACCTCAGGATCCTCTAATCGGTTCTAATGATAAAGGTGCTCTATTGTAGGTACTGGCGCCATCGTTGCACCACCATCAGCACAACCATCATCTCCTTCTCATACATTGACAGGCCTTCATTATTTGGTCCCAGAGCTCGGCTGATGAACGCTAAGGGTCGTCCCTCCTACATCAGCATTGTTTCGATCCATTTATCTGAAGCGTTAGTTTCGGTTACAAAGGTCTTGTTGAAGTCTGGCAAGGACAATACAAGCACGGAGGACATGGCTTCCTTCAATTCATCGAAGCTAGCTTGCTCGCGTTCCGTCCACTAAAACGCACGGTCTTTTCGAAGCATATCAGTCAATGCTTGGGCGATGGTGCCATAGTTTCTGATGAACCTTTGATAGTACCCCGACAAACCCAAAAACTCGTGCACCTCCCTCTGATTCTTAGGCCTTGTTCATTCCTTCACTGCGTGCACCTTGTCTGGGTCAGTGGCGACATCGTCACCGGAGATATATTGGCCCAAACATTCCATAGATTTGACTCCAAATGCACATTTCGACCTCTTAGCAAATAGGATATGTTATCGCAACCGCGTGAGTACCAGTTTTAAATGTTAGTCTTAGTGCCCGCAGTTCAATCATAAATGTCCAAATGTATATATCATCAGTAGAAATAAAATTAAAGCGGGTTTATATTACTTATGTGTTGGAGTAATATATTGATGTGTGTTCTGATCTATGCCCACAATGCAAATAGAACCATAAATCGAGATAGATCACACTCGATGGGTCCCTAGTCAACAAAGCTTCACTAGAAGCGACTGGTATGAAAGATGGCTCTTTATGACTTACGTTCTGTTAGTCATTGGAATGAGATTCCGGAGTCTTATCATAGATATCATATGGGACATGATATTGGACAACCTGCCCTGAATATGTGCCATAAATTAAGTCATGAACATATTCAGTGTCGTAGCTTGTCATGTATCCTTAGACCAATGAGTCTTTTTGATCGCTATGTAGTCAACAACTGAGTTTGACCTGAGTCTAACGTTGTCCGTAACAGGGCTTCCATAATGGCTAGGGTTGGCTTGGGGACGGGTTGCATGCGTGACACGAAAGACGGTTAAGGGATTTATTCCTCATACTGAGGTATGAGAAAGATATCGGTTCTCGGTTGCTTGATCAAGAATGACTGAAAGAATAGCATGGGCATGCACATGATACTAGGTATCATATATTCAGTCATCTCACATATCAAGGAATAGCGATTGAGAATAATAAGGATGACGGTGGATATCCAATAAGGATATCGGAGATAAAAGGATAGTGACATAGACGATAGAAAGGTTAGAATCGACATGGTGGATTCGTTATGCATTGTCAGGCAATACTAAAGTCTCGTTATTTTCCACTTATATAAGATCAAGTAAAATGGGATTTTACGTTGATCTATTGACATGCATAAATCTAAGGTACACACCGGAGGATGAAACTCATTAACACATTTATGGAGAATGACCAAAAGGGAGTTGTCTCGGGACATGACCAAAACTGGATTTTGGGTCATGTGCCCGTAAGTGAATAGGACTTTATGGATCAAGACAAGGCTTGGAGTTTTGGGATTGATCACGTCGGATAATGTTGGATATTTCCGGTATGAAAGGCTTGGAGGCGATGAGCACGTCATGGGACCTCGTTGGGTATGGCCACGGGCCATGTTCCAAGAGGCCCATGCAACCAAGGCTCATTAATTAATCAAGTCTTGATTAATTAGTACTAAGTAAGCAAGACAAAGATTAAGGAGTTGGTGATTCACCACCTAACCCCATCTTGTATAGCCATACTTAAGATCATACTTGTTCTATTTACACCATGTTTCACACCATGTTTGTCCTATACTATTTTTTTATTACGTTGATGAGATTTAATTGGTTTAAGTCATCCTTTTTCAACATAACACAAGACACAAACGGGAAGCAACTTTTTTCTCTCCCTCCTCCTACAATTTCGGGTTTGGCTTGGTTTCTCTCCATTTTTGGTGTTATTGAGTCCTCATAGGAAGAACTACGTGGCTTTGATTCCCAAGTGGATACGTAGGCGTTTTGGAGACTCAAGCCGATCATCCTTTCCTTGGTGTTCTCTTCTCTTATTGTGCTCTTGAACAATTGTTAGAAACGGTGATTTCATTTTGTGAATCTAATCGTGGTAGTTTTTCCTTGCATGGTCTCGGGTTTTATTTGCTTCCGCAGCGAGTATGCGTTCATACCCTCCATTAGGGGTGGGCACGGCCGGGTAACCGGCACTGGCGGCACTACCAACCACCGAAACCGGTAGTCCCAGTGACGTGAAACACATCACCGGAACCAGCCCCGAATCCGACTAAAACACCAGAAACCGGCCGGTTGAATTAACCGACGATTCCGGTTTCTAACCGATCTCACCGGCCCAATAGCCTTTTATTGGGCTTTATGATGGGCTTAACATTAAGAGTTTCATTATAAAATTTGGGATTGATTACTAACCCGTTTAATTACTTAATTAAATCTTCAGTTGGATTTATTATTATTGTAATATTAATAAATAGTCTAGGATTAATCAAATTAAAATCTCTAACGTTCAATTTATTCAGTGAATAATAAGGAGGGACAGAAAAACAGAGGGTCGCTGCTCTGATGCGATTGCGTCTAGGGTTTAGCGAGAGGATGGCGGCCGCGTGTTTCTACGACTCCGGCAACCGTCTATGGTCGGGCGGCGGATCTTTGAAGGCAGATAAGATGTCTCCTCTACTCCGTTGTCTCGTAGTGTTGCTCGTTCTCTTGTACCTGCTAAGGACGGAGGAGGAGGGTTTGAAGGTCTTCAAAAAGGGTGGTCGGCGACTGTATCCATGGGGTCCGCGCACTCCGATGGGTGGTCCGACTAGGTTACGACGGCCGCGGGAGCCGGGTCGCCACCGTGTGGAAGCTTGGGCGGTATATCACTCTGGTCTGTTACGCCGGACACCGGCCTTGGGGCCCCGTCCACGACGGGTTGCAGTGCAGAATCCGCGGGGATTCCCGGCGAGGGAGGGATCGCCGCCGGTTGGTTTTAGATGGGGTAAGGTGATGATCCGACAGATGGAGAATTGGGCCGGCGATCAGGTTCTTGAGCCACAGAATCCGGGTGTGACCTTGTGGGGTACGAAGGAGCAGGACAAGGGGCGCCCGGGACAGTTGACGGAGAAGACGGCGGCGACTACATGGACAAGGAGGTCGGGGTGGATGCACGGGAGGCTGGGGTTCCGGGAGAGTACTGACCCCGCTAGGGTTTTCCTTGGGGATGGGTCGGGTGGGCCTACGGGCGTGGGCCTGGGTTACGAGGCGGGTCAGTCTATTCTGACACGATATTCGAGGATTTCTCGGACCTATGATGGTACGTCAAACATAGTAGCGGCGGGGGGCTCCAAGCACCCTCGCCTCCAGGAATGAGTCCGACAGGGGACAGGGAGGGTTTGGTCGGCTGTACCTTCTCCCCGGTGTATAGGTGGCATTGGTATCACCAACAGCTGACATGTTACTACCCTACCACTTCGGGGTCAGCATTCCCGCGTTCAGGAGCCCTACCACTATCAAGCAAGGGAGGACGACGCACGTTGACATATCGGGGGAGTAATGGGTCCACCGTTGTTTATTTATCCTCTGATCTGCTCGATCAGTTTCTTTTGGTTGGGGTATACTGTATCGGTATCCCCGGATGCTACCGCAGTCCCACATCCCCGACCGCAATTATGCTACAGAGCACATTTACTCTTTATGTACGGTGACTTCTCTTTGTGGGGTCCCCGAGTTATTTTACATTAATGAATATCTCCATTTCCTTTCAAAAAAAAATTCAGGGAATAATAACATAATATTACAGACACACAACATATATTGAATAATAGCATAACATTTGTATGAATATTATTTTCAACTTATCCTTCATGAATCGTTAAGGATCTAAAAGAAAACACAATTAAGAAAGAAAAAAAAACTATTTGTTCCAGACCTGAAATTGAAAATAAAAATATGGAAAACAAATCTAAATAGTTAGATCACTGATCTCAGTTTCATGTGACATCACAGATTTAAAACTCTATAGTATTAGATGAAATCGAAAAAATCTAAACTGAAAAATCCAAATCAAACGATTATAAGATTTAAAAATAACAGATCAACTAAAATGGATCCATATAGATAGATGAAAGAATTTATAACAAATAGAAAAGAAAGGTAAAGATGAGAAGCAGAGAGAAAAATAGAAAATTGATGTTGACACAAAAAAATTGGGTTGAAAACTGAGAACATATGTAGAATTCAGAAGAGAGAGACATCATGTGCAATTGAGAGGAAAAGAGGAAAATACACAGCCTCTCCTTGTCCATGAGTGTCTTTATATAGTTGGAGACACCTTTAATGGAAGGCTAAGATTTAAAAACTAAAATGAACGGGTGTGATGCAAAGACACCTTTAATGGAAGGCTAAGATTTTGAAACCTAAAATGAACGGGTGTGATGCAATTTGTTTAAAATGGGATGGATCCATGAGAAGATGAGTTATATAACAGTATCAGTCCAACCCAACCAGCTAATTTGTGAAGCAATAAATCTTAATAAATTTGATTTGAAATGGGATGGACTTGTCAAAGATGGGCTTAATTGGTCCAGCCCATTCATTTATGAAGCACTAAACCCTAATAAGTCATCTTCTAAAACACATAGCATCGACATCTCTAACAGAAAGTGCAGAACGGCAGAACAATGGAGGTTTGGTGGTGCTACACGTCGACAGTGAGTCCCGGTGCCGGTTTTACCGATTAACCGACGGTTTTCATTTCCCAAAACCGGAAACCGGCCGTAGGCAGCTCGGTTCCCCCATATCTCCACCGCCGCCGCGCCCGAGTCACCACGGTGTCGGTGATTTCGGTGCCGGTGCGGGCGGTTCCGGCCGGCTTCATCAGTGCCGGTGTACTTTTGGCCAGCCCTACCCTCGATCGATACCCAACAGTAAATGTTCGAGATGGGTCTCCCAATCCTTGCTATAAACCAGGATATCGTCAAAAAAGACGAGCACAAACCTCCAGAGATAGTCCTTGAAGACCGAGTTCATCAGCGATTGGAAACTTGTCGGAGCATTAGTCAGGCCGAAGGGCATAACTCATAATTCATAATACCCTTCGTGCGTGCGGAATTCCGTCTTTAGCTCATCGCCATCATCCATTCTAATCTGGTGATATCCCGCGCGCAAGTCGATCTTTGAGAACCATTGACTGCCGGCCAATTCATCGAGAAGTTCTTCAACGGTGGGGATCGAAAAACGATCCTTGATCATGATCTCATTCAAGGCCCGGTAATTAACGCAGAAGTGCCACGTTCTGTCCTTCTTTTTGACAAGGAGAATAGGGAAAGAGTGGGGATGGAGGTGTGTTTGATAATCCCTGAGCTCAGCATCTTGTCGATCATGGCTTCTATGGAGTTCTTCTGTTCCAGGTTGTACCTATAAGGTCGGACTGCAGGTGGTAAAGCTCCCAGTATCAGTGGAATGCGGTGGTCGTGTCCTCGACGCGACGACAGTTGGGTGGGTGCCTGGAACACATCGTCAAATCGAGTGAGGCTTGTGGTCAATGACGGTTCCTCTACTCGAGCCTCGTCTGACACCTCGCACAACCGGAAAAACTGACCCATATACAATGCATGGTCCTCCTTGACCTCCTTTCTTAGGCTCTTGTCATTGATCAACTACACAAGTTTGGAATTGTTCTACTTAGGCAGCGTGTGCTCGTCGCCGACAACTGTAATCACTATAGTCCTTTTCTTGAAATCGAACGTGATTGGGCTGACGATCCTCATCTAGTATGTTCCTAGCACCCTCTCACCATCTCCAAGTAGCATGACGAGCATAATCCTCTCAAACTCTTGTTTACCCAAGCTTAATTTCACCAGACTCTGGCTCGTGCATCGGAAGTGATTGCCATCCCCAAGTCCAACCATGATCATCGTGGCTGGTTGGACCGTTACCCCTAGGCATTTGGTCGTGTTCTCGTCGAGGAATCACGCCGTAACTCATGTGTCCAATAATACAGAGACCATTGACCTTCTAATGAATGCCTTGACTAGGAGCGAGAGTGATTGGTCGGGTCGGTTCTGGCTGACTTGAATATTTCTTCTCTCTCGCCGGTCCAATCCATATCTTCTTTGCCAAACAATTCTTCCTCCTCCTTATCCCAGGAGACCTCTATGGCTTCCTCAGTTGTATTTCCTGGCTCACTATCTTCACGTACCAGGCAAAACATATATATCTGGGTTGGACAGACATGCCCTCGCGAGTACCTGGCCGGCCATATGTAACACAGGCCAAACCTTCTACGCTCGTTGCCATAGTCGGAGTTAATATTGAGCACCAGAGGAGCTCCCAGGTTGTTGCTTCCTTGTGTGGTTGGCGGGGGTTCCTAGACCGGCGGTGGAGCTCGGTTATTTACCAGCAGCCACGTAGTTGTTGTGGTCACGAATGGCCGAGGTCGAGCTTAAGACGTGCTTCCCTTACTTGCTCGGTAGTTCTGAGTTCCCCATCGTGGTCCGACTCTTTGTTCCTCCATCCGAACCAAAAACATGGCTCGTCCCAGCGATTCAGGTTCCATCACAAGCACACTTGTTCGCAACGAAGGTCGGAGGCTGCTGATGAAATTCGATATGAAGAAGTCTTCGGTCAACGTTGCATTTCTCGCCATCATAAGGCCTCGCAATACCTCAAACCCATCCTCATAGTCTTGAACAGACCCTTCATGCGTCAATTGCTTGAAGTTGGAGACCATATCGTTGTTCCTGGCCTCGTTAAACTTCCAAGCTAGGCCTTGCACGAACTGGTTCTGGGTCAGGAATTCTCGGCCTCTCTAATAGTCCTAAAACCATACCTCAGCTCGGTCGATCAGATGCATATCGGCGAGTCTAACTCTGAGCTCCTCTAGAACCGCACACAAGAAGAAGTAGCTTGTGCAATTACGAATCCAGGTTGGTGCATCCTCGCCATTGAAGGTCGGGAACTGGATTTGAGGTGTCCAGAAAATCAAGGCGTTCGGATCTCTTCGACCTTCTCCTGTTGGATTTTGGAGTCTGTTTCGCTCGTTCCGAGGCTCTGAGTGAGGCTCGAAGTCACGACGACCTTGGTGATACTCCTCATCTTCCACTTCTTCTCGGTGTGGTGCTTCTCTCCACCTTTCTCGCTCCAGTGCTCGTGTGGCGAGTGATCACTGTGACGAGACGCTTCTCGCGAAGCTGGTCGCCGAGCTGGATCAGGTCGCCGGATGTCCTCTAGTGTTTCTCTTGACTCCCTGACTGAGGATCCTTCCTGACGCTCGATGTTCTCGACTCTTCCGACAACGCTCTGCAAGATTGTCAGGATTTCGTTGAATTGACCTTCAGTTCGGTCTGCCAGCGCCTCTACGCTCGGTTGGATGATCTATACTTGCTCTGCGAGGTCTTGGACTTGTACATTCAATTTCTGGAAGCTTCCTTCTACCGCTCGTCGTGCAACTCGTTGAGATCGGAAGCGCGCGTCATGGTCGATGGAACGGGGCTCTAATACCACTTGATAGGAACGGCTACGAAGCTCTATGATTGATCAAAAATGGAATTTACAATGCACGACACTCAACTGGAGTCGCGGCCCTCTCTCACTAATGAAGAACTTAAGAAATTGTTAAAAAAAAACAAATGAAGAAGAAACGAGCTTTATAGGCTCGGGAAGGAGAAGGCCACGTATGCCTTTGATCGCCACCTCAGTCGCTGCTTGTAATAGACTCAACGACTTGGACGTGGGTGACAGCCTGACTCCAGGTGGCGCCATGTGGCTTCTCACTTAGTCCTCTGCCGCTACGACGTCGTCTCAGCCTCGCGCGCGTCCTTATTTACTTACTCATACGGCGTCGTGTGGTCCTTCGTCTCCACGAAGCCTGACACATGATTTACAAACATAAACCGCGAATCATTTACAACCAATTAAAAGGTGTTATGCGGGGGCGTGGTAATTTGGGTTTCAACATCGAATGAATTTAAATTAAGTCATTGTTGAATATTCAACCGCAACTGAATTTTAAATTAGTCATTGTTGAAGATCTCGTCCTCATATTCAACAACAACTAAATTTTAATTCAGTTTCTAATGAATCTAAACCCGATTTTGTGCAAACGATGTCCACAATTTACAAATTTATAGTCATTAGGTTAATATTGCTCTAAAACAATTATTTGATGTCTCTGATTCAAACACATAAATTAGGTCTCCGTGGAGGTTAGTTTAGGTGTGATACTATTTGGTCATATTACATCATCCCGCAACCTATCGTTCTTATCAACTTTGTATTCAATACACTATACATTTCAAGTCCCATGGTTTATTGGAGAACCTACTTTCACATGTCAGTTTTGTGGAGCGATGATGTGGTATAAAAAGCGTAGTCCAAGCCAAGGTACATCGCGAGCTCCCGTGTTTACAATGTGTTGCTTAGGTGGCCGTGTGCGTATACCCTTGATGCCGAAACCACCTACTTTGTTAGAAGAATTATTAAATTCAAACAAAGATCCAAAATTTGCTCAGTTCCTGATTGAGATATGAACATATAATGAGATGTTTTATTTAAAATCAGTGAGAGGATGGATAGATGTCACTGTAAATCGTGGTCAAAGGACATATGTGTACCAAATTAGTAGACAAAATCATCATAACATAGGTTATCTCTTTCTCGTTGATGGAAATCGCTCGCAATTCTCCCAACTTTATATTTATGATACTCAACACGAGGTACAAAACCATCACCAATATTTGCATCGTGAAACTACGGATAATCGTATTGATGACATCTTGATTGAAGTTATATCTACAATGATATATGAGCACAACATCTTGATCCAGTCCTTTCGACCTGCAAGAGATCGACATGATGCACATCCTAATGAACCATTCAGACTTTGCCTCGTTGTTGGATTGTGAAGCCTAATGGGCCTCGTGGGCCCACCCTAGAGTATTAGGGTTTATTTTTTCTCTTGTGTGTGCCTATTAAAGGTGTGCAATTGTGTATTACATGTGTAGCATACAAAACAGAGAGCATAAGTGTAGTAATGTGAGAGGCAGAGAAAAACCAGAGGAGAGCAGAGTGTGTAACCAAAATCCATTGGAGATTATAATAGATTTAGCTTTGCAGGGGGCAACTGGACGTAGCCCATATTCTAGGGGTGAACAAGTATAAACTCTGGTGTTAATTTATTTATCGTCACTTTCTTTTTATCGTTCTTCAGAGACAAGTCGACATCAGGCACATCTTAATGAACCGTTCAGACTTTGCCTCATTGTTGGGTTGTGAAGCCTAATGGCCATCGTGGGCCCAACCTAGAGTATTAAGGTTTAGTTGTTCTCTTGTATATGCCAATTAAAGGCTTGTGCATCCGTGTATTACAATTGTAGCATAAAAAAACAAAGAGCACAAGTGTAGTGTATGTTAGAGGCAGAGAAGAACCAGAGGAGAGCAAAGTGTGTAACCAAACTCCATTGGAGATTATAGTGGATTTAGCTTTGCAGACGACGACTGAACGTAGCCCTTTTTATGAGGGTGAACTAGTATAAAATATGATGCTATTTTATTAATCGTCACTTTATTTTCATCGTTCTTCGGAGACATGAATTTGGTTTAATTCCTTTCAATTGGTATAAGAGCACTAGGTTTGTGTTTGCAATTGGGAAGACGATGGCTAGCGATGACGATTCTGCTCACGGGATCAATCATTTTGGAAAATGCAAGTAGAAGATTACATGTACGGTAGAAAGCTACATGTGCCTATAACGGGAAGCAGGAAAAATGGATGATGCTGAGTGGACACTCCTTGATCGACAAACCACACAACGTGGCGAAGGAGACGACCACCGCATGCATGATGAAAGTCATGCACGACATGTACGTGAAACCTTCTACAAATATCAAGGTATTTCTTATGAAAAAACTTTGTTATTTGAGAATGGAAGAAAGTGGATATGTGGCTGCATATATGAATGAATTTAATACGATTGTTAATCAACTATCATCTATGGAAATTGATTTCGATGACGAAGTTCGTGCCCTATTTTTTTTTGATATCTCTACCACCGAGTTAGGAGCCAATAAGGGCAGCGGTAAGTAATTTCGTTGGGAATGCGAAATTTAAATTCACAGATGTCAGAGATCATGTTCTGGTGGGGGAACTCAGAAAAACCGATGCAAGCGAGAGCTCTTCCAATTTTGCCTTAAATGTGGAACATAGACGCAGATGAACAGGGAGAAGGTTTAACAGGAACAAGGACAGGTCAAAGTCGAAATATGGTAGTAGCCAATCCATATTTGGAAGAACAATGGACTGTTGGAACTGTGGCATGACAAGTCACGTGAAGAAGAATTACAGGGCTCCCAAGAGAGAAAATTTGGGAAATGTAGTTAATGCAACCACTGAAGAGATTGGTAACGCATTGCGCACGTGGACAGATTGTCGTAAAAACTATGTCGTGGAGAAATACAATAATGAAGAAACCGTTGTTGTGGTAGCTGGAAACTCCAAGGATTTGTTGTTATTGTCCATCGATATTCTGATCGACAATTGGGTACTTGACTCGGGAGCATCCTTCCGTACCGGTCCAAGCCAAGAAGAAATGGAGAACTATATTGCTAAGGATCTTGGAAATGTCTATTTAGTCGATGGCTTGCCTCTACCCATTGTCGATCATGGTGACATTACTTTGAATATGTCGAACGGGCGCACGTGGAAGATAAAGAAGGTGAGATATGTGCCAAACTTGAAATAGAATCTTATTTCTGTTGGTCAACTTGATGATGAAGGTCACACAATTACCTTTGGCCAAGGTCATTTTAAAGTGGCAAAGAGTGCAATGGTGGTGCTCATGGTCAGAAAACCGGCACCCTCTACATGATGACAAATTGCCCCGATTCAACAACTGTTGTTGACTATACCTAGAAGACCGAGTTGGGACATCAATGACTTGGACACATGAGCGAGAAAAGTATGAAGATTCTCGTCAAAGAGGGAAGGATTTCTAAGATGAAATAGGTGGATCACCATTTGTGTGAGAGTTGCGTGCTTGGGAAACAGAAGAGAGTGAGTTTCTCAAGTGGAGGAAGGGATCTGAAGAAGAAAAAAATTGGCATTGGTTCACACCGATGTATGGGGACCAGCCCCGTTAGTTTCCCTTAGAGGGTCACATTATTATGTGACGTTCATAGACGACTCAACAAGAAAGGTTTGGGTGTACTTCATGAAACACAAGTCTGATGAGTTCAATGTTTTCAAGACCTGAAAAGATTTGGTTGAGAACAAGACAAACTTGAAGTTAAAGAGTTTAAAGTTTGATAACGGTAGAGAATACACCGACAGTCCCTTCAAGAAATATTGTGCTCATAATGAGATCAAGATGGTGAAAATCATTCCAAAAACACCTCATCAAAATGGAGTAGAGGAAAGGATGAATCGGACGCTAAACGAGCGTGCCAAAAGCATGAGACTACATTCCGAGCTACCGAAGACGTTTTGGGTTGATGCAGTTAACACCGCGATGCATCTGATCAATCGAGGACCGTCCGTTCCTTTGAATTTAAGAATTCCATAAGAGGCGTAGAAAGAAAAAGAGGTAAATTTGCCCTTTCTGAAAGTATTTGGTTGCTTGTCTTATGTTCATATTGATGCCACTTCTAGAAGTAAACTTGATGCAAAATATAAGAAATGTTATTTTATTGGTTATGGTGATTCTGAGTTTGGTTATTGTTTCTAGGACTATCAAAACCGGAAGATCATCAGAAGCAGAGATGTCATCTTTAATAAATAGGTGCTCTACAAAGACAAGTTGTTACTGACTCCGGAGAGCCGGGAGTCCAAGAATGAAAAATCAGCAATGGTTGACTTGAGAGAGATTCCTACACATAAACCATAGTTGGATATGTCGCCTGAAGTACAAGCAGAGATTCAACAAGATAGAGACCCAAAAGTCGAAGAACAAACGACAACCTCCGTCGTACGCCAATCTTCTCGGATAAGAAAACTGACGCAGTGGTTCTCACCGTCACTGGACTTCATCTTTCTTACCGAAAAGTAAGAGTCTGAATGTTATGATGAAGCAAATAATGTTGATGAATCGAAAAAGTGGGAGTTGGAAATGAAGTATGAGATGGACTCACTATTGTCAAACAGAACATGGGAGCTAGCTGAGCTTCCTATTGAAAAGAAAGCGTTGCAAAACAAGTTGGTCTACAGAATTAAAGAAGAGCATGATGGAAGCAAGCACTATTGATTGTCAAGGGCTTTTAGCATAAGGAAGGCATTGAGTACACCGATATTTTCTCCATATGTGTTACGCTTGTGAATATTCGAACAGTTCTTGGCCTAGTGAACAAAGAACATCTACACCTTCAAATAGATGGATGTGAAGACTGCTTTTCTTCACATTGAGTTAGAATAAGAGATCTACATGAGCCAACTAGAGGGTTTCGAGATCAAAGGCAAGGAGAAGATGGTGTGAAAGCTCCAAAAGAGTCTGTATGGTTTAAAGCAAGCTCCATGGCAGTGGTATAAGAAGTTCGACATCGTCATAAAGAAAGTCGAGTTCACGAGGTGTGAGGTAGATCATTGCTGCTACTTCAAGAAACTTGGGAATTCGTGCTTGATATCGTTGCTCTATGTTAACAACATGTTAGTAGTAGGAGCAGATTTTAAAGAGTTGAGAAGTTGAAGAAGAGGTTGTCGAAGGAGTTCAAGACGAAGAATCTCGGGACTACAAAGAAAATCCTCGGGATGAGGATTACACGGAGCAAAGAAGGGCTGAAATTTTCACAAGAAGATTATGTAAAGAAGGTCGTGAAAAGGTTCAATATAGACGGTCTCAAGTCTGTTGGATCTCCCTTAAGCAATCACTTTCGGTTTTTTAAAGGCGACTCGCCCGTGACAGAATAGGATAGAGCGTACATGGACAAGATTCTCTATGCTTCGGATCTCATAAGTCTTATGTACGTGATGGTATGCACAAGACCGGACATTGCACATGCAATGAGAGTTGTGAGCCAATTTATGAGTGATCCGGGAAAACAACATTAGGAAGCCGTGAAGTGGATTTTCAGGTACCTTAAAGGAAGCTCAAGTACGACATTGTGCTTTTGGAAGTCCGATTTTGGACTTGAAGGGTTTGTTGACGTAGACTATGGTGGTGACATCGATAGCAGAAAGAGTACGTCCGGTTATGCTACACATTCGGAGGTACTGCAATCAGTTGCGTTTCAAGGTTGCAGAAGATTGTTGCTCTTTCTAACTGCGAGACTGAGTACGTAGCCATGACGGAGGGTACGAAGGAGATGATTTGGCTTCAGTCTTTTTCTACAAGAGATAGGGCATAATCAAGAGAGTAGTGTTCTTCACTGTGACAGCCAGAGCACCATTCATTTGGCGAAGAACCCGACGTACCATGGTTGAACGAAGGATATACAACTAGAGGAGGGCAGAGTGTGTAACCAAACTCCATTGGAGATTATAGTGGATTTAGCTTTGCAGGCGGCAATTGGACGTAGCTCATATTCTATGGGTGAACCAATATAAACTCTGGTGTTATTTTATATATTATCACATTATTTTCATCTTTCTTGGGAGACATAAATTTGGTTTAATTCCTTTCACTCATTACCGACCGCAAATGAGATGGTCGATATTATACTACACCTACACATGATGAAGTTGTCGGCCTTATTGTTGGTGATTTTGAAAATAGTTCTTTTGATAGAGATGTTGTTATTGAACACCGTTCTCACGTGCATCCTTCTTTCATGGAAATGTCATGTCCATTGGTACATCCTTATGGAGAGGACGAGTTTCCATCCAAAGATTCTTCTTATGCTACCTAGTGGCAAAGTGTTCAAACGTCTTTTTGTCAACATGCAATAATTTTATGCTTATCAGTTTCAACAACGAATTGATGAAGGGAGGACGTTGATTAATTATGTTCGCCTGCTACAACTATATATGATTGATGCATACATGACAATTGAGGCGACGCGTCTACTATTTATTCGTAAAAACCAGGAAAAATTACGAGTCGAATTATTTTGTGGGTTGATGGATGTTGCAGACCATGATGATATTGATGCAAAGAACCCATCACCAAATGTCGTTGGACTAGGTATCCTAATATTTTGTTTGACATTTACATGCAACCCTAATTGGCCTGAAACCGAATACAGGCTTGCTAAGATCGGTCGGGAGGGTGATCTCAATAGACACGATGTGGTGTATCGTGTGTTTGAGATTAAACTTAAACATCTCATGAAAGATGTTCGGAACGAAAAAGTATTCGGCGAAATTGTTCCATGTATGCACTTATTTCCATTCTATATTTTTCCTTACAACACATTTACTGCTTTCCTTCCTAACCACTTTCATATATATAAATGCATGTTTATATACCAATGAGTCCCAGAAAAGGGGTTGTCCTATGCACATGTTCTTTTGTTCTTATCTTCGTCCAATAAGAACCCATCACCAAATCAAATAGACGTGTTATAGTACAGAATATCCTGATCCAAATATCGATTACCTGTCATACAATGTTATAAGCAATCTTATGCTCCATGGACCATAAAGTATTGGTTACCCTAATTCTCCATGCATGGTCAATGGATGTTGTTCAAAGAACTACCCTAAACGATAGACCCCCCAAACCACCGGGTTTCCATTTGTACAGGAGGAGGATGGACACAAAGATTATGATTATAAGTAAAGGAAAATTTCTTGATAAACGTTGAGATATGTAATCATGGTCGGACTATAAAGTACCTTTTCAAGTATTTACATAAAGGGTTTGATAGAGCAAATACAACATTTGAAAAGGCTGGTGAAGAAACGAAGCATGATGAGATCAAAATGTATCTTGAATGCAGGTATATATCAGCGGCTAAAGCTTCCTGGCGTGTAAGGTGTTGAACTGATGGGGTGTGGCTTGGGTGTTTAACAGATCAGTGTGTGAGTCCATTTTAGCTTGGAAAGGTTTTGGTAGAGTTGGATGGTGGAGACATTGGGTTCGTGTGGCATATATAACCTGTTGGCATTTATGGATTCTCCGAAATTCGTTAGTGTTCAATATGGTGATGGAGTCTGCGGACATGGTTATGGGGAAGATTCAGAGTCATTCGTTTGATGTTTTGTGGGCCTCGAACTCTATTCGTCGGGATCGTTCTTACGGGGATTGGAAATTGGATCCCTCTAGTTGTTTATGGAAGAAGTCTCGTAGATTGTTGTTAGCTGGTTAGTTATGTTTCTTTTTTGTTAAGGTGTATGCCCTTGTTTCTCCTCCAGAGAGTTTTGTTATGGTTGTGTTTGTTCTTAGGCTTTCTCCACCTTGGAGATCGACCTTTCAATAAAAATTCTAAGCGCTTATAAAAAAAGCTTCCTGACGTGTATTCTAGTTTGATAGTCACTATAGGTACCCATCGATTGAACGTTTACCATTCCACTTACTAGGGAACAAATAGGTATTTTCAACCAAAATTCGAGTATTGACTCCGTTTTGACTAGGTCGGATATTGAGGATACCAAATCAACGACTTGGATGGATAGTAGCAAAATATGTCATGAAACCCGTCATTGACTTACACCGCCTTCCCAACTATGTATGTTTGGAATTCAAAATATCGTGTTAGAAGAAACGAGACCACCGTAGATCCAAAGCTTCGATCTGTTATTTGATAAACATTTGTCCTATTACATCCGTTAGGAAACCAACTTGACCCCATATAGTACAACATACATAGTAAATAGAGGAAAGCCGATTTAGATACGAGTATAAGGAGTGCACCCTTTTTTTTTATCATCAATTTTTTTTTTTATAAATAACCAATGTTTTCAAAATGAAAACAATGGCAAGGGTAGTCCCTCAATACAACACAGAGCATGCCTAATGACACCTCCAACCATGAACAACAACAATCCCTAAATAGGGAATCAACAGGTCTAAAAACCCTAGTTTTTCTACCATGAAGAGAATAACTAAGCCCAACTAAGGACTAAACCAACAGGCAATGCCCAATCAGGGGTATACCTAACAAACCAAACAGGGAACATAGGCTAGGTCTAAGAACCCTAAATATACAGACTTGAAGCACCACAATAAACTAACAAACCACACCGGACAAGGGGTGAAAGAAACCAACAACAAAAAACGGAAAAAACAACGGCGGAAGAAAAAGCCCCTCAAGAAGAACAGCGAATCAAAACCCCAAACCCAGCAACACCACCTGCAGAGCAGCACACCAACACAAACCGAAGAAAACAAGCCCCCTCCACACCCAAACTCCAATCTGACTAAATCTTCAAACTAGGCACAATGTCGAACACATCACGACGACCAACACCCAAATCGTGATGCCCAGACCACACCTGTGGTTGGGAAAAGGAAGAAAGAACAGAAGGAGAAGAAGTGTCGGAGGAAAGACCTGAAACCAACGGAAATACAGGACATCGAGATCCAGCCACCAAAACCCTTACACCGAGACTGAGCAGAACCGCAACCATCAACGAAGAAGAGTCATCCCACCTCAGCTCTGAATCGGGGCGCACCAGGGGCAAGAGAGGCTAAGACCAAAGGAGCCCAACCAGTAGAAAAGCCCAGACGAAAGCCCTGAACCGCAACAATCCCCAACAACGCCTGGAGAAAATTGTCCCACTCTAGAACATGACCAACACCAGCGGGGAAGGAGAGAAGACTTCGCTACCAAACCCTTAGAGACCCAAGCACCGTAGGACCAATCTCCGCCGGCCACAAAGACCCGCAGCCCAACCAACCCGGAAGATCCGTCGAGAGCCAACTGGGGCCAACACCACCAGAGGCGAGAGGACACCAGATCTGGTTCCAGAGGACCAGATCCGCGCTCGTCGGCAAGAGAACGAGCAGTAGACCCGCCCTTCACCGGAGCACCTCAAGCAGCTCTCGCCGGCGACCGAAGCTCGAAGGGTACATATCTGAGTCCTAAGGACTAGATCTGAGAAGAAACGAACCCAAACGGACAAGGAAATCAAGAGCTCTTCACAAAGGGGCGAGAAAGGGGAAAGAAGGGGGAAAAAGCAAGAAGGAAGGGGAAAGGTAAAGGAAGGTGAGAGGTCCTCGCCGGTTACAACCAAGGCCAGAGCCCTGGCCGTGACCGGCGAAAACCAGGCCACGGAAGCGGCGGTTTTGGAAGAGGAGTGCACCCTTAAGTCGTCGACGACTAAAAATAATCTGGCGCAAGGCATAAATAATAACTTGTTGCCTAAGAGTGTCTTGTATATGAGTCCTAAATTTTTCGAATATACGAGTATTCCTTGATCCCATCTATCCAAGATTGAGGTTTTCATATGCCCAACGAGGTATAGAGCGACCCTCCCTAGATCTTTGAAGACATTAGCAAAACAATAATAATTTTTTAACATTATTTAAAAAATAAAAAATAAATAGCTACGAAAAACCTTAATAATCATTTTTTCCTCAAGTGGACATATTTTTAACATTTTAGAATTTCACTACACTTTTTAATGAAACCGTTCTAAATTCAATTATTTAAAACGTATTTGTAGTAAGACTATGAAGGTGTACTAGCCGTTACAGAGTAAGGTCACCTCTTTCATCAATGATATTGAACTATCTTTCCATGGGAATATTATTACTAAATACATTAATCTTTTTTACATAAAAGCTCATAAGATTAAATCACTAAGCATTTATTATTTCACATACAATTGCTAACAACAGTTGTAAATACAATGGTTCAATTAATTATACATTATTGGGGTCAAATCAATCCCATTTTTGCCTTCGATTTAATAAATGCTTAAGTTACTTGTGTAATTAGTTACACATTCTTAGTGTGATCAATTCCATTTATAATTTTAAATTTATAAAATGAATAATTTGAAAAAAAATGCTTTATTTATAATCTATAAAGTACATCAAGATGAATTTAACGTAATCATAATCATATTTCAATCATTGATCACATCGAATAATGTTTATGGTAATAAGTGAGATTTCTTTTTGAAAGGCAAGCCCGAGGGAAGGCATTGTATTAATGTTTGAGAAACAATACATGTGGCGGACAAAAGTCCTGTAGGACACCGCTCTGAACTCGTAAAAATAGTCTAGTTGACATCCTAGACAAAGGAGAAAATCCCTAAGATCAAGCCGATTAAACCAAAAGAAATAACCTAACCAAAACACCAAATACCAAAATCCAAAATAATACTGAAAAGAAATAACAGAATAGAAAAAGAAGAAGAAATAAGGCGGATCCTCCAGTAACATCCTTTGCTCCAAGGTCGACTCTACCGGTCGTTGGTGTCGCATAGGCAGATCCCACTCTATCGGTCCTCCTCCCGGATCCCAAATCCACCATTTGGGATGCTCCGAGATCTTTCCGCAATGGTTCGTGTAGGTGTTCAGTTGGTATAGTTGTACTAGAACCAAAACTCGGCAAATCGAAACCATTAGTTGATGGGATCGATATCAGATTAGCCCTGAAAGCTCTTCAGAATCTCTTAAATTCAAAATAAAGTCTCTTAGACTAAGTAGAGAGATATCGTGGTGATGATCGGATAGAGAAGAAAGATCATTGTCAGACCCGCCTTTCGTTGCCCCCATCGAACGGTTGCCCCAACCTCGCCAGACAATTCTGCGATTGAGGACGTCATCTCCCGACATCCTTGTTGTGGTGATCAGTAGGAGTAGAGCCATTGCGCGGGCCATGGGCGAAACCATGGACATGGCCATGGCCAAAATGGTGTGTGGCTAGGGTTTTTCGCACAATAAGTGAGATAAAATATAAACCGTTACCCGTTTTTTAAACGATAAGCTAACTTTTGAATTAAATTCTATTAAACCGAGACTCGTGTCATTATGCAGAGCACGCTGTAAGTACCTTCTAGTATATGGAAATGTAAAAAGATGCTTCATTTATAATCTACAAAGTATATCGAGATGAATTTAATATAATCATAATCACATTGCAATCATTGATTACATCGAATAATGTTTATGGTATTAAATGAGATAAAATATAAACCGTTATCCGTTTTTAAGCGAAAAACTAACTTTTAAATTAAATTCGATTAAACTGAGACTCATGTCATTATGCAGAGCATACAATAAGTATCATATAATAATTATACATTGTCTTATCTGATTTCACATTTCTTTCACGTTATCTTATCGAACTAACAAATTTCGTTGACTATATATATTTTTGTTCACCATACCTAAAAATGTTTTTTCTCACCTTTCTCTAATTAACTATGATCAATTTATTAAAAAAATATCGGGAAAAAGAGTAGATTCAAAAAAATAAAACATTTTAAGGTACCTTAAATGAATTTTTTTAGTTACATAAGATAAATTGAAAATTGTGTAAAATTACGTGGAGCAATGTGTAATTTTCCCAGTAGTACAGTCAGTGTACACGGAACCCAGACTCAACCGAGAAAGCTTCAGAGTACAGAAATGGCGTGAAGAAGAAAATGGGAAGAAAATTCAAATTGGAAACCCTAATAATGGCAATTTTGGCTGCTTCCGTCTCAATATTCAAGTTCGTGTTGCACAGCATTTACTACGAAGCCACCACCATTGCTGGTAACTCACTATTTAAACCCTCCTCGCACCACCACTACCACCACAACGAATTCTTTGATCTCTCTCTAGGGTTTCAGGTTCTCTCTCACTCTACACTTGTTCGGTATGGATAACAGGAGTGCTCTGGACGAGCAGCTCGTCAAGATCATCAAGGCCATGAAAGATGAGGTATAGATTTTTGCGGGTTTTCGTTGGTTGTGTACGATTTTCGGCTGTATTGCTGTTATGTTTGGTTGGTGAGAAAAATATTTGAGTACAAGTAAAATGTGAACTTAATTTGTGTTTTTTGGGCTTTGATGTTTGATTTGGGGAGTGAGATTGCTCTGTTGAGTGTTTGGTTGGTGAGAAAAACAGTTTCCCGGAAGTGAATTGCAAACTGAATTTGTAAGTTTTTTTGGGCTTTGTTATCTGATGTTATGGACCTATGGTGATTGATTTACTTGATGTTTGTACATCTTGAGCCTATTGATGGAGCTTTATTTTCTCAAGCTCCTGATTTTATGGTGGGAAATTTGATGAAGCTCAGATGTGAACTCGATTTGATATGTAAATAACTTGTTAAGTTGTGAGCTATTTGCTTCTTTTATGTTGGATTAACTTGACTGGTTCTTGTCACTTTTGAACTGATCGGTGTGGATTTAAGAAAGAAGATGGTGTAGAGTATGATGTTTGAAGTTATTTTCAGGGACTGATTGATGAGCTGTTCGACACAGTTCGTGGTCTGAAGGATGTTAATGGCCCCAAGTATTTCTCAGAGCTGATACCTCAGTTCCGTGCTGATGTTCTAGTCACCCTGAAAGACATGGAAGCTGCCCTGTACCTCTCGATCTTGATTCCATGATTATTATAGTTTATCTATATAGTTTTTGGCGTTCATTTTAGATGAATCTTGCTTGTTTTTCTTTTCTTTGCAGGCAGGAGACGAATGTGAATTTTTATGACATGAATGAGCATTGCATAAAGATCAAAGGTGGCATATCATGGTAACGTGACGGTTCGCTTATAAAGCCATGCATAGATTTGAAATTGGAGTTATTAGATTACGTAATTTTTATGCATGACAGCGGGTTTTAAGGCTCTTCGTGATACGCTAATTTATTTCTAACCCGGGATCCGTTATGCGTTGACAAAGGGAGTATCATGGGAAAGTTTTTGTTTTTGTCGTTTTGGAAAACCATGATTGTTTTTAAAAGTAACCGATGTGCTATATATTTTATAAATGAGTGATGGGGATTAATTAATTAATTGATGTTCGTTTTAGAAAATTCTGCTAATTCATTTTCATCTCATCCTATATTCTCTGCTATTTATGCATCCAAGCTGATGTCTCAATTTGGTATTTCAGTATCGGTGCTTGTCGCTTGGCAGAAGCTTGCACCCTTCTCAAACGGGCAATTGAAAGCCAATCTAGGGAGAGGTGAGAAGAACATGTTTTTGTCATAGTAAACTAATCAAATATCCCAGTTTATCCTTCGGTTTAATAAATACTCATAAATAAATTATCTAAAATCACTACAGTTATAACTATAACATGCAAAGTGCTAGTGCACCTCCACATCTCTTCTTGTTTATCCTGATTGCACTCAACCATTTTTGTAGCTAATAAAGATCTCATTGATGCCCCCCTTTTCTTCAGTAGGGCTTGAAACTCTATGGTCCCATCACAACCTACTTGTATTAAAAGATTTTGAGAATCACGCTAATTTGTATGCATGTAGTTTGAGTCTGATAAGATATTAGGATGAGATTTAGTAAAACGGCATCCCTTGACTATACTTCATTCCTTCAGCATATAATAGGAAACAGTGTCCCATTACCCTAATATCTTCTGGGAGCTAAACAACAAAGTCGGTCAGCTCTTGTTGAATTTTCGTGTGAATGGCCTAGTTTGCCCATCAAGAAATGTGAGAGAATTCATTTAGGAGAAATGAAAAGGGGTTGGGGTAGGCATAAGTCACCACATACTCTAGTAAGAAAAGACATGATCACGGCTTATCAAGAGAAAAAGACATGATCATTGAGGTTTGACGGAGGAGATGATTTTAGATGAGATGGAATGGATGAGTAAAATAGGAGTAAAGGATCCCAACTCGTTTAGTAGTAGTAGTGATGCAAATCTGACCATTCATAGCACTCTTATTTGGCATAATTGCACGACAATACTGCTTAAGGTAATAGGCATTACGAAAAATTAAATATCTTATTTCCAAATAGGTAACTTCTCTTCCTAGTTTTATTTTATTTGATTACATACTTAAATTCTTACCTTTTGTTATTGTCAAAATTTGTTTTTAGATGTGTGGAGGCATACAATGTAATCAAGCAGGAATACCTTACTCTGCATGACAAATTGGAAATTGTTCTTCAAGTAAGCAGATCACGACTATTTATACATGCCTTCTATATTTAGTTTGAACCTAGGAAAATATCCAAAAGGCTGCATCCTCAAATGGCGCTCTTCCCTATTCATGTGAATTTCGAATCTCTCTGTTCTGACTTACCTTTTATTTCCCCTTTCAGCTGGAAATGCAAATCATTGCTGCTGAAAACCATGGAAACAACAACTGATGACTGGGTTACCTACAGTACTGCAATTTCTTCGATTTTGAAGTGCTGAATTCTAGTTGAGAGTTAGTAGTTGTCTATTTATCTTTCAAGAAAAGTGTTAGTTGTCAAGTCTTGTTTTTACCGGTCTGTCTGTTCCTAATAAGCGACTGGATTATTTATAGAGGGATAAACATTTGAGGTTTGTGAAACCTGTATCTGTGGTGTGTGTCCTCAGTTTATGAGGAGCATATATTGAAGTTTATGAATCTTTTTGTTGAGTTAACTTCTTTCACTTGGAACTGCATGACTGGTTTCGTGCTATTCTATGTCGCTGGAAATGTTCTTTAGAGGTGACTTGTTTGGGTGCAATTGAAGCATCAAGAATTTCGTGTTTCGTGCTATTCTATGTCGCTGCAAATGTTCTTTAGAGGTGACTTGTTAGGGTGCAATTGAAGCATCAAGAATTTCACCATTAGTATGATCTGCCAAATTTATTTTTGCTAAGTGGCTGTCATGAGGAGATTTCAAATAGAAACCACCTCTTAACCCAGTAGCCATGAGAACCCATCTAACCCATCTATTTTAAAAATGGATGGATGAGATGCAATTGAGTTGTTGATTTGTTGACCGCAAAAACACAACACTTTTTAATAAGTGGTAGAGGTTTTTTAGTAAAACTATCATATTACTTTTTTTTACTGATTCACTAATTTAATTTCTTCCACTTCGTTTGAATGCCGATTGGCTTCAAACTTGTGCCAATGTTTTTGTTTTTTTCAAGGGCTTTCTATCAAGATCAGTCATGGATATATTTTGAAGCACGAAAAAAAATTATTTTGGGGTTGATTTAAAAAATATATATCTGTGTAACTTTTATCAACACTATACACTGTTTTTATCAACACTGGACATTAAGTTTATCACCTCATTTTTCAAAACTGAACATGATTTAATTTTTCCCGCTTCGTTTGAACTCTGATTGGCTTCAAACTTGCGTCAAAATCTTTGTTTTTTCAAGGGCTTTCTATCATGATCAGTGGTGAATATGTTTTAAAGCAAGAAAAAAATAAATTATTTCGGGACTGATTTAAAAAGAAATTATATCTGGATAATTTTTATCAACACTTTACACTGATTTTATCAACACTTAACTCTGTTTTTATCAACACTGAACACTAGTTTTATTACCTCATTTTCCAAAACCGAACATGATTTTTATCATCTCATCACATGTTTTTTTTATGAACACTAAGCACTAGTTTTATCAACACTAAACACTATGTTTATCACTAAACTACATGTACCCCCATCACATGTTTTTTTTTATCAACCCTAAACTCTAGGTTATCACACTTATTATAAAAATTGAACACGTTTTTTATCACCTCATTAATTATTTTTTATCACCTTAGTACATGTTTTTTTTATCAACATTTAGCACTAGTTTGATACCCCGATATAAAACATTTATATTAGTGAAGATTTATCAACACTCAACATTATTTTTATCACCCCGGTATAAATTTTTATTTTCGTGCTTCAAAATATATTCATGACTGATCTTGATTTAAATCCCTTGAAAAAATAAAAATATTGGTGCAAGTTTGAAGCTAATCGGAGTTCAAACGAAACGGGAAAAATTAAATTAGTGAATTGGTAAAAAAAAGATATGGACATTTGTCAACATGACATCATGCTATTACAATTATGCCCTTACTTGTGTGATAAAGGTAAAAGTGGCGTGGAATAGGGGTGATGATGTGACATCTTGATGAATGTTGGATCATAAGTGTGTGTGGGTAGGATGAGTTCTCATGGTTACTAGGATAAGAGGAGTTTCTAGCCGATTTCTCCTCTGGCTGTCATTCCTTCCGCATATTTACTTTTAAAGCAGTGAAAAAATATTGAATTAAAATATATTATCCTAAAGAATGAGAAACATTTCACATATATAAATTTGGTTGAGATAAAGGTTAATAAGTTTTTGGGTGTCATAACTGTAATTAGGGGCTCCGGAAGAGCTACCATATCGCTGAGAATTAAAATGAAGCTAAGTACCCATATTACTCTATAAGTAAGTAGATCCAGAAGTATCTACGTAGTTTTATCGATATACACTTTGATATATAACATATTGAGACCACAAATGAACTGAGTTTTCCAAGTATCGCTTGAAGTGATTAAGGTGAAAGCAAGTACTGATAAGATGAATGTTCGGATACATGGGTTATATTCTACAATCGTGAGAACAACCAATGCCTACAACATATTGAACCAGAAGTTCAATAATTATAATGTTTTATACGTCGATGTATTCTTCATGATCATTTTGGATCGACGATGATGCGTAGGATCATTGAGAATTAATGTGGACATTCATTAAAAAACTAGATGGATCATTGAGAATGCATATAACCATAATTACTTTATAAGAGTCGCATTTAGTTTATGGTCTTATCATGTAATGTTGTATTTGCTAAGCTTTTGATATGCTTTACCGATCATCTCATTAAGTCTATTCGCCTTGACAATATTAGTATATTGAGTTCCTCAAGAACAAGGCTTTTATTGAATGGTTTGTTAGTTTTATTTTCAATGAGATGATATACCTCACCTTTAAGTCGAGAGAAAAAGCCTTCTTGAAGTAAGGCGTGAAACCTTTCTGAAAAGTTATATTTGTCTCATCAAGTATGCACCTAAAGTAGGGTGTACATGAGGGGATATCTGCTCGCGCGGATGTGGATTTTGATTTTTGTAATCCACGGCCCACCCATGACAAATGAACATTTAGCGGATTTCATCCGTAAAATATGCGGGTGGATCAGATAAAATCCGTGTGATCCGCAAACTATAATCAAAATCTAAGATGAAAATTATTTTTAGAAAAAAAAACTACAACCATTTTTATTATTCAATCTAAGATGATAAGCGGGTGTAGCGGATTATCGAATGTTTTTGCACGCCCCTAACTTGAAGTACATGAGATCGCAATTTGAAAGTGTTGCAGACTAAATGCTCCAGACATTTGTAAAGATAATCAGATTATGTGAAGATACCTGCAAAGATTAAAATGCTTTATGAAAGCGAGGAATGACTCCTCTTGTACACGTTAGAAGTGTGAGAGTCTACTTGGATCAAAGAAAATTGATTTCAAAGATAAAGAATCAAGCGAATTTTAATGATGAGCATGACAAGTCTTCATTATCGGAATTTGTTCAAGCATAACTATTGGTTCAAGAGGAATAATTCATTTCGAAAGAATTAAGCACTCCTACCAAACTCGTAGTTCATAAAATTGATTCCGGAAGAATATCAGTTCCAACAAAAGCGTTAAATCTAGTAGAATAAAAGAATGAGAAATACATATAAGTTGTTCTCACATATTGAGAACCATGGATCGATTTTCATTGATAAAGACATTGTGTTTTCCTTTAAAATTAAATAATTAATGATTTCGATATTGAACCATGTGGTACCAACCAATTTCGACATGATTGGCCAATACGAGAAAAGACAATCATAGTAGAATTGGTTTATTGACAAAATATTAAATATTCGAAATAATGATCAGAACATCGGAGGATGTTTTACCAGTTGGGTATAGATGAACATTCATCAGGAAATAAAATGAGATTAAGAAAATTGCTCAATATAGAGCACGCCTTATAGCTAAGGTATTTTTCTCAAATGACTTGAAGAAAACTTTTGATGAAGTTCTAATGTGTGATCACTTCAATATATTTGTTATAAATTTGATGGACGTTTTCACTGTTAATGATAATTTAAGTGTCAACATTTATGAAAGTCCCTGAAGGGCTTGCATTGCCCGAAGCAAAAATTGAAATTGTCTGAAGTAATGTCATTCCCCAAGGAATTTAAAATTATCTAGAGCGATGACTCCATCAAGAGTTTAATTTGCATGAGGAAAAGAGAGATTATATGAGAAAACCAAAATCTCAATAAGTAGTGTGTGTCGATAATATGAGTTTGATATGGACTCCCGGAGAGATCCTTGAAATTTCATAAATGTCTATAGAAATGCTTTCAAATCAAAGTTTAAATAATGAAATATTGATTCGATATGTAGATCGAGAATTTTTGTAAATGGATCCATAAATATGCATATGTTAAGAAACGCCTAAAGCGTTTTGATTTGGTACTCCAACGATCAATCCTTAGATCCTAAAGAGGGTATCAGTTGTCTCAAAGAAATGAAAAAAATATTTGGTATCTAAAGTTGAGACTTTGTTTACTTGTTGCAACGTACAAGCCTGATTCAAAATTTGCAGTAATGCACTAGCCAATTTGAGCTTAAAAACATTTAATCGATTTTGAAATGGAATCAGATCCCCACAAAGCGCGCTTCTAGACGATTATGTTTGAGCCGATAGTTTTCAATGTTCAGTATTTTTGGTTGCAACCCATCAGTTGTTCACAAATATTTTTATAATCATATACTCCAGAAGAGACATGAGGTTAACGTTAATCAGAATCATGTCGTGAAAATCATGCATGCTTGTTCACTGAAATTTTGGCAACAACGGTCTTTGAGAAAATAATTGTACAATATAGTATGAGTCGGCTTCGCAAGCAACCGAGATCACTCAGTTAGATTTTAGGGAGAGCGGTTATCGAGGGGGAGTGTTATTTCGTGCGATGCACTTTTTTCCCTCGTTTAGATTTTGTCCCACAAGGTTTTCCTAGAAAGGTTTTTAACGAGCAAGTTGTTATGCACGTCCAACTCATCAGAAGTAACACCGGCTTTGTTGACACCCATTTTTTGAGAAGTTAATGTTCAAGATTGGGATATGTCAACTCAACCAGTAACCGAAATAACTGTGCCAGTCATCAAAGAGAGTAATGATTAAGAGCAACAAAAATCATACGTTGTACTCTTTTTTTTTTGTTCAGATTTTGTTCTTCTAAGTTTTTCTGAAAAACCTTTTAATGAGACAGTTTGAAGCACACATGTTCATTAGGTTTTGTCTCACTGAAATCTTTTTGAGTTTAATGTATTTATTTATAAAGATGGTGTCCATAGGGGTGTTATAACTGAGGGGGAAATTGATAATCTATGCCTCAAAACATGTTATATTTTTTAAATATGCTTCAATACTTCAAAATTGAAAATCTATGCTTTTAATATATTTTTGTACAAAAATAACCTCATTAGAATTTAACCAAACTTCTTAAACAATCTCTTTTTTTATTTTATTTCTTCTTCCTCTTCCTCCCTCGTAGGATGCTCTCATCTTCCTTCTCTCAATTGCCCAATTGTAAGAACATATGCATTGTCCCGTACATACACATATGATAAATTCATAATAGAGAAAAATATTGTTTATATTTACGATTTCTCTAGTTTCTCTAGAAAACTAATGAGGGATGAGAACCATATTGAATCAACACCGAAATTGGTAACCCTTGAATCAAAATCCATGTTTGGTGGTTGAATTGCTATAGGTCAAATTGTGATTACCCATCTTGCTAAATCAACCGACCTAAGTCAGGTTTTCCAGACTTCCCGTAACTTTCTCGACAACCAAACAGACTCTTAAGGTTATAAAACGAGAAACAAACCAAACTGATGATCAGAAATGGAAAAGGGTTTCGACAATTGACTTCATTGGCTTCACGGGATGAATCAGAAGGGTGCGAGAAAGATCTCAAGAGACAAGGGGAGGGTTCATCCATTTTCGCTCTACAACAGTAAAAGCAAACAATGCGTATAAAGCCTAAGAAAAAGACACACTTCGCTAGCAGTGAAACAATGGGTTAGGTTGCCAAGAACCATGATGTCCCTTTGGAAGGGTGACTTTTATACATGTGTGTGTAATTCTGTAACATAGAAAGGGAAGAAAAGCATTCAACTTTTCTATTTATATATTGTTGAACATGCAATAATTACTGAATAAACATGCAGGAAAAGAGTTATAGGGACAATGACGCAACTAACTTGGTTTAATTTGTCTCCAATCCATACCAACAAAGAGGTAATGTAAGAATATTTACATAAACCAGAAAAATGACTTGTCTCTCTTCTATATGGCACCGTGGTAGTGGAAGTGCAAAACCACTATGCTTTCCCCAATGATCATCATATATGTACAAAACAGTATATATGTTCCTTAGTGCGTGAAACAAGACTCATAATTGGGCAATTGGGAGGAGGAAGATGAGAGCACCTGCTAACACCTACGGGAGAGGAAGAAAGGAATAAAATAAATAGAAAAGATTTAATTAAGAAATTTTAGTTAAATTACAAATAAGGGCACTTTTGTCCAAAACATCATGAAAAGCATATATTTCCAATTTTAAGTTATTGAAGCATATTAAAAAAATATGGTACATTTTAGAGCATAATTCATCAAATTTCCCTAACTGAGTTGCCCCACCGTTTAGCTTATCAATTAAGCATCACACAAATAGCCATTGTATGAGGGCTTGAAATAGTGAGAATTTGTCAGAAATAATATGCCCTTTATTTTCTTTACTGAGTAACTATGTATATATTAATATTACTTCGAATTGGTGAGAGAGCTTCTTTGTACGGAAATGATTGATGATGAATATTTGCTTCTCTGGTTTGTCTTCAAGCATGAAAGTGTTTACATAGTTCAGAGTTTTGCTTTCATTTACAACAAATGGGTCATTTCGCGGGGATTAACCAGTTATGACAATCAAAAAACAATACTTGAAAACAGATAAATAAATCATCACTCATATAAGTGGCTTTCTGATGTATTTAACAAATTGAGAAGAAAAGAAGTCTAAAACATCAGCAAAAAAACAATAGAATTTGTTTAAGAGACATCTCCAAGTAAACAAAAATGCTATATCTCATATCTCAATCAAATAGGCTGAATCCCATGTCCTGCAAAAGAAAAAGAAAACAAAAGCAAAGGTCATCAGTGAGTAACATATAATAGCTGCATCAAGTTCTAGCAAGCATACTGATTAGTATATCCCAACACGGGCACTGAAACCAACAACGTTTAAATCACAAGATTTTGTGGAGCAGAAAGTAAGTTTCACGATATTAAACACTTGGTATAAAGTAGAACAGGACATATTGACGTGCATCAAAGCATAGTTAGGTGATTGAAACTTACATCATCTGATTCCTCTTTCTCTTCCACCTTCTCCTCTTTCTTTGACTCAGCAGCAGCGGGTGGTGCAGCAGCACCACCACCAGTTGCAGCAGCACCACCACCAGTTGCAGCAACTGCAACACCACCACCACCAGAAGGCACTGAAGCTAATTTTTCTCTTCCAGATGCAATGAGCTCGGTGATGTCCTTCCCTTTAAGCTCAGACAATAGCAGTTCAATTTTTGCATCTTCTGCGTCTGCTCCAACTGTGTGGGAAAGAGGTTCACATCAATCAAATATATTATTGTGGACATATATCTTGCCCATACACAAAACACCATGTATATTAACGTATTAACATCAACAAAATCACCTAAAAACAACAACTATTAAATCTTCGAAAAACAATGAATATTAGTTTGTAGTCCCATTACAGAACCACAGCAGAGTTCAACCTGAATGGGTGCAAAGTTATGTGGTAGCAAGCAGTTTCTCAACTGTCCAAAACTAAATGTAACATGACACTACTGCAGGAAAAAAAAATCAACTCTCCAAACATAGGTCCGAATAGGATTTGCCCTAAAATCTTGAATGTTTAGAGCTCTCCCAAAGGTGAACACATTATAACTCATACCCAACTCTCCAAATTAACATGTAGCCTCAACCTGCTAATTTGTAACACCAGAAGAGCCAAAAGGATACATAGAACAAAACTAATATAAACATAAGTCCGAATAGAATGTTTCAAACCAAAAGTTCAGAGTTTTTCCATAGGCGAACACACTATAAGAAACATCCAACACTCAAAAACAACATGTGAACTCAATGTGCTAATCTGTAACATCATAACTAATAACCAAATAATGTCAAAACATCATCACACTAGCTTGTTGTGATTAAGGAAGACACTTTCAAAAATCACCAGACACTCATAATAGTTCTACGTGCTTCGAGTAATTGCCACCATCGTAACACATGTACTAAGCTCAAAATACCAAAGTCACTAGCATTTACTAACTATAATAACAACACATCAATCACAAACAGCTAAAAAAGTTGAAGCAATCGAGAAAAGTTGCATTTATATCTCAATGCAATTCGATCCTATGAGTGCAAAACAAAAGTAACCTGAAACCCATCGAATGAAATAAACCCAACTTCACAAATACAAAAGGGGAGTAGAGTACCAGATCCTAGAATGTCTTTCAAATCGTTAGCACAAGGGTTGTTGTTGCCTCCCAGAAGAGCGAGCAAGTAAGCAGCTACCACCTTCATGTCTGTTGCTGAGAAACGCCAACAAAACAAAATAGAAAATTGATGAAAATGCATAGAGACCCACTTTCATGTACATAATATTCAGTAAGACGAGCATGTAAAAATGGTACCTTTGGAGGGTTTCGGAAATGCGGAGAGAGAAGCGCGAGCCGTCGGAGTATGAGTGCGTTGAAGGGATTAGTTAGTGTTTTGTTGGCGTTTTATAGTATGGAATTAGGGTTTGCTTTCCTATTGTTTATTACCAAATTATAACTCAAAAAAATGTTGGTTTTAACATCATAACGGTTTGATTGCCACTTTTGACAAATTTTGTTTAAAATTCAGACGTTCGTTAAGTAAGATACATGAAAAGACAATATTGCCCTCCAAAAACGTGAACACTATGTTGAGTCCATTAGTCTGATAAAGAAAGCTCATTTGGTTCAAAAAAATCTCCAAAACACTCTCTTGTTCGTGGTGCTTGTGGTTGAAGATCTGTTGCTGCGATTTCGACGACTTTAGGTGTATTTTTTCTTGCAGGGTTATCCACCCGTGCTTATTGCTCCATTACACAGCAAGCAAAGTAGCTGCGAAAAGGTAAATTTTGGTTAGAACCCTAATTCGATTTAACAAAGATTTTGGTTAAAGTTTGGTAAGGGTTTTGGGGATATTTCTGGTCTGAGATCGAAATAGGAGTACTGAAAAAATTAATGTCAATTACTGTAGGTGGGGAATAAAAGAGAAGGTGAGAGGAAGTTCGTGGATGAACCCTTAGAGGATAATCTTATTGCTCAATCTGAGATGTTCGATTAAGAATTTGAGGATTTCGAAATAGTTTTAGAACTTGGGATTGGTTCAGACTACAAAGAAGAGACTGTGAAGAGGAAAAATAGTAATTCTTACTATAGCTTCTTCCTCAGCTGTTGACTTTTGCCCTTGAGTTTTATTGCCTTCTTCCTTTTTCAATCGTAAGTTATTTCTCTTGCTAACAAAATGAGAGATTTCTAAAATATTCAACCCTTACATAAGAAGCATGTGCATGTAGATTCACGGAATTTGTCGATTTTAACAAATTTTGATACATTATCATAATTTATGTATTAAAATTTTTAGGACATAAGAAACTTGATAAGTGGGGGTTATGATTTAAGAATTGACCATAGTACAACGAGACTATATAGGGTTTCCCCATGATCTTACTACACATATATATTTTGTTTATTTTTCTAACATTCGATTCTATTTTTTTATAAAATTATTTTTATCCTTAGTAATAAAATTATAGACGTGAACATAAAACATCGGAGCACCTCTAGAAGGTTCTAGGGTTTCTCATCGTTTTCGATGGTGAACGCCGCCATCCACGAGGGACGTGTGAGGGGGACGAAAGGACAGTCGGGATGCAACATTGTCTCACTGGTCGTCGAGGTGTAGGGAGACAAAGGAAGGCATGATGACAGATTCTGCTCCTAAATTCTACCGACCTGGTTGTGGGAGAACACCGACGTCGAGTGTTATTCGAGAGGCGAAGTGAGGGTCTCCTAGTGTGTTGGTCGGTGGATAGGAGTATATAGGGAGGAAGCTGATGAAACAGGTTTTGGGTGGCAGTTGACGACAGCCTCTTTGCCTTGTAGAGCCCAAGTGAAAGGTGAGCGTACTCACTCTTTCATTTCGATTGTTGCGGTTTGCTTGGTTATCGACTTTAGGGACTGGGGATTATGAGATCGTGTTTTATTGGAGTGGATCTCCATTATGCGTATTTTAGGGTGGAATTGTCATGTATTAGGAAAGTCGACAACGATTGTATACCTCAAAAGTGTTGTGGGTCGCCGCATGCCGAATGTTGTCTTCTTGTGTGAGACTTTTTCCCAATGGATCGGTTGGGGCCTTTGAAGTTGCAGTTCGGATACCCTGGGGGCTACATTAGAAGGACATTATGGTGAGCTTATAATTTTATGGACGGAGGAGGTGGACGTTATGATTCTAAAAACCGACGACGTTCGGGGGGCTAAGAACATGAGAGAACACAATAGAGGTTGGACCGATCATGAAGAGGACGGGTCGAGCATGATGGATAGGACACAAGGCTACATAAGGCAGCTAGAGTAAGAGGATGGAGAACCAACCATAGAGACCCAAAGAAGTTGTCGACGACGGACAACCAACTTAGGGTTTTTGCAAGCGATGCTTTTGAGATTGAAAAAGGGGCACGTGTTGCCGTATATGAAAAAAACACCCATGCCACTTTGTTGTTCTTCTCTAAACCCACGACATGTTATATGTCATACCTCAAATTTTCCATACCTCAAATTCTTTTATATCAAGCATAATTTGTCAATCACACTATATTTATCCGATTAGCGATGGATGTGTTCAATTTTGACGAGTTTTCCCTAGCGAAAATGGACTATGCGGCGTTACGGAGATGACTTGGGAGTCGGAAAATAAGTCACTCTTATCGTTAAAGGTTGTTGTGAGGGAAAGCGAGGAGAAAATGTTGAACCCAGTGACAGTAAAGGAAAACATGAGGTACATTCCTCGCGATGAGGCCACTAGGCTTTACCAATTAATGTTTCTATTTTCCGTATGTAATGTCTTTTTGTGAAAAATGTTGGCTTATCGTATGTACTATCCGTTTAATAAATATTCGTCTGTTCAATAGAAATTTTGTAATTTCTAGATTATTCTGTTCACTGTACCACACGATTCATTTAAACCCACAACTTTAGAAAGGAGAAACAAAAAAGAGTCAATTAAACTATATTAATTAAAATACGAAATCTGAAATTGTAATCTTCAATATTAAAAAAAAAAGGACTAAATCAGGATGTTTTAAATGATCATATTTCAAATTAAAAAATACTAAATTAATTAAAATACGTAATCACCTCATTTCAATTAAGTAAATATTAAATTATCTTATCATAAATTAAGAAATTCTAAATTACCTAACCAGAAATTAGGAAATATACTAACTTATCGTAAATGGAATTCGAAACCTCTAGGGTTTCTCTTCAAATCTCTTCTTCCCTGTAAAATCATTTCCATATCTCCGCCTCGCCTCTCTCCGATCACTATCATTTTAAACCTTTCTCCCGATCTGATCACCATTGCCTCACAACCACTACGCCCGCTAACCCTTGTCGCCTCCTGCCTGCATGTCCGTCGTCCTTCACCAGCTCGGCTAACAAGATGGGGACCGTGGATCATGCCACGGGAAGAACCCACCACCCTCACCACATATCGTCGGTTGCTCCCACAAGCGATGGCATACCCCCAACCCAGAGACCTGGAAGCTATGACAGATGCTCATCGACTAACACCGCAAAGTGGACGTTTTTTTAGAAGAGGAGGAAAATCCCATCCTCCAATGGATGTTGTATGAAGCTGTGGTGAGTAATAGGCCTCAGGGACCTATTAGGGCACGACTGCTGGCCTCCGCACCACCCCACCCCTATCGACAGAACTTCGGGTCCAGATCTTGCTCTAAGCGCCGCCAGGAGACCACTCGACATGCCTGGTCTCGTGAGGAGGAGCTCACTCCATAGCCATACCCTATGCAAGACTGATGGTCTCGATCTAGGGAGCCTTACCCGTGATAGCTGATTCTTCATCGTGAGCGAGTCTTCTTCGAACCAATCAACGTTGCGCAGGACGAGTAAGGCCCCAAGCAAATACTCCGGGTGACGGAAACGATGCTCAGGATCCGTGTTTCGGCGGACATCGTACGTGCATGGACAATCCAGGAGATGATCGTCGACAACCCCGAGACACTCGACAAAATGAGGACCGCCGACCTGATCCTACCTTCCCGGGTTCATCTAGGATACGAAGAGAGGAGCCCTACAGGTACCCATCCTCTTTCGGGTTGGGCGATTTCGACACCCCTACCCACCGGATGGAAAAACCCCGCCGGTACTCCTCCTCCCCGGGAACGGATGGATCCGACACCCTACCTAAGGCCGCCTGGACTACACAGACGATGCCGAGGAGGTTGGCCCCAATGGGGAAGTGGATAGGCACGGTGTGCTACCTCGCGGGTCGCCATGAGTCATCCAGGAGACCTTGGGGTGTTGATAAAGAGCCACACCCCGACCTCTGTGAATTAGAAATGTTCTGATTCTCAGCCTCCTCCTTTCCCTGACATACTCCTTGGAAAAATGCTATGATATAGCAGGACTTGTCAAGTCGAGACTGAAAAGTCTCATGGATTGGAAGCGCCAAATACAGTTGTAATAGGGAACCGCCCCTAGCATCTCTCTGGTTTCTACTAGGCATTTAGTTATAGGATCGGTGTTTTGACCATCACATAAACTGTATCTCATCCTGTTAGTTGATTTCCACTCTTTTTTTATTAGAGAGAAATAATTACATAAAAAATCCGTGAATCCCGAAAAAGGAGTCAGCAACCAACAAGTCCAACAACCAGCACAAAGAAAAAATACAAGCCCCAAAACCTACACAAAGGGCCTAACCGGGCGTCCTACAGAGGCCAAACCGCCTAAACATACCAACGATAAACACCCCATCATCCGCCCCGGGTGAGTGGCAACCAATGCCACAAGGAATCGTCAATGCCAACCAACCATCAAGCTTCAGACCAGCGAAACCTCAGTACTCGATAGCACCGCTGTGCCAACAGGGCTCCACCCTGAACTACATCCAACACATCAGTGGCTAACACCACTCAGATGGTATAACTGTACTACGGTGCCCAGCTCCGTCAGACAACCTTCGACATTGTAGGGAACGAGTAACGCCGGTGGCCAACACCATAACCCGACACGAACCCTAGCAACTGTAAATCTGCCCTGACCCACGCTAGCACCAACAAACCTACAGTGAAAACAATGACAGGAATCCAACAGAACAGGAAATGAACCAACCTCGAACAACCATACCCCGATGGAATATGACTCCACCGATCTGTTGGTGGTCAACACCAAAACCAACAAGACCCAAACCCACCCATGGCGAGAAAGGACGATGGATGTCGTGACAAACAGTACACGGTGAGGTTAGTCCACGTCGTCGATGACGATCACTCTCTCTGGGACGGAGTACCACGACAACAAAGAACCATGGAGCTCGAAGTATGCTAACAAAAACTTATCGTAAATGAAGAAAGATTGAATAAAATAAAATACGAAATCTTAAAATAAAAGAATCATAGCATTTATCAGAAAAATATTAAATTACCTAATATTTATTAATAAATGGTTATGCAAGGTGACGATTCGGTATAGGAAGGCATGACAAAATCAGCGACCAGTAAACATCGCGAATTTGTTGACACTGAATCAGATTCATGGATTTCGACTCATAAGTGACAATATTTCTTTGGTTAAGATTAGTCGTTTGATTGAAATTTAGGAGGATAAAAACTGTAAAAAGTCTGAACTTTTTTTTTTTGAGGTAAAAAAAGTCTGAACTTAAAAATACTTATATTTTGAAACTAATGTCCACGGATTTTGGACTCTTACAATAATGTTCTATTTATTTACAAAAAATAGGAGAGTGGTAAACAGGGTTTCAAGTTTAGCTGAAATAAGTGTTAACCGTTAAATCTGCAGGTTCACAAACTGCTTTTCCACTCAAAATAAGATATCTTGGATTAGTTATGCATTGACGTTGAGTAGAAGGCACGCCAACTTGCTTTTGTGCAAGTGCATTTGGAGAACTGGGTATATCCCTAAAAGTTAAGGGTATCCTTGAAGTATAGTAACCCTCACCATACCAACAAGAAATTTCTGTACACAACTCCTTGATTCAAACATGTAAATGAAAGCCACACTTCAACGTAAAATCATTGAAAGGTACAATTTTAACAGCAAACCTGTAAACTTACCCAAAAGGAAAATAAAGCAGCAAACAAATAGGTAGAGTAGAGACATCAATAACCACTAGACAGCATTTTTTTATTCCTTTAAAAGGTTTAGGAACATATCATATGCACCCAAGAAGTTACTATATCTTAAATTCAGTTTAAGTAGTTGACACAATATTCAGCAAAGATTGCTAAAATATTTAATAGCAAAGTGATAGAGATATCAGGCAGCCGCCACAGTTTCGGCGGGTTTTGATTCAGCCTCTTTTGGAACTTCTGCCTCTTTCGGGGCTTCTGCCTCTTTTGGTGCTTCTTCTTCCCAAAAGGCAGTTTTCTTCCCCGTCTTTGAAACAGTCTGGAAGACTGCATCAGGTGTCACATTGCCTTTCACAGTCACCTTCTGCTGCTCCATATCAATGTCAAATGTTTCCACACCTGAACATGGTTCAACAAATTATGTAAAACCATCACAGATTTAAAGTCCGTACAAACAGGCTCTTACTTATAATGTGACATCCATCTCCCAATACAACATTCTGATACCAAGTTATTCATGGAAAGGCAAATATTCTCATATCATTACAGTAAAATGACACTCAAGCTCAGACCATTGTGAATCACAAGATAGTAAATCAAGTCGCCCTCAGGCCTGAAATATAATTCAAAATTAATCATCAAACAGGACTTGATCATGCCCTTGGCGATGAAGTGTGAGAAAACGTCAAATGTTACCCAAAATAAGTGTCCTACATTCCTACTTTGGGTGTCCTAAAAAGACATTAAAATTTTCTTTTTTTCAGCAACCCTTTTGAAGAGAAAGCAGTAAATACTAACCTAATTGTATGCACCAAGATTTGAACCAGGACTGGAACCTGTTTATGTAGAAGTGAGCTCCATACCACATAGCCTAACATATGTTGGTTCCAGTTTTCTTATTAAGTTAAGTTAAACACATGGAATATCAAAAGTATCTTTCTCATTAGGCACGTATGAGCAAACAAGGCTTAACTAAACCAATCCTGAACTAATGCTTAAAAAAAGTATGACACTCATTGTGGGGCAGAGGGAATAAAATAAAGATACAATTGACACACAAATCAACAGTGTACACAAGACCCTACAATATTCTTTCGAATTCATCTCAAACACGACTTCATTTTACAAAAGGAATAATAATGCAAATGGTCCCTAAGGATAATAGGCTGGAGAATTAGCACACCTGCATACACACAAACTCACACAAATAGAGAACTTTGCCTACACAAATTAAGAATCACGGGTTCTGTTATTTAAAGTTGATATGAGCAAACAAATATAGATAATAAGAGATTAGGGGCAACAATATACCTTCCATTTTGGTCAGAACCCTCTTTACAGCCCCGCTGCATCCTCCACATGACATACCGACCTTAAGGACAACAGTCTGCACCCAAACAAAAATCAGCCTTAGTTTGGATATTTGCCACAAAATCGTGTATGTCATCTAAAGGTTTCTGTCACTTTAACTATAGTAGGAAGAATAAATCTAAACAGTAGTTTAATTTTCTACCAAATAACCAGGTTATATCATCAAAATGAAGAAAGCAAGAAGCTGATTACAGCAATATCCTTCAGTTTTGACCTTTTCATATCAAAGAGTCAGGCACCATCGTGAGTAAGCATCTTAACTAAAAAGGCATTTTGAAGATGCTCATCATGGTGAACCATAACTACCCACTTCATTCAACACAATAATTTAATATCTACAAAAAGGGTATTCAAACAAAATTTACTAAAGTAATGAACTTCCAAGTTCACAACCACAGAAAACAGAGATTAAGGACCACTATCCAATACTACAAGAAGATGATATGGGTCCAGATGCACAAATTGCATAAAAGTTCTTACAAAAAACCCAGAGAGAAGTAGTGCTCATGACAATGGAAATCATTACAGAACAGGAAGAAAAATTGAAGCAGCAAAAAAGCTTCTAAGTTCAGAAATTTAAAAAAAAAATTGAGATAGCCAATAGTTTGAGGCGCCAATCCACCCTAGATTACACCTAAAATCTACAAAACCTAAATCCAGAACAACCTAAGATCAACCAATTAGTCAACCCTATTCTAGCCAAACAGGGGAAGCAAATTCAACCCAACAGCATAAAAACACACCAGAAAATCACGAGAATTATAGCATGAAAACAAAAAAAATAACCTGTTCTGGTTCAAGTAGAGCCACAAAATAAAACAAAATTTAAAAAAAAAAATCCCTCAAAATTCGAAAGAAGAACAATATAAAAAACAGAGGATGAGGAGATGGATACCTGAGACATGGTAACGGATTGGAAGAATCTAGACTTGGATGTCTGGAAAATGAGGAGAAGAAGACGAAGGTATTGATTGATCTTTTGGTGTCAACGGGTTGAAGGGTCGTGGTGTATTTATAGTGCTAAATTCTGAAAAAGAAAAAGCAAGAGAAATAAAGGAAATGTGGTAATTAATAATCAGACAGAAGAATCATAATAAAGTACTTCTTTTTCCAAATTCAAATCTATCATATCACCAAAAAGTAATTATAAAATGGTAATTAATAATCAAACAAAATCATAACTATCCCTTTTTCTAATTTCCATATTTCATCATATTATTACCAAAATAATAATTACAAGAATTGATTAGACAATTATACTATAAAAAAAAACTAGAAATAAGAGAGATTGTATTTTTGTAAATGAGGAAAGATTATGCTTGGAAGGTAAAACTGTAGTACAAGGAATGTACCCAGAAAAAGGAGTGTAGTACAATTGCCGTAAGTCTTCGGTCTCTAAAATATTTTGGAGGTAACGAAAACGACTGGTCGTATAAAGAAGGTGTCGTGGTGTAGTTGGTTATCACGTCTCCAGTTCGAACCCACATATTTTACATTTTTCATTGTTCTTTTATAATCCTTAAATGCTTGGTGTTCAGTAGATAAAAATAGGTTTTAGGTTCCTAATTAAATATCAGGGATTGTAATCCCATGTCAAGAGCGAGAATATTCTTGAGGGTGAAAATGAACGAAGAACAGTTTTGATTGAAATAGATAATGAGTTCAACTGCTCTTACAATACTTTTAAGGAGGATTGCTACTTCTATGTCAAAACTACTTGGTAGGCCTAGGTAAATATCCGATCGTCACCGAAAATCGACCGTCACCGGCCGTCCCCATCATCGGAATCACCCGAACCGGTGTCACCGGCGACGGTTACGATTAAGAAAATACCAGTCCGACAATATTTTGGGTGGGTACGGTTTTTTATCTTCCAAACCGGTGAAAAACCGACCGGCCGGCTTTAGGTGTGTATATAAAAATGTTTATGTTTCGTTTTACTAATTGGATGGTTATAGTATTACAAGAGGTTTAAATTAAATGTTGACACTAGTATTAGATTAACAGTGTAATAGAGGTAAAACATAGGAGATTAGCTTATTTTTAATCATAAATTTGCTTATAGACAATCATGTAATAAATTGGTTGTTCAAGTTAAAATAAATTAAACGTTGACACTAGTATTAATGAATTGATTTGATTTTAAAGTTCAAAGTTTATTTGATTGTAATCAACTTGAATTAAAATTTGTGTACTTGAATAAACATACATTTTAGTTCTTTATTTATTATTTGTGGTATGTATTTAACTTGAAGATTTTTGTTTTAGAGGCCATTAAAGACATTTTCTAAAAATGTTTTTCTTGATGTAACAGTTTAATAGCAAATTACTAGTACTAATTGATTGTGTTTTTGTTGTAAATTGGTTTTATTGTTCTACTTGTTTCAGAAATTGATGTTTTTTTTTCTACTTTGGGCTTTAAATGAAAGCCCAATGGGCCGGTTAAAAACCGTAACCGACCGACTCCGTGACGATCGATTTTTAGATTTTCCGTTGGTACCCGGTGCGGTGACAGTTATGGATTTCAAGTAACCGATCCTTCCAGTTTGGGTTACAGATAATGAAAATATTGTCGGGCCCCAGCCTATGCCCACCCCTACTACTTGGTTCAAAACATAACTCGAACCCTAAAGCATCTACTACTTTATAAGGATCGAACACAGCATGCGTTTCCTGCTCCTGCGACATCCTCTACAACGTGTTATGTTCCAGTTATGCAACTCGGCACTTCAGACAAAGGAAGAAGACAATTGTAACCTTGACTTCGACAACCAATCCCAAGCGTGCACGTGGCCTCTCACACAAAACAGCAGCGACTCTCTTCGCCCTTGAACGCACTGTTTCACTTATGGGACTGATATGAAACGTTGCGCTCTATCCATCTTCTTCATCGGGCTTGTTTGTCACGCAAGCAATCATGACAATGCACCCTTGACCGACAGGCTTGTCCTCAAGCCTGGATTTTGACTATCATGTCAGAAAATGAGGAGCAGACGAACAAATCATCCTCCCAAGTTGTATCCTCGGTGGCAAAATATTGAAAAGGAAAAAAATTAAGAAAATGTGGTAATTAATAATCAGACAAGAGAATCGTTCTTTTTCCAATTTTAAATCTATCACATCACCAAAAAGTAATCACAAAATGGTAAGTAATAATCAAACAAAATCATAAGTATCCTTTTTTTTCAGTTTCCATATATCATAATATTACTACCAAAAAAATAATTAAAAGAATTGATTAGACAATTATACTAAAACAAAAACTAGAAATAAGAGAGATTATATTTTTGTAAATGAGGAAAGATTATGCTTGGAAGGTGAGACTGGAGTACAAGGAACGTAACCAGAAAAAGGGAGTGTAGTACAACTGACGTCAGTCTTCGATCCCTAAAACAATTTTAAGATAACGAAAACGACAAGTCGTAGAAAGAAGGTGTCGTGGTGTAGTTGGTTATCACGTCCTTCTAACACACTGAAGGTCTCTGGTTCAAACCCTGGCGACGCCAAGCTCTATTCTCATTTTATTTTTTTCAAAATCCTTAAACGATAGCTGTTCAAGAGATAAGTTCCTAATCTACAGGTTTCAAATATCAAGGATTATAATCCCACAAAAGAGTGGGGAATTTTTGAAATTTGTTTTACAACTAAATGTGAATTTAGTCTAAGTTAACAAAATCATAAAACATGAAATAGGAACATAAAGATTTTAAAAATGGTAAAATATCGAAACTTATTTTTAAGTATTGTCATAAACACTATATTACCTAACATTTCAAAATGACAAACACACTACTTTAAGTATTAATCACACGATTTTGTTAGTAAAAATAAACAGAATATTTCATTATGTTAGTCATATAACCTCAAATGTCATATAATGAATGATAAAATGACGTTTTCCCTTAATTATTTGATTTATATGTATTTTATAAAGAACATTATCATTGTATCCTCGTTATTGTTCCTTATAAAATATATAAATGTCAAATACTTAAAGGGGAAAATGTCATTTTACCATCTATTATACGACACTTGAGGTCAGAATGAAATATTCCGTCCATTTTTACGAACAAAATTACGTGGTCAATACTTAAGGTAGTGCATTTGTCATTTTAAAAAGTTAAATAATATAGTGTTCGTGACCAATACTTAAGAGTAAGTTTTAATATTTAATCCTTTAAAAATGTGAAAAGCTTTTGATAACAAGAATCAAAACAACACATGATATATAAGGTTGGAGGGTGGGTCTTGAATACACAAACATGACTATTGACTACACATCCTCCTCCACTCCACCATTCTCATTTCTATTATTTACTGTTAAAGCTTGAATCCTACAACAATTCAGTGGTTACAAGAGGCTCTTCCAAGTCATGATCATGATGATAATGATGATGATGATGATGCTCATCTTCTGGTTTGAGAGTGCAAGCATAGTACAATGCAACCACCTGAGGAAATCAAATTTGTTTAGGAGAGAGGAAATCAGGTAGTAATGAATGGTCTATGGTTAATTACTTTTAGTATCCCTTTTGAATTGATAACACACGTTTAGTATCCCAAAGTTTTATAACGTTCAATAAATGTTCTTACGTTTTGGTAACACACTTTTCGTACCCTTTATGAATTGGTCATAGGTCATGTAATACCCCATTATGTATTGTTAACAGAACAATTACATGCCTTATGAATTGGTCACAGATCATCAGTATGGCGTAAACTTGACCAAAAATTTGTCCAGTGCATTACCAATATATAAGGGGTACTGAAAGTGTGCTACCAATACATAAGGGGTACTAAAGGTAAGTAATTAACCCAATGACCTAATAACAAGAAGAGCTTACCATGCATAGAGATGCGCATACAATGCTGAATCCTTTGCAGTTGAAAGGAGCAGTTGGAGATAGGAACCATGCTGAAGCAACAACCAGCAACAACATTTGACTTTGAGTGACCAACCAACAACATAACAATAGACTCACATGACCAAACATCCATCTACTAGTGGACAATATCAGTAATCAATTTTTTCTGTACATACAGTAGGTTGCAGATCATATGGTGGAGGGAATAAATGGGCCGACTGGACTTTTACACGTGGATCAAATCATGTTACGATAATACTGTGAGAAAATTGAAATAATGCTACATATATTTGGTCATACTTTATAACCAAACAAGTAAATTGCAAAAAATGACATTTATCTTCAAAATACGGCAAATCGTGACCCTATATTCATTAAGGAGCAGGTTGTGGCTGATTTTTTTTGTTGCACCGTAAACTATTGTTAATGGAAAATCAGTAAAACATTTCAGAAATACCCAAATTGCACTTATATGTAAAAATATTTTATTAATTTTTTTATATTATTGAGAGTTTTAAACTTGTTTTTTTTTTGTTGTTGAAGAAATCATAATATTGTTAGTAAAAAGGAAATAGAAGAGACGGTGGAACTCACAAGTCAATGGACTCATAGCTATTGGGGACAGCAGACTGGCTACTGACTGCACACCCGCAATGAACCCTTGCACCTTCCCCTGCAATGGAACGAACGAGGAAATCAACATCGAGTCAAAGCATCTTGCTGAGAAGGTAATGGTAGTAAAATGATTTGCAAACCTGGTTGGTTGAGCTGGAGGCTTTGGAAATAATAGTGTAAGTCTGCATTAAAAAGAAGTGAATATCATAGTGCAAGTTGAATAGAAAGAAAAGTGAAGTAGAGGCAAAGGCAGCACTTACTGAAGGTTTGACTAGAACATAGATGACTCCAAATGAAGCACTCAAGTATGGTACCCAAGACGCCCATGCCAACCCATACACCAATGCCTGTCAATGCTTGCTCGTTATATCTTCTCTTCCGTTCTCAATAAGTTGCAGATTTATCCGAAATGGGTTTCAGAGAAATGTTACTCACATAAGCTATAGAGGACAATAAGGCTACGCACAAAACCACCTTCTCTCCCACCAATGGATTTATCAGAGGAAGCACCACCATCTGAACCATCATGTTTCGATTAGTTTAATTTGGAAATTTCAGACCAGACACGAATGATAGCAAAGGCATACCTGAGACACAATAGATCCTACTCCCACCATCATTAGAAGTTCTGAAAACTGGTTCTTATTGAACCCAAAAGCTGCCTTCAAATAATACTGCACACAGATCACATGATTGTCAAGCATCTATACATCCTGAGTTCATACCACATGGACATGTTTGTGTGGTAGAAACTATACTTTCTTGAATCAGTTAGGAGCTTACCAGTAAGACAGCGCTGATTCCGGACATTCCCAGTTCATAGAAGAAGGAAACAATGGAAATGCCCCTCAGTGTTGGACTGAAACATTAAGTGTTAAGAACTAAAGACACAGAAAATGCACGTCATTGAATACTATTAAGCTCATTTTACCTGCTGAGAACGTATGTGGCTGCATCTTTCATTGCCTTGTATCTTTTAGTGACAACATTAAGTGTCTTTGTCAAGCAGGCTGCACCTTGGTCCTGCCTTGGGGCCGGCTCAACTGTCTCAGCCAGGAAGAAATACATATAAAGCGGACAAAGGACCAACAGACCTATTGAAACCTGAAAACAAGGAAAGGGGTGGTTAAGTTTCATGACACAATTGATCCTAGAAGCATTTGAGGAGTACCAACTTACTTCAAAAACGTACTTCTCAGGAAGAAAGCGTGCAAGTACATTTCCCAAGACATGAGAGCCAGAAAAGAGACCTGTCATCCAACTATATGCAAAAGCTCTCTTACTCTCCTCAACAGAATCAGCCTATCAAAATAGAGGTGACAACATTGTGGTGAATCCTAAATCCATGATTTGCATTTAGTAGCCATTGAGGAATGAGTTTTACCACATAAGCAACTGCAATGCAAAAGATACTGCCTTGGCTTATGATATGGGATATGGTACGAAGAACGTAGTATACATATACAACTTCCCTAGACTGGTTCCATGCAAGTAAACCTGAAATAACACACCAAAGTAACGCTTTCCTCTTACTTTCTGAGTGTATCAACAAAACATGAGCCTTATTTGATTTTTAAAAAGGTTTGTCAAACATACTGAAAGGGACTATTGTTGTGGATGCAGTAAGCAGTAGTAAAGGTTTACGCCCATACTCATCTGCAAGCTGACCCAAAGTTGGAAGCATGAACATCTTGAAAACCCCAACAACCTGTAAATAAAATGGCAAATATGAATCCAAGAAAATCATACACAGTTTTCATTGATACATTTCATTATGCTTAAGTATACACCAAAACTCAACTACTCAAGGAGTCCTCATGTGCCAACATAACATCTTAAATTAAAAGAGCAAGTGAGAGGATTCAAAATTTGACAGCATGTTTAGATCATAAGACAAAAATTAGATAATCTAGAATTGGCCTGTGAGAGAACAGGAGAAAGATAAAGGAGGTGGGGACCTGGGACACCTTTTTCTCAAGGGTGGGGAATGTTTACTATCTCACAATCTCTATAACTCAAAAATGGATGTTATATTCATTTAAACGGGACCATTAAATCTAGCAACTGGACATTTGGTATGAGCCACAACCTTATTGGACTTAAGGAAAATAAAGATGGATATGCCTTTTGGAGAACCCACAATTGCACTTGGAAACAAATATGCTTTGCGTTGCTTGCAAGTATTATCACTCTACTAACATCAACTTCATTATGGGATGTCAATATGAATGTATGCAACTTGACCACCATTACTGTACTTCTAGCATTATATCAGCCTCACAAGTTGATTCTCCAACACCTCGTTCTGACTCACAAGATGGTAAGCAAAAACGTTGATATTTTGTATGACCAGGTGTGGAAGATCTGTTTATCCTAAGTATCTGAAACTTGTTGGCAGTCTTGAAGGGGAAATCTTGTAGAACATATATCTATGATTATGAACAACAATTAAAAGTTTAAGATGCAACCCAACAATTATGCATGACCCCTTCATGATGAAGTCAATATCAATTAATATTTAAATATTTGGTGATCTAGCACTATCTCAGTGGAGATCCACTAGCTTTCCCAACATTAGCCTCCAAAAAGACTCAATATTTAAATGGCTGAATTGGGGGTATAAAACACTGATGATACAAAAACCATGCAGACAGATTTTACCATCACCAAAAAAAATGCAGAACAGTGAATTTCTGTTTGGTTGCCTAGAAAACTCGAGGGGATAAAATTTTCTAATCAACTTGACGCATCTCTACACTTCCAGAAAACGATGGACTCACCTCAACAAACCCAAATCCTCACACCAAACTCAACTGGGTATCTTCATTTCCCAATACCCAAATGGCGAAACAATCTCAAAACTTAAAATTTTGAACCACCCATTTATTTCCAACAGTTAATCCCCACAATTTCCTCAACTTTCCCATCAACCAAACAACAGACAGAAATAGAGATCAGGGATCGAAATGCATATACCGTTTGCTGAATCCCATTAACATAAATGGCCTCGGAGCAAGTAGACTTTCCGGGACACAAAGCACCAGTAGTGACATCGACAAGAACCGAAACCGTCATCTCCTCCGCAATCCAGTGAAAACAGAGCGGGAACAGAAGATGAACCAGAGGCCTCAGCTCCCTCAGTCCGGTCTTCAACCCCATTTCCCTCATCCCCCCAACTCGTCGCTTTCTCAGTAAAAATCCAACCTTTATCGCCGATTCGAACGAATCGAGAGAGAAATCGACTGATTAGTGGCCGTGGAGCTCCAGTGGAGTGTGTATAAATATGGGCCAAAGCAGGAACTGAGAATGAGAAGAGAGCGTGGTCAGGAGCTGCGAATGAGAGGAGTGCGTCGGCATGAACCTGCTCGTGACGTCGCGTGCTCAGAGCTCGTGAGATCGTGGTCAAGCTAGTAATGGCGGATCCGAGCTGTCCTTTTGAGGCTCAGAGCCATTTTTTTGGCAACTACTTCATCAATGGATTGTATACTTGTTTCTCCTACAAACCATACGGTTAATGTTTCTGCCTTTGCGTTTCAATAATTACCCTTTACATGCAATTAAACAATCATTCATTAATATGCAATTCATTTTGCTTTATGTTATTTTGGATTGAAGTAAACCAACCAAACATTTATGGAAGTTTTAAATTAATTTACAAGACTGAGATGTATCTCTTTCATCATAAAAGAGAATGTGTGAAATATAATTTATATATGTTTCATTATTCACTTGTTAACATTAATCAACATTGTGAGTGAGTGTGATTTAAGATAACTCTTTCATCATAAAAGAAAATGTGTGAAATATAATTTATATATGTCTATCATTAATCAACATTGTGTATAAATCCAACCTTTTCGTGACTTAGTTTTCCCACAAAATTTGTGTGATTTTTGGAATTTATTTAAAGTTAAATTGATATGATCTAATGTACAATTCAATCGTACACATTTTTTTTTTTGTCGAGCTTTTATCTGACTCCCCATTTCGTATAACAGTTTAGTCTTAGTGACTCCCCATTTCGTGTAAAAGTTTAGTCTGATTTTATATGTATGTGTCCAATTTTATATGTTAAAAAGGGTTAAATCGATAGTTTTATACCATCGAAAAAACTATAAAAACAAGTGTCAAGATTCAATTATAAAATCTAATATGATAGGCATAAATTGACGTATAAAAAACAATAGGAGAGAACCATTTTTCTTAATATAGGTTAACAAGGAAGGTAACATCATACTCAAACCTTTATTATAGGTGGTGTTTTTATCACTCATTATAATATAAGACATTGAGTATAAATTAAGTATGAAACCAGGATTTCTTATGAGGTACTTTATTGGAAAAATAAAAGAGTTGTTGCGGTTAGGTGAGAAGTAAGCAAACCAATAAAATAGTTGATAAGAGCATCACAGTAAGTGGTGTCGGAACTATGTCAAATCGGACTGTTGAATTTGTCGGAATCCCTGAAAATGTGGGTCAAATCCTTAGAAAATAGTTGGATGTCAGTTTAGTCTGTGAGCTTAGAAAACGACGTCGATAAATTTGTAGATGCTGACAGTCTGCAGATTCGATGCGTATAGGCCCGCAAAAACGTCGATTGACGAATAACAGGGTGCCAAATGGCAACAAAACTGTTGCAACATTAAAACTGAAAGTTATTTTCGGTTTTAAGTAACAGTCAACCTTTCTCCTTCGTCTTCACCAAGTCCTTGATTCTACAACTCCCTCCTTCTTTCTTTTTGGTTGTCATTGTAGTTGCAGCAAATTCCGGCGGTTGTTCTTACAATAGAAACGCGAAAGCACAACAAAAAGACGTCGTGCTTGATGCAATAGATCACGAATTTCCAAAATTTGGTATCATCCGACCAATTTAAGCACTACAACCACAAGCGTGATAATAATATATACGTTCACTAAATTAAATGGATTGAGACTTGTAATCATGTATATGGCATGCATCATTCTCTCGCCGCCATATTAACAATAGGTAGAAAATGTTGGAAGATGATTTCAAAATCATATTAACATCTATTGATTTTCTTAATTATTAAAAAAGATAAATAAACTATCCTAGTCTTTATAGGTTTACAATTTTTCAAAAAAAGTGGGACATATCCATATGATTTTGCTGGCCTAGTGTACTAAGGTTAGAATATAGATATTTGATCATTCGGTCAAATATTAACTATTTTTATAACCTAGACAAAATATCGATTATCAAATTATATTAATCTAATTGAGAACCCAAACCCACAACGAAGAAAAGCACTCCAATTGAAAGAACAAGTTGTATTGCTAAAGTCCAAGCTGAATGAAACCACCACGCATACCTGTTATGGAAGACATTTGGTTTTCTTTAGATGTTTTAGGAGATGTGACAATCGTTTACGTGTTTCGGTGTTTTAATGAGGTTGTCCATAGCCTAGTTCAGTTTGTATTTCGTAGTTCAATAGTTCAAGAGTGGATGCTTTGGTCCTTCCCTCTATTGCTCGTGGTGTAAAGTGTGATATTTCCTCTTAATGAAGTTCACATTTTCTTTTAAAAAAAAACCACCAAGCACATTCTCCCATCCTGTAAGCATTAACAGCAATGTAGTTCACTATCTCACCGGTTGAGTGGCTTCTCTTTCCTGAGCTCGAAAGTTTGAGCTGCTTCTGATAAACTGCTACCATTAAAAGCAGCATATCTTATTCTCATTCCTGACCTTCTTGCAAGAAAGAACCAATGTCTCTGTGACAAAGACTCGACCACCTTGATGAACATCCGACAAGCAACTATAAACAAGCCATCAGAAAAATCATCCTCAGATCAGTTTGAGTAACCTACAAAAGCAATAGAGTAGAAGAGGAGAAAGAACTACACAGCTTGTCCTCGTCAAAGCACAGAAGCCTAAAAATACGTTTTCTTTCAAGTGAACCTTTGCTATGGCCCGAACAGCCAAGTGTTTTGTATCTTTAGAGCCCTTTTCTCTTAAAAGAGAGCTCCATTCTTGAGAAAACTTTTGGTAAGCTGAATTGGCAGTCATCTTCAGAAACTAAAGAAGGTATGTCCTGAAGAGTTAATGTTTTCACATAACCCAAGCAAAGTAAAGGGTTGACCCAGAAAAATGTCAGCTTGCTAAATAAACCAGCTTGGCCTAGTTCTGTTCTAGTTTTTTCAGCGTTTTTCCCTAGTACAGCTTCGGAGATTCCCTTGTCTAGGGTAGGCTCAGAAACAGAATGAGTGAGGTTTCAAGAGTCATTCTAGCACCAGCCCAATATAACAAAATTAAATTAAAACATCCATTAACTAACAAGAATTGTTTCAGCTCAACAGTAGGAAAATCTGAAAACTAATTTATGAAATACAAACAAAAATATTATTACACGTCAGATTAACTCCTATGGTCAACAAAACCAAGCTGTTCATTTTCCTGAAATACATTTCTTATGTAACTCCCGGCATAGTTGCAAGCAAACTTGCAACCAATGTGATAAAGAAAAACTAAGTAGTATTGCAGTGCCTTATTTGCTCCTATACAAACAATAAGTACCTTAAGTCCTCTGTGTGCTCTGCTTTGGGAGGTAATGAATTTATGGGTAACTACTCAATCTGGCCCGTTAATGATGCCTCCTCATCGTCCGCATCAAATTCTTGCTCAACAGCTGTCACCTACAAATACAGATGAAAATTGTGAATAAACTGCAATACTATCTTTATGTACAAGTCATCTTATCATTGACCAGCCTACACGCATAAATTACAAATGAAAATATACTCAAGATTACAACGTTTTTTTACCTCAGGTACATAATGCATTAGCATATTTTCAATCCCAGATTTCAGAGTGACAGATGAGCTTGGACAGCCACTGCAGGCTCCTTGCATTTTCAACTTCACTATTCCACTTTCTCTGGAGGAAGCAAATAGTATCGGTCAGAGTTACCAAAATCACAATAATAAGAGTTGTATGAATTCACAATATAGTAAAGAGTGAATGAGAACCTACGGGTCAAATCCAACATACTCAATGTCCCCACCATCATCTTGCACTGCTGGTCGAATTCGAGTCTCCAACAGTTCTTTGATCATTGCAACAGTTTCTGAATCATCCTGAACCAGTACAAATTATTTTGCAGAATCAAATAGAGCAACTGCATTATGTAGGGCCCCAATCCAATTAGTTATACTATTCTCTTTCCCTCTCTGGTATGTCTTATGTAACACCGTGGTTTCTACTCAAATTCATAATACATCAGCCCAGAGCAGAAAGGGCTAGTTAACACTCACTTATGTCTAACATTGTGCATGTTGTATATAGTAATATTTATGAAATATTGCACAACTTTCTAAAGATAGATCATGGAATTATTAAGATGCATTGACATTTATCAGACTCCCATTATGCATCCGGTACTTCAAGTCCTTAACAATCAAACATTCGAATCTAGAACCTAAACATATGTAAGACTTCCGGGATACTTACAGATAAGGTTATGGCATTTCTAGAACCATGCTCAAGCTCAACAACATATCCAAGTAATTAGAGTTTTAAGCACATTTCTAGACATGTGGTAAATAAAAATCCAATATAAAGATACTTTCTTTCAGTTCCTTCATACAGAGGAAAGATAAGTTGGGCTCAAACTGAGTTTATGATTCATTTAAAATTGACACTCCTTAATAGTATTTAAACTCAAGTAGCAAAATGCATTGCAAGTAAAATTATAAATAACTGAAGAGCAGCAAAATGGTTGTTATGTTGAATTCTAAATTTTTATTCATATTCTTGTTTTTTTCAATACAATGAGAGCATCCCTTTATATAGGGATTAACTCTATACTAAATAGGAAATACTAATACTAAACAAGATAGGAAACTAAGCTAAACTAGGAACAGGAAATCCGTGTAACTAAAAATAAACTAAACTCTAACAGTTATAATAAAACACTTAAACAAGAATAAGGTTTCTCCAGAGAAATGAATGAATGAGCAACCATACAACCTATCTGATTATACACCAAGTTTCAACCAAAGTTCTAAAACTCGGCAACAGCCAAACCTCGGCGAGGTGCCGATTTAGGATTTTTTAACTTATCGGGAGAGATATCGGCAAAACACGTTTTGAATTAATTATTAAATATGCATATATTAAAGACAAGGTAGCAATACTTTAGTAAAATAAGATAGTTGCAACCACATTTTAATTCATATTATTATGTGGAATTGAATTGTATTTGAAAAGTGAATTGAACTTGTTATCGATAATTTACTTTTTTGTGTTCGAGCTATGCACAGATCTTCTAGTACAAATTTTCATATACATTTTTGAATTATATATGAAAACTAGTTTACCGAGTTTCGACTGGCTCTCACTCACGGTGGAAAACAGACAAAACTCGGAGGTTAAGTTTCACCATGTTCTCGGGAGAGATTAGGCTATTTAGAACACTGGTTTCAACAGCTCAAAACTGCAAACGAGGTCCAAGTTGGAGATATACCTCATGGATAGCAGTGTCCATGGATGCTGCAGTAGCTGAATCTAGAAAGAGGGGCTGCCCAGATGAATAGAAGTCCATAATTGCAGCAAATATTTCAGGCTTTAGAAGATCCCAAGAAGTATCATCCGACTTGGTCACGGTAACAAAATCAGACCCAAAGAAGACTCGAGTAATCCCTATATAAAAGAATCATCAAGGTAGTCAAACTCTCCACTTCATCACTCAAAAAATTCAATTATGTCTTTGGTGGGAGAAGATAGTACTACATATCTTGAAATCCCCAATAATTGCCAACAATATGATCGCGGTCGAAAAGTGATATAAAAAAAACTATACACATATAATATCATATCTTTGGTTTTTACATGAATAACTCAGAAGATTGGTTGAATTGTTTGAGTCAAGGACCCAAGGTAAACCTATATTCATGCTGCTTCTCCCCCACTGCAACTATACTCCATTCAGCAGTCTCAAAAGTAGTCCATGATGTTCATGACCATTTCCTTCTAGTCCTATCAATGATACCATGACCGGCTTGCTCTACCCATGATATTTTTTAGCTAACTAATTTTCTTTTCTCCTATGAATCAGACCAAAACCACTTCTCATCACCAATTAGTCTAATTTCATTGCACGTTACAACATAACAACTGTTTGGATGATTAAATTTATGTTTCACCTGGTAAGTGACTATCATACCTAACCTTCAAATTGCTTCAACAAAGTTCGCTAATGCTACAATTAGCTAAAGGTACTTACACTTAACTTTCAGGAGCGAGCCACTAACTACACTACACCAATGAAATGCATAATCCCAAAATGCCACAGCTTATTGCATGACCATATTAACAAGAAAAGCATACCATCAATGCCATAAAGAGATTTGGCTAACGGAGAGTTCATGGCAGCACGGGCATTCGGAAAATCTGAGCTCCCAACCTCCATAACTGGCTTGCCAGGATAGAACATGAGAGATGAAGGATTCGGTGTGGACTGTGTTTGTATAAACATAGACCTCCTCTGCCCTGCACAAAGTATAATCACCCACCCACAAAACCATTCAGATCACTGTACTTTCCCAGAGCTCAACCAACATAATTGGATTCAACATTCATTTCAGTTCAAAAAGAAGCAAACAGAACACAAACTTTACTGCTTCATAAGGTAGGTCAGAGAATGGAAGAACATCAGAAAAGAATATGAAATTGCAGCTTAGCTCTACCATCATATAAAACCCAGAGGCCAGATCATCCATGTCTTTCCAATATCAGTTCAGGAAACAAAAAGCACATAAATATGACATACATAGAGAGAAAGAAAAAAAAAAACACTTTCGTTTATTCTCGTTTCAGAGAGGTTCCCAGAAGCCAAACACGTACATATCGAAGGAAACAATAAGGCAATTGAGAAACAAGCGTACCTCCTAGATGGGTCCATACTGAGAGATTGGAAGGAGTAAATGGGGAATATTTGGGGGATTTGAAATCTGGGTAAGTGTTGTGGTTGTCCAGAAACGGTGGAGGTTTTGCAGAAGCGAATAGAAGGCGCCGCGAAGTCAAAAGAGCATTGTTTTCAGAGCAAAGATGCGACCTAGGTCGACGCGATAGAGCTCGAAACACTAATCTTCCTGTACCCTTCATCTCCCTCTCTCAACTTCTCAAGCTCGAAACAATTCAATTCTCTTCTCTCGCGACAGTGCCTTTATATTTTTTCAGGAAAAATCATCAATAGTAATATACCGGATTATATACGATTTTCACATACTTCGACTCAATTACAAAAAGGGGAAAACCAATATCGATTTTGAAGGATAGTCTCCGTCTTTTGCTATTTTTGACTTTCTCTTCATTTGACCGAGTTTAACCGCGTTTGACCTAAAAAACGAGGAACTACTCAAATACCCTCGGGTCTGACCCTTCACTTCCCTCCACTCCTCACCCTCTCGCTCACTTCATTCAAACTCATCAAATCACTCACTCTCTCTCTCTCTCCTCGTGTCTCTCTCTGCAAATCCGAGCAACCGTCAACCACGCCGGCAATTTCTCCGTTGCGACTAAGTTCCACGGCAACGACTTCCAACCAGGTACGATTTAATTGCAGTGTAAGTAAGATGTAGGGTAGAATTAGTAAATGGAAACCCTAGGGAGTAGAAATCGTCGGTGCTGGGTTGCCCAATCGACGGCGTTTGGTGAGGCAAACGCCGTGGTTTTGGGGGCTTTGCCGGGGATGGATCAAAGTCCCCCGCACGGAGTAGACCTAGGCTCGCACGAGTGGTGTTGACCCTTGGAAAAGAAGGTAAGGGTTTATGTGGACCAGAAGCCCGGGGGGGGGGGGGGGGGGGGGGGGGGGTTGATCTCCCGCGCGGGGGATCAACGACGACGTCATTTTGGGTTGTCGAGAACACGAGGTTCACCCGCACGGGGTGAGAAGGTGTGTAGATCGCGCGGGCAGTGTTCACCTCCCGCACGGGGTACTTGAAACGACGGCGTTTTGGGCCCTCGAGTTGTGCACGTGGCGGACTCACGCGGGGCCTAAGAAACGACGGCGTTTTGGGCTGTGGAGAACACGCGGGTCACCCGCATGGGTGGATCATGTGTAAACCGCGCGGCGAGGTTAAGCACCCGCGCGGGTAATAAGGAACGACGTCGTTTTTGGCTGTTGAGAACTCGCGCGGGGCCTAAGAAACGACGGCGTTTTGGGATGTGGAGAACACGTGGGTCACCCGCACGGGTGGAACTTGTGTAAACCGCGCGGCTAAGTTAAAAACTCGCGGGGGGAATAAGGAACGACGTCGTTTTTGGCTGTGGCGAACCCGCACGAGCCCGCGCGGGGCCTAAGAAACGACGGCGTTTTGGACTTTGGACACGCGTCTCTCACTCGCGTTGCACGGCCGCGCGGCTACATTGTGATCCCACACGGGACCCGGTCTTTAGTGTAGGGCGCCGCTGACAACCGTGCAGCTGGGTATGCTTGTCGCACGGCGTGTTACACTGTTTGTTTAAGTTGATATTTGCATTTCTGTACATATTTTCATGTAATGAGTGATTGTAGTATTACTTGTTCAGACAACCACCTCAGGACTATCCACGATTGGAAACTGAACTAACAGAAGATCAGTTCTTCCAGTGTCGGCTCAGTCACAGGTGCAACTATACAACGTTGGATACAAGGGTGAAAGACTTGAAAGACGACAGGTCGACAATTGCACTGCTCCAAGATGGTCCATTTGGGAGGTTCACTAAGATCCCGAAAAAGTGGATGCACTCCAACAACCTTGCGTGGGCCCTAATGGCTAGGAGCAGGAAGATTCCACGATCATCCGAGATGTGGTTTGTGTTCAAAGGGAGACCGATCAGGCTGACCCTTAAGGACTTTGCGCTCATAACTGGGTTGAATTGCAGTCAACCCAACCATGGAGAAGAAGCGATCAAAGAACAATTCAAGTCCAAAACGTTGAAGACCAAACATTTTAAAGACATTGATCGTGTGTCGACTGAGATGTTGGAGGCAAGGTTGAAGCAACTGGTGACTACTCGGGTTGAGAAACGGAATAAGTCAGCCCCTGATCAAGACATTTGCAAACTGGCTCAACTTCTCTTCGTCTCAGATGGATTGGTACCGAGTGGAAAAGAGATAAATTGGTGAGTGATAGTTGGTTCGGGTTAGCGGATAACCTCGAGATGTTCAACAAGTACCCATGGGGGTATGTAGCCTTCGACTGGCTGAGGAGGGATTGCATGCGAGATTTGAAGGCAAAGTATGCTGCGTCCGCCACTGCAAGAGGTGGTTTAACCTGGACCATTTGTGGTTTTCTCCCCGTGGTAACGGTACGTACAATAGTAATTACCGATAATTTTATTATCCGCAAAATAATATATAAATGAATTTTATGAATGACTATGTATGTTACACAGATATTGGCGTTCGAGTGTAAGCCAGAAGTGGCAAAATTATGGGCCTGCATAGCTAAAGAGTACACGGGGGATGAGCCTCGATTCTTCAAATGGTCTCCGAAGTGGTCGAAGCCGCCGTCTGCAGAAGAGGTCACCAATGCACTTGCAAAAAGTTGAGGTAAAAAAATGTTAATTTGGTATTCTGATTTAGCTAAGTTTGATGTAGCTCGGGCACAACAATGTATTGTAATTGTTATGTCCATGTAGGTGCAGGTGGCCAACAGTGTCCTCATCCCGACGGAAAAGGAGAGGGAACTCCCGTGGATGCAGAATATCAGAGTATTACCAGAAGATCATCCGAATTCTGACATTGATCGTCTGTCTGCATTTTTGGAGAGTGGAGGATCCGTTCAGTGGGATGATGAGGGAGTGCAGCCGGAACCTGCAGCTCAGCCGCTTGCTGAAGAGGCAGCTGGAGGAGCAGATTTGCCTGGGAGCTCTCAACCGCCGGTCGAGGAGACATCAGCAAGAGAAGAAGTACGGGTAGACCCCGTACGGGAAGATGTCAGTGAGCCTGGACCGGTGGATCAGTCAGCTGTCGTGGAAGAAATCCGAGTTGTTAAAGCTGAAATGGGAGAGATGCGGACATGGGCTGAGGGACAATTTACAGAGATAAGGACTCTAATCGATGAGGTCCTTATGATACTTCGCACCAACGCCGCTGCCCGTGACCGTGCCGAGCAATCAGACACCGGATTTCAACCCCGTCGAGCAGATGATGGTGCACAGTTAAGGCCTCCCGATGCAGTTGCAGGCGGTTCAAGATAACTAGTGGAAGTGGAGTCTACTGGTGGTACTGGGGAACCCGTAGACCGTGGTGCCGCATCTGGAGGACCAAGTGAGTTTGTCCTTGCACGAGTACCGGAAGACGAGATGATACAGTCTGTGCTAAAGGACCTGGTACATCAAGCAGGACCGGTAGAGGGGGCAGTGTCTGAGACTCAAGCTTTGGTACAAGCTCATCCACATGAGCCCTCTACAGGAGTGAAAGAGTCGGCAGAGCCGACAAAGTCGGGGACTAGCACACCGAGTTCCTGGTATGAACCTTCTCTTGAAGGTGCAGCAGGTGTAGTAGTTGGGGACGAGTCAAGTGAATCCTGGATGGAGGCCGTACCAGTAACTCCTACACCGCCTGCCCTAGCTCCCGAGAACTCTCCTGTCCACATCGTGGTACGCGTACCAGGGGGGATCCACAGAGGGTCCTAGTTCAAGAAAGAGAAAGAGAGTACGTGAGGTGTCCCACGTAGAAATGGCGACGCAGACAGTGTGGGATTCGTGTGGCAGGTACAAAAGTGGTGCTGGAAACATTCCAAGGTGTTGGAGAAATTCGTTGGGTTCGAGGATATCACGACTCCGTATGGCATAAGGGGTAAAGAATATTTCAAGACGCTCTTGAAAGTTGGATCAAAGGTTTCTCGTGAGGTTCGTATACTATATTTATTGTATAACCTTTTGTTTAACTGTTCTTAAAATTTATGATTACAAATGCATTTGTATACTAATCTGTACTTGGTTAATGATTTTCATTGTACACAGCAAATGGACGATCAGTTGTACGGAAGACGGAAACAACAACGTATGTATCGTGGTGTTTTCACTGATCAGACGTCTTCTGTACTGGATTGCTTGTTCCACGAGCTATGCCGGATAGAGTTCGAGTCAGGCGTGCGGGTTAACCCTTCGACTGTGTTGATGAAATATGCTTTTGGTGCTACTCCACACGAGTTTAGGAAAAACTGGAAGAACTTGCAGAAGGTATACTTCCCATTACAGCACATGAAGGGGTTCGCGGGTTGGTCATGGTTATTGGTAGAGGTGGACCTAGCAGGAAGGAACATTAATGTCTACGACAGCTACAAGTGGTGGACATCGGATGCTGAGCTAGAGCTGTTGATTAGGTTGTATGCCTGCATCATTCCGAGGATGGTGCTACATTCAGGATACTTGTCCGAGGAGAACAAGATGTTGTACCAGCAACCTTTCACCCACCTGAGGGTCCCGGATGTACATCAGACAAAACTGTAAGTATGAAATTTCCTCCGTTTAATTTGCATAGGTACACAGTTTATTTACTGTTTAACATTTCCGGTGTATATTTTGGTAGTCGTGGCGACAGTGGGTTATGCACGCTGAAGATGATCCAGCTTAAGTTGGCGGGAAAGGAGTTCGGCGATTACTTAAGAGACACCATTATGAAGCAGTATCGGAAAAAGTACGCCATTGAGGCCATGTCGAATTGGCAACTGCTTTTGTAGGTTTTGGACATCAAGTATTTGTTTGTAATTGTCGTACACTGTGCTTCTTAGGTTTTGAACTATTTGGTACTTAGGTTTTGGAGTATTTGGTACTTAGGTTTTGGACTATTTGGTACTTGGGTTTTGAATGAAAAAGTACGTGAATGATTTGAATGTCGTACACTGTGCTTCTTAGGTTTTGGACATCAAGTATTTGTTTGTAATTGTCATACACCGTGCTTCTTAGGTTTTGGACTATTTGGTACTTGGGTTTTGGAGTATTTGGTACTTAGGTTTTGGACTATTTGGTACTTAGGTTTTGGACTATTTGGTACTTGGGTTTTGTCCTGTACTGTTGTATTGCACTTTGCCGTGCGGCTAGTATACTTGCTGCACGATGAAGGTGGTAGGTAGGTATGTGCGGAAATGCAACTGGTCACCCGTGCGGCATTAACCACACCCGGGCGTCCAGATGTATGGTTAGTGTAAAACTCTCTGATGAACCGTGCGGTCCCATATCTGGCCGCACGGGGTGCTGTCAACCCTGACTTATGTTGTGGCAACCGTGCATGGATATGGTAATGGCCGCACGGTTTGCTGGCAACCCTGACCTAGGTTATGAGCATCCGTGCGGGCCGGTCCTCGGCCGTACAGTTTGCTGTCAACCTCGACGTCGTCTGTGTGCACCCGTGAGGGCCGTAGGTTGGCCGCACGGGTTGCTGTCAACCCCGACGTTGTTTGTGTGCACCCCCGCACGGTTTGCTGTCAACCGTTCATTTTGTCCACAAACACTCCAATATTTGAATTTTGAATTACAGTATATTAGTATTGTTGGCACAATGAATGTCCCAACCACACCTTTGAATGCTGTTAATATCCCAACAACACCTCTGAATGCCTATTAATGTCCCAACAATAACTTGGCATGCCTATTAATGTCACTACGCCTATAAATGGGCTTCAGCAGACCCATTATCTTCACTGCCCTCGTGAAAGCTTTCCTCTACACTAACTTAATCCCATCCACACGGCATCAACCTCTTCCTCTTCTCGGGTATTCGACTTCTGTTCTTGCATTATCATTTGTTAGTTGTTTTTGTTGTGTAAGCGTGTATATGTTTGGGACAGGATGGAACCGAACCGCGATCCTCTTCTTCCTGCCTTCATCCCCTCGAGGCGGTAGCAGAATGCCAGAATCATAGTTGGAATCAGTGACGGCCGGATAGTTCGCGTTCCCGAACGGTTGTATGAAGCACCAGAACCAGCATGGTCGATCGAGTACTACCGCTTACTCGAAGAAGCAAATGAGCGCTTGGAACAAATTGAGCGACTCATGCGCGACAAGCATCTACCGTGTCCCCCACCCCCTTACGGTGCAAACCCTCTTCTACCACACCTTTCGGTAGGAGAGGATGGTATGCTTGATTCTTTCGATGAGCCTTCTTGGTTCCAGGGTTACGTAGAGTGGATGGCTCGGAACAAATAAATCGAGCTGAGTCTTATTAATACTCTTTGGGCTACTTAGTATATTTGGTTTTCGGATTAATAAATATAACTTTTATTTTACTTCTTGATAGTTGTTTTCAGAGGCGGACCTAGATATTTATTTCAGGGTATGCCGTTGATAATTATTAAATATAAATAAATAAAATCAACAACACCATAAATATCAGAAAAGTAGGTTCACGATTCTCTTCAATTGTTGAAATTAGGTTCTTAAATCTCGGTTTTGGTATGAAATACTTTCTCATCCTAAAACTATATATATTATTAGCATGATAATCATGAAAAATAATGCACTGGATATACGAAAATTCAAGCAAGATATGCTAGCTTTGTTAATAATACTAATTTAATCATTTAACCATTTACTCATTATTCAGTGAAGTTATTTACTACTCTAAACATTTTCATACTAACAATATTAATTTTATGCAACAAAAAGTCAAGTATTACTATATTAGAATATCATTCCATATGGTTGACAGCAAACCGCGCGGCAGGTACGTACACCCGCACGGGGCCGCATGAGATCGATATTAGGGTTTCGCACCCGTGCGGGTGTACGTATCTGCCGCACGGGCTTTCACCTACCAGATGGACTGAACATTAATGAGTCAACCATTGAAGGCCGAACCCATTAATTTATCAGAAACAACTCCCCATGTGACATTAATGCTTAAACCCTTACTAATTTCCTATAAATGAGGTTGATTAGCCTCATTATCATCTTCAAAGCATACCTCTTCACAAACTTCGTTCCATCTACACGGCATCAAGCTCTTCTTCTCGAGTATTCGACTTGTGTTCATGCATTATTGTTTTCTGTATATGTGTGTGTTTGTTTAAGTGGTGTAACCATATTATGTTTGTGACAACATGGACCCAAACCACGATGCACGTCTTGAGCGGCGATGGAGGCGACGCGAAGCGGCCAGAAACATAGTAGGAGTACGCCCGCGTAGGGGCCCACGACCTGAACCCGCGTGGGTGATTGAGTTCGACCAAGGACTCCTTGACGTCATGGAGCGGTGGGAAGTCATTGAGCGACTCATGCGTGAGAAAGACGCACCATATCCTAGACCCCCGTTGGAAAGGTCTGGTTGGACATACGGGATTGAGGATGACTTAGATTCAGTCGTGGAGCCTGCTTGGTTCCAGCGTTGGGTTCAGTGGATGACTCAGATGAAAGACCATGATGAGATTATTATTAACCAACTGTCTGCCATATAATGTAATGTCATGGACTTCAATAATAATGGATTTCAACTTTGAAAGTAATTTTTGCATCTGTCTCTGTTCAACCGTGCGGTCAATAACATGACCATACGGTTGTCAATCTCATCCATGCGGTCTATAAATATACCTGCACGGGCTACATGATTTTACGTTCGCGCGACGTTGAGTTTACCGTGTGGCATCACTTATCTCACTTCATCAATTTAAGTGACCAACACTGCCATGCGGTCTACTAACATACCCGTGCGGTCTACTGACATACCCGTGCGGTCTACTAACATACCCGTGCGGTCTACTAACATACTTGTGCAGTCTACTGACATACCCGTACGGTCAGGTTTTCTACCTATTTTACAGGTCTCAAAGGAATTTACAAGTACAAACCCTCGCAAATGTTACTTTTTCTTCTTAGGGGTTGCCCTTTGTGGGCCATTGAAGGCCGATGTTGCCTCATCATCGCTTTCAACTTCACCGCTACCATATTGTTCAGTATCTCCAAACCCTTTGACTATATCGCTACCATATACTTCAGTTTTTCCTTCTCCTTTGACTGTATCGCTACCATATACTTCAGTTTCTCCTTCTCCTTTCACTGGATAGTCGTGTACGGGAGGCTCTTCTTCTTCTTCTTCCGGTGGCTCTTCTTCTCCATGCTCTTCATCTTCCGGGTATTCTTGGGCCGGAGATGGATAGTGTCCTTGTGGTGGAGTATTACGACCACATCCATATCTAAACCAAGTATCGCTTCCATCGGATGAGGAGTAGTTTTTCCTTCCATATGGAAGGAAAGACTACTCTCCTTCCATAGGAAGGAGAGTAGTCTTTCCTCGACATTACATGAAGTGATGATGTAGTAGATTATGAGTGTGTGAGTATTATGTAGTTCCATTGTTGTTACTTATAGAAGACGAGGAAGAATATATTCCTCCTCACATCGATTTGATGTAACCAACTTTATGGAAGGAATATATTCCCTAAACCCTACTCACTAAACCCTAAACCCTACTCACTATACCCTAAACCCAAAACCCATAGGCTATAAACCCTAACATTAACACATAGCCTATAAACCCTAACCGTTACTTTTGCTTGGGTTGGTGGGTAGTACGTAGTAACAAAAGTAATGTCTCCAAAAGCACATAGGGAATAGGGAACATTTTGGTTGTTTGACTGAACCGTGCGGGAGATACGTACACCCGCACGGGTGCCGCATGGGGTCGATATTAGGGTATCTCACTCGTGCGGTCAGACATTGATGACGGATCACTTTCACTCGCGCGGGTGAGAAACCCCAATATCCACCCCATGCGGGCCCGTGCGGGTGTGCTACCTGCCGCGCGGTTCGCTGTCAACCATATGGAATGCACAGTAAGTAGTCAAACATAACTCCCAACCCATTAATGTCTGACAACAACTCCCCGTGCGACATTAATGCCTAAACCCTAACTCCATACCCATTAATGTCTGGCAACAACTCCCCGTGCGACATTAATGCCTAAACCCTAACTCCATACCCATTAAAGTCTTAGCAACAACTCCCCGTGCGACATTAATGCATAAACCCTAACTCCATACCCATTAACGTCTTAGCAACAACTCCCCGTGCGACATTAATGTCTTGGCAGCAACTCCCCGTGCGACATTAATGCATATACCCTAACCTAAACCCTTACTAATTTTCTATAAATGAGGTTGATTAGCCTCATTATCACTAACTTGGTTCCATATACACGTCATAAAGCTCTTATTTTCTGTATATGTGTGTGTTTTTTTAAGTGGTGTAACCATATTATGTGTGTGACAGTATGGACCCAAACCACGATGCTCGTCTGGAGCGACGATGGAGGCGACGTGAAGCTGCCGGAACCATTGTACGAATACCCGAACCGCGTTGGGGCCGCCCACCTCAACCAGCGTGGCCGCTTGAGTTCGAGCGAGTAGTCGATGACGCCTGTGAGCGGTTGAAAGTCATTGAGCGCTTGGAACATGAGAAAGACGTGCCATGTCCTCCTCGGCCCCCATTTCAAAGGCCTTGTTGGACAGACGGGATTGAGGATGACTTTGATTCCGTCGAGGAGCCTGCTTGGTTCCAGCGTTGACTTCAGTGGATGGGTCAGGTGAAAGAATGTGACGAGAAAGTTATTAGACAACTCTCTGCCATCTAATGTAATGGATTTCGACTTCAATAATAATGGATTTCAACTTCCAAACTCATTTTTGCATCTGTCTCTGTTCAATCGTGCGGTCACTTACATGCTCGTACGGTTCTCAATCTCACTCACGCGGTCTATAAACACACCCGCACGGGTTAAATTATTTTCCAATCGCGCGGCGTTGAATAAGTCGTGCGGCGTCATTTTCTAACTTCATCCCTTTACCTTAATTTTGATTTTGTCTCTGTTCGTCCAAAACATGATCGTGCGATCCAAAACATGATCGTGCGGTCCAAAACATGACCTGCGGTCCAACACATGACCGTGCGGTCACATTACTTACACTAAGTCCAAAAACAGAAACTTCATTCATCCTAGTACCATAAGTAATACACTTCAAATCCAAAATACACTACGCAGCAAGCAGAATGTTAATGAGACTCTGTATAATTTCTTGGTTTCGAACCATCCACTGTCTGTAACCCCGGAACCAAGCAGGCTCCTCCCAAGAATCAAGAAGGTCATCCTCATTCATCCGCGGTTGAATAAATGGGTTTTCACCAGGAGGGAGTGGAGGACATGGTAAATTTTTCTCGCGCATGAGTGCCTCCAGTTGGTCCAAGCACTGATTTCCTTCTTCAAGTAAGCGGTAGTACTCTATCGACCATGCTGGTTCCGGTGCTTGATAGAGTCGTTCGGGTATTCTGACTATTGTTCCGTCGGCCAACCATGTAACGTATTCTCCGGCTAGCTGTCGTCGCCTCCATCTAGGCTCCGCACGGTTAACATGGTTGGGATCCATTCTGTCACAAACATATACATGCTTACACTTCTAAAACAACAAACACATCTAAAAAATTATAATGCAAGAACATTCGTCGAATACCTATTCCGAGAAAACTTTACAGATATTTGATAGGCTGGAAGTGACAATTGTTGGAGTACAGATAATGGCCCTCCTAAGCCACATTTATAGGCCCCGTGCGAGTAAAGAGGGTTGGAGTGAGTGGATGAGTAGGTGGTGAGATATATTGATGGGAGACATTAATATGCAGAGTTTTCTTGGATGTAGTGAGTGAATAGGGATTGACAGATTTTGTACAGGAAAATGCAGATTTTGTACAGGGAGTAGTTACATCAATGGGGGGATTGACAGAACTGACCTCGAGCGTGCGGTCATAAATGACCTATAACCGTGCGGTCATCACCATCTGCTGCATGGCTACTGGTGATTGACAGAACTGACCTCGAGCCGTGCGGTCATAAATGACCTCACATTTAATGTAACCCTCTAACCACCACACCACAATTCATGGAACCAACTAACCACACTAACAACCTCACCTATAAATGTGTGAATGTTCACTCACTTTTCTCACTTCATCTTTCTATTCACTTGATAATCAGAAAATCAGCAATGGATGCACACAACAATGGTGAGATGATGTTGAGGTTCGAGAAAATCAAAACAGTTCTCCTACGGATCCTTCCGAAGGCGGTCAAACTTCGGGAGGAGGTTCGGGAGGAGGTCCGGGGGGCGATACAACAGAATGGTCAGAGGAAGACATGCAGAAAGCTAACAAAGTCGTGGACGAGCTTGACCATCTTGAGTTCTACATCTTGTCATTCACGGGTGAGGACATGGGTCCAGCGCGTTGGTAATCCATTTAGGGTTTATGTTATATGTGTCAGACTGTGTCTCGGAAACAAAGACCACACATTTTGCAATACGTGTGAGTCTTTCTTGTAATAAGTAGGGTTGGTGTTTAACGTGGAACATGTTTAACGTTTAAGTTGTTTTATTCTGATCTTTACATGCGTACTTATTGATTGTTTGAGGTAAAACAGTAGCGTATAAACTCTGTGTGGGGTGATCTGGCCGCACGGGTTGTTGTACTGCCGCACGGGTCAATAACCATTCGTGCGGCCAGAACTTTTGCATTAGGATTGCTCTCTGTACGACCGCACGATGACCACTTATGACCGCACGGTGGATCAGAGCAATACTACTGGTGCTTGTACTGCCGCACAGTGACCACTGTTGACCGCACGACAATATGCATTACACCAGACATGGAAATGATGACCGCACAGAACAATGCAACCATTCGCACGGCAATACCCATTCACATCAAACCTAAATAGTAGCATAATGAAATACATCTACCATCCCCAGTCACCAAATATTAGCATAATGAAATACATCTACCATCCTCACTCACCAAATAGTAGTAGCATAATAAAATTCAAATCCTAACACAGTAAATGCTCTAGCAGATGCTCTAGCAGAAGCAAGCCCAGGGCATGTGCGTTTGTTGTGACCAACATTAGAACAATTCCCACATTTTCGGGGACGCTTCGGAGCCGCTTGAGTCGCACTTGGCACCTCACCTGCTGAAGGGATTCTTCTTTCAGTTAGTCTACCACGTCTCACTTCATAATCTGGAGGGAGAACCTCTATATGACCTTCAGGCGAAACCTCATCAAGATTCCACTCTGATTATCGCAAAACTGGGTAAATGGTTCCAGTATATGCCAGAGCCCATGCTTCTACCGTGTAATATTTCGAGCACAAGGAATATATCTCTACCCGAGCATGCTCACAACACGCTAAGACATGTTCACAAGGAATTCTATCCAGATCAAACACCCGAAAACTACACCGCTTCATCCCCAAATCAACATAGACGTCACTTTGTTCACTATTAACCCGATACTGGCCGTGTAGGTTCATTGGTATTATTCGGATGTCCTTCACTAGATCATTCCTACTTGACACGATTCTCTCTACCTTAGGAGTAACAGCTTGGGAAGGAGGTAGTTTGTCCAACACATCTAAACGAAGCATGAACCAATGACTAACCAATCTCTGCATGGTGTTTAACAGCTCTACAATAGGCCACTTTCTCTCTTCTAGTATTGCATTGTTGATACACTCAGTACCGTTCGTGGTCATGAGATTGTACCGAGCGGCTTCGAAGTAAGCTCTCGCCCACTGATGACGTTTTAGGTTCGTTGTCTCTAGATATTGCGCTGCCTTGGGGTACACTGCTTTCAACTTTTCGAACTTGGCTAGGAACCTCTCCACTGTGTAAGCATCAGCAATTTTTTCGAATAAACTCGACAATTTGTCTTTCGGCTGACCCCCATGATAATATCTGACATTTTGGGTCAGATGCCACCTACAATGACCATGTTTAGCAGTTGGGTAGAGGGTCGCCACTAAATGGATGATACTTTTATGCCTATCAGAAATTATAACAAAGTCCTCCTCGTCCGGGATCAACAGCCTCAACTTTTCGAAGAACCATCCCCATGACTCGTTGTTCTCCGAGTCATGAATTATCGCCCATGCAACTGGATATTGGTGATGATTAGCATCTTGACCTGTAGCAATTATCATAATCCCTTTATACTTTGTTTTCAACCACGTCGCATCTACTGCGAGCACCTTCCTTAAAGCAATGTTAAATCCAGTAATGCATGGTCGATATGCTACGAAAACATATTTAAATCTACTGTGTTCATCCACCTCCAAATGAGTTACTGGGCCTTCATCCACCTCCATTCACTTACTTTATACCACTCAAAATCGTTTTCTCCATCCTCAATTCCAAGTTCAACTCAAACCTATAACAACTGAAATGTACGCAATTGGAAGAAGAGGATGATGATGAATTGAACTTATTTGGACCTTGCTTCAATGGCAGACCCGAAGAGGTTGACAACACGTTCGGTCCGGTGGACGGCGCTCGGTGCGGTGCTGCTGTTTTCAGAGATGGTGCTTTCGTCTGAAAATGGTGGGGACGAGAGCTGGGCAAATTAGGGGTGGGGAAATTGGGGGCTCTCCCATTTTAGGGATTTTGACCAAATACAAAAGGGTAGTATAGGCATTGACCAACTTTTGTTGACTTGAGGGTCTTGAAGGCCTTTTTTCAAAATACATATTGGGTGAGTGTTTTTTTCAAAATCGATATTGGCATAAGGCCTTTTTAGAAATTGGTCCTCCAATTGTTCAAACTATGTTTTACCTTTCCTTCCACCATCGTAACTGTAATTTATCTTTGGGCAATCTTTCACACGGTGAATTTTTCACGATTCATATAACGTATCAAATCTGTTAATTTACACAGTACCGTCTGTGTTTTGCGCACATGACCGTCACGTGCATGCTAATTATTTTGTAAATGGCCAGACTTCCCTCGTAGCTTTGGCTTAAATCCGGTTTTGACCAGATTCGAGATGCGACTTAAGTTAAAATAGATTAAATAATAAATGATCGATAAAAGTGCTCGAATCTCATAAAAACTCCATCAAAATGATCTAAGTAAATGTTCGAAATCCTCCATGAGTCACAGCTCGTAGTACAAAGTAAGGTATAAAATGTTTAACAGAAAAGAGCGACATAAATCCAAAACGAATCCCAAAAGGAACTGAAGCTCCCAAGCCTCGCCCACTCTAGACATCTGGTACTCCTGTAAAACAGTAAGAGAAACAAAGGGGATGAGCTTACGCTCAGTAGGAAAAATCTCAATAACTCCGTCTTTAGATCAATACTTAAACTGTTCAAACGGGTAGACAAAAGCATAATAATAAGATTAACAAAGTAGTGCGAATGAATAAGATATACAACCAAAGAAATATCACACTCTTGAAGATAACCGTAATTCGAACGAGTTCTTAAAGAGTTCCATAACGAAAAGATAAGAGTAAATGGGAGTATTTAATCTCATGTCAACCACTCGCTTTCTCAAGCCTCCGATCCATGGATAAATTCTGGGATCACCTCGGTTCCCATAATTCCGATCCACCAGAGTATCCATGTCACATCAGATTTTCCCTCGGTCCAGAGGACGCACATGCGTTAGGGCACCGGAAACAATCTCAAATGGTCGCTTATCATCGGGATTCCCAGAAATGCCTCCAAAGGACCATATGTCATAGGGAACCAAGGTAGTGCTCCACTGTGACGCACATCCTTGGGTGAAACCTTAGTAACCATCTCTCAAGAAGTAACCCAAAATAATATCCCGCAGGATCTGCTCATAATCAATCTATATCCCGCAGGATCTGCCAATAATCAATAAACATCCCGCAGGATCTACCAATAATCAATAAACATCCTGCGGGATCTGCCAATAATCAATAAATATCCGCAGGATCTGCTCATAATTAGTAAATATCCCGCAGGATCTGCCAATAATCAATAAACATCCCGCAGGATCTGCCAATAATCAACTATCGTAATATCCAGTAACCAATGCCCTCAGGCTCCAATACTCAGTCAATATCTCCCTGTATCTGTCCAACTCCAACCACCACAATGCACCGGATTACCCCCCCGGGTGTAGTACCGAACCAAACAACAACCAACCAAACAAACAAACAAGTATACATTTCCAGGATAAAAATAAAGGAACAAGCATTAACAAACAAGAATAAGGAACGCATACACTAATACGTCCATCGATCAACTCTCATCGAATCACACTTTCACCACAATAAACCAAAGACGTTCCCTTAATCCTCAATCTCAGAAGTACACACGTTCATCAATACAAAGACATCCAATACACTCCACACTTAACGTATACTTACCTGTCACGAACCAGCGGTACATCGATCACCTGATTGTACCCCGTGGCACAACCAGTCATACTCGATCATACGTTCAATCAACAGTTATATCAATGCACACACTCAATCAACCAATTACACATTCAACCAATTATGCATTCATGTGAACGAACAATTTAGCATTCAATCATACAAGCTAATCTAGTTTCATTAGACTCTTAAGTTAACCTAATAACTAGCAACCAAGCATGTGATCGTAGCACACAACTAATCCGAGAGCTCTTCACAGCCTCTCTACCAGTAAATCAATTTCCCAAGTATTGAAAGCACACTTCACTAATTGTCATCGTCCTAATCATGCATATTAGACTCATTCATTTATTAGTAATTGAAATACGATTATTCTAGTTATTCGCATCTTATAGGCAATTCTAGGACCTTTCCGATTTTATTATCCTAATCATGCATACTAAGCGTTAATTAAGAAATTAAGACTTTCCCTACCTCACGGTCTTCCTCTCAACACTCTGATGTCACAAACGAGGGTCACCACACCGTTCTTCACACGGGTACCGACAAGGTCTTCGTTCCTCAAGCTCTTCGTTCTTCAAGGTCTTGTGGTCTTTGAACACAAAACAACCCTAATTAGGTCCCACTTGACAGTAACAAAAGTCCCCAAAACCCTTCCAAAAGTTCAGCTCCAAAACAAGATCAAAACGGTGGAAAAACCTTCAAAATCCCCCAGAACTGGTCGGTCACGGACACTGTCACGGAGCAGTGACACCGACCCTCACGGAGCCGTGACGTGTGCCGTCACGGTCTCCCTCACGGAGCCGTGACGTCGCCCGTCACGGGATCCGTCATGGATCCGTGACGCTCCAGGGCAGTTCCGCCCTTCTTCAACCTCCAGCTCCTTTTTCCCGAAAATGCACAACCAAACTCCATTTTTAACCATTTCCAACTCCCAAAACAATCAAATACCTCCAGAACTCATGTACCCATGGTAGGAATCAACAAATAAACAAGTTTCCAAGGATTCTCCAAATCACAATCAAATCAAAAACTCCCAAAAGTTCATCTAAGGTCATCCAACAACAACACCCTCAAATGGGTTCATCAAAGCTTCAACAAGAGCACAATCCAAAACTCCTACTTCACTACTTCTTCTCCAAATAACCAAAACAAAGCTAGTTGAACAACTTCAAGCCAAAACCCACAAAAACCCAAGAGATGAGAGTAGATGAAATGAAGAGTTGAGAGTATCCATACCTCTAGGAGAATGAGTTGAAGAAGATGAAGGTATTTTGGAGAGGATTTAGGTGGAGATTGGTACAAAAGGTCTCTCTTTTCTCTTGCTTTCTCTTCAAGCCACCATGGAAGCTCCAAACTCTCCTTCCTCTCTCAATTTTCGGCCAACACTAGAGAAAATGAAATGAATTTGTGTCATCTAATGCCCTAAAAGACCTAGAGGTGAAAAAGACCAAAAACCCTTTAGTTCTTATCCCTTTAATGGACAACTAGTGAGGGTAGAGATGACATTTGAGGCTCTTTCCTTTTCTCCAAGCTATTAGTGACACTTGGCATAGTGGGGACCACTCTCTTCATTTAAAATCCAGCAGTCCAAAATTAATTGTATTGACTCGATAAAAAGCTCGGTTTTGACCAATTTTGACTTCCTTCAAAATTATACTTGAATGAATGGAAACGGCCCAATCAAGCCAACCGTGATGACGGCTAAGCTTTTTGGGCCCCGGAAAAGCCCCGAGTGACCTCCTGAGTCCTCAGTTGACTTTTCCGGCAGAAAGTCAAACTTGTCTTAAAAGTCACCGGTTCGACCGGGATCAATTGGGAGCGGTTCTTACAGGGTAACTTGATTTTCAAAAATCAAATTCGATTTTTTATTACAAAGGTTAAGATTGAAGCAAAATGGGGTTCACAGTTGTAGGGCAACATGTTTTCAAACCTGCAAAATGAATTTTGGGTTATGTTTTTGGTTTTACAACTGTTGTTTGTAGTTGACAGTAAAGGGGTATTGAATAATATGTGTTGAATGTTAGTTTTTGGAAGTAAAAGAACCGTTATTAGTTCAAAACACAAATGTTGATGATGTGTATAAGAAAAGCAACAATGAGTGTCAAAGTTTTTCTGTCAACATAAACCATTACAGTACCTTATGCAGTTAGTGTATGCATGTTGTTTGTATAAGGGTGATAGGATGAGGAAGACAAGAGTTGTTAATTGTTATTGTGGTGTGAGAGCTCTGATCGGTACGTCGTTCTCAAAAGAAAATTCAAGTAGAAGGTTTCTGGGATGTGGGAAATTCAGTGTAAGTAGTTGATATTTTAGTTCAAAAGTTGAGTTCATATGAAGTTTACGTAATTAATTTGTTGGTTTTGACAGGCATGCCACAAGTGAAAAATTTTTGAGTGGGTGGATGATGATGTATGTCCTCGTGGGAGAGAATTGGTTCACAAGATAAAAACATTGGAACAAAAGAACATGGAGCTGGAGAAGAAAACTACAATGCGTGTTGGTTGGAAAACTGTGTGCTTCATCGTTTGTGGTCAATGGCAGAGCCAGCATTTTCAGTGGGGGGGCACAAATTTTTTTCCGTTATTTATTATCGTTAAAAAAACACTAAAAATACGAATATCACATAAAAACAATAAATAATTAATTATTACAAGAAGTTAAGTCGATATGCCATAAAACAATTAAGAAATTAAAAATTGATAATCTCATATCCTAACCAATGACTTAAACAGGGATAGTTTATGTAAATTAACTAGGTAAAGGAATTAAAATAAAACAAACAAAAAAGGAAATAATAAATTGAGGGGGTATAATCAGAAAATTATATTTTTTTTTGAAGAGACACAACTAAAAAGTTAGAAAGGTTGGACGATAAAAGTTGGAAAAGAAAACTGAGGGGGCACAATTGAGAATTTTAAAAAAATTAAAGGTGTATAACGAATTTTTTTTACAAATAAATAGGCAATAATTTTTTTTAGTAAAAATTGAAGGGGGGGGGGGCACGTGCCCCCAACACCTTAGTACATCCGCTTATGTTTGTGGTTATGTGCTAATGTATAAGTTGTTTATGTAGTAGATGAAAATAACTAAATAAGTAATGTTGTTGGATGGATGAACTATGTTGAACAATGATGAACTAAGTTGAACTATGAGTTGGTTATGTAATATTGAACTACAAAGTTTATGTAATGGTGTGAAGTATGAAGTGTGTTAAATCCATTGTTGAGAATAGGTTACATAAATGAAAATGCATTATAACATGATAAAAGGAAATTTTAGGTTACAGAAATGAAAATGCATTACAACATGAAAATGATATCTAAGGTTTCTGAATTGAAAATTCATTACAACAAGATAGATAGTGGATATTTGAAATGGAAATTATATGAACATTAGCATGGTTGAACGTCGAGAATTAGGGTTTCTTGCTATCGTCCTCATCATCCTCTGTGTCTAGGGCAACGACATTCCAACGGTCTCGAACCAATCGTTGTTATACAACGTGCTAATCTCTATTAAATACGAGCACTAGATATGTCATTACACGAAGCATGAATATAGGGATTTAAGGATTATGAACACATTTTTTTTCGTCTTGTTTGTGAAACACATAATCCAATAAATGAACGTCTTGATCCTCGTATCGTAACATGTGCATTTATATGGACTCGTAATCGGGTATCGGACCCAGGTGGATCGAAAATATTGGTGCATTTTCATCTAAACGTTTAATTAAACCTTGGTACGAATCGCACTCATCATCTACAATCACGTTGTGGATGATAATGCATGCCATCATAATGAGGTCCATTTTGCGTTCGTCCTAGGTTCTTCTAGGACGAGTGATGATATGGAACCGAGCTTGGAGAATATTGAAAGCCCTCTCAGTATCCTTCCTTGCGACTTCCTATTTCTTGGTGTATAACACATGTTTAGGAAGTTGCGACGCTGGTATGGACTTCACAAAAACTACCTGGGAGAGGTAGATTCCATCACATAAATATTAAGGAGTGTTATGAGCTTTACCGTTCACCTGAAATACAACCGGTGGTTGAAATGCCACCTTCACGTAAGCGAACAACGAGGGTTGATTCAAAACATTGACGTCGTTGTCAGAGTCGGGCATACGAAAAAACGCGTGCCAAAACCACAAGTTGTACCCTTCCACCGCTTCTACATCACAATTGGGCCAGTGTCAGAATGATCTCCACGCTCGTGAACCCCTTGATAAGCTTTCAAACAGTTCTTCCAAGCTCAATCATACAATCGAGATTATCAATGTAACAGGAAATCCACGTATTTCATTGACACGTAACAGGTGGGCTATATCATTTTTGTCCGTCTTCCAGAGACATATTGGACTAAACACGATTAAGACAACATAACATAACTTATACATGCACTTAAGGACTACTGTTTCCGACATTTTCAACTACTCGTCCAAGCTATCGACCAAAGATCTACAATATAGCTAATAGTTAGCAATAGTACACTTTTGGAAAGGGAAGAACCCAGACGCACCTCAGTTTTTGTACGAAAAAGTCGTCGAAGGGGACGACACCATCCATTATTTTTTTTAAATGATCTTCGACATACGGAACCGTCGCCGAAATATTTTTTGAATCGTATAATGAGGTGTCACTGAAGTATTCGGACATGAGACGCTGAAGAGATTTGACACGATTTCGATTAACGTACCTCCTCGTATGCTTCATCGACGACAGGTTCATCATCTGTTCCTTGACGTCCATCATAGTGTCCCGTAACGACTCGTAAAACCCATTTTGTGATTCTTGAGTCATCTCCCGTAGCGTCGCATAATCGAGGGCCGTCAGGTTGAACTCGTCACCATTGAACGCATCTGTGAATGATCGGAAAAAAAAGTGTGGATGATAATTATTGAGAGAGCACACAAAGAACTTGTTGGTGTGAAAAGATAATGCATATTTGATGCCAATTTATAGAAAAATCCTAATACAAAAATTGAATTTTTTAATTATCAAATCTGTTGAATCGACATCCACGTAGCAGATTCTCCTCGTCGTGCAGTTTTCTCGTGCATAATCGAAGCATGTGACAACACATGATTCTCCAGCCAAAGTCGTCGTTGTCTATCACCGAATTGTCAGCGTCAATAGATTCATAAATGGTCTCAAATCTACGAGCTGATTCGACTTTAGAGCATCTCTAATGGTATACTATGACTAGTGGTATGGAGCCATGGTAATAGCTCATTTTTGGGTTTCTCTTTCCTCCATGCCACTACTTCCTACCATGGCCTCTTCAATGACAAATCATGACTAGTTGTAGGGAACCATTGTATGAACTGTATTTATAAAAAAATTTAGAAGAGAAGAGCTGGTCGCCGACACGTGCCGGCTTGGGAGTGGGCCTCCGACTAGTCATTGGCGCTGCAACGACGCGTCGCGTCGTTGCGAGATCTAACAACGACAAGCTGTAACAACCCGCCTGCAACGACCGCCTACAACGATGAGCTGTGACAACGAGTCGTGGCAGAACCATCATAGACCCGTAACGACCGTTACATGTGCTCTTAGAAAACGACCCTTGACTCGGAACTTTAATATGATAAGTTGTGATATGATAGGCATGCAGACGTACGCTGCACTGGTCGCGCTGGATCACTACCCCACAGATTTTGCACGGCACGTGCAAGCATCACACGCTCGCCACTCGGACTAACGTGTAACCCTATCTCCTCCACTTCGTCTCGATCTATCGATCTCTAATCACTCTGCGTCTTCCTTCTCCGTCCCAATCCATCGTCACCAAACCCTAAACCTGACCCTCCTCAACCTTACCCTTCACAATCTGTCCCCAATTGCACATGAAATTCCAATCCCTCAGGCGGTTTTCGGTTTCCCTTCTATTCCACGAACCCGATATTATCCTCTGATGAATCCTAATTTCTCACCCCACAAACCCTAGAATTCGGCTTCTCTGTCCAATTCCATGGAGGGTTCTGTGGAGGATCTCGGAGCTCCAGAGTCATGGGAGGCCGCCGATTTGGACGAGACGATGAAGCGCTTGATGCTCTCCTCCCCCTCCTCATCTGCTTCCCCCAAGGACTTCAATAAACCCCAAGAGCCCGCCGATGCTTCCGGTTCAGCTCCATCATTGTCCGCATCTGCGGGTGCATCAACCTCCCCGGCCGGCAAGATATCTGAGGATGCATATGATCAGGTCGATCAGTTCCTTCGCGAGGCTATCCAGAACCCGCGCGAACGCCTATCTGGTAAGCTAGTTTCTTATTCTGTTGGATTCGTGAATGTGCTATTTGTATCTATCAATGTACTGGCCTGGGAATGTCCATTTTTTGTACCTTTGTTATGAATTCGTATGCTAAATGTGCAGATTCTATTATCCAATGCTAGTGATTTGGGTTTGCTTGTGTGCTGTTTAGATTTGGAGCTTTTTTCGCAATTATTTGTTCACTAGATCATTTCTGTAACAGGCCATTTATTTTGAAATGTAAGATATGGGTTTCATGTATTTCAGTACTAGCTGCCTTATGTTTGGATCAAGACTGGTTTTTTCTTAAAATATATAGACAGACACTTCAATTCGGAGCGGAGCTTATTTTTCAGTGTGTGTGCGCGTGTTTGTTGATAAGGAAGCTTTACTTATGTAGGAGAATAAGTTGTTCCATTCTTGGATTTTTATTGCTGTGTTGAACTTCTATTTCCTTAAGTGATCCTACATTTTCATTTTGTTAGCATTGGATTACTGTTATTGGTAGTTCTGAATACATATAGGAGAGTTTGAGGAAGCTGTGTACTGTTACTTATGTGGTAGGATGGGTTTAGACTTTGAAGGAGCCAAGTTGGATTTGGTGAGTGGATTTGCAGCTAGATCTAGTTAACTAAAATATGGATGGACCATAAAATGGTAAGAAGCAGTTCGATATTCATTTTGAGGATTGGATTCCAGAGTATGAGGCTACAAAAAGATAGGGATCTGAAGTTTGTGGATGAGGTGAAATAACATGATCATTTATTTTGAACCTGAATCATCTGCAGGAAACCAAGGAGTCTTTGAGTTTATACACTGTCGTGCAAAGAAAACAGTTGAACATAATGTAAGGTTTTTTAGGTAATGTAGATTGGGTTTTACTTGCTTCAATGTATCACGTTAACAGATTTGGTTGGAGTTTAGATTATCTGGGATTTCTGGTCTATCTAACTGATGGATGCAGTGATAAGGAAATAGGAACTGTACAGACCACAATGTTTTATCACTTTTATGTGACACTTAGCTTAACTCTTAGACTCTGGAACGTGTCTCATAGTCCGTAAGACTACGTATCATTTGCAGATATTAATGTTGGCCATTGTTCTGTATACCATATTAATTGTTACTCTATTTTGAGGCAAGGAAACTTTGCTAAATATCTGTTTGATTTCTATCTCATAGAAATGTACTGCTATTGTTCCTGACAGATTGGAGGACTAAAAACTACAACTTACCCGTGTAGGGAAGCTCATCTTGTATTACAATACCACCACTTAAATTAAAAATACCATGTATTTAATTCTCGTTGCTCAATGCTATATGTATTTTTTTAGAGTTGGCATATGCATACTCAAGCTTTTGATACATGAGTGAGTTTGCTATTTAGTGGTCCTTGTCCTGTGATGTTTATTATTTTTCCTTTTTTGCAGTATTAAGGATGGAGCAAGACATTGAGAAGTTTATTCGTGACCCTGCTCAACATCAGTTGGAGTTTCAGCAGCTGCCTACTTCATACTTGCGCCTGGCTGCACATCGTGTGGCACAGCATTACTCATTGCAGTCGATGGTCTTGTCAGACAATAATTTACCTGATGCTTCTGGTTTCACAATTATTGTCCACAAGACTCCTGAATGTAGGCTTCCTCCAATTCGGCTGGCTGACATACCTGTAAGTTTACCATCGGAAGAGGCTGGTGTTGTTAAAGTTGCCATCAAACAGAGGCCACAAAAACATTCTCAAGGTGCCAATAGTGCAAATTCAAATTCTTTAAAAGCAAACAGCGCCAGAAGTGTGGAGGAAAGGAAAGAGGAGTATAATAGAGCTCGAGCTCGCATATTCAATGCAAGTAATATAAGCGGAACTGCCGGAAAACCTGAAAATGAACCAAGATTACAGGAAGGTTCCCAGCATGGATCAAGAGGGATTTCAAAGGTGGAAGAGAAGTCTATTCCAGTAGTTGCTGATATAAATTCTGGTAGGGGTCTGATAGATTCTTCTCCAAGTAGTAGTAGATCTCCTAGAAATAGGATGGAGAAGGAGCCACTTGGTAGGTACAGACCAAATAATAGGGTGGCTATTTTCCGGGACCGGGAAGTTGAACGCAAGGATCCTGATTACAACAGAAGTTATGACAGGTATGCTTGTTTCTCCTTTTCAATTTACCCCCTTCATTCTAAGGTAAGTGTCATGTTTTCCTGTATTGGATGTTCCAAAATTAGTGCCATGTTTAGGTTTTCCTGAGTACGGGTTTTCTATAACCACATGACTTGTGAGCAAATGGGGAAATGGTGGCAAGGTGGAACACTAAACTCTAATGATCCTTGCATATTAACAAAAATCAGACATTGCTCATTTTGAGATGGAGGGGGAGTAGTGTTTAGCTTCAAATAGTGTTTTTGTGAGCCATATCTTGTAGTATAACTATTCTGTTTCAGATTGTCATTTTCATTGGGTTATTATCTTTTTAGATGGTAACAGTGTTCTAAATAACACCAAATTACGGCGAGATCATGGCGTGTTTTTGGTAAAACCTACCCACCGATTTCAATAAGCAAAAACAGTGAAAAGATGGTCAACTCAGAAAAAAATCGGTAAACCTGGTTACCTCCGAGTTTCTTTCTTTTGATCTGGCGAGATTGACAACTAGATATGAAAAAACCTTAAGCCCAAAGACCTCAAAATTAGAAACGAGGAGAGAAAAGGATGTTGAAGAAGTCGTCTCTGGTTCTGGTTTCATTGAAAAGTAGGAAGTAGAGGTGTGGTGTGCTGCGGCGCAAGAAGGAAGGAGAAAGAGAAATAGCAGGAGTAGACATTCTGTGTGCTGCCGCACAAGGAGAAGGAAAGGAATCGAAGTAGGGTTTGGTTACAGTAGTGGGTAGTAACTATATTAATTTATTTAATAATGGGTAGTAATACCATATTAAACAGTTGGGTATTTAGTTGGGTATGGGTAATGGGTTGGACTTGGGTAATAGGTTTAAATACCAGACTTTAACCTAATATTTTTAATTTCACATAGTTTTTAAATTCAGTATAGTCTGTATTTTAATGTTCTTATTATATAATAATAGTTATATTTTTATGTTATATACATATTTAATACAAAACGTGATTTGCTGATATCGCCCCGTTAAGTTGAAGTATCCTTAATCAGTACTTCACCGCGGTTATCACTGTCTGAGGTTTATCTCCGGCTACAATTGGTACTATGCTTTCCTCCCAACCTAGTCTATAGTAACTTGTTGATACAGTTAAATTAAAATTTTCCTTTTGTTTTGAATGTCTTTTATCAATTAAGATAATTCACATACATCATTAGAACAACTGGAATTTCCCTATCACAATGTTTGTACATTTAAGTTGGCTCTGCTCTCTTATACTCGTGAATATGCAGTTAAATATAGTGTTTAGCTAGAGTGATATTCTAATGTAGTTCCATCTTCAATAGCGCGTTACTCATGTAATATGTAGATGCCGATTAGCTCAGACTTTTCCTCTTATTTGTCAGCCAAAAGGTTTTGTTATTTACTTAATGTAAATTTGGTTTTCCAGGTATATGCAAAGATTTGATCCTGGTTTTGGGTTCAATGGAGGACCATATGCCATACAGCCTATGTACACTCCTGCTGTAAACTACAACAGTGAATTTCCTCAGCTTGGATCAGCACATAGGCCGCAGATCACTGCAGAGCATCATTCCCATCCTATCCATCAACATCTACCTGCACAATGGACTGCAACATCAACCCATGCAGGACTTGGATATGGTCATCCAGAAACAATTATGACAACATTTAATCCAAATCATGTTGGTCCCCGTTCCACGTCTGCCGTATATCTGCATTCATCTCCGTATCCATGCCAGCACCCTGGAATGCCATTTATCCATCCTCATGAGCATATTCACCAGGCATTTGCACAGGTATGACAAGTTTGAGACTCCTTTCTCTTAGGGTAAATACAGATATCTGTAAAGACCTTGCTTCTATTACGTTGTAGTGCTGTCATCATGCTTTATGGACCCCCAGTTCGGTTATCTATGGTTCTTAATAAATTTTATTTTGCTCTTTGTCCAGTCTCATCAACAACAACCTGATGCAAGTTTTGGAATGGCCCGGCCCCGCTGAGGGGCTTGGGCCGTGCCTGCACCCTGCCAGCTGCAACTTGAGCTTGAAACTCTATGTGCGGCTATAGCCGAATCAAAATTTTCAACTGGCAAAGGTGCAGGCACAACAAACCGAGTTGGACTGGAGTGGACATTGTTTGTACTCAGCCTGCATTGATCTATTTCACCACTCGGGTTAAAATGGGTGCTTTTTGTCTTCAATAATGAGATTCACCCATTTGGTCTAGCAAAATGTATGAGATCTCCGACATATCTATTTTGCTACTGATGATGATGGAAATAGGAAAAAACCAACCGGAGCTGCTGACGTTTCTGCTCGGTCTGGGTAATGGTATGTTTGATCTTCTTATTGGTGCTTTCATGCATTTACAGTTTATATATCCGCCTAATTTCTGAGATACTTGGCTAAGCATGATATACTTATTTATGTGCTGCAGCACAATGGATAGTGAAAGGTTACGCTTTTAGTCACTATTCTTGCGAAAGCTGGAACTGGGTTTGGTCTGTTGAAGCTTTTGATGCATAACCAAGTCTTTTCAAGGAAGCTGATGCCTCTTGCATATTTTATCTGGAGAAGTATCTGGAAATAATAAATTATGCAAGTCATGTACTATATTTTCATTTGCATTGTCATGTACTTTGTGATGGTTTTTTATTCTCAGTTTGATTGTACGGAATTACTTTGTTATATATGACTAGTTTCTGCAAGATTTGGTGAGTTTATAATCTGGTCAATAGATATACGTATTTGTATGTGTTGTTGGCAATGCTAAGAGCATCCCTAGCTGGCTGTTTTGCAGTGTGAGCCGGAGTTTTGTTGTTGGCGGTTTGTTCAGCCGGTGAGGTAACCATTGACACTCAGTGTTGGTGTTTGGAGCCGTTGACAGTCAGCTGTCAGCGCTAACTCGATTTGATAGTTGACTGCCTCAATTTTGCTGTCGGTCGCTGGTTCTCCGTTGGTGACACGTGGCAGCGGTAGTAGGTTGCTGGTTCTCCGTTGGTGACACGTGGCAGCGGTAGTGGAGGAGGCTCTTTCCCCTATTCCAGCAACAATCCTATTTCATTTACACTCACCAAAACAATTCTTCTCAAATTACTATTTTTATACACGTTTTTTTCGTCGACAATGGTGTACGATCTGGGTGATTTGAGGAGCCCGATGTCAAATAACGATTTCGTCCTGGAAACCCTAGAGCAATTCCTCTCGAGCTAGAACTTTGCATCGATAAGTCAAGAAAATCCAATGAATACCGAAGTCGTCGTCGTGGTATTAAACCCCCATGTACTTGGAGGGGCGAAAAGACGGAAAACTAAAGCGAGCGAAGAGCAACCAAAAAATTGCGAAGACTGTGCAGTGTTGAGGAGGACGAGCGTCTTGTTCGCGCTTTGATGGTCAATTCCTATAATTCAATTCACGTGAAGTATTGGGATGTCATCGGGAGCGAAGTCGTCGACGTGCGTGGAACAGATGATCCGTTGCAAACCGAGAAGCGATGCACGGACCACTGACAAACCGTGAACCCTCGGGTGACGAAGTTTCAAGGGTACTACGAACGAATTGACAAGGATCATAGGAGTGGCCGGTCCGATGACCAAGTTATGGCGTTGGAAGAGGAAATATAATTCAAGAAAGAAGGGCACGCCTTTGTGTAGAAGTATTGGTGGAAACTCGTTAGAAACCAACACAAATGGACGTCAAAGCACTTTGTCGTATCCAACACAGAAGAGTTTGAACAACATATGACATCATCGTCGTCTTTCCAACCATCTAGCGAATCGAGCAAGCGCAGTCGGGAAGACACCTGGGAATGACAGTGAGCACACCGTGGGGATAAGCCAAAGTTTAGAGTATCATCGGTCTATGGGTCAGAAGGCTGCCAAAACTGAAACGCTGAATGGAAAAGGGAAAGTTTCGGAGACAAAGGAGATTGTCTACAACGTTACAGAGGCCCAACAAGCGATCTGTACCGCGCTCGAATTAAAGCTGCAACTCATGACCAACAAGCAACAATACTTCGACATGTTCAAAGAGGGGAACTCCAAGGTCCCATCGAGCATGACCCCCGGCAGCTTGATGCACACTATGCGACCCTTGCAATGTTGCGCTATATGATTCAACAGTGACGTTCCGGTATTCCTCCATCCGGTTTATTAATTCCGTTTCCAGTTGTCCGTATCTGCTTTTCAATTAATGAACTTTAATTGTTTGTTTTCGTTCAATGAATGGTGTTAATTAATTGCCCGTTTCCTTTTATCTTCGAATTAATTATTTTCCCGTCTTATTTTATCGGTTTCATTACCCGTTCTATTTCCGTAATTTAATTATGGGTTGAATTATCCTTTGAATTTCATTTTCCTTCACTAAATTGCACTACATATGAGAAAATGACCAAAATGTTCTTAGGATGGTTGGCGGTTCGATGGCTATAAATACCACCACCTCCATCATTTATCCTCACCACTTCCTACACCAAATCCTCTCTTCCTCCAAAACCTCTCAAATATTTTTTTGTCCACCGAACCACTGATGGACCCCCATCGCCGAACATTCCCACGGGCACACGAAGAAGTGATAGTGTTGGTCATTATGTGGCTTCAACACGCTTGTTCGGGCCCAAACATCCAGTACTGGCCGGATGTATACGCATACTACATCTAATCGGCTCATGATATCGCCCCATTGAGATCCGAGAAGTAGTGCAAGGACCATTGGAAAAGGATCTCGGACAAGGTACTTCATTTTAATTTAATCTACTATAAAAAACTTCACGCTCGCCTGCCGGAACAAACCGCTGATCAAATTAGAGCCTTGCCTGCAGACACGTATCGGGAGCAACATCGCCAATCTTTTAGAAAGTTCGCGATATGGAATCTACTCAAAGACCACCCGAAGTGTATACAATACGCTCACGAATAATAAATCGTTGTTATGCTTTGTTTTAATTTCCGCTTCGGTGATAATAAGTTGTGGTTAACATATATTTATTTTAAGTTTCAGTAATTTTAACCGTGTAATATTAATGTGTTTTTTAATAAAGGTGTTATGTTTAATATTAATTTATTCGAATAATCAACAACGAACATGCAGTAGAAAAAATAGCATTGGAGGTTGTTGACTATTATGCTGATTGTTGGTTGAGAAATGGATGAAGTATTATTTTTTTAATTGAACAGTCAGCACCAACTATCTAGCATTGGAGATGTTGAAGAAGCATGCACAGTCAACGACGATTACTTGGCGTTTTAGGGGGGTGTTTTCAAAATGTTGAATAAAACGTTTCATGCACGGTGAAATCAAGCTGTGTTTAGGGACCAGACATTATGTGTCGATAATTAACGGCGACAATTGTGGTATGCTTTGATCATTTGAGTCATTGAGTCTTGCGTCAGACTAGCGCTTGTGCACCACATGAGGCCGAATTGTTTCGGTTTCAATCCTAATATTTGTTGTTTATAGTAGACCTCTCATCTCATAATTTATACCACTTCTCATTAACTCCCATATTTCTCTCGTTTATTGCTTATTTGTTATGGATTTGATCTTTTTTACGATTGTGTAGACTTCTCCGTTCCGGTTATTTATAGCTTCTTTGTTACGGATTTGATCCCTTTTACGATTGTGTGAACTTCTCTATATCGAAGACGTAAGAAACTCTTACTCAAGATGACCTCCAATATGAGTGGTCCGACCTTAGCACACATAAGAAACAATGGATGGAACTCGTGAAAGACCAACCAAAGTATTAGACACTTTGTTTTGGGGGTGATCACTGGCCAGTTTATTGGACGGTGACACTTATTCCCTATCGAACATACAATTTTTGGCTAGTGGCACATATATATTTCTCTCCGGAATCTACAATGCTTTCATGCAAACAGTAGATAACACTTCCACGACTTCACCTCTTTCTATATCTGTAATTGTCCCTCTTTTCTTGAAACTCTAATTCTTCTCTTTTTTCCTAGGGTTTTATGTTTTTTTTATCAGCAAATTATTATAGATGGACCAAATTTTCGAAAAGAAAACTGGGCCAAGGGATTTAAACCTCTAGAAACAGAACCGAGAATGCCTGAGGCACCTCAAACCAGAACAATCAACCCATACAATGGGGAGTACACAGGGCTTTTCCCCAAATTTTACAGACAAGATGACAACCTCAACCCCCAGCCTAAACCTAGAACCAGTACAAGGTTGAAAACCAGAGCTTCTACTAAGAAGAACTCAAAGGGCCAACCAGGGCCAACTAACCAAGGCCTGAGACAACCCTCAGCCTTAACCTAGAACCGAAACAAGTACAAACCCGAGCATGCCAAAGGCACCTCAAACCAAACCACAGAACAAACCCAATCAAGGGTAAACCATGACTAAAACCCAACAAACAGGGCTAAACTAAACTAAAAACTAAGGCTCTGAGAAGCCAAAACAACCCGCAAGAAGAAGCCAGGAAGTACCAATAAAAGTAACCAAAGAAGAACCGAAACCCTCCAGCCAAAGTGAGTACCTTCCGAACATTCACAAACGGACAACTTCCGAATCCCAGTAAAACTGAAACCCCTAATCCCCACCAGCACCTCCTCAAGAACATGGCCACAACCGGCCAGGTCAACAAGACCAACACGTTACGGTGGCAACCATCGGCTCACTGTGAAGCCCCCCAACCACAAATCTCAGGGGTGAGAGGAAGTGCTACACGAAAAGAAGGAGAGAAGTCTTACCGGGGAAGGAAGGGCTACCACTACGACCGCAGAAAGACCACCGCAAACTATTGTGCTTCAAATGCACCCCCGAGGCCAACACCAACGGGAATAATCGTGCTCAGACGTCCTCGACCATGTCACCGGAGACGAGGCAAGGGAGATCCGAGCAAGCCGCGACCTAAGGACCAATAAACAGCACCGAGTACCTTCAGATCTACACGCTCCAAAGGTGGATCTTCTCGGGGCACTGCTCAGCTTCCAAACGAGGAAGCCCGCCGGAGCCAGCACTCAACGACGAACCCAAGGGTGAGTTTGATTCTTCACCCACCAACCCTCCACCGGCGAGGATAAAATAGGAAAGAAACAAAGCAAGGGGAAGGCAAATCTGGAGACGCTAAAGAGAGGGGGACAGAGGTCTCCGGCGAAGTGAGATGCTCCAAGAGATGAAAGAGGTCAGATCTGACCCCTAACTCACCATGGCGCAAAGGGAAAAGAGAGGGGACAGAGACGGACCAGGCCGGTCACCGATGGCGACGACGGAACTCAGAAAAAGGGTCAGAAAGGGCGAACGCCGACGACCGACGACAGGTGTATATCTGAAGCCAACACCTCCAAAAATGGAGGCGAAATGCTTCCCACATCCAGGTCTACAACCCACGGCGGTCGGAGTCGCGGAGAGGAGTCGGTGGCGCAGAAAAAAGGTGAAAGGAGAAGGAGAGGTTTGAGGAGGAAGAAGAGGACGGAAGGTGGGAGAAGGGGAAGGTGGAACCCGACGATGCCATGGCCGAAAGTCATGAACACCGTCGGGATCCAGAGCTCGAACTGGGGAGAGGGGCGGTGCGGCTAGGGTTTGGTTAGAGAGAAGCGAGAGCTTCTCTCTGTAACGCTTCGACACTTACTTACTAAGTTTCCTAGGGTTTTATGTTACATAATATGACAGTTAATGTCATATAGAAGATGATAGAAAAAGGACCACAAGCCATAACAAAGACATAGAACTATAGGTGGTTTTCAAGGTATTATAGTTCCACTATGGTATGGAGTAATATTGAAGAAAAACGACCACACGTGATTATAGTAAATGGTATGTGGAAAGGGTATAGGAATTTATGTGGTTTTGGTGAATCCGCCCATGGTTAATTTTACGATATCACACGTGAAAAGGTGAGTTGATGCATGGAGATTTAGGGCTTAATGGACCTTGTAGTAGCCGTGAATATGTGTTAAGAAACTAGTATCTTTTTGGACATAATTATGAATTATGAGTTACCGTTCTCTTGTTTCTTGCAAAGAAAAAGAACCAAAGATCACAATGTTGTTGTTGCAGACAACAGTAGCAAATGGATAACATCACAATAATGGTAGTTAATCAGTGATTTCCCGGTAGTCCAACAAAACTGTTGCAAGGAAGAAGAATTAGAATTATGTTGTAGTCACTGGCGGAGCCATCTTTTTCAGTGAGGAGGCACCAAATTTACTTTTGACGATAATAATATAACGCTAAAATAATATAAACTAACACTAGAAATGTTTTTTTTGATAGGCGAAAAATGTTTATTGATCAATGTTTTAAAAGAATTTAAAACAAAGCAGGAAAAGATCTAAAGCGATCTTTTCCTCAGACTAATACAGCTCCATAGAGCAAACAGAGAAATAGAAACCGAACAAGCTGTCAACATAACACCTCGTAAAAATAATTAATTACTACTTATTACCTACTACAATATTTTTTTATTACAATTTTTTCATGATAATATAACCTCTTCGCCTAAACGTATATTTGTAATGTAAATATCAAATTATGTCTCAAGAATTGTTAAATTGCTTGTCAAAAGGAAAAACATCATCTGACACAAACATATTATGCATAAAAACAATTTTGTATTAACCTCGTTGAACAAACAGTTTAATATTAAGAACTAAACTCAATATTCAAATTGATGATAATTTCAAACACATAAATTTTTGTAAACTAATTATAATTAAAAAACAATAATAAACATACGACAATTAGTAAATTTAAATAATACGAAATGTAAAACAATTTAAAAAAATTAATAATAAGAAATATAAAACAATTAAAAAGCTTGAAGTTTTTTGAAAGGGTATAATTAAGAAAGTTAAAAAATGGATTAGAGTACAAGTATAAAACTAAAATAATTTTAAGGGTATAATTAGATTTTGTCTTAATAACTGTGATAGTAAAAGGAAACAATAAAATTTGAGGGGGCACCATTACAAAATTTTTAAAATTTAGGGATAATTCCATTTTAGTACCCTAAAACTTTCGGATTTCGTTTTTAGTACCCTAAATGTTTTTTGTGCCACTTTAGTACCCTAAATCTTTGTTTATTCCAGTTTAGTACCCAATGTCTGATTTTCCATCCATTTTTGGATGGAAAAACGTCATGTGCCTTGCACATGACCCTATCTTTTATAATAATACCAAAACTACCCTTCGGTAGTTTAAACAAATTGAATTTTTGAAAAATAAAAATGATTTTTTATAGATAAAAAATCAGACGTTGGGTACTAAACTGGAATAAACGAAGATTTAGGGTACTGAAGTGGCACAAAAAACATTTAGGGTACTAAAAACGAAATCCGAAAGTTTTAGGGTACTAAAATGGAATTATCCCTAAAATTTAAGGATACAATTTGGAATATTAAAAAAATAGGTATTAGAAACTAAATAATATAAAATTTGAGGGGGACACGTGCCACCCCTGAATTGTACATAGCTCCGCCTCTGGTTGTAGTCCCACATTTGTTCGCATCTCTCCCATTTTTTTATTCTTCCACATTCCTTTGAGACACGGAGCACTGCTTTCATACGGAGAGATAATCGGTATCGATTAACCGACAATATTTAGCAACGAGTATCGGCCATCGACACATGATTGATTCCCGACACTTCTCTTACCAACGGTGCCAGTGTACCAATTCTGATGAAAATATGATCATCCCGACTTTGCTCCACCTCCTTCAGTTACTGCATCCGTTGAGCCCGCTGAAAGTGAATATAACAAGAAAACCCGGTTGGACGAGCAAAGGTCCTATACCTCGAGGGGATGTAGGTCAATATGAGATCCATCACTACAAACGCCTTGGCCTATGAGTCAGAAGACAGCCAAGACGACGAGGAACAAAAGAAAGGGGAGGTTATTGTGGTTTTTGAAGAGGATCCGTTTGAGGGGGTCCACGAGCTTACAAAAAATTCGCAAGTAAATATATGTCGTACAATCAATTAAAAAAAGCATAAGCTACTCACCGAATTGATCAAAATGTACAAAAAAAGAGAGGGCGAAGAACATTTCGCTCATGTCCCCAAAGGAACACGCGATACACTAACTATTCCTAACATCATTGTCTAGTAAAATTACGATGTGATTTATGAAAGTGACACATTTGGCATTCATAGTTAATTATATTTTATTCTCTCTTGTCTCACTAAACATAAATTAATTGCAATTTACTTTTCTAAAACAATAACCTTGTTTTTCTAAGAGCATCTAACAAGTTGTAACCCTCTTTTCTCTTAACCTCTCCCTATTCTTCTACAAGTTGTCGCCATCCTATTCTATTCATCTATCGATGATCGTCTTTCTTTTCCATTGTCGTCGTCGGTAGTGGCTTTCCCGTTCCTCTTCCCCCTTACCTCTCCTTTGTTCTCCATCTCTTAGCCTCAGATCTAGTTCGTTAAGTTCGTGGCTGGCGCGTCTACTTTAGATCTGGTTTGGTCTCTCAAGTTTTCTCGGTCGGGTTGTAGATTCGGGACTCACTAGGGATTGTTGGCCTCCGGTGAGGGATAGCCTAGTGACTTGTGTTGTGGGTGGTGTTGCGTTGGATTGGGGTTCTTTGTCCTCGTCTGGGTTGGAGTAATGGCACGGAGATCTTTGGGGGATCCTTTTCGGTCTAGATCTGACTGTGTCCTACACTTCCTCCGTCGTTGGTAAGGTCGGAATTTGACCGTCTTTTGGGTGTTGGCCTCGATTGGAATCCTCCAAATCTATTTATTCTCCACTATTTGCGGTGCGTGAGCTCTCCTTTCCTCTACTCTATCTCGATCTTCTACTCCTCTCGGTCATGGAAGTAGTCCATGGCTCGTCGGACGGTGTTGGCCTCCATCGAGTTTTTTAGCCAGATTTGCTTTTGTTTGAAGATCAAATTCGACGGGCGTTGGTGGTGTGGTACGACCCGTACGGGTGGCGGCTCTTTCGGATTCTTCCCATATCTACTTCTATTTCTCTTCTTCTCCATCAGGATCTCCCATAATGGTCGTCGGTTGTTGACGTTGGCTTCTGGCGCGGGGATGATTTCCATTCATCTGAGATGCGTAGTGGCTTTCTGGTCTGATTTTACACTTTCTTATGGATGTCGAGGACGAAGGTGGGTTGTTGTCGACGGCGTGGTGTAATGATAGGTGTAGTAAGGTTAGGTTGAAGACTTTAGGCTTATCCCTTCTTTTTTTAGCCGGTTTAATTTCCAGGCTCATTTGTTATGCCACGGGTTTTGGTTTGGCCCTTATGCTTTGAGGCCTAGTTTTGTGCTAACATGCAAGCATTGTTTTCTTTTTTATGATTTTCGTTATCAGGATCGAGTTTTACTCTCCTGCTACTTTGTACTTAATTAGGTACATTGATCAATAATAATCTCGCTTATAAAAAAAAGCGATGTGATTTCGTTGGTTGTTTGTCGTTGTTTTCCGTAGTTTTCATGTATTTGTTTTCAATTTTGTTGTCGTACTTTCTTTTATGTATTTTTTACAGTAAAAAGAAGGACGAATTTATCAACAAGTGGACTCCACCTTCTAACGGACGATTACTCGAGGAAATGTGACCTCCACCCCAATAAATATCACACCACTTAAGTTTCAAAATTCCACCAAACTTTTATTGCTTCTTTCTTTATCATTCATCTCCTTTTGTCCTCTCTTCTGCACCTAAATGGTTGTTTCCTATCAACATATGAATTGGCCCCACGATAAGAAAAAGTGATTTACCTAGTTTGGCGTTAGAATGTCAAACTAAGGGCTACATATTGGTCGACCGTCTATGGGCCCTTAGTAAAAGGCTCAAGTATGCCTCATCTCGAACCAAGAAGCAGGTGAATGATCATTCAGGGAAGAACTCCAAAAGGTTAAGAAGTTCAGAATCCACTGCTACCACATTCATAATTCCAAACTGGGTTAGACCGATGCCCAAGTGGTAGCAACAACCGAGGAAGAATACAAAACCTCTGCGGGCCAACCTTTCAAAAAGAAATATTGATGGATCCCTGTGAAAGATCAGTCGAAGTGCCTCCAGTATTAGTTTCCTTTATCATTAATCGCATGTAATGTCGCCTTGAGTTTTGTAATAATCCTACTATTTTCCTTTCCGACGATCGGACTCTCTCCTCCAGATTCATTTCCAAATCGACTTTAACCGGGTACTAAGGTGTCAGGAGCCCCATAATGGCAGTATGGGGGTGGTCGTGGCTATCAGGGGGTCGTCCAATAGACAATCTAGGCCCCAAGAACATCCTCCGAGCCTCAACAAGGGGACCACATTATGGGGGACGATACCCGAATCACACCAAAGGAATGTGGACCTACCAACATGTAGAGGTGAGGTAGAATGGCCCTAGATGACACGAAGCGAGGCTTGCTCAACAACTTCATTGGGCTCACTAACCAACGTTGGGACACACAAGGTGTTCTAGAAGAGCCACATTCTATCCCGTTGGGGTCGACATCTGCCTATTTTCTAGTCTCCTATTTTTTCCAAATACCTCATTGGCTATCCATCATCATCCTCACCTCCATGTAAAGATCTCATGCGATGGATCAATGTGTTTCTTAGACAAAAAGTAGTTGTCAAAATCAAGCCTGGTATAGACAACTGGTTCTTCTATGCATCTCAAACTCTGAATAGGGAACTTACCCCTACTTGTTTACATGAATTATCCGGGAAGCTTCGTTATATGGCAAGTGTTATGGTCAATCCCGAGTGGGCTATGGATATTATTGTACCTCGTTTCTTTCATTTTTCCACGTCTGTAATCGTGGAGGTATAAACTAGTATTATCAATATAACTATCATGTTTTCATGCTAAAAAAATGCTCTCTAAACGTGCACTTGATACATATTTTGAACAATAATCGCATTTCTTATTTTTTTTAGATTTTTCAATTTGTATGTTTACACTAACATTAATAATTATTTGTATATAAAGGTATGTTGACACTGTATTTCCCCGGCTGGACGATAGGTGATGATCTAGTATGTATTTATATCCATACCGGTTTATTCCATGTTTGTTTTAAAGTCCCGCGAAGTATCACATACCGGTCTATATAGCTTTAGCAAGATTTTGGTGGTCGGGATCGACTCCTAGGGACCGACCGATCATCTGGCATGACTGGGAAAACTATGTCGTCTGAAACATGAAGGGGGTATGGGATTCCATCATTTATAAGACATACATATGGCGCTCTTAGGTTTGTAGGCATGAAACCTTCTACAACGACCATATTCCCTGGTAGCATGAATCCTTAAGGCAATTACTACTTGGGTATAGATTTTCTATTTGTAGAAGCGGGTCGGAATATGAGCTTCACGTGGTTGAGTATTTATGATTCAAAGGCTATGATGATTTCCAAGCTCCGCCGAGCCATTTGGTCGAGAAGGGATACCCAAATTTTGGGGGCACACGTGGCTTATGGGGACCTCCCCTACAGTCTAAATTGACTCCCCGAACCTTCACCACAACTCAGTTGCAGGACTGATGATACCAGGGACCCGATAATGGGATATTCACCTTATTCGTCAGCTATTTAATCCCGAGGACCAAGAGGATATCATTTCCATTCCTATTTAGCCCACTCGTCCCTCAGATGCCTCGTATTGGACGAAGGACCCTAAAGGCACATACACTACAATGGAGAGATATCGATTACTCAGCACGAATAGAGCCCAAGTAGGGTGTATGTGCCCTCCCTTTATATGGTCAGACGTATGACAGCTCCCTATCTAGCCTCTGCTCCGTATCTTATTATGGAGAGCCCTCACAGGATCACTCCATGATGCAGATAACCATTATAGAAGGTACGTTCCTATGTCACCCGAGTGCCTGATCTGTGATAGCCACCCTGAGTGTATTGTACACCTTCTCTTGCATTGCAATTTCGCCAAGTGTTGTTGGTCATTATTTGTAGATTTACCCAATATACTGCCTCACACGGATTTCGTGGAAGGCTGGAACATACTCACAAATGGAGTATGATGGAGCGACAGGCATGGTGGTTACGTGAGATATGAAAGGCTTAGGATGCAAAATTATGGGAAGATGACATGTTGTCGACAATCGGGGTGCAATCAACAGCCATAACTCACATTGCTGCTTGGGAGCATGCCTAGGATAGAAGGGCTCCCTTATCAACCTAATAAGGACCTCATCCCAAGTAGATTTACAATATCCCATGTAGGATGGATTGTCTTCAATGTGGATGGAGCAAGCGACATTTACAAATACAAGTCATTCAGGATGTAGACTTGTAGCCTGCTTGAACTAGGGTTGGTAATGGTTATATTCTAGGGGTCTGGGTTGCAACCATGATAGAGACACGAGCCATTGTTACAGGCCTGAAATGTGCCAAAGTTTATAGTTGGACTAAAGTTAAACCTTCTACATTGGAGGTCGAAAGAATTGTCAAAAGTGATAAAAAAGGATTTGTTGATGTTTCAAATCCGATTTTCTCTTTCCGAGTGATTCGACATTCTCCGAGTCTACAAATTCGTCGACTTTGATTCTCTCTTCTCCCTGTCTCTATTCTCCATACGATTCTCTCTCTTCTTTGTGTTTTTCTCTCTTCTTCCTTGACGAATCTTCTTCTTACACGTATAGATCTGACCCTAATATTTTAGCAGTTTCAGCGCCAAATTGATCTATTAATTCACCTCCATTGTGGACGGTCTTATCGTACACAAGTAGTGGTTCACATGGTTAACTCTTAACACTCCCATTATTTTTCCCCTCGGTGCCATCACATATGATATTCAGAGTTTATTACCTTAAGTAGAGTATTCATCTCTCATATTAGTAAAAACGTAGCAAACAAATCCTCTATTCGACTTATCAGGGTGGTCTCTATGGTCGGGCAACACCTTACCCAAGAAACTCCTTTGCATTATTTTTATCATATACTCATAAATCAAAGCTCTTTTCGCTAAAAGAAAATCATAATGGATACACCATGATTAAAAAGAAATGTTATTGTTCAAAATTTCCTCTTTCCATCATTGTTACAGTCCATCTGTCGTTATTCAGAATCACTGTTCATCGATATTATCACCAGCATGGTCCTTGTTCATTCGTAAAATGAACATGATTTGCACAACTCAGAGCACGCACAACGGGCCGGCCCTCGCCCCCGACCCGCGCGCGCGCAGTCCGCAACCCTCGGGCCGTCCCATTGTGGGCTGCTTTTCACGCGGTCCGCGGCCTTGAAACACGCGGCTTGGGCATCGGTCCTCGCTCCTCACCCCTCGATCACGGGTCGGGCTTCCGCCCCTCGGCCCTGCCTGGCTTCCCTCTTCTCGCGTGGCGACACGTGGCAAAGCTGACCGTTATCAAACGGTCGGCAATGACTATAATTTAAAAAAAAAATCAAAACAATTTAAACCCTATAAATACCCCAACCTCATTTTTTTTCACACCCATTCTCCAATTTCACTATTTCATTCCCACTTTCTACTCTCTAATTTCCAAAATGTCTGACGATGAGGTTACGTCCGACGTTGAGGTTCCGACATACGAGGGGCTGGCTGGCCGAAAACCGACGTATGAGGAGATGGCAGCCCAACTGCCGACATATGAGGATATGGCAGCCCAACTGCCGACATATGAGGATATGGCAGCCCGAATGCGGCCAATTGAGCGACGACTCTGGCAGAGGATTGAGAGGAGCATGCAGAGAGAAATGTCAAGGATCAAGAGGGTCGTCCGTGGGGAACCAATACGACGAGAGATTAACATAGGTCGTTCTAAAGCCCACAACCAATTGATGAGGAACTATTTTGCCGATCAACCCGTATATGGCCCTGATATGTTTAGGCGTCAGTTCCGTATGTGCAGACCACTTTTTCAACGGATTATGGACGCGGTCAAGGCTCACGACATGTACTTCATTAAGAGGCCCGACGCGGCCTCACGGCCGGGCTTATCAACGGAGCAGAAGTGCACCGGCGCGATACAGATGCTTGCGTATGGGTCCTCGACCGATTCATTGGACGCAAATCTGCACATTGGGATAAGCACCATACTTGAATGTTTACATAAGTTTTGCAAGGCCGTCATTGAGGTACTCGGAGCCGAGCATGAGCGTACACTCACACCGGCTGACATGCAACGCTTACTCCGAGAAGGGTACAGCCGAGGGTTTCCCGGAATGGTGGGGAGTCTTGACTGCATGCATTGGAAGTGGAAGAACTACCCAACCGAAGACCAGGGAGCCAATGGACGGGGAAGTCACCACGGGGACAAGACGGTTATGCTTGAAGCTGTAGCGTCCCGTGATTTATGGATTTGGCATGCGTTTTTTGGGATGACTGGTTCGAACAACGACATCAACGTCCTCAACCACAGCCACTTATTCCAAGACGCTTACTACGGTCGTGAGCTAGCTGTGGAGTACGAGATCAACGACCATCGGTACGACCGACCTTATTACTTGGTTGACGGCATTTACCCAACATGGGCACGGTTCGTGAAGACTATTCGGCATCCATACGAGCCCAAAGAGAAGTTAAACTTTTCTAAATTCCAATAAGGTGCTCGAAAAGATATTGAAAGGGCTTTTGGAGTAATTCAAGCAAGGTGACACATCATTTCTCGTCCCGCTCGTTCTTGGAGCCCACACCTTTTGGCTGATATCATGCACACTTGCATCATTCTACACAACATGATTGTAGAGGATGAGCGCAACCGGTACGAGTATGGGGATGAGGAGTTGTTGTACGAGCAACCTCCAAAAATGCCGAATTGGACACCACCGGAACGACGGCACCACGGAAGGCCATTGGAATACCAGCAACGAGTTGCTTGTCAACAAAGTGTCATAAATCATTAGACCCACCATCAACTACAATATGGAGCACTTATGGGGTCTATATGGAGCTGGTTTCCATGACGACGAGTAGTCGTTTGTGCTCTTGAAGCTGATTTTTTATGGGTTGTATTGCAAGGGGATCAATAAAAGTTCAACTTACTTTTTATTCGTGTTCAATTTTTTTAATGTCATTAATTATTATTTTTCACATTTGTTTATATTATAAATAATTTAAATGGTTTCTGATAAATTTTTTTAAATAAAATAAAAAAATATCAATTAATAACACCCCAGCATCCAATCAGCACAAGGCCTCAGCCCTAGGGCCTTAGCAGAGCCTCTCCATTGCAAAACACGGCCATATTACCCAAATGGCCTTTTTCTAGTAAAGTCTTACGGTGGCAGACCCCGTAATTTAGCTGAAGTTATTTCTTTTATTTTTTATTTTCTTTTTATCAATAAAATGCATGAGATTACAGTTGTGCCCTTTTTACACTTCAACAAAATTGTCTTGTCATCTTCGAACTATCCTTGTCAGCTCTTCAAATTATCCTAGTCAGCTTCAACTTCAAATTGAAACAACTTGCTCTCCGGCAAGCCTCTCCATGACACAAGGTATTCTTGGCGCTTGTGATCCTTATGTAGTCGATCGGCCAAGATCGCCTCTTGGATCCGTGCGGCTCGCCTCCTTACACAAGTCTTTTCCTAGACTTTGTAAGCCAAAGCGAAAGTTAAGTTGTGTCGTTTTTCCCTCCTTCAATTCTATTTTGTTCTTCTTCTTCTTCGACACGAACCAAAACCCCCCCAAAACCCAGAAACCTTCGACCCAACTGATCTCCAGCAAGGAATCGTCTCTGTTCTTCTCCAGCAAGGTCGAAGGATCGAGTTCCAATTTCCGGCCATTGTCCACGAGTTACAAGTATTGTCGGAGCTGAGATGGTAAGTAAGCCCTAACTGTTCTCGGTTTCCATTCCCTGCTTGTGCTTAGATAGGCTGAAATTTGGGTGAAATTGAGTTTAATTGTCGTGTAGCTACGTTGAATTCCTGTTTGAATGTAGAAATTTAGGGGGGTTTATTCGTTATGCTTAGATACGGTTTAGGGGATTTGTAGGTCGTAAAATCAGGGGTTGTTTTGGCTCGCAATCTGGGAGTTGATATTCTAGATTGGATTGTTGGGTCATTAAATTTATGGCGGTTATGGTTGGCAATCTGGGAATTAAAGTTCAATTTGAAATGAAGTGTGTTTATAGTTTTGCAGTTCAATTTGAAATGAATTGTTTTCTGTTATTGTAATTACTTGTTTGCACCCTACCAGGCAAGTTTATCATCTCTAGAGAGTAGGCAAAACTCAAATGGTGAAGAAAATGAAAGTTCTAGGTCAACTTCCTTCGACGGAGAAATTCCAAGTTATGATGAGGGTGAAAGTTCAATTGCAAGCCTAGATAATGCACGATCAGTCCAAATTGAGCTGTCGGAGTTTAAACCTATTTTGGCCGAGAATGAACATTTCGATTGCAAGATATCAGTGAAGAATCATGTAGGGGGAACTTTTAAGTTCATCAAAGGAGAACTTGAGAGGTTAAGTGATTATGAAATCCACCTTCGTACCCTTAAAAAAGATCCATTTAGTCATTTGATGGACATCCAACCGAGTTGTGACAATTCTTGTCAAATTCCTTGGTCTCTGTTAGTTCGACAAATTGACTTGGACCGGTCGTCCGAAATCTGGTTCTTGGTCCAAGGAAGACCGGTCAGATTTTCTTTAAAGGAATTCTGTTTAATATCGGGGCTGAAGTGTGGAGCTTTTCCCGATGATAAATTTTTTAAAAAACAAATGAAGTTCAAAGTTTTGTCCTCGAAACACTTCCCGACACTAGATGCTAGTATGTTGACCTTAGAGAAGAAATTGACCCAGTTGTTTGGCGAACAAATGGAGGTTAGGCCTTCTACGAAGCCTAATTGGGATATTATTAGGGATTGCTTAATGTTGATCATCGGGGGAGTATTGATGCCATTGGACAGACGCTTCCATAAGCTGGATCGCAAGTATTTGGCTTTAGTGGATAACTTGAAGATGTTCTACGCATACCCTTGGGGTAATCTGTCCTTCAGTTATCTACTAAAACAGATAAAAGCAAAGAAGTTGAGAAATAAAATGTTGGTGGCTCAGAAGAACCCAAGAAATGAGAGTAGTATGACATATGTCAGTTTCTTCCTTCCTTTCACAGTAAGTAACTAATCCTTCACACAAATATTTTTTTAATATCGTAGTGTACATGATGTCTCTTATGATTTGTATCTTTTGTCGTAGGTACTTGCATTTGAATGCATACCATCATTAGCAACGAAGTTCGCAACAATTCGTGAAGACTTCGGCGTAGACTTGCCTAGAATTTTAAAATGGAAGACAACGTGGAGTAGAAATCCGTCTTACAGTGCTGTTAGGGAAGCACTCTTAAAAAGCTCACCGGAGGTTAGGAATTTAATTTTCATATAATATATGTGTTTTCATATAAATTTCCACGTATTAAATTTTATTCGTTTTTGTGCTCAGGAAATCGTAAGTCTGTTGGTCCCCACTGAGGAAGAAAAGAAGCAGTCTTGGATGGAAGAATTCGTGAACCAAGAAGAAGAACATCCGAATCCGTTGTTGGAAAACATGGTGGAAAAGATGGAGCAAGGCTATGTTGTTTCATTTCCAGAAGATCAGACCATCCATGTGGCACCGCCAACTCCACCAGCAGCACCAGAGGAGGTTCAGGTTCCTACGTCACACCCACAGTCCGATGATGGACTTTACAAGGCTGTCATGGAGCAAATTGAGCTGCTAAAGAGCCAGGTCCTGTCAGTGCAGGCTGATGTGAAAAGTGTGTTGGAAGTGCAGAAGACACAATTTGAGGCGATCATGGGAGCTCTGTCAGCCCGACAACATGAAGACAGTCCATCAAAACACTTCCGAGCAGGTTCTGAAGCATCATTTCCTGGGCAGGACAAACAGAAGAACCAAGAAGATGACATGGACATGTTCGATAATGTGACGGGGGATGTTGGTGAGAAGGAGTTGAACCAAGAAGGTGTGGCCACTGGAGTTGAAGTGAACCAAGGAGAAGAAGTGCCTGAGGAGTAAATGGATGTGAACCAACAAGAAGTGGGAGTTCCCAATGATGGAGAGGATGGAGAGGAAGTTGATGTTGTAAAAATTGGAGTAGCTGTTGAAGAGGAAGTGAACAAACAACAAGAAGAAGAAGGAGTGGCAGCTGGACAAGAAGGTGTGCCCGCTGTAGTTGAAGTGAACAAACAAGGAAATGTGACTGAAGAAGTTAATGAAGAAGTGAATGAAGAAGTTAATGAAGAAGAGGAAGGCAATGAAGGGGAAGATGTGAATGAAAAGGAACAGTCCGTGGAGAAGGAAGTAGTTGAGGTGAACCAAGAGGTCCATGAGCCGGCTGCTGTTGAAAAGGCCAAGGAAATTCCAGCTAGAGTTACTAGAAGTAAGCGTCTTGCAAAAAAGGTGAAGTCTAACACAAAGAAGCCTTCCACAAGGGCCACAAAGAGGAGGGGGGTTGTCACAATGAATCCTGGCACAAGCAAGCGGAAGAGAGAAGAATCAAGCTCGACGAAAGTCTCGGCTCCTGTTATACACGAGCGGGACAGCGAAGCAACGAAGGAGAAGAAGAGGAGACTTAAAGGGAACTTAGAGAAGTTGAACCCTCTTCTTATGCCTGATCAATCCACAACCCAGGTGTATAAGGATGTGATCGCAAAACTGAAGAGGAAGAAGATACCCTTAGAGGAAATCCCAAAAACACCTTACGGAGAGGTCAGCTTGTCTTACTACACAACTCTCAGCGGGTCAAACGAAAAGTTGAATGCAAGGGTAAGGTGGAACCTTAATTATTTGCATTGTTTTCAATTTAATTTAAATTTAATAAAATTACTTTCATGTATGCAGCACATGAATGATTGCTTGTTTGGAATTAGAAAGCGGCAGGGGCGTTGCAAGAAGCACTATGCACAGAATGTTGTGGTGTTGGACGCAGAATTTGCAGATGCCGTTAAGGAAGGGCACATGGCATGGAGTCAAAGTGAGAACCCCCAAGTAGCAGATCACTTAATGGAATACGTTAGGGGCGATCTTCCGATATTTGCTGGTAAGGAATGGGCAGGTTGTGACAAAATATTTTTTCCTTTGCTGGTGGACGAAGTATCACAGCATTGGGTTATGGTGGAGACGGATGTAACTCTCTGCAAGCTCATCATGTATGACTGCTATAGAACAGTTGTCCCGGATAATTCCATTTCTGGAGTGATGGAACCTTTTGTGGTGATGTTCCCACAAACTCTCATTGCTGCCAAGAATTTTCACGCAGAATTACTCCATTCGGGCACCAAATGGACGTGTGAAAGGCGGTCTGATTTGCCTCAAGCGGAGCTTAGGTATGGAATCTTCTACAACTTTGCATGTTATAACATTTTATTGTTCTATAACTGTTACCCTTACTTAGTAGTCAGTAATTTGCATTTATTGTGCAGGGGAGACTCAGGTGTTTATGCGCTGAAGTATTGCGAGCTGGAGCTCCAATCATTTCCGATCCCTATTTATATGCATCCAAAGTATGTCTCTGTTTACCGCTTTCGAGAAGTTCTTAGATTACAAACATGACTGAGTTTTCATATGATCATCGAGGATAAAACTTTACTGTTTCAATGACTGATAATTTAAATATTTGAGGTGGATTATAATTTGAATTGTACACTTTGATGTGAATTTTATTATTTTGGTGACCAAGATTGGTCTTAAATCTAAAATGCTTTCATGTATTAGTATAATGTTAGCCTTATGTTGAATGGATTGTATTGGTAATTGGTTTTATACTATTTTGTACGTTATGTTTATTTGGAAACTGAACATATGAGGACAGATTTACGGTCAGAGTCTAATTCCGTTCCATTCTGGGAACATATTCCAATCTGAACTGCCAGTCTAGAACATATGTTTCTAAAATGGTTTTGAAGTCTAGAAAGTATATGACAAGTATGTATGTGAATTCTAGAATATATATTTCTAGAATGAATTTAAATTCTAGAATAATCATTTCAAATTAATGAATCTATGTGGCAATCGGTTGTAATTGGATTGTGAACAGTTGTTTCTTGTCAAAGTAATTACAGTTATAGGGTCATGCCTATACATGAACCGAAGAGTCTTTTGGAAGATGGGTGTAATTATCACTTGTAATAACTTCTTTAACCCAACTTGTCATCTCAAAATAAATTTTTGTAATCATGTAACTGCTTTTCCTAGCCTATATAAGAAACCAATCTAGAACCCATGCAACCCACACTGAAAATCCATTCTGCTTGGTAAAAGGTCTCTTCTTCTTCTTCTTCTTCTTCGTTTTCGTTTGCAACCAACTCCCCCCATCTTCCAAGTTCCATTCATGGACTCACCACCACCACCATCCCCACCACCCAACTCGCCAGAGGGTTGGTTGTTTGACGAATCAAAACCAAGCCTATACCCCCCTCTCTCTCCCCCATCTGCTGACACCAACATCAGAAGCAGTGACTCTGACGACGCAACTGTCGTAAACGGAAGCGTTCGGAGTCTGACTCGGACGCCCCCGAGGACGAGCCCTTCTCCGGGGCGGAGGAGGAGGGGGACCCTGACGACGACCCAGCGGTACGAGAGAAGGAGGAGTCGTCCGAGTCGGACGACGACCCGTGGGCGGCTGTAGAGGAGAAGGACTCTGACGACGAGGAGGACGAGGATGACGAAGAGGAGCAGGACAAGGAGGAGAACAAGAAGGAGAAGGAGGCAAAGGACCCAGCACCAGCCACAGGCCCGCCGGAAGATGAAGAAGATGACCCTTATGACGCCCTGTTTGTTCCTGCAAACCCGACAGCCGACCCTTCTGAAAGTGTTGGCTCGAACTGGCCTTCCTGGGACTAACTAACTTCTTGTATAAGAAGTTAGTTAGTTAGTTTTATATATATATATATGGCAGTTCAGTTCAGGGTTTGCAGGGTCAGGGCCTCCTTCTTTTGTGAAGCAACAAATGTTCCATGTTTGTTGCTTTTGGAATGTTTTTTTTTTTCAGTGTGGAAGTTTGACTTTAAAGTAATGCTTGTTTTTGTTATCTATGAACTATCCCTGTTTTGTAGGCCTTATCAAATGACCTTTGTCCAAATATATATATATATATATGAATTCTAGTTTATGCCTTATGTATGATTTACAGTTTAGTTTTAGTACATGTAATTATCTGGAAAACATTTTCCAACCTGACCTGCCAATCTGGTTGTTTGTAGTATCAGAATTATAATCCAGTCCGGAAAACATTTTCCAATCTGAACTTCCAGTCTAGTTACAAGCAACCCACAACCAACAACATAAAATTGTAGCTACATATCCAAGTGTTAGTCTTAGTGCCCGTAGTTCAATCCTAAATGTCCAAATGTATATATCATCGTTAGCAATAAAATTAAAGCGGCTTTATATTACTTATGTGTTGGAGTAATATATCGATGTGTGCTCTGATCTATGCCCACCATGCGAATAGAACCATAGATCGAGATAGATCACACTCGATGGGTCCCTAGTCAACAAAGCTTCACTAGAAGCGACTAGTATGAAAGATGGCTCTTTATGGCTTACGTTCTGTTAGTCATTGGAATGAGATTCCGGAGTCTGATCATAGATATCATGTGGGACATGATATTGGACGACCCGCCCTGAATATGTGCCATAGATTAAGTCATGAACATATTCAGTGTTGTAGCTTGTCATGTATCCTTAGACCAAGGAGTCTTTGTGATCGCTATGTAGTCAACAACTGAGTTTGACCTGAGCCTAACGTTGTCCGTAACAGGGCTTCCATAACGGCCAGGATTGGCTTGGGGACGGGCTACATGAGTGACACGAAAGACGGCTAAGGGATTTATCCCTCATACTAAGGTATGGGAAAGATATCGGTTCTCGGCCACTTGATCGAGAGTGACTGGAAGAATAGCATGGCCATGCACATGATACTGGGTATCATATCTTCAGTCATCTCACATATCAAGGAACGGTGATTGAGAATAATAAGGATGACGACTCTATGCCTTATCTCAATCAGGATATCGGAGATAAAAAGATAATGACAGGGACGACAGAAAGGTTAGAATCGACAGGGTCGATTCGTTATGTAGTGTCAGGCAATACTAAAGTCTCGTTAGTTGCCACTTAAATAGGATCAAGTAAAATGGGATTTTACGTTGATCTATTGACATGCATAAACCTAAGGGTCACACCGGAGGATGAAACTCATTGACACATATATGGAGAATGGCCAAAAGGGAGTTGTCTCGGGATATGACCAAAACTGGGTTTTGGGTCATGTGCCCGTAAGTGAATAGGACTTTACGGATCGAGACAAGACTTGGAGTCTTGGGATTGATCGCGTCGGATAATGTTGGACATTTCCGGTATGGAAGGCTTGGAGGCGATGAGCGAATCACGGGACCTCGTTGGAAATGGTCACGGGCCATGTTCCAAGAGGCCCATGAAAGGCCCATGCAACCAAGGCCCATGGAACTAATTAATCAAGTCTTGATTAATTAGTACTAAGTAAGCAAGACAAGGATTAAGGTGTTGGTGATTCACCACCTAACCCAATCTTGTCTTGCCATACTTTGTCCTATTTACACCTTACTTGACACCATACTTGTCCCATGCCTTTAGTTGGACAAGTATGGGTTTTGTTATGTTTAAGTCATCTTTTTTCAACATAACAAACACAAGACAAGAATAGGAAACACATTTTCTCTCCCTCTTCCATGGCCATTTCGGGTTTGGCTAGTTTCCACCTCCATGTTTGTGTTCTTGAGTCCTCAAAGAGAAGAACTACGTGGCTTTGATTCTCATGTGGATACGTATGCGTCTTGGAGACTCAAGCCAATCATTCGTTAACCGGTGTTCTTGTTTTGGTAAGAAATAGTGCTGAATTTTTCTCTTGTGAATCTATTCTTTGTTAGTTGTTTCATGGTTTAATCGTCTCTTGGTTTTCATTGATTTTCCGCTGCGAGTTGGTTCATCTCCAACCCTACCTCGAGACCCAACACCAAGTACATTCATTCATACATTCATACTAACCTACTTATCCAAAAACTGATAACAAATCCTACAACAACTAACATAATCACTGTTTTGCCTTTGTCTCTTTCAGCATCCAAATCCAATTGTAGTTTCAGAATCCTTTCCTCATCTTGTTGTTGTTGTTCAAACACAATAGAAAGCTTAGCTTCCATCCTTGCAATTGTATGTTCACAAACTTTCAGTTTCTCACGCAATTGCAATTCCTCATCTTCCATCCTTGCAACTCTATCTTCTAAAATGCCAATTGGGTAAATTTCCCCTCTATCGTCTAATATTTTGTTGAATTGCTCTGACTTCCCATCTGACTTTGTCCCACATTCGACTTTGGTTCCATCAATCTAGCGAAAAAAATTGCATTTTTTGGTTCCTTCATTCTAGCAAAAAAAACAGAACAAACCCTAATTTCAGCATAAATTTCAATTCCCACATCAATAAAAAAGGAAACCTTAATTTCAGCAGCAATTCCTAAATTAGGAATACCTAATCGCAGCAGGACTTACCAAATCAACAACAAACTATAATTTGAGCAGGATTTCCCAAATCAGATCACCCTAATTTCAGTTCAGTTGGAATTTCGAAATCAAAAAAGAAAAACCCTAAGCTTTTGACTTACCATGAAATTACCACACCCAACGAACCTTCTTCCTGGATTCATCTTCGTGGTTGAGGTTCGTACAGGAGTTTCAAATCCACAGTGGCAAAGGACCTTCTTCTTCACGTTCGCGTTCGACTTCTTCATGAAGAACACAATTTTCGCGTTCGCGCCTTAATGTTCAAATAAAATCTATTTGAAAACGTGTGGATTGGGTTGACTTATATTATCGTTACCAAAGTAACGGATTCTGTCAAAAAACTAACTAACGGCTGGATGTAAAACTAAAACTAACGTATGTTTGCCTTACTATTCAGTTTAAAAACCATTTTAATGTGTTTAGTTTAATATGGCCTTCAATAAACCATTTTAATAGTCACCCATTTTCTTATTTTAATAGTTTTTTTTAACAAACCATTTTAATTCATTTGTTTTGTTGCTTTTATTTATTTTGGAAGGATATCCAAACTTTAATACAATTGGTAAAAAAACAAATATTGTATGCAACAAATGAATGAACACAATTTCTAGTGTTATGTACCTTATACTCGTGTTTCTGGGAAGCAACAATTATGTTCTCATTTTGTCTAGAATCTGCTGCTCTAGAAAATATTTTCTAGATCTAGAAGAACTTTTATAGATTTTCACTAAATTTTGCAGTTTGTATGTATGTTCTAGTTGTTAATGTCCAGGTTCTCATGTAAGTCTGAAATTGTTATTAGCGTTCTAGACTCCATTCTAGAAACAGTATTCCAATTTGGACTGCCAGTCTGGTTTTTGTCTTGAGTATCTGGAACACCAGACATCAAATTCAGCATTTCCCCGGAAATTAAATATTCTAAAGAAATATAAGCAACAAATTGAATAGAATATAAGAGAATCTAGAACATGCAAACTTAACAATGACAACGTGGTCCTGAACTTCCACAGTCCGATAATTTTTCTTGAAGTGCTTTTGTATATTATTTTTTTTAGGATGGAAGTCGTATTTTAGATTTTATTTTTTTTTGTAAACCATTTTAATGTGTTTGTTATGGTCTTTTACATATTTTGGAAGGATATCCAATCTTTAATAGGTTTGGTAAAAAAAACATTTGAATGTATGCAACAAATGAATGAACACAATTTCTAGTGTTCTGTACCTTGTACTCGTGTTTCTGGAAAGCAACAATTCTGTTCTCATTTTGTCTAGAATCTGCTACTCTAGAAAATATTTTCTAGATCTAGAAGAACTTTTATAGATTTTTACTAAATTTTGCAGTTTGTATGTCTGTTCTAGTTGTTAATGTCCAGGTTCTCATGGAAGTCTGAAATTGTTATTAGCGTTCTAGACTCCATTATAGAAACAGTATTCCAATTTGGACTGCCAGTCTAGACACATTATTCCGATTTGGACTGGTAGTCTGGTTACTGTCTTGAGTATCTGGAACACCAGACATCAAATTCAGCATTTCCCCGGAAATTAACTATTCAAAAGACATATAAGCAACAAATGGAATATAATACAAAAAATACAATAACAAGCAATTGTTCATATAACAAGCACAAATTGATTGTTCATAAACTACAGCATACATCCCAATTCCAAGTTCCTCAACAAGCACAAATTGTTCAACCATAAAATACAGGATACATCCCATCGCAATCCAATTACATAAAAACTGGCCTTATTACATAATAATTGTCATTTCACATGTTGTCCTTGTATGACCAATTTCACCACATAATCCACATTTTCTTATTCTTGGTGGCCGACGTGGCTCACCGGCGGATGGGAGTCTCTTGACTTGTGGTCTACCGCGCTTTAGTGGTAGTTTTGGAGGGATAACCTTCATAACTGGTTCGGAGCTAAGAGAAGCCCAATCTCGTTCTGCTGGTACGGGATAAAGGGTTTCAAAATAAGCCATTCTCCATAAATTCAGTGAGTAATAGTCGGAGCAGAACTGATAACAATCAAGGTTCTTCAACTTGACAGCTGCTATTGCATGTACACAAGGCAATTTATCCAAGTCGAACACACGACATTCACACCGCTTCTCAAGTAAATTAACTATGGTCACATGTTTGTTACCAACAACCTAAAACTCTGACGCGTTGAGCTGTTTCACTTTCAAGTTGGCAGCAACTCGTGTCCTTACCCGAAGGACTTTCTCTGCATATTGAGTCATCTGTGTACCTGGAGGTATACATGCAATGTGATGGCGACGTCTATTGAACCACTCTGAAACTTTCTCCTGCATAGCATCAAGCAATGCAATGACAGACCACTCTCTTGGCTCTTTCAATGCTGCGTTTATCGACTCCACTCCATTTGTTGTCATGATATTGTACCGAGCACCTCTGAAGTGTGCTCTAACCCACTGATGAAGCGCAATATTTGTTTCTTCAAGATACTGGATGGATGATAGGTAGGATTCAGTCATAATTTCGTACAGTCTGTTGAACTCAGATACCCGGTACACTTCAGCGCATTTTTTTAAAGCATTTAGAAACCCTTCTCCAGCACCAGCCTTTTTTTTTGGAATGAAGTCGTACATTTCGTCCGAGATGCCACCTACAATGTCCATGATCTGCTTTGGGGTAGATTTTAAACCTCCCATTGATGATACTCTGATTCCTATCAGAAAGAATTACCAATTCATCTTCATCTGGTATAAATTCCTGTAACTTCTCAAAAAACCATGTCCATGACGCATCATTCTCTGTGTCTACAATTCCCCAAGCAATAGGATATTGCTGATGATGACCATCTTGTGCGGTTGCAATAAGCATTACTCCTTTGAACCGTGTCTTCAAGAAGGTGCCATCAACCGCAACGACTTTTCTCATTGTCTTCCATCCTCGAACACATGCAGCATATGCTATAAATACATATTTGAACCTGCTTTCTTCATCCACCTTTAGATGAGTGATTGTTCCTGGATTCTTCTGTACAACCATCTCCAAATAAGCCGGAAGGAGTGCATAACTTTTCTCGGGATCCCCTTTAAGATAAAAGTTGACAAGTCGTCTGGCCTTCCAAGCTTGCCAGTATGGTATCTCGGTGCTTGACTCAGTGTCATTTTTCAGAAATATTTGAATTAGTCTTGGACACGGTGTCGTCTTTTGACCCGCACATTTTTGCCTCACGTATTCAGCAACATATTTAGTAGTTGCTTGCCGGCGGTGGAGCTTCGTCGCATTGGCAGAGCAATGGTGAGTATTGTAATATGTTCTGACGAAGAACTGCCTTGTAGTTCCAATTTTGGCGGTCCGCACTCTCCATCCACAAAGTTGGTTAGCACATTTTGCCACAAACACCGTCTTGTTAGATTTTTCAGCACGATAATCGAACCCGTCCTTCACAGCAATATGTGACAAAAACGTCTGAAACTCTTCTTTCGTCTCAAATGTATCACCAACTGCTAAACCTGACCCATCTTGGAAACCGATCGAGTTTGCTTCGGCATCAAGCACTTCCGTCGGATAAAAGTGGTCTGCAGGATCAAAACTTGATCTGGATTGTTCTTGTTCTACATACTCTTGTTCGTTTTCCATATCTTCCAATCCTACATCCTCATCCACTGCCACTTCTTCCTCATCAACTTCCACACCCGTTTCCACCTCTTCCATATCATCATCATCATCATCATCAGAACTAAATTGTTCTAGAATCTCTTCTACCCCGTCTTGCGTATCATAACTATAATCATCATCAACATAATCATCTTCAACACTTAACTGTGCGGGAGTAGGATTTGACCCCGCTGGAGTCGCTACTGCTTCTAAAGCAGTTCTACCCCTACTACAAGCTCGACGTGGGAGATGCACGCGTTGCCCACCGTTGTTAACACTCATAAAATCAATGGAATCCCCCGTTTTTATTGGACTACACATGTCCCGGTCAAAGTACTCATCACGTACAACAGGGGCAGCAGGAGGAGTCATTTCCATTTCCCTACCACCGGTATGTTTGTTAATCACCTCCACACACAGTATGTTGTTTCGGGTCCCAAGTCCATATGGCACAAAAAAACCAAGAACAGTTTCATCGTCTTCTAAAATAACCGGATCCATTCCTTCAACATCGTCAGGCAAGTCCGGTACTAAGTAGCTCACTTTCAATTCATTTTCATTTTTGTCCACTCCGGTCTTCTCATACAATTTATCCCATAACCGCTTCTTCAATGATGTATCTTCATCATCAAGAAGGATATTCATAGACTTTGAATTGGATGGTATCCAACTATATTTCCCGTTCTCGTTCAAATATTGCCCACCATAAGAAGCATGTACTAGCACTCTAACCATTCCTACAACAATTAGGAACATATCAATATAAAGCTACAATTTACCATAACAAACATCTATAAATACTTACAACTCGATTTTAAAACAATTTCAAACAAAAAGGCCTTTGTTTGTACATAAAGGACTTGTAAAACTATTTTCAAACAAAACCCAAAAGGGGTAAAGCCTTAAATATACATGATTTAATAACAGATTGATACTACATTCTGATACGTAAAATACCGGATGGACACCCGTTCTAGTTTACATGAAACCAGAACGCCAAACCGACCTGGTAACAGCTCATACCAGAACGTGTCGATCTGAACTATTATCATCGGCATGGTACGAACTCGAACCACATCATCACACGAATTGGAGGTCCGAATGAAGCAATACTAGCTCGAAATATGTTTCAAAATCATTCCATGATAACATTAAGTGCGTTTGAACATACATATTGCTCAAAATCTACAAATTAGGTCTTTCCAATTACTTACCTCGAGCTAGGGTTTTTCTGGGCAGTCTTCAATGACAGTGGAACATTCAATTGAGCAGCTCTCACGACAAATTAAAGAAGAAACAACGAGTAGGAGGACAAACAATGCACGGGACAACAACAATTGAAGAAGAAAAACGAGGATGAAGGAGAAGCGAACGAGAATGGGGCAAAAATCGATTTCCCCAATTCAGCTGGATTTGGCGCGAATTAACTAACGACTGCTGACGTGGATTTGGCGCCAACAGGGCAAACGAAAGCTGACGTGGAACAAGAGTGAGAATAGAGTTGGGTACTGACATGGATCATCGATGAGGGTAATGTTGGTAGTTGGAAAGAGTCATTAATGAGGATGCTAGGTAGGTGAGAGCATTGAATGTGGAGGCTATTTTAATTATACTTTACTTCTAAAATGCCATTTGGGTAATAAGGCCTGCAAAACACCTACTATTCTGCAGTCCTTGGGTTCACTTTTGTCCAGTCAGCACAAGGGTCTCAATCCCAAGGTCTTTCCGATGTACATGCTCTCATGGCTAGTACAAATAGAGTTGAGTATTTTTTTTTCTGCAACCCATTATATAGTAGTAAGCCCAATTTAAAATCGGCCAATTTACCCAAATGACCTTTTTTCTGGCCAAGTCTTACGGTGGCAGGCCCCGTAATTTAGCTGAACTTATTTCTTTTATTTTTAATTTTCTTTTTGTATGATAAAATTAGAAGATTACCTATATACCCTTTCCACACTTAGAAGTTAGATCCCAGAATCTTTGTTTGTTTTTTATTTTTCCCCTCTGGCTTTAATTTTCCCTCCCAATGGATCAACCGGGTTGTGGGCAGATATGAGTCGGGTTTCAAATCAAATATGGGTCGTGGGCTAGGTTTCGGGTCAAATTTCGTTTATTTTACAAAAAAACTTGAGCCTCTGGGATTCGAACCCAAGAATCTGATATGTAATCTAGCTACTTACCACTAGGCTATGTGGTATTTTGTTATTGTATGAGTACCAAATAATATTTATTTATTGGTTTTCAGTAGAATGAAAACAAAAATATATACACTTTTTGAATATAATGAGATTCGAACCAAGGTGTAGCCCAAGCCAAATGAGACTCTTACAGGCTACGTTGCATTTTGTTGTTATGTGAATACCAAATAATATTTATTTATTGGTTTTCAGTGGAATTGAAAACAAAAATATATAGATTTTTTGAATATAGTGGGACTCGAACCTTGGTGTAGCCCAAATTAGATGAACCCTTACCACTAAGCTAAGTGAGCTTATAGTAAGAATGTCCAAAATATGCTTATGTTTTTTATGTTGTGGAATATCGACTTGTCCGTTCTAGAAATTTATTTCCTGATCCTCATACTCCTATGGGAATTATTTTCTACACCCTCAAACTGCTCTAAAAAATTTCAATCAGATCTACAACTAGTACCCAACCTGAAATAAATTTACATGTCCTGTTTATGGATCTGGAAATTATGTATCGGAAAAGAAATCAGATCTGGACATTCTTAGGAAATATTATGTTCAAATAAAATCTGTTTGCATGTCACGTGTGTGTTGGGTTGTGTTTTTAGGAAATATTATCGTTAACAAACTAACGGATTCTGTCAAAAAATAACGGTTGGGTATGAAAAACTAACGTGTGTTTGCTTTATTATTAATTTTAAATTTTAATGGTATTAAGTCAACCATTTAATTAGTCCTAAGTCAACCATTTTAATAGTTTTTTTTTTACAAACCATTTTAATTCATTTGTTTTGTTTCTTTTAAATATTTTGGATTGATATCCAAACTTTAATAGGATTGGTAAAAATAAATATTGTATGCGAAATATGAATGAACACAATTTCTAGTGTTCTGTACCTTATACTCGTGTTTCTGGGAAGCAACAATTTTATTCTCATTTTGTCTAAAATCTGCTACTCTGGAAAATATTTACTAGTTCTAGAAGAACTTGTATAGATCTTCACTTTATTTTGCAGTTTGTATGTGTGTTCTAGGAGTTAATGTCCAGGTTAAATGGAAAGTCTGAAATTGTTATTAGCGTTCTAAATTCCAATCTAGAAACATTATTCCAATTTGAACTAACAGTCTGGTTAATGTCTTACGTATCTGGAAAATAACTATTCAATAAATCTAAGCAACAAATGGACTACAATATAAAAAAATAACAATCACAAAGTGTTCATGAACTTCATTGGTTGTCTGCTTTATTTTTTGTTGAACTTGTTTTTTTTATTATTGTTTTTTTTAGGATGGAAGTCGTATTTTAGATTTTAATTGTGTTTTTTAGAGACCATTTGTATTCGTTTGTTTTGCTCTTTTAAGAATTTTGGAAGGATATCCAAACTTTAATAGAATTGGTAAAAAAAATTGTATGTGACATATGAATGAACACTATTTATAGTGTTCTGTACCTTATACTCGTGTTTCGGGAAAGCAACAATTATGTTCTCATATTATCTAAAATCTGCTACTCTGTAAAATATTTACTAGTTCTAGAAGAATTTTTATAGATCTTCACTTTATTTTGCAGATTTAAGTGTCAATCTGAAAAATTCATTTCAGATCGACACCTAGATCGAATGAAAACATCAAATGATTGACATTCAGATCTGGCTACCTCTCTCATCAGATCCAGGAGACGGACAATAACTAACTACAATCTTAAGAACACAAAATCATGAAATAAGTAATTAAATAGCTCGACGAATCAACAAATTGATATTTCGAGTGATTTTAAGTGGAGATTGTTGGTCCAATTTATAATAGCGGCTTCATCAATTAATTAACGACATGCACTTTTTCGGCGGGAAGACTAAAATGGAGGTGACTTGGATGACGATTGATGAGCGTAATTGTGTCCTAGTTAATTTAACCATTTCCCCCTATATTTATACTTAGTTTGTATCTCGTTTTTATATTTTTAGCGTTTAGTAATAACGGCGCATAACCTCGTTTTTGGTCGATATTTTTCAAGTGTTCAAAATATATTAATTATTAGTCTTGTTTTGTAGGCATTGAAAAAATAAAATTATTGGCGAAAGAACGAAACAAATCGGAGCTAAAACGGAGTAGATATGAGCGAAATAGTGAAGATAACATTAAAAATGAAAGAGCGAACAAGAGCGCGCCACATGACGCGTTGACCTGACCAGCACAACTCTTTCCTCTCATTTCCTTTTTATTTTTTTAAAAAAATTAATAGTCAAAAGGGTAAGGTTGACATTATGAAACTTTCATTAAAGAAAATGCTAGTTTAGTGAGAGCATAAAATGCTGGACCCATTTTAATTAGACTTTCCTTCTAAAAGGCTATTTGGGTAAATAGACCATTCAAAATCTAGCTTAATAGAATATACCAGTTTAAATCCTAACAAACTGGTCTCTTTGGATCATCCATTCATCATCGCCAACATGTATGATGAACACATCTATTACCTAGTGCACATATGGAGTATCTCTACTTAACTAAAGTAGCTACTGTACTTTCAAGCCACTAGTAATTATCTTCCCAATGATTCTATGGGTAAATTTATTAGTAACTCCCTTTTGATAGGCTCTCAATCCATTAACAGAATGAATAGAGTCTGATGAAGATTGAAAGGGAGAAATATTCAGAATGAGTAGGAGGATGTTCTATCATCTTGTTGTGTATCAGATGACAATAAATCGATCATCACCATATTTCTCCATCAAAAACAAAAACATATGATGATTTGGGGATATATTTCTCTCAGACAAATGCCTCGATTCGTCCACATGCTTTTTATAAGAATGGATTTCGGACTCGTCATCTGTCTTCATCATCACTGAGACCCCAAATCACCTTTACATTCAAATAATAACTAGAAACATGAAATAACAGAAGAAGAAGACCTTAAAATGATACACACAAAGATGATAAGAGAATTGGACAAAAGCTAATGACTGACCTCAGTCTCGCTGTTCCTTATATAGGAGAAGCGGCGTCTTTTAGGGTTACGCTCTCCTCCTACCGCTGGAAAAACGCTGTCGTTTTGTTCAGTGAACAACAACAAGTTAATCCCACGTGTTTAGACGATTAATCTGTCAAAGATTTAAATGGGTATTACCTATTAAGAGATCCAGAATTATTTCCTAACGTATCGTGGGATGGTGAAACTTTGTGACTATGGGCTCAGATTTCTTTTAATTTATTGGAAAGTGTAAATTATTATGTACATATACAACGCGTTGTCCAATTTCTATACGTCTAATTTCATCTCTCTAAATTTATCTTTTTCACACCAGCAATACATTTTGAAATTTCTTTTCCTACAAAAATAACGGCGTCCAAAGATCAGGACCCAGGTAGCCACAAGGATCACATGATTGGAAGAAACGAGAGAAGTCTCGTCGTGAAACAAAAGATATTGTATTGGGGTTGTGCATATGTCCACAAACCCTGATGCGCAATTTCTTTATGGACCGTCTAGTTTACGAAGACGAGTTGTTCATACGCCGACTCCAAATGAGTCGAGACCTTTTTTTTCGCTTTATGCGGGCTATGGTGGCCCATGACAACTAATTCTTCCAAAAGTCAAAAATTTCATAATGTTGGGTTAAGTGCACACTAGAAAGCACGATTGCTTTGATGATGTAAGTTTATGGTTATTCCGCCGATTTGTTAGACAAAACAATGCGAATGAGCATATTAACCATCATACATCGCTTCAAGAGGGTTTACAAAGTCGGGGTCCTCAATTTTTGGCCAAAGTATTTGAGGGAAATACAATTATAGCACATAGATGATACCGTTGCATTCTTCTCCAAAGGCCTACACACATATGTTTCATGGCTTTAATCTTGTCGAAATTGTTCTCGGACATCGGGACGACAACCTCGTGATGAAGCCCAGATCGAGCTGTGATTCAGTGTTCGAATAAGTCAGAGGCTAGACAGATTGACGATGAGATTGGTTCGGTGTTCGCCAGTCGCCAGCATCAAGAAGGGTTCAAAACAAAATTGTAAGATACATTTACACAAAAAAGAGATAACGTTTAGGGTTTAGAGCAAAGGTTAGAGGGTAGGGTTTGGGAGGGTTTATGCTGAGAATTAGAGGATGTGTTTCACGTGAGGAACCTTTTTGGTCTCGTGTTCCGAGAGATATGTTGCGCCGCCGCAGGCTAAGAACCACAGTGCGGCTAGAGAGATCTAGAGGAAGGAGGGCTGACTTGAGTGAGGCAACCAGGAGGCATGCTTAGATTCGGGACTGGACTGGAAGTTCCAACGACGAGGAGGTTTTGCTTTGGAGTTTTACAGCAGAACTAGATCGGTTGAATCACCAGAAGTACATGCACGACTCTCTTGTGAGGAGGAGCTGCTCGACCGGGTCATTGCGGGGGAGATCGTACGATTCTTGGAAAAAAGATTATGGGGACGAAGGTCATTGTCAAGAGCGTTTTCATGGACGCCCCAAGTATAGGTCAGCCCCGGAGGTTAGCCGGCGTTCTCGATCGGTCTGACGTTCTTGTAAAGCTATTATACTAGTTGCTGGCTTTTTGGGCGACCACCTTGTCTCTTCCTCTTCGCCGGTAGATGTTTTGGGAGCAAGTGCTATCGTCGGCGGAACCTTTCCTTTAGGTGGTTCATGGATGTTTTGCAAGTATGGTTTGTTCCCCCTTGGTACTACCTCCTGTGAATCCAACTTCGGTGAGCTCCTCATTGGGTCGGGATCTCCTTCCTCTGCTCCGAGCTCAAAGGCAACACCATCTCTTGCTTAGGTTCTTGTCTCTTACCACGCCTACGTTCAACTAGTTGGGACTGTTGGTGGGCGTCAAAGGCGTAGTGTTGAACCATGTACGGGTCTTGTAATTAGGGACTTTCCGGTTTTCATGGCCAATTTCCTGAATGACATTACCGTTTCTCAACTCTGAATTCTCTTTGTTCGATTTGGGGTTATAGACTCTATTATTGCCGGACCAAAACTTGTGAATAAAGGGATGCAATTTGCCTTTGTGTACTTCACCAAAACTAATGACCTGGTTCGAGTTGTCGATGTGTTTAATAGTGCCTATCTTGGGGAACGCAAGATACGAATTGAGCTTGGTAAGACGTTTGTATGGTATAACGTTCTATCTAAACCTTCGACCTTCCCTGAGGTTTCTTGCCCTCTGAGGCCTGCTTCTACTCCTACCATCGAAGTTGCTCCAAGCTTTATTGCGGAACTTGCTCCAATGCACCTCACTTATGACCGTTGTGCCTTATCGTTGACTCCTAGCTTCGAGAGGATGTCGGCCTTCAGCGTGTTAGGTATTCTTTATACCTCGGTCTCTGCCCAAACTACTAGTATTGGCTTTCGGTTGGCTGGAATTTCGGGAGTGGATCTTTTGGACCTAATATCGCGTACCTTTCTTTTGTCATGCGAGGATCAAGATGTTTAATCGTCCCTCTCGATTGATGATTGGAAATCGCTTCGTCCCTGGTTCTTTTCCTTCTCGGATTATGCACAACGAGTTCTGTATGGTGGCCGTCTCCTCTGGGTAGACATCATCGACCTTCCTATTTTGTGTTCGAATCGTGATTCCATTGTTGCAGTCACTGAAAAGTTCGGATAGCTTGTTGCTATCCATTTGTACTATATGGCGTCTTCTTAGTTGTCCAGGGCCTTAGCTCTTGTTCATGTGAAAGATGTATCGGTTAGGAAAGTGCGTGATCTCCGCTTGTGGCTCGGGTTTTGGCATTGATGTGCTTTTTGGGCCAGTTCTGGTAGACTCTATCTCTTCCCTTCCACACGTAGGGGTGATGGTGTCGCGTACCGGGACATGTGAGAGGAATGACCTTTCAACAATCGCGTCTCAAGTGTGTCCCAACTCCATCCAGCTTCTCGTTTGAGCAAATTCTACTCATCTTCGGTGATTGATGTGGTTGCCCCTACGCTTTCCGCTTCTGTTGTTGTTTTTCCAATTTTGGTTTTTGGTGCCAAGTCGGACATGTAGGGGTAGGGTTAAAGATGATGTGGGGTCGAACTTGGCCTCTATCTCGGATTTGTACGATATATTGGATATGACGCTTGCTCCTTTATTTGATTGCACCCCACCACTGATCCTGGACTAGGGAGTTGTTCCTCCTCCAAATGATTTTGCGGAGTTTTCCTCCTCACTGGTCGGATGTCATACTAGTGAGAGCATTACCAATTTTAAAGCCATGTTTACTGAGTGTTTGGGGGTTCAGTATGGAGGATCAGCTGAGGAGGGCTACAAGGAGATTGAAGGTTAAGCACTCATTATAGTTGAGAGGTTTCGGACCTTATTGAAGTCACTTGATTATACTCCTTTCGGTTTTTGTTCCTTCGTTACTTTTTGCTTGGATCCTGCTCGTATTGAGCGCACAAATTCGTTTTATTTATATTTGGCTATTTATTATTGCACTTATTTCTCCTTGATAAAAAAAGTAGTGTTTGGGAGGGTTAAAATGGTTCAAGAAATACATAATATTTTAAAAAAAAATATGGGCATCATGTGTGATGCATGTGACTAATTTTATCGCTATTATGTTAACTTCTTCTTACAGGTGCTTTGTAAAAAAAATAGTCACGATATATTTTGTAAAAAGAGTCGTTCACAAAGTTCCTCAATTTCTAATTTAGGTACACTTTTAGCAAAGTCATTCAAAAGACGATCCTTTTATGTTAAGAGCACCTGCAATGGTCGTTGCAGGTGTGTCGTTGCAGGGCCTGCGACGGCTCTGTCACGACTTGCTGCCACGACCAGCCGTGGTAGGCATTGTGGTAAGGGGTGCCGTTGCAGGTCGTCGTTGCAGGATCCTGCAACGACTCTTCCAGTCGTGGCAGCCTCAAGGCTAGTCGGTAGTCCAATCCCACGCCGACACGTGACGACAACGAATTTAAAAAAATGCAAACAATTTAATTTCAAGTGCAAACAATGGCTCCCTACCACTAATCATGATTTGTCATTAGAGAGGTCATAGTAGTAGGTATTGGCATAAAAGAGGGAGAAACTAAAAAATAAACTCTTATCATGACTCCATATCACTAGTCATAATATACTATGTAGATGCTCTAAGTTGCATTGTATTAAGTATAATACTTACTACCCATCAGGGCTAACCCAATGGTCAAGGGTGTGTTTTTCGTATTGACCACTAACGATCAAATCATGGTGGGGGCATGTCTGCTATATACAGGTGTGCACTTGTTGTTAGAGCATACACAATGGGCCGGCCCTGAGGCCCGACCCGCGTGTTTACGGTCCGCGGGACGCGGGCCGTCCCATTGTGGGACAACTTTTACGCGGCCCGCAAAAACGCGGGCCGGGCCTCAGCCCTCGTCACTTGCACGCGGGTCGGGCACGCGTCCCTCGCCCTCGTCCCTCGCTCGGCTCCCGTCCAGTGGTGTGGCGCCACGTGTCCCTACGTAAGAACGGCCGACAACATCTATTTTTTAATTAAATCTAAAAAAATTTAAACCCTATAAATACGCCAACCCCAACCTCATTTTTTTCACACTCATTCTCCAATTTCACTCTCCCATTCCCACATTCTACTCTCTAATTTCCAAAATGCCCGACGACGATGTTCCGACATATAAGGAGATGGCAGCCCAATTCCCGACATATAAGGAGATGGCAGCCTCATTGCCGACATATGAGGACATGGCAGCCCAAATGCGAGTAGTTGAGCGACGAATCCGGCAGAGGTTTGAGAGGAACATGCAGAGAGCAATGCCAAGGATTGAGAGGGCCGCTCGTGGGGAACCAATGCGACGAGAGATTAACAGAGTTCGTGTTGAAGCCCACGACCAATTACTGAGGTATTATTTTGTCGATCAACTCATATATGACCCATATATGTTTAGGCGTCGGTTCCGTATGTGCAAACCACTTTTTCAACGGATTATGGACAAGGTCAAGGAACACGACAATTACTTCGCTCAGAAGCCCGATGCTGTAAGAACCGCCCCCTGTCGATCCCGATCGAACCGCTGATTTTTGGCGAAATTTGACTTTCGACCGGAAAGGTCAACCGATGACTCCGGGAGTTATTCAGAACCTTTCCGGGACCCAAAAAGCTTAGCCGTCGTTACGGTTAGCTTAGTTGGGTCATTTTCTTTCAATTGATTGTCTTTGTGAAAAAGTCAAACTCGGGTCAAACTTAGGCCAATTAACGACTAAAGCTAATTAAAGTAAGTGTGCTGAAAATAATTAAGGACAAGGTGGTCCCCACTTAGACATGTGTCCATAGTGGCTTGGAGGAGAAGAAATGGGCCTTTGATGACACATTTGCCCTCACATAAGCCGAAATAGAAGAATTAGACCTAAAGGGCATTGTGGACTTTCTCTAATTTAGGTTTTTAATGCATTTGGGAGCACAATTCAACCACTTCACTTCTTCTAGCCGAAAATCACAAAGGAGGAGCAAGGAGAGAGCTTCTATTAAAGCTTGAAGAAGAAGCAAGAGAAAAGGAATCCATTTCAAGCCTTTTCTTCATCCAATATTCTCAAAAAGTTCATCATCTTCATCTTCTCATCATTCTAAAGGTAAGTAAACTCTCACAATCTCATTTCAATTCATTTCAAGTTGTGGGTTTCTAAGAAATTTGCATGAACTTGTTGGGTTTTGATGTTAGTGTTGTTAGATGATTTTTTAGTGAAGTAGTGTTGGAGGATTTGGTTAATTTTGAGTTGTTTGTTGATGATTGGAGGAGACCCATTGTGGGTATTGAAGTTTTGGTGACTGATTTTGAGGTTTGATGTTGGTAAAAATGGAGTTTTTGAAGTAGATTTTCGTAGAAACGAAGTTGGGGAAGAAGGAGGTTGAACCTGCCCAGATTTGGCACGGAAAGGGCTTGGTTCCGGCCCTCTGAGCGGCGCAGAACGGGCTCGATGCCGGCCCTCCAAGCAGCACGGTCCGTGCCTGGTACCGGCCCTCTTAGCGGCACGGACCGGGCTCGGTACCGGCCCTCTTAGCGGCGCGTTCCGGGTCCCAGACCGGCCCTCTGAGGGGCACGGTCTGGGTTTGGTTCCGGGCCGGTTTCCAGATCTATGGACTGCCCTAATTGGGCCTAGTTCGGGCCCAATTTACCTTTTGGCCCAAGTGTTTGTAATTAGGGGTAATCTAGGTAGTTCATTTCAAAACCGACTTTGGTTGTTTATTAATTATAGTATTAATTTGTTCTTAGACCTTTTTCTCGAGCTTAGAGGAGGAGACTTCTAGGCACTCGGTTGGTTAAGTGTTTGGAGAACTTGAGGTAGGGAAGAGTAGTAAATTTCCGCTTTTAAATTAATAAATGTTAATAGTATGCATATAGGATGATAATAACCGGAAATGTCCTAGTTTTCATAGAGGATGTGATTCACTAGAATAACCGCTTTCAATTACGATAATAACCGAAAGAGTCTTAGTTTGCATATAGGATGTGATTCACTAGATTAATCGCTTTCAATTATGGGAATTGTCGTGCTGGTAGAATGGCCATGTCGAGCCTTAGGATTGATTGTGGTTGTGTTGGATTGTGATCAATAGTCCTCAAATGTCGATGCATGTTCCATTCTTTGGTTAATATAGGAGTCTTATTAAACTATATGAAGTATGATGAGTATGATATGAATGGTTACCATGTGACCTGATTGGTTGAGTGATTGTGTGAATGTTATATAAATGTGCCTTGTGATATGATCGGGTGAATGATAGACCGATGGGACGTGTTTGGTAAGTCACGTCGGTAAGCTTGGTTGATAATATGAGTTTGTTGTATTGTGTTTTGTTTGGTATTGTGTGTCATTGTTGTTTACTTGCCCTGAGGGTGTTTCCGGGAAGATATCCGACCGAGGGGGTATGTCGGTCCGATATGTTTACATTGTTGTTTCACCCCGATGCTATGTGTTCCGGGAAGACCTAGGCCGAGGGACATTACAGTATGGTATATTATTGTCTCATCCCGATGCTACGTGTTCCGGGAAGACTTGTTTCACCCCGATGCTACGTGTTCTGGGAAGACCTAGGCCGAGGGACATTCCTGTATGGTATATTATTGTCTCATCCCGATGCTACGTGTTCCAGGAAGACTTGTTTCACCCCGATGCTACGTGTTCCGGGAAGACCTAGACCGAGGGACATTCCGGTATGGTATATTGTTGTCTTAACCCGATGCTACGTGTTCCGGGAAGACTTGTTTCACCCCGATGATGTGAGTTCAGGGAAGATATCTAGGCCGATGTGTATTCCGGTACGATATGTGTGTTGGTGTGTGGATCAAAGTCTTGTGGTTTAATTATGTATATTTCGGTACTCGTGTGTTCTTTAGTTGGTTTCTATTGGTGAATAAGTTGTCTCCCCGTTGATCTCCTTTTGAGTTATTATTTTTATCAAGTGTTGCACTTCCTGTTGATCTCTCATTGTTTTGTCTTTGGTAATTGTACTAATCGAGAAATTTGGAGACGAAGCGGGGATCATTTTCCTTTAACTACTTTTTCCTAATGGGCGTAAGCTCACCCCCTTTGTGTTTACTGTTTTTACAGGTTTCGTTGGTGAGTAGACATAGAGGTTGTCTCGGGCTCGGGAGCTCCTTGAGGATTCGGGTGGTTATATGTATTAGAGACGTACTTCCCTTTTTGTATCAAACTAAGTTTTGCGTTACTTTGTTGGATTGAGCGTTTGACTCTTAACTTTGGATTTGAATTATGTTTTACTCAGAGATTTGCATTATTAAATTTCTTTTTATTTATTATTTATTATTATTTCCTAGTTCACGTCTCGAGTCCGATCAAAACCGGATTTAGGGCGTGACAGACGCAGCATCACGGTTGGGCTTATCAACGGAACAGAAGTGCACCACCGCGATACGGATGCTTGCGTATGGGTGCTCAGCCGATTCATTAGACGAAACTCTGCACATTGGGGTAAGCATTATACTTGAATATTTACGTAAGTTTTGCAAGGCCTTCATTAAGGTATTCGGAGCCGAGTATGAGCGTACACCCACACCGGCTAACATGGAGCGCTTACTCCGAGAAGGGTACAACCGAGGGTTTCCCGGAATGGCAGGGAGTCTTGACTACATGCATTGGAAGTGGAAGAATTGCCCACTCGAAGACCAGGGAGCCCATGGACGGGGAAGTCACCACGGGGACAAGACGGTTATGCTTGAAGCTGTAGCGTCCCGTGATTTATGGATTTGGCATGCGTTTTTCGGGATGGTTGGCTCGAACAACGACATCAACGTCCTCAACAACAGCCACTTATTCCAAGACGCTTACTACGCCCGTGAGCTGGGAGTGGAGTACTATATTAACGACCATCGGTACGACCGACCTTATTACTTGGTGGACGACATTTTCCCAACATGGGCGCGGTTCGTGAAGACTATTCGGCATCCTTACGAGACCAAAGAGAAGTTGTTTGTTAAATGCCAAGAAGGTGCTCGGAAAGATATTGAAAGGGCTTTTGGAGTACTTCAAGCAAGGTGGCACATCATTTCCCATCCCGCTTGTACTTGGAGCAAACACACTTTGGCTGATATCATGCACATTTGCATCATTCTACGCAACATGATTGTAGAGGATGAGCGCGACCGGTACGAGTATGAGGATGAGGAGTTGTTGTACGAGCAACCTCCAGAAATGCTGAATTGGACACCACCGGAACGATGGCACCAAGGATGGCCATTGGCATACCAGCAACTAGTGGATTGTCAGCAAAGTGTCACAAATCATCAGACCCACAGGCAATTACAAAATGATCTTATGGAGCACTTATGGGGTCTATATGAAGCAGGTTTCCGTGACGACGAGTAGTCATTTGTACTCTTGGAGCTGGTTTTTGGGTTGTATTAAAAGGGGATGAATAAAATTTCAAGTTCATTTTTATTCGTGTTAAATTTATTTATTATTTTTTTTATTGTCATTCATTATTTTTTTTCACATTTGTTTAAATTTTATATAATTTAAACGGTTTCTGATAAAGAATTAAATAAAACAGCAAAATATCAATTAATTAACAACTCAGCATCTAGTCAGCCCTAGGGACTCACTGTGAGCATCCATTGCAAAACACCCACTATTCTGAGTCCCTAGTCCCTCCATTTTGTCCAGTCAGCACAAGGGACTCAGGACTAGAGACTCACTAAGGGCATTTCCATCGTACGTGCTCTTAAGGAGCTATACTCATTCAAAACAGACTACGATGAAGCCCAAATTCAGTCTCAGATTGACGATGAAGCCAAAATGAGTCGTGGGTTCTCAAAACTCAATTCCGACGAATTTGAGGGTTCAAGGAAAATTGGCATTTTAAAAAACAAGGGTATCATGTGGCATGCACGCGGCTGATATTTGGGTGTGGGCTCTCAAATTTGTCATTCCTACTTGTCTGTTATGTTTTTATAAGCAAGCAATAAGTCTGAATCTAAACCAAATCTTAAACTCAACCTCCAAATCACAATCTCGTATCGACTATCATGTAGAGAGCTCAAATTGACGAATTCCATCATGATTCTCTAAAACCCCAATTCACGCCCTTCCCATGCCGGTTTCTTTCATTGTTTCATTCCCATAAATACAAAATTTGAGGATAAAGTTACTGAGACTCAGCAAGGAAAACGCAAGCTTGTGTAGATAAGACAATTTGAAAGTTGTCATAGAATCACCAGATACAAAATTTGGTATTTTCTTTTCACTTTTTCAGATCAGAACCTGAGACTTGTAATCACTCATCAAGGGATGTTCCCAGAATTGCATTTATTTGACGGAGGAGCCACATATGAGATGGCTTTGAGGTATGGTTTAAGTCTAACCTTCTACATACACCAAGGCAAAGGCTACTGTGCTATACAATAATCAGACAGAGATGCCATGATTACTGATTTTAGAAACCTCCCTGGTCAAAGCATTCCTCTCTCGTTTTGCTTCCGACACTATATTGGACACCTGACAACCAAGTAAATATGTATTATCAACTTCATACACCAAGTTTGTATTGTAAAACCGTACAAGCATGAAGCTATAAACGTGAGAAATGCAAAATTATTATAATCAAAGATGCAGCACAACTAGAGTCCGGAAAAATGTGCCGGTCTATATGTGCAAGTATGAACATACATGAAAGGATGCACGTCAAAGAAAATCAACTAGTACCTATCATGACCCGGTACTTTCAGACACAAGATTGATAGAAAACCTACAAGGGCTTAGATGGACTGGATACTGCATCAAACAGTTCTTTATCCGAGATATGGCTATCAAAAGTTCAAATTGGAAGCACATTTCAAATCTCACCAGCCAGTTGAGGATTACAGTTTGTGCTTTATCTCTGAAAAGGCTTACAATATACGAGTCATGTCAAAGGTCAATCCAACCCCAAAGCTCAAGTTAATGGGTGGAGTGGAGGCCTCTATACGCTTATCAAGTGCCACCCCATCCACATTCTTCCGGTGTGGGAACAATCCGACAAGTCCTAACGGAGAGAAATACTTATAAGGCCCCCTCTAGAAAAAATCAACAATGAAGATTGACATCTTGAAGAAGAAGAAAAAAATGCACGTATACACCAGCTTAAAACCCACAACATTTTCTGGCAAGCATACTTCAGCCCTCATTTCCAACAAAAAAGGAATGTGGGCATGTATATGATTAGGGCCTCGGTCTTTGCTGAAAATCATATCAGAAGGAAGGTGGGGAGGGAAGATGATATTCTGACTTCTTAACCATAGGACAATGAAGTTAAATTGACCAATTTAGTTACTAGACCAAATAATCAGCTTAAGAAGGACATGCATTTTAGTATGCCACCCTGCCGACTGAAAGTTATAAAATTTCTCATTCTAGATACATTCCCCAAGCATGCTAAACAACCTTTAGCTATAATAAAAGATAAAAACTCAGGTAAAGCAGATGGTCCACAGATACTAAAACCATTATCTTTTAAAGACTAGCTCCTCAAAAGCAAATGATTTAGGGCATTGGTAAGGAAGCCAACCACCATGCCTGATATATAGTCACTGATGTAAATGAGCAATTAAAGCCGCAAGAGTTTTTAGGGGATTGAGGTAGGCATATGCATTGCATATAGAAGAAAAAAAAGGAACAGCTAATTAAGGACTTGAACTCCTTTACTTATTTCATCCAACCACTTATAGTTATTTCATGAAAACCATTGGCCTAATCTACCTCATCAACTAAAATAACATACCTGGGACCGAAATAGAGATGATTCTCTGCTAGGAAGTTCTTTAAGAACATCTTTCAAGCCTGGCACAGCAGAATAGATTTATATGATCAGGAGATCAATGCTAAGAATCTGAGGTCAGTTTGCACAATGTAAAAGATGAAGAAACATAGCAATTGCACACCTGCTGCTTGTCTTTCAACCTTGTAAGCTGAACGAATCACACCTCGGATCTGCTTCCCAGCTTGCCTATATTGAAACAGGAGAAGTTTGGATAGCAGATTCAAAATAATGCAAGTAGATGTGAATATTATGTTGTCGTTCATCAATAAACACAAACCTAAGTTTAGTCCTTCCACGTATAAACTCTTCTTCTGCGAATGAAGCACTCTTCTGAAAACAAGAACATTTCAAAATGATAGGGCTTTCTGGAAAACCAAACGGATCGAGGTATGCACAAGCAAACAATATCATTACCCCAAAGTTATTGTGCTGCCAGGTTAAAGGCAAACAACACACTACAATACTCAAAAACTAAGTGAGCTAGCTGAACAAAAGGAGTCATGGACATCTTCATTACTTTATTGAAGGGAGTTCTAGCCTTCTGCTAAAGAGTTTGTTAGATTGTTGAACATCACCTTTCTCTTTCCCAAAACTACCTTCTAGGCTTCTTCATTACTTATTGAAGGGAGTTCTAGCCTTCTGCTAAAGAGTTTATTAGATTGTTTAACATAATGCATTGATTTTACCTCTCACCTTTCTCTTTCGGTCTTTCCCAAAACAACCTTCTAGGTTTCTACCAAGGAGGAGTCTAACCTTTTCATTTACTCGAAATCTAACTGATTCTATGATAAGTAAAAGGCAGACAGAGAACTATATATGCATGTCACAACCCATTCAACAATTATCGAAAAATAATTATCGTAGCCGAAAGGACTTCAGTTGTGAGTCCAACTAAGCGTTTTGGTCAAACCTACAGAGGAAGACACCTGGACGTGTCAAGGGAGTAGCAAACAATTCTGGAGCAGCCTCAGAATCAGGGTGACAGGCAATCCTCCATATCTGCATTTTCTATTCTCTTGTATTGCATTTTACTATTTTTAGTCAGTTGTTGATATCATGGCAAATCATGATCTGCATGTTAATTTCGAAAGTAACAGCTACTTATATGCTATGAAAAGAATAAAGTGTGTCAGGCAAAAAGTTATCTTACTAGTTTTTAGTGATATGGATCGGAGTTCTCTTTAGTGAACTCCTTACAATATTAGGCCAAAGGAAGATGGGTTCTTCACCATTCCGAGAGGGAAACACCAGTGGTGTTGGTTATTCCGGACCCATAACTCAATCCCGAGTCGGGGATCGTAACAACTTCAAAAATTGCAGATTGCCGAAGTACTAAAAGAAGGAAGATTGTGTTCTCTTTTCAGATAGAAAGCAAGAGGAACAAAAAAAAGTGAATAAACAGGCACTATAAAAATATATCGCTTGACGTCAAAATAACTGATCAGGATGATAGGAGGGGTGGTTACCTCCAACTTCTCACTTTCAGCCTTTAGAAGGTCAAGTGAGAGCCGCAATTCCCTTACTTTGGTTTCACCTTTGGCAAGCAAAGACTGCATCAAAAACCAAGATACATAAATTTCCAAAATTCCCTTGCTGCAAAGACACTTCATATTTCTATAGGTCATTGTGCAGCAAATATACAGCAACAACTTGGATCAAGTTCTACATAAAGAGGGTGTTTATTGTAAAACAAAGTGAATGGAAAAATGCAGTTTCCTACATGTAAGAAACATGCAAACTGGTAATAATAACCTTCCAAGAACCTTACAACATGTTGTGTGAAAGCTACTACGGACTAAGGTATCTAGATTACCACATTAGGTTATCCCAACAAAGCTCTGATAAGTCTACATTAATTTCTAGGGACGACGACAGAAATATAGCGTGTACTTTTTTTAGTTGACCATTAGTTAAAATCCGCTCAAACGGACGGAAAAAGAAAGTACAGGGTAACAACCGACTACCCTTCTTCCTCGAGACCGCTATGTTTTGCTTTTTTAACTTTAAAAATGACGAAATTAACCTTATTCCTCAAGAACGTCAAGATTTGTGTGGGGGTAGTATAGTCGGACTTTAACTCAGTTATATATGGTGCAACTAAAAGAAGGTAGAGGGTAACAACCTGCTAGAAAGTAAAGATAACAAGCTAACAATATCAACCTTCAAAAATTTAAAGTACACAGGGTATTTCCTGCCACCATCCCTAATTTCTAACACGAGCACAATGTTAGATACAAATGTGTAACACAACTAGTATCACTTATCCTAGGATGAAGTAAAACATGGATCATGTTTGCAAACACAAACAAAAGTACTTGAATATCTCCTGCAGAAATGCGGACGTCCTTACTAATGTGTCCTCTATTATTACTTTTTCCTTAAAGAATAACTTTATCAAGCTTTAAAATAGTGATCAATATCTTTTCAAAAAATGGAATGAGTAGTTATGAGAATGAATGGGTATACCTACATATACCCGTTCACTCTCATCTAAAATAAATTCTCATAATGTATTTATAAAAACTGCCAGATTAATATATTAAATATATACTGACTATCTAAAATGTTTTCTGTGAATTATTGACCACATTCATAACTATCCTGGAAGTAAAAAAAATCCATAATATGATTAAAAGACGCAATAATATTCATCACTGAATCATTTTCAGCCATTTTGACAGCCTAACGAATAATTTTCACATTAATGTTGAAAGACTAATGGCAAACTCAAATGTAAATGCAGGAAAGTGAGTACATAAAAACAGCCAAAAAAACATAAATGATAGCAATTGTAAAAAGCACTTCAGAGCATAGCATAATAAAAGGATTCTGGTCCATTCAATTAGAATAACAATGTCAAGAAACTTAAATGACGTCATCCTCGATATCGAAATGATAACAATTGAAAATCTACTATCTTCCAAATTCTATTGAATATTGGAGTAACCTAGAGAATGGCAATTGAAAGTCAAAATCATCTCTAATAACTCGTAAGGCCTTATAATGTTTGAGATCTATTTGTTTATGACGCTAACTAATTGGATTATTTGCACACACACAAAAATTAACCTGAGGGTTGATCTAACTGGAACTGGATACCTATACAAGGATAGACCGAGGATGAGAATTATAAATACAAAATCATATATCTTAATCTAATACATAGATGGAATGGTATAATTGTACAGACAAATTTCTTTTCCTTAATTATTTTCATTAAAATAAACACTGCAAACAAATAAAAGTAAAAAATAAACACAAACAATTGCAATACATCGTAATCTAATAGCCTGGTAGACGTTTAAGTCTTGAAAGATTGCAATATGAACAAGAGTCATGTGGGAATCGTAATACATAAGCTACAACTCATTACAAAGGTCGAATGTGTTTAAAAGGTGATAAAAACAATTTGAGAAGGAAATGTAAGTGCATGTTATTTTGGCTCACCTCTTCACTTACAAGAAAGCGCAAGGTATTGTAGTACAAGAAATGCCTAGGCTCTGCACATTATAACCATATTGAGGCAAGAAGAATGAACTTAGAAACACCCATCAAGTATCACATTAAAAATCGATATTCAAAGTTAAACACCTATATGTGCAGCAACCAACAAAATATGACAGTCTTGAATTCTTAATCAAGTGAAAGCCCATATATCTTAACCAAAAAAGTAATAAACTACATCTAATAATACTGTGGCATGATTGAGATTAAAATATTCTGCTACCATATTAATATAAATAATATAAAGGTACATATAAAACATAGCTTACTAAATCAATATTAAAATGTTTGCAGGCTTCAAAAAATGCTCACAGTAGGTTTAGTTGAAGACAATATAAGATATGTTTTAGAAACATACTTTTCAGTAGAAGAAATCCCAAGCTAGCAGCAACACCGCCCGTAATAACTGGGTGTGAAGATGCAACGAGAATACCCTCTGCAGCCAACAGGCCAAATTAGGAACAGTAATTAAATAATACAATTACAAACAACATAGATTACATGAATAAATAAAATGTATGCCTCAGAGTGACGAGGAATGAATTGACCTTTAATCTTGCCAAAGAAAACATCCTCGTAGGTAGAATACTCAGATGCAATATCTTTTAGAGAATCCTGAACCCATTTCAAGCAATCATAACATAAAAGTTAATCTCAAAAGCATCATTTGGCAGCCAATAAGTGTACAATTGAAACTTGAATTCATTTTCCATTCAAACAAACAAGATGCTACAAAGAGAGCAATTCCCAATTATTGTTTAATAAATTCACAAGCATGGAGAAAGGATGAAGCTAGCAAGAGATTCACAGGAAAAAAACAAATGAAGGAGATTAGAGAGGATTTACGATGGTCTGATTGAAATGAGCGGAAGAAGTGGAACGAATTTGGGAGAGGCGAGATCTGGAGGCTTGGAGGGAGGAATCGACGTTCTCTTCGATTGTCTTCTGGAGGAGCTGAGCTTGCTGGACAGCGTACTCGATCCAAGGACTTGCGTCACCGAGAGCAAAGGTTTTCACCTGGGCTCCATGTCCTTTGTTAGGGCTCTCTCCTGAAACTTCTGTTCCCGTCGCCATTGTTGCAGAGACTTGCACAAACGAAAAAAGTTCGCGTTTAGAAGAACACCATTGATTCGGGTTGACCCGGAACAGGTTCAGGTCGGGTATTACCCCACCCGGCTCATACATTTGGCATGTGGATTACAAAGGCAAAAAAAAATGGAACTAAGTAATCGTCATATAAATTTAAGCAGCACAAAATATAAAAATTTAAAACAATTTCCAAATATCAGATCTCAACATAGAACAACTATAAAATCAAGTAACAACCAAGGAAACGTAATCCCTTTCAAATTTTTCTTTTTGATGATCAATAAACCTAAATAAATTATATATTTTTTGAGATAATATGAGATTTTATTCAAATATCGGCAATGATAATGTTTTGAAGAGGTTCGGGGACATGACCCCCTTGCCAATTCCAGACAGGGTTAGAACAAGCCGCCCTGGCAAGCCAGTGAGCTGCTTTGTTCGCTGTCCGTTTTAAGAATTCGAGTTGCACGCACTCGAGTGTAGATAAAAGGGAATTACAGTCTGTGACGATTGTTCCTAAAGGAGAGAGTAAACTCCCACCTCGTCTGATCATATCCACTATGACCTTGCAGTCGCTTCGAACTACGGTCCTCTGGCGAGGATACTGTTGTAGCCACGTGAGCGCTTCCCGGATCGCATAGGCTTCCACTAACCCCGGGTTCTGAGCTCCATGGAATGATGTGGACCTGGCACCCCTAAGATGGCCCCTGTCATCCCTACATATCCAGCCTGTTCCCACTTTGTCTGCCGCCGCAAACAAGGCTCCATCCGTATTTATGGCCCACACGCCCTGATTGGGATGTTCCCACACCTCTGCAGCCTGGACCTTTGGGTGGCGGGGAGCGGCATGTGCCTGTAATTTCCTCCTCTTGGCTTCCATCCATGCTGTCTGTAGCTGGAATGCTGTCTGAAAGATACTGGCTGCTGGTTGAGCTACATTCTCTCATACCACTTTGTTTCTAGCCTTCCACACTTCCCACAAGACACATCCTATCAGTCCCCCGCTTGTCGGGGGATTGATGTTTAGCGTTCTCTGCACCCAGTCAACTATTGTCTGGGCCTCTTGGGGTATATTCAACCCCGACTTCGCCCAACACTCCGCTGCCACCGGGCATTGAACCAATATGTGGAGAGCCGATTCCTCCGCCCCAGAGCAGACCGGACAAGTCGCTGCCATATCCACATGTCGTCGCCTCAAATTAACTGCCACCTGCAAACAGCCTGAACAAGTACGCCACAAAAACGATTTGACTTTCGGCATCACCTCCATCTTCCAAATAGCAGACCAGATTTCTGGATGGGGCTAGACGACCGCCTGGTCTTGTTGACCCATACTATATGCCGACTTTACCGTGTATTGGCCCAAATAGTCCCCCGCCCAGTACCAGGAGTCCCGTGCAGTCGTCCTACTTATCGGGACCGCCAATATAGCCCTCTGATCCTCCAGACTAAACAATGTACCAACTTTCTCTGCGTCCCATCTCCTCTCATTTGGACTCATCAGATCCGCCACTACCTTCCCCTCAACCCCAGGGCCCGACGCCTGCACCCTTGCCACCACCCCTGTGAGCCACGGGTGGTCGCAGATGGACGTTTCCGTTCCTGGCCCGATCGTCCTCCTAGCCCCGCTCTTGACCATCTATTGTGCAGACATGAGACTCTACCAGACGTAGCTTTGATTCTGTTTTTGGACTGCGTCCAACACCGAGGACCTCGGGTAGTACTTAGCCTTCAGTACCCGAGCCACTAAGCTGTTTTCTTCCGTTACTAGTTTCCACAACTGTTTACCTAGTAGGGATGAATTAAATTCATACAAGTTCTTGAACCCCATCCATCCTTCCTCCTTTGGCCGCGACATGGATGTCCAAGACTGCCAAATAACCCCTTTCCCCTCCGGTCTTGTCGACTTCCACCAGAACCGAGCGAGGGCCACATTCATCTTATCAAGAATCCCCCTAGGTATCCTCATAACACTCATCGCATAGGTGGGTATTGCATGTATCACTGACTTGATCAACACCTCCTTCCCCGCGCCATTCAGTAGCTTCCCATCCCACCTCTGTATCCTTCGTAGAACCCTATCCAGCACGAACTGCAGACCCTGCTTCCGACTTCGTCCCATCATGTTTGGTATTCCCAAATAGGGGGATGGGGTGGCCAACTCAGGTATTCCCAGGATCTGCACTCCTTCCCCCCTCCGATTCGCCGGGGTGTTATGACTAAAGAATAACGACGACTTATCTTGGTTCACTACCTGTCCTGACGCCTCCTCAAACATCCGGAGGAGATTCCTCAGTCGAGTCATCTCATCCGGTGTCGCCTTGCAATATACATAACAATCATCGACGAAAAAGAGATGTGTTAGCGATGGCGCCTCGTTTCCCACCCTTACTCCATGTAACTCTCATGCCCCTTCAGCTCCTTGGAGTAGTCGGGAGAAGCCCTCCATACAGAAGAGGAACAAGTATGGGGAAAGCGGATCCCCTTGCTGGATTCCCCTCTCTGGTTGGACAAACCCTGCCTGTTGTCCTCCTGCAACAATATTATATGTCACCGAGTACGTGCAGCGACGAACGAGAGATATCCACTCTTCGCCGAAACCAAAACCCCTCATTATATCCCACAAAAATCCCCACTCCACCCTATCGTAGGCCTTGCTCATGTCTAGTTTCAGCGCCACCCACCCCTCCTTCCCCTGTCTTTTATTCGTGAGATAGTGTAAGGTTTCGTAAGACCGGATTATATTATCCTGTAATGACCTGCCAGGCACAAACGCCCCTTGAGACTCTGAGATCAGCCCATCCAGAAGACCCTTCAATCTATTTGCGGCCACCTTCGATACCACTTTGAACACCACATTACAAACTGCAATAGGACGGAGGTCCTTTAACGACATCGGACACTCCACCTTCGGAATCAACAATAGCGTAGTCTTATTCAGATCCCTTGGAATTTCCTCCCCCGCAAAAATCCTTCGTACCCATCGAGTCACATCTTCACCCACCGTACTCCAATACTTTTAGGAAAAGAAGGGATTAAGACCATCCGGACCTGGAGATTTATTGGGGCCCATAGAAAAAGTCGCCTCCCGCACTTCGTTAGCTGTTGACGGAAACGCGGGAAGTTTGCCCCATCCCCCCTTGTCCTCCGAGATAGAGTTTTATAGAACTCCAGAATATGGTCCCCCAATGCCGAATCCCAGGTTAGGACGTTTCCATCCCCGTCCCATAGCTCGGACACCTTGTTGATGTTCTTCCTATGCGACGCAGAAGCCTGGAAAAATTTCATGTTTTGATCACTATCTGCGAGCCAGTGCTGCAGCGCGTTGTCTCCAGAACTCGCCCTTTTGCTCCAAGGCCTTGACATATAGTTTCTGCAGGGCCCTACGTCGTCGAATACTCGTTCGATCCTCTCTGCCATTCAACCACAACATATCTTTCTCTTATCTTGCGATTCTCCTTGCTAAGGCATTGTACACCTCCTTACCCCAAACCTCCAATTCCGTACCCGTCTCACGTATTTTTGAGCCAATATCTCTGTCTCCCGGGACACCCCACCTTGCCTGTATCAAGTGACCACATTCCGGATCCTCCGCCCAGATGTTCTCAAAACGGAATTGTCTAGACCCAATTGGTTCCACCCGCCTGTCCGATTCCACCAGAATAGGTATATGGTCAGACGTTGAAATACCCAGATTGGCCAAGTGCGCGTCCGCCCACAGTGCTCTCAGTGCCGGTGACATCAGAGCCCTGTCCAACTAGACCGCCATTCTCGTCTCTGGTTCACTCGCGCTGTGCCAGGTAAACCCATACCCCTGAAGCGGGAGATCCTGCACACCCACATCCCTCATTGCGCTACGAAAGCCAGTAATTAGCCGTTCCGGGTACCGGCGACCACCCCTCTTCTCCTTATTTCTCAGGATACCGTTAAAGTCCCCCATTAGGAGCTATCTCTGCGAGGCCCCCACCCTTGCACCAAGGGATCTAATCATTGCCCACGTCTGCCATCTCAGTTCCCGATTCGCCTCCCCATACACCCCAGTAAACCGGAAACCCTCCCCAACCGGGCCCTTTATTTCCACGTCGATGTACCTCTCCTCACTCGGGTATGGCGTGACTGGCACCTCTGCCGTCCACAAAAGGATCAGGCCCCCCTTCTGTCCCACCGCCGGCACCTCACAGCCACCCGGAAAGGCCATCTTCAGTTTCAGGGTATGCACATCTCCTTTCCGAGCCAAAGTTTCGCTTAGGAAAATGACATGTAATTTCCGACGACGGATCACCCCTTTCAGGTATTCCACCGTCGCCAGTTTCCCCAGGCCCCTACAGTTCCATGATAGGAACTTCATATCTCCAACACCTGTCTCACACAGACCCAACCGAGCCGATCGGCACCACACCTTCCAACCCTTATCTGGCCGTCCACCCAATCACGCCTCCCCCTCCGGCAATCTGGTCAAAACCCCGAAGCAGGCTCACCGATACCTCTCGCTCCCGATACCTCGACCCAACCCCTCGATCTCGGTCACCCCACCGCACAACCGAGCCCCAAGACACGTCTCTAACACCCCTCCCTGAGCCCTGTTCGTCGGGTACGGGAACACCACCAACCGTGACTCTGCTTCTTCGAGGCTAAAACCCCACTAAACTACTAATCACAGAGAATAGACTACTAGGACATACATGCCCCCACCAGTCGTCGTCGCTGTGCAGGTCCACTCGCCGTCACACGCCACTACCTCCTTCAGCCGCGATCTTCTCTACTAGGGCCGGCAGTGCTTTTCAAATACCGGATATGTTTAAATAAATTATATAGTATTATGAGCTTATGAGTTAGAAGTTATGATCGTTTTTTTAATTGTAAGTGACTTTTTATTAGGTTTATTATTATGAACTTATTTATGTATATAATATAAATAAATATATGTGCTATAAGATCGGGTCGGGTTTGGGGCGGGTAAAGTAAAACCCGAACCTTACCCGCACTCGGTCAACATACCCGGTCAACGGGTTATACCCTACCCGATCGGGTAGGGTATGTCGGGTACCCGTCGGGTTTGGGTTATTTACTTATTCTGATTTTACTCTCCAAACTAGTCTTTCTAAAAATAACATATTTTTTATATCTAAAGCCCCAACAACACAGCTCAAAAGAGTCCCAATCAAGCGTCGTGAACCGTTGTATGGATCGTGTTTGGGTCTGCGACAGAGTCAGACACGATCCATGCATGAAAGTGCGAACCTGCGAATTTGTGAATATAAGGGATACGGTTCGCAAATATAGCATTTTAGTTTTATGGTGAATATTCTCAAACCATATTTTTCTCAAACCAAGAACACTGTTTTTGCAAACTATATTTTCTCAAACCAGAATGATGTATTCTCAAACTATATTTTTCATAAACTAAGATTTTTTTTCTCAAAGCATATATGTGATATTTTGAAACTACATTCAGGGTTCGCAAGTTCATACTGTAAGGGTATGCACCTGATTGTGTCCTTATATACACATACATAGAAGGAAACTATATTGAAAAATATGCATCTATTGCAAACTACGAACTACTATAGATCATTATATATGATATATGAAAAATAGACAGATGAGATCAAAAGGCGATTTTTTGACTTTTTTGCATTATTGTGGCGTTGTTGGTCGTTACTATAGCGTGTGTTGACTGATATTGTAGCGCACTCATACAAGAGTGTTGGTACCTTGCATATAAATGTGTTGTCACTTACATACTTACATATAAGGTGTTGGCACCTTATACACAAAAAGGGTAATGGTATCGTACCTACAAGAGTGTTGGTATCTTTTGAGCACTTCAAACGTGGTCAACACACGTTATAGTGTAACCAACAAGGTGGAGAAAGTTCGTATTATTTATAAAATTTCCACCGCACTTGTCAGCATTTGGAACATTAGATTTCACGTTATCTTCTTCTTCGTTTTCTTCTTCTTATTCACACTGGTCGAAAATGTGAAGAAGCTCTTGTTCCAGTTCTGATGTGAACTTCTCCAGATTCACCAAGAATGAGAGTTTAGTCTTTCCAGATTCGGGACAATGTTAGTCATTCAAGGTCCATCTTTTCTTCTTCTATTTTACTCTTTCTCATCCGCCTTTCCACTTCTTAATCTTGATTGGAGTTTATGAAATTATAAGTTCCATCTTGGTTGCTATATTAAACTGTTGTACTTGGATGAATTTAGGTTTGCTTTCTATTTGTTTTAGCTTGGATTGAGGTTTTGATGAATCTTTTGGTTATGTTTTGATTGTTTGATTAAATGAAGGATTTGTAGGTTTATGACCTAGATTTGGGGGTGGATTTTCCATCACAGGGTAAAGAGAATAACGAAGTCTGTCTTGTTGTCTACATTTACATTGGATCTTCAATAATAAATGAGATAAATGTATGGTTAAATCCTTAATTGTTTTTTTATCAGCAAAGCAATCTATTAAATCTCACCCATTCAGAGGCTGAATCATGCGGACCAATAACTGATTCCCAACTTCGAAAATCACAAAGCACAATACAGTTCAATACATATACAAATTTCACAAATATCCGGAACAAAAGGGTAGGAAAATGATAAGGAATCAATTACTTGAAACACAAGCAAAGTCATACACTCCACAATGCTAGAAACTTGCGGCACAAGCAAAATTCTTGAATCCAGAAAACAAACTTCCCTTCTCATCAGTGGAAACAATAATGGATTTAGGAAATAAAGCAAGGTCAAAACCAATAATTAGGGCTTTGTTAAAGATGAAGCAACATATGGAGATTGGAGAAACCAGAGCTGCAATAGAACCAAATAAACCATATACAGATCTAACAACATCAGAAAATGAAGGCTGCTGAGTTGTAAAATCAGAGCAAAAAAAAATACAAGACAAAGATATGAAGGAAAACACCCAGGATACCAAAGGAAAATCTCTCAACCCCTAACCTAGCCATACCAAGAACACCAGTAAAAGGATAGCTCCTTAATTAATAATATGTAGCATGTGTGCTTATATAGTCTTCGCGCACGGTCATCTCTATATTTTTAAAATCCTTGTGGTTTTTTTTATTTTGAATATAGGATCATACATCTATATATACTTACTATTGTTTTGTATTTTTCCTTGTGTTTTAATTTTTTGGAGTGTTTTTTTAATACTATAAACAACGAGCTCTAGTAATAATAGTTTGACTACGTGGTTTGATATATTCAAAATTCTTAAAACTTGTTGTTCCTAATAAAAATTTGGAATTCCGACTCGTAATATTAACTCTTATATTATCTAGCCAACTTCGATTTAATCTAATAGATATATTTACCATAACCGATCTTGTGATAATTTGATTGAGAACACAAACTTGTCTTTTATTTCCTTTTTATGCTAAGACTTTAAGTAATCTAATTTCAAAATCGATTAATTTAAAAACATGCACGTGATTCTATATGGGTTTTCCATATGAATACTATATGCGATTTCGATAAATAAATGTTGCACACTGTAGATTTTTTTTTGAAACGGGGCCATCTAGGCATTTCATTTAAATTGACGAAGAATACATAAAAGTACATATGGTATAAAGAACCCGTACCACGAAAGAACGGGCCTCTCGAGCCAACCAATGGGCTGCTCCCTTCGTTGTCCTAGCTATATAGTTGAGGTTGACATCCTCGAGAGTATAAATAACAGAACGACATTCGTGTAGAATTCGTCCTACCGGGGAAAAAAGAGGGGTATTGCCCAAAATCAGGTTCACCACATACTGTGCATCGCTTTTAATGACAATCTTGGAGTGTCCTTGTGCCCAGGTCCATTGTAGATGTCACGCCCCAAATCTGGTGTTGACCGGACCCGAGACGTGACTTAGTGAAGTTAAATAAAACGGTAAAACGAAATAAATAATATCTAAATAAAACGAAATAATATAAAACAACGGGAGTTCAAAACCCTGAGTCACAGCTCAGTTAAATACAATAGTTCAAGAATGAAAGTACATCTCTGCTAGACACAAATAGACCCCGGGCCTCCGCTAGCTCCCAGCACTGCGTAACCCTCTAGTCCAAAGTATAACTATCACCTGCAGAAAACACGGTAAGGGGTGAGCTTGACGCTTAGTAGGGAAAGCCCCGAAAACCACCTCAAACAGATTTACCAGAAAGCTATTCCACAAGTTTAAGTCACAATAAAAGTTTGGTATAACGATGCGACACCTAAGACAAATTAAAAGCCAAAACACCTTTAAACCTGACGCTCAACGGTCCAACCATACCGACTTCAACTCAATCATCCAACATTAAACTAGGCACGCAACGGATAGAACAATCCCAGTAAGACACCCAAGTACGTTTCCGATCTAACTTTTAACGATTAAAAAGGGAAGAAGACAACGAGAACAAGTAACCCAAATTAAACAACATTCACTTTACCCGACCACAAACTGTCCCGAAATTCCACATCCAAAGCCCCTTCACGACCGACTTACGGACAACCACAAATACGACACTTTAACTTACACGGAAGCTACATACATGAATTCACCATCAAACAATCAAATCAAGTCATTCACGGTCACACGCAACTCATAACAAAGAGACACCCATAGTCACAAACACCGCAACACTCGTTTAATCCAAACATTAACAAAACACACAACTCGTAACCCAATGCCAATCTCGGGAGCAACCCGCTCGGCTCGGCGCAGCCGCACGCAACTTCCCCATAACACACAGTCTTCGCGTAACACATCGCGGAACCCATCTCTTCGCGTAACACATCGCGTAACACATCGCGTAACACAACGTTTTACCGACACACAGTCTCTTCGTGCAACACATCGCGGACACAGCGTTTTACCGACACACAGTCTTTTCGCGCAACACATCGCGGACACAACGTTTTACTGACACACAGAAGGCAGGGAAAATCGTCTTTCTCGGGTAACCACGGTAACACAGTGACAACCACAATCACACTCACAGGTAACCACAGTACTACGACCACAATCACGATCACACTCACACATGGCACACTTGCCCAAAACATAGCAACACATGCTTCACCGAATATCACATATCATACTTCTCAATTTACCAAACATAGCAACACATGCTTCACAGAATATCACAATCATGTCGGTCTATCACTCACCCGACCATATCACAACCAATGATTCTCATCATAACAATCACGCACTTACCATCACTTACCGTCACCACACTCAATGTGGTAAACCCCACCGGCTTAACCAGTATCCAATCTCCAACCTTCCCACAGTTCAACAAATCATATAACCGGAAAATAACCACTCAAGTCATCAACATGTATCACTAGTTCAATTCTACTCGTTTTCATGTTCGTTATTTATTAACCGTTCAAGCATCAAAGAGCACACAAGTAGATACATTCAACACACAATTCCTACGGGCACGACATGGCCCGATTCTACCAGCACGGCAATTTCCCAAGACAGAATCGTAAATGTTCACAGTTGAATACGTCTACGCTAGTTATTCATATCTTATATGCATACTAGTTCTTTAGCCGGTTATTAGGTTTCCCTATATGCATTCTAGTACGTCCGAAATAAAGCGGGTTTGAGGAAATCCCTACCTCTTGAAGAACCAGCAGCTGTGTTTCCTAGCTGCTAACGTCCTGGCCAACACCGGTCTTCTCCGTGCTCGGGGTAGCGGCCTGGTTTTAACACAAAAGGGACCGTCATCAGTCCCGGTCCAACCCGTAACGGTTCTCAAATTTAATAATTACATCCAGTAATTAGTTTTGTCCAAAAGTCCTTTAGAAGTCCGATGTCCAGGTATTTATCTGATTTTAAATCCCAAATTATTAATTAATTAATTCATTCATTGGTATGACCCGGCCCGACCTGAATCGGGGTCCGAACCCGATCCAGACCAGGTCCGAGCCCGACCCAGAGTCCAGACCCGGACCCGAACTCCAGACCAGACCCGAACTGCGAACCGGACCCGGACCTGGCCAGGGCCCAAGGCCCGTCCTTACCCACTTCGGCCTGGCCCGAGATCCACGTCCTGGCCCACTTCACCCTGGCTCTGGTTCGGACCAATCGTGGTCTGGCCTGAGTTGGTGACGGTGAGGGCTAGGGTTTCGCTACGGCGAGGCTCTGGCTTGACGAGGCGGTGGATGGCGACGGCGGTGGTCGACAGCTCGAGGGATGGAAGAGGTGTGGCCGGCAGTGACGCCAGGTCTCTGTCGTGGCTGGCAAGCTCAAGGCGTTGCTCCAAGAAGCTCTGTGCGAGCACGAGTTCGCAGCGCCGCTCGCCGGCGAACTTCCCGAACTCCAGAGGGAGGAGCTGGAGCTCAAACGGAGGGAGGAGGGTCGGGGAAGAAGGACGAGGCCGGACGTCGTTACCTGCTGAAGTCTCCGTCACCAGCGTGACTCGAATCGATCCCGGAGAGACGGACGAACACGAGCCCTCTCAGTCGACGGCGTCCAGGATTAGGGCATGGGGCTTCGATTCGAAGACAGAGATGAAGGAACTGATAGAGGCGAGGTCTGGTGTGAGAGGGAGAGTGAGGGAGAGGAGGAGGAGGGTGTCCGACGGTGGCCTGGTGGTCCGGTGAAGCTCGAATCGAGCGAGAGAACAGATCTGGAGAGGGAGAGGAAGAGGCGAGGTTGCCTCGGTAAACGTGCGGCTGCGCGTTGAAGAAGAGGAGCAAGGTCAGGCTTAGGGTTCGCGCGTGGGCCTTGGGCCCGGTTTCGTGAGCGCGTGGGTCTGGGCCCAAAACTGATCAGGCCCGGCCTGTTTCCACTTTTTTTTTTAAATCGATCCAAAATACAACCCGCTCTCTAACTCGCGACGATCCAATAGAGCCTAGAGAATGGCCATAGCTTCATTGTATTCCAAGCCCAACTTTCCCATATTATGGTACCATTGCTACCATCTATAACCGAACCTTTATCATTCATGCCAATCCAACTCCACCCCATTTGTTTTATATCAGAAAAAATTACACCATCAACATTGATAGAGCACCACTCCCCCGGGGGAGGTGACCATCTCACCTCTCTTCTCGGTTTTGGACATGGGGGTCCAATTTTCAGCTTCGCATGTGCTTCTATCCAGCTACAGAGATGACTATGAACCCTGGCATCTAAAGTTTCAGTTGTTTGCATAAGCTGATCCCAAACAACCCCATTTGTAGCTTTCCACAACTCCCATAAGGTCATATCTATACGGGTTTTAATCACCATATCTGATCCAGCCATAATTTCTATCAACCAGGATTCGATATTATGGTATGGTAGTATTGGGAATGTAGCCCATGTTTGGACCAGACCTCAGCGAATTTGAAATGGAGGAGCAAATGGGATGTGGTCTGCCTATTAGCATTGCAAACTGGGCAAACCTTCGGAATAAAGATATATTTTGTCTGATGGTTTGCTGCAACTTGAAGAGTATCTGAAAGGGCTCGCAATAGAAATACCTTTATACGAGGTTGGGTATCAAGATCCCATACCCCCGTCCAGATCGAAACTCCTCCGAAAGGCTGTCATCTTCCATTTTCCCGGGCTAAAAGACAATAGCCCTCCTTACATGTGTATATACCTCGGGTATTATTGGTCCAATACCACTTATCCGTGCTCCCGGCCATGGAAAGGGCACCTGCAATATGTCATGAATAATAGGAGGTGGGAAGTATTAGGTTTATTTAGTCTCATCCCAAGACTCTGTAGTGGATGACGCTAACGCCGACACCATCAAACCTGGTGAACTTGTAGTGTGGAACGGTATACTAGGAATACCTCTCGACACCTACGGGAACCCTTCAACTAGAGTTTCTCAACCATCGCCAACAAATTTTTGAAGGCCCTGATGTAGAAGTGCCTGGGTAGCTCTTACACTGATCATAGTTGGCTCGAGTTTCGACATGCATCAGTCGTTAAATAGTCTCTTATCGGGTAATAACGAGCCTTGAAAATACGGGCTATCAAGGAGTCCAGTTCTGAAAAGAACTTCCACCCCATTTTGGGTAAGAGGGTCAGGTTCATATCGTGCATGTCTCGGAAAGGCATGCCCCCTTCCTCCTTAGGCCGACACAACTTTGCCCAATCTTGACAGATAATTGGTTTCGTTGCCTTCGGGGTACCTGCCCTGTAAGAACCGCCCCCGGTCGATCCCGGTCGAAACGGTGAAATCTGGCGAAAGTTGACTTTCCGCCGGAAAAGTCAACTGATGACTCCAGGAGTCATTCGAGACCTTTCCGGGACCCAAAAATTTTATCCATCGTTACGGTTAGCTTAGTTGGGTCGTTTCCTTTCTAATGACTAATTTTACGAAAAAGTCAATTTCGGGTCAACGGAACCAAATTCAGAACTTTATCGAATTTAATCTAAGTGTGCTGGAAAATACTAAGGATCAAGGTGGACCCAAATGGACATGTGTCCATGGTGGCTTGGAGGAGAAGAAATGGGTCTAGAAAGACCTATTTGCCCTCATGTGTGCCAAAATAGAAGAAAGGGAGCTAGATGGCATTTTAGACAATTCTACCTTAGGTTTAAGACCTCTCTTCGGACACATTTCAGCCCATTTCCTCCTTGGTGGCCGAAAATCACAAGAGGAAGAGGAGAGTGGAGCTCAAAAGCTTGGAGAAGAAGCAACTAGGAAAAAGGGAGCTCTTTGGTGCTTTTTCTCCTCAAATCATCTCCAAAATTACTTCATCTTCATCCCCTCTCCATTTCTAAGGTAAGTAATGTAAAGACCGCTCCGGTTACAGGAATTAATTTTTAAATTATTAATTTGAAATGATGTTGGGTGGAGAACGGTTTGAATTTTGGAGCGAATTCAAAAAAAGAAAAGAGAAAACAAAAAAAGGAATCAGGTCAAGCCCAGCGAAGGACCAGGCCCAGCTCGCTGAGCCAAACCCTCGCCAGGCCCAACCCTCTCCACTAACCCTAACGACGTCTCGTCTTCTTCTCCATTTCGCGCACGCGTCCTAAGTCACAACGCCTCCCTCTCCACTAACCCTAACCCTCGCCGGAACATCGGAGACGAGTGCCGAACAGCGACGGGCCGCAATAGTACCGGTAAGCCGTCAGAATGGTCAGGGGAGGTGACCGAGTGGCATTGAGATCAGAGTGGCGCAGCGGAAGCGTGGTGGGCCCATAACCCACATGCATCACACTCTTCAGTTTTCTTCTGCCCTTGCTGAGAAGTTGACCTTAAGAGTAAAGCCTCGAGGCGACCTTTGTGACTAGACACCCCGGTTACAGGTGAAGTGGTTTGACAAAGTTTGAGCCATACGTTTGAGATTAGAGTGGTTGACGTTCTTGGTGGTCTTCTTGCGTTGAACTATAATCGTGTGTTATGTTGAGACTCGTAGGATACCTATGCCGACGGGGGATTCCGGTATGGGATATCCTGACCGAGGCTTTATGTTAGGACGTACGTCTATGTTCGGTATGATTATTTGAGGATGTGTTTCGGTTCGATATTGTGACCAATGCTGTTCCGACACGATATGTTCCGAGGTGTTATGTTCATTTCGATACTGTGGCTGATGCTGTTCCAGCACGCTATGTTCCGAGGCGGTGTGTTCCGGCCCGATATCTATGTCGAGGACGGTTCCAATATAGATCTCTCGACCGAGACCTCCGGTATGATACCCACACCGAGGGGGATTCCGGTATGGGACATCTGGACCGAGGTTTTGGGTTATTGTGATTGTTTATGCCTGTTAAGTGTTATGTGGTTTGAGATGCGGTCGTACGTGAGTTGCGGGTGGTGTCGTGCGAGATCGCACGTGCGGTCGGTTATGAGATAATCGTGGACTTGTCCAGTGAGAGTTGTTAGGTGACGGATACCAAGAGCATAGTTGAGAAGAATTCTGTGAATTCGATTCACAGTTGAGTTGGATTATGGTGTGTACTCGGGGGAGGGGCAAGCGTTGTCTTGGGTTACGTGTTAAACTGAGCGTTAGTTTTGTGCTGTCAGGATTACCGCATGCGCGCGAGGCTGAGTTTGGGATCGACTTGATCCCGGGTACGGCGCTAAACTCTATGGCCCCGTATCGGTTTGCACCAACCAAGTTGGTCGAGCTGAAGCGACAACACGAGGAGCTTCGGGAGAAGGGTTTTATCTGACTAAGTGTCGATAAAATGCTATGGGTGTGATCCGACGTAGTATGGGAGACTCGATGTGTGTGTATTATCTGTGACTGTTTGATATTGTGTGTGTGTGTTGTGACTCGTACCCCATGCTATGGGAAGATGCCCGATCGAGGTGTATGCCGGTCCGGTATGTTGTTGTGTGATTTACCCCGAGGGGTGTTTCGGGAAGGTCGACGACGCATTTCGGTTTATTGTGTAGTTGTTACCCCGTTGTGTATGTCCGGGAAGACACTAGACCGATGATGTAATCCGGTACGGTGTGATCGAGCCGAGCTATGGGAAGCCGGCACATGTTTCTGGGATACCATAGGTGGTGGTGATTTTTGTTATGACTTGGGGTTTTGGATCTGTGTTGACTACAATGACTACCTTGACACGCAAGGGAGCGGAATTTGTGTGGACTAATGAGTGTGAGCACTCCTTTTCCCAGCTGAAGGCTCGTTTGACCGGCCTTTTCTTAGTAACCTTTTTGTGTTGAGCTGAACGACTTTCGATATCATCCGGGGGATGGACTGACCCTCAAGACGCGCGACGCGATCGACTGTGACCGGCGACCGATGGCGGTGCGATCGGGCAATACGACCGTCACGTATGGACGGGCAGTGGGTGCGAAGTTGGATCGATGCACATCAGTTGTCAGCAAGTAAAGGTCGAACACCAGTGCTCCGCGAGAACCAGTACGACCCTTACGAGAGCATAGTAGAAGTAAGAGCACCGTTTGCTGGAGACCGGAAATAGTTAGCCGAGTGCGACTACCACAACACTTTCAGGCCAGTAACATTATGGCACCGTACGAAACGTTGTATGGTAGGTCGGGTGAATTGCCCAAGCAGGGCCCAGTTGAGGATGTTGCCAAGATTGTGGAACTTGTGAAGGCCAAAGGTGGGAAAGTAACCCGTGAACCTGGTCCAATGGCATTGCCGTTGAGGATTAAAAGTTGACCCGTGTGGTCCCGAGTTGCTCGAGAGGCGACTGAAGGATTGCGTTGATCGTGGACGATTAAGAACCGCGCAGAGTTGACGCGGAAGCGCAAGGTTGACGTACGCACGAGGTATCCAAGGCCGTTCAGTTTCGGAGGAAACGGTAATCGTAGTGTCTTCAGTCTGGTGGTACCTTGGATGGAACGACTTATCTTTTGGTTCGACTGGTAGTATGTGAGCGAATGTCAATGATAAGCGCGACATCCCTAGTTGGGTAACCTTCGATGATAGATCATGACTGTATCTCACCCCTTGTGGAGTGTCGTCGTAGTGAGGTCGAACGAGTTAGGTGTTTCGAAGTACGCACGCCCTCCCACAAGTTGTTGATAAGATATATCGTCGCCCCGAACCGTGCAGTAAGTGTAAGATCCAATGTCAGGATGGTTGAGACTGCATGTTACATCCCTTGTTTTATCATGTGTGGTTAGTCATGGCGTAACCATGTTTGGAGTCTGGCATGGACTGTTCAAGTAATGGTCGTGGTCCCACATACGTGCGGTTCCCCATGTGTTGTTCCGGCATGATGCCTACATCAAGGGAGTATGCCGATGTAGGACATCTAGGCCGACGGTTGTGTTTGACACTAGGTGTCGTGTTTATGCCCCGACGGGATTTCGGGAGGATATTTGGACCAATGTCGTGTGTTTTATTAGAAGCTGGCGGTGGACAGCCGACGGAGTCGGGGACTGCGATACGGGATGTTGGGTCATTTTATGGTATGTTGTATGCGCGATACTTGGTTAAGTGAAGTGAATGGTTGAGGAGAAGCGTCTGTGTGTTGGATCCGCTTTAAGTGCGATGTAAGAATTGTTCCGGTATGATACCTATACCGACGGACTGTTTCGGTATAGGATATCACGACCAAACCGCATGTGTCGGTGTGACGTCTCTAGTCTCTACCGATAGAGGATTCCGGTATCGACTAACTGGTTTATGTGTTTCCGTGGGTTTGGGTGACAATGGACTGGGAGATTTAATCGGACGTTCCTTGAGATAGGGTCCAGTGGAGTACATTCGTTTTAAATTTCAAGGACGAAATTCCTTTAAGGGGGTAGACTGTAAAGACCGATCCGGTTACAGGAATTAATTTTTAAACTATTAATTTGAAATGACGTTGGGTGGAGAACGGTTTGAATTTTGGAGCAAATTAAAAAAAGGAATCAGGTCAGGCCCAGCGAAGGACCAGGCCCAGCATGTTGAACCCAACCCTCGCCAGGCCCAACCCTCTCCACTAACCCTAACGACCTCTCGTCTTCTTCTACATTTCGCGCACGCGTCCCAAGTCACAGCGCCTCCCTCCTTCCTTCTCTCTCTCTCTCTACTTCTCATTGCCGGCGAGTCTCCGTTGCGCTCCCGGCCCCGAAGCAAATCGTGCAAACACGGGACCGAGCTGAGGTCGCCGTTGTCTCGCCGCGTCCGGGACTGAGCCGCCATTCGAGCTTCGCGTGCCAGATCTGGACACGCCATCGTCGCCGGAGCTCAGTTCTCCTCTTCTTCTTCACCTCCTTCCACCCACGACCCTTCTCGCCACCAGGAACCCCATCTACCTCTTTCCCCTCCTCGAGTCGAAGCAAATCGCGTCGTTGACGGAGAACCAACGTAAGTGGGTGTCGTCACCGGTCACGCCCCACCGTCTCTGACGAACCCCCGCTTGAAAACCCCACGCCGAGCTCGATTGGGATGAGCTTTTTCCCTGACCTGAAAACCCGAGCTCCAGAACACGCGACCTTGCCGACGAGAGCTCGGTTTCTCTCCCTACGAGCTTCCTGACGACGACGCCGCTGACGGAGGAGCCCGAACCCTAGCTCCTCGTTTGTATGCGGGCCTTGGGACAGATAGGACAGAGTGAGCCTTGGGCCAGACATGACAGAAGACGGGCCTTGGACCAGGCCTTGGGCTAGGCCCATGTCCCTAGACTGGGTTCTGGGTCGGGTCTGGGGCCGGGTCCGGGTTAGGACCGGGTCAGGTCCGGTTCCGGGTTCGGGTCGGGTCTGGATCCGGGTTGGGCCTGTATCCGGGTCGGACTCGGTTCGGACAGTTTTAAAGAATTTGATTAATTTATTAATTAATTGGACTTAACTCAGATAAATTCAAGGACTTAACGGATAATTAAAGGACTTAATTGATAACTAGAGGACCGTTACAGACTGGACCGGGACTGATTACCGTCCCTTTTTATTAAAACCAGGCTTTTACCCCGAGCGTTGAGAAGATCGGAGTAGGTTCGGACGTCAGCAGCTAGGCGATCCAGATAGAGATTGAGAGGTAGGGAATACCTCGGAAACTCACTTTATTACGTACGTACTAGAATGCATATAGGGAAACCTTAATAAACGGATAGATAACTAGTATGCATGTAGGATGTGAATAACTAGCGTAAACGTATAAACTGTGAACTTTTACGATTATAGTTTTGGGAATTGTCGTGCTGGTAGAATCGGGCCATGTCGTGCCTGTAGGATTGTTTGCTGAGTGTATCTGCTTGTGTGCTCTGTGTTGGTTGAACGGTTAATAAATAACAAACATGAAAACGAGTAGAGTTGAATTAGTGATGCATATTAGTGACTTGAGTGGTTATTCCCTGTTTTTTTATGATTTGTTGAACTGTGGGCTTTGGGGAACGGATACCAGTTAAGCCGGTGGGGTTACCACGTTGAGTGTGGTGTCGGTAAGTGATGGTAAGTGCGTGATAGTGTGTGAGTATGATTGTGATTGTGGTTGTGATTGTGGGTGCTTGGGTTACATGAGAAGGTGGTTTCCCTACCTTCCGACCTTGAGTCGGTAAAACGTTGTGTCCCGCGAAGAGGTGGTTTCCCTACCTTCCGACTAGCACTCGGTAAAACGCTGTGTTGTGTCGTGATGAGGTTGTTCCGCGAAGAGGCGATTTCCCTGCCTTCCGTGTATCGGTAAAACGATGTGTTCCGCGATGAGGTTGTACCGCGAAGAGGCTGGGCCTGTGTTCCGCGATGAGGTCGACCGCCTATACCGACTCTATGTTGGGGAAGTTGCGTGCGGCTACGCCGGGCCGAGCGGGTTGCTCCCGAGACCGTGCATTTGTGTGAATTGCTTGTGAATGTTGTGAATGCCTTGGATTTTGAATGAATGTGTGGTTGTGCTTGTGAATGTTGTTGTGCTTGTGGCTATGGTTACTTTTCCTTGGTTGTTCCTTCGGTGTTGTCTCGGTGTAGTAGTTAGTGTGGAGTTAAAGTTGGGGACTGTTAGTTTGGTGAGGGTCTGAGTAAAATTGGTATTGCCTGGGAAATGGTTTAAGTGTCGTATAGATTTATCAACCCTTTTGATTAAACTTTAAATTTTGGAAAGGCTTTCTTGTAAGACTGTAATTAAGTGGTTTTCGTGGCTTTTCCCCACTGAGCGTCAAACTCACCCCTTACCGTGTTTTCTACAGGTATTAGCTATGTTCTGGATTAGAGGATATCGCGGACCGTGGGGCTAGCGAGAGTCCCGGAGTTAGTTTATGTTTCACAGAGACGTACTGTATTTTTTGACCTTTGTATTTGACTGAGCATTGGACTCAGATTTTCAGCATTGACCATTATTATATTTATCTACAGTCTTGGATTTAATTATGCTTTTTAAATTGTTTTCTCCAAAATTTTCGGTTCACGTCTCGAGTCCGGTCAATACCGGATTTGGGGCGTGACAAGTAAGCTCTAAAAACCTCCTTTCAATTTAGTTGAGATTATGGGTTTCATAGAAAAAGCATGAACTAGGTGGGATTTGGGTTATTTGTTGCTTAGATGGTTATTTTGATGAAGAATAATGGAAGTTGTGGATATAAATCATTTGGTTGTTGATGTTTTGATGAAACCCAACATGAGTATTGAAGTATTGAGAATTATGGGACTGATTTGGAGATTTTTAGTTGATAAAAATGGAGTTTTGTGGTATAAATTCGTGGGAACGAAGTTGAGGGAGGAAGAAGAAGGGGACTGCCCAGATTGGCACGGAATGCCGCACGGACCGGGTCAGGTACCAGGCCGGTGTGCCGCACGGACCGTGCCAAGTACCGGGCCGATGTGCCGCACGGACCGGGCCAGGTACAGGGCCGGTGTGCCGCACAGACCGGGCCGGGTACCAGGCCGGTGTGTCGCACGGGCCGTGCCGGGTACCGGGCCTGTGGGCCGCCCGGAACGGGCCTTGTTCCGGCCCAATCTGCCCTTTGGTACATGTTTGTTCGTTAAGGGCAATTCGGGTATTTTCTCTTTAAACCGCCTTGTTTGAGTATTAATTCTAGTATTACTTTATGATCCTAGGCGTCGTTCCCGAGCACGGAAGAGGAGTTTACTAGGCGGTTCACGTGACTAAGCGTTTGGATAACATTTGAGGTAGGGAAGAGTAGTAAATATTGTTTTAATTAAGGAATGTCATTAGAATGCATATAGGATGTGAATAACCGAAATAATTGTAGACTCACATGTAGGATGTGAATAACTAGAATAACCGCTTTCAATTATGAGAATTGACGTGCTGTAGAATCACATGTGGCCATGTCGTGCCTTAGGATTGTGTGCTGGTTGTGGCTAATAGTCCTTTAATGTCGATGTGTAATATGTTCCTTAGTTAATTTAAGAATCATGTTATGCTATTAGGATGTAATGAATGTGATGCATGTGATATGAATTGTTGTCTTGTGATTTGATCGAGTGAATGAATGTGATGAATGTGATATGAGTTGTTGTCTTGTGATATGATTGGGTGAATGTATGTGATGAATGTGATATGAATTGTGGTGCTGTGATATGATCGGGTGAATGATAGACTGATGTGGTGTATTCAGTAAGTATGTAGGTAAGCTATGATGGTACGATAAGTACGGTATAATATGTTCAGTATGTTATTGCGTGGTGTGATATGTGCCTCGTGGCTCGTGCTATGGGAAGATACCCGACCGACGGAGAATTCCGGTCCCAATATGCTGTGAGATTTACCCCGATGCTGTGTGTCCGGGAAGACATCTAGACCGAGGGTGTATTCTGGTATGATGTGTTGTTTCACCCCGATGCTGTGTGTCCGGGAAGACATCTAGACCGATCGGTATTCCGGTATGATGTATTTGTTTCACCCCGATGTTGTGTGTCCAGGAAGACGTCCAGACCGATGGGTATTCCAGTATGATGTATTTGTTTCACCCCGATGTTGTGTGTCCAGGAAGACATCTAGACCGATGGTGTATTCCGGTATGATGTATGTGTTTCACCCTGATGTTGTGTGTCCGAGAAGATATCTAGACCGATGCCGTGTTCTGGTATGATATGTTGAGTTATGCATGGTGATCGGAGTATCCTGATATACCTGTCCTATGTTCATGTCGGGTTTGAGTGATGTTCATAGTTGGTATTGCAATGTACTATTCTGTTGTTGGCGTGTTTCTCTAGCTTGTTTCTGTTGTCGATAATGTTGCGTTCCTGTTGGTTTCTGTTGTGTTGTCATTTACTAACATGAAGTATTGTTCGAGTAGTTGTAGTGACGGAGCAAGAGTCCTTCCCCTTTACTACTTTTTCCTACTGAGCGAAAGCTCACCCCCTCTTTTTACTGTTTTACAGGTTTTGATCGTGAGTCGGGTTAGAGGACGTCTCGGAGCTCGGGAGCTCATAGAGAGTCCGGGGTTCACTTACTTAGTAGAGACGTACTTTCGTTTTTTGTGCCGAACCTTACTTTCTTTCTTCATCTTGGATTTTGAGCTTTGACTCGTGGAACTGAAATTGTTGATTTGGAACTAAACTCGGAGATTTATGTTGTTTACATTTGCTTTTACTTTTAAATTTGTTATTATTATTATTTTCTTTGGTTCACGTCTTGAGTCCGGTCAACACCGGATTTGGGGCGTGACATGCCCACTAGTACTTGGCTAGTGCCACATGTATCTGGTTAACCGAACCCTTCAGGAGTAAGAAAACACTCATAGCGTAAATGGGAAGAGCATGTAGTTAAGATCGCACCATTATCTCATTTCCCCCTACTGAGATCATTTGTCCATCCCAAGTCCCAACTTTTGCGAGAAGTCGATCACATACAAATTGCATACTCTGGCCCTTCCTTTTACCCCATATGTTTGGTACCCCTAGATACATCGAAGCTTGAGAAATTTCCTGGATACCCAGAGTTGTACAACATAGAACCCGATCAGCTGGTGTTTTATTAGTGTTGAAAAAGATTGAGGACTTTTCTTTGTTAATGACTTGGCCCGACATGCTTCCAAACAGGGTGAGGATTGATTGAAGGTGCTCAGCCTCCTATCTGTCTGCCCGGCAGAAGATATAACAATCATCTGCAAAGAAAATATGAGAAACCTCCGGAGCTCCTCAGGCAATTTTCACACCGTGTAACATGCTTTCTCTTTCAACTTGTCCAAGAATTATTGATAGCCCCTCCATACAAAACAAAAAGAGATAAGGTGAAAGAAGGTCCCCCTGTCTAATTCCCCGACCGACTATGAAAGGCGATGTCCTCTTACCCCCCCCCCCCCCGAGCTGACTATATACTGGATAGACTGCATGCATGTTAAAATCAAAGATCGCAACCTAGGTCCAAAACCGAAAGCCCCCAACATAGATAATATAAATGACCAATCTACCTGGTCGTAAGCTTTGCTCATGTCTAACTTAAGCGCCATAAAACCATTTTGACCTTGTGTCTTTCGTCGTAGGGAGTGGATTACCTCAAAGGAAATGAAAATGATGTCTTGTGCCCGACCTGGGACAAAAGCCCCTTGATTGGATGATATAATCGGCTCCAGTAAGGGTTTGCATCTGTTCGTAAGGACTTTGGAGAGTATCCGAAATATAACATTGCAAAGGGCTATCGGTCGTAGGTCTTTGATCTGCCGATGAGCTTGTGTCCTGGGAATGAGGACCAAAGTTGTCTTGTTCATGTCCATATCGATAGTACCAGTAGCAACTACATCCCGAACAAAACCTATGACCTCATTGTGAAGAACATCCCAATAATGTTGGGAAAATAGAGGATTCGGATCGTCTAGTCCGGGTGATTTGCTAGGTCCCATCTGGAAGACTATTATTCTCACTTCATCATCCATTACCCTTCTTGTCAAAAGTCAGTTATGATCCGCGTTATTCATAGTAGGGACTGTCATTAGGAGTTCTTGCTCATCTTCAGGTCCCGTAGTGAAAATATGCTTGAAACAGTTCAATAGTAATTCTTGCATGCTCGTATTCCAGGTAACTTCTTTCCTCGAGTCATCTTCCAAACATCTGGTTTTGTTTCTCTTCTAGCGTTTGGTTGAGGCTCTTTGAAAAAACTTTGTGTTCCAATCCCCTTCGACCAACCAGTGTTGTTTGGCTCGTTGTTTCCAAAAAGTTTTTTGTTTAGATAAAGCCCTCTCATACCTTTTCTGGACCGCCAGAAGGTATCTGATTCCTGTTCTATCCCTTTTGTGATTTAATCCCTGCAACTATCATTGACCTTTCCGAATTTCTCGAATATTTTCCCGGTACACAGTCTGGCCCCAAACATCTAACGAGGCCCCAATGTCCACAATGTGATGCTTAATATGTTGTTGTCTTGCATGATAAGTTGCTTCTTTTTTCCTCCTACATGTTCGTTGCAGTCTACATTGCCTCCGTGACCACCAAACATTTTCCTTCACCTTTTAGCCTTGTAGTTTTGGCATCCTTTTGACCAAGAGGTCGGAAATATAAAGGAAAGCTCGTCTCAGTGGTGCACTCAATATGAGGTGTCCTCCCGAATTCGCTTGCTTAATCGCTTGAAACATGTGTCGACTACGGTAGAGCGATGAATTCGTGCTCCAATACGTCAGGGACTCCATAGTGTTGAGTCGTCCATTAAGGTTGGTCTTTTATAAGGACCAACCAATGCTTGCAAACAAAGTCGTGTTGTTCTTCATCCATATATAACGCCTCTACGAATTGCATAATCTGGTTATCGGATCAGCCGCTTCAGTGATTATTAATGATGCATCGGTAGTGCCCTTGGAACTTCGTCACTTGCGGGTTGAGGCTTTGTTAGTGGTCCTTGCAATTCTTCCACTTCCGGAACAGATCATTTGGTCCCCGCAAGGCAACAACTTTCCTCCTGATATCCCCCTAATACCCGTCCTTCTTCTTAATATTACCGAATATGGAGTCATACGAATTTACCATCCATGCTTTGACAAGACGGATATCCTCATCCACGGTCCATTTCGTGCACATCCCGCTCCAATTGTTGGCTTAACGTGACGAAGTCTTGGGATGTCGACCTGTAAGCTTGGACATCGAACTCTAATGGATTGGACGTCATCGTTGCACACGAAAAAAAATATAGTAACGATCAATTGTTTGATATAATTTGATGTTGGGTGGAAATGAAGAAGAGAGGGGTTGATTATAAAAACAAAATGGAACGGTTGCCAACCCTGCCACGTGTTGTCAGTCTATTTGTTGCGAATAGTTGGTGTTGCTTCCAACCGGTCAGCGCTGACTAGTTGACCGCCAATGGCTCTCTACGCTGGTGTTTACAAGCGACGGTAACGATACCGCCGTCAGTACCTGCCTACACGTTTCCGCCCACAAACCATCGACACTTCCTTCCCGCTGCCGTTTACATTCCACCTCTCCATTTCCACCGCCTACTGCATCTCTCCATTTCCACCGCCTACTGCAGCTGCTCTAAGGTATGCAATTTCGTGTCATTCCTCCTTCAAATATTTTGTTGTTACAGCATTTTATTAAATTTTTCAAAAAACTATTTTAACTTGCATAAGTAGCCCAAAGCTTACTTATTCATATGATCAAGTGCTCAGCCTTAACCAAGTGGTCAAGAATTAAAGATACAAATCTTAACACAGACAAAACTTGTGACTAATAATCAATAAACAGAGACAGATTGCTCTAGCAGACAATTTCAGATTAATAAAAATTTATCAGACTATCCAGGAACATGGCTCAAATTCAAAAGATACAAAATAATGTACTAGGATTTGGGACTATGAGCCATAACATAAACTTTGAGATCTCGAAAGGAAGCCTCAATGATCACCTGGCAATGACTTGATAATATCCGAATCACCTGCAAATGAAGGAAATAAGTCAGCTCCATTTGGTTCAGTCAAATCATTCAAAGCAAGGGGAGTAAAGCAAAGGGGCATATGTACCTGCATCCACAATGCTAAGGCACGACACACGGAAATACTTCCCACAAGCAGTCCCGAGATCAACATTGTCTACAACAACAAAACAGAAGTACAACATTTAAGAGAAAATTTCTATCGGGGCAAGTTCTTTAAAATATTAATTCCATCCCATTTAAGCGGCCACCATAAAAAATAGTATTCAAGTCTCTTTTAATAAGGAAACTAATAGTAAATTAAGAATAACTTACATGACTAGTTTTAAGTTACAGTCACTTAAATTGGTTGCAAAGAGGTACATAGAGGAATGTGAATCAAGGATTATCACTAATGTTAGTTCAAATATGTCAGATAGAGCAACAATTATGGAACATGGAGATCATCAATGAGGGACAATAGTACCATTTTCTAACTATTAGAATTAGCAAATATACAAATGTAATAATATCACATTTGTTAAATTTTATACAAATATTAGAATTAGCAAGTACTAGGATGAGTTCTACTATAATTTGCCTCTAAGCAAGTTACTCTTTTTCATATGTTTTTGTCTACCTAGAGTATAACCTCAAAGTCACGAGACTATCACTCAGATAAACCATATAGGGGATCTCAACATATATAAGCACTCAAAAGAACGACCGACTCACTGTTTGAGTTCTTAGTGTAAGTAAGGGCGGGTTTGAACTAATTCCAAAAGAGCATGAATCCCTTATCTGCCTTATTAGAATCTGATTTCTCATTCAGAAATAATATAAACAAAACTTAAAAGTTGTAATTAAGTAAACCAGATATAAAACAATTGAATGTAACTAACAACAACAAGCAATTTGATGATTAGAAAGTAATAATAAATGAGCTTAAATATTAAGAAATATATCAAAGAAAAAAAGATAGAAAACTCACTTCCACTGTAATGGTGAACTCCAACCTTGGCAAGCATGGCGTAGTACTCAATCTCAGACTTCCGGAGAGGAGGGCAATTGTTTGAGATAATAATCAATTTGGCTGCAATTTTGCACCCGAACACATCATCAATACATCAAATTCAGATCCAAAAACTGGAAGCAGAAACAAATTCAGAGAAATTAATGACAGAACAAGTGAAAATGAAAATGAACCTTTGGAGCTACGAAGAGTTCGAAGAACAGTCTTGTAGCCGAGATGGTATTTCCCGCTCTTCATGACCAGAGCGAGCCTGCTGTTGATGCTCTCATGAGTCTTCTTCTGCAATTTACAGATTTAACATTGTGAGTCTCCGTAAACACACGACAAATCGTTCACTGAGAGAAAGAGAGGAAGGGAGGAACGGTACCGTTTTCTTTGCTGCCACCATTTTCACAGCTCGCAGAGTACACGAACAAGAACTAGGGTTTGGAGAGGCGAGGGGAAGAGCACGAAGGCACAGAAATAATTCTCGTAACTTCGTTAGGGTTTTATCGTCCGTGTGGGCGACGGAGGTACGCGTGATACTCACGTGCGTGAAGAGAGCCGTCTGGGCCCAAATGTTATATTTGGACTTGCACGGGATTTTATTATTATTATTTTTTCGAAGAAATATGATCTTATATTATAATTGAAATTTGCTTACGATAATAAAATAGTGAAATACAAAAAATTGAAATAACAATCGAATTGAAAGCAAAGTCACTCTATAAAGAACAAAGTTTGTCTTGAGGAGGCAACTGTGACATCGTCTTTCGATCACCGACACAGTGGCTCCAAACTGATTGGCACGGGCCGAGCAGGCTCAGTGTCGAGGTTTCCGATTGGGCATAAATCGACTCTGAGGTGTGCTCCAATATAATACTGCAGCCCTAGAGTGACGCCCCGGACAACCTTGTAACCAGGAGCGAAATGGCTCAGTTGGACTTTGCATCCTCCTGAGGAACCAACAGGCGTTGTCCTCCCTCTAATGATAACGAGGGCCCTTAAAAACGTAAAATTGCTGGTTCCCGATCTGATTGAAGAATGTAGCGCCAATACTTAGTGGAATCGATGCCACCCTACGTCCAGTGAGGCGGTATTATCGGCAGACCCCCCACTGGACCACGTCGGACTCATGTCGCGAGGCAAGGGTGCTTAGAGACCCCCGCCGCTAAAACTGATGCCTCGTCCGATCTAGTGGACCCGATCCGGTTGTGGAACCCAGGTGGTCCACCCCCTGATCCGGCCCGACACAAATATGTGGGTCGTAATCCGACCCAGCCCAGACCCGAGACATCGACCCGACCCTGCCCTGGCCCATGGTCCAACCGACCCGACCCAGAACCAGTGCCCAACTCCCCTGGTCCGACCAACGTCAGCGATCAGGCTCAATCCCTTCGGCCCAGTTGGCCCATACTCAGAGGAAACCCTACTGGGTTCCGTCCCCGGCCTCCGAGTCCAAATAGCCGCCACCCCGTTTTCCGGCGACCCTCCCGGTCAGTCCGTGTCCTGCTACAACATGACGTGATCGATCGAGTCCGGATCGCGTTAAAGCAGTTCCTTTTCCCCGCCCATCTCCTCCCTATGACGGATCATCATCGAGCCCCTTCGAGCTCCCACCGGCGGCGATCCCACCCTCACCGGGATCTCCTTCCGTCTCTCCACACTACCCCACCGTGGACGAGACCCCCACTCGGAGGACCGAGACCGCGACGACGATCGCAACATCGCTCCCTCGCTCCCCTCCTCTTCCACGATCTTCATAGGTTCCGATGTGGGTTCCTTCAACATGACCACCACGAAACCTCCATCGCACCTTAAAAGAGTGGCAGCCACCGTCGCCATCTTCCCACAAGACTGCGATATTGAGGACGCCGGAAGATAGACACTCACCACCCGAGGACCTAGTCCATCGCCTCTCTATCCATGGACGCTGTCAGAACTATTCCTTGCCGCCTCCATGCTTCTTTGTAAAAACCCTAGAGAGGGTCTGCGTTGCACGGGATTTTATAAGAACATATTTTCTAAATATAATAACCCAGTACAAATAAAAACTTTGAAATATTCATTGCTTTGTCATTTGTATGGGAACTAAAATATTCTCCTTGGATCTCATAAGAAATTTAACACATGAAAAATTGAGTATTTTTTCTTTTTCTTGAGCTTGTATGAAAAAGTTATTATTTTTCTTTAGAGAGTGACGTTAGTACATCCTTTTTCAACATATTTATTTCCCGACATCACCCAACCATCATCGGTCTCTATGTACGTATTACTATTGCCACGCTTCGTCTGCTCGTATTGTTGTGCAATAGTTTTGGTGGTTTCGATATCCAAGTTTATGCCTTGGAATTGTCGAGGTTTGGGTTCAAACAAAAACCGACAACAACTTAAGGTCTATCAATCGAACAACAAAGTAGTCTATTTATACGGGTTTATGAGCGTCAAGTCTGTTACAATGCACCCGAACATTATTCTGGAGCCCAATGTCTTGACCCTACATTATATAAGTTTGATTAGCGGTAATACATTACCTCAGATACTCGTTTCAAAAAAAAGTTTTTATGATAATGCTAAAAATTAAGGGATAATTCCATTTTAGTACCCTAAAACTTTCGGATTTCGTTTTTAGTACCCTAAATGTTTTTTGTGCCACTTCAGTACCCTAAATCTTTGTTTATTCCAGTTTAGTACCCAAAATCTGATTTTCCATCCAATATTATTCACTTTCCATCCAATGAACATAAAATGTCCAAAATACCCCTCATGTTACATCAAATTTTCAAAAATTTTCCATTGAATTTAATTTTTTTTATATATATAAAAATCAGATTTAAAAAAAAAATTATATTTTAATTTTAAAACTTCAATTTACTGTTTTAAAAAATAAGTTTTTATTTAAAAATTAATTTATATATGAAAATAAAAATCAAAAGTCAGTTTTTACTTATAAAAAATCATTTTTATTTTTTAAAATTTCAATTTTTTAAAACTACCTAAGGGTAGTTTTGGTATTATTATAAAAGATAGGGTCATGTGCAAAGCACATGACGTTTTTCCATCCAAAAATAAATGGAAAGTTAACGGCGGGTATTAAACTGTAATAAACAAAGATTGAGGGTACTGAAGTGGCACAAAAAACATTGAGGGTATTAAAAACGAAATCCGAAAATTTTAGGGTACTAAAATGGAATTATCCAAAAAATTAACTATTTTCAGCTAGGCAAAATACAGGTCAAAGTATAAAACTAACAGTCAACGGAAAATAAATGTAATTCGGCTGGAAAATAAAAAATACAGGAAGGTTTTATTTTCACAGCATTCGAACCAGCCCATTACTTCGTCTTCGTCACACCCTCTCTCTATCATCTGCACGGCAAGCTCGAACTCAGCGCTTGAAACACCAGAGCCCGCCGAATTCGCCGGCGATAGATTCACCCTAGGTAATTGATCGGCTCATATTCAAAATTTCTATTCATTTGTTCATTCAAGCGAGCCTCGGAGGAATCGTGACGAAGCTCATCCCAATTTCTCCATTTTGTTGGCCAAATTAGGATTGCTAGGTTTTGGGTTGTGTCAAAGAGCAATTGGTATCCACAGATTTTAAGGATATTGCAATATCCTTTCAACCAGAACGGGAATCAGTCCAGATCTCTTATTTGATTGCGAAATTTTCATTTCCGTGAAAGTTAAAGGATTGAGCTTTATGAGAATTTTGAAGGACAAACATCAGGAAATGTTTGCACCAGATGATGTTTACCATTGTTTTTAGCTTCTTTCTTGTTTTTAATGTGGCACAATTTTGAATTTCAACTGTAGATGCTAATTTTACAAGCCTAGCTGAACTGCTTTTGGTCAATAGTGTCAGTGTTTTTCTGTATAACCTAGTAATGGAGACTGTTTCAGTATGAGAATCACCTCTTTCATCTATTCTATTTTGATAGTTGACCTTTACCATGTTGCTTGCTTCTTGTTTTTGGTATAAAACCTATAATAGTAGTTCTAGTTTGTATAAAATGACAACGAACAGGAAGTCAGGTTTCGTGGCGCTGGAAATTAGTACTCTTGTTACATGGCATGCCATGAAATGGCTGTACCATTTAATTTGAACGAAACCAACTTGTTATCCATGCACACACCATCAGTTTATTTTGGATTTAAAAGGAAACCTAGTACTGGTTTATTAACTTGAATTTACTAATAGCTATGAAATGATCATCTTAGGGCGATTCTTTGTTTATGGATGCTCCTATTTACTGCAGTCTCTGAAGAATGTCTTACCTCAAGACTCACATGCTTATTAGCTAAACCGATTTTAATGTCTTTCTTTCATTCTTGTTTAGGTGTTGCAATGCACCGTGTTGGTAGTGCTGGGAACACAGCTAATTCAACTCGCCCTCGTAAGGAGAAGAGGTTGACATATGTGCTAAATGATCCTGATGACACAAAGGTTAATAATTTTGTATTGTTTAATTCTTAATTCTCTTCTATTTATAAGTTCCCTGGTTATCGTTATGTCCACTTTCTCTAAAATATTTGTTCCAAATTGCATGCCCACTTTCTTTTTTGGTAAGTTAGTTATGCGAGAAGTGTCAATATTATCCTAAGATAAGTTTAGTTTGTTAAAGCATAAAGAGGTATGTGGGAGAAATTCCATCACTAAATAACTCATCCTTAATTTTTACAAAAAACAAGAAAGTGGACACTTGTTTTTGAATGAAGGGAATAGCCATTAATTTATTTACCATTTTAAGTTGATGAATTGCCTCTCCTATGTTGTGGCTCAATGAAAGGAGACCTTGTATTTTATAAATTTACTATGAGATTGAAATCTGCCATTCAAATTTATTTTTAAATGTCTTTTGTTGGTTGGCTTGTTTCGTCAGTGGATGCTACTAATTTGCTTCTGATAGCTTCAAATCCCCCTTTGTATGTATTGGACGTGTAAATGTACATGTCACAGTTAAATTATTTTATAGTTTCCACTAATTGGAATTTTGTGGAAGATGGGAACAAAATCAGAAAACTCCATATTTGGTACTTGCACTTTTATGTTGAAAATACTTTTCTGTTTCTTCCGCACTTTGGAAAGTTAAAACAATAATTCAAAAACACCATCGACTGATTCCTTATTTGTTGTTAATTGATTTTGATACAGGCCCCTCTTACTTATGAGACCTACTAGGAACAACAGTTGCAACCCTTCAATGTGTTACCACTACCCTCTACAACATTATATAAATAACAACTTTCCCTGTTTCCATGTATTGGATTTTCTCATTACTGTCTACTATGCATTTGAGTTATGATCCTCATGATAGTCTGTTGTGGGCATTGCCTATTTGCAGCATTCTGCAGGTGTAAATTGTTTGGCTGTATTGAAGTCATTGGCATCTGATGAATGCGATTACCTATTCACTGGGAGCCGTGATGGCAAAATAAAGCAATGGGCATTGGCTGAAAATACAGCTACATGCTCTGCTACATATGAGTCACACGTTGATTGGGTACCTCTTCATTCTACTCTTTTTATTCAATGTGTGAGTCTATTGTGGATTTGGCCGTTTTAGCTCTTATTTCAGGGTAGCCAATTTACTTGAACTTTGTCTACTTGAATGTCTTTTGGTAATTTAACATTACACCTAAACAGCATGGTAGTTAGAAGAAAAATAGTTTTATCAGATACTTTCGCTTTCTCTGTGATCCATCCATCGAAATATATTCTCTATTTCATTGAATGCTGAAATGACATTAATGTGAATGAATGCCTCTGGCTTTGCAGGTTAATGATGTTGTCCTTGCAGGTGATAATACTCTAGTTTCTTGCTCTTCAGACACTACTCTCAAGGTTCGTATATCTTATTCTTTGTAGTTGGTTGCATTATCTATCTTTTATCTTTATTTGTTGTTTATGACTGTTGCTTATTGTTTCATTCTCTTGATGCACCAGACATGGAATTACTTGTCTGATGGGACATGTACAAGGACTCTTCGTCAACACTCCGACTATGTTACCTGTCTCTCTGCTGCAGGAAAAAATGTAATTTTTTGTTAAAATTTTAATGGACCTTAATAAATGCAACTGTGAGAGGTTCTTGACACTACAATTTTGCTATTTAAGTTTCATATTCAATCTAATGCCATAAAATGTGCTTGTAGAGATTAGTGTGTTAAGCTTCACGAGTCATCTTCTGATGCTTTTGTAGTGTTGCTCATTTTAGAGTAATGTCGTTGCCTCTGGTGGCCTTGGTGGGGAGGTTTTCGTTTGGGATGTTGAAGCTGCACTAGCCCCTGTATCAAAATCAACTGATGCAACAGAAGATGATTGTGCCAATGGTATCAATGGTTCTGGAAATGGGTTACCTATTACAAGCTTACGTTCCATTAGTTCAAGCAATAGCATTTCTGCGCACCCAGCTCAGTCTCATGGATATTCTCCAGTTGCTGCCAAAGGGCACAAGGAATCAGTTTATGCATTGGCGATGAATGATAGCGGGTCACTTCTTGTCTCAGGAGGAACTGAAAAGGTTTGTTCTTACTTTTAATTATATTTATTCATTACCTTTGTAATTCTTATAGATTATTGTATTGTATACATGTTTTTTGGTTTTATGATCCTGAGGTGCTTGTCTTGGATAAACTGCAACTTTTCCATCTCCACTCTTCTAGGTTGTGCGTGTCTGGGACCCAAGAACTGGTTCTAAAACAATGAAGCTCAGAGGGCATACAGACAATATACGGGCTCTGCTACTGGATTCTACTGGAAGGTTCATTTGCAGTGCTTAAATGGAATTATGTCGATATCTCTGTATTTTATTTGAAAAACGTTTATGAAAGGAACTTTGATAACTTAATCATGTGAATGATCCATAATTGAACTAGACATAACTTATGATATCTAGACATTGACAAGAGGGTGAGTGTCAACCATCTACACGAGTATTCATAGATTAATATCCAGTTGTTAAGAGAAGAGAACATAACTACGCCTCGAGATATATATTTACAAAAAGATGGCATCTTTTACAGTAATCTTTTAAAATATTTCCTTCCTTTTCTCATTTATGCTTCAGTACAAAATCATCTTTGTATACTCATGCTTCTTCTTGCATTCTCTGTTATATTATTCTACCTTGTAAGTTGCTTACAGGTTATCTTCTTTATTTCTTGTTGCAGGTTTTGCTTATCAGGGTCTTCTGATTCTATGATCAGGTTCGCAGTTCTCACCCTCTGTGGTATAATGTAATCGTATTTGAGATGGAAAGTCTGCTTAAGCATGTGACATGTCTTTCTAATTAGCGATTTCTCAAAATCTACTTGTAGACTATGGGATCTTGGTCAGCAGCGATGTGTGCATTCCTATGCTGTGCATACAGACTCTGTCTGGGCTCTTGCCAGCACCCCCACATTTAGTCATGTTTATAGTGGTGGGAGAGACCTTTCTGTGAGTATGATTTGTTATTGTATCCAGCTATTATAAATCTTCTCTGATTTTATTATTTTCTTTATATAGTTCTTTTATGTTTAACTTTGATTATCTTTTAACACCTACTTCTGTTTATACCCTCAGTTATACTTGACAGACTTGTCGACAAGAGAGAGTGTTTTACTTTGCTCAAAGGAACACCCCATTCTGCAATTGGCATTGCATGATGATAGTATATGGCTGGCAACAACAGATTCTTCGGTTGATAGATGGCCTGCCGAAGGATCTAATCCTCAGATTTTTCAAAGAGGTGGTGCATTTTTAGCTGGAAATTTGTCATTTTCAAGGGCAAGGGTCTCCTTAGAAGGATCTACACCTGTAAGTGATGTATTTTTTCTTCTGTTTTTTTAGCAATTGTACATGATAACTGCATGACTATGCTGTAAATAGTGTAATATACTAATCTGGGATTTGTATGTGATAACTGTAAACACCATCATTTTCTAAATCTTATTGGAGTTACACTTTTTTAAAATCCTGAAAGAGCTGCTGAACATTTTACTGAAAACCAAATTTCAAAGTTATTAAGACTACTTAGTAGGGCTAATACGTATCTATGTGCTTTGAATATACTTGTTGAGATACTGAATCCACATCGAATAGATACAAAAAAAAGTGCTACATATAAATGCTAGGGTCACAACAAAATATTACACCAACTAATAAGATTGACCTTTTAACTGTGGTTCTCGACTAGATATATTTAGCCCATTGTAATAAAAAATTACATGGTATCAAAGCTAATCTAGTTGATTTGGGCCTTCTTGTTACGCCCTCTTGTGGTATCCGACACATATGAAAAAAACTGCCCTGATATACCCATGTGTTGAAGACATGTGTGTGTGGGTGGGGTATTTGTAATGCTGTATTCACTCTCTTTGGAGTGACATTGCTTTTTCGAACTTCTCTCTCCCTATTTCAGCCTCTCCAATTGTTTCAATACTGATGTTTGACATGGTTGCAGGTTCCTGTTTACAAAGAACCAACCCTTACGATTCCTGGTACCCCAGGAATCGTGCAACATGAAATTCTAAATAATAGAAGGCATGTCTTAACAAAGGTATCTGTGATGCTTTGAGCCAAATTCACCAATGTCAGTTGTTAGATCACTGCTAAATTATTTGTTTTTGGGAATGTAATTTCTTAAACTACATCAACAGGATACTGTTGGTACCGTGAAGCTATGGGAAGTCACCAAGGGAGTAGTAGTTGAGGACTTCGGGAAGGTTGCTCTAATTCTTTTCATTGTGTTGGATGCAATAGTTGATGCATATTTTATGATGGTGCTAAATTACTAATACCTGTTGGGGGTAATTTGCTCTTTCTTTTTTCTAACGCCTCTATTGTTGTGTTTGTAATGGCTGCGTCTCAGGTTTCATTTGAAGAGAAGAAAGAAGAACTATTTGAGATGGTATGACTCCTATCCTATTATAATGGTGCGGTGTGGTTTGGTATAAGAATTTCGTTGACTAGACCTGTTGAATTCGCATCTGCAGGTGAGCATTCCCGCGTGGTTCACTGTGGATACTAGGCTTGGAAGCCTGTCTATCCATTTAGACACCCCACAATGTTTTTCTGCGGAGATGTATTCAGTAGATCTGAACATTGTTGGGAAACCTGAGGATGATAAGGTGATATATGATACTCTGAAAAGGAAATTTACAATTTGACCTTAGGACATATTATTTCAAGGTAACCGTGTAAGATTGTCAGTTTATAAGCGTTTATTTTAAATTTAAGAATATTATGCGTGATATGTATACAAAATAAATTATGGTTTTTTATTCTTTTAAGTGGAATCTGGCAACACTCATATCAAGCTAAGGGTAAACTTCTAACTTTCTTTTGCTAAAATGCTTGATTATTTGAACACAAAATACTACGGAACTGCTCGCCGGATGTTACTTTAAAGTTACGATTCATAGTTTTTATCGTATTTATTCATTTCATTTTTTTTATTAATAATGAAATAAGGTCCAATTGTCCTGTAACTAACACGGGACATGCTTTACTTTTGGATGTCTCCATACTTCCTATCCCTTGACTTATGTTCTATCCCTGCTGAAACTAGATAGCTATACTTGTAGTAATTAACCTATTATTCTTGTTCTTTCCCGTTAAGTGTCCATTTCTGCTTTTATGAATAATACATGTTCTATCCCTGCTTTTTGTACCACTAGATGATCAGTTGGGAGTTATTATCCATTTAGCTAAAAAAATAATCAGTGTAATTATACATGTTGCTAATTTTAAAAACAAACTTGACTGTTAAATCCTAGATGCTGTTAAATGGCCTACGGTGTGCTTTGTTTGGGATTACTTAAAACAAAGTTGTGTATTAGCTCCAGACAGAGACCCGTATTGATAAATAGAATTGCTAGAAACTCATGAAATTTATCTTGAACTTTAACAGATTTACTGTGTATTCATAATTTATTGAAAATATGTCTCTCAATATGTACCCTTGATAAAAAAAATGATTTATTAAAGTTTGTTGTAAAACAATTAAACAATTGTTTCCTTATTGGGAAATGAACTCATTATTTCCTCATATATTCAGGTCAATCTATCTCGGGAAACCCTTAAGGGTTTATTGGCTCATTGGTTGACCAAAAGAAAGCAAAAATTTGGTTCCCATGCATCAGTGCATGCTTCAGCAAATGGAGATGTTTTATCTGGGAAGGATATTTCTGCTAAAAGTATTACCCATTCAAGAGTTGAGGGAGATGGTAGTTCCGAGAATGATTCCTCAGTATATCCTCCATTTGAGTTTTCAAAACAATCCCCACCTTCCATTATTACTGAGGGATCTCAAGGAGGTCCATGGAGAAAGAAAATTACCGATTTGGATGGAACAGAAGATGAAAAGGACTTCCCTTGGTGGTGCTTGGATTGTGTGTTGAATAATCGTCTGCCTCCAAGAGAAAATACCAAGTAAATCTCTTGACTCCTTCAATGATACTTCTGATGTTGCTTGCAAGAAATTTTGTAGGCTCATGTTATTGTTGTTTGTCATGCATCAATTGTCTATTCTGTTTAATCTTTTTTTTCCTTTTGAGAAATTAAATATTTCTTTAAACTATATTTATACATGGAATGTACACACCAAATGCGTTTTTACTTATAAGCATATTGATTAGGTGCTGGATATGGAGTGTGTTCTTTGGCATTTGGTGATTTCAACATTTAACTCTGAAGCGTTCTATTTGATGTGTCTAAATGAGAATTTTACACCTGTTAGGCGGTTACATTTGTCTTCCTAAGATCCTTTTGTCTGGCTTGAGTTCTTTTTTTCTTCTTCCTTTATTTATCTTAGTTTGCGAGAATTTATTCAGATTGTCAAATTTTTTAACCTAGGAAGAGATTAGTACGCTGAAAATTCTATGATAGTAAGGTGCTTCTTTGTGACGATAAGTGTAAATTCCTTGTGTTAGTTATTTTTTCCAATTTAAGATGTTTAATTCTCAGTTTTATGTTTGCTTATACAGATGCAGCTTTTACTTACATCCATGTGAAGGTTCAGGTGTTCAGATCCTCACACAAGGGAAACTAAGTGCACCTCGTATACTGAGAATACATAAAGTAAGTTTTCTTGTCATAATCTACAGAAGTCAACTTTGAATTTCCCATGATTGGCTTGGAAAGGAGAGTCACAATTAGATGTTCCATGTTCATTATCCATTAGTTATTCAAATAATTTAGTCCTCTATATCCTGATTCCTACTTTTAAGTATCATCATTTTGCTCAGAGTCTAAATTTTCACCCTAAATGAAATGCTATGAATAGTAGTTCGTGAAGGTATGGATTTCTCCATCTGCTTTAAATTGATAATGTGTGCTGGTGGATGTGGCGGAGGGGGATATCAATGTGATGCGGAGCCAATGGTGTTCTGGGTTTCACAAGCATATACAATGCTATCAGTGGCTGAAACAAATTTAGTCAGAAACTAAAAGAGATATGCTAGCAGATAGCAAAAGTTGTTGGTATTCCTTAGGACTGTAAATTTCTCTCTGGTTTACTGGACACTGTAGAATAGTTTTTCCCCATAAAGTGAACACTTGGGTAAGGCAACAATCTTTTGGTATTATCACCGTGGTCAGTAATGAAAGCGCAATGTGATGTATCACGTGAACTTTTCTCAGTTTCAGATTCATGGCTGCATGTTGGCGTGGTAGGAACATTTCTCGGAAACACACCCATTGCTTGAGTTTGATATTTTCTGCTGATGTAAATAACTATTCGTGTGTATAAACAATTTGTTGATAGAATAGATTTCGTAGTGTCATACTCATACAATGTGTTGTGCTAATAAAATATGACCTTGGGGCTTACTGCTTGTTGTTATAGGTTGTTAATTATGTAATAGAGAAGCTGGTTCTTGACAAGCCGTTAGATGGTGTGCCTGATGGAACGTTTGCGCCAGGAGTTTCTGGGGGCCAGTCACAGCATGTGGCAGCTGGTGATGGAACGTTCCGGTCTGGTTTGAAGCCTTGGCAAAAGCTTAGGCCTTCTATTGAAATATTGTGTAATAACCAGGTCAGTGGGCACCTACTTTTGAATGTGTCAGATAGTTGAGGTGCATTACAAATGTGCTTAGCTGAAGTGCTGGAAAATAATTAAATCAAAAAAAGAAAATAACTAGCTACATGCACTTTGGATGAACAGATATAGTAGTGTTATTAAGTATGATAGGTTTACCAAACTTGATACATTTGCTTGCCATATGATATGTTAAATTCTTGAACGGCTGAAGTTTCTGAGAGTTTAGGATGTTCTATTTCCTGTTCTGAGACAGACATAAACAGCATGGGACCTGTGTCGAAAATTTAAAACAATTCAGTATAAATGTGAAATGTGGTCAATAAGATATGATATAAATTAGTCATCAAGATTAGCAGAATGCATTAAGAATTTGATGTTTATTGTTATTTCTTTTTCCTTACCAGGTTTTATCGCCAGACATGAGCTTAGCAACAGTACGAACCTATATATGGAAGAAACCAGAAGACGTAGTCTTGAATTACCGATTGGTTCAAGGACGGTGATGCTGTTTAGCAAACCCAGGTGCAGGCTCAATCTATTTATTTCTTGTTGTTTCTTGAGCTGTGATTTTGTTTTGGTATCACTGCCTTCTAATTTGAAACAGAATATATCTGCATAGTGCATTCCAAACACACCCAAACTGATTTCGTTAGGAAAAATGAAAACATAAGACAGACGAGATGGACCTGCATCCTAAATTATTTCAAGAATTGTTCACATGTGTGGATGTCAGTGACATATTTATCGGAGCAGATTTGTTTCGGTTGTGTGTGAGTGACATCTTCACTTACACTTGCAGGTTGGACTGGGCAATAACAATGGAGTTCCAGTGCTGTGTACAAACACCCTGGTGGAGTCTATAATTTTTCTGTGGCTACTTGTCATGAATCATGATCAGTACTGTTTGTCAGGTTGTAAATTGTGGGAAAGCCGATCGATTGCTGAACCCAGCAGCATTAGCCTGAAAAGTTCAGTTTTTGGTCATACCTATACGTGTATGGTATAATTTTGGACACTCTGTAGCTGACATGGAAAAACTTTAGTTGGATTATGGCAAAGTTCTTCTTGCTCGAGTCGAGTCTGGGCATAATGATAGAATGATTTTTGCTGCTGGAAAAAGTTTGGGGAACTAAGTTGCTGAGAGGAAGGTAATTAGGAATATATAAGATGGGAAGCTTGTAGAGATGTATTTAGGGGCAGAAATAGTTATAGATAATTCTCTTAGGTGCTCTTTGTCTTCTTCTCTTCCTCCTGAATACATGGAGTTTATGTGTTTAATTAGGTATCACAATGACTTTTATTATATATAAAGCAGAAGTTCATTTTAACTCTTTTTGGTGAAAATTGAAATGGTGAGTCTCATTGTATATTTAGATTTTTATTCCACCACTTAGTTATAATTATCAAGTGTCTTGCCGTGTATAGAAATTAAGCATTCATGTTTCTGTTTTTATTTTCTCGATTTCACCATGTATTCTCATGTTGGTTGTTTTACTGGAAAAACATGTAGGTATAAGAATAATTCATGTTCATAGTGTCTACCCAAATGATGGGGAAAATGATGAGGCTGTTGTTTTTGGAGATCAAATTTATTGAGAACCACTCTTGCTCTAGGAATCATGAGAATTCATCTCCCTCCTTCATTTGATAAATGGACGAATAGGATGATTAAAGTCTGATTTGTCGACTTCAATGGAAATAACAGTCACTTGGAACCATGTTTTTTTATTTTGAGTAAAGTAGGTATGTATTCAATTAAGCAAGTCACATGATTCAATACTAAGAACTAGGGATAAACTCGAAACAAGCCAAAATAATCTCCGGCTTCCCCCATTTGAATACAAATAGGTGATCTGACATTCATGGCTGAGAAAATAAAAGTTTCTGCACGTAATGGTAAAAGAGAAATACTTACTACAGATACGCACAATGACACGATTCCATGGGACTAAATTCCCCGAAAAGAGATTGCCTTGAGCCATAAGGAGCTTCTGGATGTCGCCTCATGGGACACATTCCCAGGGAGAAACGTCTATTTCTAAGCCAATTCCCCCATTGGGCCCCCATCTCTGAGGGTCCGAAATCGGATCAGGGTCACTGTCGATGATGCATGACACATGGATCCTCTATGTCTGCTGGTGGAAATAGTTCAAGAAGGGCACAATTGACAGCCAAGAAACCGTGTCGGGAGGAGGTGACCAGTCCGAGAGCACATTGAAGCTAGTCGAGACGAGGGGCAGGAAACCGTTCGACATCAATAGGTCAGACTGAATGTCAGACTGGCGGTGATGGGGTTCGAGGCGATAATTGCAAAAATAGGCATGCTCAGCAAAAAAGTGGGTCAGAGGTGGCGGTATCCCAGGCCACATGACGGGAGTCACATAGTTGGGATCCATTGGAGCGGCCACAAAAAAGTCCTACCCCTTTGGGCATCTTTGGTGACTCGGCGGTGGAGGTAATTGTTCAGAGATTGTCAGAATAAACCTCGATGGGAGCCAGGAGGCCTGTTCACCCAAGATCGCGCAAATACCACGAAGGGCAGGACAAGCCTGCACAAAGCATGATGGAGAACCACACGCCAGCAACCTCCACGGACTGAGGCCACGGTGGTTTTAGGGCCACAACCAAAGAAGGGCGGCGAAATTTGTGGAACCATATTTTTCTAATGCACAATAAAATGATTATCCAGATATAAAACATTTAACACCACAAAATAATAAGCTTATTATAATATATCACAAATCTCAATAATTTTCCCCACATTTCAACTCTATGGCAATAGATCAGTGCGTTTCGTCGATCATAAGGATGAATCACAATCATTTTCCAAAACAAGATTATTAGCATCCATTTAAGGAAGAATAAAAACATTAAATCACAGTTATTTGTTGATAAGAACCTATAAAAGACCATGGAGATTCAAAACTCGGAGAGCACATATAGTTAAATTTTGATCTCGAATTTGTATTTATGATGATCGAATGAAGAAGAACGTGATACTTTAACTGTTTTTTAGTTTGATCGGTGTGGGATTTGACTTTATCTCCGACGATTCCCTAAAAACGTTGAAATTGAAAAAAAAATTGGATGTGGATTAGAAAATCGAGGAATTTTTGTCGGGTTTGAAAAAATTGAAGGCATTTATGGCCGACGAATTGCCCAACCTGACCGTTGAAATTAGCTTCGTGGTGTGGTATACTAATGTTATAGCTTGGGTTGAGCCAAAAAGACGTGGTCTCCCTAAGAAGGGCCAGACGAAGGTGATTGCACAACCAGTGGTAGTGTATCAAACGAGAGCTAGGACTTCTGCTGATAAAGGGGATAAATCGGGACGTTTCTTGGTGAATGTAGCCAAAAAAGATAGCTCGGGAAACTGGAGTTACAGCTTGAAGGTTGGTACAAAAGCTGTTGATTTTTGTTCCTTAGCTCTCGATCAGGATTCCGAGGGAAGAGAACCTACTTCCGCTCAAGTCCTAACCCCTGTTCCGGTATCTAACCGGTTTACTTGTTTGAACCCGAATAGGAAATATGCAAGGTGTTTTGTTTACGTCTTGTTTTGTTCTGGTTCTGTTTCTACTCTTTGTAGCTGTATTGGTTGGAGGAAAAGTTCTTTTTGGATCTCTTCTTGCTTTGTTCTATATCTTTATAGAACATTTGCTCAATAAAATTCTTTAGTTTATCAAAAAAAAAATGTTATAGCTTGATATAGCTGTCGAGTCAAACTATAAACTAAGTACTTGACTTATGCACGATACATGCCTAAGAGAAAAACTAAAAACAACTACAATCAGTGGGGACTATCGAGGCATATGAAACTATTACCGACCCTAAATACTCTTATAGCATGTACAATGCATCAATATTATGGTTTGGCGTAACTATAACATCAAGTTCTAACACCAATCACTTACAATACTATGGTGTAGCGTTTCTCAATATGAGCCCACTACATGTTCAAGAATAAAAACCAGGATTTCTCTCTTCCACTTCACAATTATCCTATTTTTGTTGTTGCGCCAAATGATGGTACAACAGCTTGACGTAATACACTAAGTCAAGTCGTTAGACTAAGTGTTTAAAAGGATTATACATTTTTGTCTACCACAAATCACTTTGACCTAGTGTTACTCCAAATGATAAGTCAACGCATTGTAAATGTTCTTCGAGAATATAAAGTCGTAGGCATATTTAAGGCTGAAACGTGCTGGCGGGTTGTAAACGTCAGTTGAAACAACGAAAACGTCGGTGGATTGAAGGCTGAAAAGTGTTGACGAAAACATGCGACGGTAAGGTAAGCGCTGTGTGTTTCAGCCAACACATATGACCATTAACAGAGGCAAGCATCGCTGACTGTCTCGAGAGCAGCGCCGACCGTTGACTTGAACATGCAAGACCGGGGCCCAACATCCTCTACTGCTGACGGTATGCAACCACTTCGTCACTGAAAGACCGGAGGTCGGGCCACTACGAACCGAAAGACAATTGAAGGACCATTGCCAAAGGACCTTCATTAAAAGTAAAGCGGTTCAAATTTAATCCACCGCAAACTACTTCATGCTCAGCACCCGGGTCAAACTGATGCCCAAATCAGAGTGTTGGTCACGTTGACTTACTGAGAGTGACATAATCAACCATTCACCAAATTTGAATGGCAGAACGACCATCCAAGTGATTACAATATTGCAATAAACTCCTTTTATCGGAACGATCCGCGAGAATTGTTTTTTTTGAGAAGGAATGAATATATTATTAATTAAAGTATTCAGGTGATCGCAAAACTACTATCACCATACAAACCAAGAACTAGAGTAATACAGGACTGAAAAATAAATGTTGATGTGGGTATAAGGGCGGTCGGAGGAGGGAACTGTAGTAGCATCCGAAGACACCGATACAGCATGCGCCAACCAAAAATAACTGATCGAGCAGACCAAGTAGAGAATTTTGTAGTGGTGGACCGATCTCCCCCCGGAAGTCAGCGTGTGTCGTCCTTCCTTGACTGATACTTGTAGGGCTCCTGAACGCGGGAGTGCTGACCCCGAATTGGTAGGGGAGAACCTTGTCGACAGTTGGTGGAACCGTTTCCACCTTACGTCTAGGGAGGCGGTGTTGTCGACCGACCCCTCCCAAGACCCTGTTGGACTCATTCCGCGAGGTGAGGGTGCCTGAAGCCCCCCGCCTCTGCTATGTTTGAGGCACCATCATAATTCCAATGACTCCTCGAAATCCGTGCCCGAACAGACTTGGTATCCGCCCCGGCCTGTTTAAAAGCCTCAGAGATGTCGACCTACGGAGAGCTGCCCCGGCCCGAACCCAGACCACCTGGACCTCCAGGCTCGACCCGGTCCAATCCGACCCGACCCAGGCCACCCCAACCGGTTTCCTCCTCAGTCCCGACTAGGTCCGACCCGGCCCGGCCAGCCCAGACCGTCCCGTAATCAGAGCCCATCTCGGCCCAATACCATCGAACCCTAGGTCCCCTTGCCTGCAGCGCCGTCAACCCTTCTCCCGGAACCCTAGCCAGCGCCAACGTTTTCACTAGCGCCGCCATCTTCTCCTGCCGGCCGCCGGACTCCGTCCCGACCCAAGCCATTATGCTTGGAACCCTAGCCTCCCGTTCCTTTTTCCCCTGCAACGCCACCGCCTGCTCCCGTCGTCCGCCGGGCTCAGACACCACAGACTCCGACTCCTGCATGCGTCGTACCACGCCCCGCGACGCCGCTTGGAAACAACCCGTCCCCAACGGCGCCCGACCTTCCTCCCCGATACTCTGTGCCGTCAGGACCTCTGAAACGAGACCCGCGACTCCTCCACCGAGAGATCCGGCGAGAACCTCCACGTCAGAGATCGGCGATGCGGAGCGCGGAGAAAATCGAGTCGACTGTTGCGTAAAACGTCGAGATGACGAGAGCCACGCGACCATGCCCCACTGCAACACCTCCGGTGGCCGAAGACATTGGACGGAGCAGGTCGACCTTCACGCATGGAGAAGAGAATGGAGAACTCAGCAGGATCCTTACCTGCCACTCAGCAGTATGTTACAAAATAATACTATCAAACAAAGGAAGGTAAGCATGAGGTAACCCTAACAAACACAACCATACCACATGCGTCCTATTTAAATCAACGACCACGATCGATGCTGCCTCCTTCGGAACCGTTGATTTTTACCCGCATAAACCCTACTAAACCCTAGTCTTCCTCAACGAACACTCTCTTTGTCCGCTGAGTCTCCGAGTCATTAAACCCTTCACACAGAGAGCTCTCTACTTGGCGGCTACCGGCAGCATACCTCCGTCAGTTTCTTGTAACTCGTCTCTCTCCTTCGATTTTCGCTTTCACTCCCAACTCCGTGCTTAGCTCTGATTTGCTTATCTATATGATCATGTCATCAACACCAGAAGCTAACTTTAAACTCTAGAACCAGTACCTGTATGCATGTTTGTAATCTTCAAAACCCATAAATGTATATATGTGTTTGCAGGTTTTTAGCTTTTGTGTTTTGGTTTTGCGGAAGGCTGTGCCCAAATTCTGACGTTTTTGGTGTTGAATTGCAGGCGTGATTGTAATTCTAGAGTTGAAGAATGCTTGTTCTGTTCGAGACTCCTGCGGGCTTTGCCCTGTTCAAAGTGTTGGATGAAGGGAAGCTCTCCAAAGTCGAGGTACTGCTTTGCCCTCTAATCCTGTTTAAAATGTGTATGGTTACCTGGAAAATTTGATTGAAGAACATTGTTACTGTATTTTTGATGGCTCTCAATACCTTCTAAATAAGTTTTTTTTATAGTGAAAATTACATGTAGCTACACCCAACTATCCATGATTTTCATCTAGTTACACCTAACTATTTTTTTCGTCTAGGAGATACCATAACTTTCCAAAATTTTCACTTCACTAATGGTTTTTGGACGGAATAAAATGGTCATGATCCATGCGCATAGACCTGATTTTCCCCAAAATGGCATAAATATCCTTATACAGTGAAAACAAGGGAGAAATAACAACACGTATAAGGGAATTTATGTCTTTTTTGGGACACAAGGTTATGTGCCATGCACATGACCTTTTTTTCAGTCCAAAAAACTAACGGAAAGCTAGTAAAGTGAAGATTTTGGAAAGTTAAGGTTTCTCCCAGACGAAGAAAATAGTTAGGTGTAGCTAGGTGAAAATCATGGATAGTTAGGTGTAGCTAGGTGTAATTTTCCCTTTTTTATATATTAGTTAAGGTTATTCTTAAACCTTGATGGCAAGCTTTCTATTTCTTTGTTAAATTAGCTCATTGGAAACTTGCATTTGCTGTTGGCAGGATCTATGGAAAGAGTTTGATAGTCCGGATTCAGCTAGACAGGTATCTTTGTCTACATCTCTAAGGGCATGTAGATTTGTTATATAATTTAGTAAAATTAGAACCTGGTTGTTTTTTCACGGATTCTTGATTACACTGGGATGCAGTTTTGCTCTCAATTTTGAATTCTGTAGAATGCTGAAGCACTACCTTTACACTTAATAATGTGCAAAGTAATATTGACCTATTTTCAGCCATCTTTTGAAATATAGTTCTCACATTTCTTGGTCCTGACATTAGGTTGTCAAGCTGAAAGGCTTTTCCAAGTTTGATAATACATCTGATGCCTTGCAAGCAACATCTCTGTTGATTGATAGTAAACCAAGCAAAGGTTTGCGTAAATTTTTGCGTGCCCACTGTGATGGTGAAACATTGGCTGTGTATGACTCAAAACTCGGGAATGCAATCAAAGAGAAACTGGTCAGCTAATACTCTTATTGTTTTAACAATTTACAAGACTGTTGTTGGCCATTTCAATTTTGTTTTAAAATATAAATTTGTCCTCTTGCAGAAAATTGAGTGTGTTCACAACAATAATGTCATGGAGCTGATGAGGGGTATAAGAAATCAACTGACAGAGCTAATATCTGGTTTGGGGGTACAAGATCTGGCTCCAATGAGTTTGGGTTTATCCCATAGTCTCTCTAGATATAAGCTGAAGTTCAGTGCCGATAAGGTTTGTGTTATCGTTCTATTTATGCTTTCCCCCTTCTGCTTCTCTATATTCATTAATCACCATGCTATATAGTACTTTTCTTATGTTATTGAAAAGTATGTAAATCTGAACATTGAACCTTATAATTATTTTGCATTGAAAATTGATATGGTATATAGCTGACAGGGTTGGCTGTTCTGCCTGGTAAAAGTCAACTGAGCTATTTATATTGAAAAGTGAGAATATGATTGTATTATGATATTAATTTGATCTCAGCATATTCAGATTGTTTTTTTTTGTAATGGGGTGAAAACGTAGTAAGATTTACTGTTTTATTTTGATAGATAAAACCTGGTTAATGTATAATTGAGTGCATTATTGGAAACTATTAAGAGATTAATTAACATATTTGGTATGACAGTGGTATTTTTTTTCTTCATGAGATTGATATTTATACTATTGTTTTTCAGGTTGACACAATGATCATCCAGGCCATTGGTCTGTTAGATGATCTAGATAAAGAGCTGAACACATATGCAATGAGAGTTAGAGAATGGTACGGTTGGCATTTTCCCGAGCTTGCAAAGATTGTTCAGGACAACATCCAGTATGCCAAGTCCGTAAAGCTAATGGGTTACCGTGTCAATGCTGCTAAGCTTGATTTCTCTGAGGTAGAGTTTATGATAAATACAATACTCTTATCTCATATATATGAAGGTTATTATTGTTGATGGTTGTCATTATGTTGTTGTCATCTATATAGATACTGGAAGAAGAGGTTGAGGCAGAGTTGAAAGAGGCAGCTGTAATATCTATGGGTACAGAAGTCAGTGAGCTCGATTTGGAAAATATCAGAGATCTCTGTGACCAGGTTCTGTCTCTTTCTGAGTACAGAGCTCAACTCTATGACTATCTAAAAAGCAGAATGAACACCATTGCGCCGAATTTGACTGCCCTTGTGGGAGAGCTTGTCGGGGCCCGCTTGATCGCTCATGGAGGCAGCTTGATAAATCTTGCAAAGCAACCTGGGAGCACTGTACAGATCCTTGGTGCAGAAAAGGCCCTTTTCAGAGCCCTTAAGACAAAGCATGCTACTCCCAAATACGGTCTCATTTACCATGCATCACTGATTGGCCAAGCAGCACCAAAACACAAGGGTAAAATTTCTCGATCACTTGCTGCAAAAACAGCGTTGGCCATTAGATGTGATGCTCTTGGTGATGGCCAAGATAACTCAATGGGGCTTGAGAATAGATTAAAGGTAATATTCTTACTTGGGTCAATTTCTCTTTCTTGTTTATTGTGTATGTTGTTTTTGTTAACAATGAAAGTAAATTGTAGCTCGAAGCACGCCTAAGGAATCTAGAAGGAAAAGAGGTGGGTCATTCTGCTGGCTCGGCAAAAGGCAAGCCTAAGATTGAGGTGTATGATAAGGATCGAAAGAACGGAGTTGGTGGACTAATTACTGCTGTTAAGGTCTGTATAGTGTTCTCAGTTCAGTATCTTTTCATCATTTTTTGTCACCAGTTACTGATTTATTGATGTGTTACTGCAGTCGTATAATCCATCTGCAGACTCAATTCTGGGACAAACACTTGTGGAGGAAGATACAGTTGCAAAGAAGACAAACACCAAAGAACAAAAGAAAGAAAAGAAACAGAAGAAGAAAACCGAGGATGAGGAGGCAGGTTTGCCAAGTGGTGGAAATGGAACCACAGAGCAGGGATCTGAAGAAGCTGCAAAAAAAGAGAAAAAGAAGAGGAAGAAACAGAGAGAAGAGGAATCTGAAGTGCAGAACGATGAGGGGAAGGGGAAGAAGAAGAAAAGAAAACAGGTAGACGAAGAATCAGACATGTCTAGCAAGAAGAAAAAAAGGAAAGGTGGGGATTGAGAAATTTTAAGGATGTTCTGATCATCTTTTAACTGTTAAAACTATCCAAAATGGTTTTGTTTTTTCTTCTTCTATATAATATGGACATTTTGTTTTAATTTAGTAATGGTGTTTAACGAATTGAGATCCTTAACAGAGCATGTTAATTTCTAGGAGTCCTCGAAGTTGTTGTGTTATCTCTCTTTCCATTATTTACTGCGAATTGTACACGTGTGATAGCATCACTCAAGGAAATGCTATAAAGGGTGAGGTCTTGGGTTCAAGTCCACCAACAACCTATGTTGGTATTTGTCTGTGGACAATACACCAGAGGGGTTGAGGTGTATTGGGCTGCAGACATAACATCGTCGCGCGTGGGGCCCTGTGTGGGACGGCGGGATGTTACAAAAAAGTACACCCCAACCCCTCTAGTGTATTGTCCACAGACAAATACCAACCTAGGTTGTTGGTGAGACTTGAACCCAACAACAGAAAAGACCTTGGTGAGGGAGTGGGAGTGCAAGACTTATGCTGACTGGACAAAAGTGAGGTCCTCGGAGTGCAGAAAATTGGTTGTTTTGCAACAGAAGACTATCTGAGGTCCTGGGAGTGCAGAACAGTGTTGACTGGATTATTAATTGATATTTTGCTGTTTTATTTAATTTTTTATCGGAAACCGTTTAAAATATTTATAATTTAAACAATTTTGGAAATAAATAATTAATGACAATAAATAATTGATAAATAAATTTAACACAAATAAAAATTAACTTTTAATTTTATTCAACCCCTTTTAATACAACCCCCAAAAAATACAAGTTTAAGAATCATTATCTGTTGGGTCGACATCCGATGGTGGGGGTTGTCGTCGAAGATCATCAATTTCACCTTTAAGGGTTGCCATGAGTTGTCGCAGTTGGGACTTGCACCACATATGCTCTGCCATATCCTCTTCGTCGAAGGAAGATGTATCCTTGTCCAACAGGGACCTGTAGGTGGCGAAGTTTTCTTCCCACTGTTGGGTTAATGTGTGTATCATGCGGGTCCTTTCTGCACATTGTTCGGCACGTGTACGTTCAGCCTCCAGCCGTGAACGTTCCAGGTCGGCGAAGGCAGACATTTGGGCCGTGAGGACGGTCGCCTTGTTTGAGGCCTTCACTGCCTTCTTCCCTTGCGGTCGGGTTCGGCGAGGGGGACTTGGGGCGGCCTCAGGGGATGGGGGTGTGTCGCTGAGAGGGACCTGAGTCCCCTCGTAGTTGTCGCTTGCTCCCCATTCTGGTGGTTGGGACTCACCACTGAGAGGTGTGCCCTCCTCCCCTGTGCTTGTGGGTGGGGTTGAGCTGTAAGCCCCAGCCTCATCCAACCGCTGTCGTTGTTGGCGTACTTGACGGCGGACATTTCCCATTGTGCCCTCCTCGGCAGTGAACTTCACGACGCCCTCGAGCCTCATCACCCAATGATCCAGGTCGAACTTTAGTGGGTGGTCACCCACTTTCCCTGCCTCCGCCCACATTTCCTTTGCACGTTTCATGTGCTCGTCCTGGTTGGCGCCGCTCGGATTCTCGTCCCTGGACCTCTTCAAATAGCCGAGGAACCTCCTTGTTTGAAAGGAACCTCTGAGCCAGCGTTTCTTGATAGCTGGCCAGCGGCGCTCTGGGAGACCTCCCTTCGAGTTGTATTTCCTCGTAACTTCGCACCAGAATGTGTTGCCGGTTTGAGAGTTGCCCTTGATGGTGTCTTTTGTAGTACTCAACCAGCAACTTATGAGGTGGTGGTCCTCCTCCTTGCTGAATGTCCGGCCCTCCGGATCTGGTTCTTGGGGTTGGGCTCGGGTATGGCCTCGGGGTTGGGCTCGGGCCCGGGCAGGGGCTAGGGGTCGTCGTTGGGAAGGTTCGGCAGAGGATGGTTGGGGGTGGTCTACGTTGGGTAGTGTGTACCCGTGGTAGTTGTAGAATTGGGGTGGCATCGAGAACCCTTGTCCTTGTGGGTTCATTCCAAACGGTGGCGTCTAGAACCCTTGTCCTTGTGGGTTCATTCCAAACGGCGGCGTCTGGAACCCTTGTGGGTGCATACCAAATTGTGATGGCACCTGGAACCCTGGCGCCATTTGAAATTGTTGGGGATGGTATTGCCCTAATAAAAAAAAAATAATACAATAAATTAAGTGCAAAAAATTAAAACAATAAATTAAGTGCAAAAAATTAATACAATAAATTAAGTGCAAAAAATTAATACAATGTATTAATATAATAAATTAATAAATTTTTTTAATACAATGCATTAATACAATAAATTAATTAAAAAAATTACGTTACATAAATAATAAGTTTGCACTTACCTGAACTCGACCCCGATTGCGAGTATGAGGAGAAAGCGGAGTTGTCCCGATTGTCCGTTAGAATGTCTTCGAAACCTCGTGCCAGTTTGTCGTAGCTGAATCCGACTTCGTCACCAGCTGACTGTGCACGAGACCCAGCGTCGCCCGACATTTTTCACGAGAATAATTGAAACGAGAGAGGAGAGTTTGGGAAGGAGAGAGTGAAGTTGGATAGTGAAAGTGGAGATTGGCGTGGAAAAAATGAGAAGAGGGATGAGTATTTATAGGCTTTTTTTTGTGGATTTTTAATTAAAAAAAATATATAGCCATTTTTTGACCGTTGTTAACGGTCGGGTGGACACGTGGCGGCACCGCAGGCATCCAGCGCAGCGAGGGAGCGAGGAGCGCGGCCAGCGCGCTCGGCCAGCGAGAGGGGAGCGAGGATCGGGGAGCGGGAGCGCGTGTTTGGGGAGCGGGACCGCGTTTTTTCGGCTCCACAACGGAACGGACCGCGGTCCTCAGACCGTGCGCGCGCGGAGCGGGGAGCGGGGCCGTTCCGCTGTTCATGCTCTAAGTATCATGTCTTTTTAGATGCATAAAACTATTCGCTATTATTACATAAAATACAAAATTACCATTTTTTTTCTGTTACATGTACAATTTTTTTTTATGTCAACAAATATGTTAATTTTTTTTTGAATGACAAAAAATACCCTCAATCTTATTATTCTTTTTCACAAAATTTTAATTTTAATATTTATTTTTAATTTTAATCTTATTTAATTTTTAGAAATTCTTTTCCTTATTAATTTTCTTTATTTTATTTAATTTTCATTATTTAACAATGTTTTTATAAAATTTAATTTTTAATATTTCTTTGAACCTACGAACTAAACCACAAAATGCAGTGTGGAAAGGCGTTGGAAAAATAAAAATATTTACGCAAGAACGAAGTCAATCGGAATTGAAACGAAACGCAAATGATTAAATTAATAAACTTGAAAAAGAAAGTGTCAATTCTAAAACGCGACACATGACACATTCTTATAGAGTTCACAGGTTTACACTGCACCACAGGGTTCATACCTGAGTTACCTCTATATATGTATATATTCACAACCAAAATAATGTAGAAATTGAAAGAGTGAAAAAATTACAAAGCTAGAGTATGACTTAATATAACCATGCCAAAGAAACAATTAACCAATATTAATCAATGGTAGAATACAAAAAGAGATCTATTTTCGGAGATACTAGCTATGGAATTAAATTTCTAAAAGAAGAAGATATTCTGATCCCTTTTAGTAATCTCAATGTAAAATTATAATATTAAAGAGAAAGCCCAATCATATCATCATAACAATGTAATACCAACGTATCACCGAGTGAAAACCCAACATATTACTATCATATTACCAAAATATTACCGGATGAAAACCAACATAATACTATCATTTTACAAAGAACATATTACCAAAAGAAGGATGGAAGCTTCAGATGGAAGCATACAATCCCTAGATACAAACCCAAGATGGAAGCATACAAGCCCAATATACAAGCTTAAGATGAAAGAATACAAACTCAAGTAAACAGCAAGAGCGCAAGACAAAAGTTTATTAGAAGAACAAGACAAAATTTTAGCAAACATGGAAGAAAAGAATGCGTACAAGAGAAGAAAAAAAACGGAAAAAGGAAAAAAAAAATGAAAGACAAGTTGAATTTTTGTAAGACTATTACTGTGATAAGTGGTTAAAATAGTAAGAGGCATTACTATACTAATTGTCAAAATAGTAAAAAAACATTATTATACTAGTGGTTAAGATAATAATGAGTATTATTGTAATAGTTAATGAGGAGGCCGAGTCTCATCCTTACGTAGAAACCAAGTTCCAATTTCTAAGAAGTTTATCTTTATTAAGTTTCTTTTAAGGGAAAATGACACATAACTTTGGCTAACTATCACCATTTTTCACATCACTCCCCTAACTATTTTTTGTGACATTTAACTCCTTTAACTTATATTTTTTTTCACTTTAGTCTAATAGTGTTAAATTTTGGATGGAAACAACCATGTGCAAAACACATGATGCTTTATTTTTATTAAATGACATAACTATCATTTCATATATACTAATTTAACCTAACTAAACTCAAACCCTTATCTCTTCCCCTCTTCCTCTTTCTCATTTCCTCTCAACCGCACAAAGCTTCCCACTCCAAACTCTCACCTCCAATTATCTCCTCTATTCTTCTCTCATCTCAAACACTTCTTCTTGCTCTCACCCTTTTTAATATACAAGTATAAAAACACATTAATGAAAATAAAATTTAGTATATTGATATTTTATTAATTCTGTTTTTAATATTGATATTTTTTATTTTGAATTAAATATTATTACTTATATATTAAAAAATGTTTTTTTATTTACTAACTTTTATTTTCATTAATGTGTCTTATACTTATATATTAAGAAGGGTGAGAGCAAGAAGAAGTTTTTGAGATGAGAGAAGAGTAGAGGAGATAATTGGAGGTGAGAGTTTGGAGTTGGAAGGTTTGTGCGGTTGAGAGTAAATGAGAAAGAGGAAGAGGGGGAGAGATAAGAGTTTGAGTTTAGTTAGGTTTAGTTAGTATGTATGAAATGATAGCTATGTCATTTAATAAAAATAAAACATTATGTGCTTTGCACATGGTTGTTTCCATCCAAAATTTAACACTGTTAGACTAAAGTGAAAAAAAATAGAAGTTAAAGGAGTTAAATGTCACAAAAAATAGTTGGGGGGGGGGGGGGGGGGTGGGGTGATGTGAAAAACGGTGATAGTTAGCCAGGGTTATGTGTCATTTTCCCTTATTTTAATGATTAGCTAAGTGCACTTGTAGTTGTCGGCGGATTGGTGTCTGAAAGGCGTCGACGGAAAGAAAACGTTGGCTGATACGTGAAAAACGCTGGCGGAAAGAGGGCAGAAAGCCGTAGGCAGAAACATGCAGCGGTAAGGTAAAGGCTCTTGTTTCAGTCGGATGAAACCATTCATCATCACCTTTTGTTACTTTTTTTTGTATTAGCCTCACCTTTCAGCCTACTAGACTGCAAATGAATTTGTTTCAGCTTGACTGAAAGAGGAGAGATAAACTATTTTATTATTATTTTATTCTTTCAGCCTTATCCTTTTAGTCTCAGCCAACCCGAAGGATTGTGGATGCTCTAAGCTTTCTCTCTACATCTATGATCTTTTACCACCCTTTACCACAGTTTTAGTAATCCATCTCCATAATACATAACTAGTGTCACCCAATCCACAATCTAAAATAGAACCGTGAAGGGTCGCGTTGAGCAATTACCTAGCACTAGCATTATCCCGCATATACATTTCGTCAAAGAAGGAAAATCAGATCAGTTGAGTGTGTACTTCTGAACTTTGAAGTTCTATTAAGCTATGTTAGAATGAGTTTTGCTGTTTATGCATTATGAAGATTGAAGCTATGGATAAGGTATTAGGTACGGTAGAGCTTATAGATGTTTAATTTAAACAATGAATTTGCAGTGTTGTGCTTGTATTCATGATATATCTTGTATTATGTTATCTTATCACCATATCATTATAACCGGTATAAAAATTACACTTGAATTTTGTAATAATGTATTTTTCCTTCCCTGGTTTCTCACTTTCTCGTAAAAGAGGGATGTTAAGTGACACAAACCAGCAAAATTTCTTGCGCTCCCTCCCCAAACCAAGAACGTCACACCACAAGTTAGAGATCCTCTTTGGTGGATCCACGAGCATTAAGACTGTAATGGTTGGCCTCAAGTCAAGCCAGATTTGGTTTCTTCCTATTCTAGTTGATTTTCAAATACCCACTATTGTTACATATAGGTTGGTCATTTATACGTCAAGCAATATGTTGTTCAAGATGTCGATCAGAAAAGATAGAAAATATGTTTGATCAAATGTCATCGGACATCCTGCGCGTGTCTGGTGTTGAAGATTTGTTTTCTACTTTGAAGATAATTCTGCGATAGAGATCTGATCTATTTAGGAAGTACTCTGGTGCAAGAAAACTTGGAGATTCAGCTTAATCCTGACTCTAAGGATTAAGGAAATCCTAGGAGGCACGATTACAAGGTGTAGGAGCTATAAAACGTGAAGACTAATTCTGAGCTCCTTTCCGAGAATCGTTGTCACATTGACTATTGTTGTCATATTGACTATTTATTCGCTGTTCTTTGTTTATGGCTTCAGAGCTCCTAATCGTGTTGGACTAGCATGTTGGGAGGATGAATGTACTAAACAAAGAAGAACATTGTCGTTCTCAAACACTATTCGTAACTAAATGAATGATTGGGTTGTATTTGTGTGATTGAAGATTCACGAAGAATCTCTGAAGAACAAAAGGCTGAACCAAGACTAAATGGCTCGAAAAGTGGAATCGAGAGAGTATCTCAAATTCAGAAGGAGTCCCTGAGATAGGTTTTCACTTGTAGTAATAGTATAAGGTTTAATCTAGGTTGATCTGAAACTTGTATATTCTGATTGATTACATATAATGAAACATTTCCACTGGCAGAGTGCCCCCAGATGTAGGTGATGTTGCGTGTCTTTTGTGTTTGTTTGTTCTTATTGTTGTTTCCGTTATGTTCTAAAACCGGGTGTCCGTCAACAAGTCTGAACATTGTGTTAGTCTTAGTGCTCGTAGTTCAATCCTAAATGTCCAAATGTACATATCATCGTTAGCAATAAAATTAAAGCGACTTTATATTACTTATGTGTTGGAGTAATATATCGACGTGTGCTCTGATCTATGCCCACCATGCGAATAGAACCATAGATCGAGATAGATCACACTCGATGGGTCCCTAGTCAACAAAGCTTCACTAGAAGCGACTAGTATGAAAGAGGGATCTTTATGGCTTACGTTCTGTTAGTCATGGGAATGGGATTCCGGAGTCTGATCATAGATATCATGTGGGACATGATATTGGACGACCCGCCCTGAATATGTTCCATAGATTAAGTCATGAACATATTCAGTGTCGTAGCTTGTCATGTATCCTTAGACCAAGGAGTCTTTGTGATCACTATGTAGTCAACAACTGAGTTTGACCTGAGCCTAACGTTGTTCGTAACAGGCTTCCATAACGGCCATGATTGGCTTGGGGACGGGCTACATGAGTGACACGAAAGACGGCTAAGGGATTTATCCCTCATACTGAGGTATGGGAAAGATATCGGTTCTCGGCCGCTTGATCGAGAGTGATTGAACGAATAACATGGCCATGCACATGATACTGGGTATCATATCTTTAGTCATCTCACATATCAAAGAACATTGATTAAGAATAATAAGGATGACGACTCTATGCCTTATCTCAATCAGGATATCGGAGATAAAAGGATAATGACAGGGACGACGGAAAGGTTAGAATCGACAGGGTCGATTCGTTATGTAGTGTCAGGCAATACTAAAGTCTCGTTAGTTTCCACTTAAATAGGATCAAGTAAAATGGGATTTTGCGTTGATCTATTGACATGCATAAACCTAAGGGTCACACCGGAGGATGAAACTTATTGACACATTTATGGAGAATGGCCAAAAGGGAGTTGTCTCGGGACATGACCAAAACTGGGTTTTGGGTCATGTGCCCGTAAGTGAATAGGACTTTACGGATCGAGACAAGGCTTGGAGTCTTGGGATTAATCGCGTTGGATAATGTTGGACATTTCCGGTATGAAAGGCTTGGAGGTGATGAGCGAATCACGGGACCTCGTTGGAAATGGCCACGGGCCATGTTCCAAGAGGCCCATGAAAGGCCCATGCAACCAAGGCCCATGGAACTAATTAATCAAGTCTTGATTAATTAGTACTAAGTAAGCAAGACAAGGATTAAGGTGTTGGTGATTCACCACCTAACCCAATCTTGTCTTGCCATACTTTGTCCTATTTACACCTTACTTGACACCATACTTGTCCCATGCCTTTAGTTGGACAAGTATGGGTTTTGTTATGTTTAAGTCATCTTTTTTCAACATAACAAACACAAGACAAGAATAGGAAACACATTTTCTCTCCCTCTTCCATGGCCATTTCGGGTTTGGCTAGTTTCCACCTCAATTTTTGTGTTCTTGAGTCCTCAAAGAGAAGAACCACGTGGCTTTGATTCCCATGTGGATACGTAGGCGTCTTGGAGACTCAAGCCAATCATTCGTTAACCGGTGTTCTTGTTTTGGTAAGAAATAGTGCTGAATTTTTCTCTTGTGAATCCGTTCTTTGTTAGTTGTTTCATGGTTTAACCGTCTCTTGGTTTTCATTGATTTTCCACTGCGAGTTGGTTCATCTCCAACCCTACCTCGAGACCCAACAATGGTATCAGAGCCGTGCTACCTTCGGGATTCACAAGACGGTGTTCAAAGTTTCGGTTTTGCTTGAAAGTTTCGTTTTTGGCATGTTGTTTTGCTAAATTGTTTGATAACATGTTTTAAATTCTTGTTTATGGATTTAATGCATGTAAAATGAATTTTTGAAAATTATTTCAAATCTGGAAATTTTGAAAAAAATTTGATTTTTCGGGTGTCGGGAGCGGGACTCTCGGGGAGCCGAAACCGGGACCGAACGGGGCTCCGTTGGACGGAGCTAGGCCAAGCATGCCATTGGATGGTTGATATGACAAGGCTAAACCGTTTTGTTAGTTATGACGAGTTTGGAACCGTCATGACGAACTCGAAGATCAAATGTTCAAAAGTTTCATTTTTGAACGGTTTCGATAAACCGAGCATCAAATTTTTTCGAAACTTGGCTATTAATTAAAACCGGAAAATCACATAATGTTTGATAAAATGCTTGTTTGATAACAAGATGTGTGATGTGATCTTGGCATGATGTTCATAATAGCCCCGAGCTCGATTTAATTATTTATCGCTTTTCACGGCCTGCGAGCCGTTAGAGTTAGCGTGTAATTATTGTTTCAAGGTGTGGTCGTCGAACCACTTGTTTGTAATATTTATTTATTCCCGACCTGCTAGTCGTGTATTAAATTGTAATATTTTACTCAAGACGAAGAAAGGGCGAAAAGGTCATTTGGTGGCTTCTCGGGTGTTGGCATCGGCTTGGAGTCGGTGGAGCTCAAGAAGCTAGTGGGAGTTAGTTTAGGGGGCTATTATGTGCACATTTATCGCTTTATTCTTGGTTTAGTTTATGCATGATTAATTCTATGTGTTTTAAAATTGCATGCTTAACTTTATTTACCGAGCATATCACCTCACATGCAAAGATAAAATTGGAATTTTAATCCTTGTGTGTGAACCCTTAGAACCGTCATTGCATTGGATGTAGTTGACGGGTTCAAAGGAAGAATTACATTGGATGTAATTTGAGGCATCATTGCATTTGGAATGTAGTTGATGTGCTCATCGCATCTAGGATGTGCCAAAGTTTTAAACACAACCGGACAAGTAAAAACGGGTCATGTCCGATACCTCCAAATTCTCAACATCTTACTACCTCCCCGTCCTATGGGTGTCGTGCGCCTTAGCGGAGCATCCATGGGAAAGCGGGGTAGTAGGTTTGGACGACATATGTGGGTGTCGGGCGCCTTAGCGGAGCACCTACATAGTGGCGGGTCATAGTTGAAAATTGGTGGACCCGACTACGATTATCAGCTAGGGTTGAGCTAGGGTATCAGATACGGTAAGCCGTGTACTTAAGTACATACCCTAGCCAAGAGTCACATTGGATGTGATTGGACAGGGTCCTACCTACATAGCTCGATTGAGTGGTGAGCCTTCGTTCAGCTTGATCGAGTGAATCAAGGATCTTGGTTTTAGATTCTAAAGGTATAGAATCGATTGTTGGTGTTTAAGCTTGATCTTCATAAAATTTATTCAGTTTACTGATTGAATTTTATCTGTTGTAGATCAAATGGAAAATTCAGCGAACATTAATAGTTTGTCATTAAAACCCATTCTTGACAGGGTCAAACTAAATGGGACAAACTATTTGGACAGGTACAGAATTTTGAGGATAGTCCTCAAGTCTGAACGCAAAGAATATGTCCTTGACAAGGCTGTCTCTAAGACTATATCAGAGTTACATGAAGTGTCATTAATTGCTGAGAAGAATATATCAGGGATCTAGGATCCAAGGATATTCTGATGGTCAACAAGGGAATTGGAAGTGGCAAGGGCGGGGCCCATGCGCACTTGGCAGGAAAGATGAGACACATGAGAATGTCTGCATCTACTGCCAATAGCCTGGTCATTGGAACCGGGATTACAGGAAGTTCACGGCTGGTCTGAAGAAGGGCAGTGGGACTGCGCCTTCATCAAATAGCGTGGATGATCTGAAGAAGGGCAGTAGGACTGCGCCTTCATCAGGAAACCTGGATGATCTAAGGAAGGGCGGTGGGACCGTGCCTTCATCCGGTATTAACTCTATAGAGCTACATCTCTCTACTTCCAGAGATTCATGGGTATTAGATAGCAGGACTGAATCTCACACATGCACTTATATATGGTGGCTGAAAGTAGGAGAGGTTTGGAAAGCACGAAGTGGACCTCAGAGTTGTGGCAACTGCTGTAGGATCCATGAGTCTTGCTTTGCCAAGAGGCCTTGTCTTAGTACTGTATAATGTATATTGCATACCTACTTTTAGTAGGAATATTATATCTGTATCCGTGTTTGACAAGGAAGGATATAATGTTAATATTGGAAATGGAGTTTTCAATGTTCTATGCAATGATATGTTTTATACCAGTACTGACTTGGTTGGAGGATTGTACATATTAGATATGGGTAACAATGCCTCAAGTTCTATATATTCCGTTAATACCAAGAGGTCTAAATCCAATGATTTAAACCTAACTCTGTTAAGGAACTATCATTTATGTCGCATAAACAAGAAGCACCTATCAGCACTTCAGAAGTGCGGACTTTCAGGTTCATTTGAATTCCGTTCGATTGATAGGTGCAAGGTTTGTTTGATGGGCAAAATGACTAAAGTGCCCTTTTATCGATCGCGATGAAAGGGCGGGTGAATTATTGGGGTTGATACACTCGAATGTGTGTAGACCAATAAGTTCACTTGCCAGGAGGGGTTTTAGCTACTTTATCACATTTACTGATGATTACAGTAAATATGGTTATGTCTGTTCGCTGAGACATAAATCTGAAGCTTTTGATAAATTCAAAGAGTTTAAGACTAAAGTAGAAAACTAGCTCGACAAAGGTATTAAGGCACTTCGATTGGATCGGGGTGGAAAAATACTTGACCACAGAGTTATTAGATCATCTAAAAGAGAATGGGATCCTTTTGGAATGGACTCTTTCTGGGACATTGTAGTTTAAAGGTGTAGCCAAACGGAGAAATCGGACATTGTTAGACAATGGTCCGTTCCATGATTAGTTGGACTGATCTCCCAATCTCTTTCTGGGGTTATGCTCTAGAGACGACCGCATTCATTGTGAATCGGGCTTCGACGAAGGGTGTGGAAGGGACATCATTTTAAAATGGTACGGGATGATACCCGCTTTGTCCTTCCTAAAGATTTGTGGTTGCGAGGCTTATGTGAAACATTTGGTTTCGACTAAGCTCGAACCAAGATCTGAGATATGCACCTTCGTGTGGTGTCCCAAAGCAACAAGGGGATACTACTTCTTCAATCCCAGTGAGAACATGATGTTCGTCGCATGGGGTGGGGTCTTTATGGAAAAAGAGTTTTGTTTCCAAAGACGTCATTGGGAGGACTGTGCATCTCGAAGAAATTCAGGATGGTACAGATCTGTCTAAACCAATTGGCAACCCAGTAGAAAGGAGCCAGAGATTGTCGTAGAGTAAGAACCAATTCCTGTTACAATTCCGGAAGGTCCAAGGCGATTTGAAAGGATCAATCTTCCACCTCCAAGATATGGTATCCGGAGGTGACAATGAAGTCATGGTGGATCACGATGATCCAGCCACCTTTCAGGAAGTCGTGGATGGGCCCAACTCCGAGTTATGGCTGGGAGCCATGAGGGAGGAAATGCAATCCATGTCGGACAACCGAGTCTCGGAACCAGTTGATCCCATCAATGGTGTGAGTGTCACGCCCCAATTTCAGTAAAACCGAACTAGGGACGCGAACATTTTAAAACATAAAAACACTTGAAAACCTGTTTTCATTAAACTCTTTAAAAGTACCATTTGTTCAACAAAATAATAAATACAATTTAAAACACGTCCTAACAAGTGGAAAAAGTACACAGTATCCGTCACTAGACTAAAAAGACAAAACCCGGACTCCGCTCCCAACTCCACAAGCTTCGAGAGCTCACCTAGTCCGTCCCACGAACAGTACCTGTAGGAAAAGCAGCTAGGGGTGAGCGTTCGCTCACCACCACGGATAGCAGACTGACTACGGCATAATTAGCAGACAAAGCAAGTAACACCAACAATGACTCAACACCGGGGAAACCATCCCCAACCCAAGCACTCCGACTGAACAAACACCCACGATGACCTTCCTCGAACGACTCAACACTCTGACACGTAAAGTAGACCTGACCCAACGATTGACGACCTCTTCCAAGGACTCAAAAGAAAGTACGCAACATCAAACAGCATCACAAGGGATCACACACCAACCAAGATCACAAAGGATCGCACACCAAAACAAGATCACAAAGAATCGCAAACCAGCTGCCAAGAACGCCCTCCCGGGACTCTAACCCGGTCAGGCCAACCCAAGAATGCTGCAACTTACCGGGACTCTAACCCGTAAGCCAGCCGGAAAATGCTGCAACTTACCGAGACTCTAACTCGTAAGCCAGCCGAAGAATGCTGCAGCTTACCGGGACTCTAACCCGTAAGCCAGCCAAAGTATGCTCACAAACCCAAACCACACACGCGCGGCCAGGACCCCTTTATTGGCGGGCGGGCCCCCTACCCCGTCTGAACATGCAGACGCGTGTGCTCGTGGACCCCCGTTTCAGGAAGCGGGCCCCCAACCTCCGGTAACCACAATCACAATCACAAGCAAAATCAACAACCAGTAACAACACAGGTTCAACACTCATAGGCACTCATGGCCACCAAGACACCAACAGTAAAACTCGGACTCAACAGCCCCACAGGCACTCACGGCCTCCCAAGACACACCGATAGTAAGACACGGACTCAACCGCCCCACAGGCACTCACGGCCTCCCAAGACACCAACCATAAAACACGCTTGCAACGGACCAAGATCCATTTTAAATCAAATCTGATTGTTCCCTTAAATCGATTTTCTAAAACTCAAGTTTTGTTTCCGACGATTAAGTTTATTTCCTAACAAATCTGATTCTCAACTCCTCGATTTAAAACCGTTATTAAAGCCAAATTTATGTTAATCCCATTTTATTTCAAATCCCTTTTTCCTTTTCTGTTTCAACCATTGCTCCTCATGACCAGATCCAAGAAAATAGATTTCGGTTTCAATCCTTTTCGTTCCACAAATACACAAATAACTTTTAAATCAAAACTGTTTCATTACTTCATTTTTTGTAATTACAGTACTTCCCGTCGTTTTTCACAAACCTACTCTAATCTACAGCTCGGGACGAAACACAGAGGCTAAATAAAAAGGACGAACGAACAGAAAATAAACCGGCCGCCGGCGAATACGTCGCCGACGACTAAACCCCCAGGCACGAACCTCACGTGGGGGGGGGGGGGGGGGAAGGACGGCATGGCACGGCGGAGCTCGGTGGCCGGTCGCCCGTCTCAGATCTGGGACGACGGCCTCGGATTCGAGGGGGTGGCCGGCGGAGGTGGTTGCGGCCGGGGGACGGCGGAGCACGGTTGTCCCGCCCTAGATCTGAACAGGTCCGGCGAGCTCGTCCCGTCTCTGGCGACGGCGAGGCAGCTCCGGCCTTGCTACCCTCGAAGACGGCGGCGGCTCGGATCCGAGTGAGGGAAACGCCGGCGCCGACTCGCACGGCGTACTCGCCGGTGGCGATGGCGAAGGGAGAACGGCTCGGGCGAGGTCTCGGTGACGGACGGTGAGGAGAAGACGGCGGCGCGGTTGGACGGAGAGGAGGAGACGGCGGCGTGGTGGCTGGACGGATCTGGTGAGGGAGGAGGGTCGGACGGCGAGCTCGGGCTCGGTCGGCGCTGGCGTGGTTGGACGGAGGAGGTGAGGAGGACGGAGGTGAGGGTCGCCGGAGCTGGAGACGGGAGAGGGAGCGGTGGTCGGGGACGGCCGGCGACGGAGGAGGAAGGAGAGGGTCGGGGACGGCTGAAGGAGAAGGGGAAATGGGGATTAGGGTTTCAGAACCCTAATGCCCACCCTTTTATAGGTCGGGCTTTGGGCCGGCCATTTGGGCCTCAGACTACAAATGGGCTCAAGCCCAAACCGGGTCTGGCCTGCCCAGCTTCCTTTCTGTTTTTTTTTGCCACTTGTTTCAAGAACCTACCCTAAGGTTTTAAGATTTTAAATTAATACCCTAATGAAACGAAGCGGGTTTTACAATCTACCCCCCTTAAAGGAATTTCGTCCGCGAAATTTAGAATACCGCTCATAAAAGGTACAAAAGACACATACCCTGATAGGTCTCGCGGTAGGTAGGGGTTCCTGGTATCCGGGAGTCGTTAACGGCGTACACTCTTCCCCCCGACTCCTACTGCCTCTGATCCGGCGTACTGGCTGCTGGATACCCATAGCTCTGCTGCTGTCTCGGAGCTGGCCCGCTCGTCGACGGCTGCGAAAACCTCGACCGTTGGTTCTGACGAGGGCGCGACTGCTGTGATTGTCGCACTGTCATTGCCCCCAACGGCTCATAGCACTGACCGATAGTGTGCCCAACGCGGCCGCACCGGTGACACCTGGTCTCGTCGACCCTCGGCCCCGTGTTCATCGGACACTCTCGCTGCATGTGGTCTGGCTGCCCGCAGTTAAAGCATCCCAGCTGTCTCCTCGAAGCGACTGGCCCCACTGACGCCACTGATCCTTGCTGTCTCGGTTCATCCTGATGAGCCTGTGGTCGGAAGTATCCCGTGGTCCTCTGTCTTCGAGGGTCTCGTGACTCGGACGGCCCTGCCCAACTAATCGGCCGAGGTCGGACCTCACGCCCCCTGGCTGCATCTCGGGCGCCCTGCTCCACTGTAGCCGCAGTGTCCACGAGGTCGGTATACTTCCGTATCCTCAAGGCGAGAACCTGGTTCCGGATGCCCAGCCTCAGTCCGTCCTGGAACCGCAGGCAACGGTTCGTCTCGCTCGTCACCATCTCAGGCGCGAATCTGGCCAAGGCTGTGAACCTGGCCTCGTACTGTGCCACTGTCATCTCTCCCTGCCCCAGGTCTAAGAACTGCCGATGTCGCTCCAGCCGAGCCGACTCGGGAAAGTACTGTGCCATGAATACCTCCTGGAATACGCTGTAGTCGTACCCGACTGTGTCCTTCACCCGCCCCCACCAGTGGTAGGCGCTGTCTCTCAGCTGATGGGCCGCGAAGGACACTCTCCGACGGCCATCCTCGACACCTAATGTGTCCAGGTCTCGTGTGACCTGCTCTATCCATCGCTCGGCTAGGTCGGGATTTGGCTCCCCGACAAAAACAGGTATCCCGAGCTTCAGGAAGTCGAGTAGCGCTCGGGAGGTAAGATCCTCTGTCTGAGCGGCCCTCACCGGGACTGCGGCTGCCTCTAGTGCTGGCGAAGCCGACTCTCGGCTGGCGATGACCGCCACCAAACTCTGAACGGTCCTGGTAAGCTCATCTAGGGCAGTCATCACTGGAGGGTCCGCGACTGGCGGAACACTGGGGGTACCTGCAGATGGTCCCGCATCACTTCTCCCGTCTTCTCCGACAGGAGTGCCCCGTGCCTCCGCGTAGTCGGCGGGCTCGACGGCTGGCACCCTCCCTGGTGCCCCTGCTGACCGCCCCCGCCGGCCTCGCGTGGGTGCTTGACCCCGTGTTCCTGATGCTCGTCCGCGCCTTCCGCGAGCCATAAACAGTATCCTCTGCACGGATACACGCAAACGTTCAGTTTGCGGACTCCAAAAAGACGACAAGCTTGAAGACACTAACGTTCACACGGTCTACATCTACCCCAACGTATTTTCTACGACACGGCACACCGTTCACGCTAATCATACTTTAATCATCATAACGCGTAAGCGAAGCTTCAATTTTTTGACCACACCCACGTACACTAAGCCCTCATCCAGTCCTTTATGCATTTACTTATAACTTTCCGCAGCCAAGCCAGTGTTCGCTACTCGTCCCTTGCGGGAAAAGTAGTAAAGGGGATGAGCGTTCAGCTCACCTCCACGGACACCCGCTCGGTTATGGCATACTAGTAACGCACCAAAGACTTACCACTCTAGTCAGGGCAAAACACCAACACCAAACTGAAGCCAAACATCCCACCGTCCATGCTAACAACACCTCAAGTACTCCCTCGAGTAGGACGAACCTCGACACGGGAGACACGTCCTCAAAACAGTAAGACACCACGGCTCGCGCTATTAAAGCCTTAAGTATACTAATACGTAAGCGCAAAACTCAACACAGTCCAACCGTTCCCCAGGCCTACGGCCTCTACAACCCATAACCGCGAACACAAACCGAGTCACACAACCACAACCCTAAACGCACAACGAAACGAACTCTTACCCTAGGGTACTCGTATTCTACCAGTCTCTTGGCGACCCGCACACTCGTGCATCGCGGACAAATTACCACCAAAACGACCCAACACGTACCACAAAACCCGACTAAACCACGAACAAGCCAAACCGGCCAAGTGCCCATAACAACAACAACGACGACACCCGCCCACCGGGCCAACCAAAGTCTAATAGCGCCCACCGGGCCAACCAACAACAATCACAATATGCCCACAGGGCCAAACGAAGTCAAACACAAACGCCCACGGCGTCACACAAAATCAAGACACTCAAATTTCTTTTAAAGTTTTCTCCACTTCATTAAAACCTCAATTCTTGACATCAGGTGGTTACAACCCGGTCCAGGCGTCCCCAAACTACGTTGTGCCGACTTGACACCAGCACCGTCACGTTCGACTACAGGAGCGCTCCTGAGTCGACCCGCGACAGCTTAAAAACATTTCACGCAGCACACACAAACAGTATGCCAGTAACCCCGTACTGCACATACACGCAGACAAAACAAAACTCAAGGCATTAAGGGTTTACACACGGTTCCCGACCTACGTACCCAACGCACGGCGGGACTTTACTGACTCGACTCTCCCCACCTAATTGACGGACAGTCCGAGGTGTGAAACCTCGAGCTCTGATACCAAGCTGTCACGCCCCAATTTCAGTAAAACCGAACTAGGGACGCGAACATTTTAAAACATAAAAACACTTGAAAACCTGTTTTCATTAAACTCTTTAAAAGTACCATTTGTTCAACAAAATAATAAATACAATTTAAAACACGTCCTAACAAGTGGACAAAGTACACAGTATCCGTCACTAGACTCAAAAGACAAAACCCGGACTCCGCTCCCAGCTCCACAAGCTTCGAGAGCTCACCTAGTCCGTCCCACGAACAGTACCTGTAGGAAAAGCAGCTAGGGGTGAGCGTTCGCTCACCACCACGGATAGCAGACTGACTACGGCATAATTAGCAGACAAAGCAAGTAACACCAACAATGACTCAACACCGGGGAAACCATCCCCAACCCAAGCACTCCGACTGAACAAACACCCACGATGACCTTCCTCGAACGACTCAACACTCTGACACGTAAAGTAGACCTGACCCAACGATTGACGACCTCTTCCAAGGACTCAAAAGAAAGTACGCAACATCAAACAGCATCACAAGGGATCACACACCAACCAAGATCACAAAGGATCGCACACCAAAACAAGATCACAAAGAATCGCAAACCAGCTGCCAAGAACGCCCTCCCGGGACTCTAACCCGGTCAGGCCAACCCAAGAATGCTGCAACTTACCGGGACTCTAACCCGTAAGCCAGCCGGAAAATGCTGCAACTTACCGAGACTCTAACTCGTAAGCCAGCCGAAGAATGCTGCAGCTTACCGGGACTCTAACCCGTAAACCAGCCAAAGTATGCTCACAAACCCAAACCACACACGCGCGGCCAGGACCCCTTTATTGGCGGGCGGGCCCCCTACCCCGTCTGAACATGCAGACGCGTGTGCTCGTGGACCCCCGTTTCAGGAAGCGGGCCCCCAACCTCCGGTAACCACAATCACAATCACAAGCAAAATCAACAACCAGTAACAACACAGGTTCAACACTCATAGGCACTCATGGCCACCAAGACACCAACAGTAAAACTCGGACTCAACAGCCCCACAGGCACTCACGGCCTCCCAAGACACACCGATAGTAAGACACGGACTCAACCGCCCCACAGGCACTCACGGCCTCCCAAGACACCAACCATAAAACACGCTTGCAACGGACCAAGATCCATTTTAAATCAAATCTGATTGTTCCCTTAAATCGATTTTCTAAAACTCAAGTTTTGTTTCCGACGATTAAGTTTATTTCCTAACAAATCTGATTCTCAACTCCTCGATTTAAAACCGTTATTAAAGCCAAATTTATGTTAATCCCATTTTATTTCAAATCCCTTTTTCCTTTTCTGTTTCAACCATTGCTCCTCATGACCAGATCCAAGAAAATAGATTTCGGTTTCAATCCTTTTCGTTCCACAAATACACAAATAACTTTTAAATCAAAACTGTTTCATTACTTCATTTTTTGTAATTACAGTACTTCCCGTCGTTTTTCACAAACCTACTCTAATCTACAGCTCGGGACGAAACACAGAGGCTAAATAAAAAGGACGAACGAACAGAAAATAAACCGGCCGCCGGCGAATACGTCGCCGACGACTAAACCCCCAGGCACGAACCTCACGTGGGGGGGGGGGGGGGGGGGGAAGGACGGCATGGCACGGCGGAGCTCGGTGGCCGGTCGCCCGTCTCAGATCTGGGACGACGGCCTCGGATTCGAGGGGGTGGCCGGCGGAGGTGGTTGCGGCCGGGGGACGGCGGAGCACGGTTGTCCCGCCCTAGATCTGAACAGGTCCGGCGAGCTCGTCCCGTCTCTGGCGACGGCGAGGCAGCTCCGGCCTTGCTACCCTCGAAGACGGCGGCGGCTCGGATCCGAGTGAGGGAAACGCCGGCGCCGACTCGCACGGCGTACTCGCCGGTGGCGATGGCGAAGGGAGAACGGCTCGGGCGAGGTCTCGGTGACGGACGGTGAGGAGAAGACGGCGGCGCGGTTGGACGGAGAGGAGGAGACGGCGGCGTGGTGGCTGGACGGATCTGGTGAGGGAGGAGGGTCGGACGGCGAGCTCGGTCTCGGTCGGCGCTGGCGTGGTTGGACGGAGGAGGTGAGGAGGACGGAGGGTCGGACGGCGAGCTCGGGCTCGGTCGGCGCTGGCGTGGTTGGACGGAGGAGGTGAGGAGGACGGAGGTGAGGGTCGCCGGAGCTGGAGACGGGAGAGGGAGCGGTGGTCGGGGACGGCCGGCGACGGAGGAGGAAGGAGAGGGTCGGGGACGGCTGAAGGAGAAGGGGAAATGGGGATTAGGGTTTCAGAACCCTAATGCCCACCCTTTTATAGGTCAGGCTTTGGGCCGACCATTTGGGCCTCAGACTACAAATGGGCTCAAGCCCAAACCGGGTCTGGCCTGCCCAGCTTCCTTTCTGTTTTTTTTTTGCCACTTGTTTCAAGAACCTACCCTAAGGTTTTAGGATTTTAAATTAATACCCTAATGAAACGAAGCGGGTTTTACAGTGAGGACCATCGGATGCAAATGGATCTTCAAGGTGAAGATGGATATGGACGGCAACCCTCTGACCTACAAAGCTCAACTGGTGGCGAAAGGTTATAGGCATGGATTGACTATGAGGAAACCTTCTCCTTAGTGGCTATGGTCAAAATCGATCCAAATTCTTCTTGACATAACGTCGTATTATAATTACGAGATATGGCAAGTGGATGTCAAAACCGCTTTCCTAAATGGAAATTTGACTGAGTACGTTTGTATGTCTCGGCCCAAAGGTTTTGACGATCCGAAGAATAAAGGAAAGATTTATAAGTTGTTGAAATCCATTTATGGATTGAAACGAACTTCTCGGAGTTGGATTCTTCGTTTTGATGAAGCTGTAATTGGATTTGGCTTAATCAAGAACGAGGATGAATCTTGCTTTCATAAGAAGGCTAGTGGGAGCAAGATTACCTTTCTGGTTCTCATTGAAAACGACATCCCAACCTTGCACGAGACTAAAGCTTGGTTGAGGAAGTGTTTTTCAATAAAGGACTTAGGCGATGCTTCTTATATCTTAAGGATTAAGATATGTAGAGATCGCACCAAGAGGGTCTTGGATTTAAGTCAGGGAACCTATGTGAACAAGGCATTGAGTAGGTTCTTAATGCTCGATTCAAAGAAAGGACTCTTACCCACTAGTCATGGCATTCATCTCAGCAAGACTTAGTGTCCTAAGACACCTGATGAGCTGAAAAGGATGATGAGAATCCTATGCGCCTGGGGGTAGGATCGATCATATATGCCATGACATGTATGAGACCAGACGTCTCGTAAGCCTTATGTTGTACCAGTAGACATCATTCTAACCCGGGGGAAAGATGATGTTGAACTAGTCGTCGAAGGATGAGTAGATGCTAGTTTTCCAAGACAAATCCAGATGACTTTAGAAGTCAATCAGGATATGTGTTTACGCTCAATCAAGATACCATTGCCGAATCTACGACAGAGGCCAAGTACATGGATGCTGCAGAGGCAGCTAAGGAGGCTATGTGGATTTGGAAATTCATGGCAGGGCCGGGTGTAATTAAAAACCCATCCAGCCCGGTGAATCCATCTTGCGACAACACAAGGGCCATTGCGCAAGCTAAAAGCCTAGATCGTATAACAAATCCAAACATGTACTACGGCGTATCCACCTCATCAGATAAATACTGAACTGAGGTGAAGTGAAGATAACCGATATTGCAACAGATGATAACATAGCCAACCCTTTGACTAAGGCAGTGTCACTGCCTGAACATGTTAGACATGTAAAGTCGATGGGGGACATATTGAAGTTTAGATTGGAACTAGGGCAAGTGGGAGATTGTTACTCTTAGTGCCCGTAGTTCAATCCTAAATGTCCAAATGTACATATCATCGTTAGCAATAAAATTAAAGCAGCTTTATATTACTTATGTGTTGGAGTAATATATCGACGTGTGCTCTGATCTATGCCCACAATGCGAATAGAACCATAGATCGAGATAGATCACACTCGATGGGTCCCTAGTCAACAAAGCTTCACTAGAAGCGACTAGTATGAAAGATGGCTCTTTATGGCTTACGTTCTGTTAGTCATTGGAATGGGATTCCGGAGTTTGATCATAGATATCATGTGGGACATGATATTGGACGACCCGCCCTGAATATGTTCCATAGATTAAGTCATGAACATATTCAGTGTCGTAGCTTGTCATGTATCCTTAGATCAAGGAGTCTTTGTGATCGCTATGTAGTCAACAACTGAGTTTGACCTGAGCCTAACGTTGTTCGTAACAGGCTTCCATAACGGCCATGATTGGCTTGGGGACGGGCTACATGAGTGACACGAAAGACGGCTAAGGGATTTATCCCTCATACTGAGGTATGGGAAAGATATCGGTTCTCGGCCGCTTGATCGAGAGTGACTGAACGAATAGCATGGCCATGCACATGATACTCGGTATCATATCTTTAGTCATCTCACATATCAAGGAACATTGATTGAGAATAATAAGGATGACGACTCTATGCCTTATCTCAATCAGGATATCGGAGATAAAAGGATAATGACAGGGACGACGGAAAGGTTAGAATCGACAGAGTCAGAATCGACAGAGTCGATTCGTTATGTAGTGTCAGGCAATACTAAAGTCTCGTTAGTTGCCACTTAAATAGGATCAAGTAAAATGAGATTTTACGTTGATCTATTGACATGTATAAACCTAAGGGTCACACCGGAGGATGAAACTCTTTGACACATTTATGGAGAATGGCCAAAAGGGAGTTGTCTCGGGACATGACCAAAACTGGGTTTTGGGTCATGTGCCCGTAAGTGAATAGGACTTTACGGATCGAGACAAGGCTTGGAGTCTTGGGATTGATCGCGTTGGATAATGTTGGACATTTCCGGTATGAAAGGCTTGGAGGTGATGAGCGAATCACGGGACCTCGTTGGAAATGGCCACGGGCCATGTTCCAAGAGGCCCATGAAAGGCCCATGCAACCAAGGCCCATGGAACTAATTAATCAAGTCTTGATTAATTAGTACTAAGTAAGCAAGACAAGGATTAAGGTGTTGGTGATTCACCACCTAACCCAATCTTGTCTTGCCATACTTTGTCCTATTTACACCTTACTTGACACCATACTTGTCCCATGCCTTTAGTTGGACAAGTATGGGTTTTGTTATGTTTAAATCATCTTTTTTCAACATAACAAACACAAGACAAGAATGGGAAACACATTTTCTCTCCCTCTTCCATGGCCATTTCGGGTTTGGCTAGTTTCCACCTCAATTTTTGTGTTCTTGAGTCCTCAAAGAGAAGAACCACGTGGCTTTGATTCCCATGTGGATACGTAGGCGTCTTGGAGACTCAAGCCAATCATTCGTTAACCGGTGTTCTTGTTTTGGTAAGAAATAGTGCTGAATTTTTCTCTTGTGAATCCATTCTTTGTTAGTTGTTTCATGGTTTAATCGTCTCTTGGTTTTCATTGATTTTCCGCTGTGAGTTGGTTCATCTCCAACCCTACCTCGAGACCCAACACATTGTGTGAGACATCTTAGTCTTACACCTAACCTAAATTTCACCCGCCTGTATTTCAGGTATTCTTAGAGTATTAGTTTTTTTTTGATCAACAATTTTTTTTGTATATATAAATAAGGGAGTCTAGCTACAGACTCACCAACAAAAAAGTCAACAACAACTGCTACAACCCAGGTAGCAATGAATGGATACGCATACCCTGGGCGAAGATGAAAGGGTACGCAGACCCTGAAGATGAAAGGGTACTCAAACCCTGAAGAGAATGGGTACACAGACCCTGAAATGAATGGGTACGCAGACCCTGAAGTGCACGGGTACGCAGACCCGGAAGTGAAAGGGTACGCCGACCCTGAAGTGAATGGGTACGCAGACCCTGAAGTGCACGGGTACGCAGACCCGGAAGTGAAAGGGTACGCCGACCCTGAAGTGAATGGGTACGCAGACCCTGAAGTGCACGGGTACTACGCAGACCCGAAAGTGAAGGGGTACGCAGACCCAAAATGAAAAGAACACATTAAAAAGGACGACTAAAAAAGGAGACTCACACCCGAATAAAGCCACCATGAAGCACTAGAGAAGGTCTAATACCCAGATATAAACCATAAAGCTCGAGAAGCTAGCCGTCTTCCAAAAGTAAACACCAAAGACCTACCCTAAACTAGAGGAGAAACTGAATCTCATCGGCTTCCCAACTCAACGAGTGAAAGGAAACCAACACGCCGCCGACCAACATCGCGAACCGACAGAGATAAAACAGTGCAAACACTGTAACCCAAAACCCAAAGAAATAAGGACAACTCGATTTCCAAGGTCTAAAGACCCAGTACAACCCATCATAGGCCAACACCTAAAGGATGACGGGCCCCGCAAGCAAGACAGGGGTACAAAGGAAATCGAAAGAGCCTAAATCTAAGGTTGAGCAGAAATCCCACAAGCTACAGATAGGCCAAAGGACAGACAAGAGTCATACCAACTGCGACGATGAGTGAAGGCCAGAAGCACGACGAATCCGAGCTCGGAAACGCCTCCCACGATGAATCTGGTCGAAGTCACCACAATCTGACTCGGAAAACAGCCAAGCAACGCACCCGGACCAGGCCCAGACCAGCCCAGCCCAGACCAGAAGCCTCGGTGAAACACCAGGTCCACGACGATCAACCTCTGGGAGGAGGGAGAAACGCGTCCCACGACCAGACCTGAGGAGAGACACTGGGCCAGAGAACGGACCAGCAGAAGCATCAGGTCCAGAGTCACAACGATCCACTGCCAGGAGGAAGTAGAAACGCGTCCCACAATCAACTCTGACAAAGACACCTCCGAAGGAACGATCCAGCTTCCACCAAACCGCCTCGAGGAAGGAAACAGAGACGGGATATCCAAACCGGCCCGAACTCCTTGAAACCGCTACACTCGAACTGTTCCAACGAGGAGGAAGGGGAAGAGCGCCGACCACCAAGGACGGAAAAAGGGTAACCAACCGTCACCTGACTCTGGCAAGACCACCTGAAAACCGCCTCACAGGGACCCGGAGAGTAGCAAACAACCAACCGTGACGACGAGCGACGAGACCAGAAGCACGACGAATCCAAAATCGGAAACGCCTCTCACGGTAAATCTGGATCAAGACTCTCGAGAGCCACCACGAACATCCGGAATACAGCAAAGTCGCACGCTTGGCCGGCTGGACCAGGCCAAGCCCAGAAACTGACCCATGCCCGCAGCCCAACTGCAAGCCAACAGGCCCAGGCCCAGGCCCATGGACCATAGGCCAGGCCCAATCCCTCCAACAGAAACTGCCCACATGAAGCACGCGCCTCTGCAGCAAAACCGGACCGGACCGGAGGAGTCGCCGGAGTCGGAAGTAAACACGAGCAGCAGCAACCCCCGTCAACCATCCACACCGGCTACTACTCTCACCGGAAACGAGCAACAGCAACCCCACCAAACACCGGCCACGGGGCGGGGACAACAGCTCCAGATCTGTTCCGGCGACACAGATCTGGCAAGAAAACCTCAGCGACCCAAGCTGCAGCACCACATCTCTTCGGAATGAAAGAGTTGCAGCACCTCAGCCACGAGCTAGCAGCCCCCGGACCTGCCGTCGTCGTGTCTCCCTGTTCGACCAACCCAGATTCGACCACACCGGACCTGATCAGCCAAAACCGGGCAGCGAAAGAAACGCCGGAGCAATTGACGGAGCACCACAACCAAACGCTTGAACTCAGTGGAGACGGCCGGAGAGGAAAGCCACCACACGAGCAGCGTCAGAAGGGAACCAAAACAGAGGGAAAAAGAAGGGAAAGAAGAGAAAAGGGGTAAAAGAGTGGAAGGGTTACCACCGGCGACGTCCCAGGCCGGAGCCCTGGCGTCGCCGACGGCTGGGGAAGAAACCGGAGGTTGGGGAAAGTTTGAGGAAGATGGCGGCTAGGGTTCCTAACTAGAGAGCTTTTGGTATCTTTCCTGATATGCGCAAAATTCCTTAGAGTATTAGTTGTAATCCCTCTCGAGATGAGTTACTCCCCCATTACTCTTCTCCCTGTTATCGTTCTATTAATGTAATAATGTATGTCGTTTTCGTTAAAAAAAGACAAATACCCTAAAGATGAATAAGCAGTTGGTCTGTTTTGAGGTTAAGATGGTAAGTCATAGCAACGTCCATCCCTATCGATAAGTGAAACCATTTTTGAAGCTAACATGCTATAATTCATCAATGCAAGTGTGTGCAAAATGCATCAAAGCCATACATAAAATATTACAAATCACACACATCCCATCCAGGGAACAATTACAAACTTAGGCACATACAAAGCCCTCGGGGACCTTGTTACCACAAGCATTAACGAGCAGGGTCAGAGCCAGAGGCACATCCAGCTCCACAACTCCCAAAACATTAGCCTTAATGGCAGTGCACAAACACACGGCAGCTTCCAGATCCGCAACGCCCTTCACAAGGGTACAACATTCCTTGCTAGGCTTGGTGCCCACAACCTCAGTAACCAGCCCCAGCCAGCTCCCACACACCCCATACTTTAAGGTATCTTTCGGGCACTTGGAAGGACTCTTCGGAGGGCACGGCACTTCATGGGATGAAACACCAAATGTGAACAACATCACGTTGATGGTGAGGATAATAGCTGCAGCCTTACAAACCTTGGAAGCCATTGCAGATTGGTTTCTTGCAAGGAAGGTTAAGAGTGTATAGAGATGATATATATTGTGTGTGAGTGTGGTGAGAAGATGGATTGAGATTTTATCATTTGGCAATGAGTGATGGGAAAAGGAGGAACAACATATTGCTTGGGAAGTGACGAATTGATTTATTGGAGGAGATTATGTAAAAGCTGTTGTTTTGTTGTGCCTATAGTTGGAGGAGATTATGTAAAAGCTGTTGTTGGGAAGTGACGAATTGATTTACATCTGGATTATGAGACAAAAGAAACATAATGTCACGATTGAGTCTTGATATGTAACACCTCTCTTACCGGTGAAGGAGACATCATACTTTTCATCCTTTTGCTCTATTTTGATCTTGAGTTATGATGTATATTGTAAACTTGTTGAGGCCATCAAGGGTACTGTTAAGAAGGGAAGGGTTGATTTTGTTCTACAACCAAGAAAGGTCGTGTTGGTTTTTTGTCCCGACTAGTATGCCGATTGTGACGCGGTGAGCCTTGTTCATCTAAGCCTTGTGACTGGGTGCAAAACTCGTTGGGGACTTCTTCCACCGTCCTCAAAAGATCAAATCGAAAAAGTCATTTTTTCGGTTTTGTAGAGTTCAAATTCCATAATTCAGCCTTGTAGGAGTCGAGTCCCTCACTGATCTCAACCTCAATGGTTATGTTCTTTATTTACAATTGCTCGACATGACAAAAACAACGATCGCTCGTTCAATTTTTTGCCGGCATTGACGGTAGGTGGAGATCGGGTTGTAGAGGAGTGTGAAGTTGAACAACATTTGAATTCTAATAAGTGTTGCGATCTTGTGGTTCACAGCTCATCGGAGGTACTGTCCGGTGAAGTCAAGTAACCGGATCTTGCGTCTCCTCCTCGCAACGTACATTTGGATTCAGTTTTGTGTAATGGGCCTTTGCATATGGAATCCCAGTTCAACCAAGGCTTTTCCTCTATCCTCGAATAGTCTACGAATTGGTTGTAATCCTCTATTTCAAACAAGGTGTTATGCCTCTTAGGGACGATGGGTGGTTCTTGTCCTTCGCGTGAACAAGTGATGGGTGCATCTAACTCTGCCATGGTAGTTTCATAGGAGTAGGATCACCTGTTTTGGTCGAGGAAGTGGACGCGATTCTTTCCATTGTTTTGGGGACTCCAACTGTGGTTAATCAGGGTAGAGACGAGTTTGGTCATCACATCCAAATTATTCTCCATCAGCAGGTGGCTCTGATAAGGGTTGATTTAGTTTCAATCGTTATCATTTGTTTGGACTTGTAGTCCTCTTTCGTTTTCGGGCTTTAGCCCTCTAAGTATTTGTTTTGGACTTGTAGTCCTTTTTCGTTTTCGGGTTTTGGCCTTCTAGGTCTTTTTTTTTATATAATAAGCACATGTTTCATATCTTTAAACCCACATCCTCCTTCTTGTTCTTTAGATTTCTCATTAATCATATCAGACCATTCATCTTTAAGTATTAGACTGACTTGTATAAGTGGTCCCTTTTCGTATGCAATCTCCTACCCTTTAGGTGGACTTTGAAAAAGAAATGTAAGATTCTGTTACTGAAGAAAAAGAGCTCATGTTGAAGAAGAGGAAGAAGAAAATGAACAGATATATTATGTAGCTGAACAAAATATTGGCGAAGAAGATGCTTCTGATGAAAAAGACATAGTTTCAGTTATCTAACAAGGGACCAAACGCCGTAGATTGGGGCCAATCGCCTACCGATTGGCACCCAAAAAATGTCGTTTTTCCCTTCTTTAATAGGGAGCCAAATACCTTCGTTTGGCCCTAATCTACAGTGTTTGTCTCCTTATTGAAGAAGAACCAAATGTTTATGAATGGTGCCTAACGACGACTGATTGACACCTAAACGAGACCTATTGGCACCCAAACGACAACGTTTGGCTCCTTGTTAGAGAAGGGACAAACTTCGTCGTTTGGGTTCCAATAAACTAATAATATAGTTGATTTGAATAATATATAGCACAGACTTGTGGCCAACAAATTGGAAATGCATATGAAAGTCAGTTCACAGTGATCAAAATTTTCAAGTATGGAGGCGGAGCAGAGATCGCCGCTAAAAGTGGCAGTGGTCGGAGCCGGCATAGCAGGTCTGTGCGCCGACAGGGAGATTCAGAGGGAAGGTCACCGAGTTGTTGTATTCGAAAAGAGCAACAAAATCGGCGGCACCTGGGCTTACGATCCCCGCTCTGAGTCGGACCCTTTGGGTCTCGACCCGGACCGAGAAATCGTCCACAGCAGCATGTACCGGTCTCTCCGGGTCAACCTTCCCAAACAGCTGATGGGTTTCTTGGACCACCCGTTTTTACCTCAGGAGACCGGCGACGGAGACCCCAGAGATTTTCCGGGTAACGAAGAGGTGCTCCGATATCTCAACGGTTTCGCCCGCCACTTCGGGTTGCTGGATCTGGTGCGGTTCGGCCGTGAAGTGGTCCGGGTCGAGCATGACGGATCCTCTTGGGCCGTCGAGTGGCGGGGCGGCGGCGGTGGTGGATCGGATCTCAATGTGGAGCTCTATGACACCGTGGTTATTTGCAACGGTAAATATACACATCCAAGGATAGCTGATTTTCCAGGTACTTTTTCATTTGATTTTCCCATAAATTGAAGAAGAATTGATAAAGAGAGGCTTATTATTGGTGTGAAGTTGATTGCAGGCATGGATGTTTGGCCAGGATTACAAATACATAGCCATAACTATCGGGTTCCTGATCCATTTAAAGATCAGGTATGTCAAAGAGCACTTGTTAATGCGGATGCATACATTTAGATATGATTTCGGGAGATAGTGGAGTTTGAACCCGTGTCTGTGAGGTAACAAAGTCTGATACCAATTTAGTGAGGAGAAATCTATTGAGAACCACTCTTAACATAGGAACCGTGAGAACCAATCCTACCCACATACATTTAAGATCCAACATTCACCATGATGCCACATCATCACCCCAATCCAACCCCCATCCACGCCAATTTCATCTATTCTCAAACAAGTAAGGGCATAATTGTAATAGCATGGTGCCGTGTGGACAATTGTACATTTTTTCCCACCAATTCACTAATTTAATATTTTCCGATTCGTTTGAACTCCGATTAACTTCAAACTTGCGCCAATATTTTTCTTTTTTCAAGGGCTTTAAATCAAGATCAGTCATGAATATATTTTGAAGCATGAAAATAAAAATTTATATCAAGGTGATAAAAATAATGTTGAGCGTTGATAAATCTTCACTAATAAATGTTTTATATCGGAGTACCAAACTAGTGCTAAATGTTGATAAAAAACATGTAATGAGGTGATAAGAAACAAATAATGAGGTGATAAAAACCATTTTCAATTTTGATAATAAGTGTGATACACTAGAGTTTAACGTTGATAAAAAAAAACTTGTGATGAGTTGATAAAAAACACGTAATTCAATGATAAATCTAGTGTTCAGTGTTGATAAAACTGGTGTTCATAAAAAGCACGTGATGAGATGATAAAAATCATGATCAGTTTTGGAGAATAGGGTGATAAAACCAGTGTAAAGTGTTGATAAACCCAGAGCAAAGTGTTGATAAAAATTACCCATATATAATTCCATTAAAAACTAGCCCCGAAATAATTTTTTTTTCGTGCTTCAAAAAAACATGTGATGTGGGTGATAAAACACACGTAATTTGAATGATAAACCTAGTGTTTAGTGTTGATAAAACTAGTGTTCATAAAAAGCACGCGATGAGGTGATAAAATCATGATCAGTTTTGGAAAATGAGGTGATAAAACCAGTGTAAAGTGTTGATAAAACCAATGTAAAAGTGTTGATAAATCCAGAGCAACGTGTGGATAAAAATTACCCATATTTTTTTTTACAAAAAACAACCCCGAAATAATTTTTTTTTCGTGCTTCAAAATATATTCATGACTGATCTTGAATGAAAGCCCTTAAAAAAACAAAACTAATGGCGCAAGTTTGAAGCCAATCGGAGTTCAAACGAAGCGGAAAAAAAATTAAATTAGTGAATTGGTTAAAAAAAAAATGATAGTTTTACTAAAAAGCCCTTACCACTTACTAAAAAGTGCTGTTTTTTTTTGCAGTCAACAAGTCAACTACTCAATTGCATCTCATCCATCCATTCCTAAAATGAATGACTTAGATTGGTTCTCGTGGTTCCTACGTTAAAACATGGTTCTCACCAGATTTCTCCTTCCAACTTAGTTAATAGTCGAAAGCCCAATTATAGTTATGTTCCAACAATTATCAATATGATTGTGTATTGCTAATATTTTTAATGAGAAACCAACTTGTTTTCCTGGTTTTGTAGTTGTAATATATGTAGAATGGTTAGGACTTGTTTGAGTTTTGTGTATGCACACGCATGTCTGTATTGGTGTTACATGTTTTTGTGCTTGTCCAGCTTCAATTCCAGGACTATAGTTTATGTGTGTGTGACAGATTGTGGTAGTGATTGGAAATGGACCAACTCAACTATGATAATAGTTATGTTCTAACACACCTTCTCACACCCTTAGTTATTTTTGTAGAGATAGGGTTTGAACCCGTGTTTGTGAGGTACCAAGATCTGATACCAACTTAACTAGATGCTCAAGCTAATAGTCGAATGCCCAATTATAATTATGTTCTAACAAATATCAATATGGTTATGATTGTGTATTCCTAACATTTTAATGAGAACACCAATTTGTTTTCCTAGGTTTGTAGTTGTATTCTATGTAAAATGGTTAGGACTTGTTTGAGTTTTGTGTATGCACACGCATATCTGTATTGAGCTTGTCCAGCTTCAATTCAAGGGCTATAGCTTATGTGTGTGTGACAGATTGTGGTAGTGATTGGAAATGGACCGAGTGCAGTGGACATCGTAAGAGATGTCTCGTCTGTTGCAAAACAAGTTTATCACACCTCGAGAACGAAAAGTGTCATGGAATTTTTGTTCAATGATACTACTTCTTCCTACCATTCAATGGTAATTGTTTCAATCTTCAACAACTCTAGTGTTTATCTTCATGTAGTATTGATAACTAGTTTAATTTCCTGATTCTTCGATCATGTCAACATATCAAATGTGCTCATGAAGACGGTAAACTGGATTTTGAAGATGGATCTTCTATCTATGCAGACGCCATCATCCACTATACCGGGTACACAGAGATCGATTTCAACACTTATTTGATCTTTTCTTCCTCTTCTTATGTACTTAGAAATTTGTTGGTCTTGTAAAGGTACAGATACCATTTATCCTTTCTAAGGACAAATGGTATAGTGAATGTTGAAAATAATCGAGTTGGGCCCCTGTATAAGCATGTTTTCCCACCAAGTTTGGCTCCTCGCCTTTCTTTGTCGGAATACCATATCAGGTACCAATATCAGTAACTCAGTATCATTTTACGTAGTTTTCCACTAATCTCTTGAGTGTTTATATTGTGTATGTGTTGAACTTTTCTGCAACTTTTCAGTGTTTAATAATTTCTTATACTTGTGTTGGTGTATGATAAGACTCCAGTAGCTTCTGTAATGTTCGAGTTACAGTCCAAGTGGGTGGCAAAATTTTTATCCGGGAAGGTGGCATTGCCAACCGAAGAGGAGATGGCAAATTCTTTTCAAGATTTCTACCGGAAGCTAGATGAGGAAGGCTGCCCCAAGAACTACTCCCATAAGCTTCAACTCAATGTCGGTAAAATAAAGGAATTTTCTCCCTCCCTCCATGTTTTAGAAACACTATTGGTGGTCTGTTATACTTGTTTCTAATGGGGATAATTTGATGACAGTGTGAATATGTGAAGTGGCTTGTTCCTGAATTGGGTCTAGCCCCATTGGAGAAGTGGAGAGAGCATCTACTGAGCACTTTGGTGGCTCAAGTTATCAAATTACACGGCATGAAGTATCGAGATAATTGGAACATTGACCTCTGGATTCAAGAAACACAGAGCTCCTAACATATATATATATATATATATAAGGGGGCTATCAAGTACAAACCTATTTTCGGGTCGGAACGTAGAACCAATCTGGACAATTGATTATCCAAATCGGATGGCCACCGAAATTCAGGGTGGTGGGGGTGATTGATTATGAAATCAATTACAAGATATGCATTAAATCTGGGCCTTTAATTCTACGATTCAAGGGCCCAGATTGATAGTTCTACGTTCTGACGAATATATAAAGTTTGTACCGGATAATGATCGTATATATATATATATATATATATATATATATATATAGGGAGGCTTTCAGGTGTGAACCCCTCTTAAAATGCGAACATGCGAACTCAACAACAACATGACACGTGTCGCGCTTAGAAATGCTCATCTTTTTTTCCCCACCAAGTTTATTAATTTAATTTTTCCCGCTTCGTTTCAACTCCGATTTAATTTTTTTTGCACCAATATTCTTATTTTTTCAAGAGATTTCTAACAAGTAGTGGATTGCATATATTTTGATGTGTTCTTGAATAAGTGTGTGGATGTGTGAATATGAGTGCGAAAAAGTGTGATGTGTTTTGCAAATTTAGTGTATATGGTTTGCGGATTTAGTGTATATGGTTTGCAGATTTAGTGTATATGGTTTGCGGATTTAGTGTATATGGTTTGCGAATTTAGTGTGTTTTGCAAATTTAGTGTATATGATTTGCGGATTTAGTGTATATGGTTTGCGGATTTAGTGTATATGGTTTGCGAATTTAGTGTATATGGTTTGCGAATTTATTTAGTGATGTTCAAGGCATGGAAGTTCTTTGCTGGTATGTTGGGAGCATTTTTCAAACAAATCAAATGCACTGAACATCAAGAAGATGAAGATATTACAAATCAGCATAATATAGTATATATATTTATATATGGTATTAGACAATTAATATGATGAATTAATATGATGATTTAAGTAACTGACTTGGTGTTACAGGGGTTGCCAACTACAAGCACTTTGACATTTGGAGATGCAACAACATTGAGAGCACTGAATCAATAAAGATACAATTTTGAGCAACACACATATAACATATATATATGGACACACTATAAATAACACTAAATTCACAAACCATATACACTAAATTCGCAAACCATGTACACTAAATCCGCAAACCATATACACTAAATCCACAAACCATATACACTAAATTTGCAAAACACACTAAATTCGCAAACATATACACTAAATCCGCAAACCATATACACTAAATCCGCAAACCATATACACTAAATCCGCAAAACACAACACACTTTTTCGCACTCATATTCACACATCCACACACTTATTCAAAAACACATCAAAATATATGCAATCCACTACTTGTTAGAAAGCTCTTGAAAAAATAAAAATATTGGCGCAAGAAAAAATGAAATCGGAGTTGAAACGAAACGGGAAAAATCGAATTAATAAACTTGATTATAAAAAAAGGGGGGCATTTTCTGAGCGCGACACATGGCGCAATCTGGTTGAGTTCGCATGTTCGCACCGTAACTCATGGTTCGCACCTGATTGCTCTCCTATATATATATATATTTGCATTCCAATTTCAAAAGATGCAGGGAGGGACGTATATCACTCAATAATGAATAGCTTGAACGAAGAGCTTCCAAAAGAATTTTCAATCACGAATTCCACATAATCTTCAAATAGGTAGGGTAGAAAATTTCATCACTGTACCTTCGTTTGTATCACTCGATTGTGTTTTCTTTTAATTTGAATCAAGCGTCACTTTAAAAGTTATTATTCTAGTCCCAATTTAAAGTAGTTTTAACAGTTATATGAATTGTTATAATACCTATGCGATTCACTAAATAGTGAATCGCAGCTTCCACGATTCCGATTTACTATGTAGTAAATTTGAGTGGTGAATCGCGATTCACGATTCGCACTAATTAATCGGTAACGATCGATTCATGAATCGAGCCTGACCAATGAGAACACTCTACGTGGCGCTGGTGTTGCGAGAAAGAGTTTGTTTTTTTTTTTACTAAAAGGTGCAAATTTCATTAATAATAAAGCATATCATAGGTGTGCATCAAGGAACATGCTTCCTGACCACTAGAAAAGAACAAACATAAACGTAAAGTTTATAGTTCTTTTTATCAATATAACCGTCACAGACGTTTTTGAACCCATCAATGAAACTTGTTGAAATATATTTCGGGATGCCATAAAAGCATGAAGGAAAGGTAGGGGGTAAGAGGGTGGTACTGAAAGTTCCAGTCCAATTCATGGACCAAGGTTGCATCAGTAAAATGAGGTACGACCTATACCAGGGACCCCTTCAAGGTCGGTCCCTGAGGCCCCGAGTGTCTAACATTCATCTTGGCGAGGTTACTTATCAGCCCTCGCCTGATCATTCGCCTCCTCCTCATCGAACATTGGGGCCTTCTCTTTACAAGAATCTCGCTGGTTTGATGGGCCAGGTGGGATTGGGCCAAGGTGGGCCGGGTTGAGCTTGATAGGTCCACTAGGAGTAGGAAACCCTAGCCCCCTGCTTCTTTCGCACGACACATGAGCAGACACCATGTAAGGAACGAAAGTCGGAGATTCCGATCCCGATGACGGATGCTTCCTCCATGGGTTTGCCGATAGGATCTCCCCTACCATGGGTAAGATGGCCCCGGATAAGTTTGGGGATTCTGTGATGTTGATCGGTGGCCTGTGTCCTGTTGGCACTAGTCCACCACCGATGGCACGATAGATGTTTGAGCGGTCGCCTTGGTGCCGAGTTTTAGTTTGGTCGGTTATCCTCTATGCTGTTTGATTCGCGTTTTTGTTGACCCGGCCGAGAATGGTACGGCTGTTAGCAACAAAAGTTGTTCGTTGGGTGTTGACGGTGGGGGCGCGGCGGTTTTTGAAGCTTGCACCGGTGGCAAGAGATGTGTTGGGGAGAGAGGGGTCGGCGTCGCAGAACTTATTAGGGTTTTAGCTGGTTTGCGTCGTCGACCCTTTAATGGGGACATGACTTCGGATGAGGGTCGTGGCAGAGGGACACTACCCAAGGAAAGCATGTCAGGCAGTGACGAAACACGACCGGTTGGGAGGAGCACTCTGACCACGACGGAGGCAGGCGTAGGGGTTGCTAGCACCATGGCTAGGGTTTGCGTATCTTGAGTCAGAAAACTCGACAAGCGAGATAGTTTTTCTTGCAAGAAAGAGTTGTTCGTTTTGCCAATGGTTAATAATGGATAATGTTTTTAAAATCAAAATTAATACTTAATATAATAAAAATATATATTTTTTCGGGAGTGATATTTTATCAAGAGAGGTTACAAAGTTACAATGTGTCTTATGTAGATGAGGATACAACAAATGACATATGCCCCTTCTCTTTTTTGTAAGCAATTTCTAATTCGTTCATGATTTGATCATCGTACCTCTTATTTTGGTACGCGTTTGTTATATACACCCACCGAACCTGAAATTTGTTGATTTTTTGTTGATCTGATGCTAGTGGTCCTTGCAATTCTTCCAATTGCGAGTTGGGTCGGATGGTTTTCTCGTCTGTCCGATATCAACATAATTATTGAGTCATGTCTTTTCCAACCGTTCCTCTACTCAACGCTCCATTTGATCATCGAAGGTGCAGATAATGTTGATTTCGTAGCCCAACTCCTTCAGGGCTTGGACGTGGCCGATTGGAAAGGTTGCTCTGGGATTAATTGCGACGAGACCGAGTTGGTGGGTTGGGTGAGCGAGCTTAAGAATCAGATGTGAGAGTGAAGGACTTCTTCATTTGATGTCTTGTTTAACTCCATATCTTCGAGGAGTAATTCGTAGTCGTTGGCGTCGGTCGTGGGAAAAATTGAAGGATTTTGTAAAAAAGAAGATGCGTGGTTTATGTTTAGGGTAAATAGTGTATTTATAAGAAATTGAGGGATTTCGAAAAATCTAGTGGGACATGTGGTGCGTCGTCATTGGGCCAGCGACTAGCAGTTGGGCGCTACAACATTGCACCTCATCATTGCAGGATCCTACGGCGAGCCGCGCTTTAGTGTCGTCCTACAACAATTCATGCGTCGAGGCCTCGTGGCAGCTGTTGTTATAACGCTTACAACAACATCCTTATGTCGACCATGTGGCGATCCATTGGACCTGTTCTAACAATTATTAGTTGTAAGTAATAAGATAAACATGGATAAGATAAGGAGGTGATGGTTAAAACTTAAAACCAATGAACCCGGTCATGATGTGTTGAGTTATAGTCGACTCATCATTATCTTATCTTCTTATTTTCTTGAGTAAAGGGGTATGTATTCATTTAAACAAGTAACATGATACAATAACGAAGTTCAAGGGATAAACCCGATATAAGCCAAGAGGGTAATCAGATTCACTCATTTGTGACCAAATAGGTGATCCGGCATGCATGGATTAGAAAATAATTTTTTTATACGATACGGTAGAAGATAACTGGCATTTAGAGATATGAACAGTAGCACGAGGTTAAAAAACTAAATTCCCCGAAAGGAGGTGGCCTTGGATCGCGAGGATAAGTTGGATATTGCCCAACAGGACATGATACCCCCAAATAGGGCCATGGGGGAGGTGGGTAGACTCCATCTCCCAAGAAGCTAAAGGCCACTCATAACTCTCGACGAGACGGTTCGCCAGCCTTCGTCAACATGCTCGGGGTAAGGACATTTTGATCAATGTCCATTAACCCAAATGCTCGTTTCTTGGAGCTAACTGCATTATCACTTGGTCGGAGTCCTTTTTCCCTGGCCAGGAACTTGAGCGTCTTTTCTTCCCTCTTGGGATTCTCTTTGTTGGCTGCTTCTTTTGTAGTTCCTTCTTCATCATGTTCACGGGGGGGGGGGGGGGGGGGGGGGGTGATTTATGCCTCTGTTCAAACCCAGCACAGATCTCGTGTTGGAGTATATGTTGAACATATTGAAATTGGGGCAACTCTACTTGGTTTCGAGGAGGCATCCCTAGAGACTATGGCCCCAATCCTAGTGACTATGATCCCCCGCCCACAATCAGTGCTAGACATAGGTGCATTCAGGTTAGGCAAAATTGTAGGTTTGATGGTGTCACGCCCCAATTTCAGTAAACCGAACTCGGGACGCGAACGTTTTAAAATAATAAACACTTTTGAAACCATTTTCATAATTCACTTTAAAATCACAAACTGTTTAACAAAAATAATATTTACAACTTAAAATACGTCGCAACACGTGGACAAAAGTACAAGGTATCCGTCACTAGACTCAAAAGACAAAACCCGGACTCCCTAGTCCGTCCCACGAACAGTACCTGTAGGAAAAGCAGCTAGGGGTGAGCGTTCGCTCACCACCATGGATAACAGACTAACTACGGCATAATTAGCAGACAAAGAAGGTAACACCAACAACAACACAACACCGGGGAACGCCATCCCCAACCCAAGTACTCTGACTGAACATACACCCACTGTTACCTTCCTTGACCAACTCAACACCCTGACACGTAAAGTAGACCCGACACAACGATCACGACCTCTTCCAAGGACTCAAAAGACCACCACGCAACACTCAAGATCACAAAGGATCGCACACCAAACAAGATCACAAAGGATCACAAACCAGCTGCCAAGAACGCTTGCACCCTCCCGAGACTCTAACTCGGTCATGCCAACCCAAGAATGCTTGCAACTTACCGAGACTCTAACTCGTAAGCCAGCCGAAGAATGCTTGAAACTTACCGAGACTCTAACTCGTAAGCCAGCCAAAGAATGCTTGCAACTTACCGAGACGCTAACTCGTAAGCCAGCCAAAGAATGCTCACAAACCCAAACCACACACGCGCGGCCAGGACCCCTTTATTGGCGGGCGGGCCCCCTACCCCGTCTGAACATGTCTGCGTGTGCTCGTGGACCCCCGTTTCATGAAGCGGGCCCCCAACCTCAAGTAACCACAATCACAATCACAATCACAATCACAATCACAATCACAATCACAGTCACAAGCAAGTTCAACAACCAGTAACAACGCAGGTTCAACACTCACATGCACTCATGGCCACACAAGACACCAACAGTAAAACACGGACTCAACAGCCCCACAAGCACTCATGGCCTCCCAAGATACACCAACAGTAAAACACGGACTCAACAGCCCCACAGGCACTCACTGCCTCCCAAGACATACCGCCAATAAAGACACGGGTTCAACAACCCCACGGGCACTCATGGCCACCCCAAAACACCAAAGGTAAAGACACGGGTTCAACGACCCCACGGGCACTCATGGCTACCCAAAACTCAAAAATCAAACACGCTCGCAACTTACCGAGACTCTAACTCGTAAGCTAGCCAAAGAACGCTCGCAACCTCCCGAGACTCTAACTCGGTCAGGCTAGCCAAAACCCCAACAGTAAAGCACGTGCTCTCAAGGCCACCCAAACACAAATAATAACACGGCTCTCATGGCCACCCAAGACTCAGAATAAACAATCAACCTCCGGCTTAACCAAAGCCTCCAACAGTCTTAATATCAACAGTTTCTTAATCAACCTCCGGGCATGGTCATATGCCTCCAGTACTCCTAATATCGATAAGTTCACAAACAACCTCCGGGCATGGTCATATGCCTCCAGTAATTCCAATAACGCTAAGTTCTCTGCTCCTACGACACTACTAAGTGTCACATGCATTTCAAATGTTCGCTACGTTCCCGTATCAAGCATTTCTAATATTCGATAACTCACTTAACCCACGACACCCCAGTGTCACATGCATTTCTACTGTTAACTTTCCCTAGTCAGGGCCGAGATCCGGCTACTTTTCCCTACCTCGTATATGTTCTCCAAAAGTGCCCAAATAAGCCCCGGCGTGATCTCAGTCACTCGCCTAGCTTTCCTTTGCCTCGGTCCGCAGCACGATCTAAAAGAACACAATTTTAAACTCTTTTAAGCTTGCAGGCATAAACTGAATTTTAATCAACCCGACGCCCAAAAGTAACCCCGACAATGTCGATCACTCCCAAACTCCCCAATTACTCGACATTGTCGATATTGGACCCGGAAAAGCCCGATTCGCCCGACATGGCGAATCTGCCCGGGTTTTGGGAACGCCCTTCCGGGGCTCCAAAAATTCCCGTTTTTGTTTCTACGGTCTTAGAATAATTCAAGGGTCCCTAGGCACTTGACGGAATCGAATTCCGACTTCCGAGTCAATTAATTAACGTTTAAAGTTTCTAAACCCGCTAATTACAACCTTTGCAATTTAATTCCAAATTTCGATCCGGGTGTAGATTAATTACTTGGGGAACGTCCTAAACCACCCGAACACGAAAACCCGATACCCGGGCATGTGGTCCCCACACGGCCACAATGGCAAAATTCCCTTTATGCCCCAAAACGTTCCTAACGAACCCCAAACTTCAACCATTCATCTTTAAACCAATTCTAACCAAAACTGTAAAATTCGAACTTAACAAAACGAAAATCGGTTAGGTGCTCACCGTAGAGAATGACGGTGTGAACTCGATTCTTCTATCGTTGATACGATCCAACGGTTTGATGCTCGTGAATAGTGACAAAACCCCCAACCCTCTTCTCTTTTCTCTCCCTTTCTTCTCTCTTATTTTCTCTCTCTAAAAACTATCATCTTTTCTAATTTTTGAAGCAATGGCCGTGTATCACCTCTTCTCTCATCTTTGTATTTTTTTCAAAAACTAACACATAGCAAAAAGACCAAAACACCCCTCCTTTTCATTTGTCTTTTCTTTAAAGTCAAGGGTAAAGTTGTCCTCCCTTTTTCCCTCCACCACATTCATGACAAGTGTTATGTGGGTCCCACACCTTTTTGGAGAGATATCTAGAAGATATTTTCCAATCAGATTCGCGAAAATCGGACGTTTCGGGCCCCGAACAGGCACTTTTTCCAAGAAATTATGAAACTTGACGGGCTACAAGGAAACGGCCCAACTAAGACCGCTGCGACGACGGCTAAGCTTTTTGGATCCAAAACGGTCCTCGAATGGACCAAAACGTCGCTCGATTGACTTTTCCAGCGAAAAGTCAACATTTCCCAAATTGATCAGAAAGTTGCCCTGAGTCCCCCGGAACTCACTTTGGTCAATATCGGGGTCAACTTAAGTCCGGTATGACCCTTGGGGTCAAATTTAGGTTCAACCAAGTGTCTGCTGAATTTTTTTAAATTTTCCTGTTTTTCGCAGATTTGACTGGCGTTGACCGGGAGTGGTTATTACAATCTACCCCCTTAAAGGAATTTCGTCCGCGAAATTTAAAGCAACGCACTTCAGGAGTCGAACCGGTCGGGGTACTTCGCGCGAACCTCGTCCTCGGGTTCCCAAGTCGACTCGGCCTCGTCGTGTCGCCACACCACCAATTCTAAGCGGATAACCTTTCCGCGCAGGACCTGCTCTCGTGGATCCCTTTCCCACATCGATTTCTCCTTATACGGGACATCACCCGTTACCTCGACATCCGCCCACTCAAAGACGTACTCAAGACCTCGAAAGGCCCGATACACCGCGGGGCTAACCCGCCTCCGCCGCGGTTGACACACACCTGTCCACCCTTCGGACTCATCTCTAGGGATACATGACCACTGATTTTTGACTCGAGAGGTCGGCGCCGTATGTCAGCGTAGCTCCTGCTCACTCTGCGCGGTCTTCAACCGCTCATGCTTCGGCACGACCGACTCAGCGACCTCTCGGTCCAGTGCTAGACCCAGTAAACTCTCATTCCTCACTTATGCCCAGCACACGGGCGATCGACCCGACCTACCATACAACGCTTCGAACGGTGCCATCATGATACTGGCCTAAAAGCTGTCGTTGTAGGCGAACTCGGCTAACCGCTCACGACACCTATCTTGACGTGCCCCCATTTCCACCGTGCAACCGGCGGTGGCTGCAATAATCCAGCGGGACGCTGCTGTTCAGCTCTCACCTTTTGAGACGTGAGGCACCGCGATACTAACTCCGCAACCGCTCTCCGCATCCCGCTCCCCTACAAACCTTCACGATACCGTAACTCCCAATCAGCACGACGATCCCAGCCCTAGGCTTCAACACCGTCGGAACCTCTCTCTTGGATCTCCGTCGTCTTGACATCCACCGACTGCTGCTTCCATCCCCCCGGCCGAGCCGGGTGGGCTGAGTCACCAAGAAGTACATGGCCACGCCGCCAGTAACCTCTTCTAGCTCCAACCCGAGCGTGCCCAGTTCCCATATCATGCCCCACTCTCGGACTGATATGCTAGTAAGACTCGGGACCGACTTCCTACTCCGGGCGTCGGCAACCACGTTCGCCTTACCCGGATGGTAGTGTAGCTCAAAGTCGTACTCCTCGAGTAGTCCCATCCATCGACGCTGGCGCGTATTCAGGTCTCGTTGGGAAGAGATGTACTTAAAGCTCTTATGACTCCGAGAACACCTGAAATCGCTCGTCGCCAGTAACAGTCGGTATTGGCTCGGCACTTTGCCAGCCAATCCATTCCCAAGATTACGTTAAAGGTTGTCATTCCGTAAGTATCCCTCCCGCGGATACACGCACAAGCTCAGTCGTTGCCGAACCTCGCGGTCTCTCTAAGACCTCGCTCCTCTACCGTTATCGTGCTTACCAACTCCGAACATACCTGAATCCTCGGGGTGAGGACTCGATCCAGCATCAGGGCTCTTGAGCCCTCTCTCGAACCTCCTGTATCGGTTCACTTCTCCAACTCTGCAGGCACGACAGACCCTAGTCAACACCACCCCACCACCAACCGGCGTGTCCAGACGTAGGGGTGGACTCAACGGCTCTAAACTCAGCCCCAACCTCTCAGCACAACTCGACGAACAAACGAGTGTGACATCCCGGCATCCAATAAAAATGACGCCCAAATCGGAGACCGAACACCCACTCCATTAGTCACCCCGGTGAGGTCTAGTGCAACCCTCGCACAGTCCTTTAGGCATTTACTTGTAACTTTCCGCAACCAAACCAGTGTTCGCTACTCGTCCCTTGCGGGAAAAGTAGTAAAGGGGATGAGCGTTATGCTCACCTCCACGGACACCCGTTCGATTATGGCATACTAATAACGTACTAAAGACTTACCGATCTAACCAGGGCAAACCACTACCTCGAAACCGGATGCCAAACGTCACACTACTCACGCCATCAACACCTCAAATACTCGCTTACGTAAGATAAACCTCGACACGGGAAACACGTCCTCAATTCAGTAATCACTACTGTTCACAACCTCAATCACCCAAATACCCCATCACGTAGGGAAACCTCAAGACGGGATCACGCTCTCAACTGAGCACACACCATTGCTCACACTATTAATACTTCAATTAAAATAATACGTAAGCGAACCCTCAAATAAACCGCACAAACGCACACTAAGCCGCGCAACGACAAACCTAACCGTTCAACGAAACAACCACAAAACAATTGAATCTGGCTTACTAGTCAAGGCCGGCAACTGACCCGGGTCGTACCACCTTCCGGGCCGGCACCCAAGTCGTGCCGTGCCACTCACCGGGCCGGCACGCCAAATGGGCCGTGCCAGCTACCGGGCCGGCACACCACATGGGCCGTGCCCGATTCCGGGCCAAAACAGAGGCTCCAACCACGTTTTCTATCGGGCCGGTCCAAGACCCGTCCCGTAGCGGTGATGATTTCGCACTCAACACACCGTCACGTCGATCCTAGGACACTCACATCCTATCCTTCTCCTAGCGACCCGCACGTTTGTGCGTCGCAGACACTCGACCACTAACCATATAACACCAGTACCAAAACACGAGTCATTCAACCTCGATCACAAGCCAACCCGACCAAACAACCATTACAACCACAACAAAGACACCCGCCCACGGGCCAACCAAAGCTCCACAACACGCCCACCGGGCCAACATAAGCAAGCACGCCCACCGGGCCAATCAACCCACACACACACGCCCACAGGGCCAAACAAAATCAAACACACTCACCGGACCAACACAAACAAGCACGCCCACCAGGCCAATCAATTTAAAACTTTCCCTTTTTCATTAGAAAACCCCATTTCTTAACATCAGGTAGTTACAACCCGGTCCAGGCGTCCCCGAACTACATTGTACCCACTTGATGTCAACACCGTCACGCTCGACCACATGGGCGCCCCTGAGTCGAGTCGCGACAGTTTAAAAACTTTTCGCGCAGCAATACACAAGCAGTATGCCAGTAACCCCGTACTGCACATACACACAAACACAAGCAGGACTCACAACACAACGGGTCTACACACGGTTCCCGACCTGCGTACCCAACGTACGACGGGACTTCACCGACTCGACTCTCCCCACCTAATTGACGTACAGTCCGAGGTGTGAAACCTCGAGCTCTGATACCAAGCTGTCACGCCCCAATTTCAGTAAACCGAACTCGGGACGCGAACGTTTTAAAATAATAAACACTTTTGAAACCATTTTCATAATTCACTTTAAAATCACCAACTGTTTAACAAAAATAATATTTACAACTTAAAATACGTCCCAACACGTGGACAAAAGTACAAGGTATCCGTCACTAGACTCAAAAGACAAAACCAGGACTCCGCTCCTAGCTCCACAAGCTTCGAGAGCTCACCTAGTCCGTCTCACGAACAGTACCTGTAGGAAAAGCAGCTAGGGGTGAGCGTTCGCTCACCACCACGGATAACAGACTGACTACGGCATAATTAGCAGACAAAGCAGGTAACACCAACAACAACACAACACTGGGGAACGCCATCCCCAACACAAGTACTCTGACTGAACATACATCCACTGTTACCTTCCTTGACCAACTCAACACCCTGACTCGTAAAGTAGACCTGACACAACGATCACGACCTCTTCCAAGGACTCAAAAGACCACCACGCAACACTCAAGATCACAAAGGATCGCACACCAAACAAGATCACAAAGGATCGCAAACCAGCTGCCAAGAACGCTTGCACCCTCCCGAGACTCTAACTCGGTCAGGCCAACCCAAGAATGCTTGCAACTTACCGAGACTCTAACTCGTAAGCCAGCCGAAGAATGCTTGCAACTTACCGAGACTCTAACTCGTAAGCCAGCCAAAGAATGCTTGCAACCTACCGAGACAATAACTCGTAAGCCAGCCAAAGAATACTCACAAACCCAAACCACACACGCGCGGCCAGGACCCCTTTATTGGCGGGCGGGCCCCCTACCCCGTCTGAACATGCAGACGCGTGTGCTCGTGGACCCCCGTTTCATGAAGCGGCCCCCCAATGTCACGCTCCAATTTCAGAGAACCGAACTCGGGACGCGAACATTTAAAAACATAAAAACACTTGAACCTGTTTTGAATAAAAGCTTTTATATTTCCATTTAGTTCTCAAAAAAAAAATAATATTTACAATACAAAAACGTCCCAACAAGTGGACAAGGTACAATATCCGTCACTAGACTCAACAAAATAAAGACCAGACTCCGCTCCTAGCTCCACAAGCGTCAAGAGCTAACCTAGTCCGCCCGGTGATCAGTACCTGTAGGAAAAGCAGCTAAGGGTATGCGTTCGCTCACCTCCACGGATAACAGACTGATTATGGCATAATTAGTAGATAAAGCCAGAAACACCAAAACCAAACCCAACACCGGGACTACAGTCCCCAACTCAAGTACCCAACTGACCCATAACCCGTTACTTTCCTCAACAGACTCAACACCCGATCAAGTAATGTAGACCCGACACAACTATCGACAACCTCCTCCAAGGACACGACAGAAAGACTACACAACGCCAAACAATATCACAAAGGATCGCACACCAGCTGCTCAGTAACCAATCTCAATCAGGTCAGGGATCGACTTATCGCAATTCCTCGACACGAAGTCGGATCAGGCTGTCGACCTTTCGAACTCGCAATTCATCGACACTAAGTCGGATCAGGCTGTCGACCTTTCGCAATTCATCGACACTAAGTCGGATCAGGCTGTCGACCTTTCGCAATTCATCGACACTAAGTCGGATCAGGCTGTCGACCTTTCGAACTCGCAATTCATCGACACTAAGTCGGATCAGGCTGTCGACCTTTCGAACTCACAACTTCAGGTAACCACAATCACAATCACAGGCAAGTTCAAACACACAGGCACTCAAGGCCACTCAAGACACCTCAACAGTCAAGACTCGGGTTCAACAACCCCACGAGCACTCACGGCCACCCAAGACACACCAACGGTCAAGACTCGGGTTCAACAACCCCACGGGCACTCACGGCCACTCAATACACACCAACGGTCAAGACTCGGGTTCAACAACCCCACGGGCACTCACGGGCACCCCAAAACACCAACAGTAAAACACGGGCACTCACGGCCACCCAAGACACCAGTTTAAATAACACGGGCTCTCATGGCCACCCAAGACACCAACAATCAAATACGGGCTCTCATGGCCACCCAAGACACCAATTTAAATAACACGGGCTCTCATGGCCACCCAAGACACCAACAATCAAATACAGGCTCTCATGGCCACCCAAGACACCAATTTAAATAACACGGGCTCTCATGGCCACCCAAGACACCAACAATCAAATACAGGCTCTCATGGCCACCCAAGACACCAACAATCAAATACGGGCTCTCATGGCCACCCAAGACAGAAATTAAACAGTCAACCTCCGGGCATGGTCATATGCCTCCAGTAGTTCTAATATCGCTAAGTTCTCTGTTCCTACGACACTACTAAGTGTCACATACTTTTCTCATAAACGCTACAATCCCGTATCATGCTTTTCTAATATTTAAAAAGATAAACCTACTCAACCCGTAAAACCCCGGTGTCACATGCAATTCTACTATTAACTTTCCCTAATCAGGGCCGAGATCCGACTACTTTTCCCTACCTCAACCGAAGAACACCCGCTACGTTTCCTAGCTGCTGACGTTCTGGCTCGCTACCTCCGGGCTTCACTTCGATCGAAGCCGGACGCTAAAGAAAACACGAAAGCCATAATTAGAGGCGGTTCCCAGGTTAATTCAAAGGTCACGATTTGTCCAGTTTAAAACTGACAGTTATCCTTTAAACTCGAGCGGGATAAAAGCGGGATTAACGACGAATCGAGTTCGAGTACTCGAGCCCCGAACACAAAACCCCGTGCATGGGTTTCGAGACACAGTTCCCGAGGCACCGATTCCGCGTTCCGCTGTTAAAACCCATCCTAAGTCCGTTTCAACAGTCCGATTATTCGTTCCACGCTCGACAGTTCAAGGTCCATTTTAAATCAAAACTGATTGTTCTCCTTAAGTCAAATTTTCTAAAACCAAAGTTTTATTTCCGACGATTTCAGTCCCAAACCATAAAATCAACCTTTAAAACCAAAGTCGTTTTAGTTTGTTTTCCTAACAAATTTGTTCCTCAAACTCCTCGATTCAAAACCGTTTTTAAACCAAATTGATTTTAATTCCTTTTTATTTTAAAACTGTTTCTGTTCCGATCCTTTGAGCCCAAAATGATTTAAGTTACGTTTTTGAACAACCGTCCTAAAATCCCGTTTAACCAAAATAAATCCAATGATTTGTTGTTTCAACAACAACTCCAAACAACCAGATCCAATTCTTGTGTCCACACGAACCGATTCAACAGACGTTCACAAAAAAAGAAATAAAGGTTCGGTTTTTCGAACCGACCGGCCGCTAGCGAGGGCGGCGCTGGCCGGGGCCTCACCGTAGGAAAAGGACGGTGGGAGGCGTCGGGTTTGCAGCCGTGGAGGTGGGGAGCACGGCGGGGACCTTCCTCGCCTCAGATCCGGACGGCCCCGGTGGCTCTGTCCCGGATCTGTCGAACGCGCCGGCGACCTGACTCCGGCCGTTCACGGCGACGGCGAACGGAGGAGAAGACGAGAGATGAGTGAGAGAGATGAGAGGAGTGGTGGTCGGACGTGGGAGGTGAGGGAGAGGGTGTGGGGGTCGGCGGCGCAGGAACGAAGAGGAGGGGAAAAAATGGGGATGCCGAACCCTAATTCGGCTTATAAAGCCCGGACTTGGGCCGGGTCTGAGACTTGGGCCGGGTCGGCCCGGTCCAGCCCATTTTTTTTCCTCACAAAACCACTTATTGCGCAAACCTATCCCGACGATTCTAATTACAAAAGAATACCCCTTTTTAAATAAGCGGGTTTTACAGTCTACCCCCTTAAAGGAATTTCGTCCGCGAAATTTAGAACAACGCACGTCAGGAGTCAAACCGGTCGGGGTACTTCGCGCGAACCTCGTCCTTGCGTTCCCAAGTCGGCTCGGCCTCGTGGTGTCGCCACAACACCAGTTCTAAGCGGATAACCTTTCCGCGCAGGACTTGCTCTCGTGGATCCCTTTCCCACATCGGTTTCTCCTTACACGGGACATCACCCGTTACCTCGACATCTGCCCACTCAATGACGTACTCAAGACCTCGAAAGGCCCGATACACCGCGGGGCTAACCCGCCTCCGCCGCGGTTGAAACGCACCAGTCCACCTTTCGGACTCACCTCCAAGGATACATGGTCACCGACTGCAGACTCGAGAGGTCGGCGCCGTCAGTCAGCATAGCTCCTGTTGACTCCGCGCGGTCTTCAACCGCTCACGTTTCGGCCCGACCGACTCAGCTGTCTCTCGGTCCGGTTCTAGACCCAATTCTAACCAAAATTGTAAAATTCGAACTTAACAAAACGAAAATCGGTTAGGTGCTCACCGTAGAGAATGACGGTGTGAACTCGATTCTTCTATCGTTGATACGATCCAACGGTTTGATGCTCGTGAATAGTGACAAAACCCCCAACCCTATTCTCTTTTCTCTCCCTTTCTTCTCTCTTATTTTCTCTCTAAAAACTATCATCTTTTCTAATTTTTGAAGCAATGGCCGTGAATCACCTCTTCTCTCATCTTTGTATTTTTTTCAAAAACTAACACATAGCAAAAAGACCAAAACACCCCTCCTTTTCATTTGTCTTTTCTTTAAAGTCAAGGGTAAAGTTGTCCTCCCTTTTTCCCTCCACCACATTCATGACAAGTGTCATATGGGTCCCACACCTTTTTGGAGAAATATCTAAAAGATATTTTCCAATCAGATTCGCGAAAATCGGACGTTTCGGGCCCCGAACGGGCACTTTTTCCAAGAAATTACGAAACTTGACGGGCTACAAGGAAACGGCCCAACTAAGACCGCTACGACGACGGCTAAGATTTTTGGATCCAAAACGGTCCTCGAATGGACCAAAACGTCGCTCGGTTGACTTTTCCAGCGAAAAGTCAACATTTCCCAAATTGATCAGAAAGTTGCCCTGAGTCCCCCGGAACTCACTTTGGTCAATATCGAGGTCAACTTAAGTCCGGTATGACCCTTGGGGTCAAATTTAGGTTCAACCAAGTGTTTGCTGAATTTTTTTAAATTTTCCTGTTTTTCGCAGATTTGACTAGCGTTGACCGGGAGTGGTTATTACAGATGGTCTATGGGGAAAGGGGAGATACTACCTATCCCTTCCCGCATTCCACATTCTTCAACATTACCAGTACTGGGGGGTTCTCGATTCCTGTATCGGTAGGCAGGACTGCAGGCTTGAACACATCAAGCTCGCGTGTAAGGTCACCCCCTCTGAGGAGCTGGTAACAATCGGCCTGGGGGGGGGGGCATCATTCGTGGGACCCTGTCACAATATCAGATAAAATTGGGTTAACAGGCGATATGTTCACAATAGTAGGGGCCTGTGGTGGCATGACATTCCAATGCATATGAGATATCCCTTCCGATCGGATTTTTCGTGGAGCTCGAAGAGACTCCCTATAACGCCATTCGGGTTGGTCCACGCCTGGGAGGCCAGCTACGCAAACTCTATTTATATGGTGGAGACAACCACACCTGGAACAGAAGTCCGGTAACTTTTCATATTCAAGATGTACGTTAAGCTTCGTTGTTTTGGTTTTGGTTTGTTCTAGTTTCTCTAAGAGTTATTGTGTTTACATGATCTTCAATTCAGCTATCAAATATAATGAATAAAAACCATGCTATATTGAAAAAGCTTTAGGTTCTTCATATTAAAGCTTATAAAACCAGTCAAGATCGACAAACTTGACATAACAATTCAATTTGGTAGAATGCATATAGATCAATTGCAAAGAGTATGTAAGTTGTTAGAGTGCATACAGTAATAACAACAATGAATATAATAGGAAAAGCAAATGGCTATGCTCTCTACACTGCTACAGTATGCTACAATAGTGTTTGAAGATTTGAACATCAACAGTGTCTTTTGTAGCTGTTCTTCATTGTTCATCCTTTTCCCATCCATTTCTTTTCCTTTTCCTTGCAAGATTAGTGTTTTGAGGTTTACTTCGGTACTCCTGTTTTGGGTGTTGTGTCCAGGGTGATCCTCTAGGATCATCGGGCCACCCTGGTCTTCTACACCTTCCGTGCTCTGTTTTGCTACAGTACCTGTCTCCTACCTCGGACTCTCCAGCTGATAACTTATGGCTTCATCGTCAACTACTGGACCTCCACCAGGTTTTGGACCACTTTCTGGGGGTGTGTTGGGTGCACAAAGAAGATTGGACTCGGTGATTGTTTCTACTCACAATCGTTTCGAGGGTTTACAAGACCAAGCTCTGGAACAGAACTCACACTCGTACAAATTGTTTGTTCATAATTTGCCACCCAGAACGTCTTCACAATGGCTACAGAATCTCTTTTTGGAGTGTGGTGAGGTTCTAAGGACTGAAACACCATTCAATCCTAATAGTAGGGGAAGGTGGTTTGGCTTTGTCACTTTCAAAACTCTGGAAGCTCGAACTACTGGGATTAATATTTTCAATGGTTACATTCTTAAAGGATATAAGTTGTTTGTTGCTGTTGCGTGGGACAAAAGACCAGAACATCACAGAGACGAGCATCTGAGCTGGAAGAAGAAAAATTCGGTGGCGCATTTTGGTGTTAAAGGTTCGACACAATCTGAACCAGGGGTCTCTCTTCCTAAAGGCAAGGTGGTTGATAAGTTTAAACCTTGGTTGGAGAAGGGCCATCTAGCTGTACTAAACAAAGATTACTCGGTGGAGATGATTATGGAAGACTTTCAAGCTGAAAGAGATGGGGAGATTTGTATTAAAGCCTTGGGAAACAGAGTGGTCATTGTTCTTTTTCCTGATGAACAAGTTGAAAAGGAGGCTCTGAAGGAAGATGCAGACTGGTTGAGGTGTTGGATGACTGTCTTGGTTGACAAGGTTCATCTTTGCAGTCAAGGGGGAAAGTTTACCTGGGTAGCATTGCATGGCATTCCCATTGTTGGCTGGTGTGCTGAAACTTTTGAAGCAGCTTGTGATGATCTTGGTTCAGTGGTCTGGATTCATCCATAGTCCTTAAATGGCTCTTCATTGGAGGTGGCTTTCATCTTAATGCATTCTCAAGAATATTTAAGGGTGTACAAGGAATCTGGGTTATTACTTGAAGACAAGGAGTATAATTTCATGGCTAGCTCTGTCAATATTGGGGTGGTACCAACAGTAGAGTACTTGGTCACCAACTACATTTCTTTAGACACTTCAGCTTCAGGAAAAGACACCAGAGAGGCCTCGGTTTCAAAAGATTCTAATGAGTCTACTCCAGATTTGGGACATACTGCAGAGGAGGTGGCAAGAGCTTATGAGGAAGTGGGGATTCTGTTAGCAGTAAATGAACCTTTGGTAGAACTGGCCTAGGGTTTTGATGAGGTTTTGCCAGACCAGCCTGGTACCTCAGTGGGTATTGTCAAGAACATTGAAGGCTCGTCATTGACATCACCTAATCCCACAGAAGCATTGATAGTTCCTGATTCATTAGGGGAAGAAAACTCAGATTCTATGAGTATTGTTCCGGTGACCACCAACAGTCTTGTGAGCACTGTTCCTTTGTTGGATACTCAAGTCAATCTCCTAGATACTATACCTGAACATGAGGGGACCTCTATGGAAGTACAAGGACAAAAGGGTGCTTTGGTTTTGGGGGATATTAATGAGATTGAAAGTCTTAACACTTCTACAACAGTTTTGGGGCCCATTAACCAGCTCACTTTGGTTAATTTTTCAGTTTTGGGGGGAAATGATGTTTCAAATCCAATTTTAACCCCCATTAGGAGTTTTAATCCTACAGTTGGTACTAGGAGTCTTGGGAAGAAAAAGAGTGTGCAGGAGGGTTATAGTGTGGCTTATAATACAAGATCCAAAGCCAAGACAATTTTGGCAAAACTCAAACCAATCACTCATAAGAAAAGTGAGACTGAGAGGCAAGTCTTTAGATCGGATGTGGCTGGAACTCTGGATTATTGCAAGGCACTTGGCTTAAAGGCCTATTTATCAGATGATTTAGTTGCTGAACAATTCGAAAACCTGGATCAAGAAGTGAATCAGACAGTAGATTTTGAAACAAATACTGAAGATGAGTATTGTGATTTAGAGGATCTGGAGGAGGGTGAATTTGAGGAGGGGAGATCTATCACTCCTCACTGTTTGTCCTCACCATGAGGCTGGTGTCATGGAACATTCGGGGGGCTTCTTCAAGACAAAAGAGAAGAGCCATCCGAAACGTGTGTTCCAAGCAATTGGTGGAGATGGTGTTAATTCAGGAAACAAAATTGTATGATCTTCCTTTTTATTTCTTATCTTCTTGTGGGCTTAACTCCAACTGGGAGGGCATATGCAGTCCTTCAAATGGGGCTTCTGGGGGACTTTTCACCATGTGGGACACAAGGATTTTTGAAATGCAACAACACTTCTGTGATGCAAATGTTATCTATTGGACTGGTGTTTATTTACCTCTGCAAATTCCTATATCAGTGATCAACATATATGCCCCTTGCTCTGTCAGTGCTAGGTCTTTTCTTTGGGATGAAGTTGGGGAAGTAGTCTCCTCATTACACCAGAATCTTGTGGTAGCTGGTGATTTTAATGCAATACTGGATCCTGCAGAAAAAACAGGTTCCAATTACTCTTCCTCAAGTTTGAGAAATTTTAGAAGTTTTGTGGATGATCATGGCCTATTGGATCTTCAACTGGAAGGAGGGAAATATACCTGGTTTAATTCTAGAAACATGGCCTCTAGAATTGACAGGTTTTTAGTATCAACTTCAGTCTTGACCACTTTCAACAATCTACAACAAACTTGCCTACCCAGAGTTCTGTCAGATCATAAGCCTATTGTTTTATCTAATCCCGTGGTTGATTGGGGACCCAGGCCATTCAAATTTATTAATGCCTGGGTCAGCCATCCACTTTTCTTAGAACACACTAAAGAGTTTTGGAACAGTCTACAGGTTACAGGGTCACCCACATATAAACTTCATGTTAAACTCAAGGCTCTCAAAAGTTTTTATAGAGAATGGAATATCAATGTCTTTGGTTGGCTAGATAAACAGATTGAAGGACTGAAAGATGAGATTGGGGAATTGGATGATCTGTTTGAAGATAGAGGGATCAGTCCATTGGAAATTTCTCAAAGGGCCTTATTGAATGCTAGGCTGATACAGAAGCTAAAAACTCAGGCTAAAGTGTGGTGCCAAAAGGCTAGACACAAGTGGACTACTGATGGAGATAGGTGTACTAAGTATTATCACATTGTGGCAAAAATCAACCAGGCAAGAAGGAAAATCACCAGCATAGTGGAAGGGGGTTTAATCTATAAGACTCCTCAATTGATTAAAGAGGCAGCATCTGTGCACTTTGCTAAGAGATTTCTAGGGTCTTCCTCTGTGTGTTTAGACTTATCATCTCTACCTTTTAAAGCCATTTCTCAGTTGCAGGCACAGAGTTTAGAAGTTCCTTTCACTGAAGAAGAAATCTTTGGGGCAGTTAAAGCTTGTAATGGGGATAAATCACCAGGCCCTGATGGATTTTCAATGTTATTCTATCAGTCTTGCTGGGAGATTGTAAAAGAGGAAATCCTTGATGTCTTTGATCATATACATCATGGTGGGCAGTTGGGGAAGGCTCTGAATTCCTCTTTCATCACTTTAATTCCAAAAAATGGGGCACCTGAGAATTTTGAAGATTTCAGACCAAAAAGTCTCATCCATAGTATTTACAAGATAATTTCCAAAGTTCTTGCCTCAAGACTGAAGCCCTTGATGAGGTTCTTGGTTCATGATACACAGACAGGTTTTATAGCTGGAAGACAAATTATGGATGGTGTTTTGATTGCATCTGAGATCATTCACCATATTAAAAAGGTGGGGCAGGAGGTTATCGTTCTCAAACTGGATTTTGAAAAGGCATATGATCACATTGATTGGCTTGCCTTGAAGAATGTTCTATCAGTCATGGGCTTTGGAGAGAAATGGAAAGATTGGATAGCAACTTGTTTACAGGCATGGTCTTCAGTTTTAATTAATGGTTCACCTTCTGGTGACTTCCCACTCACGAGATGCCTTAGACAAGGGTGTTCTATCTCCCCTCTTTTATTTGCACTGGTAGCTGAGTGTCTGCATCAGTTAATGGTTCAAGGGTCCCTTTCCAAAATGTTCTCAGGGGTAAAATGCAGTGAGAATGGCCCAGAGATCACACACCTGCAGTTTGCTGATGATACTTTGATCTTTATCCAAGCTGGAAGACAACAAGCCATCAACCTGAAGCACACTCTTAAATGTCTGCAAAATTCTACTGGTTTGAGGATAAATTTCAATAAATCACAGGTCTTGTTACTTAATCCTTTGGTCATGAATATTCAAGAGGTAACTGACATTTTAGGTTGCAGATCAATGCAACTACCTTTTGATTACTTGGGTTTCAAGTTGGGTGCTAGTCCAAGAAGAGCAAAAACCTGGGAACCAGTAGTAAACAAGTTCAAGAACAATCTTTCCCTATGGCAAGAAAAAAACAAATCTTTGGGTGGGAGGATAACTCTTATCAAATCATCACTGACCTCTCTCCCCTTGTACTATATGTCTTTGTATAAAGCCCCCAAAGTGGTTATAAGAGAAATGGAAAAATGGCAAAAAAGGTTCTTATGGAGTGGAAAATTGAACAAAAAAAGTTTACACAAGGTTAGATGGGAAAATGTGTGTAAACCAAAGAGTGCTGGTGGCCTAGGAATTCTGAGGTTAGAATCCATGAATAAAGCCTTACTGGCCAAGTGGTGGTGGAGATTTGCTCTTGAAGAAGATTCACTATGGAAACAATTGCTTTGTTCAAAATATGGCTGGGATTCCTCAGCTTGGGACCTCTCTAAATTTCTCCTAGGTACAGATCAGAGCTTCTTGAGACATGTTGGCTCACTGTTAGATTGTCCTAGATTTGCTGCTGCATTTGGGGCTGTGGGGCTTCAATGGTCTGTGAACTCTGGGAGATCAATTCTGTTCTGGGAGGATACTTGGATCACACAGGTTCCACTCAAATTGCTGTTTCAAAGATTATTTCATCTAAGTCACCAAAAGAAGGCTCTGGTTGCACAGGTTTGTATGGAGGGAGATTGGGTTTTACTCTTCAGAAGAGAGTTGAGTGGGTGGGAGGAGGACATCCTTGAAATTCTAAGTGTCAAACTCAATGCACTAGCACCTCTAAATAATGAAGCAGATAAGGTGGTGTGGACAATTGATCAAAAGGGTTTCACTGTTCAGAGAATGTATAAATATCTTGAGAACATCTCTGAAGAGGATCTCATATGGCCTGCACTCCTTTGGGAGCCCAAACTTCCCCCAAAAATTGCTGCTTTTATATGGCTTTTATGTCTACAAGCTGTGGCTACAAAATGTTTCTTACTCACTAGGGGTATATATGCCTTAAACATTTGGTGCCCCTTCTGCAATGAACAGCCAGAGAAGATGGATCATCTCTTCCTAGGATGCTCTTTCTCTTGGCTGGTTTGGTCACTGGTTTTGGACTGGTGGAAACTTAAAACAACTTGTCCTGAGGATATTAAAAATTGGTTCATTTCTTGGAAGTCTTTGGGAGCTTTTTCATCTAAATCCCCTTGGAAATTTGTGGTATCATTTACAATTTGGAGATTGTGGTTATGCAGAAACAGTTTGGTTTTCAATCATGTTACTCTCAGCCCTGAACAGGTGTTGCAACAGATACAAAATGATGTGTATCAACTGGTTTGGGCCAATTCACAGAGGAGAGCCTTTTTCTCCTTTTTGGACTGGATCAACAATCCAAGATCTTGTATCAGAAAGACTTACAGTAGAAAGTAAGTGTGTTGGAGAAAGTAATTTTGCTGGTGAATCCCATTATGGTCTTGGAAGTACCTCAGGTATGTGATCACATAAGACTTTGGTGTTTGGCTGTGAACTGGGGGTTGGGAAGGGTTTGGGTGGGTGTGGGTGGTGAGTTTTAGTTTTGGTGAGGATAGGTGAGTGTTCCTTGGGGCTTTGAACTTTCTTGGTGTGTGGGTTCTAGACTGGTTGTTTTGTTCTCTTCTCTTTCCTCTTGTCCTGTTCTTGAGTGGGGATTTGGTTTTCTAGGAGAGTGTTTTTTTGGTTTTGCCTAATTGGTGATTTCCCTTCTTGTTTTTATTTTGTAACCTTTATACCTCTGTGTTTGGGGTCTTGGATACTCTTGTGTTTTGATTGTTGTATTATGCAGACTAGAAACCTTCTGCAGAACTCATGAGGAACAAGTTTGTTTGCTTCCCTGGTACAAAAGGCCATAGTGTTTCTCCTTGTGCCTCCCAGGTGTTGGGTACAATAAGTTAGATTACTAAAGTTCTTGGCACTGATCTTGCTGCAGCAAAGAACACCAGTTTGGTTGAGGAAGAACAAGATATGATCTGGCTGCATTTTTGTTTTGAACCTGAGCATTGCAGGTGCCTTAGTTGCCTTGTTTTCCTTGGAAGGGTTAACACATGTTGGGGGTAGTTTTTTGGGTTACAATCTTTTGTATGCTGGGGTTTTTTTATGATTCACTTCTGAAGGTTTGGTGAAGCGTGAGGACCAAGCAAGGGTAGTTAGTATTTTCAAAAAGTGGTTAGAACTTGACCAACAAGTAACCGATATTGGTGTGTTTGTAAGACAAGTTATGTATAGTTTTGGAGGGTACACCCCTTATCCTTGATTTTCATTTCGAAAACAAGGTTTTAATAAACATAAAATTGCTGATAAAAAAAAAGTAATAACAACAACCATTTGTAGAATCAATAAACTATTATTTAGGTACATTGCTAGAAAGTAACTCCAACAAGATAGAATTTTCCTATTACATAATAGTTATACTTAATAATAGCAACCAACAATCCAATTAACCACTTAAACACTTTACATTAGAGAACAAATTTACTTGTATCTTTTTAGTAAAAAATGTTATAAAATGATCTAACTACTGGATAGACCATAAACGTGAGAAAAATAATGAGACAAAGCAACATGTACATCACGGTAATGCAATAAACACAATGTTCTCGTATCATTCATCATTTCCATAATAATATGCTGAATAAATTTACTGAATAATAATCTGTTGAATAATAATCTATGCTTGAATAAAATTGCTTACCGAATTTTTTTTAATGTAGTTGCGTATGAAATTAAGTGTGATTAACTCCATAAAGTTTATCTTATATTGTTACGGTGGAAGAACAAAAAGTGAAGGGATTGGGTGTTGTTATTATGGAGTACCAGCTCCACTACGAATGTCGTTCTTTGGAGAAAATCCTGGTAGGAGGTTTCTTGGTTTTGGGAATATTCATGTAAGTACACATAATTTCAATCATTCATTGGGTTGATTATCAATATGTTAATTCTTTGGTAATGTATATTTGTAGACTGGTTGGAAGTGTGGATTTTTCAAATGGGTGATTCTCCTTTGGAAATTTGTAGTCGGGGAAAAATAGTGTTGCGTTAACTGTATGACAGAATTGAAAGAATGGAAGGTGATCTGAGGAAACAAGAATGGAAGAACGTGGTCTTGATGAAGAACGCAACATGGAACCGTAATTATGCTTTAGTGTTGTTGGTTATTATTTGATTCTCTGTTATGTAATATTAGGACGTAGGTTTAGTGGATATGGGAACGAAGGTGGGAACAAACAGTTGATGTATCTTTGAAGTTCAACCATTGTAAGGCGTGGTCCGTATGTGGAAGTGGCTGACATTATTGAACACAATTTATCTAATCTTGTAATATATTGTTGGCATGTTATTTGATAACCTTTGTGTATGAGTAAGTTAGTTTACGTACTAATATCATATTCTCGTAGATAGATAGTCCGTTAGAAATTCTAAACAGGTTATAAGTTCAACAACATTAAGTTCAACAACATTTAAGTTGCAAGTAGACTGTTGAGAATACGCTATTCCATTTCTTTGTTCTCTTCCATCCATTTAACATAACCCTTAAACCACACAGGCTCCTCTAATGGTAGAGAGCCATCCGGAACCTGGTATAACCACAGAGGCCTCTACCTCACGATTATACCTTCAGGCGGTGGAGGAAGGTCATCACCTTTCTCGCGCATTAGGCGCTAAATGTAGTCCAAGCGTTGATTAGCTTCCCTAGGTAGTCGGTCATACTCCTGCACCCACCCTGGGCCATCTGCAGGGTTGTCTGTTTGTGGACAGGGTATTGGTACCATTGTTCTTGTATTTTCTCGTCGACGCCACCTATGCTCAAGGCGAGGATCAAGGTTTGGTTCCATCTTGTCACAAACATATACATGTTTACAAAACTCAAACAACAAACACATATAATTAAACAAATTCTCAAATTAAGTAAAAAACATAAGTAGGTAGCATTCATAAACAGTAGTGTGCATGTTAAGACCAAGTCATAAAAAGTACAACACAAAATCAAACTTCATTAAGTCCTAATTCAAATATCCGTTAAATACTAAGTACTAAACTAGAACATTTAGTCTTCGAACTCACGCTTAGAGTTATCTTTAAGCCACTAGACATAAACCTTTGCGTGATGCTTTGGACCACGCATGGAGGTCGCTCTATAAGATGTACGAGTTCCTTTTTGAGCAGCAACTCTGGTTCTTTCAGCAACAACCCTTTGAGCAGCAAGCCTAGCTCTTTCAGCTCTTTCAACAACAAGCCTTTGCCCCTTGTTAATCAGGCCCAATATCCTCATGCGAGCTGCTGATTCCGCTCTCGTGGGTATGTCATTGGGCAATTTCTTAAACACTTTCATCATCTCTTTATGCCAATCAAACTCCCTTTTTATTGGTTGTTCATATTCATCATCTGATGTCATGTTTTCCCCGATACTAGTGATCGTGTCCTCCATTGACTATATGAAAGCTAACCTCAATTTCAATCCCTTAATTCAAAACCACTAAAAATAAAGCCTAATTGAAACCCTAAATTTCGTGAGCCTAATTGAAACCCTAAATTGCATAATACAAATCAAACCCTTAATTTCAAGCTTCATATCAACTCCTAAATTGTATAATACAAATCAAACCCTAATTTGCACAATACAAGTCAAGCCATAAATTGCATAATACCAATCAAACCTTTAATTTGAGAATACAAATCAACTCCTAAATTGTATTCTACAAATCAAACCCTACATTGCATAGTACCAACCAAACTTTTAATTTCATAATACAAATCAAACCTTTAATTTTAGAATACAAATGAAACCCTTAATTTCAGCATACAAATCAAACCATAAATTTATCAATACAAATAAAACCCTAATTTCAGAATACAAATCAAACCATAAATTCATCAATACAAATCAAACCCTAATTTCAGAGTATGAATCAAACCATAAATTCATCAATACAAATCAAACCCTAATTCCATAATACAAATCAATCCAAAAAGTCATCAATACAAATCAAACCCTAATTTCAGAATACAAATCAAACCATAAATTCATCAATACAAATCAAACCCTAAATTTCAGAATACACCATATTTCTTCATCCTACAATGAAACCCCCATAACCCCCAAATTACAACCCTAGTTTCACCCTTCTTTTCTAAACCCTAACCATGTAGCTGACATTTGTTCCACATCAACATGTACACTACCTAAAACCATGCTTGCACGACCCATTTGCTATATTTCAAGCTTCATATACATGATGAACTAGAGAGCACTAATTTTATTTCATATTAAAACTTATGAACGTAACCTCACCTCCAATCCTTTTGGAAGAGCAGTTCACACACAAGCAACATCGATTCCTTCGACTTGCCGGATTGTTCTTGGTATTCTTAACAACTTGTGATACTTCAATCACCAAGTGTATAGCTCCAATGCTTGATAGGTTACGATATGTAGCATGAGCACTTAGGCATTTACTTTACTTCACTTCATTCAGTTCCTCAACACGCTCGTCTTACATGTTTAAGGCCACTGAATTCATGAAGTAAGTAAACTGTACAGAGAAGGTCTTCTTTGACCAGATGATTGATAGATAAATCAATGGTGCGATCAACCCTAGTTTGTGAGGTCTCCTCGGTATATATAATGCTACTTTCCTTCACACTATCGCGCCTCCTAGGGTTATGTGACTTGAGAGTCACGATTGAACTTAATCTCTACTTCCCTTGTTCAGCAACACTGAATCTCTTCTTTTCTTGTTCAACAAGTCTTTCCAATATTTATCCACTATGATCTGCGTGTATATCTTCTTGTCTTGGAAAGTATATCTCAACGTTTCCTAACTCAAGTAAAAATCTAATTAATGAGTATCTACAAGAAAAGGAAACATATCTTTACCGGATGAATCTGGATGCACACTGGATATATTCAGATATTTTCATGCGTTATTGTCAACCACTATAATGTCACTGACATTCTATGTTGATATCCTTTGTTAGCTCAGCTTCAGTTCCACCATGATGTCAGTTGAAATATATGCTAACATCCTTGACTTGACTCAAAAGTAGCCAATATAGATGTAGCAACAATCTCCCCCTTTGGCTATTTTTCAGGCAAGCACCCAATAGCACACATGAGTTTGTTCTTTAGGGTTCAGGGTCGGTCAGAGATTGACAACATGCAACTTGATATTCTTTGATCTGCTAGGCATGCACATAAACATAGTTACATCTCAATAAATTTATATATCTTTCTCCCCTTGTTTGTCACATCAAATTGCCAAAGATTATCGAATCAAATGTGTGGGAAAATGTGATAGCTATTGAGTATGGGGAGATCACTAAGCACTCCTCTAGATGAGAACATGGTCCAGAAGTATCGAAGAGAGAGTGTAGTTGGCATATGCACAAATTGTTCCTTCTTGTTGCCTTTGAGCCTTTTATCAAGTAGACCTCGAAGTGGCTAACTCTGTTCAGGATTGACATAAAATTTCACATTCTTGAGGCCTTTTGATGTATAATTTTAGGTACTTGGCTTCACAAGTAATGTGTATACACAAGCTGTTAAGGAACATGTGTTATTAATTAAGTTCAAATCACATACCTTCCCTGATTAAACAAACCATCTCATTGGTCAATGGAGCATAAATAGTTCAGTTAATATTCTTCACTTTGTATGTCAAGCTGCATTTGGAGCTTGTGCCAGTTGGATGGATGTTTTGAGATCAGTAAGCATTCATGTTACTTTTCGTCCTGTGAGATAACAAAACATCTCTCTTGACATATGTGCTTGCACCGTTGATGAAAGTTATCATAGTATGCCAGCTCCTCTTCAGCTTCACATCCCCGTCATATAGTGATCACAACACCATCAGCTCATTTTAGCCTAATTGGTCGATCACCGCTTCTTAGAGTTCCCAGCAACTCTTGCTTGTGCATCAATAGATTTAGACTTTTGATTCCTTTGCATGATGAACAAATAGGTCTTGAGATGATTGCCTATCCTCACCGTTGGCATAACTTCTGGAGGGACTTCGTGATGCACAGATTGTGACTCTCAACTTCATAGACTTCAACCAGCATATACGATATTTGTTAGGAAAATAAGGATATCTTAATTTGTAAACCTTCCCTGAGTGAGTTAGACATCTAATTGCTCTTTTTGTGTATAGTTCCAATGTGACACACTTAGTCTTACAGTGTAGGCACCTTCCAGAGTAATTGTAATAGAGTCTGTCTAGTGTCTTATTACAATGAAGAGAGAAGCACATAGCTTTAAATATGCTCAGGCTCTAAGAGGAGGATTCTGACTCAACATCTTCTAGATTTCCTTTAGTGAAAGAAATTCTTCATCGTCTAATTTAGGATCACTTATGATAGAGTGTGAATAGGCTAGATCCTTTGAACCTTTAGCCTGTAAATTAGATGTCATCACATCTTCGTTGACATCTATTGATGCAAGATTCTTATAGACGAATGATAGTAGATTAGGCTTTTCGCATAGTAAAATGAGTCTGGAGAGTTCCTTTGCTGACCATTTCTTCACAGATATGCATTGATGACATAGTCTTCACATACCTTGTCTTATTGTGACCTCCTGGAAGTTAGGATTCAATTTAACTTTTGTAGATAACTCAGTCTCTAGATAAAGAGTTCTTTGAGACGTAATCATTCATGTTGGTTCTGCTTGATCAAAAACATAATGGTATATTATCCCTAGATGTGTGCGGGACTTCAATTTATGTTCAGAATACATCCCTTTTCTTCCTCCTTGAGTTATGCACTGGGAGATCTTCTTCAGTTTTAGCTTATCTCCGTCACCAGATACATGGATCATGAATCTCTTTTGACTTTCTTCTACCATCAAGGACAATGCTCTGTTTTTCCTTATTTTAAAAAATAGGGTTCAGAGTATTGACATCTTCATCTTTATTGGAAATAACAATAGCTTCAGATATGAGCGTTGAGAAGTTTCAGATGTAAATAGAGAATTCCCCTTCATAAGAAAGTCTTCTTTATCAGTTCAAGGCATTTTGAGAGACATATGGATATCACATGGTGCACACCTGTAAATTCATGAGCTGGAAACATCGAGAATTCTAAGTATAAAGTATGGATGTATTCAAGCTAGACTGCCTTCAAATTTACAAGTGTTACGATAATCTGCTGTAGCAAACTGATGTTATGACATCTTGGTTGTCATCATATTCAGAATACATTCATTCTATTCATAACTCTTGATCATGTCAGTAGTTCAGACGTAGGAGGGGCACCCCAATAGATCTTTTACTGTTCCCGCTGATTACCTTAAGTCATTCTTTATAGCACCCTTGACTGGTTCTCCTTTCATGATCTGTAAATTGCACATGTCAACACACTTTGTCTGAATTTCTACCAGACATTCTGTTTGATCTCATTCAATAGATTATGCACATAGATTTTTCAACTCCTTATGTTGTGCGGCCATTCTTCTAGAGATTTTGTGATAATTGAGTTGGAGTCATATCTCAGATTCTTCCCTCGGTGGCAATTATGTTGACTCAGGGAAACATGATGTATCTATAGCCCCTTTTGAGGACCATATATAACAGTTTCCTTCAGATGAAGTGACTTTCAATACGATGTCCAATTTCTTGTTCAAGACAAAACACACAGTCTTGGAGAATTCCACAAATAGATCCGAATCACAGAGTTCACTTATGTTGCAGAGTTTAACAGTAAGTCCTTATACTAACCAGGCTTCAGTTAGACAGTTTACACCAGGGAAGTTTAATTGTCCTTCCCCCATGACTCTTGCCTTGACACCATCTCCAAAAATTACATGTCCACCATAACATAGTTGAACATTTCTAAGATGTTTCTTGTTCCCAGTCATGTGTCGAGATGCTCCACTATCAAGGTACCAACAATCTTCTCCATTGGGTTTAGAAAGAGCAGAATATTCAGTGTCGGCACGGTAAATGTTGTCCTTGATCTTCCACTTCTTTATTGACGGCCTTTGGGGTTGCCTCTAACTCTTCTGATACACTTGAGAAGTCCCATGGATTATATAACAATGTGGTTTTATGTGACCTCCCTTTCCATGGTGGTGGCATACCCTTTAAGTTCTTGTATGTTTGTTTGCAAGAAGGGTCTCATCTCGGGTTCTAGGATATTGATAGTTCTTTCTTAGACTCAGATGTCTTGCATGATATAGCACAGGGTATTCTGAGGAAGAAGGAGTTACATGGTGTTGAACTTCATTCACTCTTACAAATGATAAGGTCTGATCGGCTTCAACTTCATCAACCCATGACATTCTACAGACCTTTTTCTCTAGAACAAAAATAGTGTTAGAAGTAGAGACTTCATTAGAGTACCCGAGTCCAGTTATGTCCTTGGTTGGTCTTCCCATGATTAACAGAATGTCCAGAGCATCAGTGCGTGAGTTCATCATCCTGAAGTTCTTGGTGAGTCTACCAATTTCCAGGTTGAGCCTGCTCATTTCGTCTTCAGGGGATACAACCTTGTCAGTCAGTCTAGTATTTTCTTCTATTAGTCTCTTAATTTGATCTCCATGTGACTCCATAAATTGGAGTTATTCAATCCAGTTATTTTCCATTTCACAGTGGGCTCTACTCGTGGTTTCATCCCACAATGACTCTTGAGAGTCCCTTTCATCTTTCTTATCCTCACTTGCTGGTACATCAAAACCAACAACATTACTGGTAAAAGAAAGAAAATTATTTACCTAGTCATTATCATTGAGCTAGTCATCATCTGACATGGATGTAATGAAGCCCTTCTTTTGCTTCTTTAGGAAGGTTGACATTCTCCTCTGATGTGGCCATAACATTCACATTCATGACATTGGACTCCCTTTTCCTTGTCAACATGATCTGTATACTTCTCCCAAGGTTTTTGTCCTTTCTGATCTGGGATGTCAGCTGCATCTTGATTAACATTTTGATGAGCATCTCTACGATCATAGTGCCCAAGCATTCGATTGAATTGTTTCATCATCTTCTTGATCATTAGGGAGACTCTTTCATCCATCTCCTCTTCAGAATATGAGTGATCTTGATTACGGAGTTGTCGTATGGAGCTCTCTAGTGCCACTCCCTTACCTCGAGTGTCCATTTTAGGCAAAGGCATCTCAAATGTTACAAGTGACCCCACAAGTTCATCAAATCAGAGAACTCTTAGGTCATGCATTTCTTTAATTGTAGTTATTTTCATTCTCAATCTGGAGTTTACTGCTCTCATAGTTTTTCTGACCAGGTCTTCATTTGTCATAGGTTTTCAAAGAGAAAATGATTCATTTTCCAGGTCTTTGATTCGTACATGAAACAAAGTGATAGTTTCGTCCTCTTTCATGGTCAGTGCTTTAAAGCTTTTTGTAAGATGTTGTAACTTTTGATCTTTAAACTTAGTAGTTCCTTCATAGGATGTAGACAATATCTCCCAGGCTTCTTTTGCTAAGGTGCATGTGTGGATCAACTTGAATACATTTTGATCAACTCCATTAAAGATAGTGTTGAGGGCTCGTGAGTTTCCTAGTACTTCATCATCTTCAGTAGGGCTCCTATCTCTTTCAGGTTTGACGATTGGTGGCTTTCCTTCTTCAGTTGTTGTTTGCAGTGGTTTCCATCCATGGATTACAGATTTCCAAGGCTTAGTATCCAAGGATTTCAAAAACACATTCATTTTGGCCTTCCAGTAGCCATAATTAGTCCCATCTAGTACAAGTGGACGAGTGACTGAGCCTCCTTCTTTAGATGTTTGCATTTTGTACGTTTAGTATTATTTTCCTTCTAGATCACACCATTGTACGTTGGGTGACTAGCTCTTATACCAATTGAAATACTAACCGTGTGTAGATCCTGATGAGATGTCATTTCGAATGTTTAAACGTATGATTTGACAACTCTCAACAACATAATTACAGATGAAATAAGGAAAGACACAAGCACACACATAGTGACACAAGATTGGTTACCCAGTTCGGTATAACATACCTACGTCTAGGGGCATTTTTCCAGTGGAAAGGGTTTTCACTATAGTATAATCAACCAGCGTACAAGTTCACTGATCATCAAGATCACTCTATGCTATTATTACAAGTGAACAAACCTAGATCAGAGACTCCCCCTGACCTTGAGATCCCGTCTCAGTCCCACTCTTCGAGCACCTGCAATCTCGGATTGTTCTTGGTCTTCTTAACAACTTGTGATACTTCAATAACCAAGTGTATAAGTGTATAACTTAAATGCTTGATAGGTTACGATATGTAGCATGAGCACTTAGGCATTTACTTTACTTCATTTCATTCAATTCCTCAACACGCTCGTCTTACACATTTAAGGCCACTGAATTCATGAAGTAAGTAAACTGCACCGAGAAAGTGTTCTTTGGCCAGATGATTGACAGATAAATCAATGGTGTGATCAACCCTAGTTTGTGAGGTCTCCTCGGTATATATAGTGCTAATTTCCTTCATAATGTCGCGCCTCTTACGGTTACGTGACTTGAGAGTCACGATTGAGCTGTATCTCTACTTCCCTTGTTCACCAAAGTTGAATCTCTTCTTTCCTTGTTCAACAAGTCTTTCCAATATTCATCCACTATGATCTGCGTGTATATCTTCTATTCTTTGAAAGTAAATCTCCATGTTTCAAAACTCAAGTAGAACTCTAATCAATGAGTATCTACAAGAAAAGGAAACATAACTTCACCGAATGAATCTGGACGCGAACTAGATATATTCAGATATACTTGCACATTACTATCAACCATTGTAATTTCACTGACATTATGCGTTGACATCCTCTATTAGCCCAGCTTCGGTTCCACCATGATGTTACTTGACATATATACTAACATCCTTGACTTGACTCAAAAGTAGCCAATATAGATGTAACAACAATTAGTTTGTGTTCCTTCGCATTTTCTAAGAAAATATGTTTACAGAATTATCCAAGACAAAGACCTATTTTTTAGTATTGTGTTTTTTGTTTAGTTAATGGGAAAATATGTAGGGTACTCTAAATAAAATCTAAAAGATTTAGGCTACTAAGGTGGAATTACCCCTTCTGTTAATTATGTTAAAATTTAAACTGATATTTATATTCATGATTTAAAACTAAACTAAAATTTAAATTTAAACTAGATTTCAAAAAAATATTTTAATTTAAAACGATTACTTTGTACCCTTTCTATGTAAGAAGCACATATACCACATGTTAGTCTTAGTGTCCGTAGTTCAATCCTTGACAACATAGATATTAGATCATCTAAAAGAGAATGAGATCCTTTTGGAATGGACTCCTCCTGGGACACTGTAGTTGAAAGGTGTAGCCAAACGGAGAAATCAGACATTGTTAGACAATGGTCCGTTCCATGATTTGTTGGAACTGATCTCCCAATCTCTTTCTGGGGTTATGCTCTAGAGACGACCGCATTCATAGTGAATCGGGCTTCGACGAAGGGTGTGGAAGGGACACCATTTTAAAAATGGTACGAGATGATGCCCGCTTTGTCCTTCCTAAAGATTTGTGGTTGCGAGGCTTATGTGAAACATTTGGTTTCGACTAAGCTCGAACCAAGATCTGAGATATGCACCTTCGTGTGGTATCCCAAAACAACAATGGGATACTACTTCTTCAATCCCAGTGAGAACATGATGTTCGTCGCTTGGGGTAGGGTCTTTATGGAAACGGAGTTTTGTTTCCAAAGACGTCATTGGGAGGACTGTGCATCTCGAAGAAATTCAGGATGGTACAGATCTGTCTAAACCAATTGGCAACCCAGTAGAAAGGAGCCAGAGATTGTCGTAGAGTAATAACCAATTCCTGTTACAATTCCGGAAGGTCCAAGGCGATTTGAAAGGATCAATCTTCCACCTCCAAGATATGGTATTCGGAGGTGACAATGAAGTCATGGTGGATCACGATGATCCAGCCACCTTTCAGGAAGTCGTGGATCCGAGTTATGGCTGGGAGCCATGAGGGAGGAAACGAAATCCATGTCGGACAACCGAGTCTGGGAACGGGTTGATCCCATCAATGGTGTGAGGACCATCGGATGCAAATGGATCTTCAAGGTGAAGATGGACATGGAAGACAACCCTCTGACCTACAAAGCTCAACTAGGGGCGAAAGGTTATAGGCAGATCCAATGGATTGACTATGAGGAAACCTTCTCCCTAGTGGCTATGGTCAAAATCGATCCAAATTCTTCTTGACATAACTGCGTATCATAATTACGAGATATGACAAGTGGATGTCAAAACCGCTTTCCTAAATTGAAATTTGACTGAGTACGTTTGTATGTCTCGGCCCAAAGGTTTTGACGATCCGAAGAATAAGAGAAAGATTTATAAGTTGTTGAAATTCATTTATGGATTGAAACAAACTTCTCGGAGTTGGATCCTTTGTTTTGATGAAGCTGTAATTGGATATAGCTTAATCAAGAATGAGGATGAATCCTGCGTTTATAAGAAGGCTAGTGGGAGCAAGATTACCTTCCTGATTCTCATTGAAAACAACACCCCAACCTTGCACGAGACTAAAGCTTGGTTGAGGAAGTGTTTTTCAATAAAGGACTTAGGCGATGCTTCTTATATCTTAGGGATTAAGATATGTAGAGATCGCTCCAAGATGGTCTTGGATTTAAGTCAGGGAACCTACGTAAAAAAAGCATTTAGTAGGTTCTCAATGCTCGATTCAAAGAAATGACTCTTACCCACTAGTCATGACATTCATCTCAGCAAGACTTAGTGTCCTAAGACACCTGATGAGCTGAAAGGGATGATGCGAATCCCATGCGCCTGGGGGCGGGATCGATCATATATGCCATGACATGTACGAGACCGGACGTCTCGTAAGCCTTATGTTGTACCAGTAGACATCAGTCTAACCCGGGGAAAGATGGTGCTGAAGTAGTCGTCGAAGGATGAGTAGACGCTAGTTTTCCAAGACAAATCCAGATGACTTTAGAAGTCAGCCAGGATATGTGTTTACGCTGAATGAGGGAGCTTTAGCTGGGAGAGCGTAAAGCAAGATACCATTCCCAAATCTACGACAGAGGCCAAGTACATGGATGCTGTAGAGGCGGCTAAGGAGGCTATGTGGATTTGGAAATTCACGGCAGGGTTGGGTGTAATTCAAAACCCATCCATCCCGCTGAATCCATTTTGCAACAACACAAGGGCCATTGCGCAGACTATAAGCCCATATCGCATAACAAATCCAAACATATATTGTGGCGTATGCACCTCATCAGAGAAATACTGAATTGAGGTGAAGTGAAGATAACCTATATTGCAACAGATGATAACATAGCCAACCCTTTGACTAAGGCAGTGTCGCTGCCTGAACATGTTAGACATGTAAAGTCGATGGGGACATATTGGAGTTTAGATTGGAACTAGGGCAAGTAGGAGATTGTTAGTCTTAGTGCCCGTAGTTCAATCCTAAATGTCCAAATGTATATATCATCATTAGCAATAAAATTAAAGATGCTTTATATTACTTATGTGTTGGAGTAATATATCGACGTGTGCTCTGATCTATGACTACCATGCAAATAGAACCATAGATTGAGATAGATCACACTCGATGGGTCCCTAGTCAACAAAGCTTCACTAGAAGCGACTAGTATGAAAGATGGCTCTTTATGGCTTACGCTCAGTTAGTCATTGGAATGTGATTCTGGAGTCTGATCATAGATATCATGTAGGACATGATATTGGACGACCCGCCCTGAATATGTGCCATAGATTAAGTCATGAACATATTCAGTGTCGTAGCTTGTCATGTATCCTTAGACCATGAAGTCTTTGTGATCGCTATGTAGTCAATGACTGAGTTTGACTTGAGCCTAACGTTGTCCGTAACAGGGCTTCCATAACGGCCATGATTGGCTTAGGGACGGGCTACATGAGTGACACGAAAGAAGGCTAAGGAATTTATCCCTCATACTGAGGTATGGGAAAGATACTCGGCCGCTTGATCGAGAGTGACTGAAAGAATAGCATGGCCATGCACATGATACTGGGTATCATATCTTCAGTCATCGCACATATCAAGGAACAGTGATTGAGAATAATAAGGATGGCGGCTCCATGCCTTATCTCAATCAGGATATCGGAGATAAAAGGATAATGACAGGGATGACAGAAAGGTTAGAATCGACATGGTCGATTCGTTATGCAGTGTCAAGAAATACTAAAGTCTCGTTAGTCGCCACTTAAATAGGATCAAGTAAAATGGGATTTTACGTTGATTTATTGACATGCATAAACCTAAGGGTCACATCGGAGGGTGAAACTCATTGACACGTTTATGGAGAATGGCCAAAAGGGAGTTGTCTCGGGACATGACCAAAACTGGGTTTTGGGTCATGTGCTCGTAAGTGAATAGGACTTTACGGATCAAGACAAGGCTTGGAGTCTTGGGATTGATCGTGTCGGATAATGTTGGACATTTCCGGTATGGAAGGCTTGGAGGCGATGAGCGAATCATGGGACCTCGTTGGAAATGGTCACGGGCCATGTTCCAAGAGGCCCATGAAAGGCCCATGCAACCAAGGTCCATGGAACTAATTAATCAAGTCTTGATTAATTAGTACTAAGTAAGGAAGACAAGGATTAAGGTGTTGGTGATTCACCACCTAACCCAATCTTGTCTAGCCATACTTTGTCCTATTTACACCTTACTTGACACCATACTTGTCCCATGCCTTTAGTTGGACAAGTATGAGGTTTGTTATGTTTAAGTCATCTTTTTTCAACATAACAAACATAAGACAAGAATAGAAAACACAACTTCTCCCTCCTCTCCATGGCAATTACGGGTTTGGCTAGTTCCCACCTCCATTTTTGTGTTCTTGAGTCCTCAAATAGAAGAACTATGTGGCTTTGATTCCCATGTGGATACGTAGGCATATTGGAGACTCAAGCCAATCATTCGTTACCCGGTGTTCTTGTTTTGGTAAGAAATAGTGCTGAATTTTTCTCTTGTGAATCCATTCATTGTTAGTTGTTTCATGGTTTAATCGTCTCTTGGTTTTCATTGATTTTCCGCTGCGAGTTGGTTCATCTCCAACCCTACATCGAGACCCAACACCACATACTTTTAAACCACATTATTCTTGCTGTTCTTTAGATTTCTCATTAGTCATATAAGACCATTCATCTTCAAGTTCTAGAGTGACTTGTATAAGTGGTCCCTTTTCGTATACAATCTCCTCTATCTTTTTTTTTTTGATAAGAGAAAGATTTATTGAACCATTTCTTTCCTAAGATAGGAAAAGCAAGGCAGGAGATCTGCTAGCCTCAGTGCCCGTATTCCGATCGTAAATGTCCAATTGTAAATATCATCGTTGGCAATATAACTAAAGCGGCTTATTATATTACTTAAGTGTTGGAGTAATATGTCGCGTGTACTTCCGATCTATGCCCACCATGCGAATAGAACCATAGATCAGGATGGATTACACTCGATGAGGTCCCTAGTCAATAGTCTTCGCTGGAAGCGACTAGTATGAAATATGACTCTTGATGGCTTACGTTCTATTAGCCATAGGAAAGGGTTTCGGAGTCTGATCATAAACATCATGTGGGACATGATGTTGGACGACCCGACCTGAATATGTTCCATCGATTAAGTCATGAACATGTTAAGAGTCGTTGCTTGTCAGGTATCCTTAGACCGAGGAGTCTATATGATTGCTATGCAGTAAACAACCAAGTTTGACCTGAAAGCCCAACGTTGCATCGTGACTGGGCTTCCATAACGGTCATGATTGGCTTGGGGAATGACTGCATGAGTGACATGATAGACGGCTAAGGGATTTATCCCTCATACTACGGTATGGGAAAGATATCTGGTTCACGGCCGCTTGATCGAGAGTGACTGACAGGAAAGCATGGCCATGCACATGATACTGGGTATCATAAGGCCAGTCATCTCACATATCAAGGAACATGGATTGAGGATAATAAGGATGACGGCTCTATGCCTTATCTCAATCAAGATATCGGTGATAAAGGGATAATGACAAGGACGGCTGAAAGGTCAGAATCGACAGGGCGCGATTCGTTATGCAGAGTCGGGCAATACTGAGTCTCGTCAGTCGCCACTTTGGTAAGATCAAGTAAAATAGGATTTTACGTTGATCTTACCGACATGCATAGACCTAAGGGTCACACTGACAGTTTGATACTCGTTAAGAACATGACGAACCTAAGTTGGAGGGAATTGTGGCGGGGATCGCCATAGTGGACCGGCTAGCATATTGGGCTCAGCATGGGCTCTCTTGGAGAGGCCCATGGCCGGCCCACATAGGCTAGGCCCAACAAAGACTTAAGTCATTAGATGACAATTAGTCTTGTTGACCAAAATTGGGTGGGACCCAATTTCCCACTAAACTAATAAACTAGGTGGTTTATTAGCTCTACCTTGCATCTAGACTTGGACACTTGTCTAAAGTTGGGAGTTAAGTGATTCCACTTTACTAAGCATGCAAGAGAGGTTGGAGAACACAACATGCAAGTGTAGAGAATTAGAGAGAGAGTCTTCTTCTTCTTCCTCTACCCTTGGCCGAAAACCCCTCCAAGCTTCAAGGTTGGTTTTTCATGTTCTTGAGTCATCAAGCTCAAGAAATACGTTGGCTTTGGTTCCATCTCGGATACGTAGGCGTCCAAGGGACTCAAGCCGAGTCATAGTTGGTGTTATTCTTTCATTTTCTCCACCAAAACTACAAGGTGATGTTCTTGTAACCTTGTTGAATTTTCAGCTTTGTTCTTCATATTTGGTAGAGTTTATTTTACTTGATTCGTGGTTAATTTCCGCTGCAAATTCTTGTGTTTCTTGTCTACGAAATCAAGCCCCAACAATGGTATCAGAGCATGGCTACCAACGGGAAAAACAAGAGCTGAAATTTTCAGCTTTGGTGCTGGAAATTTTGAAGTGCTTGTTGGTTTTTTATTTAAAGTGCTTAAAATGCATGTTAGCTTCTTAATTTCATGTTTTTGCATATATGGATGGAGGTGAAATCGGCTACAAACCACTCTTAACCTAAAAACTAGAGAACTAATCCTAACCACACACACCTAAGATCCAACATTCACCATGATGCCACATCATCACCCAAATTTCACACAAACTCACGCCACTTTCATTCTTTCTCACACAAGAAAGGGCATAATTGTAAAAGCATGGTTCCATGTGGACAAGTGTCCAATTTTTTTCTTCACCAATTCACTAATTTAATATTTCCGATTCGTTTGAACTCCGATTAGCTTCAAACTTGCGCCAATATTTTTATTTTTTTCAAGGGCTTTAAATCAAGATCAATCATGAATATATTTTGAAGCACGAAAAAAAAAGGTATATCGGGGTGATAAAAATAATTTTGAGTGTTGATAAATCTTCACTAATAAATGTTTTATATCGTAGGTATCAAAATAGTGCTTAATGTTGATAAAAACATGTACTGAGGTGATAAAAACCATGTTCAATTTTGATAATAAGTGTGATAAACTAGAGTTTAGCGTTGATAAAAAAACATGTGATAGGGTGATAAAAACATATGTAATTTAATTGTAAACATAGTGTTTAGTGTTGATAAAACTAGTGTTCATAAAAACACGTGATGAGGTAATAAAAATCATGTTCGGTTTTGGAAAATGAGGTGATAAAACTAGTGTCCAGTGTTGATAAAACCAGTGTAACGTGTTGAAAAAACCAATGTAAAGTGTTGATAAAAATTACCTAGATATAATTTTTTTTAAATCAGCCCCGAAATAATTCTTTTTCGTGCTTCAAAAAAAACATGTGATGTGAGTGATAAAACACGCGTAATTTAATGATAAAACCTAGTGTTTGGTGTTGATAAAACCAGTGTTCATAAAAAACACGTGATGATGTGATAAAATCATGATCAGTTTTGGAAATGAGGTGATAAACCCAGTGCAAAGTATTGATATAACTAGTGTAACAGTGTTGATAAAACCATAGCAAAGTGTTGATAAAAATTACCCATGTATAATTTTTTTTAAAAAAACAGCCCCGAAATAATTTTTTTTCGTGCTTCAAAATATATTCATGAGTGATCTTGATAGAAAGCCCTTGAAAAAACAAAACTAATGGCGCAAGTTTGAAGTCAATCGGAGTTCAAACGAAGTGGAAAAAAATTAAATTAGTGAATTGGTAAAAAAAAAGTAATATGATAGTTTTACTAAAAAACTATTCCCACTTACTAATAAGGAGGTGAAATCGGCTACAAACCACTCTTAACCTAAAAACTAGAGAACCAATCCTAGCCACACACACCTAACATCCAACATTCCTCATGATGCCACATCATCACCCCAATTTCACTCAAACTCACGCCATTTTCATTCTTTCTCACACAAGTAAGGGCATAATTGTAAAAACATGGTGCCATGTGGACAAGTGTTCATTTTTTTCTTCACCAATTCACTAATTTAATATTTCCCGATTCGTTTGAACTCCGATTAGCTTCAAACTTGCACCAATATTTTTATTTTTTCAAGGGCTTTAAATCAAGATCAATCATGAATATATTTTGAAGCACGAAAATAAAAAGGTATATCGGAGTGATAAAAAAATGTTGAGTGTTGATAAATCTTCACTAATAAATGCTCTATATCGGAGGTATCAAACTAGTGCTAAATGTTGATAAAAACATGTACCGAGGTGATAAAAACCATGTTCAATTTTGATAATAAGTGTGATAAACTAGAGTTTAGCGTTGATAAAAAAAAACATGTGATGGGGGGTGATAAAAACACATGTAATTTAATGATAACATAGTGTTTAGTGTTGATAAAACCGGTGTTCATAAAAAGCACGTGATGAGATGATAAACATCATGATCAGTTTTGGAGAATGGGGTGATAAAACCAGTGTAGAGTGTTGATAAAACCAGTGTAAAGTGTTGATAAAACCAGAGCAAAGTGTTGATAAAAATTAGCCGGATATAATTTCTTTAAAAACCAGCCCCGAAATAAAAAAAAAATTCCGTGCTTCAAAAAAACCATGTGATGGGGATGATAAAACACACGTAATTGAATGATAAACCTAGTGTTTAATGTTGATAAAACTAGTGTTCATAAAAAGCACGCGATGAGGTGATAAAATCATGATCAGTTTTGGAAAATGAGGTGATAAAACCAGTGTAAAGTGTTGATAAAACCAGTGTAAAAGTGTTGATAAATCCATAACAAAGTGTTGATAAAAATTACCCAGATTTTTAAAAAAAAAAATCAACACTAAAACAATTTCTTTTTTCGTGCTTCAAAATATATTCATGACTGATCTTGATTTAAAGCTCTTAAAAAACAAAACTAATGGCGCAAGTTTGAAGCCAATCGGAGTTCAAACGAAGCGGGAAAAATTAAATTAGTGAATTGATTAAAAAAATAATATGATATTTTTACTAAAAAGCCCTTACCACTTATTTAAAAGTGCTGTTTTTTTTTGCAGTCAACAAGTCAACTACTAAATTTCATCTCATCCATCCATTCTTAAAATGGATGGCTTAGATTAGTTCTCTAGTTTTTAGGTTAAGACATGGTTTGTATTTGATTTCTCCTCTACTAATAAGTGCTGTTTTTTTTTTTGCAGTCAACTAGTCAACCACTCAATTGCATCTCACCCCTTCATTCTTAAAATAGATGACTTAGATTGGTTCTTTAGTTTTTAGGTTAAGACATGATTTGTATTTGATTTCTCCTCTATATGGATGTATGCTTGCTTGATAACATGTTTTAATTTCTTGCATGTGGATATTATGCATGAAATTGGTGATTTTCGTAATAAAATCAAATCTGATTTTTTTGAACAAAGTTTAATTTTCGGGGTCACGAGACCGGGACTCTCGGGGAGCCGATCCCGTGACCGGATGGGGCTCCGTTGGACGGAGCTAGGCCGAGTCGTGACTATTGGATAGTCGGAATGCCGGGGCTAAACCATTTGGGGAATTACGACGAGCTTGGAACCGTCATGATGAACCACAAAATTAAACGTTCGGAAAATTCATTTTTGAAACCGGTTTCGATAAACCGTGTAATAATTTTCGAAACTTGGAAGCTAACTAAAATCAGTCATATCTCGGTGTTTGATAACACGCTGTATGATGTGATGATTATGCATGGTGCACGTTATTAAGCCTCATGTAGTTTTATCGCTTTTCGCGGACTGCGTGTCGATAGTGTTAGCGTGTAACTATTCTTTTAAAGGTGTGGTCGTCGTACCACTTGTTTGTAATAATTATTATTTCCCGACCTGCGAGTCGTGTATTTTATTGTAATCGTTATTGCCGGCTTGGAGACAAAGGAGCTCAAGAGGCGAGTGGGATACCGCAGGATACGGCTTGGAGTAGATGGACGTCAAGGGGCGAGTGGGAGGCCCACGTCGTCAGCTTGAAGTCAAGATTGCTCAAGACCGGGTTGGGAATAGTTTAAGGGGCTTTGACGTGCACGTCTTTATGCTTGATGCTTGGTTTAAATTATGCATGATTGTATGGTTAGAATGCATGCTTAGATTTAAACTTTCAAGCAAATCACCTCACATGCAAAGATAAAATTGGTTTTAATCGTTTTCTTGTGAACCCTTAAACCGTCTTTACATTGGATGTAATTGGAGACGTCATTACATTTGGAATGTAGTTGACGTTCTCATCGCATCAGTGATGTGGCAATCGTTCAAACACGACAAGACAAGTAAAAACGGGTCATGTCAGATACCTCCCAGTTTATCAACAACTTCCCACTTCCTCGACCTATGGGTGTCGTGCGCATTAGCGGAGCATCCATAGGAAGGCGTTGTAGTAAGTTTTGTCAGCATATGTGGGTGTCGTGCGCATTAGCGGAGCACCTACATAGTGACAGGCCATCGTTGAAAACTGGTGGACCCGACTACGATTCTCAGCCTGAGGTTGAGCTAGGGTATCAGATAGGGTAATCCGTGTACTCAAGTACATACCCTAGCCAAGAGTTACATTGGATGTGATCAGATGGAGTCCGGCCTACATAGCTCGATTGAGTGGTGAGCATTAGTTCAACTCAATCGAGTGAATCAAGGTTCTTGGTTCAAGATTCTATAGGTTTAGAATCGCCTGTTGGTGTTTGAACTCGATCTTCTTAATTAATTCAGTTTACTGATTAAATTCACTTTGTCGTGTAGATCAAAATGGCTAACACATCAGCGAACACTGGTAGTTTGTCGCTAAAACCCATTCTTGACAGTGTCAAGCTTAATGAGACAAACTACCTGGACTGGGACAGAAACTTGAGGATAGTCCTCAAATTCGAACGCAAGGAATATGTCCTTGATCAGGTTTTCCCTGAGGAGCCAGCTAATAACGCTACAAGGGTCGTCAAGGATGCATACCTAAAGCACCTAAGCGATGCCATAGATGTAGCGTGTATTATGATGGGCTGCATGGAGCCTAATCTCCAGGAGCAGTTCATGGAGTACTCTGAGGATCCCTATACTTTGATGGGGGTCATCAGAGATATGTTCAAGGAGAGGGCACGTATCGAAAGATACAATTTCCTCAACGAACTTCTCTCGTGCAAAATGTCAGCAGGGAGCTCCGTGGGTCCTCATGTCCTGAAAATGAAGGGGCATCTCGATCATCTTAATAGATTGGGTCTTAAGATTGAAAACGAGATGGCAGCGGATGTGGTTCTGCGTTCCCTTCCTCGTGCATATGGTGGGTTCGTCATGAACTATCAGATGCACGCTATGGACAAGACCATCTCAGAGTTGCACAACATGCTGGTGTCTGCTGAAAAGAACGTAAGGGATTAGGGATCCAAGGACGTTCTGATGGTCAGACAGGAAAACTGTGAAAGGCAAGGGGAAGGCCCCTATGCACTTGGCAGGAAATATGAGAATTCTGAAGCGTCCTAACCCTCCTAGGACCGGGGAGTCCTCAAGGAAAGGGAAGGAGGTCGAGAATGTCTGCTTCTACTATCATCAGCCTGGTCATTGGAAGAAAGATTGCAGAATGATTCTGGATGATCTGAAGAAGGGCAGTGGGACTGCGCCTTCGTCGGGTATTTACTTTATAGAGCTTAATCTCGCTACTTCCAAAGATTCATGGGTATTGGATACCGGGCCAGAATCTCACATTTGCACTAATGTGCAGTGGCTGGAAGGTAGCAGGAGATTGAAGAAGGCGAGGTGGACCTCAGAGTGGGAAACAAGACCAAAGTTGTGGCGACTACTGTAGGATCCATTAGTCTTCTTTTGCCAAGTGGGCTAGCTTTTGTTTTAAAAGATGTATATTGTGTACCTACTTTCAGCAGGAATCTTGTATCTATTTCTTTGTTGGACAAGGAATGATACAATTTTGATGTTGGAAATGGAGTTTTCAATATTTTACGTAATAATATATTCTATGCTAGTGCCAAAATTGTTGGAGGATTGTACGTATTGGATACGGATAACAATGCCTCATGCTCTATATTTAATGTAAATACCAAGAGGTCTAAGACCGAGGACTTAGACCAAACTCTGTTATGGCACTATCGTTTGGGCCACATTAACGAGAAACGCGTATCAGCACTTCATAAGTGCAGACTTGTTAGTCCATTCGAATTCCATTCGATTGATAGATGCGAATCATGTTTGATGGGCAAACTGACTAGAGCCCCCTTCATCGGTCGCGGTGAAAGGGCGAGTGACTTATTGGGGCTAATACAGTCGGATGTGTGTGGACCAATGAGTGCACTTGCCAGGAGTGGTTTTAGCTACTTCATCACATTTACTGATGATTTCAGTAGATTTGGTTATGTCTATTTGATGAGACATAAGTCTGAGGCTTTTGATAAATTCAAAGAGTACAAGACTGAAGTAGAAAACCAGCTCGGGAAAAGTATTAAGGCTCTTCGATCGGATCGAGGAGGAGAATACTTAACTACAGATTTTTTAGATCATCTAAAAGAAAGTGGGATCATATCGGAATGGACTCCTCTCGGAACACCACGGTTAAATGGTGTGTCCGAACGGAGAAATCGAACCTTATTAGATATGGTCCAGTCCATGATCAGTGGGACTGATCTCCCAATCCCTTTCTGGGGTTTTGCTCTGGAGACGACCGCATTCATTTTGAATCGGGCTCCTACAAAGGCCGTGGAAGGGACACCATTTAAGAAATGGGACAGGAGGAAGCTCGTTTTTTCCTTCCTTAAGATCTGGGGTTGCGAGGCTTATGTGAAGCGGTTAGTTCACAGTAAGCTCGAACCAAGATCTGATAAATGCACCTTTGTGGGGTATCCCAAAGAAACAATTGGATATTACTCCTACAAACCCAACGAGAACAAGGTGTTCGTCGCTCGGGGTGGGGTCTTTATGGAAAATGAGTTTATTTCCAAAGACGTCAGTGGGAGGGCCGTACATCTCGAAGAGATTCAGGATGGTATGGGTGCCTCAGAGCCACTGGACAACCCAGTAGAGGAGCCTGAAGTGGTCGTAGAGCAAAGACCGGTTTCTGCAACGATTCCTGAGGGTCCAAGACGATCTGAAAGGGTTAGTCGTCCACTTCCGAGATATGGTTTCTTTGTGTCTGGGGGTGACAGTGAACTTACGGTGGATCACGATGATCCAGCCACGTTTCAGGAAGCCATGGACGGGCCCGACTCCGAGTTATGGTTGGGAGCCATGAGGGAAGAAATGCAAGCCATGTCGGATAACCAAGTATGGGAACTGGTTGATCCCATCGATGGTGTGAGGACCATTGGATGCAAATGGATCTTCAAGGTGAAGATGGACATGGATGGCAACCCTCAGACCTATAAAGCTCGACTGGTGGCGAAAGGTTATAGACAAGTCCAAGGGATTGACTATGAGGAAACCTTCTCCCAGTGGCTATGGTCAAATCTATCCGTATTCTTCTTGCCATAGCTGCATATCATGATTACGAGATATGGCAAATGGATGTCAAAACCGCCTTCTTGAACATAAGTTTATCGGAGGACGTTTATATGTCTCAACCTGAAGGTTTTGTCGATCCTAAGAATAAAGGAAAGATTTGTAAGTTGTTGAAATCCATCTATGGATTGAAACAAGCTTCTCGGAGTTGGAATCTTCGTTTTGATGAAACTGTAATTGGATTCGGTTTTGTCAAGAACGAAGATGAGCCTTGCGTTTACAAGAAGGCAAAAGGGAGTATGATTACCTTTCTAGTGCTGTATGTCGATGACATACTACTTATCGGAAACGACGTCGCCACTTTAAACGAGACAAAAGCTTGGTTAGGGACGTGTTACGCGATGAAGGACTTAGGCGAGGCTGCTTATATATTAAGGATTAAGATATATAGAGATCACACCAAGAGGGTCTTGGGATTAAGTCAGAGCACCTATGTGAACAAAGTATTGAGTAGGTTCTCAATGCTAGATTCCAAGAAAAGACTCCTGCTTGCACGTCATGACATTCACCTCAGCAAGACTCAGTGTCCTAAGACACCTGATGAGCTGAATATGATGAGTCGGATTCCTTACGCATCGGCGACAGGATCGATCATGTATGCCATGATATGCACGAGATCGGATGTCTCGTTTACCTTAAGCTGTACCAGCAGACATCATTCTAACCCTGGCGAGGAACACTGGATAGCGGTCAAAGCGATTCTCAAATATTTGAGAAGGACTAAGGATGCGTTCCTGGTGTACGGAGGAAAGGATGAGTCTGAACTAGTCGCTAAAGGTTATGTTGACGCTAGTTTCCAATAAGATCCAGATGACTTTAGAAGTCAGTCGGGATATGTGTTCACGTTGAATGGCAGAGCTTTCAGCTGGAAGAGCGTGAAGCAAGATACCGTCGCTGATTCCACGACAGAGGCCGAATACATAGCGGCTGCAGAGGCGGCCAAGGAGGGTGTATGGATTAGGAAGTTCATGGCAGGGTTGGGTGTAATTAAAAACCCATCCAGCCCGGTGAACCTATTTTGCGACAACACTGGGGTTGTAATAACCATTTCCGGTCAACGCCAGTCAAACCTGCGAAAAACAGGAAAATTTAAATTTTTTAAGACAAACACTTATTTTAACCTAAATTGACCCCGAGGGTCATACCGGACTTAAGTTGACCCCGTTATCGACCAAAATGAGTTCCGGGGGACTCAGGGCAACTTTCTGATCATTTTGGGAAATGTTGACTTTTCGCTGGAAAAGTTAACCGAGCGACATTTTGGTCCATTCGAGGACCGTTTGGGATCCAAAAAGCTTAGCCGTCATCGCAGCGGTCTTAGTTGAGCCGTTTCCTTGTACCCCGTCAAGTTTCATAATTTCTTGGGAAAAATGCCCGTTCGGGGCCCTAAACGTCTGTTTTTCGCGAAACTGATTGGAAAATATCAACTAGATATTTTCCAAAAGGTGTGGGGCCGACCTTGCCACTTGTCCAACACTTGGTGGTGTTAGTTTTGGGGGGAAAATGAGTGGTGAGGGAGAGAGTGGCCGGCCACACTTAATTAAAAAGAAAAAAAGAAGAGAATTTTAGTTAGTTGTTTGAAATAGAAAAAGAAGAGGAGAGTTAGAGAGAGAAGGAGAAGGAGAAGAAGAGAGAAGGATAAGAAGCTAGGGTTTTGGGGGTTGTTCAACCCTTGGATCGATTCAAAGCAAGAAGAAAACGTCTTCCCCTCGTCTTCCTCTACGGTTTGTACTAAACTGATCGTCGTTTCGTTTATTTTCAAAAGCTAGGGTTTCGTTTTAATGTATGAGTAAGGGTTGTAGTGAATTTTGGGGTTTGTGGGAGACGTTTTAGAGGTGTTTGGAGGGTTGTATGAACGTTTTCCGGCGACCGAGAGCTCGGGAGGAGCTCCGGCCACCTTAGGAGGTGGCCGGCCACCATAGGAGGTGGCTGGCCGGACCTAGGGCCGGCCACCACCATGATGGCCGAGCCCCCCTTGAACCCTAGGGCTCATGGCCATGTAGGTCGGGTGGAGCCCGCATGCTCGGGTGATCGGGTTTAGTGTTCGGGAGGTTTAAAACGTTCCCCGGACCATTTATCCTTAACCGAATCGAAAATTGGAATTAAATTGGAGAAGTTGTAATTAACGGGTTTTAGAAACTTTAAACGTTAATAAATTGACTTAGAAGTCGGAATTCGATTCCGTCAAGCGCGTTGGGTTCCTTGAATTATTCTAAGACCGTAGAAACGAAAACGGGAATTTTTGGTGCCCTGGAAGGCAATTTATAAAACCCGGGCAGATTCGCCATGTCGGGCGAATCGGGCCTTTAAGGGTCCTTTATCGACAATGTCGAGTAATTGGGAAGTTTGGGAGTGATCGACATTGTCGGGGTTACGTTTGGGCGTTACGTTTATTAAATTTCGGTTTATGCCTACTAGTTTAAAAGTGCTTTAAAATTGTGTTCTTTTAGACCGTACTGCGGACCGAGGCAAAGGGAAGCTCGGCGAGTGACTGGGATCACATCGAGGTTTAGTGGAGCGCTTTTGGAGTTATATACGAGGTAGGGAAAAGTAGCCGGATCTCGGCCCTGATTAGGGAAAGTTAATAGTAGAATTGCATGTGACACCGGTGTGTCGTGGGTTGAGTAGGTTTATTTTAATATTATAAAAGCATGATACGGGATTGTAGCGTTTATGAGAAAAGCATGTGACACTTAGTAGTGTCGTAGGAACAGAGAACTTAGCGATATTAGAATTACTGGAGGCATATGACCATGCCCGGAGGTTGACTGTTTAATTTATGTCTTGGGTGGCCATGAGAGCCCGTGTTATTTAAATTGGTGTCTTGGGTGGCCATGAGAGCCCGTATTTGATTGTTGGTGTCTTGGGTGGCCATGAGAGCCCGTGTTATTTAAATTGGTGTCTTGGGTGGCCATGCGAGCCCGTGTTATTTAAATTGGTGTCTTAGGTGTCCGTGAGAGACCGTGTTTTATTGTTGGTGTGTCTTGAGTGGTCGTGAGTGCCCGTGGTGTTGTTGAACCCGAGTCTTGATCGTTGGTGTGTCTTGAGTGGCCGTGAGTGCCCGTGGGGTTGTTGAACCCAAGTCTTGATTGTTGAGGTGTCTTGAGTGGCCTTGAGTGCCTGTGTGTTGAACTTGCCTGTGATTGTGATTGTGGTTACCTGAAGTTGTGAGTTCGAAAGGTCGACAGCCTGATCCGACTTAGTATCGATGAATTGAGATAGGTCGACAGCCTGATCCGACTTAGTGTCGATGAATTGCGATAGGTCGACAGCCTGATCCGACTTAGTGTCGATGAATTGCGATAGGTCGACAACCTGATCCGACTTTGTGTCGAGGAATTGCGATAGGTCGATCCTTGACCTGATTGAGATTGGTTACTGAGCAGCTGGTGTGCGATCCTTTGTGATCTTGTTTGGTGTTGTGTAGTCCTTCTGTCGTGTCCTTGGAGGAGGTCGTCGATAGTTGTGTCGGGTCTACATTGTATTATCGAGTGCTGAGTCTGTTGAGGAAAGTAACGGGTGGTGTGTCAGTTGAGTAATTGAGTTGGGGATTGTAGTCCCGGCGTTGGGTTTGGTTTTAGTGTTACTGCCTTTATCTACTAATTATGCCATAGTCAGTCTGTTATCCGTGGTGGTGAGCGAACGCTCACCCCTAGCTGCTTTTCCTACAGGTACTGATCACCGGACGGAGTAGGTTATCTCTTGAAGTTCATGGAGCTTGGAGCGGAGTCTGGTCTTTATTTTTGTTGAGTCTAGTGACGGATATTGTACCTTGTCCACTTGTTGGGACGTTTTTGTATTGTAAATATTATTATTTTGATAACGAATTGGTAATTTCAAGTATTTATGAAAACAGGTTTCAAGTGTTTTATGTTTTAAATGTTCGCGTCCCGAGTTCGGTTTACTGAAATTGGGGCGTGACAGCTTGGTATCAGAGCTCGAGGTTTCACACCTCGGACTGTCCGTCAATTAGGTGGGAGACTCGAGTCAGTGTAGACCCGTCATGTCTTGAGTCTTGTTTTGTTTGCGCGTATGTTGCAGTATTTTGTTGCTGGCATACTGATTGTGTGTGGTTGCTTGAACTGTTTTTAAACTGTCGCGGGTCGACTCAGGAGCACTCATATTGTCGAATGTGACGATGTTGATGTCAAGTCGGTACAACGTAGTTCGGGGACGCCTAGACCGGGTTGTAACTACGTGATGTCAAGGAATGTGGTTTTAAAATGAAAGGGTGAAAGTTTTAAAATTGTTGGCCCCGTTGGCGTGTTTTGAACTTGATTGGCCCTGTGGGCGTGTGTTTTGATTTTGGTTGGCCCGGTGGGCAAGGTTCGACTTTGGTTGGCCCGGTGAGCGGGGGTCGTCGTTGTTGTGGTTGTTGTTGTTTGACCTTGCTGGTTTGTGTTTTGGTTGAGGTTGGAAGACTCGTGGTTGGTTTTGTTTTGTTGCGCGTGTGTTTTTAGTTTGGTGGTCTAGCGCGTGTGTCGTTAATGCCAATTTTAGAGTTAAAACGGGTTGAGTTTCGAGTTGAAGCAAGTTTGGAAAACAGGTCTGCACGAGCGTCACGGATCCCGTCACGGATCCGTGACGGACCAGAGGGTTTTGGCAGGATTTAGGTCTTTGTCACGGATCCGTTACCCCAACCGTGACGGGGTCTGCCACAGATCCGTGACCCCTGTTTTTGCACCGTCTTGACTTCGCAGTTTGTTCGTGTTGTAGTGCGTGGCTTGGTGTGCGTTTATGCGGTTTAATTGAGGTTTCACTTACGTATTATTATATTTAAAGTATTAATAGTGTGAGCGGTGTGACGTATCAGTGTTAAGCACGCTAGAGTAAGCGTAGGCCGGGTGGCCGTTAGTGTGTTTGAACTGTTGTCTTTATTTGAGTTTGCAAACTGAACGTTTGCGTGTATCCGTGTAGAGGATACTGACTATGGCTCGTGGTAGACGCGGACGAGCAGCGGGAACACAGGGTCGGGCGCCCACGCGAGGCCGGTAGGGACGGTCAGCGGGGACACCGGGGAGGGTGCCAACCGTTGAGCCCGCCGAGTACGCGGAGGCGCAGGGCACTCCTGTCGGAGAAGACAAGAGAAGCGACGCGGGGCCGTCTACAGGCACCCCCAGTGTTCCGCCGGTCGCGGACCCTCCAGTTATGACTGCCCTGGATGAGCTGACCAGGACAGTTCAGAGTTTGGTGGCGGTCATCGCCAACCGAGAGTTGGCTTCACCAGCTCCAGAGGCAGCCGCGGTCCCAGTGAGGCCCGGTCAGACATAGGATCACACATCCCGGGCACTACTAGACTTCCTGAAGCTCGGGATACCTACTTTTGTCGGGGAGCCGAACCCCGACCTAGCCGAGAGGTGGCTAGAGCAGGTCACGCGAGACCTGGATACATCAGGTGTCAAGGATGGCCGTCGCAGGGTGTCCTTCGCGGCCCATCAGCTGAGAGACAGCGCCTACCACTGGTGGGGGCGTGTGAAGGACATGGTCAGATACGACTACAGCATCTTCCAGGATGTGTTTCTGGCACAGTACTTTCCCGAGTCGGCTCGGCTAGAGCGACATCGGCATTTCCTAGATCTGGAGCAGGGAGGATTGACAGTGGCGGAATACGAGGCCAGATTCACGGCCTTGACCAGATTCGCGCCGGAGATGGTGACTACTGAGCAGAACCGTTGCCTGCGGTTCCAGGGGGACTGAGACCGGTGATTCGGGACAAGGTCCTCGCCTTGAGACTGCGGAAGTATACAGATCTCGTGGACACCGCAGCGACGGTGGAGTTGGGGATCCGGGATGCGGCCAGGACCCGCGAGGTTCGACAGCGACCGACCAGCTTTACAGGGCCGTCCGACTCACGAGACTCGCGGAGACAGAGGACCACGGGGTTCTTCCGACCACAGCCTCATCAGGGTGGATCGAGACAGCAGGGGTCCGTAGCATCAGTGGGTCCAGTCGCCTTAGAGAGGAGGCCGATATGCTATCACTGCGGGCAGCCAGGCCACTTACAGCGAGATTGTCCGGCGAAGGGAGGGCCCGCGGCACTACTAGCGAATAGCCGCACAGGCCAGGGCTTGGGGTCGAGAGCCGACGAGACCAGCTGTTTCCGGGCTCGAGGTTTAGTGGAGCGCTTTTGGAGTTATATACGAGGTAGGGAAAAGTAGCCGGATCTCGGCCCTGATTAGGGAAAGTTAATAGTAGAATTGCATGTGACACCGGGGTGTCGTGGGTTGAGTAGGTTTATTTTAATATTAGAAAAGCATGATACGGGATTGTAGCGTTTATGAGAAAAGCATGTGACACTTAGTAGTGTCGTAGGAACAGAGAACTTAGCGATATTAGAATTACTGGAGGCATATGACCATGCCCGGAGGTTGACTGTTTAATTTATGTCTTGGGTGGCCATGAGAGCCCGTGTTATTTAAATTGGTGTCTTGGGTGGCCATGAGAGCCCGTATTTGATTGTTGGTGTCTTGGGTGGCCATGAGAGCCCGTGTTATTTAAATTGGTGTCTTGGGTGGCCATGCGAGCCCGTGTTATTTAAATTGGTGTCTTGGGTGTCCGTGAGAGACCGTGGGGTTTTTGAACCTGAGTCTTGATCGTTGGTGTGTCTTGAGTGGCCGTGAGTGCTCGTGGGGTTGTTGAACCCGAGTCTTGACTGTTGAGGTGTCTTGAGTGGCCTTGAGTGCCTGTGTGTTTGAACTTGCCTGTGATTGTGATTGTGGTTACCTGAAGTTGTGAGTTCGAAAGGTCGACAGCCTGATCCGACTTAGTGTCGATGAATTGCGATAGGTCGACAGCCTGATCCGACTTAGTGTCGATGAATTGCGATAGGTCGACAACCTGATCCGACTTCGTGTCGAGGAATTGCGATAGGTCGATCCTTGACCTGATTGAGATTGGTTACTGAGCAGCTGGTGTGCGATCCTTTATGATCTTGTTTGGCGTTGTGTAGTCCTTCTGTCGTGTCCTTGGAGGAGGTCGTCGATAGTTGTGTTGGGTCTACATTGTATTATCGAGTGCTGAGTCTGTTGAGGAAAGTAATGGGTGGTGTGTCAGTTGAGTAATTGAGTTCGGGATTGTAGTCCCGTCGTTGGGTTTGGTTTTAGTGTTACTGCCTTTATCTACTAATTATGCCATAGTCAGTCTGTTATCCGTGGTGGTGAGTGAACGCTCACCCCTAGCTGCTTTTCCTACAGGTACTGATCACCGGACGGACTAGGTTAGCTCTTGAAGTTCATGGAGCTTGGAGCGGAGTCTGGTCTTTATTTTTGTTGAGTCTAGTGACGGATATTGTACCTTGTCCACTTGTTGGGACGTTTTTGTATTGTAAATATTATTATTTTGATAACGAATTGGTAATTTCAAGTATTTATGAAAACATGTTTCAAGTGTTTTATGTTTTATATGTTCGCGTCCTGAATTCGGTTTACTGAAATTGGGGCGTGACAGGGGTCATTGCTCAAGCTAAAGAGCCCAGATCGCATAACAAATCCAAACATGTATTACGGCGATATCACATAATCAGAGAGATTCTGAACAGATGTGATGTAAAGATCACGTATATTGCGACAGATGATAACATAGCCGACCCGTTGACCAAAGCGCTCTCGTTACCCAAGCACGAAAGGCATGTAAGGTCAATGGGATTAGATTGGAATTTAGATTGCAGCTAGGGCAAGTGGGAGATTGTTAGCTTCAGTGCCCGTAGTCCGATCGTAAATGTCCAATTGTAAGTATCATCGTTGGCAATATAAATAAAGCGGCTTATTATATTACTTCAGTGTTGGAGTAATATGTCGTGTGTACTTCCGATCTATGCCCACCATGTGAATAGAACCATAGATCAGGATGGATTACACTCGATGAGGTCCCTAGTAAATAGTCTTCGCTGGAAGCGACTAGTATGAAATATGACTCTTGATGGCTTACGTTCTATTAGCCATAGGAAAGGGTTCCGGAGTCTGATCATAAACATCATGTGGGACATGATGTTGGACGACCCGACCTGAATATGTTCCATAGATTAATTCATGAACATGTTCAGAGTCGTTGCTTGTCAGGTATCCTTAGACCGAGGAGTCTATATGATTGCTATGCAGTAAACAACCAAGTTTGACTGAAAGCCCAACGTTGCACCGTGACTGGGCTTCCATAACAGCCAAGATTGGCTTGGGGAATGACTGCATGAGTGACATGATAGACGGCTAAGGGATTTATCCCTCATACTGCGGTATGGGAAAGATATATGGTTCACGACCGCTTGATCGAGAGTGACTGAGAGGAAAGCATGGCCATGCACATGATACTGGGTATCATAAGGTCAGTCATCTCACATATCAAGGAACATGGATTGAGGATAATAAGGATGACGGCTCTATGCCTTATCTCAATCAGGATATCAGTGATAAAGGGATAATGACAAGGACGGCTGAAAGGTCAGAATCGACAGGGCGCGATTCGTTATGCAGAGTCGGGCAATACTGAGTCTCTTCAGTCACCACTTTGGTAAGATCAAGTAAAATAGGATTTTACGTTGATCTTACCGACATGCATAGACCTAAGGGTCACACCGACAGTTTGATACTCGTTAAGAACATGACGAACCTAAGTTGGAGGGAATTGTGGCGGGGATCGCCATAGTGAACCGGCTAGCATATTGGGCTCGGCATGGGCTCTCTTGGATGGTCGGCCCACATAGGCTAGGCCCAACAAAGACTTAAGTCATTAGATGACAATTAGTCTTGTTGACCAAAATTGGGTGGGACCCAATTTTCCACTAAACTAATAAACTAGATGGTTTATTAGCTCCACCTTGCATCTAGATTTGGACACTTGTCTAAAGTTGGGAGTTAAGTGATTCCACTTAACTAAGCATGCAAGAGAGGTTGGAGAACACAACATGCAAGTGTAGAGAATTAGAGAGAGAGTCTTCTTCTTCTTCCTCTACCCTTGGCCGAAACCCCCTCCAAGCTTCAAGGTTGGTTTTTCATGTTCTTGAGTCATCAAACTCAAGAACTACGTTGGCTTTGATTCTATCTCGGATACGTAGGAGTCCAAGGGACTCAAGCCGAGCCATAGTTGGTGTTATTCTTCCATTTTCTCCACCAAAACTACAAGGTGATGTTCTTGTAACCTTGCTGAATTTTCAGCTTTGTTCTTCATATTTGGTAGAGTTTATTTTACTTGATTCGTGGTTAATTTCCGCTGCAAATTCTTGTTTTTCTTGTCCACGATATCAAGCCCCAACAAGATCAACCTCAGAAAGGGATCATCCCAAAACTGAAACAGGCTCAAAAGAGAAACGGGGCATACAAGCCTCAAGATCAAGAACAAAAACCAAAAAATAAAACAAGAGCACACAAACAGCCTCCTAACCTACTTCCTACTCGGATCCAAGCAGGAAAAATGTGTTAGAGACCGGGACATGGCTTATAGCTTTCAGGGAAACCTCGTCCTTACTACCCTCAACGTTCTCCAACATAAGATGCAGGTTGATCTGTTTGAGCACCACAGGATCTAGCTTAACAGCCCTTTTTCCAACTTTTGAATGATAGCTCCAATCACCTGAGCTATTTTTTGTTGCAATATCAACCGTAAAGCTTCCGGCTTTACCTCCAGCATTGTTAGAGGTATGGGCTCTTGTTTGATAGAAAACAACTGGAGAAGCAATTGTCTTTTTTGGCTGAGCCTTTCTAGGACGACCTCGTTTCTTTGGTTCACCCTTTGGGGGTTTAGACAAAGCTTCCTTCCACGAACTTCCTTGAAACCCGACAACTAAATCCCGATGTTCATCCACTTGAACACCAACTTCCATAATTGGGTTACCATCCTGAGGATGACCCAAAGCGGTCCCAATTCGACTGAAAACGTCATTCAAACTGGGGTCCTCATTGACCATCGGCTGTGACTTTTCAAAAAGGCTTGATGAGCGAAATACAGCTTCTGGGCCCATTACCCGTTTACCGAAAGACTGGTTAGCAGAACCCAGTTCAGAAGCCTAATTTGAAATAGGCCCAGCAGCAAGCCCAACTTCAAAATAGTCGTTAATCTTCTCTTGCGCATCGCCTGTCTCTGCTGGAACAAGAGGTGTGATGGTTATATTGGGCCCTGATGCGTGAGCCCAGCAGCCATAGGCCCAACGATTTCACAGACGCGCTTCTTCTCCAGAAATTGCGCGTCGAACAACTCTGCTAAAGAAGGGACTGCGTCTCCATGATTCGCGACGTCGATGGATGAATTACATCCAAAAATTACGGGTTCCAAATCCCCGATATCTGATCCCGAACCAACCCGGGATTCACTGAATCTCAAATTCGGACTCGAAAACGTATCCCGTTCCTTGCAAGTCGCCGTTGATGATCGACGTGCAACAACATCGTCGACCGGAACCATGGCCTCATTTTTTGACATAACACCGTTTACCAACTTCTGGGTTCTGTCCGACTTCAACACCCCTTTCGACGTCTATGTTCTTTCCGGCGTCTTCTCCAGCGTATTCGGTATGCTCTGTTTCTGTGCATCGTTGCTCTGTTTCGAACCGGAAACAGGCCGAAAAGAACCAGGGCGTGCGAGAGCTACGAGGAGGTCATACCCATTGTACCAGTATCCATTGAGAGATTTGACTGCCTGATTGGCAGAATCAGGACTCGAGAAACCAGAAAAACCGAAGTACCGCCCTTTAAGATTTGGATTCTTCAAAACAGAGGCGAATTCGACCTCTCCAAACGTGCCTAGAGAGTTGCGAATCCAATCCGACGACGTCCCGTAGGGAAGGTTATACAAGAAAACCATTGACTGGCCGGAGATCGAAGCTTCCTTGCCGTCAAAATGTTAGTCTTAGTGCCCGTAGTTCAATCCTAAATGTCCAAATGTATATATCATCGTTAGCAATAAAATTAAAGCGGCTTTATATTACTTATGTGTTGGAGTAATATATCGACGTGTGCTCTGATCTATGCCCACCATGCGAATAGAACCATAGATCGAGATAGATCACACTCGATAGGGTCCCTAGTCAACAAAGCTTCACTAGAAGCGACTAGTATGAAAGATGGCTCTTTATGGCTTACGTTTTGTTAGTCATTGGAATGGGATTCCGGAGTCTGATCATAGATATCATGTGGGACATGATATTGGACGACCCGACATGAATATGTGCCATAGATCAAGTCATGAACATATTCATTGTCGTAGCTTGTCATGTATCCTTAGACCAAGGAGTCTTTGTGATCGCTATGTAGTCAACAACTGAGTTTGACCTGAGCCTAACGTTGTCCGTAACAGGGCTTCCATAACGGCCAGGATTGGCTTGGGGACGGGCTACATGAGTGACACGAAAGGCGGCTAAGGGATTTATCCCTCATACTGAGGTATGGGAAAGATATCGGTTCTCGGCCGCTTGATCGAGAGTGACTGAAAGAATAGCATGGCCATGCGCATGATACTGGGTATCATATCTTCAGTCATCTCACATATCAAGGAACAGTGATTGAGAATAATAAGGATGACGGCTCTATGCCTTATCTCAATCAGGATATCGGAGATAAAAGGATAATGACAGGGACGACGGAAAGGTTAGAATCGACAGGGTCGATTCGTTATACAGTGTCAGGCAATACTAAAGTCTCGTTAGTTGCCACTTAAATAGGATCAAGTAAAATGGGATTTTACGTTGATCTATTGACATACATAAACCTAAGGGTCACACTGGAGGATGAAACTCATTGACACATTTATGGAGAATGGCCAAAAGGGAGTTGTCTCGGGACATGACCAAAACTGGGTTTTGGGTCATGTGCTCGTAAGTGAATAGGACTTTACGGATCGAGACAAGGCTTGGAGTCTTGGGATTGATCGCGTCGGATAATGTTGGACATTTCCGGTATGGAAGGGTTGGACGCGATGAGCGAATCACGGGACCTCGTTGGAAATGGTCATGGGCCATGTTCCAAGAGGCCCATGAAAGGCCCATGCAACCAAGGCCCATGGAACTAATTAATCAAGTCTTGATTAATTAGTACTAAGTAAGCAAGACAAGGATTAAGGTATTGGTGATTCACCACCTAACCCAATCTTGTCTTGCCATACTTTGTCCTATTTACACCTTACTTGTCACCATGCTTGTCCCATGCCTTTAGTTGGACAAGTGTGGGTTTTGTTATGTTTAAGTCATCTTTTTTCAACATAACAAACACAAGACAAGAATAGGAAACACAACTTCTCTCCCCCTTCCCTTGCAATTTCGGGTTTGGCAAGTTCCCACCTCCATGTTTGTGTTCTTGAGTCCTCAAAGAGAAGAACTACGAGGCTTTGATTCCCATGTGGATACGTAGGCGTCTTGGAGACTCAAGCCAATCATTCGTTACCCGGTGTTCTTGTTTTGGTAAGAACTAGTGCTGAATTTTTCTCTTGTGAATCCATTCTTTGTTAGTTGTTTCATGGTTTTAATCGTCTCCTGGTTTTTATTGATTTTCCGCTGCGAGTTGGTTCATCTCCAACCCTACCTCGAGACCCAACAGTGGTATCAGAGCCGTGCTACCTTCGGGATTCACAAGACGGTGTTCAAAGTTTCGGTTTTGCTTGAAAGTTTCGTTTTTGGCATGTTGTTTTGCTAAATTGTTTGATAACATGTTTTAAATTCTTGTTTATGGATTTAATGCATGTAAAATGAATTTTTGAAAATTATTTCAAATCTGGAAATTTTGAAAAAAAATTTGATTTTTCGGGTCTCGGGAGCGGGACTCTCGGGGAGCCGAAACCGGGACCGAACAGGGCTCCGTTGGACGGAGCTAAGCCAAGCATGACCATTGGATGGTTGATATGCCAATGCTAAACCGTTTTGTTAGTTATGACGAGTTTGGAACCATCATGACGAACTCGAAGATCAAATGTTCAAAAGTTTCATTTTTGAACGGTTTCGATAAACCGAGCATCAAAAAATTTCGAAACTTGGCTATTAATTAAAACCGAAAAATCACATGATGTTTGATAACATGCTTGTTTGATAACACGATGTGTGATGTGATGTTGGCATGGTGTATATAATAGCCCCGAGCTCGATTTAATTATTTATCGCTTTTCACGGCCTGCGAGCCGTTAGAGTTAGCGTGTAATTATTCTTTCAAGGTGTGGTCGTCGAACCACTTGTTTGTAATATTTAGTTATTCCGACCTGCGAGTCGTGTATTAAATTGTAATATTTTACTCAAGACGAAGAAAGGGCGAAAAGGTCATTTGGTGGCTTTTCGGGTTTTGGCATCGGCTTGGAGTCGGTGGAGCTCAAGAAGCTAGTGGGAGTTAGTTTAGGGGGCTATTATGTGCACATTTATCGCTTTATGCTTGTTTTAGTTTATGCATGATTAATTCTATGTGTTTTAGAATTGCATGCTTAACTTTATTTACCGAGCATATCACCTCACATGCAAAGATAAAATTGGAATTTTAATCCTTGTGTGTGAACCCTTAGAACCGTCATTGCATTGGATGTAGTTGACGGGTTCAAAGGAAGAATTACATTGGATGTAATTTGAGGCATCATTGCATTTGGAATGTAGTTGATGTGCTCATCGCATCTAGGATGTGCCAAAGTTTTGAACACAACTGGACAAGTAAAAGCGGGTCATGTCCGATACCTCCCAATCATCAACATCTTACTACCTCCCCATCCTATGGGTGTCGTGCGCATTAGCGGAGCATCCGTGGGGAAGCGGGGTAGTAGGTTTGGACGGCATATGCGGGTGTCGTGCGCATTAGCGGAGCACCTACATAGTGACGAGTCATAGTTGAAAATTGGTGGACCCGACTACGATTCTCAGCCTGAGGTTGAGCTAGGGTAACAGATAGGGTAAGCCGTGTACATAAGTACATACCCTAGCCAAGAGTCACATTGGATGTGATTGGATGGAGTCCTACCTACATAGCTCGATTAAGTGGTGAGCATTAGTTCAGCTTAATCGAGTGAATCAAGGATCTTGGTTTCAGATTCTAATGGTTTAGAATCGATTGTTGGTGTTTAAGCTTGATCTTCATAAAATTTATTCAGTTTACTGATTGAATTTTATATGTTGTAGATCAAATGGCAAATTCAGCGAACATTAATAGTTTGTCATTAAAAACCATTCTTGACAGGGTCAAGCTAAATGGGACAAACTATTTGGACTGGCACAGAATTTTGAGGATAGTCCTCAAGTTTGAACGCAAAGAATATGTCCTTGACAAGGCTGTCTCTAAGACCATATCAGAGTTACATGAAGTGTCATTAACTGCTGAGAAGAATATATCAGGGATCTGGGATCCAAGGATATTCTGATGGTCAACAAGGGAATTGGAAGTGGCAAGGGCGGGGCCCATGCGCACTTGGCAGGAAAGATGAGACACCTTAGAATGTCTGCTTCTGCTGCCAACAGTCTGGTCATTGGAACCGGGATTACAGGAAGTTCACGGCTGATCTGAAGAAGGGCAGTGGGACTGCGCCTTCATCAAATAGCCTGGATGATCTGAAGAAGGGCAGTAGGACTGCGCCTTCATCAGGAAACCTGGATGATCTAAGGAAGGGCGGTGGGATCGTGCCTTCATCCGGTATTAACTCTATAGAGCTACATCTCTCTACTTCCAAAGATTCATGGGTATTAGATACCAGGACTGAATCTCACACACGCACTAATATATGGTGGCTGAAAGTAGGAGAGGTTTGGAAAGCACGAAGTGGACCTCAGAGTTGTGGCAACTGATGAAGGATCCATGAGTCTTGCTTTGCCAAGTGTCCTTGTCTTAGTATTGTATAATGTATATTGCATACCTACTTTTAGTAGGAATATTATATCTATATCCGTGTTTGACAAGGAAGGATATAATGTTAATATTGGAAATGGAGTTTTCAATGTCTTATGCAATGATATGTTTTATACCAATGCTGACTTGGTTTGAGGATTGTACATATTAGATATGGGTAACAATGCCTCAAGTTCTATATATTACGTTAATACCAAGAGGTCTAAATCCAACGATTTAAACCTAACTCTGTTATGGCACTGTCATTGGGGCCGCACAAACAAGAAGCGCCTATCAGCACTTTAGAAGTGCGGACTTTCATGTTCATTCGAATTCCATTCGATCGATAGGTGCAAGGTTTGTTTGATGGGCAAAATGACTAAAGTGCCCTTTATCGATCGCGATGAAAAGGCGGCTGAATTATTGGGGCTGATACACTCGAATGTGTGTAGACCAATAAGTTCACTTGCCAGGAGGGGTTTTAGCTACTTTATCACATTTACTGATGATTACAGTAAATACGGTTATGTCTATTCGATGAGACATAAGTCTGAAGCTTTTGATAAATTCAAAGAGTTTAAGACTAAAGTAGAAAACTAGCTCGAGAAAGGTATTAAGGCACTTCGATTGGATCGAGGTGGAAAATACTTGACCACAGAGTTATTAGATCATCTAAAAGAGAATGAGATCCTTTTGGAATGGACTCCTCCTTGGACACTGTAGTTGAAAGGTGTATCCAAACGGAGAAATCAGACATTGTTAGACAATGGTCCGTTCCATGATTAGTTGGACTGATCTCCCAATCTCTTTCAAGGGTTATGCTCTAGAGACGACCGCATTCATAGTGAATCGGGCTTCGACGAAGGGTGTGGAAGGGACACCATTTTAAAAATGGTACGGGATGATGCCCGCTTTGTCCTTCCTAAAGATTTGTGGTTGCGAGGCTTATGTGAAACATTTGGTTTTGACTAAGCTCGAACCAAGATCTGAGATACGCACCTTCGTGTGGTATCCCAAAGCAACAAGGGGATACTACTTCTACAATCCCAGTGAGAACATGGTGTTCGTCGCTTGGGGTGGGGTCTTTATGGAAAATGAGTTTTGTTTCCAAAGACGTCATTGGGAGGACTGTGCATCTCGAAGAAATTCAGGATGGTACAGATCTGTCTAAACCAATTGACAACCTAGTAGAAAGGAGCCAGAGATTGTCGTAGAGTAATAACCAATTCCTGTTACAATTCCGGAAGGTCCAAGGCAATTTGAAAGGATCAATCTTCCACCTCCAAGATATAGTATCCGGAGGTGACAATGAAGTCATGGTGGATCACGATGATCCAGCCACCTTTCAGGAAGTCGTGGATGGGCCCGACTCCGAGTTATGGCTGGGAGCCATGAGGGAGGAAATGCAATCCATGTCGGACAACCGAGTCTGGGAACCGGTTGATCCCATCAATGGTGTGAGGACCATTGGATGCAAATGGATCTTCAAGGTGAAGATGGACATGGACGACAACCCTCTGACCTACAAAGCTCAACTGGTGGCGAAAGGTTATAGGCAGATCCAATGGATTGACTATGAGGAAACCTTCTCCCTAGTGGCTATGGTCAAAATCGATCCAAATTCTTCTTGGTATAACTGCGTATCATAATTACGAGATATGACAAGTGGATGTCAAAACCGCTTTCCTAAATGGAAATTTGACTGAGTACGTTTGTATGTCTCGGCCCAAAGGTTTTGACGATCCGAAGAATAAGGGAAAGATTTATAAGTTGTTGAAATCCATTTATGGATTGAAACGAACTTCTCGGAGTTGGATCGTTCGTTTTGATGAAGCTGTAATTGGATTTGGCTTAATCGAGAACGAGGATGAATCTTGCGTTTATAAGAAGGCTAGTGGGAGCAAGATTACCTTTCTGGTTCTCATTGAAAACGACATCCCAACCTTGCACGAGACTAAAGCTTGGTTGAGGAAGTGTTTTTCAATAAAGGACTTAGGCGATGCTTCTTACATCTTAAGGATTAAGATATGTAGAGATCGCACCAAGAGGGTCTTGGATTTAAGTCAGGGAACCTATGTGAACAAGGCATTGAGTAGGTTCTTAATGCTCGATTCAAAGAAAGGACTCTTACCCACTAGTCATGGCATTCATCTCAGCAAGACTCAGTGTCCTAAGACACCTGATGAGCTGAAAAGGATGATGAGAATCTTATGCTCCTAGGGGCAGGATCGATCATATATGCCATGACATGTATGAGACCGGCTGTCTCGTAAGTCTTATGTTGTACCAGTAGACATCAGTCTAACCCGGGGAAAGATGATGCTGAACTAGTCGTCGAAGGATGAGTAGACGCTAGTTTTCCAATACAAATCCAGATGACTTTAGAAGTCAGTCAGGATATGTGTTTATGCTGAATGGCAGAGCTTTAGCTGGGAGAGTGTAAAGCAAGATACCATTGTCGAATCTACAACAGAGGCCAAGTACATGGATGCTGTAGAGGCAGCTAAGGAGGCTATGTGGATTTGGAAATTCACGGCAGGGTTGGGTGTAATTAAAAACCCATCCAGCCCGGTGAATCCATTTTGTGACAACACAAGGGCCATTGCGCAAGCTAAAAGCCCAGATCGCATAACAAATCCAAACATGTACTACGGCGTATCCTCCCAATCAGAGAAATACTGAACTGAGGTGAAGTGAAGATAACCTATATTGAAACAGATGATAACATAGCCAACCCTTTGATTAAGGCAGTGTAGCTGCCTAAACATGTTAGACATGTAAAGTCGATGGGGACATATTGGAGTTTAGATTGGAACTAGGGCAAGTGGGAGACTGTTAGTCTTAGTGCCCGTAGTTCAATCCTAAATGTCCAAATGTATATATCATCGTTAGCAATAAAATTAAAGCGTCTTTATATTACTTATGTGTTGGAGTAATATATCGACGTGTGCTCTGATCTATGCCCACCATGCGAATAGAACCATAGATCGAGATAGATCACACTCGATAGGGTCCCTAGTCAACAAAGCTTCACTAGAAGCGACTAGTATGAAAGATGGCTCTTTATGGCTTACGTTTTGTTAGTCATTGGAATGGGATTCCGGAGTCTGATCATAGATATCATGTGGGACATGATATTGGACGACCCGACATGAATATGTGCCATAGATCAAGTCATGAACATATTCATTGTCGTAGCTTGTCATGTATCCTTAGACCAAGGAGTCTTTGTGATCGCTATGTAGTCAACAACTGAGTTTGACCTGAGCCTAACGTTGTCCGTAACAGGGCTTCCATAACGGCTAGGATTGGCTTGGGGACGGGCTACATGAGTGACACGAAAGGCGGCTAAGGGATTTATCCCTCATACTGAGGTATGGGAAAGATATCGGTTGTCGGCCGCTTGATCGAGAGTGACTGAAAGAATAGCATGGCCATGCGCATGATACTGGGTATCATATCTTCAGTCATCTCACATATCAAGGAACGGTGATTGAGAATAATAAGGATGACGGCTCTATGCCTTATCTCAATCAGGATATCGGAGATAAAAGGATAATGACAGGGACAACGGAAAGGTTAGAATCGACAGGGTCGATTCGTTATGTAGTGTCAGGCAATACTAAAGTCTCGTTAGTTGCCACTTAAATAGGATCAAGTAAAATGGGATTTTACGTTGATCTATTGACATGCATAAACCTAAGGGTCACACCGGAGGATGAAACTCATTGACACATTTATGGAGAATGGCCAAAAGGGAGTTGTCTCGGGACATGACCAAAACTGGGTTTTGTATCATGTGCCCGTAAGTGAATAGGACTTTACGGATCGAGACAAGGCTTGGAGTCTTGGGATTGATCGCGTCGGATAATGTTGGACATTTCCGGTATGGAAGGCATGAAGGCGATGAGCGAATCACGGGACCTCGTTGGAAATGGCCACGGGCCATGTTCCAAGAGGCCCATGAAAGGCCCATGCAACCAAGGCCCATTGAACTAATTAATCAAGTCTTGATTAATTAGTACTAAGTAAGCAAGACAAGGATTAAGGTGTTGGTGATTCACCACCTAACCCAATCTTGTCTTGTCATACTTTGTCCTATTTACACCTTACTTGACACCATACTTGTCCCATGCCTTTAGTTGGACAAGTATGGGTTTTGTTATGTTTAAGTCATCTTTTTTCAACATAACAAAGACAAGACAAGAATAGGAAACACATTTTCTCTCCCTCTTCCATGGCCATTTCGGGTTTGGCTAGTTTGCACCTCCATTTTTGTGTTCTTGAGTCCTCAAAGAGAAGAACTACGTGGCTTTGATTCCCATGTGGATACGTAGGCGTCTTGGAGACTCAAGCCAATCATTCGTTAACCGGTGTTCTTGTTTTGGTAAGAACTAGTGCTGAATTTTTCTCTTGTGAATCCATTCTTTGTTAGTTGTTTCATGGTTTTAATCGTCTCTTGGTTTTCATTGATTTTCCGCTGCGAGTTGGTTCATCTCCAACCCTACCTCGAGACCCAACATGTGTATGCCCCATCCACTTTGTTGGCCAGGAGGGTGCTATGGACAGAGTTGGTAGATGTTGTTTCGAGGGTGCCTGAGAACTCGGTGATCGGAGGAGACTTTAATGTTGTTATGTCTGATAGGGAGAGACGGAATAGTCATTCTTCTAGATCGGATATAAGGGCGTTTCAGGATTTTGTCTCCAATTCTGGGCATATAGATCTACCCATGGTCGGGTCTTTGTTCACTTGGTATGGAAGGGAGTCTAAGGCGTCTCGGCTTGACCGTTTCCTCGTATCTCCAGAATTTATTACGTCGTTTGGACCGTTAAAACAGTTAAGTAAGCCTCGTGATATCTCGGGTCATAGACCGATTGTGTTACAAGAGGAAGTTGTTAATTGGGGCCCTCGGCCTCTAAAGTTCTTAAATGCTTGGACTAAGCATGAGAATTTCCTCCCGAAAGTTTCTGAGTTGTGGAATTCGTACCCCATTTTCGAATCAGCTTCTTTTACTTTATGGTCGAAACTGAAGGCACTGAGGCATGATTTACAGGTTTGGAATAAGGAGGTTTTTGGTATTATTGATAAAGACATTGAAGGGCTGCAATCCTTGATTGATGGGTTGGATAAGTTGCAAGAGGACCGTGATTTAACGGGGCTTGAACAGCTAGACCGGGCTTGGTACACAACTCTCTTAATTCAAAAGAGAAAGTTACAGGAAAAAAATTTGAGACAGAAGTCCAGAGTTAAGTGGTTCCGAGGTGGGGATCGGTGTTCTCGTTTCTTCCATCGGGTTGCTAATTTTAGAGCCCATAGGAACAAAATATCTCAGTTTCGCGGAACCTCTGGAAGAAGCGGCTGCTCAACATTTTGAGGCCCGGTTTTCTAACAGGTTGGCTGGTCGAGTTCGGTTGCCTACCTTACCGTTTCATACCCTTACTCCCGCACAGGCTATTGATATGGAGGGTCCGTGTTCTTTGGAGGAGGTTAAGTCCGCTATTGATGCCTGTGGTAGCGAAAAATCCCCCGGCCCAGACGGTTTTTCACTTAAGTTCTTTAAGGTGGCATGGAGCATTATTCAGCTTGATGTTAAGCGCTTCATTGATGAATTTTTCGCCATCGGCAATATGGGTAAGGGTTTGAATTCGACCTTTGTTACTTTAATACTTAAACATGATCAAGCTGAATTGTTAAGTGATTTTCGGCCAATAAGCTTGATATCCGGCCCCTACAAGATTGTTGCCAAAGTGTTGGCAAACAGGTTGAAGCAGGTTATTGACAATCTTGTGAGTGATACTCAGAGTGCCTTTGTAGCGGGTAGGCAACTCGTGGATGGGGTCTTAGTAGCATCCGAGGTGATTCATATGATCAAGAGGTCGAATGTTGAGGCTGTATTGTTGAAACTTGATTTTGAAAAGGCGTATGACATGTTGAATTGGGACTACTTGGATGAAGTTATGGAACAGATGTGCTTTGGTGTTCGGTGGAGAAGGTGGATGAGAGGTCTTTTTCAGGCTCATCTGTCTATTCTGGTGAATGGGGTTCTAAGCCGGGAGTTTAAGATGGTGAACGGAATTCGTCAGGGGTGCCCAATTTCTCCTTTCCTATTCCTATTAGCTGCTGAAGGTCTTCACAGATTTATTGAGCATGACATAGCTATCGGCCGGTTTCGGGGATTGGAGGTGGGAAACGGGTTGTCTTTATCCCACCTTCAATTCGCCGATGATACTCTTCTATTCTTGAGAGGTGATCTGGATGATCTGACTCATGTGAAGCAAACTCTGGTATTTTTTCAGCAGGTTTCAGGGTTAAGGATCAACTTTTCTAAATCTAAGGCGATTATTCTGAATGGTAGTGGACTGTGTAGTGAACAGGTGGAGGCTTGTTTGGGCTGTTCGAGTGGTTCTCTCCCTATGCCGTATCTGGGGTTTAGTTTGGGTGCATCCCCGAGAAGGATAGCCACTTGGGATCCAATAATTCAGAAGTACAGACAATCTTTGGCAGTGTGGAGTACTAAGTTTTTATCTACTACAGGGCGTGTGGTGTTGATCCAAAGTACCCTATCAGGTCTCCCTCTATTTTATATGTCTCTGTTACGTGCACCAAAAGCTGTTATAAAATTACTTGAAGCATGTCAACGAATTTTTTTGTGGAAATCTTATAACTCCGGCAAAAGCTTTCCTAAAGTTAGTTGGAGCCGAGTCTGTAGACCAAAGGCTAAGGGGGGGCTCGGTCTAAGAAGATTGGGGGATATGAATACAGCTTTGTTGGCTAAGTGGTTTTGGAGGTTTGCCTCGGAACCTGACTCATTGTGGAAATTGGTGATTTGTTTTAGAATGGGGTGGTCGGCTACTGATTGGGATTTGACTGTTTTGGACCGGAGAGGTAGTTTATTTCTTTTCCATCATATTATTGGTCTTGCCTCTGACCCAATTTGTAGAGCTTTGTTTGGCAATCAGGGCCTTATGTGGAGAGTGGGTAATGGCACAAGGGTCCGCTTTTGGGATGATCCTTGGTTTGGGGAAGTTCCTCTCCGTCATAGGTTCCCTTTGTTTTATGCTGCAGTGGAGAATAAAACCAGTCTGGTGGCCGAGTTTTGGAGAGGTGGGAGTTGGGCTATTCCAGTTCGACGGAGACTATGAGATTGGGAGAGAGATGAGAGGAATGCTCTTTTGATGCTTATTTCTCGGGTGTCTGTAGAGCCAGAATTGGAGGACCGGATCTTATGGAAGAAGCATGTTGAGGGTTTTTCAGTTTCGAGATGTTACTCTATTATTTCTGGTGACGGGGCCGCCCCGGCCTTGGATTGGGCCTCGATCTTGTGGGTGAAGGGTATTCCTCCCAAATACTCTATATTAGTATGGCTAGCGGCGTGGTCGGCTCTGCCAACTTCTGTTTTCTTGGAAGCCCGTGGGGTTCCTGTAACCTTAAATGATATGTATTGCAGGGTCTGTAGATTGGGAATGGAGGAAGTAAACCATATGTTCATTCATTGTGAACTTATATGGTTCGTGTGGGACAATGTGTTTTCTTGGTGGGGTGTTGCTTGGGTTTCTCCAAGATCTTTTGCTGAGTGCCTGTTGTCTTGGAAGGGTTTTGGGCGAGTTGGGTGGTGGAGGCATTGGGTGAGGGTTGGGTATGTTGTTTTCTGGCATGTTTGGTTGCATAGAAATGCTGTGGTTTTTAATGGTGTGCTGGAGTGTGCTGACATTGTTTTTGGGAAGATTCAGAACACTTCTTTTGGGATTCTGTGGGCTTCCAACTCTATCAGGTCGGATCGCTCGTTTTATGATTGGCAGGTAGATCCTTCTGGTTGTCTGAGGAAGAAGTCTAGGAGGTTGTTGGTGACTGGATGATATCTGGTCGTTTTTTGTTAAGGGTTTTGTTCCCTGTTTCTCTTTTTAGGGACTCTTGTAATCGTGGTTTGTTTGCTTTTGTGGCTTTCTCCTCCTTGGACAACGACCATTGAATAAAATTCTAAGCGCTTATCCAAAAAAAAAACAACCGGGATGACCACGTGTCGCGATGTGACTGGCTGGCGCGTGATCAACAACCCACAAATAACGGTTTGCAGACCACGACAACGAACCGCTATTTAACAATTCGTGGCCACGGAAACGGTACCCCACAACGCACCAACCGCAATCACAAATCATTAAATAACGGATCATGAGTCGTAGTTCGTGTCTCGATTCGTAACATTATAAATACTCAACATCTTTTGGGTGAAGAGGACACTCCTCACTCCTCAGTATACTCAAACAACCGGCCACTGATTCTCCCACGATTTGCTTGATTGGTAGTCTAATAAACTAATAACATAGTTGGTTTGAATAATATATAGCATAGACTTGTGGCCAACAAATTGGAAATGCATATGAAAGTCAGTTCAGTGATCAAAATTTTCAAATATGGAGGCGGAGCAGAGATCGCCGCTAAAAGTGGCGGTGATCGGAGCCGGAATAGCCGGTCTGTGCGCCGGCAGGGAGATTCAGAGGGAAGGTCACCGAGTTGTTGTATTCGAAAAGAGCAACCGAATCGGCGGCACCTGGGCTTACGATCCCCGCTCTGAGTCGGACCCTCTGGGTCTCGACCCGGACCGGGAAATCGTCCACAGCAGCATGTACCGGTCTCTCCGGGTCAACCTTCCCAGACAGCTGATGGGTTTCTTGGACTACCCGTTTTCACCTCCGGAGAGCGGCGATGGAGACCCCAGAGATTTTCCGGGTCACGAAGAGGTGCTCCGGTATCTCAACGGTTTCGCCCGCCACTTCGGGTTGCTGGATCTGGTGCGGTTCGGCCGTGAAGTGGTCCGGGTCGAGCAGGACGGATCCTATTGGGCCGTCGAGTGGCGGGGCGGCGACGGCGGTGGATCGGATCTCTTTGACGCCGTGGTTATCGGCAACGGTAGACATACACAGCCAAGGATAGCAGATTTTCCAGGTACTTATTCATTTGATTTTCATATAAATTGAAGAATTGATGAAGAAAGGCTTATTATTGGTGTGAAGTTGATTGCAGGCATGGATTTTTGGCCAGGATTACAAATACACAGCCATAACTATCGGGTTCCAGATCCATTTAAAGATCAGGTATGTCAAATATCAGTGTTTTTTTTAATGTAAAGAGGAGTGCATACATACAATCGGTTGAAAGCACAAAGCAAACAATAATATTACAGGCGAGCGTAACATAGTACACACAAACAGTACAACAGACGTGCAATATATGCAGTTATTTTTCCATAGTTTAACTCAAACCTCCCATATTAACGGTGAGACTTGAGCAGCTGGAGTGGCCATGCAGATAGATACATATAGATATAATTATGAATATGGTTATGGTTTGTAGTTGTAATCTATGTAGAATGGTTAGGACTTGTTTGAGTTTTGTGTATACACAATCATGTCTGTATTGGTGTTCTATGTTTTTGTGCTTGTCCAACTTCGATTCCAGGACTATAGTTTATGTGTGTGTAACAGATTGTGGTAGTGATTGGAAATGGACCCAGTGCAGTGGACATCATAAGAGATGTCTCGTCTGTTGCGAAACAAGTTCATCACGCCTCGAGAACCAAAAGTGTCTTGGAATATTTGTACAATGATACTACTTCTTCCTACCATTCAATGGTAATTGTTTCAATCTTCAACAACTTGGGTGTTTATCTTCATGTAGTATTAATAACTAGTTTAATTTCCCGATTCTTCGGTCATGTCAACAGATCAAATGTGCTCATGAAGACGGTAAAGTGGATTTTGAAGATGAATCCTCCATCTATGCAGATGCCATCATCCACTGTACCGGGTATACGAACATCGATTTCAGCACTTATTTGATCTTTTCTTCTCCTTCTTATATACTTAGATTCGTTGGTCTTGTAAAGGTACAAATACCATTTTCCATTTCTAAGGACAAATGGTATTGTGAGTGTTGAAAATAATCGAGTTGGGCCTCTGTATAAGCATGTTTTCCCACCAAGTTTGGCTCCTCGCCTTTCTTTTGTCGGACTACCATAACAGGTACCAATATCAGTAACTCAGTATCATTTTACGTAGTTTTCCACTAATCTCTTGAGTGTTTATATTGTATATGTGTTGATCTGTTCTGCTAGAATCAAATCATTGGCTGAAAGTTGTAACTTATACATAACTGCAACTTTTCAGTGTTTAATAATTTCTTATCCTTGTGTTTGTGTTGGTGTATGATAAGACTGCGGTAGCTTCTGTAATGTTCGAGTTACAGTCCAAGTGGGTGGCAAAAGTTTTATCCAGGAAGGTGGCATTGCCAACCGAAGAGGATATGGCAAATTTTGTTCAAGATTTCTACTGGAAGCTAGATGAGGAAGGCTGCCCCAAGAACTACTCTCATAAGCTTCAACTCAATGTTGGTAAAAAAGGGAATTCCCTCCCTCCATGTTTTAGAAACACTAATGGTGGTCTGTTATACTTGTTTCTAATGGGGATAAGTTGATGACAGTGTGAATATGAGAAGTGGCTTGTTGCTGAATTGGGTCTAGCCCCATTGGAGAAGTGGAGAGAGCAGCTACGGAGCACTTTGGTGGCTCAAGTTATCAAATTACACGGCGTAAAATATCGAGATAATTGGAACGTTGACCTCTGGATTCAAGAAACACAAATCTCCTAACATATATATACATATTTGCATTCCAATTTCAAAAGATGCAGGGAGGGACCGTCTGTCACTCAATTATGAATAGCTTCAACGAAGAGCTTCCAAAAGAATTTTCAATCACGATTTTCACAGAATCTTCAAATGGGTAGGGTAGAAAACTTCATCACACTGCCTTCTTTTGTAAGTTGTATCATTCCATTGTGTTTTTTTAAATTTGAATCAAGTCGCCACTTTATAAGTTATTATTCTTGTCCTAGTTTTTTTTTTTTAACAAAGGGACATTCATTTATTTAATTATTTATAGAGAATACATATAAGTGCATCGGGTAACACCTGACCCGACCACAGAAGGACAAGAGAAGAACGGACATCTCTGGCGAGCCAATGAGTGAGAGGCTTTATTCGTTGACCTTTTAACAAATACGAGTTTAGAATCCTGGATATGAGGTAATACAATGTGAATATCCTGAGTAATGGCCCCTATCGGGGAGACAATAGGGGCGTGTGAATTTATCATCAGAGTAATAACATGCGCATCAAACCGAACAATGATTTTAGTCCATTGCACAAGCAAGGGCTGCGAGACATGTGCAAAATCATAGTTGGCTCCCACAAAGATGAATAACTCCGTTTCCGGCAGCCAATACTTGCCCCATCGTAGATCTTGCTATGGTGCCCATCCTGACTCCCTAGTATTCGAGAAAGTGGCCGGGGGAGGGGGGGGGGTCTCGTTACCTTGCCTCCCAATGTAACAAACTCTTTTCATTTCCGTTTGAATAACCAAGACGCATTGTTTAGAGTAAGTGGAGCAACCGCGTGGCAGGCGCGTGCTTCTTTCTTCTTCCTTCGCTTATGTGATGCGTTGAGTGAGAGGCATACAACATTGTGGTCCCGGCTCTGCAGCGACAATTGTGGAGGACGCGTACTATATGTAGATCGTGGGAGTCCTTTTCTTCCTTTGTTTAAGATTTGGGTTTCATTTCTGTTTTTATAAGGAGTAGGGTTTATCAATTTGGTTCCTCAATTGTACTGATTTTGTAAAACCATTTCCTGATAAATCAATCTGAAACTCGTTCTATTTCCTGGTCTTATTATTGATTTGAGCTCAAAATACAACAAGGTTATAATAAGTGGTATCAAAGCTTTCAATCAGCTCCTCAACGCCATAGCCATCTGTTATTGAGTTTGATAAAATCTCACCTAGTTGGGATTAGAACACGCCTATGCACGCGCCCCTTTTCTCGAGCTAGGTCATCGCGTCTTGCCTCGTTTTGTCGTCGGTGCTAGCATTGGACTGTTTCTCCGGTCTCGACCTCTTCTGTCTTGGCTTTCTGGTGTTCTATGCTGCTGAAAGACACCCTTCTCTGGATTCCCAGATCTGCTCAGAAGAAACGAATGAAGAGAGACAGCCGGAAGGGCAAGGCACCCATGATTGATACGCCTTCTAAGCAGGGGAACAGTTCAAACGGCCGGCTACAATCTCTGATTGTCACTCCAACTGTTAGTTCCTCATCTCAGCCCGTGAATCGTCCTTCAAGGTTCGGCCCTGAGCAGTGGCCTTTGGAAGGCAGGGTCTCGTCAATTGTTCAACGGTTGGAAGCTCCGGCAATCTCTATCCCTGAAAGTGGTAAGATTTTCACTCCTCCGGCCTCTCCCCCAGAGAAGTTTTTTGAATCAATTGGGACTGGTGTTAGGAAACTTTTCGTTTGTAACATTCCTCCGGGAAGGGACAATGTTTGGCTAAGGAATCTGTTGGGTTCGGACGGTGTTGATCATTGCTTTGTTTGCAAGAGATCAAACCAAACGGGTAAATTCTTCGGTTTCGTTAAAAGGTAACCAGGTTTGGCTTCCGTTGCTATAGAGGCTTTTCACGGTACTCTGCAGGATGGCTTTAAGCTCTTGGTTGACTATGCAAAGGCACCTGCTCCTAAATTTGCTCGTACGACAAGGAATTCTCGGCAAGGTTCATCCATTGGGACTGAAGTTGCTCCGGTGTTATCTGTGCATGGTACTTTAGTGGAAGGATCTCGTGAAATGGCTATGGCTGGCGTTCTTGTTCTGGCACACGCAAATTGGTCGATATCCCAATATAATGTCGTTCTGAGTTCACAAGGTCTGGACGATATCGTGCTACGATCATTTGGTAATCGAATTTTTCTACTCAAAGTTTTAAATCCTACTGTTAGGGATTCTCTCGAATCGGATAATTGGTCGCGCTTGAGGCCCTGGTTTGAGCTTCTCAGTAATTCGGGTGTACTGGTAACTGTGGGTGGATTCTTTCAGTGGGTCAAGGTGGAAGGTATACCCTTTCAAGGCAGAACAATTGATTCAGCTAAGGCAATTGGGGACTCATTGGGAATGTTACTACATTTTGTTTGTGATACTAGTCCGACTTCAGCCAATTTCGATTCCATTTTTTTGTTGGTGCATAGCAACTCTAAGATAGCTTCTTTGAACATGAAATTCTGTTTGAGGAAGTCTACTTTTTCTCTGTTAATTACCGAAGTGTCAACCTCGGAAGTGCCATAAATATGCCATCCAATAGTGAGTGTTCTAGAGTCCTCCTCTGAACAGGTATGCGATGACCATGCGAATAGGGATTTGGATATTTCTTCCTCACAGGTTCAAATTTCGAATGGTATTATGGTCCCTAATCTGATCGATACAATAAAGGACTCCTCTTTGCCTGAGAGTTCTGATTCCGGGAAGAGTCTAGGAACAGAGATTCTAGTTAGCTCTCAATTGCGTGCAGCGCAAGGTATCTCGCCTTCGAAAGTCCTGAAGCAGAGTCGTCTGAATCCAAAAGCTCCTATCACCTATGCTGTAGCAGTATCATCCCAGAGGAGCCTATCTCGTATTTCGGCTGAAACTAGACAAGGGAATTGAGACTATGTGAAGAAGGTCGGTTTAAAAGCCTTGAAGTCCTCTGAATTTTCCTTAGACCAGTTTAACAACTTGGACCTGGAAGTTTCTGAACATCTTGATTTGGAGGGAGATGAAGACGATGATTATGAGGACGTCTGTGAGGATGAGGATTTAGACTCCATTGAGTCTTATCCTCCATCCCTACTCCAAAACTGATTGAATGAAGTTCCTCTCATGGAATGTGAGAGGAACGAACTCCGTTCAGAAACGACGGAGTATAAATTGCACCATCAGAAGATCCCATCCAAATTTTGTGTTTGTCCAAGAGACTAAGGTCGACTCTTTCTCACCTTCTTTTCTTCGGAGTTGTGGTTTTTTTGGAAATTGGGAACACTCATTCTCTCCTTCTGATGGTGCCTCGGGTGGTCTACTTTCAATCTGGAAGTCAGACGTGTTTCGTTGTGTTGAAGTCATTCCCTTGAAGAATGCCAGTATTTGGTCCGAGTTTTGGTCAGGGTCGTCACCCCCATGTCACGCCCCAAATTCAATAGAACCGAACCCGGAACGCGAACGTTTAAGACAATAAAAAATTTTCAAACCTTTTAAATAAAAAGCTTTAAAACCACCATTTAGTTAATCAAAATAATAATTTACAACTCAAAAGTACGTCCCAACAAGCGGACAAAATACAAGGCGTACGTCGCTAGAATCAAAAGGAAACCCGGACTCCCGCTCCTAGCTCTTCAAGCTTCGAGAGCTCACCTAGTCCGTCCCGCGACCAGTACATGTAGGAAAAGCAGTTAGGGGTGAGCGTTCGCTCACCACCACGGATAACAGACTGACTACGACATACTAGCAGACAATGCTGGTAACACCGACAACAAACTCAACACCGGGGATTACTATCCCCCAACTCAAGTAACCCGACTAACACACAACTGTTACTTTCCCCAACCGACTCAACACTCGGAACGTATTGTAGACCCGAAACAACGATTACGAATTCCTCCAAAGACACGACAGATAACCATGCAACACCCAAGACCGCAAAGGATCGCACACCAAACAAGATCGCAAAGGATCGCACTCCAGCTGTTCCGTCCCCACGCACTTTTCCCAACACGACGATTGGATCAGGAGGCCGACCTATCGCACTTTTCCCAACACGACGGTTGGATCAGGCGGTCGACCTGTCGCACTTTTCCCGACACCCAAACGGATCAGGCTGTCGACCTGTCGCACTTTTCCCACCACGACGGTTGGATCAGGCGGTCGACCTGTCGCACTTTTCCCGACACGAAGTCGGATCAGGCTGTCGACCTATCACACCCCACCCTCAGGTAACCACAATCACAATCGCTAGCAAAGTTCAACAACAGCAACAACACCGACACTCCACATGCACTCATGGCCACCCAAGACACCAACAGTGAAACACGGGTTCAACAACCCCACGGGCACTCATGGCCACCCAAGACACACCAACAGTAAAGACACGGGCTCAATGACCCCACGGGCACTCATGGCCACCCAAGACATACCAACAGTAAAGACACGGGCTCAACGACCCCACGGGCACTCATGGCCACCCAAGACACACCAACAGTAAAGACACAGGCTCAACAACCCCACGGGCACTCATGGCCACCCAAGACACACCAACAGTAAAATACGGGTTTAACAACCCCACAGGCACTCATGGCCACCCAAGACACACCAATAGTAAAATATGGGTTTAACAACCCCACGTGCACTCATGGCCACCCAAGACACAAACTAAACAATCAACCTCCGGGCATAACCAAATGCCTCCAGTAATTCTAATATCGATAAGTTCACTGCTCCTACGACACTACTAAGTGTCACGTGCATTTCTATGGTTCGATACGTTCCCGTATCATACGACACCACCAGGTGTCGCCTGCCTTCCTATTATTCGATAAACTTACTTAACCCACGACACCCAAGTGTCACATGCATTTCTACTGTTAACTTTCCCTAGTCAGGGCCGAGATCGGGCTACTTTTCCCTACCTCGTATGCTTTTCCAAAAGCCCACAACCAAGCTCCGGCGTGACCACGATCACTCGCCTAGCTTTCCCTTTCCTCTGTCGGTGGCACGATCTAATAAGAACACAATTTCAAATACTTTTAAGTTCGCAGGCATAAACTGAATTTTAAAGTACTTGACGCCCAGATGTAACCCCGACAATGTCGCTCACTCCCAAACTTCCCAATTACTCGACATTGTCGATAATGGACCCGGAAAGGCCCGTTTCGCCCGACTCGGCGAATCTGCCCGGGATTGGAAATCTTCCTTCCGGGGCTCCGAAAATTCCCGTTTTCGTTTCTACGGTCTTAGAATAATTCAAGGGTTCCTAAGCACTCGACGGAATCACTTTCCGACTTCCGAGTACTTTAATTCGCGTTTAAAGTTTCTAAACCCGTCATTTACAACTTTTACAATTTAATTCCAAATTTCGATCCGGGTGTGGATTAACTACTTGGGGAACGTCCTAAACCACCCGAACATGAAAACCCGATACTCGGACATGTGAGCCCCACTCGGCCATCCTTGGCAGTGGGTGGCTAGGGCCGGTTTGGGGCCGGTTCACCATGGTGGTGGCCGGTCCTAGCTCCGGCCAGCCACCTCATGGTCCGGCCAGCCACCATACACGGTGGCCGGAGTTCCCCCGAGCCTCCGGTCACCGGAAAACGTCCAATCTTTGCTCCAAAACGTCCCTAACGAGCCCCACACCTCAACTCAACCACAAACTACTAGTTTTAACCCAAACCCTAAACTTTAGACTTAACAAAACGAAAATCGAATAGTTTCTCACCGTAGAGAATGACGGTGTGAGCTCGATTATTCTATCGTTGAGACGATCCACCGGTCGGATGATCGAGAAATGGCAAAACCCTAGAAATCTCTTCTTTTTTCTCTCCTCCTTCTCTCTTCTTTTCTCTCTCTAAAACTCTATTTTTTTCTATTTTTTGAAGTGTTGTCCGAACCCCCCTATCCATGTAGTCTTCTTGTTTTGTCCAATAAACCTAACACCACCACATTGGTGACATGTGGCAAGTGGGTCCCACACCTTTTTGGCCAATCAGATTCGCGAAATTCGGCTGTTTCGGGCCCCGAACGGGCACTTTTTCCAAAAAATTACGAAACTTCACGGGCTACAAGGAAACGGGTCAACTAAGACCCGCTGCGACGATGAATAAGCTTTTTGGATCCAAAACGGACCTCGAATGGACCAAAATGTCGCTCGGTTGACTTTTCCAACAAAAAGTCAACCTTTCCCAATTTGGTCAGAAAGTTGCCATGAGTCCCCCGGAACTCACTTTGGTCGATATCGGGGTCAACTTAAGTCGGGTATGACCCTCGGGGTCAGATTTAGGTTCATTTAAGTGTCTGTCCAAAAAATTTAAATTTTCCTGTTTTTCGCCGATCGATTACTTCTTTCGGAAATTGTTTGTATTGGAGGTGATTTCAACTTAGTGTTAACTGAGGAGGAGCGACGCAACAGTATTTTCTCTGAAAATGATAGCTCCAATTTCTTAAATTTTATCTTGTCGCTTGGTTTGACTGATTTGAGACTTGAGGGATGCAAATACACCTGGTACGGACCCGGTTCCAAGGAAACAAGGTTGGACCGGTTCTTGGTCTCTCATGAATTTTTAATAGAGTTTGAAGGTATCTCGCAGAAGTGTTTGGAGCGTGGCCTATCTGATCATCGTCATGTGATCCTGGAAACTTGCTCGATTAACTGGGGGCCTAAACCTTTTCGCTTTCTCAACGTTTGGTTGGATCACAAAGATTTTAAGTTGGTGATTAGAGACTTTTGGGAATCTTATACTTGCTCGGGTTCGCCAAGTTATCGCTTGTGGTTTAAGCTGAAGTGTCTACGGGAAGATTTAAAAGTGTGGAACCGGGATGTTTTTGGGAAAGTAGATACTCAAATTGATTCCATCACAAAAGAAATTGAGGTGTTAGATAAACTTCTGGATGACAGGGATTTAACAGATTCAGAGAGTATTCTACGCTCTTTGTTGAAGGTCGAGTTAATTCACAAGCATAAATTGCTGGCTCGAATCTGGTGTCAAAAATCACGCCAGCGGTGGTTTCATGGAGGAGACTTGTACTCCAAGTATTTCCATCGAGTAGCAAATTTCCAAGGCTCGGTTAATCGCATTTCGGTCATTCGGGATGGCGCTCGGTACCTTACAGATCCGGTGGGAATTAAATCACATGCAACCGATCATTTTCAGCGGAGATTCACAGGTTCATATTCCTCGCCCTTAAGATTGCCCCCGTTGTCTTTCTCCTGCTTATCAGACGTTCAACGTTCGAATCTGGAGGTGGTTTTCTCGGTTGAGGAGATTAAGTAGGCTGTTATGGATTGTGGTAGTGAAAAATCTCCAGGACCAGACGGGTTTACTCTGAAATTTTTTCAAGATTGTTGGGAGATAATGGGAGCCGAAGTTACTGATTTTATATAGGCTTTCTATGATTCAGATGTTATTGGTAAAGGGATGAATGCTACTTTCTTGACTTTAATACCCAAGGTCCAGAATCCGGAAACGATGACAAAGTTGAGACCAATTAGCCTTATCTTAGCCCCTTATAAGGTTTTGGCAAAGGTGTTGGCGAATAGATTGAAAATTGTTCTCCCAGATTTGATAAGTGATGTTTAAAGCGGGTTTTTGGTGGGTCGTCAACTGGTTGACGGTGTGTTGATAGCTTCTGAAACGATCCAGTTGATAAAGCAAAACAGGCCTGAAACTATTCTCCTACAGTTAGACTTCGAGAAGGTCTATGATATCCTAAGGTGGAACTACTTGGAGGATGTTATGGTCTCTATGGGGTTCAGTGATCGCTGGAGAGGTTGGATGGCTTCGTGTTTTAAGGCCTCTTTATCTATGCTTATCAATGGCTCTCCATGACCAGATTTTTTTATATCGAAGGGTTTTTGGCAAGGGTGCCCCTTATCCCCGTTCTTATTTCTCCTTGCAGCTGAAGGTTTGCATCAGGTTTTATCCAAGGGCATTTATGTGGGGGACTTCGGAGGTGTGAGAATTCGTAGGGGTAATTTTTTGGTCTCACATCTCCAATTTGCAGATGATACTCTGCTTTTCGTCTCTGGCACTGAGGATCATTTACGTACTCTAAAGACAACTCTGGATATGTATCAGTTGGTGTCTGGCCTGAAAATTAATTATTCGAAGTCCAAAGCTGTCCTGTTAAATGGTTTCTCTATTTCTGAGGATCTTGTGCATGAAATATTTCAGTGTGAAGTTGTGGATCTCCCCATTCGTTAGTTGGGCTTTCAATTGGGGGCAGACCCTAAGAGGGCTAAGACATGGGAGCCGATTGTTAGGAGTTTTAAAAAGTCCCTGGCGTTATGGAAAACAAAGATGCTAAACTCAGCAGGTCGTCTTACTCTTATAAATTCGACTTTGGCTTCTTTACCTGTTTTTTATATGATGCTTTTTAAAGCTCCTAAAGGTGTTATCCTAGAATTGGAGGCTTGGAAAAGACGGTTTCTTTGGTCAGGTAGTGTGGCACGAAAGGTTTTAAACAGAGTAGCTTGGGGGAAGGTGTGCAGACCTCGTTTACAAGGAGGTTTGGGTATAAGGAGACTTGAACAGGTTAATTACAGACTCCTAGCCAAGTGGTTTCGGCGTTTTGCTACTGAATATGATTCTTTCTGGAAAAGATTTATCTGTGAAAAATATGGGTGGCATATAGATTCTTGGGACTTGACTGCAGTAGATAAGCCAAACTCTTCGTCTATTTTTACCCATATTGTATCTTTGGCCTCCAGTGTTGAGTTTTCGCAGATATTTGGGCCACAAAGTCTTCATTGGAAAGTTGGAAGAGGGAATCGCGTTCGGTTCTGGGAGGACATTTGGCTTGGGAGTTCCCCTTTTCCCATTCAGTACCCTCGTTTATACTCCCTCTCGGTTTCGAAACACCATAAGATCAGCAAAATTTGCTCAGGTGGGGTGTGGTCCCTGATCTTTCGCAGAGATTGTTTTGTTTGGGAAGAGCGGGAAGTTCAGAGTTTACTCTCTTCTTTGGGGGCATTTCCGTTTCGGGCCGACTGTGAAGATGTCTTAGTCTGGTCAAAGGCTTCTCACTTTAGTACCAAAACTGTTTTTGGACTCTTGGAAGATTCTCATCCTACTCCTCCGCCTTGGTCTGGTTTCTTATGGATTAAGAGATGGCCCCCAAAATATGCTATGCTGATGTGGTTGATCCTCAACAATGCCATCCCCTCAATGGTGTTCTTGGAAAGTAGAGGCTGTAGAATCTCTCTCGCCGGTATGTTATGCAAATCCTGTAAGCTTGTTTTTGAGGATGTAGATCATATCTTTCTGCATTGTCCTTTTACTTGGAAGTTATGGTCCTCAGTTTATCGTTGGTGGGGTGTTGTGTGCATTCATGATTGCTCTATCTCTTCTACTTTTTGGGGATGGATTGGGTTGTGGAAGAGAAGTCGAAAGTTGGTCTGGTTAAGGATGGTTTATGAGACTTTCTGGATTCTGTGGCTGCGGTGAAACGGATTGGTCTTCAATTCGGTGGAGGAGCCGTTGGAAGCTTCTTTCTTGAGGTTTCAGACTCTCAGTTTCTTCTTGTTCCGGACAGGGGGTTTGCTTAAACCTCACTCGTCCTTTGTTGCTTGGCAGAATGGTCTGTTAGACTGTTTTGTTTGAGCATTGCAGGTTTCGTTTTTATTTCGTGTTAGTTTTTGTCTTGCAAGTTTCTGTTTCTGTTCTTCGCAGACAATATTTGTGTATTTTTTACTGTTTCGGTTTTTAGCAGGAGCAACCTTATTGGGTTTGCTTCCTTCCATTTCATTGTACTACTCCTTAAAGTATAATGAAACTTTCACCTCGATTATAAAAAAAAGTGCTTTCAATCTTGCGACCTGTAATTGCACATAGTGGCATGGATAGCATCGTCATGCTGAGATGGACAACGAGGCCCTTAGAGTCAGACTTGATAGCATGGAGGAACTCAAGAGAGGCATGACCATATTAATGCAAGAAGAGGGATTTCCAACCTAGTTTTTTGAAGCTTCGAGCTCACACATCTCAACTTCAAGTAATCTAAATCCAAACTTGATGTTCACACCTCAGAGTTTGAGTTTCTCCCCATATTTTACACACCTTCCAGATCCTTACTTCCCATCCATACCCAGATCTCAACCCATCACATATCCTTCCTCCTGGGCCCCTCAGGCGCAACACAATGTTGCTAGGGATCTGGACTCAGAAACATCCTTTCTTCCTCACTCTACATCTATTCTTATGACAACAATACCACTATCTATCCCTCACATCTTTCCTATACCCACCACTCATCCATATATAGTACCACTAATGTTTTCCTCCAACTATTCCCAGATCGTAGTACACCATTTACAAGGCTTGCCTTATCGATAACCTTACCTACATCCATTTCCAATGTTCCCACAACCCTATACACATCCCTACCAACCCACCCATGCCTAATTATTTTGTTTGACATTCAAGACACCAAATCTGATTTCTCCTGTGTTTGATGGCAAAGGAGTATTTGGCTGGATGCGTAAGTGTAATGTTTATTTCCAATATTGTGGGATACCAAAAGATCATAAAGTAAAAATAGTCTCCTTACATTTGACTGGTGCTCCTGAATATTAGTTTTTGAATATGCTTTAGGCAAGGGCTTGATGTTGTAGGTAGGTCCCACCAAGATTTATCATGGAAATATGAATCCTTTGGTCATACTGATATTTACAGTGAGTTCAAGAAATTAAAATATACTGCTTTTTTTAGAGCTATGAGGATCAATTTGGGGAGTTGAAGTTCTTGAGCTTTAGAAGGTGTCCACACTTTACTGAATCCTGTTTTGTGTATAATTTTTCTTGTTGGCCTAAATCCCAAGTTAGAAATAGGTGTTAGAATGTTTGATCCTAGAACATTATCTTATGTTATGCATCTAGCTAGGATGGAAGAGCACAGAGTATTGTCAAACCCTCAAACTACAATGACCTCTTCAAGCAATAATCATTCTTTTAGGCCATTACTACAATTGGTTCCACAACAGATGCAACTTAATGCAAATCATTCTATAAATTCTCAGTGAGGGGGGCACCCTAAAAGAGAGAGAGGGATTTTAATCTTCACTTTAATATTCACGCACTCGTGAGAGGCAGAAGTCGTCCCTAGGGAACACGCATTCCCACTCGCCCCCTTTGCGATTCGTTCTCGGCACACTGTCTCCTTTGTCGATCACAGCCGGAGTTGAAGACGGAGCCGCTGAGACTCAGTTTCGTCGGAGAAAGTTGTTCTTCGTCGGCGAACGTGGGTTCTGGAAGTAGAGTCTCCGTCGATTCTCAGGGGATGGAGCCGTGCGAGACAGGGCGTCTTTAGAAGCTTTTCTCGACAGGTTTTTGTGTGACAAGGCCGATCGTCGTTGAGTGCAGCCAACCAGGTTTCCTCTTCTCCGATTTAGATCAGGAACTTCACCTTCGAGCCGGATTGTCCCAGTCGCAAGTTGAGTGAAGTTTGGGTTCAACTTTCAGATTAGAAGGATTGTGGCAACCGCACTGTGTAGCGAGATGAGACCAGCTCCATTTTCTTATTTTTGTTTGGATCTGCTAAAGAGCTACAAGGTTAACTGCAACATTGTTTCTCTATCTAATCAAACATCTAAGGATACAAAGGTTAGCTCTGGCCATGTTCCTCGTTCGGCCACAGCCAAGGCAAGCCGAGGCGATCAAGGTGTTCAAGGCCCCGTTAAAGCTCCGGATGATGGAGTTCCGGCCAAACAAAAAGCAAGGAAGAGGAGAAAGAGGGTTGTACAGGCATCTGTTGCAGGGAAATGTGAAGGTGGTTCTGATCCAGTTGCAACTGCGGTCGAGCCTCGTAAGAGGGTTCCGTTCCGACAAAGAAGTCGGTGAAGAAAGCGTCGACTCAGGGGACAGAGGTATACGTTTGCAATCTCCCGACTGGTACAACCATCGAGTGGGTAAGGAATTCGATGGAGACTTATGGCGAGTTAGTTTCCCCCATCGTCCGTAAGAGGCGAAACAGAAGAGGCTTTCTCTTTGGATTCGTCAAATTCAGATCGAAGGAGGCTACCTTGAAGGTGATTGATACCTTCAACGACTTCAGTTACAATGGCCATAAGCTAATTGTTGCCCTTGCCCGGACTGGTAAGTCCACTGTCCATAATGGTCATTCTGTGCAAAAAAAAAGGACGTTGGTTCAGTTCCTTTGAAGTCCATTTTCGATAGTTTCAAGCGGCAGATTAACCCAAACCGGTCAGATGCCGACGTTGCTGATTTGCAGCCAATCCCAGTAGCCAGAAACTCGCGGAGCAGCGATCTTTGTCCGGTGAACTCAGCTCCGGTGGCGCCAGTAGTGAATCAAGGTCGCGAGGCGATTTCGGAATCAATTGCTGCGGGCCTGAAGAGCGATTCTCAAACCGATCCCGAGATTGCTGGTTTGATATCGGATCACGCAGACTCTCGTTTGGAAGATAGCGTGGCACCTTGTTCGGATGGGCTTGAAGCTGCAGAAGTTCCCTCTTGTGAGGAACACACGGCTGGGTCACCTGAAATTGGGCCCTCTCATGCAACTTTTGTCCGCCCTCTAATGCAACTTTTGTCCGCCCTCTTGCATCGTGTTCCGATTTGGTGAAGAATTTTCCCCCCAAATTGGAGTCTCGGGTTTTAGCATCTTCCTCCCTTAACCCGTTGTCAAGGTTCGACCAAGACTCTCCAGTTTGGTCGCCAGAAACAATACAGAAGGTTAAAGGGAAAAGAAAAAGAAACCCCAACAGCCATACCGAGTGACGACTCGTTCACTTTGTATGAGTGAAATGCAGAAGCTCGAGGCTCAGCGTAAAAATCAAGCTTGGAGACATTTTGTCACTACAGGGACATTTTGTCACTAGTTTCTTTGTATTTGGCTTTTGTTCTCCTTCTTTGTTTTTATCTTAGCAAGATTCTCTCACCGTTTGTGGTGGAGTCTCTTTTGAAGGTTATTTGGGATAGCTTTATGCTGTCCCCCCTTTTTCCCCGTCTTGGGGCAAAAAGTTTCAATAAAACAAAAACATCATCTATCAAAAAAAATCTATAAATTCTACCCTTACACCATTTACAAAAGTCCATCCTATGAGCTTGGAAGAGAAATCCAAGAAGGGTCTATTTTATACTTGTCCTGCAAGGTATTCAAAGGACCAAGTCTGTCCTAAAAAGCACAAATTGTTTATGATTACTGCCGATTCCACTAAACTAGAACCTTTGGATGCTTGGGAGGAAATCAACCCTATTTAGGAGGGCTTGGGAACTGAATTATGTGTACTAGATCATGACGTATTTGGCCATATGATCCATATCAACAAATAAAATCTATAAAAATTCAAGGGAGGGTCAAGTACAGTCTAATTTTATTTTGATTGATTCTGGTGCATCTAGATTATTTATGGATCAAGCCATTCTAACACAACTGAGGTTATTGCTCAGTCTTAGTCCCAAAGTTTGGGTGAAAATGGAAAATGGCCAAAGACAGCTTTGCATCACTACTACTACAGTTACATAGATGGTCAATGATACTCAACTCTCTTGGGAATTCTTGGTTATGCCACTGGGAGATTTCAGCATGGTGTTGGGTGTGGATTGGCATCAAACTCTTAGCCCTGTTAAGCTTGATTATACAAAGAGATCTGTAATTGTGTTTGTGAAGCAGCACAAGTTAACTTTAGAGGAAGATGCTCTATCAGATAGTTGTATTTTATTTTCTTTCTTTTTTGTAAGACATTATGTGCAATGAGGAGAACCTCTATTTATTGGCCAATTTTTTCTTCTGGTAAGGAGACTAAAGTGAACACAAACATACATCCTAAGCTACATGATATTCTTCATCAGTTTGAGATTGTGCTTCAAGCCCCTACTACTCTACCACCAAGGAGGTTTTGTGATCATAGAATCCATTTTTTTTTTCATAAAATAAAACCACAATAATCAGGCCTTACAAACTTTTACTTGAACATAAGAATGTGTTGGAGTCCTTGGTGCAAGACATGCTAGATTCTGGGGTGATCCAGTATAGTACCAGCCCTTATTCTTTCCCTGTCTTATTGGTCAAAATGAAGGATGGTTCTTGATCCATGTGTTTTGATTTCAGGAAACTGAATGACTAAACAATAAAGGACAAATTCCTTATTCCCACCATAGAGGAGTTACTTGATGAGTTAAATGTTGTCATTCTTTCTCAAAAATCGATCTCAAATCAGGATATTATCAGGCGAAGCTTTCTGCAAGAGAGGAAGCAAAAGCTTCATTCAGAACTCATGAGGGCTACGATGCGTTTAAGGTAATGGCTTTTGGCTTAACCAATGCACTCTCTACATTCCAAGCTCTTACGAATCAGGCATTACATGAAGTATTGAGGAAATTTGTCGTAGTATATTTTGATGATATCCTTATATATTGATAATCTTGGGAGGCCTATTTGGAGCATGTTGATTCAGTATTGCAGAGATTACAGGAGAAACAATTATATGCCAAACTATCCAAGTGTGAGTTTGGTAGCTTCCTTATTGAATACCTGAGCCATATAATCTATGATGAAGATGTATTAACTGACTATGCTAAAGTTCAAGCTATGCACAACTGGCCCGCTCCTATAATACTGAAGTCCCTAAAAAGTTTTTTAGGCCTTACTGGTTATTACAGAAGATTTGTTGAGGGCTATGGTACAATTGCAAAACATCTTACTAACCTTTTAAAGAAATTTTTTTTCATTGGCCTTTAGAAGCTCAGTTAAGTTTTGAACAACTCAAAGAGGCTATGACTACTAGTTCCTGTGCTAAGACTCCCAAATTTCTCACTTCCTTTATTTATAGAGGCAGATGCTTGTGATAAAGGTAGTTTTTTTTATAGGCAATGAATTTATTACGTCAGGATTCCAAGATGGAAACCCGCTCAAAAAGACCTCAATGAGGCTACAACCAAATAAAGGAAACAACAGAAACCAGCAAAGAAAAATAAACAAACAAGAATCTGATTACCCCTCCCCCCTGCGGCTAACCTCCTGCGCCTACCCCGAATACACGAACGCGGGTCCACGGTCCACTGCTCGAATGAAACATCAGGCAAAATATCGCCTGCCATCCGGGTTAAACTGAAAGCATGTGGCTTCAACCTCTCAAAAACCTCAATCACAGACAAAGAACAATTTCTGAAAACCACATCATTTCGCTGCAACCACAAATGCCAGCAAGTCAAATAACATATTTTCAACCAAGTTGAGCCACCCAAAATTCTAGCCTCCAACGCCCAGCCCGCACAAGCTGACTGAAGCGAAAACGACATCACCCAAAACACCGACCACCACGAGAATACCATTCCCAATAAGCTCCAAGAGTACACACAATGTCGTAACAGGTGCTCCAAATCCTCAAAGCATGACTTGCAGAAGTAACACATCATAGCATTCAACGAGATTCTGTAACCCCGAGCCTCAAGAAATATTGTAAGAACAGTCGAGTGTAAATCTTGTAAGAACCACTCCCGGTCAGCGCCAGTGAAATCGGCGAAAAACAGGAAAATTTAAATTTTTTGGACAGACACTTAAATGAACCTAAATTTGACCCCGAGGGTCATACCGGACTTAAGTTGACCCCGATATCGACCAAAGTGAGTTCCGAGGGACTCAGGGCAACTTTCTGACCAATTTGGGAAATGTTGACTTTTTGCTGGAAAAGTCAACCGAGCGACGTTTTGGTCCGTTCGAGGTCCGTTTTGGATCCAAAAAGCTTAGTCGTCGTCACAGCGGTCTTAGTTGAGCCGTTTCCTTGTAGCCCGTGAAGTTTCGTAATTTCTTGGAAAAAGTGCCCGGTCGGGGCCAGAGACGGCCGAATTTCGCGAATCTGACTGAAAAATATCTAGAAGATATTTTCCAAAAGGTGTGGGACCCACTTGCCACATGTCAATTATGTGGTGGTGTTAGGTTTTTGAACAAAACAAAAGATGAGACATGGATGATAGTTTTGTAGTTAAGGGTTAGGTTTGGTTTTAATATAAGGTATGGTTGTGGTGATGTTCGGCCATTTACAAAAAAAAGGAGAAAGTAGAGAGAGAAAGTGGAGAGAAGAAAGAGAAGGAGAAAATGGAGAAAAAGAGAAGAAAGGTTTAAGGTTTTGTTATTTCCCGACGATCCAACCGGTGGATCGTCTCAATGATCAAGGAATCGAGCCCCCACCGTCATTCCCTACGGTGAGTACCCTTTCGATTTTTGTTTTGGTACGTTTGAAAGTTAGGGTTTGGGTTTAAATGGGTTGAATATGGATGGGTTGAGGTGTTGGGTTCGTTAGGAACGTTTTGGGGCGAAAAAGGAACATTTTTCGTTGTGGCCGTGTGGGGCCCACTTGGTCGGGCCTCGGGTTTTTCGTGTTCGGGTGGTTTAGGACGATCCCCAAGCCGTTAATTCACACCCGGAACGAACTTTGGAATTAAATTGTAAAAGTTGTAAATGACGGGTTTAGAAACTTTAAACGCGAATTAAATTGCTCGGGAATCGGAAATTGATTCCGTCGATTGCGTTGGAACCCTTCAATTATTCTAAGACAGTAGAAACGAAAACGGGAATTTTCGGAGCCCCGGAAGGGCGTTTTCAAAACCTGGGCAGATTCGCCATGTCGGGCGAATTGGGCTTTTCCGAGCCCATTATCGACAATGTCGAGTAATTGGGAAGTTTGGGAGTGATCGACATTATCGGGGTTACTTTTGGGCGTCAAGTTTATTAAAATTCAGTGCTCTTATTAGATCGTGCCACCGACAGAGGAAAGGGAAAGCTAGGCGAGTGATCGAGATCATGCCGGAGCTTGATTGTGAGCTTTTGGAGAAAGCATACGAGGTAGGGAAAAGTAGCCGGATCTCGGCCCTGACTAGGGAAAGTTAACAGTAGAAATGCATGTGACACTTGGGTGTCGTGGGTAAAGTAAGTTTATCGAACAATAGAAAGGCAGGCGACACCGGGTGGTGTCGTATGATACGGGAACGTATCGAACAATAGAAATGCATGTGACACTTAGTAGTGTCGTAGAAGCAGTGAACGTTTTGATATTAGAATTACTGGAGGCATTTGGTTATGCCCGGAGGTTGATTGTTTAGTTTGTGTCTTGGGTGGCCATGAGAGCCCGTACTTTACTGTTTGTGTCTTGGGTGGCCATGAGAGCCCGTATTTTACTGTTGGTGTCTTGGGTGGCCATGAGTTCCCGTGGGGTTGTTAAACCCGTATTTTACTGTTGGTGTGTCTTGGGTGGCCATGAGTACCCATGGGGTTGTTGAGCCCGTGTTTTACTATTGGTGTCTTGGGTGGCCATGAGTGCCCGTGAGGTTGTTAAACCCGTATTTTGTTGTCGGTGTGTCTTGGGTGGCCATGAGTGCCCGTGGGGTTGTTAAACCAGTATTTTACTATTGGTGTGTCTTGGGTGGCCATGAGTGCCCGTGGGGTTGTTGAGCCCGTGTTTTACTGTTGGTGTCTTGGGTGACCATGAGTGCCTGTGGAGTGTTGAACCTGTGTTGTTGCTGGTTGTTGAACTTTGGTTGTGATTGTGATTGCCTGAGGTTGGGGGCCCGACAGAGATCGGGGGAAGTTGCGTGGGGGTTGGCTAGCTTTCCGACAAAGATCGATAAAGTTGAGCATTCTTTGGCTAGCCTTCCGACAGGGATTGGTAAGGTTGAGCATTCTTCGGCGATGGAGGGTTGCTCCCCTTCCGACTAGCTATCGGAAAAGTAGCTCGGTACATATCGCTAACAGGTCGACCGCCTGGCCTGACAGGGATCGGTAAAGTTGCGTGGGGCAGGCTCGAGCCCAGCCAGTTAGCAACCGGCACTGAGCAGCTGGAGTGTGATCCTTTGTGATCTTGTTTGGTGTGCGATCCTTTGTGATCTTGGGTGTTGCGTGGTTGTCTTTTGTGTCTTTGGTGGAGGTCATAACCGCTGAGTCGGGTCTACTTTGAGTGTCCGGTTGTTGAGTTGGTTGGGGAAAGTAATGGTCCATGCGTCAGTCGGGTTACTTGAGTTTGGGGATAGTGGTCCCCGGTGTTTGGGTTGTTGTTGTTTCCGGCATGTTCTGCTAAGTATGCCGTAGTCAGTCTGTTATCCGTGGTGGTGAGCGAACGTTCACCCCTAGCTGCTTTTCCTACAGGTACTGGTCGCGGGACGAACTAGGTGAGCTCTCGAAGCTTGAAGAGCTAAAGGCGGGAGTCCGGGTTTCCTTTTTGAGTCTAGCGACGTACGCCTTGTATTTTGTCCGCTTCTTGGGACGTACTTTTGAGTTGTAAATTATTATTTTGATTAACTAATTGGTGGTTTTAAAGCGTTTTATTTAAAAGGTTTGAAAATGATTTTATTGGTTTACCGTTCGCGTTCCGGGTTCGGTTTTACTGAATTCGGGGCGTGACATCTTGGTATCAGAGGTCGAGGTTTCACACCTCGGACTGTACGTCAATTAGGTGGGAGAGTCGAGTCAGTAAAAGTCCCGTCGTGCGTTGGGTACGCAAGTCGGAAACCGTGTGTAGACCCGTAGTGTCTTGAGTCTTGGTTGTTGTGGTGTGTATGTGCAGTACGGTCATTACTGGCATACTGTTTGTGTGTGGTTGCGTTAAACTTTTTTAAGCTGTCGCGACTCGACTCAGGGGCGCCCCTGTAGTCGAGCGTGACGGTGCTAATATCAAGTGGGTACAATGTAGTTCGGGGACGCCTAGACCGGGTTGTAACTATGTGATGTCAAGAAATGAGGTTTTATGATGAAAAGGAGAAAGTTTTAAAATTGGTTGGCCCTGTGGGCGTGTTTTTAAATTTGTTGGCCCGGTGGGCGTGTGGTTTTGAAATTGGTTGGCCCTGTGGGCGTATTTTTAAATTTGTTGGCCCGGTGGGCGTGTTTTTAAATTTGTTGGCCCGGTGGGCGTGTTTTGATTTGGTTGGCCTTGTCGGCTTGTATTTGAGGTTGGGTGACTTGAATTTGTCTGCGAGTCGTTGTGCGTGAGTTGCTAAATTGGTGATCGAGCGTGTGTTACGCTTAAGACGTTTTTGGGGTTAAAAAGGGGTAAAAATGGAGTCTGAAACGAATTTGGGTTTAGGGTTCCTGTCTTGTTCCACCGTCTTGTTTGTGCAGTTTGAGTATCGGTTTTGCATGACTGTGTAAATGATTGTGTTGGTTGTAGAGGCCGTAAGTTCGGTGTTAAAGGTTAAGGTCTTGGGTTCGAGACTCATCAGTAACCTACGGTAGTGATACAACGCCTCGGTGTGAGAGTCTCACCACGGAGAGGGGTTAAGGTGTTGGGTCTCGATGGAGGGTATGAACACATACTTGCAGCGGAAATAACTCGAGACCATGTCATAGAACACTACCAAATATTAGATACACAAGAGAATAAACAATATGGATGTTTCCTTACCAACTAGTTCAAGAAAAGGAAGAGAACACCAAAGAAACGATGATCGGCTTGAGTCTCCAAGACGCCTACGTATCCAAATGGAATCAAAGCCACGTAGTTCTTCTTTAGATGACTCAAGAACACAACAAGAGGGGGGAAAAGTGCCAAACTCGAAATTGTAGTGTGAGAGGGAGAGAAGTTGTGTTTCTATTCTTGTCTTGTGATTTGTTGTAGGAAAAAGATGACTTAAACCATCAACAACCATCAAGGACAAGTAAGGTGTGAAGCATGGTGTGAAGTAAGACAAGCATGGTGCTAAGTATGGCAAGACAAGATGGGTTAGGTGGTGAATCACCAACACCTTAATCCTTGTCTTGCTTACTTAGTACTAATTAATCAAGACTTGATTAATTAGTTCCATGGGCCTTGGTTGCATGGGCCTTTCATGGGCCTCTTGGAACATGGCCCATGGCCATTCCCAACGAGGTCCCGTGACGTGCTCATCGCCTCCAAGCCTTCCATACCGGAAATGTCCAACATTATCCGACGCGATCAATCCCAAGACTCCAAGCCTTGTCTTGATCCGTAATGTCCTATTCACTTACGGGCACATGACCCAAAACCCAGTTTTGGTCATGTCCCGAGACAACTCTCTTTTGGCCATTCTCCATAAATGTGTCAATGAGTTTCATCCTTCGGTGTGACCCTTAGGTCTATGCATGTCGATAGATCAACGTAAAATCCCATTTTACTTGATCCTATATAAGTGGCAACTAACGAGACTTTAGTATTGCCTGACACTACATAGCGAATCGAACCAATCGATTCTAACCTTTCCGTCCTCCCTGTCATTATCCTTTTATCTCCGATATCCTGATTGAGATAAGGCATAGAGCCGTCATCCTTATTATTCTCAATCACTGTTCCTTGATATGTGAGATGACTGAATATATGATACCTAGTATCATGTGCATGGCCATGCTATTCTTTCAGTCACTCTCGATCAAGCGGCCGAGAACCGATATCTTTCCCATACCTCAGTATGAGGGATAAATCCCTTAGCCGTCTTTCGTGTCACTCATGCAACCCGTCCCCAAGCCAATCCTGGCCGTTATGGAAGCCCTGTTACGGACAACGTTAGGCTCAGGTCAAACTTAGTTGTTGACTGCATAGTGATCACAAAGACTCCTTGGTCTAAGGATACATGACAAGCTACGACACTGAATATGTTAATGACTCAATCTATGGCACATATTCAGGGCGGGTCGTCCAATATCATGTCCCACATGATATCTATGATCAGACTCCGGAATCCCATTCCAATGACTAACAGAACGTAAGCCATGAAGAGCCATCTTTCATACTAGTCGCTTCTAGTGAAGCTTTATTGACTAGGGACCCATCGAGTGTGATCCATCTCGATCTATGGTTCTATTCGCATGGTGGGCATAGATCAGAAATCACATCGATATATTACTCCAAAACATAAGTAATAGAAAGCCGCTTTAATCTTATTGCTAATGATGATATATACATTTGGACATTTATGATTGAACTACGGGCACTAAGACTAACAATCTCCCACTTGCCCTAGTTCCAATCTAAACTCCAATCTATTCCCATTGACCTTACATGCCTCTCATGTTTAGGCAACGATAGTGCCTTAGTCAACGGGTCGGCTATGTTATCATCAGTTGCAATATAGGTGATCTTCACATCGCCTCGGTTCAGTATCTCTCTGATGAGGTGATATCGCCGCAGTACATGTTTGGATTTGTTATGCGATCTGGGCTCTTTAGCTTGCGCAATAGCCCCTGTGTTGTCGCAAAATAGGTTCACCGGGCTGGATGGGTTTTTGATTACACCCAACCCTGCCGTGAACTTCCTAATCCACACAGCCTCCTTGGCCGCCTCTGCAGCCGCTATGTACTCGGCCTCTGTCGTGGAGTCAGCGACGGTGTCTTGCTTCACGCTCTTCCAGCTGAAAGCTCCGCCATTCAGCGTGAACACATATCCTGACTGACTTCTAAAGTCATCTGGATCTGTCTGGAAACTAGCGTCTACATATCCATTAACAACTAGTTCAGAATCATCTTTTCCCCCGTACACTAGAAACGCGTCCTTAGTTCTTCTCAAATATTTGAGAATCGCTTTGACCGCTATCCAGTGTTCCTCACCAGGGTTAGACTGATGTCTGCTGGTACAACTCAAGGCATATGAGACATCCGGTCTCGTGCATATCATGGAATACATGATCGATCCTACCGCCGAAGCGTATGGGATTCGCATCATTCTTTTCAGCTCATCAGGTGTCTTAGGACACTGAGTCTTGCTGAGATGAACGCCATGACGTGCGGGTAAGAGTCCTTTCTTGGAATCAAGCATTGAGAACCTACTCAATACCTTGTTCACATAGGTGCTTTGACTTAAACCCAAGACCCTCTTGGTGCGATCTCTATATATCTTAATCCCTAAGATATAAGCAGCATCGCCTAAGTCCTTCATTGAGAAACACTTCCCTAACCAAGCTTTAGTCTCGTGCAAGGTTGGGATGTCGTTTCCAATGAGTAGTATGTCATCGACATACAACACCAGAAAGGTAATCATACCCCCATTTGCCTTCTTGTAAACGCAAGGTTCATCTTCATTCTTGATAAAGCCAAATCCAATTACAGCTTCATCAAAACGAAGGTTCCAACTCCGAGAAGCTTGTTTCAATCCATAAATGGATTTCAACAACTTACAAATCTTTCCCTTATTCTTCGGATCGACAAAACCTTCGGGTTGAGACATATAAACGTCCTCCGACAAATTTCCGTTTAGGAAAGCGGTTTTGACATCCATTTGCCATATCTCGTAATCGTGATATGCAGCTATGGCAAGAAGAATTCGGATAGATTTGACCATAGCCACTGGGGAAAAGGTTTCCTCATAGTCAATCCCTTGGATCTGCCTATAACCTTTCGCCACTAGTCGGGCTTTGTAGGTCTGAGGGTTGCCTTCCATGTCCATCTTCACCTTGAAGATCCATTTGCATCCGATGGTTCTTACACCACCGATGGGATCAACCAGTTCCCAGACTTGGTTGTCCGACATGGATTGCATTTCCTCCCTCATGGCTCCCAGCCATAACTCAGAGTCGGGTCCGTCCACAGCTTCCTGAAATGTAGCTGGATCATCGTGATCCACCACAAGCTCACCGTCACCTCCAAACACAAAGTAACCATATCTCGGAGGTGGACGACTAACCCTTTCAGATCGCCTTGGACCTTCTGGAATTGTTGCAGGAACTGGTCCTTGCTCTACGACCATCTCAGGCTCTTCTACAGGGTTGTCCAGTGGATCAGTTGGATCTGTACCACCCTGAATTTCTTCTAGATGTACAACCCTCCCACTGACGTCTTTGGAAATAAACTCCCTTTCCATAAAGACCCCACCCCGAGCGACGAACACCGTGTTCTCGCTGGGTTTGTAGAAGTAGTACCCCATTGTTTCTTTGGGATACCCAACGAAGGTGCATTTATCAGATCTTGGTTCGAGCTTAGTCGGAACTAAACGTTTCACATAAGCCTCGCAACCCCAAATCTTTAGGAAGGACAAAACGGGCTTTCTCCCGCGCCATTTCTCAAATGGTGTCCCTTCCACAGCCTTCGTCGGAGCCCGATTCAAAATGAATGCGGCCGTCTCCAGAGCATAACCCCAGAAAGAGATTGGGAGATCAGTCCCACTAATCATGGACCGGACCATATCCAATAAAGTCCGATTTCTCCGTTCGGACACACCATTCAATTGTGGTGTTCCGGGAGGAGTCCATTCCGAAAGGATCCCACTTTCTGCTAGATGATCTAAAAACTCTGTGGTCAAGTATTCTCCACCTCGATCTGATCGAAGTGCTTTAATACTTTTCCCGAGCTGGTTTTCTACTTCCGTCTTAAACTCTTTGAATTTATCAAAAGCTTCAGACTTATGTCTCATCAAATAGACATAACCATATCTACTGAAGTCGTCAGTAAATGTGATAAAGTAGCTAAAACCCCTCCTGGCAAGTGTGCTCATTGGTCCACACACATCCGAGTGTATTAGCCCCAATAAGTCACCCGCCCTTTCACCACGACCGATGAAGGGCGCTTTAGTCAGTTTTCCCATCAAACAAGATTCGCATCTATCAATCGAATGAAATTCGAATGGACTAAGAAGTCCACACTTGTGAAGTGTTGATATGCGTTTCTCGTTTATGTGGCCTAAACGACAATGCCATAAAAGAGTTTGGTCTAAATCATTGGACTTAGACCTCTTGGTATTTACATTATATATAGAGCTTGAGGCATTGTTATCCATATCCAATATGTACAATCCTCCAACCATTTTGGCGCTAGCATAAAATATATCATTGCATAAAATATTGAAAATCCCATTTCCAACATCAAAATTGTATCCTTCCTTGTCCAACAAAGAAATAGATACAATATTCCTACTGAAAGTAGGTACACAATATACATTGTTCAAAACAAAAACTAGCCCACTTGGCAAAAGAAGACTTATGGATCCTACAGCAGTCGCCACAACTCTAGTCTTGTTGCCCACTCTGAGGTCCACCTCGTCCTTCTTCAAGCTTCTCCTACCTTCCAGCCACTGCACATTAGTACAAATGTGAGATTCAGCCCCGGTATCCAATACCCATGAATCTTTGGAAGTAGTGAGATTTAGCTCTATAAAGAAAATACCTGATGAAGGCACAGTCCCACCGCCCTTCTTCAGATCATCCAGAAACTTCCTGCAATCTTTCTTCCAGTGACCAGGCTGTTGACAGTAGAAGCAGACATTCTCGACATCCTTCCCCTTCCTTGAGGACTCCCCGGTCCTAGGAGGGTTAGGACGCTTCGGATGCCTCATCTTTCCTGCCAAGTGCATAGGGGCCTTGCCCTTACCACTAACAGTTCCCTTATTCTTGAAACTGTTTCCCTGTCTGACCATCAGAACATCCTTGGATCCCTGATCCTTGACGTTCTTTTCAGCAGTTACCAACATTCCATGCAACTCTGAAATGGTCTTGTCCATATCGTGCATATGATAGTTCATGACGAACGTAGCATATGAACGAGGAAGGGAACGCAGAACCACATCCGCTGCCATCTCGTTCTCTATCTTAAGACCCAGTCGATTAAGATGTTCGAGATGCCCCTTCATCTTTAGGACATGAGGACCCACGGAGACTCCTGCTGACATTTTGCAGGAGAGAAGTTCATTAAGGACATTGTATCTCACGATACGTGCCCTTTCCTTGAACATACCCTTTATGATCCCCATCATAGTATAGGGGTCATCAGAGTACTCCATGAACTGGTCTTGGAGATCAGACTCCATGCAGCCCAGCATAATACATGCCACATCTATAGAATCGCTAAGGTGCTTTTGGTATGCATCCTTAACGGCCCTAATGGCATTATTAGCTGGCTCCTCAGGGATAGCCTGGTCTAGGACATATTCTTTGCGCTCGAATTTGAGGACTATCCTCAAGTTTTTGTCCCAGTCCAAGTAGTTTGTCCCACTTAGCTTGATCCTATCAAGAATGGTTTTTAGTGACAAACTACTATTGTTCGCTGAAGTACTTGCCATTTGATCTACACGACAAACAAAATATAATCAGTAAACTGAATAAATTTTATGAAGATCAAGTTCAAACACCAACCAATTGATTCTAAACCTTTAGAACCTAAAACCAAGATCCTTGATTCACCCGATTAAGCTGAACTAATGCTCACTACTTAATCGAGCTATGTAGGTAGGACTCCATCCAATCACATCCAATGTGACTCTTGGCTAGGGTATGTAATCATGTACACGGCTTACCCTATCTAATACCCTAGCTCAACCTCAGGCTGAGAATCGTAGTCGGGTCCACCAATTTTCAACTATGGCCCGTCACTATGTGGGTGCTCCGCTAATGCGCACGACACCTACACATGTCGTCCAAACCTACTACCCCGCTTTCCCATGGATGCTCCGCTAATGCGCACGACACCCATAGGACGGGGAGGTAGTAAGGTGTTGATAATTGGGAGGTATCGGACATGACCCGTTTTTACTTGTCCGGTTGTGTTTTAAACTTTTGGCACATCCTAGATGCGATGAGCACATCAACTACATTCCAAATGTAATGATGCCTCCAATTACATCCAATGTAATTCTTCCTTCGAACCCGTCAACTACATCCAATGTAATGACGATTCTAAGGGCTCACAGACAATGATTAAAACCAATTTTATCTTTGCATGTGAGGTGATATGCTCGGTAAATTAAGTTAAGCATGCAATTCTAAAACACATAGAAAAGATCATGCAAAAACTAAACCAAGCATAAAGCGTTAAATATGTACATAATAGCCCACTAAACTAACTCCCACTAGCTTCTTGAGCTCCACCGACTCCAAGCCGATGTCAAAACCCGAGAAGCCACCAAATGACCTTTTCGCCCTTTCTTCGTCTTGAGTAAAATATTACAATTTAATACACGACTCGCAGGTCGGGAATTAATAAATATTACAAATAAGTGGTACGACGACCACACCTCGAAAAAATAATTACACGCTAACTCTAACGGCTCGCAGGCCGTGAAAAGCGATAAATAATTAAATCAAACTCGGGGCTATTATGTACACCATGCCAACATCACATCACACATCGTGTTATCAAACAAGCATGTTATCAAACATCATGTGATTTTCCGGTTTTAATTAATTGCCAAGTTTCGAAAATTTTTGATACTCGGTTTATCGAAACCGTTCAAAATTGAAACTTTTGAACATTTGATTTTTGAGTTCATCAAGACGGTTCCAAACTCGTCATGACTAACAAAACGGTTTAGCTCGGCATATTGACCATCCAATGGTCATGCTTGGCCTAGCTCCGTCCAACGGAGCCCCGTTCGGTCCCGGTTTCGGCTCCCCGAGAGTCCCGCTCCCGAGACCCGAAAAATCAAATTTTTTTCAAAAATTCCAGATTTGATAAACTTTTCAAAAATTCATTTTTCATGCATTAAACCCATAAACAAGAATTTAAAACATGTTATCAAACAATTTAGCAAATTAACATGCAAAACCGAAACTAGCAAGCAAAACCGAAAGTTCTCTTGTGAATCCCGAAGGTAGCACGGCTCTGATACCACTGTTGGGTCTCGATGGAGGGTATGAACACATACTTGCAGCGGAAATAACTCGAGACCATGTCATAGAACACTACCAAATATTAGATACACAAGAGAATAAACAATATGGATGTTTCCTTACCAACTAGTTCAAGAAAAGGAAGAGAACACCAAAGAAACGATGATCGGCTTGAGTCTCCAAGACGCCTACGTATCCAAATGGAATCAAAGCCACGTAGTTCTTCTTTAGATGACTCAAGAACACAACAAGAGGGGGGAAAAGTGCCAAACTCGAAATTGTAGTGTGAGAGGGAGAGAAGTTGTGTTTCTATTCTTGTCTTGTGATTTGTTGTAGGAAAAAGATGACTTAAACCATCAACAACCATCAAGGACAAGTAAGGTGTGAAGCATGGTGTGAAGTAAGACAAGCATGGTGCTAAGTATGGCAAGACAAGATGGGTTAGGTGGTGAATCACCAACACCTTAATCCTTGTCTTGCTTACTTAGTACTAATTAATCAAGACTTGATTAATTAGTTCCATGGGCCTTGGTTGCATGGGCCTTTCATGGGCCTCTTGGAACATGGCCCATGGCCATTCCCAACGAGGTCCCGTGACGTGCTCATCGCCTCCAAGCCTTCCATACCGGAAATGTCCAACATTATCCGACGCGATCAATCCCAAGACTCCAAGCCTTGTCTTGATCCGTAATGTCCTATTCACTTACGGGCACATGACCCAAAACCCAGTTTTGGTCATGTCCCGAGACAACTCTCTTTTGGCCATTCTCCATAAATGTGTCAATGAGTTTCATCCTTCGGTGTGACCCTTAGGTCTATGCATGTCGATAGATCAACGTAAAATCCCATTTTACTTGATCCTATATAAGTGGCAACTAACGAGACTTTAGTATTGCCTGACACTACATAGCGAATCGAACCAATCGATTCTAACCTTTCCGTCCTCCCTGTCATTATCCTTTTATCTCCGATATCCTGATTGAGATAAGGCATAGAGCCGTCATCCTTATTATTCTCAATCACTGTTCCTTGATATGTGAGATGACTGAATATATGATACCTAGTATCATGTGCATGGCCATGCTATTCTTTCAGTCACTCTCGATCAAGCGGCCGAGAACCGATATCTTTCCCATACCTCAGTATGAGGGATAAATCCCTTAGCCGTCTTTCGTGTCACTCATGCAACCCGTCCCCAAGCCAATCCTGGCCGTTATGGAAGCCCTGTTACGGACAACGTTAGGCTCAGGTCAAACTTAGTTGTTGACTGCATAGTGATCACAAAGACTCCTTGGTCTAAGGATACATGACAAGCTACGACACTGAATATGTTAATGACTCAATCTATGGCACATATTCAGGGCGGGTCGTCCAATATCATGTCCCACATGATATCTATGATCAGACTCCGGAATCCCATTCCAATGACTAACAGAACGTAAGCCATGAAGAGCCATCTTTCATACTAGTCGCTTCTAGTGAAGCTTTATTGACTAGGGACCCATCGAGTGTGATCCATCTCGATCTATGGTTCTATTCGCATGGTGGGCATAGATCAGAAATCACATCGATATATTACTCCAACACATAAGTAATAGAAAGCCGCTTTAATCTTATTGCTAATGATGATATATACATTTGGACATTTATGATTGAACTACGGGCACTAAGACTAACATAAGGTTGATGCGCTGCGGCGCCATACGAACTAGGTTTCCCCTATGTGAACGAGTGTTCGAGGTTTCCCTCGCGTGAACGGGTGGTTTGAGGTTTCCTTCACGTGAGTGGGTTATTTGAGGTTTCCCTCGCGTGAACGGGTGGTTTGAGGTTTCCTTCACGTGAGTGGGTTATTTGAGGTTCCCTACATGATCGAGTAACTAGGGTATCGATGTTGTGAGCAATAGTGGCTTGCGGAATTGAGAATAGGATCCCCGTTGAGGTTTTCCTACGTGATCGGGTAATTGGGGTATCGAGGTTGCGAGAAATAGTGATTTACTGAGTTGAGAACATGATCCCCGTTTGAGGTTTCCTACGTGATCGGGTAATTGGGGTATCGAGGTTGTGAGCAATAGTGGTTTGTTGAGTTTAGAATATGATCCCTATTCGAGGTTTCCCTTACGTGAGTGAGTATTTGAGGTATTGATAGCGTGAGCAGCGTGACGTTTTGGTATCAGGTTTTGAGGTAGTAGTCTGCCCTGGTTAGATTGGTAAGTCGTTAGTGCTTTACTAGTATGCCATAATCGAACGGGTGTCTGTGGAGGTGGGCAGAACGCTCATCCCCTTTACTACTTTTCCCGCAGGGGACGAGTAGCGAACACTGGTTTGGTTGCGGAAAGTTATAAGTGAATGCATAGAGGATCGTGTGAGGGTTGTGCTATACCTTATCAGTGTGACGTTTACAAATCACTTTGACCCAGTGTTACTCCAAATGATAAGTCAATGCTTTGTAAATGTTCTTCGAGAATATAGAGTCGTAGGCATATTTAAGGCTGAAACGTGCTGGCGGATTGTAAACGTCAGTTGAAGCAACGAAAACGTCGGTGGATTGAAGGCTGAAAAGTGTTGACGAAAACATGCGACAGTATGGTAAGCGCTGTGTGTTTCAGCCACCAAATATGACCATTAACAGAGGTAGTCAGCGCTGACTGTCCCGGGAGCAGCGCCGACCGTTGACTTGAACATGCAAGACCGGGGCCCAACATCCACTACTGGCTGACGATATACAACCACTTCGTCACTGAAAGACCGGAGGTCGGGCCACTATGAACCGAAAGATAATTGAAGGACTATTGTCAAAGGACCTTCATTAAAAGTAAAACGGTTCAAATTTGATCCACCGCAAACTACTTCATGCTCAACAACCGGGTCAAACTGATGCCCAAATCAGAGTGTTGGTCACGTTGACTTACTGAGAGTGACATAATCAACCATTCACCAAATTTGAATGGCGGAACGACCATCCAAGTGATTACAATATTGCAATAAACTCTTTTTATCGGAACGAACCGCTAGAATTGTTAATCCATGCTTAGTTTCTGCTTCGATAATAATAAATCATATAATATAATTTTTGATTTCATTTTTTTGAGGAAGAACGTCTTATATTATAATGTAAAATTGCGTACAAGACAGAAATACTGAAATGCAACAAATTGAAATTACAATAGCACTGAAAGTAAACTTACTCTATAGAGATCAAGGGTAGTCTGGAGGAGGATATTGCGACAACGTTTTTCGAACACCAATACAACGGCTCCAAACTGATCGGCACGGGCCGAGCAGGCCTAGTGTTGAGAATTCCGATTGGACATAAATCGACTCTGAGGTGCGCTCCAGTAGAATACTGAGTCCTTAGAGTGACGTCTAGGACAGTCCTGTAACCAGGAACTGAAATGGCTCAGATGGACTTTGCATTCTCCCAAGGAACCAGCAGACGTCGTCCCCCCTCAGATGATAATGAGGGCCTTTAAAAACGTATAATTGTCGGTTCCCGATCTAATTGAAGAGTGTCGCGCCGGTACTTGGTGGAATCGATGCCACCCTATGTCCAGTGAGGCGGTATTACCGACAAACCCCCCACTGGACCACGAAGGACTCATTGATCTAGACGAGGGGCGTTCCGCCCCTCGCCGTTTGTGGTGTCCCTCCATATGACTCTACATGCCCCTCTGAGTCAGTGCTTAGGATTAGCGTCGGACCATCGAACGTCCCAACACTACCAGCAAACAGGTACCTCCTGTCGCTGATTGAGGACCAATTCCTTGCGGTACCCGTCCCTCCTGCAGTCAGACGAACAACCATTGTGGATCGAAGCATCGTCCGACTACTCCCGCTGCCTCCACTTTGGCCTCGCCCGCTGCTACCGTCGTCGTCTTGTCCGCCCAGGATCATCCTTGCGTCACCGCGACCCACAACGTCTCGGTATTCTGATGGCCAGCCACCTGAATACCGTATCTCTCCAAACGACACCAAGAACGACACCGCCATAACGGGCCTCACCGGAGGTGCCTCGCTTCTCCTCGCTCCACCACCATAGCTTTTCAGGATCCCGCTCTGCACCCACGGCTGACCACCGCGCCCCGCGCTGTCAATATGCCCCTCAACTGCCGCGCCTCCTTGCATCGCCAACAACGGCCAGATTTGTGCAGTCCCCAACTCACCATCCCGATCAAGTCCCGTGATAGCAAGTACATCTCCGGTCACACCGAAACCTCGGATCTCCTCTCCTTCCATCGCAATTCGAAGCTTTCCGCCTCCTTCGTGCATCGGCATCACCACCCAACTCTCCGTCGCATATGGACGCCGTCCGTATGAAGTCCTGCCGATCACCACTGGCCTCACACCTCCGAATTGGACCTGCAGAACCTCAATTCCACATCACCATTCAAGCCAGGTCTTGAGCAGCTCCATGGTGATAACCTCATCCATGTTAGCATGGATGATCATCACCAGACAAAGCCCTGCGACGACCGAGAAGAGGTTCATGCCGCCGCCAAAACCGTTCCTTTCTCCTAAGGTTTTGGCTAGCTTCTGGCCTATGATAATATACAACAAAAAAATTTCTGTTTACTTCACAATTTTTTATTTCATAATAAAATATAATATATATTTTTATATTTATTAATATTTTATTCTTTCCGTATGTTACAAAATAATACTATCAAACAAAGGAAGGTAAGCATGAGGTAACCCTAACAAACACAACCATACCACATGCGTCCTATTTAAATCAACGACCACGATCGATGCTGCCTCCTTCGGAACCGTTGATTTTTACCCGCATAAACCCTACTAAACCCTAGTCTTCCTCAACGAACACTCTCTTTGTCCGCTGAGTCTCCGAGTCATTAAACCCTTCACACAGAGAGCTCTCTACTTGGCGGCTACCGGCAGCATACCTCCGTCAGTTTCTTGTAACTCGTCTCTCTCCTTCGATTTTCGCTTTCACTCCCAACTCCGTGCTTAGCTCTGATTTGCTTATCTATATGATCATGTCATCAACACCAGAAGCTAACTTTAAACTCTAGAACCAGTACCTGTATGCATGTTTGTAATCTTCAAAACCCATAAATGTATATATGTGTTTGCAGGTTTTTAGCTTTTGTGTTTTGGTTTTGCGGAAGGCTGTGCCCAAATTCTGACGTTTTTGGTGTTGAATTGCAGGCGTGATTGTAATTCTAGAGTTGAAGAATGCTTGTTCTGTTCGAGACTCCTGCGGGCTTTGCCCTGTTCAAAGTGTTGGATGAAGGGAAGCTCTCCAAAGTCGAGGTACTGCTTTGCCCTCTAATCCAGTTTAAAATGTGTATGGTTACCTGGAAAATTTGATTGAAGAACATTGTTACTGTATTTTTGATGGCTCTCAATACCTTCTAAATAAGTTTTTTTTATAGTGAAAATTACATGTAGCTACACCCAACTATCCATGATTTTCATCTAGTTACACCTAACTATTTTTTTCGTCTAGGAGATACCATAACTTTCCAAAATTTTCACTTCACTAATGGTTTTTGGACGGAATAAAATGGTCATGATCCATGCGCATAGACCTGATTTTCCCCAAAATGGCATAAATATCCTTATACAGTGAAAACAAGGGAGAAATAACAACACGTATAAGGGAATTTATGTCTTTTTTGGGACACAAGGTTATGTGCCATGCACATGACCTTTTTTTCAGTCCAAAAAACTAACGGAAAGCTAGTAAAGTGAAGATTTTGGAAAGTTAAGGTTTCTCCCAGACGAAGAAAATAGTTAGGTGTAGCTAGGTGAAAATCATGGATAGTTAGGTGTAGCTAGGTGTAATTTTCCCTTTTTTATATATTAGTTAAGGTTATTCTTAAACCTTGATGGCAAGCTTTCTATTTCTTTGTTAAATTAGCTCATTGGAAACTTGCATTTGCTGTTGGCAGGATCTATGGAAAGAGTTTGATAGTCCGGATTCAGCTAGACAGGTATCTTTGTCTACATCTCTAAGGGCATGTAGATTTGTTATATAATTTAGTAAAATTAGAACCTGGTTGTTTTTTCACGGATTCTTGATTACACTGGGATGCAGTTTTGCTCTCAATTTTGAATTCTGTAGAATGCTGAAGCACTACCTTTACACTTAATAATGTGCAAAGTAATATTGACCTATTTTCAGCCATCTTTTGAAATATAGTTCTCACATTTCTTGGTCCTGACATTAGGTTGTCAAGCTGAAAGGCTTTTCCAAGTTTGATAATACATCTGATGCCTTGCAAGCAACATCTCTGTTGATTGATAGTAAACCAAGCAAAGGTTTGCGTAAATTTTTGCGTGCCCACTGTGATGGTGAAACATTGGCTGTGTATGACTCAAAACTCGGGAATGCAATCAAAGAGAAACTGGTCAGCTAATACTCTTATTGTTTTAACAATTTACAAGACTGTTGTTGGCCATTTCAATTTTGTTTTAAAATATAAATTTGTCCTCTTGCAGAAAATTGAGTGTGTTCACAACAATAATGTCATGGAGCTGATGAGGGGTATAAGAAATCAACTGACAGAGCTAATATCTGGTTTGGGGGTACAAGATCTGGCTCCAATGAGTTTGGGTTTATCCCATAGTCTCTCTAGATATAAGCTGAAGTTCAGTGCCGATAAGGTTTGTGTTATCGTTCTATTTATGCTTTCCCCCTTCTGCTTCTCTATATTCATTAATCACCATGCTATATAGTACTTTTCTTATGTTATTGAAAAGTATGTAAATCTGAACATTGAACCTTATAATTATTTTGCATTGAAAATTGATATGGTATATAGCTGACAGGGTTGGCTGTTCTGCCTGGTAAAAGTCAACTGAGCTGTTTATATTGAAAAGTGAGAATATGATTGTATTATGATATTAATTTGATCTCAGCATATTCAGATTGTTTTTTTTATAGTGGGGTGAAAAAGTAGGAAGATTCACATTTGGTATGACAGTGGTATTTTTTTTCTTCATGAGATTGATATTTATACTATTGTTTCTCAGGTTGACACAATGATCATCCAGGCCATTGGTCTGTTAGATGATCTAGATAAAGAGCTGAACACATATGCAATGAGAGTTAGAGAATGGTACGGTTGGCATTTTCCCGAGCTTGCAAAGATTGTTCAGGACAACATCCAGTATGCCAAGTCCGTAAAGCTAATGGGTTACCGTGTCAATGCTGCTAAGCTTGATTTCTCTGAGGTAGAGTTTATGACAAATACAATACTCTTATCTCATGTATGTGAAGGTTAGTATTGCTGATGGTTGTCATTATGTTGTTGTCATCTATATAGATACTGGAAGAAGAGGTTGAGGCAGAGTTGAAAGAGGCAGCTGTAATATCTATGGGTACAGAAGTCAGTGAGCTCGATTTGGAAAATATCAGAGATCTCTGTGACCAGGTTCTGTCTCTTTCTGAGTACAGAGCTCAACTCTATGACTATCTAAAAAGCAGAATGAACACCATTGCACCGAATTTGACTGCCCTTGTGGGAGAGCTTGTCGGGGCCCGCTTGATCGCTCATGGAGGCAGCTTGATAAATCTTGCAAAGCAACCCGGGAGCACTGTACAGATCCTGGGTGCAGAAAAGGCCCTTTTCAGAGCCCTTAAGACAAAGCATGCTACTCCCAAATATGGTCTCATTTACCATGCATCGCTGATTGGTCAAGCAGCACCAAAACACAAGGGTAAAATTTCTCGATCACTTGCTGCAAAAACAGCTTTGGCCATTAGATGCGATGCTCTTGGTGATGGCCAAGATAACTCAATGGGGCTTGAGAATAGATTAAAGGTAATATTCTTACCTGGGTCAATTTCTTTCTTGTTTATTGTGTATGTTGTCTTTGTTAACAATGAAAGTAAATTGTAGCTCGAAGCACGCCTAAGGAATCTAGAAGGAAAAGAGGTGGGTCATTCTGCTGGCTCGGCAAAAGGCAAGCCTAAGATTGAGGTTTATGATAAGGATCGAAAGAACGGAGTTGGTGGACTAATTACTGCTGTTAAGGTCTGCATAGTGTTCTCAGTTCAGTATCTTTTCATCATTTTTTGTCACCAGTTACTGATTTATGGATGTGTTTCTGCAGTCCTATAATCCATCTGCAGACTCAATTCTGGGACAAACACTTGTGGAGGAAGATACAGTTGCAAAGAAGACAAACACCAAAGAACAAAAGAAAGAAAAGAAACAGAAGAAGAAAACCGAGGACGAGGAGGCAGGTTTGCCAAGTGGTGGAAATGGAACCACAGAGCAGGGATCTGAAGAAGCTGCAAAAAAAGAGAAAAAGAAGAGGAAGAAACAGAGAGAAGAGGAATCCGAAGTGCAGAATGATGAGGGGAAGGGGAAGAAGAAGAAAAGAAAACAGGTAGACGAAGAATCAGACATGTATAGCAAGAAGAAAAAAAAGGAAAGGTGGGATTGAGAAATTTTAAGGATGTTCTGATAATCTTTTAACTGTTAAAATTATCCAAAATGGTTTGTTTTCTTCTATATAATATGGACATTTTGTTTTAATTTAGTGATGGTGTTTAACGAATTGAGATCCTTAACAGAGCATGTTGTTTCTAGGAGTCCTCCTCGAAGGTGTTGTGTTATCTCTCTTTCCATTATTTATTGCGAACTGTACACGTGATTTTCCCATATTTAGTTCAAAGTTGGTCTACGGAGTCCTCTAAGTATCAAGTCTTTTTGAATGCATTCAACTACTCACTATTATTACATAATATACAAAATTACCATTTTTTTTATCCGTGTACAATTTTTATGTCAACAAATCTGTTATTTGTTTGAAATGACAAAAATATTCTCAATCTCATATTTTTCTCATTTATTCTTTTCCACAAAATTTTAATTTTAATATTTCTTTTTAAATTTTAATATTATTTAATTTTTAGAAATTCTTTATCTTATTAATTTTCTTTATTTTATTTAATTTTCATTACTTTACAGTGTTTTTATAAAATTTTAATTTTTAATATTTCTTTGAACCTACGAACTTAGAGCACCTCCAATGCGTCGTGGCTCGGGGTCGTGCCAAGCGCTGAGACGGCTCTGAGACGACTCGTTGGCACGGCTCGTCGTGCCTGTCTGTCGTGCCAAGGGGAGTGTGCCTGTCGGTCGTCCCTGATTCCAGCGTCGACGCGACACGTCGTCCCAGGCGCCAACGGCTAGTCGGTTGGCCACTCTGTAGACGACACGTCGGCGACGACTCCCAAAAACCCTATATTTTTGTATAAATTCATATTCACCCCAAGCCAAAATTCACCCATCTTCACTTGTTTCAAGCTCCCTCTCCTCCATTCCTTTCCAAATTCTCTTGTTTTTTCTCCATATATTCACAATGGACCCGAATCAAGCCCTCCAATTCGTATGCGAGTCGTTGGACGACGAGGACGTCGATTCTCAACACACCGAAGACAACGTCATGGCCACTTACTCGACATTCACCGACCTCCTCAACGCGAGCCAATCATCACCGCTTTCTCCATACACCCTGACCACCCACTCCTAATGGCAAGTGCCGAACGTGCAACCTTCTTAACCTTCCTAATTTGTTCCGGCCACTCAACCTTCTCAATCCTCTCCGACGCAATCGAGGAGGAATGGGAAGAAGGCTGCATCTACATCGGGCACGAGAGCACCTCCGCGGCCGAAGTGGTCCATCGGGGAGGAGACAAGATTGGCCAGTTCGTGGCTCAACAATTCGCTAGACCCCATCAACGGGAAGAACTAGAAGAGTGACATGTGCTGGAAAAAAGTACATGCCGAGTTCGAGGCGATGAGACCGGCAGACGACCCACCTCGGACGTGGATGGCTTGCAAAGACCATTGGCATAAGTGCAAAGGAAGAATCAGCAAGTTCGAGGAGAAGTACACCAACTACGAGAACGCTCTCACAAGCGGGAGGAACGAGGCTGACGTCATGGCAGACGCTGAAGAGGCGTACAGGAACGAGGAAGGGCACGTGTTCAACCTCAAGCATATGTTGGAGATCGTGAGGGGGCAGCCGAAGTTTTCGACCAAGAAGGTTCCAGAATGTGACATCCCCGGCCTCGACCTCAACCTCGACGCCGAAAGTGAAGCAAGCAAACAAACAAGGATGGACGAGTCTCGCACCGAGGCTTCGGGAGACGGGTTTGACCATGAGTTGAACTCGTTTGCAACCGAGGAGCGTCCGATCGGGCAGAAGAGAGCCAAGGCCAAGGCTCAAGGCAAAGGCAAACAAATGGACCCCCCCCCCCACCCCAGCCGGTGACAGTGGTACCTCCCGAGCAAATGGATTTCATCCACTCCATTGCCGATAAGAAACAGAATCTCACCGATACCAGATTCAAGATGCAGGCGCAGGTCATGGACATGTTGGGCCGAGTGGTTAGCCAAGACACCACCAACATGTCCGCGGAGGAAAAGGCGGCTTGTGCCGCTCTCATTCAAAGCCTCGGGAGGCGTTTGGAGTTCTTGGGTTAGGCAAGACTTCAATTTAGTTTTAGTTTTTAATCTATGTAATAAAAATGTTAATCTAGTTGTTTCTTATGTAGTTTGAGTTTTATTCTAATTAATAAAAAAATTAATTTTTTTATCGGATTCTCGGAGCCTCGGTGGCGGTGCACGGTTACTATTTCGGAATAGTAACCCTAGGGGTGGAAGCCGTGCCGACCCCTCCCCCTCCCATCCTATAAATACCCCTCAACCCTCCCTCAATTTCTCACACCTCTCTCAAACTCTCTCAAATTCTCTCAATTCGATATGGCGGGATCATCTTCTAATTGGGCAGTCGAACCTCTATGGTCCCTAGAGGAGGAGATGCATTTGGTGGTGAATTGGCTCACCTTTTACGAGAACGGGGGGCAAGTGTTGGCATCAACTATACATTGCTTTCGTTGAAACCGGGAATGAGGAGTGGCCACAACGGACGGAGAAGCAAATGAAGGATCACTTCCAAAAAATGAGCAAGAAGTGCAAGTGGTTTGATGCTATTTACCGGAAGAAAATGAATGAGCCTAGGAAAGGCGAAACCGATGACGAAATCTATGTCGCGACCATGTATGATTATCAACGCCAACACGAGCAGTGGACAAAACGTCCTGTGTGGGAGATGCTCAAAGACGATGCGAAGTGGCGTTTACACATTCGTACCATTAGGAATTAGGTTAACTATCTTATTTTAAATTATTGTGTTTTAAATTATCGAATATGCACTAGGTTTTAAATATTATGTAATGTGTTTGTGGGTTTACATACAAGTAGTAATTAAATTTGGGGTGTTTTTTTAATTATTGAAACTGTATTGACATGGCTCCTGACACTAGTAGTGTCAAACCATTGGAGGAGCAGTGTCAGGAAGCCAAAAAGCACTCCCTAACACTGCTCCTTGACACTACCTAGTGTCTAACCATTGGAGATGCTCTTAACCACAAAATGCACAGTGTGGAAAGGCATTGGAAAAATAAAAATACTTGCGCAAGAACGAAGTCAATCGGAGTTGAAACGAAACGCAAATAATAAATTAATAAACTTGAAAAAAAAAGTGTCAATTCTAGAATGCAACACATGACACATTCTGATAGAGTTCACAGGTTTACACTGCACCAAAGGATTCGTACCCGAGTTACCTCTGTATATGTATATATTTACAACCAAAATAATGTAGAACTTGAAAGAGTGAAAAAATTACAGAGCTAGAGTATAACTTAATATAACCATGCCAAAGAAATAATTAACCAATATTAATCAATGATAGAGTACAAAAAGGAGATCTATTTCCGGAGACACTAGCCATGGAATAGAAGTACTAAAAGATGAAGATATTATGATCTCTTTTAGTAATCTCAATGTAAAATTATAATATTAGAGAGAAAGCCCGATCATATCATCATAACAATGTAATTCCAACGTATCACCGAGTGAAACCCAACATATTACTAAAATATTACCGGGTAAAAAACCAACATAATACTATCATTTTACGAAAAACATATTACCACCATATTACCAAAAGAAGGATGGAAGCTTCAGATGGAAGCATACAAGCCCTAGATACAAACCCAAGACGGAAGCACACAAGCCCAATATACAAGCTCAAGATGAAAGAATACAAACTCAAGTAAACAGTGAGAGCGCAAGATAAAAGTTTATTAGAACAAGACAAAATTTTAGCAAAACATGGAAGAAAAGAATGCGTACAAGAGAAAAAAATGGAAGAAAAATGAAAGACAAGTTGAATTTTTATAAGACTATTATTGTGATAAGTGGCTAAAGTAGTAAGAGACATTAGTGTACTAGTTGTCATAATAATAATAAAAAAAAACATAATTATACTAGTGGTTAGAATAATAACGAGCATTATTGTAATAGTTAATGAGGAGACCGAGCCTTATTCTTACGTAGAAACCAAGTTCCAATTTCTAAGAAGTTTATCTTTATTTTCTCTTAATGATTAGCTAAGTGCACTTGTAGTTGTCGGCGGATTAGGACCTTAAAGGCGCCAACGGAAAGAAAACGCTGGCTGATACGTGAAAAACGCCGACAGAAAGAGGGCTGAAATCCGTAGGCGAAAACATGCAGCGGTAAGGTTAAAGGCTCTTGTTGCAGTTGGCTGAAACCATTCATCATCACCTTTTGTTATATTTTTTTTGTATTAGCCTCACCTTTCAGCCTACTAGACTGCAAATGAATTTGTTTCAGCCTGGCTGAAAGAGGAGAGATAAACTCTTTTATTATTATTTTATTCTTTCGACCTTTTCTTTTTAGCCTCAGTCAGGCTGAAGGGTTGTGGATGCTATAAGCTCTCTCTCTACATCTATGATCTCTTACCACCCTTTACCATATCTTTAGTAATCCATCTCCATAATACATAACTAGTGTCACCCAATCCACAATCCAAAACAAAACCTTGAAGGGTCGCGTTGAGCAATTACCTAGCACTAGCATTATCCAATTGAGTGTGTACTTCTAAACTTTGAAGTTCTATTAAGATATGTTAGAATGACTTTTGCTATTTATGTATTATGAAGATTGAAGCTATGGATAAGGTATTAGGTATGGTAGAGCTTATAGATGTTTAAATTAAACAACGAATTTGCAGTGTTGTGCTTGTATTCATGATATATGTTGTATTATGTTATCTTATCACCATATCATTATACCTTGTATGAAAATTACACTTGAATTTTGTAATAACGTCTTTTTCCTTTCCTGGTTTCTCACTTTCTTCTGAAAGAAGGATGTTAAGCGACACAAACCAGCAAAATTTCTTGCGCTCTCTCCCCAAACCAAGAACATCGCACCACAAGTTAAAGATCCTCTTTGGTTGATCCACGAGCATTAAGACTATAATGGTTGGCCTCAAGTCAAGACAGATTTGGTTTCTTCCTATTCTAGTTGATTTTCAAATACCCACTATTGTTACATAAAGGTTGGTCATTTATACGTCAAGCAATATGCTGTTCAAGATGTCGATCAGTAAAGATAGAAAATATGTCTGATCAAATGTCATCGGACATCTTGCGCGTGTCCGGTGTTGAAGATTTGTTTCCTACTTTGAAGATACTTCTGCGATAGAGATCTGATATATTTAGGAAGTATTCTGGTGCAAGAAAACTTGGAGATTCAGCTTGATCGTGACTCTAAGGATTAAGGAAACCCTCGGAGGCACGATTACAAGGTGTAGGAGCTATAAAACGCGAAGACTAATTCTGAGCTCCGTTCCGAGAATCGTTGTCACATTGACTATTGTTGTCATATTGACTATTTGTTCGTTGTTCTTTGTTTATGGCTTCAAAGCTCCTAAGCGTGCTGGACTAGCATGTTGGGAGGATGAATGTACTAAACAAAGAAGAACATTGTTGTTGTCAAACCCTATTTGTAACTGAATGAGTGATTGAGTTGTGTTTGCGTGATGAAAGATTCATGAAGAATCTCTGAAGAACAAAAAGCTAAACCGAGACTAAAGGGCTCGAAAAGTGGAATCGAGAGAGGATCTCGAATTCAGGAGAAGTCCCTGAGATAGGTTTTCACTTGTAATAATATTATAAGGTTTGATCTAGGATGATTTGAAACTTGTATATTCTTATTGATTACATATAATGAAACATTTTCACTGGCAGAGTGCCCCCAGATATAGGTGATGTTGCATCGAACTAGGCAACAAACTTGTGTGTCTTTTGTGCTTGTTTGTTCTTATTGTTGTTTCCTTTCTGTTCTAAAACAAGGTGTCCGTCAACAAGTCTGAACATTGTGTGAGACATCCTACTCTTGCAACTAACCAAAATTTCACTCGCCTATATTTCGGGTATTCTTAGAAGATTAGTTGTAATCTCTCTCGGGATGAGTTACTCTCCCATTGCTCTTCTCCATGTTATCGTTCGATTAATGTAATTATGTATGTCGTTTTCGTTAAAGAAAAAGACAAATACCCTATTTTGAGGTTAAGATGGTAAGTCATAGCAACGTCTTCCTTTCATTAGCTCCGGACCAATTCACAAGGAGGCATCCCTATCGATTAGTGAAACCATTTTTGAAGCTAACATGCTCCAATTCATCAATGCAAGTGTGTGCAAAATGCATCAAAGCCATACATAAAATATTACAAATCACACACATCCCATCCAGGGAACAATTACAAACTTAGGCACATACAAAGCCCTCGGGGACCTTGTTACCACAAGCATTAACGAGCAGGGTCAGAGCCAGAGGCACATCCAGCTCCACAACTCCCAAAACATTAGCCTTAATGGCAGTGCACAAACACACGGCAGCTTCCAGATCCGCAACGCCCTTCACAAGGGTACAACATTCCTTGCTAGGCTTGGTGCCCACAACCTCAGTAACCAGCCCCAGCCAGCTCCCACACACCCCATACTTTAAGGTATCTTTCGGGCACTTGGAAGGACTCTTCGGAGGGCACGGCACTTCATGGGATGAAACACCAAATGTGAACAACATCACGTTGATGGTGAGGATAATAGCTGCAGCCTTACAAACCTTGGAAGCCATTGCAGATTGGTTTCTTGCAAGGAAGGTTAAGAGTGTATAGAGAGAGAGTGCTTGGTAGAGATATGATATATGTATTGTGTGTGGTGAGAAGATGGATTGAGATTTTATCATTTGGCAATGAGTGATGGGAAAAGGAGGGACAACACAATGCTTGTCCATATCCATCCTCCATAAGCTGTGGCTCATAACTGGCTTCCTATTTCCTCATCTTTGTTTTGTTGTGTTTTGGCTATAGATGGAGGAGATTAGGTTGCTAGCATATGTACACTGTCCTAAAGTCCGTCTATGTAAAAGCTGTTGTTGGGATATTTATCAAGTGACGAATTGATTTACATCTAGAACCGACTGGATTATGAGACAAAAAAAACATAATATCACCATTGAGTCTTGATATGTAACACCTCTTTTCCTGGTAATAGCGATGAGGGTGAAGGAGACATCAAAGCCTTCATCCTTTTGCTCTGTTTTGGATCTCGAGTTGTGATGTGTACTGTAAAATCGTTTCTCGATCAATTATTGAGGCAATCAAGGCTACATTTAAGAAGGGAAGGGTTGATTCTGGTCGTCGTGAGTCTACAGCCAAGAAGGGTCGTGTTGGTTTTGTCCCGACTAGTATGTGACTAAGGTGAGTGGCTCCGGTGAGCCTTGTTCATCTAAGCTGGGTGATCCGACCTTTGTCCTCAAGGGAGACAACGTCTCTCACCGCTCCAAGCATTCGCACTGGAACGGTTCGTGAGAGATCGGCCAATCGCTCAGGGAAGAAGTGTGTTGCTGCAACTTCCACCAGAGTAGAGTTATCGGCGGCGAGTCAGTGTTGCGAGGTCTTCATCTACAACTTACTATTCAACACAACCTCGGACTAGGTGCGGAACTCGTTGGGGACTTACGGCCAGATAATTTCTGCCACCGTCCTCAAGAGACAAAATTTTCTTGGTTTTGGAGAGTTCAAATCCCATAATTCAGCCTTGTAGGGAGTCTAGTCCCTCACTGATCTCAAACTCAATGGTTATGTTCTTTTTTTGCAATTCTCGACGTGATAAAGGCAACAACCGAACGTTCGAATTTTTGTCGGCATTGACGGTAGGTGGAGATCGGGTAGTAGAGGAGTGTGCGGTTGAACAAAATTTGAATTCTGATAGGTGTTGCGATCTTGTGGTTCACAGCTCGTCGGAGGTACCATACGGTGAAGTCAAGTAGCCAGATCTCGGGTCTCTTCCTCGCAACGTACCTTTGGATTTGGTTTTGTGTAATGGGCCTTTGCATATGAAATCCCAGTTCAGACAAGGCTTTTCCTCTGTCCTCGAACAGTCTACGAATTAGCTGTAATCCTCTATTTCAGACAAGGAGGATGGTTTTTGTCCTTCACGTGAGCAGGTGGTGGGTGCATCTAACTCCGACATGGTAGTTTTGGAGGATTAGGTGGTTGGTGATCCCAACATCCCCTTCTTGGTGGAGCTATAGGACATGACACGGACCCAGTTGAGTTATCACTTGTTTTGGTCGTGGAAGTGGACGCGATTCTTTCCATTGATTCGGGGGACTCATACTGTGGTTAATCATGGTAGAGACGAGTTTGGTCAGCAAATCCAAACGAGTCTCCGTAAGCAGGTGGCTCCGATGGGACCAAACTCAAGCTCAAGCTCAAGATGCATAGCTAAATTAGGAGGTGGTCAAGATGGTGGTCAAGTGGGTAGTTTGTGGAAGTATGTCCTTCTCAAACCACTGAAATGTCAGAGTCGCCCCCTAATAATCTATCGGATTATTACACCACTAAGTCAAGAGTATGTTCTTTGATTCGTGAAAGAGTCGTTAATTCTGTTGACGTTTGGAAATAGTTTGCACAAGCTCGATCTCAACCTGCTCAACTTGCTCAAGAGAAGGCTTCGACGATCCAATATGACTTGGGAAGGTGAAGAGTGGGTCGCCGATGATGCTTGATTTAGTTTCGTTCGTTATCATTTGTTTCGGACTTGTAGTCCTCTTTTGTTTTCGGGCTTTGACCCTCTAGGTCTTTTGAGAGTTTCTAGGTAATCGTTTTTCGATCTTGGTCTTTCTTGGACTTGTGATTCACACATTATTTTTTAAGAATGTATTTTTAAATAAAAAACCGAACTGATAAAATAAAACGATTGAGTCTTGATCTCACTATGTTATTGGTTATAATTAGATGTATAATTTTTTGAAAATCGATTTTTGATGTACTCAAGGACTCTCTTCTGTTTCTTTTCCTCATACTCTTCTCCCGTCTCTCTGTCATGAAAATACGGTGGCTAGGGTTTGTGAATGGTGACGGTAGCAACGATCCGCACTAGACAGCCAATATGGTGTCTTCCTCTCCACGATATCTCGATCAAGGAATTGGTGGTTTCGGTGACGAAGCTCGGGATTCTTGGGGTAAGTTTCGCCTAGATTGCGGTCAGACGTGTACTCTCGCTAAAATTGTTCAATTGGAAGGTTCTGGAGGACGGCATGACAGAAAAATGGAAGATCCCGGACTTGGAGATACGACCACTAGGCACGAGGTGGTGGCTTTTTTCTTCTAGTAAACGAGGGAGAAGACCCGAGTAGTAGCGGTGGAGTTGTGGTCATTTTGTTGGTCTCTAATCGTCTTGACAGATCTACGTCCCTGCATGCGGTATTAAGACATCATATTAACCCATACCTCGGTGTGGGTACGAGTGGTTAAACTTTCGATAGGTGAATAGAACATATGGTTGGCATTTCGAGTTGGGAAACACTCTTAGTACCTGCTTTGATTCCAATCTGGGTGGAACTTAGTCAGTCGCTTTAAGGAAAATTTCTATTATAGGTCTTAGAAAGTGGGTACGAACCGTAATTTTTCTTTCCTACGAACACTTGTCAATCAAGTACGATTGTATCCAATTGGGGTCTCCATGAAGGTTGCTGCAGATCCTCGTGGTAGCAAATTCCTCAAGAGGTACATGAAATATCGATCGGTGCTAAAGGGGGAAGTTGAGGACACATTTCAAACCCCTTCTGAGGTTAGTAATGCATGGGAAATAGGTTGAGAGCGGGTTGAGGAAGAACCTGAATGTCCAAGCACAAGGCCTAAAGGTGTCAACGAGACTATTTACGTCTTCACGGGGGTCTATTTCGATCGATACGACGAGAGAAGAAATGGAAAGACTAAACTGTTGGGTCTCGAGGTAGGGTTGGAGATGAACCAACTCGAAGCGGAAAATCAATGAAAACCAATAGACGATTAAAACCATGAAACAACTAACAAAGAATGGATTCACAAGAGAAAAATTCAGCACTATTTCTTACCAAAACAAGAACACTGGATTACGAATGATTGGCCTGAGTCTCCAAGACGCCTACGTATCCACATGGGAATCAAAGCCACGTATTTCTTCTCTTTGAGGACTCAAGAACACAAAATGGAGATGAAAGCTTGCCTTGGCCGAAATTAAGGAGGGGAGGGAGAGAAAATTGTGTTTCCTATTCTTGTCTTGTGTTTGTTATGTTGAAAAAAGATGAATTAAACATAACAAACCCCATACTTGTCCAACTAAAGGCATGGGACAAGCATGGTGACAAGTAAGGTGTAAATAGGACAAAGTATGGCTAGATAAGATGGGGTTATGTGGTGAATCACCAACACCTTAATCCTTGTCATGCTTACTTAGTACTAATTAATCAAGACTTCATTAATTAGCTCCATGGGCCTTGGTTGCATGGGCCTCTTGGAACAAGGCCCGTGGCCATTTTCAACGAGGTCCCGTGATTCGCTCATCGCCTCCAAGCCTTCCATACCGGAAATGTCCAACATTATCCGACACGATCAATCCCAAGACTCCAAGCCTTGTCTCGATCCGTAAAGTCCTATTCACTTACGGGCACATGACCCAAAACCCAGTGTTGGTTGTGTCCCGAGACAACTCCCTTTTGGCAATTCTCCATAAATGTGTCAATGAGTTTCACCCTCCGATGTGACCCTCAGGTTTATGCATGTCAATAGATCAACGTAAAATCCCATTTTACTTGATCCTATTTAAGTGGCCACTAGCGAGACTTTAGTATTGCCTGAAACTGCATAACGAATGGACCTTGTCGATCCTAACCTTTCCGTCGTCCCTGTCATTATCCTTTTATCTCTGATATCCTGATTGAGATAAGGCATAGAGCCGTCATCCTTATTATTCTCAATCACTGTTCCTTGATATGTGAGATGACTGAATATATGATACCCAGTATCATGTTCATGGCCATGTTATTCTTTCAGTCACTCTCGATCAAGCGGCCGAGAACCGATATCTTTCCCATAGCGTGGTATGCGGGATAAATACCTTAGCTGTCTTTTGTGTCACTCATGCAGTCCGTCCCCAAGCCAATCCTGGCCGTTATGGAAGCCCTGTTACGGACAACGTTAGGCTCAGGCCAAACTCCGTTGTTTACTGCATAACGATCACAAAGACTCCTTGGTCTAAGGATACATGAAAAGCTACGACAATGAATATGTTCATGACTTGATCTATGACACATATTCATGTCGGGTCGTCTAATATCATGTCCCACATGATATCTATGATTGGACTCCGGAATCCCATTCCAATGACTAACAGAACGTAATCCATAAAGAGCCATCTTTCATACTAATCGCTTCTAGTGAAGCTTTGTTGACTAGGGACCCATCGAGTGTGATTTATCTCGATCTACGGTTCTATTCGCATTGTGGGCATAGATTAGAGCACACGTCGATATATTACTCTAACACATAAGTAATATAAAGTCGCTTTAATTTTATTGCTAACGATGATATATACATTTGAACATTTAGGATTGAACTACGGGCACTATAACTAACAATCTCCCACTTTCCCTAGTTTCAATCTAAACTCCAATATGTCCCCATTGACTTTAAATATCTAACATGTTTAGGCAGCGACACTACCTTAGTCAAAGGGTTGGCTATGTTATCATTTGTTGCAATATAAGTTATCTTCACTTCACCTCAGTTCAGTAGTTATCAGATGAGGTGGATACGCCGCAATACATGTTTTGGATTTTTTATGCGATTTGGGCTTTTAGCTTGCACAATGGCCCTTGTGTTGTCGTAAAATGGATTCACTAGGCTGGATGGGTTTTTAATTACACTCAACCATGTCGTGAATTTCCAAATCCACATAGCCTCCTTAGCTGCTTCTGCAACATCCATGTACTTGGCCTCTGTCGTAGATTCAACGACGGTATCTTGCTTTACGCTCTCCCAGCTAAAGCTCCGCCATTCAGCGCAAACACATATTCTGACTAACTTCTAAAGTCATTTGGATTTGTGTCGGAAAACTAGCGTCTACTTATCTTTCGACGACTAGTTCAACATCATCTTTCCCCCAGGTTAGACTGATGTCTACTGGTATAACATAAGGCTTACGAGACGTCAGGTCTCGTACATGTCATGGCATCTATGATCGATCATGCCCCCAAGCGCATGGGATTCGCATCATCCTTTTCAGCTCATCAGGTGTCTTAGGACACTGAGTCTTGCTGAGATGAATGCCATGACTAGTGGGTAAGAGTCCTTTCTTTGAATCGAGCATTGAGAACATACTCAATACCTTGTTCGTATAGGTTCCCTGATTTAAATCCAAGACCCTCTTGGTGCGATCTCTACATATCTTAATCCCTAAGATATAAGAAGTATCGCCTAAGTCCTTTATTGAAAAACACTTCCTCAACCAAGCTTTAGTCTCGTGCAAGGTTGGGATGTCGTTTTCAATGAGCACCAGAAAGGTAATCTTGCTCCCACTAGCCTTCTATAAACGCAAGATTCATCCTCATTCTTGATTAAGCCAAATCCAATTACAGCTTCATCAAAACGAAGGTTCCAACTCCGAGAAGCTTGTTTCCATCCATAAATGGATTTCAACAACTTATAAATCTTTCATTTATTCTTCGGATCGACAAAACCTTTTGGCTGAGACATAAAATGTCATCAGTCAAACTTCCATTTAGGAAAGCGGTTTTTACATCCACTTGCCATATCTTGTAATTATGATACGCATTTATGTCAAGAAGAATTTGGATCGATTTTGACCATAGCCACTAGGGAAAAGGTTTCCTCACAGTCAATCCATTGGATCTGCCTATAACCTTTTGCCACCAGTCGAGCTTTGTAGGTCAGAGGGTTGCCGTCCATGTCCATCTTCACCTTGAAGATCCATTTGCATCCGATGTTCCTCACACCATTGATGGGATCAACCAGTTCCCAGACTTGGCTGTCCGACATGGACTGCATTTCCTCCCTCATGGCTCCCAGCCATAACTCGGAGTCGGGCCCATCCACGACTTCCTGAAAGGTGGCTGGATCATCGTGATCCACCATGACTTCATTGTCACCTCCAAATACCATATCTTGGAGGTGGAAGATTGATCCTTTCAGACTTCCTTGGACCTTCTGGAATTGTAACCTGAATTGGTTCTTACTCTACGACCATCTCTGGCTCCCTTTCTACTGGGTTGTCAATTGGTTAAGACGCATTTGTACCATCCTGAATTTCTTCGAGATGCACAGTCCTCCCGATGACGTATTTGGAAACAAAACTTCTTTTCCAAAAAGACCCCACCCCAAGCGACGAACACCATGTTCTCACTGGGTTTGTAGAAGTAGTATCCCCTTATTGCTTTGGGATACCCCACGAAGGTGCATATCTCAGATCTTGGTTCGAGCTTAGTCTAAACCAAATGTTTCACATAAGCCTCGCAACCACAAAGGACAAAGCGGGCATCTTCCCATGCCATTTGTAAAATGGTGTCCCTTCCACAACCTTCGTCGGAGCCCGATACACTATGAATGCGGTCGTCTCTAGAGCTTAACCCCAGAAAGAGATTGGGAGATCAGTCCAACTGATCATGGATCACACCGTATCCAATAAAGTATGATTTCTCCGCTCGGACACAGCATTCAACTACGGTGTTTCGGGAGGAGTCCATTATGAAAAGATCCCGCTCTCCACCAGATGATCTAAAAACTCTGTGGTTAAGTATTTTCCACCTCGATCCAATCGAAGTGTCTTAATACTTTTCCCGAGCCGGTTTTCTACTTCAGTCTTGAACTCTTTGAATTTATCAAAAGCTTCAGACGTATGTCGTATTGAACAGACATAACCATATCTACTATAATCGTTAGTAACTGTGATGAAGTATCTAAAACCCCTCTTGGCCAGCGAACCTATTGGTGCACACACATCCAAGTGTATAAGCCCCAATAACTCACCCGCCCTTTCACCGCAACCGATAAATAGCATTTTAGTCATTTTGCCCATCAAACAAGCCTTGCACCTATCGATCGAATGGATCTGAAAGCCCACACTTCTGAAGTGCTGATAGGCGCTTCTTGTTTATGCGGCCCAAATGACTGTACCATAACAGAGTTAGGTTTAAATCGTTGGATTTAGACCTCTTGGTATTAACATAATATATAAAACTTGAGGCATTGTTACCCATATCTAATATGTACAATCCTCCAACCAAATTAGTACTAGCATAAAACATATCATTGCATAGAACATTGAAAACTCCATTTCCAATATTAACATCATATCCTTCCTTGTCAAACACGGATACAGATATAATATTCCTACTAAAAGTAGGTACGCAATATACATTGTACAATACTAAGACAAGGCCACTTGGCAAAGCAAGACTCGTGGATCCTACTGTAGTTGCCACAACTCTGAGGTCCACTTCGTGCTTTCCAAACCTCTCCTACTTTTAGCCACTATACATTAGTGCATGTGTGAGATTCAGTCTTGGTATCTAATACCCATGAATTTTTGTAAGTAGAGTGATGTAGCTCTGTAGAGTTAATACCGGATGAAGGCACGGTCTCACCGCCCTTCTTTAGATCATCCAGGTTTCCTGATGAAGGGGCAGTCCCATTGCCCTTCTTCAGATCAGTCGTGAACTTCCTATAATATCGGTTCCAGTGACCAGGCTGTTGGTAGTAGAAGCAGACATTCTCAGGTGTCTCATCTTTCCCGCCAAGTGCGCATGGGCCCCGCCCTTGCCACTTCCAATTCCCTTGTTGACCATCAGAATATCCTTGGATCCCAGATCCCTGATATACTTCTCAACAGTTAATGACACTTCATGTAACTCTGATATGGTCTTAGAGACAGCCTTGTCAAGGACATATTCTTTGCGTTCAGACTTGAGGACTATCCTCAAAATTTTGTACCAGTCCAAATAGTTTGTCCCATTTAGTTTGACCCTGTCAAGAATGGTTTTTAATGACAAACTATTAATGTTCGCTGAATTTTCCATTTGATCTACAAGAGATAAAATTCAATTAGTAAACTGAATAAATTTTATGAAGATCAAGCTTAAACACCAACAATCGCAACTTTACCTTTAGAATCTAAAACCAAGATCCTAGATTCACTCGATCTAGCTGAAGGAAGGCTCACCACTCAATCGAGCTATGTAGGTAGGACCCCGTCCAATCACATCCAATGTGACTCTTTGCTAGGGTATGTACTTAAGTACACAGCTTACTCTATTTGATACCCTAGTTCAACCCTAGTTGAGAATCATAGTCGGGTCCCCCAATTTTCAACTATGACCCGCCTCTATGTAGGTGCTCTGCTAAGGCACACGACACGCACATATGTCGTCCAAACCTACTACCCCGCTTTCCCATGGATGCTGCGCTAAGGCGCACGACACTCATAGGATGGGAGGTAGTAAGGTGTTGATAATTGGGAGGTATCGGACATGGCCCGTTTTTACTTGTCCGGTTGTATTTAAAACTTTTGGCACATCCTAGATGCAATGAGCACATCAACTACATTCCAAATGTGATGATGCCTTCAATTACATCCAATGTAATTCTTCCTTCAAACCCGTCAACTACATTCAATGTAATGACAGTTCTAAGGGCTTATAAACAAGGATTAAAATTCCAATTTTATCTTTCCTTGTGAGGTGATATGCTCGGTAAATAAAGTTAAGCATGCAATTCTAATCCAACACATAGAATTAATCATGCATAAAATAAACCAAGCATGAAGCGATAAATGTGCACATAACAGCCCCGTAAACTAACTCCCACTAGCTTATTGAGCTCCACCAACTCCAAGTCGATGCCAACACCCGAAAAGCCACCAAATGTCCTTTTCGCCCTTTCTTCGTCTTGAGCAAAATATTACAATTTAATACACGACTCGCAGGTTGGGAATAAATAAATATTACAAATAGGTGGTTCAACAACCACACTTTGAAAGAATAATTACACGCTAACTTTAACGGCTCGCAGGGCGTGAAAAGCGATAAATAATTAAATCGAGCTTGGGGCTATTATGTACATCATGCCAACATCACATAACACATCGTGTTATCAAACAAGCATGTTATCAAACATCATGTAATTTTCCGGTTTTAATTAATAGCCAAGTTTCGAATTTTTTTGATGCTCAGTTTATCGAAACTGTTCAAAAATGAAACTTTTGAACATTTCGAGTTCGTCATGACGGTTCCAAACTCGTCATAACTAACAAAACGGTTTAGAATTGGCATATCAACCATCCAATGGTCATGCTTGGCCTAGCTCTGTCCAACGGAACCCCGTTCGGTCCCGGTTTCGGCTCACCGAGAGTCCCGTTCCCGAGACCCGAAAATTATTTTTTTTTTCAAAATTTCCAGATTTAAAGTAATTTTCAAAAATTCATTTTACATGCATTAAATCCATAAAAAAGAAATTAAAACATGTTATCAAACAATTAAGCAAATTAACATGCCAAAACAGAAACTTTCAACACCGTCTTTTGAATCCCGAAGGTAGCACGACTCTAATACCACTGTTGGGTCTCGAGGTAGGGCTGGAGATGAACCAACTCGCAGCGGAAAATCAATGAAAACCAAGAGACGATTAAAACCATGAAACAACAACAAAGAATGGATTCACAAGAGAAAAATTCAGCACTATTTCTTACCAAAACAAGAACACCGGATAACGAATGATTGACCTGAGTCTCCAAGACGCCTACGTATCCATATGGGAATCAAAGCCACGTAGTTCTTCTCTTTGAGGACTCAAGAACGCAAAATGGAGATGAAAGGTTGCCTTGGCCAAAATTAGGGAGGGGAGGGAGAGAAAATTGTGTTTCCTATTCTTGTCTTGTGTTTGTTATGTTGAAAAAAGATCACTTAAACATAACAAACCCCATACCTGTCCAACTAAAGGCATGGGACAAGCATGGTGACAAGTAAGGTGTAAATAGGACAAAGTATAACTAGATAGGATGGGGTTAGGTGGTGAATCACCAACACCTTAATCCTTGTCATGCTTACTTAGTACTATTAATCAAGACTTGATTAATTAGCTCCATGGGCCTTGGTTGCATGGGCCTCTTGGAACATGACCCGTGGCTATTTCCAACGAGGTCCCGTGATTCACTCATCGCCTCCAAGCCTTCCATACCGAAAATGTCCAACATTATCCGACACGATCAATCCCAAGACTCCAAGCCTTGTCTCGATCCGTAAAGTCCTATTCACTTACGGGCACATGACTTAAAACCCAGTTTTGGTCATGTCTCGAGACAACTCCCTTTTGGCCATTGTTCATAAATGTGTTAATGAGTTTCACCCTCCGATGTGACCCTCAGGTTTATGCATGTCAATAGATCAACGTAAAATCTCATTTTACTTGATCCTATTTAAGTGGCCACTAGCGAGACTTTAGTATTGCCTGACACTGCATAACGAATTGACACTGTCGATCCTAATCTTTCCGTCGTCCCTGTCATTATCCTTTTATCTCCGATTTTCTGATTGAGATAAGGCATAGAGCCGTCATCCCTATTATTCTCAATCACTGTTCCTTGATATGTGAGATGACTGAATATGTGATACCTAGTATCATGTGCATGGCCATGTTATTCTTTCAGTCACTCTCGATCAAGCGTCCGAGAACCGATATCTTTCTCATACCGTAGTATGAGGGATAAATCCCTTAGCCGTCTTTCGTTTCACTCATGCAGTCCGTCCCCAAGCCAATCCTGGCCGTTATGGAAGCCGTGTTACGTACAACGTTAGGCTCAGGTCAAACTCTGTTGTTTACTGCATAACGATCACAAAGACTCCTTGGTCTAAGGATACATGACAAGCTATGACAATGAATATGTTCATGACTTGACCAATGGCACATATTCATGTCGGGTCATCCAATATCATGTCCCACATGATATCTATGATCAGACTCCGGAATCTCATTCCAATGACTAACAGAACGTAAGCCATAAAGAGCCATCTTTTATACTAGTCGCATCTAGTGAAGCTTTATTGACTAGGGACTCATCGAGTGTGATCTATCTCGATCTACGGTTCTATTAGCATTGTGGGAATATATTAGAGCACACGTCGATATATTACTCCAACACATAAGTAATATAAAGCCGCTTTAATTTTATCGCTAACGATGATATATACATTTGGACATTTAGGATTGAACTACGAGCACTATAACTAACATAAACAAGGCTTATGGATACAACAAGATCCCTCTCTAGCCTTTTGAAGATGCAAGTTGTGGATTATCAGGGCACTAACTCAGTGGGATATTCCGACTCCTAGTGGGAACTTATTAACAACAGAGGGTAGAAAGCGCTTCGTTTCTCCCCATGAGTGGTGAAAGTGTCGTAGGGGAAGGGTGGGGGGTCAACAGATACTACTCACCCATCGACCAAGTGTTGGAGTTGGTCCTACCAAGTATCGACATGACAGTCTCTTACCATATCAGGATCCAATACTTTTATTTTTATCAAAGACCCAACTCAACCATATCAGCAGGGGGGGACGTCGGAAGTTGGGTCCTCGGGAAGCTTTATAATCAAACTAAGCGAATCAGGGTTTCTGGTGTAAGTTTACTCGAGGCTTGATTCTCATTTTCTTGCGGTTTCCCTGGTGATCGTGATTTCTACAATAGCCATACACCAGAGAAATACATTAGAAGCATTTCAACTTATGCTGTTATCTTTTTTTAGAATTGTCTTGCTACATTTCACCCACGATGTTTGAGTTGTGTAACACGGGGAACTTTACTCCATTTCATACGACTATGCATTTACAGTATGTATAGTGGAAAGAACCTATAAGAGAACCGTATTTAGGAACCGTATGCTGATTGTGCAAAATAATGGTTCTCAGCCCATGAATTTAACTATGTTTCACAGTGGTGAAAACCACGTAGGGAACCGTGTTATGAGTGGATGTTGACTAGATATAGTAGATGTTATATAAAATTGAAAATAATAATTAATAATAGCATAAATTAATTATAAATAATAATAACACAAGTTATTAAAAATGAACTTCAACTTCTAAAGTTATTGAAATAAATTTAACGAACTTAATTAATAATAAAGTAAATTTACTACATAAAATTAACAAATTAATTAATAATACACTTCTAATTACTTAACAATCGCATGTTTAATATATCCCTCCAAAACCCTAAAACAAAAAAAAGAAATAATCAATCGGACTTTAAAAGTACTAATTAGCACCTCCAAACGACCTCGGGTGACCGAAAAACATTGTGACAAAGCTATGACTTTTGCTCGGGGGCCCAATTCAACCCGAAAAATGCTAAGATTTCATCGAAAACGGACACTGACGAGTTTTACATTTTAGTAAAAAAAAAATCGGGTTCATTTTGTAAATGTTGCCTAATATAGTGTAAAATTATCTATTTATACTTTAATTTTGGACTAATCCTATTTATATACGGGTTCATTTTAAATGTTGCCTAATATAGTGAAAAATTATCAATTTATACTTGGACTAATCCTATTTATATAAATATGATTTTATGTATTTAAAAAAATAAACAATCGAAATGGCCACGTGTCGCGGTGTGACTGGCTGGCGCGCGATCAGTAACCCACAAACCGCAAACCGAAATAACGGGTCGCGGACCGCAACAACGAACTACTATTCAATGGTTCGTGGCCACAAAAACGACACCCCACATCCTCAAATCGTTAAATAGCGGGTCACAAACCGCAGTTTATTTTTCGATTCATAACATTATAAATACTCAGCATCTTCTGAGTGAAGAGGACCCTCGTCAATATAACTTAAATAATCGGCCATTGATTATCCCACGATTTGCTTGATTGGTACTCTAATAAACTAATAACATAGTTGATTTGAATAATATATAGCATAGACTTGTGGCCAACAAATTGGAAATGCATATGAAAGTCAGTTCACAGTGATCAAAATTTTCAAATATGGAGGCGGAGCAGAGGTCGCCGCTAAAAGTGGCGGTGATCGGAGCCGGAATAGCCGGTCTGTGCGCCGGCAGGGAGATTCAGAGGGAAGGTCACCGAGTTGTTGTATTCGAAAAGAGCAACCGAATCGGCGGCACCTGGGCTTACGATCCCCGCTCTGAGTCGGACCCTCTGGGTCTCGACCCGGACCGGGAAATCGTCCACAGCAGCATGTACCGGTCTCTCCGGGTCAACCTTCCCAGACAGCTGATGGGTTTCTTGGACTACCCGTTTTCACCTCCGGAGAGCGGCGATGGAGACCCCAGAGATTTTCCGGGTCACGAAGAGGTGCTCCGGTATCTCAACGGTTTCGCCCGCCACTTCGGGTTGCTGGATCTGGTGCGGTTCGGCCGTGAAGTGGTCCGGGTCGAGCAGGACGGATCCTATTGGGCCGTCGAGTGGCGGGGCGGCGACGGCGGTGGATCGGATCTCTTTGACGCCGTGGTTATCGGCAACGGTAGACATACACAGCCAAGGATAGCAGATTTTCCAGGTACTTATTCATTTGATTTTCATATAAATTGAAGAATTGATGAAGAAAGGCTTATTATTGGTGTGAAGTTGATTGCAGGCATGGATTTTTGGCCAGGATTACAAATACACAGCCATAACTATCGGGTTCCAGATCCATTTAAAGATCAGGTATGTCAAATATCAGTGTTTTTTTTAATGTAAAGAGGAGTGCATACATACAATCGTTGAAAGCACAAAGCAAACAATAATATTACAGGCGAGCGTAACATAATACACACAAACAGTACAACAGACGTGCAATATATGCAGTTATTTTTCCATAGTTTAACTCAAACCTCCCATACTAAAGGTGAGACTTGAGCAGCTGGAGTGGCCATGCAGATAGATACATATAGATATAATTATGAATATGGTTATGGTTTGTAGTTGTAATCTATGTAGAATGGTTAGGATTTGTTTGAGTTTTGTGTATACACAATCATGTCTGTATTGGTGTTCTATGTTTTTGTGCTTGTCCAACTTCGATTCCAGGACTATAGTTTATGTGTGTGTGACAGATTGTGGTAGTGATTGGAAATGGACCCAGTGCAGTGGACATCATAAGAGATGTCTCGTCTGTTGCGAAACAAGTTCATCACGCCTCGAGAACCAAAAGTGTCTTGGAATATTTGTACAATGATACTACTTCTTCCTACCATTCAATGGTAATTGTTTCAATCTTCAACAACTTGGGTGTTTATCTTCATGTAGTATTAATAACTAGTTTAATTTCCCGATTCTTCGGTCATGTCAACAGATCAAATGTGCTCATGAAGACGGTAAACTGGATTTTGAAGATGGATCTTCTATCTATGCAGATGCCATCATCCACTGTACCGGGTACACAGACATCGATTTCAGCACTTATTTGATCTCTTCTTCTTCTTCTTCTTCTTCTTCTTCTTCTTCTTCTTCTTCTTCTTCTTCTTCTTCTTCTTCTTCTTCTTCTGTACTTAGAAATTTGTTTGTCTTGTAAAGGTACAAATACCATTTTCCCTTTCTAAGGGCAAATGGTATTGTGAATGTTGAAAATAATCGAGTTGGGCCTCTGTATAAGCATGTTTTCCCACCAAGTTTGGCTCCTCGGCTTTCTTTTGTCGGAATACCTTATCGGGTACCAATATCAGTAACTCAGTACCATTTTACGTAGTTTTCCACTAATCTCTTGAGTGTTTATATTGTATGTGTGTTGAACTGTTCCGCTAGAATCAAATCATTGGCTGAAAGTTGTAACTTATACAACTGCAACTTTTCAGTGTTAAATAATTTCTTATACTTGTGTTGGTGTATGATAAGACTCCGGTAGCTTCTGTAATGTTCGAGTTACAATCCAAGTGGGTGGCAAAAGTTTTATCCGGGAAGGTGGCATTGCCAACCGAAGAGGAGATGGAAAATTCTGTTCAAGATTTCTACCGGAAGCTAGATGAGGAAGGCTGCCCCAAGAACTACTCCCATAAGCTTCAACTCAATGTCGGTAAAAAAAGGAATTCCCTCCATGTTTTTGAAACACTAATGGTGGTTTGTTATACTTGTTTCTAATGGGGATAAGTTGATGACAGTGTGACTATGAGAAGTGGCTTGTTGCTGAATTGGGTTTAGCCCCATTGGAGAAGTGGAGAGAGCAGCTACTGAGCACTTTGGTGGCTCAAGTTATCAAATTACACGGCGTAAAATTTCGAGATAATTGGAACGTTGACCTCTGGATTCAAGAAACACAGAGCTCCTAACATGTATGTACATATTTGCAGTCCAATTTCAAAAGATGCAGGGAGGGACCGTCTGTCACTCAATTATGAATAGCTTCAACGAAGAGCTTTCACAAGAATTTTCAATCACTATTTCCACAGGATCTTCAAATGGGCAGGGTAGAAAACTTCATCACACTGCATTCTTTTGTAACTTGTATCATTCCATTGTGTTTTTTAAATTTGAATCAAGTCGCCACTTTATAAGTTATTATTCTAGTCCTAGTTTTTTCTAACCAAGGGACATTCATTTATTTAAATATTTATAGATAGAACACATATAAGTGCATCGGGTAACACCTGACCGGACCACATAAGGATAAGAGAAGAACGAGCATCTCTGACGAGCCAGTAAGAGGCTTTATTCGCTGACCTTTTAACGAACACGAGTTTAGAATCATGGATATGAGATAATAAAATGCGAATATCCTGAGTAATGACCCTTATCGGAGAGACAATAGGGGCATGTGAATTTATCATCTGAGTAATAACATGTGCATCAGGCTGAATAATGGTTTTAGTCCATTCATGATTTTTTGCACAAGCAAGGGCTGCAACAAGTATATGTGCTCGATCATAGTTGGCTCCCACAAAGATGAATAACCCCGTTCCCAAGAGCCAATACTTGCCCCATCGTAGATCTTGCGATGGTGCCCCATCTTGATACCTTAGTATCCGAGAAAATGGCCAAATCGACGTTGATAGATATCCATCCTGGGGGGGGGGGAGGTCTCGTTACCTTGCCTCCCAAGGTAACAGACTCTTTTCACTTCCGTTTGAATAACCAAAACGCATTGTTTAGAGTAAATGAAGCAACCGTGTGCCAGGTGTGTGGCTCTTTCTTCTTCCTTCGCTTGTGTGATGCGTTCTGTGAGAGGCACACATCACTTTGATCCCGGCTCTTCAACGACAATTGTGTAGGACGCATACTATATGTGGATCGCATGAGTCCTTTTCGTCTTTTGTCTAAGATTTGGGTTCCATTTTTGTTTTCCTTAAGAGTAGGGTTTATCAATTTCGTTCCTCAATTGTACCGATTCTATAAAACCATTTCCTGAGAAATCAATCACAAAATTGTTCTTTTTCCTGGTCTTATTATTGATTTGAGCTCAAAATACAAGGTTATAACAAGTGGTACCAGAGCTTTCAATCTTACGACCTGTAATGGTACACAGTAGCGTGAATAGCATCGTCGTGCTGAGATGGACAATGTGGCCATGAGAGTCAGACTTGATAGCATGGAGGAACTCAAGAGAGGCCTGGCCATATTAATGCAAGAAGAGGGATTTCCAACCCAACTTTTTGAAGCTTTGAGCTCGCACATCACAACTTCAAGTAATCTAAATCCAAACTTGATGTTCACAACTCAGAGTTTGAGTTTCTCCCCACATTCTACACACCTTCCAGATCGTTACTTCCCATCCATACTCAGATCTCAACCCCTCACATATCCTTCCTCCTAGGCCCCTCAGGCGCAACACAATGTTGCTAGGAACCTGGCCTCAAAAACACCATTTCTTCCTCACTTTACATCCATTCTTATGACAACAATACCACCATCCATCCCTCACATCTTTCCTATACCCACCACTCATCCATATATAGTACCATAAATGTTTTTCCCCCAACCATTCCCAGATCGTAGTACACCATTTACAAGGCTTGGCTTATCAATAACCTTACCCACATCCATTTCCAATGTTCCCACAACCCTACACACATCCCTACCCACCCACCTATGCCCAGTTATTTTGTTTGGTATTCAAGATACCAAATCTGATTTTTCCCGTGTTTGATGGCAAAGAAGTTTTTGGTGGATTCGTAAGTGTAATGTTTATTTCCAATATTGTGAGATACCAAAAGACCATAAAGTCAAAATACCCTCTTACATTTGACTGAATGTAAGGATTTCCAATATGCTCTTGAATATTAGTTTGTTGAATATTTTGTTTAGGTAAGGGTTTGATGTTGTGGGTACGTCCCGCCAAGATCTGTCATGGAAATATGAATCCTTTGAGAGTAGTAGGTCCCGCTAAGATCCGTCATACTGATATTGAGAGTGAGTTCAAGAAATTAAAATAGACTGGATTTTTTTAGAGCTATGAGGACCAATTTGGGGAGTTGAAGTTCTTGAGCTGTAGTAGGTGTCCACACTTGACTGAATCCTATTTTGTGTCTAATCTTTCTTGCTGGCCAAAATCCCAAGCTAGAAATAGGTGTCAGAATGTTTGAGTCAAGAACATTTTCTTATGTTATGCCTTTAGCTAGTATGGAATATCATAGGGTATTGTCCAACCCTCAAATTACAATGGCCTCTTCAAGCAATAATCATTCTTTTAGGTCAAGACCACAATTGGCTCCATAACAGATGCAGCCCAATGTAAATCGTTCTACAAATTATACCCTTACACCATTTACAAAAGTCCATCCTATGAGCTTGGAAGAGATATCCAAGAAGGGTTATTTTTATACTTCGTTTGCAAGGTATTCAAAGGACTATGTATGTTTTAAAAATCACAAATTGTTTACGATTATTGTTGATTCCACTAAACTAGAACCTTTGGATGCTTGCGAGGAAATCAACCCTATTTAGGAGGGCTTGGAAACTGAAGTATGTGTACTGGATGATGACGTATTTGGCCATATGATCCATATCAATAAAGAAAAATTTATAAAAAGTCAGGGAAGGTGTAACACAACTGAGGTTATTGCTCAGTCTTAGTCCCAAAGTTTGGGTGAAAATGGAAAATGGCCAAAGACAGCTTTGCAGCACTACTACTGCAGTTATATAGATGGTCAATGATACTCAACTCTCTTGGGAATTCTTAGTTGTACCATTGGGAGATTTCAGCATGGTGTTGGGTGTGGTTTGGATTCAAATTATCAGCCCTATTGAGCTTGATTATACAAAAGTTATATGTAATTGTATTTGTGAAGCAGCACAAGTTAACTTTAGAGGAAGATGCTCCATCAGATAGTTGTGTTTTATTTTCTTTCTTTGTTGTAAGACATTATGTGCAATGGGGAGAACCTTTATATATTGGTCAATTTTTTCTTCTGAGTGAGGAGACTAAAGTGAACACAAACATACATCCTAAGCTACATGATATTCTTCATTAGTTTGAGGTTGTGTTTCAAGCCCCTAATACTCTACCACCAAGGAGGTTTTGTGATCATAGAATCCATCTTTTTCCTAGAATAAAAACACCATCAATCAGGCCATACAAACTTTCACTTGAGCAGAAGAATGTGTTGAAGTCCTTGGTGCAAGACATGCTAGATTCAGGGGTGATCCAGTATAGTACTAGCCCTTAATCTTTTCCCCTTTCTTATTGGTCAAAATGAAGGATGGTTCTTGGCGCATGTATTTTGATTTCAGGAAATAGAATGACCAAAAAATCAAAGACAAATTCCTTATTTGCACCATAAAGGAGTTACTTGATGAGTTAATTGTTGTCATTTTTTCTTAAAAATTGATCTCAGATCAGGATAATATCAGGCCAAGCTTTTTGCAAGAGAGGAAGAAGCAAAAACTGCATTCAGAACTCATGAGAACTACTATGCGATTAAGGTAATTGCTTTTGGCTTAACCAATGCACCCTTTACATTCCAAGATCTTATTGAGGAAATTTGTCTTAGTATATTTTGATGATATCCTTATATATAACAAATCTTGGGAGGACCATTTGGAGCATGTTGATTAAGTATTGCAGAGATTATAGGAGAAACAATTATATGCCAAATTATCCAAATGTGAGTTTGGTAGCTCCCTTATTGAATACCTGGGCCATATAACCCATGATGAAGGTGTATTAACTGACTATGCTAAATTTCAAGCTATGCACAACTGGCTTACTCCTACAACACTAAAGTCCCTAAAAAGTTTTTTAGGCCTTACTGGTTATTACAAAATATTTGTTAAGGGCTATGGTACAATTGCAAAACATCTTACTAACCTTTTAACGAAAAATTCTTTTCATTGGTCTTTTGAAGCTCAGTTAAGTTTTGAACAACTCAAAGAGACTATGACTACTAGTTCTTGTGCTAAGACTCCCAAATTTCTCACTTCCTTTCATTATAGAGGCATATGCTTGTGATAAAGGTATTGGTGGTGTGTTGATGCGAGAAGGAAGACCTATTTCCTTCTTAAGAAAAACCTTAGTCCCTAAAGCCTTGGCCATGTCCACTTATGAGAGGGAGCTGCTAGCAGTCATCACTTGCATCCATAGAAGTAGATACTATTTTTCATCTGGTAGTGTTATCCTCGGAACTGATCATCAAAGTCTTAAGTTCTTATTGGAACCGAAACTGGCCGCCTCTTTCCAACACAAATGGTTGGCCAAATTAATGGGGTTTGACTAAAAGATTGAATTCAAAAAAGGAAAAAACAATGTGGTTGTTGATGCCTTATCTAGAATCCCTCAAGTTCACTTTTCTAAAATGAATACATTGGTTCCATGATGGATGAATGAGGTTTTACCTAGCTATGATAATGACCTAGAAACACAAAGACTCCTCCTCGAGCTTTCTCTAGCAGAAGATTTTGTGCCAAATTACTCAGTTATGCATGGCATGATTTTATACCAATGGAAGATATATATGGGTAATGATGGGGGATTAGAGCAAAAATTATGTCTTTCCTTCATGAATCCTCAATTGGAGGCCACTCAAGCATCAATGTGAGTACAAAGAGAATCAAACAACATTTCTTTTGGCCTCACATGAACAAGGACATATACAGTTTTGTGAAGGAATATGATATTTGTTAAAAGTGCAAGGCTGAACACAACCCTTATGCTGACCTTCTACAACCTCTGTCAATCCCCTCCAAGCCTTGGTCAGACATTTCTATGTATTTTGTGGAAGGATTGCCACCCTTTAAGGGAAAGAATGCAATTCTTGTGGTTGTAGATAGATACAACAAATATGCTCATTTCTTACCTCTGAGCCATCTTTTTTCTATAGCTCAAATTGCTTAGGTTTTTTTGATCAACTGTTCTTATTACTTGGCCCGCCAACCACAATTGTTTTTGACGACGATCAACTATTTCTTAGTAATTTCTAGAAGGAATTGTTCAAGAAATTGGAGGTGCATATGAATATGTCTACAACTTACCATCCTCAATCTGATGGCCAATCTAAGAGGGTAAACCAATGTCTGGAGTAATATCTCAAGTCTATGACTCATCAATTTTGGTATAACACTATATTCCATTCTTATATGAAAATGACCCCTTTTGAAGCTTTATATGGATTTTCACCTCATGCTTTTGGCTTTAGCCCTATCCAGTCTAGTATGGATGTTATGGAAGGGTTTGCTAAGTCTAAAGAGGAACTCTCAAAGCTGCTAAAAGACAACCTCACTCAAGCTCAGTCAAGAATGAAACACAATCTTATAGGAAAACTTTAGTTAATATGAGAACTAATCTGAAGCTATCTCTAAGATTATGTGGTCCATTTCAAGTCATTGAAAGGATTGGCCAAGACCACAACGAAGTGGACAAAATGGTTTTGATTAAATAAAATGGTGTAGAATTATATTTTATAAGGTAAACTTCACCTCACTACCCTAAAAATACTTGCGTTTCGTCTCACTACCCAACCAAACTTTGTTGCACCTCACGACCCTAACGAAGCTTTTAGTTGCACTTTCATACCCGCCGTCAACTTGACATCCATTTTTGGATGGAAAATGGTAAAAAGTCCAAAGTACCCCTCACTAACACTCAAATTTTTAAAAGCATGCCATTGGTTTTCAAAAATTCTTTTTATTTTTTTTTAAATAAATCAGTTTTTTATTTTTAAAAGATCAGTTTATTTTTAAAATTTCAGATTTTATTTTTTAAAATTAGTTTTTATTTTAAAAATTAATATTAATTTAAAAAAATCAGATTTTATTTGTTAAATTTTAGTTTTTATTAAAAAAAAATCAGATTTTATTTTTAAAATCATTTTTTGAAAATAGATTTTATTCTTAAAAATCAAATTTTTTTTAAAAAATAGCTTTTATTTTTAAAAAAATCAATTTTTATTTTCAAAAAATCAGTTTTTTTTGGGATAACTCTGAATCCTAACTGTGTTGGAAAAATGTTTTTCACGTCCTAACTGAGGGTCACCTTTTGTCACATGTCCTATACAAAAGGTTACCTTTTGTCACATTTCCTAACAAAACATGTAAAATGACACCCGAAAAAGTGGTATAACGTTCGCATTCAATAATTTTTCCTCTTAATTTTTGTATAATCTGCGCTTATCAGTGTACTACAAGAGGTAGGTGGTATAATTTTACCAAAAAAAAAACTCTTTTTGTGTCATTTTACATGTTTTTGTAAAAAAAAAACACTTTTTGTATAGGACATGTGACAAAAGGTGACCTTTTGTATATGACATGTAACAAAAGGTGACCCTCAGTTAGGACGTGAAAAACACATTTCCAACACAGTTAGGATCCGACGTTATCCCGTTTTTTAAAAAAACAATTTTTTTCGAAAGAAGGGACGTATTTGAAAACTGAATTTTAAATTTTTTTTTTGATTTTTTGAATATAAAAACTGATTTTTAAAAATGAAAACTAATCTTTAAAAATAAAAGCTAAATTTTTTAAAAAAAATGATCTGATTTTTTTAAATAAAAGCTAAAATTTTAAAAATAAAATATGTTTTTTTAAATAAAATATTAATTTTTAAAATAAAAACTAATTTAAAAAATAAATTCTTATTTTTTAAGAAAAAAATATTTTTAAAAAATAAATAAATAATTTATATAAAATAAATAAATAAATTTTATTTTTTTGAAAACCAATGGCATGCTTTTGAAAATTTGAGTGTTAGTGAGGGGTGTTTTGGACTTTTTACCATTTTCCATCCAAAAATGGATGTCAAGTTGACGGCGGGTATGAAAGTGCAACTAAAAGTTTCGTTAGGGTAGTGAGGTGCAATAAAGTTTGACTAGAGTAGTGAGACGAAACACAAGTATTTTTAGGGTAGTGATGTGAAGTTTAACCTATTTTATATAATAAACACATCACTTTTATTTAATTCTAATACCCACAAAGGAAAATAATATTTGTATTTAATTATTATAAAGCATGGTAATTAAATAGACAAATAAAAGGGCCAAATATATTACATAATTAGGGCTTGACGGAACACCCCTATAGCCCAATAGAGGTATTCGACCAACCTAATTAATTTGGATATATTTTCAGCAATTTATTTAATTAAAAAAACCTAAATTCTAAAGTGTCTAGAATAAGGAAGGCTACTTGGACTAAGTCAAGGTTTTCTAATCCTATTTAGCTTGGACTTAAAGTAAGACCAATACCTATAAATAAAGGGCTACCTTGGATGAAAATCATAAGCATCACTGTTCTGATTTTCGGCCACCACATAGTGAGTTGATAGTTCTTCGTTCAAGGGTTACTAGCGTGCTCAATTGTGGATCTATCTTTCTCGTGTGGATACCGTTAGAGAGAGAACACTTGGGTGCCTATACCGACACTTCTAAAGGTCCTCGTATCGAACCAATTGATTTAAAGTGTTCTTCATTGAGGTAATCTTTGTTAAATTATCGCATAGATTAGGAATTACATGAATATGCGATCTAGATTATTTGGACTATAACCGACAAAAGTTTAAGAAATTTTTGTTTTCCGTCGTGTTAACAAATCCTACAATATTTGATGTGTCTCTATTGAATAAGAAATTGGGCAACAAAAATAATCTCTCGCGCACTCTCCTTGATACAATTGCAGATGGCCACCTCAAGTTATTGCCTCTGGCTCTATTGCAAATGAAAATTGTCAAGAGGAACAACGAAGCAATAGTGAAATACCTGATCAAATGGGATAGATCGACTCCCGATGAGGATGCCTGGGATGATGCCTTATTGATTCGCCACCAATTTCCAGATTGGGTGGCCATAACCTTGGCTTGAGGACAAGCATTTCTGAAGAGAAAGGCATTTTTGACGGCACTTTTCCTCCTAAGGCCACAACCCTGGCTTGAGGACAAATATTTTTTTTATTGCGTTTAATAAACCCATAATCCAACAATAAAAGCCCACATGTTTGTTTTCCAATGAGAGCCAGTTCGGTCTCATGAAGATTTCGGAAGCCCAAACCCCTATCGATTTGGGCAATAGAGCTTTTTCCAACCTGACCATATAATCGGGCGTGTTTTGGACATTGTACCTCCCACCATAATTTAGCCAAGGCGATGTGAGTTATATCTGTGATATTACGTTGAACTTTAAAGACGGACATTACATGGACATCGAGGATATGAGCACCGATTGTATCATGACTTCCCCCTGCTAGGGATATTTTCGTACCATCTTAAGAGTTGATTCTTTTCAGAAAATGGTCACATAGGTACCACATACTTTAAGTTCTTCCCCTTCAAATCATGTTAGGGACCCTTGGGTGGAGTGATGCTTCATAGGTCTTTTGAATCACCAATATCTGATAACAATCGATCCGGGTGGCCAAGGAGTTGTGAATGTTGAAGAAAATGAGGATTTTTTGTTATTTAGTACCTAGCCCAAGAGATCTCGTAATATCCTAAGTGTATCCCATACTTGATCCACCTTTTTAGTGTCTGCTTTACAGCAGATATAACTGTCTTGTGAAAAAAGAAGAAAACATTACTGAGGATCCTTGAGCTACCCAGACCCCATAGATATGAACTTCTTCATGTGCCTTAGTAAAAACCCAGGACAATCTTTCTGTGTAAAAAAATAAAGGTATGGGGATAGAGGGCCTCCATGACGGATACCCTTAGTTGGGTGGAATCCGTTAGGGAGCTCACTAAGTAGGAGACCGAGCCCATACATATGGACATAAGAGCTTTCCACTAGTCTGAAGAACCTAAACCCTACATGATAGAAAGGATAAAAGGACATTTGGCTCGATCATACGCCTTGCTCATATCTAACTTGAGAGCCATAAAACCCATTGTCCCTTTTCATTTTATGCGTAAATAGTGAATAATCTCAAAAGATATTAGGACGATATTTTGGATACAAAAAAACGCATCATGTTGAGAAAATAATCCCTTGTAGTAGTGGCTTCAATCAGTTAGTCAAGATTTTACAAAATAAAGTCAAGTTTTTTTTAATCATATGAAGGCATTTTATTAATAAAAATTAAAGTACAGACACTAAACCAAGAACGACATTAGAAATATAAAGACAAACACTGAAATAAAAGGGAAGGGGGGCTCGAGGTCGTCAGTTTGCTTCAGTGGGACCTCATGATCAGCTTCCCCGATGACACCCCTCGGCCTTGTGCTCTTGTGCATCGCTTGCTCCTGAGAATCTCGTTTACTCGTGTCATATCATGTGGGAGAGTTTAGGAGACATGCACTCGGAAAGATCGTCGATCAGGTAGGTGGTGGATTGTGTACTGGGGCCAAGCTGCAAGTTCCACTTAGGGGTTCATTGCTAACATGTCGAGGGCTAAGAATGATGCCCTGTTACTACCCCTGCGCGAAATGAGTGTCTCATTCCACATATAGTCTCAGAGGGTGGGAGCGTACATGTTCGCACCGGGGTGGGGTACGATGGCCTGAGTAGTTTGGGGGATCCCCTTGGGATCAGGTATCTCAGTTGGTGCCAAAGGAGGGTTGACATACATGGTGCTGGTGTAAGCCAAATGGGACCGATCTAGGCTATCCCGTCATTCCCCGGCAGGTCGAGGTGTACGCGATCGGTAGAGTGGGATCGGATAGGGTAAGGGTGGTAGCAATTCAGAGTTGGGTAGGGTGTCGGGGGTCGGGCATGGTTCATGTTGTATCCCGGGTGCGTCCAATGGTGCGTCTCGAATACCTTCCTGCCCAACATGCATGAACGTGGTGGTCCCCTTCCGTCCCACGCATGAAACGTCTGGTCAATCATCGGGTAAAGTGGGGTGAGGTAAAGATTGATCGGTCATGGCGATCATCTGGAACTGACTGGAGGGGAGAAGAGGAGGGCGAAGTCATCGTTTCTTTTTCCGCACTGGTTTAATAAACTCCCTCGATGGTTCATGGGGCATAAATCGAGGTGGAGGTGCATGTGGTGAGAGGACATGGATGGTTGTTGCAAGAGTCCCAACAAATACCATATGATTGAGTAGCATCGCCGTCATAAGATGACATCTACAAAGGCGGCGTAAGAAGGATATGAGATGACATCTACAAACGGCAGAATAAAGAGGAGAAGAGAGAACCCTACGATACCGTTTTTTTAAAATAAATTCAAGTTCGTTATATATTTTTTTTAAATCGAGGAATGTTATATACTTATATTGATTATTTTTATTTTATTGAATTAACAAAATTATTCAAAGTTCTAAAGAATTAATACCAGCAAGAGTTCTACTACGGTTTTGAAAGCCCTGTCTCCATACGTAACACCATGGCTATGGTTATGGCAATTATCATGGCTTATGTCATGATTTTATTTCTTTTCTCTATCCACTCTCTCCTCTGCACATCCCTTTTGGGTCCTGCGAGAGTTTTCTCTACTAGGGTTCCTTTCGAGTCGTCGTTTGCCACCGCGTCGTGGACTCTCCCCCGCCACCACTGATGCGTCTCCTGATCTTGTTTGGTCACCCCTCTGCAATTTCGATGGTTGTCGTCTGGCTCACCTCAGCGTCAACCATCCTTCAAGCCGCCTGACGCCGCCGACGTCTCTACAGCCACCGTCGCTGCCCCTGAAGCACCTCTAAAGCCGCCGCTCTGGGGGTTTTCGTCTCTACAGCCGCCGTCCCCGATGCTGCCGCCACCATCCTTGAAGTTGTTGTCGCCGCTTCTGATGAACCCACTGTCTCGGATGTCGTCGCCATCTCTAGAGTCGTCCATGAAGTCGCCGCCGCCGGATTTACATCCTCAGCAGGCGCGTCCTTCTCCCTGGCCTCCACCACAGCAACCGCCTCGACCCCTTTCATGATTATTGATCTAGCTAATCGAAAGGGTCTTTTGTTTTTTATTTGAGTTTGTTTTGCAGGATCACTGCCTATCGAACAGAGAATCGAGGATTTTTCTAGGGAGGGGGCATCAGAGACTGGCCTTGGGAGGGGTCCCTAAACGATGATTTGTCTCCCACCATCAACATTACTGTTGAGATCTCAGATTTCCGGTACCCCGCCCCCCTTCCCCGTCTTCTGTCTTTGCCCGAGGGGTGTCAAAATACAGTCTGTGACGGTTCTGGTACTACAAGTCTGAGTGAACCATTGTTCATTCATACTAACATTTCATGGTCGAGAAACATGTTCCTCAATGAATAACAATGTAATCGATTTAAAAAATAATAATATTACGACTTTCACTCAAAAAAATTAAATTATTCAAATAATTTAAAAATATATTATACTCTTCACCTAAGTCCCCGTAATTTATAGGCCCGGCAGTACATTTAATCATCGTCGCCTACAGTTAAACACAATCTTGCAATTTTCGATCTGATATGTCTAGAGATTTTGATCCGAACGACTAGGGTGATAACCAAAAATTTGGAAAAGAACCGATATATGTTTCATGTTCCAATGTTGGTGTCAACGAAGGAAAAACAGACATCGTTAATCTACTGTCGGAATCGGAAGGAAGCTCACGAAACCGAACTGCAAGCATCCCTGATTAACTTATGTACAACTCACCTCCTTCCACAACCACAACAAATGACACGTAATTAAGAAAAGCATACAGATAAGAGATTAAGTAATGTCTTAATTGTCAGATAATTGTACCACACTTACCTAGGAATAACAGTTGGTGGGCTCATGATGTGTATCTCTTCCTCTTCCCCAAACTAACTATTGTTATTTACTATTTAGTCTTCCAACTATTACATTAAAACAGGTATGTTTGGATTATTTAATACTTCATCGTACAACATGTTATCACATCAACACCCAAAATAAATGAACAACCCTCATCATTATTATATCCTCGAAGTAAAAAACAATAATGTATATACCTTCAGTCAATTTAAACCCAGAATTTTAAAACGTTAGATATAATATAATATATTCGACATTTAACAAAAAATGGTGTAAAAATAAAAATAATAACCGTAGCAATTGGACAGTATGAACCGGACAGGACGAACCAATGAGAGATTGACAGACCGAGATACCTCTACAAAATTGGGATCAGCGTGCTGGGTCAAATCACCTAAATTACCCTCGGATAAGAACTCAAATTACAAAAAAGCCAGCTTCCTCCCTAGCCGTCCATCTCTTCCTCTGAACAAAAAGAATTAGGAGATCAGTACCGTCCGTTCTGTCCGTACACGTCATCAGTAGAGAGGAGACCTTTGAGGCGTCCCCTTCCTCCGGTTCGCCAGCGCAGCCGAAATTTCGGAAACCGGTACGGGCCGACACGGAGACGCCCGACACGCCGCCGACACGCTCGTCCTCTTCTTCCTGACGACGACCACGTCGATTGTGGGCACTGCGGAGATGAGAGTCCGGCGAGAGGTTACCCCGCCGCCGCCGCCGCCGCCCGAGTCGGAGGAGGTCCTGGTCGAGCCGTAGGCCTCATCGAGAACTGTGTCGGGCGTCATGAGACAGTCTTCTTCCGAGCCCGGTTCCGGCAAGGCCAAGAATTTGCAGTCCAAGAGGAAATTTGAGAGCCCGCCTTGGGTTTTCACAATGTGATCAATCTGCACCCACCCAAAACATAATTAATCAAAAAAATTATTTTTTTTTAGTGAAGATTGGTAGAATTGAAATTCAAAATTACAGAGGGTAAGAGGCATAACTAAATTATCCATTTATATTATCACAATGAATAGTTAAATAAAATGATTTTTAGAGAAGACTGAGAGAAAAAGGGTCCTGGGTTTTTGACCCAATTAGTAAATACAGAGTAAAATTAAGGAAATTTACCAATAAATAACTAAATAAGTTAATTAGTTAATTAGAACCTTGCAGGAGAGAGAGCAGAAGAGAAAAGGGTGTTGGAGAGCTCGGCGGCAAGTAATGCAAATGTTGGCTCCTCCTCGGCACTGTCTGGTCTGTGGCCTTTGCTTTATGAACACAACTTTGGCACTATTCGTTATGTAACTCTGTGAAGATGCCAAATTCAAAAGCAATTAAAACAAAAATAAATTGCTTTGGTATTAAATGGAAAATCCAAGAGAGCTTACTTGAACGAACTCACAATCAAACAGTTTCTGGGCATCGTCTAGCCTCAGAACATCATGGTACACATACCTCCTTATCTGCAAAAATCAAGGAACAGCTGAAATCATTAGCATAAGTTCGTCCGAATAAATTGAATTGGGTTTGTGGGTCAGAGAGAGAAGAACCTGAAGGAGGCGGTGGGAGGAGTGGGGAGAGAGCGAGGAGAGGCAGTGAGGGCAGAGACTGAAGCAACAGTCCAAGCAAAATATGTTCTTCTCGTTCTTCTTCGAGTCTTCATGAACCACACAAGCATTGAAGAACTTCTCAGAGAGCAGAACCTCGAGCCACCCCGGCACTGCTTTCGATTTGGGTTTTGGATTCGGGTTCAGACGAAACTGAGAAAAGCAGAGCAGAAAACACAAGAAAATGTCAATTCTCGGAACAAAATTGAAAGATGGAGGGAGAAAGGTGAGGTTTTGAGAAGTACCATGATGTTTTTTGGTGGTGGAAATGTTGTGGTGGGTTTCAATTTGGAGAGGAGGAGGAGACCATTAATGGGCGAGCAGAGAAAACCCAGGATTTATGAAGATATTGAGAGAGTAGCATTGGGAGGGGAGAGAGAGACGGAGAGAGAAACGGCGCCTGGCAAAGAGAGACTGGTCATGTTACTGTTACCAATGAAAAGAATGGAAAAACAAAGGAGGGATTGGCTCTGTTTTTAAACAGAATGATCTGGTGTGCCACCGGTGTATGTACTCTCTCATCTTCTTCTTGCTGTAAACCAACCATACTTTCCATATAATATGTGTATTTTATTTTCCATACTGTTATGTTGTAATGATCCACTAATCTATTATTTGTTTTATTATCATATAAATGGGTTTTTTTATTTATCAACGGTTCACCCATCCTCTCCCTCAAACCAGACCCCTCCCCTCACCGGCTCCGACTAGTCCCACCCCGTCTCCGACCAGATATGTTCTCCCTTGTTTTTCCCCGACCAGCCATCCCCCACCTCCGACCAGATCTGTTCCCCCTTGCCTTTCCTCGACCAGCCATCCCCCACCTCCGACCAGAGCCCTCTCCTCGTTCCCTGTCCCGACCAGCCCCACTTCACCTTCGGCCAGATCTGACCCCAGCTCCGCTCGCACGTCCACCCACTCCAGACGACGACGTTGGTCAGCCGCCCGTTCCATTTTCTGGGTTGATCCCCCGACAACGAAGATCATAAATTATCCAGTCGAGTCTCTTCGTCATGCTTCTTCGGTCAGACGGTCAAATCTGGTCCCACATACTGTCGGAGTTCCGCGGTCCGAGCCACACATTCGTGCTCTTGCATATCGTGCTCTACCGGCCAGACCATCGCACCCGTCCCAAGTGGATCAGATCTGCACCCGTCGGCGCCGCCCACCTTCCCCCTCAGCCCTTGTCATCGGAGGCCGATCGCGTGTAGTTTATGCCCGTAGTTGTTGTTTATGTTTATGTTGTTTTGCTTTTTGTCTAGTTGTTTGTACCCTCTGTTGGAATCTTGGATATCCGACAGGGTTGGTTGTCACTTTTGGTGGCGTGTCCGGTCGGATCTCTCTATCTGCTTTTCTTTTTGGAGAGTTGATAAAAAAGACCGATCTGGTAGTTACTGTTTATCTAGGCGTTGTGTCGCCCTGGTCGAGAGCTATTCATCTCACTGATCGTTTCTCGGGTTTCCGAAAACGGCCGGTGGATGTAACGCTTGTGTTGTTCGGTTTGTATTTCCCGGTTTGTAAGGTTTATTAATCTATTAATGAATCTTTATGTTAAAAAAAAGAGGTAAAAATATCAAATAGAGAGGGAAATCAAGAGTGAAAATAAATAAAAATAATAATTATTTTTTCTTATTTTATTAAAATAATTATTTTTTCTTATTTTCTGAAAATAAATAAAAATTAATTTTGATTTCTCAATTTTCTTATTTTATGTGTAATGGCATTTTTGTAATTATGTAAAAGTCATGGTTGATATTAGGGTTTATAAGGGTAGGAGTATTTTCATCATTTCCGAAAAACTAGCAGAAAAACTGACAGAAAATCAAACGGTGATAAAATATGGATAGTTTGGGGGGTCGTATGAAATAAAAATAGAAGTGGGTATGTAGGTGATAAACGCGTATAGTTTTATGCGGCTTTCTGAAGTTATCCCTATGAAATAAATTGAGAGGGTGAATCAAAGTCCGGAGTTCCAAATGTTAGTTTATGACTAAAATATTCAGATAATTTAGGTGAGGGAGATCTTCGGGTTGGTGGTAGCTTGGTTGTAGCTCATAGTTATTATTTCTTGACTCGATCAGAAAATGTACGTGATATTTGATATGAGGTATTTAAGGGGATAACAAGCATCCAGGGAGAACACCAAGAAACAAGGGATATAGTAGGTCGGGTTGGCTCCGACCTTGGCATGGCGAGGTGTGCGTCCCCATACACACCCCGATACTCGATGTCAGTTGTTGATTGTCAGGATCCTAATACATCGGATGGGTATTAAATGTCTTTGCACAGAGTCCCCGAATGATCGGGTGCGCCACAGGATGTAGGGTCTCTGCAGATTCATAACATCGAAATAGTAAGCAGACACGCGGTAGAGGCGAAAACTCTTGTGGTAGAGGTAGTTGTGGCGGCTCTGGTGGTAGAGGATGAGGTGGTGGTGTTAGATCGTGAGCGCTGGTGGGGGAGAGCGGCGGTGAGGGTGGCTCATGTTGTGTTACATCTTGGTGGCGAAAGGTCTTGGAGGAGGGATGTTTTCACCGATGATAACAATACCGGGAGATCTAGAAGAGGCATCAGTGGCGAGGGCTGCGTAGAAAGGGGATGATGCTAAAGAGATGACACGCATTAATAGCGAGAAACCCACATGAGTAGGGAGACAAGACAAAGCTCGAGATTAGTGACAACGAACTCGCTTAGGCCTAGCCTCAACAGTCGATGATTGTGTCGAGGCGGCCGAGGCGTTCGGGATCTCGACTAGAACCCTATGGCCGACGACATCGATATGTGAGAGCATATTTTACACCAGTCTTGTATCACATGTTTAAATGAATCTACTATTTATTTATTTTTGTGTTTTTGACATGTTTATTACTTTCTTATGCTATTTTTAATTATATTAATGTTACGATTTTCTTTAACATAAACATGAAAACATTACTATGAGGACAAAAAATAAGGGTTAGACATAATCTCGGACAGGCCCGAAACTTGTATCTTATAACTAATATGTCCGGCTAATCCATATGACAACTTAAGGGGTCTATCCATATTCTCGAGGGAAAATGCATCCATTACTTTTCCTGATTTGACTTGGGTGGACCTATTTTGCCTAACAAACACGATAGTCCCTCAATGGAGACCCTTTGGGTTGAAGTGCATTAGGTAGCCGATGAGGTCCTAGGAAAAGGAGGAGGCTTGGGATCGGGTTGTGTGAGATCCCATTGGGACGTGACATGTCTCCTCAACGGTGTCACATTCTCCCGTTTGGTACTCATTAGAACTCACGGGCTGCTTAGCAGACCTCGCCTAGTTGTTTGGTCCAACAGAAGCTTATATTGTTGATCCACGAAAGCATAGCATCATCACCAATCTTCCACCGGCCGTTGTCATCACTCCAAAAAAGACACCACCGTCTTTCATCGTTAGGGCTCTACCTCAGAGCATTTCTAAGCCTCCGACCCTTTCCATTTTTTACTACTGTCATGGTCTCCTCATCGACCCACCCACCTACCTTCCTCACCTTACTGTTTGCTTGTTCCCCGACCAACACGCTTGGAGCGTGGGTACAAACCCTACGAACGGACTCCCTCCTCCGCCAGTCCTTGTTAAGTGCGCCACAACCCTCTGTGTTGGATGCCCTGCCTCTGGTGCATGTAACTGCACCCTTTGTGATGAGATCTTCTCGTCGCCCACACAACCTGACGTGTTTGGGATTGTGGGTGAAAACCCTAATCACGGACTCACTCCCACGCCATTGCCTTTCGGGTGTGCCAACACCCTATATATGGGATATCCTTCCTATGGTGCATGGAACCGCCCTTTTTTGTTGAGATCCCCTCACCACCACCACAACCCAATGGAGCTTTGGCCCAGAATCCACTAGCTCCCGACCGGGATCACCAGGCAGAATTGGTAGGGTTCTCTACGTCTCAACTATTGACCAGGCGTGATAAGAACCCGACCTAAGACAACTATTGACCAGAAATGGATATGCATTTCCTTTAGAGAATCACGATGGAGCCCTTGCCTCCCAGACAGACATATCCCCCGGGCATAGGCCAAACCATGGGATGTTGCACTATAATGTCGAGGATCGATATATGGAGACCAATCCACACACAAGAGTTGGTGGTGGAAGAAGACGTCATTAAGAACTGCATAAGGAGAGATCTGGCAGCCTATCATCCCCATATGGTGTTATTTTGTATTCTAATCATGGTGGAAATTCGCTCCGGAGTAGTACCTCTAGACTAGAACCCGAGGAATACGACATGTCCCGTTTCTTAGTCAGAATGAGCCGGTCCGAAACGGAACATGGCATCCCCTATATGTCGGGATCGTCGGAAAGAACCCATATGGGAATGCATGGTAAGAACTCCATCCACTACATCAACCAAGGTAGGGGAAACTGGAACCCTCTCTCTCGAGAGGAAGCTAGTCCCGAGAGGGCAACGACGAGGCCTGCAAAACAGCCTCATTGAGCATTTTGAAGAAAAAAAAGGCGATACGAGGTGACCCTTGAGGAGACACACCCCGTCCCCTATGGTTCGCACTTGGCTGACCCCAATCGCATCCTTTTCCCGGATCACTCCTTGGTAAACCGTCGTGACACCACAAATTTAAACAATCGAGGCAAGGAAAGCTCACTGGAGCTCTCAAGCCACTCACAAAAAGAATAGAGAACCACCCCCTTACCTATTATAAGGAATAACAAGGTTGTAGCTATACGATGGGTGTTTCGAATGCATGAAGAACCAAGCATGATCCTCTTTACACTCTTTATGAATTTCAATTTGTGTACGCCCACCTCCGATGAGTCGGAAGTGTTTTATCCCCTTTATTAATAGAACTTACCTTGCTCATAAAAATAATAATTCTAGAATACTTTTTAATGAAACATCGTTTTATACACGATCCATTCCTCTAGCCCGTTGCATTTTGATCATGATTTCTAACCGTCCTAATATAATTGCTTTTGATTCGAATCTCTTTTTTCATCTCTTGCTTTTTTTCATCCTTTCATGTCTTTTTCTTAGAATAAATAAGTACTATTATTAAAACCTTAAAAGAGTCATTACAATAGTCAAAGCCCCGGGAAGGTCTTTGACCAAAACACTCTAAGACAAGATTATCGGTTCTAAAATAAGCGACGGTGTTAATACACAATAATTAAAATTAAAGAGATCAAAAATAAAAATCTCTAACTGCCAAGAACCGCTTAAAGTAGTGCCTAAACGCTGCTTGGTCCATTCTTTTCAAGGACTCTTTTCGTCGTGATGTTGGCAATCGAACTTGAACCTGACAGTTTGATCGGAAGGTGAGGCTTGACCTAGGGACCCCTCCCAAAGTAGATCCCTGAAGCCATATTGTCCAATAATTCTTCACGGTGGGGCTGTTTTCCAGCCCTCGTTTGATCTTCAGTGCGGTTCCCCCGCAATATCTCTCTTTTGGCCCGATGCGCTTAAAGGCATTCTAGATGGGCCCGACAACTTCACAGATGGGACAGACCCAAGTAGGCCTATCTCTAAAGAATACCCAACCCCTTGAGGGTAAGGACCAGGGCTAGTATGATCATTAACCCCGAAGTACGAGTTATGTATCGTGTTTGAGGCTAAAGGGGGACCCTTACCTCGAGACAACCCGACCTTAGGTATCGTGTCCGAGGTTTATGGTGCGAACCCCGGTGATGGTGATGGTCTTTTCCACCAATCTATGGCATGTGTCTTTTCCAGTTTTCCCGATTTGAACTCCAAGATCGAATTATCAAACTTGGGTGTTCTTAGTACCTCCCTATTGCAATCCCGAACCATATGCCCAATTCGGCCACAATTGAAGCAAAAATATGGGAGGCGCTCATAGGTTAGGGTAACCCTCACCCGGTCTGGGAAGTACCTGAACCTCATAATCATAGTACGTTGGAGATGGTTATGGAGGTCCATCCAAAAGCGAACCTTGACTGTCCCGCCCCAGCACAAACCCCATTGATCACATGGGACGTCCACACACTCGCCCAATATGGCACCCACTACTTCCTAGTGGCCTTGGTCTAGACGGGTGGGGGAATTCCCCGCACATGCACCCACAATTGGATCGGATCCAACATAAGGAGGTCCTAAGCCATCAGGTCCACAATCTCTCCAAGCAGCAACGGGTAGCCATTGAAGCACCACAGTTTATTGGTGCGAACCCAAGCCCTTTCCTCCTAGGACGTAAAATAGAAAGAAATGGTCCCCGGTTCCAGGTCCTTGATTACCAAAACCGAGGCCGATTGTCCCTATGCATGCATAATTATCGTGAGCCTGGAGTCCTTTCGGGGCGTGTTAGGGGATAATAGTCACCCCACCATACAAAATTGGAGCCGAGCTAGTACTTGATGGTCCGCCGGTATACGGAACCACAATCTCCATCGCTTATTCCTTGGTGTGGGAGCATGTATAGAAATCATCTTGGAGAACTCCCATAGGTGACAACGGGATGGGTGGGGTTGGAACCCTTGTTGTAACCTCATCCGCCGACACCATCAGGATGGCTTGAGGCAGAGACCTAGCAGTCACCTTGACCCCCGAAATAGGACCATCAAGGGTCGGAGACGGTTCAATCGGTACATGCGATAATGCGTGGCTGATAGGCTTTAGAGGTCGACCTCGCTTCTACTTCGATGGGACCGTGTCCGGTGGTGGAAGCCCAGGAAAGCTATGAGGGAGGGGCAGGACTGGTGCTGAAGGAGGTGTGGTCGACGATACAGATGAAGAATTTTTAGGTTTACGTTTCTTCTTAACTCGTATCGGGCATATGAAACCAAAGGGAGGTCTCGGGGGAATTATGAGGGGGGTAGGAAATTGTTTCTCGACAACGATTAAGGGGACACGTCGAGAGCATGTGGTGGTGGTACGACAATTAAGGAGGTTGTAGACGGTAGAGCAGATGACATGACAAAGACTAGAACTAAGGCTATATCACAATATAAAGAAAGAGAGAGACGACTCCGGAAGAGAGTGAGAGATTTTTTTTTTTGAAAAAAAAGTTACATTGTATGTGTAATTCTTTTATGTCGTATCATGTGTTCATTTAGCTTGTATTTCAAACATTAATCACTCCGTCGCGTCGCCGTCTCTCCCGTCCAAGGTCTGGTCCTTCTCTGTCGTAATGACACCACCCTACCTCACAGCCCTCACTCCCTATTCCTCCGCCCGCATCCACCACATCGATTCTGTCGAAATCAGCCTCCCAACCTCGATCATCTCCCCCAATGTCCCGTTCCCCTTCGCAAGTCCTCAAGGGAAGCCATCAGGACCGTTTCCCCTTGCTCATCACCTGCCGCCTCTAAAGCCGGCGTTAGTATCTCCGCCCCCTTGGCCTCCTCCAAAGTATTTGAGGGGATAACGGGCATCCAGGGAGAACACCAAGAAATGAGGGATACAGTAGGTCGGGTTGGCTCCAACCTTGGCATGGCGAGGTGTGCGTCCCCATACACACCTCGATACTCGATGTCAATTGTTGATTGTCAGGATCCTAATCCAGCAGATGGGTATTAAATGTCTTTGCACGGAGTCCCAGAATGATCGGGTGCGCCATAGGATGTGGGGTCTCGGCTGATCCATAACATCAAAGTAGTAAGCAGACACGCGGTAGAGGCGGAAACTCTTGTGGTAGAGGTAGTTGTGGTGACTCATTTGGTAGAGGTAGTTATGGCGGCTCTGGTGGTAGAGGATGAGGTGGTGGTGTTAGATCGTGAGCGCTGGTGGGGGAGGGCAGCGGTGATGGTGGCTCATGTTGCGTTACATCTTGGTGGCAAAAGGTTTTGGAGGAGGGATGTTTGCACCGATGATAGCAACACCGGGAGATCTAGAAGAGGCATCAATGGCGAGGGCTGCGTAGAAAGGGAAAGACACCAAAGAGATGACATGCACTAATGGCGAGAAACCCGCATGAGTAGGGAGACAAGACAAAGCTCGAGATTAGTGACAACGAACTCGCTTAGGCCTAGCCTCGATGGTCGATGATTGTGTCGTGGCGACCGAGGCGTTCGGGATCTCGACTGGAACCCTAGGGCCGACGACATCGATATGTGAGAGCATATTTTACATCAGTCTTGTATCACATGTTTAAATGAATTTACTATTTATTTATTTTTTGTGTTTTTGACATGTTTGTTACTTTGTTATGTTACTTTTAATTACCGTAAATGATACCATTTTCTTTAACATAAACATGGAAACATTACTATAAGGATAGAAAAGAAGGGTTAGACATAATCTCGGACATGCCCGAAAGTTGTATCTTATAACTGATATGTCTGGCTAATCCATGTGACAACTTAGGGGGTCTATCCATATTTTCGGGGGGAAACACATCCATTAATTTTCCTGACTCGACTTGGGTGGACCTATTTTTCCTAACAAACACGGTAGTCCGTCAATGGAGAACCTTTGGGTTGAAGTACGTCAGGTAGCCGATGAGGTCCTAGGAAAAGGAGGAAGCTTGAGATCGGGTTGTGTCAGATCTCATTGGGACGTGATATGTCTCCTCAATAGTGTCACGTTCTCCCGTTTGGTACGCATTGGAACTCACGGGCTGCATAGCAGACCTAGCCTAATTTTTTTGGTCCAACAGAAGCTCCGATTGTTGATCCACGACAGCACAACGTCATCACTGATCTTCCACCGGCTGTTGTCGTCACTCCAAAAAAGGCCATTAACTTGACACTCCGAGAATTAACCCTCAGAATGGTACGACAAGTGTACCGGTCGTCAAGTAGTATTCAGTTTTTAAGTCCGAGATATCGTACCCAAGGGAGCAATTAGACAAACACTTTAGTTAATTAATTCGATGGTCAAGCTATTCCTATAATGAGGATTTGTTTTGTTTGTAAAATTTAATTTCATACAAGTACTGAGTATATAAATGATCCGCAAATAGAGCACAAAACCACAGATGGATTGTAAATCAGAGATAAAAGACGATCTAAGACATTAAAACAGGGGTCGAATGTGATGAACGCTTAACGATATTTGGCATACATTTATAACTAATACTATTTTAAGGGCAACGAGAATTCTCTTTAAGTAGTCCTAACCATCTCTCGATCGTATTAGGACCCTAATATACTCGGTCCACCTAATTATCTCTAATATAGGTGTAGAGCGGTACAAAGCATTACAATCTATGAATTCCTCTAACTTTCGGGTTTTACACCTATAGCTATTGCACTCGTGTCAACCTAGCCATATTCCAGCCTAGATTGATACCCGAGTTATCCAATTCCTTTTTCCTCTTTTTAACCTCATTTCTCAATTGTTGGTTAACAAGATTTAATCATACATGTACGTGATCAAGGCAATTTAGAATTACGAGCGGAAATGAATAAACACTTTTCTACTATTAATTTATAAGTATATGACCTAAATATGCTCAATCAATTCATCAAATCTTTCCCCTTAGCCCTAGATCGATATTAACTTAGTTCATAGCAACGAAATAAGAACACGAGAGAAGGATTGAAATAATCGTACTCATATTAACTGAATATAGCAATACAAATATTCAGAAACAATCCAAACTACAAAAACCTCAATGTGATTCTAGTAGTTCTCCTTTGATCTTCTTCAAGTTCTCCCCAAAAGTGGCTTTTTCTCTCCAATTTCGTGATGCCCTTCAATCTGACCTAAATTCCCTTTTATATGTTGAGTTAAATCTGATTAAAAACGGGAAACGCAGCTGCAAATCGCGTTTCTAACGTCTACACCGTCGGATGCACGCCGTGCATTTCATGGTGCATCTTAAGCTGCACCGGTTATTTGCATGGCGTGCAACTGTCCGGTGCATATTTTTTTGGCTCTGATCTGGATGCACCACCAGGTTGCACGTCGTGCAACAAACGGTGCACTGCTTCTTTGCACCACGTGAAAAGAATTGGTGCACCTTACTGACACTTCTGCCCAGCTTCCAATTTGTCTCCGTTTCGCTCCCGTTTCACCCCTTTTTGCTCCAATTTGTCACGCCCCAATTTCAGTAAACCGGAATCGGGACGCGAACGTTTAAAATAATAAAACAATTGAAACCTGTTTTGAATAAACACTTTAAAATCGCCATTTTGTTACTCAAAATAATATTTACAACTCAACATACGTCCCAACAAATGGACAAAGTACAAGGTATCTGTCACTAGACTCAAAAGTAAAACCCGGACTCCGATCCTAGCTCCTCAAGCTTCGAGAGCTCACCTAGTCCGTCCTGTGATCAGCACCTGTAGGAAAAGCAGCTGGGGGTGAGCGTTCGCTCACCACCACGGATAACAGACTGACTACGACATACTTAGCAGACAATGCCGGTAACACCAACAACCAACTCCACACCGGGGATCACTATCCCCAAACTCAAGTAACATGACTTACACCCACACACTGATACTTTCCTCAACCGACTCAACACTCAGACACGTAAAGTAGACCCGACTCAACGATTAACGACCTCCTCCAAAGACACGACAGACAACCACACAACACCCAAGATCACAAAGGATCGCACACCAAACAAGATCACAAAGGATTGCACGCCAGCTGCTCAGTAACCCCATCTCTGTCTCACGCGCTTTTACCGATCCCAGTCAGGTCAGGCGGTCGACCTGCCGCGCAACTTCTCCCGATCTCAGTCGGAAGGCTAGCCCACAACCTCTCCCCTACCCCCGATCTCAGTCGGGTGACTAGCCACACCCGCGCAAATCAATGAAACTTCTCCCGACACACAGCCGGGAAGCTAGCCCACAACCTCTCCGCTTCCCCCGATCCCAGTCGGGAGGCTAGCTACACCACCAACCTCACAATCCTTCTCCCGATCCCAGTTGGGAGGCTAGCCACACCACGCAACTTCCCCGACACAAAGTCGGGTTTCCAACCTCAGGTAACCACAATCACAATCACAAGCAAGGTTCAACAAACAACAACAACAAAGGTTCAACACTCCATAGGCACTCATGGCCACCCAAGACACCAACAGTAAAACACGGACTCAACAACCCCACGGGCATTCACGGCCTCCCAAGACACACCAACAGTAACTCACGGGCTCAACAACCCCACGGGAACTCACGGGCTCAACAACCCCACGGGCACTCACGGCCTCCCAAGACACACTAACAGTAACTCACGGGCTCAACAACCCCACGGGCACTCACGGCCTCCCAAGACACACCAACAGTAACTCACGGGCTCAACAACCCACGGGCACTCACGACCTCCCAAGACATACCAACAGTAAAACACGGGCTCTCATGGCCACCCAAGACACAACAGTAAACCACGGGCTCTCATGGCCACCCAAGACACAACAGTAAAGTACGGGCTCTCATGGCCACCCAAGACACAACACTAAAGTACAGGCTCTCATGGCCACCCAAGACACAATTTACACAATCAACCTTCGGGCATAACCAATGCCTCCAGCAGTTCTAATATCAACAGTTTCACAATCAACCTCCGGGCATGGTCATATGCCTCCAGTACCTCTAATATCGATAAGTTCACAATCAACCTCCGGGCATGGTCATATGCCTCTAGTAATTCTAACATCGATAAGTTCTCTGCTCCTACGACACGACTAAGTGTCACATGCAATTCTAATGTTCGATACGTTCCTGAATCATACGACACTACCCGGTATCGTCCACCTTTCTAATATTCGATAAACCTACTTAACCCACGACACCCCAGTGTCACATGCATTTCTACTGTTAACTTTCCCTAGTCAGGGCCGAGATCTGGCTACTTTTTCCTACCTCGTATGAAATCTCCAAAAGCTAACCAACAAGCTCCGGCGTGATCTCAGTCACTCGCCTAGCTTTCCTTTCCCTCGGTCTGCAGCACGATCTAATAAGAACACAATTTTTAAGACACTTTAAACTCGCAGGAATAAACTGAAATTCAATAAACTTGACGCCCAAATGTAACCCCGACAATGTCGATCACTCCCAAACTTCCCAATTACTCGACATTGTCGATATTAGACCCGGAAAAGCCCGATTCGCCCGACATGGCGAATCTGCCCGGGTTTTGGAAACGCCCTTCCGGGGATCCGAAAATTCCCGTTTTCGTTTCAACGGTCTTAGAATAATTCAAGGGTTCCTAGGCACTAGACGGAATCAAATTCCGACTTCCGAGTCATTTAATTAGCGTTTAAAGTTTCTAAACCCGTCAATTACAACTTTCACAATTTAATTCCAAATTTCGATCCGGTTGTAGATTAATTACTTGGGGAACGTTCTAAACCACCCGAACACGAAAACCCGATACCCGAGCATGTGGGCCCCACACGGCCACAATAGGAAAATTTCCTTTTCGCCCCAAAACGTTCCTAACGAACCCCAAACCTCAACCATTCATCTTTAAACCAATCTTAAACAAAACACAACCTTAATCAAACCGTTTAAACTCAAAACCTAAATTTCAAACGTACTAAAACGAAAATCGGTTAGATACTCACTGTAGAGAATGACGGTGTGAACTCGATTATTCTATCTTTGAGACGATCCAACGGTTTGATGAACAAGAAGAGGCAAAACCCTAACCAAACCTTCTCTTTTCTTCTCTCCTTTTCTCTCTTCTTCTAACTCACTTTCTCTCTCTAAAAAGTCTTAACTTTCACAATATGGCCGAACACACCATTTGATCTCCCTTTTGTTTTGTTTTAAAAAACAAAACTAATACTTAATTACAAAACTAACACTAAAAGTAGTCTCCTCTTGTCTTGTCCAACAAACCTAACACCACCATATTGGTGACATGTGGCAAGTGGGTCCCACACCTTCAGATATTTTCCAATCAGATTCATGAAATTCGGCCGTTTCGGGCCCCAAACGGGCACTTTTTCCAAGAAATTACGAAACTTCACGGGCTACAAGGAAACGGCTCAACTAAGACCGCTGCGATGACGGCTAAGCTTTTTGGATCCAAAACGGTCCTCGAATGGACCAAAACGTCGCTCGGTTGACTTTTCCAGCGAAAAGTCAACATTTCCCAAATTGGTCAGAAAGTTGCCTTGAGTCCCCCGGAACTCACTTTGGTCGACATCGGGGTCAACTTAAGTCCGGTATGACCCTCGGGGTCAAATTTAGGTTCATTTAAGTGTCTGCTTAAATTTTTTAAATTTTCCTATTTTTCGCAGATTTGACTGGCGTTGACCGGGAGTGGTTATTACACAATTGCTTGGCGAACTCTGAAATAAGACCAATTACACAAAATGAGAGTAAAATGCATCATTTTATATTAACTCGGGACTAAAAAGAACATAAATGTTGGCTAATGACATCTAAAATAGATGTATTTTATGTCCACATCAGACACCATTGTCTTTCATCGCCCATCACGCCTTCAAAACCAGCCGTTGATCCTGATATTTAAGAACCAATTTGGGGGGGCTTATAGGAACCAGTACAGATATCCATAGTGGTCAGGTCTGACCCTTTCTTGTCGTTGAAGCCATTCCCGCCCTTCTGGTCATTTCCAATTTATGCTTTCTTTAGTTTATTCAGTTCTGTTTTGCAAATCGTTGCAGTTCTTCATAAATTGATTCCAATAGACCGTCCCCAAATCTCTCAAAATTACATCAAAGGGCTCATTCGAACGCCCGTGAAAAGGCACCCCTTCCACTTCCACCTAATGAAAGAAATCGTCTTTGACTCTCGCAACTGTAGAGACGACGTGTTGCGAGAGTCACATCGGTCGCGTCTTACAGTGCACCCGGGTAGCACCAAGATGTACCGCGACATCAAGCGGCACTTCTGGTGGAGCGGGATGCGGAGAGCGGTCGCGGAATTTGTATCGAGATGTCTCACCTGTCAACAGGTGCAAGCCGAACATCAGCGTCCCGCCGGATTATTGCAGCCACTACCGATTGCCCAGTGGAAGTGGGAGCACCTCACGATGGACTTCGTGAGTGAATTGCCGAGATCGCCGAGGGGACATGATGCGGTATGGGTGGTAGTCGATCGGTTGACCAAGTCGGCCCATTTCCTGGCCATGAGGATGACTGATCCGGTCGACAAGTTGAGCCGCTTGTACATTCAGGAGATAGTGCATCTCCATGGAGTCCCTGTGTCGATAGTTTCTGACAGGGATCCTCGTTTCACGTCCAGATTTTGGCCGGGTCTGCAGACCGCGTTAGGGACTGAGGTTCTACTTAGTACAACACACCACCCCCAAACAGACGGCCAGTCCGAGCGGTTGAAGACCGCGCAGAGTCGGCGGAAGAGCTACGCTGACAGACGACGCCGACCTCTCGAGTTCGCAGTCGGTGACCACGTGTTCCTGAAGGTGAGCCCGAGGAAGGGACCGGTACGGTTCAGCCGCGGCGGAGGCAAGTTAGCCCTGCGGTACATCGGCCCTTTCTAGATCTTGAGCAGAGTGGGAGCAGTGGCACATCGTCTTGCATTACCACCGCAACTTGGGAGGATTCATAACGTCTTCCACGTGTCCCAGTTGCGGAAGTACAATGCGGACCCCTCCCACGTCATTGAGTGGGCAGATATCGAGGTGGCTGACGATGTCTCTTATGAGGAGCAGCCGATTCAAATCATGGACACACGGGAGCAGGTCTTGCGTGGGTACGGGTGCAGTGGCGACACCACGGGGCTGAGTCGACTTGGGAGCGCGAGGACGAGGTTCGCGCAAAGTACCCCGACCTGTTCAACTCCGGAGGTAAGTTTGTTTTAAATTTCGTGAACGAAATTCCTTTAAGGGGGGTAGATTGTAAGAACCACTCCAGGTCAATGCCAGTCAAATCGGCGAAAAACAGGAAAGTTTAAAATTTTGGGACAAACACCTAAATCAACCTAAAATTGACCCCGAGGGTCATATCGCACTTAAGTTGACCCTGATATCGACCAAAGTGAGCTCTGGGGGACTCAGGGAAAATTTTGACCAATTTGGGAAAAGTTGACTTTTTGCCGGAAAAGTCAACCGAGCGACGTTTTGGTCCGTTCGAGGCCCGTTTTGGATCCAAAAAGCTTAGCCGTCGTTACAGTGGTCTTAGTTGAGACGTTTCCTTACAGTACGTGAAATTTCATAATTTCTTGGAAAATGGGCCTGTTCGGGGCCCGAGACGGCTGAATTTTGCGAATCTGACTGAAAATATCTACGAAGATATTTTTCAAAAAGGTGGGACCCACTTGCCACTTGTCACCCAAGTGGTGGTGGTTGGTTTTTAAAATAAAGAAAAAGGAATAAGAGTGGTAGTTTTGTGATTAAGAGGTGGAGTGTTTTTTGAAACAAAATAAAGAGAGAAAAGAGAGGTACACGACCACATTTCAGAAAATAGGAGAGAGAAAAGGAGAGAGAAAGAGGAGAGAAGAAGGAGAAGGAGAAAAGAGAAGAAAATGGTAGGTTTTGGTGATTTCCTGACGATCCGACCGACGGATCGTCTCAATTCTCGCGTCTCCGTCATCCCCTCGTCATTCCCTACGGTAAGAACCCGTCTTTTTCTTGTTTTGGAATGTTTGAATTTGAGGGTTTGAGTTTAAATGGGTTGATTAAGGTTGGGTTAAGGATTGGAGTTCGTTAGGAACGTTTTGGGGCGAAAAGGAACTTTTTCCATTGTGGCCGTGTGGGGCCCACTTGCCTGGGCCTCGGGTTTTTCATGTTCGGGTGGTTTTGGACGATCTCCGAATCGATAATTCACACCGGGAACGAATTATGGAATTAAATTGTGAAAGTTGGAAATTTCGGGTTTAGAAACTTTAAACTCGAATTAAATCGCTCGGAAGTCGGAAATTGATTACGTCGATTGCATTGGAAACCTTGAATTGCTTTACGATCGTAGAAATGAAAACGGGAATTTTCGGAGCCCCGGAAGGGCGTTTTCCGATCCCGGGCAGATTCGCCAAGCCGGGCGAATCGGGCTTTTCTGGGCCCATTGTTGACAATGTCGAATAATTGGGAAGTTTGGGAGTGATCGACATTGTCGGGGTTACTTTTGGGCGTCAAATTCTTTAAAATTCAGCTTTGCCTGCGAACTTAAAAAGTGCTTTAATTTGTGTTCTTGTTAGATCGTGCCGACGACCGCGGAAAGGGGAAGCTAGGCGAGTGATCGCGAGCACGCCGGGGCTTGGGCGTGGACTTTTGGGAAAGCGTTACGAGGTAGGGAAAAGCAACCGGATCTCGGCCTTAACTAGGGAAAGTTAACAGTAGAAATGTATGTGACACCTAGTGGTGTCGTAGGATAAGTAAGTTTATCGAACACTAGAAATGCAGGCGACACTTAGTGGTGTCGTATGATACGTGAACGTATCGAAGAATAGAAATGCATGTGACACTTAGTAGTGTCGTAGGATAAGTGAACATATCGAACAATAGAAATACTGGTGGCTTTTGGTTGTGCCCGTAGGTTAAGTAACTTGTTGTGTTTATGAGGGTGGTCAGGTGTGCCTTTGGGGCGTTGAACCCGTATGTTACTGTTTGTGTGTCGTGGGTGGTCAGGTGTGCCTTTGGGCTGTTGAACCCATGTTTTTACGGTTTGTGTGTCGTGGGTGGTCAGGTGTGCCTTTGGGGTGTTGAACCCGTGTGATACTGTTTCGTGTGTCGTGGGTGGTCATGTGTGCCTGTGGGGTGTTAAACCTGTGTTGTCACTATTTGTTGAACCTTGGGTGATGACTGTGATTGCATGGAGGTTGGGGCCCGCCTGACAGAAAAGGGGTCATGTGGTCGCGCGCGTGGGGGTTGGCTAGCCTTCCGACTAACCATCGGTAAAGTTGTGCATTCTTTGGCGATGAAGGGCGGCTGCCCTTCCGACTAGCTATCGGAAAAGTATTGCTGTATATATCGCTAACAGGTCGACCGCCTGGCCCGACTAAGTGTCGGGAAAGTTGCGTGGGGCAGGCTCAAGCCCAGCCGGTTAGCAACCGGCACTGAGTAGCTGGAGTGCGATCCTTTGCGATCTTGATTGTTGTGTGCGATCCTTTGTGGTCTTGGGTGTTGCGTGGTTATTAGTTGCGTTTTGGGTTGAGGTCGTAACCGCCGTGTCGGGTCTACATTACGCGTCCGAGTTTTGAGTTGGTTGCGGAAAGTAACAGTTTTCGTGTGACAGTTGGGTTACTTGAGTTTGGGGATAGTAGTCCCCGGTATTTTGTCTGTTGTTGGTGTTTCCGGCATTTCTGCTAGTATGCCGTAGTCAGTCTGGTATCCGTTGTGGTGAGCGAAATGCTCACCCCCTGCTACTTTTCCTGCAGGTACTGGTCGCGAGGCGGACTAGGGGAACTCTCGAAGCTTGAAGAGCTGGGAGCAGGAGTCCGGGTTTTTGAGAGTTTAGCGACGTACGCTTTGGTTTTTGTCCGCTTGTTTTGGACGTATTTTAAGTTGTAAAATATTATTTTGTTTAACTCAAAGTGGTGATTTTAAGCGGTTATTAAAATGTTTGAAAATTGTTTTATTGTTTCACCGTTCGCGTTTCGGGCTCGGTTGTACCGAATTCGGGGCGTGACAGTTTAGTATCAGAGCTCGAGGTTTCACACCTCGGACTGTACGTCAATTAGGTGGGGAGAGTTGAGTCTTTAAGAGTCCCGTCGTGCGTTGGTTTTGCAAGTCGAAACCGTGTGTAGACCCGTAGTGACATGAGTCCTGTTTGTTGTTGTGTGTATGTGCAGTATGGTTATTACTGGCATACTGATTGTGTGTTGCTGCGTGAAACGCTTTTAAGCTGTCGCGACTCGACTCAGGGGCGCCCCTGTGGTCGAACGCGACGGTGCTGATATCAAGTGGGTACGATGTAGTTCGGGGATGCCTGGACCGGGTTGTAACTACGTGATGTCAAAAATGAGTTTTACGATGAAAAGGAGAAAAAATTTAAACTAATAGGCCCTGTGGGCGTGTGTTTTAAAATTGGTTGGCCTTGTGGGCTTGTGATTGAGTTTGGGTGACGTGAATTTGTGTGTGTTTGATAAATTTGGTGATCGAGTGTGTGTGGCGCTTAAGGCTATTTTTAGGGTTAAAAATAGGTAAAGATCGAGTCTGAAACGAATTTGGGAAACAGACCTGCGCGAGCGTCACGGATCCGTGACGGATCAGCGCGTTTTGGCAAATTTTGGACCTTCGTCACGGCTCCGTGACCCCAACCGTGACGGGGTCTGTCACGGATCCGCGGTTCCTGCCTCGTTCCACCATCTTGACTGTGCAGTTTGTGTGTTGGTTTTGCGTGGCTGTGTTCACGATTGTTTTGGTTGTAGAGGTCGTAAGTTTGGTGTTAAAGGGTGAGGTCTTGGGTTCGAGACTCATCAATAACCTACGGTGGTGATACAACGCCTCTGTGTCAGGGTCTCACCACGAAGAGGGGTTAGGGTTGATGCGCTGCGGCGCCATACGAACTACGTTTCCCCTATGTGAACAGGTGTTCAAGGTTTCCCTCACGTGAACAGGTGGTTTGAGGTTTCATTCACATGAGTGGGTTATTCGAGGTTTCCCTCACGTGAACAGGTGGTTTGAGGTTTTCTTCACGTGAGTGGGTTATTTGAGGTTTCCCCTGTGTGATCTGGTAATTGGGGTATTGAGCTTGTGAGCAATAGTGGGTTGTTGAGTTGAGAACATGATCCCCGTTTGAAGTTTCCCCTACGTGATCGGGTAATTCGGGTATTGAGGTTGCGAGCAATAATGGTTTGCAGAGTCGAGAACATGATCCCCGTTTCGAGGTTTCCCTTACGTGAGCGAGTATTTGAGGTATTGATATCGTGAGGAGTGTGACGTTTTGATATCAGGTTTTGAGGTAGTGGTTTGCCCTGTTTAGATTGGTAAGTCGTTAGTGCTTTACTAGTATGCCATAATCGAACGAGTGTCCGTGGAGGTGAGCAGAACGCTCATCCCCTTTACTACTTTTCCCGCAAGGGACGAGTAGCGAATAATGGTTTGGTTGCGGAAAGTTATAAGTAAATGCATAGAGGATCGTGTGAGGGTTGTGCTATACCTTATCAGTGTGACTAATGGAGTGGTTGTTCGGTCTCTGATTTGGGCGTCATTTTTATTGGATACCGGGGCGTCACACTCGTTTGCTTCGTGGAGTTGTGCTGAGATGTTGGGGCTGAGTTTAGAGTCGTTGAGTCCACCCCTGCGTCTTGACACGCCGGTTGGGGGTGTTGTGGTGTTGACTAGGGTCTGTCGTGCCTGCGAAGTTAGAAAAGCGAACTGATACAGGAGGATCAAGATAGGGCTCAAGAGCCTTGATGCTGGATCGAGTCCTAACCTCGAGGATTCGGGTATGTTCGGAGTTAGTGGGGACGACGACGGTAGTGGGGCGAGGTCTTAGAGATATTGTGAGGGTCCGTGAGGTTCAGCAGCGACTGAGCTTCTGCATGTATCCGTGGGAAGGATACTTACGAAATGACCGCCTTTAATGTGATCCTGGGAATGGATTGGCGGGCGAAGTACCGAGCCAATATCGACTGTTACAGGCGACGAGTGACGGTGTCAGCAGGCAACACGAAGGTTTCGTGTATTCTGGGCAGTAAGAGCGGGGTTTTCCTGTCGGCTTTGTCCGCAGTGGAGGAAGTATCGGCCGTGCAGAGACGAGAGTTATCGCGAGTGGTGTGTGAGTTCCCCGAGGTCTTTCCTGAGGAGTTGAGCGGGTTGCCACCAATTCGTGAGGTGGAGTTCGGGATTGACCTGATGCCGGGAACGGCAGCGATATCGATGGCGCCTTACATCTTCGCGCCAGCAGAGTTGACCAAGCTGAAGCGTCAGCTCGAGGAGCTCCGGGAGAAGGGGTTTATCCGTCCGAGCACATCGTCGTGGGCAGCACCAGCACTCTTCGTGAACAAGAAGAGTGGAGAGCTTCGGATGTGTATAGACTACCGAAAGCTAAACCGGGTTACGGTGAAGAACCGATAACCGATGCCGAGAATTGACGACTTGTTCGACCAGTTGAGAGGGTCGACATGCTTCTCGAAGATCGACCTGCGGTCCGGATATTACCAGTTGCGAGTCCGAGAGGGGGACGTCGAAAATACTACATTCCGGACGCGGTATGGGCATTACGAGTTCTTGGTGATGCCATTTGGACTGACGAACGCACCTGCAGCGTTCATGGATCTGATGAACAGTATATTCCGGCCGTTCTTAGATCAATTTGTGGTGGTGTTTATAGACGACATCTTGATCTACTCGCAGAACGAGGTGGCGCATGAGGAGCATTTGAGGGGTGTTCTGACCCTGTTGCGCACACATCAGCTATACGCCAACCTGGAGAAGTGCGAGTTTTGGCTCGCTGAGGTGAGGTTCCTCGGTCACATTGTGTCCCGTGACGGTATATTGGTAGATCCGGCGAAGATCGACGCGGTTTCGAAGTGGGCGCGACCCACGAGCGTCTTTGAGATCCGCAGCTTTTAGGGGTTGGCTGGGTGTTATCGGCGATTCGTCCAGGACTTTGCGCGGCTAGCCGCGCCTATGACTCTTTTGACGCGCAAGGGAGTCGGGTTTGTGTGGACTGACGGTTGTGAACGTGCGTTCACGGAGCTGAAGGCTCGTCTGACTACCGCTCCAGTCTTGATAGTGCCAGAGCGCGGGATCGGGTATGACATCTATTGTGACGCGTCCGTGGAAGGACTGGGATACGTGTTGATTCAGTTAAGGAAGTGGTTGCTTATGGCTCCAGGCAGTTGAAGACGCACGAGCGCAACTACCCTAACCATGATCTGAAATTAGCAACAATCGTGTTCGCGCTGAAAGGCTAGCGGTATTATCTGTATGGCGAGCGATTTCAGGTGTTCTCAGATCGCAAGAGCCTCGACTGCATCTTTTCCTAACGAGATCTGAACATGCGCCAGCGGCGATGGATGGAGCTACTTGAGGAGTGCGACTTTGAGCTACTCTACCACCCGGGGAAGGCGAATGTGGTCGCCGACGCCCTGAGTAGGAAGTCGGTTCCGAGCCTTGCCAGCATATCATTCCGGGAGCGGGACATGATGGGGGTGTTGGGTCTCGAGGTAGGGTTGGAGATGAACCAACTCGCAGCGGAAAATCAATAAAAACCAAGAGACGATTAAAACCATGAAACAACTAACAAAGAATGGATTCACAAGAGAAAAATTCAGCACTATCTCTTACCAAAACAAGAACACCGGTTAACGAATGATTGGCTTGAGTCTCCAAGACGCCTACGTATCCACATGGGAATCAAAGCCACGTAGTTCTTCTCTTTGAGGACTCAAGAACACAAACATGGAGATGGGAGCTTGCCAAACCCGAAATTGCAAGGGAAGGGGGAGAGAAGTTGTGTTTCCTATTCTTGTCTTGTGTTTGTTATGTTGAAAAAAGATGACTTAAACATAACAAAACCCATACTTGTCCAACTAAAGGCATGGGACAAGTATGGTGTCAAGTAAGGTGTAAATAGGACAAAGTATGGCAAGACAAGATCGGGTTAGGTGGTGAATCACCAACACCTTAATCCTTGTCTTGCTTACTTAGTACTAATTAATCAAGACTTGATTAATTAGTTCCATGGGCCTTGGTTGCATGGGCCTCTTGGAACATGGCCCGTGGCCATTTCCAACGAGGTCACGTGATTCGCTCATCGCCTCCATGCCTTCCATACCGGAAATGTCCAACATTATCCGACGCGATCAATCCCAAGACTCCAAGCCTTGTCTCGATCCGTAAAGTCCTATTCACTTACGGGCACATGACCCAAAACCCAGTTTTGGTCATGTCCTGAGGCAACTCCCTTTTGGCCATTCTCCATAAATGTGTCAATGAGTTTCATCCTCCGGTGTGACCCTTAGGTTTATGCATGTCAATAGATCAACGTAAAATCCCATTTTACTTGATCCTATTTAAGTGGCAACTAACGAGACTTTAGTATTGCCTGACACTGCATAGCGAATCGACCCTGTCGATTCTAACCTTTCCGTCGTCCCTGTCATTATCCTTTTATCTCCGATATCCTGATTGAGATAAGGCATAGAGCCGTCATCCTTATTATTCTCAATCACCGTTCCTTGATATGTGAGATGACTGAAGATATGATACCCAGTATCATGTGCATGGCCATGCTATTCTTTCAGTCACTCTCGATCAAGCGGCCGAGAACCGATATCTTTCCCACACCTCAGTATGAGGGATAAATCCCTTAGCCGCCTTTCGTGTCACTCATGTAGCCCGTCCACAAGCCAATCCTGGCCGTTATGGAAGCCGTGTTACGGACAACGTTAGGCTCAGGTCAAACTCGGTTTTTGACTACATAGCGATCACAAAGACTCCTTGGTCTAAGGATACATGACAAGCTACAACATTGAATATGTTCATGACTTAATCTATGGCACATATTCAGGGCGGGTCGTCCAATATCATGTCCCACATGATATCTATGATCAGACTCCGGAATCCCATTCCAATGACTAACAGAACGTAAGCCATAAAGAGCCATCTTTCATACTAGTCGCTTCTAGTGAAGCTTTGTTGACTAGGGACCCATCGAGTGTGATCTATCTCGATCTATGGTTCTATTCGCATTGTGGGCATAGATCAGAGCACACATCGATATATTACTCCAACACATAAGTAATATAAAGCCGCTTTAATTTTATTGCTAACGATGATATATACATTTAGAAATTTAGGATTGAACTACGGGCACTAATACTAACAATCTCCCACTTGCCCTAGTTCCAATCTAAACTCCAATATGTCCCCATCGACTTTACATGTCTAACATGTTTAGGCAGCGACACTACCTTAGTCAAATGGTTGGCTATGTTATCATCTGTTGCAATATAGGTTATCTTCACTTCACCTCAGTTTAGTATTTCTCTGATTAGGTGGATACGCCGTAGTACATGTTTGGATTTGTTATGCGATCTGGGCTTTTAGCTTGCGCAATGGCCCTTATGTTGTCGCAAAATGGATTCACCGGGCTGGATGGGTTTTTAATTACACCCAGCCCTGCCATGAATTTCCAAATCCACATAGCCTCCTTAGCTACCTCTGCAGCATCCATGTACTTGGCCTCTGTCGTAGATTCGGCAATGGTATCTTGCTTTACGCTCTCCCAGCTAAAGCTCTGCCATTCAGCGTAAACACATATCCTGACTGACTTCTAAAGTCATCTGGATTTGTCTTGGAAAACTAGATTCTACTCATCCTTCGACGACTAGTTCAGCATCATCTTTCCCCCGGGTTAGAATGATGTCTACTGGTACAACATAAGGCTTGTGAGACGTCCGGTCTCATACATGGCATGGCATATATGATCGATCCTGCCCCTAGGCGCATAGGATTCTCATCATCATTTTCAGCTCATCAGCTGTCTTAGGACACCGAGTCTTGCTGAGATAAATGCCTTGACTAGTGGGTAAGAGTACTTTCTTTGAATCGAGCATTAAGAACCTACTCAATGCCTTGTTCACATAGGTTCCCTGACTTAAATCCAAGACCCTCTTGGTGCGATCTCTACATATCTTAATCCCTAAGATATAAGAAGCATCGCCTAATTCATTTATTGAAAAACACTTCCTCAACCAAGCTTTAGTCTCGTGCAAGGTTGGGATGTCGTTTTCAATGAGAACCAGAAAGGTAATCTTGCTCCCACTAGCCTTCTTATAAACGCAAGATTCATCCTCGTTCTTGATTAAGCCAAATCCAATTACAGCTTCATCAAAACGAAGGATCCAACTCCGAGAAGTTCGTTTCAATCCATAAATGGATTTCAACAACTTATAAATCTTTCCTTTATTCTTCGGATCGTCAAAACCTTTGGGCCGAGACATACAAACGTACTCAGTCAAATTTCCATTTAGGAAAGCGGTTTTGACATCCACTTGCCATATCTCGTAATTATAATACGCAGTTATGTCAAGAAGAATTTGGATCGATTTTGACCATAGCCATTAAGGAGAAGGTTTCCTCATAGTCAATCCATGCCTATAACTTTTCGCCACCAGTTGAGCTTTGTAGGTCAGAGGGTTGCCGTCCATGTCCATCTTCACCTTGACGATCCATTTGCATCCGATGGTCCTCACACCATTGATGGGATCAACCGGTTCCCAGACTCGGTTGTCCGACATGGATTGCATTTCCTCCCTCATGGCTCCCAACCATAACTCGGAGTTGGGCCCATCCACGACTTCCTGAAAGGTGGCTGGATCATCGTGATCCACCATGACTTCATTGTCACCTCCGGATACCATATCTTGGAGGTGGAAGATTGATTCTTTCAAATCGCCTTGGACCTTCCGGAATTGTAACAGGAACTGGTTCTTACTGTACGACAATCTCTGGCTCCTTTCTACTGGGTTGCCAATTGGTTTAGACAGATCTGTACCATCCTGAATTTCTTCGAGATGCACAGTCCTCCCAATGACGTCTTTGGAAACAAAACTCCTTTTCCATAAAGACCCCACCCCATGCGACGAACACCATGTTCTCACTGGGATTGTAGAATTAGTATCCCCTTGTTGCTTTGGGATACCACACGAAGGTGCATATCTCAGATCTTGGTTCAAGCTTAGTCGAAACCAAATGTTTCACATAAGCCTCGCAACCACAAATCTTTAGGAAGGACAAAGCGGGCATCATCCCGTACCATTTTAAAATAGTATCCCTTCCACACCCTTCGTCGAAGCCCGATTCACTATGAATGCGGTCGTCTCTAGAGCATAATCCCAGAAAGAGATTGGGAGATCAGTCCAACTAATAATGGAACGGATCATTGTCTAACAATGTCCGATTTCTCCGTTTGGCTACACCTTTCATCTACAGTGTCCCAGGAGGAGTCCATTCCAAAAGGATCCCATTCTCTTTTAGATGATCTAATAACTCTGTGGTCAAGTATTTTCCACCTCGATCCAATCGAAGTGCCTTAATACCTTTGTCGAGCTGGTTTTCTACTTTAGTCTTAAACTCTTTGAATTTATCAAAAGCTTCAGACTTATGTCTCAGCGAATAGACATAACTATATTTACTGTAATCATCAGTAAATGTGATAAAGTAGCTAAAACCCCTCCTGGCAAGTGAACTTATTGGTCTACACACATTCGAGTGTATCAGCCCCAATAATTCACCCGCCCTTTAATCGCGATCGATAAAAGGGCACTTTAGTCATTTTGCCCATCAAACAAACCTTGCACCTATCGATCGAATGGAATTCGAATGAACCTGAAAGTCCGCACTTCTGAAGTGCTGATAGGTGCTTCTTGTTTATGCGACCTAAATGACAGGGCCTTAACAGAGTTAGGTTTAAATCGTTGGATTTAGACTTCTTGGTATTAACGGAATATATAGAACTTGAGGCATTGTTACCCATATCTAATATGTACAATCCTCCAACCAAGTCAGTACTGGTATAAAACATATCATTGCATAGAACATTGAAAACTCCATTTCCAATATTAACATTATATCCTTCCTTGTCAAACACGGATACAGATATAATATTCCTACTAAAAGTAGGTATGCAATATACATTATACAGTACTAAGACAAGGCCTCTTGGCAAAGCAAGACTCATGGATCCTACAGCAGTTGCCACAACTCTGAGGTCCATTTCGTGCTTTCCAAACCTCTCCTACTTTCAGCCACCATATATAAGTGCATGTGTGAGATTCAGTCCTGGTATCTAATACCCATGAATCATTGGAAGTAGAGAGATGTAGCTCTATAGAGTTAATACCGGATGAAGGCACGGTCCCACCGCCCTTCCTTAGATCATCCAGGTTTCCTGATGAAGGCGCAGTCCTACTGCCCTTCTTCAGATCATCCACGCTATTTGATGAAGGCGCAGTCCCACTGCCCTTCTTCAGATCAGCCGTGAACTTCCTGTAATCCCGGTTCCAATGACCAGGCTATTGGCAGTAGAAGCAGACATTCTCATGTGTCTCATCTTTCCTGCCAAGTGCGCATGGGCCCCGCCCTTGCCACTTCCAATTCCCTTGTCGACCATCAGAATATCCTTGGATCCTAGATCCCTGATATATTCTTCTCAGCAGTTAATGACACTTCATGTAACTCTGATATGGTCTTAGAGACAGCCTTGTCAAGGACATATTCTTTGCGTTCAGACTTGAGGACTATCCTCAAAATTCTGTACCAGTCCAAACAGTTTGTCCCATTTAGTTTGACCCTGTCAAGAATGGTTTTTAATGCCAAACTATTAATGTTCGCTGAATTTTCCATTTGATCTACAACAGATAAAATTCAATCAGTAAACTGAATAAATTTTATGAAGATCAAGCTTAAACACCAACAATCGATTCTATACTTTTAGAATCTAAAACCAAGATCCTTGATTCACTCGATCAAGCTGAACGAAGGCTCACCACTCAATCGAGCTATGTAGGTAGGACCCCGTCCAATCACATCCAATGTGACTCTTGGCTAGGGTATGTACTTAAGTACACGGCTTACCCTATCTGATACCCTAGCTCAACCCTAGCTGAGAATCGTAGTCGGGTCCACCAATTTTCAACTATGACCCGCCACTATGTTGGTGCTCCGCTAAGGCGCACGACACCCACATATGTCGTCCAAACCTACTACCCCGCTTTCCCATGGATGCTCCGCTAAGGCGCACGACACCCATAGGACGGGGAGGTAGTAAGGTGTTGAGAATTGGGAGGTATCGGACATGACCCGTTTTTACTTGTCCGGTTGTGTTTAAAACTTTGGCACATCCTAGATGCGATGAGCACATCAACTACATTCCAAATGCAATGATGCCTCAAATTACATCCAATGTAATTCTTCCTTTGAACCCGTCAACTACATCCAATGCAATGACGGTTCTAAGGGTTCACACACAAGGATTAAAATTCCAATTTTATCTTTGCATGAGAGGTGATATGCTCGGTAAATAAAGTTAAGCATGCAATTCTAAAACACATAGAATTAGTCATGCATAAACTAAACCAAGCATAAAGCGATAAATGTGCACATAATAGCCCCCTAAACTAACTCCCACTAGCTTCTTGAGCTCCACCGACTCCAAGCCGATGCCAACACCCGAAAAGCCACCAAATGACCTTTTCGCCCTTTCTTCGTCTTGAGTAAAAAATATGCAATTTTATGCACGACTCGCAGGTCGAGAATAAATAAATATTACAAACAAGTGGTTCGACGACCACACCTTGAAAGAATAATTACACGTTAACTCTAACGGCTCGCAGGCCGTGAAAAGCGATAAATAATTAAATCGAGCTCGGGGCTATTATGTACACCATGCCAACATCACATCACACATCGTGTTATCAAACAAGAATGTTCTCAAACATCATGTGATTTTCCGGTTTTAATTAATAGCCAAGTTCCGAAAATTTTTGATGCTCGGTTTATCGAAACCGTTCAAAAATGAAACTTTTGAACATTTGATCTTCGAGTTCGTCATGACGGTTCCAAACTCGTCATAACTAACAAAACGGTTTAGCCTTGGCATATCGACCATCCAATGGTCATGCTTGGCCTAGCTCCGTCCAACGGAGCCCCGTTCGGTCCCGGTTTCGGCTCCCCGAGAGTCCCGCTCCCGAGACCCGAAAAATCAAATTTTTTTCAAAATTTCAAGATTTGAAATAAGTTTCAAAAATTCATTTTACATGCATTAAATCCATAAAAAATAATTTAAAACATGTTGTCAAACAATTTAGCAAAACAACATGCCAAAAACGAAACTTTCAAGCAAAACCGAAACTTTGAACACCGTCTTGCGAATCCCGAAGGTAGCACGGCTCTGATACCACTGTTGGGTCTCGAGGTAGGGTTGGAGATGAACCAACTCGCAGCGGAAAATCAATAAAAACCAAGAGACGATTAAAACCATGAAACAACTAACAAAGAATGGATTCACAAGAGAAAAAATCAGCACTATCTCTTACCAAAACAAGAACACAGGTTAACGAATGATTGGCTTGAGTCTCCAATACGCCTACGTATCCACATGGGAATCAAAGCCACGTAGTTCTTCTCTTTGAGGACTCAAGAACACAAACATGGAGGTGGGAGCTTGCCAAATCCGAAATTGCAAGGGAAGGGGGAGAGAAGTTGTGTTTCCTATTCTTGTCTTCTGTTTGTTATGTTGAAAAAAGATGACTTAAGCCAGTGAAGCTTGCCATCTTTCATACTAGTCGCTTCTAGTGAAGCTTTGTTGACTAGGGACCCATCGAGTGTGATCTATCTCGATCTATGGTTCTATTTGCATTGTGGGCATAGATCAAAGCACACATCGATATATTACTCCAACACATAAGTAATATAAAGCCGCTTTAATTTTATTGCTAACGATGATATATACATTTAGACATTTAGGATTGAACTACGGGCACTAATACTAACAGGGGAAACTAGGCACGTTCGGGCTTGAGCTAGAGGAGGCTACTGACGGCGCAACCTTGTGTTCATTGATGGCTCAGACCACACTGTTTGCCCGAGTGTTAGGGGCGCAGGCTGAGGCTGTCGAGACGACAGAGATCCAGGAGAGAGTTGCCAGCGGTGTTGACGCCGAGGGATGGGATCTTTGTGCTAATAGGGTTACAGTATCGAGGAGGGTTATTCGTGCCGCGCAACTGTAGAGACGACGTGTTGCGAGAGTCACATCGTTCGCGTCTTACAGAGCCCCCGGGTAGCACCAAGATGTACCGCGACATCAGGCGGCACTTTTGGTGGAGCGGGATGCGGAGAGCGGTCGCGGAATTTGTATCGAGATGTCTCACCTGTCAACAGGTGAAAGCCGAACATCAGCGTCCCGCCGGATTATTGCAGCCACTGCCGATTGCCCAGTGGAAGTGGGAGCACCTCACGATGGACTTCGTGAGTGGATTGCCGAGATCGCCGAGGGGACATGATGCGGTATGGGTGGTAGTCGATCGGTTGACCAAGTCGGCCCATTTCATGGCCATGAGGATGACTGATCCGGTCGACAAGTTGAGCCGCTTGTACATTCAGGAGATAGTGCGTCTCCATGGAGTCCCTGTGTCGATAGTGTCTGACAGGGATCCTCGTTTCACGTCCAGATTTTGGCCGGGTCTGCAGACCGCGTTGGCGACCGAGGTTCTACTCAGTTCAGCACACCACCCCTAGACAGACGGTCAGTCCGAGCGCACGATTCAGATTTTGGAGGACATGCTGCGGGCATGTGTGCTAGACTTTAGGGGGTCGTGGGAAACCCACCTACCGTTGGTCGAGTTCGCCTACAACATCTTCCAGGCCAGTATTGGGATGGCACCGTTCGAAGCGTTGTATGGTAGGCCGTGTCGATCGCTAGTATGCTGGGCAGAGGTGGGGGACATGAGTCTACTAGTGCCAGAGCTCGTCCGAGAGACGACAGAGAAGGTCGCGCTGATACGCGAGCGGTTGAAGACCGCGCAGAGTCGACGGAAGAGCTACGCTGACAGACGACGCCGACCTCTTGAGTTCGCGGCTGGTGACCACGTGTTCCTGAAGGTGAGCCCGAGGAAGGGACCGGTACGGTACAACCGCGGCGGAGGCAAGTTAGCCCTGTGGTACATCGGCCCTTTCTAGATCTTGAGCAGAGTGGGAGCAGTGGCACATCGTCTGGCATTACCACCGCAAACTTGGGAGGATTCGTAACGTCTTCCACGTGTCCCAGTTGCGGAAGTACAATGCGGATCCCTCCCACGTCATTGAGTGGGCAAATATCGAGGTGGCTGACGATGTCTCTTATGAGGAGCAGCCGATTCAAATCATGGACACACGGGAGCAGGTCCTGCGTGGGTACGGGTGCAGTGGCGACACCACGGGGCTGAGTCGACTTGGGAGCGCGAGGACAAGGTTCGCGCAAAGTACCCCGACCTTTTCAACTCCGGAGGTAAGTTTGTTTTAAATTTCGCGAACGAAATTCCTTTAAGGGGGGTAGATTGTAAGAACCACTCCCGGTCAATGCCAGTCAAATCGGCGAAAAACAGGAAAGTTTAAAATTTTGGGACAGACACCTAAATGAACCTAAAATTGACCCCGAGGATCATATCGGACTTAAGTTGACCCCGATATCGACCAAAGTGAGCTCTGGGGGACTCAGGACGAGGTTCTACCGAATTTGGGGCGTGACAGGTTCTTTCATGAAACACGGGATTGGACGCAATGTGTAGTGTTGCTTGGTTGTCACATATTAATGTCATTGAAGTATCCTTTATAAGCTTGAGTTCTTGAAGAAGTTGTTTCACTCATATGAGTTCACATGTTGCCAAGGCCGTGGCTCTATATTCAGCTTCTGCACTCGATCTAGCGACAACAGTCTGCTTTTTACTTTTCTAAGAGATCAAGTTACCACCTATCATGACACAGTAACATGAAGTGGAACGCCTATCTGAGGGAGATCCTGCCCAATCTGCATCTGAATATGCAACCACTTCAGTATTTCCTCTATCCTCATACAACAATCCTTGTCCTGGAGACCCCTTAGTATACCTTAGGATGCGCATTACTGCGTCCCAATGGCTATCACATGGGGATTGCAGAAACTGGCTGACCACACTTACAGCGAATGAATTATCTGGTCGAGTAATAGTAAGATAATTAAGCTTCCCAACGAGTCTACGATACCTTCCAGGATCATCTAAAGGCTCCACCTGTCCTGGAAGAAGTTTGGAGTTTGGATCCATAGGAGTATCACATGGGCGACAATCAAGCATTTTTGTCTCTTCAAGGATATCAAGAGTGTATTTCCGTTGAGATATGACTATAGCGTTGCTAGCTTGAGCAACCTCAATACCAAGGAAATATTTGAGTAGACCCAAGTCTTTAGTCTGAAAATGCTGATAGAGGTGGCTTTTTAATTTAAGAATCCCGGTTTCATCATCTCCCGTAATAACTCTATCGTCCACACAAACAACTAGATAGACATTTCTTCCTTCTGAAGTGTGATGATAGAAAACAGAATGATCAGCTTCGCTACGGACCATGCCAAACTGTTGAAGAACTGTACTGAATCTGCTAAACCATGCTCGAGGAGATTGCTTGAGGCCATAAATAGAACGTCGAAGCTTACACACTAAACCAGACTCCCGCTGAGTAATAAAACCTGGTGGTTGCTCCATGTAGATGTCTTCATCGAGGTCACCATGAAGAAAAGCATTTTTGATATCCCACTGATGAAGAGGCCAATGTTTGACCGCATCAATGGAGATAAATAGACGAACAAAGGCAATCTTTGCAACCGGAGAAAAAGTATCCCCATAGTCAAGGCCAAAAATTTGGGTATAACCCTTGGCAACTAGTCGACCCTTTAGACGATCCACTTGACCATCTGGTCCCACTGTGACTGTATACACCCAACGACATCCAACTATAAACTGTCTCGGAGGGAGAGGAACTAACTCCCAAGTACCCTGAGACTCCATAGCAGACATTTCGTCAATCATAGCTTGCCGCCAACCATGGTGTGATAATGCCTCACTAGGAGATTTAGGAATGGAAGCAGCAGACAGAGAGGAAACAAAAGCATAATACGAGGGAGATAAACGATGGTAGCTAAGAAATGAATAAACAGGATGAGGATTACGAGTAGAGCGAGTACCACGTCGTAGAGCTAGAGGCTCTTCAGGGACCGGAGGCAGAACCGCGACAGGTTGAGGTGTTGGAGAAGGAGATAAGTGCATTGGATCATCAACAGGACCTGCAACTGAAGGAACAAGTAGACGCCGAGAATAAACCTGTAAAGGAGGCGACGCAACCATAGGCCTTGGAAGAGACATGATTGAGGGAACATGTAAGATCTCACAAATATTGTGATTATCAGACTCCGATGATGAGAAGTAAGAGCTTGCTTGACTCAAAAAAGGAAACATCGGCAGAGATAAAATAACGATTGGTAGTAGGAGAATACCATTTATACCCTTTTTGAAGATGTGAGTATCCCAAGAAAACATATTTGATAGCTTTTGCTGACAATTTATCTCGACCTGGAGTTTTATCATGAACAAAACAAGTGCATCCAAATATACGAAGCGGAAAAGGATATAATGACTTTTCTGGAAACAATATAGAGAAAGGGATTTGATCATGTAAAACGGATGATGGCATACGATTGATCAAATACCCTGCAGCAAGAACAACATCAGCCCAGAAACGACGAGGCACATGATGATGAATGATAAGGGCACATGCAGTTTCAACTAGATGACGATTTTTACGTTCAGCAACACCATTTTGTTGAGGGGTTGAAGTACAAGAAGATTGATGAAGAATACCACGAGAACGCATAAACTCTGTAAAAGGTGCTGTAAAATATTCTTTAGCATTATCACTGCGTAAAATACGTATGCCAACATTGAATTGAGTTTGAACTTCAGCAAAAAATTCTTTAAAATGGAAAATAACTCAGAACGGTGTGTCATTAAAAACAACCAAGTGCATCGAGAGTAATCGTCAATAAAAGTAACAAAATATTGATAGCCCAATACAGAAGGAACACGACTTGGACCCCAAACATCAGTGTGAACCAATTCAAAAGGACAAGAAGCCCAATTATTCATACGTTTAGGAAAAGAAGTACGAGTTTGTTTCCCCAATTGACAAGACTCACACTCTAAAGTAGATAAATGAGAAAGACTTGGGACTAAGCGTTTAAGTTTTTAGAGACTAGGATGACCCAAACGGCTGTGTATGGTAAGTGGAGACTCAATAGAGGTGCAGGCTACGGAGGATGCCTTTGCTTGAAGATAATATAATCCTTGAGACTCATATCCTTCTGCCATCACTTGTCCCGTACCGCGGTCCTGCACAAATACAAACTCAGCATCAAAGGTGACAGTGCAATTAAGAGCTCGAGTAATCCGAGATATAGAGATGAGATTAAATGGACTGTAAGGGACAAAAAAAACAGATGCTAAGGGTAAGGATGGTAAGGGTTTCGCGGAACCAACTCCTTCCATTTGGGATACGGACCCATCTACAAGAGTAATACCCGGTAGATGCGAAGAAGTAGAGATATGAGTAAGAAGATTTCGGTTACCAGAGATATGATTTGAAGCACCAGAATCAAGTACCCAAGGGTCCGTAGGTGGAGAATGTCCTAGACAAGCAACATAATTACCAGCACCAACATTAGCATTATGATGAAGTGAAGATGTCTGCTGGGAAGAGCGAAGTCGCAAATAGTCCTCGTACTCAACACCAGTAAGGACAACAGAGGGTGACACTTGGTTGTGAAGGGCGGGTGGGTCTTGTGCAACATAAGCAGCTCTAGGAGGATAACCACGTACCTCATAACAAACCTCCTTAGTATGTCCCATCTTGTGACAATGATTACATTGAACGTTGGCTTTAGGAGGATAACCACGTAATTCAAAACAGACTTCCTCGGTATGACCCATCTTGTGGCAGTGACTACAATGAATATCTTTGCGTTGGTAAGATACACCTCGTCCTCCACGACCTCCACCACCACGACCTCCACCACCACTACGACCTCTACCACGACCTCTCATTGAAGAAGAGGTGTGAGTATACTGATAGGCAAGAGCGGAGGCGTCCACTGTAGTAGGAGCCTCAGGTATGGTGACAGTGGAGGAAACGCGTAATAGGCAGGCAGAAAAATCTTGCAATGTCGGGATAGTAGCACTGGCCAATATTTGATCACGAACAGAGGACAATTCAGGACTCATAGCAGTAAGCCCTAACACCATGAACAATGTATCGTGTTGGGCCAATTAGACTTCTTTGTCATCAGTAATTGGCAAAAGCGCATTAAATTCTTCTTTCAACGACTCTAATCGACCAACGAATTATGCTGTATCGAGTCCAGATTGCTTCAGCTGAACCATATTAGAAATCACATAATAAAATTGTTGAATGTCATTAGTGTATAATGCTTTAGCCTTATTCCATACTTGGACGCATGTACGATATGCTTTATAGATAGAATATAGCTGAGGATCAATTGATTGCCACAATATAGTGACTAATAAGGCATCAATTTTCTTCCATTGAGCCTGTGTATCTTTACCAATATCATCACTACACTTAGTGAGATGATCTTCGAGCCCTTGGCCCATAAACCACAATTCAATAGAGGCAGCCCATGATGCGTAATTGGAGCTACCCCCGAGTTTCTCCGTCGTAATAACGGGAGGGGTAAGAAACAAAGATAATGGATTAGCTTTGAGATCCGACATACTAGTAGATCAAAACGGGAGTGTAAAAATAGTCGCAGACAAGGAGACAGGCAACCTGGGAGGAGAAAAAAATTCTCGGCAGCGGCGGCGAGCGGCGGTGGCGCGTGGTGAACAGGCGGCGCGTGGGTGGTCCGACGGCGACGATTTTTTCAGAGTTTGTAGATCGGAGAGTTGTGGTTGTGATGGTGCCGGAGGTGAGAATCAAAGACGCCCGGAACTGTGCATATCTGAGAAAGAAGCCAGCGACTGTCTGGACGTTTGAGCGGCACGTGGGGGCGCGTGGGGGCGCGTGCGGTGGCTGGTGGCAGTCCGGTTTCGGGGCTAGTGTCGTCGGGGCTCATCTTTCCACAGTTTGAACAATCAAGTTGATTTCGGGCCGGAATCGAGACTTTTTCCGGACAGGTGTAACTGTTTGAATGCCGGAAGTACTTTTCCGGTGAGAAAAAAAGGGAGGAAAAAAAGGCTAAAACTAAGCCCTAAGGCTCTGATACCATGTTGAATTTCAAAGTTGTAGTAATACTATTGATGAACTTGTTCAAATACATAAGTAGAGAGCCCTTTATATAGGGTAGTAATCCCAAACAATAAGGAAATAAGCTTAACTATAGGGAATAGGAAATATAACTATAGAGAATAGGCAATATCCTAATTTTCTATTTGTAACAAAAGATGGCTTTTTATGGCTTACGTTCTGTTAGTCATTGGAATGGGATTCTAGAGTCTGATCATAGATATCATGTGGGACATGATATTGGACGACCCGACATGAATATGTGTCATAGATCAAGTCATGAACATATTCATTATTGTAGCTTTTCATGTATCCTTAGACCAAGGAGTCTTTGTGATCGCTATGCAGTAAACAACTAAGTTTGACCTGAGCCTAACGTTGTCCGTAATAGGGCTTCCATAATGGCCAGGATTGGCTTGGGGATGGACTGCATGAGTGACACGAAAGATGGCTAAGGGATTTATCCCTCATACTACGGTATGGGAAAGATATCGGTTCTCAGCCTCTTGATCGAGAGTGACTGAAAGAATAGCATAGCCATGGACATGATACTAGATATCATATATTCAGTCATCTCACATATCAAGGAACAGTGATTTAGAATAATAAGGATGACGACTCTATGCCTTATCTCAATCAGGATATCGGAGATGAAAGGATAATAACAGAGACGACGGAAAGGTTAGAATTGACAGGGTCGATTCGTTATGCAGTGTCAGACAATACTAAAGTCTCGTTAGTTTCCACTTATATAGGATCAAGTAAAATGAGATTTTATGTTGACCTATTGACATGCATAAACCTAAGGGTCACACCGGAGGGTGAAACTCATTGACACATTTATGGAGAATGGCCAAAAGGGAGTTGTCTCGGGACATGACCAAAATTGGGTTTTGGGTCATGTGCCCGTAAGTGAATAGGACTTTACGGATCGAGACAAGGCTTGGAGTCTTGGGATTGATCGCGTCGGATAATGTTGGACATTTCCGGTATGGAAGGCTTGTAAGCGATGAGCGAATCACGGGACCTCGTTGGAAATGGCCACGAGCCATGTTCCAAGAGGCCCATGAAAGGCCCATGCAACCAAGGCCCACAGAACTAATTACTCAAGTCTTGATTAATTAGTACTAAGTAAGCATGACAAGGATTAAGGTGTTGGTGATTCACCACTTAAGCTCATCTTATCTACCATACTTTGTCCTATTTACACCTTACTTGTCACCATGCTTGTCCCATGCCTTTAGTTGGACAAGTATGGGTTTTGTTATGTTTAAATCATCTTTTTTCAACATAACAAACACAAGACAAGAATGGGAAACACATTTTCTCTCCCTCTTCCATGGCCATTTCGGGTTTGGCTAGTTTCCACCTCAATTTTTGTGTTCTTGAGTCCTCAAAGAGAAGAACCACGTGGCTTTGATTCCCATGTGGATACGTAGGCGTCTTGGAGACTCAAGCCAATCATTCGTTAACCGGTGTTCTTGTTTTGGTAAGAAATAGTGCTGAATTTTTCTCTTGTGAATCCATTCTTTGTTAGTTAGTTCATGGTTTTAATCATCTTTTGGTTTTCATTGATTTTCCGATGCGAGTTGGTTCATCTCCAACCCTACCTCGAGACCCAGCATAATCTCGACTATTTGATGTCCAACTCTAGAACACGTTGGATATTTGATGTCCAACTCTAGAACCTTTCGCCTGCGAGCCAATCTCGGCTACGATGTGGGGGGGAGCTTCCAAGCCCCTCTTCTTCTAACACAGAGGGGGAATGACCGCCTTGCATAGAGGAGGTGGAACTTATCCATACTCCTTGGAGATTTTCCGATTCTCAAGGTGAAGACTTGGGACACCGAGGCTTGAAAAGGCCTTGAGCTGAAGAGAAGTGTCTCTTGGTTGGGCATGAGATCTTGAGTTGCACCCGCCTCGCATGGTCTTGCTCCCAACAGGGTTGGGGTGGGGGTCGGATCGAGCTGATGTGTGCTTCTGACTCCAGGTATGTGTCGGTACGATGAAGATGAGGTATTATGCCGGAACATGGCATGATGGTCCTAGTGGGGAAAATCACGTCGGAGCAATGGTCTGAGGCGAGGGTAGTTCCAACCTCTGGTTCCTAAGACCCGGCGGGGGCCCACCATGAACGAGGCTTCTAGTGGGGAAAATCACGCCGGAGCAATGGTCTGAGGCGAGGGTAGTTCCAACCTCTGGTTCCTAAGACCCGGCGGGGGTCCACCGTGAACGAGGATTCTGTGCTGGATGGAGTCCGACCACTCCCTTCGGATACCTGTTTGTAGGTTGGAAAACGCATATGCCATGAGGGATAAGTCGAACTGAGGGGCCACTAGAGGTGTATGGGCATCCTTATGTGGGCATTCCATTTCCTAGTGGCCAATTCAGACATAATTGCAGCTTAATCCCGGGAGCCTCACGTACTGTAGTTAGGCCAAGACTAGGGTCTCGTACCCTAGAATGAGGACTCGAGCAGAACGGTGTGGCGAGATCCTTCCAAAAGTGCACATTGAAGTTTTCTCCTTAAGTCATGCTTGTCGAGTCCGTTCGAACATCCACAAAGCCTCCTAGTGCCTCCCTCACTCGGAATTCTGTTTTGGTCGTGAGGCCGTCCCAAGGGAGGTCGGAGACTCGTGCCCACATTTGGAGCCTAGTGAAAGGTAGGGTAACTAGGTTGACTCGTGGTTGGAGGTCCTCTAGAACCAGGGGTGCATCCTTGAATGACCACGATTTCCCTTCTAATCCGACTCTTCTCCACCTAGGAGGTGAAGTAGAAACCGAATATACCACATCTAAGGTCTTTGATGAATAGGCCATTATGATGCCATACATTCATCATCAACTCTTCCATGGAGGTCTAATTGTATTGATAGGACGTGAACAATCGACCAGTCATATCGAACGTCGTGTGAGCACGAGCATGGGCATTCAATTCGTCAATTTGAAGGGCATCAAAGCCCTCTGGTAGGGAAATGAAGGTCTCTATCGGAGGATCCGACTGGTGGGACGGCTAAGTTGGGATCAACGGGGGAAGGGTCCCGGGGCCCGAAGCGAAGCTTGGGATGAATTGGATTCACCGTTAGCAGCATGAAGGGGCTTCGGGGTTCAAGTCGAGCTTGGGAGAAGGAAGGTCGCGGGTCTCTAACAATTCCATAGGGCGGTATCACATCCCGCTTGTGGAAGAGATCACATTCGTCGGTCGCAGACGGAGGGAGAGAAGTGCCATGACTGTTGATTTGAGTGTTGGCTCGGGTTTGCGAGGGATTGGCATCGGGTCGAAAGGGTCAATCGGATATGCATGTGCAAATACGTGCTGTAGAGCTTCCTCGTCAAGTGTTCATAGACAAGGCTCAAAGTGGGCGAGCATCACCATTATGTGGATAGGTCAAAGAAGGAGCGGAAGAGGCTGATGTGCCTTCTTCATGGGCAGAGAGGGCTTGATAAAGCCTTATGGTGGGGCCGGAGGCATGAATCGGTATCTCTCGAGGAATTAGATCACATGGGAGGCTACAGTTACGGTGAGGGTCATGACAGGTGGTGAAGGAGAGGACAAATGGGGAAGGAACCGCCCTTTTTTCCAAAATATATATATTTGGGTAATTTTTATCAACACTTTACACTGGTTTTATCAACACTTTACTCTGGTTTTATCAACACTGGACACTAGGTTTATCACCTCATTTTTCAAAACTAAACATGATTTAATTTCTCCCGCATCCTTTGAACTCTGATTGGCTTCAAACTTGCGCCAATATCTCTGTTTTTTCAAGGGCTTTCTATCAAGACCAGTGGTGAATATGTTTTAAAGCAAGAAAAAAATAAATTATTTTTGGGCTGATTTAAAAAGAAATTATCCGGATAATTCTTATCAACACTTTACACTGGTTTTATCAACACTTTACTCTGATTTTATCAACAATAACCACTAATTTTATCACCTCATTTTTCGAAACCGAACATGATTTTTATCACCTCATCACATGTTTTTTTATGAACACTAAGCACTAGTTTTATCAACACTAAACACTATGTTTATCACTAAATTACATGTGTTTTATCACCCCATCACATGTTTTTTTATCAACACTAAACTCTAGTTTATCACACTTATTATCAAAATTGAACACGTTTTTTATCACCTCATTAATAATATTTTATCACCTCAATACATGTTTTTTTATTAACATTTAGCACTAATTTAATATTCCGATTCAACATTTATTAGTTGAATCCAAAATATCCGTGTATGACCCGTGTTGTGTACCGACACATCATGCCACATATGTACCCAGAACTATTAATACACGGCCAAGCGAAGTGTGTTGGCTCGATCTGTGCACTTCGTCACCCCGCGAGCCAAGACCGGAACCTACGATAAAAGGGCGACGATTATCGATTAAAATTTGAAGCGTTCCGTGGGGTCGTAACAATAAGTTCACATAATCAAACTTAAATTTAAATATTTTAATAAAATCAAATTCCACCTTAATTTTTTTACATTCGTTTGAACCCAAGTCCATCTCCAGCCAAACAATTTTTTTAGAAGCTGAACTAAGCAATTTCGTTCGAAATTGGAAACACGAATGAGGAAACAAATTGTGGAGAAACCCGAAGGCTCCCGAAAGCCTAAGACCTCAAAACACCTATATGTCAAGACAAAAGATGGTGACTTTTCTTAGTTCTTCTGCAAAACATCAACAAAATAGTAATACCTTTTTGTATATCATTTCCACTATATATTGTTTTATATAAAAAAGATGCATGTTTTATGCATGACTACCACTTCCAAAATGATATGACGAATCCAACCTTTTTCATTGACTTTTCAAATTTGATACAAATAATGATTGTTTTGAAAATAGACTTTTCAATAGTACGAAGTTATGATGCCAATCTATTTTTTTAGTCAACAATAAGGTCAAATTATTTCCAAAAAATATTAAACATATCCATAATAAGAAAATCAATCCAAATCTCCAACGCCAAAATAAGACATGACTATGTAGACAGTACACTTGTGTGTTTGTAGTTGATGTAGAAACTAATTTGTGTAGACTGTACATTTTTTTTTTTGAAGAAAACATTCATCTATTCAACTGAATCTAATGCTAGTAGTCTGGTAATGGCTATTAACAAATCATTACAATCCCAAACATTAGAAGCTCACTTACGGGTACCCCTAGCTATTACATTAACAACCTCATTAGCACCTCTCTTCACATGAACTACCTGAACTTCCGGAAGCTCATGCATAATGGTTTTACAGTCCTCAATGATTGCTCCCAGTGGGTGATGATCACCCCCTCTGCTTCTTGATAGCTAACACCACTCCCAAACAACATGACTCGACCACCACCTTCGTCCAAGCCTTTTGCTTAATCCACAACAAAGCCCTGTGTATGACCAGCGCCTCCACCACCTCAGGATTCTGCAGTCCTTCAAATAAAATGCACTGTATCCCCTAAACTCTTCCCTCCGAGTCCCTACGTACCATACCTCCACCACCTCCACTTCCTACAAAACAGCCCCATCGGTATTAACCTTTAGCACTCCCATCTCCGGCCTCAACCACCTCGGCACCGGTCTGTCACCCCTAGTGCCTCCACCTCTTCCATTCGCCTCAACCCACTCCTCCATTAAGGTTACACCGGCTCTATAAATAGCCTCCGGCCTCATTTCTTTCCCTCTCCATACCCAACTATTCCTCCCCTTCCAAATCTCCTAACACAACACCCCAACTAGACTAGCCTCGGCCCACGCCACATTTGCCCACACCTCCTCCAACCACGCCCGGACCGAACCTGTATCGACCATAGGTAGCCCCGGTACTCTACTCCAAACCTGTCTTGCCACTGAACAATTAACCAGTGTAAGAACCGCCCCGGTCGATCCCGGTCGAACCAGTGAGTTTTGGCGAAAGTTGACTTTCTACCAGAAAAGTCAACTGATGACTCCGGGAGTCATTCGGAACCTTTCCGGGGCCCAAAAAGCTTAGTCGTCGTTACAGTTAGCTTAGTTGGGTCGTTTCCTTTCGATTGACTATTTTTACGAAAAAGTCAACCTCGGCTCAAACTAAGTTTAATTAATGACTAAACCTAATTAAACTAATTGAGCTAGAGATATTTTGAGGTTGAGGTAGACCCCACATGGACACATGTTCATGGTGGTTTGGGTGAGAAGAAATGGGGAAAATGACTCGTTTGCCCTTAAAATCTTGAACATGAAAGGCAAAGAGGCAAGGGGGCATTTTAGACAATTCAAGGGTAGGTTAAATCCCTCAATTGAGACATATTTCAGCCAACTTATAGTGTTGGCCGAAATTTAGAGAGGAGAGAAAGAGAGAGGAAGCCATTGAAACTTGGAGAAGAAGAAAGAGAGAAAAGAGAGAGCTTTGAGGTCATTTCTTCACCAAAAGTTTGGATTCTTCTAGTTTCTTCATCCTCCCTTCATTTCCCAAGGTAATCCCTCAATCTAAACTCGTTTTGGAGAAGATTTGGTTATGAGTTTGATAGAAAAAGGCTTGAACTAAGTTGGATTTTCCTTAGTTTTGAGTTTTGATGTTTAGACGATAATTTATTAAGAGGAAGTGGATATTGGTGATAGTAATCATTTAGTTTTGTGTTGTTTTTGATGAAACCCACTTGGGTGTTGGATTGCTAAGGTTATTGGGACTGTTTTGGAGGCTTTTGGGGGATAAAAATGGAGTTTTGAGGTGTTGTTTTCGTGGAGAGGAAGTTGGAGGAAGGAGAAGGAGGTGTCTGCCCAGACTGGCACGGAACGCGACACGGACCGGGCCTGATTCTGGGCCAGAGTGTCGCACGAACTGTGCCAGGCGCCAGGCCAGTGTGCCGCACGGACCGTGCCTGGTGCCGGGCCGGTGTGCCACACAGATCGGGCCGGGTACCGGGCCGGTGTGCAGTACGGGTCGGGCCGGGTACCGGGCCTGTGGGCCGCCCGGAATGGGCCTTGTTCCGACCTATTTTCCCTTCGGCCATGTTTTGATTTTCGGGCGTATTTCGGTTGTTTTCTCGTTAAACCACGATTGAATTAACATTAATTCTCGAATTGTTTCGTGATCTTAGACGTTGGACCCGAGCACGGTGGATGAGGCTTTTAGGCGTCCCGAAGTGACTAAGCGTAGCAATCGAGGTAGGGGAAAGTAGCGAATACCGTTTTAATTACATAAAGTTACTATTATGCATATAGGTTGCGAACACTTGATATAATTATAGAATAGCATGTAGGATGTGAGAAACGAGTGAATTGAGGGATAGCCGCGACCATGTCGTGTCGTCGGTTTGGGAATTGTCGTGCTGTAGAATTGTATGTAGGCCATGTCGTGCCCTTAGGATTGCGTGTTGATTGTGGTACTATGTTTGATCACTTGTGATGCTCGTTATGTGGTTTATCTGTTGTTAGATTGAGGACCCTGATATGGTATGCTCGGTGTGAGATGCTGGTATGTTATGTCAAGTGTGACATGTTTGGTATGACGTGTACCGATGCTTTGTGATATGATCGGGTGAGTGATAGACCGATGTGATGTGTTCGGTAAGATTGTTTGGTTTAGCATGTTGTTAGTTGAACTGTGGCATTGTGATATGTTGAGACTCTCTTGAGTATCTTCCAAGACGAGGTATTCCGGTACGATACCTACATCGAGGGAGGGTTCTGATGTAGGGTATCTCAGCCGAGAGTAACGTCCCACGTATGCGGTCTCCCGGGGATGAGGTTCTGGTACGATATCTACATCGAGGGGGTATGTCGGTGTAGGGTATCCAGGCCAAGGATGGTGTGATTCGTACCCCGATGCTGTGTGGTCCGGGAAGACATCGAGGTCGATGCTGTGTGGTCTGGCATGATGTATTGTGAGTTATATCCCGATGCTGTGTGTTCCGGGAAGATATCTAGACCGATGTTGTGTGGTCCGGTACGATATGGTTGAGTCGGGCTGTGGAAGCTGGTAACGTTGGGGACTGTTGTACGGGACTTGTGGTTGTTCCACTATGTGTGGTTTGTTTGATGATTGAGTATGTTAAGAGATTGAGTGTGGTTATAGCCATGTGAGTGTGGTTTGTGATTATGTAAGTTCCGTGGTTGTCGTTAGTTGTGATGCCTTACTAGTATGCCCTAATTGGACGGTTACTCGTGGTGGTGAGCGAATAACTCATCATCTTAACTACTTCTTCCTATTGAGCGAAAGCTCACCCCTCTATTTTACTGTTCTACAGGTTTTGAGCGGGATTTGGACTAGCGGGATTGTCGGAGCTTGGGAGATAGCGAGGGTCTTAGTCTAGTATGGTCTAGAGACGTACTTTTCCATTGTTATTAAACACCTTTATTACTATATTTTCGAGCTCCACATTCCATTCCAATTTACCTGGAGTGAACAAACTGCTAACTTTCCACGCTTCGCATCTCTCCAGGACTTGGTTTAGGTGACCCGTTGGTGATCCCACCCATGGATGGCCCAAAACCGAGTCCTCACCCGTACCTATCCTTCTTCTCAGCCCATCCCGCACCACACTTTGACCCGATAGCAGACTCCTCCATCCTGGGCTAGCACCAGGTCTAGTGAGAGCCGAAATGAAATCCCCGAGGAGATAATACTTGGCCTTTAGAATTCTCGTCACTAAACTCTCCAGTTTTGATATCAATCTCCACCCTTGTTTACCTAACATTGCCACATTAAAATCATCCAAAAATTTAAAACTCATACCCCCCCTTCAACTTGTGGGAGCACAAGTCCTTCCATCTTTGCCACCTTATACCTCGACTTTGCGAATTATGAGACCACCAAAATTTGTTTATGGTTATCTCCATTTCGTCTATAAGAGAGTGTGGTAATAGATGCACACTCATCATATATGTTGGAAGCGCTTGTATCTCTGCTTTTAGTAGGACTTCTTTACCAGCCTTACTTAACAACATTTCATCCCAGCTTCCCATTCTCGCCACCATCCTGTCTTTCAAGAAATTAAAATCACTTTATTTACTTCTCCCCACCATGGCCGGCATACCCAAGTATTGTCCGACATCATCAACTCTTCTCATTCCCAAAATCCCCTGCACCCCCTGTATACCTCATCTCTGGTATTTGGACTAAAGGATATAGAACGCTTGGTCATATTGGCTTTTTGACCTGAAGCTCTCTCATATAACTCCAGCACCTGCCTCCAATTCATGGCCTCCTCCTCCGTTGCCTAACCAAAAAAAACTGTCATCTACGAAAAATAAGTGAGACACCAAAGGAGCTCCCCGCACCACTTTTGTTCCATGAATCCGAACTTGAAGCTCAAATCTTTCAATCAACCTGGATAGACATTCTGCATATATTATAAACAGGTAGGGGGATAACCGGATAACGGATCTCCTTGACGGAGCCCCATACCCGGTTTTACAGGCCCCAACCTACGCCCTTCGGCGGTGATCCACAACTCCGAGGTTCGCACACAAGCCATCACCAACCTCACTCATCGATTCCCGAACCCCATGCGCAAAAGTACATGCTCCAAATAATTCCAATCGACTCTATCTGTCACGCCCCAAATCCGGTTTTGACTGAACTCGAGACGTGAACTAAAACGGATAATAAATAAAGTAAAATTTAACGAAATTAACCTTCAATAAATAATCCAAAACCTGTAATTCTGGTACCAAGAGTCAAATGCTCAAATCCAAATATAAAAGTTTGGTACGAAAAAGTAAGTATGTCTATAGACAACCCACAAGCTAGGACTCTCGCTAAGCTCCCAGGTTCCGAGACATCCTCTAACCCAACTGACGATCGAAACCTGTAAAACAGTAATAAAGGGGGTGAGCTTTCGCTCAGTAGAAAAAGTAGTAAAGGGGATGAGCTATCCGCTCACCACCACGGGTAACCGTCCAAATATGGCATACTAGTAAAGCACAATAACTAACAAGCCGAACGGTAATCACAACCACAATCATCATCAACCTCACTTAACCATACCTCGTGTGATCAAATCACTTACCCAATCGCCACACTTGGCGTATGAGGTCAACCCTGCTCAACAGTTAACAATTACACAATGTTCACACCCAAACCATATCTCAAAGGTCACCGTGTACAACACACAGTAAATCATTATCAATACACACCGGAATACACATCATCGGTCTCAATATCCTGTACTAGAATCCCATTCGGTAGAGGTATCATACCGGAACACACAATATTGGTATACATATATCAGAACACATAGCCTTGGTCAGGATATCTTATACCGGAATCCTCCTTCGGTATAGGTAACCTACCGGAACACCCAGCCTCGGTCTAGATATCCTATATCGGAATCCTCCTTCGATATAGGTATCATACTGGAACACACAGTATAAGTAAGGATATACGTATATCAGAACACACAGTATTGGTCGGGATATCATACCCGGCTCACAACATCGGCCTATATATCGTCCCGCCATACCACCCTCGGTCTAGAGTCCTATACTGGAATCCTCCTTCGGTATAGATATCATACCTGAGCACCTAGCCTCGGTCTAGATATCCTATACCGAAATCCTCCTTCGATATAGGAATCGCACCGGAACACACCGACTTGGAGCCTATCGTCCCGGAACACACAACATCAGCCACGATATCGGACCGGCACACCATCCTCGGCCTAGACATCCCAATGGGGTACACACATACAGGGTCTCAAACACATCACAAGCAATAATGCACCCCAATATTTCCCACAACATATCTTACCGAACACACCACATCGGTCTATCATTCACCCGATCATATCACAAGGAAAAATTTCACGTCATACCGAACATATCATACCAAGCATATCATACCGAGCATATCCTACCATGATCATTAATTAATAACGGAACATACCACTAATTAATCATACCACATCTACTAATCACAAACAAGAGCAATCATCACATAATCCTACGGGCCCAACCAGGGACCCACATGCAATTCTACAGCACATCAATTATCACACCTACGGGAACGACCTGGCCCGCAGGTGGTTCCATGTTATCAACGACTACCCTAGTTATTCACATCCTACATGTGATTCTACAATATTCCGATTACTTAAATCCTATATGTAATTCTAGTAACTTTCCGCATTTAAACCGGTATTCGCTACTTTTCCCTACCTCAACCGCTATCCAAACGCAAAAAATCAACGAGTCGCCTAGTAGCCTCCTCCGCCGTGCTCGGGACCAACGTCTAAGATCACAAAGTAATACGAGAATTAATACTAATTCAAGTGTGGTTTAAAGAGAGAAATACCCAACTATCCGCCAATTGCTCAACTTGTCAAAATGGGCCCAGAAGGCCCATCTTGCCCGGAATATGGAAAACGTCCCTCGGGACTCCGAAAATTTCTCATTTTACTTCTATCATTCCTAATTAAGTTCACTTGTTCCAACGCACTAAACGGGATCAAATTCCGATGTCCGAGTGTTCTAATTTCGCAATTAAAGTTTCTAATCGTGTTTGCCGAAATTTCACGAATCATTTCCATAATTCAATCCGGGTGTGAAGTATCGATCCGGGGTTCACCCAAGACAACCCGAACATGACACACCAGTTTCCCGGCCGAGTGGGCCCCACGGCCACACGTGGGCCGTGGGTGGCTGGACCGGACCGCCACCGAGTGGCCGGTCACGGCTCCGTCGCCTCTCTCCAGCCCACCTCCCCCCCCCCTCCGGTGACCGGCCGGAGCTCCGACGAACGTCCGGTCGCCGGAAAAATATCTCCTTTCTCCAAAAAGTTCCTAACAAGCTCTAGATTCTCCAAAACTCCATTGTTTGGTTCTAAAACCTTAAAATTTACCTCAACAACTCCAAAAACTTCAACCCAAAGTGGGTTTCATCCAAGTAACAACAAACCCAATTTATTTCCAACAACTCTTCCACTTTCTCTCCACAAAATCTCTATTTAACCATCAAAACGCCAAACCCATAAAACTCAAGTCTTGCTCATGCAATTTCTACCAAAACCACAACTAGAAATTTAACAAAAGGGAAGTTAAGTGCTTGAATACCTTAGAGAATAGGTAGATGATGAAGAAAATGGAAGAAAATGAGGTTTTTGGGGGTAGAAATCAAGTGAAATGAGACACTTTTCTTCTATTCTTCTCCTTTCTTCTTCTTCAAGCTTTGGAGACTTCACACCCTCTCACTCTCTCTTTAAAGTTTCAGCCAAGGTGAAGAAATTGTGCTGAAAATTTGCCCCATGTGGTCTTATCCTAAAGGTAGAAATGTCTCTTTTGTCCTTTAGCCACACTCTCTCTTTTGTCCACAAGTGGGGACCACATGGTCTTTTCTCACCATTTTCTTCCCCTCCAAGCCATTATGGACATGTGTCCATGTGGGGTCCACTTCTACCCAAAATATCTCAGCTCAAATTAAATTAATTCGTTAAGACCCCTAATTCGACCTAGATTGACCCGTGTTTGACTTTTTTTGCAAAAGTAGTCATTTGAAGGAAACGACCCAACTAAAATAATTGTAACGACGACTAAGCTTTTTAGGTCCCGGAAAGGTCCCGAATGACTCCCGGAGTCATCGGTTGACTTTTCTGATGGAAAGTCAACTTTTCCCAAATTTCACTCGTTCGACCGGTGGCGGTTCTTACAATCTATCCCCCTTAAAGAAATTTCGTCCGCAAAATTTAAAACGAACGTACTTCCACGGTCGAACAGGCTGGGGTACTTCGCGCGAACCTCATCCTCGCGCTCCCAGGTCGACGCTATGCAGTCCTTATCCGCTCACGATCCGCGCAACCCACGATCGTCTTTCGAATAACACAGGTGCAAAAAAGAGTCAACTCTTAACACTCACCTATGCCCCGCGTGGGCAATTGACCCGACCTACCACACAATGTTTCGTACGGTGCCATCTTGTTACTGGCTTGGAAGCTTTATGGTAGTCGCACTCGGCTAACTATTTCCGGACTCCGTCGTTAGGTGCTTTCACTTCTATTGTGCAATCATAGTGGTCGTACTAGTCCCTGTGTGACGCTGGTGTTCGGCCTTCACTTGTTGACAAGTGTTACGCCTCGATACAAAACCCACATCCGCTCTCCGCATCCCGCCCCACCGGGGATGCCTCCTGATGTCGCGGTACCTCTCAGGCTTATCCGTCTGCACCATGAGACGCGACTGATGTGACTCTCGTAACACATCGTCTATACCGCTACACGGTAAGAACCACCCTACTCGATCCGTTACATGCTCACAGCCTTCGGTGGCGCCACCGATGGCACTTTTCTTCTAAAACTCTGCTGAATGCCAACACTCGTCACTGATAACAGTCGATGAACGCTTGATACCTCACAAGTTGGCTCTCAATACTCTCTCATCACGCTCGAAGAAAGAAAGTCCAGTACGGGAAGGTCGTCAAGGACACGACGATCTGCTACTCTAATTTCACACTCAGGACTAATATTATTCGACAAATCACCCGGAACCGGGGTGTCAAGACACAGAGGTCGCCTCAAAGGCTCTACTCGTAGGCCTAACTTCTCCGTAAGGGTAGAAGAAAACGGAAGAGTGCGACGCCTGTGGGTTATGGGCCCACCACGCCTCCGCTGCGCCACTCTGATCTCATCGCCACTCGGCCACCTCCCATGATCAGTCTGACTGCTTATTGGTACTACTGCGGCCCTCCGCCGCTCGGGCACTCGTCTCCGATGTCCCGGCTGCCGACATTGTAAACACACTGGCCCCCGTTCTAACGCGAAGGGCCCTACTGATACTACTGATCCTGTCTGTCTCAAACCGTCGGACAGAGCTTATGGCCGGGAGAACCCTGCGGTTCTCTGCCTCCTCGGTTCTCGAGTCTTGGAAGGTCCCACAACACTGCTCGGTCGCTACCGAATCTCACGGACCCTCGCGACCTCTCTGCGACCTTGCTCCACTGTCGTTGTCGTATCCACTAGCTCAGACTACACCCGAATCCGCAGGGTGAGGACTCGATCCAAACTTTGGGCTCGGGGCCCTCTCTCGAATCTCCTGCATCGGTTCGCCTCGACCGCCACCAAAACTTGTGCACACGGGCCAACGCCGTAACTCTGGCCTCGTCCTTCATCTCTGACATCCCGTCCCATCGCAGCTTTGGGACTTGCTGGTGTCGCTCCTTATATCCACCCCAGTGGGAGTACCCTGGGCACCTGTGCCCCAACGGCTTACCTCTCCTGCCTCGAGGTGCCACGTCGTAAGTACCCTCCGCACGCGTACACGCACACGCTCATTTCTTAAGCTCGCATAGAGCGACACGCTTAAGTCACCAGCGTTCACACACGTTTCACAAAGGTCGCACTCGAACCAAACAACATGTATAATCTTAGCATAGTCATACCTAGTTTTAAACATAACCAGGGAATCCCGCACACTTGTGCGCCACACAAAGTCAATCACACGGTTCACAATTGCAAACAAAAGCCACACAGTTCACGTCACACAACAACTCCACAAGTACCAATATCAACTTAGTTTCAAGGTCCTTAACACTTTCTCTCTCTAACATAACAATCCATGTTGACATCATGTCGTTACAACCCGGTTCAGGCGTCTCCGAATTACGTTGTAACCACTTGACATCCCCCCGTCACGTTCGATTACAGTGGCCCCTGTAGTCGAATCGTGACGGTACAAACACTTCAGTTTTTGCAGAAATTTGGGCATGACCCGTTTGAAAACTCTACCAACCATCCGCTTACGCGGGACATTAAATTCACAAAGTACTCAACACAATCATAGCACACAGCAAGCCATCGAGCTATACGCCTCGAGTCTCGGTAATGACACGATTACCACCCCGCCAAGTCACACTTCGATCTTAACCGATCGGTCAACGGCCGAACAAGGCGGCAAACCCACTAAAACGATCATTCAACCAAGACAAGCAATTCATCACACAGCTAGAGCATCACTCTCTAAGTCAACCTCGATCTCAATCGATCAGCACAACAGCTCAACTAAGGCACACAGTATAAAACAGGACAAGGCAAATCACAAACAAAGCACTTCACTACCCGAGACTCTCGTCGTCTCGGATCTACGTGCAGGACATTCCCGACTTGCGTATTGGACATACACAGAAACCTGACGACTTACTCTACCCACCTAATCGACGTACGGTCCGAATTTTTGAAAAACCAGGCTCTGATACCAAATTGTCACGCCCCAAATCCGGTTTTGATCGGACTCGAGACGTGAACTAAAACGGATAATAAATAAAGTAAAATTTAACGAAATAAACCTTCAATAAATAATCCAAAACCGGTAATTCTGGTACCAAGAGTCAAATGCTCAAATCCAAATATAAAAGTTTGGTACGAAAAAGTAAATACGTCTCTAGACAACCCACAAGCTAGGACTCTCGCTAAGCTCCCAGGTTCCGAGACATCCTCTAACCCAACTGACGATCGAAACCTGTAAAACAGTAATAAAGAGGGTGAGCTTTCGCTCAGTAGGAAACAGTAGTAAAAGGGATGAGTTATCCGCTCACCACCACGGGTAACCGTCCAAATATGGCATACTAGTAAAGCACAATAACTAACAAGCCGAACGGTAATCACAACCACAATCATCATCAACCTCACTTAACCATACCTCGTGTGATCAAATCACTTACCCAATCGCCACACTTGGCGTATGAGGTCAACCCTGCTCAACAGTTAACAATTACACAATGTTCACACCCAAACCATATCTCAAAGGTCACCGTGTACAACACACAGTAAATCATTATCAATACACACCGGAACACACATCATCGGTCTAAATATCCTGTACTGGAATCCCATTCGGTATAGGTATCATACCGGAACACACAATATTGGTATACATATATCAGAACACATAGCCTTGGTCAGGATATCTTATACCGGACATGGACATGTGTCAATGTTGGGTCCACCTCTACCGAAAATATCTCAGCACAAATTAAATTAATTCGTTAAGACCCCTAATTCGACCTAGTTTGACCCGTGTTTGACTTTTTTTGCAAAAGTAGTCATTTGAAAGGAAACGACCCAACTAAACTAACCGTAACGACAACTAAGCTATTTGGGTCCCAGAAAGGTCCCGAATGACTCCCGGAGTCATCGGTTGACTTTTCCGGTGGAAAGTCAACTTTTCCCAAATTTCACCGGTTCGACCGGGATCGACCCGGGGCGGTTCTTACACTATCGTAGGCTTTACGCATATCAAGTTTAAGCGCCATTTTTCCTACCCTTCCAATTATCCTGTTCTTCTAGGCATGTAAAATTTCACCTGAAATCAAAATGTTATCAGTAATAAGTCTACCCTTTAAGAAAGCACTCTAGGATTCAAATATACTTAATTGAAGTATAGGTATCATTCTTCACACCATGACCTTCGTTATCACCTTATAGACCACATTGCAAAGTGTAATGAGCCTAAACTCCTCCATCTTGGTCGGGTGTTTGACCTTCAGGATCAACACTATGTTTGCATCATTCAATCTTCCTGGGATCAGACCGGTCCTGAATACTATCTGCACCAGTTTTAATATGCTATCACCCAAAACTTCCCAATACTCTTGGAAAAATCCTGGATTAAACCGGTCAGGCCAGGGGCCTTCAAAGGTTTCATCCCAAAAACTGCTCTCCAAACTTCTTCCATCTCCACCAGTCTCATCAGCTCCTCTTCTTGTTCCTTCGAGACCTAACGAGTATTTGGTTACTTACCTCGTCCGACCCTTGAGTCTCCGGATAAAACAAATTATCAAAATAATTATTCATCACCTCTTCCAAGCCATTTTCCCATTCCTTCACAATGTCGACCTCATCCTTTAGAGAAATTATTTTGTTCCTTCTTCTACGAGAAGTTTCTTTTTCCATAAAGTACTTGGTGTTCCTGTCTCCCCCTCATGCCAATGTTGCGTGGCACGCTGTCTCCACATATCGTCCTTTTGATCCAAAAGTTTCGTAAGCTCGTGCCTCATCTCTTGAACCCGACGGCCGCTTCTGATATCCCATCTCCTTTTTAATCGGTTCATTTCCTCTTTACGTGTCCTTATCTGCCTGTTTAAAGGATGTGGGTTCCTCCCCGCCCACGCTCAAAGCTCCTCGGCCGCCCTTTCCAGGACATGTTCAACAGGTTCCTCGCCCCGAGCGTCCCACACCTCCTGTATCACCCTGCTGCACTCTGGATCCCGGGTACATGCCTCTTCAAATCTGAATGTTGGACATCTTTGAAACCGCTGCTCCAAGGTACCCCGAAGAAATATCGGAGCATGGTCTGAAGTAGAAAGTCCACCATGCTCCAATATTGAGTTTGGAAAAATCTCCTCCCATCCTCTATTCACCACTGCTCTATCGAGTTGCTCTTCCATTCTATTCGGCCCATTCCTCCATGTCTCCCAAGTGTACCGGTGGCCTTTAATTTCCAGGTCATACAAACCCCAATCACGTAGAGCTTCCTCAAAACCCCTTTGTAATCTGATCGGGTAGGGAGCCCCACCTCTTTTTTCTTCGTCTGACCGCATGTTATTAAAGTCACCCACCATTGTCCAAGGCAAAGCCGACCTATGACTTAACTCTAGGATTAGATTCCATGTCTCCCACCTCTTCTCCCACCTTGGCTCCCTATACAACCTTGTTACTCTCACACTTCTCCCCTCCGGCGCACTTATAGTCATATCAATGTGCCTTGGGGAATATGTTTGCATCACCCCGTCTTCCTTATGTTTCCAGAACATTGCCAAACCACCACTGCTCCCAACGAAATCTACGGAGAACACTCCCTCCATTCCAATACTTCGCTTCAAATTGGTAATTGTATCCTTCCTTACTTTAGTTTCAGAAAGGAAAACAATGTCAGGCTTCTTTTGAGCTACCAGCTCCCTTAGGAACCGTTTTGTCCAGGGGTTCCCAAGCCCCCGGCAGTTCCAGGCCAGGATAATCATTTCTCTTGGCGGGGTTGCTTAGCAACCCTGCCAAAACTGTCATCGAATCCTCTTGTGTCTCAAGGACAGAGTTCCCAAAATCCACATATTGATGAACGAACGCACCTTTCATCTTCCTTGCTGTAGAGTATCCTCCCAAATCCCCATGATATCCTCTGCTGCCCTCCTTCAACCTTATGAATCTCCTCCCCCTACCTCCACTAAATCCGCTTCCCGAACTCTATGACAGGTTTATAGAGCCCGCTCTCCGTGTTCTTGACTTACCCAGACCCACAACCCCCCTCCACTAGGATAACATTCAAATCCATTTCAAGTCCGACAGACTGGAACTGTGACTTGCTGATGGTTTTGAACCTGTAACAGCCTTGCTCTTCTTCTTCTCAACACCTCATTCTATACCACCCGATGCATCACTTCGAGCAGCTCGCCTCTCCATATCCAGCTCGCTGCCCCTACGACACCATTCACTTGTGTTCTCCTCTTCCAACATTCCATTGTTATTCTCATCCTCCCGATCTGCACTAGTAACATTCATGTCAGACTCCTGTAGTTATTTGTCCTTACTCCTTGTCTCCTTCGTAACTGGTTCGCTCGGATCGCCCCTATCAAGAGTCAGAGACGATGAGGCTGACAGTGCTCCACCAAACCTAGACTAGTCCTCATCCGATTCCTTTAGCTGTGGTAAAAATGATCCCAGGTTTCTAATCCTCCCAACCCTCAAATACGGGCCATACGGATAATTATCCTCCTCCTGGCCATCCACATAGGTTTCACATTCCTTGACTACATCCCCTAACTTTCCACATCCACAGCAGAAATCTTGGATCCGCTCATACTTCAATGTGACCCAAGTATGTACCATGTTCTCTCCCAACAGTCCCTTAACTCTTCTACTCAAGGGTTGAGATATATTCCATCTAACTCTTATGCGAATGAAATCAAGCCAAGCCCTCCCATCTTTCTTGCATTTAACCTCTAGGGTTCGACCGATTGCCAATTTTAAACCCTACCTTTTTCGTCATTGCCTTAAAAGGTAGATTCGAGGCCTGTACCCACAGTGATATTTCCGAAAGCTCTAGATTATTAGAGTTATCATCATGCGAGAATTCACAGAAACAAATAGGGTTCTTATTAAAAAACCATGGTTCCATCTCTAGGAAGTTCCCTTTTGCTGTGGCCGACGAGAAGAAAAAACCGAAAATATCTTTTGCCAGTGGTTCAATAATCATATCTCTGCTATTGCTTGCTTTTTTCATAACCACCTTGAAAATGGCTGTGTTATACCCCTTCTGCGTGATCAGTTAGCCACAACAAACCTGTACTTCTCTCCACTCTCGTTCAACTTGTCCTCAGGTATCACGAGTTCTTCCTCTTCCTCTTCAATCTGTACTCCTCCCAATCTATCTCCCAGTAAATCAAGTCCATCATCCTCATTCGATCCCATTGACAAATAACGAAAAAAGTGTAATGATCACTGCTCACTGTTCCAAAACTGTATTCCGAACGATCCCGGCGCTGACTTTGCACAATTTTCGAGAAAAGTGGCAAAATCCTACTCTAACACCCGAGAAAACCGGAGCAGAGACTCATGTGTGTAGGAAGAAATGATAGTTTGAAGTATTGTGTAGATATTGTACTTGTGTATCTGTATTTAGTGTACAAACTAATTTGCTAGAAAATTGGAACTTTAAGTTCCATTTATTTTAATGTAAGAGAATTTTATTGATTTAAAAGGAGACATGGTATTAGTTGTAGTTTTTTCGTAGACAAACTACAATTTATTTAAAAAAAAGTCTGAGGCATAGACGTGTCTTTAATGTTATCGAAAAATAACCAAACTAAAACAATAATGAAACTAGGTAATAGAACTCTAGCGAAAACAAGAGTGAAAATCAAAACCATTTTCGGCTGGACCTGAACCTAACCACTATGACCTGAACGTCAAAAGGATTTCCCACAGAAATCACTAAAATGCAGAGGAATGCAACTGAAATGGACAGAGATCGCATGAGATGGTGGAGGGCCCCGAAAAACGGGTGGGGCGGGGGGCTTTCAATCCTCCACGACAACCCCAAGCTGAGAGGCCTCATGTATTCAGGTGGGGTTGCTTCCCACCCCTAGTCTTTTCCAACTCCACGTATTCGTCTCCCGCCTTCTTCCGAAACGAGGCCTTCATCAGCTCGCTGCTCCTAAGGTGCTCCAATGCATACCCATCCAGAGAACCTACAAAAACCATACTTACTATAAAAACTATAATGGAAACTGGGAATGCAGGTGAGGAATGACATCAAAACCAAAAAGACTGCGAAATTGAAAATGAATCACGAACGAAACCCACAAATATGCAAAAATGTCATTAATGTGAACCACACTAAAGCATGAAGCAATAAAATTGAAGCACGCAATAACCTTATCTCTGTAGTGTAAATATCACTAGAAACCACACAACCAGAAACTGAGATTACGAACTAAGAAAAAAACACACTCGATTCTACCTAAGAGCACCCACAGTTGTGGGCGAGGAGAAGTCGTCGGCGAGGAGGAGGCGGGGAGCTGGCGAGGAGCAGGAGAGAAGGGCGCCGGCGAGATAGAGAGATGTTGGCGTTCTCGCCAGCAGATCTCGCTGGCGAGTTTGACTTGGACTGTCTCGGGCGGCGCGCCAGCCGTTGGCAACCCACTCGCTGGCGACACGTGGCGTGGTCACTGGCAGCAAAAGTTAATGCTATTTGCACTTTCCCCCTATAAATAACACCCCCCAAACTCATTTTTCACACACAATCAAATTCTTTCTCCTTCTACTACACTTCCATAGTTTCCAATTGTCGATATGTCTTTTGATCTCAACGAGTGGGTTCTCAACTATAGGTCGGTGACGGATGAAGCGTTGTCCCAAGAGTTCTTGGACCCGAGCTTTTCCCCCAACTCGGCCGTCCAATCCTCTCCAACTATTTCCGAGCCCGCCGACGTCCGTCCGTCCGTCTGTCAGTCAAAGGCCAAAGCAAAGCGTGTCTTGTGGACCGACGAGGAGGACTGCAGGTTAGTTCGAGCTTGGATGCACCACTCGTACGACTCAGTGCACGACAACCAGAAGCATAATCTGAAGTACTGGGGGGCCATCGCTGATGAACTGGCTTCTACTTGGGGCCCGGATGATCCGGTGAGGACGGCTAAACATCGCAAAGACCATTGGAAGCAGACAAATATCAGAGTGACGTTCTTCCGAGGGCTTTTTGTGAAGAACTGCAGGGACCACAGGAGCGGCGGATCGGATGCGGAAATCATGAGTTTGACCGAGACAAGATACGCAAAGCTTTGTGGTCATCCATTCACATGGAAACACTGGTGGGATCTTGTGAAAGGTGAACACAAATGGAATTCCTGTTATTTTTCCATTGACGCGCCCGATGAAGGGACACCGGTTACGCAGTTCGATGTCGAGGAATCAACCGACTTGGGAAGCGTACTAGGGAAGACACGTCGGGCTATGAGGACAGTCAGCAGACGACGGGTGCTAATACGGACGGTCAACCCCAGTACAAGAGGCCTATGGGCCATAAGGCTTCCAAGGTTGCAAGGCTCAGAGGTAAGGCCTCTGCATCATCCTCTAAGGAAGCAGTTGTCGATCGTGTCGAGATGGCCCATATAGCGGCCAAAGAAGCAAGCCAAGGCAGGACCATTGAGAAGGTTGCGCAGCTGAAGCTGATGGCATACCAGCAGTGGGTGGAAGATGAAGCAAGGGACACTTCGGGCATGGATCCCGAGCAGCTCGAGGCCCACATGACGCAGCTTAGGATTTTGCGCAATCTGATGAACCAGTGACGCCGCTGTTTATTTAACGTACTTGTGTTTTTTTTGAAGTTGTAATACCAGTTTCTTTAATGAATTTTTTTAAGTTTTATGTTTCGGTAATTTTTTTAAAATGTCAAACACTTAGTAATTTTTTTACAAAACTGTTGTATGTTTCGATAATCAATTGGTGGTTTTTCAATTTGGTCAAACAAGTAGTTTTTTTTTCATTATGAATTGTGGTTTATTGGGATGTGTGCCATTAATGCCACCACCACCACCACAAAAAGACCAAAATGCCCCTTTGTGGCCGGCGTCTTGGGCTATAAATAGCACCCTCTCCTCCTTCATTCTTCACACCTCTTCTCCCAATTCTCTCTCTATCTCCCAACCTTTTTGCTTTCTTATTTCCTCCCCTTCTTCGAATCACCAATGGTCGGCGTAGCTTCATACCCGTTGACCAACGAGGAAGAGATGGTGTTGGTCCTATGTTGGCTGCAGGACGCCCGGCCGGGCCCAAATCATAGGTACTGGCCGGTAGTTTACGCCAATTTTGTCCACGGTGCTCCGGCCAATTCCCCGCCGAGAACCCAAAAGTAGTAGCGAGACCACTGGCAGGATCTCGCCAGGAAAATCCACCGTTACGAACTGTGCTACCGTGTAGCAGTTCATAACGCCCCGCCGGGAAGTACCGAGAATTACCATCGCTCTGCAGCAGCCGCTGAGCACCACAGGGCCCATGGACAACATTTCACGAAGCTGTTTCTGTGGGAGATCGTTCGAGACCATCCTAAATTCTTGCAGTACGTTCACGAGCTGTAAATCGTGAACGTGTAATAAAATTAAATATCGTTTAACTATGTTTTAAATTACCATATGTGTGCTAAGTTATGTTTTATTTATCGTGTGTGTGCTATATGTATAATTATAATAAAGTTGTGGGTTTGAGTATCAACTTTTTTTTTGTACTTTCTTTTTCCCCATCTCGTCGGCGGCTACTCGCCAGCACCAGTACCCCACTGCAGACCTCGTTGGCGGTGAGCTGGTGAGATGATTTAAAAAACATATTTTAAACCATCTCGCCGGCGCCATCTCGCCGACAGCCGGCGAGATGGTTGTGGATGCTCTAATGGAATATCAATTACAATAAGGGATTGACCGTGTAAGTGAGCAAAGAAGGAAGATCACTAAAATCAGCACCAAAGAAAGAAAATAATAGATCAGAATGTAAATGAGGAATGGATGGAGAAACCTAAGCTCCTTAAAATGATATTTGGGTTGAACATAGAAGTGAAAAATGGGGAAGCTAATTAAAAGAAGCTCATTAGGATCTAATGTGAACTACACATATACTTGATTCACCATAAAAAAAGTGAATTACAAACGAAACCCACAAATATGCAAAAACGTCATTAATGTGAACCACCCTCAAGGCCTCAACCATGGAAGCGGGAAAGATACATCACATATTAACCTCATCTCTGTACAGGTCAATAGCAAAAAATATCACCAGGAACCATACCACCAAAAACTGAGAAATTACAGACGAAGAAAAAAAAAACACTCAATTCTACCTAATGGAAGATTAGTTACAATAGGGGATTGATCGGTGAAAAAAAGGACGATCACTAAAATTAACACCAAAGAAGTAAAATAACAGGCTAGAATGCGTATAAGGAATGCCTAGAAAAGCCTAGGGATAATTCCATAAAACAACTATTGTTCGACTTTCGTTTTTACGTTATAACTACAAACTTTGTAAGATCGAGTCAAAAACCAAAATGATTTAATTTCTCTCTGAAAAAACGCGTTTTCTAGAGAGAAGTGTTCTGCCTTCTCTCTAGAAAACGATACCTAAAAAACCCTAACCTTCACGCAACCGTCTTCTTCGCTTCCTCCGCCGGCGATCTCTGCTCTTGTGGAGGTCGGCGGCGGCGGCTCCTCCCTCATCCCCCGTTCCCCTTTCCCCTTCCTCTGCCTTTTTCCCCTTCTTCTCTCTTCGTTCGTGAGCTCTGGTGTGTTTCGGTGGGGGATGGGTCAGATCTGACCGTGGGACAACATTCCTCACCTCCCACAGTGAGGATAGTTGCAGATCTGATTCATCCTCGCTCCGTGGCGGTGGTCCCTGCGGCGGCGGGGCGGAGGAGTCTTTTCCTTAGATTCCGGGGACATCGTCTAGAGCCGGATGTGGGACGCCCTTCCTTCTCAAGGATCGTCGCGGTTTTAGGCGACTGGCGTTGCTGATAAAGGTGCTGTCTTCGTGGCGGTTCGTAGATCTGACCTCCCTCAGATCTAGGGCTTCAACAGCTCTTCTCTGCTTTGAGGTTTGTTCTTACCCCGACCCTGGCTGAGTTTGGTTTTTTCCTCCCTCCCCTGTTCTTCTTGTCACGCCCTAATTTCAGTAAAACCGAACTCGGAACACGAACGTTTAAAACAATAAAACATTTTGAAACCCTTTAAATAAATCACTTTAAAACCACCATTTACTTAACCAAAATAATAATTTACAACTCAAAAGTACGTCCCAACAAGCGGACCAAATACAAGTGTATGTCGCTAGACTCAAAAGTAAACCCGGACTCCCGCTCCTAGCTCTTCAAGCTTCGGAAGCTCACCTAGTCCATCCCGCGACCAGTACCTGTAGGAAAAGCAGCTAGGGGTGAGCGTTCGCTCACCACCACGGATAACAGACTGACTACGGCATAATTAGCAGACAATGCCGGTAACACCAACAACAACCCAAACACCGGGGATCACTATCCCCAACTCAAGTAACCCGACCGACACACACACACTGTTACTTTCCTCAACCGATTCAACACGCAGACGCGTAATGTAGACCCGACACAACGATTGACGACCTCCTCCAAAGACACGACAGATAACCACGCAACACCTAAGATCACTAAGGATCGCACACCAAACAAGATCACAAAGGATCGCACTCCAGCTGCTCAGTAACCCCCCTCTCTCTCGCCCTTCACCGATCCCTGTCAGGTCAGGCGGTCGACCTGTCGCGCAACTTCTCCCGATCTCTGTCGGGAGGCTAGCCCACAACCTCGCGACTTCCCCCGATCCCTGTCGGGAGGCTAGCCACACCCACGCGCACCTTCTCCCGATCCCTGTCGGGAAGCTAGCCCACAACCTCGCCACTTCCCCCGATCCCTGTCGGGAGGCTAGCCACACCACGCAACGTCCCCGACACAAAGTCGGGTCACCAACCTCAGGTAACCACAATCACAATCACAAGCAAAGTTCAACAAACAGCAACAAGACCGGTCTAACACTTCACAGGCACTCATGGCCACCCAAGACACACCAACAGTAACTCACGGACTCAACGACCCCACGGGCACTCATGGCCACCCAAGACACACCGACAATAACTCACGGGCTCAACAACCCCACGGGCACTCACGGCCTCCCAAGACACACCAACAATAACTCACGGGCTCAACAACCCCACGGGCACTCATGGCCTCCCAAGACACACCAACAGTAACTCACGGGCTCAACAACCCAACGGGCACTCACGGCCTCCCAAGACACACCAACAGTAACTCACGGGCTCAACAACCCCACGGGCACTCATGGCCACCCAAGACACACCGACAATAACTCACGGGCTCAACAACCCCACGGGCACTCATGGCCACCCAAGACACACCGACAATAAAACACGGGCTCTCATGGCCACCCAAGACACAAACAGTAAAACACGGGCTCTCATGGACACCCAAGACACAAACAGTAAAGTATGGGCTCTCATGGCCACCCAAGACACAACTACACAATCAACCTCCGGGCATAAACAATGCCTCCAGCAGTTCTAATATCAACAGGCTCACAATCAACCTCCGGCAATAACCAAATGCCTCCAGTAGTTCTAATATCGAAAGTTCACTGCTCCTACGACACTACTAAGTGTCACATGCATTTCTATTGTTCGATACGTCCCCGTATCATACGACACCACCCGGTGTCGCCTGCCTTTCTAATATTCGAACAAACCTACTTAACCCATGACACCCAAGTGTCACATGCATTTCTACTGTTAACTTTCCCTAGTCAGGGCCGAGATCTGGCTACTTTTCCCTACCTCGTATGTTTTCTCCAAAAGCGCACAAATAAGCTCCGACGTGATCTCGGTCACTCGCCCAGCTTTCCCTTGCCTCCGTCTGCGGCACGATCTAATAAGAACACCATTTAAATACCTTTAAGTTCGCATACATAAACCGGAATTTAATAAACTTGACGCCCAAAAGTAACCCTGACAATGTCGATCACTCCCAAACTTCCCAATTACTCGACATTGTCGATAATGAACCCGGAAAAGCCCGATTCGCCCGACATGGCGAATCTGCCCGGGTTTTGGAAACGCCCTTGCGGGGCTCCGAAAATTCCCGTTTTCGTTTATATGGCCTTAGAATAATTCAAGGGTTCCTATGCACTTGACGGAATCTTATTCCGACTTCCGAGTAATTTAATTAGCGTTTCAAGTTTCTAAACCCGTCAATTACATCTTTTACAATTTAATTCCAAATTTCGATCCGGGTGTGGATTACTCGCTTGGGGAACGTTCTAAACCACCCGAACACGAAACCCTAAAACCCGAGCCCGTGGGCCCCACCCGGCCAAGCTTGGCCGTGGGTGGTTAGGGCTAAAATGGGCCCGGCTCACCATGGTGGTGGCCGGCCCTAGCTCCGGCCAGCCACCACATGGCCGGCCGGCCACCCTACATGGTGGCCGGAGCTCCCCCGAGCTCCCGGTCACCGGAAAACGTCCCTCTTCACTCCAAAACGTCTCCAAAACTTCTCCAACGATCCCCACACCTCAATACCACCATAAACTACTAGTTTTACTCAAACCCTAACTTTCGAATTTAAGCAAAACGAAGATCGGATAGTTGCTCACCGTAGAGAACGTCGATGTGAGTTTGAATCTTCTAACTTTGAGACGATCCAAGAGTTAGATGTTCGTGAATAGTGGCAAGACCCCCAAGATCCTTCTCTTTTCTCTCTTCTTCTCCTTCTTCTTCTCTCTCTAAAACTATCTTCTCTTTTTCAATTTTTTTTCTCTTTCTACACACCTTGGCCGAACCCCCCTTATGTCCTCATCTTGTTTTGCCCCAAAAAACTAACACCACCACTTGTTTGACAAGTGGCAAGGTGGGTCCCACACCTTTTTGGAAAATATCTTCTAGATGTTTTTCAATCAGATTCACGAAATTCGGACGTTTCGGGCCCCGAACGGGCACTTTTTCCAAGAGATTACGAAACTTGACGGGCTACAAGGAAACGGCTCAACTAAGACCGCTGCGACGACGGCTAAGCTTTTTGGATCCGAAACGGTCCCCGAATGAACCAAAACGTCGCTCGGTTGACTTTTCCAGCGAAAAGTCAACATTTTCCAAATTGGTCAGAAAGTTGCCCTGAGTCCCCCCCGGAACTCACTTTGGTCGATATCGGGGTCAATTTAAGTCCGCTATGACCCTCGGGGTCAAATTTAGGTTCATTTAGGTGTTTGCTTTAAAATTTTAAATTTTCCTGTTTTTCGCAGATTTGACTGGCGTTGACTGGGAGCGGTTCTTACTTGTCGATAGTCCTGCTCGAGTTCCCGTCCACCTTGTGGCTCGGGCTCGCCGGATTTGGTGTTGGCCGTCGGCGAGCTTCCAGGCTTCTATGCCTTCGAAAGGCTTTCGATCTAAGTAGCTAGGTATTGGGTTCTGGTGGATTCCCATCGGATTGTCTCTGCCGATTAGCGGTGTTGGCCGCCGGTAGCCCACGATTTCAGTTGTGGTTCATTGAGCTGGGAGTGTTAATTCCAGATTTGGTTAGGGTTGTGGTTTGGGAAGTTGTGGCTACCGTTTTTTGGGCTTAATGGGTGTTAAATCTGGGTATTTTAGACCTCTTTCTTCGATCTTCATGTTGGGAAAATCCGATTTTAGATCTTTTTTCTGCCTTTGTTAGTTGTGGTTCATTGGGTTGCATCCCATTTCAGTTGTATTCATTCAGTTTCCCTCAGTCTGTTGAGGTGTGTGTTGAGGTTCCTTTGTGAACTGTCATTAGGTTGTTTTCATCCACCTGTTCTCAAAGAAAAGTTTTAATTTATGTTTTGCTGATCAGAAAAAAAACTACAAACTTTGTAGTCGACAATATCACATCGTTGGGTAAAATAATTTTCAAAAAACATAATCTTCTGTGAAATATCACAGAAATCGTTGGTTTTTTGGGGGATAACTCCATAAAACAACTATCGCCCGACTTTGGTTTTCAAATTATAACTACAAACTTTGTAAAGTTAACCAAAATTTGAGGGTATTTTCGTCTTTACAAGCAACTCGTTAACGGGTGCGAAGATTATGTTTTTTGAAAATTATTTTACCCAACGATGTGATATGGTCGACTACAAAGTTTGTAGTTATAACGTGAAAACGAAAGTCGGACGATAGTTGTTTTATAGAGTTATCCCAAACCCTAAGCTCCCTAAAATGACATTTGGGCAGAACATGCCAGTGTAAAGCGGGGGAGCTGATTACCAAAATCTTATCAAGAACAAATGTGGACTACATGTATACTTGATTCACCATCAAATCGAGCACTCTCATACAGAAACAAAACAACATAGAGTGGGAACCTAATTAAGCAGCAGAAGATGAGAAAGTTGATACAAACACACAACAAAATGAAATAAGTAAAATTTGGGAACCCCAATTTGGTGAGCCTAATGGATGAAGAAATTGGGGCCCGAAAGCCTAATTGAACATGCCATCAATGTACATATAAATGACAAGGGAACTGACTGGCGTTGGCGACCTCGGACTGGACGAAATTTTTCGGTGTTTGATAGATCATGAGAAGGCTGGTAGAACTGGTTCTTCCAGAGGCGAGCAAACCCATATATCAACGTTTCTGAGACCCTCTACATGCCCGAATTAAAGACTGAGCAATGATTGTCCACCTTCATGTGCAATGACGATGCAGCCCATTCGAATTCTAGGGAAGCCGAAGAGGGTAGGATAAAAAAGGAAATCGGCCCAGGTCGACTAGCGGAGAGAGCTAAATGAGGAGGGTGAGTTATTGTTGAATAATAACTCAACCCAGTGATTATGAGAAACGATTGTTAGCACCATCAATTGAGAGAATGTGAAAAAGGGTGGAGTCGTAGAAGGAAGGAGAAGGCTGCGTTGAGGAAGGCCGTCAAAATAGAGTGCCACGTAGGCGTCATATAGACTCATTCTTTCCTTTTATTATCTTAGGGATTATCATATAACTAAATGATGATAATGAATGACAAAAGTGAATTTAAATCTAATGAATGATGTAGCTCTGCTAGGGTTTTGAGACCCCTGTCGCCGTCCACCCCTCCATGGCTATGGCTATGGAAATTGCCATAGCCTATGCCTTGGTTCTTCTTCTCTTATCTTCCCAACCTCTCTTTTGCACTTTTCCTTTGGATCCTGCGAAACTTTTTTCTACTAGGGTTGCTTTCGAGCCGTCTTTAGACACTGCGAAGTTGGTCGTCTCCCGCGACCAATGGAGCACCTCCCGTTCTACTTCGGGCTCCCCTCTGATCGGGGGTTTTCGTCTCTACAGCCGCCGTCCTTGATGATGTTGTCGTCGTCCTTGAAGCTGCTATCGCCGTCTTTGAAGCCACCGCCGCCCCTGCTGCTGTCGTTCCCGTTTCTGATGCAGCCATCTCTAGAGACGTCCCTGGTGTTGCAGCATCCGGCTCTGCCACAGCCGGCGCGTCCTTCTCCTTGGCCTCCACCGCTGCAACCGCCTCGTCCCCTTCACGATTATGGCTCTGGCTAATCGAAAGGGTCTCTTTCATGTTGTTTGAGTTTGTCTTTGCAGGATCACTGCCTATCGATCAGAGGATCAAGGAGTTCTCCAGGGAGGAGAGCATCGAGGACTGGCCCGACCACGAAGATGCTTTGCCTCCCACCATCACCATTACCGTCGAGGTCCCGCGGGATCTCCGGAACCCCTCACCGTCTTCTTCTGATTGCACAAAGGACATCAACATACCGTCTGTGGCAGTTCTGATATTAAAAGGATCAGTGAACTACTGTTCGCTAGTACTGACCTTCTGATGGGCGGGAAGTATGTTCCCCGCTGCAAGATAATGCAATCGTTTTTAACTAATAAATTTACACCTCTCGCTCAAAAACAATCTAATGAATGATAAGAGTGAATTTAAAATTTTCAGTTAGAGCGTTTTTTAGGTTTAATATGGATATGAGAAGTGTTGTAAAGGACTTTGTTGTGCTCATCTCGAGAAGATCTCGTTGGTTGTATCCTCTTTTTCTTTAGATTCATACTATTTATATAGATAAGGGAAAATTACACATAACCTCCCTACTTTCGCGTGTTTTTCAGATGACCCCCTTAATTATTTTTTGCGACATTTAACACCCTTAACTTATTTTTTTTTTCCAGTTTAGTCCAACGCTGTTAACTTTCCATCCACTTGGACGTCAAATGTCCAAAATACCCCTTATTAACTATTAAATTTTCAAAAGCTTTCCATCAAGTCTGTAAAACCTTTTTTATTGAAAAAAATCCGAATTCTATTTAAAAAATATTTTTATTAACTGTTCTTCCAATCTCCCTTTTATCTAAAGCCATTACTTGATTTCGATTTCACTTATACATGACCAGATTTCATGATTTCAATTTCACTTATATATGACCAGAATTCATGTTTGGGTTTTAAATTAAAAATGATTTATAAGATGAGCTCCTCTTCAGAACACTCTCTCGCACAGACCCCCCATGGCAGTTCAAGCTCCAGCCATGACAATTCTTGCCATCCATGACCACATCCTGCATTTCCCTCCCAAACTTCCTCCTCAGAACACTTTCTCGCACAGACCCCCCAAGAAACCCAGATTCTGAATCGAACGGATCAGCGACGAAGCACAGCGAAAATGTAAATGCAGCAATTTTGGGGGAAATTGCAGTGAGACGAAATTGGAAGATCGGAGGAAAGAAAGAAAGAAAGAAAAGAGGTTTTCTGGTTGGTGATGTTGTTGGGAAGAGAAAGTGAGATTTGAGCTCTGATTTGGAGTGTTACAGAGAGAATGAGTTAAGAGGCGGACCCCCATGGCCGAACTCCATGGTCGAGCTCCATGTCGGACCTCCATGGCTGAGCTCCATGGCCGGACCTCCATGGTTGAGGTGTGGAGATGGAAGCTTTGTTGTTGAGAGAGCAAAAAACATGGCTTCTCGTATCAATGCTCTGACATTGGAATCGGAAGATGTAGGAGGAGTTGAATTAGGGTGCGGCTGAGACAAAAAGGAAGAGGAGAGATGAGAGTGTGAGAGTTAAATTTAGGGTTAATTATGTACGAAGGGTAATATGGGTATTTTTGAAGAAAAAAATGGCATGTGATGTGCACATGCTATTTTCCGTCCAAAAATGGACGGAAAATGACTAAAGTGAGAGAAAATTAAAGTTAAGGGGGGTTAAATGTAAAAAAAATAGTTAAGGAGGATATCTGAAAATAAGTCAATTCTAAGGGAGGTTATGTGTAATTTTCCCTATACATAAATAAGAGGAGAAATCTAATAGAAACCCCTCTTATCCTAAAAACTGTGTGAACCAATCTCAGTCACACACCCTTTAGATCCAACATTCACCATAATGCCACATCATCACCCCAATTCAACCAAAACTCACGTCACTTTCTTACTTTCTCACACTAGCAAGGGCATAATTGTAATAGCATGGTGCCATGTGGACAAGTGTCCATTTTTTTGTTCAAAAATTCATTAATTTAATCATTCCCGCTTCGTTTCAACTCCGATTAGCTTCAAACTTGCGCCAATATTTTTATTTTTCCAAGGGCTTTAAATCAAGATCAGTCATGAATATATTTTGAAGCACGAAAATAAAAATTTATATTGGGGTGATAAAAACAATGTTTAATGTTGATAAATCTTCACTAATAATTTTTTTATATCGGGGTATCAAACTAGTGCTAAATAGTGTTTAGTGTTGATAAAACTAGTGCTTAGTGTTCATAAAAAACATGTGATGATGTGATAAAAATCATGTTCGATTTTGGAAAATGAGGTGATAAAACTAGTGTTCAGTGTTGATAAATCCAGTGTATAATGTTGATAAACCCAGTGTATAGTGTTGATAAAAATTACTTAGACTTAACTTATTTTTTAAAATCAAACATGATTTTTAATTACTTAGACCTAAATGGCGCTCTTGGATGGCCTCTTGTTTCAGGGCTTATGTTGCAATTCTTGTGAATGGCTCACCTAGTAAGGACTTCCCAATCCTTAATGGTATTCGCCAGGGGTGCCCTCTTTCACCTTTTATCTTTCTGATTGCTGTTAAGGGTTTGCACCAAGTTTTGGAGGAAGCTATTCGGTTGGGTGATTTTTCTGTGGTGCGAATTGGCTCTTCTGGACCTATAATCTCCCACTTGCAGTTTGCAGACGACACCCTACTCTTTGTTAAGGGGACAGCTGATGATCTCTTGAGGCTTAAGAGCACCCTGCTTACTTTTCAGCTCAGTTCGGGGCTCAAGATCAACTTTGACAAGTCCACAGCTATCATTCTGAATGGCCAGTCCCTAACTCCTGATTTGGTGGCTTCTTCTTTGGGGTGTTTGGTGGGTACTCTTCCCATCAAGTACCTTGGTTTCAGTTTGGGAGCTAACCCAAAACGTATCTCTTTCTGGGACCCAGTTGTGCAGAAGTTCAAGAACTCCCTTGCTTTGTGGAAGACTAAGGACTTGTCTATGCCTGGTAGGTTGGTATTGATAAAATCCACCTTATCTTCTTTGCCTGTCTTCTTCATGTCTTTATTCAGGGCTCCAAAGGGTGTTATTCCGGAATTGGAGGCTTGGAGGTGCCGCTTTCTCTGGCACAACAGGGCTCGGTCCAGGGTGTTCTGTAAGGTCCGTTGGTCCTCTGTTTGCAAGCCAAAGCTTGAAGGTGGTCTTGGCATCCGTGGCTTGGAACGGGTCAACAACAGTTTATTACCCAAATGGTTCTGGCGCTTTGCCTCTGACAAAGACTCTCTCTGGAAGCAAATCTTGTGTGCTAAGTATGGTTGGAGTTTATCTGGTTGGGATCTCACCTCCCTTGATAAACCAGGTTCCTCCTTCCTTTTTCACCATATCTTGGCTTTAACTGATGATCCATCTTTCAGGAATCTTTTTGGTAACCAGAGCCTACATTGGAGGTTGGGTGGTGGAGACCGCGTTCATTTCTGGCAGGATATTTGGGTTGGTCCGTTCGCCCTCCGGTATCGTTACCCCAGACTCTATCTTCTTTGTCTTGGAAAGTGGCTGACTATAAGAGAAATGTGGCAGAATATGTGACGCCCCAAATCCGGTTTTTGCTCGGACTCGAGACGTGACTTGAGTAAACACGATTTTCAACACTAGTTAACCAACAACAATCTCATAAATCCTTCAAATAAGTCTCAAAACAGAATAACTCAGTTTAAAACATAAATAAAACCCTCCAGGGGTGTAATAATAATCCTCCAACAAGGTTTGTTCAAAACTGACGTAAAAGCATAAACGAAGTCTCTAATAAGACACCCACACCAAGAAGCTCCCGAGCCTCTACTCCTCAATCAAGCATGTAATCACAACAATAAACTCATAGGGGTGAGCTTACGCTCAGTAGGGAAAATACATAACAAGGTGGACTTTAAACTCAATAATTTCATCAGCAAAGTCAACAAGATAATTCTTAACAATCACGGGCAATAGGTAATCCAATCAATGACGTGGCACATGAAGTCACCACCCTCCGATCCACATATGATGTGTCCTCTCGGATTTTCCCTCAAATCCAGAGGAGACGCATATCATTGAGGCTACCGGAAACAACCCCCTAAGGGCGCTTATCATCGGGATTCTCATAAACGTCTCCAAGGGATTTTATGTCCTCGGGAACCAAGGTATTACTCCCATAGGAAGCATACACTTGGGAAATTCAATAATAATCAAATAATAATTGAGTAACACACTCAAACCGAAACACGAAGCAATCCATTCCCAACAAACACCAATCCACTATCACACATAGCTCACGCATCACCGTTTCACCACAACACACAGCACACGAATCACATGATCACAACACACGAATCACACAATCACAACTTACCGTTCACTTACCAGACACGACCCATCGGTGCATCGATCACCTGATTGCACCGCTCGGTACAACCAGTCATACTCGATGCTCCATTCAACCATTTAAGGAAACAAGAAATCATTCAAATACGTTCAACAGTCAAGCACGAGTTTAATCGACCAAACATGTAAACCTTCAATCGAGCATTCTAGCATGTAATTCATCTAGTTCCATTAGACTCTTTAGCCTATCCACTAAGCAACCAAACAACCAAGCAACCAAGCATGTGATCCTAACACACAACTAATCCGAGGGCTTTGCCAAGGCCGCTCTACCAGTAAAACAATTCCCAAGTATTGAAAGCGAGTTACACTAGTGATTGGCATCCTAATCATTCACCACTAGACACTTCCGGTTATTAGTAATTGAAAGACAATTATTCTAGTTATTCGCATCCTATAGGCATTTCTAGGACCTTTCCGATTTTATTAGCCTAACATACATACTAAGCATTTAAACGAGAGGTTAAGACTTTCCCTACCTCGAGGTCTTCCTCTCAACACTCTGATGATAAGCCCGGTGGTCACCACTCCGTTCTTCACACGGGTCCCGGCGTGATCTTTGCTCCTCTAGCTCGGTCCCTAAAGTCTTGGACACAAAGAAACGTTAATTAGACTCCACTTAAACAGCAAGCAAGACCCCCAAAGCCTTTCCAAAGTTCAGCTCAAAACCAAGATCAACCAAGGTGAAAAACTCCCAAAGAAAACCCCCACCCTGCTCTGCCACGGACCTGGTCACGGACCCGTGACGCCAACCCTCACGGTTACCGTCACGGAGCCGTGACGAGTGCCGTCACGGACTCCCTCACGGAGCTGTGACGAGTGCCGTCACGGACTCCCTCACGGAGCCGTGACGTCGCCCGTCACGGGATCCGTCACGGATCCGTGGCGTCGCCCGTCACGGGATCCGTCACGGATCCGTGGCGCACCGGGGCAGTTTCGCCCTTCTTCAACCTCCAGCTCCTTTTCTCCGAAAATCCACCTTCAAACCCCAAATTTTACCACTTTCAATTCCAAAAACAGTCAAAAACCTTCAATACTCCTCTACCCATGGTAGGAATCAACAAATAAGCAAGTTTCTAATGATTCATCAAATCAAAAACAACTTAAAAGCTCCAACAAACTAAGGATTTCTCACAAAAACCCAACAAAACTTCTCATCAACAACATCTCACACCATTTCTACTCAAACCCAACAACATCTAGCAATTTCAACCAAAACTCATGAAAAGAGATGAAGGTAAAAGAGGATTAGAGAGTTCCATTACCTCTAGGAGAGTGAGATGAAGAAGATGGTAAGGATTTGGAGAAGGGATGGCTAGAGGAAGACTTCAAGTAGCCTCTTTTTCCTTGTTTCTTCTTCAAAGCTCCATGGGAGCTCCTCTCCCTTTCTTCTCCTCCCAAATTCGGCTACACCAACACAAATGGGTTGGTTTTGCTTTTCCAAACTCAAATAATACCTAGATGTGTCAAATGACTAAAAGCCTTTGAGCTAGAATCCCTTGTAGAAGCTTTTGGGAGGGTATAATGGTCCAAGACCACTCCCCTTTCTCTCTTTCAACCAAAAAGGGACAAGTGTCCAAGTAGGTTATTTAGTTTTCCAAAATAATTTCCAGCCCAATAAAATATTGCTTTATCCGATAAAAAGTCTCGTTTTGGCTAAATTTGACTTCCTCCAACATTATACTCAAACGAAAGGAATATATCCCCTTAAGCCAACCGTGATGATGGCTAAGTCGTTTGGGTTCCGGAAAAGCCCCGAGTGACTTCCTGAGTCATATGTCTCAGGATGGTAAGTTGTACTCAACAGTACCTCGGTGCCCAAAGCCTTCTGTAGGCTCTTCCAGAACCTAGATGTGAAACAAGGGTCCCTATCAGATACCACTGACACTGGTACTCCATGTAGGCGAACAATCTCCCTGACATACAACCGACCCAACATGTCCACAGTATCAGTCATCCTAATAGCTAGAAAGTGCGCCGACTTGGTCAGTCGATCAACCACCACCCAAACAGCTTCGACGACCTTGGTAACCCACACACAAAATCCATAGTCACGTGCTCCCACTTCCACTCGGAGATCGGTAAAGGCTGCAGCAAGCCTGCGGGACGTCGATGCTCGGCCTTCACCTGTTGGCAGGTGAGGCATCGGGAAACGAATTCTGCAACTGCCCCACGCATCCCACTCCACCAAAACTGTCGTCGCATGTCTCTATACATCTTGTTGCCACCGGGGTGCACAACCAGACGGGAGTGGTGGCACTCTCGCAATACGGTGTCTCTGTACCCGCTGGGCACAAACAGCCGTCCTCTAAAATGGAGACCCTGATCGGTGCCCATCTCCCAACCCTCGAGCTTGACACCATCGATCAATCTCTCACGAATTCCTGCTGTCTCAGCATCCTCGGTCTGTGCCTCTAGCACTCGCGCAAATAACGTGGGTTGAGCCACCAAAGAACACAAGGCCATACCATCTGTGACCTCCTCCAACTCCAGTCTGAATAAGCTCAACTACTCCAGCATGTCCCACTCTCGGACCGCCATGCTGGCAACACAATGACTCGACTTCCTGCTCAAAGCATCGGCGACGACGTTCGCCTTGCCCGGATGATAGAGCAACTCGAATTCGTACTCCTCAAGTAACTCCATCCATCGCCTTTGGCGCATGTTCAGATCGCGCTGCGAGAATATATACTTGAGGCTCTTGTGATCTGAAAACACCCTGAACTGCTCACCATACAGATAGTGTCTCCAGCTCTTCAGCGTAAATACCACCGCTGCTAGCTCAAGATCATGGGTCGGGTAGTTGCGCTCATGCACCTTCAACTGCCTCGAGCCGTAAGCAACTACCTTTCCACTCTGCATCAAAACACAACCTAGCCCTTCGGCTGAGGCGTCACAATACACGTTATAGCCTACTCCCCGCTCTGGAACAATCAACACTGGAGCGGTAGTCAATCGAGCCTTTAGCTCGCGGAAAGAGTGCTCACACTCATCCTTCCAAAGGTACTCCGCCCCCTTGCGGGTCAAAGCTGTCATAGGTGCTGCTAGACGCGAAAAATCCCGAACAAAGCGTCAGTAATACCCTGCCAATCCCAGAAAGCTCCGAATCTCAAATAAACTGCTGGGTCTGGCCCACTTCGACACCGCCTCAACCTTGGCCGGGTCGACCAGTATGCCCTCTCTGGATACTACATGCCCGAGGAACTTCACCTCTGTGACCAAAATTCGCACTTCTCCAGATTGCCGTACAACTGGTGAGCGCGTAAGAGTGTCAAAACGGTCCTCAGATGCTCCTCATGCGCCTCCTCACTAGGCGAGTAAATCAGGATGTCATCGACAAAAACTACTACGAACAGGTCCAGATAAGGTCTGAAGATGCCATTCATCAAGTCCATAAAGGCGGCTGGTGCGTTCGTCAAACCGAACGGCATCACCAGAAACTCAAAGTGTCCATAACGAGTTCGGAACGCTGTCTTCTCTACGTCCTCGGCTCAGACCCTCAGCTGGGAGTACCCCGATCGAAGATCGATCTTCGAGAAGTACTTTGCTCCCCTCAGCTGGTCGAATAGATCATCAATCCTCGGCATCGGATAGCGGTTCTTCACTGTCACCCGGTTCAACTTCCGGTAATCGATGCACATCCTCAAGGCTCCACCCTTCTTCTTCACGAAGAGGGTGGGTGATCACCACGGAGATACGCTCGGGCGGATGAAACCCTTCTGCTACAGTTCCTCGAGTTGTCGCTTTAGCTCGACCAACTCGGCTGGCGCAAACCGATACGGCGTCATCGAGATCGGCGCCGTACCCGAGATCAGATCGATCCTGAACTCCACCTCGCTCGCTGGCGGCAAGCCTGATAGCTCCTCCGGGAAGACCTCCGGGAACTCACGCACTACCCTCAGTAGCTCTCTGCTACTCTGAACAACCTCTGCCTCAGATCCCGTCGTCAAGGCAGATAGGAGAACTCCGCTCTTGCTACCCAAAATACACGTGATCACCCTGTCACCTGACCTCACTGTCACCTGACGTCGATAGCAATCGATCGTCGCTCGATACCTCGTGAGCCAGTCCTTACCCAGAATTACGTCAAAGGCGTTCATATCAAGAACGAGTAAGTCACCAAGAAAGGGGCAATCTGCCACCCTAATCGCACAGTCTCTACAAACGGTGCTCAACACCACCTCACCCGTAACCGGGGTCTCCAAAAAAAGGGGTTGACTCAAAGTCTCCACCCGCAAACCCAAGGAAAAAGCAATAGACGAAGAGATGAACGAATGGGAAGCTCCCGTATCAAACAAAAATGAAGCCCACGAATTATAAAGTAAACACGTACCCTGTGTGGCCTCATGGCCGGCGTACGGCCTCTCAACTCTAGAATCAGTAACTGCAAAGACTCGGCCCTGCTGTGCCGGTGGTCCTCCTCTCGGTGGTGGGGAAAGTGCCACCTGCTGCCCAGCTCTCAGCTGGTGTCTCTGACCTGCTGCTCCCGCCGCCTGACGCGTAGCTCTCTGCTGATGTGCCTGACGTGGTCGGCCAGGTGGTGCATGGCGAGTCTGAGTCTGTTGGGGCCTCTGTGCAGGCGCTCTACCAGCTAGCTCAGGGCACGCCTGAATGAATTGATCAGATCGACCACACTGGTAGCATCCCCTCTGTCCGCCCTGCTGTGCCAGCTCAGGACACGCACGCACGAAGTGGTCAGGGCTGCCACACTGATAACACCCCCTCGGCTCACTCTGCTGTCTGTCTCTGGTCCCCTAGGGACGATCATCATGGCGCTCTACAGGTCAATTGCCCCTCGGGCAGTCTCGTGCCAGGTGACCCTGCTGTCCACACCGAGGACACAGCTGTGCCACCGGGGCGGTTCCAACTGACGCTACGGTCCCTGTCGGCACATGCCATCCTGCTGAAACTGAGGCTGAAAGTATCCTGCAACTCTCTGTCTGCGTCGGTTTCGACGATCAGACGGCTGAACAAAGCCACTCGGCCTAGGCCTAGTCTCTCGCACCCTAATAGTCTCTCTGAAGTGTCTCTCCATGGCTGAAGCCTGATCCAAGAGCGTGGAGTACTCTGCGGTCCTGAAGGCGATGACCCTGTCGGCTATCGACGGGATGAGCCCGTTCTCGAATCTCCTGCATCGGTCGTCCGCAGTCCGAACCAACTCCGGCGCGAAGCGGGCCAGAGAAGTAAACCTCACTGCATACTCAGAAACGCTCAATCATCTCTGACGTATATCCAGAAACTGTTGGCGCCTGTCATCCCGAATGGAGCGAGGGAAGTACTGTTCCAAGAACAGCCTGCTGAACAACTGAAAATCACTGCCGACCCTATCCTGCACTGACTGCCACCAGTAGTAAGCCTCTCCCTCAAGCTGAAAAGTGGCGAACGAAACTCTCAAGCGCCCCTCCGATACTCCAGAGGTATCGAGGTTGCGGGTAACCCGCTCCAACCAGCTCGAAGCTGCCTCGGGGTCCGCTCCCCCGGAGTAGGTCGGTGTACCGAGTCTACGAAACTCCCTGAGCGACTGGGCCGTGAGGCTATCAAGCTGTCCTGGTCTCTCCCCAAAATCTGCTGAAGCAGCAGGCACGGGCTCTGGTGCCGGTGTTGTAGTCCCTTGCTGCACACTCAAGGCTACTAGTACAGCGCGAACCACCTCCTCGAGAGGGGTCGTCTGAGTCGGCTCTGCGACTGGAGATGTCCTGGGTGGCGACCCTGTTGGTCCACCCTCAAAGCTCTGATGCTCTATGGAAGCAGCATCCTGGGCGTCAGCTGCCCCTCCTGCTCAGCGGCAGGTGCCTGACTCGGACCCCCAACTGGGCGGCTCCGGGTACCTCTTGGAACATACGTACGAGCCATGTCGTCTATCCGCCTGCACGAATAACGCACATGTTCAGTACTTAGTTCAACAACGGTTCTCACACGTCACAAGGACGATCACGCGCGTCACACAAGTCACCCACAGTTTACGCCTCTCACACTTAGTAGATATATATACTCATATATAATAGCACACAAGTTCGCATCTCTATGCGTCTCACAACAACAACCAGCGATTTAAGCAATCAACCACCAACTCCCACAGGAGGGTTCCAACTCAAGCACACCACACAAGCACAAATCAATAGGCATACCCCTTGCTCGGGTATCCTCCCACAAAGAGGGGTTTAACCCTTAACACAATTCAATTCAATAATCACCCTTAACATTTCCTTCCTTTCCGTGGATTCCCATTTCTTAACTTTTACCCAAACTTTTCCATATCGATCTCATGTTGTTACAACCCGATTTAGGCGTCCCCGAACCTCATTGTAACAACTTGACATCGAACCATCACGCTCGACTACAGTGGCGCCCCTGAGTCAACCAGTGATGGTGCAAACATTTTAGTTCTACCAAAAATTCGGCATGACCCATTCGTATTTTCCCTTAACCCTCCGCTTAAGCGGGACAATTACCAACACAAATTCGAAACAATTACCAAGCCTACACGGGAGGTAAAGCATTAAGCATAAATCAATCATAGACATTAATACAAATCAACAACACCACAATCGAAGCATCCAATTTATAAAAATCACTACTCTAATCCCCCATAGCCCTAGAAATTGGGGGTTTAGTTGTTCATGGTGAGAAGATGCAAGAATGAAAAGAAACAAACAATTAAACTCATAATCAAGATGAAAGTAGAGATACAATCACCGAATTAGTTGTCTAAGGTTGTTCTTCTTCTTCTTCTATCTCTCTCCTTGATACTCTTGAAAATCCACCAAAAGAAACCCACTTGTGTAGCCAACAATGGAGTTTGTCTCCAAAATTCAACACCCAAATAAATCTCAAAATGGTTCTCTACCCACAAAATATTTTAATTCTCCACAAATAATCCAAACTAATAAACTCACAATTTAATTCTATATAAAAAAGGAAAACAAAACTGTACAGGAAAAATGGTTCTCGTTCGTGCTCTCTCTCTGTTCTCTTCAAAAATATGGTGAAGTAGAAGATGCTCCTCAGTTGCGGCGCTGCAATGGATAAAATAGGGTTGTTGTAGTGAGTGGACACGTGGCTGCAGAGGAGTGGAGGAGCTGAAGGGGATAGGTGTCGCGCACAGAGGAGAAGGCTGAGGTGGACACGTGGCGCGAGCAGGAGGAGAAGACGGCTGGCGGCGCTGTGGGACACGCGTATGGCCGGGAGAGGCTGGCGCTGGGAGCGGGCCCGGACAGGTGGCCACGCGTCAGCTGTAGAAGCATCTGGCGGCGCCAGCTGTCGCGCAGGAGGAGAGGGCGGCTGCGGCGCCGCCACGTGTCGCGATCTGGGCGAGCGGCGGCTGCTGGGACCAGGACACGTGTCAGGCGGTGGTTTGCTGCTCCATTTTTATCTTTTTTCGCTATTTTGCTCGCTCCGGCTTCGTTTGAGCTCCGATCGATCTCGTTCTTGCGCCAAAAAATTCATCTTCTCGAGACCTACACAAGACCAGTCATGAATATATTTCGAAGCAAACAAAATAGACCCTCTTGACGGTTCACAAGCACAAAACACCCAAAATGCATAGAAAATCCATCAAAACATCGAACATATCGATAAAATCAGTTATTCATGGTAAATCTAAATATACGATAGAAAACCGGGACCAAAAGCCTATAAAATTCGATATAATGTGGCTCTTTTATGTGTTAATATGCATCCGCATCAACACCCCACACTTAGACTTTTCTCGCCCCGAGAAAACTAAACATAAGTAAATATAAACTAATTAAGATAAATGCCAAGATAAACCCCGCGATACTATCTCCGTAGGCGGAGCTTGGCAACTCCGGGTTATTGAAAGCAGTAAATATGCATATGCTGACTCGATTAAACAAAAATTCTCGTGCAAATACACAAGCAAATTAAAGACCAAAAATTTAAGACTCAAAAAAGGTGTGTGCTTACACTTGGATTTTATCGGTAATTTGACCTAGAGCATGCATAAGGAATAAGATCTCTCATCATTCTTTTCTACTTTTCACCAACCAATTTTTTACATGTTGTAGATTAAGAGAGTATGTGTAGTGGTTTACAAGATGAAGTGCAATAACTAGAAAGATTTCAAGCCTAACTATTGTCATTTAGCCCTTTGCTCTCTCGATTCTACATAACATAGTACTAATCAAGAGCATAACGTAATCTCATTCACAAATCTTATGAGGGGACGTTGTCATGCAATTACGTTGCCTTGGGACTACGTGAGTGGTAAACCTATCTAGTTCCTTTACGAGTCAAGTGGTAGATCAAAGTTTTGCTTGGTTTTTTCGATTTCGTGTCGAAACTTTGGATCATTAAGATAGGATGGGGGTTCACCTTTTATTACGCTGTGATTAACTCAGGACATTAGGGTCGCACTCTGCATAGCGATCCGCCGCAGCCCGTCAAGCCTTTGTTAATACACAGATTTTATTGGATCCCCTTTCCCCGGGACCTATACTTAATTCTCCGTGCATAACCTTCAATCGAGCATTCTAGCATGTAATTCATCTAGTTCCATTAGACTCTTTAGCCTATCCATTAAGCAACCAAACAACCAAGCAACCAAGCATGTGATCCTAACACACAACTAATCCGAGGGCTTTGCCAAGGCCGCTCTACCAGTAAAACAATTCCCAAGTATTGAAAGCGAGTTACACTAGTGATTGGCATCCTAATCATTCACCACTAGACACTTCCGGTTATTAGTAATTGAAAGACAATTATTCTAGTTATTCGCATCCTATAGGCATTTCTAGGACCTTTCCAATTTTATTAGCCTAACATGCATACTAAGCATTTAAACGAGAGGTTAAGACTTTCCCTACCTCGAGGTCTTCCTCTCAACACTCTGATGATAAGCCCAGTGGTCACCACTCCGTTCTTCACACGGGTCCCGGCGTGATCTTTGCTCCTCTAGCTCGGTCCCCAAAGTCTTGGACACAAAGAAACGTTAATTAGACTCCACTTAAACAGCAAGCAAGACTCCCAAAGCCCTTCCAAAGTTCAGCTCAAAACCAAGATCAACCAAGGTGAAAAACTCCCAAAGAAAACCCCCACCCTGCTCTGCCACGGACCTGGTCACGAACATTATCATTGCACCCTCGTTGTTGTTCTTTATAAAATATATAGAGGTCAAATACTTAAGGGAAAAAACGTCATTTTACCATCCATTATATGACACTTGAGGTCATATGACTAACGGAATGGAAAAAACGGCATTTTACCGTCTATTTTTCCTAACGTAATCGCGTGACCAATAGAAAAGGTACCGCAAATATCAATTTGAAAAGGAGGGTAGCATAGTGTTCGTGACCAATACATAAGGGTAAGTTTCAAAAATTAACCCTTATTTTTTATCACCCCAATATACCTTTTTATTTTCGTGTTTCAAAATATATTCATGATTGATCTTGATTTAAATCCCTTGAAAAAATAAAAATATTGGCGCAAGTTTGAAGCTAATCGGAGTTCAAACGAATCGGGAAATATTAAATTAGTGAATTGGTGAAAAAAAAATGGACATTTGTTCACATGGCACCATGTTTTTACAATTATGCCCTTGCTTGTGTGAGAAAGGATGAAAGTGGCGTGAGTTTGGGTGAAATTAGGGTGATGATGTGGCATTATGGTGAATGTTGGATCTTAGGTGTGTGTGGCTATGATTGGTTCTCTAGTTTTTAGGTTAAGAATGGTTTGTAGCCGATTTCAGCTCATGACATCAATTAATGAATGCAACTTTGGTGATAATTATTGTAAATTACCATTTTCATTTCATTAAAAAATTCAAATGCCATCGTCATATGAATGTAATGGTATAATTATATATTGGGATATTGTTATATAGGGTACAATCCGTTGTAAATGAAGCTTATGTTGTAAAATGTAAATAGAGTGTAATCATTGGATTAGATTAGATGGAGGGATGAGATTAAAATATTCATTAATGATGTAAGTGTAAATATAAAGAATTTTAAATATATTATGGACATTTTATATAGAATGGGTAAATTTGATTTTATTACTGTAATTTGATTTTTTTTTACGGTTAAAAAATCTAATTTTTTTAATAAATTCGAAAAAATATATTTTTTAATAAATTCGAAAATATTTTTTTATTATTATTATTTTATTTTTGGAAAAAAATTTAAAAAATTATTCATCTTTTTTTCTATAATTTTATGATTAATACTACTATTATTGCATTTTATAGCTACCGTTACAGAATTTATAGCTAATATTACAGTAATTTGTAGTCAATATTACAATAATTTATTACAATAATTTGTAATCAATATTATAGTAATTTATAGCTTACAGTAATTTATAATCAATATTACAGTAATTTATAGACAATATTACAATAATTTGTAAATAATGTAACAAACTTTATAGTCAATATTACAGTAATTTGTGAGTAATGTTACAACATAGTCCAAACGATGTTACAGAAAAATCCAAACGATAATACAAAATAATCCTAATAGGGTTACAAAATAATCTGAACGATGTTACAGTTGAATCAGAACGGTGTTACAAAATAATCCAAATGATGTTACAGAAGAATCCAAATGATAATACAAAATATATTACAAAATAATCCTAACAGGGTTACAAAATAATCTGAACGACGTTATAGTTGAATCCGAACGATGTTACAAAATAATCCAAACGATGTTACAGAAGAATCCAAATGATAATACAAAATATATTACAAAATAATCCTAACAGGGTTACAAAATAATCTGAACGACGTTACAGTTGAATCCGAACGATGTTACAAAATAATCCAAACGATGTTACAAAAGAATCCAAACGATGTTACGGAAGAATCCAAACGATGTTACAGATCCAATCTAGTTACCGAATAATCCAAACAATATTACAGAATGACCTAAATTATATTATAGTTAAATAAAAGCGATATTACAGATCAAGAATATTAAACTAATGAAACATTTAATCTGCGGACATTAAACTTTATTATAGTTTTTGTAAATCTTTATTATAGTTTGTGTCAAACATTATTACAGTTTCATAATATCGTGTAACAGTTTTTGTCAGTCTTTGTTACAGTTTTCAAAACATTATGTTATCATTTTTAACGATTAAGCATTGAAAAATTACAAACCGATGTTACAGTAGATGTTACAGAAAAATACTATCATTGTTACAAAAATCGAGATCAATAGAGCTTGACGATTTAGCAATGAGAAATTACAAATGATATTATAGAAAATTACAAACGATGCTACGAAAGATTACAAACGATGTTACAGAAAATTACAATCTATGTTACAAAAAACTTAAACGATGATACACAATGTTTCGACTAATGTTACAATTTAAAAAGTGACCCACACTCTGGAACCGCAAGATCATTTACAAATGACGTATATTGTTAGTTTTTAATAAACCTTCATGACAATATTAAGGTAATCTGGTTTTATTAAACACTAAAAAATGTACATTATGATGTATATAAAAATAAGGTGATAAAACAGTAATCAATATATTTAGCTTCATGCAAATCACTAATTTTTTATAAACCTTCACAACAATACAGTGTAATTTGGTTCTTTCTCCAATGAGTTTTGTTATTTGTTGCAATGTATTAGATCTTACTCTCAATCTAATGATCTAAGTCCAATTGTCTCGAGTTATAAAAAACATATGCACGAAGTCAGCCTAATTGAGGCTACTATACACATAACTAGTCATGTACATAATCAAAACACAGAAAAACCAACGAACTAGTCATTTACAATGGACTGCGTAACTGGAGGTAGATCAACGAACCTTGTAGGAGACCAGCGAGGAGCATGGACGTCTGGTGGAGGTCCGTGGTTCCTCGGCTTCTCCGGACGACGGCGCCACAACATCAGATCATAGGCTTCTCTGAACTCGGCTTCACCACACGACGACACGAAGTGGGAGCTTCTCCTTCAACAGAGGGACGCGAGGATGACGACGGTTTTGAATTCGGGTGGGGAAGAACGCAACTGAGTATTTTGGGAAGTTGAAAAATGGAAGAGAAAATACGTAATACTAGGGTTGAGGTTTGGTAAAAATAATATATAGTAAAATACGATAATAACCTTCTATCAGTATAAAAAGTCTAAATAAAAAAGAAATGGTCTCTAAATTACAGATCTGTCATTAATGAAGTTAATAGAATCTGAGTTTAGTACCTTCAATTTGAGTCACTCCAATTTTCCCAAGAATTCTCCTCAGTCATATTGCTTAACAAGCTCCAAATACTGTTGCAACATATTCAGCTTATGTTGTAATGGCTCTGTATATAAAGAGATTAGTTTTTTGGAATAAGTCATCGAATTGTAGCCCTCTAATTGTGTGTTTTTTGTTGTTCTCAATTTTCGCAAATTTCACTTCTTTTTTGAAAAAATCTACAACCCCGGTTTTATCTTTCGAACGAAGTTTAATATTTTGACTGAGATACCGCCTATAATGTCCATGATCCTCTTTGGGGTAGATCTTCAACCTCAAAGCTTAAGTTCTCATGGAGCAGATTCTCAACCTTAAGTTCATCCCTCAACCTATACTCGGTATTCCTCAAACTTCAAGTTGCTCTAGCATCAGTGTCATTTCATCTAGGAAAGGTACCGAAACTAATCCCTTCTATTACCAACAAAAGGCATGATGTCTCCAATTTCATCTCCGACTTTCGGGCTAGCAATCTCTGTATCTCCCATTCTATCAAGCGTCGTCGTTCGGTTTGCTGCTCTGGTGGGCGTCTAATAGGTCTGCGAAAAGCTCCTCCAACCACCATCACGAACTTAGTTCCTGGAGTCATGGAATCGCCGATATCCTTTCCATCAAGGTTTTCCCTCTCAGAATCGGGTTCATTGTCTCCAGGTTGCTGGAAGAACGGCTCTGATACCACAGTCATGAAGAGACCCAAATCCGAAGCTAATAATAGCAAATGAATAAGAAAGAAACTTGGATTCAGCACTGAAATAGCAATTCACAGCAAGACAGTCCCTATAGACCATTTTCCGACCTCTACACTAGCAAGTTACACAACTAAGGGTAAGAAATAACAATTCATCAAGCATCTGGAACCCTAAAAACACATTGTTATCTATATAGAGGATCAACCAACTATTCCGCTTGCATCACAAATCAGCCAAATATTTGCATAGATAAATATTTGCACATTGTATTGGTAAGATGAGTTTGAAGGATGCGCTTGGTTTAGATTCACTGAATTTGGAGTGTCATGGTACAGTGTACAATGAAATCTTACTGGTCTTTTTACTTTATAAATCTTCTTGAATGTTCTGTTTATGATTAGTGGTGAGAAAGAATAGAAAACATACCACAAAAGGTAAGATTAGCCTTTGAGAAAACTCCAATATCAGAGTTACAATGATGTATGTCTTGGGGTAAAATTCTATAATATATTGCTCATTCTTCTATATAAGGATTAACTCTTTGTCAAATAGAAAAATCCAATTAGACTTGAGTAGGAAATTAAAAATAAACCAAAATCTGACATATCAAATAGTTGAATTTTGAGGGATAACACGATTATCAAAAACATCTTTACTGGAAAGATCTCAACAAACTTGTCATTTTCCTAAAATACAAGATAAAACAAAACTCAACTTATTGGAGAATAGTAACGAATTTCTTAGGCCTTGGAGAAAACATCTGAACAAATCTGGCGGTCCACTTGTATGGCTTCATCATCTCGGCATGTGAATCCCGTTCCATCACCATCGATCTCAGACGGTCTTCCCTGTCAAAATAGTTGTTTGGGGTAAATTTAGGTTAGCCAAAACAACCAAGGATATGTAATTACAAATTTTCCTTTAGATACAAGATGGTATAGAAGCACCGACATTGAACCATCTTGTTTGTATTTAGGATTAGCTTGAACGCGTTGAATCTTCGCCTCACTATACACAAAAAAAAAAATATTGTCATTTAACTAACTAACCAACCAACCAAATACTACGTAGTGATGATTTTGGAGCACAAACCTTTCTTCCTTGTGGCTTTTCCAGAACATATAGCTAACAACAATTGAAAGGTTAACAATTAGCATACTAATGAAATTCCATACAAGGCATTCCTTTAACAGTACATTACCTATTATAGTTAACTGCTACTTCCGTACAAGCCCATGGAAGTTCATCATCTTGTCCACAAACCGAGAATCAAGCTTCACGCTTTCCTGCTTCTGCCAACTTTATTTATATACAGACCAAGCCTTTGGAAACAGGAAATCTATATTAAGGAATGATTGTGAAGAAAGAAACGGACAAGGGATGATATGATTATGTTTCTTATTATAAGAATATTATAACTATATAGTTATCTTAACTTCCTGCCCTAGTTCTCAACCGCCGCCGCCCCTTTTCACACCATCGGCGACGGTTCTGGCTCCGGCCAAACCGGCCGCCGGTGGTGGCTCTTCTCCCCTCTCCCTTTCCCCTCCTTCTCAACCTCCTTTCCCGACCTTCTTGCTTCCTCGAAGTCTTTGCGAGTCCGTTGGTGTACCCTTCTTCTCCGGCGTGCTCCTGCGTCTCCGGCCCCTTTCCTGAAGCCTCCCTCTTCAGATCTGTCGTCCTCGCGTGGCTCTGCTCTGGAAAAGGTCGGGCGTCTCGTTCTGCATTCTCGATTCGTCGCCGACAGGCTCTTGCTCCGTTCTGTGGAGTCCTTCCTGTTCTGCTTGGGTGGTCCCCGCTGGTGTGCCTGAGGAAGGCGTTTGGAGGAGGCAGGCTCGGGACGGCTGGTGTTCCCCTTGCCGGATTCTCCGTCGGCTCAGCCCTGCTCCTTCGTCGGAAGCCTGCTCGGTGGGTTGACATCTTGGAGTCGCAGATCTGGTTAGCTGCTGCAGATCTGGTTTGGGTTTCTGGGTTGTCGCTGGAGGTCGTTGCTCTCGCCGGAAAAAATGGTCGGTCCCCTGAAGCCAGACGACGGCTCGGTTGCGGAATAAGGCTCGCTCCTGCTGGGTTATCTCGCCCTTGTGTTGGGGCTTGTGTTCTTCTGCAGATCTCCTTTGCTGCATGGAAGGTGGCTCCGGGAAGGTGGCTCGGGAGCGGCTACTCGGGAGGTTGGCTCGGGTTGTTGTTCAACCGGGTAGGGCTGCTCAGGTTTGTTGGGTGGAGCGGGTCGACCGGGTCGGGTGCCCTCTCCCGGTTTGGGCTTTGCTGTTCCAGTGGGATGGGGCTTGGGCTTGCCTTATGTTGAGTTGGGCTACCAACTGGCCTGCCCTGGTCTTGCAGGTCCAGCCACTAGGACTGGTTCTATTGGGCCAGCACCTGGGCCCGGCCCAACCCGACGTGTTGCTGGCTGTTTTTCGACTTTTCTTCTAGTGGCTCTCAGGCGTCTCGTCCAGGCTCTTCGTGGGAGGCGTTTCCGAGTCGGATTCGTGGTGCCTATGGTCTCGTCGCTCGTCGTCGCTCTTGGTTTGGTTTTGGTATCTCCGTTGGCTTTATTTTTAGCTTGTTTGATATCTGCTCATCCTCGAAGTAGGCTTGTTTCGATTTCCTCTGTACTTCTGTCTTGCTTGCAGGGCCCGTCATTTTTAGGTGTTGGCCTTTGACGGGTTGTACTGTGCCTTTAGGCCTTGGAAATTGAGAAGTCCTTCTTGCAGGTTTTGAGTTTCAGTGTTTATTTGCACCGATTTATCTCTGCCGTTATGCGATGTTGGTCGTCGGCGTGTCGGTATCTTTTAACTCGCCGAGTTTGGGTGCCGATGAGATACAGTTTTCTCATCAAGTTAGGTTAAAGTCCTTGGTGTTTACTTTGGAAGACGGCTAGCTTTTCAGCGCTTTATGGTTGATTCTGGGTTTCAGACCTTCTTTTAGTGCTTCATGGTGGCTTCATTCAGGTGTGAGTCTCCTTTTTTAGCCTTCTTTTTTGTTTCCCGGGTCTGCGTACCCTTTTTCACTTCTGGGTCTGCGTACCCTTTCTTTTCAGGGTCTGCGTACCCTTTATCTTCCGGGTCTGCGTACCCTTTCACTACCGGGTCTGCGTACCCATTTCACTTCAGGGTCGGCGTACCCTTTCTCTTTCGGGTCTGTGTACCCACTCACTGCTTCTGGGTCTACGTACCCTTTCACTGCTTAGGGTCTGCGTGCCCTCTCTTTACTTCGGGGTCTGTGTACCCTCTCTTGTCTTTGGCTCTGGGTCTGTGTACCCTCTCTTTGGTTCTCGGGTCTGTGTACCCTTACTTTGGTTCTCGGGTCTGTGCACCCTTCCTTTGGTTCTCGGGTCTGTGTACCCTTTCTATGGTCCTTTGCAATCTTTAGGATGATTGCTTTTTTTGTGTAACCTTTTCATCCTCTGAAGAGGTTAATTTAAATATATGTCTTTGCCGATCAAAAAAACAACGGACAAGGACAAGAAGAAAGGGTGTGCGGCAGCTACAATATGGAAACAAGGGTTAGAGCATACACAACGACCGCGTCTTCACGAGTCTGGGTGCGGGGCGTGACTCCGAAAACGGAATCGCGCCTCTCCCTCGCCCACTCCCGTGTTGACACCTGTCCCGGTTAAGACAAAAAAACGACCATTGGAGCTCCAACGATCGCGAACGGCTATTTCTTTAAATAAAATTTAAAACAAAATAAATACACAAAAACCTCTATAAATACCCCGCCCCATTCACCCAATCCACACCATTTCTTAGGCGTGCAATATTGTTAGTGGTCCATCGCCTAGGAGTGCAGTATTCTTCAAGGTCGTACCAATTGTGTAGGCCTCGATAAGTAAGGGTGACCAAATACCTGGTAGGACCCCGTTTACTGCAAGCTTGACTGTACCTCCTTGACTATGAGTCACCAGTCCCAAGATGATTGTGTAGTGTCTTGAAAGACAATGTTGTCGATATTGATAATAGTTTGTCCGATCCTTGAAGGCACTCATTTAGAAGGATATCGACGGGAAGGAGGTTTGGGGATATAGACGGTCTTCTTAGCTTCCCTCTATGCCAATAATGTCACTTTAGCAGCAAACTCTACCCTCATTGTCGTCGGTGTAGAGTTACCCCACACTACCGCATTCCGTGCCTTCCAAATTTCCCATAAGAATTATAGAATTTCCGATTTCCTCTCCATCGTCCCTCTTGTAGTGATTGACTCCCACCATAATGGGAATGTTATATCGGTGGGTGATGAGTGCAAACCACCCAGACGAATCCAACAAGCCTCGGCGAACCCAAAATGGATAAATAAGTGATTGGGGTCTCCCTTTTAAGACCACAGAGAGCACACGTGGGTGGGATTAATGCTGGTTAGCTGTCACTTGTAAGTTATCTGAGAAGCATCTCTAGTGGAAAATAGGTAACCTTGGATCGGCTGGGATATCCCACAGTCTCGCCCACGATTAGATCTCCGCATTATTCCTGTTTCGTTGTCTAATATATGCCAGAACTTTAGAGCCCTCTTTAGTGGAGTATCGACCCTCCTTATCCCCTGTCCAGTACCATTCATCCTCCACCCTCTCCTCTGCTAGATGGACTCTCAAAATATGCTCCATATCCTTAGGGATAAATATTTGACGTATAAGTTCCACATCCCATTGTCGTGTTCCTAGAATCATAAGACTTGCAATCGTGGCCCCTGTGAGGACCGAGGAGATTGTTTTCACTTAGGCCTCGGAGTCAATCTACATTGGCGTCCCAGCAATAACCATTCGGGTAGCATTCCCAATAGAAATTCGCATGTCTTCCCTCATCATCTGTTGTGTGGAAAATATGCTTGACCACGTAAAATTGGGACTTGAACCGACGGGTGCATGAAGAAAATCCACCAATGGATAATATCTTGCTTTAAGAACCCGAGAGACTAGAGATGTAAGTCGATAGACCAATCCCCATGCTTATTTCCCTAATGGAGCAGCATTAGCATCCAATAGATGGCGAAACCCCATCCCTACATAAGCTTTGGGCATGCATAATTTGTTCCAGTCTTGCCAGATAATTAGTCTATTCCCCGAGGCTTTACCATCCCACCAAAATTTGGCCAACGCCACATGAATATGGTTGGCCATAAGTTTAGGGATTCTAAACACTGACTGTAAGAACCGCCCCCGGTCGATCCGGAGATTTTCGGCGAGAGTTGACTTTTGCCGGAAAAGTCAATCGATGACTCCGGGACTCATTCGGGACCTTTCCACGGTCCAAAAAGCTTAGCCGTCATCACGGTTAGCTTAGTTGGGCTGTTTCCTTTCCGTTGATTGTAATATTGGGAAAAGTCAACCCGGGACTTTTATCGGTCAAACGTGGTCCGATTTAGAACTAAATCCGATAAAATATTTAGGGCAAATTCCACCTCAATACCCTAACTATCGTTTTATTTCACCTCAATACCCTAACTATTTTTCGTGGCACCTCAATACCCTAGAATGGCATTTTCCGTCACTTTAGTACCCGCCGTCAACTTTCCATCCATTTTGGATGGAAAATGCTTGAAAAGTCCAAAATACCCCTCACTAACAGTCAAATTTTCAAAATATGCCATTGGTTTTCAAAATTTATCTTTATTTATTTATTTATTTTATAAATTTTTTTTTATTTTATAAAAATTAGAATTTCTTTAAAAATATTAATTTTTTATTTTGTAAAATCAGTTTTTTTTTATAAAATCAGTTTTTTTTTATAAAATCAGTTTTTTTATATAAAATCAGTTTTTTATTATAATAACAGTTTTTTTTTATAAAATCAGTTTTTCTTTTCAAAAATTTTGTTTTTTTTTATAAATATATACTTACAAATTATTGTTTGCTTTTAAATTTTTTTAGTTTAATTCATTTTATTTTTCAATTCAACACCCAACCTCATCGCCATCGCCATCTTCATCTTCTTCTCTCTCCTCCTCCTCTATTCACATTCCTCCCCACACTCTTTCAATCTCTCATATCATTATCAGAGGCACCATAATGACAAACACAAACACCCCATAGTAATTACACCCATCCACCATACATGAACTCTGAACATAACTCAATCAACCACAAAATAATTCTCCACCCCCAACTCCATCACTTCCTCTTCACAACCCCCAAATTCACTGGCCACAAATGACAAAAATTATCACAGTAACTCCATTGATAGCAGATATCCTTGAATACAATCCAAAACAAAACTACAGAAACCCCTAATTTCTACACATATGGGGAGGGCTGAGAGAGGTTTTAAAAAATCATTTCCTCGCCTTGCTTGGAAAAAATCCAGGGTTGAATCCTTTCCTTACTTGCTCAAAAATTATTCATGTCTGAACAGATCTTGTCGTGCACGCGCGGGTCATTGCGGAACCATACGAAGGAATCCGAGCTGCTCAAGCTTGCGGACTTGTCGGATAAGAAGAGTCCACTGTCTGTAAAGAGAAATTGCAACAAGCTGTAAAGAGATCTGAGACATGAAATGGGTTTTGGGTACTCAAAGAGAAGGAAAAGCGGGGCCAAGCAGAGAGAGATTGATGCTGTCGAAGAAGATGAGTTTTTGAACCCTAATCTGGTTTGGGATGAGACGAAGAGCCAAAATTTAGAAATAATGAGAAAAGAATAAATCAAATTTATTATGAAATTTAGAAAGAATAATTTACTGAAAATTAAAAAACTAATGAGAATTAAAATAAACTGATTTTATAAAAAAAAAATTGATTTTATAATAAAAAACTGATTTTTTGAAATAAAAAATTAATATTTTTAAAGAAAATCTAATTTTTATAAAAATAAAAAATGTTTTTTATAAAATAAATAAATAAATAAATAAAGATAAATTTTGAAAACCAATGGCATATTTTGAAAATTTGACTGTTAGTGAGGGGTATATTGGACTTTTCAAGCATTTTCCATCCGAAATGGATGGAAAGTTGATGTCGGGTACTAAAGTGACGGAAAATGTCATTCTAGGGTATTGAGGTGCCACGAAAAATAGTTAGGGTATTGAGGTGAAATAAAACGATAGTTAGGGTATTGAGGTGGAATTTGCCCAAATATTTATGCTGGAATTTATTTAAGCTTAGAGTGGTTCCCACATGGACATGTGTCCATGCTTACTTGGAAGGGAAGAATTGAGTGTGTTATGACCTTTATACCCTCATTAGTTGTTTTTGGGAAGAGATAAAGCAAAGGGGTATTTTGGACACTATCCCCTCTAGGTTTAAAGCTCAATTTGGTGCACATTTCAGCACATTTCCAAAGGTAGCCAAAATTGGAGAGAGGGTGGAGAGAGAGAGTGAAGCTTGAAGCTTGAAGAAGAAGAAAGGAGAGAAAAAAGGGATTTTTGGGCCATTTCTTCACCAAAGGGGCTTGATTCTTCCATTATCTTCTTCTACTCACCATTTCCAAGGTGAGCTTCTAATCCCTTTTCGTTTTTATGGATTTTGGCTCATGGGTTTTGGAGAAAATTGATGAACAATGGTTGGGTTTGACTTTTGGGGTTGGATGATGAAGTTTTGGAGGAAATTAATGTTAGATGATGGATTTAATTCATATTTATGGAGTTTTGATGAATACCCGTGGTGGGTTTTGAAGTACAGACGTTTAGGGACTGTTTTTGGAGCTTTGGATGGTCATCAATGGAGGTTTTTGGGTTATTTTCGTGAAAATCGCGGCTGGAGGAAGAAGAAGGCGGAACAGTGCTGAACCGTCACGGATCCGTGACCGGAACCATAACGGGAGATGTCACAGCTCCGTGAGGGAGACCGTTGTTAGGTCCCAAGGAATCAATCTATAGGGGGGGTGAATAGATTGATTACAAAATATAGCAACTTAAAAATAAATTCGGAAATTGAAACAACAAGCAAAGATAGCAAGATAAAGAAAGCCAACACAAGATATACGGGGTTCACAACTCTCTTTAGAGTTGCTACGTCCACACTAAAGAACTCACTTAGAGTTCGGCCTTTTACTAACTTATAGTAAATGTTACAAAGTCTCACAAGAACTAATCTTGCAAGTTACAACACCAAATGGGAAGCTGGGAAGCAAGAACAAATCTTGCAACCACTACAACACTTTGCAAGAACAAATCTTGCAACCAACTACAACACCCTTTTTCTAGCCTACAAGGCCAATTACAATAGAAAATATTGAGGTCAACTCACCAAGAGTCAACAATATAATGTGTTTAATCTTATATAGAATAAACACAATGCCTCAATTACAATCAAGATATAAAGATGAAGTACAAAGAAGCTATATATGATTTCAAGATATGTAAGACTAAGCTCAAGATGATTTTGAGAGAAAATGATTTCAAAATAGTTTACAAAGAGAGCATAATATGTTCAAGAAGAGATATAACAATAAGAGTATATGTTTTTCAAAGATCAAAAGATATGAAACTTTAGTTCATGACTTTGAAAACAAATTCTAGAACAAAGAAGAATGGAGCTCTCAAGATGACTTTTCTCTCAAAGATGAAGAAGAACTTTGTGCTGAATTTTTGTAGAGAAATAGTAGAAGTGTTGTGTCTTGAAATGAAGAAATAAATGAGGGCTTTTATAGACAAAAACTTGGCACTTGATAATTCAAAAAAAGAGTTGTTGGAAGAAATACTTGAGTGCAAAGTCAAGTGGCATATCTTGACAAGAAATGTCCTCAACACATTTCAAGATTGAAATGATGACTTTTCTCTTTTCAAAATCAATTTGAATGAATAAAAAAGAACTAAATAATCAAGAGAAATCAGATTTTTGAATAAGGGAAGAGAGATTGAGTGATGACCTAGCCAAACCATATCTTAATGGTCATACTTACAAGAATCCTATTGGTAGGACTTGAGCCCTTTCAAAGTAGACATTTTGAATCTTACATAGCCTTCCTTGATCATCATTGAAGGTCTGAAAATGTCCTTGGAGATTTAAATTTCGTGCACAACTTCATTGGACACTTGACCTTTTCTTGTTCAAATGAGCATAACTTTTTCCAAAAGAATCCAAATCAAGTAAGGTCAGTTGGGTTAGAAAATAGACTCATATATATTTCCAATGGTATAGCATAGGCCGATTATTACCTGGTATATAATCCCAGTTTAATCAAGAAAGACAGTCAAGAAAATCTGCTTTACCTGTTCTGACAGATTTGATGTCTACTCACTTTTCCGTCCATTACTCTCTGATGAAGTATTCAAATGGAGAAAAAATTTGATCCTTAAAAAGTAGACTCACAGAGGCTTCTAAAACATCAAAGAAATCGTAATTTGATAAAGGAATGAATTTGATATGATTTTTCAAAGTTACCTCAAATGAAACCAAAGTTGCTGTCTTGAAAAATCCGAAAATCACATGTATAAAAAATATAAGAACTTTTGTAAAATGAGTTTGATTTGAAACAATAAACATATGGAAGATTTATTTGATCTTGAATAAATATATGTATATTTGTCATCATCAAAACACATAGATTATTATGTTGACACAAGGTCACAACATTCTTCCCCTTTTTGATGATGACAAACACACTAAATATAATCACAATTCAAGATAATCAAATAAGAAATTCTCAAGTAACACTTTAAAAACTCCCCCTAACACTAAGCTCCCCCTTAGTGAAAGAGTTATATTTTTTCTCCCCCTTTTGGAATCATCAAAACACATTTTCGTAAAAAAGAATTGAAAGAAAAAGATTACTTCACTTCGGAGGCATCAATCAAGCCAATCTCTCCCCTAATTTTTATGAAAGAAATCGAATGAAGGGGTTTTGTAAAAATATCGGCTAGTTGATCACTAGTAGGAACAAATTTCATATCGATAAAACCTTTTTGCACACAATCACGTAAAAAGTGATGAGATATGTTTTGTTCTACTATGATGCACAGGATTTAAAGAGAGATTAATTGAGGAAGTATCATCACACATAATAGGAATAGAATCAAACTCTTGATTGTAGTCTCGTAAGGTTTGCTTCATCCAAAGAACTTGAGTGCAACACATAGCCGCTGAAATGTACTCCGCTTCGGCCGTTGATAATGCAACACTATTTTGCTTCTTTGAAAACCAAGAGACCAAACAATTTCCAAGAATTTGACACGTTCCGGATGTGCTTTTCCTATCATCCAAAGAACCCGCATAATCAGAATCAGAAAATCCAACTAAATCAAAATTAGAGTTCTTAGGATAAAATAGAGAAAGATTAAGAGTCCCCCTTAAGTATCTCAAAATTCTCTTCACGGCGGTGAGGTGTGACTCTTTTGGACTACTTTGAAATCTTGCACATAAGCATGTGGCAAATTGGATATCCGGTCTACTTGCCGTCAAGTACAAAAGACTTCCAATCATTCCTCTATACTTCGTTTGATCCACACTATTTCCATCTTCATCTTTGCTCAACTTCTCATTCGTACTAATAGGAGTTTTGACACTTCTTTTGCCATCAATGTTGTATTTCTTGAGTAACTCCTTGATATATTTGGTTTGAGAAATGTAGATACCATCCTTGACTTGATTTATATGAAGACCAAGAAAGAAAGTTAGTTCTCCCATCATACTCATCTCAAACTCACTTGTCATTAGTACTTCAAAATCCTTGCACATAAGATGATTAGTAGATCCAAAAATAATATCATCAACATAAATTTGAACCAAAAGAATATCATCATCCTTGTGTTTAATAAAAAGGGTTGTGTCTACCTTTCCTCTTGAAAAACCATTGTCAATCAAGAAAATACTTAACCTTTCATACCAAGCTCTTGGTGCTTGTTTCAATCCATATAATGCCTTCTTGAGCTTGTATACATGATTGGGCTTTGAGGAATCTTCAAAACCGGGAGGTTGAGCTAAAAAAACTTCTTCATTGATTAGTCCATTCAAAAATGCGGATTTAACATCCATTTGAAATAAAATAAAATCTTTAAAACAAGCAAAGGATAGAAGGATTCTTATCGATTCAAGACGGGCAATTGGTGCATAAGTCTCGTCATAGTCAATTCCTTCTTCTTGTGAGTATCCTTGAGCTACTAGTCTAGCCTTGTTTCTCACCACTTCTCCATCTTCATTGAGCTTATTCCGAAACACCCATTTTGTACCAATAATGTTCTTTTCTATCGGAATTGGAACTAAATCCCATACCTCATTTCTGGTGAACTGATTGAGTTCTTCTTGCATTGCTTCAATCCAACAAGCATCTTCTAGAGCCTCACCAATATTTTTAGGCTCTACTTGAGAGATGAAGGCCGTTTCAACATTTATCTTATGTTGACTCCGTGTCTTGATTTTATCTTCCACATCTCCAATTATTTGATCCTTTGGATGAGAAGGTTTGTACTTGAAAGATTTAGGAAGTTCCTTTGGTTTCTCTCCACCTTCTTCTTGGACTTGCTTGGTAATATCAAGAGCAACTTGATCTTCATCATCATCACTTGCATCTTCAATTAGAGGTTGTCTTGGAAGCTCGCTTTCATCAAACTTAACATGGATTGATTCTTCCACCACTTGAGATCTCCGGTTATAGATGTGATAAGCTTTGCTTCTTATTGAGTAACCAAGAAATATACCTTTATCGGACTTATGATCAAGTTTATCCAATTAGTCCTTTGTGTTCAAAATATAACACCTACACCCAAACACTTTGAAATAACTTATATTAGGTGCTCTACCATGCCATAATTCATAAGATGTCTTACCCAAACTTGGCCTTAAGTGTGCACGGTTGGTAATATAGCATGCGGTGTTAACCGCTTCGGCCCAAAAGTACTTTGGAAGGTTGAACTCATTCAACATTGATCTACTCATCTCTTGCAAAGTTCGATTCTTCCTCTCCGCTACACCATTTTGTTGAGGAGTCCTTGGTGCGGATACTTCATGTTTGTAACCTTGTGCATCACAATACTTTTCAAGATCACCCATAAACTCAACTCCTCTATCACTTCTTACCTTGATGATTCTATCCCCTTTTTCATTTTCTATTCTTCTACACAACTTAACAAACTCGTTACAAGCATCACTTTTATGAGCAAGAAATAAAGTCCAAGTATAACGAGTATAATCGTCTACAATAACAAAAACATAATGTTTTCCACTTAGACTAGCTACACCAATATCCCTATACAAATCCATATGAAGTAATTGTAGAGGTTTGGTAGTGGAAATTTCACTTTTAGGTTTAAATGAGCTTCTTGTATGTTTGCCTTTCATACAAGCATCACATAAAGTCATTTTGTCAACATTGATTGATTGTAGACCATGAACTAAAGATTGTTTTGAAAGTTTTTTCAAAAGTTTTGCTCCAATATGGCCTAATCTTCTATGCCATAAGGTTTGAAAATCATTTTCCGCAATAAAACATTTAACATTTTGAATATGCATGTCTCCAAGAGTTGCAACATAAACATTTTGAAATCTTTTTGCTTCAAAAATAATTTTATCATAAGATTTAACGACACATTTAAATTTGTCAAAAGTAACCGTCAATCCAATGTCACAAAGTTGACTAATGCTAATAAGATTTGCATTTAAACCTTCTACAAGTAAAACATGTTTGATAACGGGGTTAGGATGCTTACCAACGGTACCAATACCGGTGATTTTGCCTTGTCCCTTGCCAAATTTGACCATTCCTCCAATGCGGTTTGTAAGTGTATCGAATAGAGTACGGTCTCCGGTCATATGCCTTGAACACCCGCTGTCCATATACCATGTTCCTTGTGTAACTTCTCCTTTGAGGCACGCTTGGACGTCTCCATTTGTTTCCTACATCCACAAATACTCTTGATTGATATGGTACCCTTTCTTTGGGTCTTTTATGATTAGATTTCTTTTTCCAAACTCTATGACCCTTCTTCAAATCGACTTCTCTTTTTATTTTGCATTCAAAGTTAGCATGCCCAACAACTCCACAATAAAAACATGTGATAGTTTTTCTTTTCATCTCATTTTTACTAACATGTGATGTAGTAGGCATATCAATTGTGGTTTGACAAGATAAATCATTACAACCAACACCACTTTTATCATGATAAGATTTTTGAGAGGATAATATACTATCAAGTTTAATGCTACCACAAGAAAATTTGTTGATATCATTTCTAAGCATAGCATTTTCCTTTTCAAGTTTCATGCATTTATCCTCATAATCACTTCTTATAGAAACTATTTCATTTTCAACTAAAGCTTTAGCTAATCTTTCTTCCTTTAGCATATTTTTCAACAATTTATTCTTGTTGATTAGTTTTTCAATAAATTCCTCCGAATCAAATTCATCAAGAGAGTTACAAGAACTTACCTCAATGTTGTCATCAATTGCCATGAGTGCTATAGCTTCTACTTCATCATTGGAGTTGTCATCTTCCGAACCGGAAAGGAAATCATCCCAAGTTTCCGCCATCATAGCTTTCATGGGCTTCTTTCCTTGTCGCCTCTTTTCTTTCTTTTCTTCATCTTTCTTTACCAGAAAATCCGCAATGAAATGTGTCACACCCCAAATCCGGTTCTTGCCCGGACTCGAGGCATGACTAATAATAAATGATTTAAAAGGTAACAACTCAACAATAAGTTCCTGAAAACTCCAATATGAAACTCAAATCCACAAAATTCAGTTTAAAACATAAATAACCCTCCAGGGGTGTAATAATAATCCTCCACAAAATCTGTTCCAAACAGAAATAATAAAAAAAACGAAGTCTCTATAGACACCCACACCGAGAAGCTCCCGAGCCTCTACTCCTCAATCAAGCCTGTAAACACAACAATAAACTCATAGGGGTGAGCTTGCGCTCAGTAGGGAAAACACATAACAAGGTGGGCCTTAAACTCGGTAAAGTCAACAGCAAAAATCAACAATATAGCCCTTAACAAACACGAATAATATGTAAACCAGTCAATGTCGTGGCACATGGAGTCTCCACCCTCCGATCCACATAAGATGTGTCCTCTCGGATTTTCCCTCAAATCCAGAGGAGACGCATAGCATTGAGGCGACCGGAAACAACCCTTCGGGGCGCTTATCATCGGGATTCTCGGAAACGTCTCCAAAGGATTTTATGTCCTCGGGAACCAAGGTATTGCTCCCATAAGAAGCATACACTTGGACAATTCAATGATAAACAGTTAATAATTGAGTAACACACTCACACCGAAACACGAAACAATCCAATCCCAACAAACACCAATTCACTGTCACACATAGCTCACAGATCACCAATTCACCACAACACACAGCCCACGAATCACATAATCACACTACGCAAATCACACAATCACAACTTACCGTTCACTTACCAGTCTCGACCCCACGGGGCATCGATCACCTGATTGCACCGCTCGGTACAACCAGTCATACTCGATGCTCCAAGCAACCATTTAAGTAAATCAAGTAATCATTCAAATACATTCAACAGTCAAGCGGAAGTTTAATCAACCAATCATAAAAACCTTCAATCGAGCATTCAAATATGCACTTCAACTAGTTCCATTAGACTCTTTAGCCTATCCACTAAGCAACCAAACAACCAAGCATGTGATCCTAGCACACAACTAATCCGAGGGCTTTGCCAAGGCCACTCTACAAGTCAAACAATTCCCAAGTATTGAAAGCGAATTACACTAGTGATTGGCATCCTAATCATTCACCACTAGACAATTCCGGTTATTAGTAATTGAAAGACAATTATTCTAGTTATTCGCATCCTATAGGCATTTCTAGGACCTTTCCAATTTAATTAGCCTAACATGCATACTAAGCATCATAAACGAGGGGTTAAGGCTTTCCCTACCTCGAGGTCTTCCTCTCAACACTTTGATGCAAGCCCGGTGGTCACCACTCCATTCTTCACCCGGGTCCCGGCGTGATCTTTGCTCCTCTAGCTCGATCCCCAAAGTCTTGGACACAAAGAAACGTTAAATTAGACTCCACTTAAACAGCAAGTAAGACCCCCAAAGCCCCTCCAAAGTTCAGCTCAAAACCAAGATCAACCAAGGTGAAAAACCCTCAAAGAAACCCCCACCCTGGTCTGCCACGGACCTGGTCACGGATCCGTGACGCCAACCATCACGGTTACCGTCACGGAGCCGTGACGAGTGCCGTCACGGACTCCCGCACGGAGCCGTGACGTCGCCCGTCACGGGATCCGTCATGGATCCGTGGCGCACCAGGGCAGTTTCGCCCTCCTTCAACCTCCAGCTCCTTTTCTCCGAAAAACCACCTTCAAACCCCAAATTTTACCCCTTCCAACTCCCAAAACAGTCCAAATCCTTCAATACTCCTCTACCCAAGGTAGGAAACAACACACAAACAAGTTTCTAATGATTCATCAAATCAAACCCAACTCAAAAGCTCCAACAAACTAAGGGTTTCTCACCAAAAACCCAACAAAGCTTCTCATCAACAGCATCTCCCACCATTTCTACTCAAACCCAACAACATCTAGCAATTTCACCCAAAACCCATGAAAAGAGATGAAGAGAAATGAGGATTAGAGAGTTCCATTACCTCTAGAAGATTGAGATGAAGAAGATGGTGAGGATTTGGAGAAGGGTTGGCTAAAGGAAGGCTTCAAGTGGCCTCTTCTTCCTTGATTCTTCTTCAAAGCTCCATGGGAGCTCCTCTCTCTTGCTCCTACTCCAATTTTCGGCTACACCAAGTAAAATGGGTTGGTTTTGCTTTTCCAAACTCATATAATACCTAGATGTGTCAAATGACTAAAAACCTTTGAGCTAGAATCCCTTGTAGAAGCTTTTGGGAGGGTAAAAGGGTCTAAGACTACTCCCTTTTCTCTCTTTCAACCAAAAAGGGACAAGTGTCCAATTAGGTTATTTACTTTTCCAAAATAATTTCCAGCACAATAAAATAATGCTTTTAGTCGATAAAAAGTCTCGATTTGACCAAAATTGACTTTCTCCAACATTATACTCAAACGAAAGGAATTTCTCCCCTTAAGCCAACCGTGATGATGGCTAAGTCGTTTGGGTTCCGGAAAAGTCTCGAGTGACTTCTTGAGTCATCGGTTGACTTTCCGGTAGCAAGTCAAACTTGCTTGAAAAGCCGCCGGTTCGACCGGGAGCGGGTCTTACAAAATGATCTTTGCTACCACACTTGTAGCACTTGTAGTTGTTGTTTTCTCTTTAGCTTTCGTCTTTTCCATCTTTGGAGCTTTTTGTAGGAGGATACTTCTTTTGAGCTCTCCGCATTCTTTGGTACTTCCTATAGCTTTTCACGAACATTGCAACTTCATCTTCTTCATCATCATCTTCCGAGTCCTCGTTGGATTTTGCCATCAACCCCAAAGTTTTCTTTGATTTAGGCTCTTCAAACTTTTTCATAGCCATCTCATGGGTAAGTAGATTTCCCAAGAGTTCTTCAAATTCGACCGGCTTGATATTTTTCACTTCATTTATGGTTGTCACCTTTGGTTGCCACTCCTTTGGTAGACTCCTAAGAATCTTGTCCACTTTTTGTTTGTTAGTGAAAATTGTATCAAAAAGTGCAAGACGACTTACAATGTTGTTGAATCTTTCACTCATTGAGTGAATGCTCTCTCCGGGTTGCATCTTGAAAGAATCATATTCTTCAAGTAACATGTCTATCTTTGCTTCTTTGACTTGAGAAGTTCCTTCATGAGTAACTTTAAGTTTCTTCCAAACTTCATAAGCCGTTTTGGAACCAACCACTCTTGAATGCTCATTTTGATTTAATGAACATAGAAAAATGGATAAAGCCTTCTTGTTTTGAGACATCTTCCTCTTGTCTTCCATGTTGAACTCCTTCATTGGCTTTTCTACTTCTTCTCCTTTTTCATTCTTCATGGTTGGAATAAATGGCCCTTCGGAAGTAATTTCCCATGATCATAATCAATGCTTTGAAGATGTATCTCCATTCTATACTTCCAATGGGAATAACTTGACCCATCAAATAGTGGAGGCTTGTTTTGTGAAATGTCACAAAAGAAAGGAAGAGTTGTGTTGCTTGAGCTTGACATTTGGATCTTTAACACCTAACCTGAAAATTTAACCAACTGTTAGTAGTGTAGAAGCTCTGATACCAATTGTTAGGTCCCAAGGAATCAATCTAGAGGGGGGGGGGTGAATAGATTGATTACAAATTATAGCAACTTAAAAATAAATTCGGAAATTGAAACAACAAGCAAAGATAGCAAGATAAAGAAAGCCAACACAAGATATACGTGGTTCACAACTCTCCTTAGAGTTGCTACGTCCACACTAAAGAACTCACTTAGAGTTCGGCCTTTTACTAACTTATAGTAAATGTTACAAAGTCTCACAAGAACTAATCTTGCAAGTTACAACACCAAATGGGAAGCAAGAACAAATCTTGCAACCACTACAACACTTTGCAAGAACAAATCTTGCAACCAACTACAACACCCTTTTTCTAGCCTACAAGGCCAATTACAATAGAAAATATTGAGGTCAACTCACCAAGAGTCAACAATACAATGTGTTTAATCTTATATAGAATAAACACAATGCCTCAATTACAATCAAGATATAAAGATGAAGTACAAAGAAGCTATATATGATTTCAAGATATGTAAGACTAAGCTCAAGATGATTTTGAGAGAAGATGATTTCAAAATAGTTTACAAAGAGAGCATAAGATGTTCAAGAAGAGATATAACAATAAGAGTATATGTTTTTCAAAGATCAAAAGATATGAAACTTTAGTTCATGACTTTGAAAACAAATTCTAGAACAAAGAAGAATGGAGCTCTCAAGATGACTTTTCTCTCAAAGATGAAGAAGAACTTTGTGCTGAATTTTTGTAGAGAAATAGTAGAAGTGTTGTGTCTTGAAATGAAGAAACAAATGAGGGCTTTTATAGACAAAAACTTGGCACTTGATAATTCAAAAAAAGAGTTGTTGGAAGAAATACTTGAGTGCAAAGTCAAGTGGCATATCTTGACAAGAAATGTCCTCAACACATTTCAAGATTGAAATGATGACTTCTCTCTTTTCAAAATCAATTTGAATGAATAAAAAAGAACTAAATAATCAAGAGAAATCAGATTTTTGAATAAGGGAAGAGAGATTGAGGGATGAGCTAGCCAAACCATATCTTAATGATCATACTTACAAGAATCCTATTGGTAGGACTTGAGCCCTTTCAAAGTAGACATTTTGAATATTACATAGCCTTCCTTGATCATCATTGAAGGTCTGAAAATATCCTTGGAAATTTAAATTTCGTGCACAACTTCATTGGACACAAGTAGAGGATGAACATGCTTGCTGCCAGAAATTTCAGCTTTGACCTTTGCTTGTTCAAATCAGCATAAATTTTTCCAAAAGAATCCAAATCAAGTAAGGTCAGTTGGGTTAGAAAATAGACTCATATATCTTTCCAATGGTATAGCATATGCCTATTATTACCTGGTATATAATCCCAATTTAATCAAGAAAGACAGTCAAGAAAATCTGTTTTACCTGTTCTGACAGATTTGATGTCTACTCACCTTTCCGACCATTACTCTCTGATGAAGTATTCAAATGGAGAAAAAATTTGATCCTTAAAAAGTAGACTCACAGAGGTTTCTAAAGCATCAAAGAAATCGTAATTTGATAAAGGAATGAATTTGATATGATTTTTCAAAGTTACCTCAAATGCATCCAAAGTTGCTATCTTGAAAAATCCGAAAATCACATGTATAAAAAATATAAGAACTTTTGTAAAATGAGTTTGATTTGAAACAATAAACATATGGAAGAGTTATTTGATCTTGAATAAATATATGTATACCTGTCATCATCAAAACACATAGATTATTATGTTGATTCAAGGTCACAACAACCGTGACAACGTCAGTCACGGCTCCGTGAGGAGAGCTGTGACGGCGCAGCCCACAGATCCGAGACCAGATTCGTGGCAGACCTGATTCGGGCATTTGGGGCCCATTTCGTTGAATCTCGAGTAATTGGAACGGTTATCCATAACCGGGTTCTTTTGGGGTTATTGGGAGCTCTTCCTCTTTGAACCTTTGTGAATTACTCTTAATTTGGGTGTTGTTTTGTGATCCAAGACCTTGGACCCGAGCTCGGAGGAGGAGGAGACGTTTGGAGTTTGTGACGAGACGGAGGGGAAGCTAGCCAGGACGTCAGCAGGTAGGAGTTGAGAGCTGTTTACTTTTGAGGTAGGGAAAGTAGCGAATACCGGTTTAATTACGGAAATTTACTAGTATGCATGTATAAGAATAATAATAACCGGAAAGGACCTAGTTCGCATATAGGATGTGATTCACTAGAATAACCGCTTTCAATTACATAATAACCGGACAAGTCTTAGTTTGCATGTAGGATGTCATTCACTAGTTTAATCGCTTTCAATTCTTGAGAAATTATCGTGATGGTAGAATGACCATGTCGAGCCTTAGGGTTGCGTGTTGATTGAGAAGCATGACGCTTTCTGTAGCCGTTGATTGAGAGTCATAATAAGATATACTCGGTGTAGCATGTTGTGACTATGTGTGGGCAAGTGTGACGTGTTTGATGTGATGTGAATCTTTGATTGTGACATGATCGGGTGAGTGATAGACCGATTTGTGTGTTATGGTGAGTCGACTCGGTTGGTATACCGTGGTCGGACTATGGCTTTGTGCTGCGTGTTATTCTCTTGTTGTGTGTTCCAAGAAGAGGTGTGCCCGGTGCGATACCTACACTGAGAGAGTATGCCGGTGTAGAGTGTCGAGGACTAGGATGGTGTAACCATTACCCCGATGTTATGTGGTCCGGGAATGCGTACGACCGAGGTATATGCCGGTCTGTTATACGTGAGGCTCCGAGTCTTCGTGACGGGAAGACATCCGACTGAATGTATTGTCGGTCAGGTATGTTACCCCGAGTCTTGGTGACGGGAAGATGTCGGGACCGATGCTTCGTGTTCCGGTACGATATAAATGGGACGGGTTGTGATAGCCGGTGATGTTGGGAACGACTAGTGTTTAGAGACGTACAGTTTTTACTGTTTCTAAACTGAGTTACTTTTTTGTTGTTGACGAGCTGTTGACTCGTGTTATTTTTGGAGCTTTTAAACTTCTATCGGAAACCCTTTTTATTATTAAACTGCTTTAGTTATATTTTATTTAAACTCACGTCTCGAGTCCGGTCAAAACCGTATTTGGGGCGTGACAATTTGGTATCAGAGCCAGGTTTCATTTTGAAATTATTTTTCAAAACCTCGGACCGTACGTCAATTAGGTGGGTAGAGTTGGGTCGTTAAGTTACCGTGTGTCGGTCACGCAAGTCGGAGATTGTCCTACGTGTAGAAACGAGACGGAGAGAGTCTCGGGTTGGTGGTTGTCCGGTCTAGGTACCGTGTGTCTGTTGTGAACCTTTGTGGTTGGTGTATTGGTTTGAGTTAAACTGTTTTTCAAGTATGGACTTGATCGGGCGGTAAGAGTGAAATTACCGAGACCCGAGGTGTGTGGCTAAGATATTTTGTTGTGTATTATGATTGTGATTGAGTGTTGTGTGCAGGTTGTGTTTGGTTGTCCCGCATAAGCAGATGGTTGGCTTAATTTACGAACGGGTCAAGCCCGATTTTCTGCAGAAACTGAAGTGTATGTACCATCACGATTTGGCTATAGGGGCCACTGTAGTCGGACGTGAATGGGGGGGTGTCAAGTGGTTACAACGTAATTCGGGGACACTTGAACCGGGTTGTAACGACGCGAGATTAACATGAATGTTATGTTAGAAAGAGGACGTGTTAAGAACTTGAAACTAAGTGTAGGTTGGGCTTTGTGGAATTGCTTGTGATATAAACTGTGGTCTGTGTGACTTTTGTGTGAAGTTGTTGCTGAGTGTGAAGTTGTGTGTAACCTCGTTATTTGAGTGTATAATCTATGTGACGCACTAGTGTGCGGACTCCTATGCTGTGTGCTATTGTGTGACTATACTATACTGAGTATATTATTACTATAAGTACTATCGTTGTGGACTGTGTGTGGCGTTAGTTATTCTAAGCGCGTTGTTCTTTTCGAGTTAAGAATATGAACATGTGTGTTATCCGTGTAGAGGATTTACGACATGGCACCGAGCTATGTTCCGTGAGGTACGAGGAGACGGCCAGTTAGGGGCCAGGGACAGCCGTCGACTGTTGAGTCGGCAGGGGCGACTAGTGTCCGGGGTACGCCCGCTGAGGGGCACGAGAGGGCTGAGACAGCCCAGGCGGCACCTCTGGATGAGCTGACCCGCACTGTTCAGGGTTTGGCAGCAGCCTTTGCTCGGAGAGAGGCTGCATCTCCGACACCGGAGGCTGCACCTGCTGCTACTGCAGCGACCACCGAGAGACCTACCCAGGTTGACAGCTACACTGCGCAGGCGCTGCGAGACTTCCGCAGACTAGGCACGCCTGTGTTTTTCGGGGAGCCAGACCCCGAGGCAGAAGAGAGGTGGCTGAAGCGGATCACTCGCAACCTGGACACGTTAGGGGTGTTGAGAGTTAGACTTCGAGTATCGTTCACAGCCTTCCATCTGGAGGGAGAGGCCTACCACTGGTGGCGGCGCGAGCAGGCGCGAGTGGGAGATGACTTTGCGCTATTCAGACAACGATTTCTTGAACAGTATTTCCCACAGGCAGTACTGGACGACAGGCGTCATCAGTTCCTGGAGCTGCGACAAGAGGGACTATTAGTGTCCGAGTACGAGGCGAGGTTCACCTCCTTGGCTCGTTTTTCTTAGGAGATGGTACAGACTGAGGCCCTTAGGTGCCGTCGTTTCGAGGGAGGGCTTCGCCCTGCGATCACGGACCGGGTCGCTGTTTTGAGGACCCAGGTGTTTTCTGACCTGGTGGAGCAGGCCTTGACCGTGGAGCGACGATTCCTTGAGATAGCTAGGCTCGGGAGGTCAGACTGAGATCAAGCAGCTCCCTGAGGCCATCTGAGACTCGAGATCCGAGGAGGTAGAGGACCTCGGGATCGTTTCAGTCTCCGTCACAGTTGAGAGGACCACGACAGGTCGGGTCAGTGGCTTCTGTTGGGCCTTCCATGTCAAGGCGCACTTGCTATCGTTGTGGGCAGCCAGGCCACATGGCTTGGGATTGTCCGATGAGCGGCGGACCAGTAGACCGTCCGGCGGGTAGCCTGAGGAGAGGTCAAGTGCCGGGCCACCACTGTGTCATCGATGTGGCCGGCCAGGACACTTCGCTTCCAGGTTCCCCGATCAGTTTTTTGTGGCGTCAGCTCCGCGACCACAGCAGTCGCAGACTGGGCAGTCGCCACAGTTCCAGCAGCGTCAGGCTCAGACGCAGAGAGCTCCGAGGCAGGCAGCGAGCGCGCCAGCGCTGAGGCAGAGAGCTGCGAAGCAGGTGGCACTCGCACCACCTCCGAGAGGCGGACCCTAGGGACAGCAGGGCCGGGTGTATGCTGTCACCGACTCTTGGGCTGAGGGACGTTCCGCCGGCCATGAGGCTACTCAGGGTACGTGTTTGCTTTATAATTCCTGAGCATCTTTCTTGTTTGATACTAGAGCATCTCATTCTTTCATCTCTTCTTCTTTTGCTCATATGTTGGGGTTGAGGGTGGAATTTCTTAGTAGACCATTATCTCTTGACACCCCAGTTACGGGAGAGGTAGTTTTGAGGACGGTGTGTCGTGCTTGTGAGATTCGAGTGGCTGATTGCCCGTTTTATGGTGACTTGCTCGTGTTGGACATGACTGTGTTTGACGTGATTTTGGGGATGGACTGGATGATGAGGTATCGGGGGTCGATCGACTGTTATCGTCGACAGGTGACCGTAGTATCGGGTGACGCGGTCGTTACTTGTGTCTTGGGCAGTAGGAGTGAAGTACTCCTGTCTGCGTTGACCGTGGGAGATGAGACGGAGATCGTGCAGAGTAGAGAGTTGCAGAGAGTGGTATGCGAGTTCCCTGAGATCTTTCTGGAGAAGCTATCAGGATTACCGCCAGCGCGCAAGGTGGAGTTCAGGATCGACTTGATCCCAGGTATGGCGCCGATCTCTATGGCCCCGTATCGGTTTGCACCAGCCGAGTTGGTCGAGCTGAAGCGACAACTCGAGGAGCTTCGGGAGAAGTGTTTTATTCGACCGAGTGCTTCACCGTGGGGAGCACCCGCCCTCTTCGTGAAGAAGAAGGGTGGAGCATTGAGGATGTGCATTGATTACCGGAAGTTGAACCGAGTTACGGTGAAGAACCGTTATCCGATGTCGAGGATCGATGACCTGTTTGATCAGTTGAGAGGAGCGAAGTGCTTCTCGAAGATTGATCTTCGATCAGGGTACTATCAGTTGAGGGTTCGGGATGAGGATGTGGAGAAGATCGCATTTAAGACTCGATATGTGCACTACGAGTTCTTAGCGATGTCGTTCGGGATGACGAACGCGCCTGCAACGTTCATGGATCTGATGAACGGGATCTTCCGACCCTACCTGGATCAGTTCGTCGTGGTGTTAGTGGATGACATTCTAATTTATTCGCCTAGTGAGGAGGCACACGTGGAGCACCTGAGGACAGTGTTGACATTGTTGCGTACTCACCATCTGTACGGCAACCTAGAGAAGTGTGAGTTCTGGCTCGCCGAGGTGAAGGTCCTCGGGCATGTTGTGTCCCGAGAAGGTATACTCGTCGATCCGGTGAAGATCGACGCGGTCTCGAAGTGGGCACGGCCCAAGAGTGTCTTCGAGATCCGCAGCTTCCTAGGCTTGGCAGGGTACTATCGACGGTTCGTCCAGGACTTCTCACGTCTGGCTGCGCCGATGACTGCCTTGACACGCAAGGGAGCAGAGTTTGTGTGGACTAATGAGTGTGAGCACTCCTTTTTCGAGCTGAAGGCTTGTTTGACCACCGCACCCGTGTTGATCGTGCCTGAGCACGGGGTCGGTTATGATGTGTATTGTGACGCTTCCGGTGAGGGACTGGGGTGTGTGTTGATGCAGTCTGGGAAGGTAGTTGCATATGGTTCGAGACAGTTGAAGATACATGAGCGCAACTACCCGACCCACGACCTCGAGTTGGAAGTAGTTGTCTTTGCGTTGAAGAGCTGGAGGCATTATTTGTATGGAGAGCGATTCAGGGTGTTCTCGGATCACAAGAGGCTCAAGTACATCTTCTCCCAGCGCGACTTGAACATGCGCCAGAGGCGATGGATGGAGCTGTTGGAGGAGTACGACTTCGAGCTACTCTACCATCCGGGCAAGGCGAATGTTGTCGCCGATGCCCTGAGTAGGAAGTCGACTCACATCCTTGCTAGTATATCTGTCCGAGAGTGGGACATGATGGAGGAGTTGAGCACGTTTCGGCTCGAGCTCGATGAGATCACCGATGGCGTTGCCATGTGTTCGTTCACTACTACAGAAATGGGCTTGGCACACAGATAGAAAGTATCTGGCACTAAAGATTTAAAACCTTGGCCACGGATAGGCCCATCCGTCAGCCAGGTTATCACCTGGCCGACAGATATAATATCCGTGGAAAAGGTCTATAGTATCCGTCAGGTAGGTGAAATCTTCACAAACAGATACTACATCCGTAGGCAAGGTTTCAAACCTTGCTGACGGGTACAATTTCTGAGGAAAAGGTCGCATGTATCCGTCAGGCAGGTGGTGAAGCCTTACCTACGGATGCTCTATCCGTCTGTGGAGTGTCTAAAGCCTAGCTACGGATACTTTGTCTGTCAAGCAAGTGGAATCCTTACCCATGGATTTTTTATCTGTCGGTGAAGCTTGTTTTATCCGTTGGTCAAGTGAGCCAGTGTACAAACTATTTCCGAAAACATTTATAGTCATCCTGATGAAAGCATCGATATAATACATGATCTTGTATTATACAAGCTGTATATAAGCACAACACATTTAAACTACCATGTATTTTGTAAAAGTACATTGTTAAACAACAAAATACATAGCCGAATACTTAAACAACAAAATACATAAACGAGTATCAGTTCTGCTCAGGAAAAAAAATTACAGAAACGCATAATGATAGAGTTACGAAGCAAGAAGATTTGAGATAACACGCTCTTGCATTGCCTTCAAATCTTTCATCCATTCAACAAAACGTCTAAACCAAACAGGCTCCTCTATAGCTTCAAGGTCATTCTCCTGAACCTCGTCCAACAACGGAGGCCTCTGTAGCGGGCCTACACCATCAGGTAGTGGAGGAAGGTCATCACCTTTCTCACGCATCAGGCGTTCAATGTAATCGAATCGTTGATGTCCTTCCTGCACTATGCGGTCATACTGTTGCAGCCACGCTGGGGCAGCCGCAACGTTGCCTCTTTGGGGAGCAGGTATTCGAACTATTGTTCCTGCATTTTCACGACGACGCCACCTACGCTCGAGTCGCGAATTAAAGTTTGGTTCCATCCTGACTCAACCAACAAATTACAATTATAAGTAATCCCAAAGAATTAAGGCAAACCATACGGAAGTAGTATTCATAAACACTAACACTTAATGAATGAAGTAAAGAAAAAGTAAAACATTCGTTAAAACATTAAACCATAGTTATATAATAAAGTGATATTGAAACAAAAGTTATCCTTAATTAACACAATAGTTAAGTACTAATAAAATAATATTCTAGCAAGGGCGTCTAGTCTTCGAACTCGTGCTTCATGTTGTCTTTCAGCCACTGCACGTACACCCTTGCGTCATGCTTCGGGCCGCGCATGGAGGTGGCTCCATCAGCTGTACTCATCTCAGCAACACGTGCATAAACACGCCTAGATCTTTCCTCCAACCTAGCTCTTTCAGCGGCTCTTTCAGCAGCAAGCCGTTCTCTTTCAACAGCTCTTTCAGCCGCAATCCTTTGTCCCTCTCGGTTAATGAGGCCCCGTAACCTCATCCGAGCTGCTGCTACCGCTCTCGTGCGTGGCAACGACTCTTGGAATGCTGTTGAACAATCGCATCATCTCAGCATGGAGATCAACCTCTCGTGGTCCATCATATTCGTCCTCTAAGAGTATCTTGTTTTCCCCTACGCTACTTTTGTCATCCATGACTAAATGAAAGCAAACCTTAGTACAATATTAAAACGAATATACCAGAAAAAAATTTAAATCAACCCCGACCACTCAAAACATAATAATCATACAAATATTACCATTCATAAAAAGTATTAGCATGAGACATTAATTACCGAGTCATAAAATTCATACTTAAATATAACCTAATTTAAACATCGTTCATATACTAAGTAGCAGTAAACTACGGACGCTTGGAAGTCGATCCCACATACGTCGTCCGTCTGGCACTTTCAGCAGACTGTCTCTCAACGGCGAGCCTATCTCGTTCTGCCCTTTTCTTTCTAAGTCTAGCTCCTTCTGCTGCAATCAGACGCCTTATATACATGCGAGTCTCTGCCTCGCGAACCGAAGAAAGTCCCCTAGGAAATTTGCTCATGGCTAAATTCATTGATTTCTCCCAGTCTACATCCCTCACTACTAGCACTTCTTCATCAATGGGATCTGCCTCAGTTAGGCTATTCTCCCCAACACTACTGCTATTGGTTTCATCCATCGAAATGAAAACCTAATATACATGCAGTCATGAACTTGTATTTCATAATGTTATTTACTCTAATAATTGTAGTTATGCAGAATACAAAACTAATAATTGCAGAATTCCTTATGGATGCTAAGTTTACGATTCATGTGCAAACCAAAAGGATTATTGCATAAATTTCCAAAGTTCAAACCCTAAAGATTCAAATTTATATTCCAACATAAACATGGCGTATTATATTAAACCTAAACCCTAATTCCTATTGGAGGATACGTTTCTAAATTTCAGGTACTATTTCTAAACATTGATTAATTTATGAAAATATTTCTAAATTTATGAACCTATTATACATTCCTGAAACTATTCCATTTCTCAATTTCTGAAACTATTCTACATTTCCGAAACTATTATATTTCTACCAAGGTTCTAAAAATCGCTAGGCGTTAGTCATGCAATAGTTAAGGCCTTTTGAGGATTAATCGGGGACTAAATGGGGATTAATCGGGATGTAATCAAATTAGTCGGGAATTAATCGGGACTTTTAGAACATTGATTTCTACATTTCTGAAACTATTGCAAAATTTATGAAACTATTCCTAAATGTATGATGTAACACTATACATTTCAACAACAATACACAAACTCATAAAAATGTTTACCAAACCAAAAATGATTAACCACCCCACGACTTACCTGATGTAACGAAGTGAAAGGGAGGACGCCGAAGGACGAGGGAGGACGTCGGAGGACGAGGGACGACGCCGGAGGACGAGGGACGACGCCGGAGGCGAGGGACGAGGCCGGAGGACGCGGAGGAAGCCGAAGCACAGTGAGAGGGTTCGGGGAAGCGTCTGAACGAAAGGAGGCGCAGTAATGAGGGAAATTAGGGTTCGTGGGTTATATAGAGCTTTCAGCTTACCGACGGATGCATATCCGTCGGGAGGCCTTAGTAATGGGAACGACACCGTTTTGCCCACGACACTTAGCGAAACGGTGCGAGTAGGTATATTAGGGTGTGGGCCTACCGACGGATACACATCCTCTGTGAAACACTGTTGACTGGTTTGACCAACTACCGGTCATCCTTCCCGACCCTCGTTGTATTCGTAATGGAACACTACGTTCACGGGTCATGTATGCCACACATATTTTGTAACTATGCATAATACTGTGAAAATCTCCTAGTTAGACTAAACACGTTCGTATTTCATAGTACATTATATATGCATTGAGCATTGTAAAAATGATAATTTTTACAGTACGTCCGTCTTTCGTTGAAATATTATGTAATCAACACCGTTCATGTTGTATTTACTGTGATAAAGATTATCCTTATGCCCAAAATCCTGTGATCGAACGGTTCAAACCTCCCGAACATTATGGTCAATGATGTCGATGAAGTATGGTCAAACAGCTTTACCTACGGATACATGAACCTTCAGCTACGGATGCATATCCCTAATGTAAGTAGTACTTTACCTACGGATCTAACCCTATCCGTCGGTTTGGTAAACATATATTTTTCAAATACCTGGCGTATTAAAAATTTATTTATTACATAATTGTTTACCTACGGATGTCCATATCCGTCGGCGTACCTTTACAGCTGTATGACTCCCAGCCACAGAAAACTTCTTTCCTCTTTATCCCTTTTTCCATCTCTACACCCCCTTCTTCCTCCCCCAACTCATTCTTCCTCCCCCAACTAATTTTTCTCTCCCAACTCATTCTAAACCCCATCTTCCACTACATTTGTTCCACAAAACTCTTCCTCACATGTTCGTATAGGTGTTGCTTGCTTCAAACACGAGAATGGTACGTAACCAATTTTTCAATATTTCGAATCATCACTATTTATATTCTTTTTGTGTTTGTATTGTGTCCAATATTATTACGTATTATTGAATGTTGATCAGGAATATATTGATAAGAGTTGGATGAGTTTGAGTAAGTACGACTCAAGTTATATAGAAGGGGTAGGGTTGTTTATCGAATATATGCAGAGAAAAGTACCGAATATGGAACGACATAGGTGTCCGTGTGGTTGTTGTCTGAATGCATACTATCAATGTGTGCCCGATATATATATGCATTTGTTAAGGAACGAGATGATGAGGGGTTACGATGTGTGGATTTTTCACGGAGAAAAAGTGCACATGCCTTCGATGACGGACATAAGGAATATGTGTAGAAGTAGTAATTGGGAAACTGGAGGGACATCAAGTAACAATAATGTGGTTGTAAATGAAGAGCACGTCCAAAATGATCCAGTAAGGGAGTATATGGAAGATGTGTTCCCATTTCGTTGCGGCGGACAGATGGATGAACTCGTGGAGGGTGACGATGAAATTGATGATGTTGAAAGAACGGTTGCACAGGAAGCGGCAGACAACTACAGAAAAATGTTGGCAGAGCATAAAAAACAGTTGTATAAAGACGCGCCAACAGATAGGTTGACGGTGATCATGGAGTTGATGGCGCATAAGGAGAAATATCAATTGTCCAATGAAGCTTTCACAGCGTCTTGTGTTTGCATAAATCAATGCTCCCAAAACACAACCACTACCCGAAGTCATTCAAAGAGGCGAAAAAGGTGTTGAAGAGTGTGGGGATGGGTTATAAAACTTACCATGCTTGTGAAAATGGTTGTACCTTATTTGACGGACCTCATGCGGATGATGATATTTGTTACATATGTGATTCACCTCGTTACGAGAAAACTGTTGGCATGCGAAAACCTAAGGCTAAGAAAACGGTGAGATACTTCCCCATTATTCCACAGTTGCAGAAATTGTACAGTTCGCCAGATATTGCAAAGAAAATGCAGTGGCATCGTAGTAAGGAGAGAGTAGTCGACCCGGATAAGTTGAAGCATCCAGCTGACGGGGAAGCCTGGTTGGATTTCGACAAGACCTGGCCGCGATTTGCAGATGAAGCTGCCAATGTGCGTCTTGCATTGGCAACAGACGGATTTAGTCCATTTGGTTCTAATGATGTCCCTTACAGTGTTTGGCCCATTGTAGTGATGCCTTATAATCTACCGCCGGAGTCATGCATGAAGAAAGAATTTAACATCTTAACGCTATTGATATCTGGGCCTAAATCGCCAGGTTAGTGCCTGAATCAGTTAATGAGGCCTTTGATTGATGATTTACAAAAGTTATGGGCTAACGGTGTTGTGACCTGTGATGCCTTCCAGAATCGAACTTTCAAGATGCGAGCGGAAATATTACTGACTATCAGTGACTTCCCCGGGTTAGGAATGTTGGGAGGCATACAGACAAAGGGTTACAAAGCATGTCCAATTTTCTTGGATGACCTTGAATCACGTCACAGTCGCAACAGGACTTACTACGTTGGAGCCAAGAAGGACTTGCCAACTAATCACACTCTTCGTAAGAATAAAAAAATCGACGGGAAACAAGAGAAAAGGAAATCCCGTCCCCAAAATTATGGCTATGAAATATATGAAGAAATATCGGGAATTCAGTTTCACATAATGTCATTACATCCAAACTTTGTAAAGAAGACCAAGGGCGGCGAAGATAGGTTGTGTTGGACACGTGAGTCGATATTCTGGGAACTCCCATACTGGACATCTTTGACGACAAGGCACGCATTAGACGTGATGCATATTGAGAAAAATATTTGCGACAATCTTGTTGGAACCCTGTTCCACTTACCAGGAAAAACAAAAGATGGTTTGAAAGCCAGACAAATGTGGCAGGATATAGGTGTGCACAATGATATGTGGCCCCAAACAAGAGGTAGGATGACTTGTTTACCTTATGCCAACTACACGATCAAGCCTGAGAAGTGTGAGAAAGTGCTTGAAAAGGTTGCGAATATACAGTATCCGTCAGGTTATGCAGGATGCTTGAAAAACAAAATCAGCTTGAAGGATAAGAAGTTTTTCGGCTTAAAGACTCACGACAATCATGTGTTGCTGCAACGTATACTTCCTATCGTTGTACGCCCGTATGTGGAACCTCACGTGGCGACTGTTATCTGTGAGTTGGCAAATTTCTTTCAATCTCTCTGTGCAAGGGAGATTTCAAAAAAGAAACTGAAGCAGATGCAAGAAGATATTTACTTGATTCTCAGTAAGTTGGAGATGATATTTCCTCCGGCATTCCAAACTATCATGGTACATTTATGTAAACACCTTCCGTCTCAAGTTTTACAAACATGTCCCGTCCACTATACTTGGATGTTCTCTATGGAACGTGAATTGGGGTATTACAAAAAATGGGTGCGCAACCACCGGTTTCCAGAGGGTTGCATCGCAGAATCATACATTAATCACCAATGTGCGACCTTCATCAATTTATACCTCGATAAATGAACCATCGAAACGGAGAAGCCAGATAGATGGGGTATTTCAATAGTGTCTAACCATGTAATCCCATCAATTCAGCTGTGGGAGCCAACATTAACCACGAGGGAAAACAAAGTTGCGCATTGGACAGTGATGCAGAATTGTGAAGCTTTCCGGACCACGATGACAGATTTTATAGCGGATTACGAAAGTGAATACCCGCAATCAACCAGTGTACATTATCGAATCGATACATTCTGCACAATGTTCAAGGACAGTGTAAGTGCAAAACTACCTAAATGGTGTATATATTTAGGTTTAACCATTCTCTTGCACATGGGTTTCTAGTCATTTCTATTTATTTGAATTAACAGATGGATCCTTATTCCGACCAAGATCAACAATATGCGGCGGCGAAGGCTTTGAGTCGTTATGTGCAGAGAGTCAATTTTTATGCATAATGCCACGTACACTGTGTGAAATTCCTATCCGAAGATCGGGATAAGGGAAGAAGATCACAGAATTGTGGAGTAATGCTCGAAGCAGAGGGCGATGTTGTGTATTACGGTGTGTTGTTATACGTAATCGAGCTTATCTACACGGGAAAGATGCCGATAGTATTGTTCAAATGCCGATGGTATGATTTGAATACCGTGATTGTAGGTAATGGTTTGATATCGATAAATACCAACACAAATGCTTATAAGGATGATGCTTTCTGCCTCGCAACCATGTCCAAACAGGAAAGTTCTAATTCTCATTAACGCATATTTGTTATGTGAGTTGTCGACTTTCGAAGTTTACTTATAATTAATATTCTACGTTTGTGTGCATGTAACAGATATTCTACGTCGATGACCCGAAAAAAGGTGGAGGTTATAAGATCGTGAACAAGGTCGCACATAGAGGATTATTCATCTCCGAAAAGGTTGTGACTGAAATTTCATATGAAGTTGACACTCCTTACCAAAAGATCCAGCCTGAAACTTCTTGCCCAGTTGTAGCCGAACTACATGAAGTCCCTCATTCTGTTGGGGAACTGCAAGAGGTCGAAGATGTTGCGGATAACGACGACGTCGACGAGGATACTGAAGATGACTGTGATATTGGTCATGGATACAACAATGACGAGAGGAACGACTCTGATTAAATATGTTAATTGTGTAACTCTGTTATAACTACAACATACTATAACTACATCTTTTTGTAACACTGTTATTTGTGTACCACATATTTAGTTATTGCAAGTGGTTTCTGAAAGAAGAAAAGGCAGTTATTTGAAAAATATATGTTAACCACACCGACGGATAGGGTTCCATCCGTCGGGTAGGACATACACCTTTCCGACGGATCCAACCACCAAGAACAGAGAGCATTTCCCCTGTTTTGATTACAAAATAGTCCAAAAATACATCAAAATAACATTTTTTGGATTCTAAAGTACATACCTAATTGTTTTATTATATTACAAACATATTTGTGATGATTAATTGAATTATGTGTACCAAATGAGTCAATTTGATATTTATTTAATTCCTTACCTACGGATAGGGTTAGATCCGTAGGAATAGAAATACTTACCTTAGGGATCTTATATTCGTAGCTGAGCATCATATATCCGTAGGTAGAGTTGTTTGACCATACTTCATCGACATCGTTGACCACAATCTTCAGGAGGTTCCAACCATTCGATCACAGGATTTTGGGCATAAGGATAATCTTTATCACATTACATACAACATGAACGGTGTTGATTACATAATATTACAACGAAACACGGACTTACTGATTGAAATGATCATTTTTACAATGCTCAATGCATAGATACTGTACTATGAAATCCGAACTTGTTTAGCCCGAGTAGGAGATGTTCATATTAATACTTATCGTTTACAATTATGTGTAGCATACATGAACCATTAAATCTGTTAGCGTTCCATTACGAATACAACGAGGTTCGGGAAGGATGACGGGTAGTTGGTCAAACCAGTCAATGTGTGTCTACAGACGAATGTCTATCCGTCGGTAGGCCCGTGCCAAATTGATTTTTCGCTAAGTTTTGTGGCCACAACGACGTCGTGTCAGATAATAATGTTTACAAACGGATCTGTATCCGTCGGCAAGCATTTAATTATATAAATCCCTCGACCCCTAATTTCCTCTCAGTCACTCGATCTCTCTCTCCCTCACTCACGCGAGCTGCCTCCGACTCCGACCTCTTCGCCGGCCTCAACTCCGACTCCGAAGGCATCGCCGACCTCACCCCGACTCCGAGCATCTTCGACCTCACCCCGACTCCGAGCATCTCCAACCTCTACCCCGACTCCAACCTCATCGCCCACCCCATCTCCGACCTCATCGATATCGCCGACCTCCCCCCGTCTCCGACCCCATCTCGGTCTCCGACCTCCCCCTGTCTCCAACCTCATCTCCGAGTACTGACATCTACGAGGCTACACTGACAGGTTCGTTTTCTCTTCATTTTTTGGGATTTAGGGTTTGAATTGATTTAGGGTCTGAATTGATTTAGGTTTTGTATGGATTTAGGGTTTGAATTGATTTAGTTTTGTATGGATTGAGGGTTTGAATTGATTTAGGGTTTGTATGGATTTAGGGTTTCAATTCAGTCAGGGTTTGAATTGATTTAGGGTTAGAATTGATATAGGGTTTGAATTGATTTAGGGTTTGAATTGATTTAGGATTTGATTTGATTTAGGGTTTGAATTGATTTCGTTTTCTACCTTTGGATTGTTCTTCTGCTTTTAGTTGGTAGATATGTAGACTGCAAGTCATTTCTAGATCTTTGTTTTTTGTTTTGGTAATGGTTTGGTAAGAATGCCTCAAATTGATCAGTAGTAGATACAATCTTTCTTAGATAATGATTTTAGATACAATGTTGCGTACATAATGATTTTATATACAATGTTTCTCTAACTCCGATTTATTTGTTATGTGAGTTTTCAGTATGGGAAGGAAAAATAGCACCCGGTTCTTCACCCGACTCCAATTCTTGTTCAACCCTCAGACCCCTCAACAGCCATCTGAATCGGGAGGCAATACCATCGCCTCTTCACAGTCTACTGCTTGCGCTCCTCCCAATCGGCGCATAAGAGACTGTCGGACCCCTGCCAATAGTGTGGATGAGGCAGCCTCTACAACAAGCACCCGTCCGCCTGCACCCAGCATCCGGTGTCCTCAGGAAGTCCTGGACGATGATGATGTGGCTGCAATGTTGGAGGGAAAGGAGTCTCGGCCTCAAAAGAAGGCAAAGACGGGGAAAAGAGGCGTGGTGACGAACAAAAACCTCCAACGTCACCTGAAGGAGATGGCTGATGGGGGGAATTCAAGTTGGGGCATAACGGGAAGGAAGTAACCGGCACGCTGGACCGGGGGGATGTCGTGAGGTTCATTGGCGCAACAATTCGTACGTACATGCCAATGAACAAACCTAACTTCGACAGCTTGCCTGAAGATGATCAGGAGTTTCTGTTCCACCAGTTAACCGTAAGTGTAGTATTAAATTTTTCTTCTCATTACAATTTTTATTTAGGTTTCATAGTTTATTTCTGATTGTTTGCCTTTTGTGTAGTGTATGTTTGAGTTCTGTCGTGGGGAGCAGCATGGGGAGCTGCTGCAGTTCATCATGTCAACGACCAGAAGCCGTTTTAGGGAGTGGAAGTATGAGATACACAGGTGGGTCCTCAAATGGGAGAAGAAGAACCCGGGTGTAGCAGTGCCCACACCGTTCGAGTTTCAAGAACGTCCGGAGCAGTTCGAGTGGCTACTCGACCACTTTACATCCACGAAATTCAAGGTAACATATTTGATTGTAATAAAAAAGTTGTTGAATCAGATTTTTTTTTACATATCTCTCCGTGATAATAATTATTCTGTAGATTACTAAATTCAAATTTATAATAGTCTTAAACCTTAAACAATACATTTATGTAAAATCAAATTAATACTAATTTTGAAATTTAAAACAATGAATTATGTTGAAGTTTTACACGAACTAAGAATGTGAAAACTAATAGGTTCCCTCTAGAGCATCATTATGTTATGCTAGGCTATTGTCCAATGTAGCAGCTAACTCCTAAAATGCGAAAACTAATAGGTTTTACAAATATGAAATTTGTGTAGGTGATGTATGCATTTTATGCTTATTGTTCCTTTTCAATTTAATTCCATTATTAATATTATTGTTATGATATGCCCTTTATCTCTCTCATGTTATTAATACCCTACAATATGTTCCCGTTCAATATCACCCTATACTAGTTTTGTTTCATAATTTTCAGTTTATGTTTGAGTTTTTCTAACACATAATTGCAGTTATTGAGCGATTGTGGGACTGCAAATCGGAAAAAGAACGTCTACGCTCACCACGGGGGTAGTATGGCATTCAAGAAACGGGCCAAACTTTGGCTTGCGCGCAAATCCCTTCTTCCCAGCATTGACGCTTACATAGAGGCTTACACGAAGGAAAATGACAAGAACGAGAACAACGTAAAACGCGTGGTAAGTTTCTTGAATTTATGAGCAGGTTATTATATTTATATTAGGTTTTTTTATGGCATAAATTCATACAATATTACCACATAGTTGTCTAATACAAACTTTCTTGCTGTATTTTTCATTAGGAAGAAGCCAAACTCATTGTGGAAGCGGCTCGGGAGAAGGTGAGCGAGTCAAGGATGACCGAGTGTGAGGATTCATCCCCTACCGTCTTCACACCGTTGACTGTGGAGGAAGAGCTACCTATCATGCAGTAAATCGTGAAGAAGCCTCAGAAGGGTAGATTCCAACCCGGTTTCGGTCATGCGGTCATCATCCCAACAGTGAGGGATAGGCACGACGGTCACTGCTCCAGTGCGCGGTCTACAAGCTCATCTGAGGAGCTCGAAGAGTTGCGGACCCGCATGGAGCACCAAGAGGCCGCGTTCGCACAACGTTTGGAGGAGCAGCGCCAAGCCATGATTGCTGAGCAGGGCAAACTGATGGAAGAGCAGCACAAGGATATGGATGCCAAGTTTCGGGAAATGATGGCAATGGTTCTCTCCCAGCAAGCTGTCGTCCCTTCCACAGCGACCCCGTCTTCAGCGACCCCATCTTCAGTACCGTCATCACCCCACTCTCTGCAGTTCAACAGGCTTCTGGCCCACTCTCTTCACCAGCAATCCCCGAGTAGTAACATTTTCCCCCGAACTTTTATTCATTTTTTAAAACTTTTATATATGTTTGTATAAACAGATTTACATGACTTTTAACGATGTTGTGGGTTGGAACAATTTTATTTTATGGATGCAATGCAGTTTGTATAATAATTTATACAGGTTTGCACAGGTACCAGACCCAGTTTAGGGTATATGCACGATTGGGTGCAGCAATTTCAAATGTTTTTTTTTTGTTCTGGTCATAACACTTCACCTACGGATACGAACCGTAGTTAAAGACAGATAGCAACGCTACAGATAGTATCCGTAGCCAAGGTTTTATACTTTACCTACGGATAGTATCTGTAGGGATAGTAGAAAACCTTGTCTACGGATACTATCCGTAGGTATAGTACAAACCCTTGGCCACGGATACAATCCGTAGCCAAGGTATCCGTAGGAAAAGTAAAAAAGCCTAGCTACGGATCAAATATGGGGCAATGGTATCCGTAGGAAAAGAATAAAAACATCACCTACGGATACAATCCGTCTGAAAACGTCAACACTTGGCCTACGGATACTATCCGTAGGTGAGGATATATCCTCACAGACGGACACAACTGTCCGTCTTCCAAAAAGTTCCCCGACGAGACCACGCCGACGGATCCTGGGCGACGGATGCATCCGTAGGCGAACATCCATACCGACAGATTTGAAGACATAGCCTACGGATCCTATGCGTCTGCCAAGCCCCTTTTAGCAGTAGTGGTTGGTGGCGCATCCCACTCTTGTTGCCAGTGTGCTGGAGGCACATGCCGGGGATGCCGAGACAGTAGAGATCCGAGAGAGGATGATCAACGGTGATGACACTGAGGGCTGGGAGCAGGGTACTGACCTGGGTCTACGATACCGAGGAGGGTTGTTTATGCCACGTGGTTGTAGAGATGATGTGTTGAGAGAGGCTCATCACTCCCGTCTTGTTGTGCACCCGGGTGGCACCAAGATGTATCGGGATATCAGACGACAGTTCTGGTGGAGCGAGATGCAGAGAGCAGTGGCGGAGTTTGTTTCGAGATGCCTCACTTGTCAGCAAGTGAAGGTCGAGCATCAGCGTCCCGCCGGCTTGCTACAGCCGTTACCGATCGCAGAGTGGAAGTGGGAGCATGTCACGATGGACTTCGTGAGTGGCTTGCCAAGGTCGCCGAGAGGGCACGACGCAGTTTGGGTGGTGGTCGAACGAATGACCAAGTCGGCACACTTCTTGGGCATGAGGATGATGGATCCAGTTGATACTTTGAGCCGATTGTATGTTCGGGAGATCATCCGTCTTCACGGGGTTCTGGTGTCGATTGTGTGCGACAGAGATCCGCGTTTTACCTTCAGATTTTGGGAGAGCTTGCAGAGAGAGTTGGGGACCGAGGTCTTGCTTAGCACATCGTATCACCCACAGACCGATGGTCAGTCAGAGCGCACTATTTAGATACTTGATGATATGCTGCGATCTTTTGTGTTGGACTTCCGAGGGTCATGGGAGGATCACCTACCATTAGAGGAGTTTGCCTACAACAACTTCTTCCAGGCCAGTATTGGAATGGCACCGTTCGAGGCGTTGTATGGTAGGTCGTGCAGATCGCCCGTGTGTTGGGCAGAGGTGGTGGACCGGAGTCTACTTGGTCCGGAGCTTGTTCAAGAGACGACTGAGAAGGTCGCACTGATTTGGGATCGATTGAGGACCGCACAGAGTCGCCAAAAGAGTTATGCAAATAGACGGCGCATGCCTCTTGAGTTTTCGGTTGGTGATCATGTGTTTCTGAGGGTGAGCCCGCAGAAGGGCCTATTGCGGTTCAACCGTGGCGTAGGCAAGTTGGCCCCGCGGTTTATCGGACCTTTCGATATCTTGAGCAGAGTTGGAGCGCTTGCCTATCGCAGCTCGGGAACGTGCATAACGTCTTCCACATATCCCAGTTGCGGAAGTACACCGCAGATCCCTCCCACGTGATTGAGTGGATGGACATCGAGGTAGCTGAGGATGTTTTGTATGAGGAGCAGTCAGTCAGGATTCTGGATAGGTGAGAGAAGGCCTTGTGTGGCAGGACTATTCCACTGGTACGTGTGCAGTGGAAGCATCACGGAGCAGAGTCGACCTGGGAGCGCGAGGATGAGGTTCGTGCGAAGTACCCCAGCCTGTTCGACTCTTGAGGTACGTCGGTTTTAAATTACGAGGACGAAATTCTCTTAAGGGGGGTAGATTGTAAGAACCGCCCCGGGTCGATCCCGGTCGAACCGGAGATTTTCGGCGAGAGTTGACGTTTGCCAGAAAAGTCAACTGATGACTCTGGGACTCATTCGGGACCTTTCCGTGGCGCAAAAAGTGTAGCCGTCATCATGGTTAGCTTAGTTGGGTCGTTTCCTTTCCGTTGACTGTAATATTGGAAAAGGTCAACCCGTGACTTTTATCGGTCAAACGTGGTCTGATTTAGAACTAAATCCGATAAAATATTTGTGTTGGAATTTATTTAAGCTTGGAGTGCTCCCCACATGGACATTTGTCCATGCTTTCTTGGAAGGGAAGAATTTGGTGTGTTATGAACCTTATACCCTCATTAGTTGTTTTTGGGAAGAGATAAAGCAAATGGGTATTTTGGACACTATCCCCTCTAGGTTTAAATCTCAATTTGGTGCACATTTCAGCACATTTCCCAAGGTAGCCGAAATTGGAGAGAGGGTGGAGAGAGAGAGAGAGAGAGAGAGAGAGAGAGTAAAGCTTGAAGCTTGAAGAAGAAGAAAGGAGAGAAAAGAGGGATTTTTGGGCCATTTCTTCACCAAAGGGGCTTGATTCTTCTATTTTCTTCTTCTACTCACCATTTCCAAGGTGAGCTTCTAATCCCTTTTCGTTTTTATGGATTTTGGCTCATGGGTTTTGGAGAAAATTGATGAACAATGGTTGGGTTTGAGTTTTGGGGTTGGATGATGAAGTTTTGGAGGCAATTGATGTTAGATGATGGATTTAATTCGTATTTATGGAGTTTTGATGAATACCCATGGTGGGTTTTGAAGTAGAGACGTTTAGGGACTGTTTTTGGAGCTTTGGATGGTCATCAATGGAGGTTTTTGGGTTATTTTCGTGAAAATCGTGGCTTGAGGAAGAAGAAGGCGGAACAGTGCTGAACCGTCACGGATCTGTGACCGGAACCGTGACGGGAGACGTCACGGCTCCGTGAGGGAGACTGTGACGGCGTCAGTCACGGCTCCGTGAGGAGAACCGTGATGGCGCAGCCCACGGATCCGTGACCAGATCCGTGGCAGACCTGATTCGGGCCTTTGGGGCCATTTCGTTGAATCTCGAGTAATTGGAACGGTTATCCATAACCGGGTTATTTTGGGGTTATTGTGAGTTTTTCCTCTTTGAACCTTTGTGAATTACTCTTAATTCGGGTGTTGTTTTGTGATCCAAGACCTTGGACCCGAGCTCGGAGGAGGAGGAGACGTTTGGACTTCGTGACGAGACGGAGAGGAAGCTAGCCATTACGTCAGCAGCTAGGAGTTGAGAGTTGTTTACTTTTGAGGTAGGGAAAGTAGCGAATACCGGTTTAATTATGGAAAGTTACTAGTATGCATGTATAAGAATAATAATAGCCGGAAAGGTCCTAGTTCGCATATAGGATGTGATTTACTAGAATAACCGCTTTCAATTACATAATAAACGGACGAGTCTTAGTTTGCATGTAGGATGTGATTCACTAGTTTAATCGCTTTCAATTCTTGGGAAATTGTCGTGCTGGTAGAATGACCATGTCGAGCCTTAGGGTTGCGTGTTGATTGAGATGCATGACGCTTGCTGTAGCCGTTGATTGAGAGTCATAATAAGATATACTCGGTGTAGCATGTTGTGACTATGTGTGGGCAAGTGTGCCATGTTTGATGTGATGTGAATCTTTGATTGTGACATGATCGGGTGAGTGATTGACCGATTTGTGTGTTATGTTGAGTCGACTCGGTTGGTATACCGTGGTCGGACTATGGCTTTGTGATGAGTGTTATTCTCTTGCTGTGTGTTCCAAGAAGAGGTGTGTCCGGTGCGATATCTACACTAAGAGAGTATGTCGGTGTCGAAGACGAGGACGAGGATGGTGTAACCATTACCCCGATGCTATGTGGTCCGGGAAGGCGTACGACGGAGGTATGTGCCGGTCCGTTATACGTGAGGCCCCGAGTCTCCATGACGGGAAGACATCCGACTGAATGTATTGCCGGTCAGGTATGTTACCCCAAGTCTCGGTGATGGGAAGATGTCAGGACCGATGCTTCCTGTTCCGGTACGATATAAATGTTACGGGCCGTGATAGCCGGTGATGTTGGGAACGGTTGTACTAAGTTATGTGTTGTTCTGCTATGTGTTCGTTGTGTGATGGTTGGCTTTGTGCGTGGTTTCATGTGTTATTATGGTCTTGCGAGAGTGTTTGGTGGTTGGTACTTGTCCCGTGGGCGTTGTTGTTAGTCATGCTTTGCTAGTATGCCCTAATTGGACGGTTACTCGTGGTAGTGAACTGATGTTCATAACCTTAACTACTTTTTTCTATTGAGCGAAAGCTCACCCCTTACCTTGTTGTCTTTCAGGTGTTGAGCGGGATCAGTATTAGCAGGATTCTCGGAGTTTGGGAGCTGACGAGGGTCTTGGCTAGTGTCTAGAGACGTAAAATTTTTATTGTTTCTAAACTGAGTTACTTTTTTGTTGTTGACGAGTTGTTGACTCGCGTTATTTTTGGAGCTTTTAAACTGCTACCTGAAACCCATTTTATTATTAAACTGCTTTAGTTATCTTTTATTTAAACTCACGTCTCGAATCCGGTCAAAACCGGATTTGGGGCGTGACACCGACATTATGTAAACCAATAATGACGTGAGGACCGATCTGATCATAACCTCCAATCCTGTTGGTGATAATAATTTAATGTCCCAAGACCGGATCCTTGTCACTATCTAGTCACTTAATAGGTCATCGTGTGTGTCCTAATTGAAGATGATATGTGTGAAGTATGTCACAAGAAGCATGGACACCTCATCATGAGATCATCCATGAGTACAAACAAAATGTTCGTTGTATTTGTTGTTGTAAAGATGGAAATGGGGCACAACGCAATCACATGTCTATAAATTTCAATTGAACAAGTCGAGCAATTGTGGCATAAGAGGTTTGGACAACTCCATCACAGTGGATTGAAAAAACTAACTGAGAAGAAAATGGTAATTGGATTACCAAAACTCAAAGCACATGGAATTGATGTGTGTGAGGTACACAGGGAAAACAAAATTGAGAAATAATTCCTAGAAGGAACTTTGGCGTGCAACACGAGGCCTTCAACTTGTTCACAATGACTTGTGTGGGCCCATATCTCCTATCTCCTAAAGTGGTAAAAGATACATAATTAATTTTATTGTTTCTTGACAAAGATGTAGGAGACATTAAAAACCTTCAAGGAATTTCATGTTGTAGTAGAAAGACAGCGTGGAGAATCTCTGGCATGCTTGAGATTAGATAGAGGTGGAGAATACGATTCCAAGCCATTCAAAACGTATTGCACGGAGAAAGGAATATAGAGACAACTTACCGCAAGAGACAATGTTGGACTTGTTTCTTGACAAAGATATAAGAGACATTAAAAACCTTCAAAAATAAACAATGTTGGACTTGTTTCTTGACAAAGATATAGGAGACATTAAAAACCTTCAAGGAATTTCATGTTGTAGTAGAAAGACAACGTGGAGAATCTCTGGTATGCTTAAGATCAGATAGAGGTGGCGAATACGATTCCAAGCCATTCAAGGCGTATTGCACGGAGAAAGGAATACAGAGACAACTTACTGCAAAATGTACTCCACAAAAAAATGGCGTTGCCGAAAGAAAGAACAGAAAAATCATCAACATAACATGATGTATGTTGATCGGCATGGAGGTACCAACAATATTTTGACCTGAAGCTGTGAATTATATAGTCCATGTGCTGAACAAAAGTCCTTCAACTATCATCGAAGATTCTACTTCGATCGAAAAATGGAGTGGGCATAAACCATAGTTGAATATCTTAAGGTATTTGGTTGTATTTCTTATGCACTAATACCTTATGAAAGGAGAATGAAATTGGATAAAAAGGCATCAAATGTGTTATGTTTGGTGTAATCATGGAGTCAAATGCATACCGTCTCTATGACCCAGAGACGAGAAAATGGTGATAAGTAAAGATGTCAAATTTGATGAAGGAAAAGGCTAGAAGTGAGAAGGAGAAAATAACATCAAACTTACCTGGGGAGAAGATGAAGTTCCATATCCATCGGAAGAATTATTGGACGAGTTCAATGCAACGGAAGTAGGTGCAAATGGTGTGGGAAGCAACGCACTTGGCCAATCTGGATCAAGCACCTCACCTATTGAAAACACATTTGAGTTAACAAGTGATGCATCAGATACTCTTGAGCAAGATGTCTATCAAAGGAGAATTAGAAGAGAACAAATATGGATGAAAGACTATGTATCGGGAGAAACTGAGATGGCTGAAGAAGATGAAGATAATGGAATATAAATGTTCATTACATCAGAAGATCAAAACACTTTTTAAGAAGCAATACAACACATTAAGTGGCGTGAAGCAATGGAGGCCGAAATCAAGTCTATTGAAGAAAATCAAACTTGGGAATGGGTCGAGTTTCTAACGGGAGCAAAAAGAATCGGAGTGACATGGGTATTTAAAACCAAGCGTAAACAAGAAGAGTGAAGTTGAAAAATGCAAAGCCATGTTAGTTGCAAAAGGATACAACCAAGAGCATGAAGTCGATTTTTATGAAGTATTTGCACCTGTTGCGAGGTGGGATACAATTAGGTTAATTCTATCTTTGGCTGCATCTAATCCTTCGTTTATCTTTCAATTAGATGTAAAAAGTGCTTTTTTTACATGGAAAGCTTAACGAAGATGTGTATGTGGAGCAACTAAAAGGATTTGAGAAGGAAAATCAAGCCAACAAAGTATATAAGCTAAGGAAAGCATTGTACGGATTGAAGTAGGCTCCTCGTGCATGGTATAGTCGTGTTGAAGGGTACTTCATAAAAGAAGTACTTGAAAAATGCTATTGTGAGCATACGTTGTTCATGAACGTAAATGGAGAAAACATCTTGATAGTAAGTCTTTATGTTGACGATCTTATTTATACTGATAATTGTGATGAAATGCTTGAAGGTTTTAAAGATTCAATAATGAAAGAATTCGCAATGACAAATCTTGACAACATGAAGTATTTTCTTGGAGGGTCCGTCTACGGACTATACCCACAAACTCGGGAATATCGATGCTGGGAAGTCTCGGGAAAGCCGCAGTCAGAGCATAATTTCCAGTTTTCTTTAATGTTGCTTATTACATGTCATTAGTTCGGTTAGGTCTTTGGCTTTGTTGGTTTAGGTATGTTTTTTCTTGTATTTTTGAAATGTCGGTAAGGGGAACTCCTGAGTTAAAATCTGCGAACACAAGTAGACATTTTCTACGGATCCATGAGCGTCGGGTGGACTACGGTCGACCGGGACAAATATCCGGAATTCTGGACAATTATGCCATAACCTGTAAGGTTTACATTTTACAGCAATACAATACCCCATCTACTCGTTTGGAAAAAAAAAACTTTCCATCCAATACACTTAAAAAGTCTATAATACCCTTCATTAACAGTCTAATTTTCAAAAGCATATCATTGTTTTATAGAATCTGTTTTTTATTTAAAAAATCAGTTTTATTTAAAAAAATCAGTTTTTATTTAAAAAAATCAAAATTTTTTAATTATTTGTTTATTTTATAAAAATCAGTTTTTACTTAAAAAGTGAGATTATATTTTAAAAAATTTAATAAAAATTATTTAAAATTTTAAGAAAATCAGTTTTTTTTAATAAAAATCATTTTTTATATATTAGTTTTCTAAATATCAGTTTTTTTTAAATAAGTTTTTATATATATTCCTTTCTTTTCATCTTCAAATCTTTTTTTAAATCATATTTTTTTTATCTAAACCTTAATCGTTCTTAATTAGAGTCTAATTCTATCATTAACCTAGATTTCATGATTCATATCACCAACAACAACAACAATATTCAGTACACAAGAAGCAAAGAAGTTGCTGCAACCATTCTTCAACAAAAAAAAAACAGTACAAAAATCAATTATAACACTAAACCACACATCGAGGCGAAGATTCCAAAAACCAAACTGGGTTTTTCCCATCCCATAAATCATTCCAATTATATATTCCTTTCTTTTCATCTTCAAATCTTTTTTTAAATCATATTTTTTTTATCTAAACCTTAATCGTTCTTAATTATAGTCTAATTCTATCATTAACCTAGATTTCATGATTCATATCACCAACAACAACAACAATATTCAGTACACAAGAAGCAAATAAGTTGCTGCAACCATTCTTCAACAAAAAAAAACAGTACACAAAACCACACGTCGAGGCGAAGATTCCAAAAACCAAACTACACATCCATTTATTTTCCTCGACAGTTTTCTCAACAACCCATAAGGGTTTTTCCCATCCCATAAATCATTCCACACATATCATCATTTTTTGGGGGTGAATTTCTAAAACGGCCTTATTTGACTAATGTATCGCTTAAAAACCTTCATCCATGTTATGTTTTGCAAAAAGACCTCCCCTTTAATGAAACTTTTTTATTCCCTATTTTACCCTTTTTCAGATTTTGATTTTCCTCCCAATTTTCAAAATTCAAAAATCCCCGAATTTTGAAATTCCCGCCCATTTTTTCGGGACAGAATTTGGCCAATCGACCGGCGGAATTGTCCAATCCGCGACAGATTGGCCAATCCGCTATATAGAAAAAAAAAAAAAAAAGGGAGAAGACTATTGTGAAACCTGCTTCGTTTTAAAAGTGTTTAGTTTTGACAAAACGAGACTTTGGGGTAAGTTTTTGCAACTAGTGTTTATTTAAAAGAAAAAAAAAGGAAAAAGGAGAAATTGGGCTGGGCAAGGTCTGGGCCAGACTTGGGCCCATAAGGACGAGCCCAAGCCCACACGCTTACCAGGCCAACCCTAATTCAGTCACTATTCCCTCTTCTTCATCGCTACACCGCACGGTTTACGAGACTCGCAGATCCAGCCTCACACTCGACCCTTCCTTCTTCTCTCTCTCAAGGTCCTTCTTCTCACTCGCACAACCAAGCTCTCACACCAGCTTCACCCTCGCCTCCGACATGTCCGTGTAGGTACGAGCCACGAGAACCACGGGAATGGAACGAGCTCGCCGGAGAACCTCTCGGGTTCGTCCTCTCCGAGCTCGATTCGAACGTCCCAACGACGAGAAACGCACGGGGGTGCTCCCTTGGCTCGTTCCTCTTCGATTCCGACCTCGCCTCGCTTGGAATCGCAACTCCAAAGCCTTTTCCGAGCGGTTTCAGGCGAAACCCTCGCCGGCGAAGCGGAGTTTGCCAGATCTAAACTGGGAGGCGAGCGTGGGTCACGTCCCAGCCCTCGCCGGCACGGCAACGGCGTCACCAGGGATCCAACGCCCTTCGCCGCCCTTTCTTCCTCCTCCGTGAGTGTCCCTGACGCCGTGTGCGGTGGCCGGAGCTGGAGCCATACCGTTTTCAAGCACAAGCAAGCCTTGGGCCAGGCTGGATTGCTGGGCCGGTTGATCCTGGGTCGAGGCTCGAGCTCGGGTCAGAGCGTGAGTTCGGACTTGGGTCAGGCCCAAGTCTTGGGACCGGGTCTGACTCGAGTCTGGGGCCAGGCCCGGGTCTGGCTTGGGACCAGGTCGGGTTCCGGGTTTGGACCGGTTCTGGATCCGGGTTGGGCCTGGATTCGGGTCGGATCCGGGTCGGGAAGAATTTAATTAATAAATTAATTAATTATTTGACTTAAAATTGGTATTAAAAGGACGTTTTGGACCTTCCGAGTACCTTGGTTATTCCGGAACTGAGTGGACCTTTATACCTGTTAAACCTAGGCCTGGGCTTCGCTCGAGAAGATCGGAGTTAAACCCAGACGCGGACTTCGCCCTAGAAGACGGTGTTGGGCCGGTCGTCAGCAGCTAGGAGACGTTGTTGTGGTATCGTCTTGAGGTAGGGAAAGTAGCAGATACCTCTTTAATTACGGAAAGTTACTAGTATGCATGATTAGGGTTAATAATAAAAACCGGAAAAATCATAGCTTGGCATGTAGGATACGAACAACTAGCGTAGACGTATGAACTGTGAATATTTACGATTCATGTCTTGAGAATTGCCGTGCTGGTAGATTTGGGCCATGTCGTGCCTGTAGGATTGTTTACTGAGTGTGCCTGCTGGTGTGCCTTGTGTTGTTTGAACGGCTAATAAATAACGAACATGAAAAAGAATAGAATTGAACTAGTGACGCATGTTGATGACCTATGTGGTTATTTCCTGTTTATTCGATATGTTGAATTGTGGGATGGTTGGGGATTTGATACCGGTTAAGCCGGTGGGGTTACCACATGGAGTATGGAGACGGTAAGTGATGGTAAGTACGTGACGGTTTGGAGGGTGGTTAAGAGTCTAATAAGATCTATTCGTTGTTGCATATCGTGATTGTGTGTAGGCAAGTGTGCCATGTTTGATAATGTGAACTATTGGTTGTGTTATGATCGGGTGAGTGATAGACCGGTTGTGTGCTATGTTGAGATGGTCCGGTTGGTATACCGAGACCATCAGTGATTTGTGATGTGTGTTAGATCCTGTTTTTTGGTGTCCCAAGAGACGGCATAGCCGGAGTGGACTTACACCGAGGGTTAGTTCCGGTGAAGTGTATTGAGGCCAAGGATGGCGTGATCCGTAACCAATGACTCGTGGTCCGGGACGATGTTTGACTAAGGCGTGTACCGATCTTGTATGTATGGTGAGAGATGACCCACGTCTATGTGCGTAGAACCCTTCGTCTGTGTGTGGAGGAAGATATTACCCCACGTCTGTGTGCGTGGAACCCTTCGTCTGTGTGCGGAGGAAGATATTACCCCACGTCCGTATGCGTGGAACCCTTCGTCTGTGTGCGGAGGAAGATATTACCCCACGTCTGTGTGCGTGGAACCCTTCGTCTGTGTGCGGAGGAAGATATTACCCCACGTCCGTGTGCGTGGAACCCTTCGTCTGTGTGCGGAGGAAGATATTACCCCACGTCTGTGTGGGTGGAACCCTTTGTCTGTGTGCGGAGGAAGATATTATCCCACGTCTGTGTGCGTGAAACCCTTCGTCTGTGTGCGGAGGAAGATATTGCCCATGTCTGTGTGCGTGGAACCCTTCGTTTGTGTGCGGAGGAAGTCATTGCCCACGTCTGTGTGCGTGGAACCCTTTGTCTGTGTGCGGAGGAAAATAATACCCACGTCTGTGTGCGTGGAACCCTTCGTCTGTGTGCAGAGGAAGATAACGGGACTGATGCTTATGGTCCGGTTCGATATAAGTGGTTGTGTGCATCCGGTAGTATGGCTTATGCCGGTAGACGATATTTGTGTGTGTCTCGATTGTGCCTTATTTTGGCTGTCTGGTTGTGTGCTATCTTACGACATATGTGTGCGTTATGCTGTGTGCTTTATTCTCATTGGTTGACTGTGTGTATTTGTATAAGTATGTTTAAGGTTGTGGAAATAGGCAGTAACGGGAAGACGTGTTGTTGGGATGGGGCTTTGGGTTAAGTGAGACTTTGGTCTTGTAAGAGTGTTGGGTGACTCGAGGAGATGTTGTACCTGATTCATGTGTTACAGTGCGAGTTCGCACGTGTGGTTGGTTGTAAGATAACCGTGGTCGTTGTCCTTTGAGAATTGTTAGGTGATGGGTGTCAAGAGCTGATTGTGGAAAGTGGTTTTGAGTTCGGTTCGTTGTGAGTTGTTTTGCGGGTTGTGCCTGAGTGAAGGCCAAGTGTTGTCTGGGAGTAGTGGTTTATTTGTTGCTAATAGTGGTGCGTTACTAGTATGCCCTAATTGGACGGTTACCCGTGGTGATGAACTTTGATTTAGAACCTTAACTACTTTTCCTACTGAGCGTAAGCTCACCCCCTTACTTTGTTGTGTTTCAGGTGTTGAGCGGTACTTGTACTCGCAGGATTCTCGGAGCTATGGAGCTGTCGAGGTTTTAGCTAGAGTTTAGAGACGTACTGTTAACCGTTGAACTTCTTTTACTGTCGTTTTATCGAGCTGCGACTCGCAGTTTTGTTTAAGGATTTAAAAATTGTGAATTGAGGCTTATCAGTTTTATTTTCGACGAAAAGCATTATTGTTTTAACTCGCGTCTCGAATTCGGTCGGAACCGGATTTGGGGCGTGACAACTATCGTGATTTTGTGGCAAGCTCGACGGGACGGTGATGATGGTTTCGTGACAAACTCAACAGGACGACGACGGACGGAGGTAGGAGAAATAAGAAGAAGAAGAAGAAGAAGAAGAAGATAGAAGTTTGAAGAGAAAGAAGATGAAAAAAAAGGAGAGAAGTTGAGAGAAAGAAGATGAAGAATGGTGATTGCGCTGATGTTATGGAATCAAAGGGTTTAAAAAGAAAAAACGAAGGATATAATTGTATTTTCATATGTTTTTGAAATGGGAGAAAAGACGAAAGATACCCTCCAAAATAAATTATGGGAGAAGGTCGTTGGAATAATTTCCCCTTTTTTATTTAAATCTAGAAGTGGCCTTTTTCAACCTCACATTAAAGCTAGAATACAAACCTAGAAACAGTCCACAATTTCCGAAATTAGAAACCCATCTAAAAAGGAAAAATGAACTAAAAATCTAGATCTAAAACACATCTCCTTCTTCTTCGATGACTTTATCATCTCGCCCGGCGAAACCCCCTTGGCCACCGACCGATCAATCGCTCCCCAATTCCCCAAATCCCTGACCTTCTGAACAGAAAAGCAATTGTACTTCTCTAGAACCCCATCAAAATTCTCCAGCAGACCCGCTTTCCCTTGGACGCAATCAAAAAACCATATGAATGTCTGTGAGCTTCAGGTCGTGGGGACGAGCGATGATGGTGGGTTTGACCAGACAAAGCTCGCATCACAGTAGATTTGGCGAAACTGAGCAACAACGACGAGCTTCCGTCGAGCTTCTCCATTGACCTCACATGCGAGCTCCTCCGTTGACCTCACATGCGAGCTACTCCGTTGACCTCACAGACGAGCTCCGGCGAGAGGAAGGCATGCGATTTTTAAAGAAAAAAAGGGAATAGACAAATGAAGGTTAAGGCATGAGATTTGGTTTTGCAACCCCCAAAACCAAAAGCAAAAAATGAAGGTTAAGCTGTCCCGGTTTTTTTAGGGCATCTCGAACTTTACAACCGGTTGCTGGTGAGGAGGGGATGGCGGGAATAATAAAAAATTATTTATTGAAGGCTTATAGTCAGCTCTCCCAGTCAATACCCTATAATGCTACGTGGTTAAAATGCTTATGGTAACCCTTATTGTTCCCAGCCGGCGATGAGAAGAGGCGTGAAGCTACCGGCCATCCCTCCCCGTCAGTATTATTATATTATTTTCTCTTTCCTACCTTTTGGACTCTCTCTCCTACTTTTTTGCTCCCAGCCTCTCCATTGTTGATTCCCTTAAATGAGGCGTGTAACTCTTGAAGGGTAGTTTAGGAATTTTTAGTAAAATGAAGGTCATGTGCTAAGCACATGACTATTTTCCGTCCAAATTCGGACGAAAAAATAACGGCGGGTACTAAACTCACAAAAATGTAATTTTAGGGCAGTGAGGTGCCATAAAAATTAGTTAGGGTAGTGAGATGAAAATCAAGAATTTTTAGAGTAGTGAGATGAAATTAACCTAAAATCCTTTTATTCATGGTCACAGATTATCTAAAGAAGAAGATAGATCACAAGAGAAAGTCAAAGCTCGCGATCTGTTTTTGCGAGCATTGACTTTCTCTTATGAGCGTTGACTTTCTCTTCCGCGACTATTTTGCGTTCTAGGGTTCGTTTTGCAGCAGCGATCGGCGTTCTCTTGGCTGCATGGCTTCTTCTCCCCGCCTGTGTGGGTTGTAGGTGTGTAGAGCAGTGGGTTGAAGTCGTCTGGTTTGGGTCCTGCGATGCAGATCGAATCGGACGGGGTCTTGAGTCGCGCGGCTGCTGCAATGGGACTAGTTCAGATTGGGAGGGCTTTTGTTAACGGGACGGCATCGAGTTTGGGTTGGAAGGGTAGAGATCCCCGGAGGTGGAGGATTGCTCTGATTCGAGCATAACAGATGGCTCTGCGTTTCCTTCCTGTGGGCGTTCGAGGGCGAGGTTGATTATGTCTGCTCGCCGTGGCTCCGTCCCGGCTGCGTCTTTTCTCAGGGTTGTTGTGAAAGGGAAGGCACAACTCTCTCCTGTTGATTGTGGTGGTGTGTTGGCTGGTCAGGGGAGGTTGGCTGCAGGCGAAGCTGGGTCATCAAGGAGCCAAAGGAGGTTGTCTCCGGGAGGGACCTCCATCATTGTCACTCCCGGTGTTACTCTGGCAAACCAAAGGATAGGGTCAACTCCAGTTGAGAAGCGGCTAGGGAGGAGTGGTGCTACTGCTCCCGGTGGTCCTAGGGTTGTGCTTGTCGGTCCGGTCTCGGCCAAGAAGTTGAAAGGAGCGTGGTCAGCGGTGGCTCCTCTTTCACCCGATGAGCGAATCGGTTTGGGGCAGCAGGGTATCGTCAAAACCCAGCACCCTATCCCAACTAGTGAGGGCGCCTATGATCGAGCTCTCGTGCAAGGAATGGTTCACCCTGAACCCACCTTATTGCCCGAAGCGACTGAGGCGGTTACTAAGGAAGATCTGGAGGGTTGAACCGTGGTTCAGAGTAGGATCGAAGAAGTTGGAAGCCAGGTTTCGTAGGGCCCCTGCTAAGGGTCGTGGGTTTCCGGCCTTTGATTCGAATCTACCCAAGTTCGCCACGAAAGATCAGGTGCGGAACCTCATTGGCTAGTTCGGGAACCTTTTTGGGATTGGCTTTTCTCCCCGTTTCTTTTCGAGAGGTAGGTCCTTCGCCTTTATTTACTTCACTCATTTATCTGATTTGGTTAAGGCAGTGGCGTCTTTGAATGGGTATTTGTGGGGTTCGTGTAAGTTGTTGGTTGAAAAAGGAAGACGTGTTGGCCCTAGTGTTGTGGTTTCTAACTCAGTTCCGTTGTCTGCTCCTCCGAGTGTTGAGGCTTCGGGTTTGGGTGCGGAAAATCCTAAACATGTGGTTTCCCCCACGATGCTTACTGAGCCTGTTGAAGGACTTGGTGGGGTGGGAACTTCTGTTGTGCCCGATCCCTCTAGGATGAGTTCGTTTGGGATAAGTGGTCCTACCGTTGACCAGTGCCCCCCCTCTCCGCCCTTAGAGGACGTTAGCCTCCCTATGGCTAATCTTCATTTGGTTGGGCGGATTGACCTCGAGGTCTTCGCGGTGGCTGTATCTTCTTCTTCCTCCGCCACTTTGGCTTCGGCTATGAAGAGAGCATGCATCTCAGGTGTGCAGCTGTTTGACCTAGGGTGTAAGAACCGCCCCCGGTCGAACCGGAAGTTTTCGGCGAAAGTTGACCTTCGGCTGGAAAAGTCAACCGAGGACTCCGGGAGTCATTCGGGACCTTCCGGGGACCAAAAAGCTTAGCCGTCGTTATGGCTAGCTTAGTTGGGCCGTTTCCTTTCCGTTGACTGTAATATTGGGAAAAGTCAACTCGGACCTTTTGTCGGTCAAATGCGGTCCGATTAAGATCAAAATCCGATAAATTATTTGTGCTGGAATTAGTTGAACTAGGAGTGGTCCCCAACATGGACATGTGTCCTTATTTTACTTGGAGGGGAATAAATGGGTCTAAAAGACCCATTTAACCCTCTTGGTATGCCTTGAAGGGATAAGAGTACGGAGGGGCATATTGGGGATTTCAACCCTAGGTTAAAGACACAAATATCAAGAGCAATTCAGCTCATTTATGCCTCTTGACAGATTTTGGAGAGAGAGAATGGAATAGAAGAGCTTTAGAAACTTGAGGGAGAATAAAGGAGAAAAATGGTGAATTTTGGGGCTTAGTTTCTATTAAAATCTCATCAAAAACATTGGATTCTTCTTCTACACTCCATTTCCAAGGTAACCATCTAACTCTTTTTCGTTTTTGGTGAATTGTGGTTCATGGGTTTGATGGGAAATGAAGAACATGGTTGGGGTTTGAAGCTTTAATGGTGGATGATGATTTTTGAAGAAGAAAATGAGTTAGATGATTGGTTTTAGTTGGGATTTGAGTAGTTTTGATGAAACCCCTTTGTAGGTATTGAATTGCTGAAGCTTTGGGTCTGTTTTGGAGTTTTGAGGATTCATCAATGGGGTTTTGTGGTTGATTTTCGTGGAAAACGAGTTGGGGAAGAAGAAGAGAGTCTGCTCTGGTCTAGCACGGAACGGAAAAAAAACGAAGAGGGTCAGGTTCCGGCACGGAACGCGGCACGGAACGGGATTGGTTCCGAAACGTCACGCCGCACGGACCGTGTCTGGTTTCGGGCCGGTGCGTTGCGCGGACCGTGCCTGGTTCCGGGTCGGTCTGTGGCACGCGCCGGGTCTGGTTTCGGGCCGGCCTGTGGCGCAGGCCGGGTCGGATACCGGGCCGGTGTGCTGCACGGGCCGGGTCGGAATCGGGCCAGTGGGCCATCCAAATTGGGCCTCGTTTCGGCCCATTTCTCTTTTTAGCCTATGTTGGACTTTCAGGATTAATTTAGTTGTTTCTCGTTTTTAACGCAACTGAAATAGTATTGATTCGAGTATTTAACTATGATCCAAGGCTTCGAACCCGAGATCGACAAAGGAGGAGACCCGAGGACATCGTGAACTGGAGGAGGAAGCGAGCCAGGACGTCAGCAGCTAGGAGTTGATCGTTGATTATTTTTTAGGTAGGAAAAGTAGCGAATACCGGTTTAATTGCGGAAAGTTACTAGTATGCTTTTAGAGTAATAATAATAACCGGAAAGGTCCTAGTTCTCATATATGATGTGATTCACTAGAATAACCGCTTTCAATTACATAATAACCGGACGAGTCTTAGTTTGCATGTAGGATGTGATTCACTAGTTTAATCGCTTTCAATTCTTGGGAAATTGTCGTGCTTGTAGAATAGCCATGTCGAGCCTTAGGGTTGCGTGTTGATTGAGATGCATGATGCTTGTTGTAGCCGTTGATTGAGAGTCATAATAAGATATACTCGCTGTAGTATGTTGTGACTATGTGTGGGCAAGTGTGTCGTGTTTGATATGATGTGAAACCTTGGTTGTGATATGATCAGGTGAGTGATAGACCGATTTGTGTGTTATGGTGAGTTGGCTCGGTTGGTATACCGTGGTCGAACTATGGCTTTGTGATGCGTGTTATTCTCTTGCTTTATGTTCCAAGATGAGGTGGGTCCGGTATGATACCTACACTGAGAGAGTATGCCGGTGTAGAGTATCGAGGACGAGGATTGTTTAACCATTACCCCGATGCTATGTGGTCCGGGAAGGCGTACGGCCGAGGTATATGCCGGTCCGGTATGCGTGAGGCCCAGATTCTACGTGACGGGAAGACGTCCGACTGAGGGATTTCCAGTCTGGGATGTTACCCCGAGTCTACGGGACGAGAAGATATCGGGACCGATGCTTCGTGTTCCGGTACGATATAAATGGGACGGGCTGTGATAGCCGGTGATGTTGGGAACAGTTGTACTAAGTTATGTGTTGTTCTGCTGTGTGTTCGTTGCGTGCTGGTTGGCTTTGTGCGTGGTTTCATACGTTATTATGGTCTTGCAAGAGTGTTTGGTGGTTGGTACTTGTCCCGTCGGTGTTGTTAATAGTTATGCTTTATTAGTATGCCCTAATTGGACGGTTACTCGTGGTGGTGAACTGATGTTCATAACCTTAACTACTTTTTCTACTGAGCGAAAGCTTACCCCTTACTTTGTTGTTTTTCAGGTCCTGAGCGGGATTTTTACTAGCTGGATGCTCGATGCTTGGGAGCTAGCGAGGTCCTAGGCTAGCTTGTCTAGAGACGTACTGTCATTTTGAACTGAACCTTTAATTATAGTGTTTTGTGAGCTGTTGACTCATTTTTATTGGAGTTATGGATTTCAGAGTATTACTTTTAAAACTTATAACTATTGAAATTACTTTATTTACTATTTCTTTAAGTTCACGTCTCGAGTCCGGTCAAAACCGGATTTGGGGCGTGACATAGGGTGTCGTACTTTTCTCCTTACATGTGCCGATCGCCGGACTTGAGAGACCCTGTTTGTGGATGATTGGTCCTATTTGAGACCCTGGTGCTTCTCGATTATTGATTGTGTGGATATGGTTCTCTCCGGTGGACGACTGTTGTGGGTAGACATCATTGGTTTACCTTCCTTTCGGTGGTGTAGAGACAACATGATTCGTGTTGTGGAGAAGGTTGGTTTTCCGGTTGCAGTCCATCCGACTTCCTTAGTTCCAGGACAGATGATTAGGGCTCTGGCTCTCATTCACACTATAGACGTCTCCTTTCATAGTCATTCATTTTCAGTGAGGTGGGATGGGGTTCATACTGAGATACTGGTCAAGAGTGCTCATTCAGATAATATTCCCTCTTGTCCATCCCCCAGATCCTTACCGACACTTCCTTCGGTATCAAGTGTTGATCCGATTATTCAGGCCTTCACGAAAAGGCCTTGCTCCTTGCGGTTGTCGATCAAATCTACGGGAGGCGTTTCGTCTCAGTCCTTAGTTCCCTTCTCGGCGCCACCTCCAAGCCTTCCGGTCGACTTAGAGGTTCCTCAGGAGCAGTCCTACTTTTTTGATACTCAGTGTGATTCAGAGATTGAGGCTGGTCAGAGTCTTGGAGAGGAGGCTGGTGCGGTAGGGGAGACAGCTTTAGTTGTGTTTGGTGGGCCTTTAGTGCCGGTGACTTTGGGTGGAGGTGATTTGGGGAGAGTGGAGGACCCTCCCATGGGGGTGCAGGTTCAGCCTTTAGCGTGTGCCCACCCGCCAGCTTTTTCGGAGTTTCGGTCGAACCTAGTTGATGGTTGCACATGCGAGAGTATCACCCATACTGTGGCGCGGTTCGCCGAGATTTTGGGTGTCACTTATAGGGGTTCAGCCGAGGAGGGCTTTCGGAAGGTCGAGACGGTTCTCAGTCATACTTATTGCAGCGGGGTTGCTGACCCCTTGGTGGTCCTATGATTTTTCTCTCTTGGAATGTGAGAGGACTTGGATCTTCTTCGAATAGGAGTCTGTTGGCTTCTCTTGTTCGGGCTCACAAGGCTGACTTCGTCATGATTAAGGAGACGAAGTTGATTGATATTAGTCTTAGTGTTGCTCGCTCCTGTGGTTTGGGGCCGGATTTTTCCCATGCTTTGGTTCCTTCCGCTGGTTTGTCTGGGGGTCTGTTGACTATATGGAATGGTCGGGTGTTTCAGGTCGGATGTGTTTACCCTGTTGATGGCGCTCTAGTTTGGTTGGGGGTTCATCTTCCTTCGGGCACTCCCTTGACAGTCCTTAATGTGTATGCCCCCACCTCAGTTCCTGCGAGGCACGCTCTTTGGTCCTCTCTTCGTTCAGTTGTTGATTTAGCTGGTCCTATGTTGCTTGTTGCAGGGGACTTCAACATAGTCTGCACGCATGAGGAGATTTCTTTAGGGGGGCTTCTCCATGGTGACAGCAGGAAGTTTTGTGATTTCATTTCGGCAGCAGGGTTACTCGATCTCCCTTTGGCCAATAAGCGGTTCACTTGGTTTGGCCCTGCTTCTAGATGCAGCCGTCTTGACAGGTTTATTCTGACCCCTGATCTCTTCGGAATGTTCTCCGGTCTTGTCCAAAAGGGCCTCCCTCGGTCTCTATCTGACCATTGCTTGATCTTGTTAGCCGCTGATAGGGTTGATTGGGGTCCTCGTCCCTTTCGGTTCATTGACGCGTGGGTTGAGCACGAGGACTTCATTCCTTTTGTGAGTGAGCGTTGGTCGTCATACTCGGTTCAGGGATATCCAGAGTTCGGGTGGTGGACCAAGTTGAGATCCTTAAGAGGAGATCTGCGTGAGTGGAATCGGATAGTCTTCGGTCATATAGATCCCACTATTTCTGAGCTGGAGGTTCATATCGATGCTTTTGATGCGTTGGTTGACACTAGGCCTCTTTTCGAGGATGAGCTGACCGAGAGGGCTCTCTGCATCTCTTAGTCCGCACCTCTTAGTTAGCCTCTAAGGCGGGGCAACGGTCTAGCTTATGAAGGCAGAAGGCTAAGGTGAAGTGGGCCAAAGACGGGGATCGTAACTCTGCCTACTTCCACCGGGTAGCTCAGGCCCATGCGTCGCGGAACCAGATCTTCTTTGTGATAGAGAACGGCATGGAGTACTCAGATCCTATTGGGGTCAAGTCTCAGGCCACCGCTCACTTTCGGGCTCGTTTTTTCTCGGACCAGTCGACCCGCCATATCCTTCCCGATTTGCCTTTCGCCATGTCGAGCGTTGTGGACACTGGGTTGTTGGAGTCTCCTTTTTCCGAGACTGAGGTTCTTGAGGCCTTGTCCGCTTGCTCTGGGGATAAGGCTCCGGGACCAGATGGTTTTAATCTGGTCTTCTTTCAGATGGCGTGCCCGGTTATTAGGGATGATTTCATGAGTTTCCTGCATTTCTTTCACTCCTCGTTTCAACTGAGCAGAGGGGTGAACTCGAGCTTTATTGTTCTCATTCCGAAGGTTCCTTCTCCCAGAACCTTCTCGGAGTATCGCCCGATCATTCTTACGACAGCTACCTACAAGATCTTGGCAAAGATCTTGTCGCGGCGTCTCAGGGGGTGATTGGAGACCTTATCAGCAGTACCCAGTCTGCGTGTATCCAGGGGAGACAGTTGTCGGACAATGTCCTCGTCGCTATGGGATTCTGGGGTTTATGCGTCGTTCTCGTCAACCAACCGTAGTGGTGAAGTTAGACTTTGAGAAGGCGTTTGACAAGGTTGATTGGTCCTACTTGACTCACGTTCTCCGTAGCATGGGTTTCGGAGGCAAGTGGATTATGTGGGTCTCCTCGTGTTTACGGGGCTTCTCCTCAGTACTGATTAATGGGTCTCCATCTGAGCAGTTCAGAGTCTTACAGGGAGTAAGGCAGGGGTGTCCGTTGTCACCCTATTTATTCTTGATTGCTGCTGAGGGGTTTCATAAGATCTTTGAGTTAGGGATTTTGCAGGGGTTTTATGGAGGTATTAGGGTTGGTCCGGTCATCCAGGTTTCTCACCTCCAGTTTGCGGATGATACTCTTTTGTTCTTGGAGGCAGGTGTGGAGCAGGTTTGCGCCGTCAGGTATGTTTTACACACCTTTGAGTTGGTATCTGGCCTTCGGATCAACTTTTCCAAGTCGTCCTTGGTAGCATTGGCTACGTCTGATCCGTTGCGTGAGGCTCTCGCGGAAGCCTTATAGTGTTCTTTGAGCCATCTCCCTTTCACCTACCTCGGTTTCCCCCTTGGGTACAATCCTAGACTCGCCTCTTTTTGGGACCCGGTGGTAGCTAGGTTCAGAGATAGGATGGATGTTTGGTGGACTCGGTTTATCTCTTTGGGGGGGCGCCATACGCTCATCAGGGCGACTCTGGCGAGCTTGCCGCTCTTTTTCATGTCCTTGTTTTGAGGCCCTAAGAAGGTGGTTCATCTGTTAGAGAGATTGTAGAGGAGATTCTTATGGTGTTCGGGCAGAGAGAGGAGGTGTCTCTCCAAGGTCCCATGGGAGGTGGTTTGTATGCCCAAGGACTCAGGGGGGGGCTTGGTGTTCGATCTCTCGCTGAGGTAAACACAAGTCTTCTCCTGCAGTGGTGGTGGCGTTTTACAACTGAGGGGCCTGTTTTCTGGAGGCGTGTTTTATGCGCTTGTTTTGTGTGGAGGGAGACTGAGTTGTACCTGGGAGCGCTCTCGGTGCCTTCGGGTACCTCTTCGTTGTTCGTTCGGCATGTGATGAGGTTAGCTCGGGACTCTGGGTTCGGTAGAGTTTTTGGTTCTGACACTCTACGATGGGTGGTCGGTGCTAGGACCACGGTTCGTTTTTGGGAGGACCCGTGGCTCTTTGATATCGCTCTGGCGATTTGTTACCCTCGTCTTTGTAGGGTGGCAGAGGGTCATCATGGGTCGGTTGCAGAGTTCTTTGTGGGGGGGGGGGGTGGACTGGGCGTTCCCGTTCTCGAGGGGTCTTCGAGTGCGGGATGAGGTGGCTTTGGAGGAGATTAGAGTCCGCCTTGTGGGTTTTCGTTTGGTGAGCGATCGCCCGGATACGCTGGTCTGGTCTTGGGATCTGAAGGGGTTCTCTACAGCTAAAACTTTTCAGGTTTTGGTTGGGTGGGATGATTTTGGTGTTATGCCTTGGGCTTCTGTTATTTGGTATGCCCCTGTTCCGCCTAAGGTTCAGTTGTTTTCTTGGTTGTTTGCTCATAATGGAGTCCCTACTATTTCCTTCTTGGTGGGTAGAGGTGTGCCGATTCCGTTAGCCCGTTGGAGATGTGTTCTGTGTGGCTCAGGCGGTGAGGATGTTGGGCACTTGTTTGTTGCTTTCTCATGGACTTGGATAGTCTGGTCCCTGATTATGGGGTGGTGGGGTGTTGTGGGAGTGTTTCCGTTGTCTTCTTCTATTTTCCTCGAGTCTTGGATCTCCTTGGTGGGATCTAGGAGGCTGAGGTCGGAGTGGGTTGGCATCGGACTTCTTTGTCATTGACCTATCTGTTTGGAGTGCAACCGTCGTGTTTTCTCTGGATCCGCTAGCATTGAGCCGAACATTCTTCTAGCTAGGGTACAACAAGGGTCCTTCTCCAGCCTGAGAGCATCTGGTCGGCTTTTTAACTTTCTCGAGTGGATTGAGTCTCCGGCTGCTGCGCTAACTAGGAGTGTCTGAGGATTGTTGTATCATGTTTGAGGAGCTTAGCACCTTGTCCCCCGGTCCTCTTCGGTGGGTTCTCTCGCCAGGTCTGGTGAGTGCTTGTTCAGGAGTTGTCTCGGGGTTGCTTTATCTTGGTGGGGTCCGGTGAGTACTTGTTCCGGGGTCGCGGTTTGGGGCCGATCTGCCCGTTTTTGGGTGGAGGAGCATGGATTACTTAGCCTTCTTGAGGCCAGAGGATTCACCCGTGTGGTCTCTGTGGTACTGTTCACTAGTCCGATCAAGGTTGCCCGAGCGATCTCCTGAGACACTGTTCACCAGTCTGGTGGGATTGTGGTTGTTGAGGTGGACCGGGGTGGTTATTTTCTCTTGTTTGCTTTGTTGCTTTTGCCTTTTGGGCCGTTTTTGTTGGACTTTGTTTTGGTGGTTGTGGTTTCTATCCCAGGACCCACACTTCCTTTTTAATGCATTTCTTTCTCTCTGATAAACAAAAAAGTAACTATTATATAATGAAATATACTAATATTTTAAGTTACAATCAAAAGTCAACATCAAGTTCTAGTCTAAACGTAATTGCATAATCCTCTTATTCATACCTTGAAAACGATTAATGGTATCTATATAATCGATTGTGTTAAACACATATTTCTCTGTATAAGTCACTAAACAAGTGGATGATTGTAATTTATTTTTATCCTAAAACAAAACAAAAACTTATTTGATAATTGAATTTATTGAGTTTTAAGTGATTATTTTTTCTAGGCGACAATTGAAATTCATAATAAAAAAATCAAGAAAGGAAACACTAAAGAATATTCTGTTAATTTGAAAGTGATGCCCTCATTTGACTGCTCATGATTTATATTAACATGAATGAATTAGTCAACAACAAGGACAAAGATACAACATAATTCATGTCTTAATTTGACATGAACTTGGACTGACCAGCTTAATACTTTTCGTGTATATATTTGTTTCAATATTCATGTGAAATGATTACAACTAGATGCACTGCTGATACTGGTAAGGGTAATAGTAAAACACTAAATGCTAGAACAAGAATCCATGGAATGTTAAAAGCACAAATACACGATACACGGAAAATAAAGATATGTATCCTTAAAAAATCGATTTATTGTAACCTGAGAGAGAAATGGTTGGGTAGAAGAGGGCGTCTCTAGAGTAATCAATGAGAAAGGGGAATGGCGTTTGGATTTGGAGAAAGAACGATGAAGATGGTGTTGCACTATTAGTTTGGAGAGAGGCTCACAATTCACAAAAATGGTCTTTTGATGGGTTATATGTATCTTAAGGCCCACTATATACAAAAGCCCAATTCAAAAGTAGGTGAAGCAAATCAAAGATAAAAAAAAAGGGCATATCAAACCAACGAAATAGGGTGTTCCAAATGGGATTCGAATCCAGAGTTACATTACAAGATCAGAGGGCATTTTAACCATCAGGCCAATTCTCATTATGTTTAGGGTGTTTCATGAAACACCATAAACCCCTTTGTATTCGCCCCTGACAACAACTCGACATGATTTAATGGACTATGTTAATCTTGTTAGTAAATATAAAGAGAATCCAATATAACAACATATGTTGGCTGCTAAAAGATTATTAACATACTACAGGTTTTGAGATTCGATATATGAGAAAGGGAACACTAGAGTTGACTGGGTATGTTGACAATGACTATGTCGATGATATTAATGATAGGAAGAACACTTCAGGCTACGTTTTTCTAAGTTCGATGGAGGAGTTGTATCTTAGACATCAAAAAACAACCAATTGTGACCTTGCCTACAGCTAATATCGCTCGATAGAGTGATACATCCACCCAATTCAATGTAATTTTTAATGAGCAGGTAAACCTTAGAGCAGTTCCAATGGGTCGTGTTAAGGGGTCGTTGGAGGCGCTGACACGACTCGCTGGCACGGCTCGTCGTGTCACAAGGTCGTGTGAGGGTGGGCGTGTCAGCCTGTCGTTGCAGATTCCTGCAACGACACGACGCGTTGTGTCAGCCACCAACGGCTAGTCAGTTGGCCACTGGGCAGATGACACGTGTTGTCGACGACTCCAAAAAAACCTTACATTTTCTATAAATTCAGATCCACCCCAAGCAAAAATTCACTCTCTCACTTGTTTCAAGCTCCTTTTACTCTATTCCTCTCCAAATTCTCTCGTTTTTTTCCTAGTTCTATTTTTTTCGATGGCGAAATTTCCAACGCTAGAGGAAATGAAGAAAATGACTCCCGAAGAAATAAACGAAGCGATGGATAGGCTTGCTGAGGCAACGGAAAAAACAATACACGATCAAGTGATGTCAGCGATAATTCCAAGGGCTCGGAATGATGATGAGACCGAGCGCTCAGGGTCGGCGCCGCGACCAAAGCATAGAGTAATTGAGCGCAATCGAGAAGATGCACACGAATGGTTGATCCGTGACTACTTCGCGCCTAGACCGGTGTACATCGACCAACGATTTCGGCGACGGTTCCAGATGTCGAGGGACATGTTCATACGGATCATGAATGGTTTGAGTGATCGGTACGCCTACTTCCGTAACGGAAAGGATGCTACGGGAGGGGGGGGGCTCTTTCACTCCACACCAGAAAAGTGCACGGTAACACTTCGTCAGCTCTGTTATGGAGGTCCCGCTGATGCCTGCGACGAGTATTTGCGAATGGCGGAGACTACTTCGTTGGACTGCCTGAAGAAGTTTTGATGGGGCGTCATCAAGGTTTATGGGCGGACATATCTACGACGCCCGACCGAGGAAGATACAAGTCGTTTATTGCGAATCAATGAAGAGCGCGACTTTCCGGTGATGATAGGGAGTCTTGACTGCATGCAGTGGGATTGGAAGTATTGTCATGTGGCATGGTCTGCACAGTTCGCAAGTAGGGACCATGGGAACGTCCCCACGATAATGCTAGAAGTCGTTGCATCCCAAGACCTTTGGATTTGGCACTCTTTTTTCAGGACACCGGGCTCCAACAACGACATCAACGTGCTCAATAGGTCCACCTTGTTCTCCCAAGCAGTTTGAGGCTTCGCTCCAGATGTGAAGTTCAAGGTCAACGGTAGAGAATACGAAACCCCGTATTACTTGACAGATGGAATTTATCCTGCTTGGGCAACATTTGTGAAGTCAATACCTGTTCCACAAACGCCGAAGCAAATATGCTCTTCTAGATAGCAAGAGGCGTGTAGGAAGGATATCGGACGAGCGTTTGGAAATCTACAGGCCCGACTTCACATCGTTACTCGTCCGGGCCGAATGTGGGATATGAGCTCATTCTCAGTGATCATGACTGCTTGTGTTATCCTAACAACATGACCGTTGATGATGAACGGAGGTCGTGGCCCTCTGATCCGTTTGTAGAGATTGGTGTCCCGGACCCAACCATCCGTAGAGGACCACCACCAACGGTGACCAGGAAAGTATCATGGGCCATAGAACAAGGATTCGGGATCGAATGTTCATCACAAACTCCACGATGATCTCATCGAACACAATTGGGCTATATATGGAGATGGCGGGCCGCAATTAAATATTAATTATCAATATTAATGTATTTTATATGTTTCTTTAAATAAAAATAGTAGTTATGCATTTTATATTTGACTTCAAATCAAAGTATTACAAATATTTGAGGTCTTTTTTAATTAGTAAAATTATGTTAACATGACTTCTAACACTAGTCATGTGAGACAATTACAGGAGCCATGTCAGGAAGCAAAAAAGAACTTCTTAATACTGATCCTTGACACTGACACTATTAGAAATGCTTTTACAGTCATTTTTAACACTCACCAAAAAAATGTATTTGGTGTTTGTATACTTAGGCGTGTATAAAATATTAGACCGATATCCAGATAAACCGGTTTATACCGATAGGGTCTATAGGAGCGTACCATGAGACCCCATGTAGAAGATGCAACCCTGCGAAACCCTAGTTAAGTCTCTCCCTTTTATTCCGAGCACTAGGTTAACTTTGTATCTGTAGCCTCTCGCCGTCGCCGAAGCCTTCGTCTCCTCCTCGTCTTGTTCCACAGGTTCTTCTTCGTTTCTTTCTCCTCTTTGGTTACTCAGAAATTTCAGCAACCGGTACAAGCATAATCGATGTATGAGGTCATTTCTGTTTTCTGATAGATGTCAACTAATTAGGATTTTGTGTGATTTTGATGCTGGTTTATAGGGTTAGATTTCGAGTTTGATGCTATATGATTAACGTGAGTCTGCATTTTAGGTATTGTAGTTGATCGGGTTTATAGTTTTGTTTTGGCCCAATCTATTTTCTTCAAATATCGTCATTTTGGTTTCTGCATTGTTGTTCTGAGTTGCTGTTCCAGATATTTCATCTGTGTTTGTTCTGTTCTGTTAAGAATAATTGATTTAGCTTCTCCATTCTCTGCTAATAACTTTGTAAATTTGGATGACCTTTGTTTTGTAGCCAAATTGTGTAAATGTAGGGTTTTTTCTGGTTGTCATCCTGAATTGGTTTAGGGGTTTCTTATAAAGCTAGGGTTTTGATGGGGCTATCATTTGTTTTTGTGTCGTACATTTTGAAGATGTTGAATTTCTCTATTTGAAGTGGACCATTTGTTTTGATCCGTCAAGTTTGAGCAACGAAGTATAACATGACACTCTTGACTCGTTGTATTACCATACTCATAGTTTTATTCGAGTTGATGCGTATTTATAGAGAATTAGAGTTATGAAGAAAGGTTGATGCTCCTAAGCCGTTTCCTTCTGTTTCTCCGTATGTGCTTTGGTAACCCAATGGTGAATTTGGTACTTAGAATATCTGTATTTTCAGGAATAAGTAAGCTGTTGTAATGGGACGTGTTCGTACAAAAACTGTGAAGAAGTCCTCTCGCCAGGTGATTGAGAGGTATTACTCTAAGATGACCTTGGACTTCCACACGAACAAGAAGATACTGGAAGAGGTTGCTATCATTCCTTCAAAGAGGCTCCGCAACAAGATTGCCGGTTTCTCCACCCATCTCATGAAGAGGATCCAGAAGGGCCCAGTCAGGGGTATCTCCTTGAAGCTGCAAGAAGAAGAGCGTGAGAGGCGCATGGACTTTGTACCTGATGAGTCAGCTGTCAGGACCGACGAGATCAAGGTGGACAAGGAGACTCTTGATATGCTTGCAGCTTTGGGCATGTCCGACCTCCCTGGGCTTGTTAAAGTTGAACCAGAACCGGTTTCTGCCCCAGCTTTCGGGCGTGGTGGTGCTGGAGGTAGGAGGTACTGAGGTGCAAGCCTTCTCTGGTTGGTGATTTTGGCATAGTGATGTTAAACAATTTACTCTAGTGCTGGTTTCAAGATGTTTATTTATTAGTTCAAATCTGGAAAGTGATACTTGAGTTGGTTTATGAAGTTTTTCCATATGTGACTGCATCAGAAGGTTTTGTTTTACGGAATTGTGGTTTCTGTATTAGGATCTTTTTAATTTTATGGCTGATGTGTTTGGTTGATCTTGATATTTTGATGCCTGTGTTGCACAATTCTTTGCCACCCCACTCTGAAGTTAGGTTCTAGGCAGAAATTCAGCCCCTATTGAATCGCCACACTCATTTGAACCGGGTTCAAATGGTTCCTGGAAAAGTTTATCGCAACCACCCAACCGACGACTAACATCAACATTCAATTTTAAAGAACTCAATCAGAGCAGTCCCCTAACACTCTCGAAGCAGACAAACCTCTCGGCCTCACTGTCCCTAACTTCACAACCTCTCATGAACTCATAAACTCACCCTGATCTGGAACTCTATTTTATACGACCCTCATAGAATTTGCCCTCTGCAATATATACTTCTCTCCTACCAAATTAAGTAGCAAAGATCCAACCACGACACAAACCTCTCTTCAAGCAAAGTTTTCGTCGCTCTGAGCTGACCTTCACCACCCCCCGACATTCCCATATACACCATCCTCTAAAATATGAACAATTCCATACCGATTTTGTTAGAAGGAAATAAAATACCATGTGGCCCATGGAGTTCAGTTGCATTATACACACGGAACGGAAATGATAGATATCCTTTCTGTGCGCTACCAAGCTATCATTCCTGGGAATTAAATCAAGAAATAGCATCAATCCAAACAATTTCAATATTTGGGGAGTCAAAATCCGCCAAATGCATCTCCAGCATGTCTTTCTCTGTATCGACCGGTTAGACAAGTCTATACTCTGTAGTATAGGTTGTTCGAATTAGAGCAGCTGCAATGGTCGGCTAACAGCCATGGTTTAGGTGTCGTTACAACCATTTTGAAGAGGGACATATTAAAATAATAATATTTGAGGAGAGAGTATTTATGGTGGTAGGATCCTCCAATGACTCCTATCGTCAAGTAAAAACATTCTTTTGATTATTTGTTCTTCCTACTACATCAAAACAACTATTTTTTAGCCTACTCATTAGAGAGGGTAGTGGTAGGAGGTAGTTGTTTGGAGGAGAGAGAGTGTTAAACCATTGCTCCAAACCATTGTGCAGTGGTTTATCATTGGAGGTGCTCTTAAAAAGTTTCCCTTCCTATCCGTAGCCGGAGCCCATACCCACTTTGCTTCTCCATAGCAACGACCCGTTGAAATGCCAGACTTTTCAAATTTCCACGTGTCATACCACCCGTTCCACTTGAATTGGTTCCTAAACCCTGCGGTTGTCAATAAGTCTTCACACAAGGCCCCGACTTTTTGTTTGTTATAGTTGCGATTAGCTTGAAACGGGGAAAAGAACAAAATGTTAGGATACCTTTTCCATTGTATCCATTATTATCAGTGGGAGACTCTGAAACTAATAAGAGTGTAGATTTTTCTTCTCCATATTATTTACACCCTTTCCAAAACACATATCGAATTATATATCCGGTGATACTTCGTGGAAGTAATTACAATAAACAAGCTTGGTCGGTCTGTGATGCTTTCAAAACAAATAACAAACTTGGGTTTACTGATGGCTTGATTCGGCCACCCAAGTTAACAGATTCAATGACATATTCTCCATGGATGTATCGTTTATCGATTGGAAACAGACCTCAAATCCATGAATTAACAAGTTAATTGACCCGTCTTGCACAATGTAACGACAAATACATTCGTGGTGGTAGGAGAAATAGTTATGGTCGTGAGAATGTGACCGGTGTTTTTGGTCTAGCATCACATTAAGCCAACACATTGACACACATGAACGTAAGGGGCTGTCGGATGCACAATGGCGGCACTTATTGGGTATGCTAAAACCTTCACAACTCGATGAATCTACTCCTGCGCATGGTGATAAGGCTACTCAATGGATAATTGGCACTTGTTGTTCAAGCCATATGATAGGAAGTATTTTTTTTTGTTTCAAAGCTTGTACGTTGTTTTTCCATCAACAGTTGGGTTACCATATGGAAACCAAACGACAACAATTAAAGAAGGCACAATTTTCTTGAGTGATAGTTTGATTTCGAAGGACGTGTTATATGTTCCTGATCTGAACGTTACTCTTAATTCAGTTTCCTAATTACTTGTTATCTTTAATTATTTTATTATGGTAACTTATGAGCTATGTACCATATAGGACCATCGTTCAAGGACCTTGATTGGAGTAGGTGAACAATGTGATGGAGAATATTGGTTGAAGCGGGTTCAGGATAATCATATTATTGTGGTTGATAGAAATTATGCCTTCGTCGACTTGATCATCCTTACCAAAATATGGTGTCTTTTTTGCCTTTTATTTCTTACACTAAAACTGATAGTGTTGGCTAAGAATTTATGACTCTAAGGAACCTAGTGGTATTTGTTTGATTACCCATCAAAATATAAGTGTTGTTTTTTACTAGTGAAGGTAAAACAGTTGATTTATTTGAGATGATTCTTTGTAATAATTAGGGTGATTAGAAAGTTACTTCTGCTTGCGATGCTTATTACTTTCTCACAATTGTTGATAATTTTTCGAGAGCGGTTTGGGTGTATTTAATGAGTGCTAAAAGTGAGGTTGGACATATTATCAAGGATTTTTATTCTAGGGTGCACATCCAGTTCCATAAACGGGTTAAATATTAAGAAGTGACAAACTCTTTTTTTTATAAGCGAAATTTATTCGCCACTACTCTCAGAGGATGAGAATATGGGAAGGTGAAACACCAAAAAGAGATCAACCTCAAAACCGAAACAAGATCGAAAACAACCCTACAAACATTGTAAACTACAAAGCTCACCCTTACAAGAAAACTTACAAGAAACTAAAAACTAAAATAAACAATGGATAACTTGTCTCAAAAACCCAACAAGAACACTAGTACATCCACGTATGCCCAACATTTACCAAAAATGATCAACATGTAAGACCCATCAAAACATGCCAACAAAAATATCATTAATGAAAAACTAAAAGAGAAAAAAACAAGAAAACTTTTCGCAGAAACTCCACAAAAATCATTTTCCTCTTTAAACGGTGACTGTTTGACGAAACCTTCCTGACAAAGTCCAGGTTGAACCAAAATGCCACCAGAATTCATAGGCCTGAAACCCATATTCACACTTATAACCCAAACGGAATTAGCAATCTTGGTACTAGAGGACGCAAAAGACTTCCTGAAAACAACATATGATCCTATCATTCCTCTTAGCGAGGTTGTTTACCATCTCTCGAATAATCATCTCGGGACTCTCCAGCTGACCCCCTTTTCACGCCACTCGCACCAGCTGTAGAGGAACCTAAAAATTCGGTTTCCTTGCCACCAGAGAGCTGGCCACATACCAAGTTTTTCCAGTCGGTATCAACTCTCCTGGCTGGGGTGCATACCCAAGATCATGTACCGTTAGGTACAATGTTCGGGGATACAATTGGGCCCCTTCCCCGAGGTGAAGCGCCCGTAAGTACAATGTTCGGGGATAAGGTCCCAAAGCCCGGTGGGACGGCCGGAGACACCTTCTCCTCTCAATCAGTTGCGTAATGCTTAGCCTTTCAATCCCTCTGAAACTCTAGCATAAAGGTGTCAAACCTCGGGGTACCACGCAGCTCCAATGCGCACTCCCGAACCCCATAGCCAATCCTCCGTCAGTTAAAACAGAACGCAAGGAGCTTCGTGTATGTGAGCTCGACCTGAACGAGTTCTGGGAACTCCCTAAACCGTAACAACAGATGACGACGAAGAGGACTTTCCATGAGGTGCTAAAACTGCACCCGCACCGCCCCACCCAACATAGTCCCCACTAATCGCAATGGACCTCCACACAAACTCCCAATATCGCGCTAATTGTCTCCCTCGTCTCCCGTGTCCGTACTAGTGGCGGAAGGTCATGGGCATGGATCCAAAGTTTTAGATGATCCAGAGCCCTCAACAATAATGGTGATAGTAGGAGGCAAAGTATCGTCTAGGGACCCCTCCTAGGGCCAGTCCTCGATGCTCAAGCGGTGTATCATCCCTCCTAACTATGATATAATCTGAAGATGGAGTTAAAATCCCCCTAACTATGATATGATATGAAGAATGTAAAATGAATTTAAAATCCCCCTTACTATGATATGATCTGAAGAATGTAAAATGGAGTTAAAATCCCCCCTAACTATGATATGCTCTGAAGAATGTAAAATGGAGTTAAAATCCCCCTAACTATGATAGTAGAGTGTAAAATGGAGTTAAAATCCCCCTATCTATGATATGATCTGAAGAATGTAAAATGAAGTTAAATCCCTCCTAACTATGATAGTAGAATGTAAAATGGAGTTAAAATCCCCCTAACTATGATATGATCTGAAGAAGGAGTTGTTGATGCAATATCTTCCCAAAGTGCAGCTCTCAATGAAGCTCTACAAGAAGCATACACATTTATAATACAAATAGATAAATTGCTAGGAAGGTAGACACCTGACCATATTAATGCATTGTTAAGCTTCAAATCTCCAATTTTAGAAAAAAAGGATTGAGACTTCCAAACAGATAGAACCCCTCCTAAGAGCCAATGGAGGGTAAATAAGTTGATTCCCAACCCTGAGATATACCACATTCTCTAAAGAAAAAAATTATCAAAACCCACATACTTAGTTTCCAGCAATAATAAGAAATTTGGATTCTGTTTGGAGCAAAGATCTCTGATAGTCTTTCTCTTTTTTCTAGAACATGACCCCTCATATTCCATGAAACCACATTCATTTTCAAAAGGATATGTTAGAATATAACTATAATTGGGCCTTCAACTATCAGGTTGAGCTTTTAGTTGAGTTGGTGCTCTAATATGGTATTAGAGCCTAACACCTCACGGACCAGGGTTCAAACCCCACTCTCTACAAAAATTTCTAATTTCTCTCAATTTATCAAAATTGCCCCAATGGGCCAGCCCTTATATCTCTATTCTCAATGGGCTTATCTCCTCTTCTACATAATTCACCTCCAAACCCGTAAACGGGCTTGTCCGTGAGGGCGCGTGTTAGAATATAACTATAATTGGACATTCAACTATCAGCTTAAGCTTTTAGTTAAGTTGGTCTTCTAATATGGTATCAGAGCCTGGTTCCTCACGGACCCAGGTTCAAACCCCACTCTCTACAAAAATTTATAATTTCTTCTCTATTTATCAAATTTGCCCAAAATGGGCCATCCCTTATCACTCTTCTCAACGGGCTCATCTCCTCTTCTAAATAATTCACCTCCAAACCCGTAAACGGGCTTGTCCGTGAGAGCGCGTGTTAGAATATAACTATAATTGGGTCTTCAACTATCAGCTTAAGCTTTTAGTTGAGTTGGTCCTCTAATGTGTTAGAATATAACTATAATTGGACATTCAACTATCAGCTTAAGCTTTTAGTTGAGTTGGTCCTCTAATAGGATCCACTCCTGGTCTAAGTGTTCAGATCCTCCAGATTCTTATCTTCATCATCCTCTTGAGACTCTAAATCGACTTTTTGGTTAATCTCAACTTCAAGATTCTCAAATTGTTCTATAACAAGAGTATCTGCTGCAAAAGCCTTTAACACCAGTGTTTTGCAATAATCCCATCCATTATTGAACTGAATCTTCCCAACTGAGGACTTTTTAGTTTCTAACTTGGAGGGTTGGATTGAGGGAATAGGATCAGTTGGTTTGGAAAAGAGTTGTAACTTAGACCTAGTGGCATAAACATGTGAAGAGTTCCCTCTTCTTCTTTTTTTCTTTTGTGCCTTGTTGGTTTTGACAGTAGGTAAAGGAGTCTCAAAGGTATTGTTCCTTCCCAAACCAATACTCTCAAACAAGACCTTCTTTCTCAAAGTACACTAAACAGTAGAGTAATTTAATACCTCATGTGCCTTTAGTTCTGTCATCTCGTTCTCTGGAATTCAAATGAATATATAGTAATCACACCTATTACCATTTAATTATAAAAATTGTTAGTTTTTTTTTGAACAAAAGGTGCAACTTTATAACTTTAAAACGGTTACATTATCCTGCATCGAGGAACATGCTCCACGACCATCGGAAGGCCAACATTAACGAACAGGTGTTCGCTGAACCTTACACTATCATAACCGTCACAGACGGTATTTTGATGCCTCGTGGGCAGAGAGAGAAGGCGGAGAGGAAGAACGAGGTACCAGAGATCCTGAGGGACCTCAACAACAATGGTGATGGTGGGAGGCAAAGCATCATCTGGGGACCCCTCCCAGGGCCAGTCCCCGATGCTCATACAATGCGTCATCCCTCCCGGCGGTGCATCTCCCCCGCCCTCATTATGGCTCCCCGTAAAGGAGCAACCCTCCCAGGGAGGCTTGTCTCGGATAGTCGGGTGCTGCCCTAATGTGAAGGACGGGGCCCCGTGTTAGGTCCCGGGTCCAATGTCACACGGGCACCCCGTGTCACGCCCCAAATCCGGTGTTGACCGGACTCGAGACGTGAACTAGGCATAAAATAAATAATAATAAAAACAAGATCTAATAATGTAAAACTCTGAGTAAAACATAATTCAAATCCGATGCTATGAATCAAACTCTCAAAATATAACAAGTAAGACAATGTCTAATACGAAAAATGGGAAGTACGTCTCTCTACTACAAATAACCACCCGGATCCTCAATGAGCTCCCGAGTCCTGAGACAACCTCTAGGTCTACTCATCAACGAAACCAGTAAAACAGTAAAACAAAGGGGGGTGAGCTTACGCTCAGTAGGAAAAAGTAGTAAAGGGAAAAAGTACTCCCGCTCCGTCACCAAAATCCTTGATTAATAAAACTCACTAAAGGACAACGCAAAATGGATATCAAACGGAACAACTTTAAACGTCAACAGAAACAAACTAAAGAAACACACAAACACCGAAATATAATCCACGCACAAGCTAAACATATCATACCGGAACACACATCGGCCTAGATATCTTCCCGGAACACAGAGCATCGGGGTGAAACAATATACATCGTACCAGAATGTCCCTCGGTCTAGATGTCTTCCTGGAACACAAAGCATCGGGATGAAACAATATAATAAACATACCGGACCGGCATACACCTTGGTCGGATATCTTCCCGGAACATTGAGCATCAGGGTGAAACGACATACATCGTACCGGAATACCCCTCGGTCTAGATGTCTTCCCGGAACACTTAGCATCTGGGCAAGCAACAATACACCACATCGTGCAATACCAACCATATCAATTCAACATAACACACCAATCATATCGTAACATCATAGCTTACCAACATACTTACCGAACACATCACATCGGTCTATCACCCACCCGATCATAGCACAAGTCAACAATTCAATTCACATTCATCACATGCACTCGATCAATCATATCAAGAACAAACATTCGTATCATATTCATATAGCATGTTATGACTCTTAAAGTGATCAAAGAAGATAATATGCATCAACGTTTAAGGACTAAAGACTGCAATCAAGCACAATCAACAATCAATCCTAAGGCTCGACATGGTCATTCTACCAGCACGACAATTCCCATAATTGAAAGCGGTTATTCTAGTGAATCACATCCTATATGCAAACTAGACTCATCCGGTTATTATTATCCTATATGCATACTATTAGCATTCTTTAATTAAAAGTGGAGTTTACTACTCTTCCCTACCTCGAAAGCAAACCAATCCTAGCAGCGGGCGACCTGGCTAGCTTTCTCCTCGTTCTCTCACGCGGTCCAAATGCCTCCTCCTCCGTCGCGCTTGGGTCCAAAGTCTAAGATTATAAGCAATACAAGAATTAGTGCTAATTCAAGCGTGGATTAAAGAGGGAATTACCCAAACTAATCCCAATTGCTCAACTTGGCGAAATGGGCCCAGAAGGCCCATTTTGCCCGAAATCGGGAAAACGTCCCTCGGGACTCCGAAAGTTTCCCTATTTGTGTCTATCCAACATAATTAATTTACTTGTTCCAAAGCACTTAACGAAATCCAATTCTGGGGTCCGAGCCTTCCCAAATTTCCCAATTAAAGTTTCTAATCGCTTTTTCCGAACTTTCATGAATCACAACCATAATTCGTTCCGGGTGTGAAAAAATCGTCCCGGGGTTCACTCACGTTCGTCCAGTTTACGAAATCACCAAAACCCGGTCATGTGGGCCCCACGGCCACACTTGGTCGTGTATGGCCAAACCGGGCCGGCCGATCACGGTTCAAGCCTTGAACTTCATGGTGGCCGGACCATGGCCGATCCTTTCCAAGGATGGCCAAGCCATGGCCGGTCCTTTCCATCTCCGGTGGCCGGAGCTCCGGCGAGCCTCCGGTCGTCGGAAAAATATCTAATTTCTCCAACAAGCTCCTAATTAGTTATAGGTTCTCCAAATCACCATTTTTTAAGCTTTAGAACTTCAATTTTCACCTCAAATCATCCAAAGTTTCAAGACCCAAGTGGGTTTCATCAAAAACTACTCAAACCAAGTTGTCTCCATCATCTAACTCCACCTCTTCTTCACAAATCGACATTTAAGTCATCCAACACCTAAAACCCACCAGTTCAAGTCATCTCTACTCAAACCCACAACATTAATTTCATCAAATGAGGAAATAAATCATACCAACCTCTAGGAAATGAAGATATGAAGAAGATGAAGTAACTTTGAGAAGATTTGGTGTAGAAATGACCAAAAAGGAGCTTCCTTTCTCTTGCTTCTTCTTCAAGCTTCAATGGAGCTTCAATGGAGTTTTGGTTTCTCTCTCTTCTAGCTATGGAGATTTCGGCCAAGATGAAGAAAATGGGCTGAATTGGTGCCCCATGTGGTCTTATCCTCAAGGTGGAAATGTCCTTTTCGTCCTCTAGTCCCCCTCTCTCTCCTTTATCCTTAAGTGGGGACCATTTGGTCTTTTCTCCCACTTTTCTTCCCCTCCAAGCTCACATGGACATGTGTCCATGTAGGGACCACTCCTGCCCCAAAATATCTCAGCTCATAATATTTTTATTCGTTAAAACTCCGAAATCGACGTAGTTTGACCAGAGTTTGACTTTTTCACAAAAGATGTCATTTGAAAGGAAATGACCTAACTAAGCTAACTATAACGACGGCTCGAAAAGGTCCCGAATGACTCCCGGAGTCATCGGTTGACTTTTCTGGTAAAAAGTCAACTTTCGCCAAAAACCTCCGGTTCGACCGGGATCGACCGGGGGCAGTTCTTACACCCCGTCCTTTAAACAACCCATCCTTAGGTCTCGGATCCAACGCCAATGGGGTGGTACCAACATCCCCCCAAAGTCCGATCATTGTCGCGCCATCTTCCAGATTCCCTTCTAGAGCAGCGCCACCGCCTCGGTCCTTGGGCCTCCGACCAGCTCCGTAAGAAACCCTTCCGGAGAGCAACCAGTCCCTCTGTTGCCGTCGTGCCCAAGTTCCTGCAAGGGTAACCATGTGGGCAACCACCACCCTCCCGAGCAGAAACGGCCGCCACCAAGCTCAGGCCCACGCCCTAACACAGCTCTTCCGTAGGGGTCCCAAACCCTACGTTGCCTTCGCAGCCAATGATGACGATAAACTCCAGAGAAGACACCTGCCATCACCGGCAAGATCGTGAGACCCACCGAGTGTCCCGCTGCAGCGTGTACCGTCGCCGCCCGGGATGTCACCAGAGCAAGGTCATGGTGAGGCCGGAAAAGCAAGTTAGGGTTCGGCTTGGTTGAAGCCCCCAATAGCGTGGATCAAAAACCACATGTGGCCGCTGTCGTAGTATCCCGGGATGAAATTCCCCACGCGGAGGAGGCGGCGGATCCAACCCAGCCTTCGGGGGCCATGATTGTGGGGATATGAGGGAGGAGGAGGAAGCGAAGGTGGACCAACCCCAGTGGTTTTTATCCCCCGCACCAAGCATGGTCTGCGAGGGGGTTGACTGGATGAGGCTTGGAAGCACCAGGTCGTCCTTCCCGAGCGAAGCGGCACCGAGTGGCGAAAACCCAGGCGGCACATCGGCGGCGTTGTTAGGAAGGAGCACCATAACGACAAGGCTAGGTCGAGGGTCCCAGTCGAGACAACTCTTTTGCGTATAAAACCTGTTAGTTATTATGTGTTATTAATGCCTTAATTTATTTTCAAATGGTAGAAAAAGAGCAAAAAAAACAAAGGAGTTTCGATCATTTAACAAGCTGAAACACTCTTTTGGGACGAGATAGCCACCCGTAAAACAGCCTAGTCCTTGACTCCCTACTTCAGCGTTACACTGAAGGCATACCTGTTAGAAGATTCACACTCATCGAATAAAGAACACACAATAGGATTTCCACCCTTTACCAATTTTATTGCATTCATATATAAGTTTCATTCTTTTTTCTTTATTCAGTGAGGTATTGATTAGAATCTTGAATAAACGCTTTTTTTAATTCTCATATGTCTAAGGTACAATTTCAAAGGGACGGGATGGGTTCAAGACGATCCGAGTTTCCATACAAGAGTCCTAATGCTAGGAATTGTCGCTCTCATATGTGTCCATCAATCTCAGGAGCTTGATTTTATCAGCTCAATTTTTTTTATTAAAAAGAGACACTTCCTGAGAGGGAAACGTCTAAGAGTCAAAAGACCAGAACAACGATTACAAAAAGAGCTCCCAGTAATGGAGCTAAAAAGCATAACCTTTTTTCAAATAAACACAAAAGACGAAAGGAACAAAAGAGAAACATCCTCGATCCAGGGCCGGCTCTACTCCTTGGCAGGTTAGGCGGTCGCCTAAGGCCACACCAAGGAGCAAGGCCACATTATATAAAAATAAAAGGGTATTAAGCCCAAATAACATTTCTAATCATGATTAATAAGGCCTCTTTTAAACAAAGTTGGTCCACGTATAATAGGGGAAGCCAAATACATGACCGCGTGTTCACGCTTTTCTCTTCCGATTGTTTTCTTACTTTTTTTTAATTTGTTTATTTAAATTAAATATTATTTCCAAAAAATATATAACTACAATCCTAAAGCAACTTGTATACCAAATATCTCTCTCTACCTCTTTTTTTTAAATTTCAGCTAAATATTGTTTCCAAAACATATTACAATTGTATTTTCAAAACACAACTTTCCTTCTTCTTAAGTCCATTATTTTGGCATTTTCTTCTCCTCCAAATCATGTATAAATATGAGGGCAGTTTTAGGTTTAAATTCATCCCCACTTTTAATCTTTCTTCTCCAAATTCTCTGTTGTTTTACTACGATTTCATTCTCAAATCTAGTCATTATCAAATTTCAGTTTGTTCTAAAAAAGTATCATTATTTCTTATCTTAGTTGTGGAGAACAAAGACAGAAAGGAAGCAACGGTCATCAAGCTTGAATAATGAGAAAAAGAGAGATTATTGTGGAGAAGACCGTCAAAGATATTTTTAATCGTATATGAGATATAATTTATGTTATAAATATATATTTAGACGAATTATTGGAGTAATATTTTCATGTCCCCTACATATAAATGTATCTTTATTTACTATAATAATAAAATATCGAAATACCGTTACACTTTTGATTATTAAAAGGCCCACTTTTAAATTTTCGCCTAAGGCCACCAAATATGTAGAGACGGCCCTGCCTCGATCCAATCTACTCCTACCGACGTCTGTTTAAGTTCTTGACGTCAATAAGAGCCTTAGCCGCCACCTGATTTCACATCTCCACAACTGAAGGGGATGCTTGGATAGCACAGTCACGACTAAATGAACGTGATGTCGGCCTATGAACAACAATAGGTTTCTTAAAAAGTCGAGCCAAATGGGCCGAATGTTTAAGAAATGCATCCTTCCAAAGACTACCTCGTCCCTCGTCAAGCAAGGCCGACACTTCTGAACTCTCCTGAGCAACAACAAATGAACTTGACTCTCAACCAACCTCAGCTACCCCCAAATTGTCTGGGATGTCTTCAGCATGTTCAGACAGCTCCACGCACAGGTCAACTCTAACCGGTCCAACAACATCTACAATGTGCCCAACAGGTTCAGGCCCAACAAGGGTCTGGTTCGGAGACGCATGTACCGGCTCATCTTCTTCAACCTGATCCGATGAACGCTCAACCAGATTTGATTTCAAACCCACCTTCAGAGTCGAGGATCCGTGATTCAAAGATTCAATAATCTCACTAGAATCTATCGAATCCGAACCTCGCCAAGAACTAAACTCGCTACCGGATTACAGCAATGACGAGAATTCGAGCTGACCATGAACTTCTTCCACTCAATCTGGAAAAAAACTAGCCACCCTGTTTATCTTATTCTCGCTTAGGCACAACAACCTATCGTCGCGAGTTTGTTCGATATGGTCGGAGCTATTGCTTTGGGTACCAACAAGAACAGAGCACGTGCTCTGTTTTCTTGATTCAACCGGAATAGACGTTGGAACATCTCGCAACAACAGGCTGAGTTAGCCAGGGAGAACCAGGAGAGGGCGGCGATGCCAACTCTACTTATTGATGAGAGGCGACAGTGGGAGAACTTGGCGAACAGATGCTCGTACTAACGTAATTCATGCAGCGCTTCCAGTAGGATGGTGTTTTTCAAGTTTTTCATAGGTTCTTATTAGGTCTTTGACGTTGACAAGGATTTTTTAAACTATTTTCGTATGCTTAAATTTGTTGAAAATTTTGATAAATTTATGATTTTGATTTAGTTTGTTAATTAAATTGTTTGTATGTGTGCGTATTAGACTAGTGTGAGATCTCATTTGGTAGGTAATGCATGTTTCAGTGCACGATTTTTTAATATCTCTTTTCAATTATGGCTCTCCACTTAGTTGATGGTTTCACGTCATCGATAAAAATTATCTTACCCAAAGTAAATATCGTTGTATTTGTCCTTCATCGGCAGTACAAATAACATCGGTATTAAATCTCTTTGCTAACATGATAAATAACGTCGGTAAACATCGGTACAAAAATTGTAGAAAACGGCGAAGTACTTGGGCATTATAGATTCAAGAATTTCCTTTGAATTCCTAATTTGGGTGTAGGGGCGTGTCTTCTAGTGTTGTGGTGGTTGCGAGATGAGGATTTAGGGCTTGGATCGCGGGATTTTGGAGGTCACGACGATGGTTGAAGACAAGAGATTTGATTTTTAGGCAGTTTGTATGTTGTGTGGTTTGCGATGTCTGATTCCCTAATGCTCAACATAGTAATACCATCTCCTCGACAAGGTCTTTAGGCAATAATTGTAGCGAGAAAAATGCGTTGTTACGGCAACAATAGGCACAGAGTCTAAGGTAGGGTGAATATAAATTCAGAGATAACCAAGCCACGTGGCTTCACCAGAAAGCCGGTGGAATGGATTGATCATATTAACTTGAGATAAGGATGCTTTGAAATGTAAGAGCATGCATCTAACCCTCAACATAAGTGGTTGGCCTATATTTCATCATCAATTATTAGGCGAGGTCAGCTTAACAACCTCGTTGTGATTCAAATACCCCATAAAATATGGTAGGTAATGTGCAATTAGAATTTGTAAATGGTAGACAATTCACGAGTGAGATGTAAAAAGGATCTGAAGTGGTCATGGTATAAATAAATTTGGGGAAGTAATACTTATCTTCAAGGCATATTTTGAAAAGGCCTGTGATAAAGCCGATTGATTGTACGTGATGAGAACTCCGACAACGATGGGTTTTGGCTCTTTGTGGTGGATGTGGATGCTATCATGCTTCAAAGCATTAATGTCTATCGTAATCAATGGATGACCATTTCTTGATATCCAATTGCAAAAGAAGATTAGGCAAGGTTGCTCATTATCTCCCTTCATTTTTGTCCTAGTAGCTGAGGGTCTGAATCTTCTCTTACAAGAAAGAACATAAATCAAGCTTTACAAAGGCTTGAAAAACTGGTTGATGGCCCTTCTATTTCACATCTTCAATTTGCATATGACACTATGGTCTTCATCAAAGCACATCTTGACAATGCAAGAAATCTCAAACACACCATAACATTGTTCCAAGTAGCATCATGCATGTATGTCAATTTCCAAAAGTCAAAAGTGGTCATCCTAAATCAAAAGGAAGTTGATATATTGAATTTGTAAGCATCCGAGGGTGTTCATATGAATATCTACTTATGCAATATATAGGGTTCTACCTGGGAACAAATATTAAAAGCCGGGAAACTGAGAGGCCTATCATTCACATATTCATAAAGAATTTTGGATTGTGGCAAGAAAAAATGTTATCATTTGGAGAGGAGGTGTGGACCTTGATTAAATCTACCCTGAGCTCCATCTTTTTATATTACATGTCAATACTCAAGGAACCTATTAGAATGATCAAGGAACTAGAAAGATTGACGAGAAAGTTATGGCATGGATTTATAGTTTCACTGACATTTTACAAAGATAAATGGAGCTTAGTCTATAAATCAAAGCATGAAGGAGGGGAGGGTATCAAAAACGTCCACATAATGAATATTGCACAATTGGTTAAGTGGTTGTGAAGGTTTTCCTTGGAAAAACAATCTCTTTGAAATTTAGTCATTTGTGCAAAGTATAGTTGGTAACCAAATGAGTGGATCTCTCCAAATTAAATGAGTTGGGGGAACATAAACTAATGGCCTATATTGTAGTTGTGAATAATGACCTCAAATTTTGTGTCTTATTTGGTTTTAAGGGCATTGGATGGAAACTTTGTACAAGAGGCAGAGGACTCTTGGGCGGGGGACGTAGATTTAAAGCTACAATTCCAAAGAATGTTCTTATTGGTAAAGTTTAAATCTTTTCTAGTATCTGAGAAGAGATCTAAAAAGATTGGAGATAAAGAAATGGAAAGCTTTGTTGGAGTTATTGGATGGAATAAGGATAAATGCTTTAGTTAAGGATGAACTTTATTGGAAAATGGATGATAAAGGATTTTTAGTAAAGAGATTTTATAGTTTGCTTGCACAACAAGATACTAGACAACCTAATTGGGTTAGTGTTATTTGGAGCCCTAATATCCATCCTAAAATTGTTGCATCCTCTTGGTTGGCTTTCCATGAGGCCCAGAGTTATGAATCTTTCCCTTACTGAGATCATCTACCCTGTTTATGATGGGAACTTTAAAGATTGTGCACAATGTTTTGATATATTGTAAGAGATCTTGGGAAGTATGGAATTTGGTAATGCTATGACGAGATAAAACTTGGGATGCTACTACAAATGTGTGTTCCCTGATGTTAGAATGGTATAATATGTGATTCATTGGTTGATGATATTTGGGGTCTTGAAGTTTTTGTTTGGCGGTAGTTTCGTTGTTAGTTATAATCTTATTGATGTTCTATTAGTTAGTCCAATAATACTAGTTTTTTTTTAGTATCGGCATAATTTTACAGATGGGTTGAGGATCGGCTTAAAAGGCTTTGTTGAGATGGTTTGTATTTTACAGTTTGAGGTTGGTTTTTTCCGATGTTCTAGATTATAATGGTTTTGGGTACATGGTACCTATGCTTATTACTTTCCTAGAAAAGTGAACTTTATAATATTTTTATTTTTTATTTAGAAAAAGATACCCCATAAAATATGTAAAGAGACTTACTCAGATACTCCTTGATTTCATTAAAATATATTAATTTTTTAATTAAAAATATCACATTTTCCTAAGAAAACATAAAAAAAATGTCAACTCGTGTTTATTTTAAAGACAAAAGTTTGATTGTCACTATGAGAGGAAAATATATGTCGAGAAGGTTTGTTTCCCTATACGTAAGTTCGATCCAATTTTAAATAATCCGAATGTCATCAAAAACAAAGAAAAATCAGGCAAACAACACATTTATTTAATTTATTGAAAATATAAAAGTTTTCTTGAGAAAAAAGAACACAAAAATCACATAATGCTCGTCTGGAGCACGCATACAACAACAAAAGTCTTAAAACAAAATGATTGTAACAAGAGCATAAAATCAATTCTTTCTCGATTTCTTCGGATAGATTTGATTTCCCCGCGAATCAACCAAATTGTTGTTCCTTGTACAATGGATACAAATAGGGTCATCCTCAGGCACCATCACAAACATAAGGCAAGACTTGCACCCAACAAGAACTAAGGACTCTTCTTGATCTCTATTTTGGGTCATGATGTTGTTGCCATTTGGTTCACTATTGGAGCCCAATCCCCCTCCTCCTCCATTGTTGCAACTCAAACCAAGATTAGAAGGGTTCAATGGAAGTTGATCAGAAGATAAAGACGAAGGAGAAGATGATGATGACATTGATAATGAATTTGCTTTGGTATTGGTTTGATGATTTGTTGGTGATGAGTTCTTGAGGTTATGGAGCCAAGTAGGTGTGAGCCTAAGGGTCAAGTCCAATTCAGGGATTTCCCTTTTCTTATTGTGACATGCTTCTTCATGGCTCCTCTTTTTAGTGTCCATGACATAGTTAGGATCAACCTAATTGGGGAAAACCATTTCAGATGTAAGGAAATTCAAAAGAGAAATTTCATTAACACTTTATAGTTGATCAAAATGGGAAAATAGACGATATGAACTGAAAATATAATTAGAATTAAGTTTGAGTGAACAAAAATTCGACATGTTATCTTGATCATATTAAATTGCATGTATATAACTATTACCTTGTCGGGGCTTGCATTTCTTGAAGGCTGATGAGGTAGGAAACAAGACGTAGAAGAATTGAAAAATCTTTGCCGGAGATTTCTTTGGGATGGTAGAAAATTTGAACCATCGACCGACTTATTCCTTGCGATGTTACCATTAACAATACCAATCAAAGCGGCGCGTTCTGGAAATTTTGGTTTCATGTTTCGTACACGATACTGAAAGAGACGATGGTTTCACGTACAACTCTTCATCAGTTTATAGACAAATTAAAGTAGGAATCATAAATAAATGCAAAATCAAGGACTCATTTTCGAGGTACATTGAATTTTTATGAATATAATACATTTTCTATTTAGAAACTTCATCAAATTAGGGTGAATATTAGTGCATACCCCTAATTTTAAAAGTTGGATTCTTTTCATAATTGAAAAATGGCACTATAAAAACTATTAAAGTTTGGCTATCGTAAGTTATTATTGTTGCAAGTAATGCCAACCATGAAACTAAAGTAACTGTTGTAATAAATAATAATGAAACAAGATAGCAATTCCACGCGTAAAAAGGGTTAAGCAAATGCTTTATCATTAAATTGTTGCGTCAAAAATAAAATCCATGGAACGCCCTTGATCGATTCAACTTTTTAATCTGAACTATATCCTCACATAAGTCACAGCCTCTCTTTGTTAGGGTTAGGGTTTTGCATCCTTTGAGCAAACAATGGCATATTCGGCGGCCAAATTGTCTAGTATTTTCGGCGATCTATTGGTGTGGCTTGTGTAGCCGGATGTGGAGGATGTCGGGGGTGATACGAGCGTGATCGACGTGAGGGAAGTGGACCCTTGCGTGGATGGAGGAGTGGATCTCGGGCAACAGACGACGGGATCGGAGGGGGGCTGCAGGAGAAGGCGGCGGAAGGGGCGGGTGGTGGGGATTCCCTCACGGTCCCGACGTCTCTGTCGCCAAGGGAAGATACCTCCTCCCCGATGAGGTTCTCGGCTCAGAGGACCAGTGAGGAGAATCAGGGAGGCGGGGGATGGTACCACTCAGTGGCGAGCCGAGTGCGCTGGACGCCGGCGAGGGGACCACGGCTGAGGGTGGCGCGGGAATCGGGGAGGCCACTGGCGAGGGCGGGACCTTCGGTGCCGCACGCACAGGATGAGGAGGAGGCGCCGGTTACGGGGGCGAATGGTTTGGACCCTGTGCTCGTGTCATCGGATACAGAAGTGACGCCGGTGGAGTCACCGGCGGCGATGGCGTGGAGGAGAAGCAAGGGGAAGGGGCTGGCGCGGGAGAACTCTAAGGTTCCTGAGATGGGCCTGGGCCGGGGAACTTCTGCAGTGGGCCGTGAGTCTGGGCTTCTTCTGGATGCTAGACGCGCTGGGCAAGGTGACGTGGGATGTGTCCCTCGAGCGGGAGTGGACCGGGCGGAGCGCGGACAGATGGGCCATCCAGGGTGGTCTCGGGGTGGACCGGGTGATGTGGCAGCGTGGGCGGCCCGATACGAGGCGAGTGGAGCCCGGACCCGGGCTGAGACCCAGACCCGGGGCGGGTTTGATGGGTCGATGGAGCGGGGTAGGCTGGATCGAACTCATCTGCGGGCGGCGCAAATGGAGCCGGGTTGGAGTCCGGGTGGTCAATTAGGGTCGGGGAACCCGGTGGATTCGGATCTTGTGGGGGTTTAGGAGAGCGGAGGCCCGAGTGGGGGATCTTGGGTCCAGGTTATCACCACTTTGTATTAAGGAGGTGGTTGTACCTACAGGGGATATTGTCAAAGCTGGGGGGCAATTTCAATTTGCAATGGCAGCAAAGGTACTGACATCGAGGAGGTTCTTCTAGAAGTCGCTGGTGGCTAGAATGGAGGACTTGTGGGGTATGAAAGTGGAAGCGAAGCCATTAGAAAGAGGTCTGGTGGCGCCCTTTTTCAGGTCAGCACGGGAAAGGGCGAGAGTCCTGGCAGGAGAGCCATGTGCATTCTGGGAATCAATAGTGCTGTTCACGAATCTCAGGGCCCACATGCAGGTGGGAGATCTTAGTTTCCACCACTTCTCGGTCTGGGCTAGAGTATCTAACCTTCCGGTGGGTGCGTGGAACAAGGAGGTGGGATTCCAAGTGGGGAATGCCCTAGGGGTATGTCAGGCGGTCGATGTGGATAGTTCGGGTTGCTGTTGGGGAGACTTCATGAAAGTCCGGATCCGAGATGATATCCGAGTCCCTCTCCAAAGTCAGATATGGTTCCGGCTGTCGGAATCACAGGTACGAACTCTTCTCCAGGTCTCGTATGAACACCTACCAGACCATTGTTTTGGATGCAGCTGTGCGGGACACTTGTTTCCAGCATGCCCTATAGTTGGAGGAATCAGGGGACACTCCCTACGTGCCCCAGGAGACCCGAGGTCTGCCCTTGAGAAAGAAAAACACGGGAAGGCGGCGCCAGGGACTAATTGGGCCTATCTGGGTGGAGGGAGCAAGGGGGGTAACTAGGACCCATGCACGCCATCCCCCCGACAGGAGCAAGGAAAGGGGAGAGAGAGGTCCTATGAGACGGGGACTGAGGACATTCTTTCTGAGTGGCTGGCAAAGGAGCCTAGTCCGTCTTTGTCTGGGAAGAAAAGACAAGAAAGAGAAGAGGAGCCGGAAGAATCAGAGGGTTCGACGGCGTCAGATGGGGGTTCGTATGTAGTGGCGGCGGGGGGTCACAAGCACCCCCGCCTCCAGGAATGAGTCTGAGGAGGCCCAGGAAGGGGTTGGTCGGCTGTACCCCCTTCCTGGCTGTTAGATGGCGTTGGTTCCATCTCCAGCCGACAACAGTCTCCCCTACCAGTCTGGAGTCAGCAATCCCGCGTTCAGGAGCCCTACAAGTATCAGTCCAGGGAGGACGACGCATGCTGACTTACCGGGGGAGATGTCAGTCCACCATTATTCTCCTCTTACTTGGTTGGCTCGACCAGTGCCATTTGGTAGAAGTATGTTGTATCGGTATCTCAGGATACTACCGCAGATGTCCCCTTCAACCGCCCCTATGTCCGGAGCAAAGTTTATTTTCATGTTATTGCTTTATGTTAGCTTCTTGGTTTATGACATGTAAGATGAGTACAATTATGTGCTCATCGACCTACTTTATATTTCAGTAATAATAGTATATGTTCTTCTAAAAAAAATAACTATATCCGCTCAATTTATTTTATAAATAATAAGAAAAATTCAGGAATATTTATTATAAATAATTTAATTTTTTCATTTTCATTTATTACTAGAAAACAAAATAGTTCCCAAGTTAGTCTAAATGCATTGAGCCATTTTCTGAAATATAATAAATGTATAAGGAATTATACCACAAATTGGCACTTGACCATTATTAAAATAAAAATATATGATATAATCACAGCTGAATAGTTTGTTAAACTATTATATCATAAAATGGCTCTTGTCTTATTGATTATGAATAAAATCTGCATCTTTTAAATAAAAATATATAGTTTGCTAGACTAACAATTACTTAAGGGTTATCAAGTTTTGAAATACAACAATAAGCGGGCTGTTCGCTTTCTCGAATTAGACATGGGGTATCAAGAGTTTTATTACAAAAATAACAATTTTCTTATTGATGGCAGTTCCTTCGACTCTTTAAACGCGTCTGGTCATTACTCCTATGTCTCGGGTAGCTGATGACTTGTCAACACTAGTAGAAAAGTTTTCCATTCAGGATCAAAGATCCTTGTAGTCTTATGGGAGCTTTGGTTTGGAGGTAACAGAGAATCCTTTCAAGTACGCCTTGCCCGAGGAAATAAAATTTCCTCGATGTTGAAACATTCAAACCCGAGAAATTATAATACCTCGGCGTTGAGAATCTCAACATAGAGAATTACTAAATTCCTCGGTTTGAATTTTCAACATCGAGGAATTTTTAATTCCTCGGTTTTGAAATACTCAAGACCGAGGAATTCTAAATTCCTCGGTTATGAAACATTCAACATCGATGCATTTTAATTTCCTCTGGTTTGAATGTTTCATAACTGAGGAATTTAGTAATCCTCAGTTATGAAACTTTCAAACCCGTGGGATTTTAATTTCTTCAACTTTTAATTTTTCAACATCGAGGAAAAAATTATTCCTCGGTCAAGAGGCTTTTTGGTGTGGTAATGGGGAATACCATAGTGAGTGCTTGGAAAGGCTACATCTTGGTTGGTGAACTACTAATGGAAGGGATCACTGGATTTTTCTCCGCGTTGACGACAAAGAGGAATTTGATTAGGGGAATGGAATTGTGGACATTCCACAAACCCCCCTCCTCTTCACTGACCTCAAATCCCACATCATCGTCTTCAACCACATGTAAAATCTGGATTCGCGCCCTTCGTCTTGTTTTTGGTTGCATGTCAAAATTTTATGGAGAGTTCATCTGCAATAGTTAGGGGATTCATTTGGGTGGAGTTTGACTTATTCGAATGATCTTGGGCCCCTCACATCCGAATCCAGGTCTAGTTGGACATTTAATGCTCGCTCCGACAAGTGATATACCTTTAATGCTCGGAAGTGGATCAGTCAGTCAATAAGGAGATTTAGTATGAACACCTATCATACTTCTACTTGCAATGTGGAAGGCTTGGTCTTAATGTCAAGGAGTGCGATGCTTTGATCCTTGGGATGGGGCTGGAGTACTTCTGGTATAACAACAACCTACAGATGGGGAATGCGAACCTAGAATTGTGAAATCACGACCATGACACACGATACTATTATTTTGAAAAATATCAAGTTTGCCCCTAAAACTGTTAGCCATAAACCATTTTACCAAGAGTTCATATTTGTTCTCCGCTCTATGTTTCCCTATAAGAGTGACTATGTATTTCCTCGTAATTATTTTTGGAATTCATTAGTTTCCAATTTCTAATGAATTCATTAGTTTTCAAGATGACAAAGGAGAAGGCAAAAGTCTTAGATGGGGAACCCTAGTCATTCAAGAATTCGTTGATCCTGTTCACAGACCTTAGACCATGATGAGGCCGAAAGACATGTTGTTCACTCATTTCTCGATCTAGGCTCGAATCTCCAACTTGTCAGTGGGGGCTTGGAGCAGAGGCATTCGTTTCCGATTGGGAGGATCACTTGGTATGTGCCTTGAAGTAGATGATAATGCAGATGGAATGTGTTGGGGCAACTTCATGAGAATTCATATCATAGTAGATATCCATCTCCCTATACAGAGTCAATTGTGGTTCAGACTCAATGAATTGCAAGTATGGACACTTCTGCATGTTTCTTATGAGAGGTTTCCAGACCATTGTTTTGGATGTAGACGTACTAGACATTTGGTGTCGACACGCCCATTGGATGGAGGCCCTAGGGGACCGTCTTTACGATCTTTGGTTGATCCTCGACCAACAATCTCTCGGGATCGTCATAGGAGAGCGGTACCAAAGAAAAACTATGCATACCTAGAGGGCTCATCGGGCCAACCAACTCCGAACTTCACCCTAGTGGCCCCAAGGGTGGAAATATGAAAGGAAAAGGGAAGGCTGAGGCTTCAAAATCTTTCCCTGAGGAGCACAATCATTAGGGTTACTACCCGGGGCCGCAGGGTCACTCGTTTCATACTAAGAGCACCTGGAAAGAGAGGCAAGGGGAACCAACAAGGAAAAGGAACCCCATACATCAGGCGGAGTACCTGTAGACCACCGGGAATGTAGTCACATCCTCCATTTCAGTGGGAAGGAAGCGGCCAATGTAGGAAGTGAGGGATCCGAAGTTAGACGGATCTACACGTTTCGAGGGAGCATCTCATACGACGGCGGCGGGCTATAAGCACCCTCGCCTCGGTCAATGAGTAACCAGGGATCCAATAGGGGGTGGACCAAAAAAAATAGCCCCGCTGGATGTAAGGTGGCAATGGTTCCACCAAGTTCTGGTACAATATTCTCCTACCATCTCGGAGGCCAGCACTCTCACGTTTTGGAGCCCTACTCTATCATTCTAGGGGGGACGATGTACGCTGGCAGCCCGGGAGAGTGCATAGTCCACCTCGGCGCTAACTTGCAAATAGGTCGGCTATGTCATAGTTCCCAGTTTGGATCCGTTGTATCGGCTTCTTCAAACGCTACCGTAGTAACCCCTTCCGAACATTCCAATGGAGCGGTCCAGTAACTTGAGCACTTTGATTTTCTATTTTATATTATGTTTTGTATCCTATGCTGTTAGAACCGGTACTTTTGCTACTCTTTGCCTTGTGTTTAATTTGTCCATTTCGGGTTAGACTTTTTATAATACATGATATACTCGTGTTTGCCTTAAAAAAAATCTGCATATGTGAATGAGGTTTGATTGTTTAGGTATAAATGACATTTTCGTTTTTTTTTCTAATTTACTATTTGTTAATTAATTAATTTACAATTATTTATTAATTTAATTTGTTATAAAAGGACGGTAAAATAGTAATTTTCCATATATAATTTACAGGGTTCGAATACATGAGGGGAAAATCGGAATTTTATTCTCAATTAATTAGCACACACATGACTGATGAATATAACTCTAAAATTTCCTCTCTCGCTAATCGAGAGCAGTCCTAGCCCTAGCCGCCCATCCTCTCTACGATTGTGGTGCTTTCTAACCCTGTTTCCGTCGCCGACAACCTTGAAGGCACTGCTGCTGCACTCCTTACCGGCCCCGTCATGTCGCCCCCGGTGCAGGCCTCACCCTCGAAGACCACATTTTCATCTATGGAACCTCTTGCCTTAGAACCCGGGCGTAAGAGGAAGTTGAAGCAAACCCCAGTCGGGTCTCCTTCAGCGCCTCCTTCTACTCTGGCGAGTCCACCACCCTCTCTTTCCAGTGCACTGGTACCCTTCGCCATGGGTTCCTCTACTCCAACCACTACCGGCAAACCACGTCGAGGACGTTCGGTACGACCGAAGGGCGTTGCTTCATCCGCAAGCAACCTGTCGTAGGGGATCACTCCACCGCCTCTGCCCATCGTCTCTACTCCATCTCTTTCCTGCGTTCCTACTACTCGGGTTGATCCGACCTGTAAGAACCACCTCCGGTCGATCACGGTCGAACCGGCGAATCCTAGCGAAAGTTGACTTTTTTGCTGGAAAAGTCAATCGATGACTCCAGGAGTCATTCGGGACCTTTCTGGGGCCCAAAAATCTTAGCCGTCGTTACGGTTAGCTTAATTGGGCCGTTTCCTTTCAAATGACTATAATTTTGGAAAAGTCAAATTTTGGTCAACCGGAGACTGTTTATCGGATAAAACTCGTTAAATTAATTGTGCTGGATTTCATTAAGGACAAGATGGTCCCCACAGGGACATGTGTCCAAAGTGGCTTGGAGGAGAAGAAATAGGCCTCTAATGACCCATTTGCCCTCCCATGTGCCTAAAGAAAGGATTTAAAAGAAGGGGGGTAAAAGAGACTTTTCTCACAATTAGGTTTTATACACTTGAGGGAACAAATTCAGCTCATTATTTCCCCTTGGTGGTCGAATAGTGCAAGGAAGAGAGAAGAGGAAGAACAACTTTGCTTGGAGAAAAAAGATAGTGAGGAAAGGAGGTGACTTTCAAGGATTTCTTCATCAAAACCTCTCCAAAACCTTCTAGTCTTCATCATCTACTCATCCTCAAGGTAAGTAAACTCCTAAATCCTTCTTCCATTCACTTTTGAGTAGTGGGTTTCTAAGAAATTTGCTAGAACTTGTTGGGTTTTGTATTAGTGTTGTTAGATGATACTTTTTGTTGAAGAATAGTGAAGTTTTGATTGATTTTCATGAGATTGTTGATGTTTGGAGGAAACCCATTGTGGGTGTTGAGGATTGAGAATTTGGATGACTAATTTTGGAGCTTGATGTTGTTGAAAATGGAAATTTTGAAGTAGAATTTCGTAGAAATGAAGTTGGGGAAGAAGAAGGTTGAACCTGCTCGGTTTTCGCACGGAAAGGGTCCGATTCCGGCCCTTTGAGCGGCACGGAACGGATTGGGCGCCGTACCTCTAAGCGGCACGGTCCGGGATCCATTCCGCCCCTCTGAGCGGCACGGAACGGGTCCCAGACCGGCCCTCTGAGCGGCACGGTCCGGATCCTAGAACGGCACGGTACGGATCCCAGACCAGCCCTCTGAGGGGCACGGTCCGGGTTTGGTTCCGGGCCTCTGAGGGGCACGGCCCGGGTCGGTTTCCAGATCCGTGGGCTGTCCGAGTTGGGCCTAGTTTGGGCCCAATTTGCCTTTTAGCCCAAGTTTTCATCATTAAGGGTAATCTAGGGTTTTCCTCAATAAAACCGACCTTGTTTAGTTATTAATTATAGCATTATTTTGTGAGCCAAGACCTTGGACCCGAGCTCGATGGAGGAGGAGGCCTTTAGACCGCGTGAGAGGACGAGGAGAAGCTAGCCAGGACGTTAGCTGCTAGGATTGGTCTGTTTTCGAGGTAGGGAAGAGTAGTAAACTCCACCTTTAAATTAAATAATGTTAATAGTATGCCTATAGGATAATAATAACCAGAAAGGTCTTAGTTTGCATATAGGATGTGATTCACCAGAATGACCGCTTTTCAATTATGGGAAATTGTTATGCTGGTAGAATGGCCATGTCGAGCCTTAGAATTGCTTGTTGGATGTACTTAATGATGATTGTTCGTCCTTAATGTCGATGCATGTTCCGTCCTTAAGTTAAGATAAGAGTCATACTAAATTAGATGAATTATGATGATTGTATGTGAATGGTTGATCCGTGTCATGATTGATTTGGTGAATGTTTGAATGTGAATTGATTGTGCCTAATGATATGATCGGGTGAGTGATAGACCGATGGGACGTGGTTGGTAAGTCACGCCGGTAAGTTGGTTGATAACATGAGTTTGTTGTATTGTGATTTGTTTGGCATTGTGTAAAGGTTTGGTCGTCAAAGATCTTGACCCGAGAGTTTTCGACTTTTATTTTCGGACGACGGAGGCACGATCTTGTGTCTAGAGTAACGATATCTGGTGCTTCGACGGGCACCCCCTTTTGCTCGGAGAGCTAAACCCGTGTGCCCGGGAACTTCCCGCGCTGGACCGCTTGCAGCTATGGGTCCACGCTCGGGGTCTGCCGCCCCTGGTTCGGACGAAGGCAACGGGGGAGACGATCGGGGACGCCTTAGGGGCGTGTGTGGAGGTATCTTGCGATCAGTGGGGTATATGCTGGTGTGGAACTATGAGGGTGCGTTTTAGGCACCTTGTTGAACGTCCTCTCAAGCGGAGATTGATATTGAGGTTCAATGACTTCCCGTATCCCGTGAAGGTCGACCTCACCTATACGAAGCTCCCGAACTTCTGCTTCAATTGTGGGAGAATTGGTCATGTCGTGAGGGATTGCGTGTTGGAGTTGCGGGGTACCCTAAGGTATGATACCTCTATCTTGGAATTTCATAACGACAAGCTGGTGAAGCCGTATGCGACAGAATGGTCTGAGAACCCGTCGTCTATTGTACCCCCAGGCTTTGGGAGGGTTCCCTTGAGCACTTTATCTAAGGGTTTCTCGTCTCGAGGAAAGAACCCGTGTGTTTCCCCGAGCACTGTATCTAATCATACATGGTCTCAGATTGGCACCCCGCCCGGGAAGATTAATCCTGGCTGGAAAATTTTGGTGACCGGCCAGCTCTCTGGTGACAGGGTCACTGAAGTTTCAGCGCCCATTCCGTCTAGACACAGAGATAGTGAAGGAGCTGCTATCAGAGGGGTGAAGAGGACGGATGTTGATGCTCCTTGGTATGATCAGGTGAGGGTTGGGAAACAGCCTCGCCAGAGGAATGTTAGCTTCCTCATGCTTCCGGGACTGGCTCTGGGAGGGGTCCCTGGTTAAAGTCTTGTCTCCTACTACTGATGTAGTTCATGTTCGTGACTTGGAGCAGGACACCCAATACCATCTTCTTATCCCCGTCTTTCTTTTCTGCCCATGTGGCGTTTTAATGCAGTCTGTAACGGTTTCAATATTTTAAAGAATTGCGAACAATTTATTCTGTGTCTGTTTTTTTTTCTAATGATCAGAAAATATATGTTTTCTGACATACACTTATGTAGTTGGATTCTAAATTCATAATATTAAATTTTTAGTTAAAAAAAAACGAATATATATATATATATATATAAGCCTATGAAAAATAACCCAACATGTTGCCGTGTGCTCTATCTAGTATTTTAGGAGCTCTGGTTCCGGCCATCCGTTAGAGATGACTCCCACAACCTCCAACAGCACCTCACTGCGATGCTTTTGCACATCTTCCTCTCCCACTTTCGAATCTCCCGCCATTTCACAACCACCAAGTATCTCTTCGGCCAGAGCTGCTGCCAAAACTCTCCGAGCTTTATCTCGCAGCACCGCCGCCCTTGAGCACAGCTCCGGTACTCGCTGACTGATTGCTCTAGGATTTCATATTTTTCTTGGTTGATTATTTGAAGTTTTTCGGATGGATTTCGCATTTTGCCTTGTTTATTTACGATTATTATTTGCAATTGCACGTATGAAGCAGATGACAATCACTTCAATCCTTGTTATGGAAGGAGAAGTGTTCTCATCACCACTGTGTCGTTTCTCTTCCCTCCCCAACAATTCACACATGCTCAGGCATCGCAGTAAGTTTTGGCCCTAATCGCTTTCGTCTATGCTTTATCATTCCTGATTCTTCTTTAATTTGGATTATAATGTCAACCCATTTGATTTCCATGAGGTGAAATTGGTTGGATCTATTTGTTTACATCTGAGATTGAATAAATATTGTACAGGTTAATTTGAACTGCAGTATGTGCAATGTAAACTAATCAAATGCTAAATACTTGTGCCTATTCAGTATTCTCATTCTAGGTCAGATCATGTGTTCCAACAACTTCAAAATTATAATGTACCTTTCTTGACGTTTTAGATCGGATGAATCTTTGGTTATTAAGGAAGAGTTAAGGAAGGTCTTGTCCAAGGCAAAGGCTGCTGGAGTACTACGCCTTGTCTTTCATGATGCAGGAACCTATGAAATGGAGGACAAATCAGGTATTTATTTGCTTGGGAAATGGGCTTCAATTTGAAGACTAGTGCCAAATACTTTTTGAGTGCTTAAGATTTAAACATTTCTTGTGTCCTGTATTGTAATTTAAATGTGGAATCACCCCATGTTTAAGATCCTAATCCATGAATAAGATGTGACACATTATTGAAACAAGTTTGACCTTCAGTTACTCATCATAAAGTGTCATTCTGATCTTAAACACCCAATCACAATTTTGAAGGGATAGTTAATATACATTGAAAATTTGGATGGAGACATTCTTCATTACCTCAACTTCTGTATTATACTTTTAATGAACAAAGGAATAACTATGCCAGAGGCAGGACCTAATTACTGAGGGGGGTGAATGACAATTAACAAGGTAGTAAACCATAATTTCAAATAGTAATCTTATTAAAAATTATATCCTATGTAACATCATCTCTTTATGATAAATTTGCAATTAATTTACTGGATGTAAGCGATTGAATGGCTGTCTATAAGAGTGCTATTTTTGATATGTTATTTTAAAAAAATTCGGTACTTCTGTCATGTGAGGAAGAGAGGAAAGAAGAAAAAGTAATGATCATTGGTTTTGTGACAAATAAAGTTTTAATTGCTCAAGTTGGCGGTAGAGTTATCAACAGGCTTCAGTCTAAAATGTTTAAATTCAAATCCACTTTAAATGCCAAACTTCCCTCATTCTCAGACGTTACATTTTTTCTTAGAGATGATCATAGTCCTGTCAAATCGTGTTTGTTTTTCTAGCATTCATAAGTAAGCAAGAAGCATAAGATTGTAAGGGGTAATCTGAGTGATCGGATTAAGCTTTGTTCAATTTCAAAATATGTTACCAAACAATGGGTGCTGTATATAGTCAGTTCCTTAGATTGATCAGTTGTCATTGCAGTTCATTTTTGTACGCTTTCAATCTTTTTTCATGTTCCTTGTATCTTCACTATACTTTGTTATTAATGCTACAGGAGGTATGAATGGCTCTATTGTCTATGAACTTGATAGACCTGAAAATGCTGGCCTGAATAAGTCTTTGAAGGTAAACCATTCATTTTTCTTTCTCCTTAGAAACACTTGGCAGCTCAACCATGCATTTCCATGGTTGTAGTTATGCTTCTAAAATCCATTTCATTATTAAATCCAAGAGTTTAAAATTTATCCTCAAATATCTAGAATGATCAACACCTGCAACCTAACTCCGTGGGTGCATTGTTATTTAGACTGTACAGAAAGCGAAGAGTAAAGTGGATGCACTACAACCAGGTTGTTTCATATGAAATTTACTGTGGGAAGGTGTCAATACCACAAAAGGCTAATATGTCAGTTTTCCACTGTCAGTTTCCTGGGCAGACATGATTGCAGTAGCTGGAGCTGAAGCAGTTTCCTTATGTGGAGGTCCAACAATTTCCGTTCGCATGGGCAGAATAGATTCGATGTAAGAGTCTAGTCTCCCACCTCTAAGTTTCACGTGTTATCAACACCATGAGTGTATAGGGTGGTTGGTGCAAGCAACCATCACGCTCGTATTTTCAATGAAATAATAAGAATTTGGCCATTTGCTATTAATAATGAATTATAAACTTCCAACCCTTGTTCCCGTTGCATTAATTGAATTCAACTTTCAACCAAATGTTGATGTGGTTGAACGGATCCTCCTTAGGAATTGCAAGCTGACTAATATTTACTTTTTTCTTGTAGGATGCCTGATCCTGAAGACAGACTTCCTTTAGAGTCTCTGGATGCTTCCGGTTTGAAACAATGCTTTCAGAGGAAAGGCTTATCGTGAGTTTACTCATTACCACTACCCCATTGCCTTTATACTTGGTTTTTACTTGCAAAATTTGTGAAATAGGTCACAATTCCTAGGCATAGTTTAATCTTAACTGGAGTTGCTTGAATTATTGATTGACTCTCTCCATCCCCAATTAGACTACAAATGGTATCCCTCTAATGACTACCTCCCCAAGGATGAGAAGGCTCCGCAGAACGGACTAGTGAACAGTGCTACAAAATAACCACGAGGGTGGATCATCGGGCCTTAGAAAGGCCGAGCTACTCACGCACGTCCACCAACAACCAAGTGGTGATGGATCAACCCCAACAATAACTCCTAAAAAACACTCCAAAACCCGACCAGAGAAGCAGCGAAAAAGGTGGTGGAAGCGAAACAAAAAATAAAGGAAACAACCATTAAGGACGATGAAGGAGAGCAACCATAGGAGATGCCAACCAAGAGAGGATGACGCGCCCAGTGAAGTAAATGCCCCATTCTGAACTTGAGCGAGAAGAACTCCTTGGTCGGCGACCTCGTCACCACGAAACACAATCCTATTGCAATCCACCACAAATTCCACAAAACCGACACCCGGCGCATGACCGCTCCTTTTGTAGGCGTTGAGAACCCAACAAAAAAGGTCAAACGGAAATAAAGAGAGTCAGCTAGAGAAACATCCTATAATATCTCTCCATCAGCTCAACCACCTTAAAGTGTAGAATTTCTAAAATATTATTGATGACTCTTAATATTCTTGTTATTGATCAATACAATGAAAGCATCCCTTTATATAGGGATTAACTCTACACTAAATAGGAAATACGAATATTAAGCAACATAGGAAACCAAACTAAACTAGGAATAGGAATTCCTTTTAATTGGAAATAAACCAAACTCTAACATAAAGGTTCTAAACATAGACATGTATTATGCTTGCCTTGACTGCTACAAATCCCCTATTAACATCGACACGGTCAAATCCTACTTGATGGCTTACGTGGATTATGCTTGCTTTGACGCCTACAAAGAGGAGTTTTCATTTCGACCAGTAGTTAATATTGTGGTTTTAAAATTACAAAATCTCCATTGTAATTTTAATTAGACGAGGGTAATAATAAAATGTGTTGAATGCCATTATGGTATACATTCAACTCTTTTGAATCTGACTTATATTCGTGAGTCTTACCATTATGAAACCAAAATAACATTAAGTGGTTCGAGGCATTATACCACTACTCACATACTTTACTATGATTAATTTTCATTATTTGAGAAGAGCATTGATCGTGCATCCTTTCCATGCAGAACACAAGAACTTGTTGCTTTGTCTGGAGCCCATACTATTGGCAGCAAAGGCTTTGGGAGTCCAACTGTTTTTGACAACTCGTACTTTAAAATTCTCATGGACAAGCCATGGATGTCATCGGGTACGTAACATAATATTGAAGTAATCCCACATCAGGAGAATGCTGATTCGTTAAACACTTGATGAGCATATTGAGGCCACCACCCATCACTTGGGCTATTGAGTTAGATCAGGCTTTCATAGCATCATAGATGATTTGGGCATGTGATTCTGCTTTAGTGTGCAAGACATATCCTTAGGTGCCAAAGTGTGTATGGATGCCCTAATGTGCAACACGTGTGAGACACACACATAAGGGAGAGTGTTGAAGTTGTTCCATACCGAAGAATGAGAATTAGTTGATCACGTGGTAAGCATATTGAAGCCTTCACCCAACAACTTGAGCTTTTAGGTTGGATTGGGCTTTTTAACACTTAGCATGAGAGTCGTTACTCTGTAGATGATTTTTTTGAGTAACTCTGCAAATGATTTAGGTTGACCACTTGATAGGTATATTGAGGTCTTTACCCATCAACTTGACCTTTTGGGTTGGATCTAGATAATGTTCGAAGTTGACCCTTGGTTGCCCATAGGCAGGGAGAAGACTTCTCTCACATAGTTAATAGTCTAGTAATAATCGGTAATGAATTTTTTTTACTGGCAATCTATTTGGTCAATTATTGGCATGCAGGTGGGATGTCAAAAATGATTGGGCTTCCTTCAGATCGTGCACTTATTGAGGATGATGAATGCTTAAGGTATGTCATTTTCATGGAATTGCACTTTTTATTTGTTTTCTAAAACTGAAAACTTTGTTGCTTTATACTAGTTTATCATTTGGCAAAGCAGTCACAAACGGCCAATTTAAAACGAGCATAGTTGTACTCCCTCCACCGCAAAAGAGTGTACTGCTTCCCCAATTTAGATGTCATGAAATGAGTAGTATGTACATTTCATAAGAAACTGATTATGTATAAAATATTAATATCTTTCCTAGTAGTTGGCTAGCATACTTAGGGGTAGGTGGCATGAGAGGATATAAGGATATGGGTGAAGTCAATCAAAACTGTATTAATCTTGAAATTTTGCTAGAAGTCAAATAGTACACTCATTTTAGGAGGTGAGGATAATAGACAAAGTTCTCCCTACATTTGTTAAATCCATATTAGTGCTGACCATTAGAGACAGAGATAAGATTTAGTTTAAATGATTTATGTTATCTAAGTAAAATTTATGTTCCATCAGGGATGTTCAATTTTCCCTATGAATGTATGTCTCTGCAATAATAACAAGAACGATAATTTTTATTTTACATTATCGAAGTCTGTTTTATGAATAAATCCTTAGGTATGCTTTCTAAAATTTGAGGTTCTGTCCACTGCCTTATCGCCCGAGCAATATAACTTCTTTGCTAATATTTCTTGCATAGGTGGCGGTTTGGCACTTCTGTCCTACTCTGATGACTCCAACTAGTTTCCCGATCCTTGGTTCTATGACTTTATTATTCATTTGATATACTTCTTTTTCTTTCAATCATTGTTTTGGTTATTGTTCGTATGGGTGAGCAATGGGTTTTAAGGATATACCCGAGTGGTTAACCGACCCGATCCATACTTATATAGACCCGGCTGTATGTTTGAGGATTGGATATTTCTAGCTTGAGACCCTTCCATCGGATCATTATCATGGTTGCGGATCCGTCCGTTCGGATTTCGGGCGATTCAACGCTAAGGCCGAAACCCACTCCTTATAAGCCTACTTCAAAACCTAGCCATTTCTTTGGGTTAAACTCGAAGCATCCAAACCCTAGCTGTATGTGGGTTCGACACCTTAAAGCCAGAGGAAAGGGGACAAGGCCAAGGGACAAGAAGTCAGATAAGGCGGAGAGAAATCAAAGATATGGTGGAGAATGTCAAGCTCAAATGGAGAGGTACAGAGGAAGATGACAAAGAGGAGAAAATGTCGAATTTATGCGCGGAAGTCGATAGCCTGTGTTCGAAACGTCGGCGGACGAGTGTTGATAGGAGACGATGTTGGATTCATTTCCTAATTTATGGGCTGAGGTAGACGAACGACGGTTGCAAGCCCTCAAGGTTCTAACGCTTAACCCTCCCTTTCAGATATGTCAGGGACGGGCCCCTAGCCGTTATAGAGCAAAGGAAAGGGTCTCCACCTCTCCCGTTCTCACTACTTTCCCTCACGAGAGAGAGACCCCTCCTTGTGACGGAGTGTCTTCCTGTGATGCGGGGTACGAACTAACACCCTTGTCTTGAACTAATGGGTCCTTGGTCTCGTTGATCATCTTTCCTTTTCCTTTCCGATCCCCTAGACCTCGACCTGTTGGCGAGTGCCTGGGTCCGATTGGTCTACGGGTTGGTGTCAAGCCTCACCCAGATCTCATAAAACCTCCCCAGCCCATCCCGTCCTCGTCATCATCCACCACCTAGCAAACTCTCTAACTCTCCTTGACCCGGAAACCTACACTTTGGTTCTAGGTTCCAACCGGAAGGTTAGTAACGTTGATCTATACCAAGAACCACGAACATCACCAAGGAGCTTTGTAACGCCCACGGTTTACCAGCTAGGATCTATGCACTCTCCCGCACTGCTCGGAAGAAAAACGCAACCACTCCCTCTATCGATTGAGCCACCAGATCAGGGATCCATAACAATTCCAACAGCCAATCCACCAGGGACTGCCAGTGGAAGGACTGGGACGTCATAACCCGATCGGCCCATGCATAGTCGAAGCTCACGCCCTGACCACACACCTCTATCGACGGGATGCTGACCTCCCTTATCGCCAACCCTCCTATTTGGAAGCCTGGGTCCTCTATCCCCTCAAACTATCCCTTTTAACTCATGTCGCCGACCTTGCATGTCGTTCATCGACGACTACCAAGCCTCGCCTTGTCCATCCACCCCATCGTGAGGTACCCCCGGAAGGGTCCAAGGCCTCTGAGGCTCCTAGGACTATGCATGTCCTCCTCCACCCTACCCGTGATAAGATAGGGCCAAGACCCCGACAAAGAAGGCTTTCCCCAAACAACCAGAATCTCTGTGTCGTCGCTCCCGGGTTAGGTGACCCACCTTGTGCGAGGCCTCCCTCTTGCGCCGCCACATACCGAATGGAAGTCTTGAGTCGTGGTCTCTACCGGGGACGAGGACCAGTACCCGACACCCATTTCCAGATCAGCCCACCCCGCCCCCAGCCTTAAAGCCCTGGTCAAAGGCCGCCCGCCTTGTAGTCGGTGTCATCGTCGTGGAGACTGCTTGCATCGTCATCTCCATTTCTACAAATCCTAGAGACTTTTGCTGTTGTTGAGAGAGTTTTAGGGCGAGTACATATCAACATCAAATTAGGTAGCTACATTTGCATCTTGGAATAGTCGATGAAACAAAAACTGAAACAAAAAAATTGCATACGATATTCAAATCTTTTTTTTTGATCAGCAAAAAAAACAATTTTATTCAACCCAACAGAAAAAACTCAAAGAGGAAGTTACAATCGAGGGAAGAAGAAAGGAACGAAAAACGAAGGACGAAAAAGGCCCACTTAGATAAGATCTAGAAACATATTGGCGGTGTCTTTATCATCGAGAGAGGAGGTGAACCCCATAGATTTGCACAACGCCCAAGCCCGCTTAACTTCCGACTTTTTGCGAAGAGAGCGAGTAGGGCTTACGTCTTTAAGGGCTTGAGACGATTGTTCCTAACTCGCTTATTTTTCCGCTTAGGCCGAGGAAGATTCGAAACGGGATCGACCGAGGGGGAGTGAAGATCGGCTATAAAGGTCGAGAACGAGGGAGGAAGCACCCTAGAGGAGTCGGGCTTGGGGTCCGAGGGGGAGTTGGGCTCTTCTGAAAGGGCTCAGCCATGGCAACCGGACTGGGCTTAGACTTGTCATTTGAACTAGCAGGCTGAGGGGGTTGGGCCAGATCCAGAGGCCCGAAAGCCTGAAGCTCAAGAGACCAGCCCACATTAGAACCTGTGCCAACCAAAGAATCGAGAAGCGGATGGGAATTGGAACTAGCAAAAATTGGGGGGCTTGGGCTGCGCGACTTCAATTGCTTTGGGAGGAGCGAGGGCGTGCGAGACAAGATTCTCGGGACTCAGCAACATCGAAGACGAGGCGGTGCAGCTGGGAACAGGATCCAAAGGGTCAACGGCGGAGAGACGAACCGTGTCAAGAGCGTGAAGTGCTCTTGAGTTTGTAAGACTACGAAATGAAACTGGATTGATATAAAGAGTGAGCTAACGGCTCTTACAAGACTTGCAAAATGATCCAACGGTTCGATTACAAGGTTTTCACTACAACTACCCAGAATTACTATTCCTATGCTAAAACTATGGAGTTCAAAATTCTGCCTCTCTCCATCGGATTCAGACACTACTTATAGATAGACAAGAGCATGCAAGGTGAGCTCTCCCGACATCTGTTGCTTGCTCTGTTCTTCTTCAGCTCTGCAACTCGCACATACCAACGAGGAAGACGACGAACAAGGTTGACTTCAGCAGCGTATCCTGAGCGTCCACGCGTCCAGCTCCAAAAGATGATAACAACTTCTTCGTTGGATGAAACGCTGCGTTTTACTTAAAGTCTTTAAGTGAAACGCAGCGTTTGAATCGTCTTCAACCTCTGGGAGTTGTCATCGTGACAATGCCTCCCACTTGAACAGGCTTGTCCGCAAGCCTGAAGACGGGCGATCCACTCTGGGAACTCGCCGCGGATGAACGAAGCGTCCTCCCATGTAGCGTCCTCCGAAGCCGAGCGTTCCCATCGGATGAGGTACTGAACCACGGCGGTGTTGTTACGCCTGATGCTCCTAGTGTCCAGAATTGCCGCCGGGTGAAGCTTCAAACGGCCATCCTCCGTGGTGTCCGGCAGAGACGCCACCAATCTGTTCTTATGGCCCAACTGTTTCTTGAGAAGTGAGACGTGGAAGACAGGGTGGATCTTTGAATCCTGGGGAAGGCGGAGGCGATACGCGATCGAGCCCAGTTTCTCTGTAACCTGGAAGGGACCATAATACCGGGCCGCGATCTTCATCGATTTGCGGAGGTTCAGTGAATTCTGGCGATATGGTTGTAGTTTGAGATAAATCCAGTCGCCCACTTCAAAAGAACGCCCCGATCGTCTCTTATCAGCTTGAGACTTCATTCTGTGCTGTGCCTTGCGGAGGTTCTCCTGCATGACCTTAGAAAGCTCGTCTCGTGTCTTGACGAATTCCTCCATTGCTGGCACATTCGAAGGGTCTCCAGCCATACCGAACAGGGGCGGTTTGTAACCATACAGAGCCTCGAAGGGAGACATACCCAAGGACGAGTGGAAGCTCGAGTTGTACCAGAATTCCGCCAACGTGAGCCACTGAGCCCATTTCTTGGGAGTCTGGTGGGTCATAGCTCGGAGAAAGTTCTCCAGGCATTGACTGACTCGTTCCGTCTGACCGTCCGTTTGAGGATGGTACGCCGTCGACAGTTTGAGCTCGACACCCACTCGTTTGAAGAGGTCCGACCAAAAGTTGCTGAGGAACAGGCGATCCCGATCAGAAATGATGTCTTGAGGCAAGCCGTGAAGCTTGAATACTGTATCAAAGAGCAATTTGCCCAAAGTGGAAGCCGTGTATGGGTGTTTCAATGGGATGAAGTGAGCGTACTTCGAGTACCGATCCACGACGACCCAGATTGAGTTGAAACCATCAGAGACCGGCAAGCCCTCTATGAAGTCCATGGATATTTGTGTCCATGGCTGCGATGGAATGGCCAAAGGTTGTAGAAGGCCTGGCGAAGCTACTGTCTCAGCTTTGCAACGTTGGCAAGTATCACACTCCGAGACGAATTTGTGGATGTCCTTGGCCATGTGAGCCCAAAAGAAGTAACGCTGGATACGTTTGGTTGTGGCCAAGACTCCAGAATGACCCCCAAGGCCAGAATCGTGCAAGAAGGCCATGACCTTCTGGCAGGCACCATTGCTCCTTCCCAGACAAATTTTTCCATTCAACAACAGCATGTCGTGGCGAGTATAGTGGTTGGGCAAGGAATCAGGCTTTAGTGCCAATTGCAAGAACATGTCATTGATCTCCTCGTCCCCCTAATAACTTTCCAGTACCTCTGTGATCCAAACTGGTAACAAGGTCGATAGTTCACTCAGAGACTCCGCCGGTAATCGAGAGAGGGCATCAGCCACCTTATTTTCTCGGCCCTTCTTGTATTCGATTGTGTAATCGAGTCCCATCAGCTTAGATAACCAATTTTGCTGGTAAGCTGTGCCCAGGCGCTGTTCGAGTAGGTACTTTAAGCTTTGTTGATCCGTGCGGATAATGAATGGAGATTGAGAGATGTAATGATGCCATTTCTGGATGCACGCGACAATAGCCATCAATTCCTTCTCGTAAGTGCTTCGAGCCTTATTGCGATCGCCCAGAGCCTTGCTCATGTAAGCTATGGGGCGGCCACATTGCATGAGAACACCACCAATACCGGAGTCCGACGCGTCCGCCTCTATGATGAATGGCTTAGAAAAGTCAGGAAGAGCGAGAACCGGTGTAGATGACATAGCTTCTTTCAGGGTCTCGAAGCTTGCTTGTGCCTCCGGGGTCCAGACGAAGGAATTGGTCTTCAGAAGGTTAGAAAGAGGACATGCCAATGTGCCGTAACCATGGACGAACTTGCGGTAGTAGCCCGTGAGCCCCAGAAAACCACGCAAGGCCTTGATCGAACCAGGGGTTGGCCACTTGCGCATCACCTCTATCTTCGTCGGATCAGTCGAGACCCCCTCTCCAGTGATGATATGGCCCAGGTAAGCGATCTTTTCCTGTGCGAATTCACACTTTGACAGCTTCGCGAAGAGGCTCTGTTTTCGTAGTGTTTGCAGGATCGTCCTCAGATGTAACAAATGCTCTTCCCAGGTAGTACTATACACGAGGATATCGTCAAAGAAAACCAAAGCAAAGCGCCTGAGGTAAGGACCGAGCACCTGGTTCATTAAAGCTTGGAAACTCGCCGGCGCGTTGGTCAAGCCAAAAGGCATGACTCGAAACTCGTAATGGCCGTTGTGGGTGCGAAACGCGGTTTTGAATTCCTCCCCCTCTTCCAAGCGTATCTGATGATAACCAGAGCGAAGGTCAATCTTAGAAAAGTATCTCATACCTTGCAGTTCATCGAGCAACTCATCAATCGTTGGGATCGGGAATTTATCCTTGATTGTTTGATCATTGGGTTGCCTGTAGTCCACGCACATGCGCCATGACCCGTCTTTTTTTTTTAACCAAGATCACCGGGAAGGGGTATGGACTGCGGCTCTCTTGGATGACACCCGAAGCCAACATCTCGTCCACCATTTTTTCGATTGCATTTTTCTGTTGGAAATTCTGGCGATAAGGCCTGATCGACGGTGGTGTTGCTCCCGGAATCATGGAATCCGGTGGTCGTGGGTACGACGTGGTGGCAGGGATGTAGGTTCAGCAAAGACATCGTCGAAGTCTGAGAGAAGCGTTTGTAGCTCCAGATGTTCCGTGGGGCGCACGGTATCTCCGTCGAGTGCCAAAAAATGGCCAAGGTAAAGTGATTCGCCTTGTTTGAGCTCGTGAAGGACCTGCTGTGGTGTGATCACTGCGTATGGAGTCTGAGGTGTCGATTCTAGGAGGGTGATCGAGTCGCGGCCATGGCGGATTGTGATCGAGCGAGACGCGTAATCCAAAAGGATTGGGTTGACTGTTTTCAACCAATCCAAACCAAGCACGACGTTGTACGAGCCCAGTGGCATGACGAGGAAGTCCCAGGTGAAGTCAGTGCCTTGCATAGCACATGTAACCGAACATCTAGAGGAACAGATGTATGTTTTGCCGTTGCCCAATCGAACCAAGACCGGAGTTGCAGGCATGATGGTGAGGGCCAAGTGTTTGGCTGTGAGGTGGTCTAGGAACGAAACTGAGGCACCCGAGTTCACCAAAATCGACAGGTGTTGATTTCGAATCGCGCCAGCAATGCGAATTGATTTGGAGTCCGTTGTGAGCTCAGAGGTGCACAAAAATTCGGTTTGCAAATGGCAAAGGTCTTGAATATTGAGGTCCTCCGGAACTAAGCCCTCTGGTAGCTCTTCCGTCACTGGTGATGGGTTTGTAATCGGTGGTGGGTCGTCCCCAAGATCATCTCCCTCGTCGTCCTCCAAAAGCACGTACAATCTCTGTTTGTTAGGGCAGACGTGGTCACGAGTGTATCTCGCTGGACAAGTGAAACAGAGGCTTTTAGCACGCTTCTCATCCACAGACATAGGAGCGAACTTTTGGCCTTGTCGTGGCTGAGGTGTTGGTGGTGCAGGCAACATTGGAACTGGTTGTGTTGGAGGTAGTAGTTGCTGACGAGGACGAGTGAGAGATTGAAACTGAGGTCGTTGTGGCAACTGGTTGTATTGACGGAGACGGTATTCTTCGTGCCGTGCCAGGTACATGGCATGCATTAAGGAGCGAGGGCCAAATAGTTGAACACCAGGGCGGACTTGTGCCTTCAAACCTCCGATGAAGTTGGATATGTAAAAGTCGTCATTGAGGTGCGGGTAGCGAATGACCACCAAGACCTTCAGTTCGCCGAACTTGAGCTCGTATTCTTGAACTGAACCCGTTTGTTGGAGCTGCTTCAGATCTATCAGCACATCCTCTCATCTCATGGTTTCGAACTTCCAAACCAAGTCGTAGCAAAATTGGTTCCACCAGATGACCTCCTTGCCGATGAGGTACTCTGTGAACCAAAACTCAGCGGGACCCGTCAGATGAAGCGATGCCAGTCGGACCTTCTGGTCCTCCGGAATGTCGTAAAACGAGAAATAGAGTGTCGCCTTTCTAATCCAGCCTCTGATGTCCGACCCATCAAACAAGGGAAAGGACAAGGAAGGGGCTCGGAAGTTCAGCTGATGTTGTTGTAGGGGAGGGTGAACTTGGTTCTGTGTGAAACATGGAGGAGGAGGGTTATGGATCTGAGGGTGTGGAGGAGTTGGTGGTTGAGGCATTTGTGGAACGAAGGTCGGTGGAAGGAGGCCATGAGAAGACGACCTATGGTCTTGAGGTGCTGGGCGGCGAATGAAGTTGTTTTGAGGAGTGAGTTGTTCTTGTGGAGGTGCAGTCAGTGTGGGTGGGAAGGGGTGTGGTTGGGAAAAAAAATTCCTGGTCCCGGGCCCGTCGGAGCCTGCGGTGTGGTTGATGGGTTAGCCACCACAGAGGAAGCTATTGACTTTCCTTTGTCGACTCCTTGGCCACCGTCAGGAGGTTGCGGTGGTGCCCTAGGAGGTGCGATGTGCAAGCGCTCGAGTAACGACTCCATGCCACGCCGGAGTCCTTCCAACTCCGCTCTGCTCTGTTCTCCCATGGCTTTGAGGCGTGCAACTTCATATCTGAGTTTGTTGACGCCGGATTGTGTCGCACACTCGTAGGTGGTTTCGCTTGACGCCATGGTTCAAGATCGCTGGAAAGGTGCTCTGATACCACTGTCAAGAGTGTGAAGTGCTCTTGAGTTTGTAAGACTACGAAATGAAACTGGATTGATATAAAGAGTGAGCTAACGGCTCTTACAAGACTTGCAAAATGATCCAACGGTTCGATTACAAGGTTTTCACTACAACTACCCAGAATTACTATTCCTATGCTAAAACTATGGAGTTCAAAATGCTGCCTCTCTCCATCGGATTCAGACACTACTTATAGATAGACAAGAGCATGCAAGGTGAGCTCACCCGACATCTTTTGCTTGCTCTGTTCTTCTTCAGCTCTACAACTCGCACAGACCAACGAGGAAGACGACGAACAAGGTTGACTTTAGCAGCGTATCCTGAGCGTCCACGCGTCCAGCTCCAAAAGATGATAATGACTTCTTCGTTGGATGAAACGCTGCGTTTTACTTAAAGTCTTTAAGTGAAACGCAGCGTTTGAATCGTCTTCAACCTCTGGGAGTTGTCATCGTGACAAACCGCTGCCGGCGCGTTGGCCCCCGCCAAACCGACCTCAACTTCAACTTCGTCGAGCTCGAGATCCATCTGATCCCGGAGAACAGAGGTTGCAAAGGACGGTCGAAGTTCCTCAGGCCAACAGAAGGGAAAGTTCCGTTCCCAATTTCCATCCATGCAAACCTCTTCGTCATCCAAACCAATTTCCCCATCTTCCAATCCAACGAAACCAGCAAAAATAGGGGGCGGGACTTCGGGGACGAGATGAGAGTCGAGGCTTGAAGCCAGGATCTGAAAAATGGTGTTGTCGATGTCTAGATCAATTTTCACTTGTACTGGGACCAAACTGGGCGACCAGATAAGGACGAAAGCGAGATCTAAACGGGCTGAGGAGGAGGAGCAGGGGTGGACTGAGATCGGGATTCCCACTGAGGCTGCAAGGCTACGAAGAGTTGCCAAAGACCATCCGAAGAGAGGAATTCCGGCGAAGGACATCCACCTAAAGCTTCTGCCTGCGAGCACCGAACGAATGTCAGTGAAGAAGTCAACGAAGCTAGTGCGAAAATCGAGCCAATTCCTCAACTGGGCGTCCTTGAAGGCTTCTTCGAAGATGAAGGAGATCAGGAAAGCTCTTCCTCCGAGCTCCGCCAAACGAACTTGTTTGCGCAAGGAGGGAGAGAAGTCCGACCAAATGGAGAGGGCGGTGCGACAGGAAGCTGATACACCGATGAGAGAAGCGGCGAGCCGAGACGAGCAGCCGAGGTTAGGAGAACCCTAACAGGAGCGAGCACCCAGAGAGTCCGAGGAGACAAGGATAACTTCAGGCGAGGGCGTCGGGGCATTAGACACAACGTCCTTGAAGGAACGAAGCCCAGGTTGAACAAGAAAGGGGCCGGAGAAGGGAGACGCAGATGGAACCGGAGTCCTTCTGTGGCTACCGGCGTGGCAAGCAGCAAAATCCACAATAAGACGGGACGAACCCAACCAAGAGCGGTTTTTAGAAGCCACTGCAGCAACAACCTCAACTTTGTTACGGAAGAAAACGAAGCCAAAGCGCTTGCCCGCCTTGTTCAGCTTGGAGGGGATGAAAGCTCGATTTACCGTACCAAACTCAGAAAACAAATCAAACAACTGAGTTTGAGAGAAATCTGAAGGGAGATTGCAGATAAAAAGGCGAGAAGAAGGGGGGAACGAAGCAGAAGGAGAGGCAGGCGGGAGGAAGGAGAGGAGCAAGGGTGGCCAGAGGCCAAAGGGGTCGGGGGGTCGGGAGGTTTTTGCATTTTGTCCGTACACAAATTATCTCATTTTGATATTCAAATCTTTGGTAACTCTAGTTTGAGTTTTTTTTTTAATATAGTTCACTTTAGAAAATCTAAGAATTAGTCTGTTTCGTCAAAATTGCAGTACATTGAGAATCCTCGAATTATTTTGCCATTCCCCAGGTTCAAGAATGCTCCTAAATTTTGCAATTCCCTTGCTCTACACATATCCTTTTACCTTTTTTTCTCTACCAAGAAAAGAAAATAAAAAGATGAAAATGCTGACGTTTTTGCTTATAGTTATTATTTTTAAAATTTTAAAATCTTGTAAAACCATCCTTTTAAAACAAATTTACACAAAAATAATTACCTCTTAATTTTATCTTGTATCCATGTTATAATGTTTGGTGTTGACAACGGTATGCAGTTCACTAAGACAAATCATTTTGTATGTAGATGGATCAAGACGTATGCAGAAAGTCAGGGTACTTTCTTTGAAGATTTCAAAAATGCATATGTCAAACTTGTAAATTCAGGAGCCAGGTGGAAAACCCTCTAAAAGGTATTTAGAGGTGTGTCCCTTTATGCCTTGTTTGCTTCTTTTGTGCAGACAAAAAATGTAGAAATGTGTTCCAAAATAGTGTATACCATTCAAAATATGTTAATTAGATTATATATTTTCGTTTGTTTTGATTCTGTTTACCCCGGTTAAGTACTTGTATTATCCAAAAAGTTGTATATGTGCTTTACATGACCCCAACAATAAGACGATGGTATTTATGAAGAAAATTAAGATATAAAATTTCCTGTGTTTCGCTAAAGAGATTTTTTTTATCAACAAAGTTTTTGTTCTATTAAAAAATAGAGGACCTTATTTCCGAAAAGAAAATAGAGATCGAGGGTCGAACCATCAGGATACAGATAAGAGTATGCTACGGACACCTCAAACCATAAGACCAAATATATTTTAAGGATCAAACCAGGTCAAAACCCCAAATAACAATCCAATACAAATCCAACTTTTTGCACCCTTACTTCTCTCACTCTTGAGTGGTGTATGAGTAACATAAACAAGAATTATCCATAACGTAGACTTGGGAACCAAAGATTATAAATGTTATGAATGAAAAGGCATCAACAAAAGTGTACTAGGTTGAAAATTTGAGTGATCAAAATTGATCAAGAATTATTCATAATGTGGACTTGGGAACCAAAGATTATGAATGAAAAGGCATCAACAAAAGTGTACTAGGTTGAAAATTTGAGTAATCAAAATTGATCATAACCTTATGTCTAGGAACAAATACTATGAGGTGGCATAAAAAGGAAAGATGTTTCATAAAAAAATAACAAGTCTAAATCATCGTCTAGTTATGAGATCCAAACATGTATAACCCATGAGATTAGACGGGAACCACAAAAAAACCACAAGGCATAGACTGTAGTTCATGAATGGTAATAAATGGTGTAGGAAAACACAAACAATCAAAAGTGATATTCTTTTTTTGATCAGTAATTTTTTTTTATTATAAAAACCAACAGCTACAAAGTGTAGCTGAAGGTCAAGGACAAGCCCTCAAGGGAACCAAACAACCAACAAGACCATCCAACAAGGGATGATCCGAAACCACTACAACCACAAGGTCTAAAACCTAGAATCAAGCTTGAAGAACAACTAGGGTCTAACAATGCCTATACCCGAAATGCCAAGAGAAAACACAACAGAGGCAAATAAACAGGACCCAACCAGTACAAAACCAAGCCCAGCAAGGGGCAAACAAGGGTCAGGCCCAACCAAACCCAACCAACCTACAAAACAAAAGTAAACAGGCCCAAACAAAAGCTAACCCTAAAAAACCAAAACCAAAAGCCCAACACCCTTCCTCGAGCCCAGTGCGCACCTGTAGCAAATCTGAACTATATGATAATATAAAAATTGAGTACATGGAGAAATTTTTAACTTTACTCAGAAGAATATTTAAAAGATAAATGGCTGTGGACAGAGCGTGATGTCAAAAAGAAAGACGCATCGAAAAATAAAGTGAAATTTGGACCAAATTATTAATATTTCTTAGCTTAGAGCCATTTTAAGGAAATGTATGCCTAATAAAAAATTTCGCTTATCAAAAAAAAAAGGAAATGTATATAAATACCATTTCTGATGAAGAACAAAATTGATGAAAGACATAATTGTCAAACTCCTTTCTGCATTGAAATGACTTAATCATTCATTCGACCATTTTTTTTTATTGGAGGCTTAATCATTTGACCAAATTAAGTATGAAAATACATGCGAAACAATGAAAAAATAAAGTTGACGTATGATTTATAGACTGAGAGAAAAATCCTCAAGACACTAAAGTAATCATCCAGTGATATCAAGTAGAACGACGGCCAAAAATCTTAAAACATAACATGTCCATAAAATAAACATGAACATATCAAAAGAATAAGGCAATTTAACATGCTTGCAAAAACACACGAATGAGAAACCGAAACTTCTTTATCCGAATTACATGAAATCGAATTATTACAACGAAGAGATCTAAAAACAAGTTAGGCAGGATGACCCAACCACGAGTCATAGCTTTGGAGACAAGGTGAGAAAGGAAGATGAGATGAGTAATGACATCTACAATGAAGGAAATGAGAAAGGGTACAAATTACACGAACTATTGCATCTCATAATTGGAGTTCCCATCTGAAAGTCGTCCACAAATAAACCAAAACGATGAAATTCAATACGAATGACAAAACGACATACATGTACAAAGTTGTTGATAATATTGTTGGGACTGTCGATCTAAGAGGAAGCTAACAAGTGGTAGAGTACTCGGAGTGGCTCTCATACCATTATGGAATTGATTTCTTGCATTGAATATGTATTTATTCAAGCTTATCACCCAAACTATTCTAAACAATTTAAACATGTAGGATGTACTGTAATCCTAGTAGTTGAGACTCCATCGTTAAAATTCATATATGATGACACTCATAATATTAAGTTCAGTCAATCTCTTTAAGAAATAAATCAATAAACTAAAGTTTTGCTAAAATAACTTTTTGATATATTTTGTTTTTGTTTTTATATACAAAGATATTTTTATCATTTCATGGGAAAAATATTTTGAAAAACAAAGAGTGCAACAACTAGAAAAAACAAAGTTAATTGTGAGTATTCGGCAAATGGTATGATCCTTTAGTGTACAGTTTTCCCCTCATTTTCGTTAGAAGGACAACGAATAAAAAATTTCATTGATTAGCCATGGAGATCTATTCATTATGGGTCTTAATGTGGTTAAGTAGCTCGCTACAGAAGAACTATCACATAAGGTTCGTTCGGGGTTCGAAAACAAAACAGAAATCAATAAAAACAATGGTAGCAAAAAAAAATTCATCAATAAAGACATATATAAATGAACTTGCCTTTTGAAGAAAAGAGTTTACACGTGGGAAATGAATGAGAGCAGAGGACAGAGTTTGGGATTCAACAACTCCTCCATAAATATAGCTCACATGAATTTTGCATCTCATAAATTTCTATTTTCCTTTCTTCCAAAATCAACCATGATTGTTTTGAATCAGTTAAATTAGCGCTTTGCTAAAAAAGTTGCACACATTCTGTTGTACCCCCAAGTAGAAGATGGAGTTGGTTTCTTATAGAAAATGGCGTGTCGTCTAATAGGGAAAGGAGCATCTCTTCGCCTTTTCCATGGCTTTCTCTAATCTCCCACTCATTCCCAACGCTTTCTCCTCTATCTTTAAAGCCTTGTCGTTTGTCAGTGCATATCATCCATACGATCTGGTGAATGATGGCCTCACATAGAATGAGATCGATAGCCATGGGGTCATTGTGGTGCAAGCAGGAGCGGTCCAAACGATAAACAACACAAGGTACCATCACGTCTTTGTGGAAGACTCAAAGGGTTTGATTACCAAGACGAGGTTTGTACAATAACCTTACCAGAAGGTATGAGACTCAAGTAGTATAGTGGGTTGGAGGACTGTTTTATACTACACTCGGTCATGACTCCTTGTAGTCATCATCCACATGATGGGATATCTTTTGCTACTCCAAAGGAAAGAGACTACCCTTAGCGACCGTGACGAGCACCACTATACCAACTAAAGGTCCTGTTTCTAGGACTAATATGCTCTTACGACAAACTTGAGTACCTATGAATCTAGTTTCTTTGTTTTATATTTTGAGTTGTTTAGACTAATGTTAATCTACGAAATGAAGTAAATCGTTTATACGGGTCCAAAACGTTGATACACTTGATTTAATGTAGAGGTCTCACAAGCAGGTTTTTGAGATTAATAAATTGCTATCCTCTTCTGAAAAGAAAAAAAAAACTTTTTTTGTAAAATCACCAACCAAATCATTGCGTCATTTACAACTTGCTCGAATAACAACTAAGAGCACCTCTAGTGGCTGGCCAATAGTCGTGGTTTAGGTGTCGTCGCAGTCTTGAATGAAGAGAGAGAAATAATAAAATAATAATATTTGAGGAGAAAGAGTGTTTGTAACGAGCTCCTATCGTCGGCGCAAGGTATTTTTTGGCTATTTTTCTTGCTACTACATCAAAACAACTACTTTTTGTCCCACCCTTTGTAGAGGACAGTTGTAGGAGGTAATTGTTTGCATGAAAGAGAAACTCAAACAACCACTTCCAAAAATTACATAGGCTAAACCATTAAGATCGAGGCAAATAGAAAACCCTTCATAAAATTCACTTACTTTATGTAGTTTAAATACCATTTATGATTGTATTTTAAGCTACAGTTGGAAGCCCAACCATTCAATGAAATGAACTCATCATCGGCAATTTGGCATCACCTGCCATGATCCTATTACCCTAAAGCAGTAGAAACAAGAATAGTGCACCATAAGCCTGGTAATGGAAGTTCGAGTTATGGCCGATATGAAATTCACTTAAAATTTCAAAACAATCAAGTAGTATTACTATTATCAGTTGTTGCTAGAGGCTTTTAATAATAATTGAATTCTACGAACCTTACAAATTTAATACACATAAATGCCCCAACTTCTCCTCTAACCTCCCCCTCCCTTTAATATCACTCCTGTTGATCATATTAACACCAAACCTAAAAGAGAAAACACAGACCATTTAAACCCAGAGACAGCTTACCCCATCACAGAGAGCAATGGGAAAGAAGATGAACCTCATCTCCTCCCTCTTCAAGAACAAAGACCTCTGCAAGCATCCTCGGACCCTGTCTTTCAGGGACGACATGTTCAAGACATTCAATTCCGTGTTCGTGGATCCTAGTATGGAATACGAGGTTGACATGCCAGAATCATGGTTTACGAGCTCGCTCGAGTGTGCAAGCTTCTCAACAGACTCTGAGGACTATGAAGGAGAGTCATTGGAGATGGTGGTTCATGAGGTGAGGCGGTCTGAGAGGCTGTTCTTTGAGCCAGGGTCAACCAGTTCTATTCTGGAGGAGGCCAAGACTAATGGATTTTCATTCAAGCAAAGTGAGGTGCTGACAATGGAGTCCGAGGATCCATGTGGAGATTTTGAGAGGTCATTGGGGCATATGGTGCAGTCTCACGGGTTCAAATATTAGGATTGATTGGAGGAGCTGCTGGATTGGTGTCTGAAGGTCAACAGGAAGAATCAGCATGGGTTTATAGTAAACCAGAGAATGCAGTTGCATTGTAAGGTAGCAATTGAACAGATCGAGCTTGATACACTAATAGGCCTTGCTTCTTTTAATTCATGCTCCTGAAATGAGCACAAAGATCCAAAGTACTATTTTGTGTGTATGTTAGTAGGCTATAAACATAAGAAATGGAACTAGATCGTTGTCCCAGACACTACTTTCTAATCCTCACAAGATATTATGACTTGTGTTCTAATGTTTGTCAAGATTGTCATATCTTCTATCAAAGATCATAGGTTCAGTAGCTTTGGATTTTCAGCAACTTCGGATCAACAAAGTGTCTCAACTTGTGGCATTTATGCAGAAATCTTTTATAAGCCTAATGATCCAGTCCAAATTGAGGATATAACGTCAGTGTCTAAATCCGATAAAACCCTAGCGTTTTTCGGGTCGAAACAGCCTCCCGAGTAAAACACATCGCTTTGCCATGATCGAAGACATTTTTCAGCCATCCGAGGTCATTTAGAGGGGCAAATTCGTATATTTGGAGTTTGGGTGTTATTTGTTTTAGGGTTTTGAGATTTCCTTTTTTGTATTAGGACTTGGAGATTTTATTTCCTTATTGTATTACGACTTTGGGATTTAGTTTCCTTATCGTATTAGGTTCGGGGGTTTAGTTTTACTATATAATCACATGATGCTTTGATTGTAAGACAGATTATTGACAATTTATAAGAAAAACGAGTTGCAAACTCAATCTATTGCTTTCGTTATTCATTGTGAATCAATGAATCTGATAACTATTTTGTTCGGTATTCTTCATGAATCAACGAATTCGATAAAGAACTCCCTCCCCGCTACACACTCTACATCACCTAATGAACCTAATCTCTGAACCTAGAAGGCAATCTTGACATACAGAGGGATGTTACCATAATGAGGATTCACAGTGTATAGATTGAATTCCGGTACAAAAAAGTGCTAAGAACCTAAGAATCGAATCCTGTAGAAAGTTAAGAGAATCTGGTTGTGCACTCAAGTTCCTAATAGTTATCATCAGTCTAGGGTAGTCAATACATATGGTGCACGAGATGTAATGTTATTTTTACTATTGAGCACTGAGTCCTGGTTGGTTCCTACACTTAAATTGTTAGAAGAAACCGCTTGCTGCATCCAACTAGAGAAACATGTTTCAGGCACTATAATAGTTAGCATCCTTGAACTTGCATAGTTCTGAGAGAAAATATAACGAAATATTTTAAAATTAATAGATAGCCAAGCTTAGTTTCCAAGGGAGCTATATAGTAATGACTCCAAACAGAAGGAAAAAAAACAGACACTGAACTTCTTTTATTAACTTAGCTTCCTTAAGAAACCTACTTCTTTAGGTTGGCGGCAAATTTCTTCATCAAAGAAGAATTAAGGGAGAAGAAACCGCCATAGATAGCACAATAAGGCACCAACTGTGAACTTGCCTCATGGGAAGCTTTTGAAACGATAATGTTCCTTGCTTGGATGCTCCAGTCCTGCTCTAGTGCCTGTATCAACTTCTTGGCTCTCCAAATTTCACCGCGAATGCGAGGAACAGCCATTGCAATAACAGTCAAAGCAAACTTGCACTGTAAATTTTGACACAAAGCAACGTTCAGACAAAAGCATGTAATTAATTTGGTCTTAAGATTCTATCACTGTTGAATAGTTTGATCAGATTAAAAAACAAAATATTTTTTCAGTGCAAATCCCATACAAGATAAACATAAGCACAGCTTGAAGATGCAATTGTTACCAAGTTATCAAAATATGGAGTACCCACAAGATTTGACGGTCATCAACTGCATATACACATGACTGAACCATGACTGTTAGAGTGGAAATGCACACCATATGTTTTATAAAATGTATACAAGATGAGGTAAATTTTCAAATTCATGTTGCAGACCAAGTGTTCGATGAAATGCCTGACTGAGAAAATGCTTTTCTGGGCATAAACCATACAAAACCGATAACCCCCAGAACTAGATAAGCATGTAGAAAAGTTAGAAGTTAAGATGGGGGAAAGAAAAAACCTGTACTCCAAAGATCGTTCAGGCGAGTTGGAGATCGATGTGCTGAGAGTTGGAATTTTGGAGGATGCAAGAGAAGTTTTGGAGGATGCAAGAGAAGTTAACGAAATGGCCAGATGGCTGAATGGCTTATTGGGCCACATATATACGTCAAACTTTCTTGGAGGCTACTTTCAGTCCAACCTAAAAATAAGGGTTAATCGTTGAAACTTACTCTTATGTATTGGTCACGAACACTATGCTACCCTCTTTTTCAAAATGATTATTACGCTACATTATCTATTGGTCACGCGATTACGTTAGGAAAAATAGACGGTAAAATGCCGTTTTTTTCCATTCCGTTAGTCATATGACCTCAAGTGTCATATAATGGATGGTAAAATGACGTTTTTTCCCCTTAAGTATTTGACCTCTATATATTTTATAAGGAACAACAACGAGGGTGCAATGATAATGTTCCCTATAAAATGTATAAAAGTCAAATAATGGGGGGAAAACGTCATTTTACCATCCATTATATGACACTTGAGGTCATATGACTAACGGAATGGAAAAAAACGGCATTTTACCGTCTATTTTTCCTAACGTAATCGCGTGACCAATAGATAAGGTAGCGCAATAATCATTTTGAAAAGGAGGGTAGCATAGTGTTCGTGACCAATACATAAGGGTAAGTTTCAACAATTAACCCTAAAAATAAAATTTTGTTTTTTAGATTTATCCCACTCTTTCTATTTATTTTTAAGGATAATCGTAGGAACTTATGATTTTTTTTTTGAGGAAGTAGGAACTTATAATTAATTACACGTGGTTTTTTTACTAACAAGGTGCAATTTTATTAATAGTGAATTAAGACATAGACGTGTGTCAAGGAATAGACTCTTTGACCACTAGAGAAGAACAAATAAAGAACACATTGTTCGCAGTTTTTTTAGAAATATAATTGTCATTAACGGTGTTGAAGAAACGCCATATAGGACGCCATAAAGGCATGTAGGAAGGGTGGGGGATGAGAAGACGGTACTGGAAGTCCTGCTCCAAATCTTGAGCAAGGGTTGCATCAATTGTATTCGGAGGATATACGCGAATCAGGGTTCCCTCCCAGGAAAAATCTCTAACACTCTGCGTGCTAGTCTTTGATCCTGCAAAAAAGGAACCAGTAAAAATAAAATAAAAAAGACTCACTCGATTAGCCTGATCTAGAATCGAGAGAGAGCTCGAGGAGGGTGCAGTGGTGGAGGCCAATGAAATGGACGTGCCAGTGGCGACTTCAGAGATGGTGAGGGTTTCTCAGGAGAGATGATCCGATACAGTTTGATCCAGTGCCATATCAATCTGTAGTAGGTACAGAAAACTGAGGTACATCAAATCTATACGCTTTCTGCATGCATCGGTGGAGGCCAATGAGGTGGGGACATTGATGTCTCCACCGATTGGGGCGAGGGCGACGAGGAACCTGCTAGGAAAAGATCCGTGTGGGAGGACCTCCCGTCGGGGACCGATGAATTGTCGACGAAGAAGGCTGAGGGAGGTCGCCTCGCAGAGAGGAAAGCTCATCTAATCCAGGCCTAGCAACATCACAAGAGGCATATGAATGGGGAAAACGCCATGCAACGAAGGAGAGAGACCAAAACTACGCCGGGAGGGATGGAGGCCGGGTCGGGGTGAGGCACGACGAGACGGCACCGAAACCCTAGCAGAGCGACTCATTGGTTACTTAATACAAAGTACAAATTTCATTACACATGTTTTGTAAGTATTATTAATGAGTTGTTTCTTTCTTTTTTGTAAAAGACATCCCAATTATTTTTGTCTATAAATCCACTTGATGGGGTTAATTCTTTTTACAAAAAAACGAAAGTAATCATACAAAAAATGCATACCGAGGGTTTCAAATTAAAAAAAACGAATAATATTAAGGACAAAATTATCATTTCGAAAAAAATTGTAGTACGTGACTTATTTTTATTGTTTATATTATCATCATTATCTTCATACGTTTTTGAAAAACATATGCCATGGAATTTGAATATAGCACTTCTCAATGTCTTCTTACTGAAAGGTAAAAGTAATAAGATTTTTGAGATACAGAGTTCTTTTATGACTTAATCTATTTCAAACCAGTAAGATATTATTCACCGAAAACACCAAAACACATTATATCTCCAGCTCGACTTATGATCCCGGGAGATCTTATAATTTCCCTCTTCCCAAAAACATGACAACCATGATTATATACATAGTTTTTTTCACGTTTTTTTTTTTGCATCTTTATACAAAATATTTTCTCATACTTAAAAAGAGTATTACCACAAAACACACATACCTTGTCAAGGGTGGGAACATGTACGACGCCTTTCCACCTATCCCAAAAAAACTCATCCGAATGATACCTTACAACTCTCATAAGTGTCAGTATAGTCTGATTGGGGCAAATTTGACAAATAGAGTATGCATTAGTATTTTTGTAAAGAGGGGGGTTTGAACCCGTGTTCATGAGGAGTCGGGCTCTGATAGTATACTAGAGGATCAACTCAACTAAAAGCTTAAGTTGATAATTAAAAGCTCAATTATAATTTTTATATTCCAACAGTTCCTACCCTTACACTCCCAAAAGTCTTCTTGATCAAGAATCCATGAGTCTTCTTAACCAAACAATATCAATTTCCTAGAAATGTTTGATCGTTGTTTAAATGTCTCCCCTCCATTCTATATTTGAATGTTATGAATGCCTAACTCTCCTTTGGATTTGTCACAACATACGATATCTCATCGATCACATAGTCCTCCTAAGAATCTCAAAGAAAATGAGCCCTCAAGATTATTTGGATGACTTACCCCATTAAGCACTAAAAGAAATACAATGCAAAGATAAGACACTGGATTTGTGTTATATGCAATATAATGTAAGAAAATCCTAATCTAGCAATCCAATTCTCCAATATACCCACTAAAATTCAAACATTTAACTTTAAGGACGAATGATTATCAGATCGCCCCCAAAATCTGTTATATGTAAGTTTTCATTATTAGGTTCGAGGAGAGACCACCAAATCAACCCTCAAAGATATGTTATATGAAAGTTGTTGTTATTGGGTTAAAGTAGGGACCACCCAACAATGTTTTTCATTATTAGGTTCAAGAAGAGACCACCAAATAAACCCTGGTAGTAAAATGGCAAGAACCAAAAGACAGAATTACAAGCCTGAAGAATCGGATAGAAGTGATTCCACCATTTCAGCTCTAAGAGAATAAGAACAAGTAGTAGTTGATGAAAGGTCAAAGAGTGATTCAATGCCAACTAAGACCCTACCATCAGCTCTAGTAAAAGAAGCTCTAGTTAAAGAAGAAAGTGATTCAATTCCAAGTACTTCCACCCCACCAAGTGAAGTAAAATTTCATCAGTTTACTACTAAATTGACAGAAGAGGAACAATTTGATTGTAGGGTCACAATGAAGTATAACTACAAAATCTGGAAGATCTTTTGTAAGGATTTGAAGGGTGACGAGACCTACTTGAAAATTATAAAAAATGGTCAATTTGGTAAGTTGTGTCACTTATTGACCAAATTTGATCATTCTTATAATATAATGTGGGCACTTCTTGTTAGAGTGTGTTTCATTTCTAGAACGTCAGAGATGTGGTTTGTCGTGATGGGATACCAGTGAGATTTTCTGTAAAGACCGGATAATTTATTAATTTAAATTATTGTTTGGAACGTCGCAGGTTGGAGAACGGGTTGATTTTCAGGTCGATTTCAAAAAAAAAGGGAAAGAAAGAAATAAAAAAAAGGGCTAAAGCAGACTTGGGCCAGGCTTGGGCCCAGTCAGTAGACCGAGCCCAAGCCCGCGCACGCAGGCCCAAGACCGGCCCAAACCCAAAACTCGCCTAACCCTAAACGCGACTACTCATCTTCTCATTTTGCACGCACGCGCCCCAATAAGTCTTCTTCCTCTCGTTTCTCTCTCCCTCGAACCCAATCGCCGGAGCTCTCCTCTTCCTCGCCTGAGCCCGCCTTCTCCAACCACAACCGTCACTCTTCGCCACACAACACCAGAACCCAGAAAACCCTTCTCCTTCTTTCCCTTCTCCCTCCTCGACTCGAAGAGAACCAGCGCCGCCGTACCCTTCGAGCTTCGCCGCACCAGAAGCAAGAGACACCAGAGACGGTGAGCTCTTTACCGACCTCGATTCACCTTCCCCGTCTTCCTTTCCCTGAGAATCGCTTGCTCGAGAGCTCGTTGATGGCTGAGTTTTGGATGGAGAGGTTCGCCGGAGCTCTCAGGTTCCAGATCTGAAGTTTCCACACCAGCGAGCTCTCACGGCGTCAGATCTGGACGGAGAGGCTTCAGCCTCGCACCATCGACTTCCCTCGCCTCTCCCGAGCCTCCTAACGCCTCTACCACCGTCGTGAACCTCTGACTCCGCCTCTGCCGCCGTCCTCAACCTCTCCGGAACCCTAAACCAGCTCGCCGCCGTTCAAGTCTCCGGCAAGAACTAAGACCTAGACGGGCCTGGACTTGGTTTGGGCCTCGGGCCTGGACCTGGTTTGGGCCTCGGGCCTGGACCTGGTTTGGGCCTCAGGCCTGGACTGGATCTGGGTTCGGGTCCGGACTCGAGTTTGGGTCCGGGTCTGGGTCGGGCTCGAGTCAGGTCCGGGTCTGAGCTCTGGACTGGGTCGGATTCGGGTCCGGGTTTCGGACTTGGGTTGGATCCGGGTCAGGACAGTTTAATTAAATTAAATTAATTAATTAATCAGACTTTAATCAGATAAATTCAAGGACTTAACGGTTAATGTAAAGGACGTTCGAACAAACTACTGGACTTAATTGTTAATTAGAGGACCGTTACGGACTGGACCGGGACTGATCACCGTTCTTTTTTGTTAAACCCAGGCTTTTACCCCGAGCGAGGAGAAGACTGGAGTGGGCCCGAACGTCAGTAGCTAGGCGATCCAGATAGAGACTGAGAGGTAGGGAATTACCTCGAAACCCTACTTTATTACGGACGTACTAGAATGCATATAGAGAAACGTAATAACCGGTTAAAGAACTAGTGTACTGTAGGATGTGAATAACTAGCGTAGACGTATAAACTGTGAACATTTACGATTACAGTCCTGGGAATTGTCGTGCTGGTAGAATCAGGCCATGTCGTGCCTGTAGGGTTGGTTGCTGAGTGTATCCATTTGTGTGCTTTGTGTTGTTTGAACGGTTAATAAATAACGAACATGAAAACGAGTAGAGTTGAACTAGTGATGCATATTTGTGACTTGAGTGGTTATCTCCTGTTTATTTGACTTGTTGAAATGTGGGTGTTGGGGGAATGGTTACCGGTTAAGCCGGTGGGGTTACCATAGTGAGTGTGGTGTCGGTAAGTGATGGTAAGTGTGTGACGGTTACGGGATTAAATTGAGAATGTGATTGTGTTTGTGTTTGTGATCGTGATTGTGGTACTGTGGTTACCCGAGAAAGGTGGTATCCCTACCTTCCGACCGTGAGTCGGTAAAACGCTGTGTCCCGCGAAGAGGTGGTTTCCCTACCTTCCGACTAGCGCTCGGTAAAACGATGTGTCCGCGATGTGTTCCGCGAAGAGGCGATTTCCCTGCCTTCCGTGTGTCGGTAAAACGCTGTGTCCGCGATGTGTTCCGCGAAGAGTGTGTTCCGCAATGAGGTCGACAACCTCTCCTCACTGTGTGTTAGGGGAAAGTTGCGTGCGGCTACGCCGGGCCGAGCGGGTTGCTCCCGAGACCGTGCAATGGTTACGAGTTGTGTGTTTGTGAATGTTGTGGATTGAACGAGTGTGCTGTGGTTGTGGCTATGGATGTCTTACTTGGATTGTTCCCTGCGGGGTGTGCCTTGGTATGGTGTTGGTGTTGAGTTAGTGTTGGTGTGCTTGGACTAGTGAGGGTCAGAGAAAGGGAGGATTGTCTTTAATTGGCTTAAGTGTCGCATCGTTGTAACAAACCTTTTAATAAACTTTAAACTGCGGAAAGGCTTTCTTGTAAATCTGTAATGAGGTGGTTTTCGTGGCTTTTTTCCTATTGAGCGTCAAGCTCACCCCCTTACCTTGTTTTCTACAGGCTTTAGCTTTGATTTGGAGTAGAGGATATCGTGGAGCTTGGGGCTAGCGAGAGTCGTGGTTTTTATTTTCTATTTATTAGAGACGTACGTTGTATTTTGAGACTTGTATTGACTCGCTTTGACTTTATTACTGTTGGATATTGGAGAAACTTTTGAACCCTTACATCTCTTAAATCACTTTTACTTGTTTTTGTTTAATTTCACTAAGTCGTGTCTCGGGTCCGGTCAATACTGGATTTGGGGCGTGACAATTTCCATTATGGAATATGCTTTAATCACTGGGTTGAATTGCCCAGTGCCCTTTGAGAAAGATAAAAAATTTATATATTAATTCAAATCCACAACTTTTAGCGAGAGGCACTTTCCCGATACAAATGTAGTAGTCGCTTTAGAAAAATTGGAACGTAAGTTCAAAGCAATGGTTTATCAACATGCTCGATCGAAGAAGAGGCGGAATAAACCAAACTAGAACATCTGGAAAATGGCATCGTTGTTGTTCGTGACATCAACGTTGATCTCTCATAGCAAAAAAAATTCTTACATCGACAAGATATGGATGAGGTTGATAGATGAAATTCAGATGTTCAATGAGTACCCTTGGAGAAAAAATCCTTTGAATATATGATGGAACTACTGAAAAGGAACTTGAAAGCCAAGTTAAAATAGCATCTTAAAACTAGCAACCTAGAGACCACATACACATTTTCAGATTATATCTATACTCTTATAGTAAGCAGATTGAGCTTATTATGATAGGTAAATATTTATTTTTTTTGTATGTAATATCTCACGATATCTCTTAATTGCGTGCAGGTATTGAAATTTGATTTTTTTCCGGAACTCGAAACTAAAATTTTAATTCTTTTTAAAGATATCATCGAAAATTCAACGAGGATTTGCAAATAGATTATGCACAGAGCAAGCCACCCAGCCACAAAACTATTAAGGAATCACTTGTTGCTTGTAAGGTTAGTAATATACATATATCTAAAATGTAATTTATGTATATCTATATAAATTAATCATATATTTAATATTTCTTTTCTATGTTCAGGACATAAAAAGTATTATTTCCCCTACTGGTGGAGAAGAACATTTTCGTCACATTCGAAAGATTGGTTCCCTAGTTGAAGAAAGACCTTGCCTTGCTGGAGAAAATTACTCACGGGTTAGAGCGTGCATGCTCTATTCAATGGTCTATTGAGCAAGTGGTTATAGGCCGACCTAATTATTACTTGGGCCTAAAGTAAAAACTTGATCGATGTCTTTTGTTCTTATGAAAAAATATAATAAGAAAATAAGTAAATTTGCTCATAGAATAATTACAATAGATGATATTGACCAAATAAGCTTCAACATCTATTTATAACACTCAAAAAATATAAAACGGATGATGTAGATAAATTTCTAACAAGATACCCTCGATGAATCGGATTTATTGTCTAGAATTCTATACAAAAAAATCCAAATATTTAAGAATTCACATGTATCCATAAATAAGTTATATTCCTGTCAAGTTGGGATGTGATATGTTCGAGATAATTCTAGACAATTATACTAAGTTATGCAAGCTCAAGTGTGATGTCGTGTATTTATAGTTATTGTCATCAACTTCTAGAATTTTTGTCCACTCATAAATCATTTTTAAATACTAAATATAGAATCTAACTAGGATTAATCAAATATAACTGAAAAGAAGAAAACTGTTGTAACCGACACCAACATCACAAGGTAGTAGCTAGGTGAGAATTTCCAAGCATTAAGGGTATTTGATATTGAAACTGACTAGTTAACCGAAAAAATACATGTACAACATATTATTTTGATTACCTCATGATATATGCCTAAATTTATTTAATTGTGGTAACCCCCTAAAGACTAAAAAAAACTTATAAACAAGCTCGTGCATATTGATCCTTTTGATATGGGAGAAAGAAGTCATATTCAAATAATCGTTCATGTTCAAGGCATCTGGTTTTCTTTTCCGTTGAGCATTTCAACTCTACTTATTGTCTTCTTTAATCATGATATAAAACTTTCATAATACCTCTTCTTATTGCAATAATTTTTTAAGTTTTGTCATTCTCTTGGCTTGTATTTTGGTCAAGTTGTCTTGGTTTCTTGCACACTCTTTTATAATTATAGTGTATATTGGTACCCCCGAGTTTCAGTACTGTCAAAACTAACGAGACTCATGCTTTTATTCCATGAATTCTATAGATTTTTCTTTGATAAATGATCCTATTTTTTACTACTCATTTTAGTACAAATCCAAAAAATTATAGCACCAATTACTAATATATGTCATGTTTCTCTTCCAATAAAAAAATAATGATATTCTTGAAGATTCATACTTAGATGTAAGTTTCAATTGAATGTCTAAGAAATTTATATAGGGGAAACTCTAGGAAATGATAATTATTTGGTTTTATATTACAAGTTATAACTATTGACTTTCTTGTCGTCCAAAGTACACGGTCCGACAAAATAATTATCAAAAACCATAATTTTCTGTCCAAAAACACGGAATATTATGTGTTTTTTGGACATAATATTCCGTGTTCTAAACAGAATATTCTGGAAATTCCGTGTTTTTGGATTGAAAATTATGGTTTTTGTTAATTATTTTGCCAGACAGTGTACTTTGGACGCCAAGAAAGTCAATAGTTATAACTTGTACTATAAAGTCAAATAATAGTCATTTCCTGAAGTTTCCCCATTTATATATTAGATTGGTTTCCCTAGTTTTGATAGCTTACTTTCCCATATTATTTTGGTTTGAGCGTTTCAATGATGAAGTTGATAAATCTCTTGTCATTCCTCAAAAAAAATATTATAGTGTGTATATACAAATTTCCATACTTCTTTTCTTTGTTTTTTCCATTCTTTTGTTTGATCCATCTTTTATAGTTTAATGATCATTGGTAAATTGAACTTGTTTGCTTTGTTTTATTAACGATAGTTTTTCACTGCTAAACAAAGATTCATGGAGCTGTTAGAGTGTTCAACAATCAAGAAACAGTTGTACCACTGTAACATCTTCAACCGTCTTCAAGTTCTTCATCTGTTCAGCATTTGCTCGTCTTACTAGTCACCGATTCTTCATCCTTCCTGATACTCAGTCTTATTTCCTGGGTTTCCTTTCTTCTTGGTGTAGTGTTCTTGTTGTTTTGTAAAACATCGAACCACCATCTCTCTCTTCTTCTGGCAACTGCTTGTTCTGCAAGATCTATGGCTCTCTCTCTTTCTCGATCGGGTGCCTGTCTTACCCTCCTGGAGCTCAGTGGTGAAAGCTTGCCTCCTCCACCCCCTTTACGACCTATGCATATACCCAAAAAAGGAGTGAAAAATAGAGGAACCAGAGGAAGACGAAACAAGCCGGTCTCTCCCTCCTCTTCAGACAAAACTCAGCAATACTCTCCTGGCGGCTGCACAAAAATGATCGGTGGGCAAACAATGTTTTATGACAAAAACTTCCAACCACTCTCTTCGGGTAAAGATTCGACGCCAACATACAATGGTCCACATTTTCAAAGCAGAGCAATTGACCCCTCCCTCCAACAATCTGACAAAAACAATAAGGGCAAAGAGGTGTGCTGTGCTGAGGATCCTTTACTGCCTCACACTTCTAACGGTCGGGAAGAAAGCTCTTCTTCGCTTGGAAACCCTCCTCCTGGTTTTGAAACTTCTACCTTACCTCCCAAAATCAATTTGCCTCAGAATTCTCAACCTCTCTACACAGCTTTTGTGCTCAACATACCTGCTAAGGTCAACTCTGACTGGATGGATAGGTTCTTTGGAAAGCTCTCTGGTTATATTAAATCTGTGGCTGGATTCAAACCAAACATAAGAGGCAGTTGGTATGGCTTTATCTATCTTTCATCCAAGTGGGATCTGCAACAAGCTATCAAACAATGCAATGGCCTAAGAGTCAAGGATCAAACTCTTTTTGTTACTGAAGCTTGGGACAGGAAAAACTCTAACTACAACTTCATTACCAAGCCTTCAGCTCAAAGTCTTATGTATCAACAAAAAAGCTATGAGGATTTCTCCACGCAAGGGTCCATTGTTAGTGACAAACTAAAGCTGTTGGAGAGAGCTCATTTGGCAATAACCCATCTGGATATATCTATGGAAGAAATGATGCAGGAGATTGCTATGGAAGGAATATGTGAACTTCAGCTTAAAGACCTGGGCAACAAAGCATTGCTAGTGCACTGCCCTGATCCACAATTTGATAAACACTTGCTATTTGAAGATGGAGCTTGGCTGCAAAAATGGCTCACCTTTATACCAGGAAAGGGGGAGCTCTTCACAAAGGGAGGGCATTTAACTTGGCTGGCAATTCAAGGCATCCCTTTTTTTGGCTGGTGTGAAGAAAGTTTTCAAGCTGCTGTTAGCAAATTTGGTAAAGTCCTCTATACTCATCCTCAGTCTACACAAGATATCTCAATCCACACAGCATATGTTCTGGTACATTCATCTCAGTCCAAAAACATTTCAGAAGAAGCTTTTATCACCCTGGGGAACTCTAAGTATCAAGTCTGGGTTACTACTGTTCAAGCTTCCAATCTTCCTCAATCTACTGCTACAACAAGCCCCCATAACAACTCATCTGAACAACAAAATGATTCTAACTCTGACTCAGAATTTGACAGTGATTATTCCATTGAAGGACATGCTGATGAAGTAAATTTATCTGATACTTATGTTGTTCCAGGTGCAAATTCTGCTCAGAGGATCCCAACAACCTTGGTTGATGGCTTTAATCCTGAGTTGGAACTTATGGTGGATCACTGCACTTCTGAGGTCAACCTAGTTCAAGAGGCAAGTCATTCACTGTTATGCATTAATGCTCCCACTGCTATGGTACCTCTTACTGAAATTAATGCTCCTCTCACACTTGGAATACATGATGATCTCTTTGTGCAAGATACATATGAACCTGTTGTTAGGAATACTTCAATTTTATTCCTTCATGAGTATGAGCATTTGGAAAAATCACCACCAGTTCCTACTGCCCTGGAAACTCTAGTGTTTTCTGGTTTGAAACCAACTTCTGAATATCAAGATCAAACAGTTGCTACCACCAGTTCAATTCAGTTACACCAACCAAGTTCTTCTCCCCAGGTTACAAGTCTTCTTGGAATTTCTGATACACATCTTACAGCTGAAGTGACTGGTACAGATATTATACCAGTTGAGAATATAAGAAACACTTTGGAAAGAGATGGGCATTTATTGTTGCAAAAGGCTTTAAACTCAGATGGCCCTACTCAAATTCAGAATTACAAACCTACAGCTGCTTCTGATGGGATTTATACCACTGTTGACAATACAACAATTTTGGAGGGAAAATTAGGGCTTGACTCATTGGAATCTGGTTTGAAGGCTGCAAGCTCATCTCCACTCTCTCCTAATCTAGCTTCTCCTCAAGTTCAGGAAGTGGCAGACTTTTTGGGCCTGAATAAAACCATTGCATTGGTAGATACAAACAACAAACTGAGGGGAAAGAAAAAAAGCATCCAAAAAATCACAAGCAAGAATTTATGATACCAGATCCAAGTTGAAGGAGAAAGGGTCCACTTCAGTAAAAACCAAGAAGCCACAAATTGTGCAACCTGATGAATCTGAGGCAAGGAAGGCTTGGAGGTTTGGAAAGGCTATAGGACTGAATTCCAAACTTGATGATGATGCAGTCATTCAAAGACTCAATGGCCTAGATGAGGAAGGTTTTGCAAAAGAGCCAGAGATAGATACTGAAGGGGAGGATCTAAATGCTGGAAGCCTGTTAGCCTTGGAAGATCAGAGCTTGAGGGGGGGGACTCCTATACATCTCTCCTCTTTTTAATCAAGAATGAAGGTCCTCTCATGGAATGTGAGAGGACTCTCCTCTTCTCAAAAGAGGAAAAGCCTCAGTTGCTTGGTACGCAAGCAATCTCCAGACTTTATGCTGATACAGGAATCAAAAATAGAAAAACTACCATCAAACATCTCTAGGATGTGTGGATTGTCCACTGACTGGGAGGTTGCTGCAGTAGATGCCTCTGGAGCCTCAGGTGGAATTCTAAGCTTTTGGAACACTACATTATATACCATGACCTCTATTAAACCTTTGCAAAGAGCTCTCTACTGGTTTGGTTTGATATCTTCTCTCAATCAGCCCTGTTGCATCATAAATGTATATGCTCCAAATAACCTCCAAAATAGAGCAGCTCTTTGGTTGGAAATTGAAAAGGAATTATGTGCTCAATCTGATGTGTGGCTAATTGTGGGAGGTGACTTCAATGCAATACTCTCACCTTCTGATAGACTCAGCTTCAGAAGTGGAGGAAGCTCAATGCACAATTTTCAAAGGCTCCTAAATAACTCAGGTCTGATAGACTTACCACTGCAAGGTGGAAAGTTCACTTGGTATGGCCCTGGATCCCAAGCTTCAAGAATAGATAGATTTCTTGTTAGTAATGAGCTGCTTGCTTTCATGCCCTCCTTATCCCAATCATGTCTGCCTAGATCAATTTCAGATCATAGGCCATTGCTTTTATTCAATAACACCCAAGATTGGGGACCAAGACCCTTTAAGTTTTTAAATATATGGCTTGAAGACACAAGACTCCTTCCAGCAGTAGCATCCTTCTGGCAAAGCTATTCAGTTACTGGTTCCCCTCAGTATGTCCTATGGATGAAGCTTAAATCATTAAGAGCAGACCTCAAGCAATGGAGCCGGGAAGTCTTTGGAAACTTAGATGCACAAATTGATCAGCTTACTACAAATATCAATGTGTTGGACAATATATTAGAAACAAGGCCTCTATCTGATCAGGAGAGTTCTGCCAGAGGAGCTTTCAAGGCAGAATTAATCAAAAAATACAAGTTGCTAGCAAAATTGTGGAGTCAGAAAGCAAGGAAAAGATGGTTTGATGATGGGGATAAAGGATCCAGTTATTTTCATAAAATTGCAAACTACAATGGTGTCAGGAAAAAAATTACTTCCATAGAGGTCAATGGGGTTCTAATCACTGATCCAAACCTTATAAAAGCAGCTGCTGCAGAACACTACAAGTCTAGTTTCCAAAGTGTTAACTCAGAATTTATTGAACTCCAAGATCTGCCATTCAATTCAATCACAGCTCAAGAAAGGGCCTGGCTAGAGAGGCCTTTTCTGGAAGAGGAAGTTCTCCAAGCTATCTTGGCCTGTAATGGAGACAAAGCTCCAGGCCCAGATGGATTTTCTCTCAGATTCTTTCAAGTAACTTGGAATATTATCAAGGTTGATCTATTGAATTTTCTCCAGCACTTTCATTCCACTGGTTAGCTTGGAAAAGGTATCAACTCTTCATTTTTTACATTAATCCCAAAAGGTCCAGCCCCTCTAACCTTTGCTGATTATAGACCAATAAGCTTAATGGGTGGCCCCTACAAAATATTGTCAAAGCTTCTCTCTTGCAGACTCAAGTTAGTCATACATAACCTGGTTGGGGATGAACAAACTGGATTTATAGCTAGAAGACAAATTGTTGATGGCATTTTAATAGCCTCAGAAGTGGTTGATTCCATCAAAAAATCAAAAACAAAAGCCATAGTTTTCAAAGCAGACTTCCATAAAGCATTTGACAGTGTGAGCTGGAGCTATATTTTGCATATTCTAACCAAAATGGGGTTTGGATCTACTTGGAAGAACTGGATGTTGTCATGCTTTAAGGCCTCAGTTTCAGTGCTAATAAATGGGTCCCCATCCAAAGATTTCCAAATTTCAAGAGGCCTCGGACAAGGCTGTGCACTCTCTCCCCTTCTCTTTGTATTGGATGCTGAAGGTTTGAACCAAATTATGAAAGCAAGTGTCAGGAACAACCTCTTCCATGGGATCCAACCATTCCCAAATGGTCCATCCATATCTCATTTGCAATTTGCAGATGACTCAATCTTCTTTCTCAAGGCCATACCTGAGCATGTGAGATGTCTCAAATATGTCTTACAATTGTTTTTCTCAGCTAGTGGATTAGCTGTAAATTATGGAAAGTCACAAATCATCCCCTTGAATCTCTCAGATGGGGAAGAGCTGATCATATCATCCATTATCCACTGTCCAACCTCAGCCATGCCTATGGTATACTTGGGGTTTCCTCTTGGAGCTAATACAAGAAGGTTGAATACTTGGACTCCAATAGTACAGAAATTCAAACAAGCCCTTGGTTTATGGCAAGCAAAATTCCTCTCATTAGGGGGTAGGATAACTCTAATCAAATCAACACTCAGTGCTTTGCCCCTCTATTTTTTCTCAATACTCAAAGCCCCAAAAGGGGTATTAAAGAAGATGGAAAGCTGGCAAAGACAATTTTTATGGCATGGGAAGGCTAATGGCAAGGGCTGCTGCAAGGTCAATTGGGGTAAGGTCTGCAAATCCAAGAAAGAAGGAGGTTTGGGAATTAGAAAATTATCCTCCATGAACATAGCCCTGTTAGCAAAATGGTAGTGGAGGTTTGCTCTAGAGAAAAATGCTCTATGGAAGCAAATTATCTGTGCAAAATTTGGATGGGGCTCCCATGAATGGGATCTTTCAAATTACAATGAAATTGGATCATCTAGCTTTATCTCTCACATCCTGGATCTGGCTAATGATCCAAGGTTTGAAATCATCTTTGGAAATAAAGGACTCCACTGGAAAGTTGGCAATGGAGAAAGAATCTTCTTTTGGAAGGACATTTGGTGGGGGGGACACATCTTTTAAACATCTCTTTCCTAGATTATATGTTCTATAACAATCCAAAAATATGTTGGTGGCTGAAGCTTGGGATGGTGTCACTTGGGACCTTGATTATTGCAGAATTCCTAGGGGAAGAGCTGAATCAGATTGGGCTACTTTTTCTTCCATCCTATTGGGCATAACACTCAGCTCCCTAGAAGATGTTCTTGTTTGGCATTGGGATCCTAATGGCTTCACTGTTAAAAAATTATACTCTTTGCTTCAGCAGCAAGGCACACAATCTGTTACAACTGCATTATGGAGCAACTTACTTTGGCTGCCTGGAATTCCCCCAAAGATCACAGCTTTTACTTGGCTGGCATGTCATGAAGCTATCCCCTCAAAGTGTTTCCTAGAAGCTAGAGGGTTAACTCTCTCATTACAGGAGTTGGTTTGTCCCATTTGTCAGTGGGACCTTGAAGATGGAAGCCATGTCCTTCTACATTGTCCTAGAGCATGGCAAGTTTGGAGTTTGCTGGCTACTTGGTGGGGCACTATTCTCATCATTCCAGGTTCTGTCCAAGTTTGGTTATTGCAGTGGAGCTCTCTGTAGAAGAGGAAGTATAAAAATAACTGGATCAAAATTTTCCAATTGACACTTTGGCAAATCTGGTTGGCTAGGAATGACAGCCTTTTCAATTCAACCAATTCCTCTGCTACTGAAATCTTCCAAAAAATTGTGCAGCAGTCTTATTCCTAGGAGTGGTCTACCTTTCAAAAAGCTGGAAAATTCTTCACTTTATCTGGTTGGAAATCAGATCCAAAAGCTTGCCTTGACTAGAAACTCTTGAAGCCTAGGCTTGTTACTCCACCCTGAAGTTTGGTGGCTTGGTGGCTTGATCCTTGATTGGTTTGGGTTGGGTTTTGGGAAGGGTTTGGGTGGTTTTGGTGAGTGTTGTGAGGTGGTAAGGCAGTCCCTTGGTCTTTGGTGGGGTGTTCCTCCTTCTTTAAGAGTGGTTAGTATCCTGGTAGGAGTCTGGTGTGTGGGTAGCTAACCTTTTAGGCTTGAGTGTTCTGTTCTGTTGTCTTTCTCCCTGTGCAGGTTTCAGTTCATTTTGGCCGGCTTGCTTCATCACAGCTCAAGGTTTTTGGGCCTATACTCAAGACAACCCTGTTACTCCCTAGCTGTGAGGTTCTGAAGTTGGTGGTTTGCTTAATACACAGCACAACTCAGCCAATTGCTCATCATAATTCATCCAAGTCCCTATACTTCTACATTCCTTGGTGTCTCATCATGTACAAGGGTGACTCTGCAGCTCTCATCTTCAGTTCAACAATTCAACCATCAAACATCATTAGTTTGGGCTTCAAAGTTCCACTGGGTGGCAAAAAACAACCCCAAGCTTTTAAGGGCTTCAGATTTCATCATCCCTCTCCCTCCTTGGCTACTCAGATTTCTTAAGCCCCCTTTATTTTCAATTTGTATCTTTGTTTTCAGAGCTTTCAGATTTCTCTTAGCTCTGGGTTTCGTATTTGGCACTTTACTACCCTTTTGTTTCATTTTGTGGTTTTTGTGGCTTGATCCTTAGATGGCTCGCCCCTGTACTCCTTTTTATCCTCTAAAGAGGTTTCAATCTAATTTTCCTTGCTGATTAAAAAAAACAATCAAGAAAAATTGTCTTCCTTTTTTATAAGAATTCTTTTTTCTTCTGAAAAACAAATTTGAATCGAGATCAAAAGTGGGCCCAATTAGTGTTAGAATTTAATTTCAAAACTCGAAGTCCAATATTTTCGTTTGATTAAGTTTAATCAAATAGTATCAGGTCTTTAATTGTATGGAGTCTTTTTTTTATCCAAGGCCTCAAGTGATAGATTATTTAATTTTAGGAGGCCTTTTTTCGATCTGAGGCCTTAAGCGGTTGATTAACTCGCTTAAAGCTTGAGCCGGCCCTGAAAGATTGAGAATAAGTGCAAGATGAAGTGGAAGTTGGGTTGGAACAGGATGAATAAGTTCTAATTCATGCTCATATGTCACATCGACAAACCAAATCTTCTATAACACTTGTTGAGGATGTTGCAACCACGTCTAACTTGGGTGCTAGTTTACATCTTGATATCCGAGCTGTAATTGTGGATATTATAATTGTATGAGCCGATATCAGAGATGTACGGGACGATATATGAGTTATACAGTTGTATATCGAAGTTATACGTTAAGAAGTGGGAGAAATTAAGGATCAACTGGCTTAGATCCTTATTATACTATGCAACCCAATGCTACTACCCGTAGTGAGCTGAGTAAAGACTTCAATAAGGGATCCGACAATGAGTCGAGAAAAGATAATGAAGGGGGAGATTGAAATGAGCCACGTGAAGATAAGTAATGAAGGGGAAACTACCAACGAGCAAGCGGGGGATAATTTCTCAAGAACTCGTATTGTTATATTAAATGGAGACCTTTCATATTGTGATCGTCCGACTCAGTAGTGTCCTACATCCTCAAGAAAGAGGAAGAGGAAGAACCATTTGGATTCCTAAAAAAATCCACCAGCTACCCTGGTAAAATGGGATCCTCTATAGCGGCTTTCATATGGATTGACGGAGTTAAGAGAACAAATAGAAAGAAAGAAGCATGTGAAGACGGGTTATGGTTTTCGTGATAACGAGCATTTTCCGTCATGAGGGACTATAGGTAGAGAGCGAGGTAAGTTATAATTATTTCCTTATAGTAGTTATATTGTTTTCACTCAAGATTGTTAAGATTCTTTGTATTCATATAGTTAATGCAAGATGTTTTGTATGGAATACAAGGGCGTCAACGACACTTCAAGAATATTTTCGCACAAGATGTTGTAGTGTTGGATGAGTTTTCCATCAAATATTGGTAAGAGAGTACAACGACCTATAAGGAAAGGATATTGAACGACGGATTGTGTCCCCGCACATAATGAACTATGTTGCTGGTAAGATTAATCAGCATATACCTAATAAACGGAAGGGGTGCAAGAAAATATAATTTCCAGTCAACTACAACAATGTGCATTGGATCTTGTGTGTCCTGGAGACAGAAGAAAGATATATCACAGCCTATGGTTGTAATAGAAGTGTTATAATGGATTAATAAATGGAGGAACTGATGAAGTCGTACCAGTATATGATGTCGGAGATGATATTTGACTCAAAATTGGTCCACCCTATGATTATGAACTTATACATTGAGGATGTCAGGTTTCTGAGGGATCTGAATCTGCCTCAAAATGCTCGGTATGGCTCATAAATCCCTTATGTTTATCTTTATTCGCGATCCATTCCTACTCCATATATTTTTTAGAGTGGAGATTGTGGGATCTACATAATTGAATACATCGAGCTGGAGATGGCCAACCTCACCTTTAAATACTATTTGAATGACAAATATATGAAATGGTATCAAAAGAAGATGTATCTCGATAAACTTAAAATCACGAATACATATTTGATATATGTTTGAATTATTTAATATTTGTTATTTATATTCATATTTGTGTTGAAGTTTGAAGTATTTGATATTTATGTTGTCGGTATTTGTGATATTTGTTGGAAATATTTCATTTCTAAAAGTATCTTGAAAGATATGTAGGTGTAGGTTTCGATCGTTCCGACATATCGATGATTGACCATGATTATGGGTATAAATTCTAAGGGTAAGTTATCGATCGTCTAGGCATATGGTCCATGACCAACTTTAAAAGGGTAAAGGGTCTCTTGGAAATCTACATCATCCAGGCATTATGGTCAATCGACCAGATTGGATGGATGAGGATAGGGTAAGTTCTCGATCATCCGGATATCATGGTCGATCGACCATATTCAGGGATAAGGTTGAGTGAGAGTTATTGATTTTTTGTACATCATGGTCGATCGAACAAATTTCAGATGGTAAAGGTTCCACTAGAAATCTCGATTGGTCAAGGTTTAGGGTCAATCGACCAAATGGGAGGGATGAGGCTAAGGTAAGTTCTCGATCGTCCTAACATACCATATTTAGGGATAAGGCTATGTGTAATTTCTCGATCGCTCAAACATCATGGTTAACCAACCAACTTTCAAATGGTAGGGGTCTACTGGAAATCTCGATCGGTGGGTTTAAGATCGATCGGTCAGGGTTTAGGATTTAGCTATGGGCTTCTTGGTCGATTGTCTATGGTTTAGTCATCACAATCTCGATCTTCCAGACATAATGGTGGATCGTCGTGTTTACTTGGTCAAACGACCAGATTTTTGGTTAATATATAATACTAATTAAGGTGATCATACACATGCATTAAAAAGTTGGTCAAGACGAATAAAAAAAACACGAATATAAGCATGATATGACTATAGTTACTCTTATTTCTCATCATCCTCGTTGTACTCTTATAAGCGATGAATTTATTAATACTCAGAATTCCAAGGTGGAAATTTGAGAAAAAAAGATACAACCCAAAGATGGGGATTTAAAAACCTTCAAACCCCAAAAAACACACATGTAAAGAAATTAAACAGGAAAAACAATATAGAAACCACACAAAAGAAACCAACATAAAAAGATAAACGTGCAGCTCCCCTTTATCTTCTCTTGTGTCGCCCCCGTAGAATGCATGCCCAAGGATCCGAGCACCACCACTCCAAGGAACAATCATGAACCAAACATCCTGCAAGTTTAGCTAGACTGAAATAGTGAGACTGGATCTTAAGGAACACCTCCTCTATCGAATCTACTCCGCTCTTATATATAGCACTGTTCATCTACAGCTAAATATGCCAACGTGTAATAAAACACACCTTCAGCCACACCTGGCTGTTACCGACCTCCAAAACCAACGACCAACCTTTCAAGGCCGACATGCAAAACATAGGATTAACCCATACTAATGACCACCACGACAGAATCCTACCCCATAAGACTCATGTATACTCACAATGGAGAAAAAGATGATCTAGATCCTCGAATCCCAACTTACAGAAGTTGTAAAGCATGGCATTCAAAGAAATATTACACCCCCGAGATTCTAGAAAACAAAGTGTCGGTAGCGCTCTATGTTTGATCAACCACATAAAATGCTACACTTCGGACCTTTTAACCAAAGGAAAGGAGCCACGCAACCGACTCATAAGAGCGGGTAAGGAGCTTGTAAACCGCCCCTACAGAAAAACGAGGACCTTTAACCCAAACCACCTGATCCGCCCTGTCAGATAAACTCACTGAGGACAAGATCCCTTTCAGCTCCCGATCCTCTCTTAATTCCCAAGAATAAATAGCGCGACAAAATGCCACATACCAAGCTTCGTTCCTCCAATTTTCTCCAATGGAAGCTTCTTTATTTGAGGCAGTCGAATATAATTGAGGAAAACGAACCCAGAATGGGTTGTTACCCAACCACACATCATCCAAAATCTCACTCTTGAACCGTTCCCTTCCTTCCAGTAGATTCCTTGCCCTCCAAAAATATTATGAAAACGGGTATCACCTGTCAAACACATAATATGCACAAACAAAAAGGAGGTTCCCAGTTTATCTAACTTCGTGAGATTCCATTCATCCAAACTTCATATGAATTTCTCACAAATAAGTTGCTTCCATAAAGAATTGTCCTCCACTGCGAATCTCCAATACCATTTAGCCAACAGGCTTAAGTTCACTTCTTCTAGACGTCTAAGTCCAAGACCGCCTATAGATTTGGGGCGACAAACCATAAGCCACTTCACCTTATGAATGGCCCTCCGAGAAACACTATGAGACCACACAAATCTCATTTGCAACTGTTCTAGCTTCTAAATAACCGCTTTAGGGGATTGAAAAATGCTCATATAAAAAACAGGCAGCGCTGCCATGGTTGACTTGATTAATACCCGTCAGCCTGCCAACTTAAGGGTTTTAGTTTTCCAACCATTAAGATAACCCCTGACCCTCACGAAAACTAGTTCCTAGAAAGAAATCCTCCTCGGAATAAGACCCAACTAAAAACCCAAATAAGGAATTTAAAATTACTAAAATGCCATTATATCTACTAAAATGCCATCAGGCAACTCGGTGCCATTTAAAAGCACAACTTCCGATTTCACGAAATTGATATTCAAACCCGATAACTCTTTAAATAGCACCAAAACATATTTCAAATTACTCAATGCCACCTCCGGTCCTTGAATAAAAAGCATGGTATCATCTGTGAACTGTAAGTGTGAAATTTCTATACCATTCCGGCCTATCTCAACCCCTCGGAAATCATCTCCTCGAGTTCCGTCCATTAAAATCTGATGTAGACCCTCGGCTGCTAATATGAAAATGAAGGGGGATAAGGGCCACCCTTGGAGAATTCCATTCTTAGTCACGAAATCATCACTTGGAGCCCCATTAATCAGGATAGATAAATAGGCTTTGAAGCAGCTAGCCATTCACATTTTCCATCGGGAATTAAAACCCATGATTTTCGTCACATCTAAAAGATACGGCCATCTCACCTTATCGTAGGCGTTTTCAAAATCTAACTTCAGAATCATCCTTCTTTGACTTCTTAACTGCATGAATTAACTCTAATGCAATAAGAACTCCATCAACTAACTATCGCCCTGCAAATCTTATTGATGTCAGAAGATATATATTTCTCCTCCAACCACTATATAAACGTTATTCGATTATTCTCATTCTTGACTCCTTTACTTACATTATAGCCATTTTACTTACGCTATGGCTAGAAGTCATTGGTTGTTCGACTCATCCTCCTACTCCTCTCTTTTAGAGAATAGCAATGTAATGTGTGGTCCCGAAGAGAACGATGAGGAGTCGAACGTCGGCGTTGATGAGCCACCGAAAGAAAAGTTTCTTTACATTCTTTGGAAGCACCCCCGATCCGTTAACAATCACCTTCGGCTCGTCAAAAATCACCCATGTACGTAGAAGAAATATTTTAATATTCCTGTTCAGGGTGCTCCGACAGTTGGTACAAGTGGTCACCCCCTCATCCATCTACTCTGCCTACTACTCCTATGTACATTGACTATGTTTACCCAGAGGAAGAAATTCCCGATCATGCACAGTTATAGACTTATGACCGCGAGAATGACCAAGAAGCATCATCTTATGAAATAGACATTCCAGAAGCTGAGTAGACCAGTTCCTTTGTAATATGTTTGATATTTTTGTTTGTATCAACAAGAACATTAATTTTTTTAACGGATAATATCATAAAGTTATCTTTCACTTTCAGTTATTTTCATAAAATTACACTTAACTTTAAGAAGTAACAAATCAGTACCTTAGCTTACAATTTTGCTCAAATTAGTCAACGACGGTAAAATTTTAACAAAAAACGGTCATATGCAAAGCACATGACCATTTTAATTTGAAAAATGTCAAAACTACCCCTAACCTATTCTAACCCTAAAATATCCTGTTTAAACTCTTCATTTCCTCACCAATCCACCGCCGGCTGTAAGCATTAAAATACTATTTTTTTGTCTCCCCGCCGGCGGGAAACGCCAGCACAGTACAATGGTAGACGTTTTGCCGGCGGGGAGCCGCCAGCGGTGTGAATAAAATACTTCTTGAAATAACACTTAAATTAAACAAAATTGCATTATTTTAAAAAACATTGTATTAAAAAAAGGACTAGTACAAGATGACCGATCGAAATTTAAACTACGAAAAACTAAGCTAGGCATCTCCAAATTTATTCCAAATGTGTTCAACGAAGTCGTCCTTCAATTGGTAATGTATGCGTTCATCTTGCATCCTCTGAGTGTTTCCAAGTATGACATGGGACGGGACGAAGTCTCCTCGTGCAAAATTTGGTTCACTTGGCCCACCCTCATCCGTTGGTTCAATGTAGCCGTCGTAGGTATGTCGTTCTGCCTCGACTATCATATTGTGAATGATAACACATGCATTCATCACCAAGCCAAGGTCTTATGGCATCCACAAGCGACTCGGTAGAGTGATCATGTGAAACCGAGCTTGGAGTGCACTGAATGCTCGTTCCACATCCTTCATGCACGCTTCTTGGACTTCAACAAACTTCTTATGTTTCGGTCGTTGAGTTAAAGGAATTGTTATCACAAAAACTGGCCATGAATGGTATATGCCATCAGCAAGATAATACGGGAGTGTGTAGTGGTTACCATTTATCGTATATTCAACCGGTGGTTGTCAACCGTTGATAATGTCGGCGAATAGTCCGGAATGGTTGAGCATTGTTAAATCGTTTTATGATCCCGCCATGCCAAAGAACGAGTGCCAAATCCATAAGTCACGAGTTGCAACCGCCTCGAGAACAACGGTTGGTCGATTCCCGTGGTCCCTCCGTGAATGGGAGCCTCGCAGTGCCGTTGGAAAATTCTTCCACTCCCAGTGCATGCAGTCAAGCATGCCCGAGAACCCTCGCGCTTCATTAACCGCCAAAATATAGTCCATATCAGTTCGTGTAGGTTTACGCCGGTACGTAGGACCGAAGACTTTATTGATTGCACTGCAAAAGTTTCTCAAACGTTCCAAAGACGTGGTTTCGCCTATCTTCAAGTACTCGTCCAATCCGTCAGCTGCAATTCCATGACATAACTGTCTAATGGCCGCATTATATTTTTGATAAGGAGATAAGGAAACTTTACCCACAGCATCCAACCGTGTCGTGAAATACGAATCGTGATTCTCTAATGCATCAACAATTCGGTGGAACACAGCCTTCGACATTCTGAAGCGATGACAGAACTGCACCTCCATGTACACGGGGTTCGTGTTGAAGTAGTCGCTCATTAAACGTTCGTTCGCAGCTTCCCGGTCATGTGCGATGTAGGTTCGCTTACGTGGTGGAGAATCGACCATTGCATTCTCTAACCACCCGTCACCGAAGTCGGTGGACATGCATTTTTCGAGTACTTCATCCAAAATACATCCATATCCAAATCGTTGGTTCGGTAATTGGCCATTTCGACAAACAAATGTGTGAGAAAAGGAATGCGATGGGATTATTTTGAGAAGATATGTTGTCTGTGATATTGGTTTGATTCAAACCACAATTTATAATGTTTTAGGAGATAAGAGCATTGAATTTTGTTGTTTTCAAATTCTTTTTATTTTGTCAAGAACAATTAATTGGTGAATAAGACTTCTAACCGTTGGCGTCGACGGTGAGTGCTGGCGTGGAACTCCCAGCCGCTGCTCACCGATAGCGTCCTCACCGCCAATACCCCACCGCCGACTGTCCACTAGCTCCCCGCCCACCACTGTGAATGCTCTAAGTTGGGTTTAGGTTATACGTACGTTGTCACTTATCATATCCATTCACGTGGCCTTGTATAAGACAATAATCTCAATAGACTCGGTCCGTCAGGTCAACTAGGACTACTAGAATACACATTGTGGGAGACAAACTTGTACCAAAACAAACTCTTTTATACAGGAAAGGAAAATACAAGCATAGGCGGACTCACTTGGGTGCCAGGGGGAGCTTTGAATTCCCTTTTACTACATATATTTTTTTAGTTTTTATAATTATTCTCTTTCAATATCTTTTAATTCTTCAATTGTGCCCTCCCTCAAATTCCTAATTTTGTTTTTTACCTGTTTATTCTAATTTCCTCAATTATATTCTTATTTAAATTTCAATTTCCTAATTAATTTGTTTTTTTTTTTATAATTTTGATTACCTAATCTAATTAGTTTACCTAAACTCTTTCTTACTGAAATCAGTATTTAAGATTTGAGATTATGAATTTGAATTTCTTAATTTTTTTATGGAAGGCCGACATCACATCTTACAATAATTAAATACTTATTTTTTTATGTGATGTTCGTATTTTTAATGTTATTTTAAGGGGTTAATTGCTAAAAACGACATCATATATTATTCACATTTTAAACTACACTATATTTTGACCATGTTCGTTTACTTACAAAATTTAGAATATTCCGGTAAAATCTTGGACGTGAACAATATATAAGAGTAGTTTTTCGCTGTGGACAATACATAATGCATTTTTAGCAACTAACCCTATTTTTTATATTATCCTAATGTCATGTACTAGCATAAAAAAAAAATTGTGCCCCTCCTCATTCGAAAAGCTAGATCCGCCACTGAATACAAGACAGCAAAGTCTTCCCATATGATGTAACAAAATGAGTCTGTGAAAATAGAAGTTTTAACAAATGAATGGAATATCAACGTACCATGAAGACTGATACATGTGCAGCTGTCTATATGTACCAAACAGGCAGAGTCAAGAATAACCGGATGTTAATCATTTCATAATTCATATTACTAATCTAATCCAAACACAATCATCTTATCAACTTTTCTACTCTTTTATTCTCAACCATATTTCCGGGAACAACTCAAATACTTGTTGTAAGTAGCATGCTTCATCTACTGGTTGGAACATTCAAGGTCTTCCCCTCAAAAAATTCGCCCAGCATCCGTTCAAGATCCTCAGCTGAGTATCTAATGTACTTGTTGGGGTTCTTCCCACTCTCGACCAGAGGCCTGCAATACATTCAAATTCTCCACGATGAAACAAATGAACAAAACCATTGCAAGAGCTATATTAAACATATAGCTCTTGCAATCAGTAGATCGATTTAGATGTATGCACTTTCTCATTTCACATCACATTATAAATATAACCATTTTACTGATGCGAAGATGACCAAAAGTACGACGTGTTTTCATTACCATTTGACATGGATCGCAATACTAGACTGGACAACCTACTGAAGATACATAGCCTCTCCATACATTTTACTAGAGTCTGCTATACAGATGGATGGGCAATAAAGCAGCCACCTAAATTCCTCCAAGCTGGTTGTTCAGAAATTATTCTCTGTTCCAGATAAGTTTCCTACTTTCTAAAATTGGATATCCCGAAATAAGTGTCATATTTCTTATTTAAGAGGTTAGTTATGTAGGGTAGCACACATGGAGATCATAAGAGCATGCAGTGGAAAAGGATGTACGGTTCCTTACTCTTCGCTAAGAGAATAAATGGGACACTAGTACAACAAGGTTTCTCAATTCGCTGATGCTCTCTGTGTGTATGTGTGGGTGTATTCACACATAGCGTTATAGATAAGTATTTAAGGTAATAAACCGTGAATGATGAGAAGACATACCCAAATCGTTTGATGAAAGATCTGTAGGCAGGCAATAGAACTTCAGCCACGGCAAGCCGCAGAGACTCTCGCAGCTCAGTATCAGGAACTGTCCACTGAGATTGTTTCTGATGGAGCTCCTCAAATTGTGTATTGAATATCTTGAACCTGACAGCAGAGGCTTGAATGTAAATGTATTCTTTCATGAGGCAATTAAAGAGCTAAATTTACCAAGGATGCACATTAGTCCTCACATACCTGTCCTTGATCAATGCTCTTGAAACACTACTACTACTTCCTCCGTCACCTATGGAACTGCCACCTCCAGATGAGGTTAGACCTTGGACAGAGAGACACTGCAGAATCTGCATAGAGAATAGCGGAAGAATTAATCCCTTGAAAAATCAATGTCTTAATGGATGATTACTAAAAAAGGTCATATTAGCAGGAGGTACTAATTCTGATGTTCAAACTGAATATGGCAAAAGAAATCATAACTCCATAGTAGTAGTCAAGTCATGGTAGAAAGATGATAACTAACTGGGCATAGTGAGACCAAAGTTTAGATAATACATCATCAGGGATGAGGGAAGTGAAGAATAGGAAGACATTGACCCCTCTATTATAGCCCAGCCATTGGACCGAGAGAGAGTTACGTAACAAGCAAAATGGATATGGAAACATCAATATATTTGGTGTTTCTGTTTCAGGGAGTGCTTCAACATCATTGCATGCATGATGCAACTAAGCATATTCCAATTTGCCACACATAATAAGCAAACAATGATACAGCACAAATGAAGCCACACACCACTTTAAGGAATGGTGATGCAATATTCCCATAACTATTTCACACACAGCACTAGCAGCTAAAATACACACACAAAAAAAATTGTATCTGATTTATAGTGCTGTCAGTAGAAAAATACTTTTGCCCAAGCAGTTCTTTTGTACTGATTTGCATGCTGCTGTACAACCCTTCTATGCCTTTGCACCCAGTCATCTCCTAACAAGTCCTTGGCTTCAGACCTGAAAAATAGTGTTATATAGCATAGTAAACACATGCAGGACAGGGTTGTAACGCTTCCTCAACCTGCTCTACAGTTTTCAAGTATGTGACAAACCTTCGCACAGATCTGACCATGTAGTGTATATTGTTCATGAGAAATAAATGGGTCAGAGAAGGATCCCTATACTGCTTAGATTTCCCATCCAAATTGGCTTGAAGAGCCTGCATTATCCGCATTGTTACAGTTGCTAACTGTGTTCCATCTCCATTCTCTAATTCTTGAAAGAGTTGTTTCAAGGTTGACTGATAGCTGTCAGAAAATGAGCATACTTTTTTAGATTTGATATTAAGACATTCAATACTAAACCAGGGAAAACCAAAGATAACTATTTCCCCCAGAGATTAAACCAATGCCAGTAGTGCTTACTCTAATAGAAACTTCACGTAATTAATCACATAGCTAGTTAATGGATGGACAGTTCCATCCAAAACCGCAGTTTTCGTTGCATCTTTTTCAACTGCTTCTTCAAAATCACCGAATGTTTCTTGAGCTGTCTGAGCAAGACGTTTTGTCAAGCCAAAGGCAGATTCTCTTATTTCTACGCAAGTCTTAAACAGAGTCTCTATCTGCCAAAAGAAATCACATATCAAGTAAACCTAAAGCAGTGTAACACAATTTCAAGTAAAATGATCATTTGCCATTAAAGTAAATGAAAATAATTAGGAGAGCCAAAGCAAACGACATGTTGCCTGGAACCCTATATACATGTCCGGAAATAGGTGATAGATATTGTTTTTCTCAAACTTTTTACGATGTGAATTATTATGATTATATATTTATATCTTAGTGGATATGTAACATTGACCATACCTCTGAGTGAAGTTCTCGCATAATTTCATACATGTCTAGGAGTACAAACAACTTTTCTGGTGATCTCTTGCTTTTGGCAATAGCATCCCCAAAACTAAGTAGCATTGAAACACTGCCTGCAGTAACTTCAGAGAAACATTTATCCCTGAGGGAATCAAAGCCTTCAAATATTTGATCACAAACTTTCCTTTCTCCAGTGAAGAGCAGTCTGACCTGTTCAGAGTTCATACATAGTTATAGAATTTGGAAAACAAATATGGTAGAAAGTATGTCATACACAAATGCTTCCTTACAGCAATACGCATGAAATGAATCCAGTTCCCAATCTTTGCCTCCAGAACCTCCCACTGCATTTTCTGAACATCATCTCTACTAAGTTTTTCAACTCCTAATTTCTGGAGGCTTTCTTCCAAAACCCCTGACCGGGCATCCCTGGATAACACAAGTGACTCATTTGTTGAAATTTTCAGATAATATTATCAAGGATTTATATTAAACACTATACGTAACTCAACCAAGGAAACTAAACAGCATATACAATTTTATTTTATGCAAAAGCATAGAATAATATATGATATCTCGAAGCATGGTCTATAAATCATATCTGATATCTCGTTCACTAGAGTTCAAAAATCATCAAGGATAAATTTATTTACATGCAAAAGCAGCATTAACAGGATATGATATATTGTAACTTGAGATTGTGGCTTAATTAGATCCCAGAAACGTGGCCTGCAATATTGATTAGGAATCGAAGGATGTCATTCAAAGATGCATTGTTTATGATCCTCATATGGTATTTTCAGAGATATGCATCAGCAAGGTGCAAAAAAATGTCAAATGATGCACAAGCATAAACACTCAGAGAAGAATCAATAACCATCTATGCATGCCAAACTTAAGCAAAGCAAAAGAAAAATAATAATGAAATAAATAAATAGTTGAAGGTAACAGTACAATTAAAAAAACAGAAATCATTGGTAAGCCAACCTGATAACTTTTTTTATCGGCAATTCCGAATCTAATCCCTAAGCTAACGCCATCCCCACATGCCCCATGCAGAAGGCCCACTAGGACTCAAACACTAGACCTCATACTAGGCAATGCTCATCTAGACCAGTCAAACTACCGTGGTGGGTCCCACCTAATACCCCTTGATTTGGAAAACCTAAACTCCAAGCAATAGATTCATACTAAACCTGAAAATGATATTTTAATGCATTCTTGCAATGTGCGAAAGAAAAAAAAAACATTTATTCATGCTAAAATGGACTAACGTGGTGCTCTTCACCTGTAAATCTTGAGCAACTGCTGTTGATGGCCTGTCTGAACCATTTGTACAGCTAGATCATGCAGTAGTGGCAAGACCAGTGGTGGTACTAGAGTTGGAGGAGTGTAAACTGCAGCTTCTAAGTTACTGTTATCCGAGTGGTGATGCTTGCTACCAGGTTCACCATTGTGTCCAGGTGATTCTGATGGTCGCAATGCATTTGGAAGACCATCGAAAAGGCGATCAGGCTCCACAGGTTTGCTGAAATTTTGTTATAACAAAAAATTAAAATGTAACACAAATCTAGCTATGTTGCGAGGGTATACAATTAATCCATAAACGACAAAAAAGTACACAGGCGTCACAGCCAAAGCACCCAATAAACTATGAGTATTGAAATATGAGGATACAAAACTGCATTGGGTACACATATTATGTATCACACTGAAGCAGTAGATGTAAAGATTAGTAGTTAGCCAACTAAGCTAATCAGGGAAAAGGAAAAAAAAACATGTATGTCCACGAACCTGTAAGATAATAATAGGTGCCTGAACTCCTCTTCCAGCTTCAATATAGCCTTGGCAAGTAAATTACTTGCATGATTAACCACTGCTTCGTTACTCTTAAAACTTTTATTGTTGCTAAAAAAGCGAATATTGCTTCTTAGCTGGTCGATTGCTCCCAGATAACTTTCCAAGTCCTCATGTGGCCCTTTGAGTATTTTAGCCTCTGCCTACATATTGGAATTATTGTAAAAGTGTATCAGCATAATGTAGGACAGCACTAAATTAAAGATGTATATACCTTCAAATCCATGAAGGTAAGGGAACTAGTATTGCCACCTGAACAAATGGCATTGTTGATAACCATTTAGTAAGAGCAACTTTAGCATGAATTAACTTAGTGAAGAATTTGATCCCCTCATGATAGTATTTATTCTAATTAAACCAGAAAAAATCTTTAATAGTAATCAGGTCCCATTCAGGAATGGGATTATAAGCGTCACAGCAGGCTCCAAATAACCTTAAGGCCTTACAATAGTGGAATGGAAAAGAAAAAATCAGTTTAAGCACAAGCGTAGAGCAACACTTCTTTAACTTGAGATCCCAACATGATGTTTTACACAAGATGTTCATGTGTGATCGTGTTTCTATGTACCAGATAGCTAAAGATAACAAAATCAATGCACCTATCACAAAATACTTGTACGGGAACAATAAAAATAAATGAAGCATCAGATTATGCATACAGTTCCCTTGTAAAAAGCTATAAAATTTGCACCATACTCCAAAAAGCACAAAATGTCTCTTAAAAAAACACTAGTGGGTTGAATGCAACACATAGTTTTCCAAAATTCCCTAGTTACCCATGTAAATTTATATCATTTTCCATAATATTCAATATTTTGCAAATAATTATATCCACTGAATACGTTAGAAGTGCTTGTCCTTACAGGGCTACATACTTCTCTGAAAACAAGATTCTACCACAACATAGATCCACAAAATATGAAATTCAACCAGTGAGGGACTAAAGTAGATGCGGCTAGGTTACACTATTCTGAAGTACTGCAATAGCTTCCCTTAGGACCTAACCTAACTGTACTTTCACTTTACTAATCATCAAACAAACTTTATGGAGATTTGCATATGATCTGAACAACTGAGATGGATAAGGTACACAACTTAAGGATGAAAACAAGAAGCAAAACTCAGATAAATATTTCAGAAAACAAACCTGCTGAGCAAGATTGAATTGGCCCAATACAACCTCTGCTGCTTTCAGAGTCCTGTCAATATTCTCATGAGCTTTCCTTATAGAATGAGTCCTAATCTGCAAAATGAATGTAGCTTCGTCGAATGAAAAAAAAGCATAGAAGAGATTAAAATGTAAGAACAAAGCAAACCCAGATTTTCTCAGATCAAATAACCAGATTGATCAATCTCAAAAACCCAAAATAGCGTAAACCCTCCAATACTTAAGTCAGATACTTACAAATGAACCCAAATTTAAACCCGTATGCGACTGAATTGTTTCGGTGTTCTGTAAAAATTGGCGAAGTAGACGAAGAAGAAGGAGATGTTGACCTGAGTTGGACGCATGGCGGTCTCGAGGGTGGAGAGGCGGTGGTCAAAGGAGCCGAGAATGGAGACGACCTTGTCGGTGATAATCTGGCTCTTCTGAAGCGAGTCCCTCATCATGGCCGCTTTCTCGCGCAGGGAGTCCGCGCCGGTGACTGGAACCCCCATCGCCGTCTTGGGTGAAACAGGGAAAAAGAGAGAAAAAATTGCAGAGAGAGAAGGTGGGTTCAATTGAAAGTGGAGACGAAGTTGGTGGGCGAGGAAGATGGAATTGCAGACATTGTCGTGTTGGTCTCAAGCTTTGACAGGGTGTTTATGATGAGGCAATTTCTTGTTATTGCTCGTCTTCTTCTTCTTCTTTTTAGTTGTGGCCTTGACTCTTGTTAGGCTGGTATTTTTATTTTGTGCACGATCAAGCTACTTTCCAGTATGGGGAATATCACTAAAAAAAAATGTAGGGATAATTGTAAAAAACTATACTAAAATTTCATCCATAAACGAGTTTATACACAAAATTTTGTTCACGTTGTGTGGCTATCTTGAAGTTTTGTCCACTTTGTTGTGGGTACATTAAAGTTTTGCCCACGTTTTTATGAGTGCATTGAAGTTTTGTTCACGCTTCTATTCAATCCGGTAAGCATTGCCCAAAGTCCTAGTCCATCATTCTGAATAAGGGTGTCCATGGGCCGGGCCCTGACCCCGTGGCCAAAATTTTGAACCTACCCGGAGTTACCGGGTTCAAAAAATTTAACCCACTCCCGGCCCCGGGTCCAAAAAAGGACTTTTGAACCCGCCTGTCCGGATTATGGGCCGGTTCACCGGGTTGGACCAACCCATCCGAATTTGATAACAATTGATAACATTAACCGTAAGTAGTAGTACATAAACTTTCAAATATTTTTTTCATTATCCAAAAAAAGCGTTAAAAAGTTATTAAAAAGTGCTTAGAAGCTCTCAATTTGGTCACTTCTTAATGATGGAAAAACTTCATACGCTATTTAAACTTTATCAAAGGTTCAAGGATTACAAACGTCAAATAGGGAGTTCAAGTTGACCTAAAATAGATTACGATTACAAAAGATAAGTTCAACACAAAACTACGACATGTTCTATTACCAAATTGGTAATCATCTTCAAAATCTCACTCATTAATCTTCATCTTTATATGTGAAAGTAATTAAAATTGTAAGAGTGTGACCTTAGACCTTGGACTTGTACCATATCTGGGTGGTCCGGGTTATGTAGGAAACCATGTAACGGATCCGTTACCCGGACCGCTCACTCCGGGTTTGGTATTTTTGAACCCGGCCCATTCCCGTAACCCATGGGGGCAAACCCATTAGAGCCGGGTTGGACGGGTGGACTGGGTTATGGGTCAATTTTGGACACCCCTAATTCTGAGCACTTATTACGTCAAAACTAAAAAAGTCGTGGACAAAACTTCGGGGTAGCCATACAGCGTGGACGAAACTTTGTGCATCAACTCGTTTGTGGACGAAATTTTAGGGTTGTTTTGGACAATTATTCCGAAAGAGTATTGGGAATATTTTTCCTAAACATTGAACTTTAGTTTTTTTTTTTTAAATGTGTCAATGACGACACATAGTCCTCTAGTTATAATTGAGATGTAGTCATTTATATTTAAATGGATAAACATTAATATAAAAATAAAACTTGTAAAAACAATGAAACCAATCCTAATTTGATCTGAAATCAACCAAAGATACTTAAAAGCAGGTAGAACCTCTCATAAGATTCACAAAAAGTCCAGGTAAAGTGTATGATGTAGGCAAGGAGATTTAGCAAGGTGGAGGAGGAGGGCGAGCAGTTGCAACCAATCGTGATGGGGGGTGGACGCTTCTCCTCCCCAACGTCTCGCTTCTTTGTTGGTGCCTCATTGGATTTGGCGAGGCTGCGTAGCAAACCTCGCCTTATTGTGTGTGCCGATAAAGGCACCTAATACTGAACCCTGGTCGTCATCGTCGATAAGAATTCATGGTCCAGCTATGGCTACGGCCGTAATGACGTAGGAAGCTAGTCCAATTCAGAAAAGAGCCACTGCAGCATGTAGACGTGAATCGACTTTGGAGTCGTCCTAACATTCGAATACAGTGGCGTGGAGACCCGGAGGCGTGGAGAAGAGAACCACCACAATAAGTAATCGTGGATCGCCTTTAAAGATGTCACATCCTTCAAACACAACAAGGTTTAGACGAGTTAGTCCATAAACAATAAAGAACAGTTAAAAACTGAATCAATTATTATAATGAAAATCCAATTACATAAAGTAACAAAATCGCAAGCCATCAATCCTCATCTTCGTATGTAAAAGTAACTAAAATTGTATGAGTGTAGACTTAAGCCTTGGATTTGTACCATATACGAGTGGTCCAGGTTATGTAGGAAAACATGTGACGGATCCGCCACCCGGACCGCTCACTTTGGGGTTGGTACATCTAAACTCGGGCCCGCCCCCGTAACCCATGGGACATACCCACTAAAGTCGGGTGGGCCGGGTTGACCAGGTGGACTAAGTTACAGGACAGTTTTGGACACCCCTAATTTTGTATTTGAGAGAAATAATAGGAAAAAGGATAAATTTAAAGAAATAAGGACAAAGAGTAGATAGATTTTCAATATATATTTTTATTTTTTTATATAATTTTTAAATTATTTCCTTATTTAAAAAAGGGTAAACTTCATCCTACTACCTTAAAAAAACTTAAATTCCAACCCACTACCCTAACGAAACTTAGTTTCATCCCTCTACCCTAACCAAACTTTAAGTATCAATTTAATACCCGCCGTTAGTTTTCCATCCATTTTGGATGGAAAATGGTCATGTGCTTGGCACATGACCCCAATCTTTTGAAAAATGACAACCCTACCCTTTTATTTATTTTTAACCTATTTCTAAACCTTTTACATTTCTAACCTATTTCTAAACCTTCATTTTCTCTCCATCTCCACACACTCAGCCACCACTCCCTTTGCCACTATTCTCTCTCTATCTACACCCCTTCCATTTCTAACCTCGAACCTTCATCCACGCCATGAGTTCGCACGCCACGAGTTCGTCGGAGCCGCAGCCACGAAACCGAGCATCGCCGGCCAGATCTGGTTCTCGGATAGATCTGAAACTGGGCGACGTCTTGTGTTGTCCCTCGCCGTGTAGATCTGAACAGTAAGGGTTTTTGTCTCGTATTTCTTCAATCGATTTTTCTATGGGCTATCTTCAATCGGACTCTAAAATCGTGCCGGTGAGTGAACAAATCGTGTTTCTGGGTTGATTCTTGGAATGGGGGTGATTCTGGGTTTTTGTAGATGAAGATGGAGGTGGGTATGAGAGGTGGGGTGTGGAATGACGAAGATTGTGGGATATTTTGTGATATTTGTGAAATTTGTGAAAATTTCTAATCTAGATGTAATTTGTGAACAAACTGTAATGATTTGGTTGCTGTAATTCGTACATCAGAAGGAATTAAAATAAAACTGAATTTATATAAGAAGAACCGAACAGGTGGGGGAAGATTTGTGAACAAACTGTAATGATTTGTTTGTTCCTTCATCAGAAGGAACAAACAAGCAATTATCTTCTATACAAACCCGGTGATCAGGTGGGGGAAGAACTGAATTTTTAAAAATTAAAATATGAATTTATAAAATAAAAACCGTTTTTTAAAAATAAAATCTGATTTTAAAAAAAATAAAACTGATTTTTTGAAAATAAAAATCTGATTTTTTTGAATTAAAATATGATTTTTTTAAATAAAAGCTAATTTTTTCAAAAATAAAATCTGATTTTTTTAAATAAAAACTAAATTTTAAAAATAAAATCTGAATTTTTAAGAATAATCTGATTTTTTAAAAATAAAAAAAAACTGATTTATATAAAATAAATAAATAAAAAGAATTTTTGAAAACCAATGGCATGCTGTTGAAAATTTGAGTGTTAGTGAGGGGTATTTTAGAATTTTTACTATTTCCCATCAAAAAATGGATGTCAAGTTAACGGCGGGTATGAAAGTGCAACTGAAAGTTTCCTTAGGGTAGTGAGATGAAACTAAGTTTCGTTAGGGTAGTGGGTTGGAATTTAAGTGTTTTTAGGGTAGTGGGATAAAGTTTACCCTTTAAAAAAATATATGATATTTATTTTTGTTAGGAAAGAATAAAGAAAATTGGAAAGAAAAATAAATATTAAATATTTTAATAATTTAATAATTTAGATTTTCAAAAAATTAATTTAATTTTTATTTAAAAATAGAAAATTTTAGGGTTGGAGAGAGATTTAGGGTTAGATTTAGGGTTGTATAACTAAGGCATTTGAGGTATTTTAGAAAAAGTGAATGGTAAATGGATGGAAAATTTGGACGGAAAGGGGTAATCATTACACGTTGTAATATGTGGATATGTATCAGTTAAAAAAACATGAAGGTATGTATTAGATAATCGTGACAAGTTGAGGGTAGGCAATTGTAATTTTCCCATATATAATTTCGAAAATTAAATATTATTTTGAAAATAATATAGATTTCGTAATTTCCTTGATTGCATATCAATTTCGGGGCCCAAATCTTGTGCAGCATTCGCGACCCACACGTCGTGCACATGAGCTCAAGCCTGTTTAGGTTGAACGAACCCTGAATTTGCACCCCTGCGCATGTGCGCGAGAGAGAGCTTTACATTCAAGCAATTCAAATATGCTTGGAAGGTCATGCTATATAAACTCAAGGAAAGCTTGGTAATCTTTCCATGTTGGACTTTATAAGAATAATGTTTTTTCCACTTGGATTTTTCTCAACAATCAAGTTCAATAGGTGATCTTTGAACTTTAATATATCATTCACCTCTTGTCCGTTTAGACTTCATGATATCTCGTTAGAAAGGCTTCACTTCCTAGAACACAGAACTAATCTTTCCATAAATATAGGATGAGCCGTCTGATAGATAATTGAGTGTCAAGTTGGTCGTTCTAACTTTGTCCAAAGTCACTTTTGTCCAATAGTTACTTCCAAGTATTGCGAATATCACTCTAAAAAGGTATTGGGAATATTTTTTCTGAGCATTGAACTTTAGGTTTTTCAAATGGATCAATGACTCAACACCTAATCCCCTAGTTATAACCAAGGCATAGTCGTTTATATTTAAAGGGCTAAATGTCAATGCAAAAGTAAAACTTGTAAAAACAATGAAACCAAACCCGACTCGACTTGAAGCCAACCAAAAGTGCCTGAAACCTATTGGAACCTTCCATGAGGCTCACTAAAAGTCTGGGTAAAGTGTGTGGTGTGGGAAAGGAGCTCTATCTTGGTGGAGGCGGACGATCAGTTGTAGCCAAACGTGATGGAAGCGGAATGCTTATCCTCCTGACGTCTCGTTTCCCTATTGGTGCCTCATTGGATTTGGCGAGGTTGCGTAGTAGACCTCGTCTGATTGTGTGTGACAATAAAGGCACCTAATATCAAACCCGAACGTCCTCGTCAATAAGAATGTGTGGTCCATCTATAGCTACGATCGTGATGGCGCATGAAGCTAGCCCAATTAAGAAAAGAGCCACAACAACAAGTAGACGTGATCGCCTTTGGAGACATCCTAGGCTTCGAATACAGTGGCGTGGAGACCTGGAGGCATGGAGGAGAGAACTATCGCAAAAGGTCGTCATGGATCGCCTCTGGATATTCCATATCCTTCAAACACAACAGGGCTAAGACTCAGAGGTATGGGGGAGAGAACCACCGTAGTAGGTAACCGCGGGTCGCCTCTGGAGAAGCCCCGTCCTTCATGCACAACAACATTGAGACTTGGAAGCGTGAGGAAGAAGAGCATGACTTCTCCTAGGAGCCAAACCATGAAACACACGAACATCGTGTGTGGTGGCCTAGCTTGGCGTGACGACATCGACAACGGAGAGGAGAGCATACAACTAGGGTTTGCTAGAGAGCTTATAAAATTTAAAGCTACTCTTGTGTGTTACTATTATAAGTTATGATAATTTATTAGAATAAATTTAGGTCAAATCTTTAATGTTTTTTGTCTTATTGTTCAACTCTTAAAGCATGCAAATGATTTGTGGCCAATACACAAGACATTATATGGGATCAAATCATAAGGTATGTCAATGATACGTGACAAAAAATATTAAAAAAACATACATATAGAAAACCATGATGACTACAAGGTCAAAGGACTTAAGTCATATTACGATACCGAGAAATATTTATGACAATTCCTATGTAGTATTCACACAGTTGGTCATTCAATACTATTTCCCCAAATAATATCTATTATTTGACTTCGTATCCCATATGCATGATCATCAAAACATGATCATCAGTCAACACATACTAGTCTTCGTATATCTAAGAGTTTTACTATCAACTCACATACTTGATGACCTTAGAAAGAGTTGATTATTTACGTAATTAACATTTCACAAAATGATAATAAAAATGTCACTGTATTAATAAATGATAATGTAATACATAATCAAGATGGCCCTAAGACATATAATTAACAGAATTAACATCGAACTCGATTACTACTATCACTTTTGAGAATGTTGAGGTTCACACACCTATCTTTGATCAAGATGTGAATCTGGAACCTCAACAAGGAAATGTTGAACAACTCCTCATTAAAGATGATACAGTTGTTTTGGAAGAACAAATTCAACCACCTCAACAAGAGAGGGGAGAAATGTTATTCCAGGTAATTATGTCATATTTTTTCAAGAACATGCGAATGGAATGAGGGAAAATGATCCAATTGATTTTCCTAATGCCATGAAAGGTTCTGACTCTCTAAAATGGATCGATTCCATGAAAGAAGAGTATAAATATATGCATGACAATGAAGTTTGAGAAGTTGTCCTATTACTTTAAGGCGTAAAACCAATTGTTTGTAGTGTATTTTTAAAACCAAAAGGGATGCAAAAAGTAACGTGAAGAGTTATAAAACACATCCTGTAGCTAAAGGCTATACTCAAAAGAAAGACATTGACTTCATAGAGACTAGCTCTCCGGTTTCATCGAATGACTCTTTTAGGATAATTACAATGCTTGTTGCTCGTCTAGATCTCTCTTTTTTATCGGAAAAGAAAAATTAAATTAAAACCTCCCCCGAGGTGAAAGAGGAGTACAAGAAAGTCCAGCTACAAACCCAAAAACCCAAATAAGGACGCAACCAACTATAAGGGTAAACTAATGAAAATGAGTAGGGTACAACACAAAGAAACGTCGGCCAGAAGCATGCCACACAAAGCGCTCTGAATACAACCATGAGCATGTCATAAGACATCTCAACCAAGAAAAACATAAAGGAACCTACATAGAATCTAAAGAAAAAAGGGTTAAGGTAGGAGCGATATTTTATGGCCTAACTACCGAATATTACAAACATGAATAGCAAAAAGAAGGTCTACAACTCAAATGTTACCAACATGAAGCACAGATAATCCGATTAGCAAGAACGACTTATTAATACTCAGCAATTGGGGATGCCGAGAGAATCAGACCTACCTTTAGGAGTCAGGCGATGCAAACGAGCACTGCTTAGTCTTCACAAGGAAGACCCAATTCGGGCCTACACCACAGATCGACTCGAAAGGAGTCGACTCTGCCGACCCCAAAACCAACCACGGAAAATCAGAATGGGGAGGCTTAGTCGAGCTCGAGAACACCCACCTTAGCACTGAGGAAAGATCTGATACCTTAAATTTCCACCACTTAAACGTGACTTACAAGCCTCACATTGCTCAATTAACTCGATAAACAAGTTAATCCACTAACGGCCAACACACCCCGACGATCCAACAGAAGAGTTAGGCTAATCCGACCCCAAATCTCCACCGATAGAGAAGAGGAGCCGGAGGACTCCTAAATGAGACAAGTAAAACAACGAGAAAGCATGAAAATAGAAAAGACGACCCAGTAATCAGATCAACAAAAATGCTCCTTACCCAGGTTCAGACCCAAACCGAGAAACGGCACCCTGTACCAACAAAAAGAACTTCATTTATCAAGAGAACTCCGACCCGACAATGGAGAACACCGAGTTGAGGCCAACACCTACAACAGCCACACCAGAAAAGTCTCTACCGCATCCCTACAATCTACGAGCCGGGACTGAGAAGCGCATCCTACTACAGGACAAGGAAGACCTGGTGAGACACACCGGGGATCCGAGCAGGAGGAGAACGACCTCCAAAGGCAAAGGGCCGATGACAGCAACAAACCAAAAAAGGGCGGTCCTTGAGCACCGGGGAAGACTGAAACTCCAAAAGGCAACGGATGGCCTTGTCGCAAGTCAAAGAAGAACCTGCCCACCCGAGCACTCCCAGTCGGTGTAGAGAATCCGGCTAGACAAGGACGTCGGCATTAGGGCAGCAACGAAACCCAAGCAAGACTGAACCCAACCCACAACTAACTGATGGTTGTCGGCCGACAGTCTGGTGAATACACCGGCCATACCTGGACACCAAAACAAGGCGAAAACACCGGCTCCGGCCTTGAGAGGAAGGGAAAAAGGGTGAGGTAAAGGGGGAAAGGGGAAACAGGAGAGACAAAAGAGCTGAAGAAGGAAATGTTGGCTACGACCACGGTCGTGACCGTGGCCGTCTCTGATGACAACAAGCAGGGGGTAGGCGGAGGGGCTAAAGGGAGGCAAGGGAAGGACCTCTCGAGCTTCAGAAGGAAAGGGGAAACGAGAGGGGACGGGGGGGCGAAGAAGGAGTTGCAGGCAAAAACCACGGTCGTGGTCGTGGCCGTCACGGGCGATAGTAGCAGAGGGGAGGCGGCGGGGGGATAAAGGGAATTAGGGTTTTGACTGCCGAGATAGACGACACACTTGTTCTTCCTTTTAATTTTATTACCTCCGTTGCTCATCTAGATCTTGACTTACATCTAATGAATGCTAATATAGTGTTTCTTAATAGTGACATTGAAGAAATAATTTATATGGTACAACAAGAAAACTTTGAGTCTAAAGACCGAAAGAAATTAATTTGTAAATTAAAGAAAATTATCTATGGCCTTAAACAAGATCCTCGTCAATGCTACTACAAATTTCACAAGGTAATTGTATTGTTCATTTTTTAGACAAATATTATGGATTATTATGTGTATCAAAAATGTTTTGAGGGAGCAATTATATGTTTCTGGTTCTATAGGTTGATGACATATTACTTGTCACTACGATGTAGGTCTGGTTAAGCTTACTATGAGTTTTTTTTTTTAAAAATCCATTATCAAGAGAATCAATTCCTCAACTAATGTCTTAGTTTCTATAGTTAACTCTGAAGCAATCAACACGCTGTCAATGATTTGTCTCCCTCCAATGAAATAAGATTGACATTAATTTACCATATCTAAGAGCATCCACAATGTCACCGCCGGTTGTTGGCAGGGAGTTGCTGGTGGTGATCATTAAAATATTGTTTTTCTTGTTCGTCGTCAACTCACCGCCTGCGATAAACGCCAGCAGCCTGTAGTGGGAGAATTTTTACCAGCGGGGAGCAGCTAGCGGGGAGAATAAAATAATAATTAAAAGCATAATTTTTATTGAAAATAAGAAGAAAATAACACATACAAGCTCGAAAATAACACAAACAAGCTCGACAAGCTCGTGAACGGAAAAGTACATGTTATTATCACTGAAAAGAGAAATCCAACTTAGCATGTTCACGATTTACAGTTCGTGAACGTACTGGAGGAACTTCGGGTGGTCTTTAACGATCTCCCAAAGCGAGAACTTCGTGAAGTGGTGGTCATGTTGGGCAAGATATTGGTCCGCCGCTGCAGTTCGAAGAAAAGCTTTGGTTTGTCCCGGAAGGCGAGCACGCACTACTTCACGGTAACATAAATTGAAACGGTGCATCTTTAGGGATAACCTCTGCCAATGGTCCATGCACTACTTCTATGTGCACCACGGGGCGTCGGCCAGTGCAGTTCCGACATAGTTGGCGAACACTTCTGGCCAATACCTATTATTTGGGCCCGGACGGGCATCGTGTAGCCAACATAGCACCAAAACCATCTCCTCCTTATGGCGCCAAGGGTAGGTTGCTACAGTGCCGGCCATTTGCCCTTCGGAAAAGGAAAGAAGGATAGCAAGGGGTTTGAAGGAAAAAAGCTCGTGGAGGAAGAGAGGTAGTGGATTGAAGATGTGTGAAACTAATGGAAGGAAGAGGTGGCTTTTATAGCCATAAAACCGTCGGTCGTCAAAGGGCATTTTGGACTTTTTGCATGGTCATGGAAATAATTTCACGCAAACCAAGGCATAAGAAAGGCTATAATTCATTAATAAAAAAACAACTAATGAAAAAAATAACTAATGAAAAAAAACAACATTGTGGAACAAGCAGATAATTCAGGAGGCGGCCCTACTTAATCAAATCGCGCAAGGTTCGCAAAGTGTGCCTCAAGCTCAGTGGGGGTCATGGACGACTTGTCCTTCGCTTCCTCTTGCACCCATCAATCGAAGGCCATGAGCTTCAGCTTCGCTTGGTTTGCTCTTTCCGCAGTTAAATGGGCCGCCTTAACACGCTCGATAAGCTCCTTCTTGGTTACGACATGGCTTTTACCTTTGAGCTTCGCAGCTTTGGCCGCCTTCTGACCCATAGGCCGCTTGTACACCGGTGGGTAGTCGGACATCCCCGTGGTGCGCTCACTGTCCTCCCAATGCGTATCTTCACGAGTGCGCTTGCCCGAGTCGGTAGATGGGTCGAAATTACTCGTCGGTGTGCCTTCGTATTCACCCTCGGGTATGTCAAAGGCAAAAAAAATAGACGTCCACTTGTGCTCGTTTCTGACGAGCCTCCACCAACGTTTCCAAGTGAATGGAGCGCCTTCTTTCTTCAAGTACATTTCCTCGGCCAATGTCATGATTTCATCATCGGAATGGTCGCTCCTATGGTCATTCATACACCGCTTTTAGCACTCCTGGAACTTCGTCACTTTAGGATTCATTTGGCCTCAGTGGTCTTTACACTGCTTCGGGCTCCTCTTGGGATCATCCGGTCCACGTATAGAAGCAACTTTTTCGGCGATGGCCCCCCAATACTTCATTTTATGCTTTGCATTCCCGTGAATTGAAAAGTAGGAATGGTGCATCTAAGCACGAACTAGACGCTCATCCTCATCGATGGTCCATAGGATTCGCATCGGTTTTACTTTAGGTTGTTCGTCGGCACCGGCCTCGGTAACCATTGGAGATTGTTCGGTTGTCGCTCCGGATACACCGCTCGAAGGGAAAAAAATTTAGTTGTCGAGTCAAACATGTCGCCGCCCAACTTAGTGACCATATCCCCCTAGTCGTTGAGATCCAATTCCATTTCAAAACAAAAAAATATATATGAAATGTGGAGGAAGAATAGAGTGGTAGATTGAGAGAATGTTGGTGATGTGTTTAACAAAAATGAGGGTGCTATTTATAAAGGGGGGAAATTGAATTATGCAGCTGCCAGTGCCTTGCCATGTGTCGCCAGCGTGTGATGGTCCAACGGTCGGCGTAGTCAACGAGGTGGAAGAGCTCTCAACACCAGCGGTAATTGCTGGCGTTGAGCTCAACGGCTGCTTTCCCCGCCAGCGTTGAAAAAGTTACTCCCCGCCAGCTCGCCTCCTCCTCCCCGCTTGTTCCACGCCAGCAACTGCTCACCGCCAGTACCTCACCGCCAGCTCACCGTCCACCAATGTTGATGCTCTAACAACACATCTTTGAGCCAGTCCCAATCTCCATCATGAAGGTTTTTTTAGCGAAAGGTGCATATTTTCATTAATCAATAATCGAGTACATTGGTGTGCATCGAGGAACATGCTCCTCAACCACGGCAAGGACAGTATGAATGAACAGTGGTTCACTAAGCCTTTTCATATCAGAACTGTCACAGACGGTATTTTGATGCCTCACGGGCAGGCGATGCCTCTTAGGCAAAGAGAGAAGACGGTGAGGAGGAACGGGGTACCGGAGATCCTTAGGGACCTCGATAGTAATGGTAATGCCGGGAGGCATAGCATCGTCCGGGGACCCCTCCCTAGGCCAGTCCCCAATGCCATGGTCGTGTGTCATTCCTCCCGACGGGGCCTCTTCCCCGCCTATGGTCGTAAACCCCACACTCCTGTGGAAGTCTCCTGCATCAGAGTGTCTGCCTGTGCACCCCCGAGATCAGTACCCGAAGTAATCGAGGGACGAACAGCTCCATGTCCCTAGAGGATTCCGTGTACAGGGAGGCCCAGGGATACTAGGTAAGAACCCACAGGGTTACCTGTCATGGGCCACTTGTATTGAACCCGGGGTCACTTGTTTTGAACCTAGGCAAAGGAGTGGCCTGTCGCCGGCCACTTGTTTTGAATCCGGTCCACTTGTTTTGAACTCGGGCAATGAAGTGGCTTGTCCTTGGCCACTTGGGTTGAACCCAAGTTGGCTGCCCGGGACCAGGATTAGGTATCGTGTCTAGTGTTACACCTGGTACCGTACTTTGATGCAACCCTTTCTTAGGTATCAGATCTAGTGCCACCATTTCGGCATCCTCCGGAATCCCTAGACGAAGCTCCTGACGACCGCTGGGCCCCATAGCAGCTCTCGCTCTACCTCGGATGAAGTTCCCCCTGTAGTATGAGTCTCTAAGTCGTTCCCTCCAGAGACCCTTGTTCCCGCTTCCGATGCCGGTTCCTACTCCGGGACCGTCGTTCAGTGTTCATATGCAGGGCGTCATAATCGCACATCTGGCCCTTAACCCGACCGGTCCCTGACCAGACCGAGGTAGTCGACGACCATGCCTTCCCCTCTCGGGGTCCTTCCTCAGGAGCACAAGAGTAGCAGTCTACGACGGCAAGCCCCTAACCCTAGAGGGCGTCGGGGCGGGGTCGTGGTGGGCCCTGACCTACGGATGAGAATGATGTCCACACGCCTTTGAGCCTGGCCCACATGGATTAGGGCTCGGCCAACTCGGAGAAGACCTAAGGCGTCGTGCGGAGGGCGTCAAGGTCCCCCCAACACTCTCAACGCCGCCTACAGGGGCTAGGAACTGGAGGAGTGAGGGCTAGGCCAGACAGGTAAATACCCGTCGAGCCCAGCACTTCCGATATGGGGATCCCCGAGCCCACCCGTAGACTAGAGTGGGGCACAGGATGTGCGATCGGAACACATGAGAGCGGCGGCGGAGAGACCATTAGACTAGGAGCGACATGGAAGCAAGGTGGAGCCGTCAAAGGAAGGAAATGAGGTATGTCGAGCGGGTTAAGGTTTGGCGGGATCGCCTTAGGAGTGGGGGGAAGGTGCACCGGGATAGAGGGATCAGGTGAAACCCCCAAGGAAGACCAAGGTATTTCGGCATGAGGAGAAGGAGGTATGGATGGCGCAAGGGGAGAGGATGGAGCCGATGAGTGTTGGGGGAAAGCCAACCACTCCTAACCGTAGATAAACTCCACATTAGGCGTGGTTTGCGAGGTCATCTGGACGGGGAAGGTGAACACGGGGACGGCGAAGCGTCGTGTTCCAGGCGGCGCGGCAGCAGAAGCGACAGACGATAGCTCCATAACAGCAAATTAGGGCTAGGCCCTCAAGCGAGAGAGTTCCAACATGAAGGTTAAGTCATCCTTCTCGCCCTTGTTCCTCCCTTTCTTTTAGGCTTCTTTTAGCCTCGTGGACGCACTTGGAGTTAGGGTGGGCATCGGTCGGGCCCGGCAATATTTTCATTATCCGTAACCCAAATCGAGAGGACCGGTTACTCGTGGACGCACTTGGAGTTAGGTTTTTAACGAGAAACCTAAAAACCGACCGTCACGCAACCGGTCGGTTACGGTTTTTAACCTACCCATTGGGCCTTCAATTAAAGCCTAAAGTAGAAGGAAAAAAACATCAATTTCTTAAACAACTAGAACAATAAAACCAATTTACAACAAAAACACAATCAATTATTACTAGTAATTTGCTATTAAGCTATTACATCATGCAAAACATTTTAAAAAAGTCTTTAATAGTCTCTAATAACAAAAACCTTCAAGTTAAACACATGCCACAAACAATAAATAAAAGATTAAAATGTATGTTTATTCGAGTATAAGGATTTAAATTCAGGTTCACTACAATTAAATAAACTTTGAACTTTAAAATCAAATAAATTCATTAATATTAGTGGCAACATTTAATTTATTTTAACTTGAACAACCAACTTACTACATGATTGTTTATAGACAAATTTATGATTAAAAGTAAACTAATCTCCTACATTTTACCTCTGTTACACTGTTAATCTAATACTAGTGTCAACATTTAATTTAAACTTCTTGTAATACTATAACCATTAAATTAATAAAACAAAACATAAACATTTTTATATACACACCTAAAGCCGGCCGGTCGGTTTTTTGTCGGTTTGAAAGGAAAAACGGTACCCACCCAAAATACTGTCGGGTTGTTATTTTTTTAACCGTCACTATCGTCGGTGACACCGGTTCGGGTGATTCCGGTGATGGGGACGGCAGGTGAATGTCGGATATTTGCCCAGACCTACTTGGAGTAACACCAGGCCCAACCAATTGGGTTCTCCAAGCCCAAACTTAGGGTCATACTGTAATTTCAGCAATTACCCGTATAGAATAACTGGAAATGGAAGGCTAGTAACGTTCGAGCAATGGCCATTCTGAGAATCGGTCGGCCAACTTTCTCATTCCTGTTTCGCCCTCGCAACTCCAACAAATTTACCAACCTGCCACTCCTCAGTTCGAAACTTCTCGTCTCTGTGTCCTCTACTCCTCCTCCGTCCTCGTCAATGGAAAATCCTCCGGAAGGTTACAGAAGAAATGTCGGCATCTGCCTCATCAATCCGTCAAAAAAGGTTCGTCAATCCCACTACACACATGTGTATGTTTTTATGTGTGGATTTCGTTTTCTGATTCGTATGTGCTGTGGAATTTCCAGATTTTTGTTGCGTCAAAGCTTGATGTACCGAGCTCTTGGCAAATGCCTCAGGTAAATTTTACTATTTTGCACTGAATTTTCCCTTTTCTTGTGTTTTTCTTACCGTTACCATAATTTATTGTTGTATGGTTTTCAGATATGGTTTCCTAAATTTTATGTTTGATTGATGAGATAATGGAAGAAACTACATCATTAAAGGTAGGCTCCAGTTTTAAGTAGATGGTCGATTTCAACATATTTAAAGTTTGAACTCAAACAAAGTTGGTTGATTAGTGTTAAAATAGGAGAGAAAAAAATTTGAACCAAAAAGCTAGCTTGATGGTGGTGCCTTGTCATGCAAGTAATACGGATTTCAGCAAGGTAGTGTCGAAGATGTGGGAATCGAGTTTACCTGGGTAAGGACAATGTATGCAGAAAATATAGAATAGGTTCCAAAAATAAGTGTCGTATTTGATTTTTATCTAAAGTTTGGTAAAGTTAATGTTCTTTGGCCTTGGTGATGATAGTATACCTACTAACATGAAATGGATATGTATCTTTCGTTTTGCCTCCCTCATTGAGGAACCCTGGCTTTATGCATTGAAGTATGCATGTTAGGGACTCTTAACTGCAGCTCACCAGTCTTCAGTTGTTTGAGACCTCGTACAGTTGAGATTTGAATTGAATGGTTTTGTATACAGCTATGTTGAACATGGTGGTATTGATGAGGGTGAAAATCCAAGAAGTGCAGCCATCAGGGAATTAAGAGAAGAGACTTGTAAGAACCGCCCTGATCAATCCTGGTCGAACCGGAGGTTTTAGATGAAAGTTGACTTTTTGCCGGAAAAGTCAATCGATGACTCCGGGAGTCATTCGGGACCTTTCCGGGGCCCAAAAAGCTTATCCGTCGTTACGATTAGCTTAATTGGGCCGTTTCCTTTCAAATGACTGTAATTGTGAAAAAGTCAATTGTCGGTCATTTTCGGTCAATCCTAAGACTTAAGGATTATTTAATTGCTTTGCTCAGATTTTTTGGAAGAGGTGGTCCCCACTATGGACACATGTCCATAGTAGCTTGGGTGAGAAGAAACTAGGGCAAAAAGACTTCTATACCCTTGGATGTGGTCTTGAAAGGCTTTTGGGCATTAAGGGCAATTGGGTCACTACACTATTAGGTTAAAGGGGACCTTAGGTGAGCAATTCAGCCCAAAAACGTAATGTTGGCCGAATTTCACCAAAGGGGAAAGAAGAAAGGGGGCTTTGGAAGCTTGATGAAGAAGAAAGGAGGAAAAGGGTGTCTTGAACCCATTTTATACCAAAATCTTCCCAAAATCTCTTGTTTCTTCATCTATTCTCCATTCTCAAGGTAAATCACCAAACCTTTTTCGTTTTTATTGATTTTGGTTCATGGGTTTTGAGGAAAATGAAGAACTTGGTTGGGTTTGAGATTGTGGGTGTTGGATGATGATTTTTGGAGAGAAAAGGATGTTGGATGATTGTTTTTATTGAGTTTGTGGAGTTTTGACGAAGACCCATGATGGGTGTTGAAGTGGAGACGTTTTTGGGTCTGTTTTGGAGGTTTGGAAGGTCAAAAATGGAGGTTTTGAGGTTTATTTTCGTGAAATCGGAGCTGGAGGAAGAAGAAGGACGAAGTTGTCCAGACCCGTCACGAATCCGTGACGGGGACCGTGACGGAGGACGTCACGGCTCCATGAGGGAGACCGTGACGGCGTCAGTCATGGCTCCATGAGGAGAACTGTGACAGCGCAGACCACGGATCCGTGACCAGATCCGTTAAGGATCCCGTCAAGGCTCCGTGACCAGAACCGTGACAGACCTGAATTGGGCTTTTTGGGCCCATTTGTTGGATTTCGAGTAATTGGGACTGTAATCTATAATTGGGTCCTTTTGGGGTTAATTGGGAATGTTTTCCTCTTTAAACCTTTGTGAATTACTCTTGATTCGCGAATTGTTTTGTGATCCAAGACTTTGGACCCGAGCTTGACGGAGGAGGAGACCCTTGGATCTCGTGAAGTGGAGGAGGAAGCTAGTCAGGTCGTCTGCAGCTAGAATTGGATTGCTTTTGAGGTAGGGAAAGTAGCAAATACTGGTTTAATTGCGGAAAGTTACTAGTATGCATATAGGTTGCAATTACTTGAGTAAATTGTTAGAATTGCATGATTAGGATGTGAGGAACGAGTGAAATGAGGGATAGCTTACGTGCCATGTCGAGCCGTAAGTTTGGGATTGTCGTGCTATAGAAATACATGTGGGTCATGTCGAGCCCTTAGGGTTGCGTGTTGATTTGTGATGCCATGATCTATGTTTGAGATGCATGATGTGTGATTTAGCCGTTGCTAGATTGAGAAGCATGATAAGGTATACTCGGTGTAGCATGTCGTTGCTATGTTTGGGCAAGTGTGTCATGCGTGATGTGATGTGAACCAATGGTTGTGATATGATAGGGTGAGTGATAGACCGATGTATTGGTTCGGTAAGTTTGTGCGGTTGGTATACCGTGGTTGAATTCTGGCATTTTGATGCGTGTTATTCTCTTGATGTGTGTTCCAAGAGGAGGTGTATCCGGTATGATACCTACACCGAGGGAGTATGCCGGTGTAGGGTATCTAGGCCAAGGTTGGCGTGATCATTACCCCGATGCTGTGTGGTCCGGGAAGACGTACGACCGAGGTATGTGCCAGTCCGGTACGTGTTGTGAGTGATGCCCCGAGTCTAAGTGACGGGAAGATGTCGGGACCGATGTTGTGTGGTCCGGTACGATATAAGTGGGTTGTGTGCAACCGGTGATGTTGGGGAACTGCCGTACGGGACATGTGTTGTTCTGTTGTGTGTTGTATGCTTGATGATTGGTTGTGTGCGATGTTTAAGTGTGGTTATGGTATTGTGCGAGTGTTTAGTGGTTGGTAAATTCCCTTGGACGTTGTTAGTTATTATGCCTTGCTAGTATGCCCTAATTGGACAGTTACTCGTGGTGGTGAACGAATGTTCATAACTTTAACTACTTTTCCTAGTGAGCGAAAGCTCACCCCCCCCTTTACCTTGTTGTTTTACAGGTCTTGAGCGGGACTTGTGCTAGCGGGATGCTCGATGCTTGGGAGCTAGCGAGGGTCCTAGGCTAGCTTGTCTAGAGACGTACTGTTGTTTTGAACTAAACATTTTTATTACTTGATTTATGAGTTGTTGACTCACTTTTATCGGATTGTTATTATTGTCAGGAACTCTTTTCTTTCAAAATTTTCTTTTATTATTTATTACTTTAAGTTCACGTCTCGAGTCCGGTCAAAACTGGATTTGGGGCGTTATAATTTGGTATCAGAGCCTGGTTTCATTGAAATTGTTTTTCAAAAACTTTGGACCGTACGTCAATTAGGTGGGTAGAGTTGGTTCGTTAGGTTTCCGTGTGTCGGTTACACAAGTCGGAAGTGTCCTACGCGTAGAACCGAGACGAAGAGAGTCTCGGGTTAGTGAAATGTCCGGTCTAAGTACCGTGTGCTTTTGGTGAACCATTGTGCTTGGTGTCATTGTTTGAGTTAACTGTTTTCCGAGTGTGGACTTGGCCGGGTGGTAGAGTGAAATTACCGAGACCCGAGGTGTGTAGCTGCGATGTCTTGCTGTGTACTTTGATTGTCTTAAGTGAATTGTGCAGGTTGTGATTTGGATGTTCTGCATAAGCGGATGGTTATTGTAATTTACGAACGGGTCATGCCCAATTTTTCTGCATAAAATGAAGTGTATGTACCATCACGATTTGGCTATAAGGGCCACTGTAGCCGGACGTGATGGGGGGATGTCAAGTGGTTACAACGTAGTTTGGTGACGCCTGAATCGGGTTGTAACGACACGATGTCAACATGAATGTTATAGTAGAAAGAGGACATGTTAAGAACTTAAATCTAAGTTGATGTTTGTCTAATGTAGAATTGTTGTGTGGTGGATGCATTGTGAATTGTGTGACTTATGTGTGTTCTCGCTGATTGAGTGTTTGATCTATGCGACGCACTAGTGTGCAGACTTCTCTGATTGTGTGAAATTGTGTGACTATACTATACTAATTATATTAATAGTACGAGTGCGACTCTTGTGAAACGTGCGTGAACGCTAGTGACTTAAGCACTGAGCGTGTGCGTGTAACCATGCGGAGAGTACTTACGGCGTGACACCTCAAGGTAGGAGAGGTAAGTCGTTGAGGCACAGGTGCCCCGGGTACTCCCATTGGGGAGGATAGGAGGAGCGACACCAGCAGGTCCCGGAGCTGCGACGGGACGAGATAACAGAGATGAAGAACGAGGCCAGGGTTACGGCGTTGGCCGTTTGCACCAATTTTGGTGGCGGTCGAGGCGAACCGATGCAGGAGGTTCGAGAGAGGGCCCCGAGCCCATAGTTTGGATTGATTCCTCACCCTGAGGGTTCAGGTGTAGTCTGAGCTAGTGGATACGACGACGACGGTGGAGCGAGGTCGCAGAGAGGCCTCAATGGTCCGTGAGATTCGGCCGCAGTGTTGCGGGACCGTACGAGACTCGAGAACCGAGGAGGCAAAGAACCGTCGGGTTCTCCCGGCTACAGGCTTTGTCCGACGGTTTGAGGCAAACGGGATTAGTAGCATCGGTAGGGCCCGTCGCGTTAGAACGGGGACAGTGTGTATACACTGTTGGCAGTCGGGACATCAGAAACGAGTGCCCAAGCGGCGGAGGGCCGCAGCAGTACCAGTGAGCTGTCAGACCGGTCAGGGGAGATGGTCGTGTGGCGTTGATATCAGAGTGGCACATCGGAAGCGTGGTGGGCCCATAACCCACAGGCGTCGCACTCTTCCGTTTTCTTCTACCCTTGCTGAGGAGTTAGGCCTAAGAGTAGAACCTTTGAGGCGACCTTTGTGTCTTGACACACCGGTTATGGTGTTGTAGTTTTGAGGAGTGTGTGTTGTGCTTGTGAGATTAGAGTAGCTGATTGCCCTTTCCTTGGTGATCTTTTTTTGTGTTGAACATGACGGCATTTTATGTGATCTTGGGGATGGGCTGGCTTGCGAGGTACCGGGCATCGATCGACTGCTATCGGCGGCAGGTGACGGTGGTATCGGGCGACACGATTGTCACTTGTGTACTGGGCAGTAGGAGTGGAGTTCTCTTGTCAGCATTAACCGTTGGAGATGAGGTGGCGACCGTGCAGAGTAGAGAGCTATCGCGAGTAGTGTGTGAGTTCCCGAAGATCTTTCAGGATAAGCTGTCAGGATTACCGCCTATGCGCGAGGTTGAGTTCAGGATCGACCTGATACCGGGGACGGCGCCGATATCGATGGCTCTATACCGGTTTGCACCAGTCGAGTTGGTCGAGTTGATGCGGCAACTCGAGCAGCTTCAAGAGAATGGATTTATCCGTCCGAGCGCTTCGTCGTGGGGAGGGCCCGCACTCTTCGTGAAGAAGAAGGGTGGAGCGTTGAGGATGTGTATCGACTACCGGAAGTTGAACTGGGTCACGGTGAAGAACCGCTACCCGATGCCGAGGATCGATGACTTGTTCGACCAGTTGAGAGGGGTGAAGTGCTTCTCGAAGATTCATCTGCGATCCGGATATTATCAGTTGAGAGTTCGGGAGGAGGATGTGTCAAATACCGCGTTTCGGACGCGCTATGGACACTACGAGTTTCTAGTTATGTCGTTCGGGCTGACGAACGCGCCCGCCGCGTTCATGGGTCTGATGAACGGTATCTTCGACCATGCTTATACCAGTTCGTGGTGGTATTCGTGGATGATATTCTGATCTACTCGCCGAGTGAGGAGGCGCATGTGGAACATCCGAGGACAGTTTTGACTTTGTTACGCACTCACCAGCTGTACGGCAACCTGGAAAAGTGCGAGTTTTGGCTCGCCGAGGTGAAGTTCCTCGGGCATGTTGTGTCCCGAGAGGGTATACTAGTCGATCCGGCGAAGATCGACGCGGTCTCGAAGTGGGCACGGCCCAAGAGTGTCTTTGAGATCCGCAGCTTCCTAGGCTGGCAGTGTACTATTGACGGTTCGTCCAGGACTTCTCACGTCTGGCCGCGTCGATGACTTCCCTGACACGCAAGGGAGCTGAGTTCGTGTGGACTGATGAGTCTGAGCACTCCTTTACCGAGTTGAAGGCTCGCCTGACTACCGCGCCTGTGTTGATAGTGCCGGAGCGCGGGATCGGATATGATGTGTATCGTGATGCGTCTGGTGAGGGACTGGGGTGTGTGTTGATGCAGTCCGGGAAGGTAGTTGCATATGGCTCCAGACAGTTGAAGACACATGAGCGCAACTACCCTACCCATGATCTAGAGTTGGCCGCAGTCGTCTTTACGCTGAAGAGCTGGCGACACTACTTGTATGGAGAGCGATTCCGGGTGTTCTCGGATCACAAGAGTCTAGTGTACATCTTCTCCCAGCGCGACTTGAACATGTGCTAGAGGCGGTGGATGGAGTTGCTTGAGGAGTATGACTTCGAGCTACTCTACCATCCGGGCAAGGCGAACGTAGTCGCTGATGCCCTGAGTAGGAAGTCGACTCACTGTCTCACCAGTATATCAGTCCGAGAGTGGGACATGATGGAGGAGTTGAGCACGTTTAGGCTCAACCTCGATGAGATCACCGATGGCGTGGCCATGTGTTCGTTGGTGGCTCAGCCCACACTAGTCACTCGTGTGCTGGAGGCACAGGCCGAGGATGCCGAGGCGACAGAGATCCGGGAGAGGATTATCAGCGGTGTTGACACTGAGAGCTGGGAGCAGGGTACTAATCTGGGTCTACGATACCGAGGAGGGTTGTTTGTGCCACGCGGTTGTAGAGATGATGTGTTGAGAGAGCCTCATCACTCCCGTCTTTTTGTGCACCCGGGTGGCACCAAGATGTATCGGGATATCAGACGGCAGTTCTGGTGGAGCGGGATGTGGAGAGCAGTTGTAGAGTTCGTTTCGAGATGCCTCACTTGCCAGCAAGTGAAGGCCGAGCATCAGCGTCCCGCGGGCTTGCTACAACCACTGTCGATCGCGGAGTGGAAGTGGGAGCACGTGACGATGGACTTCGTGAGTGGCTTATCGAGGTCGCCGAGAGGGCACGACGCAGTTTGGGTAGTGGTCGACCGACTGACCAAGTCGGCACACTTCTTAGCCACGAGGATGACTGATAATGTTGACACTTTGAGCTGTTTGTATGTTCGGGAGATCATCCGCCTTCACGGAGTTCCGGTGTCGGTTGTGTCCGACAGACATCCTCGATTTACCTCCAAATTTTGGGAGAGCTTGCAGAGAGCGTTGGGGACCGAGGTCTTGCTTAGTACAGCGTATCACCCACAGCCCGACGGTCAGTCAGAGCGCACTATTCAGATACTAGAGGATATGCTGCGAGCATGCGTGTTGGACTTCCGAGGTTCATGGGAGGACCACTTACCATTAGCGGAGTTTTCCTACAACAACAGCTTCCAGGCCAGTATCGGGATGTCACCGTTTGAGGCGTAGTATGGTAGGCCATGCAGATCGCCCGTGTGTTGGGCAAAGGTGGTAGACCGGAGTCTACTTGGTCCGGAGCTTGTCCGAGAGACGACCGAGAAGGTCGCACTGATTCAGGATCGGTTGAGGACCGCGCAGAGTCGTCAAAAGAGTTATGCAGATAGACGGTGTCGGCCTCTTGAGTTTACAGTTGGTGATCATGTGTTTCTGAGGGTGAGCCCGAAGAAGGGCCTATTGCGGTTCAACCGCGGCGGAGACAAGTTGGCCCCGCGGTTTATCGGACCTTTTGAGGTATTGGGCAGAGTTGGATCTGTTGCTTATCGCCTTGCATTGTCACCGCAGCTTAGGAACGTTCATAATGTCTTCCACGTGTCCCAACTGCGGAAATACACTACGGACCCCTCCCACGTGGTTGAGTGGACGAACATCGAGGTAGCTGAGGATGTTTCGTATGAGGAGCAGCCCGTCAGGATTCTGGATAGGCGAGAGCAGGCCTTGCGTGGCAGGATTATCCTACTGGTACGGGTGCAGTGGAAGCACCACGGAGCAGAGTCGACCTGGGAACGCGAGGATAAGGTTCGTGCGAAGTACCCCAGCCTGTTTGACCCTTGAGGTATGCCCGTTTTAAATTTCGAGGACGAAATTCTTTTAAGGTGGGTAGATTGTAAGAACCGCACCCGGTCGATCCCGGTCGAACTGGAGGTTTTCGGCGAAAGTACATTTTTTTATGGAAAAGTCAGCCGATGACTCCGGGAGTCATTCGAGACTTTTTCGGGGCCCAAAAAGCTTAGCCGTCGTTAGGTTAACTTAATTGGGTCGTTTCCTTTCAAATGACTGTAATTGTGAAAAAGTCAATTGTTGGTCATTTTCGGTCAAACCTAAGACTGAAAGGATTATTTAATTGCTTTGCTGAGATTTTTTGGAAGAGGTGGTCCCCACTATGGACACATGTCCATAGTAGCTTGGGTGAGAAGAAACTAGGGCAAAAAGACCCCTATACCCTTGGATTTGGTCTTGAAAGGCTTTTGGGCATTAAGGGCAATTGGGTCACTACACTATTAGGTTAAAGGGGACCGTAGGTGAGCAATTCAGCCCAAAAACATAGTGTTGGCCGAATTTCACCAAAGGGGATAGAAGAAAGGGAGCTTTGGAAGCTTGAAGAAGAAGAAAGGAGGAAAAGGGTGTCTTGAACCCATTTTATACCAAAATCTTCCCAAAATCTCTTGTTTCTTCATCTATTCTCCATTCTCAAGGTAAATCCCCAAACCTTTTTCGTTTTTATTGATTTTGGTTCATGGGTTTTGAGGAAAAATGAAGAACTTGGTTGGGTTTGAGATTGTGGGTGTTGGATGATGATTTTTGGAGAGAAAAGGATGTTGGATGATTGTTTTTATTGAGTTTGTGGAGTTTTGATGAAGACCCATGATGGGTGTTGAAGTGGAGACGTTTTTGGGTCTGTTTTGGAGGTTTGGAAGGTCAAAAACGGAGGTTTTGAGGTTTATTTTCGTGAAATCGGAGCTGGAGGAAGAAGAAGGACGAAGTTGTCCAGACCCGTCACGAATCCGTGACGAGGACCGTAACGGAGGACATCACGGCTCCGTGATGGAGACCGTGACGGCGTCAGTCACGGCTCCGTGAGGAGAACTGTGACGGCGCAGACCACGGATCCGTGACCAGTTCCGTTACGGAGCCCGTCAAGGCTCCGTGACCAGAACCGTGACAGACCTGAGTTGGGCTTTTTGGGCCCATTTTGTTGGATTTCGAGTAATTGGGACTGTTATCTATAACCGGGTCCTTTTGGGGTTAATTGGGAATGTTTTCCTCTTTAACCTTTGTGAAGTACTCTCTATTCGCGAATTGTTTTGTGATCCAAGACTTTGGACCCGAGCTTGACGGAGGAGGAGACCCTTGGATCTCGTGAAGTGGATGATGAAGCTAGCCAGGTCGTCCGCAGCTAGGATAGGATTGCTTTTGAGGTAGGAAAAGTAGCAAATACCGGTTTAATTGCGGAAAGTTACTAGTACGCATATAGGTTGCAATTACTTGAGTAAATTGTTAGAATTGCATGATTAGGATGTGGGGAACGAGTGAAATGAGGGATAGCTTACGTTCCATGTCGAGCCGTTACTTTGGGATTGTCGTGCTGTAGAAATGCATGTGGGTCATATCGAGCCCTTAGGGTTGTGTGTTGATTTGTGATGCCATGATCTATTTTTGAGATGCATGATGTGTGATTTAGCCGTTGCTAGATTGAGAAACATGATAGGGTATACTCGGTATAGCATGTCGTTGCTATGTTTGGGCAAGTGTGCCATGCGTGATGTGATGTGAACCAATGGTTGTGATATGATTGGGTGAGTGATAGATCGATGTATTGTGTTCGGTAAGTTTGTGCGGTTGGTATACCGTGGTTGAATTTTGGCATTTTGATGCGTGTTATTCTCTTGATGTGTGTTCCAAGAGGAGGTGTATCTGGTATGATAGCTACACCGAGGGAGTATGCTGGTGTAGGGTATCTAGGCCAAGGATGGCGTGATCAATACCCCGATGTTGTGTGGTCCGGGAAGGCGTACGACCGAGGTATGTGCCGGTCCGGTACGTGTTGTGAGTGATGCCCTGAATCTAAGTGATGGGAAGATGTTGGGACCGATGTTGTGTGGTCCGGTACGATATAAATGGGTTGTGTGCAACCGGTGATGTTGGGGAACTGCCGTACGGGACATGTGTTGTTCTGTTGTGTGTTGTATGCTTGATGATTGGTTGTGTGCGATGTTTAAGTGTGGTTATGGTATTGTGCGAGTGTTTAGTGGTTGGTAAATTCCCTTGGACGTTGTTAGTTATTATGCCTTGCTAGTATGCCCTAATTGGACGGTTACTCGTGGTGGTGAACGGATGTTCATAACCTTAATTACTTTTCCTACTGAGCGAAAGCTCACCCCCCTTTACCTTGTTGTTTTACAGGTCTTCAGCGGGACTCTTGCTAGCGGGATGCTCGATGTTTGGGAGCTAGCGAGGGTCCTAGGCTAGCTTGTATAGAGACGTACTGTTGATTTCAACTAAACATTTTTATTATTGGATTTATGAGCTGTTGACTCACTTTTATCGGATTATTATTATTGTCGGAACTCTTTTCTTTCGAAATTGTCTTTTATTATTTATTACTTTAAGTTCACGTTTAGAGTCCTGTCAAATCCGGATTTGGGGCGTTACAAGAATGGAGTTATTTCCGCACAAGTTGTTGCAGAGGTTTTTTTTCTTTCTTGCATTACCAATATTCATATAATGGTTCCTTGCATCGGTCGGGCTGCATAGGAATCAAGAACGTAAAGATGTCCTTACCTTTCGTACATATAATATGCAAGCACGCATGGACACATATATGGTGGGGTATAGTTTTAATGGAGGATGTTGGTTCACTTTATGGTTTTAGGATTTTAGCAATGAAGGGAAAGCATTTCCTTTTGCTGCTGATCCTTCTAAAAAATAAAATTAACACTAGAAATCGGATATTTCTTAGTATCTATCCCACGATCTTTGAAAGTATTGCTTACTTGAGAGAAAATAAACTAGCCAGAAACTTTTCCATTAGTAATTGTTAATATTGGGTTTGTCAGGGTTAATATAATAAAGCATCACACAAGTATATTTTTCAAATAACACATTAAGTTATGATTTTTTTCATGTAGCACACCTATGTATCAACGATTTTTTCATGTGGCACACCAATGTATCAACAAACTTTGATAATTTGTTGGTACATAGGTGTGCCACATGAAAAAAATCATAAGTTAGTGTGTTATTTGAAATATGTATACTTGTGTAGTGCTTTATGATATTAAGCCTTTTTTTATACATTCTCCTCATTAATGGATTATTGTTCGATTAGTCGTTTGGTTTCTCATACAGGCACCACATTGGTTGTCATATGACTTCCCACCCCATGTCAGGGAGAAACTCAATCGAGAATGGGGAACATATTGGAAAGGTCAAGCTCAGAAGTGGTGAGTATTTGGATTCCCGTAGATGTATCTAGATTTTGTGCTTCTTTTTTTCTATGGCCGCTACTAAGTCCTAGAATGCTTGTATTAAGTTAGATTGACATGCATTTTTAAGATGTGGTATGTGAACATTGGATGTATAATTCCATTGTGACTTCTGACTTGCTTGCTGTAAAGACCGCTCCTGGTCAACGCAGGTCAATCGGCGGAAAAACGGAAAAATTTAAAAGTTTTGGACATTCACCAAAATGAACCTAAAATTGACCTCGAGGGTCATATCGGACTTAAGTTGACCCCGATATCGACCAAAGTGAGTTCTGGGTGACTCAGGGCAACTTGTTGACCAATTCGGGAGAAGTTGACTTTTTGCAGTAAAAGTCAACCGAACGACGTTTTGGTCCGTTCGAGGCCCCTTTTGGATCCAAAAAGCTTAGTCGTCATTACAGTGGTCTTAGTTGGGCCGTTTTCTTGTAGCACGCGAGATTTTATGAATTCTTGGAAAACGGGCCCGTTCGGGGCCCGAGACGGCCGAATTTCGCGAATCAGAGTTGAGAATATCTAGGAAGATATATTTTTTTAAGTAGTGGGACCCACTTGACACTTGTCACACATTTGGTGGTTGTTAGTTTTTGAACAAAACAAAAGGAAAGGATGAGGTGAGGTTCGGCCATTTCAAAAAAAGGAGAAGGAGAGAGAAAAAATAGAGAAAAGAAGAGAGAAGGAGGAAAGGAAAAAGGAAAAGAAAAAGGGTGGGGTTTTGTCGATTTCCCGATGTTCCGACCGACGAATCGCCTCAACGACTGCGGATTCGAACTCCCCTCGTCATTCCCTACGGTGAGAACACATTCTTTTCTCGTTTTGGTACGTTTGAAATTTAGGGTTTGAGTTTAAACGAGTCAAATATGGTTGGGTTGAGGTGTAGGGTTCGTTGGGGACGTTTTGGTGAACCGGTCCAAACCGGGCCAGCCACCCATGGCCAGTGGTGGCCGGGTGGGGTCCACGTGTTCGGGCCTCGGGTTTTTCGTGTTCGGGTGGTGTCGGACGATCCCCAAGTCGATAATTCACACCCGGAACGAATTATGGAATTAAATTGTGAAAATTGGAAATGGCGGGTTTAGAAACTTTAAACGCGAATTAAATCGCTCGGAAGTCGGAAATTGATTCCGTCAATTGAATTGGAACCCTTGAATTATTTTAGGATCGTAGAAACGAAAACGGGAATTTTCGGAGCCCCGGAAGGGCGTTTTCCGATCCCGGGCAGATTCGCCGAGCCGGACGAATCGGGCTTTTCTGGGCCCGTGGTTGGCAATGTCGAGTAATTGGGAGGTTTGGGAGTGATCGACATTTTCGGGGTTGCTTTTGGGCGTCAAATTCATTAAATTTCAGCTTTGACTGCGAACTTAAAAAGTATTTCAATTTGTGATCATTGTAGACCGTGTCGCCGACCGTGGAAAGAGGAGGCTAAGCGGGTAATCTGGAGCATTGCCGGAGCGCGAGTATTGGGTTTAACACGCTTCAAGAGGTAGGGAAAAGTAGTCGGATATCGGTCTTGACTAGGGAAAGTTATCAGTAGAAATGCATGTGACACTTGGTGGCGTCGTAGGTTGAGTGAACCTGTCGAATAATAGAATTGCATGTGACACTTGGTGGTGTCGTAGGTTGAGTGAACATGTCGAATAATAGAATTGCATGTGACACTTGGTGGTGTCGTAGGTTGAGTGAACCTGACGAATAATAGAATTGCATGTGACACTTGACGGTGTCGTAGGTTGAGTGAACCTGTCGAATAATAGAATTGCATGTGACACTTGGTGGTGTCGTAGGTTGAGTGAACCTGTCGAACAATAGAAATGCATGTGGCACTTGGTGGTGTCGTAGGGTTAATGAACTGATTGTGGTTGTGTGTGGCCATGAGTGCTTGTGGGGCGTTAAACCTGTATGGTTGTTGACTGACTTGCTGAGTGGTAGCTAGTCATTATGTTATTTTCGCTGGTTGTTGAGTATTCGTGTGATTGGCATGGAGGTTGGCCCGTCTATCGATTTGCCATCGATAAGGGGTGCCACGGTATGGCCATGAGTTCCTGTGGGGTGTTGAACCTATATGGTTGTTGATTGACTTGTTGAGTGGTAGTTAGTCGTGTTGTCAATTTTTGCTATCTGCGGGGTATTGTGTGTTATTTGGTTGTGAGTGTGATTGTTCTGGTGATACATGTTTGAGCTGTGCCCGAGAGGTGTGCCGTACCTTCCAATGCGCGGTCGGTAAAGTGATGAGGGTTGTGGTTCACGTCAGGTGCGTCGTACCTTCCGGCGCGTGATTGGTAAAGTGCTGAGGCTTGAGCTGTGCCCGAGAGGTGTGTCGTACCTTCCAATGCGCGGTCGGTAAAGTGCTGAGGGCTGTGGTTCCCGTCAGGTGCGTCGTACCTTCCGGCGCGCGATTGGTAAAGTGTTGAGGCTTGATTTATGCCTGTGAGGTGTGTCGTACCTTCCGATGTGCGATCGGTAAAGTGCCGAGGGTTGTGGTCCCCGTGAGGTGTGTCGTACCTTCCGGCGCGCGATCGGTAAAGTGCCGAGGCTTATGGTTGTGCAGTATGGTGTGCGATCCTTTGTGATCTTGGCTGGTGTGCGATCCTTTGTGATCTTGGCTGGTGTGCGATCCTTTGTGATCTTGGCTGGTGTGCGACCCTTTGTGATCTTGACCTGGTGTGCGATCCTTTGTGATCTTGGGTGTTGTGTGACCCTGTGTGATTTTGATTACTATTGCGTGTGTTATTGAGGTCGTGACTGCTGGATTGGGTCTACATTACGCGAGCGGGTTGTTCGAGGTTTCCCTCACGTGAACGGGTGGTTTGAGGTTTCCCTCACGTGAGTGGGTTGTTTGAGGTTTCCCCTACGTGATCGGGCAATTGGGGTGTTGATATTGTGAGCAATAGTGTTTGCTTAGTTGAGAACCTGATCCCCGTTTTGAGGTTTCCCTTATGTGATCGGGTAATTGGGGTGTTGATATGGTGAGCAATAGTGTTTGCTTAGTTGAGAACGTGATCCCCGTTTTGAGGTTTTCCTTACGTGATCGGGCAATTGGGGCGTTGATATGGTGAGCAATAGTGTTTTGCTTAGTTGAGAATATGATCCCCATTCGAGGTTTCCCTTACGTGAGCGAGTATTTGAGGTATTGATATCGTGAGCAGTTGTGACGGTTTGGTATCAGGTCTTGATGTAGTTGTTTGCCTGTTTAGATTGGTAAGTTGTTGATGCTTTACTAGTATACCATAATCGAACGGGTATCCGTGGAGGTGAGCGGAACGCTCATCCCCTTTACTACTTTTCCCGCATGCCTCTGAGGTAGGGACGAGTAGCGAATATTGGTTTGGTTGCGGAAAGTTACAAGTAAATGCATATATGATCGTGTGAGGGTTGTGCTTTACCTTGTCGGTGTGACTTATGGAATGGTTGTTCGGTCTCTGATTTGGGGTTTAATTTACGTGTCCGGGCTTTGAGATGGTTGGGAAGTTTTTGATAGTTGTATTGTGTGACCGTCAGTCTTATTTGTGTTTTTGGGGTAGTAGTCCCCGGGGTTGTTGTTGTTGCCGGTGTTCCTGGCATTTCTGTTGGTATGCCGTGGTCAATCCGGTATCCGTGGCGGTGAGCGAAGTGCTCACCCCCTGCTGCTTTTCCTGCAGGTACTGGTGGTGAGGCGGACTAGGAGAACCCTCGAAGTTTGAAGAGCTGGGAGTGGAAGTCCGAGTCTTTGGGTAGTTAGTGACGTACCTTGTAGCTCGTGTTGCTCATTGTTTTGAACGTATTTTCCGCTGTAAAATATTGTTTTGATTAACGTAAGTGGCAATTTTAAAAAGGTTTATTAAAATGTTTGAAAATCGTTTTACTATTTCACCGTTCGCGTTCCGGGTTCGGTTTTACCGAAATCGGAGCGTGACACTTGCTCAATCTACCACATAGAGTTCAAGGCCTCGTATTTACTTTTGAGAAGATAGTCAGATCAATCTTCTGGGTGATGGAACTGAGAAAGTTGAGTTTAGCGAGTGGGCATGGATGTCACCAGAGCAAATACTAGATCGAGTGGGTAGAGTTTGACCTTGGCTCTCAATACTTGGTTCAAACTTACCAACAAGGATTTTCTTGACATGGTGGTATTTAATTCGTGACATCATTTTTCTCATGTCCTTGTGCAGGCTGCGGACTTCAAGAAACCTGTTTACGAAGAAGTTTTGACAGTTTTCGACCCTTATCTACGTTAGTTACCGTGACCTATTTGCTTTTATTCAGTTTCGAACATAATTTCAGGAGTTAATATCATAAAGCACCACACAAGTATACACGTTTTTCAAATAACACACTAAATTACGATTTTTTTTCATGTGGCACACCTATGTACCAACAAATTATCAAAGTTTGTTGATACATAGGTGTGCCACATGAAAAAATCGTTGATACATAGGTGTGCCGCATGAAAAAATCATAACTTAGTGTGTTATTTGAAAAACGTGTATACTTGTGTGGTGCTTTATGATATTAACCCTAATTCCAGTGAAGTAAGTATCCCATTCATCGTAAAATCAATGCCATACTTTCTTTTTTAGATGTTCTAAAACAAGTGTTCACTTCGCATAGTAGTATGCATAGGAGAATATCTTTATATAAGTTAGTAATTACCATACATGTGAGAGCATATCGGGTTGTGCTGGGAAAGAACATTGATTCAAATAATAGCTTAGAATTTTTAAGAACTATTCGGTATTGAAACCCACCGTTTAACCGGCAAAAACAAAATAGGACAAGCCAACACATTCTCCTGGTTACCTTAGGATATATGTCCAACTTCATTTAATTGTTGTTGTTCTATAAAGATTACAGACGCTTATAAACAAACTCATGTTTAGTGATCTATTTGATTTTGGACTAAGGAACCAGAAATAAATCACCATTCATGTTCATGGCCTACGGTCTTTACTCTCCGTTAAGCATCTTCATGTCAACGATTGGGAAACATCTTCATCTCCATCTCCAATGAATGGCTCATTTTCTTAGAGTATGGACAATACAACCTCATGTGATAGGTGTATATGATCAACTCTACTTATTATCTTGATTAATCATGAAATGAAACTTTCATAACATCTTTTTTATTGCGATAATTTTGGAAGGGTTTCTCTTGACAATGTATTTTATCATATTATTTTGGTTGAAGAATTTTTTCGTGGTGAAGTTGATAAATTGCTTGTTATTCCTCAAAAAAATATATTATAGTGTGTATATATAAATATTCACATTTCTTTTCTTTGTTTTGTTCCATTCTTTTGTTTCATCTCTACTTTTAGTTCACTAATCACTAATAAATTGAACTTGCATGTTTTGTTTCATTAACGATAGTCTTCATTGCTAAATAAAGATCTATAGAGTTGTTAGAACGTTCAAAAACCAAGAAAAATTATCTTCCTTTTGGATGAGAATTGTATTTTTCTTCTTCTAAAAACGAATTTGAATCGAGATCAAAATTGGCACAACTAGTGATAAAGTTTAATTTCTAAATTAGAAGTCTAAGAGCAACCACAGCCCATGTACGGTAGGCATGCGGCAGAGTAGCGTTAGAGTAATGCTAGGACTATGAGGGGTGATGTTGGGCCAACGATCCGGGCCCGCTACCGGCACATGAGTCGCTAACGCTAATGTGTACTTTATTATTTTCTCTTTCCACTTAATAAAATTTAATATTATTTAATTCTTAAAGGGGTGTGATTACTATCTGCATTAATTAAATAGTAATGTTTTTGCCCTTTCCAAAATTTCGAATTTATTAAGACATATTTTTTTTTGGGGTAAACGATAATATTATAAATTGAAAAACATTCTGGTGCCTGCGAAAACAAGAGTCACCATGCATAATACCCAAACTATCAAAACATGAATGACAAATGCAAAAAAGTAAATGTTGTTCTTAGGTATAATGGCGGTCGGGGGTGTGGGACTGCGGTAGCATCTTGGGATACCGATACAGTATACTCCAACCATAAGAAATTGATCGAGCATATCAGAGGATAAACGTGCAATGGTGGACCGATTACTCCCCCGGCATGTCAGCGTGCGTCGTCCTCCCTTGATTGATAATGGTAGGGCTCTTGAACGAGGGATTGCTGACTCCGAAGTGGTAGAGAAGTAATTTATCAACTGTTGGTGGTACCCATGCCACCTATACACCAAGGAGAAGGTACAGTAGACCAAACCCTTCCTGGCCCCCTCAGTACTCATTCCTGGAGGCGAGGGTGCTTGAAGCCCCCCGCCGCTGTAGGTGACGCCACATTCGACGCCGATGACTCTTCCTCAGTAGGTTCCTCCAACCTCTCCGTCCTCTTTTTGCCAGATAGCGACGGAGATGGGTCGCGTGGTAGCCACCCCACAGGTACCTCCTCATCTCTTTCCTCCTGGATTCCCCACCTCCCCTGTCCCTGCTGCTTTGGAGGTGTCCTTGGTTCCATCCGACTCGGGCTCCCCTTCCCTTTCCCACCCATATACGTCCAGTTTGTTCCTGGGATGGCCTTGCCATGCTTGCCCTTCTCTAATGTCGACCTCAGGTCCCCCGGTGCCTTCAACGAAAACCCCCTCACTCCCCCAACAACCGGACAGACCGGGAATAGATGACCCGCACAGCAACAACCAAAACAATGCTCAGGTAAATATTCATACGAAATACTCAGTCGGGTTCGTACCTGAGAGAAAGATAGCCGGAACCAGAGTTGGCTCTGCAGAGGTACTCGAATATCCGCCCTGATTCTGATCTTCATAAAGTCCCCCCAGCAGAGACCCTCCTTGTCCACGTCCACTCTTTGGCAGACCCCTAACGTGTTTCCCACTCTGAACCCCACGTCTCTCGTCCAGGCCCCCACTGGCAGATTTGAAACACGCGCCCAGACCGAGAAATGATGAAACTCCAAGTCCTTGACCTGCATGTGGGCCCTTAAGTCCGTAAAGAGGACCATCGAGTCCCAAAAAGACCACGGTTCACCTATCAGGACCCTTTCCCTCTCTTTGGCAGTTCGGAAGAAAAAGGCGACCAGACCCCCCTCCAAGGGTTTAGCCTCGACCTTCATCCCCCAAACATCCTCCATTCGCGCCACCACTGACTTCTAGAAAAATATCTTGGACGTCAGAACCTTAGCAGCCAGCGCGAATCGATATGAATTCCCCCAACCAGTGACCTCTTGGACCGGCACCACGACCTCCTTGATCCTCATCGCATCCATCTGGGAATCCAAACCTCCATTCAGGTTCCCCGGGGAACCCCAATTTCCTTGATGTGGGCCATCAGGGTTGATCCTAGGACTTGGGTCCCCATGACCCGTTTGGATCGGGCGTCCAGTATGGTTCGGACCATACCCATAGCCTTGTCCCGACCCGAGTCCATTACCGCCCCGCATACCCGCTCTAGTCTGCCGTCCACCCGATCCGTCACCCGTGGCCCGACCCGACCCATACCGTGCCGCCCACCGGGCCAGCTCCCCGTCTCCACCTCTGGTCCAGCCCGGGTGTTGGCCCAATCCCGTCCGAGCCGCGCCTCCAGCCCATCGGGCATCTCCCATAAAGCCCCGGCTCAGGCCCACCTGTTCCCCAGCCCGGTCCATCGAAACCCTAGCAACGTCATCCGCCGCCAGCCCCTTACCCTTCCTTCTTCGCCAAGCAATCGCCTCCGGCGACTCCTCCGGCGTGGCTGCCGTGTCCGATGATACCAGAATAGGGGTGTCGTCCTTCCCCATGGCCGGCGATCGTCCGGGGACGAGATTTCCCGCATCTCCAGACCGATCACCGCCTTCCCCACTCCGAGCACCACCCAGCACTCGCGCCCGCCGCCCCGTACCGCTTCCCAATCCTCTCGGTCGAGGGCCCCTCGCCGGAGTGCGACGAAGGCAGGCCGGCCCCGCCTGGACCCGTCCACCCACGACCCAACCTTCTTCCTCCAGGTTCCGAGCCGCAAATTGCATCACTGGTGCAGGCGCACTCTCCTCGCTTCCCGGTATCACCCCGATCGAGAACACCGGCTGAGACACCGGTTCGCCTCCTTCCCTGCCCGTCATCACACCGGCCGAGAACACGAGCTCGTCCCCAGCTGATTCTCCCTCCGCCTTCTCCGAGCCCGAGCCATAGCTCGAGTCTCGACTGTCCTGCTCCGAGAGACATGGTCCCATATGGACCCCATCCTCGAAACCCTGCTCTCCACCTTCCTGATCGCTCGAAGACGCCATGGAAGCTCGAGATTTTTCGCAAAACACACCATAACCCTAATAGAAGAGAAAGAGAGAGCTTCGGCACCGCAACATTGGAGATATGTGCAACCTTGGAAATATTTTGTTATCCACATTTATTAAGACATATACGTTTAGTTAGACATTAATTTTTTGTGTTTTTTGAAATTTCGAAATTAAATGTAATTAGTATGTTTACAATTTTTGTGGACATTAATTAAGGTAAAACTAATCTAATTTATAACTTATGTATTTCTTTTACCTGATATTTAATATATTTGATTTTTTTTTAAGATTAAAAATCTGATTTTTTTAATTTGAGAATTATAATACCATTCTCTTTTAACTAAAAACAAGTTAAATTCTTAAATTACATATTTGATATATATTTGATCATATTAACTGTATAAATACTCATATTTTATACATATTTGACAAGTTAATTTCTTAAATTACATATTTGATATATATTTGATCATATTAATTGTATAAATACTCATATTTTATACATATTTGATCATATTAATTGTATTTTCATATTTGTTTAGTGGACTAAATTTCTGTTACATAACTATGTGTTGTATAGAAAAAACTGTAACAAAAATATTCTTTAGTTAAATAATAGATTATTAAAATAATACAATAAAATTAAAATGATGGAATCCTTATCTTTACAAATGTAATAGGAGGATTAATGCCAGCGTGGCAGGCCCTACTTCCATCGTTTCTCTACACTGTTCTCTCCTCAACTCTTCCCACTGAACCTTTCGGTTTCTGCACATTCAATTGAGTCCCAGCCGTTTCTGTGCTGCATTCAAGGGCAACCAGACATACAGAGCTCTTCATTGCGGCATTCGGATGGTCGCAGCCCATTGATAACGGCACGCATATGGTCGTCGGGCTGACCATATATGAGTTCGTACAATCTCCTGAAGGTCGGAGACTAGACCAAGGTTCAGGCTGAGATCCAATCTCTATCTATTCCCTTTCGTTCATCTACGCTGCTCTCCCCTCAACCTTGCCCACTGACCCTCTCGCCTGTCTGCGCATTCAATCTATTCGATTGCAGATCGTCTCGCCTGTGAACTTTCTCAGCGCACTCTTCGATTGGCGTCCAACTTGGCTCATCGGTTGATTCCTTTTCCGGCCAGTCAATAATCACCGGTAATTTATGTTTCCCCTCTGTGATACTCTCCGTTCATCAGTTTTGGTTGATTTGTAGTTTCCCACCGTTCCTTCCATGTTTCCAGATCCGATCTCAGTTATGTAAGTCAAGTTGTTTTTGATTCCTGGGTATGCTCAATTTGGACCTAATTGTCCGTTGTTCCAATTTAGTATAAGTTTGAGTTTTGTTCCAAACCAATCTGACTTTATCCATTTATGCTCCAAATTAATTCCAAAGCTATGCTCTTTTATTCATATGTGGTGCTGAATTTGGGCTGAATACGTTCAAATTGGTTTAAGCTTTGGATTACATTGAAACAATGTGCATAAACTTATGACCAAATCTAAGCAAGAACAGTAACCTGCATTATTCCAAAACATTTTCCTTCTATAACTTAACACTTATATAAATCAAGATTGATTTTGTAACGTGAGGATGATACTCTTAGCTTTCTGACAATGAATGTGGGGCTCCAAATCCATATTACACTGTAGAGGAGATGAATACTTAGGTGAGTTCGAGGTAACTCAAGGAGGATTAGAAATAAAACTATTCGAGCAAGATTTAGGTGACTTCAATTAAAGATAAGATGAGAGCAACATACCTAAGATAGGGGTTAGGAATTTAAGGAGAATGGTAACCACACAAAAAAAATTGGGCTTTCAATCAGGAAAAATCAAAAGGGTGGGGATGTGGAAAAAAGTAGCATGGAAAGAAAGTAGTTTTCATGATTTTGACCTGATAATACATTGATCTTATATATTCAGTTTTCTTTCTTGAAAGACATTTACTTCTTTCAAAAGAAACTAGCTTTCATTTAATTTTTTAATGGGTATATGTGTATCCAATAAAACCACATATTTTCTCAAGGTGAATCCACTTGGGAAGGTAAGCAGTACATCTATGAAAAAAATGAATAGATCTCAGTTTTCTAATTAATGCATGATAACATGGAAAGAAAATATATAGCTTTCATGATTATGTTTTTAATTTTTTTTATTCTTTAGGTCACTTAAGCTGATGTAAACAAATAGAAGACCATGTTAGAGGATTTGAGCATTTCACGAAAACATTTCCAGAATCTAGCATTGTTTTGACGTAAACAAATAGAAGACCATGTTAGAGGATTTGAGCATTTCACGAAAACATTTCCAAAATCTAGCATTGTTTTGACGTATCTCCCTTTTGCTTTTATTTTTTTTTATGAAAAATTTGGTAAATAGCAATCTTAGATCATCTTCCGTTTGCTTTCTTCTAATATATTAGGCCAAAGCACCTTTTGTATAAAAGGCACCAAATACAACAAAAATCATGAGCCCTATTATAAGAAATTGGTGATTGCTCTTTCTCTATTGTTTGGAAAGGAAGGGAATTTCTTTTCCTTGTGTTCTCTTTATTTATGGATAAGTGCCTGCCAAATTAGTTGTAATCACACTTGACGAGGAGGGGGGATTTGAGAAGTCCAATTCTGAAGTGCATGAATATGATGATAATATGGTAATGCTTGTGGTGTAACTTTGTTTCTAAAAATTGAATTGAAATAGTATAAAATGAATATGGTAATAATGGAGGTGTAAGTTTTTTTCTAACAATTAAATTGAAATAGTATAAAATGGAAGTGGGAATTTGTTTTGGTGTAGAACTAATCATTTTTATTTCGTAGATACAATTGCAGGATGACACATGATTTGTTATTTTTTTATTTTTGGTGTGTGTAGTTTGCGCCTACTTTTAAAGTATCATGCTCTGAATATTCGTTATTAAGTTCAGCTTGAAAAGGCTGGAAGCATATGTATAGTAATTTGCTGATGTTGGCTTGAGTTTGTAGTTATGAAAGCAATAACATATTTAAAGGGAAACACATATGAGTGTTATACCAAGTCAGAGAGTTACAAGTTGAAAGGAAGACATTGCTCTGAACATATGAGTGTTGTCTCTATTAACCAGGTATCATATGTGAGTTCTCACACCATGCACACAAGTTGAAAGGAATAAAATAAACTTTTGATTAGGGATGTAGCTATAATATATATTGGAAGTAGATATTGAATCTAGCGCAATTTGATCAAAAAATAAAAATAATCTAACATAACGTTATATGCTATTGATTATCATGGATGTCACGGTTTAGTGAAATGCCGATTATTTTTTGTCGTTGCTATGCGAATGTCGTGGTGCAAGTCCAACATTCCACTATAAAATGTGTGCCTCTATGACCTGTCCCTGGAATTCAATTTTTAAGTTACAATTTTTCTGACTAGATTCTTGTGTTATGTGCAATTTGAATCTATGACGGCTTGATGTTTTATTATGTCTTTTCTTCATCTACTTTCTCTTATCTCTTTGTGTGCAAGAAAGGGTATTTTTACAAGCATTTGTCGCTGTTAAAGTCTGGTGACGAGAAGCAAATGAATAGTGATTACTCTAATATCGTGTCATTCTTTTGCTAGATCACAATGTCATTCATGAATAAGAAGAAGGGAATAAAATCGGGTCTTTCTTTTACGGGATCACAATGTCATTCATGGCGCAATGCAGAGTACACTGATTTCACTATTGGATCTGTCCATGGAAGACATGCTTACATTCCTTTCGATGTAAGCTTATTTTGTTACCAATTTATACTCTAATATCGTGTTACTGCTTGATTCTCGAAACACTATGTCACGCCCCAATTTCAGTAAACCGAATTAGGGACGCGAACGTTTCAAAAACATAAAAGCACTTGAAACCTGTTTTCATTAAACACTTTAAAAAATACCAGTTGGTTCAACAAAATAATAATTACAGTTTAAAACACGTCCCAACAAGTGGACAAAAGTACAGGGTATCCGTCACTAGACTCAAAAGACAAAACCCGGACTCCGCTCCTAGCTCCACAAGCTTCAAGAGCTCACCTAGTCCGTCCCACGAACAGTACCTGTAGGAAAAGCAGTTAGGGGTGAGCGTTCGCTCACCACCACGGATAACAGACTGACTACGGCATAATTAGCAGACAAAGCAAGTAACACCACCAACAACTCAACACCGGGGAACACCATCCCCAACCCAAGTACTCTAACTGAACATACACCCACTGTTGCCTTCCCTGACCAACTCGACACCCTGACACGTAAAGTAGACCCGACACAACCATTGACGACCTCTTCCAAGGACTCAAAAGAAAGTTACGCAACACCAAACAACATCACAAGGGATCACCCCAAACAAGATCACGAAGGATCACACACCAAACAAGATCACAAAGGATCGCAAACCAGCTGCCAAGAACGCCCTCCCGGGACTCTAACCCGGTCAGGCCAACCCAAGAATGCTGCAACTTACCGGGACTCTAACCCGTAAGCCAGCCGGAAAATGCTGCAACTTACCGAGACTCTAACTCGTAAGCCAGCCGAAGAATGCTGCAACTTACCGGGACTCTAACCCGCAAGCCAGCCAAAGTATGCTCACAAACCCAAACCACACACGCGCGGCCAGGACCCCTTTATTGGCGGGCGGGCCCCCTACCCCGTCTGAACATGCAGACGCGTGTGCTCGTGGACTCCCGTTTCAGGAAGCGGGCCCCCAACCTCCGGTAACCACAAACACAATCACAAGCAAAATCAACAACCAGTAACAACACAGGTTCAACACTCACAAGCACTCATGGCCACCAAGACACTAACCGTAAAACTCGGACTCAACAGCCCCACAGGCACTCAAGGCCTCCCAAGACACACCATAAAACACGCCTGCAACTTACCGAGACTCTAACTCGTAAGCCAGCTAAAGAAGGCTTGCAACCCCCTCGAGACTCTAACTCGGTCAGGCCAGCCAAAGACACCAAACTTAGTACACGGCTCTCAAGACCGCCCAAAACACCAAAGGTAAAGACACGGGTTCAACAACCCCACGGGCACTCACGGCCACCCAAAACTCAACAATAAAACACGCTTGCAACTTACCGAGACTCTAACTCGTAAGCCAGCTAAAACACCAACAGTAAAGTACGGGCTCTCATGGCCACCCAAACACGAATAATGACACGGGCTCTCAAGGCCACTCAAGACTCAACATTAAAAGTACGGGCTCTCAAGGCCACCCAAGACACCAAATAAACAATCAACCTCCGGCTTAACCAAGCCTCCAACAGTCCTAATATCAATAGTTTCTCAATCAACCCCCGGGCATGGTCATATGCCTCCAGTACTCCTAATATCGATAAGTTCACAAACAACCTCCGGGCATGGTCATATGCCTCCAGTAAATCAATTACGCTAGGTTCTCTGCTCCTACGACACTACTAAGTGTCACATGCTTTTCTCATAGTTACTAAGTTCCCGTAACATGCTTTTCTAATAAACGCTACAATCCCGTATCATGCCTTTCTAATATTTAAAATAAACCTACTCAACCCACGACACCCCGGGGTCACATGCAGTTCTACTGTTAACTTTCCCTAGTCAGGGCCGAGATCCGACTACTTTTCCCTACCTCGTAAGCAACTCCAAAAGCGCTCCACTAAACCCGAGATGAATCGCAGTCACTCGCCGAGCCTCCCTTTGCCTCGGTCCGCAGCACGATCTAAAAGAACACAGATTTAACTCACTTTTAAGCTAGTACGAACAGGTCGAATTAAATAACTCAAAGCCCAAATTAATAACGGTTCCGCCGTTAAGTTAACGGCTACGATTTGTCCATTTTAAATTCGACAGTTGCCTTTTACACTCGAGCGGGCCAACAGTAAGGTTACAACGGATCGGGTTCGAGCACCCGTGCACCGAACCCAGGTTTGATCTAAACCCAGTTTAAACCCCTTTTTAACTTAAAACCGTCGTTGAACTCCCTTGCTTTAATTAATTCCGTCTTTGATTTTAAAACAAAACGGTTTCCTTCCGTTCGTTTCCAAACTCGATATTTTGGTCCAAAACCCTTATAAAGTCGATTTGATTTCGCTTTCCCCCCTTTTCGATTTAACTTAACTCGAGTCTAACCTTAATAAACGACTTTCGTTTTTAAAACCCGTTTAACCTAAGCCGATCTAGTTTTATCGATAATTAATTTACGTCCAAAATACACAGATCGCCCCTTTTGTTTCAATTCCGATTTTGGTTTTAAAAACTCAGCTTAAATCCTTAAACACATTTAAACAGAATCAGAATCGTGCGAAACATAAAACAAGATCTTAAATCTGTTGTTCTTCTTTACAACTCTTTACAAATCAGATTTACAATAAAACTCAACAACAATTAAGCAAGCCTGAAACACGTTTTTCTTGTTGTTCCGTTCCTTCCCATTTCGGGAGTTCCGTTCCATCCCGACCAGATCTGAACGAACTCAGGAAAAGGGAAAGCAAAGAAGAAGAACGGTTCTGCTTGGGTCCGGCCGACCACCGGCGCCGGTCGGCCGAGTTTCCACGGGCCGAGAACTAACCGTGAGGAAACGGTGGCGGCGGTGCACGGCGGCGTACGGCTCGGGTCCGGACGGCTCGTCCCGTTCCGGATCTGACGAGCTCGCCGGCGACGGCGGGAGCTCGGTTCGATGTTAGGGCTCGGACGGGAAGATCGGAGACGGGAAAAGGGCGGCGGCGCGTTAGGGTTCGGATGTTACCGGTGGTGGACGGTGATGGCGTGGGGAGCTCGGTGGCCGGAGCTGGTGGTGGAAGACGAAGGAGAAGGGTGAGGCAGGGAGGTCGGGACGGTGAAGGCGTGGCTGGCCGGAGCGGTGACGGCGTCGGGATGGAGGAGAAGAAGACGGGACGAGGCTGGTGAGGGAGGTGGCGGCCGGAAACGATGGTGGCCGGTCGGAGTTCGGCGAGGGAGGTGAGGGAGATGAGAGAGCTGGATCGAAGAGAGAGAAGGATGAGGGTGGAAGGAGGCTGCATGAGAGAATGAGACTGAAACCCTAGGGTTTCAGTCTTTTAAAGGGGTGTGGGTTTTTGGGCCGGCCCTTTTGGGCCTCAGGGGACAACCGGGCCGAGAGTGGCTGGGCTAGGTTGGGCCTGCGCGCCTGGCCTGGTCCAGACCTGCTCCTTTCATATTTTTTTTTTGCACTTGTTTTAAAAACCTACCTTAATGTTTTCGGTTTGCGAATTAATACCCTAATGAAACGAAGCGGGTTTTACACACCACATGTAGTCGGAGCTATCCATCACTAATAGTTTAAATAATTATACTATATTGAAACTCTCTAAATGTTATCGTGTACATTGGGTTATTGAGGTGTAGAACAAGGTTGTACTGAAAAGATGAAGCAATTAGGCTAGAAAGACATTGCTTATACTTTTGCAGTTAATGTTACCAAGTGATACAAATTCTGACGATGTTTTCCATTAATCGTACAAGCATTACTTGATTGTCTTGGCTTTGCAAATATACTTGTGAACCGTGTTGGTGTTACTCTTGGTTAACTTCACACTTAACAGGCTTTAAAAATTGATCATGGTTTAGTACATTTCTGATCGAGTATGCTTATTCACTCTTCCATAAACGTTCATACTATGATTTGTTGATTTTAAACATTTAGGATTGAAAAACAGACTTTGCCATAAATTATACTAAAAAAAGTTGTGATTTTTATGTGATTGATCATGATTCGAGAAGGTGTATACTAAGTCAGTAGATGATGAGTCAGCAGTTTATCATACTAATTATGATAATAGATTTGTCCAATTTGCTTGTTTGCTATAAGTCAAAATCATGTTTTTGTATGGTATTTTGAGTACAAACCTAAAATGGACTTCAAGTTATGAGGACGAGGGAAAATAGTGTACTTTTGGGTAGGATTAGCCAACAAGTTGAACAAACACCTGTTATTTGGAAATTCCTCAATTTTTGGATTGGTTCCCTTCACCATCATCTGTTTAGATAAGCAATGTTACCGGGAGACGAGTGGAAAGATCACCCTCATTCCTTATTATGCTTTGTATTTTATGCATTTTTGTTCTGTTCCCTTTGTGGTGCTTATACGCTATTCATTACACCCTATAGGTACCGTGTACGCATCTGATCAATCGACTGTAAGTGTTAACTGACCAATATACCTCCAATGAAACTGATAGACTGCTGCCGCAACTGCAATTGCTTTGTCAAATTGTTGCAGGTGGGTTATAAGATTACAAACCTGTCGCTAATGTTGTACGTATATTTTCATTTTCATTAGGTGCACACTTCTGAAGATATTTGTGATGTGCTGAATTACAACTGAAGATATTTGTGACTATCATTTGTTGGTTAGTACTGTTTATTTTTTTGATAAGCAGTTAGTACTGTTTATTAGGTGCACACTTCTGATGACATTTTCTCAATCCTGTTAGAAATATATCATTGCATCCACATTTTTGAAGATATTTGTGACTATCCATTTGTTGGTTAGTACTATTTATTTACAGACTGCCTCGAGGCTTTTGATCCTCTTTGAATAAACAGAAATATGTCATTTATTCCTGATTTTCTAAAAGAAAATGTTCTATGGACAAGATTGAAGGAGACTGACAAGGATTGGTGTCATGTCTACAAGGTACAATTTTGCTACATCCAAAGCATCCATCACCAAAAGGTATATTTGTTGGTGATGTGAGTATTAAAAGCAATGATGATAAGTACATGGTTTGATGGGCAATTGTAGTTGCAATCTGAAATGGGGATGCCTTTTCTGTTACTTCACCCTCTTGGGATTAGGAACCTTTACTTGATAATTTTTTCCTTATTGTGCTGTGACTGGTGAGTGCCTCTAACTTAATTTGTAACTAAATGTTGATTTGTCTCGCCCAACCGACAATTTTAATGAAAGAAAAAGGTTTCGTGAAGCAAGCTTGGGTGGCAGCGTGGGCCCCCGAGCAACAAACAATACATGGACTTCAACCTACGGAGACTATAATGTTTCCGGAGAGAAGCACTTTCAGGGACATTAGTATCATGGCCGAAGAGGCCAAGAGGCGTGCCAATACTACTAGGTAATTTATTATTAGTTCCAACATTATATAATTTCAATTTTAATAAACATGACCATTCACGTCTAATCACTTCTACTAAAAAGCTAACGTTTTTATTATGTGTTTCTTTTGAAGGTTGATGGAGGTTCACACTTTTAAAGGCGAGGTTGAATCTTTTGCCAAACTCTAGGGAATAGGTATTGATGCAATGAATTAAAATAACATTGTATAATCAACTTCCTCATATTCTTATATGTTTTTTTGTTTATTCTTTGATGATATTTACATAAAATAATCTCTCTTTTTTGTATCCGAGCCAGGCCAAACATCTGCTTATTGTTTCATTTCATATCCGGAACTTTTCACTATTGATTGTTTGTGTTTGAGAATTTGGATATTAACTTTTTGAGAGCAAATTTGGAGGCATGTGTTATTGCCTTGCTGTATTTCCATTATTAAATCAACTTTGCAACTAAAATTCATCTTATGATAAGCAGTAGGAATCTCATGTTGTGAAAAATTAAGAGTTAAAGTTGTTGTCTATGTTTACTCTTACAACAACACCTGCCAGAACCTGGTCTTTGAGTGAGTGAAAAATATTTATTTTTATCTTCAAGTCTTATGACATGTTTCATTCCTCTTCCATCTTGTGATATCATTGTATTTATTTATTAGAAGAACAATGTCATTGTTTGTTCTAGATTGCATATAATTTAAGGATCTGGTATTGCCTTTAGTTCGCACTTGGTATCTTCACGATATTAATCTTTAGCAGGTTGATTGTTTACATTTAATCTTTAGCTGTTTCAGTTTTTGGTTGTGTTGATTTTCTAACATGATACCAAAGTTTATTTTACTGTATATCCGAGTTCAAATCTTTGTATCTTTAAAATATATCATTAATCTACATTTTTTTAAATCATTTTCCAAGTTTACAATTACGTATGCGGGTTTCTTTCCCAGGCTCTGTTGATTTGCTCCTATTTTAATATGTTTCCATTCGTTGACGCGTGCCAGCTCTCTCTAATAAAAGCTCTAATTTGGTGTTGAAGATAGAAATACACATAAGAGTTTGAAGTAGTTAAGTGTTCTTTCCCTTTTTTCATATTCGGGCTTTTTCATTTTTTTTACTTGAGTTCTGGGTTGATTCTGACAAGAAAGGGGGGATTTGTGTAACTAAAATGAACCTAGAGATCCTGATTACTTACTTCATGTGTATTTTTCCTTGCGGCGTTGTCCTATATTTGAGGTAATAGCTTCTCGAATAGGCATATATGAATAGGCATGAATTTGTGAAGAGTTAGAATACTGTAGCATTTATTGATTGCCTAATGACATTAGATGTCTTACTATGCTTTTGCCAAGTGAAATGGTTGTAAAGGAGTTCATTGTGTATTGATTTTTCCCTGCATTTAGCTCATCATGATGAAAGCTTTACTATCAACGTAAACACAGATTGTTGCCACTACTCTTACTATGATAGCTTTGCAGGTTGTTGCCACTACTGTCATGACAGTTTGCCAACGGATTGAGTCAGATTTGACAACATTGCATGTTCTTCCTCAACTAAGGAGCTATTTGATGGACATGCCAATTGGAATGCTTCTCTGTGTTATTAACTTTGTTAAGTCGTTGATAATTTGTTTTTTTTAAACTCTGAAGATACTTCTCATGAAGTAAAGAGCATAAAAGAAAGGAAAAGGAGGTACCTTATGAAATGACACTTGCATAACTTATGTCTTTTGTCCCCATAGTTTGTAGAGATTTGTTGGTAAGACAGGTTTTTCCTGACTCATATAATATGATTTAGGAACTAGCATAATGCCTTAAATCATGTTTGTTCAGGGAACTATATGACTGTCCTTATAAGTTTTCCTTTTATATCTCAATTTTATTAGTAAAGTTCAGCTAAATTGGGCAACGATTTTAGTAATTGCTTTTAATTGCAGAATTTAGATTGAATAAAATTGTGGATGTCTATGCAAACTGTATATTTTAAGGAGCATGAAGGGATTGTGAATAGTTCCATCGGGGGGCAATCAGTGCCTTGGTGGGGTGGTTTCAGTCCACAGTCTGATTATGTAGAATCTTAGTGTTTGTGGAGGTTCTACCACGACGAGCACTAAAAGAGTCCATTACAAGGGTTCGTAGAATGGTCGACCCCTTTGTGGACGAGCTTGCCAAAATTGTAGGTAGGTCTTAATATTTCTCTCTCTCGACAAGTAAAAAATAGGATGATAAGAGAAAATGGTTGTTGGTTTAGTTATGCGGCATCGAGGTTATGAGTTCACATTGATCGTTGGTTCACATGTATTTTGGTTTGAATTTATTTTTTCGAGTGTTGATTAGGAAAGTCTTTCTATGAATTTAATGAATGTTTTGATAACTAGGAGTATCAACGAGTTTTAAAACTTCAGCTAATGTTTGTTTGATACATTCTGATCGTGATACTCATACACTTTCTAGGTTTGTCATAAAATAAGTTTGTCACTCACTTTTAATTGTAGAACAATTTAAAACATATAATCATTAGCGATTTATTCAACCTCTCAACTTGGGACGCATTTTTATTGCCAGTTTTCTGGATGCTAAATATCATTGGATGAGTTACGTTTTATTGGCATAAAAATAATTATATAAAATTATTACTAAAATATATATCACTCCAATACAGGTCAAATTTATGCCCCCGGCCTAATCAACGTCTCGAATACCATCCATAACAACAACCAAATTGCATCTCCAACACACAAATATCACACGCCATCTCTCACACCATGCATGCACCCGTCTTAATCACCGTCTCCAATTCCATGTACAACAACAAACATACTGCATCTCCACTACACAAATATCACAAGTTTTTCCTCACGCCTTGCACCGCGCATCGCGCGGTGCCAAATGCCTAGTAAATTAATAATAAAAATAATAAGTCTAGCTCTAGTTTAGCATTACCCCATTGCAAAGAAAAATGTTAAGCATCACTATAAAGTGTTTTCTCTTTCCTACGTGGCAATCGTTTCTCTCTCCTTAAACTCAAATTGGTAATGCTAGACCGACCAATGCTATGGATGTGGATGCTCTAATATTTTTCGTTTGATTAGATATGATCAAATAGTAACTAATCTTAACTTTTTGGGGGGTGTTTTTCGATCCAGACCTTAAACAGATGATTATTTAATTTTATGAGGCTTGTTGGATCTGATGCCTTAAACGGTTGCATAACTCGCTTAAACCTTGAGATGGCCCTGAAGAGATCTTGAATTCGACCCTAGAATAAGTGTGTACTTTGTGGAACTGTACTTTCTTGTTTCCCACGTGCATTTCCATCAATATACGATTAGCATCACTTAAAAAAATCATTAGGACTTTGTTCCATTTAACTTGAAGCCTTGACTTTTGATTGTGCTCTTACAAATGCTTCACTTGACACGGAATGAGGCCTTGACCAACCGAAATGCATGTCAATAAAGGATGTGATGTGAAAAAGAACAAAAACAAGCACTATAGTATCAAGGTAAAATGATCCACATATAATATGGCTCATCTCCAGTAATTCACAGTATGTCCATAGAACTTAAATATGAAGTAAGAAAAATGGATTGGGAAAAGAATTTGCATATGGCTTTTTATTTGTACACTGCTAACCGTACCATTTCTCTCTATTCTTTCATCTACTTTATCATCATATTACAAAGGCAATAGATGGTCATTTATAGGCATAGCATGGGTTACTTCAAGCAATGTGATTGGACCATAAGTTGGTCCAATAAGATAAAGACAAGTGTCTCTTTGGTGGGTCCACATACATGGTAAATTATAACACTCCCCCTTGGACCCACCATAAATATTTGACGTGCCTTAAGCTAGCTTGTTAAAAACCTCATCAGGAAAATCCGCTAGGACAAAACCTGTGAGAAAAGAGTACAACGTACGAAATGTGCTTGATGCTGCCTCGTTAAAACTCTTTCCAAGAAAACCCTGTGGGAAAAACCTGGATAAGGGAAAAAGAGTACATCGCACAAAACTTGTCTCCCCCTGACTTCAGACAGGTTACTTTGGTTGATCGGTTGAGTCGACACACTCTGATCTTGAACATTAACTTCTCAACAATTTGATGTCATAAAAGTCATACCGAGTAGAGTGTTTCTTCCATTTACTATCTTCTGGTGAGCTGGACGTGCATAACAGCTGCCTCGTTAAAAACCTTTCCAAGAAAACCTCGTGGGACAAAACCTGAATAAGGGAAAAAGAGTGCATCGCACGGAAACATACTCCCCCTGACTGTTGCTCCCCCTGAAGACCGACTGAGTAATCTCGGTTGCTTGCAAAGTCGACTCATGTTATCTTGTACACTGACTTTCCCAAAACTGATGTCGCTAGACTTCTAGTGAACAAACATACAGGATTTCCACTTCATGATTCTGATTGACGTCAATCTCTCATGACTCTTCTGGAGTTCATGATTATATCATAATTTCGTACGAAAAGTGATAAGTTGCAACTGAAAAACTGTCTTCCCAAATTATAACTGTCCCGGGACGCGCTTTGCAGATCTACTTCTTTCTCAAAACCGGTAAATAGAATCTGAGCTCAAAACTGGCTAGCACATTTACTACAAATTTTCTATCAGGCCTTGTGCATTATAACGTCTCAAATTTAGATATGATACTTTAGGACCAAATATCTTTTCATCTCTTTGAGACAAATGAGATCCTCTTTAGGATCTGAATATCGATCGATCGTTTGAATATTAAGTCGAAACCGCTTCAGGCGTTTCTTAGCATATACATATTTATGGATCCATTTGAAATATGCTCGATCTTCAGGCCGAGACAATACTTCATCATTAAAGCTTTCATTTGAAAGTCTTTCCTTAGACATACTACAGTTTCAAGGACCTCTTCAAGAGTCCATATATTATCGACCCACACTGCTTACTACGTACATGGTTTCTCATACCATGTCTCATTGCCTCATGCAAATTAAACTCTTCAGAGAGTCATTTCTCTAGATATTAATTAAATCCTTTGGGGAATGACATTGCTTTCGGCAATTTAAATTTTCTAGGGATTTGCTTTAGGCAAGTTGCAATGCTTCAGGCAATGCATGGGTTTTGCTTCAAGCAAACTACAATGCTTCAGGAAAACTGCAATGCTTCAGGAAATGCAGGTCCTTCGGGGACTTTTTATAAATGTCGGCACTTAAAAGTACCATTAGCAGTGGGTACATATATCTAATATACCATGGTGATCACACAACACAACTTTATCAAAAGTTGGCTTTAAGTCATTTGAGAAAAATATCTTAATAAGGTGTGCTTTATATTCAACATCTTTATTTTCTCATCCATCTATATCCAGCTGGTAAAACATCCTTCGATGTTTGATCATGATTTTGAACATTGGACATTATGCGAATAAGTCAATTCTTCTGGAATGACATTTTCTCGTATTGGCCTAACATGTCTTTAAATGACAGTAGTCAACACCACGTTGTTCAATGTCAAAATCATCTACCATTTCAATCATGGTAATAGCAATGCCTTTATCAATGGAACTGATTTTCGGTTCCATGGTTCTCAATATGTGAGAACGATATGCATTTGTTCATTCATTTGTTCTTCTGGAACTAACGCTTTTGTTTGAACTGATATTCTTCTTAAATCAATCTCGATAATAAATTTATATCACGCTCATTCACGATCTGCCTTTTTGGCAGGAGCGATTGATTCTTCTGGAAACAACGATTTTTCTTAAACCGATATTTCTGTTGGAACAGATTCCGATAGTGAAGACATATTATGTTCATCATTAAAATTCGCCTAATTCTTTCTCTCTTGGAATCAATATTATTTGATCCAAGTACCCTCTCACGCTTCTGGCGTGTACAAGAGGAGTCATTCCCCACTTTCACAAAATTTTTAAATCTTCGCTGGTATCTTGGTATGACCTTATTATTTTTATAAATGCGTATAGCATTCGGTCTGCAACATTTTTCAAATGTGCGAGCTTATATACTTTAGGTACATATGATGAGATAAAAATAATTTTTCCAAGAACTTTTCATGCCTTACTTCAGGAAGGTCTTCTCTCTTCACTTCAAGGTGAACGATATCGTCTCATCAAAATAAAACTGACAGATCATGCAATAATCATCTTGTCCTTTAGGGACTCAAGATACCATCATTGTCAAGGCGATTGATTTTATAAAGCGTGTCAACAACTTAGCAAATGCAATGTTACACTATAAGACCATCTTCTGGATGCGTCTCTTATAAAGTAAGTATTAAGATACCATAAGACCATCTTCTGGATGTGTCTCTTATAAAATAAGTATGGTCACATCTTCATGAATTATGTACTTGAGTAATTAAAATTCCATACAAAAATTGTCTTTGGATGGTTGGACCACAAAATATATCTTGTGAGAAGCAACACAAAATACTTCATAGGACATTTGAACTGTCACGCCCCGATTTCAGCGAACCGAACTCGGGACGCGAACTTTTAAAAACATGAACACTTGAAACCTGTTTTCAATAAAAGCTTTGACATTTCCATTTACTTCTCAAAATAATAGCATTTACAATACAAAAACGTCCCAACAAGTGGACAAGGTACAACATCCGTCACTAGACTCAACAAAAGTAAAGACCAGACTCCGCTCCAAGCTCCATGAACTTCAAGAGCTAACCTAGTCCGTCCGGTGATCAGTACCTGTAGGAAAAGCAGCTAGGGGTGAGCGTTCGCTCACCTCCACGGATAACAGACTGACTATGGCATAATTAGCAGAAAAAGCCAGTAACACTAAAACCAAACCCAACACCGGGACTATAGTCCCCAACTCAAGTACTCAACTGACCCACAACCCGTCACCTTCCTCAACAGACTCGACACTCGATAAAAACAGTGTAGACCCAATACAACTATCGACGACCTCCTCAAGGACTCGAACGAAACGACACAACACCAAACAAGATCACAAAGGATCGCACACCAGCTGCTCAGTAACCAATCTCAATCAGGTCAGGGTTCGACCTATCGCAATTCCTCGACACGAAGTCGGATCAGGCTGTCGACCTTTCAAACTCGCAATTCCTCGACACTAAGTCGGATCAGGCTGTCGACCTTTAAAACTCGCAATTCCTCGACACTAAGTCGGATCAGGCTGTCGACCTTTAAAACTCGCAATTCATCGACACTAAGTCGGATCAGGCTGTCGACCTTTAGAACTCGCAATTCCTCGACACTAAGTCGGATCAGGCTGTCGACCTTTAGAACTCGCAATTCATCGACACTAAGTCGGATCAGGCTGTCGACCTTTAGAACTCGCAATTCATCGACACTAAGTCGGATCAGGCTGTCGACCTTTAGAACTCGCAATTCATCGACACTAAGTCGGATCAGGCTGTCGACCTTTAGAACTCACCACCCCAGGTAACCACAATCACAATCACAGGCAAGTTCAATCACACAGGCACTCAAGGCCACTCAAGACACCTCAACAGTCAAGACTCGGGTTCAACAACCCCACGGGCACTCGCTGCCACTCAAGACACCAAATTAAATACACGGCTCTCATGGCCACCCCGACTCAACAATTAAATACGGGCTCTCAAGGCCACCCAAACTCAACAATTAAATAAAGCGCACGACAACCTCCAGCATACTCGATGCCTCCAACAGTCCTAAAATCGCTAGTTTCACAAACAACCTCCGGGCATGGTCATATGCCTCCAGTAATTCAATTATCGCTAAGTTCTCTGTTCCTACGACACTACTAAGTGTCACATGCCTTTCTCTCAAACGCTACAATCCCGTATCATGCTTTTCTAATAATTAAATAAATCTACTCAACCCACGACACCCCGGTGTCACATGCAATTCTACCATTAACTTTCCCTAATCAGGGCCGAGATCCGGCTACTTTTCCCTACCTCGTATACAATCCCAAAAGCGCTCCAACAACACCCGAAGCACACTCAGTCACTCGCCGAGCTTCCCCTTGCCTCGGTCCGTAGCACGATCTAAAAGAACACAAATTTAAAGTACTTTTAAACTAGTACGAGTAAACCGAAAATTAATAAACTTAACGCCCAAACGTAACCCCGGCAATGCCGATCACTCCCAAACTTCCCAAATACTCGATATTGCCGATAAAGGACCCGTAAGGGCCAGATTCGCCCGACATGGCGAATCTGCCCGGTTTTGGTTAATTGCCTTCCGGGGCTCCAAAAGTCCCCGTTTTCGTTTCTACGGTCTTAGAATATTTCAAGGAACCCAACGCACTTGACGGAATTGAATTCCGACTTCTGAGTCAATTAATTAACGTTTAAAGTTTCCCAAAACCCGTTAATTACAACTTCTCCAATTTAATTCCAAATTTCGATTCGATTAAGGATAAAGTGGTCCGGGGGACGTTTTAAACCACCCGAACATTAAAACCCGAGCAACCGAGCACGTGGGCCCCACCCAAGAGGCTTGGCCGAGACCCTAGGGTTTGAGGGAGGGGCTCGGCCACCAAGTGGTGGCTGCTGCCACCTCCGGCCAGCCACCACATGGCCGGCCGGCCACCACCCACGGTGGCCGGAGCTCCTCCCGAGCCTCCGGTCACCGGAAAACGTGAAATTTCTCTCCCAAACACCTCTAAAACGTCTCCAACACCTCTCTAATCTCTACACAACCCTAAACCAAATTTTATAACCAAACCCTAGCTCTTGAAAATAATCGAAACGAGAATCGGTTCGGGTATTACCGTAGAGGAGAATGAGGGGAACGGGATTGCTCTTTGCTTTGACTCGATCCAAGGGCTCGATCACCAACCCTAGCCCAACCTTCCTTCTTCTCTCTTCTTCTCCTTCTCCTTCTCTCTCTAAAACCTCTCTTCCTCTTTCTAATTTTTAAAACAAATAACAACTAACTCCAATTCCTTTCCCTTTTACCCTATACTCGGCCAACTCACCACATCCACCCATTTTCCCTCCAAAAATTACACCACCATATACTTGACAAGTGTCAAGGTGGGTCCCATACCTTTTGGAAAATATCTAGTTGATATTTTCCAATCAGATTCGCGAAAAACGGACGTTTCGGGCCCCGAACGGGCACTTTTCCCAAAAATATTTTAAACTGGACGGGCTTCAAGGAAACGGCCCAACTAAGACCGCTAAGACGACGGCTAAGCTTTTCGGGTCCAAAACGGTCCTCGAATGGACCAAAACGTCGCTCGGGTGACTTTTCCAGCGAAAAATCAATCTTTCCCAAAATGACCAGGAAGTTGCCCTGAGTCCCCCGTAACTCATTTTAGTCGATAACGGGGTCAACTTAAGTCCGGCATGACCCTCGGGGTCAATTTAAGTTAAGTTAAGTGTCTGTCTTAAAATTTTTAAATTTTCCTGTTTTTCGCAGGTTTGACTGACGTTGACCAGAAGTGGTTATTACAGTCTACCCCCCTTAAAGAAATTTCGTCCGCGAAATTTAAAACAGACGTACCTCGGGAGTCGAACAGGCCGGGATACTTCGCGCGAACCTCGTCCTCGCGTTCCCACGTCGACTCAGCTCCGTGATGTTTCCACTGCACTCGGACCAAGCGGATAATCTTGCCTCCCCGCAGAATCTGCTGCCGTGTGTCCATGATCCGAACCGGCTGCTCCTCATAGGAGACATCATCAGCCACCTCGATATCAGTCCACTCGATGACGTGGGAGGGGTCTGCGTTGTACTGCCGCAACTGGGATACGTGGAAGACGTTATGTACTCTCCCAAGCTGCGGTGGCAACGCCAGACGATAAGCCACGACTCCCACTCTGTCTAAGATCTGGAACGGGCCTATGTACCTCGGAGCCAACTTTCCCCCGCTGCGCCTGAACCGCACCAGCCCCTTCCTCGGGCTCACCTTCAGGAACACGTGATCCCCGACTGCAAACTCAAGAGGTCGACGTCGCCTGTCTGCATAACTCTTCTGCCGGCTCTGCGCGGTCCTCAACCGATCGCGGATCAATGTGACCTTCTCCGTCGTCTCTCTGACAAGATCTGGCCCCAGCAGACTCTTGTCCCCCACCTCTGCCCAGCATACTGGTGACCGACACGGCCTACCATACAACGCTTCGAACGGTGCCATCCCGATACTGGCCTGGAAGCTGTTGTTGTAGGCGAACTCGGCCAATGGCAGGTGGGTCTCCCAAGATCCCCTGAAATCCAGCACACATGCTCGCAGCATGTCCTCCAAGATCTGAATGGTACGCTCAGACTGACCGTCTGTCTGAGGATGATGTGCTGTGCTGAGTAGGACCTCTGTCCCCAGTGCCTTCTGCAGACTCGGCCAGAACCTGGACGTGAAGCGGGGATCCCTGTCAGACACTATCGACACCGGGACCCCGTGGAGGCGCACTATCTCCTGGATATACAGACTGCTCAACTTGTCGACCGGGTCTGTCATCCTCATAGCCAGAAAATGGGCCGACTTGGTCAACCGGTCGACTACCACCCACACGGCGTCGTTTCCCTTGGGCGATCTCGGTAGTCCACACACGAAATCCATCGTAATGTGCTCCCACTTCCACTGAGCAATCGGTAGTGGCTGTAACAATCCCGCGGGACGCTGATGCTCTGCCTTCACCTGCTGACAGACAAGGCATCTCGACACAAACTCTGCGACTGCTCTCCTCATGCCGCGCCACCAGTAGTGCCTCCTGAGGTCACGGTACATCTTGGTGCCCCCCGGATGCACTGCGAGACGCGAATGGTGTGCCTCTCGTAACACGGCATCTCTACAGTTAACTGGTACGAACAGCCCCCCGCGGTACCGTAGTCCCCAATCAGTACTGTCCTGCCAGCCCACCACCTCGTCACCCCTGACGACTCTCTCGCGGATCTCTGATGCTTCGACGTCCTCCCTCTGCGCCTCCAACACTTGGGCAAGCAGTGAGGGCTGAGCCACCAGGGAGCACATGGCAACACCTCCAGTAACCTCCTCTAGCTCAAGCCCGAATGTGCTCAGCTCCCCCATCATGTCCCACTCTCGGACAAATATGCTGGCGAGGCTCGGAGCCGACTTCCTACTCAAGGCGTCGGCGACAACGTTCGCCTTGCCTGGGTGGTAGTGTAGCTCGAAGTCGTACTCCTCGAGTAGTTCCATCCACCGTCGCTGACGCATGTTCAGGTCTCGCTGGGAAAATATGTACTTGAGGCTCTTGTGATCCGAGAACACCTGAAACCCCTCGCCGTACAGATAATATCGCCAGCTCTTTAGCGCAAACACGACTGCTGCTAGCTCCAAGTCGTGGGTAGGATAGTTGCGCTCGTGTATCTTCAACTGCCTGGAGCCATAAGCCACAACTCTGCCCGACTGCATCAGCACGCAACCCAGTCCCTCTCCGGATGCATCGCAGTAAACATCATAGCCAATCCCTCGCTCGGGCACCACTAACACTGGAGCTGTAGTCAGTCGAGTCTTCAATTCCGCGAACGCACGCTCACAGTCATCTGTCCACACGAACCCAACACCCTTGCGCGTTAACAGAGTCATCGGTGCGGCTAGTCGTGCAAAATCCTGGACAAATCGCCTATAGTAGCCTGCCAATCCCAGAAAGCTGCGGATCTCGAAAACACTCGTGGGCCGTGCCCACTTCGAGACCGCGTCGATCTTCGACGGATCGACCAGGATACCGTCACGGGATACGATGTGGCCGAGGAATCTCACCTCAGAGAGCCAGAACTCGCACTTCTCCCGGTTGGCATATAGCTGGTGCTCGCGCAGTAGGGTCAGAACAACCCTCAGATGTGCCTCATGCGCCGCCTCGTTCTGCGAATATATTAGGATATCGTCCACGAACACCACCACAAACTGATCCAGGTACGGCCGGAAGATGCTGTTCATCAGGTCCATGAACGCTGCTGGCGCGTTCGTCAGTCCGAATGGCATCACCAGGAACTCGTAATGCCCATAGCGTGTCCGGAATGCAGTCTTTGCGACGTCCCCCTCACGGACTCGCAACTGATAATAACCGGATCGCAGATCGATCTTCGAGAAGTGAGTCGCCCCTCTCAACTGGTCAAACAAGTCATCGATCCTCGGCATCGGGTACCGGTTCTTCACCGTAACCCGGTTCAGCTTCCGGTAATCTATACACATCCGTAGCTCTCCACTCTTCTTCTTCACGAAGAGTGCTGGTGCTCCCCACGGCGATGCACTCGGACGGATAAACCCCTTCTGCTGAAGCTCCTCCAGTTGACGCTTCAGCTCAGTCAACTCTGCCGGCGCAAACCTGTAAGGCGCCATCGATATCGCCGCCGTTCCCGGCACTAGGTCAATCCCGAACTCCACCTCACGAATCGGTGGCAGCCCGCTCAACTCCTCAGGAAAGACCTCGGGGAACTCGCATACCACTCTCGGTAACTCTCGGCTCTGCACAGCCGGTACTTCCTCCTCTGCAGACAACGCCGACAGGAGGACCCCACTCTTACTCCCCAGCACGCACGTCACCTTCGTACCGCCCACTGTCACTGTCACTCGTCGTCTGTAGCAATCGATGTTGGCTCGGTACCTCGACAACCAATCCATACCCAAAATCACATCAAAGGTAGTCATCCCCAACACGAGAAGGTCACCAGGGCAAGGACAGTCTGCGACTCTAATCTCGCAGGCACGACATACTCTAGTCAACGATACACCACCCCCAACTGGGGTGTCCAGGCATAGGGGTGGACTCAACGGCTCTAAGCTCAACCCCAACCTCTCAGCACAACCCAACGAAATAAAAGAGTGCGATGCCCCGGTATCAAACAAGAACAAAGCCCATAAATGATACAACAAACACGTACCCTGGATGGTCTCACGGTACGTGCTAGGTCCTGGGGCTCTGGAGTCGGTGACTGCATATACTCTCCCCTGCGAGGCCTGCTGCCTCTGACCCTGCGCACTGGCTGCTGGATACACGTGACTCTGCTGCTGTCTCGGAATTGGTGCGCTCGTAGACGGCCGTGATGATCTCGGCTGCTGACCCTGTCGAGGGCGACCTCTGGGCGACTGTACTGTCCGCGACTGCTGCGGTCGCTGCACTGATGTCTCCCCCAACTGCTCTCGGCACCATGCCATAGTGTGACCGGTCCGGCCGCATCGGTAACAGCTGATCTCGTTAGCCCTCGACCCCGAGCCCTGGCCTGTCCGGCTAGTAGCTGGTACTGCCGCGGTTCCTCCCCTCGTCGGACAGTCTCGCTGTAAGTGGTCTGGTTGCCCGCAGTGATAGCATGACGGCCTCCTCTCTGAGGCGACTGGCCCCACTGATGCCACTGACCCCTGCTGTCTCGATCCACTCTGATGAGGCGGTGGTCGGAAGGATCCCGCGGTCCTCTGCCTCCGCGAGTCTCGTGAGTCTGACGGCCCTGCCCAACTGATCGGCCGAGGTCGGACCTCACGGCTCCTGACTGCATCCCTGGCGCCCTGCTCTACTGTAGCTGCGGTGTCCACGAGGTCGGTATACTTCCGTATCCTCAAGGCGAGAACCTGGTTCCGGATGCCCAGCCTCAGTCCGTCCTGGAACCGCAGGCAACGGTTCGCCTCGCTCGTCACCATCTCAGGCGCGAATCTGGCCAAGGCTGTGAACCTGGCTTCGTACTCTCCTACCGTCATCCCCCCTTGCTCCAGGTCTAAGAACTGCCGATGTCGCTCCAGCCGAGCCGACTCGGGGAAGTACTGTGCCATGAATACCTCCTGGAATACGCTGTAGTCGTATCCGACCGTGTCCTTCACCCGCCCCCACCAGTGGTAGGCGCTGTCTCTCAGCTGATGGGCCGCGAAGGACACTCTCCGACGGCCATCCTCGACACCCGATGTGTCCAAGTCTCGTGTGACCTGCTCTATCCATCGCTCAGCCAGGTCGGGATTCGGCTCCCCGACAAAAACAGGTATCCCGAGCTTCAGGAAATCTAGTAGCGCTCGGGAGGTAAGATCCTCTGTCTGAGCGGCCCTCACCGGGACTGCGGCTGCCTCTGGTGCTGGCGAAGCCGACTCTCGGCTGGCGATGATCGCCACCAAACTCTGAACGGTCCTGGTAAGCTCATCCAGGGCAGTCATCACTGGAGGGTCCGCGACTGGCGGAACACTGGGGGTGCCTGCAGACGGCCCCGCATCACTCCTCCTGTCTTCTCCGACAGGAGTACCCTGTGCCTCCGCATAGTCGGCGGGCTCGACGGTCGGCACCCTCCCTGGTGCCCCTGCTGACCGTCCCCGCCGGCCTCGCGTGGGTGCCTGGCCCCGCGTTCCTGATGGTCGTCCCCGCTTACCGCGAGCCATAAACAGTATCCTCTGCACGGATACACGCAAACGTTCAGTTTGCGAACTTAAATAAAAACGACAGTACAAACGCACTAACGTCCACCCTCTTAAGCTTACACTAACGTGCTTATCACTAAAGCGCTACACCGCTCAAGCTAAACGTACTTTATATACTAGCATTAGTAAACGAGACCACAACGAGACCGCACCGACGTGCACCAAACAAGCGACGGCAAACCAACCCACACAACACGACGACCCCCGTTCACCGGGCCAATCAAAAATCAAACATATGCCCATAGGGCCAATCAAGTTCAAGACATGCCAAAAGGGCCAATAATTTTAAAACCTTCACCCTTTCATTTTAAAACTTCGTTCCTTGACATCACGTAGTTACAACCCGGTTCAGGCGTCCCCGAACCACGTTGTACCGACTTGACATCAACACCGTCACGTTCGACTACAGGAGCGCTCCTGAGTCGACCCGCGACAGTTAAAAAACAGTTCACGCAATCACACACAATCAGTATGCCAGCAACAAAATACTGTAACATACGCACAAACAAAAAGAAGACTCAAGACATGACGGGTCTACACTGACTCGACTCTCCCCCCTAAGTGACGGACAGTCCGAGGTTTGAAACCTCGAGCTCTGATACCAAGCTGTCACGCCCCGATTTCAGCGAACCGAACTCGGGACGCGAACTTTTAAAAACATGAACACTTGAAACCTGTTTTCAATAAAAGCTTTGACATTTCCATTTACTTCTCAAAATAATAGCATTTACAATACAAAAACGTCCCAACAAGTGGACAAGGTACAACATCCGTCACTAGACTCAACAAAAGTAAAGACCAGACTCCGCTCCAAGCTCCATGAACTTCAAGAGCTAACCTAGTCCGTCCGGTGATCAGTACCTGTAGGAAAAGCAGCTAGGGGTGAGCGTTCGCTCACCTCCACGGATAACAGACTGACTATGGCATAATTAGCAGAAAAAGCCAGTAACACTAAAACCAAACCCAACACCGGGACTACAGTCCCCAACTCAAGTACTCAACTGACCCACAACCCGTCACCTTCCTCAACAGACTCGACACTCGATAAAAACAGTGTAGACCCAATACAACTATCGACGACCTCCTCAAGGACTCGAACGAAACGACACAACACCAAACAAGATCACAAAGGATCGCACACCAGCTGCTCAGTAACCAATCTCAATCAGGTCAGGGTTCGACCTATCGCAATTCCTCGACACGAAGTCGGATCAGGCTGTCGACCTTTCAAACTCGCAATTCCTCGACACTAAGTCGGATCAGGCTGTCGACCTTTAAAACTCGCAATTCCTCGACACTAAGTCGGATCAGGCTGTCGACCTTTAAAACTCGCAATTCATCGACACTAAGTCGGATCAGGCTGTCGACCTTTAGAACTCGCAATTCCTCGACACTAAGTCGGATCAGGCTGTCGACCTTTAGAACTCGCAATTCATCGACACTAAGTCGGATCAGGCTGTCGACCTTTAGAACTCGCAATTCATCGACACTAAGTCGGATCAGGCTGTCGACCTTTAGAACTCGCAATTCATCGACACTAAGTCGGATCAGGCTGTCGACCTTTAGAACTCACCACCCCAGGTAACCACAATCACAATCACAGGCAAGTTCAATCACACAGGCACTCAAGGCCACTCAAGACACCTCAACAGTCAAGACTCGGGTTCAACAACCCCACGGGCACTCGCTGCCACTCAAGACACCAAATTAAATACACGGCTCTCATGGCCACCCCGACTCAACAATTAAATACGGGCTCTCAAGGCCACCCAAACTCAACAATTAAATAAAGCGCACGACAACCTCCAGCATACTCGATGCCTCCAACAGTCCTAAAATCGCTAGTTTCACAAACAACCTCCGGGCATGGTCATATGCCTCCAGTAATTCAATTATCGCTAAGTTCTCTGTTCCTACGACACTACTAAGTGTCACATGCCTTTCTCTCAAACGCTACAATCCCGTATCATGCTTTTCTAATAATTAAATAAATCTACTCAACCCACGACACCCCGGTGTCACATGCAATTCTACCATTAACTTTCCCTAATCAGGGCCGAGATCCGGCTACTTTTCCCTACCTCGTATACAATCCCAAAAGCGCTCCAACAACACCCGAAGCACACTCAGTCACTCGCCGAGCTTCCCCTTGCCTCGGTCCGTAGCACGATCTAAAAGAACACAAATTTAAAGTACTTTTAAACTAGTACGAGTAAACCGAAAATTAATAAACTTAACGCCCAAACGTAACCCCGGCAATGCCGATCACTCCCAAACTTCCCAAATACTCGATATTGCCGATAAAGGACCCGTAAGGGCCAGATTCGCCCGACATGGCGAATCTGCCCGGTTTTGGTTAATTGCCTTCCGGGGCTCCAAAAGTCCCCGTTTTCGTTTCTACGGTCTTAGAATATTTCAAGGAACCCAACGCACTTGACGGAATTGAATTCCGACTTCTGAGTCAATTAATTAACGTTTAAAGTTTCCCAAAACCCGTTAATTACAACTTCTCCAATTTAATTCCAAATTTCGATTCGATTAAGGATAAAGTGGTCCGGGGGACGTTTTAAACCACCCGAACATTAAAACCCGAGCAACCGAGCACGTGGGCCCCACCCAAGAGGCTTGGCCGAGACCCTAGGGTTTGAGGGAGGGGCTCGGCCACCAAGTGGTGGCTGCTGCCACCTCCGGCCAGCCACCACATGGCCGGCCGGCCACCACCCACGGTGGCCGGAGCTCCTCCCGAGCCTCCGGTCACCGGAAAACGTGAAATTTCTCTCCCAAACACCTCTAAAACGTCTCCAACACCTCTCTAATCTCTACACAACCCTAAACCAAATTTTATAACCAAACCCTAGCTCTTGAAAATAATCGAAACGAGAATCGGTTCGGGTATTACCGTAGAGGAGAATGAGGGGAACGGGATTGCTCTTTGCTTTGACTCGATCCAAGGGCTCGATCACCAACCCTAGCCCAACCTTCCTTCTTCTCTCTTCTTCTCCTTCTCCTTCTCTCTCTAAAACCTCTCTTCCTCTTTCTAATTTTTAAAACAAATAACAACTAACTCCAATTCCTTTCCCTTTTACCCTATACTCGGCCAACTCACCACATCCACCCATTTTCCCTCCAAAAATTACACCACCATATACTTGACAAGTGTCAAGGTGGGTCCCATACCTTTTGGAAAATATCTAGTTGATATTTTCCAATCAGATTCGCGAAAAACGGACGTTTCGGGCCCCGAACGGGCACTTTTCCCAAAAATATTTTAAACTGGACGGGCTTCAAGGAAACGGCCCAACTAAGACCGCTACGACGACGGCTAAGCTTTTCGGGTCCAAAACGGTCCTCGAATGGACCAAAACGTCGCTCGGGTGACTTTTCCAGCGAAAAATCAATCTTTCCCAAAATGACCAGGAAGTTGCCCTGAGTCCCCCGTAACTCATTTTAGTCGATAACGGGGTCAACTTAAGTCCGGCATGACCCTCGGGGTCAATTTAAGTTAAGTTAAGTGTCTGTCTTAAAATTTTTAAATTTTCCTGTTTTTCGCAGGTTTGACTGACGTTGACCAGAAGTGGTTATTACATGAACATTCTAGTTCTTTAAATAAAGTCCGTATTAATTCTCAATGATCCTACGCATCATCGTCGATCCAAATGATCAATACGAATACGTCGACGTATAAAACATTTTCATTATCGAACTTCTGGTTCAATATAGCGTAGGCATTGACTGTTCTTGTATAACTCATGTATCTGAACATTTAGATTTCTAGTACTTGCTTTTCACCATGTTTATCACTTCTGGTGATACAGAGAAACTCAGTCTCATTTGTGGTCTCAACATGATCGTTGACACTGAGTAGGTGCTTCTGGATCTACTTTCATATAGAGCATTTTCAACACTGAGTAGATGCTTCTGGATCTACTTTCATATAGAACATTAATGTTTAACTTCATTGTAAACCTCAATGACATGGTAGGTCTTTCGGAAACCTTAGTTTTACCAATGGCACCCGTATTATGTATTGATACACATATCATTTTCATTTTCGCACATGAATTGATCGCTTCAGGGATCAATATATAATAGACGAAATGAACCATGATTATATCGGTTACATCGTTATATAGAGTCGTCTGAGACTTCAATTCTTTTAGATCTTCCGGATCTAGGTCATCAATCAGACTTTATCTCTATCACCCTTTTTTTCCCTTATTTGATGCTTGATGTAAAGCCATCAAAACATTTAGTCATACAATATGTAATCGACTAATGATCTCTCCCGTCTCATATATAACATATACATTTATTGCTTTCGGGAGTTCAACTCTATAAGCAACTTTCTTTGTGCCTTTTGCATTTGTCCCACTTCGGGTGGGATTTTGAGATCGAAAGTTATAATACATGCGAGAATGATCGAGGTCTCAATATTATATCTTTGAAATGAACTATCAGGTTTATATGAACTTCTGGTCATATAAATAACATAAATAACAAGATTGCACCCTGAATCAGAATCTCAAGCTCTGTGAAATTTAAGTCGGTATGAACTTCTGGCCATACGACATTTAACAATATTGCACATATCAACTTCTCATTAAAAGAATGGTTCATTACATTTATTTCAAATTCTATGAAACTTTAAGTCTGTATGAACTTCTGGCCATACGACATTTAGAAATGGTGCATATATAATTTTCCATTTGAACGATGGTGCAATGAACTTATCTCAAATCCCGTGAAATGTTAAGTCTGTATGAAAATTTGGTCCTACGACATCCAATAATGGTGAACATATCCGTTTCACTAGAACGAATAATTTAATGAGCTTATCTTTGACGGTTTTGGAACTTCGGGTCCAAAGTATCATGATATTTGTAAGCTTCGGGTTACATATATTCAACATTTGAATAATCATAATTATATATATATAACCACACAATGAGAGAACTCATGGGGTAAATATAATAAACGCGGGAATTAAATATAGGTATAACCGCACAACGAGCGAACTCGCGGGGTATAATAAATTAAGTATATATATATATATATATATATATATATATATAACCACACAACGAGCGAACTCGTGGGGTAACCATAATAAATGCATTAATTAAATATATGTATAACCGCACAACGAGCAAGCTCGTGGGGTAGACAAAATAAGTAATTGCATATAAAATTTTAGGCTTCAGGCCTTGGACACAAGTTACAGGCTTCAGGCCTATGATCTATATTCTTCCTTTAACGTCATCTTACAGGCTTCGGGCATGTGCCTTATCAATCGGTCATAAATACAAGTATCAAGCTCCAGGCTTGTGATTTATCGTTTGACCGTAAAAAGGCAAGTATCAAGTTTCGGGCTTGTGATTTATCATTTGGTCGTATAAGCAAGCATCAGGCTTCGGGCCCGTGGTTTTTCATTTGACCGTATAGGTAATCATCAGGCTTCGGGCCTGTGATTTTTCATTTGGAGCTTCTTGTCTCAAATGATTTAGTTTCGATATAAGACTGTTTTACTTCATTGATACATGAGGAAGTCCATATTACAAAATTTCGTCATCCTTAACATGGATCGAAACCTTTATATATCAAGGTATTTCAATATGAACATATCGACATTCATCATACACGACCTCAAGTCGTCGGTATGGAGCATTGGAACTTCTGGCCCAAAGTACGTCGGGTCGTTGGTATTATCTATTTGGAACTTCTGGTCCAACATACATCGGGTCGCTGGTATTTGTAAGCTTCCAGTTACAAAAATATATAACCAAAAAAAATTATAATCGCATAATGAGCGAAGTCGTGGGTTGTGTTGTCCACCCAAACAGTACATGCACAACACCCGCACAGTAGATGAACAGTGCCTAAACAGTACCGAGCGAAAAACACCCCCGACATGTGAGACTCACATGCTTGTCAATGTTAGGTCCATGTGAACTTCGGGTCACGTTAAATTCAGTTGTTATAAGACCCACTGTCTTAAAATAGAACTGCAGGTTTCGTGAAACTTTTCTCGCCGATATTTGAACTTCGGGTTCAAAATGATTCAATTTTAATAAATCTCACTATTACGAATATCACATATAAAATAAATAATTAAATACAAATATATGTGATAACCGCCATATTTTCTGATGTGAAAGATCCAATATAATATTGGCGATCACAGAGCATACTTAACAAATAACTGAATAAATAAGTTTCGGAGTATCTTTAATTAAATAAATCAACGGAACGAAAGTTATGATAATATGAAATTTTGATACCTGACAGTAGAGCAAGTCGTGTTGATAACGTGATGTGAAAAAGAACAAAAACAACCACTATAGTAACAAGATAAAATGATCCACATATAATATGGCTCATCTCCAGTAATTCACAGTATGCACATAGAACTTAAATATGAAGTAAGAAAAATGGATTGGGAAAAGAATTTGCAAATGGCTTTTTATTTTTTTTATTTGTACACGGCTAACCGTACCATTTCTCTCTATTCTTTCATCTACTTCATCATCATATTACAAAGGCAATAGATGGCCACTTATAGGCATAGCATGGGTTACTTCAAGCAATGTGATTGGACCATAAGTTGGTCCAGTAAGATAAAGACAAGTGTCTCTTTGGTGGGTCCACATACATGGTAAATTATAACAGGATGTGAATTTTTTTTCTAGTAATTTGTTGTTTAAGAACCCAAAGGCTTAGATGTAAAGCCAAAGGAAAAAGAGCAAATCGACATCAAAGCATGGCCTCAAACCACATAAATCCCAACAAAGGGAAACCTAACAAGAGTTCAACAAAGCTATTGAAAACAGTCTAAAAAACCTGATTTTCCAACAATAAACTTAGAAGGTAGATAACAACCAAAGACAATACCCAACAAGGGGCAAAAAGAACAAACAAAACAGGTCCAAAACTTAAATTTAACGACCATGAAACACGTAAAAGACCACCTCACAACCAAAGTACCAGCTTCCGACCTCCACTCAAACACCCCAGAACCTTATCCGAACTTGTGATGTTAATTACATGTCAATAAAGGATTGGGCCTTTCGAGACCATGCTGCAGAGTTCACTAAGAAGCCTACAAATTAATGAACAAGATGGAAGCATTTTTTAAATCCATCTTCAACAAAATTAATGGATTTGTTTGTGTGTTCACATTGCTTTCTTCCCTATCCAGGATGCAAAACAATTGTTTGTATATGTAAATAAAGTGTTCTTAACGATCTTCATTAGATTTTTTCTTCGTTGAAACCCAGACTTGTTCACATAAACATTACGTTGCAATTTGGTACACAGCCAACCAAAGTGCAACTTTTTATTTGAGCATACAAAAAAAAACATCACACATACAGGCAGCTTGTTTTCAGCATGAACTAGACAGCCCATTGACAGGACAAGGAAGATATATGCGGGTTGGTAAAGTTCCTCGGCTACATCCTTGAGGACAGGCGTCGACTCAAGGACGCCTGAATTGACCCATGTGGCTCGTCCGTTGGTAAGTATACATCATCAGCAAACTGCAAAGTTCATCAACAATACCACAGCTCAATTAGTGTCTATAGATGAAACATGATATATACGAGAAGAGAAAAAGGCTACACATCCCTAGTGAACAATAATCCAACATTATTGTCTTTGTTACAAAGTTTGGGTTGTGCTGCTTTTGTTTGAAATCAAGGGTTGTGGAAGAAATGACAGACATTAATAAATGTAACTTTAGCATCTTTTCCATTACCAAGCCAACAAGCATAAATATTAATTGCATTTAGAAGATAAGAAGTTCAAAATTTTCATCTAACTCAAGAAAAGATCTCTCATAGTGCAATTGAGTTTAACACGTCGATGGCAGATAAGGGTTACTACCTTCACCATTGATGGATTGTCCTTGCTTGAAAGATTCACGGGTAAGAAATGGATATTTGGCATTTTTAGTCTTATTGATGACACGTCTGAAAACCTGAAAGCACGAAAATCCAGAATCAAAACAAGAAATTTGTAGCAGTAAAAAGCAAAATACGCTGGTGAGAGATAGAGAGAGAGAGAGAGAGAGAGAGAGAGAGAGAGAGAGAGAGAGAGAGAGACCTATTGAGTACAGCCTTTGCCATCTGATAAAGTGTGCTTTGCACAGATGGGCTGTATACTCCCTCCTTTGGTGGACCAAAGAAAGTGCCAAGGAGGGTGTTTTTCACATCCTGGTATCTTTCTGAGAAGCAAAACGGCTTCTGAGGGATGCTATGAATAGACTCAAATGGATACCTGCATTAACCATGCCATAAAAATCAGTTTCACTGGCATCTTTCTTTGGATGAATCAGTAACAAAACAGAAAATTTTAACATACGTCCATTCAGCAGTGACTTCAGTAGCCAGCATCCTTTCTCGTGTATCAGGCAGAATTGTGTATTTGTCCCTAATAAACCCTTCAAAACCTGACTGCAAAACATGTAAGCAACAGAGAAATGAGATCATGATTCGGCCTGGTATGAATAGTGAAAATGAGATACTCACCTTGGTTGTCTTCAATACAGACAATCCTTCAACACTAGATTTCACCGTTAAAGCGCCAGACTTCTTCAGCATAACCTCAGTAGTATGCTTTTCAGATCCAAGTTTAAAACCTTCAACATACAAAACAGCAACCAAAACTCAATCTCTATTTTCTAAAGCAAGGCAAACATTTCTAAAGCACCTTACGAGGAACTCATATCACATAATTCATACAAAAAACTATTCTCTATTTTTTTTTCTCAAAGTTTAGACGGCTAACCATGTTCATGTGGCTGACCGTTGATAGACACACGCTCCCATGGCTTTTCCACTATCCTTATGGATGCAGCAGTAACCTACAAATGTAAAGACCATAGATAGAATATCTGTGAAGATTGGGAAATCTATTAAGTAATAAATAAATGCTCGTGTTAGGAGTATGGAACATTTTCATTCCTAAGGTGCATTCCTGCCCCCAAACTTAACAAGAGCAGGCCTAATGACCGTTGGAATCATTATTAGAAAGATGAAAATGAGAAAGCTACGGAAAACATGTTATTCTAAAACTATCCTAAAATGTCAGAAAAAGACAACTCTTATTCTAAAATACTAAATAAACATACATAATGTCTGTGTGTTTGTGTTCAAAGAGTTCCACAACTACAAAGTAAAAACTCTGTACTTCCTGAGAGTGGACAACTTTTGTCAACATTTGGAAAAAAATCAAACAAAAATGTGTTTTAGTCGACACAAGGATTAAAAATTAAATTATTCAAACATAATAGTCAATGTTAAAATTACAAGCCTCTGCCTTTAGTTTCAACGCTATCTCTGTTTTTATTATCTCAATTGATAATTAAACCAATCCATAAAGATCCTGTTCCAACTTCTACTTTATGTGTTCATTCTTCTTTGTTTAATCTTCTAGTAACTTCGACAAAGTGGAGCTAGAACTCACCAGCACAGAGAGCCATTTTATGCCATGTGAATACCACAACCCAAACAGAACATTGAGGAAAAGTACTTTACCAAATACAGAAAGTCAAATATTTAACTCTTCTGCAGACAATATATACTTTTCTGGATTATTTTTTCCGTAAGGAAATGGATTTTTAGACCTATACTGCGTAACCAGAGGACAAAAACATTTTTTAACAGTCATTTGTATGTATAAGGTTTGAACTCAAGACCTCACTTCTACCAAAGAGAGCTCTTCACCACTTGTCCCAATTTATGTTGGTAAAATAGAACTATAATCCAACATTATACAATAGACGAAACCATTCAAAAGGATGACCATCCAGAGATCCCCAAGTGACGGAAATCAAATACAAAAACTGATTTTCTCCAATTTATACTAAACCCAGATGCCTTCTAGTTTCTGTTTTGCCACACACACTGACAATAAAAGCATAGGTTAAAGTAGTGCACCTGCGGGTAATATGAAGTAAAATGCTTAGCAAGTACTATTGCAAACTCCTCCACTGAAAGTTGCTCTGAACATTCCTTTGCTTTCACATAAACCTGTATTACACATACTGCATCTATTTAATACTGAAAACGGCAAGGCATTGCAGTTTTTCTTTATTAGTCTGTATAATGTCATAACCGATAGCTGATTAATAGTTTAACTTTAAGCCACTCATTCAACCAAGATTTCTTTTCCTCCTTTTTTTCCCTTTCTTCAGTTGATTCTCACAATGATAGGACATTCACATTATATGATATCTTCAGTAGTTTCAGACCAGAGTTCATAAACTTCTCAATAAATCAAACTTGAAAAGGCAAGTAAGTATCTTTTGCTTTCAAATGGTAACCCTACTTCATCTTGCAAAATCGTGTACTATAAAAGTTCTTGGAAAACTAATCAACAGCTAGCCCACATAAGCATCAAGAAAGGGTCTAAAACTCGGTGAGGCGACAACTAAGGATCTTATGACTAATTGGAGAGAAATCAGAAAAAACAAAAACTTGTTTTGAACTAAATATGCATTCATACGAAATACATATATTGAAGACAAAAATAATAACAGTTTAGTAAAATAAGATAGTTCCCAAGACATTTTAATTCATGTTATGTGAAACTGAATTGTATTTGGAAAGTGAAACGGACTTGTTATCGATTATCTCTTTTATGTGTTCTTGCTATGTACAGATCTTACAAATTTCAAACACACTTTAGAATTGTATATGAAAAATAGTTGACCGAGCTTGACTTTGGCTGAGTTTTGGACAGATTTCCACTTATTGAACTCAGTGTAAACTAAAAAAAATAAAATTTTCTTTTTGAATCTAATAGTATTGGAGAGAACCAGTACAGCAGTAGAGTAGCACAAAGTAACAACATACCAAAACAATATAGTCAAAAAACCCAGTCAAAATCAACAGATCAAGATTGGGAAATATGGGGAAAAATAGCCAAATTAACTATAATTGATCAGTGTAAACTGGTAATCTAGTGTTGTCACTTTACCAACATATATAATAGGATCGGAATCAAAGCAAAAATCAATAGATCATCTGGTGATTCTTCAGATTTCTGGAGAACCAAACAGAAGACAGAGATCGGAGAAAACTGACAGTGTTCTTCATGGTGTCGGTGGCGACGATGTCGGAATTGTCGTGGTGGGTGTAGGAGGGGAGGCAATCGGAGAAGAGGCTGACGGCGACGCTCCACTCCACCATGAAATGGCGGCCATCTCTGCCCTTCCAAACCCTGGCCACTCTTACTCTCTCCTTCCCGTGCTGTTGCTCCAAAATCAAGTCCCCGATCTCCTTCGCCATGGTTGCTGTGATGTTGCTACTACTGCTCCTTCGGCTCTCTCTCTCTCTCTCTAGATATATATCTGCGACTTGTCGGAGAGGGAGAGAAGATGAGTCATCAGAGCTGGTTTGGAAAGATTTGGAGGGCCACGCTTCCCTCCACTCTCACACTATGCGCGTGTACTTCACTCTTTCTACACATGCCGCAACTAGGGATGGCAAAACGCCCCGTCTCCCGCGGGGATCCCCGTCCCCACCCCGTGTGGGATGAGTTCGGGACGGGGATTTTTTAAACGGGACGGGGTACATGGATTTAAATGGGGACTTTGACGGGGATGGGGCGGGGACGGGGCAAGCAGTCCCCATCCAGCGGGGATCCCCACCCCGTACTATTAGTTTTAAAATAAATAATTTTTTTAATAATATATACATAACACATGGCTGCCACACACAATCACACACGGTTTCAGCATATATATTCTCTATTTGCTCTGTAATTTCATACCTGGCCGAGGTAGATGTGGCCACTGTTGGGGTATTTTCTGTCCATGGATATATCATTCTTCTGTTACTTTGGATTATTTTCAAAATGCTTATTTTTTTTAAAAAAACAATTCAAATTTATCAACAATATGGTTCAGACACTTGTGTTTTGACATAGATTTTACATATAAAAATCTGAATATCATTTAAAATTGATCAAAATTTGACACTTGTGTATTTTTTTGGGTAATGAGAATATGGAAAGAATGGGAGTAGGGAATAAAATCCCTCGCGGGGCGAGAATGGGACGGGGAACAAAAACCCCATTCCCCGCCCCATCCCCACGGGGTCCCCGCGGGATGGGGTCAACATGGGGTCAACTCGGGGATGGGGCGGGGATGGGGTGACTGCCGGTGAGGCGGGACGGGGACGGGGAACGCGTTCCCCGCCCCATACCCGCCCCATTGCCATCCCTAGCCGCAACTGATAATGTAGTAATGTTGGATCGACTCATTATTTCTGGGCACAGATTCATGACTTTTGAAAATACATACTTGTTCCATCTAATATATTTGATAAAAGTAATTATGATTTAATCTTGAAAATGATCTAGTTCGTAGAGCCTCTTCGACTTTTTTTTAGCATAAAAAACGTGATATTTTAGTATGGAAACGAAAATAGAACTTGCGATAAAGTTTCGGACATGGTCGGAACACTTATCTTAAAACAAAGATCTTTGGATAATTCAGATAACAAACTAGGGTTTTATCCATATTCTCATGATGATGTATTGATATCGCTTTTCCCGACTCTACTCGGATGAAGAGCGTTAGGTAGCCGAGGAGTTCTCCAGGAGAAGAAAGAGGCGTGGGATCGGGTTCTATTAGATCTTATTGGGACGGGATGTGTCTTTTCAACAATGTCCTGCTCTCCTGTGTATAACTCATTGGATCTAGAGAGGCTGCATAGCAGACCTCGCCTGATTGATTCTTCCTTATTCGTCATACACTCTCATGAGTCAGAATTTCTCACGGACCAGGATCTTAATTCGCAGGTGCTGCACCTTGCCTCATTGGTGTATGTTCTGACCTCCACTTCCAAGCTCTAGAAGAGAACGGTCCGTCCACGATGACCTACAGCCGGTACCCACGTGCCCTCATATGCAAGCCAAGATTATGATAGAGCACGACAGTTCGATCAATTCCAAGCAAAAAATCAGATCGTGGGAAATGGTGATAGCAATAGTACGTACAAGAGTTCAACTGTGAAGATAGAGACATATAAGATGGAGCCAGAGGCGGAGAGATTGTCTCTAGCAGCGTTGTGGTGAAGAAAAGGAAGAAGACAAGAGAGATGGGAGGCGAGACCATTCCTCTATTATCTCTTATGGTCATTTTTGTTAAAAATAATATAAATGGCATATGTAGCCTCCCCGACTTATTAACATTCATTTGGCTAATATAATTAGTTTAATTGCAAATATTTAGCTTCTTTGTTTTAAATTAATCAAGTTATTTTGTTTTTTTATCAGCGAATGCAAATTTAAATTAAACCTCTCAAGAGGTAAGAAAGGAGTACAAGTTGGTCTAGTTACAAACCAGAGACTGACACCAAGAGTTACAATTAGTTATGTTTGGCTAATAACTTGACTAATACATAAAAAAATCTTTTAAATTTTCGGATTTTCTCTCCTCAAAGCCTTATTGTAGTCGAGCAGATGACAACTCTGCATAGCTAAAACTTAACTTTTGACCTCTTTAAGTCGAGATAATCGTTAAGCACTTGATTATATGATAGATTTAGTCAAATCGTCGAACTCTTTAAATCGGATTTTAACCTCTCATTGAAAATATTTTAAAGATATTAGATATGAATTTCACGGATCATAAGATTTCTAAATACTACTTGAATATATAAAAAAATTAAATTTTAAAACAATATTTTTATATACAATATAAATAAATTTAGACGTATTTTCTCATAATCCTGTTAAAATATTTGATTTGACTAATTTTTAAAATGTTGGAAGTAAAATGGTTATAAACGTGATTACACATTTACACGTCAAATTTCAATGTTATTTTTATTTTAAAAATTAAAGTATAAAATTATCATGAATATAGTCTTGTCGCTGAGATTTTATTTTAGTAACTTGTGTATTTTGGTTGGGAAAACTATCTAATCATGTTGATGATTATTGAGTAATGGTCGGACAAATTTGTGAATTACTATTACGTCCACGCTTCACCAAAGGTCCAACACAAATATTTGGAGAGGAAAGGTTTCATCACTCTCAAACTACGCGCGTGACACCATATCCGCTTAATACCGGGGGCCGCGCCAGCCGAAACCCGATCCGGAGTCGTACATAGAATAATATTATCGGCTCCCTCGTGAATATTTAATTCTGTCAAAAATCTACTTGTCAAAGCAACTGCAGCCTATCAAAGAAAATAAATAGATAAATATCGCTTTTAACCTTTAACTATTCGTTAAAATCATACCTTAAACGTACATGATCTTTTGTTTCTTTTTTTTAAAGCTAAAATGGATGATATTATAATTATAAAAATGTTCGCAAAGTGCCAGCATCAGAGTATCGAAATGAAAGTACATCGAAATTGAAATAACAAGCACTGAAATGTAAATTTGCTTTTGGACCTAAATGTTGATTGGACGGGAGAACTGCGGTAACATCTGTTGACATCGATACAACATAAGCCAAACACGAGGGCATTGATCGAGCTGATCTAGTGCGGATTTTTGCAGAGGTGGACCAATCTCTCCCCCGGGATGTCAGTGTGCGTCGTCCTCCCTTGACTGATAGTGGTAGGGCTCCTAAACACGGGGTTGCTGACCCCGAACTGGCAGAGGAGAAATTTGTCGGCTGTTGGTGGAACCATTGCCACCTTACGTCTAGGAAGGCGGTGCAGCCGACCGACCCCTCCCTAGACCCCTGAGGACTCATTCCTGGAGGCGAGGTGCTTATAGCCCCCCGCCGCTGGCGTGTGTGATGCCACATCCGAGGAGGTCGAGCCCTCTGACTCTCGTGCCTCCGTCTCCCTCTCGAGACGCTTCCTCCCTAACAGTGTCAGAATAGGCTCCCTAGGGGCCCACTCCTCGCGCTCGTCTTCCTGACTTTCTCTTGGCCAGAACCCAACCTTCATGTCAGGCCCCATCGAGCGACCCTTGCTCTGTTCCCTCTCATGTATAGGAAGATTGCCACCCATCCGAGATGTCGGTCTCTCCTTACCCCCACATATGCCCAGTTTGTACTCGGTACCGGTTTCCCGTGTTTGGCCTTCTCCAGAGCCGACGTCCTAGGATCCGTCAGGGATCTCAACGGCGGGCCTTTGATTCCCCCCCTTTTGCGGACATGCTGGGAATAGATGTCCAACACAGCTGCAACCAAAACAGTGATCCGAGAGTTGTTTATATGATATATAGAGGAGGGTGCGTACCTGGGATTCCGCTGAGCGGAACCACAATTGACGTTGAAGGGGCTCTCGGATATCCACCGGATTCGGATGCGCATAAAATCCCCCCCAAAAAAGGTCGTACTTATCAACGTCCACCCCTTGGAACGTCCCCACTGCTGACCCCAGACGAAATCCCACAGCTATGTTCCATGTCCCCACTGCAGATTGGACACCCATGCCCATACTGAGAAGTGAGTGAAGGACAAGTCCATAGGTCGCATGTGTCCCCTTAGATCCGTGAACATCACCAGCGAATCCCAAAAAGCTCTGGGTTCCCCCATCAAAACCCTGGCTCTCTCTTTGGTCGTTCTAAATAAAAATGCCACTAAGTCATTCTCCAACGGCCTCGCTTCCACTTTCATCCTCCATAAGTCATCCATCCTGGCCACAAGAGACCTCCAGTCCAGAGCGAAGGAAAAAATCGTTCCTCGCCCAATCACATCCATCGGTGGAACTATGACCTCCCTGATACATATAGCTCTCATCCGGTTATCCAGGTCCCCCACATGATCCTTCTGATTCAGGTTCGGGATATCCTGAAAGTCCACTCTTCCTCTCGATCCTCTAGAAACTCGCGTGACCGGGTCAGACCCGACCCACTTGGGCCGACCCATGGTATTCGTGTCCCCATGATGATCCAGGACCCGACCCCTACCCGGATCCCTATCCGACCCATCACCTGCCCGGGTTCGGCCCAGTTCTTCCCAAGCTCACGCCCGATCCAGCCCAGCCCGTCCGACCCTTCGCACGTCCTTCAACAGGCCCTCGTCGCGGCTCTGGCCCACGTCCCAGATGACGTCCTCACCCGAAACCCTAGCCGTCATGGGATCTTTGCCCGACCTCCGCATCCACGTTACCGGTGGCGCCACCTTATCCAGCAGTCCCTCGGAAGCAGAGCAGACGACCACCACCTCTTGACACGGTGTCCCTCACTCCGCTCCCATCACACCTTGGGTTTCCTCCTCCGGCGCGAACACTCATCCCATTCGCTCCTTCCCCCTCTCCAACTCCGGCAGAGACGACTGAAGTTCAGTCCTCCCTCCCGTCCCAATCGGTCACCCCCATGAGGGCGCGGTCCACTTGTCGGCGTCCATCTCACCAGACCCCGACCCCGTGGGTCCTGCTCCTCCCGAGCACTGCGACCTTTCGTCCCCCTCCGATGGATCACTGGTGTGGTCGAATTCTCCAAACTTACTGAGAAGGTCATCATATCCTGCCCTGCCTCCACCCCTATCGCCCGTGGTGTTAGAGGTTTCGGCGAGGTCTCGTCCCGCATCGAGGATGGCGTCAGCGGCCTAGTATCACCACCTTCCGCCTCCATCCCATGCATGTCGGTGATCGGTGTCGGGCTACGCGGTTCATGCAGCAACTCCACGTCGAAGCCACCAGAATCACTCGAGAGTTTCGCCGCTGAGGTCGCCATTCTCTCCGACCAAGCAATCGCAAAATCTTCCTCTAGGGTTTAGAGAGCGGCTGCGTTCACATGATCTTTTGTTTCAATTCTCATCCAAGACTTTTGATTTTTTTCAAAAACTAACAATTATTGTTTATTTTGACAGGACAATTGCATTGACATTAGGAAATGTCAATATTACCCTCGACTCAATTATTCGTCAAAATCATATCCAAACCCCTCCACGACTTTTTGTTTCAATTCCCATCCATGACTTTCGATTTAAAAAAAAACTAACAATTCTGTTTTTTACGGAACAATTACATTGACACAACGATTCTCCTCCTCCTTCTCATCCATGGCGTCAACTCCTTCTACCTCCTTTGTGTCGCTCCCGACGACTTCCAAAAGGTCTGCTTTCTCTTATCCTATTCACTTTGATCTAGATTCATTTCACTAATCTCAACTGTAGGTGGAATTTTTTTTCAATTTCGTTTCCTCAGTGAGAAGCTTATTGAATAAAGTTGAATGGTTTTATATATGGAGGAAGCAAGTATATGAACCACTTCTAGAATTGTCTTGATTGATCATGGATCAATACATGATCTAGTAGTCTCTTGATTAATCATGATGGATCAATCATACAACACCATCATTGTAGCATGTTCTAGAGTAACCCATATAATTGTACTAGACTGTAGTATAGGAATTTTCCATCTTCTCCAGCTTGAATTCCAAGAGGCAGTAATCAAATCGCAAAAATTCCCGACATCTTTAGGTCACATTCACAAATCGGATGGCTGATCTGGCCACAATTGAATCAGAATATGGGAAGCCAATCATAGGTCAAAATGACTTAAATTGGCTCCCTAAATTCTTGAAACCTCATGATCATGGATCGACGAAAAGACCGGTGAAGCTCCATCTAGAATCTGATCTTAACGGTCCCACCCCAACATAGGCCCTATTGGTCACATGGCACGTCCACACAACCCCCAAGGGTCGGTTCAATGACCTCTCATGTTGCATTCGTTCGGACTGATGGTGGGAGGCCCTGCGCGTAGACCCATAACTGGATCTGGTCCAGTTTGGGAAAAACCCGAGCCTTCGGGTTCATAATGTCCCTTAATAGAAGCGGGTACCCACTGAAGCACCAAGGTTCGTTGTTCTGAACCCATGCCCGAGCTTCCTAGTAGTTGGAGTAGACCCGAAGGTATCAGACTTCAGCTCCTTCACCACTAACCCTGACACTAATCGTCCCCATGCGCGCGTGAAGAGCTTAAGCATGAAGTCCTAGCGGGGTGTCTTTGAGGATAGGAAACGACCAACAATACCGTATTGTTGGCGAGCGATAATGTCGGGGTTCGCTGGAGTATAGGGCACCACAATCTCCATTGTCTAATCCTCAACTATGGAGCAAGCTGAGAAGCCGCCTTGGAGGGTAACCATGGTCCCGGACCCCTAGGGGAGGCACCAACCCTAGGCACCATCAGATTCACGTAATCAGGACCTTTCGAAGTTAGTGACGGTGCCTTTGGCTTTACGGAACCAGGGCTTTCTGATATCGGTGATGCATCGTGGTGATCTGTGACGTTAGAATTAGGGTTGTTAGACCTAAGCGACGTCGATCCCTCAGAAACAGATCCTTCAAAGGGCATTGGTACAACAACACGAGGCATGTAAGCGAAGGATACCTTCGGAGGATGACCACGCTTCAGTTTGATCGGGTCATAGATCACTGATGTGGACATAAATTGCATCGATTCTAGATGTTTTTAGCCCACATTCTTGAGCATTTTAGTCCCGGGATTGTATAATTTGGATCACTTTTCTCTAGTTACTCGTATTGCGTCTCTCATTATGTTTTGTAGGTGATTTGATCGAAAAAAGGGCTAAAATAGAGGAAAACCCGGTTTTAGGAGTTTTGGAAGCTGTCTGAAGTTGCGAAGAGCATAACTTCTTCCTAAGAACTCCGATTGCCTTGAATTTTATGTCAAATCGAAGGGAATTCAGAGATGTAAAACTTTTGTTAAGGGCCCAAAGCCGTTACGGCCCTTTATCAGTCCCGAGCGAGGCTTACAAACTTCCAGACAGGTTTTCTACTTAAAAAAGGAAATTTTCCTATTCCAAATCCGAATTTGAGAAGGAAAAAAGGGTCTTGAAGTCCTAGAAGAGCACGAATTTGAAGAGAAGGAATTTGTTTTTGGGACAATCCTAGAAAGCTAGAAGGTGGAGATTGGTGAACTTTGAAGCTTGAAGGAAGAAGAACAACTTGGGCAAGCTTTGTATGAGAAGAGAGTGCTTGAACTCAACCATTGTAATTATACATTGGTATTGTATTTCCACTACTCTTTCAATATGATGATTGCTTATGAATGTTCTTCTTCTTCTTCTTCTTCTTCTTCTTCTTCTTCTTCTTCTTCTTCTTCTTCTTCTTCTTCTTCTTCTTCTTCTTCTTCTTCTTCTTCTTCTTCTTCTTCTTCTTCTTCTTTCTCCATGAGTAGCTAAACTTCATAATCTAGGGTTATGGGAGAGTAGAGATTTACTTTACAATGTATTGAATGTATGAATGAGTACTGTGTTGGTTGATTTGATTTAGGGTTTGTATTAGATTTGAACTTAATGCTCTATCTCCCGGGTAGGCCTGATAGAAGGTGGGAATTGCAATCTAACACTCGTGAGAGGTGGGTTGCAATTAGGTCAGAAATCTTATACAAATTGGGTTTAAATCTAGACTAGTGATAGCTAGGTTAACACGATTGCAATAACCATAGGATTCGTACCGAAAGTTAGAAATTATCAAAGAACGTAGTGCTTTGGGTCTTCCTACATCCTGATTCGTGAGAGCTGGGTGGTTAGATTCCATTAGGGTCTGAAACAACGTGAGGAGTTAGGACTAGTTTGAGAGATGATTCGTTGCCCCTAAAATCAGACAACTTCACAATGTTCATCGTCATTTAAATGCATTGGAAATGGTCTCTATGAACCCATACCTTGGATTCATTTTTCTCTGATTCTAGTCTCTTCTGATTTACCTAAATATTTGTTCACCTTTTAATTACTTGTTTACTTTTACATCTTTCAAAACCAAAAACAATCATATTATCGAAACAGCTTAACTACGAACTTCAAATAGGAATTGCTTGTCTTGTGCTCCCTTGGGTACGATAATCCGGAACTTAAATTCCAAAAATACTACTTGACGACCGGTACGCTTGCCGTGTCCTTTTCTCTGTTAAAACCGCAGTGCGTCAAGTTAATGGCGTCGTTGCCGGGGAGCAATTAAGGCAACCTTTTCTATATAGTTTGTGTTACGACTATTTCATTTTTTTTGTATATATCCTTTAGTTGACTCTATGCAACATAACTTTTATGGAGAATTGGTTCTATAATAATGTGTATTGTGATATATGTGGAGCTAATGATCATTTTAATTACAATTGTGAGTTGAATGTTCGTTCAAGTGTCTATAGTCAAAATTGGGGGGACGCTTCCTCTTTTGAGCAAAATTATCATGTTGAACCACAATTGCCTAATGACGAGTACTCGGTTAGTCTCCATTATTTGTGGAACCGACTTTTGGAGACAGAGAAACAACACGATGAATGGTTAAAGGAACGAGATGAGCGTTTTAAACAACAAGAGGAGAGTAACAAGTTGATATGGCAAATGTTTAGGGAACAAGAGGAGGAAACATCTGCGTTCCAAGAGCGTCAAACTCAATTGGATAATCTCGTACAGTTGATTAACAAGACATACCCCGTTGAGGATGATCATTCCGAACACTTATGTGACACAACAAAGCAAGAAACTCCTGATTCAACCATGAGTTTAGAGGTAAGTGCGGAATGTGAGGTATCAAGTTCTTATCCCTCTTGTAGTATGCCAATTCCATCTCCATATAGTTTTGATGCATTGAATTCCGTCGATGTAAATAATGAGTGTACAATTGTAGAAAATAATTCACAAACTCTTGTTGAGCCAAATCTTCCCATAGTATCCATAGAGTTGGCTGACAGATCTATTAGATATCCAAGGGGTACTATGGAAGATGCTCTCAAGAAAGGGGTTGTTCTTGAATTTCCCATTGATTTTATTTTGCTTGACATCGAGCATGATGTCGAAATTCCTTTTAGTGTGAGAGATTCATATTTGGTAGCTAGCAAATCAACTCTATATGTTCAACCTATACCATTGGTCTTTAAATTTAATATTGAGCATAGAGTTGTTAATATTAATCATGAATTTCTAAACACATTTGCTAGTCCTCATACCCCGTTTGTGAACTATTATTCTATTTTGGTGGATGCTACTACCCCTGGTGGACATGTGCATTTTCCAATTCATGGGATTCATATCCCTATCAAGTTATGCCAAGATGAACTTGATCATAATTATTCTATTAAGGAAAGCTTGATGATGTTGGCCTTGAGTTTAGAGTTCTTACAAAACTCAAGGAAATTGTTCTTATGCTACATTGTGTTTCGTCTCCCAACTTTTTATCTACACTTGAGGAGGAGGAGGCAATGGAAGTATGAGACGTTCGGGAGGCCTTCTGATTGAGCCTCCTACCCGTCGAGCAAACGACGCTAATCAAATGCGCTTGTTGGGAGGCAACCCAATATCCCTACCCCTCTTTGTTTTGTATATGTTATGTCTTGCTCTTATTTTCTGACTATCTGTGCAAGTTGGTGATACATGATGGAAGCATAGTTGTTGGCGCCGAGTGGCGAAATGACTCTCCATCCATCCATGCACGAGGATTCCTACAGTTAGTGCACTTCGCATAACGGTTCTTCGAGGGACATTATCTCTTCCCTTCCTATTTAAAACTAAGGTTAGATTTCTCTGAAAACCACGCACAATCGTGGAAAAGGTTATAAGATTTGTTTTTTTTAAATGGGTAACCAGAGACTTTCATTAATACTGTAATAAATGTGGGAGACTAAGGGTCACCCATTAATGGTCCTAGAAGTTTAAGAGTCTCTCATTAATATTATACCATTAGTGGGGTATTTGAGAAGTCATGTAATTGTGTATATATACCTAATACCCTTGTACATTCTAATCAAGTGAATACGAACAACTTCTTATTTCAACATGGTATCAGAGCTGTGGTTATCAGCTCTGAGGGATTAGGGAATTTAGGAGTGAGCCTCCATTGGTGCCCCGGTGTGCACTTTCACTACCCAGGTGTGCAGGTTGATCCCTTTTCGTTAATACTCTTTTCTCACCTCCTGTCCCATAAGTTAGAGGCTATTCTGGGTTGTTGATATCTGAAATTTGAGACCCATCTGACCACCACCGGAATCTCACTTGCCTAGAGAGGTTAAGGTGTTTTTGAATCTGTTCGAATCGTTTTACAAGGCTACAAAGCTGTTTTTATCTCACCTCCGGCGAGTGAGGGTTCAGAAAGGCAAAACCGGCCGCCCGCAAGCTTCTGGAATTTTTTTCGCCGCCGCCCACAGCCGCGCGTGGTCTTCACGCGCCGCCGTCCGCCGCCGCCACGTGCCCAGTGAAATACAGAGGTTCTGTTTCCTTGCTTTGGCCAACCTGGTTTGGGTATTTTCCATCTATTGTTATTCGACTTTAATCCTTACTTCTTTGAATGGCCGAAGAGAATAAAAGTACTATTTTGATGGAAAGTATTCCCATAATGTCCCGAATAACCGATCACAAATTGACTGGACCCAATTGTCCAAGTTGGTCAAAGAGTGTTCGTATTTATTTAAGGAGTATTTCAAAGGATGATCACCTTTATAATGACCCCCTGTTGATGACGAAGCTAAGAAAGAATGGGTGTGTGATGATGCACGCTTGTTCCTTCAAATCAGGAACTCTATTGATCTGGAGATGGTTAGTTTGGTTAACCACTGTGAGTATGTTAAAGAGTTGATGGAATATTTTGACTTTGTTTATTCTGGGAAAAGGAATGTTGCTCATATTTATGATGTTTGTCAGGGCTTTTATCGTGCTGAGCAAGGAGGACAATCCCTACAAACCTATTGCATGAACTTCAAGAAGACTTATGAGGAACTTAATGTTGTAGTGCCGTTCAGCACAGATGTTAAGGTTCAACAGACACAGCGAGAACAAATGGTGATAATGAGCTTTCTTGCGGGACTTGGCTCTCAGTTTGAGTCGGCCAAATCTCAAATCCTTTCTAGCACAGAGCTAACCTCATTGGTAGAGGTGTTTAGCAGAGTTCTTCGCACAGATACCCAGAAAGGAGAAGTGCCATCTACCCCCGAGGTTCACAATGCTCTTATTGGTCATTCACGCGGTCCTCTCAATTCTCTCCCTTATGGGAGAGGCGCTCACATGGGAAGTGGACGAGCAAGTAATGCTGGTCGTTGGAGTAGTCGAAATCAGGAGACAGGGGGAGTTATCTGCTTCTATTGTAAGGAACTAGGACATACCAAGGGATCGTGCCCAAGGTTAATCCCACGATCATCTTCCAATGTTGCTGCTACTTCCTCTAATCAGACCATCACTACATCTGTAGCTGAGTATGATCGCCTTCGCCAGTACCAGGATACATCCACGCACTCATCTCACTCTGTCACCTCTGTCGTTGAGTCAGGTAATCTACATAAGTGCCTCGTTTCGTCTCAATCCCCCTCTCAATGGGTCCTTGATTCTGGTGCCACAGATCATATGACAGGTAACCCTAAATTACTTGACACTTTTGAGCCTCGTACTTCATGTTCTTCTGTAAGCTTAGCTGATGGTTCTCAGTGCCCTGTTCTCGGGTCTGGGACGGTCCACCTCACAACATCCATTTCTCTACCTTCGGTCTTAAGCTTACCTGGATTCTCGTTTAATTTAATGTCCATCAGTAAGGTTACCCGTGCCCTAAATTGTTGTGTCTCATTTTATCCTGATCATTGTCTGTTTCAGGATCTTTTGACGAAGCAGATTATTGGTGAAGGACATGAGTCGGGGGGGGCTTTACATCATGAATACCGAGAAACCCGCACCATCAGTCGCTTCTTCAACCTCCTTAATCTCACTTGAAGCCCATTGTCGCTCTGGCCATCCATCTCTTCCAACCTTGAAGAAGCTTTATCCCCAGTTTGAGAAGGTACAATCTTTCGATTGTGAAGCATGTCGGTTTGCTAATCATCATCGTCTCCCCTCTACTCCTCGAGTCAAGAAAAGAGTCAGCTCTCCTTTTGAATTAGTCCATTCTGATGTTTGGGGTCCGTCACCTGTAGTGTCTAAAACTGGGGTTCTGTATTTTGTTTCTTTTGTGGATGATTTTTCTCGAACTACATGGCTTTATTTCATGAAAAACCGTTATGAGCTATTTTCTCATTTTACTGCCTTTTGTGCTGAAATACAAACTCAGGTTGGTTCTAATGTTCGTATTTTGAGAAGTGATAATGCCAAAGAATACTTTTATGTGCCATTCACTACTTACATGGCCCAGAATGGTATCCTTCATGAATCATCTTGTGTTGATACCCCGTCTCAAAATGGGGTTGCTGAAAGAAAGAATAAACATCTTCTTGAAACTGCAAGAGCCCTTTTATTTCAGACTCATGTACCAAAATGTTTTTGGGCTAACGCTGTTTTAACTGCATGTTTTCTCATCAATCGTATGCCCTCATCTGTCCTTCAAGGTGACATCCCGTATCAAGTCTTATTTCCCACCAAACCTCTTTTTCCTATTCCTCCTCGTATCTTTGGGAGTACATGTTTTGTTTGTGATGTTCGTCCTAATCGCATGAAACTGGATCCTAAGTCTGTTAAATGTGTGTTCTTGGGGTATTCTCGGGTACAAAAAGGATATCGTTGTTATTGTCCTGATCTTCATCGATATCTTGTCTCCATTGATGTCACTTTTATGGAACATTGTCCTTTCTTTTATTCGGCTATTCCTCACACTCCAAGACAGGGGGAGACTGATGACTTGTTAATATACCACATCTCTCATCGAGAACCGATTGTACCAGCACCTCCTGTTTTACTGCCCACCACCACGCCAACACCATCTGTTATTCCGGACCCGCCACCACCACCACCACCACTGTCTATCCGTTACATTTATTCCCGTCGTCAAGCACCTCCCGCTGCATGTCCGGAGCCAAGGTCCTCTTTGCCACAAGATCCTGACGACCTCCCCATCGCCCTCCGCAAAGGTAAACGAAAATGTACGTATCCTATCTCTTCCTTTGTGTCATATGATCAATTGTCTCCTTCATCATGTTCCTTCATAGCCTCTATTGATTCAGTCTCGATTCCCAAAATTGTTAATGAGGCATTATCCCATCCTGGCTGGCGTTCAGCGATGATAGAAGAAATGAGTGCACTAGATGCGAATGGTACTTGGCAGTTGATCCCGTTGCCTCCCGGGAAGAAGGCTATTGGTTGTAAGTGGGTGTTTGCTATTAATTTAACTCTGATGGCTCTGTAGCCCGCCTTAAGGCTAGACTCGTGGCCAAAGGATTTGCTCAAATTTATGGTGTGGATTACTCTGATACTTTCTTCCCTGTGACTAAGCTGACCTCTGTGCGCTTGTTTATCTCTTTGGCAGCCACTTATGACTGCCTTTATACCAACTGGATATTAAAAATGCTTTCTTGCACGGGGACTTGCATGAGGAGGTCTATATGGAGCAACCTCTTGGTTTTGTTGCTCAGGGGGAGTGTGGACTAGTATGTCACCTTCGGAAATCATTATATGGTCTCAAAAAGAGTCCTCGAGCTTGGTTTGGAAAGTTTAGCCAAGTAGTTGAAAAGTTTGGAATGAACAAGAGCAAGTCCGATCATTCTGTGTTTTATAGGAAATCTCAAGCAGGTGTTATTCTTCTAGTTGTATATGTGGATGACATTGTTATCACTGGCAGCGATAAATTGGGCATCTCTTCTCTAAAGTCTTTTCTTCACAGCCAGTTTAATACCAAAGACCTGGGAGTCTTGAAATACTTTCTGGGAGTTGAGGTATCAAGGAGCAAGAAGGGCATATTTTTATCCCAGAGAAAATATGTGCTGGATTTATTATTAGAAACTGGGGAGCTAGGAGTCAAGCCATGTTCTGCCCCATTACCTCAAAATATGCAACCCATGAAAGAAGGTGAACTATTGGACAATCCAGAGAGGTATAGAAGAATTGTGGGGAAACTGAACTACCTTACGGTGACTCGGCTTGATATTGCATACTCCGTAAGCATTGTAAGTCAGTTCATGTCCTCCCCTACTGTTGAACATTGGACTGCTCTTGAATATATTTTGGCATATCTAAAAGGAGCACCAGGACGTGGTTTACTCTACCAGAACCACAATCATACTCATATAGAATGCTTCACAGATGCAGATTGGGCAGGATCCAAGATTGATCGACGATCCACGTCGGGATATTGTGTATTCGTGGGAAGAAATTTAGTCTCGTGGAAAAGTAAGAAACAAAACGTTGTCTCACGTTCTAGTGCAGAATCAGAGTATAGAGCCATGGCTCAATCGATTGCTGAGATAATGTGGATCTATCAACTACTTTCAGAACTTGGTCTCCAAGTCTTCATGCCCGCAAAATTATGGTGTGATAATCAAGCTGCTATTCATATTGCCTCAAATCCTGCATTTCATGAACGAACCAAGCATATCGAGATTGACTGTCATTTCGTCCGTGAAAAGCTTAAGCAGAATTTGATTACTACCGCATATGTAAAGACCGGAGAACAATTAGGAGATATGTTCACCAAAGCTCTTTCGGGTACTCGGGTTGATTATCTTTGTAACAAGCTGGACATGATTAACATCTATGCATCAGCTTGAGGAGGAGTGTAATAAATGTGGGAGACTAAGGGTCACCCATTAATGGTCCTAGAAGTCTAAGAGTCTCTCATTAATATCCTACCATTAGTGGGGTATTTGAGAAGTCATGTAATTGTGTATATATACCTAGTACCATTGTACATTCTAATCAAGTGAATAAGAACAACTTCTTATTTCAACAAATACCAATAGGTAATCAAACAAAGCAGGGACGTGACCGTCCCGGGTTCCAGATATATGTCTGAGCCGATCATAGAAGGCCCGACGCTCATGGACCCATAAAAAGCCTACTTGAAATCGTAGGCACAAACTCAAGACAACTCCTTATCAGCGTCTCAAAACAATGAGACAAGAAATGTAAAACCCTAAGCAACGCAAGAAATAATAAATTGTTCCAGAAATAAAGTAAATAATGAGAAAACATGTAAAATAACTGAGTTGTTGTTGCAAGCTGCCCGGGACCTCCCAGCACTGGCTGTCCCGGGTTTGTAGGTATAGTCCGACATCGACTCCACCCACCCCGGTCGGGTCGGGTCATCCCGGCATCGGAGGCTTCCCTGCCTCCGTCTGCTTCACCTGGTCCTCCTCAGTGATCATCAGCGGGAGGTGATCGTTCCGGTAGATCTCGATCTCTCAGGCTCAGGGGGCAGGCGATACGGCCACGGGGGCTGGAGAACTCGGCCGTGCATAGGCCCATCGCCACGTTGGTGCATGGCCACTGAATCCGGCATCCAAGGGGACCTAGGACGCGCTCCAGCGTGGTGACGGCGTGAAACTGGGAGAACCATATCTGTTGTGGGGAAGGTAACGAGGCGGAGGAGGACGTCGGCAAACGGTGGTTGTTGACGAACGGTGGCGGCGTGGTTGTCGACGAACAGTGGCGGCGAGGAGGGCGAGGAGGCCGGATGCGAGAAGGGCGAGGAGGCCGGAGAAGGACGGCGGTGGTGATGGTGGCGGCGGCGGCTGAACCCTGGCGGGTAGAGTAGACGAGAGCGTTAGTATTGATTATAAGATTTGTTTAGATTATTCTTAAGTGACATAATTCATTTTTTATATTATAAAACGGCAAAAAATGGATCTGATCCGGTGTTTTGGCCAAACAAAACGACACGTCAGCATCGGGTCGTGGTGGACCTTAACGCATGTAATCATTACCGCGTGGAAAGGAATGCAGTAACACATCTACATTCTTCTTCTCTGAAACTTCGATCCGTCAGCGCGAGAAGATAGATCACAATCTTCGTCCGCGATCTCTTGTCAATCCTCGCTTTCGCGACCTAATCCCCCGTCCCCGCTGCGCTCTTCGCTCGATTGCTCGGATCAGATTCTCGGAACGAAGAAAAGGGGAAAATGAGGAGAGTCTTCGGCGCCAAGAAAGATAAAGAGCCGCCTCCGTCCATCAACGATGCCACCGATCGGGTAATCTGTCAGATATTTCACTTATGCTTTGTTTGGCTCCCTCAGATAACTCAAATGTGAATTGGGTTTTTACTAAAACAAGGGTATATAAAGTTTTGTTTTAGGGACTCGCTTTAATTCTTAGGTGTTGACTCTGTTCTGTAGCTTGTTTGCGTAGAAAAAGGAGTTATTTAAGTTTGATTTGGTTTCCTTTTCAAATTTGTTTATCTGGGTTGATGGTGTTAACTTAATTTTGTTCTTGGAGGTGATTGCATATGCTCTGTTTATTGCCATATTAGTATGGGTTATTTGTGTAAGTTGGAGATTTAGTTGTGATTAGCTTATGGTTGCTATGCTCCCTGATAATCCTTAACCGTTAAAACTTCTGTATATCATGAAACATATGAGCAAAGGCCTAGGTTTATGGCGGGGCCAACCTTCTTCTGTGGTGGATTTAAGAAAATGGTTACACTGAAAAGGTTGAAGAGATGTAAGAGTGCCTACAAGTTTACTTTTTACATTACTATTTTTCCAGATTAACAAGAGAGGTGATTCAGTGGATGAGAAGATTAAAAAGTTGGATGTTGAACTTAGTAGATACAAAGAACAGATAAAGAAAACAAGACCGGGTCCTGCTCAAGAAGCTGTAAAAGCTCGTGCCATGAGAGTTTTGAAGCAAAAGAAAATGTAAGTATCTTTTTCATTCATTTCCTTTTATGCAGCGCTAGCCATTAGCTGACAATGGGAGGTTTTAGTACACCAGTGATGTTAAGAAATACTACTTTTGGGGACTGGATTGAGTGATGGGGCAAAATTAGTATTGTCTTTTGTATATTGATTCCATAAAATGGGGATGATCGAAATCCATTATTTGTCAGATTATGGGGGGTGGATTGTCTTGTATGTTCATCTGAAATAGAGATCAATCATCCTATTAAGTCAAATCATATTTTGTATCTTATCTGTGACATTCTAAACATAGCCAAATGATTTGTGTGATTTATAGCTTATCACCAGGTAATAAACAAGTTTTGCCTCGATGAAGTCGGCCAGAAAAGCTTTTTATTTATTTATAAGAATGGTGGTTCCTGTAATTCCTGTTTAGTTGAAATCAAAACTTTCTTGGAGTGTATGTTGTTGAGAAATGAAATAAATACAGTTACCTCCAGTTTCACATTTCAAGAACAACAAAAGGTTGGCACCCTAATGTTGTGCAAATTTTGCTTCCATGGGTTACAAAATGCTTTGGACATTTGAACAGGTACGAGGGACAACGTGATATGCTCTACAATCAGACATTCAACCTGGATCAAGTTGCTTTTGCGTCTGAGGGTATCAAAGATGCTCAACAAACTGTATGTGTTTTTCATCTTCTTTCTCTCTTATTGTTGAAGTTTTCTCTTGGGTAGTATCTTAGAATGGCTTTGAAGGACCTTTTGGTGTATGAGGATGGTAAACTATTGAAAGTAGGAATATGCTGGCGAGAAACTTTAGTGGTAGTTCATTTTACTTTCACCCATTGTCCGGTGTATTTAAATTTATGCCATGTAAGGAGACATGTAGAATAAATCTGGTGCTATATGTCCTACAGACATTGAAAATGTCGTAAGTCATGTAAATTATACTTACACTATGTGGGCTTGTAATAGGAATCTTGATGCTGCATGTAAACCTAATCCAAAAATAATAACCATCCATCAGGTTCTAATCTTTAGAGGGTGATTGACGCGAATGTCTACCCATATATTTAGTGTACTTTTATGTGGGTTTTAGATCAAGCTCTTCTGATTAATTATATGTGCACCATTTGTCTTTCTTAATATCGCCTATAGCCCATGGACCTAGTTCAAGCCAGTTTAGGCGGAGCTTTACCTTTCCCCTTTGGCTTTGGAAACCTGCTGCTGTTCATCATTGTGGGCGGTTACTTTCAATAAAAAAATTGGCTAAACCATTTCCTCGATCTTCTCAGACTTGTTTGAATACACTTTTGGATTATTGTGGTGGTTGGATTCCGGGCGACATGTTATGGACTTAATTTGCTGACAACCTAATTTTGTTTGTTCACTGCAGATGACAGCTTTGAAATCTGCTAACAAGGAGTTGAAAGGAATGATGAAAACTGTGAAGCTAGATGATATAGATGTCTGTAGTCAATTGATGTTTCTTCTACCATCTTTGTTTCCTTGCCAACTACATTCTAAAATTTTCGGTGCTGAAATGTTGATGCTTGTTGTTTGTAGAATTTGCAAGACGAGATGATGGACTTGATGGATGTAAGTAATGAAATTCAGGAGACTTTGGGTAGAAGCTACAGTGTGCCTGATGACATTGATGAAGAAGAACTCATGGGTGGTAAGTTTCACTCTCATTAACAGTCTATTGATAAAGAGAACTTTGAGTTTCTGGGTTTGACATGTTTGTGCCTGTAACACTATGGTATTGGTTTGATTACATGATAAGGCTTAAAATGCTCCGATGGAAATTGGTGCCCTGCACCTTAGTATCACTGATCTTTTTATTTGTACTACTTAATTCCTTAGCTCATGATTAATGTGATGCAGAGCTTGATGCTTTAGAAGCAGACATGGGCATGGAAACAGAGTCCAGTGGAGTGCCTTCCTATCTCCAACCTGACAAGGACTCTGATTTAGAGACTGAGCTCAATTTACCTTCAGCACCCACGGGACATGCAGCCCCGGCTGGGAGAGCTAATGCACAGGTACTTTTCATTATGCTTGTTATTATGCATATATATTTACCTTTTCCCTGTTAATTCATATCCTGTATTATTCTCTCCACCTGCATTTGTGAAAAAATGAAAATCGAAACCTTCTGTTCTGTTACTTTAAAATTGCTATCGCATGGAACATGTTCCAGAGTAGTGACTGTCATTTTGTTCTGATTTAGTCCATGAACTTTGTTTTGTTTCAATCTAATCCCGAATTATCCACTTTGTTTTGATTTAACCCGCGAACTTTGTTCTGTGTCAATCTCCTTAACTATCCCCTCTGTTCAGATTTAGACCCTGTATTTGCTTGTCACGTCAAGGCCATATAAATAGTACATTGACTATATTGGAATTATTTGGATACTTTGAGGACCAAATTGGAACAAATTTTAGTTTGGAGACTAAGTGGGAACTGGTTTGGTAGCTGAGGAACTAAATTAGACTAAAATAAAGTCCAGGGAGTAAGTCGGACCAAAATGGATAGTTCAGGGGTTATTTAGGCTAGTATTTGGTTATAGAGACTATAGGCACAGAAACATGTCTCCATCAGGGTTATGTTATATTTATTGCTTTCTTTTGGAGTCCTGAATTCTACATTTATTGGTTTCTTTGTCCTGGAAACAGGCAGAAGACGAATTTGGGTTGCCTGCTGTTCCGCGAGCATCTCTCCGTGGTTAGGAATACATTCGGTATTTCTGGGCAACTTTCTGGCGTTTGTGAAGATATTGTGCAGCATATTATTTTTATGATTCATTCATATATTAGGATCCTTAACTGATATCTTAGAGATTCAATGTTTTCATTTGGATACTGTAGTTTGGTTTGTTACAAACATAATAAATGTTGGGACATATTCATTCACAGGATAGAAAAAGTCCAATGACTGTTGATATAAGTTTTTAACGATTCTGTTGATTTGGAAACATTTGACCATTTGGATAATTTGGCTTTGGTATCCATATCTAAAAACTTTTGTGAAACAATTGAAGATTTCTTTCTGAGATTGTAAGAACAAATCTCCATGCCCAATAATTTGTATGAATTCCAGAACTGTTGCCATTATTTTGATTATAGATATATAGAAACATAATCATCATCAGTTCAATCCAATACACAATCCTGCCTCCAATGATACATCTGCTCCAAAGCTTGGAAGATTCAAAATGGCATCTGATTTCGAATTGCAGGCGAGGAAGAGGGTAATAGTTTTAGGTTTGGCTCGATCGATATCAGAAACTATCACATATAGTGCCTTTTTAGTTTGAATTGAGATGAAGCTTTGCCATGTGCCAGGCAGCAGAAGTTGGAGTGAAGCCAGAGTATCTTGACAAAGCCGTTTTCAGTCTTTGAGCTTCCCTTTTCAGAAACTGATATTCACCTGTAAAAGAGACCATTTAGACATAACTTTAGCAGTTTGGTAGCAGATTCTATGCAAGTTTTGCACTATACAATGGCCGTAACCCATTCTAGACCGTAATATTAGAATTTTGATTTGTCTCTTTATATCACATATCAGTATCGATTTGGAAGGAGATTCTGAACTTCCTAATCCACATTAGGAGTTTGAGTTTCCAGGCGTAAAATTTGTTTCATGTTGTGAACTACATTACTAATAGTAATGAATCCAGCTTGTTACTGTTATACCTTCCATGACCATTTTTTCATGCTGAACTCTTGCCACCTGCTGCTTTAATTTGGTGTTTTCCAGTGACAAAGCAACACGCTGCTGCGCCAAACAAGTAATTCTGATGCTCAACTCTGATTCCACTCTCTGCACATTCACTTTCAATCTTCCTTACTAATACAAAACCCCAACAAAATCTATTATTAAGGAGAGATTTATTCCATCCTGAACAATTACCTCAAAAGCATTAACGTTTTTTTCCAACTCAGCAATGTACTCGAGCTTGCGAACTCTTGAGCGCTGACCAGCATGCCTGAAGAACAAAGGAGAGTCACCTAACTAAGATCGACATCTACTAAAAAAACACAATCCTATATGCAACTACCGCAAGTGATACAAAGTCAAATTGGCAAATAAACAAGTGAGTTGAGATGCCTACCGTTTTGCTGCTGGCTTTGTCTCTGTGTCACAAGCAGGGCCTTTTGAGTCATCTGAATACTGCACAGCCTCTTCAGAGACAGATTCTGCTAAGGCGGAAACTATGGCCTTCTCTGTAAAGCTTGAATTGCCTCTACGTCTAGGTGAATTTGGACCATAGATGCAATTTGACTCCAACCCAATACCAATACCAATACCATTATCAACTGAAAATGAATCCCAAAGTGTGACAGAATCACTAGCTGAGCTCAGGTGGAAAGTGCCTTTGGAATGTGAGTCCGGATCACTCAACAAGTCATCCACCCATGCTGCCTGCTCATCAAGGATGGAGGAAGACTTATGGTATGCCTCACTGCCAACGGGTTTCTTTTGTAACGGGCAGCGAGGTGGAAGCTGAGCTGCTTGCCTTGACATGCTCAATTATGTAATTACAGGTTTGCCGTCAGCAGCTCATGATAATCAAGCTCTTCTGCATTTCCTATGTTGCAAAACAGACACACCACAAGTTCTTCTCTTTAGGACAACATTGTCATGTTATTATTGCTGAACACAAGTTTTAAAGAATCAGGAAAAGAAAAGAGAGCAAAAATAGAAACAAGCCATGACCAAAGATTTACAATTTTCCTTACTGAACTGATAAATTCATTAAAATGAGAATTCTCTGCACTACTGTCGAAATTTGGGAACACCCATATCCCATAAACATAAACCCCATCTATCTATCCAAAAAAGTCTTAATCTTTTCTTCTAGAACAAAACAAAACAAAAAAAATGTTGAGTAATATAAAACTATCAGACAGAAAAATTGCCAAAAAGCACAAAAACCCCACATTCAACAATGAAATCGAAAATCAAAACCAACACAAGAGTGGGAATGAAACCAACAATTTACAGTCTCCAAACCCAGAACTCACATTCCTCCTCCAACAAGAGAAAATGAAAGTCTTGAAATTTACAGTCATTGTCAGTATAATTTCTGAGAAAACTTGGCTTACCTGCAGAAAGAGAGCTCTTAATTTTATGGGTTGTTTTGCAATTGCAACTTGCAAAGCAAACAAATAGCTGTGTGATACCAAATACCAAAAGAGAGTGTCTCAGCTGAGCTGCTGGATTCCAGCTGGGCTGTACGGTCTGAGTAATCAGCCAAACCTCTTTTTTTTGCCCAACAAACAAAAACCTTTTTCAAAGTTCAAGTTTTGACATTAAAAATTACTATAACAAAGCAGTAAGAAGCATCTTAGAAATTAATGGGAACAATCCCTGTAATTAATTCATGAGATTCTCTTTTATATTAAAGATACATGTACTTTAAATAAAAGGGATAACTACAAAAACATACCCCTAACGACCTTTCGTCTCAAAACTGATCTTGTTCCTACATACACACCTGGTAAATTGATCTTTATTTATACATTTTCAACTTAATATTTAATATAAACATGTTCTGCACAGATTTAGGTTGGCCAAAGGGTGAAGAACTTCTTCTATATATATCATAGTGGCAAAAGTAACCAGACTGAACATGGTCTTGAAAGCTTGCTATCTTTTTTGGTGTTAGAATGAGCTTTGGAGCATGAAACAAGCAACTAGTGGGCATGAATGGCTAAAGTAACCAGACTCAGCATACATAGTCTTGAAAGCTATCTATCAGTATAGGTGGATGTGATTTTTTTTGTACATACATTATAAATTTCTGAACTACAAATATTAAATTTGACAGTTCATTAATCTAAATACAAAAATATAATGATTGTGGGAGGCTTTTGCAGTGGATGATTATTTGGAGAGCTAGTGGAGGTTGTAATTGACATTTTCTGCAAATAAACATGTATTTTTGTAATTATCTTTATTCTTAAATCCTTCCAAGTTGTCAACTTGGCATAAACCAAAACTTTTCACAAAAGGAAGGGGAAAATATTGCAAATAATTGCCACTTAAGTTTTAGAAAATATCTGAGATGAAACTATATTTTGTTACTCATTTATCCCATGTTTGGGCGAATTCAACCTTAGGAACTCGATATCTAGACAAATCTATAACTGCAATAGAGATGATTGGTTCTTATGCTTCATATTTCTTCATTTATCTCTTGTGTAAGAGTGTGAAATAGAATGGGTATTAGAGAGAGATTAATGGATGATCCGAAAGATGGTTAGTGATTATTGTTATAGTCCCACATCGGAAGAAAAGTAGTGAGTTGGAAGAAAGCGAGGTTATAAATAAAGGGCGGAGAAACATTGAAACATACTTACCTGGACGGGGTGTATGGGTGATCAAGAAAGCCCATGGCCTAGGCCCACGACCTACATTGCACTCAGTAGGGGCGTTGGTTTAAGATCAGCCCAAGTGGCTGAGTCTACGTCGTAATTTGTGGTAGATGGGGCCTGCGTCCGCGCGGCCCCTCCCAATCCTCAGTTCAGAATTTGTTATTATGGTACAGTGCAATTAGCCTTTATTCCTTTAGTTTGTCTGATTTACAATTAACTTAAATTGAAAACTAGGTAGGTTATTTAACAAATAACTAGTAAATCTTAAACGGATATAATAGCAGTTCATATGGTCTTTTATTAGACTGTCCATTCCTTCTTAAATTCATCTCCGCATTCGATATTGTATTGGACATTGGTCGTAATGAAGACTTTGTCGTTAGTTTTGAAGGTGTTGTCAATAAACGTTGCTGGTGGTGCCTTCTCTTGTCTCGCTTCCTTCATACTTCTTCGCCCCCTCTTGTTTCTCGTTTCTCCTCTCTTGAGCTTTACATATTTGGTTCGTCTGCTTGTCATCTCGCTGTTGGCGTTCCCGTCTCAAGGGGAAGGGTTCGGTTGCTTTGCTTCACCGAAGCTTCCTCGTCTCCGGCGTGCTTCGTTCCGGGGCCTGCTCGAGGTCATTGGAGTCACAGATCTAGGATTCCGTCCAGATCTACTTCTCTTCCCGTGGTCGCCGGACACGGGGAGGATGGTTCAGTTGGCGGTCGATGTTGGGGCTGGCCTTGCCGGTGCTCTTGCCTTTTCGGTTGGCAGCTCGGTTCGTCTGATCTGCTCGGAGTTTTGGTTGGAGGCCTCGTCCGATCTGAACCTCCGTTGTCTCGTGGTGGTGTCGTGTTGTTGCCTCCGTGGCATGGTGTGGTGCAGCCGGGCCGACCGTTGAGTTGGGGGTCTCGGTCGGGTTCACCGAAGGTCTTAGAGTAGGTTCCGTTTTTCAGTTTTTCGTTTACTTAGTGTTTTAGGTTTTAGTTTGGTCAATTTGGGTTTATCTTAAATAACTACACATGTTGCATATCGGTGCGCTGCACGTTTGTGTGCATCGATTTTGCTTTGGTGTGCCCGTTTTGGGACCCTTATGTTATGCACTTTTTGGCGTGCACAATATAGTTGCACGTTCTGGACGTATTATGTTACGCTGCATGTTTTGATTAGGGTCGGTAATATTATGGTCTAGCTTGTATGGAGTCTATGATATTTATTGTCGTGCTTGTGCGGTCAACGGTTGTAGATTGTGAAGAAACGTTTGTATGTCTTTACCGAGTGATTTATAAAATCCAACAATATTCTGTTTAAAAAAATACATATTAGTGAAACAAAAAAATAATTAGATTATTGATTAAATTACACAAGTCATTTATACTAAATCGAATAATCAAACTTTATACCATATTTTTATTTTTACAAAAATCGTATTGATGGAATACCTATTACTAAGATCCTTCAAATATGAATATATCCAAAAGTACTTCTCGTATATCGAGCCTCACTCTCTAGCCCTGGCCATATACCGCTATGGAGCTCCCTCCTGCACCTGCCGCCGCTCTCCCGTGTGTCATACCGCCACTTGGTTCTCTTATCGCTGACACGATCAGCCCTATCGGCCCCATGTTCACATGTCCCATCTGGTCTCCTCCCCCACAGACTATGCCAGGTGAGGGGGTTAAGACCCGAAGGATGAGGAGATTGAAGCCCTTACACTAGTCTTCTTCCTTACCTGTTGTCCCTATGCAACCGATCCCCTCTACTGGAATCTCGATGGCTTTGGTCCCATTCTCCATGGGATCTTAGTCTCCCATGCCGACGAATCCAAAACCGTGAATGGGAAGGCCTTCTAGGCGCGTTGCTTCCTCTCCAAGCAATCATCATCCCACCGTCGCTAGCATCGCCCTTGGCTCTTCCCTCACCTACTCCTCCCTAGGAACCAGTTGAGGCCCTGACTAAGGTTTCGGCTGTTCCAGATCCTACTGGACCACCATCTGCTAGTGGTGTTCTGCCTCTTAGAGCGGCCACTCCATCTTCTCCTACTGCGTCCCCTCTTTCTGAAGGGGATCTATCTCCTAAGGTTGCGGTCCCGCTTTGGGCTGCTGCGTCACCACCGCCCCTGATTTGTGATCCGGCTAAAGGGAAGGCTCTAATGGAGGAGCTTCCGAGGACTATGGCAGAAGCAATAGTGTCATGCCCTAAATCCAGTTTTGATCGGACTCGGGACGTGAACTAAGAAACAATAATAAATAAAACGTTTTTAATAGAAATAAGTTACAAAACGATAATCCAAATCAACAATATGACAAAACGAGTCAACAACTCGAAAGCCAAGTAATACAAAAGTTTAGTAATAATAGAAAAGTACGTCTCTAGACCATACTAGACTAAGACTCTCGCTAGCTCCCAAGCTCTGAGAATCCCGCTACACCAAATCCCGCTCAAAAACTGTAGAACAGTAAAGTAAAGGGGTGAGCTTTCGCTCAGTAGGAAAAAGTAGTTATGTAAAGACCGCCCTGGTTAAAAAGGATTAAGATTTAAATTATTCGTTGGTAACGTCGTGGTTAGAAAGAGGGATAAATTTTGGATCGAACGCAAACGATTAAGACAAGAAAATCAAAAAAAGGGGGGGAGGATCAGACTTGGGCCAGCCTGACTCAGGCCCAAGCGCGCGAGCCCAAGTCCAGCACCAGGCCCAGCCTGCCAGCCCACGTCCTAACCCTAGCCGAGCATCCCTTCTTCACTCGGTTTCACGTGTCCCGAGGCAACGCTCCTCCTTCCTCGTTCTTCTCCTCTCTCTCAGATCCCCTTTCTCGCTCTTCGCTCCTTCTCAGCTTCTCACCGTCGGCGACGTGTTCCCGGTCTCAATCCGAACCACGTAAGCACGGGAACGACGCTGGAGCTCCGGATTCCCCCTCTTCTACCCCACATTCCCTCACCCACTCGAACCCTCTCCGTCGTCGTCTCTCGCAGAAGAACCAGAAGCAAAACTCGCCTCACTGTGTGTCTCAGCACAGATAAACGGTGTACCGACCCCATCCGTCTTCTCCGACGACCTTCCCCACCTGAAAACCGCACGCTCGAGCCATCTTCTCGGCCGAAACTCCTCTCGACGACTTCTACTCCCATGCCGGAGAGCTCGACCCAGATCTACGGTGGGCCTTGACTCCCTGACACCATCGCCCTCCCTCCGAGCTCCCGCCGCCGCCGGCGAGAGACAAACCCTCGCCGCCCCTCTCACGAGCTCGAGCTGCCAGACCGAACCAGGCCGCTTGGGCCTTGGGACAGACAGAACCAGTCGTGGGCCTTGGGCCCAAGATGGACCTCGGGCCGGATCAGACTTCGGGCCAGGCCCAAGGTCCTGGACCGGGTCTGGACTCGGGTCCGGACTTGGGTCGGAGCCGGGTCTGGGTCGGATCTGGGGCCGGGTCTGGGTCGGTTCTGGGTCAGGGTCTGGACCGGGTCGGATTCGGGTCCGGTTTTGGATTCGGGTCGGATCCGAGTTAGGGCTGTTTATTAAATTAATTTAAGTTAAAGGACTAAAGGGATTTAAAGCAGATGATTCAGAGGACTGTTACGGACTGGACCGGGACTGATTACCGTCCTTTTGTGAAACCTAGGCTTGGACCTCGATCGTGGAGAAGACCGGAGGTAAGCCCGAACGTCAGCAGCTAGGAGACGTAGCTGTTGGTTCTTCTTGAGGTAGGGAAAGTAGTGAATACCGGTTTAATTGTGGAAAGTTACTAGTATGCATCTTAGGTAATAATAAAACTGGAAAGATCATAGTTTGGCATATCGTATGTGATTCACTAGTTTAGCCGCTTTCATTATTATGGGAAATTGTCGTGCTGGTAGAATGGCCATGTCGAGCCTTAGGATTGTTTGCTGATTGTCTGCTTGTGTGCTCTGTGTTCTTTAAACGGTTAATAAATATCAAGCATGAAAATGAGTAGAAGTGAACTTCGTGATGCATAGTGGTGAATTGATTGGTTGGTTTCTGTGAGTATGACATGATGTAACGTGGGAATGTTGGGGATTGGATACCGATTAAGCCAGTGGGGTTACCACATTGAGGGTGGTGTCGGTAAGTGCATGACAGTTGTGAGTGTGATTAAGAGTCTAGTCATGGTATATTCGGTGAACATGTTGTTGCTATGTGTGGGCAAGTGTGTCGTGTTTGATGAATTGTGAAACCTTGATTGTGATATGGTCGGGTGAGTGATAGACCGACGTGTGGTGTCATTGTGATAAGATTGTTGGGCTTGTTGAGCCGTGCTTGACCTGTGGCATTGTGATGCGTGGTATTATCTTGATGTGTGTTTCAAGAGGGTTGTATTCCGGTACGGTACCTACACCGAGAGGGTGTGCCGGTGTGGGCTAGTACCTAGACCGATGATGTGGTCCCACGTATGCGCGGTCCCCTGGTGTGTTATTTCGGTACGATGCCTACATCGAGGGGGTATGCCGGTGTAGGACATCTAGGTCGATGGTTGTGATTGGGCCTACGGGTCGTATTGGGCCTACGGGTCGTGTTGGGCCTACGGGTCGTATTGGGCCTACAGGTCGTATTGGGCCCACGGGTCGGACCGACGGGTCATATAGGGCCTACGGGCCGTGGTTGGGCCTACGGGTCGTGGTTTTACCCCGATGATCTATGGTTCTTTGGAGACAATTCCGACACATGTGTCTCCTCTGGACCGAGGGGCTATCCAAGATGATTCGATGACTTTCCGGTGTGATATGATGGAGTTCGGGGACTGCAGTACGGGACGTGTGCCGGTTGCTTTTGTGTGTGATACATTTACTGTTGGTTAATGTTTTATCGTGTGAAAGCGGACGTTTTAGTGTGTTGCAAGTTTGGCTATGAACCCCGGTTGACAGTTAGTTATGTTGTATTAGTATGCCCTAATCGGACGGTTACTCGTGGTGGTGAGCCGATGTTCATTACCTTAACTACTTTCTTTGCTGGGCGAAAGCTCACCCCCTTACCTTGTTGTTTTCCAGGTGTTGAGCGGGATTGTGCTAGCAGGACATAACTGAGCTCGGGAGCCAGCGAGGGTCTTGTCTAGTAGGTCTAGTGACGTACCGTGATTTGAACTAAGACCCATTTTTACGTTTTATTTAAGAGTTGTTGACTCTTTTATTTGAATTTATGAAATTATAGTTTATTATTTTAAGCTTTATTACTTTAAGTTTCGCTTTAATTATCGGTTACTTTAGTTCACGTCTCGAGTCCGGCCAAAGCCGGATTTGGGGCGTGACAATTTGGTATCAGAGCCTGGTTTCAATTTGAAATGACTTTTCAAACCTCGGACCGTACATCAGTTAGGTGGGTAGAGTTAGGAGACTAAAGTTGAAGTGCTCGTTGACGCAAGTCGGAAGTATCCTATGCGTAGAGTCGAAACGATAAGAGTCTTGATTGTTAAAGTGCGTTGTTTAAGTTTTACCTAACTTGATTTACATCTTATTCTCTGTTTGTTGTACACCTGAGTGGATCCATGATGTCGATCGGTTGAGATCGAGGGTGGTTAACGAACGATGATCAGACTATTTATGACGTGTCGGTTGATTAATTGCTAAGTGGGTTGCCGCTTTGGTCGGCCGTGCTTAATTGGTGAACTTGAAATGTGGACTCGGTCGAGCGGTAAGAGTGAAATTACCGAGACCTGAGGTGTAAAAGTTGAGATAAATTGTTGTGTGCTATGATTGTGATTGGGTGTTGTGTGCAGGTAATGTTTGGTTGTCCCGCATAAGCGGATGGTTAACTTAATTTACGAACGGGTCATGCCTGATTTTCTGCAGAATCTAAAGTGTATGTACCATCACGATTCAGCTATAGGGTCCACTGTAGCTGGACGTGAATGGAGGGATATCGAGTGGTTATAACGTAATTCGGGGACGCCTGAATCGGGTTGTAACGACGAGAGGTCAACACGAATGTTATGTTAGAAAGAGGACGTGTTAAGAGATTGAAACTGAAAGTATGTTGTACGTTATGGATTTGCGGTGTGGTGTGAACGGTGTTCTGTGTGACTTGGGTGTGATTATGCTGCTGAGTGTGAAATTGTGTGTAACTGCTGCTTGTATATATGATATGTGTGACGCACTAGTATGCGAACTTCTCTGTTGTGTGCTATTGTGTGACTATACTACTGAGTATACTACTAGTACTAATACTGCTGCTGTGGGCGGTGTGTGGCGCTAGTTATTTTAGGCGCGTTGTTCAGTCCGAGTTAAGAAACTGAGTTTGTGCGTTATCCGTGCAGAGGATTTACAACATGGCATGGACTTTTGCTCTGCGAGGCACGAGGGGACGGCCCGCTAGAGGCCGAGGACGATCATCGATCGCTGGATCGACATGGGCGACTAGTACCCAGGGTGCGCCCGCTGAGGGGCACAAGAGGGCTGAGACAGCCCAGGCGGCAGTTCTGGAGGAGCTGACCCGCACTGTTCAGAATTTGGTGGCAGCCCTTGCACAGAGAGAGGCTACAGCTCCGATACCGAAGGCTGTGCCTGCTGCCATTGCAGCCGCGACCGTGAGGCTTAGCCAGACCGATAGTCACATCGCTCAAGCACTGCGAGACTTCCGCAAGTTGGGCACACCAATGTTTTCCGGGGAGCCAGACCACGAGGCAACCGAGAGATGGCTGGAACGGGTGACCCGCAACTTGGACACTTCAAGAGTATTGGATGGCAGCAGGAGAGTTTCCTTTGCAGCGTTTCAGCTGGAGGGGGATGCTTATCATTGGTGGCAGCGCGAGCAGGCGCGCGTGGGGGATGACTTCTCGCTGTTTGGGCAGCGCTTCCTTGAGCAGCATTTTCCACAGTCAGTATCAGATGACAGGCACCAGCAGTTCCTGGAGCTGCGCCAGGAGAGTATGACAGTCTCCGAGTACGAGTCGAGGTTCACTTCCTTGTCTCGATTTGCTCGATGGATGGTAGCGACGGACGTTCTTTGCTGCCGACGGTTTGAGGCAGGTCTCAGTCCCGCGATCGCAGATCGAGTCGCTGCTATGAGGACTCGTGGTTATTCAGACCTGGTGGACCAGGCACTGGTCGTGGAGCGACGCTTCCGGGAGACGCCTAGAGTTCGGGAGGTCAGGCAAAGGCCGACCAGCTTCTGGAGGCCATCTGAGGCCTGTGACCCGAGGAGGTAGAGGACCTCGGGATCATTCTAGTACCAGACATAGCTGAGAGGGACGCGACATGCCGAATCAGTGACTTCCGTTGCACCTGCTCCGACAAAGCGAGCATGTTTTCAGTGTGGGCAGCAGGGCCACACTGTTCTAGATTGTCCGCGGGACAAACCTGAGGGGAGGCAGAGTGTTGGGCCACCGCTATGTCACCAGTGCGGACGGCCTGGACACTTCGCGGCTAGGTGCCCTGATCGAGTTGGGGAGATGTCGGCCCCGCGACCCCAGTAGTCGCAGACTGAGCAGTCGCCTCAGTTCCAGCAGCGTCAGGCTCAGACGCAGAAAGGTTCGTGACAGGCAGCGAGCGCGTCAGTGCCGAGGTAGAGAGCTGCGCAGCAGGGGGCACTTCCACCACCTCCGAGAGGCGGACCCCCGACACGGCAGGGTCGGGTGTATGCTATCACCGACTCACGAGCGGAGAGACAGGATTCCGATCATGAGATCGCTCATGGGTTCGATCATGTTTTGTATTGAGGACATCGCAGAAATTGGGACTAGCGAGAGTCCGGGAGTTGTTTTGTTTTGACTTTAGAATTGTGCCTTTTTTAAGACTTGTTTTTGACTCGTTTTAGTTTTATTACGATTAGTTTTTGGAGCAGCTTGTGAACGTTTGCATCGTTTAAGTCGCTAATCTATTTTTACTTAGCTCGCGCCCGAGTTCAACCAAGTACGAAGGTTGGGACGGTTTTTAGAACTGTGTACTTTGGTACGCTAGTTGAGAGTGCGACGGTGCCGACTAATGGCAGTCGTGAGTGAGAAAGTTAAGAGGATCGAATTGCGAGGTAGAAAGCGTTCTTCGATTGTCATCAGCGACTAGTAACCGAGCGGTGGAGGACCGCAGAAATACCTGTACGCATCCAGAACGGCCAGGGGAGATGGCCAAGTGGCGTTGAGATCAGAGTTGCGTAGCGGAAGCGTGGTGAGTTATTTTGTTCTGTTGTGTGCGCGAGACTTGGTAAAGAGAAGTGAGTAGTCGAGGAGAAGTGTCGGTGAGTTGGATCCGTTTTAAGTGTGATGTGAGATTTGTTCCGGTATGATACCTATACCGACGGACGGTTCCGGTATAGGATATCTCGACCAAGCTGCGTGTGTCGGTGCGACGTCTCTACCGACGGAGGATTCCGGTATCGACTAAATGGTTTAAGTGTTCCATGTACATGAGGGGTAATGGACTGGGAGTTTTAATCTGACGTTTCCGAAGAAGGAGCGAGTGGAGTGCGTTCGTTTTAAATTTCGAGGACGAAATTCTTTTAAGGGGGGTAGACTGTAAAGAACGCTCCGGTTAAAAAGGATTAAGATTTAAATTATTCGTTGGTAACGTCGTGGTTAGAAAGCGGGATAAATTTTGGATCGAACGCGAACGATTAAGACAAGAAAATAAAAAAAGGGGGGGGGGAAGGATCAGACTTGGGCCAGCCTGACTCAGGCCCAAGCGCGCGAGCCCAAGTCCAGCACCAGGCCCAGCCTGCCAGCCCACGTGCTAACCCTAGCCGAGCATCCATTCTTCACTCGGTTTCATGCGTCCCGAGGCAACGCTCCTCCTTCCTCGTTCTTCTCCTCTCTCTTAGATCCCCTTTCTCGCTCTTCGCTCCTTATCGGCTTCTCACCGTCGGCGACGTGTTCCCGGTCTCAATCCGAACCACGCAGGCATGGGAACGACGTCGGAGCTCCGAATTCCACCTCTTCTACCCCACCTTCCCTCACCCACTCGAACCCTCGCCGCCGTCGTCTCTCATAGAAGAACCAGAAGCAAACCTCGCCTCGCCGTGTGTCTCAGCACAGATAAACGGCGTACCGACCCCATCCGTCTTCTCCGACGACCTTCCCCACCTGAAAACCGCACGCGCGAGCCATCTCCTCATTCGGAACTCCTCTCGACGACTTTTACTCCCGTGCCGGAGAGCTCGGCCCAGATCTACGGTGGGAATCGACTCCCTGACACCATCGCCCTCCCTCCGAGCTCCCGCCGCCGTCGCCGCCGGCGAGAGATAAACCCTCGCCGCCCCTTTCACGAGTTCTAGCTGCCAGACCGAACCAGGCTGCTTAGGCCTTGGGCCAGACAAAACCAGCCTTGGGCCCAGGATGGACCTTGGGCCGGATCAAACTTCGGGCGAGGCCTAGGGTCCTGGACCGAGTCTGGACTCGGGTCCGAACTTGGGTCGGAGCCGGGTCTGGGTCGGATCAGGGGCCGGGTCCGGGTCGGTTCTGGGTCAGGTCCGGGTCAGGGTCTGGACCGGGTCGGATCCAAGTCGGATTCGGGTCCGGTTTCGGATTCGGGTCGGATCCGAGTCAGGGCAGTTTATTTAATTAATTTAAATTAAAGGACTAAAGGGATTTAAAGCAGATGATTCAGAGGACTGTTACGGACTGGACCGGGACTGATTACCGATGATGTGTGGTATTGTCTTGATGTGTGTTTCAAGAGGGTTGTATTCTGGTACGGTACATACACCGAGGGGGTGTGTCGGTGTGGGGTAGCACCTAGACCAATGATGTGGTCCCACGTATGCGCGATCCCCCAGTGTGTTATTCCGGTACGATGCCTACATCGAGGGGGTATGCCGGTGTAGTATATTTAGGTCGACGATTGTGATTGGGCCTACGGGTCGTATTAGGCTGACGGGTCATATTGGGCCTACGGGTTGTGTTGGGCCTACGGGTCGTGTTGGTCCTACAAGTCGTGTTGGGCCTATGGGTTGTATTGGGCCCACGGGTCGGACCGACGGGTCATATGGGGCCTACGAGTCGTGGTTCTACCTCGATGATCTATGGTCCTTTGGAGACATTTCCGCCCCCTCCCCCCCCCCCCCCCCCCCCCCCCCCCCCCCCCCCCCCGATGAGATGCGTTCCTAGAGAACGTTTCCGGTCGCCCCGACGCATGTGTCTCCTCTGGACCGAGGGTCTATCCGAGATGATTCGATGACTTTCCGATGTGATATGATGGAATTCGGTGACTGCGGTACGGGACGTGTGCCGGTTGCTTTTGTGTGTGATACGTTTACTTTTGGTTAATGTTTTATTGTGTGAAAACGGTCGTTTGAGTGTGTTGCAAGTTTGGCTATGAACCCCGGTTGACAGTTAGTTATGATGTACTAGTATGCCCTAATTGGACAGTTACTCGTGGTGGTGAGCCGATGTTCATTACCTTAACTACTTTCTCTACTGGGCGAAAGCTCACCCCTTACCTTGTTGTTTTTCAGGTGTTGAGCGGGATTGTGCTAGCAGTACATAGCTGAGCTCGGGAGCCGGCGAGGGTCTTGTCTAGTAGGTCTAGTTACGTACCGTGATTTGAACTAAGACCCGTTTTTGCGTTTTATTTAAGAGCTGTTGACTCTTTTATTTGAATTCATGAAATTATAGTTATTATTTTACGCTTTATTACTTTAATTTTCGCTTTAATTATCTGTTACTTTAGTTCACGTCTCGAGTCCGGTCAAAACCGGATTTGGGGCGTGACAAGTTAATACGATGAGCTATCCGCTCACCACCACGAGTAACTGTCCAATTAGGGCATACTAGTAAGCACAGTAACTACGAAACAGTTAAACAGAAAATTTAAGACAACACTTAGTCCCCACTCGGGTGCAACCCGTAAATCAGTCTCGCCGTTGAATCGAACTTAATACCACCTTTCTCAACTATGCCCCTGACCACTATCATTCACTCAAGTCTCAATGGCCAATGACCACGGTTATCTCACAACCGACCACACGTGCGAACTCGCACGACAATACACTAAACTCAGGTAAAACTGTATTTCAAATCAAGAAGATCACCTAGCATGCATAAGTAGTCGCAACAGTCAACACAGATCAACACACAAAGCAATATCAACAATCATTGCCACCTATGGTATCCCAGAACAATGCGCCGACTTCCCATAGCCCGGCTCGACCACGTAGTACCAAATTTAACATCGGCCTATACATCTTCCCATCGGGGTACAACTCATAACATACTGGACCGAAATCCTCCTACGGTCGGGTATCTTCCCGCAGCATGGGGTATAACTCATATCGTTCAGCCAATACACACACCAGTAAAGCAATAGCAACCACACAACGAATCATTAGCAATACACACACATTGAGTCTCCCATAATACGCCGGATCACACCACTATAGCACATTTTACCGACACCTAGTCGGAAGGCAGGTGCACCTTATCATGGAATCATAGCTCACTTTACCGACACCTAGTCGGAAGGCAGGCGCACCCTATCACGGAATCATAGCTCATTTTACTGGCACCTAGTCGAAAGGCAGGCGCACCTTATCCCGTAACCACAACACATTTTACCGACACCCGGTCGAAAGGCAGACGCACCTTATCACGGAATCACAACTCATTTTACCGACATCCAGTCGGAAGGCAGGCGCACCTTGTCACATAATCCGCTCATCGAGTACACGTCATACCAACGTATCATGTCAAACATATCAAACCAACATATCACTTCGAACATATCATAACAAACTATCATGCAAACTTATCATGCCAACACATCACCAGTTTGGATATTCTATATCGGAATTCCTCTGTCGGTATAGGTATCATATCGGAACACACAGTATATCATTACCAAACAATCTTACCGAAACACATCATATCGGTCTATCAATCACCCGATCATACCATGAGCAATAGTTCACGTCATATCAAACATATGACACTTGTCATAACATACCAACATACCACACCGAGCATACCACATCATGACCCTCAATCTAACAACGATAAACCACATATCAAGCATCACAATCATCAATCATAGCATCACAACCAACACACAGACCTAGGGGCTCGACATGGCCCACATGCATTTCTACAGCACGACAATTCCCAAACTTACGGCACGACATGGCTCGTAAGCTATCCCTCATTTCGCTCGTTCCTCACATCCTACATGCAATTCTATCATTATATCGATTATTCGCAACATATATGCATACTAGTAACTTTCCGCAATTAAACCGGTATTCACTACTTTCCCTACCTCGATCGCTTTCCAAACACTTAGTCACTTCACGATGTCCAAAAGTCTCCTCCGCCGAGCTCAGGTCCCAAGTCTAGGATCACAAATTAATACGACAATCAAGAGTAATTCACAGTTGGTTTAAAGAGGAAAACATTCCCAATTAACCCCAAAAGGGCTCGGTTATAGGTAATCGTCCCAATTACTCGAAATCCACCAAAAAGGCCCCAAAAGGCTCAATTCTGATTTGTCACGGTTCGGGTCACGGAGCCTTAACGGGCTCCGTAGCGGGTCGGGTCACGGACCCGTGGTCTGCACCGTCACGGTTCTCCTCACGGAGCCGTGACTTGCGTCGTCACGGTCTCCATCACGGAGCTGCGACGTCCTCCGTCACGGATTCGTGACGGGTCTGGACAGCTTCATCCTTTTTCTTCCTCCAACTCCGATTTCACGAAAATCAACCTCAAAACCTCCATTTTTATCCATCAAAAACCTCCAAAACAGTCACATAAACCTCAATACTTCACTAATCCAAATGGGTGTCATCAAACCCATATAAACCCAAGAGATTTCACCACACAAATCCATTTTTCTCCATCTATCATCCATAAGAACATCAAAAACTCCATTTCCATGGAAACACATCTAGTTCATGCATTGTTCTACCCAAACCCACAACACAACTTCAACAAAAACGAGATTGGATAGAAGATTTACCTTAGAAATGGAGAATAGAAGAGGAAAATGGAAGAATCCAAGCTTTTGGTGAAAAAATGGCCCCAAAGTTCCCTCTTTTCTCTCTTTCTTTTCTTCAAGCTTCCATAGCTTTCTCTTTTCCTTCTCTCTCTCTAAATTTCGGCCAAGCCTTAGTAAATGGGCTGAAGTTCTCTATCTCTAATCCCTTTAACCTACTTTGGAAAGGACAAAAACTGCCCCTTAGTTCCCTTCCTCCTCTTTGGCACAAACAAGGGCAAATGAGTCTTTCTAGGCCCATTTCTTCTCCTCCAAGCCATCATGGACAAGTGTCCATGTGGGGTCCACCTTATCCTCAATTAAAAATCAAGCAACTTAAATTAATTCCTTAAGACATTTGATTTGACCGAAATCGACCCCGGGTTGACTTTTTCACAATTACAGCCGTTTGAAAGGAAACGACCCAACTAAGCTAACCGTAACGACGACTAAGCTTTTTGAGCCCCGGAAAGGTCTCGAGTGACTCTCGGAGTCATCGGTTGACTTTTGCGGTAGAAAGTCAACTTTTGCCAAAAACCACCGGTTCGATCGGGATCGATCGGGGGCGGTTCTTACAAATAGGGTTGGGACGGTGTCTTCATAATAGAGATAGGACTTCGCTCATACCTGACTGCCTAACGACGCCGCCTGGCATGTGTCGGGGCCGATCAGGAGTCTTGTGTTTGGATGAGTCCCCGTCACCTCAGCAGGCGGGGGGCACTGATATCCGAGCCTCTCTCGCTGCTCTCCAGGATGGAATGTCCTCATGCTCAATCGAGGATGAAGACGAGGTTGATGTCCTGGTACCTTTCTCTCCAGCCATCTCCACGACCATTACTAGGCAACAGTGGGGCATGGTCGGAAAGCTTTGTTCGCCGATACTACAGTGGAAGGAGACTCTCCTTATGGTCATCACCACGGCGTGGGCACAGGCGGCGACAAGTTTGGTCATCAAGGAGCTGGCCCCGAGGCTGTTTGATTTCTATTTTTGCTCGGTAGATGCTCGAGCATGGGTTCGAGACCATGAACCCTAGTGCTTTGATGGTCGGGCACTGTTGTTAGGGGACTTGGATCCTTGTGCTTGGGATTTACCGGAGTTAGATCGTGTGCAACTGTGGGCGCACGTCCGAGGTCTACCACCCCTACTTTGTACGAAGGGAACGGGAATGAGGATCGGGGATGCCCTGGGGAGCGCGATCGCCGTACCCAGCGACAATGGGGTATGTGCTGGGGAGGAACAACGTGGGTTCGGTTATGGAACCTTATTGACCGTTCGCTCCGGTGAGGCATGCCACTTCGCTTTAGGGAGTTTCCGGACCCGGTGAAGGTGGACTTGACCTATACCAAGCTCCCTCACTTATGCTATAATTTTGGGCACCTGGGTCATGTTCTCAAGGAGTGTTCATGGGAAATCCGCGACACCCTCATGTATGATTCATTCCTTCTGGAGTATCATAAGGATAAGCAGGTGAAGACCTATGCCACAGATTGAGAGGCAAACCTTGAGCTGCCCCATCCACACAGCTCTGGGTTGATTCCCCCGACCATTGTACTAAAGGGATCCTTATCCTTAGGAAGGAGCCCCCGGTTTTCCCGAGCACTGTACCTACCCAACAAATGCCTCGAGGTAATACCAGGATGGTGATCGGTCAGTCCCCTGGTAGACTTACCACTGAAATTCCAGCGCCCATTACTCGGGGGGGGGGGGGGGGGGGCTGTGGGTGCTGTTGGGACAGGGTCTGAGTCACTTAAGAGGTCGGTAGCTAGAACACCTCGGGATGATCAGGAGAGGGCGGGGAAGCAGCCTCGCTAGAAAGCATGTTAGATCATCAAGGCATCAGGGACTAGCCTAGGGAGGGGTCCTAGGACGATGCTTTGCCTCCCACCACTGCTGTTGAAATCCTTGGCCATTATTGTTGCGACAGTTTTCGAAGCAAGATTTCCAGTATCATTTTCGCATTTCCCACTTTCGGTTATGACCTTTGTGGCACTAATACACCGCTAGTGGCAGTTCTAATAGAATAATGATTGGTGAACTTTAGTTTAGTATTATCCTTCGTAAGTGATCATGGAGCTTATCTCCTGATGCACAACAATATAATGATTTTTAAATATTAATAATATCTTCAACCTTTCGTTCAAAAAAATTAAATAGTCCAACACTCACCGTTACTCCATTTTAAAACCTAGACTACACCCGGAGTAAAGTTTGAATAAAAAGTTGGTACGCTAACTTCCACATTGTAACTGTGCCTACCCACCCGAACACTCACTCCAATGCTCAACTTTAATACCCAAGCGCACTTGTTTCTGTGTTCGGAGCTGGCCCACACTCCATCTCACCGTTAAATACCAAATATCCGACAACTCTACTTCCAATCAGGCAGCATCTGTCATTCAGTGACAAACACAGGCTTGTAACTGCAGCTTCTCCCCCCACCGTAAAAGCTATTTTGTTTTTGTAAACACCAGAAAAATAGAATTTTTAATTTGTTTCTCTCTCTCTCTCTCTATCAGAAAAAATGATTAAAAAATAAAAACCCTAATTCGCACTCTCCCGCTTTCTCTCTTCACCGATTTTTCCATTTTCCCTCTGGAAAAAATTCGAGTCCTTCTCTCTCATGACGACGGCGCCGGAGGAGCTGCCATACGGCGCCGGATTGGGGACCGGCGGGAAATTTCGGAAGCGTCCCTTCCGGAGGAGCCAGGCGGCGACCCCGTATGACCGTCCGCCGACCGCCCTCCGGAACCCCACCACCGATTCGAATGGGTGGCTCTCCAAGCTCGTTGATCCCGCTCACCGCCTCATTACAGCCGGAGCGCACCGCCTCTTCTCCTCCGTCTTCCGCAAGCGCCTGCCACCTCCTCCGCAGCCACCGCCTCCAGGTCCGTCTACTGATTGTGTACCTGTATCTTGTGTATTTCTTTAGGGTTTCATTTCTATGATTACGGTTTGATGTGAGAAACGACTGGCATGATTCGGGATGAAGGTTTTTTTTTTGGCGGAAAAAAGGCTTCCTTTGATTGTTTATTGCGGATGCTTTGATTTCGTGTTTTCTTGCTCAGTGATATCTTGCCTTTGACATTGGGGCTTTATGTAATTTTGAATGGTTTCTTGATATTTTTTGTGTGTAGGATATGGGAATTAGTGCGTTTGTGTTAATTATGGTTGAAACAGTAACCATGTCCTGAGTTTATTGTCCCTTGCATTGTATAGACTGTGGCCTAAGTACCTTTTTAGATTGAAGAATAAATACTGCATGGAACACATTCTGAATGGAACAAGTTTTGGGTCTACATTTTGAAACCTTCAGTTTGTGGAAGTGAAATTACTATTATCAACCTTATCTCCCTACAATCATGCTTATAATGCTGTAAATGTATAGTCAAAACACGACTTCAGGTTGGCAGTCTGTTGCAAAAGTACAATGCAATACATTTGTTTTGTCAAATGGTATGTTTGAGTGAAACTGAAGATTTGTAAGGTTATTGATTACTGTTCTGATGATACTTTTGAATTGGATCACTTAACATATCGTATGTTTGAGTCAAATGGTATGCATTTTTTTATTTCAACAGAGGCTAACCAGGAACCAAGGGATGAATACAAGGACGCAATTTCTTCTGTAAGTTTTGGGATCCTACTACTGTTGCTTGAATTACTTAAGCTGAAAAGTGAAAGCTCTCTCTTGTCGTGTGTGTATATTATTGGTTGAATTGATTTATCTATTTGCTACAATTTTCTAAAAGGATCTGCCTGGAGCCCAGGAAGAACATGTCAATGCCAATAAAAATCCTAGTAACAGTTCCAACCATGGTGGGCTAATTGAACTCGAGCAAATTTTAAAGCACAAGACCTTTACCAGGCAAGTCTTCACTTTAACAATAACTTTAAATGATTATTTGTCTGTTATTTGTGAATGTATATAGTTCAGTGGTTTATGCATGTTGATGTATGCTTGAATCTAGAAAGAACTGTATATTACCTGATATCACATTGTTCACAAGTCTTGGGACCTCTTCCATAATAATGTAATTGCCCAAGAAGATTTGGAAGTCTGTATCCAGTTCTACTTCTACTTCTAAAAAATATTTGAAGAGGAGAGATGACTGTCCACTTGGATGAATTGTGGTGGTTTAGTACCCTTATTACTATGGGTCTTCTCCTATTTTTATCCTGTACCATCTGGGTGCAGTACTTGCCCTAGTAGTTTTTGCAATATTTGCTTCAGGTTTGAAATGTTATCTATTCATCCTGTCATTTACTTTCACTTAGTAATTGAAGCATTGGTTAGCTTAGGTTGCTCTTGCCAGTTTGATTCTTGGTCTTCAATTGTGTTTACGCTTTGGTGATGGATGCCTTTTGCCGTGGGTGTACATTTTAAATGTGTCCTTAATCCAATCCGCAAACCCATTACTGTTCTGCTGAATACACTAAATGCAATCATGTTGTAGATCTGAAGTTGAGCGATTGACAAGCCTTTTACGTTCAAGAGCAGATGAAACCTCCGTTGACGGTGAAGATAAAAGATCAGAAGAGAATAGATTTAAAGTAATTCCTTCAAAGTCTATGGTAGTCCATGACAGGAAGGAGGGATACCCAAATATCCCCATACGGGAAAATGGGATTAGGAACCACCTTGCTTCAACATCTGTCATCAATGAAACTGTAAGAAATTTCCCGACACCTATTTTGCGATGCTTTATGTACTTGTTTCATTGTTTTGAATGACTTCACTCTTTTGATAATTATACTGTGTTCTACTAGCACCCTTCTCACATTTGATGACTATAACTTTCTTCAGGTCCTTCATGAGGATGTTGCTTCACCTGCAGAGGTTGCAAAGGCTTTCATGGGAAGTAGGCTTCCAAAAGTATCCCCGTCAACGTTAAGTTTGCGCAGTCAAGCGTTAAGGGAAGATTCATCTGTAATAAGCAATCCTCATTTTCCTCCAAAGTCACATATTATGCCACTTGTACAAAGGAGCCATGCTGCCGTCCCTGCAAATGGTTTTTTGACCCCAAGATCTCGAGGCAGATCTGCAATATACAACATGACCCGAACACCATATTCCCGAGCTCAACAAACCTCTACCCACAAGGTTTGTACTATGAATTCCTGGGTAAAAGCTATCTTATTTTGGATTTACATTTCTCTGTAGGATCATATTTTTGAGCTGTTTTATTCATTTCAGGGCGCCGGGGCCATGATCAGTTCATTTGGGGCCCCTTCATCATCAATGACATCTCAGGATGAAGGGGACCTAAGCAGGCCTTCTGGTTCTCGACAAGGGGTATGCATCCAAATGTGGTCATATTTTTGCTGCTCTCAAGTTTGACATTCAATTAATATTGCTCTGTTTGTTTCTTATATTTTCAGGCTTTAAAACGCGGAAGTTCAGTCTTTGAAAATGACATAGGATCTGTTGGACCAATGCGCAGAATTCGTCAAAAATCTGATATCACATCTCTAAAAGGTTTATCCTTTCCAATTTCATCTCAACACCCTTCATCTTCTTCTCTGAATATTGTGGCTGAAAACGGAGATACTAGCAAGCCAGGTTCAAGTTTTACACCAATTCCCTCCAAGTCCAAGGAAATGGCTTCAAAAATACTGGACCAACTTGATAAGTTTACACCCAAAGGGAAGTCCCCAACAAAATTGTCTCCGGCCATGTTACGTGGTAAGGCCCTAAGAAGCCTGGAGAATCCAGATTCATCAAAAGTTTTTGAGAATGTACACCATAACTATAAGTTGGATGACTTTGTCAATTCTCCTGCACCTGATGCTCAACAGTCAGTTTCTCATAATAATGATCAGAATGACACAAATGGCCCAACAAAAATTGCCTCTCTTCTTGACAAAGATGCTCCTGCTGAGAATGGTTCAGATGTCATAGTTCCCGTCAAGGATACCGTGCCAACAGTTAATGCCAATGGCTTGCAAAATACCATTGCCCATTCCCCTCAAAAGAATCAGGCATTCAAGATGAGTGCACATGAGGTATTGGATGCTCATTCTTTTTCTGTCGAAGGTTGAACAAGTTCTTTTTAATTTTTACCTTGGTAAAATTTGTTTCTTTCTTTCATCTACCTTTTTTAGTTTTAATTATTTTAATGATGCCACTGTTAAGATTGTAAAATACGTTACTTCCTCATAATCTTCTGGTGATTACTGCCTGCCGGTTGTCTTCAATGAAATCATAATGACCAAATTTTGCATGATGATATTCTAATTCAATGTACCTTTAACCATTATGGTTTATTCTGCGTGTGATGTTGAATAGCCTCATGCAAAATTTGGCCGGGTAAATTATGTAGTTTTGCTGTTGTTAGTTGGTCACATGTTTGACATTTTGTTATGTCAGTGACTAGGTGAACCATATAATGTGATGTTCTATCATCAAAGTACATAAATATATCAATACTATGATATTTGCATCACCCCTAGATGTAATCTTGTTAATCCTTGATTCCTTGTTTTTTCCTCCCAGGATTTTCTTGATCTGGATGATGATGTAATTTCTAACGTAGCCGCATCTACTCCATCAACTGAAGCTAGAGAAAAGTTGGGTAACTCTGTCTCAGAAAGCAAGACTTTGGTTCCGAAAGCCATCAACGTTGATGAGCCTCCAGCTTTGTCTGAAGTGAAGCCCTCAACTAGTTTTATTTTGAACCCAAAGCCTAGTTTGAGTTCTTCTAATGGGTCTGCAGTAACTGAGAAATGCACTGATCTTGCCCTCCCAACTTCTTCCGGCATGACCGTGCAGCCTGCTGTGGAAGCCACTCAAACTTCCTTTGCATCTGATAAAGATGTTCTTTCAAAGGAATCAACTGCTCCTCATCCCATATTTAGCTTTGGGGATAAAATTGCTGCACCAAAAGAGCCTAGTGCTGTGCCTACATTTGGCCTAGTCTCTAAAAATTCTGATAAGGTGCCGCTGCCTGCATTTACTTTCTCATCTTCACTTACCGATTCCTCCAGTGCAAAAATTGGAAATAGTTCAGATTCAAAACCAGGAAGCTTTAGCAGGTTAGTATGTTTGTTTTAATACTTTTTTTTATTGCCGGGTTTTCTAAAAAATTCTTTATGAATCAAGTATTTTTTGTCTTTTTCTTACTTTTCTGCATATTTTATAATATATTTTACAAGTCATGCTATTAATGATTTTTTTTTAAAATCTGAGCTGTATATTTTGACGATTCAAGGGCCCAGATTAGTTCCTAGTTTGCACCATAATATGTTGTTTATACCTGAAACCTAGCCTACATATATGTAGAATCAATAATTATTGATTTACTTGTTTCATTTGTAGCTTTGTCGCTGCTTCTGGTGGTCCAATTGATTCCGTACCTAAAGTGTCTGAATCAGCTGAAGCCCTTACAGAGCAGAATCTAAAATCTGAAGTCCTTTCTAAGACACCTGAACCTGTTACAACATCAATGCCGGTGGCAGGCCTAGTTGCTTTTGGTGGTGCCGATAATTCAAGTGTAAATAATGGCTCTCTCTCTTCTCGCCCTAGTCTCTTCTCTTCCTCTGTACCTCCTCTTTTTTCCGGCAATACTACCAGTATAAATTCATCAAGTAGTGCCACCTTGACCTCTGGCACCACTACTACTACTAGCAGCAGTCTACCTGTCTTTACTCCAGTGTCTGCCACATCAATTCCCAATTTTGGTTCCTCAGCAGTTCCATCAAATTTAGTTGTAGCTGCATCAGGAGCTTCGGGTGAAGAAACAATGCAAGCCAAGGTCAAGCAGGAAACAAGTTTTGGCAATACCAGCAGCACTCTTTTTGGAGTGCAGGCAATTGACCCAAATACTGTCAGTAGCATTTTTGGTTTCAGTGCTGCAGCTCCTTCTACTGCTTGTTCTCAGTCTCAGGGTTCTACTCCTTTTGGTGGTAGCAGTGAATCTCCTAGTTCTGCTGGATCTGGTGTTGCAACTATTACTCAGAGCATGCCAGTTCAATTTGGCTCATCTGGATCATCTCCACTATTTGCATCCTCTGGTAGTTCAGCTGCGAGCTCTCTCTTTGGGACTGCTGCTACACTTTTTAGTTCGGGTGCTGGTATTGGGTCAAGTTCATTTGCTTCCTCTTCAGATGGCAGCACAATTAGCTCAAGCAGTGGTACAGCTTCTTCTAGTTTGTTTGGTTCTAGTTGGCAGCAGCAACCCACTAAATCTCCCATATTTCCCTCATTTAACACTACATCTTCCTCAACTGGGTTTTCTTTTGGAGCTTCCACAGCCTCCGTTGCCGCTACAAACAGTGCGTCTCTAACTTTTGGATCATCTTCTACTTCTGTTGCTGCAAACAGTGCACCTATGCCATTTGGAGCATCCCCAAGTACAGTTTCTGCTACAAACAGTGTGTCCATGCCGTTCGGATCATCCTCACCTTCTGGTACTGTTACCAACAATGCACCTATGCTGTTTGGGTCAACTCCAGGTGGTACTGGTTCAGCAGGTTCTCTTTTCCCATTCACAGCGGCTGCAACTAATGGTACTTCATTGGGTTCTGGTTTCTCCTTTACGTCAGCTTCACCTACATCATCATCACAGCCTGCGTTTGGTAACCCTAATCCTGTCTTTGGCTTTGGTAACCCAAGTCCAGTCAGTAATGATCAGATGAGTATGGAAGACAGCATGGCTGAGGATACGGTTCAGGCTTCCACACCCAAGGTTCCCACATTTTCTCAGCAACCATTCTCACCAGCGCCCTCTAGTTTTGTGTTTGGATCTGGGCCTCAGGCAGGTGTGAATCCGTTCCAGTTTGGAGGCCAACAGACCCAACAGGTATCTCCATTCCAGGCTTCTGGTAGCCTAGATTTCAATGCTTCAGGCAACTTCTCTTTGGGCACTGGTGGCGGTGATAAGTCAAACCGAAAGATAGTCAAGATCAACAAAAGCAAGCACAGAAGAAAGTGAAAAATGCCAACCAGGCTAGGTAATTCAGTTCTCACCACAACTGATGGACAAATAATTGTAGCTAAGCTTTGCTCTGTGGAGATAGATCAACCTTGGTTATGTTCAGTCCCGGGGTTGATTTTGGCTTTGAGGTTTCATGGTAGCGACGGGCATAGAAGTGAGAAGTGATCACAGTTTTGTAAGTCTTGGATTCTGCTGTAGCTTTAGTCCATAGGGTTTAAGGTTGGGGCATTGTGCTATTGTTCATGTTATCTGTTTACTCTTATTTGTAACAAGAAATGATATGAGGTCGGCCCTAGCACCTTTTTTCATCAATATGTAAATTCAACTAAATTCCTTTTGTCTGAACGTTGTATGTAGGGGTAAATATATTTCCTAACTGTGAACTATAGTTCATTTTCACGGCGTAGGAAATATATTTATCCCTTATGTAAATTGCTGCAAAAGAATGTGCAGTGGTGTGTCATTGATTGACGTTTAAATTTTTTAAATCTTTAAATTCCGTCAGTGTTGTAATATGGTGAAATGTTAATTAGTCATTAGATTTTGTTAATTCTTTTAGTTTGACTGAGTTTAGTTTTCTTTATCTGATTTGTACTCGATTTTTTGTGATTTTTTTTTGAATTGCACAAAACAAACATAAAAATAACCATATTAATCATCATATCATCAAACATAAAAATAAAAACATATTTAAAACAAGCATAATATAATAACTTTCAGGCACCCCCAAACACCATCTATCAACTGACGTCACTTCGGTGTGTCTCGGAGGTCCTTCCATTATGCGTGTTTGACTGAAAGTGGGTTAGTAGTCCATCTCAATGGCCGCCAACAAGCGTTCTTGGGGATATCTGAACTGTTATACTCCACATGCTCACGATAAAATATGTTCGAACCTCTTGCACTTTTGGCCACTCGTCCTGAAATGGGGTTTATTTTGCATTTGGTTTCTCACGGGAGCACCTGGGGACGCGACAACAACAAATTGGAGGAATATGTCAGACTAGTAGTCGGTGTCGATGACGACGACATGTTCCAGCCATGTGAACATTAACCGATATTCTTATTCAGCTGACCATGCTACTCTTGTAGTTACCATTATTGTTGCGGCGGCGGAGCATGTAATGTGTGGGTTTCGGTTTGTGAGGCGTGGTAGACTTTGAAGCATCGACTTTGTTACCACTATACATTAATTCGGCGCTTGAGTTACCACGTGGTGAAGACTGACCAAAAAGCAACCGAAGCATCGTCACAGGCAGTGGCGGATTTAGCTTTTCCATTGAGGGGGGTACCAATTTTTTTTCCCGTATATAACGAAATAATGTTAAGTTAATATTGAAAATGTTAATATTACATAAAAATGATAAAATACTATTTATTACAAGACGTGGATATATCATATTTTGAAAATATTGTAAAATACGATCATGCTATTATTTATTTATTGGTCTCCCATTTGATTTCTCAATCGAGTCTTGATAATGCTCTTAGAATAAAAAACTCTCGTCATAGTTGTAGCAGCGACCGGTAAGATCAATGTCAATGTAATCTACAAATAATTTATATTTTTTTTTACCATTTTTACAGTAAAAACACCGATACCTTTCATATGTAAACAGATATAGATAATATCTCTCCATATCTACAAACAAAGCTCAAAATTTAAATTGATATAGTCTAAATAATGTCTTAAATAAGATTTTTTTTTCTGAACTATTTACAATTAATAAATTATAATGAAAATAGAAATATAAAACAATATATATATACATGGTCATATTCTTAAAATCTGTTCAACGCTTATTTGGATAAAATAAGCTTTAATTAGGAAAAAAAAAATTAAGGAATAAGTTAAATATATATAGTAAAGATAGTATACAAGGAAATACTCTTAAATTCTTTTAAATATTTACTTAGACTAAATAAGTTTTAATTAAGAAATGAGTAAATTAGAAACTAGAGAAGGAGCACATCTGAAAAAGAACTAACAATATACGTACTATTTTTAAATTTCAGAAAGTTGAGGGGGGGCACGTGCCCCCCCGGGCCCAACGTACGTCCGCCTGTGGTCACAGGGTGAACTGCCATGACCTGACATGACACTTCGCACCACGACGTCAGTGTTTTGCAAGGTCGTCAAGGTCTATGACTTGTTCCGCCGCCAAACGAAACTCTAAACTTCACGACTGTGTGTGTATCGATAACATCGATTGACGTTGACGACATAGTGGTCGAGTTTAACGTTCAACATTGATCAACGATGTACCGCTACACGTGCTATAATGTTTTGAGATTTTTTACCGTTTGGAATTATGGTAGGAACATGTGCCCAATGACCAGTGTTGTGCTTCACTTAAGAGTAACGTGAGGCACGATTGTTCGGTTCCAGTTAGGCTTTTTTAATTTGTTCAGAATTTTATCTTTTTTTTAGCCAACGAGGAAATTTTATTGATATGAAAGGGTCGAAACGACCTTACATGATTGGTTGGAAATACTGAAAATACTTAAACAAGACGAGATATAGTTTCGATGACAGTCGGAACACTGATCATATAAGTACGAGCCCGATGATCTCCAAAGAGAATTTAGGGAGTGATTCCCTATTCCAACTGTGTTTAGAGCCATATCTTCTTAACTCATTCCCCGTCTCGACTTTACCGGCTTTTTTGTTTCGCAACAGCCAGACAAGGAGTTTGCCAGGCAACAGAGAAAAATAGAGGTTTGTAGAGGGATAACTTGTATCGTTCGGGGTGTGTCTTCTCAATAGCACCCCAAGGTTCGAATAACAAATCATGGTGACCCCGAGGCAGTCCAACATGCCTCGCTCATTCTTCTTGGTGATCGAGCTCGACAATTGTATCAGCATCCGTAGAGTTTAAGCTACCAAGAACATAGGTCCCTGAATCGGTCGAGTTTTGGGATGAGACGTCCCAATAGAGGTCTAAGACCCGATGGATAAGGATAGGAAGATCATCCTGGTTAGGTGGCCGTATGACCTTACTGAAGACATCATGGTGAATTTCATACTAGTATCTGTTTGGTGATCCGACACCTTGATCCAGGTTCCATGGTTTCAATGTCGGTTTCCCTAGAATTTTGTTCGGTATATACTTGCCCATTGCAACCCAAATCCGCATCCGGATGTCGCATTATTGGAGGAGGTGTTGAGATGCTTGTTCAAATGGATCAGTAAAAGTTGGCTCAGGGTGGATCCGTTGATAGTGGTGGATTGTCGTCCACGAAGAGAGGTTGTCCTCATGGCGCCAGAATACCTACTCAGGTCTAGGCCTTGGTCCCAGGATCCCTATCTAGTGCATAGTGACCTGACCAACATCACCCCCAGATGTTGGTGTTGGCATTCTATTATAGTTCTTTGGTGGACCATTCGCCGTCGATCCCTTCTCCACCGCTGCATGGAGAGGTATCTCTATCGGTGTTTCTTCGGCTTCCAGCGGATAGTCGGTTCATCCATAAGGTCAGTGGTTCGAGCAAACTTACTCGGTGGTAGGCGACGAAAGTCCGTTGTGGTAGGATGCTCCCGAGGTTAGGTACACATCATTTCATGTCGAATTTTAAATCGATAAGTGGTATTGTGGGTGGATTCCTCCCTCGGAAGGTTTTAAGGGCCCCACCGGGCTGAACGACTGACTGTGGGATAATAAGATGACAGACGAGATATAGTAGGTATAGTAGGACGTACATGCTGTGTTCCATCGTTAGTGGTAGTGGGCAATAGTGAACGATTGGAGACGATAACGTTAAAAAGCGGAGAGCTTTACTGGAGATTAAGAGAGAAACCCTAGATTTCAGATTTCTTTGTAAGTATTGATTGCATGATATATGTTCACTCCGAAATATATTGATTGCGGATTTATCGTCCAGAATTTTATCTTAATTTTAAAAGTTATTTAATTTGTGATTGAATTAAGAAAATATCAAATCTTTACTGGATGATCCCACGACTATGAGTGAGGCCCAAGTAGGCCATCCAACCCTATTCTTAAAAAAGAAGGGTTAATTACTTTTAGTACCCCTTTTCTATTGATAACACTCTTTTAGAACTTTGATGTATTGATAACGTTTTTGACAAAATTTTGGTCAAGTTTACGCCATTTTGATGATGTGTGACAAATTCATAAAGGGTATTAAATGTTCTGTTATCAATACATAAAGAGTATTAAATGATTTGTGACCAATTTATAAAAAGTACTATATGACAATTACCAAAATCGAGGAACTGTTATTAAACATTACAAAACGTAAAATATAAAAAGTATGTTATCAATAAAAAAAGAATACACAAAATAGTTCACTAGGGTCTTTTTAGGTAGGGGTGGGCAAAAAAAAGCCGAAACCGCTAAAACCAATCACTACCAACCGGAAACCGCACTGAAAAATCCGAAACCGAAAAGTTAACGGTTGATTGTCGGTTCTTGAAACGCTAAATCATAGATTAACCAACCAAACTGGTACCGTGCATCATATGCATGTGACTTTATAATAACCACTGATATGATATATACGAATGACCCATGATCACTCTTTTGTGACACACTGATTGCTAACATAGAATACGATGACTTATATGCAATTTTTCTTTTGTTTTGGAGAATTTAGTAATATGTTTTGGCTTGAAATAAAAATATATGTATGATTGTTGGTATCTAAATTTGTACTTACATGTAGTAAAGCGGTTGGTTGGTTAAAACCACTAACCAACTGATCAGTAAATTAGTTGATTTCACTATAAAAAATTGGTTTATGGGTTGGAACTGATTTTAAGATATGTCAAACCGATAATATCGGATTGGGTTCGTAAAAGGTTCCATTAGGTGGGTAACCACCCCATTGCCCACCCCTTTTTTTAGGTCACTGATGAAAATGGAAATCGAGTAAATTATTGACAGAAAACGAGAAACGACACCGTATTTATAACTCGAACCTAGAATCTATCACGCTTGTTCTGACCCGACCCATTCAGATACGGCGGATATTTTCTTCCAGTCGGCTCCGCCGAGCTCTCGTCATTGTAGAGCAAAGCATTGCAGCGGAAAAGCAAAAACAAGCAAAGCGATGTTGAAGAAGGCGTTAGTGGGTGCTCTGTACCAGCCGTGGCGCACGATAGCGTCCCGCCGCCTCTCCTCCTCCTCCTCCCCCTCCTCAGGCGCCGTCGACTCCTTTATCCTTCGATCCCTCCAACAACACTATCTCGAAGTCTCGAAAATGGAGCCTCCTCCTGTATGTAACTCCATCCTCCTCTCCATCACCCTATACATAAATACACCTATACCTATATAGATATGTGAATTGATTCTGTTTTATTTGATTTTATTTTGGTGGCTCTGCTATACGTAGTAAAACCCTAAAATAGGGTTTAAGGAGAGACTTATAGGAGTTTTGTTTTGTTATTGTGTTGCAGAAAGTGAACCCTCCGTCGCAATTTACGATCTTGAAAGGTGCACTTGATGCTGAAGGGCCTGTGCTGAAGAGGACATACAAGGGTGAAGAGATCAGCATTTCTGTGGAGAGGTTGGCTAATTTGATGCCAGGTGAATTCGGAGGTGCAGGGGAAGAAGAGGATGATGACATCAACCAAGTGTTCCTCACTGTCGAGGTCTGTAAACCAGGGCATAAGGATCGATTGCACCTCCTCTGTGGTTTGTATCCTGATGCATTGGGGATTTATTCCGTTGTATTGGCGCCAAAGGAACAAACTTTGAAGGCTCTTGGGGATGATGATGTTTTGTACAGAGGCCCTGATTTTGGGTGAGTTGATTTGCTCTTGTTGGATATTAATTGGTTACTTATTAGCTTTGAATTGGTTGTTTAGCTCAGTGAATTATTACTTGGCGTGCATAGATTTTGTATGATGTGAGGCAAGTTATTAGGGATATCTGCCAGCTCTTGGTGATTGGAGGTAATGCATGCCGATAGGCATTTGTACATCAGAACTCATTAAAAGGTATGAGATGGTTGTGACCATGAGATTCTCAACCATTAAGGAGATAATCTGTTGTTGTGGGGGTAGATGAAAAAGTAGCTGATAAGGATTTTGTTGGAGGTACTTTGGAATTTTGTTGGCTGCTCTGTAGTTAAGGTTGCGCTTTAGTTTTGTAAGGCTGCTATTATATTTTTAGCGTTATGTTTTGGGGCTGATTGTTAAATTTACGTTCTGTGTATTGTGATTTAAGTGAGAAAGGTTAGTATGGCTTAGTATTCTTCATCGTACTTGTGATTTAAATTTCATTCTGTGGCATGTGGGAGGAAGGTTAGTATTGCCCTTGCTCCTTTGCGATTTCAGTTTTCCTGTTTGTAGGGTTTGGCGCTTGCTTGTCTTTGTGCTCTTTAGGTTTCTTAGATCTGTAAATTTGGTGTGTATCCCCTCTTCTGTTGCTAGCCAGTGATATCCCCTCCAAAATATAGGATGACTGATGATCTGTTCTAGGATGTCGAGTTTTGACGTCTGCATGTGAACAAAAGGGATGTCTTGATGTTGATGGAAAAATATATTCTAGTCTCATGCTAAGTCTGGTGGAGTAGGTAAAAAGACGGTGTAAAACTTTTTGGCTCCTAGAGCGTTGATTGAAAAGAATATTCTGGATTCTTCAAAGCTGGTTGTATGAAATGAAACTTCCAACTTTAGGAAGTTAGTTATGCATAAAATAAACTCACAACCAATTAGGGTAGGTAAAAACATGGGAGGTCAACGGGACATTTGGTGGAAAGTCAAAAACTAACTTCATCATTCCTTACTTTTTGCTAGGAAGTCAAATATGACACCTTTTATTTTGGGGATGGAGCACTTATTACAGGGATTTTGTGTTACCTTTTTGTCAATACGAAGTGCATTATATGTAAACTCCTAAACTTCAGTCCAAAGGAGAGAAACATGTTAGTAATGTTCAGGACAGATAGCATCAGCACAGGATTAGTCCGGAGTTACTTTGGGGTTTGGCTATTGAGTTAACCTGCATAATCAAGTTTTATATGTACGTAAGTCACCAACTAATCTCAATATATCTTCCTTAAACTTGATGCCAGATTATTATGCTTTTGATATATCAATAACTATGACTGTGTTAATCACCTAGAGACCCTAACTGCATAGACTTTTATGGTGTTTCATGCATGATTGAATGAATCAAATTGTTAATACATTGTTCCCAACTTGACAGAGATGTTAGCGAACGGATGAGAGATGCGTTTCACAACTATGTAGAAGATCGAGGTATCAACGAGGAGCTATTCCCTTTTCTTCAAGCTTGGTTGTATGTCAAAGATCACCGCAACCTTAGCAAGTGGTTCCAATCAGTTGCCAAAGTTGTTAGTCAAGGCAAGTCATCTTAAGATTCTTAATGTTTTAGAAGGTTATCACATGGTTGGCTCCATGCTGAAACACAGTCATGATTTTGCCGCTTTGTCCTCGAGCTAGCGATAAATTGTGCTTCATTTATCCAGTCTTGCTGATTTTTGTATTGAGAAGTTAACATGGTGACGTTTTTTGTTGCGTACATTTGATCTTTAGAGGGTATGGTTTTTCTTTCATATCAAGCATATGAAAATGTAGAAAGTACCTGATATAAAATAATATCTATTATATATTTGATTAAACAGATTAAATGTTTTTTGGTAGTGATTTTGGAGAATGAGGATATCTCACACCCGAACAGAGGTTCACCGCAACCCTATCCACTGAAATTGCAGCCGCCCCCGTTGTTTACAAATGTTTCGCACTTAGTTGGAATAACAACTCTTGCTCATAACAAGTATTATCCTAGGATTTAAACTCTGGTGATCAAGAGAAAAACTAACTTAGAGCATTCAGTCTTTAGGCTGAAAGAAAAAAACATGTTTTGCTTTATTTCTCTCATATTTACCTATCAGTCGGTTAAAAACGCCAGACTGTTAGTTTAACACTTGGATGAAGCTGAAAGTTATTTTTTTCTCTCATTAAAACGCTTTTAGCCTATCTTTCAATCTTGAGCAATAAATGCTCTTATTGATGATTACACCAAAGCTCGTTTGTCTAAGTAAACTAGTGATATTTAATCAATATTTCCATTAGTTATCAACATCTTATTACATAGGACCGTATCTTACAGGACATTATTTCAAATGATTATAAATCTTATTCTGCCAAATCATATGAAATGATTAATTGGTCACCGCCGATCCATCACTGTGTTGCCGGGACACCAATTCGGAGAAGCCAATTCCCCGGCGGGTTGTCGGGAAAACAGTGAACAAGAAGCTGGACAAGAGCCCGGCTGCCAGTGGCAAATGCGTCATGAGCTCATTCATGTCGGCCCGAGCTCCGTGGCCATGGAAGAAACAATTCCTGACGTCGGAGTTGCTAAGAGCAAAGACCAAGAACACCACCAGCGACACAAAAGCATGCACGTAGTCGATAACCCCAATCCTGAACTTGCTAAGCTTGTCCCTCTCCGCCTTAGGGTCGGCTCCGTTGTTGAAGACGTAGAACCCCTTGAACGTGGCGACCCCGTAGAAGACCTTGCCGTCGTCGGGCCCGGTGAAGCTGTCGGTGAAGGAAGAGAAGATACATATGACTCCGAGAGAGGCGATCACGAATACAGCCAGGCACTTGTCCGGGTAATGGCAAGCGCCGCTGTTGGTGAAGGATGGGATCAAGGATTGGAAAGCGAGGACGGAGCCGGTTGGGAGGAGGTTTGCTAGGTTGGATGCACTTGCTAGGGTTTTGTGGACGGGGTGGTCGGAGCCGCCGGTGGTCGGTCGCCTGAGCGGTTGCATGGTGGACATGGTTGTGAGGTTGGAGTAGTCACTATGGTGTGGCTTCAAGGCATATATGTACACTTATAAACTAAAGCAAAGTGTTGTAATTGAGTTCGGAAAAGTTTTAAAAAGAGGTGGAAATGGTTGGCGTCATGAAATTGGAAGTTCACTTGCAAATGACATAAGACATGTGGTTTAATGGTGCTTTTAGATAGGTTAAGATGAAAGCTAATTCCCAAGTTTAATATCGGCCCAATAAATGTAATGCATCATTATAGATATGGCTCCCCAACCTTGCTATAATTTCCTGATTACTTACGAATCCATGTGAGAGTCGGGTTGATACTTAGGGTAATGCTAACTCGTACCATCAATCTTATAATAGGTTAGTGTGAGATGGGTTATGTGTTCCAGATCCTTATGTTACTCACATGTCTCCTATCGGTATTTTTCTGATCACCAAAGTTTTCGTGGAACACCTATGCTTTAAAATGAAAGAAAAGGATCAAGGTATCGACCAATTAGTCCCTTAGTACAAATCAGAATAGTTTGACAAATCGAATCTTCAACAATAACAAAGGCGAAACGTCCAACTACTAAAAACGTCACCTAACAAAAGGTTTAAAATGCTTATGCCTAGATTTATCAACCATGAATCCCACTGATAAAAGTAAAACAAGTCTACTATCTAGACTTAACAAGCATGAACCTCAGCGAAAACTAGAAAATTACAAGGTTAATACCTAAGTTTGCATGAAGCCTAAAGCGAAAGCCTCGAGGCCAACAACTAAAACAGGAACGTAATAAACAACAAAACAAACAAGTAAAATAAAAGTAAACCACCTCGAGGTCCATACCTCCCTCGAGCCCAACACCCTTTACTCACCATGTGTGATGACCTTGGTACCCAACAACCTCAGAAGAACCTCAACCGAATAACCATGGGAGTGCCTACACACATCTCTCGAAGCCCGGGGCCAATACCATAGGGAAAGTCGGAAACACAAGAACATGGGCCTCGAATCACGTCGCTAGAGAAGGTTGAATGAGGGGTAGAACGAACCATACGCAACGATCCACCACAGGTCGTTAGAAGGGGAAAGAGCCATTGCCACCGGATTTGTCGCGAATATCTCACTACCCCACCAATCATTGCTCAACTACCGAGGAGTAGCCTACCGTCTACCAATGATTAATATCACCGACGATCCAAAAGAGGAAAGTTATCCTCAAAACATGCTTAACACTTCTTCCTGAGACAGAGAGACCAGAAAGCAACAGAGAGAACCGCATTAGGAGAAAAAAAATACAAGGACCACTCACTAGATGCAAGCCTTAAACCAAGGATCCAAACCAAGTTCTTCTTTTGCTGTGCCAAAACTGACACTAAACACAACCTGGACAGATATCCATCAACCGAGAGAACAGAGGAAGAAGGAGAGCACCTTAAGAGAGAGAGAAAGATAGCCACATGATCACGGGGACGACGATCGTCTAATCTGTGAAAAACGAAAGAGTTCGCTAAATCAAAATAGATGGAGAGTCTAAAAGGAGAAAGAAAGATTGAGAAAAGAAAACAAAGAGTCATAAATGGAAGAGTATCACCATCGACATCTATGGCCTAAAGCCATGAACGTCGTCCGTGATACGACAACAAGAAAGATAGGGACATAAGGAAAGCTGGGGAGAAGGACTAATGGTTTTGAGAGCTTCTATAAATTATGAGATTTGTGTAACCAAATTATTATATTACTTAATTATTGACATTCTTTATGCCTCATATCCATATTAATTTCACTGGCTGTGTTCTTCAGTTTGGTGTAGTGTATAATTTTGTTTTAAAATTCTAGTTAAACTTGAATGCCAGAATAAAGTTTGATTTTTCAGTTACCATAGATAGTGTTCGAAGGTGACCTTATTTTAGAGTATGTTTAAGTCTATAACCTCTATGTTTTCTATCATTGCATTAAAGAGAAAGTCATTACTCTTTTTCCACCCAAATTTCAGATTTGATTTCCTCTTTTACTCAAATTTTGAATTTTAAATCAAATTTTCTTTCCTCTTTTCCCCAATTTTTAAAATTCTTCTTCTTGCTGTCACAACCTACATCAATGCTCTTGTTATCAACCATCACGTCCTCGATTCAATTGAAAGTCTAAAACATGCATGTGACTACCATGAAACACAAGATAAAAAGAGGTCTAAGTTACCCAAATTTAACAACCTTTAACACAGAGAAAAAAAATCCTATAACTCCTAGCCACACCCAGAAAAGACTCAACTCAAACGCAAGTTGGGAACCCCACAACTCCATGCTCAATTACCGCTAACGGTGGAGACAGATCTAGCGTTTACCCCTTGGAACCCATTGAACCATTCAACTCTAACCAAAGGCTTCAAAACAGAGCGAAAATACTCTAAACCCTCGTCGGTGGCCAACACCAAATAATCGACGAATCCGAGCTATTGAGGTGGACGACAAAAAAATAAAGCACATAAGGAAGAGAAAGAAAGGAAGTGGGGGAGAGGAAGAACCAAACTTGGACAGAAAAGAGACCAAAAACCTTACCTTAGGCCTCTACCAGAGAACCACCTAATTTCACACTCAGACTACCAAAATATCCCAACTCCGACCTAGACCGAAAGAGGAATGAGAAGATGGCTCCAGATCCGGACCCATAGCACGACATCAGACAGAAGAAGGTCCCCGGGGTGATGAAGCACAAAAGTCGTAGATCTGACCTCACAGAAATGGCCAGATCTACAATTGGTGAGGCCTAATAGATAAAGCCGCCCACCACCGCAGCGAAGACATGCCAAAAACACGACGATCCCCACCAGAAACAGAGGCAAAGCGTGTCCTACGGCTGGAACTGGAGCGAGACACCAGAGCCATATGGGGGAGCTATCCACAAAGCCGCGTCGGAGAAGAAGACGGCGAAGGCACATACGGAGTATCTTCAACCAAAACAACGAGGACGAGCCCGATCTACGACGATCCCGAACAGAGCAGGAGGGAAAGCGTGTCCCACAACTAGATCTGGGTCGCAAACACCGGAGAAGGAGAAGAGGGAAATCGCCACAGCCACACCGGATAGAAGTGGAGAAAGGACTGGATAAAAAGGGAGGAGGAGAAGATGTGGAGGACCGACAGTGACCTCAGTGGCCGTAGCCACGAGATCAATGTAGGCGACGATGAGCTTAGGAATAGATTTTTAGAGAGAGAAAGTAAAGAGAGAAAACAATTTTTGCATTTGGCCAGGAATATGTAGTAAAGAATATGTACTTTACAATATTTGCATTTGGCCAGGAACACAAAGATGTTTTGTTTTATTATAGTTCTGTATATATTTTCTTCACACATTTATAATTGCCTACTTTATTCAGTGGCATTTCCACATGGTAGACTCACAAATAAATCACACAAAAATAGCTCTTTCCATCTCTACACTCCATACAGCAAGACAACTAAGCACCAACCAAATATACACAAATTTTAAAGACAAAATCTTGTGGACCTCATGGTATCTTTGGCCTGAGAGTGGCATTGACCTTTTGTAATGACCATGAAAACTAGACTTCCCTACTACTTAATTTTCACATTCTTCTTACCACTGGCTTCTAGAAATGAAGTAAATCACATCTCTTTCAAGTCTCAGACACATCACTTGATTCATAGTTTATACACCTTTGATTCACCTGCAAGAGATCAATTATGTATTTAGTATAGTGAGGTTAGGACAAAATGCTTTCTTTGATTGTACTTTTGCTTGATGGAAAGCTAAATACTTCACTTGGAAGAAAAGTCATGAAGATGTCACTATACTAGAATTTAATTCACTTGAGCTGCTACAAGACAATAGTAGGCATAAAGGTTAGGACTTCAAACAAGGGCAATGGCTTTTATGGAAGAAAATATTCCAAAATAATTACTCTATCTGTTCATTTTGTTTCTGTTAGAATATAACGATAATTGAACAACTTGAGCTTTTAGATGAGGTGTTCAAATTTAGTTAAGGGAATAATATCAGATCAAGTAGTTGTGTGTATTTTCAACTGAACTTGAAGTACCCTTCCCTTGTTAAACATGTTACACTAATTAATTGTATTGTTAATTTTGGTCAAAGATGAAGTGTGGGCATAAACAATACAAGGAAGAAGAAGAATTAAGAATGTTACCTTTTTTCTTGTTTCAAGCAATGCCTTAAATGCAATGAAGTCAAGAATGTGTTTCAGTGGCATGTGGAGAAATGTGAATCTTGTCCAATTGCCCCTAACACCAAGCATCCAACTTCAAGCAACTTTCCTGCAAAGCAGTTTACATGATACAAAATTGTTACTCCAACACTTTCCGATTTCCCTATCACTGAACAAACAATCCACGAACCGAAAGCAACACGTTAACTTTGAGAAAGCAGCTTCCCACCAGTAAACAGATCGATTTCACCTAACATGTTGTCTTATTACATAAATTCGACGTCTTAACTGCTGTTATCTCAAGGAAATTATGCAGGGTAGACTTGAGTTACTTTTATCAGATATAATAGTAGACATCCTTATTTGGTGGATCAAGAATCCTAATGCAATATAAATCTGACAGCAAGTTGAAGATCATAAAGAGAAGATCTAATTAAAATAGAATCCAAAACGTGGAGTTACAACTCAATGGCATGGCTTTATAATTGAAGTCTCAGTTTGCATAATTTTTAAAAGATCCTGAATCCCAACCATACCCGTGTAATGCTCTTCGAGTATAATCAGACTCGATACATCACGAAATCAAACAATCTACCAAACACGGAGAGAAAACAAAGCATGTATAATAATGCAACAACATGCTGCATTTTAGAAGAATCTGTCAAGATTGAAGCCACATAATGCTGGATTCCAAAAAATGCCAGTCAGTTACAAAATTATTGTTTTTTTTGTTCCTTTCTCAGAGGCATATGGCCACTAGGGTTTTGTTAGGTTCCATCAAATATACCCTATCATATAACAATTTGAAGAACTGGGTTGGTTTCAAGAAAACACATTGACACCCACAGCACATAACTATTTAATACCATAAATAGCAACTACTAGGACTAAAATCAGCTACCTCATATTTATTACACCAGGTCAGGTTCAAAACAGCTCAGGTTCAATGATGAAAAAAAAAAAAATCTTAGTGGCCCCTAAGAGTATTGAGGGTTCTTATACAGCAGTTGTTGATTTATGAATTAAAAAAAGCACACATTGAAGGATCAAAATCTTCCCTAGAAGCTCTCTTGTGGACACAACAGTTATTGATTTAATGGAGTTTGGTTAGTGGTTACATGTACACAACAAGTGATCTGTTTCAGCATAGCAAATGATACTTTTGGAACCAAAACTGAAAATTCCTGAACCACTTATTCAAGTCACGAGATGGGTTTGTGCAAATTTGAGACTTTTCTCCATTACATCACACAGGACAGCTCCTACTACTAGTACTACCCCACGGGTCCTCTAAAGAATAAACCAAAATGGCTTCAAGGGCAACTTTGCCCCTTGACCACTTTGACCCACCGACAAAACACACCCACCAACATCGCCGGCGGCGCCATTGATTCCGATCAATAAACAATAATTACCCAATTTCCTAAAGAGAGATTATAGTTTTTGCATGTAAGTGTCATTCCAAATTAATGGAGTTATAGCATGTCAGTTCATATTCATAATATGCTTCCAAAACAATTGAATTTAACTAAAATTGGCCAAACATTATATGGTACATACCTCTTCGGTTAGACTTGGCCGCCGCCAGTTTAGCCGGAGCCGCCGATTTGATTTCTGATTTTGTGGTCTCCTCCGGTGGGAACAAGACCCCATCAATGCCCTGAACAGAAATCCTGCCGTCGGTGTAAATATCTGGGTCGAAGAGGTAAGCGGAGCCGTCGTCGCCGTGGCCGAATTTGACGGAGCCGTCGGCTTCCTGCGCCACCACCTTGTGCGGCAGGCGCAAGGTGTCGTAGCCGATCTTCCCGAAGCGGCGGACGGCGTTGTACATGCTCTCCTCCGTCTGGTACTCGGGGATTATGTGGTAGTACATGATCTGCTCCGGCGCGCCTGGCTCGCTCAGCTGGTCGGTGGTGAGCTTGGCCATGGCCTCGTCGTTTGGGGCCAAGACGGTGAGCACGTACCCCTCCGAGACGAGCTTGCCCATTTCGGTGGCGAGAGAGGTCAAATTGACCAGTATATCGGCCATTTCGTTGTAGCCGCCGTACTGGAGGAGGGTCTGGATGAAGTCTTTGACCTGGCTGTGACCGTCGAAGTGGTGCCGGGGACCGCCGGGGCCTGGAGCCGGTGCCGGAGCCAGCGACGGACCCGGCGCCATGGCGGAGTAGATTGGGAGGACCGGAGCCGACCCGGGTTTCGACGGCGGCGCCGGTTTCTTCAGCCGGTTCGTCCTCGGGTCGATTTCTGGGGCTCCCTCGGGTTTGACGGCGGAGATCGAGCGCAAGCTCCGGCGGTTGTTGAAATCCTGCTGGACTGACCGTGGAATCAGGAGGGCCTCGATCCCGTGAATCACTCCGTCGGGGCGGTCCACGGCGTTCGCGGCTACGACCCTGGCGGAGCTGACGAGCTTCTCGCCAGAACCGTGACTCGAGAGGTCAACCGGGTCGTTGCAGAGCGTGCGGTGGCGGGTCGACTCGGATTGGCTTTGGGGCCAGTGGTGGAGGCCGATCCGATTAGGGACAATGTGGTGGAGTAGAAGCGTTTGGAGAGACCTGAGATTGCCAGGAGCGAGAAGGAAGCGCTTGAACTCGGGGTCGAGATCGCGCTCCAGAGCGTCGTTCCTGGGGGCGAAGATGGTGATGTTGTGCCTCCCCACGGCGTCCTCGAGGGTCTGCAACAGAAGCGCCTTCTCGACGAGCTCGGCGAGCTCCGTGTAATGGGAATCGAGAAGCGCGACGAGGACGGAATTGGAGTTGATTTGGGCAGAGCGAGACTTGGTGTTCGCTCCACCAACGTCAGGCAATGCAGCTATGAGAAACAGAGTAGCGAAACAGAGGAGGTTAACAGAGGAGCCCATATTGGAAGCCATGGATGATGTGAGTTGTTGAAGCGGAGAAGAAGGGAGAGAGAGTGTTATATTGGGTTGCAAGGAAAGGCTCCAGCGCTCAAAAATGGCAATCAATTGAATTGAAGGAGTGTTAATGGCTTATTACTGTTTGTGGAGTAATGGCGAGAAAGAAGAAAGAAAACAAACAATAGGTGGTTGGTGCTCTCTGGCTGTTGGTTGAAAATTAGCGTCGGTTGCGGGGTAAAAAGGTAAAACTTGCTCTTACACCAGTGGACTATGTTGTCTATTCTTTCCCACTTTTTCTGATTAAAAAAAAGCATTCTCGCCTCACGTACGCAAAATTATGTGGGGTATGTTGTAGAAATCAAGTTTGATCGGAACCAACGCCAAGACATCAATAACCCAAGAATAATAAGAAGGTTGGTGTCTACGGGTTGGTCATCAAGGAAGACAAGAAATAACACTTAGAAGATTAAGAGTAAATATAATTTCTATTCAAGAGAGTGTTTACAAGAGGTGTTGGATTGTGTTGGAACAACTAATACAAGGGGTTGTCACCTCTATTTATAGGAATACAAAGCTCATGAGATATTGCCACATAATCCCCTAACATGCAATTAGTGGTGACATGTTAATTGTGGTGGCCACATGTGACATTTTGCTTGCCACCATCACAATGCGCTTCAAGATCAGGTTGCCTCCTTAAAAACCTTCTCAGGAAAACCCGGTGGGACAAAACTTGGATAAGGGAAAAAGAGCGCAACGCACAAAATTTATCTCCCCCTGACTTCAGGTAGGCTACTTTGGTTGCTTGCTAAGGCGACACATGCCGATTTTGTAAACTAGCTTCTCAAAGGTAGAAGTCGACAAAGCTTTAGTAAATAAATCTGCAAGGTTCTCGCATGAACGAATCTGCTTGACATCTATCTCATTACTCTTCTGGAGCTCATGAGTGTAAAAGAACTTCGGAGAGATGTGCTTGATCCTATCTCCTTTGACATAGCCTCCTCTAACTTGAGCAATACAAGCTGCATTGTCTTCATATATAATGGAATGAGAGCTTGGCGGTGGAGAGCTGATCGAGAATAGCACATGTTTGATAACAGATCGCAAGAACACACATTCTCGGCTAGCTTCATGTAGTGCCACAATTTCTGAGTGATTTGAGGATGTTGCAACCAAAGTCTGCTTCGTAGAGCGCCAGGAGATTGCTGTTTCACTGCAGGTGAAGACATATCCTGTATGAGAGCGAGCTTTGTGAGGATCTGATAAATAACCTACGTCTGCATATCCAATCAGACCAACGCTCCCCCTAGACTTAGAATACATAAGTCCCAAATCTCTAGTTCCGCTCAGATAACGAAATATATGCTTGATACCATTCCAATGTCGTCGAGTGGGTTCTGAACTGAACCTGGCAAGTACATTTATTGGGAACGCTATGTCAGGTCGCGTACATTGTGCCAAATATAGCAAACCCCCAATAGCATTTAAATATGGTACTTCAGGACCAAATATCTTTTCATCTGCTTCTTTGGGACGGAATGGATCTTTCTTTGGATCTAAAGATCGGATGACCATTGGAGTACTGAGTGGATGAGCGTTTTCAATGCTAAAGCGTTTCAGGATCTTTTCAACATATGCAGATTGATGGATTAAAATGCCATCAGACAAGTGCTCGAGCTGCAGGCCGAGACAGTGTCTAGTTCTGCCTAAATCTTTCATTTCGAATTCTCTTTTCAAGTACTCAGCGACTTTGAGGATCTCTTCAGGAGTCCCAATCAGATTTATGTCATCGACATATACTGCTATAATAACGAAACCAGAGTTCGTTTTCTTGATGAACACACATGGGCATATGACATCATTCTTATAGCCTTCTCTGGTAAGGTACTCGCTTAGGCGATGGTACCACATCCTACCAGATTACTTCAATCCATACATAGACTTCTGTAGCTTTATGGAACACAGATCTCTAGGGACATCTATCATTGCTTCAGGCAATCTCAACCCATCGGGGAGTTTCATATAGATATCAATGTCCAAATTACCATACAGGTAAGCAGTGACAACGTTCATCATGCACATATCAAGTCCTTCCGAGACTGATAGGATAATCAAATACCTGAAAGTGATCATATCCATTACTAGGGAATATGTCTCATCAAAATCGACTCCTGGTCGTTGAGAGAATCCTTGAGCCACAAGTCTAGCATTATATCGGGCGAATTCATTTTTCTCATTCCGTTTCCGGGTAAATACCCACCTGTAACCAACAGGTTTGACATCTTCGGGTGTCTTGGAAACGGGCCCAAAGACTTGGCGTTTTGCCAACGAAGACAATTCTGCCCGAATCGCTTCTTCCCACATAGGCTAGTCATCTCTGTGACGGCATTTGTCAATGCTTCGGGGCTCAAAATCAAACTCGTTGATTATCTCATTAGCCATTGTGAAGGCAAAGACTTCATCAACAATGATATTAGAGTTTTCCGATGCTTCTGGGTCGGGGTCGACCGGTTCTACTTCCCGATCGGTCGGCTCCAATTCGGGGCCAACCGAAAGCACTTCTCCGTCGGTCGAAATCACATCTCGGCCGCTTGGCGGCACTTCTGGGCCGGTCGGATGCACTTCTCGGTCGCTCGACGGCACTTCTGGGCCGACCGGAAATAGTTCTCGGTCTCTCGGTGGCACTTCTGGGCCGACCGGAAACACTTCTGGGTTGCTCGAAGGCACTTCCGGGCCGGTCGGAAACGTTTCTTGGTCGCTCGGTTCTGCTGGAACCAGCTCTGGTAGCTCTTCCGGAACTACACTTGGTAATGAGGCTCTTTCACCCCTTCTATTCTTTTGATATTTCCGCTTCCGGGGAACGATGTCTTTTGATCCAACTGGTCTCCCACGCTTCAGGCGTGCACTAGAGGAATCGATAGCTGTCTTTGCAATATCACCATTGATCTTAATTCTAGCAGGTACATTTATGGCATCTATATAAGACCTCGTCATCTTTGACGTGTCGACAAATGCATCAGGCATTTGATTTGCAACATTTTGCAGATGAAGTATCTTCTGGACTTCCATCTCACACTGTGGCGTGCGTGGGTCAAGATGAGATAGAGAACTTACTTTCCAATCAAGTTCAGGCCTAACTTCAGGAGGCTTATCTTTCTCACCCAGTGGTGGAAGCGATGTCTCATCAAAATGACAGTCTGCAAATCTTGCAGTAAACATGTCGACTGTCAAGGTATCAAGATACCTGATTATCGATGGTGAATCGAAACCAACGTAAACACTTAATCGCCGTTGGGGTCCCATTTTCGTGCGTTTAGGAGGTGCTATCGGCACTTGCACGGCGCAACCAAAGGCTCGCAAATGGAATATATCAGGTTCATGACCACACACAAGTTGCATGGGAGAATATCAGTGATATGCACTTGGCCTCAACCGAATTAAAGATGCAGCATGTAATATAGCATGTCCCCAAGCAGAAATAGGTAATTGTGATTGCATTAGTAATGTACGTGCAATTACCTGTATACGTTTGATAAACGATTCGGCTAAACCATTTTGGGTATGGACATGTGCAACGGGATGCTCAACCTCAATCCCTATAGACATGCAATAATCATCAAACGTCCCCGACGTGAACTCACCAACATTATCAAGACGAATAGATTTAATGGGATGATCAGGAAAGTGTGCCATCAGCTTAATGATTTGTGCCAACAATTTAGCGAATGCAACATTTCGCGTTGACAACAAACATACATGAGACCATCTGCTGGATGCGTCTATCAGGACCATGGAATAACTGAATGGTCCACTAGCTGGACGTATAGGGCCACATATATCTCCCTGAATCCTCTGCAAGAAAGATGGACATTTAACATTAATCTTGGTTAGCGATGGTCGGACCACTAATTTTCCTTGTGAACAAGATGTACATGATATCTCATTGGACATTAGGATCTTCTGACCCTTTAATGAATGTCCACATGTGTTCTCAACAATTCTACGCATCATCGTTGATCCCGGATGACCAAGACGGTTGTGCCAAAGCATAAAAGAATTTGGATTAATGAACTTCTGGTTCATTGTAGCGTAGGTCTCAATCGGTCTTATGGTTGTATAATACAAACCTGATGATAAGGCCTTTAATTATTCATGTACATGCTTTTCACCATTTTTATCACTTTTGGTGATACAGAGAAACTCAGTTTTATTATCATTTCTGGTCTCGACATGATATCCGTTGTCACGAATATCCTTAAAGCTAAGTAGATTTCTTCTGGATCTACTTGCATACAGAGCATTATGGGTACTCAACCTTGTTCCATTTTCTAAAACCAAGGTAGCTCTTCCGGAGCCCTATATTAAATTTCCAGTACCCATAATTGTGTTAACATTCGCTTCAACCAAGGTTAGACAAGAAAAATATTTCTTGTTTGTTAAGATTGTGTGCATCGTCGCGCAATCAACAATACACAAGTCTCCATCATTTATGCAAGCACGTACGAGATCCATATCCTTTCATAAACAAAAGTATTACATCAGTTTGTAAACTTAAGAAAGGATTACAAAAACATCATATACACACATTACATTTCACCAAAAGAAGGGGGAATACTGAAAAACACAAGTTAAGCCATATTCCAATCATGGTCCACATTTCCATCATCATCCTTAAAGAAATCGGAGACTGTAAGCTTGGTCGGAGCATCTTTAGGGCCCTCATGTTCTGCAAGCTTGATCGGAGCATCTTCAGGGCTCGCGTGATCAATTAAGTTTGTCTCAACGATCTTATCCTTTCCCTTGATCGATTCTTGGTACAATTTCACCAAATGGCTTGGTACATGACATACACGTGACCAATGATCATCCCCTCCACATCGGTAACACCTAGTTTCAGCATTTTTGGGAGTCTCGTTTTGAGGGCTCTTTCCTTTATCATATCAGTTTCGCTTCTAGGGATACACCATATTGTCTCTTCCATAAGATTGGAAATTTCTATGCCCATAACCGTGACTACGACCACGACCATGTCCACGACCTCGACCTCGACCTCGACCACGTCCCCGGCTTCGTCTGTGTCCAGGACTACCATCATATCTTGTCACATTCGCTTCAGGGAATGTAGAACTGCCTACAGGGCGAGTTTGATGGTTCCTCATTAATAGCTCGTTATTTTGCTCAGCAACAAGTAGACACGCGATCAGGTCTGTGAACTTTTGAAATTTTTTCGCTCGATATTGCTGCTGCAGGAGCATATTCGAGGGGTGGAATGTGGAGAATGTTTTCTCAAGCATAGACTCGTCAGTTATGTTTTCACCACAACTGCGAAGCTTGGAAACAATTCTAAACACGGCTGAATTATACTCATTTACAGACTTAAAGTCCTGTAACCTGAGGTTAGACCAATCATATAAGGCACGAGGGAGCGCTATCACTTTCATGTGCTCAAACCTCTCCTTGAGCTGAACCCATAAACTGAAGGGATCTTCGTCAGCTAAATACTCAATCTTTAAGTCTTTGTGCATATGATGACGAATTAAGATTGTGGCCAAGACTTTGTTTTTAACAGATTCATTGTTCCCTTCTTTCATAGTGTCTCCAAGATTCTGAGATAGAGTCGTATCCAACGCCCATTCATAATAGTTCTTCCCGTCCAATTTGAGCGGTGTATAACTGAACTTTGTCAGGTTATCCATCCCGCACATTGATCAAAATAACTGCATGTCAGGATCATACTCAACTTCAGGTCGTTAGTATTTATTTTGGAACTTCTGGTCCAATATGCATCGGGTCGTTGGTAATGTGTATTTGGAACTTCCGGTCCAATATGTATCAGATCTCTAGTACTATGTATTTGGAACTTCTGGTCCAATATGCCTCAATTTACTAGTATTTGGAACTTCGGGTCCAACATACCATCATATTCATAAGCTTCAGGCTATAAATCAAGTTGCATGTTACATGCAAGTAGTTTCTGCATCTTGGAACTTCATGCCCAAATGCTTCGGTTTCAACAAGTTTTAAATTCGAGTCACAAATAATGAGCATCAAATTTCTTATGTGAAAGATCCAATATAAATTGGCGATTACAGAGCATACTTATATGAACGTCATAACTAAATGTGGACAAATAAGTATGAAACAAGTATAAAAGAAGGTGCTGAATTTTCTGCACAGTTTTGGTCCGACCAACCATTTTCAAGGGCCCAATCGGATATTCATCCTAGGTCAGATGAAGCTGATTCTTGGAATGAATGTTCTCCACATATGGGTCTTCAAAGTGACTGGTGGAATTTGGATTTTGACGGTTCGTTTTAGAGATATACGAGCTGCAAGTTGAGTCACTTACACAAGATCGTGCTGATAACGTGTTGTGATAATCAAGTTTGATCGGAACCAACGCCAAGACACCAATGACCCAAGAATAATAAGAAAGTTGGTGTCTACGGGTTGGTCACCAAGAAAGACAAGAAATAACACCTAAAAGATTAAGAGTAAAGAGAATTTCTATTCAAGAGAGTGTTTACAAGAGGTGTTGGATTGTGTTGGAACAACTAATACAAGGGGTTGACACCTCTATTTATAGGAATACAAAGCTCATGAGATATTGTCACATAATCCCCTAACATGCAATTAGTGGTGGCATGCTAATTGTGGTGGCCACATGTTGCATTTTGCTTGCCACCTCGCAACAGTGTAGTCCTTTTTTTTTGAAACGGTAATAATAAGATCAAATTGTATTACTGTCAATAGTGTTGGGGTTTAGAATATAGTTCGAGTATTTTTTAAGATACCTGGCGCTTTTGACCAGTAGAAAAAGTCTGCTTAATCTTCACATACACAAAACTAATTGAGATTTTATCAGACCGTCCCACAACCAAAAAGAAAGTCAAACACACATAAAAATCCAAAACATAACACAAGTCCAAATAACATGAAAATAATTGAAAATAACTCCAACTGAAAAGGAAATCAGTCTCTTATGCTTCCAGATTCTTCCCGGGACAAACAAGCATCATCCATCCCAGGTTTAAGGGAATAGGGTCATGACCCCTCCCCCTTACCCGAGGTCCTCTCATTGGCTATGGGAGGACTTTTTGGAAGCCCTCAACCGTTGATCCTCACCATCTTCATCACCCACCAACTGCCTAAGTGAAAACCTTGACAGGTCCAATGCCATCTCCAGCTTTGTGGACCGGGTATAGCATTGTCCCGTCCTGCCCTTGCCTTTGTTTGCCTACGTACTTATCGGCCCCAAACCATCCATATGACCCCTCGGCTCCTTATGTTTCCCCCTTCCATCCATCACAATGATCGCTGGTCTTGTTGCAAAAGCTTGCAGGTCCTTATTGTCACGCCCCAAATCCGGTTTTGACCGGACTCGAGAGGGAAGAGAGGTCAGTTTGGACCAAGGCTGGTCAGGCCCGACTCAATGAGCCGAGCCCAAACCGCCCCAGCCCAGACCTGCGCTCTCACGAAACCCGGCCCAAGGCCCATTCGCACAAACCCTAAAGCCTCGCTACTGTTTACCCATCTTCTTCGCGCAACTACACGCTCCCCGAGGCAAGTCCCTCTTCCTCTCGCCACTCCCTCTCGAACTCACGCCCTCTCATCGCCGTCCGCCCAAAACAACCCTGAAGCCGCTACCTTTCTCCCCTCTCTGATCTCCTTCTCCCCTAGTTCTCCACCCCGGTCCGTCTCCGAGCTCGAGTGAGTTCGCCGGCGAAAAAGGAAGGAACTTCGAGTTGAATCGCGCCGCCACGCCGCCTCCCGAGCAAATCTCAGGCCGCCGCTACTTTCCGGTCGTCGTGGCTTCACGTGCCGCTCCAGATCCGCCACACCGGCGTCGCCCCGTCATCGGAGAACGAATCCGAGCTGTTTGACGCAGGTTTCGCCGGAGCTGGTGAGCCCTCGCCACTGTTCATGGCCTCACCGAACTTCGGAGAGGTCCTCTGAGTCGTGCTCCGTCACTCCCGAGCGCCACCGCTCCTCCTCCGAGTCCCACCGCCGCCGTCGCCAGCAAACTGACCAAAACCCTTGCCGACGTTCTTCGTCTCGGGCTCGAGCAGACCAGTAGAGTTGGGCCTTTGGGCCAGGCTTCCGGACTGGTGGTTTGGGCCTTTGGGGTCAGGCCTGGTTCGGCTGGAGCTCGGGCCGGACTCTAGGACAGGCCGGGTACGGGTCAGGCTTGGGTCCGGGTTCGGATCCGGGTTCGGATCGGGTCTGGATCCGGGTTGGGCCTGGATTCGGGTCAGATCCGGGTCACAGATTTAATGAAATAATTAATTAATTATTTGGACTGAAAATTGGTGATACAAAGGACGTTTTGGACTTTTCCGAGGACTTTGGACCTACCGAAACTGATTGGACTTTTTGACTGTTAAAACCCAGACTTGGACTTCGCGGACTTCGCCCTAGAAGACCGGAGTTAAGACAGGTCGTCAACAGCTAGGAGACGCAGCTGTGATTATCGTCTTGAGGTAGGGAAAGTAGCGGATACCGCTTTAATTACAGAAAATTACTAGTATGCATGATTAGGAAATAATAATAACCGGAAAGCTCCTAGTTGGCATATAGGATGTGATTCACTAGAATAGCTGCTTTTTGATTCCTAAATACCGGACGAGTCTTAGTAACATGTAGGACGTGATTCACTAGATTACCTGCTTTCAATATTTGGGAAATTGTCGTGCTGGTAGATGGGCCATGTCGAGCCCTAGGATTGCGTGCTGTGTGCTATAATCGCTGTGTGAGAGTCTAAACAAGATTATACTCGATTTTGCATGATGTGACTGTGTGTGGGCAAGTGTGCCATGTTTGATGATGTGAACCCTTGGTTGTGATATGACCGGGTGAGTGATAGACCGGCTGTGTGCTATGTTGAGATGGTCCGGTTGGTATACCGAGACCATCAGTGGTTTGTGCTGTGTGTTATACCCTGGTTGTGTGTTCCAAGAGACGGCGTAACCGGAGTAGTACCTACACCGAGGGATAGTTACGGTGTAGGGTACCGAGGCCAAGTATGGCGTGATCAGTACCCCGATGACTCGTAGTCCGGGACGGTGTTGACCGAAGTATATACCGGTCCTGTACGTGTTGTGAGTAGTGCCCACATCTGTGTGAGTGGAAGACATCGGACTGAGGGATTTCCGGTCGAGGATGTTACCCTTCGTTTGTGTGAGGAGGAAGATATCGGGACTGATGCTGTGTGGTCCAGTACGATATAAGCGGCTGTGTTCATCCGGTGGTGTGGGCTTATGCTGTTTTACGATATCAGAACTGATGCTATGTGGTCCAGTACGATATAAGTGGCTCAGTGCAAATGGCTTAGTGCATTCAACGACGTTGGAACTGTTGTACAATATCTGTGTGTATCTCGCTGTGTGCCCTTTTCTTGCTGTTTGGCTTGTGCAAATCTTTTAAGTATGTTTATGACTTTGTGAAAGTGATTGGTAACCGGGTGTCGGGACCGAGGCTTCGTGTTCCGGTGCGACATAAGTGAACGGGCTGTGATAGCCGGAGACGTTGGAAATGGTTATACTATGTTTAGGGCGGGTCTGCTGTGTGTGCTGGGCGTGTTGTTGGACTTTGTGTGTTGTCTGCTGTGTGTGTCGTGCAGGCTGTCTGGCTTTGTGCTTTGGGTGAAGTGTGACTTTGGTCTGGTGAGAGGGTTTGGTGACCCGAGGTGCTGTTGTACCTGATTCTTGTGTTATCGTGCGAGTTCGCACGTGTGGTCGGTTGTGAGATAACCGTCAGCGTTTTTCATTGAGAAATCTTAGGTGATGGGTGTCTAGAGCTAGTTGTGGAAAGTGGTATGAGTTCGGCTCGTTGTGAGTTTGTTTACGGGTTGAGTGAAGGTCAAGCGTGGTCTTGGAGTAATTGTTTAATTTGACTTTTAATAGTTGTGCTTTACTAGTATGCCCTAATTGGACGGTTACCCGTGGTGATGAACTGTGGTTCAGAACCTTAACTACTTTTCCTACTGAGCGTAAGCTCACCCCTTACTTTGTTGTATTTTAGGTGTTGAGCGGGATCTGTACTAGCAGGATTCTCGGAGCTTGGGAGCTAGCGAGGGTTTAGCTAGTGTCTAGCGACGTACCATTAACTGTTGAACTATTTTACCGTTTTTTTTATCGAGCTGCGACTCGCGGCATTGTTTAAGTTTTGAACTACTATTTGAGACTTAATTTGGCGTACTTTCATTTAAATTTATTATTGTTTTAGCTCACGTCTCGAGTCCGGTCAGAACCGGATTTGGGGCGTGACACGCACACAGCAATACACTGAACCCAAATATAAATGTATTCAAGATCACAAAGGATCACATACCTGCTGCTCAATCTGGAGCCTTATCACCCAAATCACACAAGGATCACATAACGGGCATAAGTAACCACATCGAACCAAAACAAATCAACACGCACAGTAAATCATTAGCAAACACACACACACACACACACAGTAAGCATCCAATAACACGCTGGATCACACATCACGACTTAACCATATCGTACCAGAACACACAACATCGGCCTAGATATCATCCTGGACCACTCAACATCGGGTACACATCATCCCAAACACATCATACCGGAACACACAGCATCGGCCTAGATATCTTCTCGTAGCACGGGGTACAAATTATATCACACATATCATACCGGAACACACATCATCGGCCTGGATATCTTCCTGGAACACTCAGCATCGGGGTACAAAGTATATCAAAACACATAGTATCGGCCTAGATATCATACCGGAACACCTAGCATCGGGGTACAACGTACGCCGGAACACACAGCCTCAGCCTAGATATCTCGCCGGAACACACAACATCGGTCTAGATATCATAATGGAACACCTAGCATCGGTCTAGATATCATACCGGAACAAACAACATCGGCCTAGATATCTCACCGGAACACCATCCTCGGCCTAGATATCCTACCGGGGCACACATATACAGCGTCTCAAACATATCACAAGATAATAGTTCAATAATAACGTTTACACAAGTAAAGCACAATCATCACACAATCCTACGGGCACGATATGGCCCACATGCGATGCTACAGCACAACAAGTCCCAAACCTACGGGCACGACATGGCCCACAAGTAATTCCACATTTTAAACGACTACGCTAGTTATTCACATCCTACATGCAATTCTACAATTATTCCGGTTACTCATATCCTATATGCAATTCTAGTAACTTTCCGTAATTAAACCGGTATTCGCTACTTTTCTCTACCTCAACCACGATCCAACTCGAACAACCACGAACCGCCTAATAGCCTCCTCCGCCGCGATCGGGAACAACGTCTAAGATCACAAAGTAACACGAGATTTAATAATAATTCAAGGGTGGTTTAAAGAGATAACACCCAACCTAACCCCCAATACGTTTGATTATAGATAACCTTCCTAATTACTCGATAACAACAAAATGGACTTGGAAAGGTCCAAATTCTGCTCCATCACGTAGAGGGTCACAGAGCCTTGACGGGCTCCGTCACGGTTTAGCTCACGGAGCCGTGACGTGCGCCGTCATGGTCTCCGTCACGGAGCCGTGACGTGCTCCATCACGGATCCGTGATGGGTCTGACTGCTTCCTCCTTCTTTTTCCCTCAACTTCATCCCAACGGATCCAAACCTCCAAAACTTCATTGTTAAGCTCCAAAACCTCAAAATTCAGCCCCCAAAGTCCCAAAACTCCAAGACCCAAGGTTGGATTTCATCAAATTAACAAAACCCAATCCATTTCCACTACAATCCTCCACTTTCCACCACAATCCATCAATTTAACAAAGAAAAACTTCAATTCCACACTACCCAAGCTTAAATCATGAATTCTCAACAAAAACCCATAGCCTAAGTTCATCAAAAGAGAAGTTAATTGAAGGCTTACCTTAGGAAATGAATAGGAGATGGAAACTATGGAAGAAATGAAGAATTTTGGTGGAGGAATCAAGCAAAAAGCCTATTTTCTTCTCTTCTTCTCATTCTTCAACAATGGAGCTCCACCCCCTCTCTCTATAGTAAATTTCGGCCAAGGGAGGAAAATATGAGCTGATTTTGCTCCCATGTGACCTTTAACCTAAAAGAGAAATGTCCAATTTGCCCATTTTCCCCTTTTCCTTTTTATGTCCAAAAGTGGGGTCAAATGAGTCTTCTCTCACCCATTCTCCTCTTCCAAGGACTTATGGACATGTGTCCATGTGGGGTCCATCTCCACTCACAAATATTTCAGCTCAATTTAATTAATCCGATAAAACCTTAATTTGACCCCGTTTTGACCCGAAATTGACTTTTTCGCAAAAGCACTTATTTGAAAGGGAATGACCCAACTAAGCTAACCGTAACGACGGCTAAGATTTTTGGGTCCCGGATAGGTCCCGAATGACTCCCGGAGTCGTTGGTTGACATTTTCGGCGAAAAGTCAACTTTTCCCGATTTCCACCGGTTCGACCGGGGTTGACCGGGGGCGGTTCTTACACTCATCATCAGAGATGTTAGCCAGGTCACAATTCTTTGTGATCCTTGCGAATCCTTTTAACGCTCCTGAAAGCGCCTACTGAAAACCTGGAACCGTCCCATCGAGATGTTCCTTAGCTAAGTCACAAGTCTCTAAAGAGCCTCCCACACTTCTGCCAATGTAGGAAAACCTGGGGGTGGAAGCATTGGGATTAACTTACCACCCCTTGGTTCCCGAGCTGGGCCGAGAGTAAGAGACGTTAGCAGCTCATCCACAAGAGGCACCCGCGGTGCCCTATGTGATCCTAATCCGTACGGATCAGGCGGTCCACATTCAGTCCCATTTGTACCCTTAAAGATTCATGGAACTGAACTTCACCTCTTCCCACTCCTGGGATATTCGCTTGACATGCTCCAACCCGGTGGTTCAGTCGACCGCACCTCGTACAAAAACCCGGGAGATGCTCATATTGCAGCTCCACCGTGGACAACGCCCGATGTCTCGGAAATTGCAGTTGCACTCTCCTCCGTAACGGCCTGTCCATATCTAGACTCACCCGAAACCATCGGTAATCATCTGGATATCACAGAATCGGAATAGGAGCAGACCTTACCTCAGTGCCCAGAGCATTTTCCAGGAGTGATCGGACTGCAGGGTTTCGAGCGTCTCTTGGAACGTTGAAAGCCCGAACCCCTATCTTCATAAAATGGAAAACGATGGAGCTTGGCTGCATGCAGGGTAGAAGGGGCACCAGAATGACCGAATATCCACTGAATGCCCATGGACCACGGTGCCAGATGTTCTCTAAAGTCCCCCGACCGCGAAATGAAAAGCGACAATTTCCTTATTCAGTCACTCCACGGCTAGGCCTTTGACCTTCCAATTATTTATCATCAGACCGTAGAGGGTCGAAACGTTGCACTATGCATCGCCCACGATACGGCTGGCGAGGGAGTGTTAGTACCTTCCGTTCGATGCAGCCGAGACGGCTTCCACAGGGACCACAATCACTGCCTCATCCTCATCCGGATCTTCCTCTACCAGTTGAGCCTGCCGCACCTTGTAGATCTCCTGTGGCACAATTGGGATGATAAAAGAAGAAGCTTCCCTTGTGGATGCTTGTGGTCGGACAGGCGATGCCCGGATTAGGGCTTCGATCCTTGTTGCGGCTGTCGGTGGGGGTGGGAGGTGCAGTTTTGGCTAAATCGGGGCTGAGGGCGTCCCCGATGGCTTTGCCGAGATAGGTAGCATCCAAGCCTCCAGCGGTGGAGGGATCATCTTGGAGGCCGAGGACGGGAGACGAGGTTCTCCAGGGGTGGGATCTGAAGGCTATAGATCGTCAGGGGCTTCGCATGCACGAGTTTGCTTCATCGGAGTTTGATGCTGCATCGGCTGTTCAGCTGGAAGTGAACCCTTTGGGACTAGCATTTCCAAAGTTGGAATCGTTGATTTGCAATTGACTATGGTAGAAAGGATGGAAATGGAAGAGAGGATGTGGAGAATTGAAATTGGTGAGGAGAGATATGAGCGACGAAATTGGTTGTTTTTTTAAAAAAACAAACCCTAGCAAAGCACTAAAGCTCTCAGTCTCTCATACTCGCGAAAACTATTACACATATCGTTTAGGTGTAATTTTTTTAGCGCATGAAATTGAAAAGTTTTATGATATAAAGAGAAAAGGTTGTATATAGTTCATGCAAGCATAACTCTCTCGCGTCTCGAGAGTAAACCTTAATCCTAGTCTCTACAATTATGGTACTTCCTAGTCTTGTTTTTACCGTCGATACCACCATTGACGTTGTTGTTGCAACCACTACCGGCTCTGTTATGTCTTCTCCGCTGTAGCTTTCTCCCTCGAAGACTCAGCTCTCTCCTCTTGATACGACTACGCCTTTAAAAGCCCAATGTAGAAGGAAGCCGAAGCAAATGTAACAACTACAACTATTTTGTACTGAAATTAAAGGCATCTATCGATAGAAAAGCTGATAAATTTACAGCAAAGAGTCAACACATTCCCTCTCCTATTATTCTCTCTATAAGGACATAAGAAAATACATAACTTCAAAGATAAAGGCACACACTCAACCTTCTTTTCCTTTAATACCCAAATGCTCCTCTGCAACCCAGCAAGGACAACACGTCCCGTACCACCACAACGCACAACTTGTCCAACTGACTCAATACTTATCTGATACCCAAAACACAATGTTTCATCCCTTTTCCACTTCATCGCGTTAGTGCTTCTAACTCCCACGCTATTAGCACGTGACCGACTTGTGAATCCAAAAAACCATATGTGACATACCCTTCCCCATAACAAAAGCTTGTCCTCAAGCTTAATCAATGAACTCGAACTCCAAAGAAAAAGAGCCAATACATGTTTCTCCAAAGAATACCCTTTCTTACCATAACTCCATTAAGAAACTTTGGTTGTCACCCAAGTGCATTGGTTTCTAAGATACTAGTTGCAAGCTCAGGACTTGGACAAATCCACAGTACGTTGATTTTGGATGAACCAACATTGAAATAGTCATGATGATAAGCTTTGTTCTTCCTTTCCTTACTCAAATCAATTTTTTCAGCTTGCATCACTGCCATAAACTTATTGTGATCTATGTAAGCATGCCAAGTTGCAGCTACGAATTCTCCATCCTCGATTGGGTCATTGTTAACAACATCTACATGTTTAATGAGATCGCCCCTTGCAGTATAATCAATCAATAGACAAATAATTTTGATTCCACCTACCTTGTCCACAAGAAGCTTCACTACAATGACCTTTAGAGCCATTTTCTTGATCTTGTTCCAAGTAGAGAGTTGGTTCCAGCCTTTTAATTCTGAGTCATTAGGCTTGTCTGAAGCCACCCCATCAAATATATCATCTTCAACTTCTACCGCAAACGGAAGCGCACCACATAGGATGATGTAAATGATAACACCGGTTACTCCAAACATCTACCCCAGGGTTATAGTTCATGTCCAACACTTCAGGAACAACATAGTCCGAACTCCCGACAATATTTTGAGTATTATTCCCCGGCTTACGGACTATAGTGAGCCCAAAGTCTATTGTCTAAAGCAGATAGTCCTCCTCATCAGAATAAAAGAAATTTATGAAGCTTGAGATAACGATATATAACCTTAAGAGAGTGGCAAAGTTGCTGAACGCCATCTATACCTCTTGAGATCTCCACATTCTTTCTTTCGCTATAGTGTCCAATCTCCACAGCTCTCCCGAGCAGCTCTTCTATTCCCCACACTTGAAAGGCTTCAATAGATTCCAAGAAAACTCTGTAAATTAAATTTTCCCATAACAATCTCAGCCCAGTCCCATTGAAAATTCGGGGCTTAACCATAACCACTAGAAAACTCAGCTTCTCTGGCTAGCCCTTTATGATCACTTAACAAATTCTTATCATCTTCTGCTTCAAAAACTGGACAATGGGAGGCAAGACATAATTTCAATGTTCTCTGCTTGGAAATAGATAAAATTTGAACATGATGAAAGTTATATAGAGTAGTTTCCATGTTGTTGGATTCCATTAACTACTCTTGTCCCTTCACCACATCATTCTTTCTTTCTCTTTGAATGACATCCTTAACCTCAATCCCTTTTGAATTCTCAACCCCCACCTTCAAGATAACAACATCTGGTAATGTCAACCTTCTGAAGTATTCTTAATTCTCTATCAAAAGCTCCTTTCCCTGGTATTACAACTTAAATACCATGCATATGACACTGAAGCATCCAACAACCACCCATAGAGCAGCATGACTCAATACCAGGATATCCACAAGAAGATAATCAAGAAACCAAGATAAAATGGTAACAATACTATGGTCAAGAATCATGGTTGTAGAATTTACAATTGATAGCCATTGTAGTTCAAAACCCTTCTCATTGTGTTCTATAATAATCCCTCTGTTCCTCAACTCCTTATCATCACACATCTAAACAAATGCCTTCAATTCATAATTATAGGAGAACAGGACAATAAATTCATCTTGGCTTGGCCACTTGAGTGCTCTTCTGCTCAATAACCCATGAAACATCATTTGATCACCTTTAGAATTTTCACAAGGATGTCCCTTACATTCCTTACTATTATCACCCCCAAATAGTTTGTGAAAGCATGGAGCAATTCCAATACCATTGACATCCCAAATATCAATGTCATCATATAGTTAGTGGATTAATTGAAATATAAAGAGCTTACTGAATTTAGAAAGGGTACCATTTATCTCCTTGAAGGTGAATTGATTGATGTCATCAAGAAGTTGCTGAAAGTTTATTGATGGCCGCAAGTAATAATAGCTCATTCTAGATGAGAGAGCATGCCCTCTAACCTCAATTCCAGCCAATACCCCAATTCTCTTTCTTTGAGCATAACTCACACATTCAGCAGCATGTGCGTATAGATCTGAATGTGAATAAGCACCATAGACCCATGAATCACGAACACTCCTTGTAAGTGGAAGTAGATGATTGAGTCGAGACGTATCAATAGAAGGCTCCTTGACTGAATTTATTGGCTCGTCAACCACATTCCATGGTTACTTGGCCATGTCAAGCATCCCATTTTTCTCTCGTCTTTCAACATTTGGTTGCTCCCTGTCTCCACCCTAAGGCATCACTACCTCATCAATAAAACTCATATTCATTGTCACCCCATAACTTCATTTGCTAGATTTAGTCCTTCCATGATTTTTTTTGCTAGGTGGTAAGAACTCAAACCCACAGAAAAGAATCCCATATTGAATTTTCCTACCCCATTTCTCCATGGCATCTTGTTGACCACTATAAACACTTCTAGCCCATTCGATAAAAATAAGGTGATACCCATTTTAAAGCATGTGCGTCGATTACTCCACAACCCCATAGATTTTAGTGTGCCAATTCTCTCCTTAACTCTCCAAAACATTTGATTCCACGGTGGAAAAGATATAATGAATTGAACTCCTAGAAATTGTCACATCGTCATCTGAAATGTTACTATAAACAACATACATACCAGTGATATTGATGTCCATGGACCACAAACTTCCTAGTTTTGTTATCCAGAGATTTCGAGAAAGGTACTCATTATGGCTTTCTAGTAATTATAATTAGTCTCATCAACCACAGGAGGACGATTGACTGAACCTCCTTCTCTACAACGTTCCATTTTACACTCCCATAATTAATTCCCTTTAGGATCACACCGCGTAAAGTGGGTGACCTGCTCTGCTACCAATTAAAATTCTAGTTAAGTGCAATGAAAAGATGTCACCAACGATGTTATGACTTGTTTACTGACATCTTTCTTTACCAAGAGAAAGATATATACTAATCAATAAGACAACATAAACAATGACAAAAGATTGATTACCCAGTTCGGTGCATCATCATCTACTTCTAGGGGCACTCTGCCAGTGTAAAGGTTTTTACTATCAAGTAATAAATCAACATACAAGTTATCGTATCTCCATATCAACCTATGCTATCATTACAATGTGACAAACTCAAAACAGGGTCTCCCCCTGAACCTGAGATCCCATCTCAATTCCACCTTACGAGATCTTCTGTCTCAGATTGATCTTCGTCTTCAAAGGTTGTTGTGACGATTCAATCACACGAATACAGCTCCAATACTTGATCATACACGATGGATAACATGAACACAACAACATTCATTGTAGTCCACTTCATTTAGATTCTCAACATGCTAAACCAACACGCTTGAGAACTTTGAGATCATGAACACTAGTGTAATGCACACAATAGTCCTTAAGGACTATATAGATGAACATAAACGACTTACAAAATATTATGTGAAAAATGTAGCTTTCGATCCGAACCGAGCTTGAATAAATATTTTTGTATTTATAGCTCCAATCATACTTGTATCATGTCTCCTAGTGTTTCTTAACCTCTAGAGTCACAATCAAGATGAATATCCGTGTTTCCTTGATTTAGAGACTTTCTAAAATAGAGAAGATATCTATTAAAGGGGTTTCCTTAAACTAGGAAAGAAATCAGCAAACCGTATAAGTATAGATACACACATGTCACACACACACCCTCTGTTGACATCTTAGCTGACATCTTTGTTACCAGCTGCATACATATGATGTCTGATGACATCCTCGTTAACATCTGGCTTGACCCACACATGGGCAATACAGATGTAACAATAGTAACAATGGGTTCACACCTGAGTGTGTGTGAATGGACTTCTAAAGTCCAATTAGTTTTGGGCTTGTTCTTGTGTGTGACCTAATAGGCTCATATAATGTTGGCAATGGGTCCGAAATCTCTATTTTGTCCACATGTCATAATTGGCCTTTCAATAAGACATTATGACTACCCGAGTTATATGAAAATCGACAAATCGAATTAACCCTTAATGTTAATATCTTAATCTCTTTCATTCAGATATTGATATTGAACATATGAACATAAAAACGCCATCCTTATTATATTCAATTATTAGTTTCTTGACTCCAAGTATATTGTGAGTGATAAATTTTTATCAATTAGCATGATCATGCATTTTCCTAATCTCACTCATCAAGGATCCTAAGAATATCTAGTTCATGTTAACATAAGGAACAAATTCCTTCTCTGTCACTCACAGTCATCATATAAGTGATTTAATACCAACGGCAATCTTTGTTATTATCCGGTTAAAGACAATGTTAGATTATGTCAAGATGCAAAAAAAAAAAAACTATATATCCGTGATGACTTCATGGTCAAAAGACTTAAATCATATTACGGTATTGAGAAATACTCATGACAATATATGTATTATTTTCAAGATGAATCATCTAACATCATTTCCCCAAATAATACTTATGATTTTACTTCATATCTCATGTACATGATCAAGTTGTTGGGTCTCGAGGTAGGGTTGGAGATGAACCAACTCTCAGCGGAAAATCAATGAAAACCAAGAGACAATTAAAACCATGAAACAACTAACAAAGAATGGATTCACAAAAGAAAAATTCGGCACTATTTCTTACCAAAACAAGAACACCGGGTAATGAAGATTGGCTTGAGTCTCCAAGACGCCTACGTATCCACATGGGAATCAAAGCCACGTAGTTCTTCTCTTTGAGGACTCAAGAACACAAAAATGGAGGTGGGAGCTTGCCTTGGCCAAAATTTCCATGGAGAGGATGGAGAAGTTGTGTTTCCTATTCTTGTCTTGTGTTTGTTATGTTGAAAAAAGATGACTTAAACATAACAAAACCCCATACTTTTCCAACTAAAGGCATGGGACAAGTATGATGTCAAGTAAAGTGTAAATAGGATAAAGTATGGCTAGACAAGATGGGGTTAGGTGGTGAATCACCAACACCTTAATCCTTGTCTTGCTTACTTAGTACTAATTAACCAAGACTTGATTAATTAGTTGCATGGGCCTTGGTTGCATGGGCCTCTTAGAACATGGTCCGTGGCCATTCTCAACGAGGTCCTGTGATGTGCTCATCGCCTCCAAGCCTTCCACACCGGAAATGTCCAACATTACACGACATGATCAATCCCAAGACTCCAAGCCTTGTCTCAATCCGTAATGTCCTATTCACTTACGGGCACATGACCCAAAAACAAGTTTTGGTCATGTCCCGAGACAACTCCCTTTTGGCCACTCTCCATAAATGTGTCAATGAGTTTCATCCTCCGGTGTGACCCTTAGGTTTATGCATGTCAATAGATCAACGTAAAATCCCATTTTACTTGATCCTATTTAAGTGGAAACTAACGAGACTTTAGTATTGCCTGACACTGCATAACGAATCGACCCTATCGATTCTAACCTTTCCGTCGTCCCTGTCATTATCCTTTTATCTCCGATATCCTGATTGAGATAAGGCATAGAGCCGTCATTCTTATTATTCTCAATCACTGTTCCTTGATATGTGAGATGACTGAATATATGATACCAGTATCATGTGCATGGCCATGCTATTCTTTCATTCACTCTCGATCAAGCGGCCGAGAACCGATATCTTTCCCATATCGTAGTATGAGGGATAAATCCATTAGCCGTCTTTCTTGTCACTCATGCAGTCCGTCCCCAAGCCAATCCTGGCCGTTATGGAAGCCCTGTTACGGAAAACGTTAGGCTCAGGTCAAACTCAATTGTTTGCTGCATAGCGATCACAAAGACTCCTTGGTCTATGACTAACAGAACATAAGCCATAAAGAGCCATCTTTCATACTAGTCGCTTCTATGAAGCTTTGTTGACTATGGACCCATCGAGTGTGATCTATCTCGATCTATGGTTCTATTCGCATGGTGGGCATAGATCAGAGCACACATCGATATATTACTCCAACACATAATTAATATAAAGCCGCTTTAATTTTATTGCTAACAATGATATATACATTTGGACATTCAGGAGTGAACTACGGGCGCTAAGACTAACATAGGTACTCCATATGAAGTCCTACGCTACGATATATAGAAGCTGAGAAATGAAATTCAGCTTGAATTTCACGCATAGGAGATCTTGGAGTGAACCAAAGAAGCTGCTGCTGGCGGACGTTATCCACTGTGGGCGGGAGTACTGAAGCTGTAGTGCATCTAGTCTTGAGGATCGTTGGTTCAAGTCAACTGATCTGGTAATCCATCTGACGGACGATAAACGAAGAAAACGGACGGCTGGATCAATTGACGCATGGGTCAGCAGATCCAGCGGTTGTGACTGGCGCGTGTGCATGGAGTGTCGTGGTCTGCCACTGAAACCGGTCTGATCTGGAGCAGCTTTTCCATTTTTTAAATTCTTTTCTTCTTTTGCTCATTCCCGCTCCGTATGGCCTCTGATCGATCTCGTTCTTGCGCCAATACTTTTGTTTTGACGAGGCATACAAAAAAAGACCAATGATGAATAAATTTGGAGCATGTGAAAAATATCAACTACGAACGAGGTTTAGCGCATTTATTAAATAAAGCTAAAAATATAAAAACGAGGCACAAGTAAGACAAAAATGTAGGGGAAAATGGCCAAACTAGATAGGACAAATTTACACTCATAAATAGAACGTGATCATTAGTCAACATTAGACTAGTCATTTTTTAAAGGGTTCCAAGCCAAGATACAAGTAAGTGGATCAGGTATAATAAAACTTACCACGTAGGGATAGACATAGAGTGTGTTGCCCTAGCGAGCCAGTGAGCAGCTGTGTTCGACAACTTCTTAACGAAATCGAGTTTGACGTCCTCGAGTTGTGCCAAAATAGCATTACAATATTGTAGAACACCACCCATAAGTAAAATTAAGACACACTCGTTATTCAAGATGTTCTCCAACAATTGTGCATCACTACAAATTGTAACCTTGTTGAGCCCATAGGACTTGTACTAGAATAGGGTTGCCCAGATTGTTTCAGCTTCTACAAGACCCGAGGATAGGGCCCCCGATAAAAATTATTTTTGAACTTCCTACATTAGAAATGCTCATCCCACAGATAAAACCCAGTGTCGCTTGGTCTGAATCCAGAAAGATAGTTCCATCCACATTCACTGATAACCATCCTCGGGGTGGTGGGTCCTAAAAGAGGTTTGGTTTCCTGGGAGTAGATGCCAGGATACCATTCCGTTCATTGGCCTCCATCAAGGACCAAAGTTCACTATTTTTGTGATACCGTGGTACCCGGGGAGATGCCATCCCTATTCTAAACAAAATTGTTGTGGGCCTTCCAAATTTTTCACAACCACCTGACTATCTCCCCGTTGGGGAGCATAGGGTAATGTCAATACCGAGGCCTACCAGTTTTCAAACCTCCCGTTATCCCCCTTTTGATGAATATAACCCTTTAGGATCCTAGTACCATCCATCGAATACCCGAGAGGTGGCGAGCGAAATTACTAGTATCTAGCAATTGTAAAAGCGGACTGAATCTCCTGTAGACACTAAGCCCATCCTGTTGGTTCCATGAGAGAAATGACCTAACATTCCTCCAACTCCAAAGACGCAATATGAATCCACGAATCCTCTCCTAGAAGCCATGAGAAACTCGTAAACGTAGTGGTGGTACCTTGTTCGATAGCCTTACGTGCCCCTCGAGTTAAGACGACCTGAGATGCACGAACAATGGTCCATAAGAAACTTGGATGACCCTTTCCAACTGATAAGAAGTCACTATCAAGGAATTATCGGACCCAAAACATCTGTGTAACTAGACTATTGGGCTCTTCCATGAATTTCTAACCATCTTTCGTCAATAACACGACATTGATATCCTATAGATTTCAAAAGCTCATACCTCCCTCTGATTTGGCCCTATAGACTTTGGCCAAGTCCTACAAGATAATAGACTTCTTGGCCCGTGGTCTCACATCATACCAAAACCTGGCCAGTGTAATGTGAATTTTGGCCACCAGCCTTTTGGGGGAGGAGGAAAACACTAAGGGCATAAACATGAATCAGTAATAAGACATATTTGATCATAATCTCCCAATCTCCCTGAGAAAGCATTTGGTTATCCCAAGAAGTAATTATGGTTGTTACTCGGTCACATATGAATTAGAGGCTCTAACCACGTTTACGACCAATAAGGTTCGGTACCCCCAAATAAATTGAGGCCTAAGAAATCTCTAGAATTCCCAGAATTGAGTAACACTATGCCCTATTTTTCAGAAATGTATTAGAGTTAAAGAAGATGGAGAAGTTATCTCCATTTATAAGCTGGCTTGATAAAGCCCCAAACAACTATAGGATACCTTGGGTATAAGTGGCAACCTGATGGTCCGCCCGACATAAAATATAACAATCAACAGTAAAAAAGATGTGGGAGACCACATGGGCACAACAGGCCACAAAAACCATGCAAACTGCCCTACCGAATAGGTACAGGGAGAGGGGGTCCCCCTACCGATACCCCTTCTCGGGTAGAAATTATTTGTAGACCATCCTCCCAAAGAAACTACATACTGGACTAAAGTCAAACAGGCTTCCACTAGTTTTAACCAAGTCTCCTCGAACCCGCACATTCGTATCATTTCCAACTAGATCAATACTTCTACCTTTTCATAGGTCTTTCTCATGTAGAGCTTGATGGCCATATAGTTGATGCCCCTCTGTGTTCTCTTGCGAAGAAAATGAACAACCTCGTATGACATAAGTTTTTTTATTCTGTATTGATATACCAAGAAAAAAACATACCTTGAAGCAAGGAGATAAGGCTCTGGAGGTGGGGTTTCCGTCTATTTTTTAGGACCTTTGATAGGATTCAAACGATAACATTATAGATGATGCATATCTATGATTCACCTGAGGTATGCTTTTTCGGGGTGGGAACCAAAGTAGACCATTCAAATACGAGGAGAAATCTCTATGTTCCACAACTAGATAGACGAAATGGGTGACTAGACCCCATAGGGTGCCCCAATATTTCTAATAAAAGAAAGGGTTCAACCCATCTGGCCTCAGGGACTTGTTTGAGCCATGTGAAAACCCATTGTGCAGACCTCCTTTTCGTTCACCCGAGAAATGAGGCTCAAATTCTACTCCAGTGAGATCCCCTGAGAAACCGGAAAATGGATCACTATCTGGTCCACAAGTAAGGAGGTATGGAAATATTTTGTGTTTCGATAACCCTCTTTCAGCTAATGTTATTTTGTCCGTTGCCTCTAGAAACTTTCTTGAGCATTTAGGAGGAGTTCATATTGTTTTTGAACCACCTCCCTCTTCATGATCCCCGGTCGGTCCCGACGACCATTAAGGATCGAAAATTGCCATTGAGGTCCGCTACCTTTTTTTCATTTGCGTAGTATATGTCTATTCCCTATTAATGTAAGGCTCCCATCATTTGTCGAATGCGCCCCCTATTAGTCGATCAGGGTCTTGCTCCCATTCATGTTTGACAATCATACCACATTGTGAGTCGTCTACACATTAGTTGTTGAACCGAAAGTTTTTTGGCCCTTTACAAAGACTATCATTCTCCATAATAAGCAGTTATTTAGTTGGGAGCGAGGAAACACTAAGAGGAGACCTCTAGAGACCAACACTCTATCTAGCTTGGTTTCTGTCATCGTAACCAGATCATGGCCCTTGTGCCAGATAATTCGTACTCCTCTATCGACATATCCTCCAAGCCAATCTCCGACACTACTTCCTAGAAGTCCGTAATCAGTTGGGACGGGTAAGGATGCCCTCCCCTTATCTCTGAGGAATTAAGGCTCCCATTGAAATTCCCAATAACTGTCAAGATATCCCCATTATTTTCCCCGCTAGTTGGCGAATCAGGCCCAAGTTTGGTGTCTCATGGCGCGATTTGTCTCCCCGTAAATACCCGTCACTCGGACTTGCGGGCTCCTCGGCGGTGTCACCAAAATATCAATGTGATGTGAGGAAGAAGATCCCTACCGAATTGTTAAACCATCCCTCATAGCATTTCCACCCTCCCTGGTGGCCTTCTACCGCAACCCACATGCACCTATGAATTCCTAGCATCTTCCGCAAAATGGCGAGAGCCTCGCTCGGTAGGAAAGTATTCGAGCGAACAAGGCAAATTGTTTGTACCTCTACATAAACATCTCTAGTTGATGCTTATGGAGGTCATTTCTAAGTCCTTGAAAAAAACATGCAAGGAAATTCATTGCCCCAACCGAACATAACGGATAATGATACACAATAGTAACCAAAATAGGCCATAAGAACACAAACCTCCAAAGTAGAAACACCATTTACATATGAGGGAAGACAACAACTCCAAACGCTGAATTTGAGGGATATCTATTGAACCACCCAAGAGAATAGAGCCAGAATGAGCGAATGAAAGTAGAGATAGGGAGAAAGGAGATGGTCGGTCGAGAAGAAAGTGGCCACTAATTAACAACCCTTGACGGCATGACAACGACAAGTCACTTTAGATATCTAAGGATCTAAAGTGACTGTGTGACATCATACTAGTGTTAATATTTTGTTAATACTAAGGATCTATGAATAATACTCTTTAGATATCTACGAGTTTTATTATCAAGTCATACATTTGAAGATCTTAAAATGAATCAATTACTCAAGTAATAAAAATATTATTTTATTAATAACACATGATAATGTAGTACCTGCAAGACAAACATAGAACATATGACAAGATGCACAACACATTCTCATGTTTCTCCCCAGAAATTAGCGAATTGAGTAACGTGTTACAATTATATAATTAAAATACTATAGAATGAATTTTAAAATCCGATATAACTAATTGAAAAATGTGTATAATTAGATAGAGGAGAAATAAAATACAAACCATGTCTTAACCTAAAAACTAGAGAACCAATCTAAGCCATATATTTTAAGAATGGAGGGATGAGATACAATTGAGTTGTTGACTGCAAAAAAAAAAAACAGCATTTTTTAGTAAAACTATCATATTATTTTTTTACCAATTCACTAATTTAATGTTTCCCACTTCGTTTGAACTCCGATTGACTTCAAACTTGCGCCATTAGTTTTGTTTTTTCAAGGGTTTTCTATCAAGATCACTCATGAATATATTTTGAAGCACGAAAATAATAATATTTCGGGGCTGTTTTAAAATAAAAATTATACATGAGTAATTTTTATCAACATTTTGCTCTGGTTTTATCAACACTGTTACACTGGTTTTATCAACACTTTGCACTGGGTTTATCACCTCATTTCCAAAACTGATCATGATTTTATCACATCATCACGTGCTTTTTATGAGCACTAGTTTTATCAACACCAAACACTAGGTTTATCATTAAATTACGTGTGTTTTATCACCCCCATCACATGTTTTTTTGAAGCATGAAAAAAGAATTATTTCAGGGCTGATTTAAATTTTTTTTATATTTGGGTAATTTTTATCAACACTTTACATTGGTTTGATCAACACTTTACACTGGTTTTATCAACACTGGACACTAGTTTTATCACCTCATTTTCCAAAACCGAACATGATTTTTATCACCTCATCACGTGTTTTATGAACACTAGTTTTATCAACACTAAACACTATGTTTACCATTAAATTACATATGTTTTATCACCCCATCACATGTTTTTTTATCAACGCTAAACTCTAGTTTATCACACTTATTATCAAAATTGAACATGGTCTTTATCACCTCAGTACATGTTTTTATCAACATTTAGCACTAGTTTGATACCTCCGATATAAAACATTTATTAGTGAAGATTTATCAACACTCAACATTATTTTTATCATCCCGATATACCTTTTTATTTTCGTGCTTCAAAATATACTCATGATTGATCTTGATTTAAATCCCTTGAAAAAATAAAAATATTGGCGCAAGTTTGAAGCTAATCGGAGTTCAAATGAATCGGGAAATATTAAATTAGTGAATTGGTGAAGACAAAAATGGACGCTTGTCGACATGGCACCATGCTTTTACAATTATGCCCTTGCTTGTGTGAGAAAGGATGAAAATGACGTGAATTTGGGTGAAATTGGGGTGATGATGTGGCATCATGATGTTGGATCTTAGGTGTGTGTGGGTAGGATTGGTTCTCTAGTTTTTAGGTTAAGAGTGGTTTGTAGCCGATTTCACCTCTAATTAGATATAACTATACTACTAGAATCATATAAATTTTGAATAACCCTAAAGAGCATGTGTTGACGTTCTCTCTTTCTCTTTCTTGTGGGGTTTCAATTCATCTCCATCTGCGATCTCCTTTCTGGGCCTCGTCCCGTTGGCACCTCCACCAGTATAGCAGTCGCCTCCATCCTCTTTATTTCCCCCACCGGTCCCGTACGGGCCGACCTTGTCGACAACATCAATGATCGAATCGCCCATGTCGACACCACCTCCTCCTTTGTTGACCCTTCTCCATCCTCGATGCAATGACCGTCGTCCATCCATGGTCCGCCTCGTGCAATGAGGACCGTGGGTTCACCAATCGGGCGTCGCCCTCCTCCCAGGCTAGAGTCGTCCCCACCCCCACTCTTGTGAGCCTATCACGGTAATAGAGGATCTCTTGTCTTCAACCCCGATGATCGCCCCCTACAACGGTACCCACCCACTAGTATCGCCACTTAAAGGAAGCCTAACCGACATTCCACTGGATGCCAACTACTGACCCTCTAAACTGGGAAGGAGGACCTTGGGATGCTCCCTCTTCGAAGGGGAGAGGGCCTAAGACGCGAGGCTGCCAAAGCGGCCTCGCTGGTCTCTATGAGGCTAATAGGGTACTACATGGTGTCCTAGAAGATCCACAGCTCGGTCATTGGGGTTCAGAAACTACCCGGCCGTAGTGTCCTCCTTCCCCGTATAACTCCTTGACAGCTTGTTGAGACACCATAAGCCTAACGGAGTAGAGACAGAGAAAGTCATCTGGATCTCATGTGCCACTCACCACAAGAATAGGGAATCACCTCCTACCTGTTACCTAGATTAGCCGGGTAGTTGCTTTATGACCAGCGTTCCGAATGTCAACGAAACTATGTCTTGTTCTTTTTTCGTACTTTCAGTATTTCCAAATATATCTGACCACTTCTAAATTATCAGAAGTGTTTTATTATCCTTGAAAAAATAATTCACTATTGAGGTGTCAAGTCAACATTTATCGCGATAAATTATGTTCAGCTAGGGTTTGCTTTGTGCATCTGCTAGTCATGTCTGGTTGGGTTTGCTTTGTGCAGCCGCTAGCTACCGCGTTGTTGGCTCCCATCCCCCCTCCCCAACAACGCGTCTCCGGTCTCGGTTTCGGCCCCCCTCTACAATCCCGATGGTTGTCGCCTACTTCTCCTCGACATTAGTCACCATCCCCGCCTCGGATCCCCTTTTCTAAGCAGCCTCCGCCACCTCTACAACCGCCATTGAGGCCGCCATCAGTGCATCCACCTCCCTAGCTTCCACCGAGGTGTCCTTATCGATCTCTATCCGGTTCTGGGTCAAGATGATCGACTGGTTTTGTTTTACTTTACCTGTTTCGTTCGTTTTTGCAAGGTTAATGATTAATGAGCGAATATTTAGGGTTTATGCCCGAGGATTCAGGGACTTTTACCAGGAGGGATCCCTAAATCACATCTACCATCGTCGCTCTTCTCCCGTTGAAACTGATAAGGTTAGGTTCAATTTTCCCCCAGACAAAAAAAGTCATCTCCATGAGATCAAACAACGTTCAGACACCACCTTGAGCAGTCCTCATCAGTTTCATCAACTACGTCACATGCTCCTGTAAAACGAGAGAGTAACTCTTGAGATTGTTATAAAGAACTGCGAACAAAACCGCTTACTGGTTAGCTAGGAAGATTCGTTCTACTCCTATTCTTCAATGGCCAGGAGATCTCCCTGATGTACTATAATATTTTATCTTTTCTGAAAATTAACAAATAGTGGACACGCTAATTTTGCAGATAAAGATAAAAATTTCACACTATTTGGTATGTTTTTGAACAAAAAGGGTACCGTTTATTTGGGAGTAGGCATTCGCATTAGGGGATTTGATTAGGCAACTTAGTAGGAACCAGAAAGAAAACTTCTTCGACTAGTTCCTGGTAATGACTTGAGACTCTTAATTAATTCATGGTTAGAAGAGAATTGCTCTACAAATTCTGAATAATTGGCTAGAATAAGGTGGATGGTATCAATCTTAGTAAGTTGAGATGTCACTCAATTTGAGATAGATGGAGAAGAAAGATGCATTCACGGCATGAATAGCATGCAAAGGTTGATTTCTCCTATATCTTTATTTCTATATCTGTGATTCAAATTGTTTGCATTTAATACTCGATAGAGATTGTTTACAGTGTTCAACGAGTTCTGAGAGAACATTTTTATAACGAAAAAGAGTAATTCCATATCTTAGGAGAAGAAATCAAATAGAAACCACTCCTTAACGTAAAAACTGTGTGAACCAATCCAAGCCATTCATTTTAAGAATGGATGGATGAGATGCAATTGAGTGGTTGACTTGTTGACTGCAAAAAAACAGCACTTTTTATTAAGTAGTAAGAGCTTTTTAGTAAAACTATCATATTTTTTTTTTACCAATTCACTAATTTAAATTTTCCCGCTTCGTTTGAACTCCGATTGGCTTCAAACTTGCGCCATTAGTTTTGTTTTCTCAAGGGCTTTCTATCAAGATCAGTCATGAATATATTTTGAAGCACGAAAAAAAAATTATTTTCGGGGTTGATTTTTTTAAAAAAAGTTAAGTCTGGGTAATTTTTATCAACACTATACACTGGGTTTATCAACACTATACACTGGATTTATCAACACTATACACTGGATTTATCACCTCATTTTCCAAAGTCGAACATGATTTTTATCACATCATCACATGTTTTTTTATGAACACTAACACTAAACATTATGTTTATCATTAAATTACATGTGTTTTTATCATCTCATCACATTTTTTTTATCAACACTAAACTCTAGGTTATCACCCTTATTTCGGGGCTGATTTAAAAAAAAGTTAAGTCTGGGTAATTTTTATCAACACTATACACTGAGTTTATCAACACTATACACTGGGTTTATCAACACTGAACACTAGTTTTATCACCTCATTTTTCAAAATCGAACATGATTTTTATCACATCATCACATGTTTTTTATGAACACTAAGCACTAGTTTTATCAACACTAAACACTATGTTGATCATTAATTTACATGTGTTTTTATCATCCCATCACATGTTTTTTTTATCAACACTAAACTCTAAGTCATCACCCTTTTTTCGGGGCTGATTTAAAAAAAAAAAGTTAAGTCTGGGTAATTTTTATCAACACTATACACTGGGTTTATCAACACTATACACTGGGTTTATCAACACTGAACACTAGTTTATCACCTCATTTTCCAAAATCGAACATGATTTTTATCACATCATCACATGTTTTTTATGAACATTAAGCACTAGTTTTATCAACACTAAACACTATGTTTATCATTAAATTACATGTGTTTTTATCATCCCATCACATGTTTTTTTTATCAACACTAAACTCTAGGTTATCACCCTTATTTCGGGGTTGATTTTAAAAAAAATTTAAGTCTGGGTAATTTTTATCAACATTATACACTGGGTTTATCAACACTATACACTTGATTTATCAACACTGAACACTAGTTTTATCACCTCATTTTCCAAAATCGAACATGATTTTTATCACATCATCACATGTTTTTTTATGAACACTAAGCACTAGTTTTATCAACACTAAACACTACTTGTCACTAGTTTGATACCCCGATATAAAAAAAATTATTAGTGAAGATTTATCAACACTAAACATTGTTTTTATCACCCTAATATAAATTTTTATTTTCGTGGCTCAAAATATATTCATGACTGATCTCGATTTAAAGCCCTTGGAAAAAGAAAAATATTGGCGCAAGTTTGAAGCTAATCGGAGTTGAAACGAAGCGGGAATGATTAAATTAATGAATTGTTGAACAAAAAATAAGGACACTTGTCCACATGGCACCATGCTATTACAATTATGCCCTTCCTTGTGTGAGATAGGAAGAAATTGGCGTGAGTTATGGTGGAATTGGGGTGATGATGTGGCATTATGGTGAATGTTGGATCTAAAGGGTGTGTGGCTAGGATTGGTTCACACAGTTTTTAGGATAAGAGGAGTTTCTATTAGATTTCTCCTCCATATCTCAGTATCCTAATTTTTATTTAAAGTATTTTGATTTTTTTATGTCACTTCAATATCCTAAATTTTTATTAATTCATTTAAAGTGTCCTAAATCTTTTTGTATTACCTTAGTACCCTAAACTTTTACTAATTATATTTTAGTATCCACTGTTAACTTTCCATATGATTTTTCATCCAAAACAAGTAAAATAACCATAATACTCTTCACTAACAACCAAATTTAGGGTAAAGTTAACGGTGGGTATTAAAATAGAATTAATGAAAGTTTAGGGTATTGAGGTGACAAAATTTTTTTTAAGGTACTCTAAATGAATTAATAAAAATTTAGGGTACTGAGGTGACAAAAAAAAGATTTTTTTTGAAACGGGTAACCGGGGAAATGCATTACTGCAAAAAAGAAACCATACAAGGTAGAGCATAACCGCCCTGGGTTCTAGATACATGTCCGGGCCAACCGTAGCAAACCTAACGCTCATGGACCCATAAAGATAGCCTACTTGATATCGTAGACCAGACCTGAGGACATCCTCCACCGACGTCTCAAAACAGCAAGACATAATGAAAATAGTCCAAACCAAAATATAAAACAAATTGTTCCAACGACAAACATAATAATGTAAAAACGAGCAGAAATAAAGAGTTGTTGATGCAGGCTTCCCGAGACGTCCCAACACTGGTTGTCCCGGGTCTATGGATATAGGCCAGCAACAGCCAACCCCACCCCCGTCGGGTCGGCTCATTCTTGTATAAGAGGCTTCCCAGCCTCCGCCTGATTCATCTGGTCCTCCTCGGCCCTGTCCGGCTCATATTCTCTTGGTGTGGAGACCGGTTGGTCTAGAGACTTCTTCGACCCAAGAACTCTAGCATACAGCTCGTCTTCAAGCTTGCCTTCAGTGCCTTTGTCCTGATGGGGCCGACTTTCCCAGGTAGCTCCTTGGGGTCTTTCTCCTTCCCCGCCTGTATACCCAAGGCATCTGCATGACTATCTGGGCAGAGAGGACTCCAGCATAGTGGACATTAGCAAGGTTGTCAGGCTTTCTAAAACCCGGCGGCCCTCCACATGCTTTTGGGGATACTCCATGCAGAATGTTGACCACCCCTTCTTGGGCAGTCTTAGCCTGGTTGTCAGACTTCGGATGATAGTCTGCAACGGGTGCTCTGTCCCCCGGGGAGACCTCCCTGGGTCTACCAATTGGGTTGAGTGAGAGCCCTGTTAGGAGGTCATCGACTTCCGACTCCTCTATGTGTCTTGGTGGGTGCCACACCATCTTCAACAGACGCTCCACGTCCAGTTGCCGCGGTACCTGTGTAGAGTTGTCATAGCGGACCTCCTCCCGCCCTATACCCGGTAATTGGGCCGTACACCCCGAAAGGCGGTATGTCAACCTCCCGCACCGGCGAAAGAAATCTGGCAGCTTTTGATATTGCAGTTCAATCAGCGAGGAGGTGGTGTTACCAGGGAAACGAAGACGAAAACGTCTCCGCAGCGGCTGGTTCACTTCCATTCGGACCCTCATCCATAGAAAATGGTCCTCACGCCGAACAAAAGGTAAGGGAGCCGATATTACCTGAGTGCCCATGGAGGAGGCTATTAGGTCGCGGACCCTCGGAGTCCGGGCACCCCCCAGGACGTTCAAAGCCCGGACCCCGATCTCGATATGAATGAAGTCGATGTCATTGGCTTGCAATTTGAAGGTCCACGGCCCCCGATGACGGATATCCTCCATAGTCGCCTTAGACGGGAAATGAAAGACAGTGACCTCCGGTGATAGATATTCGATCTGGATGCAGTCCACCTTCCACTTTTGTATCATCAGTGCGCATACTACGTTCTGATTGTGGGTCTTCCCCCAGCGACGCGTGCCGCCAGCGAGTGCAGGTACGTACCATTTTTTTGCCGCCGGGACAACCTTGAACGGGACCACCAGTTCTTCATCTTCATCCTCCCAATCTGGCACCGGGGAGATGCGTTCAGGCGGCGTCCCTCCTTGCCGAGATCCAGATCTAATGGCGGTCGTCGGGCAGTACGGTGCGACGATGGTGCAATGGCTCGGAGTAGGCATCACCGACCTCTGCACCCACCCCAGCCGAGCTCGGATTGTCCTTTAATGGCGAGGACTCGCTGCGGTTGAGGTCCAGGTGTCCAGTCGATAGAGGGACGGAGTTGTCGACGGTCTGCAGAGAGAAGCCGACATTGGGGAGGAATCCCGAATGGGATGGTGGCGCAGCGTCGGGACGACGTGGTTGGACGGGATCCATACCAGTGAGGCAGAAGAGGTGAGCGAGGCGAGAGGAGAGTTGCGAGAGGAGAGATGCGAGCGGACGGCGACCAGCGAGGTGGAGCTGCAAGCGGCGACGACCGACGATGTGGAATGGGTGTAGAAATGGGCGGCGGATATGAGAACCCTAGAAAGGGTAAGCTACACCCGCAAATGGGTTTTCAGAGCGTTTTTTTTTTAAAAAGACACAAAAAAGATTTAATGTACTCTAAATGAAATATGAAAGATTTAAGATACTCAGGTGGAATTATCTCTAACGAGAATGATGGGCCTAATTTATTTTTGAAACAATAAATTGTCCCTATGAAGTATTCTTTCCGTCTTAAAATAAATTAAATTGTATGACAAATACACAATCATAAGAATTAGGGTTAAATGTGAAAACATAACCTAAACTATTGGTCATGAACAACAAACTACTTTAAAACATTGATTATTATTAAAAGGGTTACTCCTGAAAATACCAGTTCTTTGACTATGGTTTCCATGAAACACCGGTTAGTTGAACTTTTTTCAGATTGTAACGGAAGACTACAAAAAATTGTTACAAACCAACAATATATGTTAAATTTGACAGAAAAAGTGAGAAAAAAATATGTGGGTATTTAAACATTTCTAAATGACCAAAATACCCTCAAATGTTGTGCACCAGTTAGAGTTTTTTTTTCCAGGAAACAACTATTCATGACTATGGTATTATTGAGGATATTTAGGTATTTTTAACTCATCTGTTAGAGCTTCGTCTATTTTTGAACGGAATCTGATAGTTTTTAACATTTTTCGTTAGTCTTAAGTTGTCATTTTAAAAAGTTGTACTCCACAAGTGTTGTTGTGATAATGAAAGTCAAAAAACCGGTGTGTAGCAGAGTTTTCCCTTATTTAAAACATGTAAATGATTTGTGACCAATTCATAAGTCATGTAAAAGATCTGTTATCAATTTATAAAGATATGTAAATGATATATGACCAATTTATAATACATATAAATGATATATGACCAATTTATAAAGACATGTAAATGACCGGTGACCAATCTTTTTTATCAGAAAAAAATAAATTTATAAATGAAGCAACCAATACAAAGTAAAGAAACCCCAAAACTCAAAACGAGTAGGGCTTGGAGAAAAAAGAAGCAAAACAGCATGATTAAAAAACCACAATCATGTGACCACAATGGGGCTGGGAGCCCCGCTATTATAGTTAGGGCTCAACGTCGCTTCAATCTTTCTGAAGCCCTCTTCAGTCGAGCCTCGATGGCGGACTCCCAAGCTTTCCACAAATCTAGCCATAGTGAAGCTAATACTCTCCCTAGTACGCCCATCGATAGCCAGCGAAAAAACCCTTGAGAAAGCATCCGGTTGGGGGTAGAATTCCCAAAGTCGACCAAGAGCAGCGGAGGAGACCGATCAGAGAGGGACGAGCGGCTGATCAAAACCTTCATAAAGATCCGCAACAAAGGTTGAGTCTGAGGTGGCGGCATCTGATGCCATGCTAGCCCACCTATTTGACTTGGTTCCAGAAGGACCTGGAGACCCCTCGACCATAACTAGAGCGACAAATGGAGGTGGAACCGACTCGATTAGAGAAAGAGAGACAACATCCGCCAAGAGGGGAAGACGTAGAGAAATGAGACCTGAACCGATAGAAGGAACTGAATGACTAGCATCATAACATGTGAGCCCTCACCTCTACCAAGCTAGAAAGGTAAGGAAGGGTATCAACTTGAGCAGGCTCGAGAAGCACGTCAGCACAGAATCCCAACCTTGAGTCGTAATAATTCGCCAACTAACCGAGACATCGAGCACATGAACAATAGCCAAAGCCCTTGACGGTTGGGATGCCGAAAAAGAGCAAGGATGGATGGAAGCTAGCATATCGAGCTTCCATGAAATCTCGGAAATAGAGTCTTGGTTCCATTGGCTCTGGTGTCTAGGCTCATCTGGAACGATTGGCGACATCGTGATGGTTGGGGTCTCCTATTGTGGTGGTTTCCTCCACATCCTTGTTCACAGAAGCACAGACTCTTACGCTTGATAGTAGTAACACTTCGTCTAATTATTTATTTTCTATTTTATCCAACCCTTCCTTTACTAGTGTGGTCTCCCCTTTTCTTTTGATCGGCTATTTTTGTATAAATACCTAACCTTTGAGTTAAAGGCAAGGAAAAGGGATGAATCCCTAGAGGCTTACAAAACAAAGGTGCTTCATTTTGAAGACCTAGAGCACAGACTTGTGCTGCAAGCAACCAAAAAACTAGAGAAAATCAACAGCTGGTCTCCCCTACTAAGTACCAGATGGGCATTCAGAACAAGGGGGAATGGATCGTTGTAGAATGTAATTGAAATAGTAAAAAATCTTGACTTATTGGACTATCGAACATTAATTACTCGAGTTTCGTATCCAATTTTCTCAATTCGACCACTAGTGACCAACTTTAGATTCTTTTCACCTGTTTTGGGGACATCTCTACTATTGATATTGGGACCATATTCGCGTCCAAACATAATCAGTTTTCTCTCGGGTATTTCCTTCAGCGTTAAGATTTGGTTCACGTTGTTGCTACTTTAAACGATTCTCTGTTGGAGGGGTTTTAGGTTCATGTGTATATTGGAAATAGAATTGTATCACCGACCAGCTACTCCACGATGTGCTGAGTTTTGTACCACCCGAGACAACCTAAGTGGTGATGGTTGGAATCGAATGGGCTTCGCCTTCCCCGAAGGTTACTTGACCGACGTTCACCACTTCTCTTCTACCTCGGAAAAAATTTCCTTCTATTTGTAACCTCACTTCGATAGGCTCTACCTCTCCTCATCCGCGATGAGAGCTATGTACCCCATCTCTGACCCCACACTCTAAGACGATGCCTAATTTTTGTATGATTGGTGTATCTACACCTCGACCTCGGCTCCCATATTTGTCGTTGGTCTTAGTTGGATGGGATCTTGGGGTCGAAACTTCTCGACTTTCGATATCGATCCTTCTTGTTCTCTTGCGTGGATCGGGATATTTGGGTGTCATTATCGACTGAAGATTGAAAGATTTAGCGACCTTAGTTCTTCGCCTTTTCAAATTGTGCTGATCGCGTTTTATTTAGAGGTTGACTCCTTTAGGTTGAATTTATTGACCTCCTCATCATGTACGGTAAACACGACTCCATAGTTGTGATAGTTGGGAAACTCAACTTGCTAGTTACAATACACCATTGTTTCACGACTCCATAGTGTGCTTTCCAGTCATAGGAAGGATCCCGGATTGAAATGGTGCGCAGATCTCTGAATTATCTTCGATTTGATATCTTAGGTGCGAAAATTGGAAGTCGTATAACACGAAACACCCATGAAATAATAGTGAATGAGTTATAATCGGGGCTACAAGTCCATTTAAACTTGATAAAATGTGGCAGTTTAGGTGCCAAGATGCGCCCACATGAACACCCTACACTTGGACTTTTCTCTCCCAAAGAAGATTGAAGATAAAGGCAATCTAAAACTAAGATAACACTGATTAAACCCCGAGATTTATCTCGATATGAAGAGTCTGATACTCCTTTATTAAAAATAAGAAAATATGAAGATGCACGTAAAATGCATTATCCTAATTATTGATGCAACCTATGACACACTACATAATATATGCTACAGGCACAAAAGTGATTTCCAAGTGAGAGTGCATATAATAGTCAAAAAAATTATCTCAGAGTTGTCACATGCCACATATCCTTACACAACTCAAGAAAACATATAAACAGATGAACGCATTCAAGTAGAATGCTACTCATATTAAAAAAATTGTTTCTTTTTAAATTTTAATTCTCTCGTTAATCTAACAACGTGTTTCTTCTTTTCCCTTCTGCACAAAGTTTAGAGATTCATATGCTATCATGCTAGTCCCATCTCCACTAATCGTAAGGAATCATCATTAAGAATCAGAAAGGTCGTTTGCGAAAAAATGGGCTCTCGAAAAAGCTCTCCTGAAACCCTCAGGGTTTTCTCTTTGGACCCCCATGGGTTGATTTCTCACCGTCGCAGACCACCCCTCTGGCCGACGCGTGCCACCGTGATCTTGCTACAGGATTCGCATCCTTCCTGACCGCCACATACCCTCTCCTCACGCCACAACCTCCCTACTTTCGAGCAGCCTCCGTTCTTAGCAGGTTGTAGTATCGCATCCTTAGTGACGATGACTGGGTTCGTGCCTCGACGTCAAAAAGCCCCGGTGCCTTACGATTTCAGCGATCGTCCCGGTCGGGTTTTTTTCTATCGCCAAGCCTCGCCTATTTTTTCTCCTCGGACGTTTTTCAGGGCACGAATCTGATCCGGAGGCATCCACCGGCCGATTCCCCTCGCGAGAAACCCACCCCAGGTTTTGTCTCGCCTGACAATCGGCAACCAGTGATGCAACCTCGCCGGCGTGAACATGCACAATGTCCGGCCTGGCCGAACATGCGGCTGCCCCATGTTGAGTTAGGGAAAGCAATGTCGCGGCACCGTGACACATCGGACCCCGTCAGATCTTTTCGGAGCTGAGGGACGAGGAGGTTACCCAGGACCTACAGACGGAGGTTTTTTTTTATCAGCAAAGCAAATATATAAAAACCGATTCTTAGAAACTTGGTGAAGCGGATACAACACAGAGCGTTTCTAAACCACGAAACCTCAAGAAACCTCAAACGAGGATGACCACAAGATGAAGCAAGAACACCGAGGCAAGCCTACAACGAGAATACAATAGAGGCAGCCGGAAGAAAAACAAACACATGTCTAAAACCCTAATCTTACAACCATGAAGCCTAGAAAATTGAAAACAAAGGTCTAAATACCCAGATTTTCCTAACGTTGAAGCTCACAAAGAAAACAACCGACTACCAAAACCTAACCCACTGCATCCCTATAAACCCTAACCTCATCGGATTAAATACTCCAATCTCAATATTGCAGGTGGCCAACACCACAACGGTTGAGACTAGCTCTAATCAAGCTTACCTAAACAGCGGCTTCTGAAGCGGGCAAAAGCCCTAAGACCTCGCCAGCCAACCACCGCCGACGAGCTCGAATAACAACAAATTCGAGAAGAAGGAAGCCAAACTGAGAAGGAGCAGCAAAGATAGGGCCAGAAGTTAAAACCCAACAAGGAAGGGTAGGAGATATTACCTACATAGCCGACGACTCGAGCCCAGACGCGTACCCTCTTCTCCAAGCGATCTGGCCAACACCTAGATTCGCGCGTAGGAGAAGCGCTGGTGTTTCTACCAAGTACAGATCTGGACTGAAGGGCTGAAGGATCTGGACTCGGAGGTGTTACAACCTCCTATGAAAGAATGAGAAGACCCGGCGGGGGTGGGAGGGTCTGATTACGGACTATACCCACATACCCGAGACTGTCGGTGTAAGAACCGCCCCCGGTCGATCCCGGTTGAACCGGTGATTTGTGGCAAAGTTTGACTTTCGGCCGGAAAAGTCAACCACTGACTCCGGGAGTCGTTCGGGACCTTTTCGGGGCCAAAAAAGCTTAGCCGTCATCACGGTTAGATTAGTTGGGCCATTTCCTTTCACTTGACTGTAATGTTGGAAAAGTCAACATTCGGTCAAACGGGGACGTTTTATCGACTAAATCCTAATTAATTAAAGTGCTGGATTTTTATTAGAGGCAAGTGGTCCCCACTAGGACACTTGTCCCTAGTGGCTTGGAGGAGAAGAAATAGGTCTCTAAAGACCCATTTACCCTCACTTATGAAAAAGGGAAGAAAGGAGACTTAAGGGTATTTTGACCAATCCACTATTAGGTTAAAAGGGCATTTGGAGGAGCATTTTCAGCTCATTGTTGTGCTGGTCAAAAATTGCTAGAGGAAGAAGAGAGAAGAGCTCTCAAACTTTTAGAAGAAGCAAAGGGAAAAAGGCAAGCTTTTGGGGTGGATTTCTTCGCAAATCTTCTCCATATCACACCATCTTCATCTCCATTCAATCCCTTAGGTGAGTAAACTCTTAAATCCTTCTGCCATTCACTTTTGAGTTGTGGGTTTCTAAGAAAATTGCTAGAACTTGTTGGTTTTGTAGTTAGTATGGTTATATGGTGCTTTTTGTTGAAGAATAGTGAAGTTTAGGTTGTTTTTTTTAGATTGTTGATGTTTGGAGGAAACCCGTTGTGGGTGATGAAGTTTGGGAGTTTGGATGACTGTTTTTGAGGTTTGATGATGGTAAAAATGGAGGTTTTGAAGTTGATTTTCGTAGAAACGAAGCTGGGGAAGAAGAGGCATGAACCTGCTCGGGTTTCACACGGAAAGGGTCTGATTTCGTCCCTATGAGCGGCACGGAACGGACTCGGCGCCGGACCTTTGAGCGGCACGGTCTGGGCTCCATTCTGGCCCTCTAAGAGGCACGGGTGGTCCCAGATCATCCCTTAGAGCGGCGCGGTCCGGATCCCAGACCGGCCCTCCGAGAGGCACGGTCCGGTCCTGGTGCCGGGCCTCTGAGAGGCACGGTCCGGGTCCATTTCCGGGCCTCTGAGGAGCGCGGTCCGGGTCGAATTCTAGATCCGTGGGCTGTCCGAGTTGGGCCTAGTTTGGGCCCAATTTACCTTTAGCCCAAGTTTTCATCATTAAGGGTATTTTAGGTAGTTTTCTTTAAACCCGTCTTGTTTAGTTATTAATTATAACTTTAAATTGTGGTCCAAGACCTTGGACCATGCTTGACGAAGGAAATAGCCTTTGGACCACGTGAGAGGACGAGGAGAAGCTAGCCAGGACGTTAGCTTCTAGGAGTATTTAAGCGTTGGAGAATTCAAGGTAGGGAAGAGTAGTAAACTCCACTTTTAATTTAAAGAATGCTAATAGTATGCCTATATGATAATAATAATAATCGGAAAGGTACGAGTTTTCATATAGGATGTGATTCACTAGAATAATCGCTTTCAATTATGTTAATAACCAGAATAGTCTTAGTATGCATATAGGATGTGATTAACTAGTTTATTCACTTTCAATCTTGGGAAATTGCCGTGCTGGTAGAATGGCCATGATGAGCCTTAGGATTGATTGTGATTGTGTTCAATTATCTCAAATGCCGATCCATGTTTCAGTCTTTGGATAATGCAAGAGTCATACTAAACTAGATGAATTGTGATGATTGTAATGTGAATAGTTGATCCGTGTTATGATTGATTGAGTGAATGTTTGAATTTGATTATGTGATTGTGTCTCGTGGTATGATCGGGTGAGTGATAGACCGATGGAACATGTTTGGTAAGTCATATCGGTAAGCCTGGTTGATAATATGAGTTCTATGTGGCGTGTTGTGGTAAGATTGTTGGGCTCGGTAAGCCGTGGTTGAACTTTGACATTATGATGCGTGTTATTCTGTTGATGTGTGTTCCAAGAGGAGTTGTGTTCCGATATGGTACCTACACCGAGGGGAATGTCGGTGTAGGGTAGTACCTAGGCCGATGAGTTGTGTTTTGGCACGAGGTGTCGTATTTGTACCCCGATGTGAATTCAGGGAAGACCGATGCCATTCCGGTATAGTGTTTACCCCGATGTGTGTTCCGGGAAGACCAATGAGTATTCCGGTATTTTTATTACTTGTTTGCCTCGATGTGTGTGTTCCGGGAAGACCTAGGCCGAGGGATATTCCGGCATGGTATATTGTTGTCTCACTCCGATGCTACGTGTTCCGGAGAGACTTGTTTCACCCCGATGATATGTGTCCCTTCGGGGACATTTACGGGAGGATGTCTTGTTTCACCCCGATGATCTGTGTTCCTTTGGAGACGTGTCACGCCCCAATTTCAGTGAACCGAATTCGGGACGCGAACATTTAAAAAGATACAATACTTGAAACCTGTTTTCATTAATCTACAGTTAACTTTCCCTAGTCAGGGCCGAGATCCGGCTACTTTTCCCTACCTCGTATACAACTCCAAAAGCACTCCACTAAACCTCGATGTGATCCCAGTCACTCGCCGAGCTTCCCTTTGCCTCGGTCCGCAGCACGATCTAAAAGAATACAAATTTAAGGCACTTTTAAACTAGTACGAATAAACCGAAATTCAATAAACTTAACGCCCAAACGAAACCCCGACAATGTCGATCACTCCCAAACTTCCCAATTAATCGACATTGTCGATAAAGGACCCGTAAAGGCCCGATTCGCCCGACATGGCGAATCTGCCCGGGTTTTGTAAATTGCCTTCCGGGGCTCCAAAAGCCCCCGTTTTCGTTTCTACGATCTTAGAATAGTTCAAGGAACCCAATGTACTTGACGGAATCGAATTCCGACTTCCGAGTCAATTAATTAACGTTTAAAGTTTCTAAAACCCGTTAATTACAACTTTTCCAATTTAATTCCTATTTTCGATTCGGTTAAGGGTAAATGGTTCGGGGAACGTTTTAAACCACCCGAACGTTAAAACCCGAGCACCCGAGCACGTGGGCCCCACCCAACCCACTTGGCCGAGAGCCCTAGGGTTCAAGGAGGGGGCTCGGCCACCATGGTGGTGGCTGGTCCCAGCTCCGGCCAGCCACCCCATGGCCGGCCGGCCACCACCCACGGTGGCCGGAGCTCCTCCCGAGCCTCCGGTCACCGGAAAACGTCATTCTTCCCCTCCCAACACCTCCAAAACGTCTCCAACAATTCCCCAACCTCACTACAACCCTAACTCATCATTTTAACCAAACCCTAACATGTGAAAATTAACAAAACGGGAATCGGTTCGGTGCTTACTCAATAGGAAGACGAGGGGAACGATGTTGCTCCTTGCCTTGAGACGATCCAAAGGCTCGATAATCCCCAAAACCCTAGATTCTTATCCTTCTCTCTTCTTCTCCTTCTCCTTCTCTCTCTAACTCTCTTCTTCTCTTTCTATTTCAAACAACTAACACATTTTTCCTTTTTTTTCCTTTAACACATGTGTGACCGGCCACACCCCTTGTCCCTTCTAGTTTCCCCCCAAAACTAACACCACCACAATTAGGACAAGTGTCAAGGTGGGCCCCACACCTCTTGGAAAATATCTACTTGATATTTTCCAATCAGATTCGCGAAAATCGGACGTTTCGGGCCCCGAACGGGCACTTTTTCCAAGAAATTACGAAACTTGGCGGGCTACAAGGAAACGGCTCAACTAAGACCGCTGCGACGACGGCTAAGCTTTTTGGATCCAAAACGGTCCTCGAATGGACCAAAACGTCGCTCGGTTGACTTTTCCAGCGAAAAGTCAACATTTCCCAAATTGATCAGAAAGTTGCCCTGAGTTCCCCGGAACTCATTTTGGTCGATAGCGGGGTCAACTTAAGTCCGGTATGACCCTCGGGGTCAATTTAGGTTAAGTTAAGTGTCTGTCTCAATTTTTTTAAATTTTCCTGTTTTTCGCAGGTTTGACTGGCGTTGACCAGAAGTGGTTATTACAGTCTACCCCCCTTAAAGGAATTTCGTCCGTGAAATTTAAAACGAACGTACCTCGGGAGTCGAACATGCCGGGATACTTCGCGCGAACCTCGTCCTCGCGTTCCCACGTCGACTCAGCCCCGTGATGTTTCCACTGCACTCGTACCAGGCGGATAATCTTGCCTCCCCGCAGAATCTGCTCCCGTGTGTCCATGATCCGAACCGGCTGCTCCTCATAGGAGACATCATCAGCCACCTCGATATTTGTCCACTCAATGACGTGGGAGGGGTCTGCGTTGTACTGCCGCAACTGGGACACGTGGAAGACGTTATGGACTCTCCCAAGCTGCGGTGGCAACGCCAGATGATAAGCCACTGCTCCCACTCTGCCCAAGATCTCGAACGGGCCTATGTACCTCGGGGCCAACTTGCCCCCGCTGCGTCTGAACCGCACCAGCCCCTTCCTCGGGCTCACCTTCAGGAACACGTGATCCCCGACTGCGAACTCAAGACGTCGACGTCGCCTGTCGGCGTAACTCTTCTGCCGGCTCTGCGCGGTCCTCAACCGATCGCGTATTAGCGCGACCTTCTCTGTTGTCTCTCTGACAAGATCTGGCCCCAGCAGGCTCTTGTCCCCCACCTCTGCCCAACACACTGGCGATCGACACGGTCTCCCATATAACGCTTCGAACGGTGCCATCCCGATACTGGCTTGGAAGCTGTTATTGTAGGCGAACTCGGCTAACGGAAAGTGGGTCTCCCAAGATCCCCTGAAATCCAGAACACATGCCCGCAACATGTCCTCCAATATCTGGATAGTGCGCTCGGACTGACCGTCTGTCTGGGGATGATGTGTCGTACTAAGTAGAACCTCGGTCCCCAATGCCTTCTGCAGACTCGGTCAAAACCTGTACGTGAAGCGGGGATCCGTGTCAGACACTATCGACACCGGGACCCCGTGGAGACGCACTATCTCCTGAACATACAAGCCGCTCGACCGGGCCAGTCATCCTCATAGCCAGGAAGTGGGCCGACTTGGTCAACCGGTCGACTACCACCCACACGGCGTCGTTTCCCTTCGGTGATCTCGGTAGTCCACACACGAAATCCATGGTAATATGCTCCCACTTCCACTGAGCAATCGGGAGTGGCTGTAACAATCCTGCGGGACGCTGATGCTCGGCCTTCACCTGCTGGCAGACGAGACATCGCGACACAAACTCTGCGACTGCTCTCCGCATCCCGCGCCACCAGAAATGCCGTCTGAGGTCACGGTACATCTTGGTGCCCCCCGGGTGCACTGTAAGACGCGAATGATGTGCCTCTCGCAACACGTCGTCTCTATAGTTAACCGGCACGAACAGCCCCCCGCGGTATCGTAACCCCCAATCGGTGCTATTCTCCCAGCCTACCACCTCGTCACCCCTGACGACTCTCTCGCGGATCTCTGACGTCTCGACGTCCTCTGTCTGCGCCTCCAACACTTGGGCAAGCAGTGAGGGCTGAGCCACCAATGAGCATATGGCCATGTCGCCAGTAATCTCCTCTAGCTCAAGCCCGAACGTGCTCAGCTCCCCCATCATGTCCCACTCTCGGACTGATATGCTGGCGAGGCTCGGAACCGACTTCCTACTCAAGGCGTCGGCGACCACGTTCGCCTTGCCCGGATGGTAGTGTAGCTCGAAGTCGTACTCCTCGAGTAGCTCCATCCACCGTCGCTGACGCATGTTCAGGTCTCGCTGGGAAAATATGTACTTAAGGCTCTTGTGATCCGAGAACACCTAAAACCCCTCGCCATACAGATAATATCGCCAGCTCTTTAGCGCAAACACGACTGCTGCTAGCTCCAAGTCGTGGGTAGGATAGTTGTGCTCGTGCGTCTTCAGTTGCCTGGAGCCATAAGCCACAACTCTGCCCAACTGCATCAGTACGCAGCCCAGTCCCTCTCCGGACGCATCACAGTAGACATCATAACCGATCCCTCGCTCGGGCACCACTAACACTGGAGCTGTAGTTAGCCGAGTCTTCAACTCCGCGAATGCACGCTCACAGTCCTTTGTCCACACAAACCCGACTCCCTTGCGCGTCAACAGAGTCATCGGTGCGGCTAGTCGTGCAAAGTCATGTACGAATCACCGATAGTAGCCTGCCAACCCCAGAAAGCTGCGGATCTCGAAGACACTCGTGGGCCGTGCCCATTTCGAGACTGCGTCGATCTTCGACGGATCGACCAGGATACCGTCATGGGACACGATGTGGCCGAGGAATCTCACCTCAGAGAGCCAGAACTCGCACTTCTCCCGGTTGGCATACAGCTAATGCTCGCGCAGTAGTGTCAGAACAGCCCTCAGATGTGACTGATGCGCCGCCTCATTCTGCGAATAGATCAGGATGTCGTCCACGAACACCACCACAAACTGATCTAAGTAAGGCCGGAAGATGCTGTTCATCAGGTCCATGAACGATGCAGGTGCGTTCGTCAGTCCGAATGGCACCACCAGGAACTCGTAGTGCCCATAGCGTGTCCGGAATGCAGTCTTTGCGACGTCCCCCTCACGAACTCGCAACTGATAATAACCGGATCGTAGATCGATCTTCGAGAAGTAGGTCGCCCCTCTCAACTGGTCGAACCAGTCATCGATCCTCGGCATCGGGTATCGGTTCTTCACTGTAACCCGGTTCAGCTTCCGGTAATCTATACACATCCGTAGCTCTCCACTCTTCTTCTTCACGAAGACTGTTGGTGCTCCCCACGGCGATGCACTCGGACGGATAAACCCCTTCTGCTGAAGCTCCTCTAGCTGACGCTTCAGTTCAGTCAACTCTGTCGGCGCAAACCTGTAAGGCGCCATCGATATCGCCGCCGTTCCTGGCACCAGGTCAATCCCGAACTCCACCTCACGAACCGGTGGCAACCCGCTCAACTCCTCAGGGAAGACATCGGGGAACTCGCATACCACTCATGGTAACTCTCGGCTCTGCACAGGCGATACTTCCTCCTCTACGGACAACGCCGACAGGAGGACCCCGCTCTTACTATCCAGAACACACGTCACCTTCGTACCACCAACTGACATTGTCACTCGTCATCTGTAGCAATCGATATTGGCTTGGTACCTCGATAGCCAATCCATACCCAAGATCACATCAAAGGTCGTCATTCCCAGCACGAGAAGATCACCAGGGCAAGGACAGTCTGCGACTCTAATCTCGCAGGCACGACATACTCTAGTCAACGATGCACCACCCCAACTGGGGTGTCCAGGCATAGGGGTGGACTCAAAGGCTCCAAGCTCAACCTCAACCTCTCGGCACAACCCGACGAAATAAAAGAGTGCGACGCCCCGGTATCAAACAAGAATAAAGCCCATAAATGATACAATAAACACGTACCCTGGATGGTCTCGCGGTACGTGCTAGGTCCTGGGGCTCTGGAGTCGGTGACTGCATACACTCTCCCCTGCGAGGCCCGCTGCCTCTAACCCGGTGCACTGGCCGCTGAATACCCATGACTCTGCTGCTGTCTCAGAATCGGTGCGCTCGTAGAAGGCTGTGACGGTCTGGACTGCTGAATCTGACGAGGACGACCCCTGGGCGACTGTACTGTCCGCGACTGCTGTGGTCGCTGCGTTGACGTTGCCCTCGACGGCTCACGACACCATGCAATGGTGTGCCCAACCCGGCCGCATCGAAAACAGCCGATCTCGTCGGCTCTCGACTCTGTGCCCTGGCTGGTCCGGCTGGTCGCTGGCAGCGCCGTAGGCCCTCCTTCCATCGGGCACTCGCGACGGAAGTGGCCTCGCTGCCCGCTGGTAAAGCACGTCGGCGCCCTCTCTGACGCGACTGGCCCAACTGCTGCCACTGACCCCCGCTGTCTCGCTCCACCCTGATGAGTCGGTGGTTGGAAGAACCCCGTGGTCCTCTGTCTCCACGAGTCTCGTGAGTCGGACGGCCCTGCAAAGCTGATCGGCCGCTGTCGGACCTCACGGGCCCTGGCTGCATCCCGGACGCCTTGCTCCACTGTAGCCGCGGTGTCCACGAGATCGGTATACTTCCGCAGCCTCAAGGCGAGAACCTAGTTCCGAATCCCCAGCCTCAGTCCTCCCTGGAACCGCAGGCAACGGTTCTGCTCGGTCATCACCATCTCCGGCGTGAATCTGGCCAAGGCTGTGAACCTGGCCTCGTACTCTGCTACCGTCATCCCCTCCTGCTCCAGGTCTAGGAACTGCCGATGTCGCTCCAACCGAGCCGACTCGGGAAAGTACTATTCCAGAAAACTGTCTGGAAGATGTTGTAGTCATAACCGACCATGTCCTTCACACGCCCCCACCAGTGGTAGGCACTGTCTCTCAGCTGATGGGCCGCGAAGGACACTCTGCAACGGCCGTCCTCGACACCCGATGTATCCAGGTCTCGCGTGACCTGCTCTAGCCACCTCTCGGCTAGGTAGGGGTTTGGGTCCCCGACAAAAGTAGGTATCCCGAGCTTTAGGAAATCTAGTAGTGCTCGGGATGTATGATCCTCTGTCTGAACGGCCCTCACCGGGACCGCGGCTGCCTCTGGTGCTGGTGAAGCCGACTCTCGGCTGGCGATGACCGCCACCAAACTCTGGACTGTCCTGGTCAGCTCATCCAGGGCAGTCATGACGGGAGGGTCTGCGACGGGCGGAACACTGGGTGTGCCTGCAGACGGCCCCGCGTCGCTTCTCCTGTCTTCTCCGACAGGAGTGCCCTGCACCTCCGCGTACTCGGCGTGCTCAACGGTTGGCACCCTTCCCGGTGTCCCCGCTGACCGTCCCCGCCGTCCCCTCGTCGACGCCTGACCCCGTGCTCCCGCTGCTCGTCCGCGTCTACCGCGAGCCATAGTCAGTATCCTCTGCACGGATACACGAAAACGTTCAGTTTGTGAACTCAAATAAACACAACAAGCTCAAATATGCTAATGTTCACACGGTCTAAGTTTACTCTAGCGTGCATACCACTAATACGTCACACCGCTCGCGCTATTAATACTTTAAATATTAGTATTAGTAAAAGAAACCTCAAAGAGACCGCACCAACGTGCACCAAAACACGCGACGACAAACCCAACCACACAACGAAACAACAACAAAAACCAATTTGACAACTCAAGACCGACCTCAAACATAAGCCAACACGGCCGAGTACCAACAATACATGCCCACCGGGCCAACCAAAGTCACACACGCCCACCGGGCCAACAAATTTTAAAACCTATTCCCACTCCATTAAAAGTCTCATTTCTCGACATCAGGCAGTCACAACCCGGTCCAAGCGTCCCCGAACTACGTTGTAGCCACTTGATATCAACACCGTCACGCTCGACCACAGGAGCGCTCCTGAGTCGAGTCGCGACAGTTTAAAAACGTTTCACGCAGCAACACACAAACACTGTGCCAGTAACCCCGTACTGCACAAGCACAAAACAAAACAGGGCTCAAATCCTAACGGGTCTACACACGAGTTCCGACTTGCGTACCCAACGCACGACGGGACTTTATTGACTCGACTCTCCAACCTAATTGACGTGCAGTCCGAGGTGTGAAACCTCGAGCTCTGATACCAAGCTGTCATGCCCCAATTTCAGCGAACCGAACTCGGGACGCGAACATTTAAAAAGATACAATACTTGAAACCTGTTTTCATTAAATCACTTTAAAAAGACAGTTTAGTTCAACAAAATAACGAGGTACACGTCACTAGACTCAAAAACACCCAGAAACCCGCTTCAAGCTCTTCAAGCTTCAGAAGCTCACCTACTCCAGCCTGCGAACGCTACCTGTAGGAAAAGAAGCTAGGGGTGAGCGTTCGCTCACCACCACGGATAACAGACTGAATACGGCATAATTAGCAGACAATGCCGGTAACACCAACAACAAACTCAACACCGGGGAACACTATCCCCAACCCAAGTACTCCGACTGAACAGACCCCCACTGTTACCTTCCTTGACCAGCTCAACACTCTAACACGTAAAGTAGACCCGACACAACAATCGACGACCTCCTCCAAGGACACGACAGACAACCACGCAACACCCAAGATCACAAAGGATCTCAAACCAAACAAGATCAAAAAGGATCGCATACCAGCTGCTCAGTAACCATCTCTGTATCTCGCCCTTTCCGATCCCAGTCGGGCCAGGCGGTCGACCTGTCGCGCAACTTCTCCCGATCCCAGTCGGGAGGCTAACCCACAACCTCTCCGCTTCACCCGATCCCAGTCGGGAGGCTAACCCACAACCTCTCCGCTTCACCCGATCCCAGTCGGGTGTTTAGCCACACCCGCGCGTCCTTCCCCCGATCCCAGTCGGGGAGCTAGCCCACAACCTCTCCGCTTCTCCCGATCCCAGTCGGGAGGCTAGCTACACCACACAACCTCCACCAGTATCCAGTAACCAAACACTATCACAAACAAGGTTCAACAGACAGTAACGACACCAGTCCCAAACTCCACAGGCACTCAAGGCCAACAAGACACCAACAACCAAACACAAGTTCAACAACCCTACGGTCCCTCATGGCCACCCAAGACACCAACGGTAAAGTACGGGTTCACAACCCCACGGGCACTCACGGCCACCCAACTCCAAGAATAACAACACGGGCCCTCATGGCCACCCAAGACTCAACAGTAATAACACGGGCTCTCAAGGCCACCCAAGACTCAACAGTAATAACACGGGCTCTCAAGGCCACCCAAAACTCAAAAATAATAACACGGGCTCTCAAGGCCACCCAAAACTCAACAATAATAACACACAACAACCTCCGGCATACTCGATGCCTCCAACAGTCTTAAGATCACTAGTTTCACAAACAACCTCCGGGCATGGTCATATGCCTCTAGTAATTCTAATATCGCTAAGTTCTCTGCTCCTACGACACTACTAAGTGTCACATGCCTTTCCAATAATTGCTAAGTTCCCGTAACATGCTTTTCTAATATTCGATAACCTAAATAACCCATAACAGCCCGGTGTCACATGCAATTCTACAGTTAACTTTCCCTAGTCAGGGCCGAGATCCGGCTACTTTTCCCTACCTCGTATACAACTCCAAAAGCGCTCCACTAAACCTCGATGTGATCCCAGTCACTCGCCGAGCTTCCCTTTGCCTTGGTCCGCAGCACGATCTAAAAGAATACAAATTTAAGGCACTTTTAAACTAGTACGAATAAACCGAAATTCAATAAAATTAACGCCCAAACGGAACCCCGACAATGTCGATCACTCCCAAACTTCCCAATTACTCGACATTGTCGATAAAGGACCCGTAAAGGCCCGATTCGCCCGACATGGCGAATCTTCCCGGGTTTTGTAAATTGCCTTCCGGGGCTCCAAAAGCCCCAGTTTTCGTTTCTACGGTCTTAGAATAGTTCAAGGAACCCAATGTACTTGATGGAATCGAATTCCGACTTCCGAGTCAATTAATTAACGTTTAAAGTTTCTAAAACCCGTTAATTACAACCTTTCCAATTTAATTCCTATTTTCGATTCGGTTAAGGGTAAATGGTCCAGGGAACGTTTTAAACCACCCGAACGTTAAAACCCGAGCACCCGAGCACGTGGGCCCCACCCAACCCACTTGGCCGAGAGCCCTAGGGTTCAGGGGGGGCTCGGCCACCATGGTGGTGGCTGGTCCCAGCTCCGGCCAGCCACCCCATGGCCGGCCGGCCACAACCCACGGTGGCCGGAGCTCCTCCCGAGCCTCCGGTCACCGGAAAACGTCATTCTTCCCCTCCCAACACCTCCAAAACGTCTCCAACAATTCCCCCAACCTCACTACAACCCTAACTCATCATTTTAACCAAACCCTAACATGTGAAAATTAACAAAACGGGAATCGGTTCGGTGCTTACTCAAGAGGAAGACGAGGGGAACGATGTTGCTCCTTGCCTTGAGACGATCCAAAGGCTCGATAATCCCCAAAACCCTAGCTTCTTATCTTTCTCTCTTCTTCTCCTTCTCCTTATCCTTCTGGTTATGACGTGGTTGTCTTGGTTAAGTGATCGTTATTGGGTTGCCGCCTTGGTCGGCCGTTGATTGAATGATTGGTTGGATTGAAATGTTGACTTAGCCGGGTGGTAATCAAGTAATTACCGAGACCTGAGTTGTGTACTTGCGATGCTTTGCGGTGGTGCGTACTTGTGATGTTTTGTGGTGTACTATATGTGCTGAACGCCGTGTGCAGTTTGTTATTTAAATGTCCCGCTTACGCATATGATTAGTGGAATATGCGAACGGGTCATGCCCAAATTTCTGCAAAACTTAAGTGTTTTTACTATCACGGGTTGACTCAGGGGTGCCACTGTAGTCGAACGTGATAGGGGGATGTCAAGTGGTTACAACGGGATTCGGGGACGCCTGAATCGGGTTGTAACGACGCGATATCGACATGAATGTTGTGATAGAAAGAGAAAGGTATTGAGAACCTGTGGAAATGAGTTAGTGTGGAAACTCTGTGGAATTGTCTGTGGTATGACTTGTACCCCATGTTATGGGAAGATACCCGCCCGAGGTGTGTACCGGTCCGGTATGTTATTTATGTGACTAGTTTGAAACTGTGACTCCTGTGGGAGATGATTGAATTGTGTGATTGATTTTGTGAGACGCACAAGTGTGCGGACTTATGTGATTATATGAGATTATATATGACTATACTAAGACTAAGTATATTGTTGGTCCGAGTATGACCCTTGTGACTTGTGCGTGAACGTTACTGTTTTAAGCACACCGCTTTATTTGAAATTGAGAAACTGAACATGTGCGTTATCCGTGCAGCGGGTATACGACATGGCTCGTACCTACGTTCCGAGAGGCACTAGAGGTCGCCCGGATGGGGCCCAGAGGCAGCCACCTGCCATTGAACAGGCAGGGGCAGCGAGTGCCCAGTGTGCTCCATCTGGGGAGCATGTGAGAGACGAGGCTGGGCCGTCAGAGTTACCGCCTAGAGTTCCTTCGGTCGCAGAACCGACCCAGGCGACCCTTCTAGAGGAGGTGGTTCGCGTAGTTCTCGCGGCGATCAGCGCCCAGCGGGAGACTGCAGTACCGACACCAGAGGTTGTGCATGTTGTCCCTACAGCCACTGTTGAGAGACCGAGTCAGGCTGACAGCTACACGACTCAGGCTCTCAGATATTTCCGCAGACTGGGCACACCAGTCTTTTCTGGGGAGTCAGACCCCGAGGCAGCCGAGAGATGGCTGGAGCGGATCACCCGCAACTTAGATACATCGGGAGTATCTGATGGTCACCTGAGGGTATCTTTTTCTACGTTTCAGCTAGATGGAGAGGCGTACCACTGGTGGCAGCATGTGCAGACCAGGGTTGGAGATGACTTCCAGATGTTTGGCAAGCTGTTCCTGGAGCAGTACTTCCCTAGATCAGTCCGAGATGACCGACATCAGTAGTTCTTGGAGCTGCGACAGAGAGGGATGTCTATGTCGGAGTATGAGGCGAGGTTCACATCCTTGTCGCGTTTCGCACCAGAGATGGTACAGATTGAGGAGAGCCGCTGTAGGAGATTTGAGAGAGGACTCATCCCGTCGATCGCGGATCGAGTCATTGCTTTCAGGACTGAGGAGTATTCTGCACTAGTGGACTAGGCACTAGCTGTGGAGAGACACTTTCGGGAGATTTTATGTGTTAGAGACGTACTGCCTTTGTATCAAACTATAATATCTGTTATTCTGTTGGAACGAGCGGTTGACTCTTAACTTTGGATTTGAATTAAGTTTTTCGCGGAGATTGCATCATTAAATTTCTTTTTATTTATTATTTAATTATTATTCCTCGTTCACGTCTCGGGTCCGGTCAAAACCGGATTTGAGGCGTGACAACCGGTGCTGGTAAGTCTCGGGAAAGCCGCAATCAGAGCACTCATTTCAAGCTTGCTTAATGTCTTTTACTATTTTAGTTTGGTTTGGTTAGTTCCTTTCAATTGTTGGACTAGTTATTTTCTGTTTGGTAGTTTTGAAATGTGGGTAAGGGGAACTCTTGAGTTAAGATCTACGAACACAAGCAGGCTATTTCTACGGATGCATGAGTGCCTGGTGGACTACAGTCGACTGGGACAAATATCTGGAATCCTCGACAGTTATGCCCTAACCTGTAAGATTTACATTTTACAGTAATACAATACCTCATCTACTTGTTTCAAAAAAAAAAGAATCAGAAAGGTCTTTAATTCAAGTTGTAATGTAAAGCTAGACAAAATAAAGCTAGACAAAATAGATAGAAGTTCATATGAAAAGAAGTTTAAATAAATGCATCTAGAGAAAAAGTCTTGAACTCCCACCCACAAAGGTATATCCCACATCCCAAAGCCCGGCTTATGCACCAACCAACCTTTTGTGTTCTCCAGCATCCTTTTACCTCGTATTGAACAACCAATAATGTCACCAATATTCAAAAATTTATTTCGTTCCTTTTAGTTTTCTTTTCAAATGTTAGTTATCAGAAGACCTAACATTATAAAGCCTTGAAAACCTAGGACCATGTGTAACACTCTACGGGCTACACTGTGTGAGCAAAGGAATTTGGATTGCCAATGTTCCAGGGTCTTAATAACTAATTTAGGGGATCGGATAAACACATACAAAACACATGCAAGGTTCATAATCTTGCCTTCCAGCCATTTAGATATGTTTTCAACTTGGAAACAACATGGTCCCAAATAGAAGCACGGCACAAACTTAACTCGAGTTAGAGAAATTAATCTCAAGGCCTGACATATATTGAAACACATCCAAAACATTTTTCAAAGCCTGTAACCCAGCCACATCTCCTCCAAACAGTGAGGACACCAAGAATTACACCAAGTCCACTCCGATCGTAAAAACATCTTAGTAAAGGCCTGATCTGAGGAATGAATCAAGGAAATCCTATTGCCCAAGTACTTAACCAAGACTGAATCAAGTCCTTCCTTTAACATTTCAGCCTCAAGGAAATCCACGGAGAAATATGAATGTGCTATACCCAACACACCAGAGGATAGTCCAGCCAGAAGGTTTTTTTGTCTCCAACCCCTTTTAACTTTTTTTTTGATCAACATAAATAACGGTTTTATTTCACTCTACATGAAATTAAAAATTAAAGCAGAGTACAAGAAGAGAACGATAATAGCTCAAAGCCTGGAAAAGAGAACAGAAAAGTGTTCAGGCCCAAAGGCTTCAACATACCCAATAACTCTGGAAAGAGGAAAGACCAATGAACCTCGATAAGCAACGAGACCCCTCGAGACACCGCGAATATCAGCATGCACCTCGAACAACCTCTTGAACAACTGTCCATGCGCCGAGCAAGCTACCGACGAACCATGAGAACCTTGCTTGAGCAACCCAATAGCGAAAGTCCCCCTAACGACCCAAAACTTGACCTCTAAGAAGGAGAAAATTTGGCAAGGGACGAGTTGCCATCGGTGAAACTTGTCCCTATCAGGCATAAACCCTTTGAGAATTTCAAATGACTACACATATGTTCATTCATAATATACTCGAGTTAATCTTAAATAAAAAATCATTAAAATTGAAACATTTTTTCCTATCATTACACATATACACACTAGGTAGTCCAAAGTTTATCCGTCATTTTGATGATTATCAGCACGATATAGCCTAATATACAGGTTCACCTTTGTGACTTAAGGCACAAACCATTTCCCCTTGGTCGCTTTAGGTGAGTCATTATGTACACGCATCATTAAACTATACTCTTCAAGTGGTGGTTTATTTATTATATGGAGTTTGATAATGTCTTTCCACCTCTTCCTCTTCGCACCGGCTGGTTGATTTTTAGCATCACTATGACTTGGAAGGTATGATTTCATTCATTGTATTAGATTAATTTTCAATTTTCAATTTAAAAATTGTTAAAATTAATTTTTGCTTTGTTTATATGACGTTTATTAAATTGGTAAATTAGTTATATTTTTTTGTTAATTTATATGCAATGTAGACAATATTGAGGGGAATATTCATATTATTTTTTGTTATTTTCGATTATTCTTGAATAATATTTAGTTGATTAACCCTATTTTTAGAGCATCACCAAAAGAACTTTCGTGTTTAGTCGTCGTTGATTCTTAATTGTGCTATGAGAAAATAGAGGAGGTTGAAATATGCTAGTAACCTTCGAGCCTAGTTGTCATTTTTTGTTGTTAAAAACCCTTAACACTAGAGGTACCCTTTGTCCCTAATAATTCATTAAATACATTATACACCTAACATTATAAATAATTTTAATAAATTAAATAATTTCATTATAACATATGCTTTAACATAAGATTTTGAATTGGATAATTATATATAATAAATACTAGACAAATATATGATATTTTAATTTAAAAATAACACGTTTGATTCCAAGTATAATTAACAAAACGCAATTGTAACCTTAATTTAATATCGATTGGGTAATTGATTGTTCTTTTTCGGCAAAACAAATTTAAATGAGACCTCTTTTGAGGAGAAAGAGGAGTTACAAAGTCTTGTTCGAATTACAAACCAACTAATCATAAAAAAACCCAACCTCAACAAATTATCCTCCAACAACCACTACAAAACACCCCACCCTAACAAAAGATAGTTCAAACTTAAGAGAGAAACGAAACTTGCATCCTAAGAAAATAGTAAATTGCAAGACAAGTAACCCAATTTTACTCAAACTGTCCATTGATTCAGTCTGATGAAGTAATCTACCCCAACTAATAACCTACCGAAGTCTTAATACTCGAGATCATTTGCTTAAACCCACCCATAAAACACCTTCACTCAGCAAGAACCAAGAAGCTAGCCCCAAACCATGATTATGCAACAAGTTTGGGCTAAGATGAACAAAACAGATTTTTCAGATGAATAATGCAACATCTTTTTTTTTTATCAGAGAGAAATAAATGCATTAAAAAGGCAATGTAGGTCCTGAGATAGAAACCACACACCAGAAACAAATTCCAACAAAACCAGTCAAAAAAGCAAAAGCAATACGAGATACAAGAGAAAACAACCACCCTGATCCACCATAACAATCACAAACCCACCAGACTAGTGAACAGTGCCTCAGGAGATTGCTCGGGCAACCTTGATTGGACTAGTGAACAGTACCACAGGAGACCGCACGGGTGAATCCTCTGGCCTCAAGGAGGCAAAGTGACCCATGCTCCTCCACCCGAAAACGGGCAGTTTGGCCCCAAAAACCAACCCCCGAACAAGTACTCACCGGACCCCAACAAGGTTAAGCAACCCCAAGACGACTCCTGAACAGGCACTCACCAGACCTAGCAAGAGAATCACCGAAGAGGAGCGGGGGACAAAGTGTTGAACTCCTTAAACATGATACATCCATCCTTAGGCGCTTCTAGTAAGTGCAGCAGCCGGAGACTCGACCCACTCGAGGAAGGTAAAAGGACGACCAGCCGCTCTCATGCTGGAGAAGGATCTCTGTTGAACTCTAGCAATAAGAATGCTTGGTTCAATAGCAGTGGACCCCAAGAAGACACGACGATTGCACTCTAGCCAAATATGCCAGAGACACAATACCTCGATACCCGTCCACTCAGACCTCAACCTCCGAAGTCCCACCAGAGAAGTCCCAGACTCAAGAAAAAGAGCTGGCAACAGCGGAAGAACACCTACGACCTCCCACCATCTCAAGACCAGAGACCAGACCCTCCAGGTCCACGAGCAAGCGACAAACAAGTGCGTAGAGTCCTCCCCACCTGAACCACACATCACACACCTCCACCGGATCAACGGAATCGACACACCCCTATCCATAAAGAAGGAAATAGTGGGAACCCCCTCATGAGAAAACAACCATGCAAACAAATAGATCTTTGGATGAACTGAGGCAGACCAGATCACAGAAGCCCACAGAGCGGTGCCATGATCCACCCAACCAGCGACAACCTGAAAAGCTCTAGCTGTAGAGAAACCACGCGGATCCCAAGACCAGCGTGGGTCCTCCCAGAAAAGAATCATGGTGCCTGAACCGACCACCCACCTTAAAGTATCGGGACCAAACACTCTCACAAACATAGGGTCCCTATCCAAACGAACCACATGGCGAATGAAGAAAGAGGAAGCCCTCAGCGGAGCAGAAAGCGCACCCAACTCCCACTCAGTCTCCCTCCACCCAAAACAAGCACAAATAACACGTATCCAAAAGACTGGCCCTTCAATAGCAAAGCGCCACCACCATTTCAAGAGGAGGCTGGTGTTTACCGCCGAAAGAGAACGAACACCAAGCCCCCCTGAGTCCTTGGACAAGCAAACCACCTCCCATGTGACCTTAGAGAGACACCTTGTAAGAACCACTCCCGGTCAACGCTAGTCAAATCTACGAAAAACAGGAAAATTTAAAATTTTCGGACATGCACTTAAATGAATCTAAATTTGACCTCGAGGGTCATACCGGACTTAAGTTGACCCCAATATCGACCAAAGTGAGTTCCGGGGGCTCAGGGAAACTTTCTGACCAATTTGGGAAAGGTTGACTTTTTGCTGGAAAAGTCAACCGAGCGACGTTTTGGTCCGTTCGAGATCCGTTTTGGATCCAAAAAGCTTAGTCGTCATCGCGGTGGTCTTAATTGAGCCGTTTCCTTGTAGCACGTGAAATTTCGTAATTTCTTAGAAAACGAGGTGGAAATTTGGATCGAGTACGAAAAGTAAAGAAAATAAAAAAAAGAAGAAAGGGCCTAATATTTTGGCCAATGTCCTTGGGCCTAACTTAAGCCCATTTGGTTCCTATAGGGTTTGTTGACACATAAGGTAGCAAGGTTGGAACTTGTCTCGGTGAGAGCTCGCCGGCTGTGTCTGGTACATAGAAGAAAAGAGAACTTTTGTTCTAGGCTTGGTGGCGGCAGCTTCTTCAAGGTATGGTTGGCGGCTTGCTGTTGGGGGACAAACTCAAAAGGATGAGGCTAATGGTGGCTTAATTGCTTTTTCTCCACTGTTTTTGGTATGTGAAGTACAGAATCAACATGAAGAAATTGTTTGGTCTCCGTGATACACATGACCACAAGGTTAGAGTTCTTTACTTGGTTAATATACAAAGAGCTTTAAATATACCTTTCCTGCGTTAAAGCAACAAAAGCAATTGGCTTCTCTTGTCTTGATTGTTGGATTAGAGCATTAAATGCTCTAATCTTAGTCTTTTGGAGTAAAAAGAAAAACAACAGGATATCAAAGAGGCTTCGGTGAATGGTTTTATGTGATGTGGGTGTGTAGAGGACAGAGCAAAGTTTGATGGTCGTTGATTTATCTGGAGTTGATTGATAACAAGAGTTTTGTTTTATTCTTTGTGGAGTATCGTTGTGTACTGAAATTAGGGAATTAGGGTTTGTAAATTCGTGAGAATTCGGAAATTAATTCCACTTTTTGCGTTGGAACGAGTGAGTATAATTAGGATTTGTAGGAACAAAAAGGGAAATTTTCGGAGTCTCGAGTGGCGTTTTCCCGATCCCGAGCAGATTCGCCAAGCCGGGCGAAATGGGCCATTATGGGTCCATTATCGACAATGTCGAGTAATTGGGAAGTTTGGGAGTGATCGACATTGTCGGGGTTGCTTTTGGGCGTCAAGTTTATTAAAATTCAGCTTATGTCTACGGACTTAAAATTGTGTTAAATTGTGTTCTTTTAGATCGTGTTGCCGACAGAGGAAAGGGAAAGCTAGGCGAGTGATCTAGATCACGCCGGAGCTTGTTTGTGCGCTTTTGGAGAAGGCATACGAGGTAGGGAAAAGTAGCCGGATCTCGGCCCTGACTAGGGAAAGTTAACAGTAGAAATGCATGTGACACTTGGGTGTCGTGGGCTAAGTAGGTTATCGAATATTAGAAATGCATGTGACACTTGGGGTGTCGTGGGTTAAGTAGGTTATCGAAGATTGGAAATGCATGTGACACTTAGTAGTGTCGTAGGAGCAGAGAACTTATCGATGTTAGAATTACTGGAGGCATATGACCATGGCCGGAGGTTGATTGTGAACTTATCGGTATTAGGAGTACTGGAGGCATATGACCATGCCCGGAGGTTGATTGTGAAACTGTTGATATTAGAACTGCTGAAGGCATTGGTTATGCCGGGAGATTGTTTGTGTAATTTGTGTCTTGGGTGGCCATGAGAGCCCGTGTTTTACTGTTGTGTCTTGGGTGGCCGTGAGTGCCGTGGGGTTGTTGAGCCCGTGAGTTACTGTTGGTGTGTCTTGGGTGGCCGTGAGTGCCGTGGGGTTGTTGATCCCGTGAGTTACTGTTGGTGTGTCTTGGGTGGCCATGAGTGCCCGTGGGGTTGTTGAGCCCGTGAGTTACTATTGGTGTGTCTTGGTGGCCATGAGTGCCCGTGGGGTTGTTGAACCCGTGTCTTTACTGTTGGTGTGTCTTGGGTGGCCGTGAGTGCCGTGGGGTTGTTGAGCCCGTGAGTTACTATTGGTGTGTCTTGGTGGCCATGAGTGCTCGTGAGGTTGTTGAGCCCGTGAGTTACTGTTGGTGTGTCTTGGGTGGCCATGAGTGCCTGTGGGGTTGTTGAGCCCGTGAGTTATGGTTGGTGTGTCTTGGGAGGCCGTGAGTGCCCGTGGGGTTGTTGAGTCCGTGTTTTACTGTTGGTGTCTTGGGCGGCCATGAGTGCCTGTGGAGTGTTCAACCTGTGTTGTTGCTGTTTGTTGAACTTTGCTTGTGATTGTGATTGTGCTTGCCCGAGGTTAGTGACCCGACTGTGTGTCGGGAAGTGGTGTGGAATTTGGCTGGCTTACCTGACAGGGATCGGTAAGTTGCGAGCGTTCTTTGGCTGGCCTGACCGAGTTCGAGTCTCGGGAGGTTGCGAGCGTTCTTTGGCTGGCTTGACCGAGTTCGAGTCTCGGGAAGTTGCGAGCGTTCTTTGGCTAGCCTGACCGAGTTCGAGTCTCGGGAGGTTGTGAGCGTTTTTAGGCCATGAGAGGGCAGCTCCCCTTCCGACTAGCTATCGGAAAAGCAGAGCTGTATATATCACCAACAGGTCGACCGCCTGGAGCCTGACAGGGATCGGCAAAGCGCGTGGGCAGGCTCGAGCCCAGCCGGTTAGCAACCGGCACTGAGCCGCTGACAGGAGTGTGATCCTTTGTGATCTTGTTTGGTGTGCGATCCTTCGTGATCTTGGGTGTTGCGTGGTTGTCTGTCGTGTCCTTGGAGGAGGTCGTCAATCGTTGTGTCAGGTATACTTACGGGTCCGAGTGTTGAGTCGGCTGAGGAAAGTATCAGTGTGTGTGGGTGTCGGTCGGGTTACTTGAGTTTGGGGATAGTGATCCCCGGTGTTGAGTTGGTTGTTGGTGTTACCGGCATTGTCTGCTAATTATGCCGTAGTCAGTCTGTTATCCGTGGTGGTGAGCGAGCGCTCACCCCTAGCTGCTTTTCCTACAGGTACTGGTCGCCGGTTGGACTAGGTGAGCTTCCGAAGCTTGAAGAGCTGGGAGTGGGATTTCTGGGTTTATTTTGAGTCTAACGACGGATACCATACTTTTGTCCACCTGTTGGGACGTATTTTAAGTTGTAAATATTATTTTGTTGAACAATGGTGTTTTTAAAGTGATTTATTGTAAAAGGTTCAAAAATGTTTTATTGTTTTTAAAGGTTCACGTCCTGAATTCGGTTTACTGAAATTGGGGCGTGACACACCTCCTTTCTCTGCCTGAACACCAAAGGAACCTCCGCTGAAGTCTTTCTAGCAAAAGAACCACCTTCTTAGGAGCACAAAACAAAGACATGTAAAAGATTGGCATGCTTGCCAAGGTCGCCCTGATGAGCGTATAACGACCTCCTAAGGAGAGAAAACGGGTCAACCAGACGGCAACCGCTCTCTATACCTATCAACCATCGGGTCCCAAAAATAAGCGAGACGAGGGTTGCCCCCCAGAAGGAACTCAAGGTAAGTAAAAGGGAGAAGACCCAAAGAACACTACATGGCCTCCGAAAGAGTCTCGCACATAGAATTAGCCACAACAAAAGCAACCAGAGACAAATTGGAAAAGTTGATCCGAAGACCCGACTCCAGCTCAAAAGTGTGGAGAACAAACCTGACAACCCGAAACTGATCCACACCTGCCTCAAGGAACAATAGAGTGTCATCCGCAAACTAGAGGTGAGAAACCTGAATGACTGAACCAACCCGGATAGCACCCTACAACCCTTGTCTGATTCCAAGCTCAAAAAGCTTGTGAAAACCCTTAGCCACAATAAAAAAATAAATAAGCTGACAACGGACACCCTTGCCTGACTCCTTGTAAGACCCTAAACTGCTCAGAAGGAGACCTATTAAGCAACACTAAAGAGAAACCCCGTAAACACAAGGAGATCCACATAATCCACTTCCTACCGAAATCCAAACTCCTAAGGACATGAAACAAGTAAGAACAATTAATCCTGTCGAACGCCTTCTCACAGTCAAACTTCACCAAAGCAGTTGGCTGATGAGAACGACGCACAAACCCCAGAACCTCCATAGCAACGAGGACACTATCTGTTAGCTGTCTCCCCTGGATACACGCAGACTGAGTATTGCTAATAAGGTCTCTAGTCACCATCCTTAGACGCCGCGACAAGATCTTGGCCAAGATCTTATAAGTAGATGTCGTAAGGCTAATAGAACGATACTCCAAGAAGGTCCTAGGAGAAGGGACCTTTCGGGATGAGAGAAACAAAGCTCTAGTTCACCCCTCTTCCAAGATGAAACGAGGCGTGAAAGAAGTGAAGAAAGCGCAAGAAGTCGGCCCGAAGATCGGCCACGCTGCTCGAAAGAAGATCGGATTAAAGCATTTGGCCCCGGTGCCTTGTCCCCAGAACAAGCAGACAAAGCCTCCAAAACCCCAGCCTCGGTGAAAGGAGACTCCAAAGACACAGAGTCTTCCTCGCTAAACCGGGCGAACGGTAAAGCAGGTAAGGTATGACAAGTCAACTGCTCAGAGAAGAAACGAGCCCCAAAGTGTGCGACAGCCTGAGCCTTGACCCCTACAAGATCAGAATACTCTACGCCATTCTCTAGCACCGAGAAGATCTGGTTCCGTGATGCATATGCGTGGGCTACTAGATGAAAATAGGTAGAGTTACGATCCCCATCCCTGGCCCATTTGACTCTAGCCTTCTGCCTCCATAAGCTAGATCTCTGACCTGCCTTATAGGCTATCTAGGATGTGCAAAAAGCCCTTTCAGTCAACTCTTCCTCAGATAGGGGTCTACTGTCAACCAGCACATCAAAAGCATCAATATGCACCTCCAGCTCAGAAATAGTAGTATCGAGATGACCAAAAACTGAACGATTCCAGTCCCGCAGATCATCCCTTAAGGTTCTCAAATGGGTCCACAAATGAACTTCGGATCTCCATGAACCACATAAGAGGACCAACGCTCTCTCACAAATGGGAGGAAATCATCGTGCTCAACCCAAGCGTCGATGAATCGGAATGGGCGGGGTCCCCAATCCACCCTCTCATCAGATAACATGATCGGACAATGATCAGAGAGGGACCGAGTGAGTCCTTTCAAGAAAGGACCAGAAAACATGCTGAGAAGCTCAAGAGATAGAAGAAACCTGTCAATACGACTACACCTGGAAGCGGGACCAAACCAGGTGAAACGCCTGTTGGCCAGAGTGAGATCAAGTAACCCAACTGTCGAAATAAAGTCGCAAAACTTTGAACTGTCCCCATGGAGATTCCCCTCATGACGATATCTCCTCCTGAGAGCATACCGTGTTGAAGTCCCCAGCGACAAGCTACACAGACCCAAAACCATCAACAACTGAACGGAGAGATGTCCAGAGGTCACGCCTCTCCGTAACTGAGGTGGAAGCATACACATTCAGGACTGTCAAGGGAGTGCCCGTGGGTAGATGAACTCCCGACCAAACCAGAACGTCGTCTAAGGTATAGGTCTGACCTACCTGGAACACCCTGCTATTCCAAATAGTAAGAAGACCCCCAGACAAACCAGACGAAGGAACAAACGAGTGGGCGAAGTGTGGTCCTAAACCACACGATTGAGAAATACTAAGGCAAATGTCTGACAACTTTGTCTCCTGAATGAAAACAAAGTCAGCTCGCTGAGCACGAATAAGAGAGGCCAATAGACTCCTCTTCGAAGAGGAGCCTAGACCCCGAGCATTCCAAGAAAGGAAAATCATGGAGTCACCGAGGGGTTAGCAACCCCGCTGTTGTAAGTATGGCTGAGGGCCGCCTCAACCTTCCGAAAACCCACTTCAGCTGTACCCCTATAACAGACACCCAAACTCTCAGCAAACCGCGCCATAGTGTGGGTAATTCTCTCACTTGTGCGCCCATCAACAAGATCTGAATGAAACTCAGAATAAGCCGGCGGAAGGGAACACGCTAGAGGCGATACCTGCGTTCCTATAGAGGAGCCGTCCAAAACCCCCAACACACCTCCACCATCAATTTTTACCACTGCATCAAGGGGGCTTCCAAACACAACTAAGGCTTTACCTGAATCAACCACATCCTCAACTTCCTGATCCCGATCGAACTCAGTCTCAGAATCACGTTGGGTATCACTCGCAGCCGGAAGGCTCTGCTCCTGACTCACCATCGAATCAACAAGAAAACCAGTGGATTGAGCCGAGAAAGGAACCACTGACTGTGACGAAGCACCGACCACAGGTCTAATGGACAAATGTAGGGACCAGGGCCTGGCCGTGAAGGCCTGAAGGATCAGATCAACGCCATATCATGACGGAGTGACAGATGGGGGTCTAGGAGTTGGGCAGGAGGGGATGATATCTAAGTGCGCCCTCTTGACCAAAACCTCAGCACGAGAGCCATCCCATCTCACTGGTACAAGCATGCTGTGAAAGGAAACATCTGTAGTGTGAACAAGGGCAAAAGCCCTGATCATCTGACTCGAAGCCAGAGAAGAAGGATGAACCGCAATCGAAAAACCAACTCTCTTTAAAACACGAATCATGTTGTCCTTACACCACCGATAAGGGGGTAAGCCTATGACGTCAACCCACACTAGTCGCCCACCAGAAAGGACCCTGTCTAGACAGTCAGAAACGTTGAAGAACCAAAGTCGCAGACTGGCCCAGTCACCCAAGGAAAGGGTCTCCCATGTCGGACGATCCGCACACGTAAAGAGAAAAGTACGCGAATCTATGTCAAGAAGATTATACCCACTAAGCCTGATCTCTCCGTAAAGAGAAAAGTACGCGAATCTATGTCAAGAAGATTATACCCACTAAGCCTGATCTCTCCGTAACAGCTAAAAGGGAGGAAGGGGGTGACGATGTCGTTGCCACCACGATAATACTGAGATCAGTTCGCCCAATCAAATTTTGGCTAGGCATATGGAGACTAACTTCCTCCAAATTTGGGACTGTTGAAAAGGACAAGGAGAGAGGCATAAATAAACTCACTCTCAACTCCTTTCCTACCGATGTGGGACTTAGTAAAATAAACTAAAGGCTTTGAACAACCATTTTTCCAACAGTAAGGACGTTTCAAAAGAGCATTTAGAAAAAAACCTAATTTGGGTCGATCATTATGCGTCTTAAACCCCTAAAAATAAGAGTACGGGACGGAATGGGTAAGCAAAGTGATAAGCCCAATAGTTGTAAGCGATAAACAAGTGGCGACGAAGGGTTTTGAGCCTGCATAGAAAAGGAAAAATGTGAATCAGAAGGCATCAATAGAGGCATGGGCACACTGTAGTGCTGTTGGGTTCCTTACAAAGTTGGCTGGGTAGGAATTGCAGGAGCACCTTGACACCTTAGACACTGATCTTAATCTGTGGAGTAGTGATGACGATCTTATCGTGACGGAGGAGGATGCTAACTGTTCTCACTCCTTATGTGGAACGTGGAAGTAGTAATCTCGCATGATTTGGTTTTGTACAGGGTGATGGAGTGGTGGTGCATCTTTTTGGTTGTTCCGGTTGTTTATTCTATTTCAGATGGTATTTGAAGGTTGTTTGTTTCGTGTTTAGCGTGTGGAGGTTCGATTTGAGATGAAGGTTGTTATGGTTCGAGTGAGGTGACACTTAGTTGGGTTTTCAGTTCTCTTTGTGGGGAAGAGTTTCCTCCCGAGCTTGCTTATTATGAGTCATGTAGGGGGTTATCGGTTGTTTACTATTCTCAGTTTGTCATGCAGGTCTCTTTAGGTAGTGTGGTGTTTGGTCATAATATGGCATAAGGTTCAGTTTAGTTTGTATATTTATAGCATGTTGACTAATAGGTCCATTCCTTAACCCGTCTTGGGTAATAAAGAGCTTTTTATAACTTCACTGATCAAAAAACACATTGACGACGCTTCAAGTGTATGATTTCCTTCATTGTATTAGATGAATTTTCAATACAAAATTGTTAAAATTAATTTTGTTTTTGTTTATATATAACGTTTATTAAATAGTTTTGATAAATTAGTTATAGTATTTTTTTTTAATTTGTAACCAATTTAGACGATATTTAAGGAATATTCATAGCATTTTTTGTAATTTTCTGTTATTCTTATTTTTAGTGCATCACCAATAGAACTTCCGTGCTTAAGCGTCGTTGTTTATTAATTGTGCTATGACTATAGAGATGAGGTTGAAGAATGCCTATAGTTACCTTCGAGTTTAGCTGTCATTTTTTGTTAAAAATCCTTAACCCTAAAGATAGTCTTTGTCCCTACAAAATCATCAAATATGTTATACATATGATATTATAAATAATTTTAATAAATTAAATATCCCTATTTTTTTTACAAAAATATCTATATTATAACATATACATTAACATGAAATTTTTAATTGGATATATGATAAGTTTAATTTAAAAACAACACAATTCTTATTCCAAGTATAATGAGAAAACCACAACTACAACTTTAATTTAATATCGATTGGGTTATTGATTGTATTTTTTTTATAAGCTAAAGATTTTATTGAGAATTCGTTCTATAAGTGGATAGAACGAAGCGAAATAACGATCCCAAAAAGGGACCTATTCTCCATACCAAAACAGCTACGAAAGCTCAAAACAGTTCAGAACAACCAAAACAACCAATGAAACAATAAACAAAGACAAAAAAACAGCTCAACAAGCATCCACCCTCCGCTTCTTCCTCCTACTGGGACTCAAACACCAAAACGGATCTTTGCCCCAATCCTCAAAAGTCACTCCCGAGCGAAGAGATCCTGAATTCCAACAAACCCCAAACGAATGAGCCTGTATCTTCGCCAACACCCCATCAACACTATCCATAGTCTGATTGAACATCGCTCCATTACGAATCACCCAAATAGACCATAGGGCCACATAACCAACCCGAACCCACCCGGACCACCACCTCCTCGAACCCAAACCCTTCCACCAAAGCAGAACACCACCTAATCTCTTCGGCATAGGAGCGCACACCTTCTACTAAACAAACACCTTGCTTCAAATCTCCCAAGCATATAAACAGTACAGTAGTACATGATCAACAGATTCAAAAAAGAGCATGCAAAAAGGACATAACATACTATTAAGAGAAATCTGCAAACCTCTACTCTCTAGGAATTCCTTAGTAGGAAGTGCATTATGGGCTGCCAACCACACAAACACACTGAATTTCTACGGAACATGCTTCACCCATAGAACCGATGCCCACTCCAAAGAAATATAACACCATGTCGGCCTAGTTAGGCACTAATACGCAGAAGAAACCGAAAACCCTTTAAGATTCTTCTCCCAAATAAGAGAGTCCTCCCTATACAACCTCAAAACCACCTCATCCAACAGGCCCATCAACATCATAGCTTTCTCTTCTTCCCAAGGCTCAAGATCTCGCAAGAAACCCACTCTCCAAACTCCAAAGAGCCAAAGAACTGAACTTTCTCAAACTTCGCCGAAGATACCGAAAACAAATTTAGAAAACGCATGTTTAAAGTGGAAGATCCTAACCACACATCATCCCAAAAAGAGATCCAATCACCCTTCCCTAATCTCCAATGCACACCCTGATTCCCAAAAAGAACCTCAAAACCAGGGTCAATAGCTAAGGCCATGATGTGCCCAACCATAAAAGATGAACCCGACTTATCAACCTTAAGCAAGTCCCAATTAGACAAATCCCAACCGAATAAAGCACATATCACCTTCTTCCATAAAGAATCAGTTTCGCATGCGAATCTCCACCACCATTTAGCCAATAAATTGGCATTCATGGCCTCCAGTCTCCTAATACCAAGACCACCTTCCTCTTTGGGCTTGCACACCGAACTCCAACGAACCTTACATAACATCTTCCCTGTGTATGGATTAGTCCATAAAACTGTCTCTGCCAAGCTTCCAAAACAGCAATCACCTTCTTTGGAGCCTTCAAGAGAGACATATAAAACAAAGGAAGAGCCGACAAGTTCGACTTTACTAGAACAATTCGGCCCGCCATATTCAGATTCTTTAATTTCCACAACCCGAGGACCTTCTTAAACTTCTCACCACCGGGTCCCAAGAAGATATTCTCCTCGGATTAGCTCCCAACCAAAAACACAGGTACTTCACAGGCAAGGAACCCACCTAACACCCCAAGATCCGGGCCACCTCCTCCTCCGAACACAACGCCTCATTCAACACCACAACAATCGACTTTGAGAAATTAATCCTCAAACCCGACCCTTTCTAAAAGCTCTCCAATAATCCTTTGATAAACTCCAAACCTTCCACATCGCCTTTAAGGAACAAATGGGTGTCATCAGCGAACTGCAGATGGGATACAATCAAGCCGGTATAACCCACCTGCACCCCTAAAGGCACCAATTCTGAACATGTTCTCCAATAATTGATGCAACCCCTCTGCTGCAATTAAAAAAAGAAACGGAAAAAAAGGACACCCTTGTCTGATGCCATTAAGCACTTGAAAGTTTGCACTTGGCGACCCATTAATCAACACCGACAAAAAAGCTTTGAAACACCCCTGCATCCAAGATCTCCACTGAACACCAAACCCCATCTCGATCAACACCTTGTCAATAAATCCCCAATGGACTTTATCATAAGCTTTCTCAAAAGCGATCATTAACAGAACCACCTCCTCTTTAGAGCTTTTCAACTTCTAGATTAACTCCGAAGATATCAAAACCCCATCCACCAGTTGTCTCCCTGCCACAAACCCACTCTAGGTATCACTAATCAACTCCGGGAGTACTTTCTTGAGGCGATTCGCCAGAACCTTGGCCAAAATTTTATACGGTCCAGAGATCAGACTAATAGGGCGAAAGTCATCAAAACTAACAACAACATTAGACTTAGGGATTAAAGTCAAAAATGATGAATTAATCCCTTTGTCAAGTCTCCCTGAAGCCTAAAAAGAAACTAAAAAGTTGCATACATCAACTCCAACAATCTTCCAACACACCTGGAAAAAACGCAAAGAGAAACCATCAGGCCCGGGAGCCTTCTCTCCTCCATAATCCTTCACCGCCTGAAGAATCTCCTGTTCTTCAAAAGAAGATTCCAACCCCTTCGCCTGGACAATAGACAAATGCCGAAAAGGAAGATCAGGTAAAGCAACATGAACCCTTGGATCCACTTCAAACCGCTTAGCAAAGTGAGAAACCGCCGCCTGCTTGATAGCCACATGAGTATCAAGAGTAACTTGCCCCACGCGGATACTGGTAATCCGATGACGAATTGCCCGAAAGTTAGCAATTCGATGGAAGAAACGAGTACATCGTTCAACTCCTTTAAACCATCGGATTCTAGCCTTTTGACTCCATATTTTGGCCAGCCACCGAGACTTTTGAATTATAAGAGCTCGGCACCAAGCCCTACTTTCACGTTCCGACCCTTCCAAAGACTTGTCCTCCAAAATAGCATCCCAACTCTCCAATTCAGCAGTCAGCTTCACAATATCTAATTCCACCCTTCCAAACACCTCTTTATCCCACACATGCAAATCCTTCCTCAAACACCTCAGTTTAGACCATAGAATAAAATTGGGATCTCCAGTAAAGGAATAAGACGCCCAGAACAACTTAAAAGTAGGTATAAAGGATCTATACTCTAGCCAAGCATTAATAAATCTGAAAGGTTACGGGCCCCAATCAACAACTTCCACACCCAGTAAAATCGGTCTATGATCCGATACCCCTCACGGGAGACCCCATTGAACCACCACTCCAAAAGCTGATAAAGCCTCAGAAGAGACCAAGAACCTATCAAGGCGGGAGGTCTTTGAACCAGTGTCATACCAGGTGTACTTAGACTTAGATAAAGTGAGGTCTAAACACCCCAAATCCTCAACAAAATCAGCAAAAGCAGCACCATAAGATCTTTGATAACTACTACCACGTCTCTCCCCGGCTGATAACACAGAATTAAAGTCACCTCCAATAATAAGAATATCATGAAAATTGTTATGCAAACCCACCAACTTGGACCATAAACCTCGTCTCTCACGAGCCAAATTAGGAGCATAAACACTAATCACACTAATCGGGAGTTGCAAATTAACAATTACTCCATTCCAGCAAATCACATTATGCTTAAAGATAACAGAGGCCTTATTAAAAAAATACAAAAGCCAAACAAACACCACCAGCCGACCCTACCACTAGTACCCACTCACAACCCCAATCAACTCCAAAACCAAAAGATAGAAGAATACCAGAATCAACCACAACAAGTTTGGTTTTTTACAACAAAATCAAGTCAACAGAATTCACCACAACACATTTTTAATGCAATTCCTTTTTAAATCGGAATGCATACCTCTCACTTTCCACGTGAGGCACCTCATCACCAAAAAATTAAAGATACGAGCCCGAAACATGTATTAAATGATTACCTATATTCGACTCCGAAGGAACCTCCTCCTCGCTTTCACCACCCTCTTCCGAGAACAAGTTGCTTTGCGGAACTTCAATATCAAGACAATCAAATTGTTCTAAAACCAACGGACCGAGGTCGATAGCCTTCTTTCCCACCTTTTTACAGTAACTCCAGTCACCCGAACCCCCTTTCAGCTTCTTAGCAAAATCAAATATGAATGTCTTTGGCTGGGCACCATTACTGGCCGAACCAGACTTCAAAGTGGTCTGATAAAAGACAACAAGAGAAGCAACCTCACGCACCTTGCCTTTCTTCTTTGGCCTACCACGACCCTGTTTAGGTTGAGGATCGCCAAGGACATGCGCAACTATCGAACAAGTCGCATGAACCGGACCTGCTGCTCGAGAAATCGACGCTCTACTCTACAACAAATGAGTCAGCCCCATGTTAGAATGCGATCGCTGCTCGCCCGTCTCCTGAACACGATCGCAAAAAAGAGTCCGAGTCTACACAAACTCCTCACCACCCAAAGCCCGATTAGCACTATCAACGAGACGAGAGAAGGGTGTAATCTCAAGCCTAGGGCCCTTCTTCCCCAATGGGCTTGGGGTCTGATCGACTGCAACATCCACCCTTTTAGAAGAAAAATCCTCACTTGAAAACAGGGTATCCAAACCAGAGGAGCCAGAACAAGTCCTCTCGACCCAAAAAGAAACCACATTCGAAGGCACAGGCTTCAAAAGGACCGGGAAGGAAACTTCTCCCAACTCTAAACTTACTTCCAAGGGGGAAAACTACACTTGAGAGCTATGAACCAAGGCATAAGCCCTTCCCAAAGAATCCCCTGCACCGGTTGAATCAATAACATAGATTACCTCACCAAGCAGTCCGTCCAAGAGCCTGAAATTCTTATCGAACCACCCATGAAACGGAACGCCAATAATCTCAATCCAACTGAAACAACCCAGTTTCAACAACACATGAGCAGAGACATCAGTTGTATCAAACCAAATCCTGAGCCAACTTTGTCCTTGCTCCTTCAAGGACTTAGCAAAAACAGGACCCGAACAAGAAATCAGAAACACCCTATTTCCGAAACCCCTAACTTCAATATCTCGAACCCATCCACGTCCAATGGTCTCTTGAATAGCACTAACCGTGCATTCATTTCTGGCCACCCCCAACAAACCAGATTCAACCAATTGCTTGTGCTGCATCACTATGGTTCCCTCACAAACCAGTAGCTCATTCGGCCCATGCTCCATGGTAACACGAGTTCCATTGTGACGTGGAGAAGATTTAGCATGGTTTTTGGTTGTTTTCAAGTCATGAGCAACCAAAAGTCTGTGCCCCTTTGCAATGGAACTATAGCATTTAACCACATTTTGATCAGCATCATCCATGGTTTTCGCATAAACAAAGCCAAAGAATTTTCCTTTCGCATTTTCTCTGCGAACCACATTGGTTTTCACAACAACCCCGACGTAATTGCAATAATCTCGCAACCAAACATCGTCTACACCAAAGGGTAAATTTAAGACAAACAAATTGTGACTTACCTGACCGGCCTGATCATTAGATGGAGCAGAGGTTTCACTAGCGCTGATTTTCCTTTAACACGATCAGTCACCGAACCCCCGTCAATGGACGCAACTGTGGATCGAAACCTAACCCCCACTGAACGAACTCCATTTGCTCTTGCACTGACCTCCTTCCCCGAAGCTCCCGATCCCGCACCTCTATACACCAATGCCAAATCCGCAAGCCTAGGAAAAGGGATCCTTCTCCATTCGATTAGCACATCGCTGTACGAGGGAGTCACTGCCGCCCCTCCCGAAACAGTCGACGCCGACGATGAGACCTGATCGCCCTTTCCCCCCCTCTCGCCCATCTCTCTCTCGAAACTCGGGGGGTAAAACTTAGGCATCGGATAAAGAAGAAAATATGATTGAAAATATTTATTTATAGAAGAATTTTTTCCAGATCGAAAATATTTATTTATAGAAGAATTTTTGCAAGAAAGAGATCGTATTACAACATAAGTCAAATTATTTTATTCTATACAGTTCTTAAAAACCATATAAGTTTACATGTAGGAATGAAACTGAAGTTATGTAGATGTTCCTACAACGACAACACACGTTTTCTAGGTAAGATCCCTTTTTGGCTGAAATTGAGAAACTTTGGATGCATACTCATGTAATAACATGATTGTTTTCGTCAATTTGTTGTGACAATCCACACCCATTTTCACAAGAAGGCTACAACACTTGTGAGAGACAATATGGTTAATATCTCTAAAAACATTGTCGTAAACCTCTTTGCCGCATTCAAGAGTAATATTCGCTGCACAACTCTCAGCGGCTTCTTCAAATCCTTGTTCGGGTTCGGGTGACATACTGGCTTCATATTCTTCTTCTACAAGAACCATTGTTGCTGCAAGCGCTAAGCATAGAAACAATGCAATGGAGAAGTTTTTGATTGTCATCGTCTATGCTTTAATTATTTTCACGGGTAATGTTTTGGAATCTGTATGGTTTCTTTTATAAGCCTAGATATAATGTTTCATTTCATTTATTTTTATGTTTTTCTTTTGGTTTTCCCTCGTTTCAATAGAAGGTAACTCATTATTTGTACATTGTAATGGTGACATTTATTTCTATTTGGCATTGCTTAATTAATGTATAAACTAGTAATGTATTATTGTATCGAATATGCTAAAGGAGATAGGCTTATTTATACACGATTAGTTACAAGAATTTTAGATTTGTATGACAATAAGTTTCTACCACTTAGTTGTTCGTTTTAAACTTTCAATAACCTAGAAGCTGCGCTCTCTGCGCAGCCTCCTCCCCTCCCATCCTCCCCCCATTTTTCCACCATGGATACTCTTGAAGCTCCTACCTCAAAGCGTTCTTCTACCCTAGCCACCAGGTTCCACTCTACCCTAGCCACCAGGGTCCACTCTACCCATTTATGGGTGTTACTTTTTTGTTTTTGTCTTTTTGTGCAGCCGGTGTACCCCCACAGGTCGCCGCCCATCGTTCAATCTGTTCCACGGTCTCTCCCTCGTCTCGCGCTACCGTTCCTGCATCGCTGGACCGGCCCCGCCTTCGAGCCAGTAGCCACCGTGGCCCCCCTACCGTTCTCTGGAATTCGGGCTCCACGCGCCGCCTTCCATCTGCAGCGGCCTACCGCCCCAGGGTCATCCCTCACCGGCGTGGGCCTGCTCCCTAGATGGATCTGGGATCCGGGAGGAGGGACAGTAGTTTGGGACCTATTTCATAGGCACTCAAAATCGGGACTCTCAACCCCGAACAATCTTTTGCATCAGGGAGGTCTCGGGGAATCCGCACTAAAGGTTATTCTCTAGAAGGTTTCACTGTTTTAGGTCGAATAACTTTTTCGGCTCAATAAGTTTAGGATTTTGGTTTGGTACTTTTTAACGTTGGATCGAGGAACTCTTGAGTTCGGATTTGTGAATCAAAGCTGACTATCTGTATGGAACCATGTGCGCTCGACGGGCTACGGCCGGTTGGGACAAAAAGCTGGTATCCGGGACTGTTATGTCCCTCCTTGTAATCATGATATGATTCCATAATACAACTACCTCTTTCTCGTTTCAAAAAAAAAAGTTTCTACCACTTAAAAGATTTATTACAGAGTGCTTATAACCATGGGTGGATTTAATAAATTGTTTATTTTTAATAAAAGTACCCGCATAATATATATATATATATATATATATATATATAGGGTAGCTATCCAGTAAAAACCATCCTTATTGTGCAAACTACGAACCAATCTAAGCCACAGGATGCGGTCAAAGTGACGTTAGTAGAGCGCGCGCGATGCTGACACGTGGCAGATTCGCGCGCGCCTCTGCCCGCGCGCGTGAGCGTGTTGACCACGCGCGCGCACGGTGCTAATAGTTTTCCGCGCACAGTGCTACTAGTTTAGCACAGTGCCAAACTATTAGCACTATGCGCCCAAACTATTAGCACTATGCGCGCCACGTGTCAGCACTGTGTGCGCGCACCAGCAGCGCGCGCGCCCACGTGTCAGCACCTGGTGAGTTCGTAGTTTGCACAATAAGGGGTGGTTTGTATTTGATACCAATCCTATATATATATATATATATATATATATATATATATATATATATATATAGGTACACAATCCGTTGTAAATAAGTGCTTATACTATAAAATGTAAATGAATCTTAAACATAGAATCAGAAAAATCAATGACTCAGATTTTGTCACCTTCATTAATGGTAGAGGTGTAATTTAGAACAACTTTCTTCGTATTTTAGACATTTCATATTAACAAAAGGGTATTTCCGTATTTTTTCCATTTGTTTTCACCCAACCTCAACCCTAGTCATTGCTTCTTCTCTCCATATTTACAAAATCACGAAACCTCAAATATGTGCCATTCCCCCACCCTGTGCCTCCTCCGCCGCCGGATCACTTCATGCATGTGTCGCCGCCCGAGTTCACAGCTGAGAGGAACCACGGTGTCGTCATCCTCGTGCGGTTACGTTGTAGGTTACATCGTCAACCTGCGCCGTTCTCCGTTCGTGTTCTCCTTCGCTGTTGGGCCTAAGTTCCTCCGTTCATGGGCATCTCCTTCATCTTGATGTCCGGCCTCGGTGATGCTTCTACGATCAAGTTGTGTTGCTTCAACTTACTATGTATGGTTGTTAATATCGCAACTCCAAGTGTCCGATCGCATACTTCACCTGGTACCGGTCCTATTTGCGTTTCTATTTCATTCACAGATCTGCAAAACATATTTCTCATGTGTTTTCTTTTTGCGTAAGTTAGTTGGTGTACTCTATATTGCTCATTTATTATCATCTATTGCAATAGTGGGGCATAATATATACATTACATGAAAGATGGTACAGTTGAGATATATGCATGCTCATATTGATTATAATGGTGACGATGGTTAGTTGTATTGATCTTGATAGAATATTTTTCATTTCAATAAGCTACAAAATATTAGAATATATATGTACCCATACATCAACAAACAAATGGTTATTATCAGCTGTGATCTTTGTTTTACTAATTTTGCATGTATTATGAAGTCTAAAATCACATATGCCAACTCTGTCTCCATGGACGATCCGCTCGAATTTGTCGCTGATGCACCAGATAACGATTGGCTTGAGTTTAGAATTATGTTGTAATACTCACCATGGTATACAGTAATAAGTTTAGAATTATATTGTAATCGTATTACTGTATGAATTAAGTTTAGAAGTATGTCGTCATGTCATACTATAACATTCTGTGATTATTATTGTAACAGTATCCAATATATACTGTAACAAGGTTATAAGTATGTTGTAATCCTTTTACCATATGTCTGTATGGAGCTGTAACATTGAGTTATACTAATTTGTATTTGTGTAGATTCTTCTGTAAGGTCGTAATTCGCAAGTCATGTAATATTACTTACAAATTACTGTAATATTGACTATAAAGTTTTTTAACATTATTTACAAATTACTGTAATATTAACTATAAATTACTGTAATATTGATTACAAAGTATTATAATATTAGCTATAAATTACTGTAATATTGACCACAAATTACTGTAATAATTATTTGTAATATTGACTACAAATTATTGTAATATTGATTATAAATTACTATAAAATTAGTTATAAATTACTGTAATATTAACTATAAAATACTGTAACAAAATAGTTGTAATATTAAAAATCTGAATATATTAAAAAAAATTGTACCAAAAATAAAATATTAAAAAAAATAATATTTTCGAATAAAATAAAATATTAAAAATATATTTTTTTTCTAATTTATTAAAAAATCAGAGTTTTTAACCGTAAAAAATCAAATTACAGTAATGAAAATAAATTTACCCATTACATATAAAATGTCCTTAATAGATTTAAAGTTTCATATATTTACATTTATGTCATTAATGACTATTTTAATCTCATCCTTTCATCTAATCTAATCCAATGATTACAATCGATTTACATTTTACAACATAAGCTTCATTTACAACGGATTGTACACCTATATATATATTATCAAGTTTCTTTACATTTCCATCCATAAAATTACAATTATTATACTTTTAATTTTTACATGCTTACTTTCTAATAATATATTACTAGTTTAATTGTATTCTATTAACATAAATTTTATATAATATTGATAACATAAGTGGGAGCGCAAAGCGGGCCCTAGAAGTGACAATTTTGGCAATTTCGGATCTGCGTGCGTGACGGCTTGAGCACGTCGGGGGAAGCGTCGATGGTGGGGCCTCTTCCTCTTGTGGACGTCGACGATGTCAGGGTAAGTCGTTGGAGACTTTCTCTTGGTTCTCGATTGTTTAGTGTCAGATTTTCTCGATCGGTAGCGGGTCTTGTACTCAAGAAGCGGTCAAAGGAAATCCGTGTTGCCCCACGTTCAATCGGTGGATTGGTGTGGTAGGCTGGATCGCTGACTGTGAGTACAGTTTGTGGGTGGCGCTGACGCTGGCGATCACAGCATGGGGGCAGGAGGCACGTGAACCGTGGCCACCGCCGGTGATGGCGCTGTTGCTGATGTTTGCGTTGTCTGAGTCCGGTGGACGGTTGGAGACGAAGGCGGCGCTGCTGGGAAAGGAAGAACGGGAGGCTAGGGTTTCGAGATAAGTATCTTAGGCCGAGATGGGTGGACCGGGACCAGGTTGGGTCGGGTCTGGACAGGCCCGAGTCAAAGGAAACCTGGGTTGCGAATCGGCCAGGGGTAGGGTCCCGGGTCGGGTTTCAGGGCGAGTTTGGGGACCGGGAAATGGAGGAATACCACAAACGGCGAGGGGAGGAACGCTCCCTCGCCTTTATCAATGAGCCTTTCGTGGTCCAGTAGGGGGGTTTGCTGGTAATACCGCCTCACTGGACATAGGGTGACATCGATTCCACCAAATACCGGCGCGACATTCTTCAATTAGATCGTGAACCAGCAATTATACGTTTTTAAAGGCCCTCATTATCATCCGAGGGAGGACGACGTCTGCTGATTCCTCGGGAGAATGCAAAGTCCATCTAAGCCATTTCAGTTCCTGGTTACAGGACTGTCTGGGACGTCACTCTAAGGACTCAGTATTCTACTGGAGCGAACCTCAGAGTTGATTTATGTCCAATCGAAATTCTCAACACTGGGCCTGCTCGGCCCGTGCCAATCAGTTTGGAGCTGTTGTATCAGTGTTCGAAAGATGATGTCGTAATATCCTCCTCCAGACTACCCTTGATCTCTTTAGAGCAAGTTTACTTTCAGTGCTATTGCTATTTCAATTTGTTGCATTTCAGTATTCTTGTCGTGTACGCATTTTTAAATTATAATATAAGATCGTTCTTCCTGAAAAACATAAATTTTATATTAATTTAAGTCTCTTAATTGGTACTAAAACTTTATCTGATTCATTATTTTTAAATTCAAGACTACTATTAATTTGAGTTTAATTATTATTTAAGGTTGGAGACGATTATCGATTTATGTTTATTTATTTACAAAACCACTATAGTCAGGAAGAGATATTTTTAAAAAATAAAACGGCCAAACAATATTTGATAAGGAGTGGAAGAAATCGAGTAAAAGGTCAATAAATATCGCATACGTCGAGAAATATATTTTTTGTTGCGTTGGAAACGAAAGAGTTTTACAACATTTTAAAAATATGAAACTTTAGTGTCATATTTTGTAATAAGTAATAATATTAATATTTTAAAAATATTTTAGGTTACAGGTATTACATAAAAAAAATTGGTGACCCCTCTTTGAATAAACTAGATCTACTTCTACTTGTCACTAACAATCCCTTGCAATCGAATGAAGCTAAACAAGGAATAAACGAGCATGGAACTACATAAAATGAGGCATGTGCATGAGTTTAATGATGATGCCTACAACTTGTTTGACAGTAAAGACGTCCAGATAGATCACAGGTTAGGGCCTGAAGCTACAGGAAGTAATTGTTCTTACATACAGACCCAATATGCACGTGCTAGTGCTCGTCGGCCTTCGGAGGTTATGGAATTTCCGATGATATATGAGATGGTCGTGTTGATTAGGGTATGACATATAGAGCTAAAATGCACTTGTTGGTACTCGTATGTCTTCACACGATGTGTCTTTTCCAATGATATGAGTGATGGTCATCTCAGATGAATTATTATATATGTACATAACAAAAAAGCACTTGCTAGTGCTCACCAGTCTTCTTACGTTGTGGCTTTACGGATGATGTGTGAGACGATCGTCTCGAATGAGAAGACAAAATCCATGAAAAAAATATAAACAAATAAAATATAGAACAATACTCTTGATAATGTTGTCCAACCAATAGAATGGTAACATTATTGTATAGAATATGCTTAACCACAAATGATTAATTATACATGAGGTAGTCCCACATACACACACATATATGCACACTAGGTAGTCACATATAGAAATTGAAACATCTTTTCCGATCATTACACATATGCACATTAGGTAGTTCCAAATTTATACGTAATTTTGATGGTTATCAGCGCAATATAGCCAAAATATGAAGGTTCTCCTTTGAGATTTAGGGACAAAGCATTTCCCCTAAAGACGGTTTAGGTGCGCATTTTGAAAAGCATCATTAAACTACGTTGTTCAAGTGGTGGCTTCTTAGCTGGAGTTTGATACCGTGTCTCCCCTCCTTCCCTTTGCATTGACTTATTGATTTATAGCATTACTACAAATTGACAAGGCTTCGGAGGTATGATTTCCTATATTGTATTAGAAGAATTGTCAACTTAAAAAATGGTAAAATTAATTTTTGGTGTTTAAATAACGTTTTTTAAACAGTTTTGAAAATTTTGTTATAGTTTTTTATTAATTTATATGCAATTTGGACAATATTTAGAGGAATATTCATATAATAATATTTTTTTTCAATTTTCTATTATTCTTGACTTATAATTAGTTGATTAACCCGATTTTAAGTGCATCACCAGTGGAACCTTCGTGTTTAGTCGTCATTGTTTCTTGATTGTGCTATGACAAAAGAGAGAAGTTTAATTGTCATTTGTTGTTAAAAATCCTTAACCCTACAGATATCCTTCGTCCCTACAAAATCATCAAATATGTTATACACATGACATTATAAATAATTTTAATAAATTAAATATCTCTATTATAACATACGCATAAAAATGAAATTTTTATTTGGATAAATATATATAATAATTAATGGATAAATATATTATATTATATTGTATATGATAAGTTTAATTAAAATAACCCAATTCTTATTCCAAGTATAATGAGCAAAACACAAGTGTAACCTTAATTTAATATCGATAGGGTTACTGATTGTTTTTTTTTGATCGGCAAAGCATAATATAGATTAAAACCTCTTTAGAGGATAAAAAGGAGTACAAGTAAGATCCTATTACAGATCAACTACAAAAACCAAACCCGACATGAAAAGAACCTTAATATGCTAGCGAGGCATGAATGAGAAGGCCCCATAACCCTAGGAAACTAAAGGGTAGTAAAATGTCAGTTCAAATCCATGAATGAAGAGGATCGAACCGGAGTGAACAAAATAGGGGTACATTTTTGAAACCTGCCCAAAACCAAAGTCTTAAGTGTGACTTGCCTGGAGTGAACCAAATAAGGGGGTATATTTTTGAAACCTGCCCCTAACCAAAGGATTAAGAGTGACTTGAATATGTATTGAATGAGACGAGAGCACAAAGGGAGCAGCAGAAGGCAAAGGGGTAAAATCCGGCGCCGGAGCTGGGGAAGGGCAACGATCTCCATCAAGGCCATGAGCACCGAGAGATGATGAAGGGGTACGATCTCCATCAAGGCCGGTGAGCTTGGAGCAGGGACGAAGCAGCACGAGGAGGACTAGCAACCAACCAAAGGGACTGGAGGGAACCTGCAGAAAGAGCAAGCCAGCGAACCACAACACTCTCAAAACTAGAGAAAAAACTACCCACACTCAGAAAAGCAACAAGCTACCCATGCTCGAGAACCCCAAAGCAAAGAAGTAACCTCACTACTCACATCGCTCACCTCCACCCATAAACCACCCCAGAACCCCAACCCCAAATTTGAGGTTAGCTATTTCCAATCCAAGCAAGCTTTGGGGTCGATTTGCCAGTTATTGATTGTGAAATCTTTCTTTGATTTATGAAAATATGACCATTCCCAGCTGTATGATTGCTGCAAAATTTTGTGGAAGATGTCCTCAGTTGAGCAGCTTTCCCCCTTGAAGATCCGGGCATTTCTGGCGAGCCAAATTTTCCATAAGGTCAGTTGAAAATTTTGGAGCCAGTTATTCTTGAATTTCCTCTTTTGAAATATAGGCCAAGAGATCAATTGATCTTGTACTGAACTAGAAATGACTAGGTGAACCCCCCACCAATTAGCAATTAAAGATCAAACCTTCCATGATCTTGTACAATGTAGAAGAATATGTTTATCATCCTCCAGATCCCCTAAGCAGATAAGACATAGCAGCTCCTGTAATGATAAGATAAGTCCTTTTGACTCTAAAAAACATTTGGATGGAATTGCTTGATGGCAAGCCAGCCATGAAAATGCTGTAATCTTAGGAGGAAGACCAGAAATCCATAGCAAGTTACTCCATTAAGATATAATGGATGATTGGGAACCATGATGTTCTAGTAAAGAGTATAATTTCCTCACTGTGAAACCTTAGGATCTCATGCCCATATAAGAACATCTTCATGATCAGAGAGTGTGATTCCATTTAGGATAGTAGAGAGAGTTGCCCAATCTTGTTCTGCTTTACCCCTTGGGGTTCTAATGAATTCCATATCCCAAGCTACGCCATCCCATGCTTCAGAGACCCACATATTTTTTGATTGTGTTAGATAGAATAGCTTGGGAAATAAATGCTTTAGAGCAGTATCCCCCCACCAAGCATCCAGCCAAAAATACACTCTGTCCCCCTTACCAAACTTCCATTGAAGACCTTTAGAGCCAAAAAGTTATTCAAAAGATGGTTCCTTGAATAGTTTTAGTATATGAGCTATGAAGCTTGAAGATCCCACTTCAGTAAATTTTGATAAATCCCAGTCATTAGCCCCCCAGCCAAATTTACCAGCTATGACTACTTTCCAGAGGGCATTTTTTTTCTAAAGCATATCTCCACCACCACTTGGCTAACAATTCCACATTCATACTTGTGAGTTTTCTAATCCCCAAACCTCCCTGTTTTTTTTGAGGTACAGACCTTTCCCCATGCAATTTTGCAACAACCTTGCCCTGTAAGTTTACCATGCCAAAGGAATTTTCTTTGCCAACTCTCCATTTTTCTGATAACCCCCTTTGGAGCTTTAAGGACAGAAAAGTAATAAAGTGGAAGTGCCCCCAATGTAGATTTAATCAAAGTGATTCTCCCCCCCCCCCCCCTCCCCAAGGATAAAAGTTTTGCTTGCCAAAGTCCCAATGAATTTTTGAATTTTTGGATAATTGGCTCTCAGGTTTGTACTCTGTTTGTATTACCTCCTAGTGGGAAGCCCAAATATATGATAGGTAGAGAAACAGTAGGACAATGAATGATAGAAGAGATAACCAATTCTTCTCCCTCAGAAAGGTTCATAGGGATAAGCTGTGATTTTTCATAATTTACTGCTAAGCCAGAAGATGAGAAAAACATAGAGAGGGCATATTTAAGGCATCTGACCTGATCAGGGATAGCTTGGATGAAAAAAATTGAGTCATCAGCAAACTGAAGATGAGAAATAATAGGGCCTGAAGCTGAAGATTTAATTCCTTGAAATAGATGATTATTGATCCCAGCTTTCATGATTTGGTTTAGTCCTTCAGCTACCAGAACAAAAATGAGGGGAGAGAGTGAGCATCCCTGTCTTAAGCCTCTGGACATTTGAAAATCTTTGGTAGGGGAGCCATTAGTTAGAAATGACATATAGGCTTTGAAGCATGAGATCATCCATAGTCTCCATTTAGTCCCAAAATCCATTTTGATTAGTATTTGCATCACATAGCTCCAACTAACACTGTCAAAGGCTTTTTGAAAATCTGCCTTAAAAATAAGTGCCTTGGATTTTGATTGTTTGATATAATTGACCACTTCTAAGGCAATTAATATACCATCAATTATCTGTCTACCTGCCAGAAATCCTGATTGCTTATCACCCACCAGATTGTTCACAACCACTTTGAGCCTTGAGGATAGCAATTTTGATAGGATTTTGTAGGGGCCTCCCATAAGGCAGATAGGCATGTAATCATTGAAAGTCAAAGGAGAGGAACCTTTAGGGATAAGTACTAGGAATGAAGAATTAATTCCTTTGCCCAATTGACCAGTTTTATAGAATTCCTGTAGAAAAAGCATGAAGTCAGGTTTAATAATATCCCAAGCAGCTTGAAAGAATCTTAAGGTAAAGCCATCTGGTCCTGGGGCCTTGTCTCCATTACAATCTAGTACTGCTTGGAGAACCTCAGACTCATGAAAAGGACTCTCTAGCCAGACCTGTTCTTGAGCTGAAATAGTGTTAAAAGAGAGGTCTTGTAACTCAATAATATCTGAATTTGACTTGGTAAAGCATTTTTGGAAGTGTTTAGAAGCTGCATCTTTGATAAGATCTGGATCAGATAAAGTATTCCCCTCAAAACAGATAATTGACAACCTTTTCTTTACGCCATTGAAGTTTGCAATTCTGTGAAAATAACTGGAGCCTTTGTCACCATCATCAAACCATTTTCTTCTGGATTTCTGACCCCACAATTTAGCTAATAGTTTGTATTTCCTGATAAGTTCAGCTTTGAGAGCCCCCCTGATAGAACATTCCTCAACATTGAGAACCCTGACTTCCACTAGATTATCCAACTCATTGATGGCTAAGGTGAGATGCTGGATCTAAGCTTCTAGTAGACCATAGACCTACAGATTCCATTTTTTGATATCTGCTCTTAGTAGTTTAAGCTTCATCCATAGAATATAATGTGGGGTACCAGTAATAACATAGCTGGACCAGAAAGAGGCTATAGCAGGTAGGAATCTAGAATCTTCCAACCAAATGTTAAGGAATTTAAAAGGCCTTGGGCCCCAATCTGGGATTTTATTATGGAGGATCAAGAGACGATGATCTAATATGGATCTTGGAAGACAAACTTGAGTTAATGAGGGTAGGAGGGAAAGTAATTCATCTGACACAATGAATCTATCAATTCTGGATGCTGAAGATCCATGACCAAACCAAGTAAATTTCCCCCCTTGTAGAGGAAGATCAATTAAACCCATATTATCTAATAGGCTTTGAAAATTTTCCATTGAAGAGCCACCTCTCCTCTGACTTGATCTGTCATCAGCAGAAAATATAGCATTAAAATCCCCCCCCCCTAAGATATAGAGAGTTTGGGGGAGATGATCTGAGAATTATGTGATTATATTCCTCCATAATTCAGCTTTGGAGTGTGCATTAGTGGGGGCATAGATGTTAACAATAGAACAGGGCTTTTGTAGTAGGGAACTCAGACCAAACCAAATTAGGGCTCCTTGGATAGGCTTTGTTGCAGTTACAGTAAATTCAGATTTTTTCCATTTGGAAATGATACCTCCTGCTGCTCCATCAGAGTCTATAGCAGAGGCTTCCCAATCTGAAGATAGGCCACATAGTCTTGGAAAATTGCTTGGCATTTTTTGTAGTTTGGATTCTTGAATAAGGATGAACTCTGGGCTTTGCTTGTGAATTAAGGCACTGAGATTTCTCCTCTTTTGGTTAGAGGAGATTCCTCTCACATTCGATGAGAGGAATAGCATGGTTGTTTATGGAGATGAGAGATGGATGGGATTATCACCCATTAATGAACCAATATCCACTTCTTCCTCTGGTAGCTCTGCTAATTCCTTGAAGTGGTTATAATCATCCAGGCCTTCTAGCATTCTTATTGTAGTATCATCATCTAGTTTGGTCTTCAGACCTATAGATTTTCCAAAACCCCAAGCCCTTTTTGCCTCTGAATCTATATTTAGAAAAATTGCCCTTTGAGAATCTGTTTGCAGATTGCCAGCATCAATCCCTTTCACTTTAGATCTAGTCCCATAGGATCTTGGTTGTAAATTTTGAGCTTTTTTCTTTTTCCCCCTACTTTGATTTTTGGAGTGACTTTGGCAGGTGTAGGATTTAAGCATAGAAAGTCTGAGATTTCTCTTACTTGAGGAGATAGTAAAGGAGAAGTAGATTTAGAGCCAATGCCAAGACCAGATTCCAAAGTGTCCAGACCTTGTGGGCCCTCTTGAGAAGAGAGAGGGTTAATTAAGTCTAATCCCATATCAGAAGCAGCTGTAAAAGGAGTACTTTTCTCTTGAGTAGGGTCCATATTTGGTAAAACCTTTTGATTCATTAAATGTTCTTCAATTACCCATGCTATTGAAGTGTCTTGTATCAGCTTAGTAGCTGTCTTAGTCTTATCAACAATTGACTGAACTAGTTTAGTTTGCTCTAAAAGACAATTAGAAGGGTAAACCTGAGACTGTAGAGGAGAAAACAGTGTAGGTAGTTGAGATACTACAGTTGGAGTCTGTGTGAGAATCTTAGCAGAAACAGCTACTGTAGGCATTAAACCAATGGTCTGAATGTTATGTTCACAAACAACATCTGCTCCTCCATCAATCCAGGAGTGGGACTTGGATTGGTACTAATAGAGGGAGCAATAACTTCTGTAGGCAATAAATCCCTATCAGCTTCCAAGACTTCATTGATGACAGAAAGTCTATTATCGACTTCTTCTTCTTGTTCCAATCTTGGGGAGCCTAAAAAAGAATCCACCAGATCATGTCCTTCCATATCATTAGGCAGTAAATGCTTGCCTATAGTGCCTTCCTCAGAGTTATCAGTCTGAGAGGTAGAATGTTGTTGAGTCTCTTCTTTGAAAGTGTGGAGCTCTCTTGAATAATTACTGACATAGGGGGAAGCTGAATCTGTCTGTTTTGATTGTTCAGTGGTGGAGACTTCATTGAAAGGGTTTGTAAACTCAGAGGTCTGAATTGCTGGGATATCACTAGCATGCACTGTAGAGATTAGAACTTTATAGTTTGTTCTGCCCAGGGTGATACTCACCTCCTCTGAAATAGGTTTTAAATATAGAGTATGAACAAGCACAAAGGCTGTGTGGATATGCAGATCTTGCTCAGAGGTAGGATGAGTATAGACTACTTGGCCATACTTAACCACAACTGCTTGAAAAGTCTCAGAACACCAGCCATGATAGGGAATTCCTTGGAGGGCTATCCATGATAATTTTCCTCCCTTAGAAGTCATAGCCTCTTTACCAGGGATACATGTAAGCCATTGTTGTAACCAAGCCCCATCTTCAAAGAACATATGCTTGTCAAAATGAGGGTCAGGACAGGAGACTAGGATAACTTTATTGCCAAGATCCTTGAGCTGAACTTCACAAATTCCTTCTAAGGCTATCTCTCTCATTATTCCTTCCACTAAGAGATTTAAGTGTGTCAAAGCTAGGTGAGCTCCCTCCCATAAATTTTGTTTTGCAGAAACAATTGAGCCTTGGTTCTTGAATTCTTCGTAGGTTTTTTTCTTGGTAGATTAACCCTTGGGGGGCAGGCCTGAGTAAGTTGATATTGGTAGACCTATTTTTAGCCCAGGCTTCAGTCACATATAAAGATTGATTCCTGACTTTGAGGCCATTGTAGTCTAACACAGCTTGGGCTAGGTCAGGTTTGGATTGAAAGTAGACAAAGCCATACCAATTTCCTCTGGCATTGGGTTTATATCCCACCATGGATTTGAGGAAACCCTTACAATTTCCAAATATTGCATCCAACCATTCAGAATTGGATTTTAGGGGAATATTGAGAACAAAGGTTGTGTACTTTGGAGAAGATGAGGGTGGGAGAGCTTGAAATTTTAGGGTGTTGAGAGGGTCTAAAACCTTTTCAAAACCTGGAGGAGGATATCCCATGGATGAAGATCCTTCTTCCATCCCCCTTTCAACAACATTGAGTTTAGCATTAAGCTGACCCACTATTGGGGAGGCATTGTATAAATCTTCCCTACCCAGATGAATACTACCATAGGAGGGAGTTGAATCTCTTCCAGAGGAAAGAGGTTTAAAATTTCTATCATAGAACATTTTTTGACCATCCAATTGTTTTGTACAACCCCCTGGAGAATATTGTTGAGTCTTGTCTAAATATGTAGGGGAATGAGTTGTACCTTTGCCTTTGTTACCATTGTTGAAATGTGGGTGGCTGAGCTGTTGTTGAAATATTGCAGGCCTATCTCCACTGAGTTCTTGAAGAGTTAGAGGCATTGTTAACCTCAGCCCAGAGAAAGGATTGAGAAGAACATAGTGGGAGCAGAAGGATAATGAGAGCAGTAATGAAGAGCAGAGGTGGTCCGAAGTCCTTGTGAGGACAACCAGGACACTACACCAAGGAAGAGGAGCTGAAACAGCTTAGGTTGAAGAAGAAGACATTATGCAGTAAATATGAAGAACAAATGAAGAACATTTGAGGAATAGTTGAAGATCATATGAAGATGCTACAGTGACAAGTTGAGAGAATTTGCGTCTTGAGTTGCCGTATCTTGTAGTTACTGATTGTTATGACATGACAGATCGAAAATATTTATTTATAGAAGAATTTTTGCAAGAAAGAGATCATATTACAACATAAGTCAAATTATTTTTATTCTATATAGTTCTTAAAACCATATAAGTGTACATGTAGGAATGAAACTGAAGTTATGCAGATGTTCCTACAATGGCAACACATTTTTTCCAGGTAAGATCCCTCTTTGGCTTAAATTGAGAAACTTTTGATGCATACTGGGGTAATGACATGATTTTTTTCGCCAATTTGTTGTGGCAATCCACACCCATTTGAACAAGAAGGCTACAACACTTGTAAGAGACCGTATGGTTAGTATCTCCAAAAACACTATCGTAAACCTTTTCGCCGCATTCAGGAGTAATATTCGACGCACATCTCTCAATGGCTTCTTCTAGTCCTGGTTCGGGTTCGGGTGACATGCTGGCTTCATATTCTTCTGCTGCAAGAACCATTGTTGCTGCAAACGCTAAGCATAGAAACAATGCAATGGAGAAGTTTTTTATTGCCATCGTCTATGTTTTAATTGTTTTCAGTGGTAATGTTTTGGAATGTGTATGGTTTCTTTTATAAGTTTAGATATATGGTTTCATTTCAATTATTTTTATGTTTTTCTTTTGGTTTTCTTTCGTTTCAAAAAGAAGGTAACTCATTATTTGTACGTTGTAATGGTGACATTTATTTCTATTTGGCATTGCTTGATTAATGTATGAACTAGTAATGTATTATTGTATTGAATATGGTACAAGTTACAAGAATTTTAGACTTGTATCACTTACAAGATTTATCATTATCATTAGGGGTGTTTATAACCATCGGTGGATTTAATAAATTATTTATATTTATTAAAAGAACCCCCATAATATATATTTTATCAAGTTACTTTACATTTCCATCCATAAAATTCTTTATAAATTATAATTATTATACTTTTAAATTTTACTTGCTTAGATTTCTAATAATACATTACTAGTTTAATTGTATTCTATTAAAATAAATTTTATATTATTTAAGTCCTTTAATTTGTACTAAACCTTTATTCGAGTCATTATTTTTAAATTCAATACTATTATTAATTTGAGTTTTGAGTTTAATTATTATTTAAGTTTTGAGACGGTTATCAATTTATATATATTTATTTACAAAACCACTATAGTCAAGAAGATATACTTTAAAAAATAAAATGACCGAATAATATTTAATAAGGAGTGGAAGAAATCGAGTAAAAGGTCAATAAATATTGTATACGTCGAGAAATATTTTTTTTGGTTGTGTTGGCAGTGAAAGTGTTTTACAACCTTTTTAAAATATGAAACTTTAGTGTCATATTTTGTAATAAGTAATAGTTATATTTTATATCATATTAATATTTTTAAATATTTTATGTTACAGTTATTACTCAAAAAAAATTGGTGCCCCCTTTTGGAATAAACTAGATCTATCGCTACTTGTCACTAATATTCCCTCGCAATTCAATGCAGCTAAATAAGGGAAAACGAGTATGGAACTACATAAAGCGAGGCATGTGAATGAGTTTAGTGATGATGCCTACAACCTGTTTGACAGTAAAGACGTCCAGATAGATCATCAGTAAGGGTCTGAAGCTGCAGGAAGTAATTGTTCTTACATACGTACCCAACATGCACATGCTAGTGCTTGCCAGTATTCAGATGTTATGGATTTTCCGATCATATATGAGATGGTCGTGTTGATTAGGGTATGACATATAGAGCCAAAATGCACTTGCTAGTACTCGTATGTCTTCACACGATGTGTCTTTGCCAATGATATGTGTGATGGTCGTCTCGGATGAGTTATTATATATATACATAACCAAAAAGAAGTTGTTATTGCTCACCGGTCTTCTCACGTTGTGGATTTACGGATGATGTGTGAGACGATCGTCTCGAATGAGAAGACAAAATCCATGAAAAAATAGAAACAAATAAAATATAGAGCCACACTCTTGTTAACGTTGTCCAACCATTAGAATCATAACTTAATGACTGGTAAAGCTATGGATTAAAAAAATCAACCAAATTTATTAACTAATAGTTTTAGTACTATTTTTGAGTAATTGATGAACTAATAATGTATTATTGTATATAATATGCGTAAGCACATAGGCTTATTTATACATGAGGAATGCTAAACGTGTATGAAAATAAGACTGTATCACTTAGTGAGGTTTATCACGATCACTAATATACTGGATTTAATGTTAAATAAAAACCAACAAAATTGACTGATCTTTTCCGATCATTACACATATGCACACTAGGTAGTCCCAAGTTCATAAGTAATTTTGATAGTTATCAGCGCAACATAGCCAAAATATGAAAATATGCATGTTCACCTCTGTGATAGAGGGACAAAGCATTACCCCTTAATACGGTTTAGGTGCGCATTATGAAACACATCATTAAACTACGTTGTTCAAGTGGTGGCTTATTAGATGGAGTTTGATATTGTGTCTCCCCTCCTTCTTTTGCATTGGCTTATTGATTTCTAACATTAATACAAATGGACATGGCTTCAGAGGTATGATTTCCTACATTGTATCACAAGAATTGTCAGTTTAAAAATTGGTAAAATTAATTTTTGGTGTGTTTAAATAACTTTTTAAATAGTTTTGAAAATTTTGTTATAGTTTTTTTTTATTAATTTAAATGCAATTTGGAGAATATTTATGGGAATATTCATATAATTATTTTTTTTTTTCAATTTTGGATTATTCTTGACTTATAATTATTTTATTAACCCTATTTTTAGTGCATCACCAATGGAACCTTTATGTAATAACCACTCCCGGTCAACGCCAGTCAAATCTGCGAAAAACAGGAAAATTTAAATTTTTTAACACATACACTTAATTGAACCTAAAATTGACCCCGAGGGTCTTACCGGACTTAAGTTGACCCCGATATCGACCAAAGTGAGTTCCGGGGGACTCAGGGCAACTTTTTGACCAATTTGGGAAGTGTTGACTTTTCGCTGGAAAAGTCAATCGAGCGACGTTTTGGTCTATTCGAGGTCCGTTTTGGATCCAAAAAGCTTAGCCGTCGTCGCAGCGGTCTTAGTTGAGCCGTTTCCTTATAGCCCGTGAAGTTTCATAATTTCTTGGAAAAAGTGCCCGTTCGGGGCCCGAAACGTCCGAATTTCGCGAATCTGATTGGAAAATATCTAGGAGATATATTCTAAAAAGGTGTGGGACCCACTTGCCACTTGTCAACCAAGTGGTGGTGTTAGGTTTATGGGGTAAAACAAGAAGACTACAAGCATGGGGGGGGGGGGGGTCGGCCTTGTTCAAAAAAAAGAGAAAAAAAAGGAGTTTTAGAAAGAGAAAGAAGAGAGAAGAAAGAAGAGAGAAAAGAGAGGTGGTGTTCTAGGGTTTGGCCTTTTCTCGTTCATCTAGCCATTGGATCGTCTCAACGATAGAAGATTCAAGCTCACATCGACATTCTCTACGATGAGAATCTAACCGTTTTTCGATTTGCTTAAGTTTGAAAGTTAGGGTTTGAGTAAGACTAGTAGTTTTTGGTGGTATTGAGGTGTGGGGATCGTTGGAGACGTCTTGGAGACGTTTTGGAGCAAGGATTGAACGTTTTCCGGTGACCGAGAGCTCGGGGGGAGCTCCGGCCACCGTGTGTGGTGGCCGGCTGGCCATGGGGTGGCTGGCCGGAGCTAGGGCCGGCCACCACCATGGTGAGCCAGGCCCAAAATGCCCTAGCCACCCACGGCCAAGGTTGGCCGGGTGGGGCCCACGTTCTCGGGTGTTCGGGTTACGTGTTCGGGTGGTTTAGGACGTTCCCTGAGTCATTAATCTACACCCAGATCAAAATTTGGAATTGAATTGTGAAAGTTGTAATTGACGGGTTTAGAAACTTTAAACGCAAATTAAATTACTCGGAAGTCGGAATTCGATTCCGTCGAGGGCCTAGGAACCCTTGAATTATTCTAAGACCGTAGAAATGAAAACGGGAATTTTCGGAGCCCCGGATGGACGTTTTCAAGACCTGGGCAGATTCGCCATGTCGGGCGAATCGGGCTTTTCCGAGTCCATTATCGACAATGTCGAGTAATTGGGAAGTTTGGGAGTGATCGACATTGTCGGGATTACTTTTGGGCGTCAAGTTTATTAAATTCCGGTTTATGTCTGCGAACTTAAAAGTATTTAAATTGTGTTCTTATTAGATCGTGCCGCAGACAGAGGAAAGGGAAAGCTAGGCGAGTGATCGAGATCACGCCGGAGCTTGTTTGTGCGCTTTTGGAGAAAGCATACGAGGTAGGGAAAAGTAGCCGGATCTCGGCCCTGATTAGGGAAAGTTAACAGTACAAATGCATGTGACACCGGGGTATCGTGGGTTAAGTAAGTTTATCGAATAATAGAAAGGCATGCGACACCGGGTGGTGTCGTATGATACGGGAACATATCGAACAATAGAAATGCATGTGACACTTAGTAGTGTCGTAGGAGCAGTGAACTTTCGGCATTAGATTTACTAGAGGCATTTGGTTATTCCCGGAGGTTGATTGTTTACTTTGTGTCTTGGATGGCCATTAGAGCCCGTACTTTAATGTTCGTGTCTTGGGTGGCCATGAGAGCCCGTATTTTACTGTTGTGTCTTGGGTGGCCATGAGAGCCCGTGTCTTTACTGTTGGTGTCTTGAGTGGCCATGAGTGCCCGTGGGGTTGTTGAACCCGTGTCTTTACTTGTGGTGTCTTGGGTGGCCATGAGTGCCCGTGGGGTGATGCGGGTGCATTTTAACACATAAAAGGGCCACTTTTCATCGAATTATATAGGCTTTTGGTCCCGATTTTCTATCATATATTTAGATTTATCTTGAATAACTGATTTTATCCTTATGTTTGGTGTTTCGATGGATTTCCGATGCATTTTGGGTGTTTCGTGCTTGTGGACCGTCAAGAGGGTCGATTTTGTTCGCTCTGAAATATATTCATCATTGGTCTTGTTTTGTAGGTCTTTAAAAGAGGAATTTTTTGGCGCAAGAACGAGATCGATCGGAGCTCAAACGAAGCCGGAGCGAGCTAAATAGCGGAAAAAGAGCAAAAATGGAACAGCTCATCAGAGATTGACGCGTGGCGCCGCCATCCCCAGCTGCCTTCTTCGTCCATCTGACACGTGGCGCCGCCAAATGTCCCCCTGCGTGACACCTGTACAGCCCAGCCGCCGGCCCCGCCCCTGCTCGCGTGGCTCGCCCACGTGACGCCACGTGTCCAGCTCCAGCCGCCCTTCTCCCAGGTTCGGACACCTGTCCAGCCAGTCCCCCTCCCTCAGTCCGACACGCGTCCCCCCAGCCGCCAGTCATCCTCCAGCTGCCACATGTCCCAACCGGTCCACCTCTCCCTTCGCGCCACTTGTCCCAGCTCAGGGCTAACCCTATTTATCCTTGCAGCGCCGCACCAGACAGAGGGACATCATCTTCTTCACCCATTTTTTTAGACACAGAGCACGAAACCGAAACCAAAGACCATTTTCTATACAATGTTGTTTTATTTTTTTTTATAGAATTAAATTGAGAGTCTATTATCTTGAGTGTTGTTGTTGATGATCAAAATATTTGAGATTAGATAACTATTTTGAGAGCTTAAATTTAATTGTTTTGGTTGGGGATTTGGAGAGAGAAGCTTCAAATCATTTGGTGGATTTGCAAGAGCATCAAGGCTAGAAATTGGAGGAGAGGAAGAACAAGCTGTGAACAACTAATTTGGTGATTGTATCTCAACTTTCCTCTTGATTATGAGTTTAATTGTTTGCTTCTTTTTATTCTTGTATTTTCTCACCATGAACACCTAAACCCCCAATTTCTAGGGCTATGAGGGATTAGAGTAGGGATTTCCATATTTTGAATGATTCGATTGCGGTGCTTGTTGATTTGTATTAGTGTCTATGATTGATTTGTGCTTAATGCTTTACCTCCCGTGTAGGCTTGGTAATTGTTTTGAATTAGCATTCGTCGCTCGAAAGAGGAGGATTCTAATTAAGTCAAAAATCGATCATAGGTTGGATTTAAATCCTAGCTAGAACTAGCGGGGTTAATACAATTGCAATAGCTATAGACTTGTTTGGTCGAAAGTTAGAAGTTGTCGTAGAGTTTAACGCTTTGGGTCTTCCTACATCGTGATTCGAAAGAACTCGGTGGTTAGATTCCATTAGGGTCCGAATCGTTCGAAAGAAGTTAGGACTAGAGTCGAGACAACTCGTTGCCTCTAAAATAAATCGACATCGCAACAATCGAAAGTGTTCAATCTTATGGAATGAACTCGATGAACCCATGCCCTTGATCTCTCTTCACTTAATTCCAGATAAGAAAGCTCTCTGTTAAATTCTGTATTTCTTTTTAGTCGTTATAGGTTTATTTTCCAAACTTAAAAACTCGATTTTTACCGAAACAGTTTAGCTATAAACTTTGAATAGCGAGTGATTGTCTATTGCTCCTTTGGGCTTGATATTCCGGACTTCAAATCCGATTACTACTTGACGGCCGATGCACTTGCCGTGCTCAAGTTTGCGTTTAAACCCGCAGGGCGTCAGCCCGTGTCTTTACTGTTGGTGTCTTGAGTGGCCATGAGTGCCCGTGGGGTTGTTGAACCCGTGTCTTTACTTGTGGTGTCTTGGGTGGCCATGAGTGCTCGTGGGGTTGTTGAACCCGTGTTCCACCGTTGGTGTTTTGGGTGGCCTTGAGTGCCCGTGGGGTTGTTGAACCCGTGTTCTACCGTTCGTGTTTTTAGTGGCCTTGAGTGCCCGTGGGGTTGTTGAACCCGTGTTTTACCGTTGGTGTCTTGGGTGGCCATGAGTGCCTGTGGAGTGTCAAACCGGTGTTGTTGCTGTTTGTTGAACTTTGCCTGTGATTGTGATTGTGGTTACCTGGGGTTGGTGAGTAACAGGTCGACAACCTGATCCGACTTTGTGTCGGGAAAAGTGCGACAGGTCGACTGCCTGATCAAACCGTCGCGTTGGGAAAATAGCATTAGGTCGACAACCTATCCGATTAGGGTCGGGAAAAGTGCGACAGGTCGACAGCCTGATCCAACCGTCGCGTTGGGAAAAGTGCGACAGGTCGGCCGCCTGATCCAACCGTCGCATTGGGAAAAGGGCAGGGGGTTACCGAGCAACTGGAGTGCGATCCTCTGCGATCATGTTTGGTGTGTGTTCCCTTATGATCTTGGTTGTTGCGTGGTTATCTTTCGTGTCCTTGGAAGAGGTCGTAATGGTTGTGTCGGGTCTACATTACAGGTCCGAGTGTTGAGTCAGTCGAGGAAAGTAACTGTTTGTGTGTGTTAGTCGGGTTATTGTTGGTGTTACCGGCATTGTCTGCTAAGTATGCCGTAGTCAGTCTGTTATCCGTGGTGGTGAGCGAACGCTCACCCCTAGCTGCTTTTCCTACAAGTACTGGTCGCAGGATGGACTAGCTGAGCTCTCGAAGCTTGAAGAGCTAGGAGTAGAGTCCGGGTTTTTCTTTTGACTCTAGCGACGTACACTTTGCTTTTGTCCGCTTGTTGGGACGTACTTTTGAGTTGTAAATAATTATTTTGATTAACTACTTGATGGTTTTAAAGTGATTTATTTAAAAGGCTTGAAATGTTTTATTGTTTTAAAAGTTCGCGTTCCGGGTTCGGTTCTACTGAATTTGGGGCGTGACACTTTGTGTTTAGTCGTCATTGTTTTTTAATTGTGCTATGACAAAAGAGAGGAGTTTAATTGTCAATTTTTGTTAAAAATCCTTAACCCTCAAGATATCCTTCGTCCCTACAAAATCATCAAATATGTTATACACATGACATTATAAATAATTTTAATAAATTAAATATCTCTTTTATAACATATGCATTAACATGAAATTTTTTATTGGATATATATATATATATATATATATATATAATAACTAATGGATAAATATATTATATTATATATGATAAATTTAATTAAAATAGCCCAATTCTTATTCCAAGTATAATGAGCAAAACACAAGTGTAACCTTAATTTAATACCGATAGAGTTACTGATTGTTATGACATGACAGATCAAAACTATTTATTTATAGAAGAATTTTTGAAACAAAGACATCATATTACAATATAAGTCAAATTATTTTTATTCTATATAGTTCTTAAAACCCATATAAGTGTACATGTAGGAATGAAACTGAAGTTATGCAGATGTTCCTGCAATGGCAACACATTTTTTCCAGGTAAGATCCCTCTTTGGCATAAATTGAGAAACTTTTGATGCATACTGGGGTAATGACATGATTTTTTTCGCCAATTTGTTGTGGCAATCCACACCCATTTGAACAAGAAGGCTACAACACTTATGAGAGACAGTATGATTAGTATCTCCAAAAACACTATCGTAAACCTCTTCGCCGCATTCAGGAGTAATCTTTGACGCACATCTCTCAATGGCTTCTTCTAATCCTGGTTCGGGTTCGGGTGACATGCTGGCTTCATATTCTTCTGCTGCAAGAACCATTGTTGCTGCAAACACAAAGCATAGAAACAATGCAATGGAGAAGTATTTTATTGTCATCGTCTATGTTTTAATTGTTTTCAGTGGTAATGTTTTTGAATGTGTATGGTTTCTTTTATAAGTTTAGATATATGGTTTCATTTCAATTATTTTTATGTTTTTGTTTTGTTTTTCCTTCGTTTCCAATAGAAGGTAACTCATTATTTGTACGTTTAATGATGACATTTATTTCTATTTGGCATTGCTTGATTAATGTAGGAACTAATAATGTGTTATTGTATTGAATATGGTAAAGGAGACCGGCTTATTTATAAACTACAAGTTACAAGAATTTTAGACTTGTATCACAATAAGTTTCTATCCTTACAAGATTTATCATTATGATTATGGGTGGTTATAACCATCGGTGGATTTAATACATAATTTATATTTATTAAAAGCACCCCCATAATATATATTTTATCAAGTTACTTTACATTTCGATCCATAAAATTCTTTTTTAATTATAATTATTATACTTTTAAATTTTACTTGCTTATATTTCTAATAATACATTACTAGTTTAATTGTATTCTATTAAAATAAATTTTATATTATTTAAGTTTCTTAATTTGTACTAAACCTATATCCGAGTCATTATTTTTAAACTCAAGACTATTATTAATTTGAGTTTTGAGTTTAATTATTATTTAAGTCTTGAGACGATTATCAATTTATATTTATTCATTTACAAAACAACTATAGTCAAGAAGAGATATTTAAAAAAAATTACCGAACAATATTTGATAAGGAGTGGAAGAAATTGAGTAAGAGGTCAATAAATATCGTATACATCGAGAAATACTTTTTTTGGTTGCGTTGGCAGTGAAAGTGTTTTACAACATTTTTAAAATATGAAACTTTAGTGTCACGCCCCAATTTCAGCGAATCGAAGTCGGGACGCAAACTTTTAAAACATGAATACTTAAAAACATGCTTTGAATAAAAGCTTTGACATTTCCATTTATTTACCAAAATAATAGTAGTATTTACAATACAAAAACGTCCCAACAAGTGGACAAGGTACAAATCCGTCACTAGACTCAACAAAAGTAAAGACCAGACTCCGCTCCAAGTTCCATGAACTTCAAGAGCTAACCTAGTCCGTCCGGTGATCAGTACCTGCAGGAAAAGCAGCTAGGGGTGAGCGTTCGCTCACCTCCACGGATAACAGACTGACTATGACATAATTAGTAGATAAAGCCAGTAACACTAAAACCAAACCCAACACTGGGACTACAGTCCCCAACTCAAGTACCCAACTGACCCACAACCCGTTACCTTCTTCAACAGACTCAACACTCGATAACACAATGTAGACCCGACACAACTATCGACGACCTCCTCCAAGGACACGACAGAAGGACTACACAACGCCAAACAAGATCACAAGGAAACGCACACCAAACAAGATCACAAAGGATCGCAAACCAGCTGCTCAGTAACCTCCCTCACTCACTCAACCTCAAACTCGTAAAGTAAAACTGACACAACCAACAATGACCTTCCCCAAAGACACGAACCCGGATCAGGCTAGCCGAAGAATGCTAAGAACCTGCCGAGCCTCGTACGCGGTCAGGCCAGCCGAAGAATGCTCGTAACCTGCCGGGACCCGGTCACGGATCAGGCTAGCCGAAGAATGCTCAGAACCTGTCGAGATCCGGACACGGAACAGGCTAGCCGAAGAATGCTCAGAACCTGCCGAGGCTCGAGTTTGGTCAGGCCAGCCGAAGAATGCTCGTAACCTGCCAAAATCCACACCACTCCCCGACACACAGTCGGGTCGGGCAAACACAACCACAAACACAAGCAAGAAACTGACGCCCCAAACGGAAACCGAACACCCACTCCATTAGTCACCCTGGTAAGGTCTAGTGTAACCCTCACACGGTCCTCTAGGCATTACTTGTAACTTTCCGCAACCAAACCAGTGTTCGCTACTCGTCCCTTGCGGGAAAAGTAGTAAAGGGGATGAGCGTTATGCTCACCTCCACGGACACCCGTTCGATTATGGCATACTAGTAAAGCACTAAAGACTTATCGATCTAACCAGGGCAAACCACTACCTCAGAACCTGATGCCAAACGTCACACTGCTCACGTTAACAACACCTCAATTACTCGCTCAAGTAAGATAAACCTCCACACGGGAAACACTTCCTCAATTCAGCAGTCACTATGGTTCACAACCTCACTCACCCAAATACCCGATCACGAAGGGAAACCTCAAGACGGAACACTCACGCTCTCAACTGAGCACACACCATTGCTCAGCCTATTAAAGCCTAATTTAAAATAATGCGAAGCGGAAAGCTCAACAACAACCCAACCGTTCACCAGGCCCACGGCCTCTACACCCCACACCGCGAACACAACCCGTAAAACCAACGCTCAAACACACGAACAAGAACCGAGTCACTCAACCACAACCTTCAACGCACAACGAAACCAACCCTTTTTCCTTTTTTTTTTTTGAAACCCGGCTAGACCGGTCCGGCAGGTGGACCGGACCATGTGGTGATCCGGGCCGGCAGGCCATCCGTGCCGGTCTGGCTGCCGGGCCGGCAAGCCAGCCGGTCCGTGCTGGCTGCCGGATCGGACCAGCGAGCCTGTCCTGGTCTCGTACCAGGTCGACCCGTGGTCAGTCCCGTAACTGCGACAGCTTCTCCCCTAGCACCCCGTCACGTTGATCCGAGGACACTCGCATCCTACCCGTCTCCTAGCGACCTGCACACTTGTGCGTCACAGACAATTAACCACCAACAAGACCAAACACGTACCACAAAACCCGACTAAACCACAAACACAAGCCCAACCGGCCAAACACCCATAACAACAATAACAACGACACCCGCCCACCGGGCCAACCAAAGTCAAACAGCACCCACCGGGCCAATAAAAGTCAGACACAAACGCCCACGGCGTCAAACAACCTCAAAACAATCAAATTTTGTAAAGCCTTCTCCACTTCATTTTTAAAACCTCAACCTTGACATCCCGCAGTTACAACCCGGTCCAGGCGTCCCCGAACTACGTTGTACCGACTTGATATCAGCACCGTCACGTTCGAGTACAGGAGCGCTCCTGAGTCGACCCGTGACAGTTTAAAAACAGTTCACGCAATCACACACAATAAGTATGCCAGCAACAAAATACTGTAACATACGCACAAACAAAAACAAGACTCAGGACATGACGGGTCTACACTGACTCGACCCTCCCTCCTAATTGACGGACCGTCCGAGGTTTGAAACCTCGAGCTCTGATACCAAGCTGTCACGCCCCAATTTCAGCGAATCGAAGTCGGGACGCAAACTTTTAAAACATGAATACTTAAAAACCTGCTTTGAATAAAAGCTTTGACATTTCCATTTATTTTCCAAAATAATAGTAGTATTTACAATACAAAAACGTCCCAACAAGTGGACAAGGTACAAATCCGTCACTAGACTCAACAAAAGTAAAGACCAGACTCCGCTCCAAGCTCCATGAACTTCAAGAGCTAACCTAGTCCGTCCGGTGATCAGTATCTGTAGGAAAAGCAGCTAGGGGTGAGCGTTCGCTCACCTCCACGGATAACAGACTGACTATGACATAATTAGTAGATAAAGCCAGTAACACTAAAACCAAACCCAACACTGGGACTACAGTCCCCAACTCAAGTACCCAACTGACCCACAACCCGTTACCTTCTTCAACAGACTCAACACTCGATAACACAATGTAGACCCGACACAACTATCGACGACCTCCTCCAAGGACACGACAGAAGGACTACACAACGCCAAACAAGATCACAAGGAAACGCACACCAAACAAGATCACAAAGGATCGCAAACCAGCTGCTCAGTAACCTCCCTCACTCACTCAACCTCAAACTCGTAAAGTAAAACTGACACAACCAACAATGACCTTCCCCAAAGACACGAACCCGGATCAGGCTAGCCGAAGAATGCTAAGAACCTGCCGAGCCTCGTACGCGGTCAGGCCAGCCGAAGAATGCTCGTAACCTGCCGGGACCCGGTCACGGATCAGGCTAGCCGAAGAATGCTCAGAACCTGTCGAGATCCGGACACGGAACAGGCTAGCCGAAGAATGCTCAGAACCTGCCGAGGCTCGAGTTTGGTCAGGCCAGCCGAAGAATGCTCGTAACCTGCCAAAATCCACACCTCCCCGACACACAGTCGGGTCGGGCAAACACAACCACAAAGCTCAACAAATAGGCACTCAAGGCCACTCAAGACACCTCAACAGTCAAGACTCGGTTTCAACAACCCCACGGGCCATCATGGCCTCCCAAAACACAACCACTTAACTCGCGGGCTCAACAACCCCAAGACATCAATAATAACACACAGGCTCTCATGGCCACCCAAACTCAACAGCAAACCCAAGGGCTCTCATGGCCACCCAAACTCAACAACAATTAACACGGGCTCTCAAGGCCACCCAACTCAACAACAATTAACACGGGCTTTCAAGGCCACCCAACTCAACAACAATTAACACGGGCTCTCAAGGCCACCCAACTCAACAACAATAAAACGGGCTCTCAAGGCCACCCAACTCAACAACAAGAAAACGGGCTCTCAAGGCCACCCAACTCAACAACAATAAAACGGGCTCTCAAGGCCACCCAACTCAACAACAATTAACACGGGCTCTCAAGGCCACCCAACTCAAATAACAATAAAACAGGCTCTCAAGGCCACCCAACTCAACAACAATTAACACGGGCTCTCAAGGCCACCCAAGACGCCAAAATAAACAATCAACCTCCGGGCATGGTCATATGCCTCCAGTAAATCAATTAACGCTAAGTTCTCTGCTCCTACGACACTACTAAGTGTCACATGCTCAGAAAGTTGCCCTGAGTCCCCCGGAACTCACTTTGGTCAATGACGGGGTCAACTTAAGTCCGGTATGACCCTCGGGGTCCAATTCCGGTTCAATTCAGTGCCTGCTCAAAATTTTTAAATTTTCCCGTTTTTCGCAGGTTTGACTGGCGTTGACCGGGAGTGGTTATTACATTTAGTGTCATATTTTGTAATAAATAATAGTTATATTTTATATCATATTAATATTTTTAAAATATTTTATGTTACAGTTATTACTCAAAAAAAATTGGTGCCCTCTTTTTGAATAAACTAGATCTATCGCTACTTGTCACTAATATTCCCTCGCAATTCAATGTAGCTAAATAATGGAAAACGAGTATGGAACTACATAAAGCGAGGCATGTGAATGATTTTAGTGATGATGCCTACAACCTGTTTGACAGTAAATACGTTCAGATAGATCATCGGTAAGGGTTTGAAGCTGCAGGAAGTAATTGTTCTTACATACAGACCCAACATGCACGTGCCAGTGCTTGCCAGTCTTCAGATGTTATGGATTTTCCGATGATATATGAGATGGTTGTGTTAATTAGGGTATGGCATAGAGAGCCAAAATGCACTTGCTAGTACTCGTATTTCTTCACATAATGTGTCTTTGCCAATGATATGTGTGATGGTCGTGTCGGATGAGTTATTATATATATACATATCCAAAAAGCAGTTGTTAGTGCTCACCGGTCTTCTCAAATAAAATATAGAGCTCTCGTCGATCATTCCCTACGGTGAGAACCTAATTGATTTTCGTTTTGGTACGTTTGAATTTTAGGGTTTGAGTTTAAATGGGTTGATTAAGGTTGGGTTAAGGATTGGGGTTCGTTAGGAACGTTTTGGGGTGAAAAGGAACATTTTTCGTTGTGGTCGTGTGGGGCCCACTTGGTCGGGGATCGGGTTTTTCGTGTTAGTCTTGGACGATCCCCAAGTCGATAATTCACACCCGGAACGAATTATGGAATTAAATTGTGAAAGTTAGAAATTTCGGGTTTAAAAACTTTAAACGCGAATTAAATCGCTCGGAAGTCGGAAATTGATTCCGTCGATTGCATTGGAACACTTGAACTATTCTAAGACCGTAGAAACGAAAACGGGAATTTTTGGAGCCCCGGAAGGACGTTTTCCAATCCCGGGCAGATTCACCGGGTCGGGCGAAACGGGCCTTTCCGGGTCCATTATTGACAATGTCGAGAAATTGGGAAGTTTGGGAGTGATCGACATTGTCGGGGTTGAGTTTGGGCGTCAAATTCATTAAATTTCAGCTTTGTCTGCAAACTTAAAAAGTGTTTAATTGTGATCTTGTTAGATCGTACCGAGGACCGCGGAAAGGGAAGGCTAGGCGAGTGATCGCGAGCATGCCAGAGCTTGGTTGTGGAATTTTGGGAAAGCGTTACGAGGTAGGAAAAAGTAGCCGGATCTCGGCCCGTGGGGTTGTTGAACCCGTGTTTTACTGTTGGTGTCTTGGGTGGCCATGAGTGCTTGTGGAGTGTTAAACCTGTGTTGTTGCTGGCTGTTGAACTTTGCTTGTGATTGTGACTGTGGTTACCTGGGGTTGGTGAGTGTGACAGGTCGACAGCCTGATCCGACTTAGTGTCGGGAAAAGTGCGACAGGTCGACCGCCTGATCCAACTGTCGCGTTGGGAAAAGTGCAACAGGTCGACAACCTTTCCGATTGGGGTCGAGAAAAGTGCGACAGGTCGACAGCCTGATCCAACCGTTGCGTTGGGAAAAGTGCGACAGGTCGGCCGCCTGATCCAACCGTCGCGTTGGGAAAAGGGCAGGGGGTTACTAAGTAGCTGGAGTGCGATCCTTTGCGTGGTATGCGATCCTTTGTGATCTTGTTTGGTATGCGATCCTTTGTGATCGTGGGTGTTGCGTGGTTATCTTTCGTGTCTTTGGTGGAGGTCGTAATCGTTGTGTCAGGTCTACATTACGTGTCCGAGTGTTGAGTCGGTTGAGGAAATTATTAGTCGTGTGTCAGTCGGGTTACTTGAGTTTGGGGACAGTAGTCCCCGGTGTTCGGATTATTGTTGGTGTTACCGGCATTGTCTACTAGTATGCCGTAGTCAGTCTGTTATCCGTGGTGGTGAGCGAACGCTCACCCCTAGCTGATTTTCCTACAGGTACTGGTCGCGGGATGGACTAGGTGAGCTTCTGAAGGTTGAAGAGCTAGGAGCGGGATTCCAGGTTTACTTTTGAGTCTAGCGACGTACGCCTTGTATTTTGTCCGCTTGTTGGGACGTACTTTTGAGTTGTAAATAATAATTTTGATTAACTAAACGGTGGTTTTAAAGTGATTTATTTAAAAGGTTTGAAAATGTTTTTATTGTCTTAAACGTTCGCGTTCCGGGTTCGGGACTACTGAATTTGGGGCGTGACAGCTTGGTATCAGAGCTCGAGGTTTCACACCTCGGACTGTACGTCAATTAGGTAGGAGAGTCGAGTCAGTAAAGTCCCGTCATGCGTTGGGTACGCAAGTCAGAAACCGTGTGTAGACCCGTAGTGTTTTGAGTCCTGTTTGTGTTTGTGTGTATGTGCAGTACGATCATTACTGGCATACTGTGTGTGTGTTGCTGTGTGAAACGTTTTTAAGCTGTCGCGACTCGACTCAGGGGCGCCCCTGTAGTCGAGCGTGACCGTGTTGATATCAAGTGGGTAAAATGTAGTTCGGGGACGCCTGGACCGGGTTGTAACTACGTGATGTCAAGAAATGAGTATTTGTAATGAAAAGGAAAAGTTTTGAAAATTGGTTGGCCCTGTGGGCGTGTTTTTAAAATTGGTTGGCCTAGTGGGCGTGTGTTTAAGTTGGTTGGCCCTGTGGGCGTGTGTATAAGTCGGTTGGCCCAGTGGGCGTGCTTTGATTTTGGTTGGCCCGGTGGGCGCGGTTTGATTTTGGTTGGACCGGTGGGCGTGTTTTGATTTGGGTTGGCCTTGTCGACTTGTGATTGAGGTTGGGTGACTTGAATTTGTATGTGAGTCGTTGTGCGTGTGGTCGGTAATTTGGTGATCGAGCGTGTGTGACGCTTAAAACTGTTGTTGGGGTTAAAAAGGGGTAAAAATCGAGTCAGAAACAATTTTGGGAAATAGGCCTGCACGAGCGTCACGGACCCTGTCACGGATCCGTGACGGAGCAGCGTGTTTTGGCGAGTTTTGGGCCTTCGTCACGGCTCCGTGACCCCAACCGTGACGGGGTCTGTCACGAAACCGTGATTCCTGTCTTGTTCCACCGTCTTGATTAAGCAGTTTTGCGTGGCTGTGTTCACAGTTGTGTTGGTTGTAGAGGTCATAAGTTCGGTGTTAAAAGGTGAGGTCTTGAGTTCGAGACTCATCAATAACCTACGGTAGTGATACAGCGCCTCGGTGTGAGAGTCTCACCACGGAGAGGGGTTAAGGTTGATGCGCTGCGGCGCCATATGAACTAGGTTTCCCCTATGTGAACGGGTGTTCAAGGGTTCCCTCGCGTGAACGGGTGGTTTGAGGTTTCCTTCACGTGAGTGGGTTATTCGAGGTTTCCCTCGCGTGAACGGGTGGTTTGAGGTTTCCTTCACGTGAGTGGGTTATTTGAGGTTCCCTACATGATCGAGTAACTAGGGTATCGAGGTTGTGAGCAATAGTGGCTTGCGGAATTGAGAATATGATCCCCGTTTGAGGTTTCCCTACATGATCGGGTAATTGGGGTATTGAGGTTGTGAGCAATAGTGGTTTGCTGAGTTGAGAACGTGATCCCCGTTTGAGGTTTCCTATGTGATCGGGTAATTGGGGTATCGAGGTTGTGAGCAATAGTGGTTTGCTGAGTTTAGAATATGATCCATATTCGAGGTTTCCCTTACGTGAGCGAGTAATTGAGGTATTGATGGCGTGAGCAGCGTGACGTTTTGGTATCAGGTTTTGAGGTAGTAGTCTGCCCTGGTTGGATTGGTAAGTCGTTAGTGCTTTACTAGTATGCCATAATCGAACGGGTGTCCGTGGAGGTGGGCAGAACGCTCATTCCCTTTACTACTTTTCCCGCAGGGGACGAGTAGCGAACACTGGTTTGGTTGCGGAAAGTTATAAGTGAATGCATAGAGGATCGTGTGAGGGTTGCGCTATACCTTATCGGTGTGACTAATGGAGTAGTTGTTCGGTCTCTGATTTGGGCGTCAGTTTTAATGGATACCGGGGTGTCACACTCGTTCTCTTCGTCGAGTGATGCTGAGATGTTGGGGCTGAGTTTAGAGCCGTTGAGTCCAGTCCTACGTCTGGATACGCCGGTTGGGGGTGTTGTGGTGTTGACTAGGGTCTGTCGTGCCTGCAGAGTTAGAGAAGCGAACCGATACAGGAGGTTCGAGAGAGGGCTCAAGAGCCCTGACGCTGGATCGAGTCCTCACCCCGAGGATTCGGGTATGTTCGGAGTTGGTAGGCACGACGACGGTAGAGGAGCGAGGTCTTAGAGAGACCGCGAGGTTCCGTGAGGTTCGGCAGCGAATGAGCTTGTGCGTGTATCTGTGGGAAGGGTACTTACGAAACGACAGCCTTTGATGTGATCCTGAGAATGGATTGGTCGGCGAAGTACCGAGCCAATATCGACTGCTATAGGCGACGAGTGACAGTGTCAGTAGGCAACACGAAGGTGTCGTGTGCGCTGGGTAGTAAGAGCGGGGTTCTCCTGTCGGCGTTGTCCGCAGTGGAGGAAGTATCTGTCGTGCAGAGCCGAGAGTTACCGCAAGTGGTGTGCGAGTTCCCCGAGGTCTTTCCTGAGGAGTTGAGCGGGTTGCCACCAGAACGTGAGGTGGAGTTCGGGATTGACCTGGTGTCGGGAATGACAGCGATATCGATGGCGCCTTACAGGTTTGCGCCTGCAGAGTTGTCCGAGCTGAAGCGTCAGCTCGAGGAGCTTCAGGAGAAGGGATTTATCCGTCCGAGCGTATCGCCGTGGGGAGCACCAACACTCTTCGTGAAGGAGAAGAGTGGAGAGCTTCGGAAGTGTATAGATTACCGGAAGCTGAACCGGGTTACGGTGAAGAACCGATACCCGATGCCGAGTATTGACGAATTGTTCGACCAGTTGAGAGGGTCGACATGCTTCTCGAAGATCGATCTGCGATCCGGATATTACCAGTTGCGAGTCCAAAAGGGGACATCGCAAAGACTGCATTCCGGACACGTTATGGGCATTACGAGTTCTTGGTTATGCCAATTGGACTGACGAGCGCACCTGCAGCGTTCATGGATCTGATGAACAGTACTTTCCGATCGTTCTTAGATCAGTTTGTGGTGGTGTTTGTGGACGACATTGTGATCTACTCGCAGAACGAGGCGGCGCATGAGGAACACCTGAGGGGTGTTTCTGACCCTGTTGCGCACACATCAACTATACGCCAACCTGGGGAAGTGCGAGTTTTGGCTTGCTGAGGTGAGAGTCCTCGGTCAAGTTGTGTCCCATGACGATATATTGGTTGATCCGGTGTAGATCGACGTGGTTTTGAAGTGGGCGCGACCCATGAGCGTCTTCGAGATCCGCAGCTTCTTGGGGCTGGCAGGATACTATCGGCGGTTGGTCCAGGACTTTGCGTGTCTAGCCGCGCCTATGACTCTTTTGACACGCAATGGAGTCGGGTTTGTGGGGACAGAGGATTGTGAACGTGCGTTCACGGGGCTGAAGGCTCGTCTGACTACCGCCCCAGTGTGGATAGTGCCAGAGCGCGGGTCGGGTATGAGGTCTATTGTGACGTGTCTTGGGAAGGATGAGGCTGTGTACTGATGCAGTTGGGTAGAGTTGTTGCTTGTGGCTCTAGGCGGTGGAAGACGCACGAGCGCGACTATCCTACCCATGACTTGAAATTTGCAGTAGTCGTGTTCGCGCTAAAGGGTTGGAGGTATTGTCTGTACGGCAGGCGATTTCAGGTGTTCTCGGATCATGAGAGCCTTAAGTACATCTTTTCCCAACGAGACCTGAACATGCGCCATCGGCGATGGATGGAACTACTTGAGGAGTACGACTTGCAGGTACACTACCATCCGGGTAAGGCGAACGTGGTAGTCGACACCCTGAGTAGGAAGCCGATGCCGTGTCCTGCTAGCATCTCATTCCGGGAGTGGGACATGATGGGAGAGCTGGGCACGTCCGGGTTGGAGCTAGAAGAGGTTACCGGCGGCGTGGCCATGTGCTTCTTGATGGCTCAGCCCACCCCGCTTGGCTGGGGGATAGAGGCACAGTCAGTGGATGTCGAGACGACAGAGATCCGGGAGAGAGTTGCCGGCGGTGTTGACGCCGAGGCCTGGGATCGTCGTGCTAATTGGGAGTTACGGTACCGTGGAGGTTTGTTCATACTGTGTCACGGTGGAGGCGACAAACTGGGAGAGTCGCACTATTCGCGTCTGACAGTGCACGTGGGTAGCACTAAGAGGAGCGCGAGATCAGGCGACATATCTAGTGGAACGGGATGCGGAGAGCGGTTGCAAAGTTGGTATCGCAGTGCCTCACTTGTCAGCAGGTGAGAGCCGAACATCAGCGTCCCGCTGGGTTATTGCAGCCACTGTTGGTTGCATAGTGGAAATGGGGGCACGTCACGGTGGATTTCGTGAGCGGTTAGCCGAGTTCGCCTACAACAACAGCTTTTAGTCCAGTATCATGATGGCACCGTTCGAAGCGTTGTATGGTAGGCCGTGTCGATCGCGCGTGTGCTGGGCAGAAGTGAGGAATAAGAGTTTACTGGGTCTAGAACTTGTCCGAGAGACAGCTGAGTTGGTCGTGCCGAAGCGTGAGCGGTGGAAGACCTCGTACAGTCAGCAGGAGCTATGCTGACTGACGGCGCCGACCTCTCGAGTCTGCAGTCGGTGACTATATATCTCTAGAGGTGAGTCCGAAAGGTGCACATGTGCGTTTCAACCGCGGCGGAGGCAAGTTAGCCCCGCGGTGTATCGGGCCTTTCGAGGTCTTGAGCGGAGTGGGAGCAGTTGCATACCGAATTGCACTGCCACCGCAGCTTGGGAATATCCACGTTTCCCAGTTGCGGGAGTATGTGAGGACCCCTCGCACGTCATTGAGTGGGCAGATGTCGAGGTGATGGGTGATGTCTCGTATAAGGAGAAACCGGCTTGGGAAATGGATCCACGGAAGCAGGTCCTGCGCGGAAAGGTTATCCGCTTAGAACGGGTGCAGTGGCGGCACCACGAGGGTGAGTCGACTCACGAGCGCGAGGTCGAGGTTCGCGCGAAGTACCCTGATTTGTTCGACTCCTAAGGTACGTTTGTTTTAAATTTCACGGACGAAATTCCTTTAAGGGGGGTAGATTGTAAGAACCACTCCCGGTCAACGCCAGTCAAATCGGCGAAAAACAGGAAAATTTAAATTTTTTGGACAGACACTTAAATGAACCTAAATTTGACCCCGAGGGTCATACCGGACTTAAGTTGACCCCAATATTGACCAAAGTGAGTTCCGGGGGACTCAGGGCAACTTTCTGACCAATTTGGAAAATGTTGACTTTTTGCTGGAAAAGTCAACCGAGCGACGTTTTGGTCCGTTTTGGATCCAAAAAGCTTAGCCGTCGTCACATCGGTCTTAGCTGAGCCGTTTCCTTGTGGCCCGTGAAGTTTCGTAATTTCTTGGAAAAAGTGCCCGTTCGGGGCCCGAGACAGCCGAATTTCGCGAATCTGCCTGAAAAATATCTAGAAGATATTTTCCAAAAGGTGTGGGACCCATTTGGTACATGTCAATTATGTGGTGGTGTTAGGTTTCTTGAACAAAACAAAAAGAAGAATGAGTGGTAGTTTGTAAATAAGTAGAAATTGGTTTAGTTTTTTTAAAACAAATTTAAAGGAAATGAAAGGCAAGTCTCGGCCATTTAGAAAAAAAAGGAGAAAGTAGAGGGAGAAAGTGGAGGGAAGAAAGAGAAGGAGAAAAGGGAAAAAGAGAAGAGAAAGTGTGACGTTCTGGTGATTTCCCGATGATCCAACCGGCGGATCGTCTCAACGATTGAAGAATCGAGCTCCCGTCATCATTCCCTACGATGAGAAGCTAATTGATTTTCATTTTGGTACGTTTTAATTTTTGGTTTTGAGTTTAAATGGGTTGATTAAGGTTGGGTTAAGGATTGGGGTTCGTTAGGAACGTTTTGGGGCGAAAAGGAACATTTTTCGTTGTGCCCGTGTGGGGCCCACTTGGTCGGGCATCGGGTTTTTCGTGTTCGGGTAGTCTTGGACGATTCCTAAGTCGATAATTCACACCTGGAACGAATTATGGAATTAAATTGTGAAAGTTAGAAATTTCGGGTTTAGAAACTTTAAACGCGAATTAAATCGCTCGGAAGTCGGAAATTGATTCCGCCGATTGCATTGGAACCCTTGAATTATTCTAAGACCGTAGAAACGAAAACGGGAATTTTCGGAGCCCCGGAAGAACGTTTTCCAATCCCGGGTAGATTCGCCGGGTCGGGCGAAACGGGCCTTTCTGGGTCCATTATTGACAATGTCGAGAAATGGGGAAGTTTGGGAGTGATCGACATTGTCAGGGTTGAGTTTGGGCGTCAAATTCATTAAATTTCAGCTTTGTCTGCAAACTTAAAAAGTGTTTAATTGTGATCTTGTTAGATCGTACCGAGGACCGCGGAAAGGGAAGGCTAGGCGAGTGATCGCGAGCACGCCGGAGCTTGGTTGTGGAATTTTGGGAAAGCGTTATGAGGTAGGGAAAAGTATTCGGATCTCGGCCCTAACTAGGGAAAGTTAACAGTAGAAATGCATGTGACACTTGGGTGTCGTGGGTTTAGTAAGTTTATCGAACAATAGAAAGGCAGGCGACACCGGGTGGTGTCGTATGATACGGGAACATATCGAACAATAGAAATGCATGTGACACTTAGTAGTGTCGTAGGAGTAGTGAACTTTCGATATTAGAATTACTGGAGGCATTGGGTAATGCCTGGAGGTTGATTGTTTAGTTTGTGTCTTGGGTGGCCATAAGAGCCCGTGCTTTACTGTTTGTGTCTTGGGTGGCCATGAGAGCATGTACTTTAATGGTTGTGTCTTGGGTGGCCATGAGAGCCCGTATTTTACTGTTGGTGTCTTGGGTGGCCATGAGATCCCGTGTTTTACCGTTGGTGTCTTGGGTGGCCATGAGTGCCCGTGGGGTTGTTGAACCCGTGTTTTACGGTTGGTGTGTCTTGGGTGGCCATGAGTGCCCGTGGGGTTGTTGAGCCCGTGTCTTTACTGTTGGTGTGTCTTGGGTGGCCATGAGTGCCCGTGGGGTTGTTGAGCCCGTGAGTTACTGTTGATGTCTTGGGTGGCCGTGAGTGCCCGTGGGATTGTTGAACCCGTGTTTTACTGTTGGTGTCTTGGGTGGCCATGAGTGCCTGTGGAGTGTTAAACATGTGTTGTTGCTGTCTGTTGAACTTTGCTTGTGATTGTGACTGTGGTTACCTGGGGTTGGTGAGTGTGACAGGTCGACAGCCTGATCCGAATTTGTGTCGGGAAAAGTGCGACAGGTCGACCGCCTGATCCAACCGTCGAGTTGGGAAAAGTGCAACAGGTCGACAGTGTAAAGACCGAGAAAAAATTTAACGTTTAAATTATTAAATAATAACGTCGAGGTTGGGAACGAGTTTGTTTTGTGTAAAAAAAAAAAACTGGGCTGGTTCGTTCTTGGGCCTGGCCCAAACCCTGGGTATAAATACCCAATTTTAGGGTTTCAACCCTAAATTTGTTCTGCCTCCTCTCTCTCACCCACACAGCCTCCCTATTCTCTCTCACCCACGCCGACCTCCCTCCCTCACCTTCTCTGATTCCCTCCCGACGCCGGCCATCTCCATCACCGGCCATCTCCTTCAACCCTTCATCTCCTCTCATCTCTCTTCCGGTCAACAGCGCCGACAACCCCGACCTCCTCTCCCTCACCGTGTCCCGACCTTTAGCGCCGCCCTCACCGCCGCTTCTTCCCGTCCAGTGAAACCCCGCCGTCGTCCTCATAAACCCGAGCCTCCAACCTCCCTCTCCGACCACCTTTCCTCCGCTCCGTTCAGATCCAGCCACCACCGATCCCCACCTCTCTAGCTCCCGTCGCCGCCGTTGGCCGACCCCTCGATCCCTCACCTCCCCCGTTCAATCGAAGCCACGCCCTCGTCCCGAGCCACTCGCCGGCCACGCCATCGTCCCGAGCCACTCGCCGGCCACACCATCGTCCCGAGCCACTCGCCGACCACGCCATCGTCCCGAGCCACTCGCCGGCCACGCCACCGTCCCTTTATCTACGGTTAGGCCCCGGCCGATGCCGCCCTCGCCGGCGGCCGACCGGTTCGAAACCGAACCTTTGTTTTCCAGTTTTCGATTTTCTATTGAATCTGGGTTTTTTTTTGTTGAGACCGTTTGTTTTAGGGTGAACCGAGTATTGTATGTAACAAAAGGGTAAAGAAATAAAACCTTTTTCGAGTTAAGTGTGGAAATTTCAAAGTCAGTTTGGATCTGGTTCGTTTGGAAGCAAAGTAGCGTAAAGTGAAAAGAAAGGAGGTATTAAAATGGAAAATCAGTCTTAAGAAAAGGAAAAGAAAACGCTTTAAATGGAAAGGACAGAGTTTTAAAATGGAGAGAATTTAAAATCAATTTGGGTTTAAAAACGAGAATCAACTTTGGAAAGTCAAAACGGTTTTAAATTAAAAAGGGTTAAAATCAGATTTAAGCGAAAGCGGGCGTTTTGAAAAGAGCTAGTAAATTGAATGTGATTAAACCAATCTGTGATCGGTTTTTTTTAGAAAGCATGGATCGACTAAACCGAACGTTAAATCGGACCTTGAACAGGATAATAGCGGAACAATGAATCAGACCTCGGGAAGCCTCGACATTCATGTATTGGGACCCGTGCCTCGATATTTTCCCTTGGGAACATGCACCGGTTTCGGTGCGCGGATGCTCGAACCCGATTTCATTGTAATCCCACTTTTAGCCCGCTCGAGTCTAAAGGACAAATGTCAGATTTAAACTGGACAAATCGTAATCTTTAACTTAACGGTGGAACCGGGTTTAATTTATGGCTTTCGTGTTATCTTTAGCGTCCGGCTTCGATCGAAGTGAAGCCCGGAGGTAGCGAGCCAGAACGTCAACAGCTAGGAAGCGTAGCGGGTGCTCTTCGGTTGAGGTAGGGAAAAGTAGCCGGATCTCGGTCTTGACTAGGGAAAGTTAACAGTAGAAATGCATGTGACACTGGGGTGTCGTGGGTTGAGTAGGTTAGCGAATATTAGAATTGCATGATACGGGATCGTAGCGATTATGAGAAAAGCATGTGACACTTAGTAGTGTCGTAGGAGCAGAGAACTTAGCGTTAATTGATTTACTGGAGGCATATGACCATGCCCGGAGGTTGTTTGTGAACTTGTTGATATTAGGAGTACTGGAGGCATATGACCATGCCCGGAGGTTGATTGTGAAACTGTTGATATTAGGACTGTTGGAGGCTTGGGTTAAGCCGGAGGTTGATTGTGTAGTTTGGCGTCTTGGGTGGCCTTGAGAGCCCGTTGTATTGTTGTTGAGTTTGGGTGGCCTTGAGAGCCCGTTGTATTGTTGTTGAGTTTGGGTGGCCTTGAGAGCCCGTGTTAATTGTTGTTGAGCTTGGGTGGCCTTGAGAGCCCGTGTTAATTGTTGTTGAGCTTGGGTGGCCTTGAGAGCCCGTGTTAATTGTTGTTGAGTTTGGGTGGCCTTGAGAGCCCGTGTTAATTGTTGTTGAGTTTGGGTGGCCTTGAGAGCTCGTGTTGTTTATTGCTGAGTCTTGGGTGGCCATGAGAGCCCGTATGGTCATTTGGTGTTTTGGGTGGCAGTGAGTGCCTGTGGGGCTGTTGAGTCCGAGGTTTGCTATTGAGGTGTCTTGAGTGGCCTTGAGTGCCCGTTTGTTGAACTTGCTTGTGTTTGTGGTTGTGTTTCCCCGAACCGACTGTGTGTCGGGGAGTGGTGTGGATTTTGGCAGGTTACGAGCATTCTTCGGCTGGCCTGACCAAACTCGAGCCTCGGCAGGTTCTGAGCATTCTTCGGCTAGCCTGTTCCGTGTCCGGATCCCGAAAGGTTATGAGCATTCTTCGGCTAGCCTGATCCGTGACCGGGTCCCGGCAGGTTACGAGCATTCTTCGGCTGGCCTGATCCGTGTACAAGGCTCGGCAGGTTCTGAGCATTCTTCGGCTAGCCTGATCCGTGTCCGTGTCTTTGGGGAAGGTTATTGTTGGTTGTGTCGGGTTTACTTTTACGAGTTTGAGGTCGAGTCTGGTGAGGGAGGTTACTGAGCAGCTGGTTTGCGATCCTTTGTGATCTTGTTTGGTGTGCGATCCTTTGTGATCTTGTTTGGTGTTGCGTCGTTTCTTTCGAGTCCTTGGGAGAGGTCGTGATCGTTGTGTCGGGTCTACTTTACGTTTCAAGTGTTGAGTTGGTCAAGGAAGGTAACAGTGGGTGTATGATCAGTCAGAGTCCTTGGGTTGGGGACAATGTCCCCCGTTGTAGACTTTATTATTGTAGTACCGGTATTGTCTGCTAATTATGCCGTAGTCAGTCTGTTATCCGTGGTGGTGAGCGAACGCTCACCCCTAGATGCTTTTCCTATAGGTACTTGTCGCAGGTCGGACTAGGTGAGCTTCCGAAGCTTGAAGAGCTAGGGGCGGGAGTCCGGGTTACTTTTAGTCTAGCGACGGATACCTCGCTTTTGGTCCGCTTGTGGGACGTTTTATTTTGAGTTGTAATTATCCTTTTGTTGAACTAAACTAGTATTGTAAAGTGTTTTAATGGAAATGGTTTCAAAGTGTTTCTCTTATTTTAAAATGTTCGGGTCCCGAGTTCGGTTCGCTGAAATTGGGGCGTGACAGACAGCCTATCCGATTGGGGTCGGGAAAAGTGCGACAGGTCGACAGCCTGATCCAACCGTCGCGTTGGAAAAAGTGTGACAGGTCGGCCGCCTGATCCAACCGTCGCGTTGGGAGAAGGGCAGGGGGTTAATAAGCAGCTGGAGTGCGATCCTTTGCGATCTTGTTTGGTATGCGATCCTCTGTGATCTTGGGTGTTGCGTGGTTATCTTTCGTGTCTTTGGTGGAGGTCGTAATCGTTGTGTCAGGTCTACATTACGTGTCTGAGTGTTGAGTCGGTTGAGGAAAGTATTAGTCGTGTGTCAGTCGGGTTACTTGAGTTTGGGGATAGTAGTCCCCAGTGTTCGGATTATTGTTGGTGTTACCGGCATTGTCCGCTAGTATGTCGTAGTCAGTCTGTTATCCGTGGTGGTAAGCGAACGCTCACCCCTAGCTGCTTTTCCTACAGGTACTGGTCGCGGGACGGACTAGGTGAGCTTCCGAAGCTTGAAGAGCTAGGAGCGGGAGTCCGGGTTCACTTTTGAGTCTAGCGACGTACGCCTTGTATTTTGTCCGCTTGTTGGGACGTACTTTTGAGTTGTAAATAATTATTTTGATTAACTAAACGGTGGTTTTAAAGTGATTTATTTAAAAGGTTTGAAAATGTTTTTATTGTCTTAAACGTTCGCGTTCCGGGTTCGGTACTACTGAATTTGGGGCGTGACATCCATACTCTTGATAATGTTGTCCAACCATTAGAATCATAACTTAATGACGGGTAAAGCTATGGATTAAAAAAATCAACCAAATTTAGTAACTAACAGCTTTAGTACCATCTTTGAGTAATTGATGAACTAATAATGTATTATTGTATAGAATATGCGTAAGCACAAAAGCTTATTTATACATGAGGAATGCTAAATGTGTATGAAAATAAGAGTATATCACTTAGTGAGGTTTATCACGATAACTAATATACTGGATTTAATGTTAAATAAAAACCAACAAAATTGAAACATCTTTTCCAATCATTACACATATGCACACTAGGCAGTCCCAAGTTCATAAGTAATTTTGATAGTTATCAGCGCAACATAGCCAAAATACGCAGGTTCACCTTTGTGATAGAGGGACAAAGCATTTCCCCTTAATACGGTTTAGGTGTGCATTATGAAACACATCATTAAACTACGTTGTTCAAGTGATGGCTTATTAGATGGAGTTTGATATTGTGTCTCCCCTCCTTCCTTTTGCATTGGCATATTGATTTCTAGCATTACTACAAATTGACAAGGCTTCGGAGGTATGATTTACTACATTGTATTAGAAGAATTGTCAGTTTAAAAATTGGTAAAATTAATTTTTGGTGTGTTTAAATAACCTTTTTTTAAATTGTTTTGAAAATTTTGTTATAGGTTTTATTAATTTAAATGCAATTTGGACAATATTTATGGGAATATTCATATAATTATTTTTTTACAATTTTCGATTATTCTTGACTTATAATTAGTTTATTGACCCTATTTTTAGTGCATCACCAATGAAACCTTTGTGTTTAGTCGTCATTGTTTCTTAATTGTGCTATAACAAAAGAGAGGAGTTTAATTGTCATTTTTTGTTAAAAATCCTTAACCCTAAAGATATCCTTCGTCCGTACAAAATCATCAAATATGTCATACACATGACATTATAAATAATTTTAATAAATTAAATATCTCTTTTATAACATATGCATTAACATGAAATTTTTAATTGGATAAATATATATATATATATAGGGTGGCTATCCAGTAAAAACCCTCCTTATTGTGCAAACTACGAACCAATCTAAGCCACAGGATGCGGTCAAAGTGACGTCAGCAGAGCGCGCGCGATGCTGACACGTGGCAGATGCGCGCGCGCCTCTGCCCGCGCGCGTGAGCGTGTTGACCACGCGCGCGCACGGTGCTAATAGTTTGGCGCGCACAGTGCTAATAGGCCAACCTATTAGCACTGTGCGCCCAAACTATTAGCACCGTGCGCGCCACGTGTCAGCACTGTGCGCGCGCATCAGCAGCGCGCACGCCCACGTGTCAGCACCTGGTGAGTTCGTAGTTTGCGCAATAAGGGGTGGTTTTTACCTGATACCAGTCCTATATATATATATATAATAACTAATGGATAAATATATTAAATTATGTATGATAAATTTAATTAAAATAATCCAATTCTAATTCCAAGTATAATGAGCATAACACAAGTGTAACCTTAATTTAATATCGATAGAGTTACTGATTGTCATGACATGACAGACCGAAACTATTTATTTATAGAAGAATTTTTGCAAGAAAGAGATCATATTACTACACAAGTCTAATTATTTTTAATCAATATAGTTCTTAAAACCATATAAGTGTACATGCAGGAATGAAAATGAAGTTATGCATATGTTCCTGCAACGGCATCACATTTTTTCCAGGTAAGATCCCTCTTTGACTGAATTTGAGAAACTTTTGATGCATACTGGGGTAATAACATGATTTTTTTCGCCAATTTGTTGTGGCAATCCACACCCATTTGAACAAGAAGGCTACAACACTTGTGAGAGACAGTATGGTTAGTATCTCCAAAAACACTATCGTAAACCTCTTCGCCGCATTCAGGAGTAATATTCGACGCACATCTGTCAACGGCTTCTTCTAGTCCTGGTTCGGGTTCGGGTGACATGCTGGCTTCATATTTTTCTGCTGCAAGAACCATTGTTGCTGCAAACGCTAAGCATAAAAACAATGCAATGGAGAAGTTTTTTATTGTCATCGTCTATGTTTTAATTGTTTTCAGTGGTAATGTTTTGGAATTTGTATGGTTTCTTTTATAAGTTTAGATATACGGTTTCATTTCAATTATTTTTATATTTTTCATTTGGTTTTCCTTCGTTTCCAATAGAATGTAACTCATTATTTGTACGTTGTAATGGTGACATTTATTTCTATTTGGCATTTCTTGATTAATGTATGAACTAGTAATGTATTATTGTATTCAATATGGTAAAGGAGATCGGCTTATTTATACACTACAAGTTACAAGAATTTTAGACTTGTATCACAATAAGTTTCTATCACTTACAAGATTTATCATTATCATTATGGGTGTTTATAACCATCGGTGGATTTAATAAATTATTTATATTTATTAAAAGCACCCGCATAATATATATTTTATCAAGTTACTTCACATTTCCATCCATAAAATTCTTTTTTAATTATAAGTATTATACTTTTAAATTTTACTTGCTTATATTTATAATAATACATTACTAGTTTAATTGTATTCCATTAAATTAAATATTTTATATTATTTAAGTCTCTTAATTTGTACTAAACCTTTATGCGAGTCATTATTTTAAAATTCAAGACTATTATTAATTTGAGTTTTGATGTAATAACCACTTCTGGTCAACGTCAGTCAAACCTGCGAAAAACAGGAAAATTTAATTTTTTTTAAGACAGACACTTAACTTAACTTAAATTGACCCTGAGGGTCATGCCGGACTTAAGTTGACCCCGTTATCGACTAAAATGAGTTACGGGGAACTCAGGGCAACTTTCTGGTCAATTTGGGAAAGATTGATTCTTCGTTGGAAAAGTCACCCGAGCGACGTTTTGGTCCATTCGAGGACCGTTTTGGACCCGAAAAGCTTAGTCGTCGTCGTAGCGGTCTTAGTTGGGCCATTTCCTTGAAGCCCGTCCAGTTTAAAAATTTCTTGGGAAAAGTGCCCGTTCGGGGCCCGAAACGTCCGTTTTTCGCGAATCTGGTTGGAAAATATCAACTAGATATTTTCCAAAAGGTGTGGGACCCACCTTGACACATGTCCTAAGTGTGGTGGTGTTAGTTTTGGGGGGAAAATGGGTGGTTGTGGTGTGTTGGCCGAACATGGGTAAAAGGGGGGAGTTTTTGGAGTTAGTTGTTAGTTTTAATTAAATTAGAAAGAAGAAGAGAGGTTTTAGAGAGAGAAGAAGTAGGAGAAGAAGAGAGAAGAAAGGAAGTGGAGTTAGGGTTTGATTTTCAACCCTTGGATCGATTCGAAGCAAGGAGCAAATCTCTTCCCCTCGTCTTCCTCTCGAGTAAGCACTAACCCGATTCTCGTTTCGTTTTTTTTCTTGAAAGCTAGGGTTTGAGTTTTAAACGAATACTTAGGGTTGTGTAGAGTTTGGGAGGTGTTGGAGACGTTTTAGAGGTGTTTGGGGGTGTAAGGGCACGTTTTCCGGTGACCGGAGGCTCGGGAGGAGCTCCGGCCACCGTGGGTGGTGGCCGGCCGGCCATGTGGTGGCTGGCCGGAGGTGGCAGCAGCCACCACTTGGTGGCCGAGCCCCTCCCTCAAACCCTAGGGCACGGCCAAGCCCTTTGGGTGGGGCCCACGTGCTCGGTTGTTCGTGTTTTAATTACTCGGGTAGTTTAAAACGTTCCCCGGACCACTTTTTCCTAATCGAACCGAAATTAGGAATTAATTTGGAGAAGTTGTAATTAACGGGTTTTGGGAAACTTTAAACGTTAATTAATTGACTTAGAAGTCGGAATTCAATTCCGTCAAGTGCGTTGGGTTCCTTGAAATATTCTAAGACCGTAGAAACGAAAACGGGGGCTTTTGGAGCCCCGGAAGGCAATTAACCAAAACCGGGCAGATTCGCCATGTCGGGCGAATCTGGCCCTTACGGGTCCTTTATCGGCAATATCGAGTAATTGGGAAGTTTGGGAGTGATCGGCATTGTCGGGGTTACGTTTGGGCGTTAAGTTTATTAATTTTCGGTTTATTCGTACTAGTTTAAAGGTACTTTGAATTTGTGTTCTTTTAGATCGTGCTACGGACCGAGGCAAAGGGAAGCTCGGCGAGTGAGTGGGTGTACTTCGGGTGTTGTTGGAGCGCTTTTGGATTTATCTACGAGGTAGGGAAAAGTAGCCGGATCTCGGCCCTGATTAGGGAAAGTTAATAGTAGAATTGCATGTGACACCGGGGTGTCGTGGGTTGAGTAGATTTATTTAAATATTAGAAAAGCATGATACGGGATTGTAGCGTTTAAGAGAAAAGCATGTGACACTTAGTACTGTCGTAGGAACAGAGAACTTAGCGATAATTGAATTACTGAAGGCATATGACCATGCCAGGAGGTTGTTTGTGAAACTAGTGATTTTAGGACTGTTGGAGGCATCGAGTATGTCGGAGGTTGTTGTGCGTTATTTATTGTTGAGTTTGGGTGGCCTTGAGAGCCCGTGTTATTTATTGTTGAGTTTGTGCGGCCTTGAGAGCCCGTGTTATTTATTGTTGAGTTTGGGCGGCCTTGAGAGCCCGTGTTATTTATTGTTGAGTTTGGGTGGCCTTGAGAGCCCGTGTTATTTATTGTTGAGTTTGGGTGGTCTTGAGAGCCCGTGCTATTTATTGTTGAGTTTGGGCGGCCTTGAGAGCTCGTGTTATTTATTGTTGAGTTTGGGCCTTGAGAGCCCGTGTATTTAAATTGGTGTCTTGGGTGGCCCTGAGTGCCCGTGTCTTACTGTTGATGTTTTGGGGTGGCCGTGAGTGCCATGGGGTTGTTGAACCCGAGTCTCGACCGTTGGTGTGTCTTGAGTGGCAATGAGTGCCGTGGGGTTGTTGAACCCGAGTCTTGACCGTTGGTGTGTCTTGAGTGGCAGTGAGTGCCCGTGGGGTTGTTGAACCCGAGTCTTGACTGTTGAGGTGTCTTGAGTGGCCTTGAGTGCCTGTGTGATTGAACTTGCCTGTGATTGTGATTGTGGTTACCTGGGGTGGTGAGTTCTAAAGGTCGACAGCCTGATCCGACTTAGTGTCGATGAATTGCGAGTTTTAAAGGTCGACAGCCTGATCCGACTTAGTGTCGAGGAATTGCGAGTTTGAAAGGTCGACAGCCTGATCCGACTTCGTGTCGAGGAATTGCGATAGGTCGAACCCTGACCTGATTGAGATTGGTTACTGAGCAGCTGGTGTGCGATCCTTTGTGATCTTGTTTGGTGTTGTGTCGTTTCGTTCGAGTCCTTGAGGAGGTCGTCGATAGTTGTGTCGGGTTTACACTGTTTTTATCGAGTGTCGAGTCTGTTGAGGAAGGTGACGGGTTGTGGGTCAGTTGAGTATTTGAGTTGGGGACGGTAGTCCCGGTGTTGGGTTTGGTTTTAGTGTTACTGGCTTTTTCTGCTAATTATGCCATAGTCAGTCTGTTATCCGTGGAGGTGAGCGAACGCTCACCCCTAGCTGCTTTTCCTACAGGTACTGATCACCGGACGGACTAGGTTAGCTCTTGAAGTTCATGGAGCTTGGAGTGGAGTCTGGTCTTTACTTTCTGTCGAGTCTAGTGACGGATGTTGTACCTTGTCCATTTGTTGGGGCGTTTTTGTATTGTAAATACTATTATTATTTTGAGAAGTAAATGGAAATGTCAGAGCTTTTATTCAAACAGGTTCAAGTGTTTATGTTTTAAAATGTTCGCGTCTCGAGTTCGGTTCTTTGAAATTGGGGCGTGACAGCTTGGTATCAGAGCTCGAGGTTTCAAACCTCGGACTGTCCGTCACTTAGGGGGGGGAGTGTCGAGTCGGTGTAGACCCGTCATGTCTTGAGCCTTGTTTGTGTTTGTGCGTATGTTATAGTATTTTGTTGCTGGCATACTGATTGTGTGTGATTGCGTGAACTGTTTTTAACTGTCGCGGGTCGACTCTGGAGCGCTCCTGTAGTCGAACGTGACGGTGTTGATGTCAAGTCGGTACAACGCGGTTCGGGGACGCCTGAACCGGGTTGTAACTACGTGATGTCAAGGAACGAAGTTTTAAAATGAAAGGGGTGAAGGTTTTAAAATTGTTGGCCCTGTTGGCATGTCTTGAACTTGATTGGCCCTATGGGCGTATGTTTGATTTTGATTGGCCCGGTGAACGGGGGTCGTCGTGTTGTGTGGGTTGGTTTGCCGTCGCTTGTTTGGTGCACGTCGGTGCGGTCTCGTTGAGGTCTCGTTTACTAATGCTAGTATATAAAGTACGTTTAGCTTGAGCGGTGTAGCGCTTTAGTGATAAGCACGTTAGTGTAAGCTTAAGCGGGTGGACGTTAGTGCTTTTGTACTGTCGCTTTTATTTAAGTTCGCAAACTGAACGTTTGCGTGTATCCGTGCAGAGGATACTGTTTATGGCTCGCGGCAAGCGGGGACGACCATCAGGAACACGGGGCCAGGCACCCGCGCGAGGCCGGCGGGGACAGTCAGCAGGGGCACCGGGGAGGGTGCCGACCGTCGAGCCCGCCGACTATGCGGAGGCACAGGGTACTCCTGTCGGAGAAGACAGGAGGAGTGATGCGGGGCCGTCTGCAGGCACCCCCAGTGTTCCGCCAGTCGCGGACCCTCCAGTGATGACTGCCCTGGATGAGCTCACCAGGACCGTTCAGAGTTTGGTGGCGGTCATCGCCAGCCGAGAGTCGGCTTCGCCAGCACCAGAGGCAGCCGCAGTCCCGGTGAGGGCCGCTCAGACAGAGGATCTTACCTCCCGAGCGCTACTAGATTTCCTGAAGCTCGGGATACCTGTTTTTGTCGGGGAGCCAAATCCCGACCTGGCCGAGCGATGGATAGAGCAGGTCACACGAGACTTGGACACATCGGGTGTCGAGGATGGCCGTCGGAGAGTGTCCTTCGCGGCTCATCAGCTGAGAGACAGCGCCTACCACTGGTGGGGGCGGGTGAAGGACACGGTCGGATACGACTACAGCGTATTCCAGGAGGTATTCATGGCGCAGTACTTCCCCGAGTCGGCTCGCCTGGAGCGACATCGGCAGTTCTTAGACCTGGAGCAAGGGGGGATGACGGTAGGAGAGTACGAGGCCAGGTTCACAGCCTTGGCCAGATTCGCGCCTGAGATGGTGACGAGCGAGGCGAACCGTTGCCTGCGGTTCCAGGACGGACTGAGGCTGGGCATCCGGAACCAGGTTCTCGCCTTGAGGATACGGAAGTATACCGACCTCGTGGACACCGCAGCTACAGTAGAGTAGGGCGCCAGGGATGCAGTCAGGGGCCGTGAGGTCCGACCTCGGCCGATCAGTTGGGCAGGGCCGTCAGACTCACGAGACTCGCGGAGGCAGAGGACCGCGGGATCCTTCCGACCACCGCCTCATCAGAGTGGATCGAGACAGCAGGGGTCAGTGGCATCAGTGGGGCCAGTCGCCTCAGAGAGGAGGCCGTCATGCTTTCACTGCGGGCAGCCAGGCCACTTACAGCGAGACTGTCCGACGAGGGGAGGAACCGCGGCAGTACCAGCTACTAGCCGGACAGGCCAGGGCTCAGGGTCAAGGGCTGACGAGATCAGCTGTTACCGATGCGGCCGGGCCGGTCACACTATGGCATGGTGCCGAGAGCAGTTGGGGGAGACATCAGTGCAGCGACCGCAGCAGTCGCAGACAGTACAGTCGCCCAGAGGTCGCCCTCGATAGGGTCAGCAGCCGAGATCATCACGGCCGTCTACGAGCGCACCGATTCCGAGACAGCAGCAGAGTCACGGGTATTCAGCGGCCGGTGCGCCGAGTCAGAGGCAGCAGGCCTCGCAGGGGAGAGTATATGCAGTCACCGACTCCAGAGCCCCAGGACCTAGCACGTACCGTGAGACCATCCAGGGTACGTGTTTATTGTATCATTTATGGGCTTTATTCCTGTTTGATACCGGGGCATCGCACTCTTTTATTTCGTCGGGTTGTGCTGAGAGGTTGGGGTTGAGCTTAGAGCCGCTGAGTCCACCCCTATGCCTGGACACCCCAGTTGGGGGTGGTGCATCGTTGACTAGAGTATGTCGTGCCTGCGAGATTAGAGTCGCAGACTGTCCTTGCCCTGGTGATCTTCTCGTGTTGGGGATGACTACCTTTGATGTGATTTTGGGTATGGATTGGCTGTCGAGGTACCGAGCCAACATCGATTGCTACAGACGACGAGTGACAGTGACAGTGGGCGGTACGAAGGTGACGTGCGTGCTGGGGAGTAAGAGTGGGGTCCTCCTGTCGGCGTTGTCCGCAGAGGAGGAAGTACCGGCTGTGCAGAGCCGAGAGTTACCGAGAGTGGTATGCGAGTTCCCCGAGGTCTTTCCTGAGGAGTTGAGCGGGCTGCCACCGATTCGTGAGGTGGAGTTTGGGATTGACCTAGTGCCGGGAACGGCGGCGATATCGATGGCGCCTTACAGGTTTGCGCCGGCAGAGTTGACTGAGCTGAAGCGTCAGCTGGAGGAGCTTCAGCAGAAGGGGTTTATCCGTCCGAGTGCATCGCCGTGGGGAGCACCAGCACTCTTCGTGAAGAAGAAGAGTGGAGAGCTACGGATGTGTATAGATTACCGGAAGCTGAACCGGGTTACGGTGAAGAACCGGTACCCGATGCCGAGGATCGATGACTTGTTTGACCAGTTGAGAGGGGCGACTCACTTCTCGAAGATCGATCCGCGAACCGGTTATTATCAGTTACGAGTCCGTGAGGGGGACGTCGCAAAGACTGCATTCTGGACACGCTATGGGCATTACGAGTTCCTGGTGATGCCATTCGGACTGACGAACGCGCCAGCAGCGTTCATGGACCTGATGAACAGCATCTTCCGGCCGTACCTGGATCAGTTGTGGTGGTGTTCGTGGACGACATCCTGATATATTCGCAGAATGAGGCGGCGCATAAGGCACATCTGAGAGTTGTTCTGACCCTACTGCGCGAGAACCAGCTATATGCCAACCGGGAGAAGTGCGAGTTCTGGCTCTCTGAGGTGAGATTCCTCGGCCACATCGTATCCCGTGACGGTATCCTGGTCGATCCGTCGAAGATTGACGCGGTCTCGAAGTGGGCACGGCCCACGAGTATTTTCGAGATCCGCAGCTTTCTGGGATTGGCAGGCTACTATAGGCGATTTGTCCAGGATTTTGCACGACTAGCCGCACCGATGACTCTGTTAACGCGCAAGGGTGTTGGGTTCGTGTGGACAGATGACTGTGAGCGTGCGTTCGCGGAGTTGAAGACTCGACTGACTACAGCTCCAGTGTTAGTGGTGCCCGAGCGAGGGATTGGCTATGATGTTTACTGCGATGCATCCGGAGAGGGACTGGGTTGCGTGCTGATGCAGTCGGGAAGAGTTGTGGCTTATGGCTCCAGGCAGTTGAAGATACACGAGCGCAACTATCCTACCCACGACTTGGAGCTAGCAGCAGTCGTGTTTGCGCTAAAGAGCTGGCGATATTATCTGTACGGCGAGGGGTTTCAGGTGTTCTCGGATCACAAGAGCCTCAAGTACATATTTTCCCAGCGAGACCTGAACATGCGTCAACGACGGTGGATGGAACTACTCGAGGAGTACGACTTCGAGCTACACTACAACCCAGGCAAGGCGAACGTTGTCGCCGACGCCTTGAGTAGGAAGTCGGCTCTGAGCCTCGCCAGCATATCTGTCCGAGAGTGGGGCATGATGGGGGAGCTGAGCACATTCGGGCTTGAGCTAGAGGAGGTTACTGGCGGTGTTGCCATGTGCTCCCTAGTGGCTCAGCCCTCACTGCTTGCCCAAGTGTTGGAGGTGCAGAGGGAGGACGTCGAAGCATCAGAGATCCGCAAGAGAGTCGTCAGGGGTGACGAGGTGGTGGGCTGGCAGGACAGTACTGATTGGGGACTACGGTACCGCGGGGGGCTGTTCGTACCAGTTAACTGTAGAGACGCCGTGTTACGAGAGGCACACCATTCGCGTCTCGCAGTGCATCCGGGGGGCACCAAGATGTACCGTGACCTCAGGAGGCACTACTGGTGGCACGGCATGAGGAGAGCAGTCGCAGAGTTTGTGTCGAGATGCCTTGTCTGTCAGCAGGTGAAGGTAGAGCATCAGCGTCCCGCGGGATTGTTACAGCCACTACCGATTGCTCAGTGGAAGTGGGAGCACATTACGATGGATTTCGTGTGTGGACTACCGAGATCGCCCAAGGGAAACGACGCCGTGTGGGTGGTAGTCGACCGGATGACCAAGTCGGCCCACTTTCTGGCTATGAGGATGACAGACCAGGTCGACAAGTTGAGCAGTCTGTATATTCAGGAGATAGTGCGTCTCCACGGGGTCCCGGTGTCGATAGTGTCTGACAGGGATCCCCGCTTCACGTCTAGGTTCTGGCCGAGTCTACAGAAGGCACTGGGGACAGAGGTCCTACTCAGCACAGCACATCATCCTCAGACAGACGGTCAGTCTGAGCGTACCATTCAGATCTTGGAGGACATGCTGCGAGCATGTGTGCTGGATTTCAGGGGATCTTGGGAGACCCACCTGCCATTGGCCGAGTTCGCCTACAACAACAGCTTCCAGGCCAGTATCGGGATGGCATCGTTCGAAGCGTTGTATGGTAGGCCGTGTCGGTCACCAGTATGCTGGGCAGAGGTGGGGGACAAGAGTCTGCTGGGGCCAGATCTTGTCAGAGAGACGACGGAGAAGGTCGCATTGATCCGCGATCGGTTGAGGACCGCGCAGAGCCGGCAGAAGAGTTATGCAGACAGGCGACGTCGACCTCTTGAGTTTGCAGTCGGGGATCACGTGTTCCTGAAGGTGAGCCCGAGGAAGGGGCTGGTGCGGTTCAGGCGCAGCGGGGGAAAGTTGGCTCCGAGGTACATAGGCCCGTTCCAGATCTTAGACAGAGTGGGGGCTGTGGCTTATCGTCTGGCGTTGCCACCGCAGCTTGGGAGAGTACATAACGTCTTCCACGTATCCCAGTTGCGACAGTACAACGCAGACCCCTCCCACGTCATCGAGTGGACTGATATCGAGGTGGCTGATGATGTCTCCTATGAGGAGCAGCCGGTTCGGATCATGGACACTCGGCAGCAGATTCTGCGGGGAGGCAAGATTATCCGCTTGGTCCGAGTGCAGTGGAAGCATCACGGAGCTGAGTCGACGTGGGAACGCGAGGACGAGGTTCGCGCGAAGTATCCCGGCCTGTTCGACTCCCGAGGTACGTCTGTTTTAAATTTCGCGGACGAAATTCCTTTAAGGGGGGTAGACTGTAATAACCACTTCTGGTCAACGTCAGTCAAACCTGCGAAAAACAGGAAAATTTAATTTTTTTTAAGACAGACACTTAACTTAACTTAAATTGACCCTGAGGGTCATGCCGGACTTAAGTTGACCCCGTTATCGACTAAAATGAGTTACGGGGAACTCAGGGCAACTTTCTGGTCAATTTGGGAAAGATTGATTCTTCGCTCCGTGACGGTGTCCGTGACGGATGCCATCACGGAGCCGTGACGCGCGCGCAGACCTGTTTCCCAAAACGCTTCAGTTTCGAGTTTTAGACTTTTTAAACCTAAAAATCAGCCTCCAATAGATCTTATCTTGTATTTTTGAGAGCTAAGAAGAGAGGAGAGTGGAGAGCAAGCTAAGGAGAGGATTCCCACTTGGAAGAACATCATTGTAATCAAATATTGGGTATTGTATTTCTCTACTTTGGTCAATTATGAAGCTTTGTTTATGTTCATCAATGGTGTTTTCTTCTTCCTTGCTCATGAGTAGCTAAAACCCCATAATCTAGGGTTATGGGGGAGTAGAGATTTGATTTCCAATGTGTTGATTGTATGAATGAGGATTGTGTAGAATGATTTGATTTAAGCTTAATGCTCTATCTCCCGGGTAGGCCTCATAGAAGGTGGGAATTGCAATCTGACACTCGTGAGAGGTGGGTTGCAATTAGGTCAGAAATCTTATACAAATTGGGTTTAAATCTATGCTAGTGATAGCTAGGTTAACACGATTGCAATAACCATAGGGTTCAAACCGAAAGTTAGAAATTATCAAAGAACGTAATGCTTTGGGTCTCCCTACATCCTGATTCGTGAGAGCTGGGTGGTTAGATTCCATTAGGGTCCGAAACAACGTGAGGAGTTAGGACTAATTTGAGAGATAATTCGTTGCCCCTAAAATCAGAGCAACTTCACAATGTTCATCGTCAGTTAAATGCATTGGAAACGGTCTCTATGAACCCACAACCTTAGATTACTTTTTCTCTGAATTAAAACTCTTCTAAGCCTTGTGAGTACTGGTTCACTGTCATTTCGCTTACTGTTTACTTTTCGTGTTTTAAAACAAAACCATCATTTAATCGAAATAGCTTGACAACGACTTTGATATAGAATGTGCTTGACTCGTGCTCCTTTGGGTTCGATAAACTCGGAACTAAAAATCCTGAAATACTACTTGACGACCGGTACGCTTGCCGTGTCCTTTTCTGTGTTAAAAGCGCAGGGCGTCAGCAGGCATAAACTGACTTTTAATATACTTGACGCCCAAAAGTAACCCCGACAATGTCGATCACTCCCAAACTTCCCAATTACTCGACATTGTCGATAATGGACCCGGAAAGGCCCGTTTAACCCGACCCGGCGAATCTGCCCGGGATTGGAAAACGTCCTTCTGGGGCTCCGAAAATTCCCGTTTTCGTTTCTACGGTCTTAGAATAACTCAAGGGTTCCAACACAATCGACGGAATCGATTTCTGACTTCCGAGCAATTTAATTCGCGTTTAAAGTTTCTAAACCCGTCACTTACAACTTTTACAATTTAATTCCAAAATTCGTTCCGGATGTGGATTAACGACTTGGGCATCGTCCTAAACCACCCGAACACGAAAACATGATACCCGAGCATGTGGCCCTCACTCGGCCATCAAGGGCCGTGGGTGGCTTGGGCCGTTTTTGGGCCGTTCACCACCATGGTGTCCGGCCCTAGCTCCGGCCAGCCACCCCCCCCCCCCAACTCCGGCAGCCACCATACACGGTGGCCGGAGCTCCCCCGAGCCTCTGGTCACCGGAAAACGTTCATCTTTCGCTCCAAAACGTCTCCAACGAACCCCACACCTCAACTCATCCATAGTCTACTCGTTTTAACCCAAACCCTAAACTTAAAACGTACCAAAAAGAAAATCGAAAGGGTACTCACCGTAGGGAATGACGGTGGGAGCTCGATTCCTCGATCGTTGAGACGATCCGTCGGTTGGATCGTCGGTAAACCTCAAAACCCTAAACTTTCTTCTCCTTTTCTATCCACCTTCTCTCCTCTTTCTATCCTCTTTCTCTCTCTTCAAACTCACCCTTTTCTATTTTTTGAAAGTGGCCGAACCTACTCTGCCATTCACCCTTTTGTTTGTTTCAAAAACACACCCCTTTTTCATAATTACAAAACTACCACCAACTTCCATTTCCTTTAGTTTTATTCAAAAATCACCTAACACCACCACATATTTGACATGTGGCAAGTGGGTCCCACCCCTTTTGGAAAATTCGGACGTCTTGGGCCCCGAACAGGCACTTTTTCCAAGAAATTACGAAACTTCACGATCTACAAGGAAACGACTCAACTTAGACCGCTGCGACGACGGCTAAGCTTTTTGGATCCAAAACGGACCTCGAATGGACTAAAACGTCACTCGGTTGACTTTTCCAGCGAAAAGTCAACATTTTCCAAATTGGTCAGAAAGTTGCCCTGAGTCCCCCGGAACTCACTTTGGTCGATATCGGGGTCAACTTGAGTCCGGTATGACCCTCGGGGTCGAATTTAGGTTCATTTAAGTGTTTGTCCAAAAATTTTAAATTTTCCTGTTTTTCGCCGATTTGACTGCCGTTGACCGGGAGTGGTTCTTACAGGCCCGCACGGGGCCCGAGACGGCCGAATTTCGCGAATCGGACTGAAAAATATCTACCAAGATATTTTTCTAAGCTGTGGGACCCACATGACACTTGTCACACAAGTGGTGGTGGTTGGTTTTTAAAATAAAGAAAAAGAAATGAGAGTGGTAGTTTTGTAAATAAGAGGTGGGGTGTTTTTTGAAACAAAATAAAGAGAGGAAAGAGGAGAAAGTGTCGGCCAATTTCAGAGAAAGAAAGAGAGGGAAGAGAGAGAAAGTGGAGAGAAGAAGAGAGAAGGAGGAAAGGAAAAAAGGAAAAGGAAAGGGTGGGTTTTTGGTGATTTCCTGACGATCCGACGGACCGATCGACTCAACGACTGCGGATTCAAGCTCCCCTCATCATTCCCTACGGTGAGAACCCATTCTTTTCTCGTTTTGGTACGTTTGAAAATTAGGGTTTGAGTTTAAACGAGTCAAATATGGTTGGGTTTTGGTTAGAATTGGTTTAAAGACGAATGGTTGAGGTTTGGGGTTCGTTAGGAACGTTTTGGGGCGAAAAGGAAAATTTTCCATTGTGTCCGTGTGGGGGCCACTTGCCCGGGCCTCAGGTTTTACGTGTTCGGGTGGTTTTGAACGATCCCCGAATCGATAATTCACACCCGTAACGAATTATGGGATTAAATTGTGGAAATTGGAAATTTCGGGTTTAGAAACTTTAAACGAGAATTAAATCGCTCGGACGTCGTAAATTGATTCCGTCAATTGTGTTGGAACCCTTGAATTATTTTAGGATCGTAGAAACGAAAATGGGAATTTTCGGAGCCCCGGAAGGGGTTTTTCCGATCGCGGGCAGATTCGCCGAGCTGGGCGAATCGGGCCTTTCCAGGCCCATTGTTGACAATGTCGAGTAATTGGGAAGTTTGGGAGTGATCGGCATTGTCGGGGTTGCATTTGGGCGTCAAATTCATTAAAATTCAGCTTTGCCTGCGAACTTAAAAGGTGTTTTAATTTGTGATCTTGTTAGATCGTACCGCCGACCGCGGAAAGAGGAGGCTAAGCGGGTGACTACGAGCACGCCGGAGCTTGAGCGTTGATATTTGGAAAGCGTTACGAGGTAGGGAAAAGTAGCCGGATATCGGCCTTGACTAGGGAAAGTTATTTGTAGAAACGCATGTGACACTTGGTGGTGTCGTAGGATAAGTGAATTTACCGAACAATAGAAATGCATATGGCACTTAGTTGTGCCCATAGGTTAAGTAACTTGTTGTGTTTATGATTGTGGCTATGTGTGCCTTTGAGGTGGTGAACCCGTATGTTACTGTTTGTGTGTCGTGGGTGCCCATGTGTGTGGGGTGTTAAACCTGTATTGTTGCTGACTGTCTTGCTGAGGGGTAGTTAGTCGTTATATTATTGTCGCTATTTGTTGAACCTTGGGTGATGACTGTGATTGCATGGAGGTTGGGGCCCGCCTGACAACAAAGGGGTGCCACGGGGTCGCGCCCGTAAGGGTTGGCTAGCCTTCCGACTAACCATCGGTAAAGTGTGCAGTTTATGCGATGAAGGGCGGCTCCCCTTCCGATTAGCTATCGGAAAAGTATTGATGTGTATGTCGGGAACAGGTCGACCGCCTGGCCCGACTGAGTGTCGAGGAAAGTTGCATGGGGCAGGCTCAAGCCCAGCCGGTTAGCAACTGGCAACTGAGTGGCTGGTGTGCGATCCTTTGTGATCTTGATTGTTGGGTGCGATCCTTTGTGATCTTGGGTTTTGCGGGTTATTATTTGCGTATTTGGTTGAGGTCGTAAATGCTCACTGTTAGTCTTAGTGCCCGTAGTTCAATCATAAATGTCCAAATGTATATATCATCATTAGCAATAAGATTAAAGCGGCTTTCTATTACTTATGTGTTGGAGTAATATATCGATGTGATTTCTGATCTATGCCCACCATGCGAATAGAACCATAGATCAAGATGGATCACACTCGATGGGTCCCTAGTCAATAAAGCTTCACTAGAAGCGACTAGTATGAAAGATGCCTCTTCATGGCTTACGTTCTATTAGTCATTGGAATGAGATTCCGGAGTCTGATCATAGATATCATGTGGGACATGATATTGGACGACCCGCCCTGAATATGTGCCATAGATTGAGTCATGAACATATTCAGTGTCGTAGCTTGTCATGTATCCTTAGACCAAGGAGTCTTTGTGATCACTATGCAGTCAACAACTAAGTTTGACCTGAGCCTAACGTTGTCCGTAACAGGGCTTCCATAACGGCCAGGATTGGCTTGGGGACGGGTTGCATGAGTGACACGAAAGACGGCTAAGGGATTTATCCCTCATACTGAGGTATGGGAAAGATATCGGTTCTCGGCCACTTGATCGAGAGTGACTGAAAGAATAGCATGGCCATGCACATGATACTAGGTATCATATATTCAGTCATCTCACATATCAAGGAACAGTGATTGAGAATAATAAGGATGACGGCTCTATGCCTTAACTCAATCAGGATATCGGAGATAAAAGGATAATGACAGGGACGACGGAAAGGTTAAAATCGATTGGTTCGATTCGCTATGTAGTGTCAGGCAATACTAAAGTCTCGTTAGTTGCCACTTATATAGGATCAAGTAAAATGGGATTTTACGTTGATCGATCGACATGCATAGACCTAAGGGTCACACCGAAGGATGAAACTCATTTACACATTTATGGAGAATGGCCAAAAGAGAGTTGTCTCGGGACATGACCAAAACTGCGTTTTGGGTCATGTGCCCGTAAGTGAATAGGACATTACGGATCAAGACAAGGCTTGGAGTCTTGGGATTGATCGCGTTGGATAATGTTGGACATTTCCGGTATGGAAGGCTTGGAGGCGATGAGCACGTCACGGGACCTCGTTGGGAATGGCTATGGGCCATGTTCCAAGAGGCCCATGAAAGGCCCATGCAACCAAGGCCCATGGAACTAATTAATCAAGTCTTGATTAATTAGTACTAAGTAAGCAAGACAAGGATTAAGGTGTTGGTGATTCACCACCTAACCCATCTTGTCTTGCCATACTTAGCACCATACTTGTCTTACTTCACACCATGCTTCACACCTTACTTGTCCTTGATGGTTGTTGATGGTTTAAGTCATCTTTTTCCTACAACAAATCACAAGACAAGAATAGAAACACAACTTCTCTCCCTCTCACACTACAATTTCGAGTTTGGCACTTTTCCTCCCTCTTGTTGTGTTCTTGAGTCATCTAAAGAAGAACTACGTGGCTTTGATTCCAATTGGATACGTAGGCGTCTTGGAGACTCAAGCCGATCATCGTTTCTTTGGTGTTCTCTTCCTTTTCTTGAACTAGTTGGTAAGGAAACATACATATTGTTTATTCTCTTGTGTATCTAATATTTGGTAGTGTTCTATGACATGGTCTCGAGTTATTTCCGCTGCAAGTATGTGTTCATACCCTCCATCGAGACTCAACAGTGGTATCAGAGCCGTACTACCTTCGGGATTCACAAGAGAACTTTCGGTTTTGCTTGCTAGTTTCGGTTTTGCATGTTAATTTGCTAAATTGTTTGATAACATGTTTTAAATTCTTGTTTATGGGTTTAATGCATGAAAAATGAATTTTTGAAAAGTTTATCAAATCTGGAATTTTTGAAAAAATTTTGATTTTTCGGGTCTCGGGAGCGGGACTCTAGGGGAGCCGAAACCGGGACCGAACGGGGCTCCGTTGGACGGAGCTAGGCCAAGCATGACCATTGGATGGTCAATATGCCGAGCTAAAACGTTTTGTTAGTCATGACGAGTTTGGAACCGTCTTGATGAACTCAAAAATCAAATGTTCAAAAGTTTCAATTTTGAACGTTTTCGATAAACCGAGTATCAAAAATTTTCGAAACTTGGCAATTAATTAAAAATGGAAAATCACATGATGTTTGATAACATGCTTGTTTGATAACACGATGTGTGATGTGATGTTGGCATGGTGTACATAATAGCCTTCCGACTAACCATCGGTAAAGTGTGCAGTTTATGCGATGAAGGGCGGCTCCCCTTCCGATTAGCTATCGGAAAAGTATTGTTGTATATGTCGGGAACAGGTCGACCGCCTGGCCCGACTGCGTGTTGGGGAAAGTTGCATGGGGCAGGCTCAAGCCCAGCCGGTTAGCAACCGGCAACTGAGTGGCTGGTGTGAGATCCTTTGTGATCTTGATTGTTGGGTGCGATCCTTTGTGATCTTGGGTGTTGCGGGTTATTATTTGCGTATTTGGTTGAGGTCGTAACTGCTGTGTCGGGTCTACATTACATGTCCGGGGTTTGAGATGGTTGGGAAAGTTGAACAGTTGTATTGCGTGACCGTCAGTCTAAATTGTGTTTTTGGGGTAGTAGTCCCCGAGGTTGTTATTGTCGGGTTCTTGGCATTTCTGCTGGTATGCCGTGGTCAACCCGGTATCCGTGGCGGTGAGCGAAATGCTCACCCCCTGCTACTTTTCCTGCAGGTACTGGTCGTGAGACGGACTAGGAGAGCCCTCGAAGCTTGAAGAGCTGGGAGCGGAAGTCCGGGTCTCTGGGTAGTTAGTGACGTACCTTGTAGCTCATTTGTACATCGTCTTGAACGTATTTTCCGCTGTAAAATTATTGTTTTTATTTAACTTAAGTGTTGTTTTAAAGAGGTTTATTAAAATGTTTGAAAATTGTTTTATTGTTTCACCGTTCGCGTTCCGGGTTCGGTCCTGCCGAATTCGGGGCGTGACAAGCATAAACCCTATGAAAATTTCAAATGACTACACATATATTCATTCATAATATACTCAAGTTAATGTTATATAAAAACGAACAAAATTGAAACATCTTTTCCAATCATTACAAACATGCACAGTAGGTAGTCTCAAGTTTATACTCAATTTTGATAGTTATCAGCGCAGCATAGCTAAAATATGCAGGTTCATATTTGTGACTTAGGGGGACAAAGCATTTCCCCTTGAGTCAGTTTAGGTGCGCATTATGAAACACATCATTGAACTACGTTGTTCAAGTGGTGGCTTATTATATGTAGTTTGATAATGTGTTTCCCCCTCTTCCCTTTGTATAGGCTTATTGATTTCTAGTATTACTACAAATTGACAAGGCTTCTGAGGTATGATTTCCTACACTATATTAGAAGAATTTTCAGTTTCAAAATTGGTAAAATTAATTTTTGGTGTGTTTATCTCAATCCAAAAATATGTTGGTGGCTGAAGCTTGGGATGGTGTCACTTGGGACCTTGATTATTGTAGAATTCCTAGGGGAAGAGCTGAATCAGATTGGGCTACTTTTTCTTCCATCCTATTGGACATAACACTCAACTCCCTAGAAGATGTTCTTGTTTTGCATTGGGATCCTAATGGCTTCACTGTTAAAAAATTATACTCTTTGCTTCAGCAGCAAGGCACTCAATCTGTTACAACTGCATTATGGAGCAACTTACTTTGGCTGCCTGGAATTCCCCCAAAGATCACAGCTTTTACTTGGCTGGCATGTCATGAAGCTATCCCCTCAAAGTGTTTCCTAGAAGCTAGAGGGTTAACTCTCTCATTACAGGAGTTGGTTTGTCCCATTTGTCAGTGGGACCTTGAAGATGGAAGCCATGTCTTTCTACATTGTCCTAGAGCATGGCAAGTTTGGTGTTTGCTGGCTACTTGGTGGGGCACTATTCTCATCATTCCAGGTTCTGTCAAAGTTTGGTTATTGCAGTGGAGCTCTCTGCAGAAGAGGAAGTATAAAAATAACTGGATCAAAATTTTCCAATTGACACTTTGGCAAATCTGGTTGGCTAGGAATGACAACCTTTTCAATTCTACCAATTCCTCTGCTACTGAAATCTTCCAAAAAAGTGTGCAGCAGTCTTATTCCTGGGAGTGGTCTACCTTTCAAAAATCTGGAAAATTCTTCACTTTATCTGGTTGGAAATCTGAGCCAAAAGCTTGCCTTGATTGGAAACTCTTGAAGCCTAGGCTTGTTACTCCACCCTGAAGTTTGGTGGCTTGGTGGCTTGATCCTTGATTGGTTTGGGTTGGGTTCTGGGAAGGGTTTGGGTGGTTTTGGTGAGTGTTGTGAGGTGGTAAGGCAGTCCCTTGGTCTTTGGTGGGGTGTTCCTCCTTCTTTGAGAGTGGTTAGTATCCTTCTAGGTGTCTGGTGTGTGGGTAGCTAACATTTTAGGCTTGAGTGTTTTGTTCTTTTGTCTTTCTCACTGTGCAGGTTTCAGTTCATTTTGGCCTGCTTGCTTCATCCCAACTCAAGGTTTTTGGGCATATACACAAGACAACCCTGTTACTCCCTTGCTGTGGTAGCTGCCTCCAGTTTTCATCTCTGGTTATCCACATCATTCCCATTCATCCTTACCCATTGTTCATCTTCAGCTCAGGTCACTACATTTTTATCAGAGGTTCTGAAGTTGGTGGTTTGCTTAAATACTCAGCACAACTCAGCCAATTGCTCAACATAATTCATCCAAGTCCCTCTACTTCTACATTCCTTGGTGTCTCAGCATGTACAAGGGTGACTCTGCAGCTCTCATCTTCATTTCAACAATTCAACCATCAAGCATCATTAGTTTGGGCTTCAAAGTTCCTCTGGGTGGCAAAAAACAACCCCAAGTTTTTAAGGGCTTCAGATTTCATCATCCCTCTCCCTCCTTGGCTACTCAGATTTCTTAAGCCCCCTTTATTTTCAATTTGTATCTTTGTTTTCAGAGCTTTCAGATTTCTCTTAGCTCTGGGTTTCGTATTTGGCACTTTACTACCCTTTTGTTTCATTTTGTGGTTTTTGTGGCTTGATCCATAGATGGCTCGCCCCTGTACTCCTTTTTATCCTCTAAAGAGGTTTCAATCTAATTTTCCTTGCTGATTAAAAAAAAATATAGCGTATTTGAATAGTTTTGAAAATTTTGTTATAGTTTTTATTTATTAAGTTATATATAGTTATATGCAATTTAGACAATATTTAGGGGAATATTTATATAATTATTTTTTGCAATTTTCGATTATTCTTCACTTATAATTAATTGATTGACCCTATTTTTAGTGCATCACCAATGGAACCTTCGTGTTTAGTAGTCGTTGTTTCTTAATTGTTCTATGACAAAAGAGAGGAGGTTTAAGTATGCCTATAGTAACCTTCGAGTTTAGTTGTCATTTTTTGTTATAGATCCTGAACCCTAAAAATATCATTTGTTCCTACAAAATCATTAAATATGTTATACACATGACATAATAAATAATTTTAATAAATTAAATATATTAATTAAAACATATACATTAACATGAAAATTTTAATTGGATAAATATATATATAATAGTTAATGGATAAATACATTATATTATATATGATAAGTTTAATTTAAATATAACCCAATTCTTATTCCAAGTATAATGAGCAAGACACATGTGTAACCTTAATTTAATATCGATAGGGTTACTGATTGTTATGACATGACAGATCGAAACTATTCGTGTTTAGTAGTCGTTGTTTCTTAATTGTTCTATGACAAAAGAGAAGAGGTTTAAGTATGCCTATAGTAACCTTCGAGTTTAGTTGTCATTTTTTGTTATAGATCCTGAACCCTAAAAATATCATTTGTCCCTGCAAAATCATAAAATATGTTATACACATGACATTATAAATAATTTTAATAAATTAAATATATTAATTAAAACATATACATTAACATGAAAATTTTAATTGGATAAATATATATAATAGTTAATGGATAAATACATTATATTATATATGATAATTTTAATTTAAATATAACCCAATTCTTATTCCAAGTATAATGAGCAAGACACATGTGTAACCTTAATTTAATATCGATAGGGTTACTAATTGTTATGACATGACAGATCGAAACTATTTATTTATAGGAGAATTTTTGCAAGAAAGAGATCATATTACAACATAAGTCAAATTATTTTTATTCTATATAGTTCTTAAAACCATAGAAGTGTACATGTAGGAATGAAATTGAAGTTATGCAGATGTTTCTATAATGGCAACACATTATTTCCAGGTAAGATCCCTTTTTGGCTGAAATTGAGAAACTTTGGATGCATACTCGGGTAATGACATGATTGTTTTCGCCATTTTGTTATGGCAATCCACACCCATTTTCACAAGAGGGCTATAATACTTGTGAGAGACAATATGGTTAGTATCTCTAAAAACACTGTCCTAAACCTCTTTGCCGCATTCAGGAGTAATATTCTCCGCACATCTCTCAACGGCTTCTTCTAATCTTGGTTCGGGGTCGGGTGACATGCTGGCTTCATATTCTTCTACTGCAATAACCATTGTTGCTGCAAATGCTAAGCATAGAAACAATGCAATGGAAAAGTTTTTGATTGTCATGTCTATGCTTTAATTGTTTCCACGGTTAATGTTTTGGAATGTGTATGGTTTCTTTTATAAGCTTAGATATACTGTTTCATTTCAATTATTATTATGTTTTTCTTCTGGTTTTCCTTCGTTTCTAATAGAAGGTAACTCATTCTTAGTATTGACTTGTATGACAATAAGTTTCTACCACTTACAAGGTTTATCATTATTACTCTAAACTCGTTCTCTTCCCTCTCTCCTCCGCCCTTTCAACCCCTAGTTTCAGATCTACGGCCGCCGGTGTTTTTCTCGGCGATTCGTCGCCAGAAATTCACCGGTGGCCCTCCCTCGTTTCGATTCCTTGCCGTTTTTCACTTCCTCTTCACCGTTTGCTTCGATTTGGTTTCTGAGGCCCTTTTCAGCCCGTCTCTCCCTTTGTTCTTCATCGTCGTTTTTCCGGTTTTGGTCGGTCGTTGGTGTGAGTTTTCACACCGTGGGAGAGATTGGGGGTTCGATCTGGATCTGGGGGTTTGATTGGTGGGCTTTTGTCGCGGCTCCTCCCTCTTCTGGCCTCCCGAGTTCCTTCCTCCACCGATGGCGGCTTTCCAGAGCAAGTGGGACGTTTTTCCTCTTGGTTTGATGACGAGCTCTGGCCGTTTTGCTGTTGTGTGTCTCGTCCTCTCCGGTTCTGGGTTCCTCCTGATGGTCGCTGCTTGTTCTAGATCCGTTCACTCTACACTAGTTCTCGGTTGTTTCCGGGCCTCGAGCGGCGAGGGGTTTAGCCATGTGGCTTTGGTGTGGAAGCTTCGGATCCGTGGTGGGCGTGGCTTCTTCTTGGGTCATGAGATCCGGTTTGGCAGTTGTGCCCTCTCCTCTTCTCTACGACCTGGGGTCCGCGGTAAATCTTTTCTAATTCCTTCCTTACACATTTACTCCTCCGGATCAGATCTATTAGCCTTACCGTTTGGTATGGGCCTCTCCCCTTGGGTCGTCGGTAGATGTTGGTCACCGGCGGAACCTCTTTGAGATTCGAGAGAACAGATCTGATCTATAATAGTTTTCCCCTGCCCCGTGCGATTCCAGATCTCCCCTTCTGTCCCTTCTCACATCTTCCTCTCCTCATCCCCATTTCTGAGGATGAGGCTCAATATTTGGTGTTGGCCAATATTGAGATTTTGCCTAACGGCGAGTGGGAGATTGGTGGTTGGGATTTGGGGGCCTTGACTGGGCTCATCTGGGTAAGGGAGGACTGTCCTGATGCCTACTTAAGGTTATTGGGGAATAGGGTGGTGTAGTGGTCAAGGAAGGTCGGAGTCTCTTACTCGTTGATTCCTGATTTGTGGGGGTGGGGAGCAGGGTGTCGGATTCTCTTGTGGTCCGTTGGGTTGCGATTTTGGTTGCTGCTCTATCACTTCTTCGTGTTCCTGCTTTGTTGTGTTCTTTGCTGGGTGTTCAAGGGTGTTTGAAGCTGCTTCTCTTTGCTTGGAGTTGCGCTGGGCTCGGCGTTGGTGAAGTTGTTCCTTTTTTTTCTTGTTGGTTATGTTTTGTTTGTTTCGCTGTTAGGTTGGCCTTTTGTTGGCCTGGTTTGTAATAGGTTGGTGGTGTTTGCACTTGTATTTCTAGATTTAGGTTCTAGACCTGTTCTGGTTGGGCTCCCCTTGTTGGGAACCCTTGTTTTGAGACGGTGTTTAGCCGGTTCTCTTCGAGTTTTGAGTTTACTTCAAGGTTGAAAATCAGGGTATAGGATTGTAAGACCCATCCTAGTTCTAGTTTCGGTTTAGTTTCTTACACTGCAAGCTACTTGCGCTAGGGACCTCTACAGGGGTTTCCTTTGTTTGTAAGATCCTGGTTGTGAGGGTTCGCCCTTTGCCTTGTACTTCACTTTAAAGTCTTGGTATTTTATATAAAAAAAATCTGCTAATCAAAAAAAAGGTTTATCATTATCATCAGGGGTGTTTATAACCATGGGTGAATTTAATAAATTATTTATATCTATTAAAAGTACCCCCATAAAATATATTTATATATATTTTTTAACAAGTTACTTTACATTTCCATCCATAAAATTATTTTTTAATTATATTTATTATACTTTTAAATTTTACTTGCGTACATTTCTAATAATACATTACTAGTTTAACTGTATTCTATTAACATAAATTTTATATTATTTAAGTCTCTTAGTTTGTACTAAACGTTATATGAGTCGTTATTTTTAAATTCAAGACTATTAATAATTTGAATTTACTACAAGAAGAGATATTTAAAAAAAATGACCAAACAGTATTTGATAAGGAGTGGAAGAAGTCGAGTAAGAGGTCAATAAATATCCTATACATCGAAAATATATTTTTTGTTGTGTTGGCAATGAAAGTGCTTTACAACATTTTCAAAATATAAAACTTTAGTGTCATATTTTGAAATAACTAATAGGGGAAACTACGTATCCTAGCCCCCCTTGACCTTTGTTTCGGCGATCCTAAATGGGCTTGACATTTGTTGGCACTTCCCAACTGTGAGCTTTCCATTTTTTGTACAAACTATCAAAATCCGTCAAAAGTAACTGAACTGTTAGTTTTTTGTGTAAAATGTCTAAAATGCCCTTCAATCTTACTCAATTTTTCAGAAAATTTCCATTATCCTCATATTCTCATCCTCACTTCATCTTCTTCCCCAATCCCTTTATTATTTTGAAATTTATTAATTTTCATTTAATTTTCTCTTTAATTTGTATTAGTTTTAAAATTTTATATTTTAATTCATATTTTAATTTAAAAGTATTTGAAAACCAGATTTATTTAATCATTATTACTTTCTGAAAATTATTTATTACTTACCATTAATTAAATTTTATTTAATTCTTATTCATTTCTTCATCAATGGAACCTTTGTGTTTAGTCGTCATTGTTTCTTAATTGTGCTACAACAAAAGAGAGGAGTTTAATTGTCGTTTTTTGTTAAAAATCCTTAACCCTAAAGATATCCTTTGTCCCCAAAAAATCATCAAATATGTTATACACATGACATTATAAATAATTTTAATAAATTATATATCTCTATTATAATATATGCATTAACATGGAATTTTGAATTGGATAAATATATATAATAATTAATGGATAAATATATCATATTATATTATATATGATAAGTTTAATTTAAAAATAACCCAATTCTTATTCCAAGTATAATGAGCAAAACACAAGTGTAACCTTAATTTAATATCGATAGGGTTACTGATTGTTATGACATGACAGATCGAAACTATTCGTGTTTAGTAGTCGTTGTTTCTTAATTGTTCTATGACAAAAGAGAGGAGGTTTAAGTATGCCTATAGTAACCTTCGAGTATAGTTGTCATTTTTTGTTATAGATCCTGAACCCTAAAAATATCATTTGTCCCTACAAAATCATCAAATATGTTATACACATGACATTATAAATAATTTTAATAAATTAAATATATTAATTAAAACATATACATTAACATGAAAATTTTAATTGGATAAATATATATATAATAGTTAATGGATAAATACATTATATTATATATGATAAGTTTAATTTAAATATAACCCAATTCTTATTCCAAGTATAATGAGCAAGACACATGTGTAACCTTAATTTAATATCGATAGGGTTACTGATTATTATGACATGACATATCAAAACTATTTATTTATAGAAGAATTTTTGCAAGAAAGAGATCATATTACAACATAAGTCAAATTATTTTATTCTATATAGTTCTTAAAAACCATATAAGTGTACATATAGGAATGAAACTGAAGTTATGCAGATGTTCCTGTAACGGCAACACATTTTTTCCAGGTAAGATCCCTTTTTGGCTGAAATTGAGAAACTGTGGATGCATACTCGGGTAATAACATGATTGATTTCGCCAATTTGTTGTGGCAATCCACACCCATTTTCACAAGAAGGCTACAACACTTCTGAGAGACGGTATGGTTAGTATCTCTAAAAACATTGTCGTAAACCTCTTTTCCACATTCAGGAGTAATATTCGCCGCACATCTCTCAGCGGCTTCTTCAAATCCTGGTTCTAGTTCGGGTGACATGCTGGCTTCATATTCTTCTGCTGTAAAAACCATTGTTGCTGCAAACGCTAAGCATAGAAACAATGCAATGGAAAAGTTTTTGATTGCCATCGTCTATGGTTTAATTGTTTTCACTGGTAATGTTTTGGAATGTGTATGGTTTCTTTTATAAGCTTAGATATACGGTTTCATTTCAATTATTTTTATGTTTTTCTTTTGGTTTTCCTTCGTTTCAAATAAAAGGTTACTCATTCTTTGTACGTTGTAATGGTGACATTTATTTCTATTTGGCATTGCTTAATTAATGTTTGAACTAGTAATATATTGTAGTATTGAATATGCTAAAGGAGATCGGCTTACAAGATTTATCATTATCATTAGAGGTTTTTATAACCGTAGGTGGATTCAATAAATTATTTATATTAATTAAAAGTAACCCCATAAAAAATATATTTTATTATTGGAGTTAAAATCCTTGCCTTATTTATTGATTCATCAGTGTATTCATCAATAGTTACAGATAGGCTAAGTAAGTTCAAACTCTACAAATATATTCAAACAATGTTATCCTAGAGTTTGATTGTATTCAAAACTCTAGGATAAAGGTTATCGCTAACACGCCCCTGCAGTCTGAGCGGGAGGATCACAGACGTTCAGGTTGGATCTGAAATCGAGAAATAAGACTCGTGGGAGCCCTTTGGTGAAGACATCGACAAATCTGCGAGTGAGATGGGACGTGTAGTACTCGAACCTGACCTTTGGCAACCTTTTCCCGAACAAAGTGTATGTCGAGCTCAATATGTTTGGTGCGTTGATGTTGCACCGGCTTACCAGACAAATAAATAGCACTGACATTGTCACAGTAGACCAGAGTAGCTCGGGAAAGAGGACAGTGAAGCTCAAGGAGAAGATTACGAAGCCAGCAAGATTCGGACACCACATTGGCCACACCGCGGTACTCGGCCTCAGCGCTGGAACAAGACAGAGTTGGTTGGCACTTGGAGGACCACGAAACCAGGTTGTCACCCAAAAACACGCAGAAACCAGAGGTGGAGCGACGAGTGTCAGGACAACCAGCCCAATCAGCATCAGTATAGGCAATAAGAGCAGACCCAGAAGAGTAGTAGATGTGAAGGCCGAGGTGACGTGTACCCTGAAGATAGCGAATGATACGCTTATGTGCTCCCATATGACGAACATGAGGATCATGCTTCAGCGACCGACTCGGATGTTTCCTCTACTGCGCAGGATGCCACACCTGATTTGCAGGTCTCTGAGGACTCGGAATCTGATCCTTCCTCCACAGTTGTAGCAACTCCTCCTACGCCTCCTGTCTCTGAACATGACGTCCCGACTGATTTATGGGATCGTCTTGATGCTACGGTCCTTCAATGGATATATGGTACGATTTCTAATGACCTTCTCCAGACTATTATCACCCCTAATTGCACTGTTGCACAAGCCTGGAAATCGCTTCAGTTGATTTTTCAGGAAATAGGCATTCTCGTACTATTTACCTTGAGCATCAATTTTCTGCTGTTAAATTAGATGATTATAACAATGTCTCGAGCTATTGTCAAGATTTGAAAAATGTTGCTGATCAATTATCGGGTTTGGGGGCGCATGTTTCTAATAATCGATTAGTGCTTCAATTGGTTACGAGTTTGTTAGAAAATTATGATAATGTCGCTACTATTATACAACAAAGCGACCCTCTCCCATTTTTTATGAGGCACGATCGAGACTTGTTTTGGAGGAGACTAGGAAAATGAAACAATCTATGGCTTCGTCCAATTCTCCTAGTTCGACCATGTATGTTCAGTCTAATGGACAGGTAGCTAAGGGCGGTTCTGAGAGAGGTTCATCTCAAGCTCGTGGGACATCCCAGGGTCGTTCTCAATCACAGGGACGAGACAGCCGAACAAGGGACCCCGTCAGGGTGCCCGCCAGAACCAGAATCGGACTCCATCTTCTGGTTCAACCTAACAACAGTCGCAGGCCTGGAATGGGTCATCTGGGCCTCCTCCTTACTGGTATGGGCAGCAGCCCGTGTGGAATGGGCCGCCGATATGGGCCAGCAGCAGCAATGGGGCGGGCAGCCTCTTCCTTGGGCCGGTTATCAGTTGCCCTCGTGTCCCTATCCCACGGCTCCAGGCCAGTGGGCCAGTGCCCCAGCACCACAGCAAGGCCAGCAGGGCCTTTTGGGCTCCCGACCCAATGCCTCTTCTCAGGCCCATGTAGCAGTCCCTACTGACATCTCCTCCGCAATGGCTAACCTCTTTATGCAGCAACCTCCAAATTGCCAGTAGTACATGGATTCAGGTGCTTCCTCTCATATGACAGCGAATTCAGGTACATTGCTCGTTCTAATATTGTTGGTGACGGGAATAACATCCCTATTTCTGGTTATGGTCTAGTACAGACGTGCGATCACTGTTGCAGACGGTGTTGGCGTGCGAACTGGAGACGAGTTTGCTGCGTGAAATAACAAGTCACGGGCCTGCGATTTGATCTGGGCTTCACTGGCGCGCGAACTGGGCTTCACTGGCGCGCGAACTGAAGGGAAATCGCTGTGATGGTCTTGAGAAGAAGACAGAATCGCAGAGAAAACGCAGTTGGTATCGATGCTGGGAACGCAGACTTGGGAAGGAGTTGCGACTTGAATAGGAGAGGCGTGCGATTGGAACTGCAGACTAGAAGGGGCGTGTGCGCAACTAGAAGAGAAAGACTTGCAGAGTCGGATGGATATCGAGATTGCACAATCCTTGTTGTGCAGAGTTTCTGCAACGCAGTAACAACAGAGAGGTGCGACGGAAATCAGAGAAAAGAGAGAGGGTAAGGAGTGTATGTAGCTCTAATACCATATTGGAGTTAAAATCATTTCCTTATTTATTGATTTATCAATAGTTACAGATAGGCTAAGTAAGTTCAAACTCTAGAAATATATTCAAACAATGTTAACCTAGAGTTTGATTGTATTCAAAAAACTCTAGGATAAAGATTATCACTAACATTTATCAAGTTACTTTACATTTACATCCATAAAATTCTTTTTTTAATTATAATTCTTATACTTTTAAATTTTACTTGCTTACATTTCTAATAATACATTACTAGTTTTGTAAGAACAACTCCCGGTCAACGCTAGTCAAATCGGCGAAAAACAGAAAAATTTAAAAATTTTGGACAGACACTTAAATGAACCTAAATTTGTCCTCGAGGGTCATACCGGACTCAAGTGGACCCCATTATCGACCAAAGTGAGTTCCGGGGGACTCAAGGCAACTTTCTAACCAATTTGGAAAATGTTGACTTTTCGCTGGAAAAGTCAACCGAGCGACGTTTTAGTCCATTCGAGGTCCGTTTTGGATCCAAAAGCTTAGCCGTCGTAGCAGCGGTCTTAGTTGAGTTGTTTCCTTGTAGCCCGTGATGTTTCGTAATTTCTTGGAAAAAGTGCCCGTTCGAGGCCCGAGACGGCCGAATTTCGCGAATCTGACTGAAAAATATCTAGAAGATATTTTCCAAAAGGTGTGGGACCCACTTTCCACATGTCAATTATGTGGTGGTGTTTGGTTTTTTGAACAAAACAAAAGATGAGAGTTGAGTGTTAGTTTGGTAATTAAGTGTTAGGTTTGGTTTAAAAAAAACAAAATATAAGGAAAGGAAGAGTGTTACACGGCCATAGTTCAAAAAAACAGAAGAAGTAGAGACAGAAAGTGGAGAGAAGAAAGAGAAGGAGAAAAGGGAAAAAGAGAAGAGAAAGTGTGACGTTTTTGTGATTTCCCGACGATCCAACCGGCGGATCGTCTCAACGGTTGAAGAATCAAGCTCCCGCCATCATTCCCTACGTTGAGAACCTATTCGATTTTTGTTTTGGAACGTTTGAATTTTAGGGTTTGAGTTTAAACGAGTCAAATATGGTTGGGTTTTGCTTAGAATTGGTTTAAAGATGAATGGTTGAGGTTTGGGGTTCGTTAGGAACGTTTTGGGGCGAAAAGGACATTTTCCCATTATGGCCGGGTGGGGCCCACATGCTTGGGTATCGATTTTTCGTGTTTGGGTGGTTTAGGACGTTCCCCGAGTCATTAATCTACACCCGGATCGAAATTTGGAATTAAATTGTGAAAGTTGTAATTAACGGGTTTAGAAACTTTAAACGCGAATTAAATTACTCGGAAGTCGGAAATTGATTTCGTCGAGTGCATAGGAACCCTTGAATTATTCTAAGACCGTAGAATCGAAAACGGGAATTTTTGGAGCCCGGGAAGGGCGTTTTCAAAACCCGGGCAGATTCGCCATGTCGGGCGAATCGGGCTTTTCCGAGCCCATTATTGACAATGTCGAGTAATGGGGAAGTTTGGGAGTGATCGACATTGTCGGGGTTGCATTTGGGCGTTTGATTCTTTAAATTCGGGTTTCACATGCTTACTTAAAAAGTGTGTTAATTGTAATGATTGTAGACCGTGTCGCCTACCGTGGAAATAGGAGGCTAAGCGGGAATTATGGAGCTTTTCCGGAGTAAGAGTATCGGGTTTAACACGCTTCAAGAGGTAGGGAAAAGTAGCCGGATCTCGGCCCTGACTAGGGAAAGTTAGCTGTAGAAATGCATGTGACACTTGGGTGTCGTGGGTTAAATAAGTTTATGGAATATTAGAAAGGCAGGCGACACCGGGTGGTGTCGTATTATACAGGAACGTATCGAACAATAGAAATGCATGTGGCACTTAGTAGTGTCGTAGGAGTAGTGTACTGTTGATATTAGAACTACTGGAGGCATTTGGTTATGCCCGGAGGTTGATTGTGAGCCTGTTGATATTAGAACTACTGGAGGCATTTGGTTATGCCCGGAGGTTGATTGTGAGCCTGTTGATATTAGAACTGCTGGAGGCATTGGTTATGCCCGGAGGTTGATTGTGTAGTTGTGTCTTGGGTGGCCATGAGAGCCCGTACTTTACTGTTTGTGTCTTGGGTGGCCATGAGAGCCCGTACTTTACTGTTTGTGTCTTGGGTGGCCATGAGAGCCCGTACTTTACTGTTGTGTCTTGGGTGGCCATGAGAGCCGTACTTTACTGTTTGTGTCTTGGGTGGCCATGAGAGCCCGTACTTTACTGTTGTGTCTTGGGTGGCCATGAGAGCCCGTGAGTTACTGTTGGTGTCTTGGGAGGCCATGAGTGCCCGTGGGGCTGTTGAGCCCGTGAGTTACTGTTGGTGTCTTGGGAGACCGTGAGTGCCCGTGGGGTTGTTGAGCCCGTGAGTTATTGTCGGTGTGTCTTGGGAGGCCGTGAGTGCCCGTAGGGTTGTTGAGCCCGTGAGTTATTGTCGGTGTGTCTTGGGTGGCCATGAGTGTCCGTGGTGCTGTTGAGTCCGTGAGTTACTGTTGGTGTGTCTTGGGTGGCCATGAGAGCCTGTGAAGTGTTAAACCGGTATTGTTGTTGTTTGTTGAACTTTTCTTGTGATTGTGATTGTGGTTACCTGAGGTTGGTGACCCGACTTTGTGTCGGGGACGTTGCGTGGGTGTGGCTAGCCTCCCGACATAGATCGGGGGAAGTGGCGAGGTTGTGGGCTAGCCTCCCGACAGAGATCGGGAGAAGTTGCGCGACAGGTCGACCGTCTGGCCTGACAGGGATCGGTAAAGGGCGTGAGGGGGTTACTGAGCAGCTGGAGTGCGATCCTTTGTGATCTTGTTTGGTGTGTGATCCTTAGTGATCTTGGGTGTTGCGTGGTTATTTGTCGTGTCTTTGGAGGAAGTCGGCAATCGTTGTGTTGGGTCTACATTACAGGTCCGAGTGTTGAGTCGGTTGAGGAAAGTAACAGTTTGTGTGTGTCAGTCGGGTTGTTGTTGGTGTTACCGGCATTGTCTGCTAAGTATGTCGTAGTCAGTCTGTTATCCGTGGTGGTGAGCGAACGCTCACCCCTAGCTGCTTTTCCTACAGGTATTGGTCGCAGGATGGACTTGGTGAGCTTCCGAAGCTTGAGGAGCTAGGAGCGGGAGTCCGGGTTTACTTTTGAGTATAGCGACGTATATCTTGTTTTTTTGTCCGCTTGTTGGGATGTACTTTGAGTTGTAAATTATTATTTTGTTAAACAAACTGTTGGTTTTAAAGCGATTTATTCAAAAGGTTTGAAAAGGTTTTATTAAATTAAACGTTCGCGTTCCGGGTTCGATTTTACTGAATTTGGGGCGTGACAAGTTTAATTGTATTCTATTAACATAAATTTTATATTGTTTAAGTCTCTTAAATTTGTACTAAAACTTTATTTGAGTCATTATTTAAGAAGAAGGGTAAATAATTTCTTTTGAACTTCATGTTTGTTTATGATAGGGTAAACTACAAATACCTACCCCAAACTTGTAGCGTTTAACTGATACATACCTTAAAGTTTTTTGTAACTGATACATACTCAAATGTTTAGTTTTTTAACAGGTAGCCCAAGCAGACATGTAAAATGACGAAAATGCCCTGAAGTGATTTTTAAATAATTTTAAAAAAATAAAACTGAAGTTATTTTTTAAATAAAAATGAAGTGATTTAATAACTACATATATACACCTAACAAAAGTTATTTTTAAAATATTTTTTAAAGTAATTACTGAAATGTAGTTGAGGGCATTTTCGTCATTTTACCTGTCTGCTTGGGCTATCTGTTAAAAAACTTTACATTTGAGTATGTATCAGTTACAAAAAAAAACTTTAGGGTATGTATCAGTTAAACGACACAAGTTTGGGGTAGGTATATGTAGTTTACCCTTTATGATATTTAATTAGGGTTAAAACAGGATGTTTCAGTTTGCATAGAGTCATACTTGCTAGTTCTTTTGGTGTTCATCAGCTTTTGTTGTGAACTTGTCAAGTTATGTACTGAATCTCTACTTTTAGTTCTTCATATTCGTGACCCTGTATGTTTTTTATTAATCAAAGTGTTGAGAATTTGATACGTGCTTCCTCACTCACCTCGAGTTCCTTGTAATTCATACTTAAATAGTTGTACTTTGACTTACAATCTTTGTTGATGTTCGATCTGGTGATTTTGTGTGCTTCTACCTTATTTGTTGTGTTTCTAGACGAATCAGATTTTTTTTGTAAAGCTCGTCGATATGAAGCTATATTGATTTTCTTTACAGTTGATCTAATGATTTTTGTAATAAGCCTAGAATTAGTGTTCATTTTCCATCATTTGTCTACATCCTGGTTTGTTTTCTTTCTGCGTAGAAAAAGATCGTCGTTGTGATCTGGGAAATTAGACGGTCGACCGACATCTCAACCCTCATCCCAGAACTGGCTCAAGCTGAGGCACTAGATGCCAAGCTGAACAAAGCGAGGAAGGACAACCAGCAGCCAGGATGTGGCAAGAGAGTCGTCCTCCCGACGTCGAAGACGATGGCTTCTTCCTCGATCACCGTTGCTTCCGTCGAAGTCTCTTAAGAAATAGAAGAGAGAGTGTGGTCGCGAGTGAAGGAGGAGGTGGCGAACCAACTCAGGGAAGAGAAGGAATAGTTGGCCAAGGCCTTTTAAATGACATGTGGCAAGTGGGTCCCACACCCTTTTGGAAAATATCTCCTATATATTTTCCAATCAGATTCGCAAAATTCGGCTGTTTCGGGCCCCGAACGGGCACTTTTTTCAAGAAATTACGAAACTTCACGGGCTACAAGGAAACGGCTCAACTAAGACCGTTGTGACGACGGCTAAGCTTTTTGGATCCAAAACGAACCTCGAACGGACCAAAACGTCGCTCGGTTGACTTTTCCAACGAAAAGTCAACATTTCTTAAATTGGTCTGAAAGTTGCCCTGAGTCTCCCGGAACTCACTTTGGTCGATATCGGGGTCAACTTAAGTCAGGTATGACCCTCGGGGTCAAATTTAGGTTCATTTAAGTGTCTGTCTAAAAAATTTAAATTTTACTGTTTTTCGTCGATTTGATTGGCGTTGACCGGGAGTGGTTCTTACATTAGCGGATTCTGTTAGGTTTTTGACACATGTTGGTCACGTGCACAGTAGCATTTTTTAACGAAATCGTCAAAATAGACGGAAAATGATAGTTTGCGCAAAAAATGGAAAGGTCACAGTTGGGAAGTGCAAGGAAAGGTCAAACCCAGTTAGGATCGCCAAAACAAACCTCAAAGGGGGTTACGACCCATGGTTACCCCTTGAAATAAAGGATACATGCATCTCAAGCATCTAAGGCTTGTCATGTCACGCCCCAAATCCGGTTTTGACCGGACTCGAGACGTGAACTAAGAATAATAATAATAATAATAATAATAATAATAATAATAATAATAATAATAATAATAATAATAATAATAATAATAATAATAATAATAATAAAAGAAATTTTAAACGAAATAAACTCCAAAATGATAATCCAAACCAATAATTCTGACAATACGAGTCAACAACTCGAAAACCATGTAATAAAGATGTTTAATACAAAGAGGAATAGACCATACAAAACTAAAACTCTCGCTAGCTCCCAAGCTCCGAGACGTCCTCTAGATCATATTCCGATCGAAACCTGTAGAACAGTGAAAGAGGGGGGGGGGGGGGGGGGGGGGGGTGACCTTTCGCCAATTAGGGCATACTAGAAAAGCACAACTGTCACGCCCCAAATTCAGTAAAACCAAACTCGGAACGCGAACGTTTCATTTAATAAAGCCCTTTCAAACCTTTTGAATAAATCGCTTTAAAACAAACAATTTGTTTAACAAAATAATAATTTACAACTCAAAGTACGTCCCAACAAGCGGACAAAAAACAAGGTATACGTCGCTAGACTCAAAAGTAAACCCGGACTCCCGCTCCTAGCTCCTCAAGCTTCGGAAGCTCACCAAGTCCAACCCGCGACCAATACCTGTAGGAAAAGCAGCTAGGGGTGAGCGTTCGCTCACCACCACGGATAACAGACTGACTATGACATACTTAGCAGACAATGCCGGTAACACCAACAACAACCGAACACCGGGGACTACTATCCCCAGACTCGAGTAACCCGACTGACACACAAACCGTTACTTTCCTCAACCGACTCAACACTCGGACTCGTAATGTAGACCCGACACAACGATTGACGACTTCCTCCAAAGACACGACAGACCACCACGCAACACCCAAGATCACAAAGGATCGCACTCCAGGTGCTCAGTAACCCCCTCACGCCCTTTACCGATCACTGTCAGGCCAGACGGTCGACCTGTCGCACTTTTCCCGACACAAAGTCGGATCAGGTTGTCGACCTGTCACCCCTAACCACGCACGCGCGGCCAGGACCCCTTTCATCACGGGCGGGCCCCCTACCCCGTCTGAACATGCATACGCGTGCGATCACAGGACCCCCGTTTCATGAAGCGGGCCCCCAACCTCAGGTAACCACAATCACAATCACAAACAAAGCTCAACAAACAGCAACAACACCGGTTTAACACTCCACATGCACTCATGGCCACCCAAGACACCAACGGTAAAACACGGGATCAACAACCCCACGGGCACTCACGGCCACCCAAGACACAAACAGTAAAGTACGGGCTCTCATGGCCACCCAAGACACAACAGTAAAGTACGGGCTCTCATGGCCACTCAAGACACAACTACACAATCAACCTCCGGGCATAACCAATGCCTCCAGCAGTTCTAATATCAACAAGCTCACAATCAACCTCCGGGCATAACCAAATGCCTCCAGTAGTTCTAATATCAACAGTTCACTGTTCCTACGACACTACTAAGTGCCACATGGATTTCTATTGTTCGATACGTTCCTGTATCATACGACACCACCCGGTGTCGCCTGCCTTTCTAATATTCGATAAACTTACTAAACCCACGACACCCAAGTGTCACATGCATTTCTACTGTTAACTTTCCCTAGTCAGGGCCGAGATCAGGCTACTTTTCCCTACCTCTTGAAGCGTGTCAAACCTGATACTCTTACTCCGGCAAAGCTCCATAATTCCCGCTTAGCCTCCTATTTCCACGGTAGGCGACACGGTCTACAATCATTACAATTAACACACTTTTTAAGTAAGCATGCAAAACCCGAATTTAAAGAATTAAACGCCCAAATGCAACCCCGACAATGTCGATCACTCCCAAACGTCCCAATTACTCGACATTGTCGATAATGGGCTCGGAAAAGCCTGATTCGCCCGGCATGGCGAATCTGCCCGGGTTTTGAAAACGCCCTTCCGGGGCTCCGAAAATTCCCGTTTTCGTTTCTACGGTCTTAGAATAATTCAAGGGTTCCTATGCACTCGACGGAATCAATTTCCGACTTCCGAGTAATTTAATTCGCGTTTAAAGTTTCTAAACCCGTTAATTACAACTTTCACAATTTAATTCCAAATTTCGATCCGGGTGTAGATTAATGACTCGGGAAACGTCCTAAACCACCCGATCACGAAGACCCGATACCCGAGAATGTGGGCCCCACACGGCCACAATGGCAAAATTCCCTTTTTTCCCCAAAACACTCCTAACGAACCCCAAACCTCAACCATTCATCTTTAAACCAATTCTAACCAAAACCCAACCATATTTGAATCGTTTAAACTAAAACCCTAAAATTCGAACTTAACAAAACGAAAATCGGTTAGGTGCTCACCGTAGAGAATGACGATGTGAACTCGATTCTTCTATCGTTCAGACGATCCACCAGTCGGATGATCGAGAAATGACAAAACCCCCAAACTTTCTTCTCTTTTTCTCCATTTTCTCCTTCTCTTTCCTCTCTCCACTTTCTCTCTCTAAAACTCTCATTTTTTTATAACTTTGCCGAGACATACTCTTTACTTCCCTTTTGTTTTGTTTTAAAAACTAACACCAACTTCTCTTTATTTACAAAACTAACACTAAAGTCTCTTCATTTGTTTTGTCCAATAAACCTAACACCACCACATAGTTGACATGTGGCAAGTGGGTCCCATACCTTTTTGAAAAATATCTTCTAGATATTTTCCAATCAAATTCGCGAAATTCGGACGTTTCGGGCCCCGAACAGGCACTTTTTCCAAGAAATTACGAAACTTCACGGGCTACATGGAAACAGGCCAACTAAGACCGCTGCGACAACGGCTAAGCTTTTTGGATCCAAAACAAGCCTCGAATGGACCAAAACGTCGCTCGGTTGACTTTTCCAACGAAAAGTCAACATTTCTCAATTTGGTCAGAAAGTTGCCCTGAGTCCCCCGAAACTCACTTTGGTCGATATCGGGGTCAACTTAAGTCCGGTATGACCCTCGGGGTCAATATTAGGTTCATTTAAGCGTATGTCCAAAAAATTTAAATTTTCCTGTTTTTCGCCGATTTGACTGGCGTTGACCGGGAGCGGTTCTTACAATCTACCCCCTTAAGGGAATTTCGTCCGCGAAATTTAAAACAACGCACTTCAGGAGTCAAACAGATCGGGGTACTTCGCGCGAACCTCGTTCTCGCGCTCCCGAGTCGACTCAGTCTCGTGGTGCCGCCACTGCACCCGTTCTAAGCGGATAACCTTTCCGCTCAGGACCTGCTCCCGTGGATCCATTTCCCAAACCGGTTTCTCCTTATACGAGACATCACCCGTTACCTCGACATATGCCCACTCCATGACGTGCGAGGGGTCTGCAGATACTTCCGCAACTGGGAAACGTGGATATTCCCAAGCTGCGGTGGCAGTGCACGTCGGTATGCAATCGCTCCCACTCTACTCAAGACCTTGAAAGGCCCGATACACCGCAGGGCTAACCTGCCTCTGCCGCGGTTGAAACGCACCAGTCCACCTTCCGGACTCACCTCCAGGGATACATGGTCACCCACTACTGACTCGAGAGGTCGGCGCCGTCTGTCAGCATAGCTCCTGCGACTCTGCGCGGTCTTCGACCGCTCACGCTTCGGTACGACCGATTACTTAATTTAACACCAAAACATATCACATACGAATTAAGATACTCTACCAATCATCAACAACGCAATTAGCACACAATCCTACGGGCCCAACCTGGGACCCACATGTGATACTACATCACAACAATTCCCCCACCTACGAGCACGACATGGCCCCGTAAGTGGTTCCATCTTATAAAAGACTACCCTAGTTATTCACCTCCTACATGTGATTCTACAATTATTCGATTACTTTCCGTAATTAAACCGGTATTCGCTACTTTTCCCTACCTCAATCGCTATCCAAACGCAAGCCAACACGAGTCGCCTAGTATCCTCCTCCGCCGTGCTCGGTACCAACGTCTAAGATCACAAAGTAATACGATAATTAATACTAATTCAAGTGTGGTTCAAAGAGAGAAATACCGAAACTAACCCTCAATTGCTCAACTTGTCAAAATGGGCCCGAAAGGCCCATTTTGACTGGAATAGGGTAAACGTCCCTCGGACTCCGAAAATTTCCCTTTTTGTTTCTATCATTCCTAATTAAATTTACTTGTTCCAACGCACTTGACGGAATTAAACTCTGTTGTCCGAGCGTTCTAATTTCACAATTAAGGTTTCTAATCGCGTTTCCCGAAATTTCACGAATCACTTTCATAATTCGTTCCGGGCGTGAAATATCGATCCGGGGTTCACCCAAGACCACCCGAACGTGACAAACTCGTTTCCCGTCCGTGTGGGCCCCACGACCACATGTGGGCCGTGGGTGGCCGGACCGCACCGCCACCGAGTGGCCGGTCACGGCTCCGTGCCCGTCCTCCGGCCATGGCCGGTCATTCCCTCCCCCATTGACCGGACTGCGGTGACCGACCGGAGCTCCGGCGAAACTCCGGTCGCCGGAAAAATACCCCCTTTCTCCAAAAAGTTCCTAACAAGTTCTAGATTCTCCAAAACTCCATTGTTAAGTCTTAAAACCTCAAAATTAACCTCAACAACTCCAAAAAATTCAAACTCAAAGTGGGTTTCATCTAAGTAACCACAAACCCAATTGATTTCCAACAACTCTTCCACTTTCCCTCCACAAAACCTTCATTTAACCAACAACACCCCAAACCCATAAAGTCCAAGTCTTATTCATGCACTTTCTACCAAACCCACAACTAGAAATTTAACAAAAGGGAAGTCAAGTGCTTAAATACCTTAGAGAATAGGTAGATGATGAAGAAAATGGAAGAAAATGGAGGTTTTGGGTAGAGAACAAGTGAAATGAGACATTTTTCTTCTCTTACTCTTCTTTCTTCTTCTTCAAGCTATGGAGGCTTCACACCCTCTCACTCTCTCCCTAAAGTTTTGGCCAAGGTGAAGGAATTGTGCTGAAATGCTGCCCCATGTGGTCTTATCCTAAAGGTAGCAATGTCCCTTTCGTCCTTTAGTCTCTCTCTCTCTCTTTTGTCCACAAGTGGGGACCAAATGGTCTTTTCTCATCCTTTTCTTCCCCTCCATGCTATCATGGACATGTGTCCATGTGGGGTCCACCTCTACCCAAAATATCTCAACTCAAAATAAATTAATTCGTTAAGACCCCTAATTCGACTTAGTTTGACCCGAGTTTGACTTTTTAGCAAAAGTAGTCATTTGAAAGGAAATGACCCAACTAAGCTAACCTGAACGACGACTAAGCTATTTGGGTCCCGGAAAGGTCCCGAATGACTCCCGGAGTCATCGATTGACTTTTCCGGCGGAAAGTCAACTTTTGCCAAAATTCGCCGGTTCGACCAGTGTTGACCGGGGCGGTTCTTACATGTTGGACACTCTGAACTGATATAAGTTGAAGACGGTGAATGACATTGTTGCTGAAACTAAACTGAAAAGATTAAGCTACATAACATCTGTCACCAGAATCGAATTGCCAAAACTAGTGGATGCCCAACCACTAGTTGCCATAAACACCAAGGGGTCTCGTTTGCGATCAAGGAAGAGAATGGTTGGGGATAGGGAATAAACAGTCAATAATAGTAACTAATTCAAACGATTGCGCAAGACATGCCCCCTCAATAAGAAGAAGAACTAACCTGGTCATTTTTTTCACATGACAAAATTGTAATTTTATTAATAATCTGTGTGTATGTCTACACTTTGGTCTTAAGATACAATATTTTATATGAGTATAAAGTAATAAAGTTTGAGAATAAACAGAACATGGTTTGAGGATATGAGTTAGATGTTTTATGTGTATCTTAATGCTTTTATTTGAAATAATATATAAGTGATGTGTTTGGTTTTCTGATGTGGAATATGTTTTTCTAAATAGTAGGCAATGCAATTTGAAAATATGAATAACATGGTTTGAGAATATTAGTCATATGTTTTCTCTGCATCTTAATGCTTTTATTTGATATACTATATAGAGGAAAAATCTAATAGAAACCCCTCTTATCCTAAAAACTGTGTGAACCAATCATAGCCACACACCCTTTAGATCCAACATTCACCATAATCCCACATCATCACCCTAATTCAACAAAAACTCACGCCACTTTCTTACTTTCTCACACAAGCAAAAGCATAATTGTAATAGCATGGTGCCATGTGAACAAGTGTCCATTTTGTGTTCAACAATTCATTAATTTAATCATTCCTGCTTCGTTTCAACTGCGATTAGCTTCAAACTTGCGCCAATATTTTTCTTTTTCCAAGGGCTTTAAATCAAGATCAGTCATGAATATATTTTGAAGCACGAAAATAAAAATTTATATTGTGGTGATAAAAACAATGTTTAGTGTTGATAAATCTTCACTAATAATTTTTTTATATCGGGGTATCAAACTAGTGCTAAATAGTGTTTAGTGTTGATAAAACTAGTGCTTAGTGTTCATAAAAAACATGTGATGATGTGATAAAAATCATGTTCGATTTTGGAAAATGAGGTGATAAAACTAGTGTTCAGTGTTGATAAACCCAGTGTATAGTGTTGATAAAACCAGTGTATAGTGTTGATAAAAATTACCCAGACTTAACTCTTTTTAAAATCAGCCCCGAAATAAGGGTGATAACCTAGAGTTTAGTGTTGATAAAAAAAAACATGTGATGGGATGATAAAAACACATGTAATTTAATGATAAACATAGTGTTAGGTGTTGATAAAACTAGTGCTTAGTGTTCATAAAAAACAAGTGATGATGTGATAAAAATCATGTTCGATTTTGGACAATGAGGTGATAAAACTAGTGTTCAGTGTTGATAACCCCAGTGTATAGTGTTGATAAACCCAGTGTATAGTGTTGATAAAAATTACCCAGACTTAAATTTTTTTAAAATCAGCCCCGAAATAAGGGTGATGACCTAGAGTTTAGTGTTGATAAAAAAACATGTGATGAGATGATAAAAACACATGTAATTGAATGATAAACATAGTGTTTAGTGTTGATAAAACTAGTGCTTAGTGTTCATAAAAAACATGTGATGATGTGATAAAAATCATGTTCGATTTTGAAAAATGAGGTGATAAAATTAGTGTTCAATGTTGATAAAACCAGTGTATAGTGTTGATAAACTCAGTGTATAGTGTTGATAAAAATTACCCAGACTTAACTTTTTCTAAAATCAGCCCCGAAATAAGGGTGATAACCTAAAGTTTAGTGTTGATAAAAAAGCATGTGATGGGATAATAAAAACACATGTAATTGAATGATAAACATAGTGTTTAGTGTTGATAAAACTAGTGCTTAGTGTTCATAAAAAAACATGTGATGATGTGATAAAAATCATGTTCGATTTTGGAAAATGAGGTGATAAATCCAGTGTATAGTGTTGATAAATCAAGTGTATAGTGTTGATAAACCCAGTGTATAGTGTTGATAAAAATTACTCAGACTTAACTTTTTTTTCAAAATATCAACCCCGAAAATAAATTTTTTTTCGTGCTTCAAAATGTATTCATGACTGATCTTGATAGAAAGCCCTTGAAAAAACAAAACTAATGACGCAAGTTTGAAGCCAATCGGAGTTCAAACGAAGCGGGAAAAATTAAATTAGTGAATTGGTTAAAAAATAATAATATGATGGTTTTACTAAAAAGCTCTCACCCCTTACTAAAAAGTGCTGTTTTTTTTTTGCAGTCAACAAGTCAACCACTCAATTGCGTCTCATCCATCCATTCTTAAAATGAATGGCTTGGATTGGTTCACACAGTTTTTACGTTAAGGAGTGGTTTCTATTTGATTTTTCCTCATACTGTATAAGCAATGTGTTTCAAGGAAATACAATACTTGGTATGAGATCTCGCGAGCACTCAAAACAGTTGTTGACTAATGGGTGGTGGCACACGTGGCAAAAAATAAAAATCTTACTACCCCATGATTAACCCTACTATGCCTATAAATACCCACCTTTGTAGTCCCAAAATCTCACCATCAGCCTTTCAACTAAACTCAACTATCTCTTATCAAAACATTGGAATCCAACAACAATGGGAAGCAAAAGAGCGTGAAAGGTTTACTCACGCTCGAAGAACTAGAAAGGCGTGAGGCCAAGTATGAACATGAAAAACATCTCATCCAGTATCAGACAATGCTGATGAAATTCAAGCCGCTAGGGTCAAGCTGCTTGAGGTCGAACTAGACCTCAACCTGTTAATGGGTTATGCAGTTTGACTCACAACTAGGGATCTTACTGTTAAGGAGATGGTTTCATTGATTTCACTGATGAAGAAGATGGACATCCTTAACAACGCCCTTTATAGGGTTGTAAAGGGTGTAAATTAGGGTTAGGGAAACCTCATTAACGGCCTAGAAGATTATGATCTTCTATGCCTTTTTGTTTCCTTCAATTGATGGTTTCCTTTTTCTACCACTATGTTAATCCCACCTCATATCTATCTAATTAAAATTATCATATTTTGTTACTTGATTTTGTCTACATGTTTCCCTTTTTACTCGCTTTGATTTATATAGGGAAATTTGGAAATCTATGCTTCATAACATAATATATTTTTTTAGTATGCCACTATGATTCAATATTTGTAAATCTATGCTTTTGAAATATTTTAGGAAAAAAATACCCTTATTACTATTAGTTTAAATTCCAAAATAAATTGTACATGAGAGGACTTGAACCATGGTTGTTCAAGAAAAAATGTTTGGACCTAACCACTTGTGCTAAATTACTTACATGCATTGTAGCTTTTTATTTTTTTTACTATACTTTATTATATACTAAGTTCTCGTACTACACCAAAATTTAATACAAAAATATGAATAATTGAAAAATACTTATGGTGAACTCTGCGCGTTTTGCAAATACTTACGGTGTATTGTTTTTGTTACAAATACTTATAGTGTATTATTTTTCATGCGTTAAAAGTGTGAAAACTAACGGAAAATTGGGATTTTAGAGGGTGTGCAACTTTAAAATTTTCAAAATAAAAATAATTAAATATGGGTATACCGTAAGTATTTCAAAATATATATATATACAATATCATTTCTCTCAAAAAAAAAGTATTTCAAAATAAATATGGGTATACCGTAAGTATTTCAAAATAAATAACTATATGTATACCAAAATAAATAAATAACTACTATTTAAAAATATATTTGTATATATATATATATATATATATATATATATATATTGTAAATTTTAAATTTTTACATGCTCTAAAATCCCAATTTTCCATTAGTTTTCACACTTTTTGCACATGAAAAATGATATATAGTAAGTATTTTCAACAAAAAACAGTACACCGTAAGTATTTACAAAACGTGCAGTTCACCATAAGTATTTTTCAATTATCCATATTTTTATTTTAAATTTTGGTGTAGTACGAGAACTTAGTATATAATAAAATATAGTAAAATAAATAATAAAAGGCTATAATACATATAAGTAATTTAGTACAAGTGGTTAAGTTCAAATATTTTTTCTTGAACAACCATGGTTCAAATCCTCTCCTATACCATTTATTTTGAGATTTAAACTAATAATAAGGGTATTTTTGTCCTAAAATATTTCAAAAGCATAGATTTACAAATATTGAATTATAGTGTCATACTAAATAAATATGCTATGTTATGAAGCATAGATTTCCAAATTTCCCTTTATATATTTAAACTCGTATATTACCTATCTAAAACTGTTGTATACTCATCTGGGAATGGGTTCAAAAATATAACCCGCCTAATTGTTTTCGAGAAAACTAAATTTTCTGTATTCTCAAATTATATTAACTAAATCTTCAAACTGAAATCCAGTGTTTATTCAAATGGAATCGGTATCCTCAGAAACATGAAGGCTTATATCAGCATCCGGAAAACAGTGTATTCTTAAAACGCATTTACCATACAAAACCATTGAAAATCATAACAAAAATAGAGGATGCAAAATATAAAGGATTCATGATGACCAAAAGAGGCAGGCTTACAAAAATATTTACATCATCAATATATGTTCAAAAAAGACAATCTACCTAAAGTTAGGCTTTATTCATCTGCCTCTTCTGGATCTTCCTCGTCATCATCTTCTTCCTCGTTCTGATCATTTTCCTCTTTCTATTTATCTTCCTCCTCCTCATCCCCACCTTCTTCCTCGTCCTCTTCCTCCGGTGGTGATTCATAGTCCTGATCCCCGGGTTGAAGAATGTCATCCTTGTTGATGATAGGATCATCCTTATTCTTAGAGGAAGGGTTTAGTTTGCATCTCTTTGATGAGAGCTCTTCCTCGTCGGAGGAAGACCCATCGACCGTGTGGGGGATTTAGGTGTCAGCATCCTCATGACCGCTACATTACGACACAATACTTGAAGGCTTTTGAGATGACATGACTGGTTAGGATGAAGAAATTAATACACAATTAAATTATTTCAATTATGAAGATGAAGAAACTAGTTGCATGGATGAAAATAATTTAAAAGAAGAAAAAGGTTTGAAAATACCAAACGGCTCATTGAATGATTGTTGTCACGCCCCAATTTCAGCAAACCGAACTCGGGACGCGAACATTTAAAAAACATAAAACACTTGAAACCTGTTTTGAATAAACACTTGAAATGACCATTTAGTTATCAAAATAATAGTATTTACAATACGAAAACGTCCCAACAAGTGGACAAGGTACAGTATCCGTCACTAGACTCAACAAAATAAAGACCAGACTCCGCTCCTAGCTCCACAAGCTTCAAGAGCTAACCTAGTCCGTCCGGTGATCAGTACCTGTAGGAAAAGCAGCTAGGGGTGAGCGTTCGCTCACCTCCACGGATAACAGACAGACTATGGCATAATTAGTAAATAAAGCCAGTAACACCAAAACCAAACCCAAAACCGGGAACATAAATTCCAACTCAAGTAACTCAACTGACATACCTCCTGACACTTCCTCAACAGACCCAACACTCGATAACGTAACGTAGACCCGACACAACTATCGACGACCTCCTCCAAGGACTCGACAGAAAGACTACACAACGCCAAACAAGATCACAAAGGATCGCACACCAGCTGCTCAGTAACCAATCTCAATCAGGTCAAGGATCGACCTATCGCAATTCCTCGACACGAAGTCGGATCAGGCTGTCGACCTATCGCAATTCATCGACACCAAGTCGGATCAGGCTGTCGACCTTTCGAACTCACAACTTCAGGTAACCACAAACACAATCACAGGAAAGTTCAAACACCCAGGCACTCAAGGCCACTCAAGACATCTCAACAGTCAAGACTCGGGTTCAACAACCCCACGGGCACTCACGGCCACTCAAGACACACCGACGGTCAAGACTCGGGCTCAACAACCCCACGGGCACTCACGGCCACTGAAGTCACACCAACGGTCAAGACTCGGGTTCAACAACACCACGACACTCACGGCCACCCCAAAACACCAACAATCAAACACGGGCTCTCATGGCCACCCAAGGCATAAATTAAACAGTCAACCTCCGGGCATGGTCATATGCCTCCTGTAATTCTAATATCGCTAAGTTCTCTGTTCCTACGACACTACTAAGTGTCACATGCTTTTCTCATAAACGCTACATTCCCGTAGCATGCTTTTCTAATATTTAAATAAACCTACTCAACCCACGACACCCCGGTGTCACATGCAATTCTACTGTTAACTTTCCCTGATAAGGGCCGAGATCCGGCTACTTTTCCCTACCTCGTATAAAACTCCAAAAGTGCTCCACTAAGTCTCGATGTGATCCTAGTCACTCGCCGAGCTTCCCTTTGGCTCGGTCCGCAGCACGATCTAAAAGAACACAAATTTAAGGCACTTTTAAACTAGTACGAATAAACCGAAATTCAATAAACTTAACGCCCAAACGTAACCCCGACAATGTCGATCACTCCCAAACTTCCCAATTACTCGACATTGTCGATAAAGGAGCCGTAAAGGCCCGATTCGCCCGACATGGCGAATCTGCCCGGGTTTTGTAAATGTCCTTCCGGGGCTCCAAAAGCCCCCCCGTTTTCGTTTCTACGGTCTTAGAATAGTTCAAGGAACCCAATGCACTTGACGGAATCGAATTCCGACTTCCGATTCAATTAATTAACGTTTAAAGTTTCTAAAACCCGTTAATTACAACTTCTCCAATTTAATTCCAATTTTCGATTCGGTTAAGGATAAATGGTCCGGGGAACGTTTCAAACCTCCCGAACACTAACCCGATCACCCGAGCACGTGGGCCCCACCCGGCCCACTTGGTTGTGGGCCCTAGGGTTCCAATGGGGCTCGGCCACCATGGTGGTGGCCGGCCCTAGCTCCGGCCAGCCACCTCCTATGGTGGCCGGCCACCTCCTATGGTGGCCGGCCAAACACCTCTAAAACGTCTCCAACAAACCCCCAAACTCACTACAACCCTAACTCATAGTTTTACACAAAACCCGAACTTTCAAAAGTTAACAAAACGACGATCGGTTTAGGTCTCACCAACGAGGAAGACGAGGGGAAGACGTTCTCTTCTTGCCTTGAGACGATCCAAGGGTTGGATAAACTCCAAAACCTTAGCTTTTATCCTTCTCTCTTCTTCTCCTTCTCATTCTCTCTCTAACTCTCTTCTTCTCTTTCTAACTCAAACAACTAACTCATTTTTCCTTTTTTTTTCCTTTTTACACACATGTGGCCGGCCACCCCTCTTGTCCCCTCTAGTTTCCCCTCAAAACTAACACCACCATAATTAGGACAAGTGTCAAGGTGGGTCCCACACCTTTTAGAAAATATCTACTTGATATTTTCCAATCAGATTCGCGAAACACGGACGTTTCGGGCCCCGAACGGGCACTTTTCCCAAGAAATTACGAAACTTGACGGGCTACAAGGAAACGGCTCAACTAAGACCGATGCGACGACGGCTAAGATTTTTGGATCCAAAACGGTCCTCGAATGGACCAAAACGTCGCTCGGTTGACTTTTTTTAGCGAAAAGTCAACATTTCCCAAGTTGATCCCAAAAGTTGCCCTGATTCCCCCGGAACTCATTTTGGTTGAAAACGGGGTCAGCTTAAGTCCGGTATGACCCTCGGGGTCAATTTAGGTTAAGTTAAGTGTCTGTCTTAAAAAATTTAAATTTTCCTGTTTTTCGCAGGTTTGACTGTCGTTGACCGGAAGTGGTTATTACAGTCTACCCCCTTAAAGGAATTTCGTCCACGAAATTTTACACAGACGTACCTCGGGAATCGAACAGGCCGGGATACTTCACGCGAACCTCGTCCTCGCGTTCCCACGTCGACTCCGCCCCGTGATGTTTCCACTGTACTCGTACCAAGCGGATAATCTTGCCTCCCCGTAGGACCTGCTCCCGTGTGTCCATGATCCGAACCGGCTGCTCCTCATAGGAGACATCGTCAGCCACCTCGATATCAGTCCACTCAATGACGTGGGAGGGGTCTGCGTTGTACTGCCGCAACTGGGATACGTGGAAGACGTTATCGTCTCTCCCAAGCTGCGGTGGCAACACCTGACGTTAAGCCACTGCTCCCACTCTGCCCAAGATCTCGAACGGGCCTATGTACATCGGGGCCAACTTGCCCCCGCTGCGTCTGAACCGCACCAGCCCCTTCCTCGTGCTCACCTTCAGGAACACGTGATCCCCGACTACGAACTCAAAAGGTCGACGTCGCCTGTCGGCATAACTCTTCTGCCGACTCTCCGCGGTCCTCAACCGATCGCGTATCAGTGCGACCTTCTCCGTCGTCTCTCTGACAAGATCTGACCCCAGCAGACTCTTGTCCCCCACCTTTGCCCAACACACTGGCGATCGACACGGCCTCCCATACAACGCTTCGAACGGTGCCATCCCGATACTGGCCTGGAAGCTGTTGTTGTAGGCGAACTCGGCCAACAGAAGGTGGGTCTCCCATGATCCCCTGAAATCCAGAACACATGCCCGCATCATGTCCTCCAATATCTGAATAGTGCGCTCGGACTGACCGTCTGTCTGGGGATGATGTGCCATACTGAGTAGAACCTCGGTCCCCAATGCCTTCTGCAGACTCGGCCAAAACCTGGACGTGAAGCGGGGATCCCTGTCAGACACTATCGACACCGGGACCCCATGGAGACGCACTATCTCCTGAACGTACAAGTTGCTCAACTTGTCGACCGGGTCAGTCATCCTCATAGCCAGGAAGTGGGCCGACTTGGTCAACCGGTCGACTACCACCCACATGGCGTCGTTTCCCTTCGACGATCTCGGTAGTCCACACACGAAGTCCATCGTAATGTGCTCCCACTTCCACTGAGCAATCGGTAGTGGATGTAACAATCCCGCTGGACGCTGATGCTCGGCCTTCACCTGCTAACAGACGAGGCATCTCGACACAAACGCTGCTACTGCTCTCTGCATTCCGCGCCACCAGAAATGTCGTCTAAGTTCACGATACATCTTGGTGCCCCCCGGGTGCACTGTAAGACGCGAGTGATGTGCCTCTCGCAACACGTCGTCTCTAAAGTTAACCGGCACGAACAGCCCTCCTCGGTACTATAGTCCCCAATCTGTACTGATCTCCTAACCTACTACCTCGTCGCCGTTGACGACCCTCTCTCGGATCTGTGTCGTCTCAACGTCCTCCGTATGCGCCTCCAATACTTGGGCGAGCAGTACGGCTGAGCCACTAAAGAGCACATGCCATGTCGCCAGTAATCTCCTCTAGCTCGAACCCGAACGTGCTCAGCTCCCCCATCATGTCCCACCCTCGGACTGATATGCTGGCGAAGCTCGGAATTGACTTCCGACTCAAGGCGTCGCCGACCACGTTCGCCTTACCCGGATGGTAGTGTAGCTCGAAATCGTACTCCTCAAGTAGCTCCATCCACCGCCGCTGGCGCATGTTCAGGTCTCGCTGGAAAAATATGTACTTGAGGCTCTTGTGATCCGTGAACACCTGAAACCCCTCGCCATAAAGATAATATCGCCAGCTCTTTAGCGCAAACATGACTGCTGCTAGCTCCAAGTCGTGGGTAGGATAGTTGCGCTCGTGCGTCTTCAACTGTCTGGAGCCATAAGCCACAACTCTGCCCAACTGCATCAGTACGCAGCCCAGTCCCTCTCCGGACGTATCACAGTAGACATCATAACCGACCCCTCGCTCGGGTACCACTAATACTGGAGCGGTAGTCAGCCGAGTCTTCAACTCCGTGAATGCCCGTTCACAGTCCTCCGTCCACACAAATCTGGTTCCCTTGTGCGTCAGCAGAGTCATCGGCGCGGCTAGTCGCGCAAAATCCTGTACGAATCGCCGATAATAGCCTGCCAGCCCCAGAAGGCTGCGGATCTCGAAGACACTCGTGGGCCGTGCCCACTTCGAGACCGCGTCGATCTTCGACGGATCGACCAGGATGCCGTCACGGGACACGATGTGGCCGAGGAATTTAACCTTAGAGAGCCAGAACTCCCACTTCTCCCGGTTGGCATATAGTTGTTGCTCGCGCAGTAGTGTCAGAACAACCCTCAGATGTGACTTATGCGCCCCCTCATTCTACGAATATATCAGGATGTCGTCCACGAACACCACCACAAACTGATCTAGGTACGACCGGAAGATGCTGTTCATCAGGTTCATGAACGCTGCAGGTGCGTTCGTCAGTCCGAATGGCATCACCAGGAACTCGTAGTGCCCATAGCGCGTCCGGAATGCAGTCTTTGCGACGTTCCCCTCACGGACTCGAACTGATAATAACCGGATCGCAGATCGATCTTCGAGAAGTAGGTCGCCCCTCTCAACTGGTCGAACAAGTCATCGATCCTCGGCATCGGGTATCGGTTCTTCACCGTAACCCGATTCAGCTTCCGGTAATCTATACACATCCGTAGCTCTCCACTCTTCATCTTCACGAAGAGTGCTGGTGCTCCCCACGGTGATACACTCGGACGGATAAACCCCTTCTGCTGAAGCTCCTCTAGCTGACGCTTCAGCTCAGTCAACTCTGCCGGCGCAAACCTGTAAGGTGCCATCGATATCGCCGCTGTCCCCGGCAGTAGGTCAATCCCAAACTCCACCTCACGAACCGGTGGTAACCTGCTCAACTCCTCAGGAAAGACCTCGGGGAACTCGCATACCACTCTCGGTAACTCTCGGCTCTACACATCCGGTACTTCCTCCTCTGCGGACAACGCCGACAGGAGGACCCCACTCTTACTCCCCAGCACACACGTCACCTTCGTACCACCCACTGACACTGTCACTCGTCGCCTGTAGCAATCGATATTGGTTCGGTACCTCGACAGCCAATCCATTCCCAAGATCACATCAAAGGTAGTCATCCCCAACATGAGAAGATCACCAGGGCAAGGACAGTCTGCGACTCTAATCTCGCAGGCACGACACACCCTAGTCAAAGATACACCACCCCCAACTGGGGTGTCCAGGCATAGGGGTGGACTCACCGGCTCTAAGCTCAACCCCAACCTCTCAGCACAACCCGACGAAATAAAAGAGTGCGACGCCCCGGTATCAAATAAGAATAACGCCCATAAATGATACAATAAACACGTACCCTGCATGGTCTCGCGGTACGTGCTAGATCCTGGGGCTCTGGAGTTGGTGACTGCATACACTCTCCCCTGCGAGGCCTGCTGTCTCTGACCCGGCGCACTGGCTGCTGAATACCCGTGACTCTGCTGCTGTCTCGGAGTCGGTGCCCTCGTAGAAGGCTGTGACGACCTCGGCTGCTGACTCTGTCGAGGGCGACCCCTGGGCGACTGTACTTTCCGCGACTGCTGCGGTCCCTGCGCTGATGTCGCTCCCAACGGCTCACGGCACCATGCCATAGTGTGTCCAACCCGGCCGCACCGGGAACAGCTGGTCTCGTCGGCTCTCGACCCCGAGCCCTGTCCTGTGCGGCTAGTCGCTGGTAGTGCCACGGGCCCTCCCTTCGCTGGACAATCTCGCTGTAAGTGGCCTTGTTGCCCGCAGTGATAACATGACGGCCTCCTCTCTGAGGCGACTGGACCCACTGATGCTACTGACCCCTGTTGTCTCGATCCACCCTGATGAGGCGGTGGTCGGAAGAACCCCGTGGTCCTCTGTCTGCGCGAGTCTCGTGAGTCGGACGGCCCTGTAAAGCTGGTCGGCCGCTGTCGAACCTCGCGGGTCCTGGCCGCATCGCGAATACCCTGCTCCACCGTCGCTGCGGTGTCCATGAGATCTGTATACTTCTGCAATCTCAAGGCGAGGACCCTGTCCCGAATCACCGGTCTCAGTCCCCCTTGGAACCGCAGGCAACGGTTCTGCTCGGTAGTCACCATCTCCGGCACGAATCTGGTCAAGGCCGTGAATCTGGCCTCGTATTCCGCCACTGTCAACCCTCCTTGCTCCAGGTCTAGAAACTGTCGATGTCGCTCCAGCTGAGCCGACTCGGGAAAGTACTGTGCCAGAAACACCTCCTGGAAGATGCTGTAGTCGTATCCGACCATGTCCTTCACACGCCCCCACCAGTGGTAGGCGCTGTCTCTCAGCTGATGGGCCGCGAAGGACACTCTACGACGGCCATCCTCGATACCTGATGTATCCAGGTCTCACGTGACCTGCTCTAGCCACCTCTCGGCTAGGTCGGGGTTCGGCTCCCCGATAAATGTAGGTATCCCGAGCTTCAGGAAGTCTAGCAGTGCCCGGGAGGTGTGATCCTCTGTCTGACCGGGCCTTACTGGGACCGCGGCTGCCTCTGGAGCTGGTGAAGCCGACTCTCGGTTGGCGATGACCGCCACCAAACTCTGGACTGTCCTGGTCAACTCATCTAGGGCAGTCATAATGGGAGGGTCCGCGACCGGCGGAACGCTGGGTGTGCCTGTAGACGGTCCCGCGTCGCTTCTCCTGTCTTCTCCGACAGGAGTGTCCTGCGCCTCCGCGTACTCGGCGGGCACAACGGTTGGCACCCTTCCCGGTGTCCCCGCTGACCGTCCCCGCCGGCCTCGCGTGGGCGCCCGATCCCGTTTTCCCACTGCTCGTCCTCGTCTACCGCGAGCCATAGTCAGTATCCTCTGCACGGATACACGCAAACGTTCAGTTTGCGAACTCAAATAAAGACAACACGCTTAAATACACTAACGGTCACACGGTCTACGTTTACTCTAGCGTGTTCATCACTGATACATCACACCGCTCATGCTATTAATACTTTAGATATTAGCATTAGTAAAAGGAACCTCAAAGAGACCGCACCAACGTGCACCAAACACGCGACGACAAACCAAACCACAAACGAAGCAACGAAAACCAAAATTTTGAAAACGACTCACTGGACCAGGCCGGTACACGATCCGGGCAGTGCCGCATTCCGGGCCGGCAACCAAGCCCTGCCGTACCCCGTGCCGGGCCGGCAGCCAGGTCCTGCCGTGTCCCGTTCCGGGCCGGCAGCCAGCTCCGGCCGTGCTCCGTTCTGGGCCTGCAGCCAGCTCCTGCCGTGCCCCGTTCTGGGCTGGCAACCAGCTCTTGCCGTGCCCCGTTCCGGGCCGGCAGCCAGCTCTTGCCATGCTCCGTTCCGGGCCGGCAGCCAGCTCCTGCCGTGCCCCGTTCCGGGCCGGCAGCCAGCTCCTGCCGTGCCCCGTTCGGGCCGGCAGCCAGCTCCTGCCGTGCCCGTTCCAGGCCGGCACCAAGGTCCTGCCATTCCACCTACCGGGTCACACCAGTGACTCCGTTCTCCTAGCGATGATGATTTCGCCCTACTTACACCCGCTGTGTCTACCCTAGGGTATTCGTAACTTTACCGGCTAATAACGACCCGTCCACTAGTAAGTCGCAGACAAACGACCACCCAACACATAACACAGTAGGGCAACTAAAAACCGACCTCAATCATAAGCCAACACGGCCAATAACAACAGAACCACATGACCCCCGCTCACCGGGCCAAACAAAGTCGAAACATACGCCCATAGGGCCAATCCAGTTTAAAACACGCCAACAGGGTCAACAATTTTTAGAACTTTCACCTTTTCAGCTTAAAACCTCATTTCTTGACATCACGTAGTTACAACCCGGTCCAGGCGCCCCCGAACTACGTTGTACCGACTTGACATCAACATCGTCACGTTCGACTACAGGAGCCCTCCTGAGTCGACCCGCGACAGTTTAAAAACAGTTCACGCAATCACACACAATCAGTATGCCAGCAACAAAATAATGCAACATACGCACAAAAAAAAACAAGACTCGAGACATGACGGGTCTACACTGACTCGTCTCTCCCACCTAATTGACGGACAGTCCGAGGTGTGAAACCTCGAGCTCTGATACCAAGCTGTCACGCCCCAATTTCAGCAAACCGAACTCGGGACGCGAACATTTAAAAAACATAAAACACTTGAAACATGTTTTGAATAAACACTTGAAATGACCATTTAGTTATCAAAATAATAGTATTTACAATACGAAAACGTCCCAACAAGTGGACAAGGTACAATATCCGTCACTAGACTCAACAAAATAAAGACCAGACTCCGCTCCTAGCTCCACAAGCTTCAAGAGCTAACCTAGTCCGTCCGGTGATCAGTACCTGTAGGAAAAGCAGCTAGGGGTGAGCGTTCGCTCACCTCCACGGATAACAGACAGACTATAGCATAATTAGTAGATAAAGCCAGTAACACCAAAACCAAACCCAAAACGGGGAACATAAATTCCAACTCAAGTAACTCAAATGACATACCTCCTGACACTTCCTCAACAGACCCAACACTCGATAACGTAACGTAGACCCGACACAACTATCGACGACCTCCTCCAAGGACTCGACAGAAAGACTACACAACGCCAAACAAGATCACAAAGGATCGCACACCAGCTGCTCAGTAACCAATCTCAATCAGGTCAAGGATCGACCTATCGCAATTCCTCGACATGAAGTCGGATCAGGCTGTCGACCTATCGCAATTCATCGACACCAAGTCGGATCAGGCTGTCGACCTATCGCAATTCATCGACACGAATTCGGATCAGGCTGTCGACCTTTCGAACTCACAACTTCAGGTAACCACAAACACAATCACAGGCAAGTTCAAACACCCAGGCACTCAAGGCCACTCAAGACACCTCAAAAGTCAAGACTCGGGTTCAACAACCCCACGGGCACTCACGGCCACTCAAGACACACCGACGGTCAAGACTCGGGCTCAACAACCCCACGGGCACTCACGGCCACTCAAGACACACCAACGGTCAAGACTCGGGTTCAAAAACCCCACGGCACTCACGGCCACCCCAAAACACCAACAATCAAACACGGGCTCTCATGGCCACCCAAGGCATAAATTAAACAGTCAACCTCCGGGCATGGTCATATGCCTCCTGTAATTCTAATATCGCTAAGTTCTCTATTCCTACGACACTACTAAGTGTCACATGCTTTTCTCATAAACGCTACATTCCCGTATCATGCTTTTCTAATATTTAAATAAACCTACTCAACCCACGACACCCCGGTGTCACATGCAATTCTACTGTTAACTTTCCCTAATCAGGGCTGAGATCCGGCTACTTTTCCGTACCTCGTATAAAACTCCAAAAGTGCTCCACTAAGTCTCGATGTGATCCTAGTCACTCGCCGAGCTTCCCTTTGGCTCGGTCCGCAGCACGATCTAAAAGAACACAAATTTAAGGCACTTTTAAACTAGTACGAATAAACCGAAATTCAATAAACTTAACGCCCAAACGTAACCCCGACAATGTCGATCACTCCCAAACTTCCCAATTACTCGAAATTGTCGATAAAGGACCCGTAAAGGCCCGATTCGCCCGACATGGCGAATCTGCCCGGGTTTTGTAAATGTCCTTCCGGGGCTCCAAAAGCCCCCCCGTTTTCGTTTCTACGATCTTAGAATAGTTCAAGGAACCCAATGCACTTGACGGAATCGAATTCCGACTTCCGATTCAATTAATTAACGTTTAAAGTTTCTAAAACCCGTTAATTACAACTTCTCCAATTTAATTCCAATTTTCGATTCGGTTAAGGATAAATGGTCCGGGGAACGTTTCAAACCTCCCGAACACTAACCCGATCACCCGAGCACGTGGGCCCTACCCGGACCACTTGGCCGTGGGCCCTAGGGTTCCAATGGGGCTCGGCCACCATGGTGGGTCCAGCCACCTCCTATGGTGGCCGGCCACCCCCTATGGTGGCCGGAGCGCCTCCCGAGCTCCCGGTCGCCGGAAAACGTGCAAACACACCTCCAAACACCTCTAAAACGTCTCCAACAAACCCCCAAACTCACTAGAACCCTAAGTCATAGTTTTACACAAAACCCTAACTTTCAAAAGTTAACAAAACGACGATCGGTTTAGGTCTTACCAACGAGGAAGACGAGGGGAAGACGTTCTCTTCTTGCCTTGAGACGATCCAAGGGTTGGATAAACTCCAAAACCCTAGCTTTTATCCTTCTCTCTTCTTCTCCTTCTCCTTCTCTCTCTAACTCTCTTCTTCTCTTTCTAACTCAAACAACTAACTCATTTTTCCTTTTTTTTTCCTTTTTACACACATGTGGCCGGCCACCCCTGTTGTCCCCTCTAGTTTCCCCCCAAAACTAACACCACCACAATTAGGACAAGTGTCAAGGTGCGTCCCACACCTTTTGGAAAATATCTACTTGATATTTTCCAATCAGATTCGCGAAAAACAGACGTTTCGGGCCCCGAACGGGCACTTTTCCCAAGAAATTACGAAACTTGACGGGCTACAAGGAAACGGCTCAACTAAGACCGCTGCGACGACGGCTAAGCTTTTTGGATCCAAAACGGTCATCGAATGGACCAAAACGTCGCTCGGTTGACTTTTCCAGCGAAAAGTCAACATTTCCCAAATTGATCAGAAAGTTGTCCTGAGTCCCCCGGAACTCATTTTGGTCGATAACGGGGTCAGCTTAAGTCCGATATAACCCTCGGGGTCAATTTAGGTTAAGTTAAGTGTCTGTCTTAAAATTTTTAAATTTTTCTGTTTTTCGCAGGTTTGACTGTCGTTGACCGGAAGTGGTTATTACAATTATAGTGATCTGACCTGTGGTTGCATGTAATAATATCAATATTAAATATGATTTAATTACTCAGTGGGATGACACGTGTGCCTACTTACTTGTAATCTATTCTAGAATGAACACTATCGTTTGAGAATAAAACTAGAATGGTTTAAGGATATGATAAATAAGATTTGGTATAACATGAAGGTATACAATATGAACACATTTGCATGCTTTTAGACCATTTCATGACATGTGCTCTACACTTAATTTGATTACATGCTATACACATAATGTAATTAGGTGGCTCATGAGCATGGCATGTGGCTCTCGGTAATTGTTAACTGTTATAACTGATTGTAACAATGTTTAAGGATATAACTAACCTTGTTTGAGGACGTAAGGAACCTTGTTTCGAATTTTAAATAATAAGTCTTCAATATTGTACGTGAATACAACTAACTACACACAAGTCCATAAACTCGTGTAAAATATTAATAATGCTTATACAACAGGCTCCCCAGAAAAATCCTCACAAAACCAAGTTAACAAAAAATGGCCTCCAACACTACACTCGTTTGTAGCGAGAGGTAGAGGAAGACCGTAAGGAGTCACTACAAAAGTTGTGGGACATGAAGTTCTCAATAATCCAGACTTATATATGTTAATAACAGACATAAGGGTAATCAAGTTGGTTGTTAAGTTGGAAGGAGACGATAAGGTGAACTGGACACCAGAGTAAATAGTTGTTAGGGAACGCATGATGAAGACACTTAAGGAGTATCAGGTCTTCCAGCTGCATTCAGATACATGCCTAAGCAACGTTCAGACCCATGATGGATGACGTTCTACATCCCTTATTTTCATGTCTGTCGGCTTTCACTATTTTTATTTGGTGTTCCAACCACCATATCATCAAATTAACTAATAGATATTTAGTTTTACCGAGTCTACATTAAAATTGGTATAATTCTATAAGAAGAAACAAAAATTACTCAATATTATAAAATTTGCTGACATGTTGAGCTAGAAGCGATATTATTCTCAAACTGGATCTTATATATATTTGCAACCCATTAATACTGGTAGGAAAAACTCTAGTACTAATTATCCCTGACTTGTACATCTCAAGAACTTGTTGCTGATTTATTTGTTGATCAGATCAGTACCCTCGACTTATGGTAATTACAGAAACCAACATAAACTGTTAAATTGCTGACGTGGTACTAACCGAAAAGTTGGAAAGTCTTAAATGCCCTCGAAAGTAAGCTAAACTCTCGTGGACTTCAGACAAACCTTTCATTACTCTCCTTTCCAATTTCTTTCCATTTTCTCTCTCGAACCCTAGCTCATCAGCATGTCTTCTACAACTCCATCATCTTCAACAATCTCTAACTTTGATCTTCTACTCTTCTTCGTCTTCGACCAACTCTGATTTTGAAGCTTCAACTACAACAAGAAGTATCAGCACGAATATCAGGTATGATTTATAAACCTCTGATGTTTGGGTTTCAAAAAAACATGTTTTTCAGTTGAATGATAAATATGTCGAATAAACCATAGTTCTGCTTCGTATTTCAAGCTAGGGTTCTTGTTAAACTCGAAAGGGGGTTTTATTTGTTTAAAAAATTGGAGATACTATAATGGGGCTGAAATATTGATGAGCCTATGGTTGTGTTTTGTATTTCCAGCTAGGGTTTGTGTTAAAATTGAAGGGGGGTTTTATTCCTTTGAAAATTTGTGGTTTAGGGTTTCAACTGAATATTGTTTGGGATTATTGAAATTACTAGAGTTTTTGGTTATGAAATGACAAAGGGTGTATGTGTTGAAATGATAGTCCTGTATTTATTTTGAAATGCATAGTTCTTTTGGAGATGAAAAGAGTATATTTTTTTTTATCAGCAATTTTTTGTTTTTATAAAAACCAACAGCTACAAAGTGTAGCTGAAGGCAAGGGCAAGCCCTCAAGGAAACATTACAACCAACAGGATCATCCAACAAGGGATGATCCGAAACCACAACAACCATAAGGTAAACCAAGATACAAACATGAAGTACAACAGAGTCTAACATTGCCTATACCCGAATAAAAACAGGAGAAAACACAACAAAGGCAAATACAACAGGACCCAACCAGTACAAAACCAAGCCCAGCAAGGGGCAACAAGGGCCAAGCCCAACCAACCAACTAAACGAAAAAAACAAGCCTTAGAAAAGAAAGCCAGAAGCCCAAACTCCTTCCTCGAGCCCAGCGCGCATCAGCAAGTCGAACCCAATGTCAATCCCAACAGCTCCACGTGACGAACAACCGGTCACCACCGACCAGACCAACACCAACAGCCGCGCGGAGAAGAGAAGAAGACAGAAGAAGTCCAAACCAGAACCCCCAAGCCAAACACCAATTCGCACCCGCGGCCATACCCTCCAACCCACTCATCACCCAGATCAAGCTATCTGCCTCAGAAACCGCGCTCTTCTTCCACCCAAAAAGACCAACCAATTACCCAGCCCCCAAAAGAGAGGGTACCAGGACAAGTCCGCCCCTCCCTCCCTCAACCGAAACAGAACAAGATCTCCAAATCCCTACCCACAGCTCTTCCACACGTCGTTAGGCCTAAACCCAACCATGGCCAGCACCAATAGTTGGACCTCGTCCACATAAGTAGACGAGGAAAGGAAGAAGGGGGAAGAAGACATGAAGAGATGTAAAGTTCGAAAAAGAAGAAGGGGAGAAAAGTAACCAGATCTGAAGCTCTCAGATCTCGAAGAAATCCCGACAGTGGCCTACACCACAGCGCCGACCAAAGGGGAGAGATCCCGTTCCAGAGAAGGGGATAAACAGATCTGGCTCGGAAGGAGTTAAAAAGTGGAAAGAGGAGGCTTACCGACGTCGATAACATAGATCCAGTGCGAAGGGAAGGAGAGACGCAGCTAACGCACCACCAAAGACGGTCCAAAGAGGAAGACCTCACCCACCGCTCCACGACCACTGCACCATGGCTAAACCTAGCCAAAACTCCTCGCCACTCCAGCGAGGCACGGACAACCCCGAGAACAAGGGAGAAGGTAGCAGAGCCGGGAGTGAAGAACCTCCACCAAAGGGAACCGCAAACGGCGGAGACGTAAAGCCAAAACGTCGATTAAACCCAGATCTCGTCATCCACCACTGGTAGAAGGACGACCCACTCCAGATCTGGAGATTACGACGTCGAAGAAGGCCAGAACAAGCTCATCAGAACGGGGAGGACATAGCACCAAGAAGGAAAGGGGGGAAAGGAACAACGGTTCTAGATCTGAAGGGAAGGAAGTACCGAGGGAGAAAGAAGCAAGAGGGGAAGAGGGGTAAAGGGAGGACGTCGCCGGATCTGACCATGGCCGAAGCCACGACCATCACCGGCGTCGTCGGAAGTGAAGAAGGAGAAGGGTCAGGAACAGAGGTTTTAGAGAGAGACGCTCTCGCTAGAGAGAGAGCCATAGTAATATGCTCATATGCATGACTTGATGAAAATAGTATATGTTTGGTGATTGAAAGCATTTAGGGGTTATTATTTTCAAAATGCATTGTGGTATTGAAGCTTAAATCAATTTGGGTTAAGGTTACAAATTAAGGGAATTGTGTTGATGCAAAAAGGATATTCTTTTTGAAGCCGATGCTTGCATTGAAGATGAACTAATTATGTGGTTTTTTAGTTGTATCAATTATTTGATTGTGTAGTGACTATTATTATGTGTTTAAATAATATATAGATGGGGAAGAAGAGGAAACCCAGTAGGATTTTAGTCGATGAACCATCAGATGATGATTGGGGGGTTTATGAGACAGAGATGTTTGATGAGGGAGTTATAGATGAAGAGTTAATGGAAGATGATGGTCGAGAATTAGAGGATAAAGAGATAGGGTATGAAGAGGGTGGGATTTTGTACCTGAAATAGGCTCTGATGATTCTGATTACGAAGTAGGGGATGGGGACGAACATGGGAGAGTAGATGATGAAGTATATAAGGGGAATGATGAAGTAGTTGATGCAACAGCAAATGAAGCATCCGAAAATGTTGGTGAAGATGACGAAGTAGAGGATAATAACTATGAAGCTAGGATGGATGTTGATCAAATGGAATATGGTGCAAATGGGGAGAGAGAGCCTCCAATGTGGGATACCAAAGCTCTTTGGAAAAAATTGAACTACACTTAGGAGATATGTTCGTGACTGCTCAGTGGTATAGGGTTGTGCTACAGAATTATACAGCGGAGAGGCGATTTATTTATGTTTACAGTAAGAAACAAAAGGGAGATGGTATTGGGGTTGTTTGTGTAGAGGATGTTGTAAATTTTATATTTAGTGTGGGTACATGAAAGAAGCAAAGTTTTATGAAATTAAGACCTTCCGGTCGAAGCATACCTGTCAAACTGAACAAGGAGGTTTGAATATCACTTCTCGGTCGCTTTCTTATAGGTAAATTTGTTTCTCCCTATACTTGAATTTGAATTAAGTGTATGTGCATGGTCTGTAATGACAGATAAGTTGAGTACATAAAGGGAAAGAAAAAGGTTGATGTAGGGCAGCTGAATGCAGACATCCTAGAGGACATCGGTGTGGATGTTGGTATAGGGAAGTTTTATCGGCTTATAGATCATGGAAGATACTTACATCATGAAGATCAGTGGTTGTAGTACGCCATGTTGGAGAAATACAGAGAGTTGATCTTGAGGAGTAACCCAGATTCACGGTTCAATATAGTGACTGCTGAGGATGGTCCACGTTTGTTCAAGCGATTGTATATCAGATATGGAGCACAGAAGGTAGGTTTTATAAATGGTTGTAGGTCGTTCGTAGGTCTCGATGGCTGTCACATGAAGTCTTACCATGTTGGGATCGTTCTAGCGGTTGTGGGCAGAGATGGGAACGATGGGATGTTCTCACTTGCGCTAGCGGTGGTTGAACAAGAAACCATCGAAACTTGGAGGTGGTTCATGAATGAGTTCTTTGAAGATTTTGGCATTAGGGAAGACCAAGGATGGGTTTTTATGTCGAAAAAGCAAAAGGTAGTCCCTATAATTAATTATCTGTACAGTAACTACCTTTACATTAATAACAGTGAAGTTCTAAGGGTAAACTACAAATACATACCCCAAACTTGTCACGATTAACTGATACATACCCTCATGTTTTTTGTAACTGATACATACTCAAATGTTCCGAAAATTAACGCAAACCCCCTGTAAACAGGTAAAATGACGAAAATGCCCTGAAGTAATTTTTTAAATAATTTTTTAAAAATAAAGCTGAAGTGATTTTTTAAATAAAACTGATGTGATTTAATAAGTACATATATATACCTAAAAAAAGTGATTTAAAAAAAAAATTAAGTAATTACTGAAATGTAGTTGAAGGCATTTTCGTCATTTTACCTGTCTGCTTGGGCTATATGTTAAAAAACTAAACATTTGAGTATGTATCGGTTACAAAAAAAACATGAGGGTAGGTATCGGTTAATCGTGACAAGTTTGGGGTAGGTATTTGTAGTTTACCCAAGTTCTAAATTGTAGAAGTTTTATGCATGTTCCATAGTTTGAATTATTTCCATGTGATGTTCACTGTTTGAATATTTTCAAAATATGGAGATTGTTACAGGGTTTAATAGAAGTGTTTAGTGGACACTTAGAAATTGAGCATCACCATTGTGTGCGTCATTTGTACGAGAACCGGTTCAAGCTATTCAAGTCGCATGAACTCAAACTTCAACTATGGAAATGCTAAAGGGCCACCTCAGTTGATATGCTGGATTCTTGTATGGAGGAATTGAAAGGAATTGATGAGAAAGCGTATAACTGGTTGAGCGATAGACCCCTCAGAATTGGTGCAAGGCTTTCTTCAATACTCGTGCAAAGTGTGGAGCGCAGACAAACAACATCTGCGAGTTCTTCAATTCTTGGACTTGGCAGGGTAGTGAGCTCCCAATTTTGAATTTCCTCGAATTTCACCGAAAGAAGTTGATGCAATGGTTCAACAAGAAAAGGAACTTGGTTCAAGGTGAAGGTTTTCTCTTGTGCCCACGAGTTAAGGACCGGTTTGATGCTCTACTGATAAAGGCAAGGAAGTGCAAGGTTATTTAGAGTGGGATCAGTTTGTTTGAGCTAGAGATGTTCAAGGACACGTATGCAGTGAACACATATGAGGAGACATGTACTTGTTTGGAGTGGCAACTGACAGGGATTCCTTGCCTTCACGGTGCAGCTTCGTTCTTGAAGGGGAAGAAAAAGGTTGACAAAGTAGTTAATCCTTACTACTTAAATCCATTGTTCCGTAAGACGTACGAAGGTCTTATCTACCCTCTGGTGGGGTTGAGTCGGTGCACGAAGGTGAGGTTGGAAGGACATATATTACCTTTAAAAGTTTGTTAGCAACCAGGCAGGCCTAGGAAATCGAGAAGGAAGAGTTTCATGGAGAGAGGCGGTTCTAGTCAAATCCAAAGTGAGAGGAGATCCGAAGAGGTTGATGAAAATGGAAACAAAACATTTTTCAAGGAAGAATGTTTTCCTCCGTTGCAGTAGGTGCAGAAATGTTGGACACAACGTATGTAGCTATAGCACAAAGGACTACGCTAAGAATCCAGCATATAACCAGCGGGTTGGACGAGGTAATGTAACATAGAAGAATCAAGGGTTTCGTGTTGGAGGGAATTCCGAGGAAGTAGTTGGACCTCTCCTAGACAAGAAGAGAGCATCTGCTGATGTGAGGTTAGAGAAGGCGAAAACGCGGAAGAGGCAATGGGCCAATGCAAGAAGGAGAGAGGCCAATCCCCAAGATGATATGGGAAGTGAAGAGGCCAATCTCCAAGATGATGTGGGAAGTGATGAGGCTAATCTGCAAGAAGTTGGAGGAGATGATCAATTACATCATGATGGAAGTAACATGGGAGGTAATGATGGGGAAGGAAAAGACATGGATGTGGATAATTTGGCTACCGATGTGTGTATGACAGACCTTGGAGTTGATGATGGTGGGTTTCTAGGAGATGTTGGTGTAGGAGATATTGATGAGGTTGTCACTCAACATTCGAAGATTAAACATGAAGTAGATCACTTTCTGAGTGTACTCAGTTAGAAATTTTAGAAACTCCAGGTTGTGAAACAGCTAGAACCAAACTGAAAAGAGAGTCTGTGTTTAGGAGGAACAAAGCTTTTAAAATAGAATGTGAAGCAGAAGGTCAATTGAAAGGAAGAAACTGACAAGGGTGTTACAAAAAAAGACCAAGCTAAAGCCAGTATAAAAAAATCAGCAACGAAAGGGATGGAGAAGGCTGAAATTGGGTTGAAGGGGATGGGTAAGGTTGGAAGTAATAAGCTAAAGGAGAAGGTTGTTATTAGTAAGGGGGAGGAGAAGGTTGTTAGTAGTAAGGGGAAGGAGAAGGTGGGTAGTACTAAAGGGGAAGAGAAGGTTGTTAGTAATAAGGGGAAGGAGAAGGTTGTTAGTACTAAAGGGAAGGAGAAGGTGGTAACTGATAAGGGCAATGAGAAGGTTGTAATTGATATGGGGTGTAAGAACCGCTCCCGTTCAACGCCAGTCAAATCTGCGAAAAACAGGAAAATTTAAAATTTTTAAGCAGACACTTAATTAAACCTAAGATTGACCCCGAGGGTCATACCGGACTTAAGTTGACCCCGTTATCGACCAAAGTGCCTTCTGGGGGACTCAGGGCAACTTTCTGACCAATTTGGGAAATGTTGACTTTTTGCTGGAAAAGTCAACCGAGCGACGTTTTGGTCCATTCGAGGACCGTTTTGGATCCAAAAAGCTTAGCCGTCGTCGTAGCGGTCTTAGTTGAGCCGTTTCCTTGTATCCCGTTAAGTTTCGTAATTTCTTGGAAAAAGTGCCCGTTCGGGGTCCGAAACGTCCGAATTTCGCGAATCTGGCTGAAAATATCTAGGAGACATTTTTCAAAAAGGAATGGGACCCACATGACACATGTCATGAATGTGGTGGAAGGAAAAAGGGAGGACAACTTTACCCTTGACTTTAAAGAAAAGACAAAATGAAAGGGGGGGGGGGGGTATTTTGGTCTTTTGCTATGTGTTAGTTTTTGAAAAAATACAAAGATGAGAGATGGAGGTGTGTTCGGCCACTTTGTATAATCGGAGAGGTTTTTAGAGAGAGAAAAGGCAAGGGAAGAAGGAGAGAAAAGTGAAGGAGTTTGTTAAGGTTTTGCCATTTCTCGATCATTCGTCCTGTGGATCGTCTCAACGATAAAAGAATCGAGCTCACATCGACATTCTCTACGGTGAGCACCTAACCGATTTTCGTTTTGGTACGTTTGAATTTTAGGGTTTGAGTTTAAATGGTTTGATTATGGTTGAGTTAAGGTGTGGGGTTCGTTAGGAACGTTTTGGGGCGAAAAGGAACATTTTTCGTTGTGGCCGTGTGGGGCCCACTTGGTCGGGCCTCGGGTTTTTCGTGTTCGGGTGGTCTTGGATGATCCTCGAGTCGATAATTCACATCCGGAACGAATTATGGAATTAAATTGTAAAAGTTGTAATTGACGGGTTTAGAAACTTGAAATGCTAATTAAATTACTCGGAAGTCGGAGTTCAATTTCGTCGAGTGCCTAGGAACCCTTGAATTATTCTAAGACCGTAGAAACGAAAACGGGAATTTCCGGAGCCCCGGAAGGGCGTTTCCAAAACCCGGGCAGATTCGCCATGTCGGGCGAATCGGGCCTTTCCGGGTCCAATATCGACAATGACGAGTAATTGGGGAGTTTGGGAGTGATCGACATTGTCGGGGTTACTTTTGGGCCTCGAGTTTATTAAAATTCAGTTTATGCCTGCAAGCTTAAAAGAGTTTAAAATTGTGTTCTTGTTAGATCGTGTTGCAGACCGAGGAAAGGGAAAGCTAGGCGAGTGACCGAGATCACGCCGGAGCTTAATTGTGCGCTTTTGGGGAAAGCATACGAGGTAGGGAAAAGTAGCCGGATCTCGGCCCTGACTAGGGAAAGTTAACAGTAGAAATGCATGTGACACTGGGGTGTCGTGGGTTACGTAGGTTTATCGAATACTAGAAAGGTAGGCGATACCGGGTAGTGTCGTTTGATTCAGGAACGTATCGAACATTAGAATTGCATGTGACACTTAGTAGTGTCGTAGGAGCAGAGAACTTAACGATGTTAGGATTACTGGAGGCATATGACCATGACCGGAGGTTGATTGTGAACTTATCGATATTAGAAGTACTGGAGGCATATGACCATGCCCGGAGGTTGATTGTGAAACTGTTGATATTAGGACTGTTGGAGGCATTGGTTATGCCCGGAGGTTGTTTGTGTAAATCGTGTCTTGGGTGGCCATGAGAGCCCGTGTTACTGTTGTGTCTTAGGTGGCCATGAGAGCCCGTGTTACTGTGGTGTTTTGGGTGGACATGAGAGCCCGTGTTACTGTTGTGTCTTGGGTGGCCATGAGAGCCCGTGTTTTACAGTTGGTGTGTTTTGGGAGGCCGTGAGTGCCCGTGGGGTTGTTGAGCCTGTGAGTTACTGTTGGTGTGTTTTGGGTGGTCGTGAGTGCCCGTGGGGTTGTTGAGCCCGTGAGTTACTGTTGGTGTGTCTTGGGAGGCCGTGAGTGCCCGTGGGGTTGTTGAGCCCGTGAGTTACTGTTGGTGTGTCTTGGGAGGCCGTGAGTGCCCGTGGGGTTGTTGAGCCCGTGAGTTACTTTGGTGTGTCTTGGGAGGTCGTGAGTGCCCGTGAGTTACGGTTGGTGTGTCTTGGGAGGCCGTGAGTGCCCGTGGGGTGGTTGAGTCCGTGCTTTACTGTTGGTGTCTTGGGTGGCCATGAGTGCCTGTGGAGTCTTGAACCTGTGTTGTTGCTGTTTGTTGAACTTTGCTTGTGATTGTGATTGTGTTTGCCCGAGGTTCGTGACCCGACTTTGTGTCGGGAAGTGGTGTGGAAATTTGGCTGGCTTACGAGTTCGAGTCTCGGTAAGTTGCGAGCGTTCTTTGGCTAGCCTGATCCGTGTTCGAGTCTCGGCATGTTGTGACCGTTTTTAGGCGATTAGAGTATCTTTGGAGGAGGTCGTCAATCGTTGTGTCGGGTCTACATCATGTGTCCGAGTGTTGAGTCGGTTGAGGAAAGTAACAGTGTGTGTGTGTCAGTCGGGTTACTTGAGTTGGGGATAGTGATCCCCGGTGTTGAGTTGGTTGTTGGTGTTACCGGCATTGTCTGCTAAGTATGCCGTAGTCAGTCTGTTATCCGTGGTGGTGAGCGAACGCTCACCCCTAGCTGCTTTTCCTACAGGTATTGATCACAGGTTGGACTAGGTGAGCTTCTGAAGCTTGAAGAGCTAGGAGCGGGATTCTGGGTTTACTTTGAGTCTAGCGACGTGTACTTTGCTTTTTGTCCAATTGTTGGGACGTACCTTTAAGTTGTAAATGATTAAATGATTATTTTTTATGAACAAATGGCGATTTAAAAGTGTTTATTCAAAACAGGTTTCAATTGTTTTATGGTTTTAGATGTTCGCGTCCCGAGTTCGGTTTTTCTGAAATTGGGGCGTGACAGCTTGGTATCAGAGCTCGAGGTTTCACACCTCGGACTGTACGTCAATTAGGTGGGGAGAGTCGAGTCAGTAAAGTCCCGTCGTGCGTTGGGTACGCAGGTCGGAACCGTGTGTAGACCCGTTGTGTTTTGAGTCATGTTTGTGTTTGTGTGTATGTGCAGTATTTTTTTTGTTGGCATATTGATTGTGTGTGCTGCGTGAAAAGTTTTTAAGCTGTCGCGACTCCACTCAGGAGCGCTCCTGTAGTCGAACGTGACGGTGTTGACATCAATGGGTACAATGTAGTTCGGGGACGCCTGGACCGGGTTGTAACTACGTGATGTCAAGAAATGAGGTTTCAAAATGAAAAGGAGAAAGTTTTGAAAATTCGTTGGCCCCGTGGGCGTGTTTTTGATTTTGTTTGGCCCTGTGGGCGTATGTTTAAGTTGGTTGGCCCGGTGGGCGTATTTCGACTTTGGTTGGCCCTGTGGGCGTGTGTGTGTGGGTTGATTGGTCCGGTGGGTGCGTTTTGATTTGGTTGGTCCGGTGGGTGCGTTTTCATTTTGGTTGGTCCGGTGGGTGCGTTTTGATTTTGGTTGGTCCGGTGGGTGCGTTTTGATTTTGGTTGGCCCGGTGGGCGGGTTTTGGTCTTGGTTGGCCTTGTCGACTAGTGATTGAGGTTTGGGTGACTTGTGTTTGGTCTGTAAATCGTTGTACGTGAGGTGTTAGTTCGGTGGTCGTTTGTCTGTGATGCACAAGTGTGCGGGTCGCTAAGAGCAGGGTAGGATGCGAGTGCCCTAGGATAGACGTGACAGTGTGTTAGATGCGAAGTCGTTGCAGCTACGGGACGGGCCATGGACCGGCCCGATAGGAAACGTGGTCGGGGCCTCTATTTCGGCCCAGAAGGGGGCACGGCCCGGCTGGCGTGCCGGCCCGGAAGGTGGCCCGGCCCGGCCCAGTTGCCGACCTGGTCCAGCCAGCTACTTTCAAAAAAAAGGGGGTTTTGTTGTTTCGTTGTGCAGTTTGAGTGTTGACTTTGCGTGGCGGAGTTCACGGTTGTGTTGGTTGTAGAGCTCGTAAGTTCGGTGTTAAGGGATGAGGTCTTGGGTTCGAGACTCATCAATAACCTGCGGTAGTGATGCAGCGCCTCGGCGTGAGAGTCTCACCACGGAGAGGGGCTAGGGTTGGTGCGCTGCGGCGCCTTACGAACTAGGTTTCCCTATGTGAACGGGTGTTCGAGGTTTCCCTCGCGTGAACGGGTGGGTGGAGGTTTCCTTCACGTGAGTGGGTTATTTGAGGTTTCCTTTGTGATCGGGTTATTGGGGGTATTGATAGTGTGAGCAATAGTGTTTGCTTAGTTGAGGACGTGTTTCCCATGTCGAGGTTTATCTTACATGAGCGAGTACTTGAGGTGTTGATAACGTGAGCAGTGTGACGTTTGGCATCAGGTTTTGAGGTAGTGGTTTCCCTGGTTAGATCAGTAAGTCTTTAGTGCGTTACTAGTATGCCATAATCGAACGGGTGTCCGTGGAGGTGAGCATAACACTCATCTCCTTTACTACTTTTCCCGCAAAGGACGAGTAGCGAACACTGGTTTGGTTGCAGAAAGTTATAAATAAATGCCTAGAGGACAGTGTGAGGGTTACACTAGACCTCATCGGGGTGACTTTTGGAATGGTTGTTCGGTCCTTGTTTTGGGCGTCATGCTTGTTGGGTAACGAGGCGTCACACTCGTTTTCTTCGTCCAGTTGTGCTGAGTTTAGAGCCGTTGAGTCCACCCCTGCGTCGGGACACGCCGATTGGTGGTGGTGTGGTGTTGACTAGGGTTTGTCGTGCCTGCTAAGTTAGAGAAGCGAGCTGATACAGGAGGTTCGAGAGAGGGCTCAAGAGCCCTGATGCTGGATCGAGTCCTCACCCCGAGGATTCGGGTATGTTCGGAGTTGGTAAGCACGATGACGGTAGAGGAGCGAGATCTTAGAGAGACCGCGAGGTTCCGTGAGGTTCGGTAGCGACTGAGCTGGTGCGTGTGTCCGTGGGAAGGATACTTACGGAATGACAACCTTAAACGTAATCTTGGGAATGGATTGGCTGGCGAAATGCCGAGCAAATACCGACTGTTACTGGCGACGAATGATTTCAGGTGTTCTCGGATTCATAAGAGCTTTAAGTACATCTCTTCCCAACGAAGCCTGAATACGAGCCAGCGGCGATGGATGGGACTACTCGAGGAGTACGACTGTGAGCTGCACTACCATCCGGGTAAGGCGAACGTGGTTGCCAACGTCCTGAGTAGGAAGTCGGTCCCGAGTCTTACTAGCATATCAGTCCGAGAGTGGGACATGATATGGGAACTGGGCACGCTCGGGTTGGAGCTAGAAGAGGTTACTGGCGCCGTGGCCATGTACTTCTTGGTGACTCAGCCCACCCTGCTTGGCAGGGGGATAGAGGCAGCAGTCGGTGGATGTCAAGACGACGGAGATCCAAGAGAGAGTTGCCGACGATGTTGAAGCCGAGGGCTGGGATCGTCGTGCTAATTGGGAGTTATGGTATCGTGGAGGTTTGTAGTGGAGCGGGATGTGGAGAGCGGTTGCGGAGTTAGTATCGCGGTGCCTCACTTGTCAAAAGGTGAGAGCCGAACAACAGCGTCCCGCTGGATTAGTGCAGCCACTACCGGTTGCAGAGTTGAAATGGGGGCACGTCACGATGGGTGTCGTGAGCGGTTAGCCGAGTTCGCCTACAACAACAGCTTTCAGGCCAGTATCATGATGGCACCGTTCGAAGCGTTGTATGGTAGGCCGGGTCGATCGCCCGTGTGCTAGGCAGAAGTGAGGAATAAGAGTTTACTGGGTCTAGAACTGGACCGAGAGACAGCTGAGTCGGTCGTGCCGAAGCATGAGCGGTTGAAGACTGCGCAGAGTCAGCAGGAGCTATGCTGACAGACGGCGCCGACCTCTCGAGTCAACAGTCGGTGGTCATGTATCCCTAGAGATGAGTCCGAAGGGTGGACTGGTGCGTGTCAACCGCGGCGGAGGCGGGTTAGCCCCGCGGTGTATCGGGCCTTTCGAGGTCTTGAGTACGTCATTGAGTGGGAAGATGTCGAGGTAACGGGTGATGTCTCGTATGAGGAGAAACCGGTTTTGGAAACGGGTCCACGAGAGCAGGTCCTGCGCGGAAAGGTTATTCGCTTAGAATGGGTGCAGTGGCGGCACCACGATGCCGAGTCGACTTGGGAGCGCGAGGACGAGGTTCGCGCGAAGTACCCCGATCTGTTCGACTCCTGAGTTGCGTTGTTTTAAATTTCGCGGACGAAATTCCGTTGTATCACTTTTATTTCGTTGGGTTGTGTTGAGAGGTTGGGGTTGAGCTTAGAGCCGTTGAGTCCACCCCTGTGCCTGGACACCCTAGTTGGGGGTGGAGTGTCGTTGACTAGGGTCTGTCGCGCCTGCGAGATTAGAGTCGCAGACTGTCCTTGCCCTGGTGATCTTCTCGTATTGGGAATGACGACCTTTGATGTGATCTTGGGAATGGATTGGCTGTCGAGGTACCGAGCCAATATCGATTGCTACAGGCGACGAGTGATAGTGTCAGTGGGCGGTACGAAGGTGACGTGTGTTCTGGGTAGTAAGAGCGGGGTGCTCCTGTCGGCATTGTCCGCTGAGGAGGAAGTATCGGTTGTGTAGAGCCGAGAGTTACCGAGAGTGGTATGCGAGTTCCCCGAGTTCTTTCCTGAGGAGTTGAGCGGGTTGCCACCGGTTCGTGAGGTGGAGTTCGGGATTGACCTGGTGCCGGGAACGGCGGCGATATCGATGGCGCCTTACAGGTTTGCGCCGGCAGAGTTGCCTGAGCTGAAGCGTCAGCTAGAGGAGCTTCAGCAGAAGGGATTTATCCGTCCGAGTGTATCACCGTGGGGAGCACCAGCACTCTTCGTGAAGAAGAAGAGTGGAGAGCTACGGATGTGTATAGATTACCGGAAGCTGAACTGGGTTACGGTGAAGAACCGATACCTGATGCCGAGGATCGATGATTTGTTCGACCAGTTGAGAGAGTCGACCTGCTTCTCGAAGATCGATCTGCGATCCGGTTATTATCAGTTGCGAGTCCGTGAGGGGGACGTCGCAAAGACTGCATTCCAGACACGCTATGGGCACTACGAGTTCCTGGTGATGCCATTCGGATTGACGAACGCACCTGCAGCGTTCATGGACCTGATGAACAGCATCTTCCGGCCGTACTTAGATCAGTTTGTGGTGGTGTTCGTGGACGACATCCTGATCTACTCGCAGAACGAGGCGGCGCATAAGTCACATCTGAGGGCTGTTCTGACACTACTGCGCGAGCATCAGCTATATGCCAACCTGGAGAAGTGCGAGTTCTGGCTCGCTGAGGTGAAATTCCTCGGTCACATCGTGTCCCGTGACGGTATACTGGTCGATCCGTCGAAGATCGACGCGGTCTCGAAATAGGCACGGCCCACGAGTGTCTTCGAGATCCGCAGCTTTCTGGGGTTGGCAGGCTATTATCGGCGATTCGTCTAGGACTTTGCGCGACTAGCCGCGCCGATGCCTTTGCTGACGCGCAAGGGAACCGGATTTGTGTGGACGGAGGACTCTGAACGGGCATTCACGGAGTTGAAGACTCGGCTGACTACCGCTCCAGTGTTGGTGGTGCCCGAGCGAGGGATCGGTTATGATGTCTACTGTGATGCGTCCGGAGAGGTACTAGGCTGCGTACTGATGCTGTTGGGAAGAGTTGTGGCCTATGGCTCCAGGCCGTTGAAGACGCACGAGCGCAACTATCCTACCCACGACTTGGAGCTAGCAGCAGTCGTGTTTGCGCTAAAGGGCTGGCGATATTATCTGTATGGCGAGGGATTTCAGGTGTTCTCGGATCACAAGAGCCTCAAGTACATAATTTCCCAGCGAGACCTGAACATGTGCCAGCGGCTGTGGATGGAGCTACTCGAGCAGTATGACTTCGAGCTACACTACCATCCGGGCAAGGCGAACGTGGTCGCCGACGCCTTGAGTAGGAAGTCGGTTCCGAGCCTCGCCAGCATATCAGTCCGAGAGTGGGGCATGATGGGGGAGCTGAGCACGTTCGGGCTTGAGCTAGAGGAGATTACTGGCGGCATGGCCATGTGCTCATTGGTGGCTCAGCCCTCACTGCTTGCCCAATTGTTGGAAGCGCAGTCGGAGGACGTCGAGGCGTCAGAGATCCGAGAGAGAGTCGTCAGGGGTGACGAGGTGGTAGGCTGGGAGGATAGTGCTGATTGGGTGTTACGGTACCGCGGGGGGCTGTTCGTGCCGGTTAACTATAGAGACGACGTGTTGCGAGAGGCACATCATTCGCATCTTACAGAGCACCCGGGGGGCACCAAGATGTACCGTGACCTCAGACGGCATTTCTGGTGGCGCGGGATGCGGAGAGTAGTCGCAGAGTTTGTGTCGAGATGTCTCGTCTGTCGTGAAAGCCGAGCATCAGCGTCCTGCAAGTTTGTTGCAGCCACTACCGATTGCTCAGTGGAAGTGGGAGCACATTACGATGGACTTCGTGTGTGGACTACCGAGATCGTCGAAGGGAAACGACGCCGTATGGGTGGTAGTCGACCGGTTGACCAAGTCGGCCCATTTCCTGGCTATGAGGATGACTGACCCGGTCGACAAGTTGAGCGGCATGTATATTCAGGAGGTAGTGCGGCTCCATGGGGTCCCGGTGTCGATAGTGTCTGACAGGGATCCCCGCTTCACGTCCAGATTTTGGCCGAGTCCGTAGAAAGCGTTGGGGACCGAAGTTCTACTCAATACCGCACATCATCCCCAGACAGACGGTCAGTCCGAGCGCACTATTCAGATCTTGGAGGACATGCTGCGAGCATGTGTGCTGGATTTCAGGGGATCATGGGACACCCACCTGCCGTTGGTCGAGTTCGCCTACAACAACAGCTACCAGGCCAGTATTGGGATGGCACCGTTCGAAGCGTTCTATGGGAGGCCGTGTCGATCGCCAGTGTGTTGGGCAGAGGTGGGGGACAAGGGTCTGCTGGTGCCAGATCTTGTCAAAGAGACGATAGAGAAGGTCGCGCTGATACGCGATCGGTTGAGGACCGCGCAGAGTCGGCAGAAGAGTTATGCCGACAGGCGACGTCGACCTCTTGAGTTTGCAGTTGGGGATCACGTGTTCCTGAAGGTGAGCCCTAGGAAGGGGCTGGTACGGTTCAGACGTAGCGGGGGAAAGTTGGCTCCGCGGTATATTGGGCCGTTTGAGATCTTGAGCAGAGTGGGAGCAGTGGCTTATCGTCTGGCGTTGCCACCGCAACTTGGGAGAGTTCATGACGTCTTCCACGTGTCCCAGTTGCGGTAGTACAACGCAGACCCCTCCCACGTCATTGAGTGGACAGATATCGAGGTGGCTGACGATGTCTCCTATGAGGAGCAGCCGGTTCGGATCATGGACACATGGGAGCAGGTCCTGCGGGGAGGCAAGATTATCCGCCTGGTACGAGTGCAGTGGAAGCATCACGGGGCTGAATCGACTTGGGAGCGCGAGGACGAGGTTCGCGCGAAGTATCCCGCCTTGTTCGTTTCCCGAGGTACGTCTGTTTTAAATTTCGTGGACGAAATTCCTTTAAGGGGGGTAGATTGTAAGAACCACTCCCGGTCAATGACAGTCAAACCTGCGAAAAACAGGAAAATTTAAAAAATTTAAGACAAACACTCAAATTAACCTAAATTGACCCCGAGGGTCATACCGGACTTAAGTTGACCCCGATATCGACCAAAATGACTTCCTGGGGACTCAGGGCAACTTTCTGATCAGTTTGGGAAATGTTGACTTTTCGCTGGAAAAGTCAACCGAGCGACGTTTTGTTCCATTCGAGGACCGTTTTGGATCCAAAAAGCTTAGCCGTCATCGCAGCGGTCTTATTTGAGCCGTTTCCTTGTAGCCCGCCAAGTTTCGTAATTTCTTGGAAAAAGTGCCCGTTCGGGGCCCAAAACGTTCGATTTTCACGAATCTGATTGGAAAATATCTAGTAGATATTTTCCAAAAAGGTGTGGGACCCACCTTGCCACTTTTCAACCAAGTGGTGGTGTTATGTGTATGGGGAAAAAAAGAAGACAAGGAGAGAGGGGGATTCGGCCATATAGAGAAAAGGGAGGGGAAATTGGATTAGAGTTGGGTTTTAGAAAGAGAAAGAAGAGAGAGTTTGGAGAAGGAGAAGAAGAGAGAAAAGAGAAGGAGTTGGGCTAGGGTTTGACATCCAACCCTTGGATCATCTCAAGGCAAGAAGAAAGCGACTTCCCCTCATCATCCTCTACGGTTTGTACTAAACCGATCGTCGTTTTGTTTAATTTCAAAAGCTAGGGTTTCGTTAAAATGAATGGGTTAGGGTTGCATTGAGGTTGGGGAAGTTTTGGAGACGTTTTAGAGGTGTTTGGAGGTGTGATTGCACGTTTTCCGGTGACCGGAAGCTCGGGAGGAGCTCCGGCCGGCCATGGGGTGGCTGGCCGGAGCTGGGACCAGCCACCACCATGGTGGCCGAGCCCCATTTGGAACCCTAGGGCCCACCGCCAAGTGGGCCGGGTGGGGCCCACGTGCTCGGGTGCTCGGGTTTAGTGTTCGGGAGGTTTAAAACGTTCCCCAGACCATTTATCCTTAACCGAATCGAAATTTGGATTTAAATTGGAAGAGTTGTAATTAACGGGTTTTAGAAACTTTAAACGTTAATCAATTGACTCGGAAGTCGGAATTCGATTCCGTCAAGTGCATTGGGATCCTTGAATTTTTCTAAGACCGTAGAAACGAAAACAGGAATTTTTGGAGCCCCGGAAGGGCATTTCCAAAACCCGGGCAGATTCGCCATGTCGGGCGAATCGGGCCTTTACGGGTCCTTTATCGACAATGTCGAGTAATTGGGAAGTTTGGGAGTGATCGACATTGTCGGGGTTACGTTTGGGCGTTAAGTTTATTGAATTTCGGTTTATTCATACTAGTTTAAAAGTGCCTTAAATTTGTGTTCTCTTAGATCGTGCTGCGGACCGAGGCAAAGGGAAACTAGGCGAGTGACTGCGATCGCGCCGAGGCTTAGTTGGGCACTTTTGGAGGACTTATACGAGGTAGGGAAAAGTAGCCAGATCTCGGCCCTGACTAGGGAAAGTTAACTGTAGAATTGCATGTGGCACCGGGGTGTCCTGGGTTGTTTAGGTTACAAATATTAGAAAGGCATGATACGGGAACTTAGCAATGATTAGAAAAGCATGTGACACTTAGTAGTGTCGTAGGAGCAGTGAACTTAGCGAGATTAGAATTACTGGAGGCATATGACCATGCCCGGAGGTTGTTTGTTATTATTGTTGAGTTGGGCGGCCATGAGAGCCCGTGTTATTATTGTTGAGTTTGGGTGGCCATGAGAGCCCGTGTCATTATTGTTGAGTTGGGTGGCCATGAGAGCACGTGTTATTATTGTTGAGTTTGGGTGACCATGAGAGCCCGTGTCATTATTGTTGAGTTGGGTGGCCATGAGAGCCCGTGTTATTATTATTGGTATTTTGGGTGGCCGCGAGTGCCGTGGGGTTGTGAACCCGTACTTTACCGTTGGTGTCTTGGGTGACCATGAGGGCCCGTAGGGGTTTTGAACCCGTGTTTCGTTGTTGGTGTCTTCGTGGCCTTGAGTGCCTGTGGAGTTTGGGACTGGTGTCGTGACTGTCTGTTGAACTTTGTTTGTGATTGTGATTGGTTACTTGATACTGGCGGAGGTTGTGTGGTGTAGCTAGCCTCCCGACTGGGATCGGGAGAAGCGGAGAGGTTGTGGGCTAGCTCCCCGACTGGGATCGGGGGAAGGATGCGCGGGTGTGGCTAACCACCCGACTGGGATCGGGTGAAGCGGAGAGGTTGTGGGTTAGCCTCCCGACTGGGATCAGGAGAAGTTGCGCGATAGGTCGACCGCCTGACCTTACTGGGATCGGTAAGGGGCGAGAGACAGAGATTGGGTTACTGGGCAACTGGTATGCGATCCTTTGTGATCTTGTTTGGTGTGCGATCCTTTGTGATCTCGGTATTGCGTGGTTGTCAGTCGTGTTTTTGGAGGAGGTCGTCAATCGTTGTGTGGGGTCTACATCACGTGTCCGAGTGTTGAGTCGGTTGAGGAAAGTATTGGTCGTGTGTGTGTCATTTGAGTCGTTGTTGGTGTCACCGGCTTTGTCTGCTAAGTATATCGTAGTCAGTTTGTTATCTGTGGTGGTGAGCGAACGCTCACCCCTAGCTGCTTTTCCTATAGGTACCGTTGGCAGGCTGGACTTTGGTTGGCCCGGTGGGCGTGTATTGTTGTTGCTCGGCCGTGTTGGCTTGTGTTTGAGGTCGGTATTGAGTTTCCGTACGTGTGTTCTGTGTTTGGTGGTCGTTTGTCTGCGACGTACTAATGTACGGGTCGCTATTAGCGGGGAAAGTTACGAATACCCTAGGGTAGACATAGCGGGTGTATGTAGTGTGAAATCATCACCGCTACGAGATCGGGGTCACTGGTTTGGCCCGGTACGTGGAACGGGACGGTTTGGTTGTCGGCCCGGTAGGTGGAACGGGACGGTTTGGTTGCCGGCCCGGTAGGTGGAACGGGACGGTTGGGTTGCCTGCCCGGTAAGGGACACGAGACGGTTTAGGTGCCGGCCCGGTAGGGGGCACGGCAGGGCCTGGGTGCCGGCCCGGTATGGGGCACGGCCCGGCTTGGTTACCGGTCCGGAGGGTGGCACGGCCCGGGTCGTGTACCGGCCTGGTCCAGTGAGCCGCTTTCCTTTTTTTTGGTTGTTGTTGTTTCGTTGTGTGGTTAGGTTTGTCATCGCGTGTTTTGGTGCTCGTTGGTGCGATCTCTTTGAGGTTTCTCTTACTAATACTAATATTTAAAGTATTAATAGCGTGAGCGGTGTGACGTATCAGTGATAAGCACGCTAGAGTAAACATAGACCTTGTGAACGTTAGTGTGGTTGAGCTTGTTGTCTTTATTTGAGTTCGCAAACTGAACGTTTGCGTGTGTCCGTGCAGAGGGTACTGACTTATGGCTCGCGGTAGACGAGGACGAGCAGCGGGAACACGGGGTCGGGCGCCCACGTGAGGCCGGCGGGGACGGTCAGCGGGGACACCGGGAAGGGTGCCAACCGTTGAGCCCGCCAAGTACCCAATGTTCCGCCGGTCGCGGACCCTCCCGTTATGACTGCCCTGGATGAGCTGACCAGGACAGTCTAGAGTTTGGTGGCGGTTATCGCCAGCAGAGAGTCGGCTTCACCAGCTCCAGAGGCAGCCGCGGTCCCAGTGAGGCCCGGTCAGGCAGAGGATCACACGGCCCGGACCCTACTAGACTTCCTGAAGCTAGGGATACCCATCATCGTCGGGGAGCCGAACCCCGACCTAGCCGAGAGGTGGCTAGAGCAGGTCACGCGGGACCTGGAAACTTCAGGAATCGAAGATGGCCGCCGCAGAGTGTCCTTCGCAGCTTACCAGCTGAGAGACAGCGCCTACCCCTGGTGGGGGCGTGTAAAGGACATTGTCGGGCACGACTACGACATCTTCCAGGAGGTGTTTCTGGCGCAGTACTTTCCCGAGTCGGCTCGGTTGGAGCGACATCTGCAGTTTCTAGACTTGGAGCAGGGGGGATGACAGTGGCGAAATACAAGGCCAGATTCACAGCCTTGACCAGATTCGCGCCAGAGATGGTGATGACCGAGCAGAACCGTTGCCTGCGGTTCGAGGGGGGACTAAGACCGGTGATTCGGGATAAGGTCCTCGCCTTGAGGCTGCGGAAGTATACAGATCTCGTGGACACCGCGGCGACAGTGGAGCAGGGCGTCCGGGATGCGGCCAGGACCCCTGAGGTCCGACAACGGCCGACCAGCTTTGTAGGGCCGTCCGAGTCACGAGACCCGAGGAGGCAGAGGACCACGGGGTTCTTCCGACCACCGACTCATCAGGGTGGAGCGAGACAGCGGGGGTCAGTGGCATCAGTTGGGCCAGTCGCGTCCGAGAGGGCGTCGACGAGCTTTAACTGCGGGCAGCGAGGCCACTTCCGTCGCGAGTGTCCGATGGGAGGAGGGCCCACGACGCTGCCAGCGACCAGCCGGACGAGCCAGGGCACGGAGTCGAGAGCCGACGAGATCGGCTGTTTCCGATGCGGCCGGGTTGGGCACACCATTGCGTGGTGCCGTGAGCGGTCGAGGGCAACGTCAGCGCAGCGACCGAAGTAGTCGCGTACAGTACAGTCGCCCAGGGGTCGTCCTCGTCAGAGTCAGCAATCGAGGCCGTCACAGCCTTCTACGAGCGCACCGATTCCAAGACATCAGCAGAGTCATGGGTATTCAGCGGCCAGTGCGCCGGGTCAGAGGCAGCAGGCCTCGCAGGGGAGAGTGTATGTAGTCACCGACTCTAGAGCCCGAGGATCTAGCACGTACCGCGAGACCATCCAGGGTACGTGTTTATTGTATCATTTATGGGCGTTATTCTTATTTGATACCGGGGCGTCGCACACTTTTATTTCGTTGGGTTGTGTTGAGAGGTTGGGGTTGAGCTTAGAGCCGTTGAGTCCACCCCTGTGCCTGGACACCCTAGTTGGGGGTGGAGTGTCGTTGACTAGGGTCTGTCGCGCCTGCGAGATTAGAGTCGCAGACTGTCCTTGCCCTGGTGATCTTCTCGTATTGGGAATGACGACCTTTGATGTGATCTTGGGAATGGATTGGCTGTCGAGGTACCGAGCCAATATCGATTGCTACAGGCGACGAGTGATAGTGTCAGTGGGCGGTACGAAGGTGACGTGTGTTCTGGGTAGTAAGAGCGGGGTGCTCCTGTCGGCATTGTCCGCTGAGGAGGAAGTATCGGTTGTGTAGAGCCGAGAGTTACCGAGAGTGGTATGCGAGTTCCCCGAGTTCTTTCCTGAGGAGTTGAGCGGGTTGCCACCGGTTCGTGAGGTGGAGTTCGGGATTGACCTGGTGCCGGGAACGGCGGCGATATCGATGGCGCCTTACAGGTTTGCGCCGGCAGAGTTGCCTGAGCTGAAGCGTCAGCTAGAGGAGCTTCAGCAGAAGGGATTTATCCGTCCGAGTGTATCACCGTGGGGAGCACCAGCACTCTTCGTGAAGAAGAAGAGTGGAGAGCTACGGATGTGTATAGATTACCGGAAGCTGAACTGGGTTACGGTGAAGAACCGATACCTGATGCCGAGGATCGATGATTTGTTCGACCAGTTGAGAGAGTCGACCTGCTTCTCGAAGATCGATCTGCGATCCGGTTATTATCAGTTGCGAGTCCGTGAGGGGGACGTCGCAAAGACTGCATTCCAGACACGCTATGGGCACTACGAGTTCCTGGTGATGCCATTCGGATTGACGAACGCACCTGCAGCGTTCATGGACCTGATGAACAGCATCTTCCGGCCGTACTTAGATCAGTTTGTGGTGGTGTTCGTGGACGACATCCTGATCTACTCGCAGAACGAGGCGGCGCATAAGTCACATCTGAGGGCTGTTCTGACACTACTGCGCGAGCATCAGCTATATGCCAACCTGGAGAAGTGCGAGTTCTGGCTCGCTGAGGTGAAATTCCTCGGTCACATCGTGTCCCGTGACGGTATACTGGTCGATCCGTCGAAGATCGACGCGGTCTCGAAATAGGCACGGCCCACGAGTGTCTTCGAGATCCGCAGCTTTCTGGGGTTGGCAGGCTATTATCGGCGATTCGTCTAGGACTTTGCGCGACTAGCCGCGCCGATGCCTTTGCTGACGCGCAAGGGAACCGGATTTGTGTGGACGGAGGACTCTGAACGGGCATTCACGGAGTTGAAGACTCGGCTGACTACCGCTCCAGTGTTGGTGGTGCCCGAGCGAGGGATCGGTTATGATGTCTACTGTGATGCGTCCGGAGAGGTACTAGGCTGCGTACTGATGCTGTTGGGAAGAGTTGTGGCCTATGGCTCCAGGCCGTTGAAGACGCACGAGCGCAACTATCCTACCCACGACTTGGAGCTAGCAGCAGTCGTGTTTGCGCTAAAGGGCTGGCGATATTATCTGTATGGCGAGGGATTTCAGGTGTTCTCGGATCACAAGAGCCTCAAGTACATAATTTCCCAGCGAGACCTGAACATGTGCCAGCGGCTGTGGATGGAGCTACTCGAGCAGTATGACTTCGAGCTACACTACCATCCGGGCAAGGCGAACGTGGTCGCCGACGCCTTGAGTAGGAAGTCGGTTCCGAGCCTCGCCAGCATATCAGTCCGAGAGTGGGGCATGATGGGGGAGCTGAGCACGTTCGGGCTTGAGCTAGAGGAGATTACTGGCGGCATGGCCATGTGCTCATTGGTGGCTCAGCCCTCACTGCTTGCCCAATTGTTGGAAGCGCAGTCGGAGGACGTCGAGGCGTCAGAGATCCGAGAGAGAGTCGTCAGGGGTGACGAGGTGGTAGGCTGGGAGGATAGTGCTGATTGGGTGTTACGGTACCGCGGGGGGCTGTTCGTGCCGGTTAACTATAGAGACGACGTGTTGCGAGAGGCACATCATTCGCATCTTACAGAGCACCCGGGGGGCACCAAGATGTACCGTGACCTCAGACGGCATTTCTGGTGGCGCGGGATGCGGAGAGTAGTCGCAGAGTTTGTGTCGAGATGTCTCGTCTGTCGTGAAAGCCGAGCATCAGCGTCCTGCAAGTTTGTTGCAGCCACTACCGATTGCTCAGTGGAAGTGGGAGCACATTACGATGGACTTCGTGTGTGGACTACCGAGATCGTCGAAGGGAAACGACGCCGTATGGGTGGTAGTCGACCGGTTGACCAAGTCGGCCCATTTCCTGGCTATGAGGATGACTGACCCGGTCGACAAGTTGAGCGGCATGTATATTCAGGAGGTAGTGCGGCTCCATGGGGTCCCGGTGTCGATAGTGTCTGACAGGGATCCCCGCTTCACGTCCAGATTTTGGCCGAGTCCGTAGAAAGCGTTGGGGACCGAAGTTCTACTCAATACCGCACATCATCCCCAGACAGACGGTCAGTCCGAGCGCACTATTCAGATCTTGGAGGACATGCTGCGAGCATGTGTGCTGGATTTCAGGGGATCATGGGACACCCACCTGCCGTTGGTCGAGTTCGCCTACAACAACAGCTACCAGGCCAGTATTGGGATGGCACCGTTCGAAGCGTTCTATGGGAGGCCGTGTCGATCGCCAGTGTGTTGGGCAGAGGTGGGGGACAAGGGTCTGCTGGTGCCAGATCTTGTCAAAGAGACGATAGAGAAGGTCGCGCTGATACGCGATCGGTTGAGGACCGCGCAGAGTCGGCAGAAGAGTTATGCCGACAGGCGACGTCGACCTCTTGAGTTTGCAGTTGGGGATCACGTGTTCCTGAAGGTGAGCCCTAGGAAGGGGCTGGTACGGTTCAGACGTAGCGGGGGAAAGTTGGCTCCGCGGTATATTGGGCCGTTTGAGATCTTGAGCAGAGTGGGAGCAGTGGCTTATCGTCTGGCGTTGCCACCGCAACTTGGGAGAGTTCATGACGTCTTCCACGTGTCCCAGTTGCGGTAGTACAACGCAGACCCCTCCCACGTCATTGAGTGGACAGATATCGAGGTGGCTGACGATGTCTCCTATGAGGAGCAGCCGGTTCGGATCATGGACACATGGGAGCAGGTCCTGCGGGGAGGCAAGATTATCCGCCTGGTACGAGTGCAGTGGAAGCATCACGGGGCTGAATCGACTTGGGAGCGCGAGGACGAGGTTCGCGCGAAGTATCCCGCCTTGTTCGTTTCCCGAGGTACGTCTGTTTTAAATTTCGTGGACGAAATTCCTTTAAGGGGGGTAGATTGTAAGAACCACTCCCGGTCAACGACAGTCAAACCTGCGAAAAACAGGAAAATTTAAAAAATTTAAGACAAACACTCAAATTAACCTAAATTGACCCCGAGGGTCATACCGGACTTAAGTTGACCCCGATATCGACCAAAATGACTTCCTGGGGACTCAGGGCAACTTTCTGATCAGTTTGGGAAATGTTGACTTTTCGCTGGAAAAGTCAACCGAGCGACGTTTTGTTCCATTCGAGGACCGTTTTGGATCCAAAAAGCTTAGCCGTCATCGCAGCGGTCTTATTTGAGCCGTTTCCTTGTAGCCCGCCAAGTTTCGTAATTTCTTGGAAAAAGTGCCCGTTCGGGGCCCAAAACGTTCGATTTTCACGAATCTGATTGGAAAATATCTAGTAGATATTTTCCAAAAAGGTGTGGGACCCACCTTGCCACTTTTCAACCAAGTGGTGGTGTTATGTGTATGGGGAAAAAAAGAAGACAAGGAGAGAGGGGGATTCGGCCATATAGAGAAAAGGGAGGGGAAATTGGATTAGAGTTGGGTTTTAGAAAGAGAAAGAAGAGAGAGTTTGGAGAAGGAGAAGAAGAGAGAAAAGAGAAGGAGTTGGGCTAGGGTTTGACATCCAACCCTTGGATCATCTCAAGGCAAGAAGAAAGCGACTTCCCCTCATCATCCTCTACGGTTTGTACTAAACCGATCGTCGTTTTGTTTAATTTCAAAAGCTAGGGTTTCGTTAAAATGAATGGGTTAGGGTTGCATTGAGGTTGGGGAAGTTTTGGAGACGTTTTAGAGGTGTTTGGAGGTGTGATTGCACGTTTTCCGGTGACCGGAAGCTCGGGAGGAGCTCCGGCCGGCCATGGGGTGGCTGGCCGGAGCTGGGACCAGCCACCACCATGGTGGCCGAGCCCCATTTGGAACCCTAGGGCCCACCGCCAAGTGGGCCGGGTGGGGCCCACGTGCTCGGGTGCTCGGGTTTAGTGTTCGGGAGGTTTAAAACGTTCCCCAGACCATTTATCCTTAACCGAATCGAAATTTGGATTTAAATTGGAAGAGTTGTAATTAACGGGTTTTAGAAACTTTAAACGTTAATCAATTGACTCGGAAGTCGGAATTCGATTCCGTCAAGTGCATTGGGATCCTTGAATTTTTCTAAGACCGTAGAAACGAAAACAGGAATTTTTGGAGCCCCGGAAGGGCATTTCCAAAACCCGGGCAGATTCGCCATGTCGGGCGAATCGGGCCTTTACGGGTCCTTTATCGACAATGTCGAGTAATTGGGAAGTTTGGGAGTGATCGACATTGTCGGGGTTACGTTTGGGCGTTAAGTTTATTGAATTTCGGTTTATTCATACTAGTTTAAAAGTGCCTTAAATTTGTGTTCTCTTAGATCGTGCTGCGGACCGAGGCAAAGGGAAACTAGGCGAGTGACTGCGATCGCGCCGAGGCTTAGTTGGGCACTTTTGGAGGACTTATACGAGGTAGGGAAAAGTAGCCAGATCTCGGCCCTGACTAGGGAAAGTTAACTGTAGAATTGCATGTGGCACCGGGGTGTCCTGGGTTGTTTAGGTTACAAATATTAGAAAGGCATGATACGGGAACTTAGCAATGATTAGAAAAGCATGTGACACTTAGTAGTGTCGTAGGAGCAGTGAACTTAGCGAGATTAGAATTACTGGAGGCATATGACCATGCCCGGAGGTTGTTTGTTATTATTGTTGAGTTGGGCGGCCATGAGAGCCCGTGTTATTATTGTTGAGTTTGGGTGGCCATGAGAGCCCGTGTCATTATTGTTGAGTTGGGTGGCCATGAGAGCACGTGTTATTATTGTTGAGTTTGGGTGACCATGAGAGCCCGTGTCATTATTGTTGAGTTGGGTGGCCATGAGAGCCCGTGTTATTATTATTGGTATTTTGGGTGGCCGCGAGTGCCGTGGGGTTGTGAACTCGTACTTTACCGTTGGTGTCTTAGGTGGCCATGAGGGCCCGTAGGGTTGTTGAACCCGTGTTTCGTTGTTGGTGTCTTCGTGGCCTTGAGTGCCTGTGGAGTTTGGGACTGGTGTCGTGACTGTCTGTTGAACTTTGTTTGTGATTGTGATTGGTTACTTGATACTGGCGGAGGTTGTGTGGTGTAGCTAGCCTCCCGACTGGGATCGGGAGAAGCGGAGAGGTTGTGGGCTAGCTCCCCGACTGGGATCGGGGGAAGGATGCGCGGGTGTGGCTAACCACCCGACTGGGATCGGGTGAAGCGGAGAGGTTGTGGGTTAGCCTCCCAGCCGGGATCGGGAGAAGTTGCGCGACAGGTCGACCGCCTGACCTGAATGGGATCGGTAAAGGGCGAGAGACAGAGATTGTGTTACTGAGCAGCTGGTATGCGATCCTTTGTGATCTTGTTTGGTGTGCGATCCTTTGTGATCTCGGTATTGCGTGGTTGTCAGTCGTGTTTTTGGAGGAGGTCGTCAATCGTTGTGTTGGGTCTACATCACGTGTCCGAGTGTTGAGTCGGTTGAGGAAAGTATTGGTCGTGTGTGTGTCATTTGAGTCGTTGTTGGTGTCACCGGCTTTGTCTGCTAAGTATGTCGTAGTCAGTTTGTTATCTGTGGTGGTGAGCGAACGCTCACCCCTAGCTGCTTTTCCTACAGGTACCGTTCGCAGGCTGGACTAGGTGAGCTTCTGAAGCTTGAAGAGTTTGAAGCGGGTTTGTGGGTTATTTTTTTGATTCTAGTGACGTGTATCACGTTTTTGTCCAATTGTTGGGACTTATTTTGAGATGTAAATATTATTTTGTTGAAAATTTGGTGATTTTAAAGTGAATTATAAAAAGGGTTTCAAAATGGTTTATTGTTTCAAAATGTTCGCGTCCCGAGTTCAGTTTACTTAAATTGGGGCGTGACACTTAGACTGAAGGGCTCGAAGTAAATCAGGATTGAATCAAAATAGTGGTATCAAATGAGGAGCTCGGATTCAAGGGGAGCCCTGAGATAGGTTTTTCACTTTGTAATAGTAGCATTAAGTTTGATCTAGGATGATCTAAGAAACTTGTATTTTGATTGATTACGTTATAGTGAAAACCATTTCCTAGGCAGAGTGCCCCCAAATGTAGGTGAGGTTGCACCGAACTGGGTAACAAACTTGTGTGTCTTTTTTGTTCTTGTTTGTTATTATTTGTATCTCCATTTTATTCTAAAGAAGATGTCAGTCAACAAGTCATAACATCTTGCTACTACACCTAAGCAGAATTCCAAACACCTTGCTTAACAACGGTGGGTTATTTCTTAACAACATCTAAACCTTTTTTTATTGTAGTAGTGCTTGGTAATTTCTTCATAGAGGAAGGAGCAGGGCCTTTCTTACTAGGCGCCCTCGAAGGAGCTTTCTTTGATGGATGAGGAATGAGAGTTATCTCCACATGAGGATCAACAAGTGGTTTCTTTCTGGGAGGATGCATAGGGGCTTTCTTCATAGGAAGGGCAGTAGGACGCTTCGAGGTTGATTCAAGTAATCTTACCCTTAGAAGGTTAGATTGATCATCAACCGTCTCATAAACTTCCTTATTGAAACAGAGGTTTGACATTTCGTTCAACAAGTTTAACCATAAGTGGCTTGGTTTGCATGTCAACCGTCTCACGAACTTCCTTCACAACAGCAACGGGGTTGGCATTTTGTTCAACAAATTGTACCCAGTGGCTTAGGTTTCACTTCAAACATCTCACGAACTTCCTTCACAATAGTAGTGGGTTGACAATTTGTTCAACACATTATACCCTAAGTGGATCGGGTAGCATGAAACGGTCAAACAAATGTCCTTCACAAAAATATCAGAAGCTTGATGTTCGACAATTAGATCCTTAACAATCATGTCATAAGCTTTCTTTCCAATATCGAAAGCAACAATAAGAGGATCGAATTCATCGTCAACAATTGTTTCCTTTTGTTGCTTAGGTTGTTAAACTACCATATCATCGAGGGGGCTGCATCATCTAGGAACAATGACCAAATCAATCCATCACACTCTAGGTTTGATAATTGACCTAATGTAAAAGGGCATGGTGAAAGAATGTTGGCAAATGATTTCTCAGTATTTCGATGGTTTTCATCATCGTGGGGAATTCGAACCATAGGTCATGTGAAGGAAACATGTTCTCTATATTTGTAAGATCTTCTTCCACTTATTTTCTCCCAGTCAAACCACCATAAAGTGTATATGTTGCATTGAATCATTCAACATTGGGGTGGTTTGGGTGAGACGGTTATATATGGTGTTCGATAATTGTTTTCTGGTTGTATGTTTTATGATCTTTGTCTTTTGTTTGTTTGGGTTTAGGACCCTTAGCTCTTTTCAAAGCTCCCTTGTTATCGTTGTTTCCCTTTCCCTTTTCCTCATTGGAATTGGGATTTTTTCTAATAAAATTTCCGAGCTTATAAAAAAACATTGGGGGTCAGCAATGTGTCCTTCAACCAATAGCTAATTCTATTCCATAAACCCTTCTGCAACCTTATTCTCCACTACACGGAACCTCTCTGTTATCCTTTACATACAATGAAAAGAGCATGTTAGTGTCTATTTTTGCTAACAAAAAACCCAGTATTTGTAAGTAACATGCCACATATCCGCAATCCAAAATCTGTATATTTGCAAAACTCCTAAAACAGTGTACCCATTCGTTAAGAACCACGTGCGGGATATTTGCAAACCAAATCTTGTATATATGAAAACCATATTCAAAGGAAAATTAAATAACATATGATACCTATGCTTTGTCCTCTTCACTAACAAAAGGTGGGGTGCTCGGGGCAGGAGGCGGTATCACATTTTCTGGTTGAACAAGATTGTCTGAGTTCACATTCAGGGGCGGGGCGAGGGCAGTCTTAAATTATCTTCCTCCCTAACATGAGGAGGACCCTCTAGTTCCTCATTCACTCTTTTATTGACCATCATAGTGGTCCATTCAATCAGAGAGGGCCAGACCCTCGGAACTTTGGAGATGCCAACTTCAACTCAAACCAAATAAAACAACTACAGTAATCAAATAAAACGATTGTTGGACATGACTACTAAACAATTGTTTATTAAATATGTATTACAAAACAAGAAATGAAAAACAATCTCACCAACAAGAAAGTGATCGGTCATGCGAAGTGCCTTTATATTTCACTTTGAAACTTTCAGACTTTCTTCGTTTCCAAAAAGTTTCATAACAAAGATCTTGCACCAATTAAACTCATGTATCTGGGATACATCCACGATGGAGCGGAAGCATATCTGGTTCACATAATATTTAGTTCTAGATTCAATCATATATGTCACAAACAATACCATAAAGTTCCTTTTGAAATCGTCTCCACCTTTTGTCTGTGTCTTCGTCTTGTCGATCACTTGCTTGCTGGTGATGTTACTCTTCAACTCCCCAACCTGACTAATGTCGCCATAAATTCAGCTCATCAATCCTTTTTGCCCCCTATCCATAAAAAATAACATCCTTTTACCCCTTGGGATGCCAAGATTATCATAAACTTCCTGCTCTATTATACACAGTTTGGAACTAGGCAATAACAACGACGAGCTTAGATATTCATATTTATCCACCAAATAGTATGCAAGCCTGGTTGGATGTTCTTGACATGCAGTTGTAGGATGTTCTCAAACCCAATTTCGCGCACTCCTTTCATTTGAGCTTCGCTCAGACTCTCAAAAATCTCAATGAATCTCTTTGGTGATGACCTTGTCCTCAAAACTTCAAACTCTTTGCGCTTATCAGATATCCAAACAAATCTATCTGATTTACAACCCTTGGCACGCTTGTCCTTCTTCTCAATAACCAAATCTCCACCTCTCTTCTTTCTAGCTTTGACAGGTAGGACCGAAAGAATAATTACACTCGAGGTTACTCCCTCACCAGATTCACGAACCTCAGCTAGCTTTGTCTTCTTCTTTGATACTTTTCTTTTTTCATATTTAGCACCCTCCTTCTGCATCCTCATCATATTAGCCAACGTCAAATTTTCTTCACCAATCTCAACCCATGTTGATGGCTTATTCATTATACAAAGGGTGCCCTCAAACGTCGAAGATTTTTCAATAATTCACAGTAAGATGGGATTGAAACACAAGGGGATGCTTGTGAATTAAAATTGGGAAGTCCTATTTCAAAACAACCAAATCTATTTTCTCAAACATGCAATTCATATTCTCAAACGGCCAGATCTAGTTTCTCAAACGGGCAGTGCAAGCTATATTTTCAACATCTCATATTTGAGTAGTATGTGATAAAATTTTAAATGATATATTCTCAAAGTAAAATATGCATATTCTAAAACAATACAAATAATATTTTAATATTTCACACCAGTTGTTAACCGTAAACTAGAACGAGTATACTCTAAAACTGGAATCATTGTATTACCAAAAAAAAAACATTCAACCACACTACTAGCTATATTTAAATAGTGCACCCTGAAAATGCACCATGAACTACCATTTGCATAATCACACAACTCGGAGTACGTTATTCTTTAGATTTGAAATTGCTTGATTCAGTGCTTATGTTGTTGCAAGCAAATCGAGTAGATTCAACCAAGCTACTCTTCATTTCTACAAACCCGTTACTATAATCAAACTCAAAACCAACAAATGCACTCCAAATCGAACTGATTGTATCAAAACCCTAAATGTATAATAACATACCTCAACGATTATGGATGAACTTCAACAGACAACAACGCACGATAATGGAATCTTCAATTCTATCGACACGAAAGGAAAATGATGGTAATGAAAGCTTCAGTGTGAGTTGCTTGAGCTTTAAGCAAGATAGGCTTTAGCAATGGAAGATTCAGCTCTCAGAAAATCGAATTCAAAACAAATTGGGGAGCACGAAACGTTGTTGCGCGGGGATGATGAGAAATGTCTTCTCTACCCTCAAAGCATGTCAACTTACCAAAAAAATATCACCACGCGCGGGTTATTTACTAGGTATTCCATTAATGATGTGTCCACATTTCAATCATTCTGTGTCGCACGTCCAATGTCCACAACGAGTTCGAAAGTTCACACGGTAACAGGTTGTTCACACATCATTCATTCATTATATATATAACATGACAACACAATTCATTGGGCCAAAACACTTACTATATAATAAAAAGAATTAGTTCTTGAGTTTCAAATTATAGTCAGGGACTGCCATATTGAACCAAGTGTACCAATACTCTAACCTCGTAGAAAATATCTACTTTCCACTATACATTCAAGATGGGCAAAATGATTGGAATAAAACTAAATAGAGAAAAAAGGCTCTCATTAACTCGAGTGTGCCTTAATGACATCTTGGTCCCGTAAAAAGAGCTTGTAACCAGAGAAGTTTGGGTCGTTTCTAGTACTCGATGATAATTACTTGTTCTTGGTTTTTTTTTTTTATAATAGTTGTTTTATGTTTGGCAACTTTTATAGTTTCTCTAAAATATGCATACGGACAAATTTGCCTAGATCGACTAACTAGAATGGAATTATCTTCGATATGAACCATTGTACTCTTAGAACAATCCTCATTGCAGTTAAAACTACCAGTAATCACTAGGTATGGGGCATCTAGCAAAATGCTGGTTATAGATATGAATTTGGGCATAGTCAACACAAGTAAATACCAATAAATGTGTTGTATATTGAATGATGAATAGTAAAATGTACAGAGGTCTATATGTAGCCTCTTAAAGATAAGTATTAGTTTAACACTTAATTATCTATTAGTACATGATAATGATAATTATGCTGAGATGATAATGATAACTATGCTAAAATGATAATATAGTTGATACGACCCTACAAGCTGAAGCCAAAGATAGTAAACACGAAGTTTGTATTCGAATTGATCAAATAGATGGTGAGGAATGTGCTTAGTGAGAATGACATCAATGTGGTCCGCTGAGGATAACGACGAGACTATAGGAAGCTTGCGTACAAAGGTAGCTTTAATCTTCTTCTTAGATATAGAACCAAAATATGTGTTAGCTCGATGTGGAGTTTGAGCTTCACATTCTGAGATATAGAATGAAATATGCGCCGGATAATAGTAGGTCGATGTCGAGTTTGAACTTCGTGTTCTGAGATATAGAACGAAACATGTGCTAGCTCGATGTGGGATTTGAGCTTCATGTTATGAGATATAGAACGAAAATATGTGTTGTATAATAGTAGCTCAGTTTTGAGCTTCTTGTTCTGACATATAGAACGAAATACACTTTTTAGTGATTGTCAAGCTTCACACAACGTGGCTTTACAGATATATGTGAGCAGATCATCTCGAATAGAGAGATATAATCCATGGAAATAAACAAAACTAGATGAGAAAGAGCGGAAGAGAAAAAAAATGAACATATATTATTAATTACCTTCCCGACCCATTAGAATCGTAAGCTAATGAGTAGACAAAGTTATGAAATCAACAAGGCTCTGGTACTAATTCAACGCAAATAAATAACAATAGATGTGTTGTCTATTGAATGATGAATAATATAATATATAGAGGTCTATATAATATACAAAGGTCTATATATAGCCTATTAATCTAACACATAATTATCTATTAATATGATAATGATAATGATAACTATACTGGGATGATAATGATAACTATAATGAAGTGATAACATAATTGATGGGGATGAACCATATGATGCTCTAAAAGAGTAAGAAGATAGGGAAAAGCCCCAACTTGTAGAAAAGTAAAAAGCTAACCTAACCCTGTCAGACAAGATCTTGCAGACAGAAGGGAGCTCTTTGCCACTTGATTCAACTTACGTTTGATTTCATACAATGTCATTAACAGTAGGTGCCTACCAAATTTGCTTACAATACAAACAAAGTCAAAGGTTCGGAAAGGTAATTGAACAAGATCAACCCATCATCTCCAAAATTGTCCATATAACTAACATAAAACCAGTTACTCCAATTAGTTAGTTGAACTCCCAACCCAACCCAACCCAGCTTTTTCGGATTACCTTAACTTGTCCTAAAATAACAGTAGCTGGCATAACACTTATTCACAAAACTAAATATAATGTATTGAATGATCCTAAATTCACACATCTTATTTGAGTCAAGTAACAAAACTGCAAAACAAGATTATGGGTGTTGTTTTATTGCGAGTAACGTGCAAGATATATCATGCATAGATTGTTTAAGTTGATTAATTAGTAAGCTAATTGTTTGGATTAAGGAAACCCATCATCAACCATGCAGGAATATCCGAGAACGGAAAAACGTTGCGGAGAGGACTCAACTTAGGTTTATATCCAAACAAATATAGGAGTCACGAGTCGTAAGGAAGATATGATTGTAGCTTGGAAGTAATCTCATGCCAATTATGAACTAGATGTTAAGATGATTATTCTGCATATTTACATACTACTCGAATTTATGGGAGATTATATGGATTTTCCATAGTCCTGACATCATACAATATTTTTAAACGTCATCCCAAATTTATTATATATTTTAGGGTTGATCCGTAATGAATATGTCCTATGCGTACATATTTTCCATTTCAAGTTGTTGGAGCGTCATAATTAATCTGTTACAAACCCCATATTTACCAGCTAAAAAAATCGAATGTTTTGGAAGACTGAGAAGCTAATTAACTACGAAGAAGATAACAGACTAAACATGATTTCAAATATATTTACGAAAAGAGCTATGGAGCTCTCAACATTCGGTTGTAGGTTTTTACGGTGAGATCGTCGTTCTCTTTCCTGTGTACCGTTTTGATCATCTATCACCACTCTACTATTATTATCACCAACTTCTCCATTTATTTCAGTGTTTCTGTTCCAGATCGCCTCTCGGCACGGTTGGGGGAAGAGAGCAAAGGTGGTTCGTTCTCCTACCACTGCTCACGATCGAACAACACCCCTTCTTCTTCTCCTCCTTCGCCGCGAGCTTGTTTACCTATTTTTGTTGGACCAGGGCCGGCTTAAGCTTTAAGCGAGTTAAGCAATTGTTTAATGTCATCGATCATAAAAGGCCCCGTAAAATAAATAAGAAGCTGTTGAAGGCATCAGGTGAAAAATACCCCATAAAATTAAAGATCTGTTATTATTTGGGATAATTGTCAAAACATGCACTAATGTTTCGTCCACAGACGAAATAGTGCACAATGTTTTGTCCACGTCGTCTGGCTACCCTTATGAATCGTCAACGCACTTCTATTAGAAAAGTGTAACAGCAGAACCTGAATTGACAATTTTGCCCTTTTGGTTTGAAATTCAAAAATTCATATTTTAATTTAAAAAATAAATAAAAATAAGAGTTTTTAAAAAAATACAAAAAATCAGTTTTTTTTTAAATTTTAATTAATTTTTTATTATATTTTTTTCTTTTTTTTTACCCAAATATAATTAAATAAAAAAATATTTTTATGTCTTTTTTTAAAAAAACTGATTTTTATGTATTTTTTAAATTAAAATCTGAATTTTTGAAAATAAAAATAATTTTTATAAAAAAAACTGATTTCTATGTATTTTTTAAAATTAAAATCTGAATTTTTGAAAATAAAAATAATTTTTATAAATAAAAACTGAATTTATAAAAAAAAACTGATTTTATAAAAAAAATATTTTATTTGTCTATTTATTTATTTATTAATTTATTTTTTATTAGAAAGGGTAGAATGGTAATGTCTCATGCAAAAGTCAAAAGATTCATGATAAGGGTAAAATGGTCATTTCATTTATACTTTAATTGCACATGTATAATAGAAATGGAATATTCCATTAATTTTTCTAACAGAAGTGCGTGGACGGTTCATAAGGGTAGCCAAACGACGTGGACAAAACATTGTGCACTATTTCGTTTGTGGACGAAACATTAGTGCATGTTTTAACAATTATCCCTTATTATTTTATCAAACTTAATCAATTAAAAATATTAGACTTCTAATCTTGAAATTCAAATTTCATACTAGTTATGCTTAATTTTGATCTCTATTCAAATTTGATTTTCATAAAAACAATTTTCTTCCAAATGAAAGACAATTTTTCTTGATGGTTGAACATTCTAACAACTCTATGGATGTTTATTTTGCAGTGAAAAACTATCTTTAACGAAACAAAACATGCAAGTTCCATTAATCAATGATAAAAAAAGGGAACACATCCAAAAAAGAAGTGCGGATATTTATATATCAATATACTATAGTACTTTTTTGATGAATCACAATCAATTTATCAACTTCATTACGAAAATGCTCGAACAAAAATAATATGGAAAAGTAAGGTTGTCAAAATTCAAAAAATATCCAATATTGGATATAGATGTTTGATCAGAACAGAAAGAATGCAAAACAAACATATGAGAAATTCATTAATGTTTGATTTGATATCTCATACTTCCTTTAGTATTTTATAAACGAATTTCTTAGACATTTAAATAATGAAACTATGCATCTAAAGATAAATATTAAAGAATATCAATATTCTCTTATTGAAAAGGAAACAAGACATGCACATATTAACAACCGATGCTAGAGTGTATGGTTTTTGTACGAATATGTTTAGTAAAAAAAGATCATTTATCGAAGAATAATCCATGGAGTTAATGAAATTAAAGCATGAGTCTCGGTGTGTTTGACAATATTGAAGATCATGGTTACCAATATACACTATAAATCGTCTAGAAAAGATTTTAAGTAAGGAAATTTTTAGAAGTTGATGATAATAGTTAGCCATACACGACGTCACATATATGATAACATAATTTGGTGTAACTGTCTAAAATTATCTTGAACCTGTCATATTTTAACTTGACATGAATGTATCGTGTTTATAGATAAATGTGAATCCTTAAGCTTTTAGATTTTTGTATAGAATTCTAGACGGTACTTCTTATCCATGGAGGTTGTCTAGTTAGAAATTAATCTTCATCATTCATTTTAGATTTTGAGTGTTATAAGTAGATGTTCAAGCTCATTTGTTCAATATCATCTAGTATAATCTTTCTATACGAACATGTTTACTTATTTTTTATTATATTCTTTCATAAAGAAAAACAGACATCGATCAATTCTCGCTTTAGGCCTCAATAATTATTGGGACTGCCCTGTGTTGGACCTACTGAGGTCCCACATCTCCTCTGTCATACTCCGATCATCCAAGCTCATCGAAGGCCCGACCAAGGTTCTGGCGTAAAAATTGTGACCCACCCGATCACTCGGAGCCTCCACGCAGGGCCTTTCCAACACCCTCCGCTGGATCGAGACCCTGACACCCCCAATCGGGTTCGGGGAGATTGGAATCATCGGGTGATCATGCTGGTAGCAACCGGTGAAAACCGACGCCAGCACGATCCCAACGTGGACCAACGATAAGAGTTCATGTTGGCCCAAACAATTAGGCAAGGTCTGAAATGCAGCCTCGTTGGGTCCAATGATTCTGAGTACAAGCAACGGGATGTGCCAGATGAGGCACACCCCGCCGTACCAGGTTCGTGCACCACTCGACCCCAAGCCTCCTCCTTTACCTAGTGTTCTCCTTAGATGCTCGACATCCTCCTCGCTGCCATTCACGGGTCTCCGCCGAGGGACCAACATGTTCAATAGACAATACAGTACTTTCCAAGTTTGAGTTAGGAAAACTACAAAATGAGCTACGGTCGTACGACCATCGCCAAGAACATTGACCCCCGCAAAAAACCTGACACTTTAACCATAGGGCTCGTCTCTCAAACTCATTATAAGGGACTATGTCTCATCTTTTTCTCTTTCATTGTACTTTTTATTACGGTATTTCATGTTATCTTTCATATTAGAGAAAATTCAATTATATGCTAAGGAAAACGGAAAAGATAATGTTGTTCTTATACATCATACACAATTTACTCATTTATGCATATGGTCCTACTCTTTCTCAACAACCAAATAATTGGAATTTTCTACTGGACAATATATATTTGTAACTAATTATGAGGTTGTTAGTCTATATGATTTAGATATATTTTATAAGGTGAGAAATTAAATAGAATCTCACCCCCACCCCTACCCCAAAAAACAGTGTTGTATAAAATTGTACAAAAAATCGTAATGTAGGATTCTCTCGTCTCTTTGCTATCGTCGCTCGCTTCTCACGTCGCCTCAGCCATCGTCGACCTCGTCGATACCAAGTTTACTGCATGGAATCCGTAACAGCCCAACCCACCGCTCTAATGGTGTTGAACACCGATAAGGTACGTCATCTCCTGCCCAACTCCGTCGTTGTCCAGACACTGATCACGTTTGGCGAACTTGGTTACATGCCACCGGTCCCGAGTACCAAGCACGTTAAACCCCTCTGATACCAAAAGAAGGTCAAACGACCAACTCCAAAACCTCTATGACCCATACCCTCAATGGATGTGAATCCATTGTCCATTTTGGCAACGAACCCACTATGGGATCACCGATCTGGAAACGGATCCTAATGTCGTGCCGATGACGATCAAGGCCAGATCTCCACGATCAGTGCCACCAAACCCTCGATTCCCATGACTACCACTTGGCTGGGAGAGTTTCCACAAGCACTGCTCCCCTAGTACCCCTCCCACTCAAAACCCGGGATGTTGTCCCTGGACGCGTCCTTACTACCGGCTCCGATGGACCTCCTACAAGGAATCGTGTTGGACACATCCAGGGTCAACCAACGGTTGCACCCAAATGGACTAGGACCTTGGGGTGAAGGACCTATCCCAAAAGGAGGGAATCACACAAAAGACCCATCTACCGGGATTACAATCGATGGTACCACGACTCATCCAGACCTAGGCCAGTCTCCTATGGAAACCATTATGACACTTCAAGAGAGCTTTGATAGCCTCCAGATGAAGGAGGATGGGGATGAGAATATCCACCTCCCTGAAGACCCCGTGAATGCTCGGTTTAGGGCCTAGACTAAATTTGGTTTAGCTGGTAGACTATTCATACGACAGGACTATGATTAGAAAATCGTCGAAGGTGTCACGAAAAATGTCTAGAATCATGAGGGATTGGTGATTAGGGACTTAGGATGGGGTATCTCAAGATTCTACTTCATATCCTAAGCGGAAAAGGATCGCATTCAATAGTCAGAACCTTGGTGTATCAACTACACACCAATTACTCTTGAAGACCTCATACGAGGAGTGAACCAAGCAACCCTTCTATTCTCCAAAATCCAATTGTGGGCAGTGATATCGGAGTTCCATTGGGATAGCCTAAATAGGACAACAGGATAGAGGATAGGCGATGCAATCAGGGGTTGTGTGGATGTCCGAACGGATACCTCAGGTAAGGGTAGTGGAGGTGTACTCCGGGTGCGTTTTTGGAAGGATCTGACCACACCACTTAGGCGCACAATCAAGGTTACTATGTATGATCATACGACACCAATCAGGGTCTGTCTCCAATACATCCGTTTGTCAGCCTATTGTTTTCACTATGGATGCATCGGACACCAAGTGAGCGAATGTAGACGGAGGGACCCACTTCAGCCGAAGGGACCAGCCAATTATGACATTTCTCTTGTACCTCCAGAAATCCATCATATCAAGGCGGGCATTCAAAGGACTTGGACGGAACCCATTCCGACTAAACATAACGCCAATAGAGAGTGGAATATGCAAACCACACACAACCCTAGGAAGCTCAAGGCACCAAGACCAATTGTCCTCCCGGGTTTCGCCCCCTTGGCCCTCCCAACTCTGACATCGATACAGGATCTTGTGCCTAAATAGGTGGCCCACACTTGGACTCGGGTAAATGAACCCTGTACCCCCAACCCACCCATGCCACCTTTTCCGGCCATGGATCGACCTATGCATGGGAGGATGAACCTGATCGTTTTGAAAATTGAGAAGATCCAAGATGAAAAAAGAGTCTCGTCCACCCATATCACCCCATATGCGGTCCCGGTTACCCGATAAACAAGGAAAGGGACAACTAAGTTTAGCCTTAAGGATGAATGGATGATTGTTGTGATAAAAGCCCCCAAGAAAAGGAATTTGGATGACCCAACACCATATACGAGGAAATTTGCACTAGAAAAGAATGAGGCGAGGTCTTCCAAGTAGCCTCGCCAAGGCCAATGAGTACCCCCACTGCATTGAAGTGTGCATGGGGATGCATACTCCGTCCTGCTCTGCTCCGTAGAATCTTGAGACACTGACCCCCATTCTTATAGTGTTCTCCGCGACAGTCTTGGCCATATAAAATTCCAAATACAAGCCCAAGGATGCTAGGTTGAGTAAGGAGAAGTGTCGCCTATCTATCTCTTCACTAGTTACCGGCTGCAATACCCCAACCTTTAATCCCTTAACATTATATTGTCGAGATTTCCATGCCCATGGGCTAGGATATCTCCCCCCCCCCCCCCCCCCCCACACCTCCTTCTTTTATGTACACCACTACTTTTCAGGATGTCTCGATAAGGCTCTGTGTGTACTTATGTTTTTATTATTAATAAAAATCTTCCTTGATTTGCCAAATAAAATAGATACCTCCCTTAACCCAAAAACTCTGAGAACACGTCCAAACCATTCATTTCATAAATGGATGAATGAGATGTGATAGAGTTGTTTACTGCAAAAACACAGCACATTTCAATAAGTGGTATGGATTTTTTAGTAAAACTATCATTTTTTTATCAATGCACTAATTTAATCATTTCTGCTTCGTTTGAACTCTTATTAGCTTCAAACTTGCGCCAATATTTTATTTTTTTCAAGAGCTTTCTATCAAGATCAGTGATGAACATATTTTGGAGCACGAAAAAAAATTTGGGGCTAGTTTAAAAAAAAATATTTGAGTGATTTTTATTAACATTGAAGACTAGTTTTTACCAACACTCAACACTAGTTTTATCAGCACAGAACACTTGTTTTATCACCTCATTTTCCAAAACTTAACATGATTCCTGTCACCTCTTCACTTATTTTTATATCCTCTGTACATGTGTTTTATCACCTCGTCACATGCTTTTATCAACACTAAACACTATTTTTATCAACATTAAACAATAGTTTTATCAACACTATTATCAAAATTGAACATGATTTTTATCACCTCATAACTTGTTTTTATCATCTCTATACATGTTTTTTTATGAACATTTAACCCTAGTTTTATTACCCCGATATAAAAAATTTATTAGTGGAAATTTATCAACATTATTATTATCACCCCAATATAATTATTTTTTGTGCTTCAAAATATATTCAATATACTAATTGATAGATAGCCCTTGAAAAAATAAAAAGGGTTAAATATCGAAACATACTCTTAAGTATTGGTCACGAACACTACACTACCCACGTTTTCAAAAACATTACACTACCCTTAAGTATTGGTCACGCGATTTTGTTAGTAAAAATAGACGGAATTTTCCATTCCGTTAGTCATATGACCTCAAGTATAATATAATGGATGGTAAAATGACGTTTTTTTGCCCTTATTTGACCTCTATACATTTTATAAGAAACAATAACGAGGGTACAATGGTAATGTTCCTTATAAAATGTGTAGAGGTCATATAATTAAGGCGAAACTTCATTTTACCATCCATTATATGACACTTGAGGTCATATGACTAACGGAATGGAAAATTTCGTCCATTTTTACTAACAAAATCGCGTGACCAATACTTAAGGGTAGTGTAGTGTTCATTTTGAAAACGTGAGTAGTGTAGTGTTCGTGACCAATACTTAAGAGTAAGTTTCGATATTTAACCCAAATAAAAATATTGGTGTAAATTTGAAGCTAATCAGTGTTCAAACGAATCGGAAATGATTAAATTAGAGAATTGGTCAAGAAAAAAATGGACACTTCTCCACATATAACCATGATCTTATAATTACGACATTATGTATATGATAGAGGACGAAACTGGAATGTATTTTGAATGAGTTTGGGGTGATGATGTGACATGATGGTGGATGTTAGATCTTAGGTGTGTATGACTCGGATTTTAAGATAAGAGGAGTCTATAGCCGATTTGTCCTCTATCTTATAGTATTTAAAATGAGATCGGTGGAGAAAATAAGTGACACATCTTAAAAAGCAGCATTTATATTTTTTATTTAAATTTTTCGCTTTTTCTTTTCTTTTTCCTAACAGGTTTTATGAGATTTTTTCTTTCTCCATCCTTGCATAACCATCTTAGTATGGTGATTATTTTTGCATTCAATTATTTTACTAATTGTCTCTTTTTCTGTCGGAAAAAATAAAATGCATTAATGAGAAAACAAGAACCATTACAAAAAGAGGACCCTAAAACTCAAGAAGAAATAGGATCAAAGCAAAAAAAAGCAAAACGAGAGAAATAAATCAAGTTAACCCGGCAGGTCTAAGAGGCCCATTACTATAAGTAGAAGTTAGAACCGCTTCAATATTTATGAAGCCATATTTAGTCGACCCTCTATAGCGGACACAAAAACGCTTAGTAAGTTGTGCAACTGAGTAAGTAATACATCCCTCAGTCCTCCCATCGGTTAATGATGAAGAGAGCCCCGAGAAGACATCTGAAGGAGGAATATTGCCAAAATAAACTTGGAGTGGTGGAGGCGACCGGTCGCCGAGAGGAACAAGGTCCCAATCTAACCCCATATACAGATCTGTTAGAGAGGCAGTGTTCGACCCAATTGCATCTGAAGTCATATCCGCCCATTCGTCCGACTTGCTTCTAGATGAATCCTCAGGCCTACCAAAAGTAGTAATGTGGTAGGCTGAGGAGCTACCTACTCGACTAGAGAGAAATGGGCGACAACTATAACGAGATGTTGCAAAGAGGTAGGGATTGCTTGAGGGAAACGAGTAGGAGAGTTACCCTTATCTTTAGACCACCAAGCCAGCACCCTAAATTGAGGAAGAAAAGGAATTGAGTCCACAAGAGTCGGCTTGAGAAGCACATCAGCACGAAGGCCTGGTCAACGAGCGTCGACCACACACCTTCCTGATGTGACATCAAAATATGCACCAGATCCAAAGCCCAAGATGATTGAACCGATGATGAAATGGAACATGGATGAATGGTAACTAGCTGACTGAGAATCCAAACTAGCCTAGTGATGGAATCCCTGTTCCAACACACAACCAAGATACCAATGATGTCCACCAAGAAAAGACGCCCCCGAACAAAACAGGATGAGTGTAGTCAAAGAAGTCGAAGAACCAAGGTTGCAACGCCTTCCACCCGTCGGCTGCTAAAGAGGACCAAACGCCCTGGTCCTCGCAACACAAGAGAAAATCCCAAGATCCCAAGTCTAGAAGATCCACCCCGAGATCCTAGCCAACCTAAGACCAGTGTTAATGGTACAAGATGAGACCGAGGTGCCACCTATACCAGTAACAATAAAGGTTGGGAACCTCTCAAACCTAGAAGTCAAGGATAAAGTGCACCGAGACGTTAATAAGGACCTCCAATATCATAATAGTGCTGAAGTTTTGATCCCTAGCAAATAAAACTCTAGATCACATCTGATGGAAAAGTATCTGAGGATCTTGTTCGCCTTCGGTTTCTATAACACGACTTTCTTCTCATACTATGATGCTCTAAAACATGACATGTCTCAGCTTTAAGCCATCTATATCTAGTAAGATGCAACCAAATTCACAAGCATGATATGTTTCATAACTCATCCCCTCACTCTTTAGTGCATTTTTAGCATCTTCAATTAATTATTGATAATTGATAGGCTGAGGTAACATTGTCTTATGCAACACATAAAACGCATTGAAAACTTCATATCACAACTAATATCGTTCATTTAAGGACATAAACTCCATGATGATTGTCAAGTTATCTTTTGTGGACCTTAGCCTGTGTATAATAGTTTTTGATGCTCATTCAACAATTGAGTGTACTTGTAAGCCGCTTCTTTTGCTACCAAACTTTCAACAACATCACCCTCAATGAGTTCATCCATATTCTACGGTTATAAAATGGAAATACATCTTCCATATACTCTCTTACTAGATCACATCGGTATTCTTCAATCGTAGGATATATAACCCACATTATTATTACTTGATGAAGCTCGATTATGTAAACTTCTCTATCTGATTCGTAATGCTAATGAAGGCACATGAACCTATAACCGTGAAAGTTTCAAATTTTGTATCTGTTGGACAAAGTTAGTTTAGACAAGTGGAAATGGTCAACCTGACGCTCAATTATCTACCGTATCGGGTCATCCTAGAACTATGGAAAGGTTAGTTTCGTATTCTAGGAAGTGAGTCCTTTCCAACAAGATATTATGAGGTCTAAACGGACGAGAGGTTTAGAAATTAAAGCTCAAAGATCACCCGTTGAACTTAGTTGTTGAGAAAATTGCAAATGGAAAATGCATCATTCTTATAAAGCCCCACATAGAAAGATTGACAAGCTATCCTTGAGTTTATATAGCATGGTCTTCCTAACATATTTGAATTGCTTGGATGAAAGGCTCTCTCTTGCGCGCAGGCGCATGGGGGTGCAAATTCAGGGTCTGTTCAACATGTTCAGGTTTGAACTCATGTGCACACGCACGACGTGTGGGACGCGAATGATGCAGCGGATTTGGGCCCGTATTGTCAGCTTCCTTTTTTTTTATAAGCGAAAAGTTTATTAAGGATATGGTCTACAAAGAATAGACACATACCAAGAGCAGATCCGAAAGGACCTTTTCCAAACCAGAACAGCTACAAAGAGCAACAAACAAACCAGGAAACAAAACCAGAAACAGAACAAAAGACACCTTGCCTAATAACTAATCGGATTCAAAACAAGAAAACCGGTTAGCAACCGGAACGAGTGTTAAATCTTGTTCTGTGCTTGAGTCCAAGTGCTCCTCGTTCCCAACCTCGGAGCCCTGCTTGTACTGACCAAGCACCAAGGAACCAAGGTCGACTGCCTTTCTACAAACATTCGAGTTATGGCTTCAATTACCCGAGCTATCTTTTTTAGAAACGTTCACAATGAAACGTCCCAATTTATCGACAGCCCTGGATCTTGTCTGATACACAACCACTGGCTGAGCGATCACCTTCGGCTGACCTTTCTTTGGACGTCCACGTTTTTTTGGCTTAACCTTAGAGATCGGTTTTTCTAAGGCTTCCTTCCACGGGCTACCCTGATATCCGAACTCCCTAAATGGTTCTCCAACCTGAGGTTGCACGGCCTGTTTTTCCGTAACGACCGGGCCCAAATCGGTACCAATACGGGAAAAACCTCAGAAAAAAGTGGATTGACCTGCTTCTGTTCCACTGGCCAGAACCACCAGATGGCCCATTACCTACACCAGGTCCATAACCCAAAAGAACCGGCCATAAATCAGAGTCCAACTGGGCCGGTCCAAGGGATCCAACTTCACGACCCTCGTCAACGTCGCGCGTCTGCTTCTCCGGATGAGATCGCGTACGACTGGGAAAGGGATCAACAACGGACGCATAAATCACGGAATGAGGAATCAATCCCGAGAATCTCTCCTCCTGAATCGATCGTACCGGATCCGCGCACGTCTGCGCAGAGCCAACACCATCCGGCGAAGCTTGGCGGAGAAGAAGGTCCCCAGGGCTCTGTTCCAGCGGTAAAACAGCCGTACTACCATTCCCAGCATTCCCAAACCGAGTTGCAGGCTCGGTCTCTGAAGGACCAACGCGATCCGGCTCCTCCAGCCCTGAAGCCTTGGATTCGAAGATGCTCTGTTTTAATGGTGGTAAAACATGGGCGGTGCACTCTGCACGTCCCAAGCCGTTTTGATCCGATTCCGGCCGAGCAAGGGCTACCAACAAAGTGTACCCATTCAGCTTAAAACCATTGAGTGTCTCTATAGCCTGTAGAGCCGACTCTATGAGTTTAAAAACAACGAAACCGAAATACCTGCCTTTCCGATTTGATTTCTTCAAAACCTTGACGGAGAGGACTTCACCAAAAGCTCCCAACGAGTTCCAGATCCACTCCGATGATGTATCCAAGGGGAGGTTGTAAATAAACACCTTACACCCTTGTTCCTCACCGGCAACCGGCATCACAGCAGCTCCATCTAACGATTCACCCTCTTGCGCCACCGTCCACGTCTCGCCGTTGGCTCCCTCTACGTTGACCATATGCTCAGATCCCTGCCGAGTGTTGCTCGACGCAAGTTTCGGACGCAGAGTTTTAGGCGCCCCTTGTCGCTGCTCTGAAACAGAACGGGATGGCCATGTCGCGATAAACGTCCGAGTTACCTTGCCCGGGACCTTCTTCAACTTGGCTTTCTTTGCCGAACAAACACCCTTGCTGACCTTGGAGGGAGAAGACTCCTTCTTAACCAGAGAACAAGTTATGATGTTACAGTAGGATTCAATTGATATCTTTTTCAGTTTTGGAAATTGATATGCAATAAGGAAATTTCAAAAAAAAATATTTCTTAATTTTTTATTATTTAGAATATTGTAATATTTCCTAAATTTATTTAATTTCATAATATTATAATATTTCGAAATTAATAATTTATGAAATTATATGTTTCCAAGATTTGATATTTCCTAAAATTGTTGTTTCCAAAAACTCGCTATCAACTGTCTCTCATTTTCTTATTTAAGCTATGTTCTAGTTCATTATTCGTAGACACGTAGTAGAGACGAAATAGACACGAAATTACCTATATAAATTTCTCTCCTTCTCCAAGAACAGAGCAATCGTTTTCTTTGTACTCGGTGCTACTTCTCATACACGGTTTCGAGTTTGTTTACGTTGTTGTTGTTTCCTTCGAGACTTGCTCATACGGGGCAATAAAAAGTCTTAAGGAAACCGGTTTGCGAGGCTCGATAAATCATTTTCCTCTCCGATCATCGCGTGAGATTATTGTATCGATTACGTATCCCTTTTATAATATTCCAATTTAAGTACTTCGATCTTATGGATAATACTTGCTTACTTTTTAACTATTCTTTATGATTTATGGAATAACCTATCTAACAGTATCTTTGCATAATCCTATGTCTTACCAAATGCATATGTATTTCTGGAACCGTGAGAAAATAATCGTTTGTTCCGTTATTACACACAAACATATACGCATTGTCGTCAATAAATACATAATACTTTCGAATATGTTCGATAAACAACAGCACATAGTCTTGATAGGCTAGATAATATTTACTCAATCACATTGAACTCGTATCAATTTCTTAATTAATTTTAAACAATAAATTTTCTCAATAATGCTCAATACCGATCTCTTAAAATTTCTTCGTCAGATTGTGTGATCGACGAGCATCCATATTTACAATCATACAATCCCTGCTACGAAGTTTATGTTTTTTTTTATCGGCAATGTTTTTATAAATACCAAGCCTTTGAGAGAAAGGTCAAGGCAAAGGGTTCAACCCTCAAGTCTTACAAAACAAAGGATACCCCTAAATGGAGCTCCTAGTAGCACGTTACTTGTGCCGCAAGAAAACCAAACAAAGAGCAAAAATCTACCCCAAACCAAGTGACCAAGGAAGACTTGTGGTCCAAGTCAACCTCCCCAAGCAAACTACTTAACACAAATACAATAAAAGTGTTATACCTATCTACAAAAAAACAACCCCTGGTGATCTAACAAAAGGGTTTAAATTTGTAACCCACGAGAACCAACCAAAAACTTCTTCACTACTTCAGTACCCATCAAGAGCCAATTTAAGCATTACACCCCCTTTAGGTCATCAAATGAACCTTCAGAAAATATGCAGGTCTGAATGCTGCTAAACATCTTCAATACCAGAACTTTTGCCAAGCCATAAGCCACTTATCTTCAGACAAACACCTTCAGGAATTAAGCCTACTGAGGTGTCAGCCCCAGATCAAATGAGTAGTCTTCAAATAATGTATCCCTGCCAACCCTGATAAAATCAAATACCAAGAGCAAGCAGGAAATAGAGAATAGTGTAGTTGTGTATCTGCAGACAAAGATAACAAAATAACGGGATAAAACACACTCTCAACCTATCTAAAACCCCCACTCCATAATTTAGACAAGAAAAATATGAGAACTCCCACTTCAAGTAAACCCAATAAACTCTCACTTGTCAAAGGCTCACCAAGGGGAAAAGAAACTTGCCAAAAAAAAACCCAACCCTCCCAAAACCCACCCAAGAAAACCCCTGCAAGTACTAACAAAATGAAGCATCCAGGCATTTAGGAGGTCAAGTATAGCCCTGTAAAGGGCCTTGAAACCTCCCCCTAGAAAAGCACAGAGTAGGGTTGTTGATCCAAGAAATGAAAGGGAAAGAATCTCCTCTTTTTTTTAAAGTAGCCCAAAGTAGATGATATGAATCATTCTGAATCAGCAGGAAAATCTCAGATGGGGAGTGAGATTTGCTGTTAAAAATAATGTCATTCCTGCAAAGCAAGATCCTCTCAAGATCACCATTGCCAGCATGCCCCATTGTTTTTTAGAATGTTGGGGGCCTAGTTGTCTCCAAGAGATGAGCCAGTCTTTGATATTCTCAGGGATCACTGATGTAATGCCCCACAAGTTCAAACATAATTTCCAAATAGTCCAAGAGAAGGTGCAACCAAGGAGTAAGTGGTCAGTTTCCTCAGGATCTTCATTACAAAAAGGACACCATATGTCATTGGAGTAAAGACCTCTGGCTAATAAGAAGCATTTAGTTGGTATTGCTTGCATACAAACTAGCCAAGCAAAACCAGACAATTTTGGGGGTATCAGTGGTGACCATAGCAATTCAGGCCAACCAAGTGTTTGCAGCTGATTATCATCCAAAAGTTGATACATCTTCCTCACTGTGAAGCCTTTGTGATCTGTTTTCCAAGTAACCTTATCATCCTCATCATTTAAAATGTGTGTCTGGTTGAGTAAATTGCTGAGGAGAAGGAATTGGCCCTTCTCCCAGCCCCTTAAAAATCTTCTGAAGCCCAAAATCCAGTCCCCATCAACCATAAACTGAGACACCAAGGCATTTTTTTGTGTACTGAGATGATATAATCTTTGGAATTGCAGCCTCAAAGGAGAGTTGTTGATCCAAATGTCATCCCAAAATAGAAATGATCTACCAGAATTGACTGTCCATTGCAGTCCAATAGCCCCAAAACTTTCAGCAAAAGTGGGGATGGCAAGTAGGGAGTCTAGATGCCTCAACAAACTTCCCCCATTGTGTAAACTCATTTTAGATAAATCCCATGCATTGCAGTCCCAACCAAACTTTGCACATATTATTTGTTTCCACAAAGAGTCTTTTTCCACAACAAACCTCCACCACCATCTTGCTAAGAGTGCTTGATTCATGTGAAGTAAATTTCTAATTCCCAGCCCCCCAAAACACTTAGGTCTGCACACCAAATCCCATCTAACCTTGTGTAGAACCTTGTTGGAGATAGTCCCATTCCAAAGAAATTTTCTTAGCCATTTTTCCATTTCTCTAATGACCCCTTTAGGAGCTTTAAAGAGGGACATGTAGTACAAAGGAAGGGAGGACAGTGTTGATTTGATGAGTGTCAGTCTACCCCCAAAGGACCTGTATTTGCCTTGCCACAGGCCCAATTTTTTCTTAAACCTTTTCAAAATAGGCTCCCAAGTCTTGTGTCTCCTAGGATTGGCCCCCAACTGAAAACCAAGATAATCCATGGGAAGCTCAGCTGATGTGCAGCCAAGTATTTGTGTGATCTGTTCAATGCTGACCAAGTGAGGGTTAAGTAACAAGACTTTAGACTTGAGAAAATTAATCTTTAATCCAGTAGCCTATTGGAAACACAGGAGAGTGTGTTTAAGATTCCTAGCTTCTTGTAGACCAGCCTTGATGAAGATGAGTGTATCATCTACAAATTGCAAATGAGAAATAACAGGCCCCTTTCCATTACATTGAATCCTAGCAAACATTCCATTCTGCAGACTTGTGATCATTAATTGATGCAAGCATTCCCCCATTAGTGCAAAGAGTAATGGGGACAGTGAGCAACCATGTCTGAGGCCCCTTTGTAATTTAAAATCCAGTGAGGGAGAACCATTGATTAGAACTGATGACCAGGCATTCAGACATTTAGCCATCCAGTCAACCCAAACAGTCCCAAAACCCATGCATTGAAGGACTTTAAATAGTGCCTCCCAATGGATGTGGTCATAAGCCTTCTCAAAGTCCACCTTGAACATGATGACCTCTTGATCTGAGTTTTTGATTGATTGGATGAGCTCAGAAGCAATAAGGACTCCATCCAGAATTTGTCTGCCTGCAATAAAGCTAGATTGAACATCATGTACCAAAAGATTCATCAATGGTTTGAGTCTGGCTGCCAATAATTTGGAGATGATCTTGTAGGAGCTCATCTAATAGGTCTGTATTCCTCAAAGCATAAGGGAGCGGCATTTTTGGGAATAAGAGTAATAAAAGAAGTTTATGTTTGAATTCACATAATTTTGAATTTTGAGGTGATGACTTTGTGACCCAGTTTCTAAGTACTTTTCAGATAAGCTCCCACAATCAAGATGAGTGAGAGTGATAATAAGAGACATCAAAAGTAATAGATAGCTAATGACGACATATATATATATATATATATTGAACGGTAAGCATCGAGGGATTGCATTAAAATTTTAACGCAAAGTGAAGCGGTACAGGGGCGGACTTGACGTCTTGAGATCAGAATATGTCCGAGTCTCCCGTAGGACACCCTGTGCTCTGAAAATGTAGAAACAGTCTAGTTGACATCCTAGACAAAGATAAGGGTCCCTATGATCAAACCGATCGACGCAAAAACCATAGTCCAACAAAAACATAAACATAACCCAAATATCAAAGTACTGAATAAGAAATAGTGCTTAAAAACAGTAAGCAGAAGAGTGCTCCTTCGGTGCATTCCATCGCTCCCACAAGAGCCTCAGGCTTGGATCGTGAGGGGTAGACCACCACCCATCTACCCCTCGGAGTCCGTGCCGTCTCATGGTGTTTGGCGGGGCTGCTTTGCAACCCTCTCCATATCTGGTGCCTCCTCGGTGTCCTCTCTATCTCGGAGCTGGAATGTCGGTGGTTGCGACTCTATGGCCACCAAAGCTCGTTTCAGTTTAGATTGCGCCAGGCGACTTTGATTCTGGTAGGCCTTGCCCCGGAGCTTGGTCTTCTGTAGCTTTTGTCTTTTTGGTACCAGTCTTCCGCCCATTTCACGCGGCTTTTTCTGTTCCCCCCCCCCCCAAGGGGATGGTCTCCATCCCTTTGGGATCAGCGGGAGGTAGTGGCATTGTGGGAGTCCACACAAAAATGTTGGGGACCCCTACTCCTACCACACTCCCTAATCCTTGGTCCATGTTAGCCATATCACGGGTCTTCGCGATCTCGCGTGTCCCGTCTGACAACCATGGATATCAATCTTGAATACGTAGAGATGTCCCCAGGGGACTCTTCTTAGCCATATCACCAGTCTTCGCTACCGGCGGCCCCCCTGATATAGATAGAGCCGAGAACACCGGTGGGGGAGGTAATAATCTCGTCCTCCCACGAGACCGACTTGGTCCAATAGTCAAAGATGTCATCAGTTCTTCCACCTATAAGCCGGTTGACTTTTGGGGAGCCCCCAATTTATTTGTAACAACTTGTCAGCATCTAACCCAGTATCAGCACGCAAAGAATTATCAAATCGTACCTCATCCTTACCCACTCCCCGGAGTTGAGTTGTGCAATTTTGTATCTGATGATTGAGACGTCCATATTTTGCGCAAAACTCCGGCAGCCACTCAAATTGGAGTGGTATTGTCGTATCCCCTTGATGCCTTGGAAAATGGAGAGATATCTGTTTCCAACGAGGCCGATCTACATCTAGTGCCACCCAGAACCATAGGTTCTCAGTCTAGTGTCATACTGACGGGACAGGAGCCTCCGGTATGCCTCTATCAATCGATTTCGCCAACAACGCTCAGACCGCATCAATCCTAGCATCCCCCGGTACATTGAACGCTCGCACCCTTATTTCCATGAACTGAAACGGTATGTTGTCCGGCTGCATGCAAGGTACATATGGAAGCACAATGAGCGGGTAACCGTTAAACGTCCATGGTCCTTGGTGCTGGATCCGATTGAGGATAGTCTCGTTCGGGAAACGGAATGGGACAACAAATTGGGATAGGACTTCAGCCTTCTTGTCGTCCACCCTCCATTGTTTAAGCATCACCCCTACCAGGGTTTTCGTCCTGTACCGCGCATTTAACACCAAACGAGCCACAAGAGAGAGGCAATACTTGTCATTGTCGGCATCCGGGACCGCTGATTGGGGAACGACCACAATTATGTCATCATCCTCTTCGTCATCCAAAGAGAACTCCCCTAACTCCGCTGAGATGTCGTCAAGGCCCCTATCCACAAGAGTACCCGTCATCCGATGTCAGTTTGGCTCTATTTGTGCATGCAGCTCCGACAGTGCTTCAAGCAGCGACGACGGAGCGAGCCTTTGCATACCGGTGACCGAACAGTGTGGATTGGCCCCCAAAGGATCGTTGGTCGGCGGTAGGCCTAATCCCGGGAGATCATTCAAGTCCGGGAGGGCATGAGGATGCATACGAGTTCCTTGGACGAGATCCGTCCGTTTCGGTGGTAACCACTCATGGGGTTGTGGCGGCTGGGGTTGTGGCGGCTGGGGTTGGAGCGGTGTCCATTGAGATGATAGGGCACGTCGACTGCCGTGACAGGTGAGTGAAGGGTCAAGGCGCCTGGGTTCAGCCTTTCATGTGGAGGAGCGCGGATTGGAAGACATGGATTCACCACCGCTGCAATCAAGGCTGGGCTGCGGGAGCACGATGAGGATGATGCTGATGGGCCAAGAATAGTAATGGAGAAGGCGAAAACAATTTGTTGATTCTTGTGATTGAGTTTCAAGTACTTTTCAGATAAGCTCCAACAATCAACAATCAAGACGAGTGAGAGTGATAATAACTTAATAAGTGACAGCAAAAGTAATAGATCATTAACGACGACATATATTAATTAGCTAAAGGAAACAACCTTTGACTATCAAAAGTTATATACGCACCATGTATTGTTGGGAGTTGGGACAACATCTCTATTATTTTCTAAATCTCTCGTACTTTTCGTCAGACACTGACACGTAATCGAAACATCTAGTTAACTTTAAGACTGATGCCCAAATTATCAACCGTCCTCACTCCACTACTCTCCTCATCCGAATTACCTCTACTGGGCCCCACCCACAGCGCTCTGCATTCTCCGCCGCGTTTTGAACTCAAACTCAAAGTAATCTGCTACTCTCATGCCCACTTTACCATGACACGCGTCAAAGCTACATCTACTCTTCTGGTATTCACTGATCCGAGCCAATCGCCAACTGATGCGTAAACGAGCAACACTTTGATTTTATTCACAACGCTTCTATAAATGGAGAGAGATGGGGCTGAGTCGAATGTAGCTGCGTGACAGCTGGAGGGCGGACCAGATCTATCGGATTGGTCGCCGGAGAAGTTGTATTTCATAAAAGCCGGAGACCATGGCTCGTCAACGGCGCCTGATCAAATCCACCTCCACCACGACAGGCCGCCAAGTCGACGACGACGGCCGGATCATGATGACAGAGAAAGTAACCGATTTGACGCCGGAGATACCGGTGACGACGGCGACGGGCAAGGCCGCCAAATGCGAGCGGCGGTTGGTCAAGTTCCAGGAGCTCCCGGAATATATGCAGGACAACGAGTTCATCTTGGACCATTACCGCTGCGAGTGGCCGCTCAGGGACGTCCTCTTCAGCATCTTCTTCTGGCACAACGAAACCCTAAACATTTGGACGTAATTAGCAATTATATATTTCAATTCGATCGAAGCATTTTCCGATCAATTAATCGTTAAATTCGCATTTAATTTGCGCAGACATTTGGTTGGGTTTGTGATATTTGCGGCGCTGACGGTGGAGAGCGTGGCGGAGAACGGAGGTCTTTTCAGGTATGTCCGTGATGGCTGTATTTTTGATGTACTTGTGAGGGCTTTTCTGGAAAGATAAAAGAAAAAAGTGAGAAATGACGACATGTGAAAGTGATTGTGTTTGTGGTGGGACCAGGGCGGGCTCGCTTCGGGGACCGTTGATGACGATGACCAAGACCATGATCATGGAAATGAACGTCTCTCGCATCACCAGCGACAACACCAGTCTATCTGTGAGTGTTTTTGTTTTTAAATTTTGAAGAAACATATATTATTATTATCGAGGAACGGTGGAAAAGAATAATTAAGAATTGAAAGGGGGTGGTGCATGAGAGTGCGGTGGGTCCCGGTACCCGAGAGAGGGTCTTATTGTTTTTTACTGGTGGGTCCTACTTTCACGTGACTTACTTCACGGTTGCGTTTTGATTCTCTCTGTCCCGTTTTTTTCTGGAATAGTAACTGCTAAAGTTACCGTCCGTATCTTTCGCGCCACCTGCTTCATTGACGTCTTTAACTCATACATCATATTTGAAAACAAATTATGTTTACAGTACACTGACGGTTTAACCCTACTAATATTACACAAAATCTTGTATTCATCATCACTTGTATACTTCTACCCCAATTTACTGAACCTTGAACTTGTGATACACGAATTAAAGTTATAGATTGAACTTTCTTAATTTCAAGGGATTGGAGATATGCAATTAGATATCATTGTTTGGAATAATTGAAGTGGTACGAGGAGTAGGTTCGAGATTCAGTCTATAATCTTGTGGTTGTTTTGTTTTGGACGTGTCGTCCATCGGTCTAGGACGGTTTCTTTTTTGAGCTCCCGTTAATAAGCTCCCCTTGTTATCATTTGCTTGGACTTCGCCTTTTAGATACTTTTCTTCACAGGGAGTACACTTGCCTAATAAAAAACTACGTTTATCAAAAAATAAAATAAAAATATCTTGATTTTTGCCTCTAAATTGCTTTCCAACCAAATTTCAAATTATTTTTGTGAAGGGTTCACGCTTGTCGGAGGAAATATCAGGTTTCAGTACACAAGGAGAAGAGGCTTACGAGGGACAGTCCATTCCGAAATGGCCATGGTTTGTGTTCCTAGGAGGAGCCATGGGTTGCTTGGTGACGAGCTCTCTCTCCCACCTCTTTGCTTGCCACTCAAGGAAGTTCAACGTCTTCTTCTGGCGCCTCGATTACGCGGGCATCTCCCTCATGATCGTCTGTTCATTCTTCGCCCCTATCTATTATGTCTTCTCATGCAACCCTTACTCGAGGCTCTTCTATCTCTCCTTCATTACTGTACTCGGCGTCCTCGCCATCATCACCCTCCTCACACCGGCTCTCTCCAACACCAACTTCCGGACCCTCAGGGCCTCCATTTTCCTCGGCATGGGCTTCTCGGGGATCGTCCCCGCAGCTCACGCCGTTATCCAGTACTGGGGACACCCACAGATCTTTTTAGCACTCTGTTACGAGCTCTACATGGCGGTTCTCTATGCTACCGGAGCTGCTTTCTATGTTAGTAGGATACCGGAGAGGTGGAAGCCCGGTGCGTTTGACATTGTAGGGCACAGTCACCAGATTTTCCATGTCTTTGTTGTTCTTGGGGCTCTTGCACACAGTGCTGCAACGCTAGCCATTATGAGTTTTCGCCAAGGATCGCCCATCTGCGTGGATTAGCTCGAGAGAATGTTTCTGGACCTTAGCTGAGATATGACAGTACTGATATGGAAGGCAATTCTCTAGATTAGTTTTTTGTTGCCTTGTCTCTGTTATTACACTAGCTAGAGCCTAGAGCTAGCATTGTGAAGGTACCTTAAAATAGTTGTCTGCAATTTCATGGAGTGTGGTTCATGTTGTTGTTGTTGTATTGTCTCGGGAGATTGTATGTACACTGGTTCATATGCAAATTGTTTCAAAATGTTTACTCACATTGTATAGTTCAGTGATTTGCTCATGACTTAAACTAGGTTTCTCATTTCCCCTCTGTGCATATTGGAGACTTCAGATTCATCACTAGAATTGTCTGGAACTACACAAGTTTGGGATACAACTTCATCCATCTCATGTTCCTTGGCAATTTCACCTGTACCATGGAAGGAAATTATTCAGAAATGACAAAATAGAAGAGATAAAATAGGTGTTATGACCTTAGCACTAGCTTTCTTTTGGGCTTCTCTTGCTTTCGTATCTGCATCTAAGGTTATGTGTGTTGTAAACCTTGCAAAACAAACAAGATCATTCCGGAAAATCAATAATATTCCTGGAAAGAAATAAACATGATTCAATCCATAAAGAATATCGATAACCTTATAATCTAAATACAAATCCTAATACCTAGTCGATAATTGTAAATGTCCAATATCCGGATAAATAACGAACAATAAAATAAAGCGCAAATAATAAACAGAAAACCTCAATTTTACGTGGTTTCACAACGTATCTACATCCACAAGACAATGACGAGCTCTTTTGCATTTTCCAATAAACAATCCAAGAATTATGAATACAATTCTTTATTTCTCAATACAAATTGATAATCTTTCATTAACAATAACCTACTTGCTTCTTGTTCATGGTTTTGACCGTCAAACCCAAGATACACTCTTCTTGTTTGTGATCTATTGTGGCCAAAAAAAGGAACGATGGTGCTCCCTCTTTCTCTCTCTAACCCTTGTTCGTGATCTACTGTTGTCGTCATACAGTACCATAGAACCATTCTTCACCGACCCACTTATTCGGTCGGTATTGAATACAATTTTGTTGTTCTTGTTTATCTGTTCGAATTTTTTCTTAATGCATTCCCTTCTCTCTCATAAAAAAATACAATTGTCTACAATAATCATTACCGACGTCCTGCTTTGTCGGCAACTTTCATCAGTGATGAATCGTTTTTTTATTTCATTACCGACAACATCTTAGGGCGTCAAGAATTGGTCGGTGATGAATTTCATCACCGACTAGAATTCACGGTCGGTAATGAAGTTCATTATCGACGAATAAAGTCGATTAGTAATGAAAGTTCAACACTGACCAACATATTCGATTGGTAAAGCAATTTATCACCGATGAACCTAATCACTCGGTAGTAAAATACATCACCGAGAAAAATAATGGGTCGGTAATGGAATTTTATCACCGACCGAATAGGTTGGTCAGTGATAATTAGCTTTTGATTCATTACCGACCAAACCATAACGTTTACAATGAAATTTCATTATTGACGTTGTTTAACATTACGTCAGGTAGGTTAAACAACAGATTCGAGAAATGTATATTTAAAAATCGTACACCCAAACATGCATTATGTGCAAATTAACCTGCAAATACAAAGCAGAGATTCAAGTAAAATCCAAACCATAAATTGAAACTAAAAATTATATATAAAGTGTTCAATGAAACCACAATTAATTATCTGAGCATAAAGCAGTCAATGCCACAAAAAGGATGAGATAGTCAAAGTCACAGAAAGAAGAAGGTGAATTAACTAGTGCATGACGAGGATGACAAAATTAAGGCCCTGCCTTTAGATGATTTCTGAGGGAAAGGCAAGTTGGGTCACCATCTTTTCTTGGCTCTTTTTGTCCCGCACCCTTTCCTCGGTTAGTGTGGCTATCCGCTCATGTTGCTCCTCGTCTGAGTTCCTCTAACTTCTGAGAGGAATCGAAGAACGCAGTGTTGGATGAACTGTAAACATCCATGATTCTCCAAACCCTCACTTTCTTCTCGACTCCAGCCTGAAATTGTCCCTTAGATTCGCCAACCACTTGTGTGATCGTGTCAATGTCTAAGAGATCCATTTCCACGGGCGAGGGTAACGTATCTTCTACATCGAACTCTAGCATGGCTATTCGCAACAGTTAAGGCCGCACTGAAGTCCTCCTTGGTCGTTAGAAACTTTTGCTGAGATAGACGGGAAAATGAAAACAAATTGGTAATTGCAAGTAGTAATTGAAACTTATACTTTAATGCAAGAATTTAATGGTGGAGTTCATACCCTGTGTTCCTTGGTTAGGGAGTGTGGATCATCAGGTGGGAAATACTTCATTTCAGCGTTAATGTGGGGAGAGAGGGACTTACGTCTTACGGGTTTTGTATCCCTCTTCATAGTCGTGTAGCGACCAACTTCCCTACGGTTTTCACTTTATTCATGCCCTAAGACACCTTACACTTCTCCGACTTGGCCTACCAAATTTGCAAAGTCGTTTCATTTTAACTAAGGCATTATAAGAAAGACAAAAATAATTAAGGGAAATGTCTGGTAAGGAAAGGTCTTAATATATAGGACTGGTATCACGTACAAACAGGCTCTTATTGTACAAACTGCGAACGCACGAGAGCCATAGGATCCGCCCAAAGTGATGTCAGCAGAGCGCCCTAGATGCTGACACGTGGACAATTATATATAAAAACACCACATCTTATTGTGCAAACTACGAACGCGCCAGGTGCTGACACGTGGACGCGCGCGCACAGTGCTGATAGTTTACATAGCACGGTGCTGATAGTTTAGTACAAAATGTGCTGATAGGTTACATTTGTACTAAACTATCAACATTGTGCTATGTAAACTATCAGCACTATGCGCGCGCGCCAGTAGCGTGCGCCATGTGTCAGCATCTGGAGCGCTCTGTTGACGTCACTCTGACTGCATCTTGTGGCTCTCGTGCGTTCGCAGTTTGCACAATAAGAGGCGTTTGTACTAGATAGCTACACTATATATATATATATATAGGATAACAATTAGGTACAAACTTGTATCTTTCGTCAGAACGTAGAAATTTCAATCTGGGTCCTTGGAATGTAGAATTAATGGCCCAGATTTAATGCATATCTTTTAATATCTTTTTAATTAATGCATATCTTGTAATTTATTTCGTAATCAATCACCCCCACCCCACCCCCCCTGAATTTCGGTGGCCATCCGATCTAGTTAATCAATGGCCCAGATTAGTTCTACGTTCTGACCCGAAATAAGGTTTGTACTTGATTGTTCTCCTATATATATATATATAATCACCACCCCCACTGAATTTCGGTGGCCATCCGATCTAGTTAATCAATGGCCCAGATTAGTTCTACGTTCTGACCTGAAATAAGGTTTGTACTTGATTGTTCCCCTATATATATATATAGGGTTGGTATCAGGTACAAACCCCTCATTATTGTGCAAACTACGAACCCACGAGAGCCATAGGACCCCCCCAAAGTGATGTCAACAGAGCGCACCAGATGCTGACACGTGGACAATAAATATATAAAACACTGCGCCTTATTGTGAAAACTACGAACTCACCAGGTGCTGACACGTGGGCGCGCGCTGCTGGTGCGCGCACGCACAGTGCTGACACGTGGCGCGCACAGTGCTAATAGTTTGGGCGCACAGTGCTGATAGTTTGGCATTGTGCTAAACTATCAGCATTGTGCGCCCAAACTATTATCACTGTGTGCGCGCGTGGTCAACACGCTCACGCGCGTGGGCAGAGGCGCGCTCGAAGCAGTCACGTGTCAGCATCGCGCGCGCTCTGCTGACGTCACTTTGACCGCATCCTGTGGCTTAGATTGGTTCGTAGTTTGCACAATAAGAATGTTTTTTACTAGATAGCTACCCTATATATATAACAGTGAAAAGGAAAATGTGGGAAAGCTTGGGTGGAACAGAGAATAAGAGAAGGAAAGCTAAATGGTTCGTTGTTTTCCCCTTCTCTTATGGGATGGGTACCCGAACCCGAAGCAAACCTATTCAAAAGCCCGAAGTCCATCCCCAAACCCAACTCGACCCAAAAATGCCCCGATCCGAAAGTGACCCGAATGGGTCAAAAATTTGAGTACCCAAAAGGTTTTGATTATACTTTGATATTTGTATTACTTTTCTAGTCAATATGATTATCATTGTTCTTATCATTTCTTTGTGTTCGTGTTTCATTGTGATGAACTAAAACCTCATTGATCTACGGCTAAGGGAACAATGTGATGAATTGAATTAACGTATTCCGACTATATATTTGTTAAACTAGTATTAGGATATTGTTTATCAATTATGTTCGTAATGCTTTGTCGACTTGATCACGTGATAATTGATTCAATCGTGTTAACCAACAATTGAGAAATGAGGTTAATAGGAGGAAATGGAAATTAGATAGCTCGAGTTTCAATCTAGACTAGAATATGGTTAGACTGACACGAGTGCAATAACTATAGGTGTAAAACCCCGAAAGTTAGAGGAATTCATAAACTATAAGGCTTTATACCGCTCTACACCTAGATTAGAGATAATTAGGTGGAGTGAGTATATTAGGGTCCTAATACGATCGAGAGACGGTTAGGACTATACGTAGAGAATTCACGTTGCCTTTGGAATAGTGTTAGTTGCAAATGTATATCGAATTATGTTAAGTCATTCATCACATTCGAACCCTGTTAATGTCCTAAATCGCCTTTAATCTCTGATTTTTTAATCCATTTGTGACATTGTGTTCTTCTTCTCGGTCCATTTATATTACTTTTATAATTGTATTGAATCATTATTTCAAAAATAAATCAAACATCGGAATAGGAATAGCTTGACCAACGAATTAATTAACTAAAGTGCTTGCTTAATTGCTCCCTTGGGTACGATATCTCGGACTAAACCTCGAATACTACTTGACGACCGGTACGCTTGTCGTGCCATTCTGAGAGTTAATCCTCAGAGTGTCAAGTTAATGGCGTCGTTGTCGGGGAGCAACTAAGGCAACTCTGATATATTTATAATTCGTGTTAAGACTATTTCATTTTTTGTATATATTTGTTTAGTTGATTCATTGCATTGTAACTTTTATGGAGAATTGGTATTCTGATAATGTGTATTGTGATTTTTGTGGAGCTTATGATCATTATAACTACAATTGTGAGTACTTACATTCAAATGTCCATTGTCAATATTGGGAGGACACTTCCACTTTTGATCAAGGTTGTCAAGTTGAACCTCGATTGTCCCATGGTGAGGAGTCTTCACTCGAGAAAATGTGTCTTGCTCTCATGAACCAAATGAAGGAGATGAATAAGGAAGCCAAAGAATGGAGTACAAAAATGTTTGAAACTATGAGAAAACCAAATGAAAACATGAATGAGCGGTTTCAAAAGCTTGAAGATCAAGTAAATCCTCTCATACAAGCGGTGAATGAAAGGGCTCTGCACGATCAAGCAATCCACATTGAGGAAGATCTTTCCGAGCACTTAGGAGACACAACAAAACAAGAAACTCATTATCCCACCATGAGTTTGAAGGTAAGTGCGGAATGTGAGGTATCAAGTTCTAATCCCTCTTGTATAATATCTTTGTCATCTCCATGTAGTTTTGATGCTATGAATTTTGTAGATGTAAATAATGATTGTATAATTGTAGAAAATAGTTCACAAACTCTTGTTGAGCCGAATACTTCCATAGTATCCATAGAGTTGTCTGACAAATCTATTAGATATCCAAGGGGTAACATGGAAGATGCTCTCAAGAGAGGGGTTGTATTTGAATCTCCCATTGATTTTATTTTGGTAGACATCGAGCATGATGTCGAAATTCCCTTTAGTGTAGGAGATTGGTTTTTTTACTCTAGCAAATCAACTCTATATGTTCAACCCATCCCATTGATTTTCAAATTTTGTATTGAGCATAGAGTTTTAAATATAAAAGCATAATTTTTGTGATGTATTTGCTAGTCCTCATTCCTAGTTTGTGAGCTTATATTACTCTATTGTGATAGATGTTCTTGACCTTAGCTGTCATGAGAATTTTTCGCTTCATGGGATTCATATCCCTATCAAGTTATGCCAAGATGAGCAAAATCATAATTATTCTGTTAAGGCAAGTTTGATGAAGTTAGCATTGAGTTTGGAACTTTTACAAACTCAAGGAAAAGAATCTTGTGCTACATTGCATTTCTTTTCTCGCGTTTGCACTCACATTTAAAGAGAAGGATGCAATGGAAGTATGATATTTCTGGGAGACCTCCTGATTGAGCCTCCTTCCCGTCGAGCTAACGACGCTAAACACATGCGCTTGTTGGGAGGCAACCCAATATCCCTACCCCTCTTTGTTTTGTATATGTTATGTATTGCTCTTATTTCCTGACTATCTGTGCAAGTTGGTGATACAAGATGGAAGCGTAAGAATGAAAGTTATATTTGTTGGCACCGAGTTCTCGAGAACTCATTTGGGTGGAGTAGCATTCCATCTACCATGCACAAAGGCAATTTCCAGTATTCCGGAAAAAGTAGTACCGGTGAAGGGGCAGTATCTATATCCCTCTATTGTTTATTATGTTTAATATCTACTTGTGAACTTTGATGTTTTCCTGGTGGGTGTTGAGCACCCGACTTGTTGTGTTGATAGGTTATACATCTTAGTTCTCTAAATTGCTTGATTGTTCTACATAAGTGTGGGGTTGCTTGTATGTGGTTAAGAGCATGTTTAGGATTGAGTCGCACTAGGGACAGTGCAAAGTTTTAAGTGTGAGGTGGGAGATCGTAGATCTTAGTATGTTTGCATTGTGTGCTTCATGCATCATTGTGTTTCAAAAATTTCAAAAAAAAAATATTTTATGGTGTTTTACTGAGCTTAGTGGCCATGATTTCAAGGATTCGATGATTGGAATGTTAAACATGCTCATTTTTCTTGCATAATTCAAATGAGTGCATCGATTAGGTATGAATGAGTTTACTTGTTTAAGCACATGTATTGAGGTATGCTCGGTTGTTTGCACTCTAGATAGTTACTTTGATGTGTGCTTGAGTCCTTTAATTCCTATGCATGGGAAAATGAGTCTAAAAATTCACAGATATCTCCTCGAGGCGAAATAAAAATAAGGAATTAGGTGATTAGGAAAATGATCATAGGCCATCCTTGGTTCGTTTGTGCTAAATTTCCTACCTATGCATTTATCCACTAGTCACCATTGTTGAGCTTTGGCCTTTCATTTCTAACCTTGATATTATAAACCTATGTGCCATTCATTTCATTTAAATACCCTTTGTTTTAATTGAACCCATACTTCTTGGCTTAGGTGCTTCTTGAGTGTGATTATTATAGTTGGTGGTTGGAAATGAGGTATTAAATAATGAGATAAATAGGTATGTATTGATGTGTCGGGTTTATCGTAAAATTTGTGCTCTCGACCTTCCCCCTAAAAGATAAGAGAAAAAAAATACAAGAATCGCTTCTATGCAGAAAAAAAGTGGGGTAAAGCTGAAAATTAGGGCCGATAGAAAGAAAATGCATTATAAATCCTTGTGGAAAAAAAATGTTCTTATTGATGCACAGAAGGAAACAAAAGGGTGTAGAGAAGTGAAAGAGGTGGTAGTGCACAAATAGGGGTTAAGGGTCGTGAGATACACTTTTGGGGTTGTGAGTCGAAGCATGTTTGCCAAGATGTATCTATTGAGCTTCTTTTCATATACATTACCATACCCTATGCCTAGCCGGTCATTACAAGCCTAATTAAAGCCTTGTGTGATTCGTGATTGCCTATATTCCTTATAATTAGTGGAGAGAGGATTGAAAATGCTTGCTTATGAATCTTTAAGAACCGTGTATAGGGAAAAGAGGAACGCCTATCAAAGTTAACAAAAGGTTTGTAAGCAAAATTGAGTAGGCTTTAGTGCAAGTAGCTTCACATACAACATGTTCATTGGTTTATGAATTCTTTTGAGCTGTGCAAGAACTTTTGGCATGTGATAACTCTAAGAAATCCATTTTGATCAATATATGCTTAAGCTCATAAATTACCAACTTTCCGTGAACTTTTGCATGCATCATATAGTTTAGTCATAGGTTGCATTAGTTCTAGGATCATGCATTTCACATGCATCTTTATTTTCATTGTCTTAATAAAGAAGACCCAAACTCCTCCTATCGAGGTGAACCTCGGGGTTTAACCGATATATATCTTGTTTCTTTATTTAGTTTAATTTTCTCGGGGCAAGAAAAGCTTAAGTGTGGGGTGTAAGCATGAAACTTGTTTCCGTGTTGCCTTATTGCAAGGGATCAATAAACACCTGACCAGATACACCCGAATCTTCCTCGATCCTCAAGGTGAGTTTACTTAGGTAAGATTCAACCCAACCCTTCCAACCATGCAAGTCGTTGATATCAGCTGCAAGTATATCTTGAGTGTTACCCGAGGCACCTTGAGCTGACTCCAAGAGTAGCTTCTTAATTATAGAGTCACACATTAATGGTTGCTCTGCAAATAATTCAAGCTCAACTAAGATAAAATGTGCTAACCCAAAGCCCAACACGTCACCACAAAATAGATTCCTCTTCCCTTGGTCCTGAACACAACTCTGTAACAATGGAACATATGCCTTTGCAAGATTATGAACATAAGCATTTATTATAAGAGGATGATATTGGAACTCCAAAACAGAGAAATCCTCCCTTGTAATCTTTATATTACTCTTTGAGTTGGATTTTTTTCTTCCCCGCATTTCTACATTGGTGCTTAATCCTTTTGGTTTGTACTGTTCAACAATACCTCCATCATCACCTTCATTCATCACATATACATCTTCACCCTTTATTAATGCAACCAAGAAACGTGAACCTATCATTACAAGCTCTGGTTTTGTATCCAAAAACTTATATGTCATATTAAACTACCAAAACTCAGTCACTTCTGAGGCACGAGACAATGCTTTTAAAACCAATTCATGACTCACTGGTGCTGCCTTTCTCTTCCTCCAAATTTGGTTGGTCCCCCCTTTCTTATTTTCAACCTCAAACTCCCCTTTATCCTCCAAATAAAACTCCCAATGGAATAACTTCTTCCCATGACCCTTTTTGTGTTTTGGCAACTCATGCTTTTATTTTGACAGCACGAGCCACCATCTGCTCTCAGCAAAACCAGCTTCCACCTTGCTCACGCTAAATGTATTGTATACCGAGAACACGAACCCCTCATAAATCCCAACAACATAGAGCCAACCAAAAATCATTGTATTCCCACAAACTATTTGGACAAGATTCGAGCCATATGTAATAACCTTTACACCCTCAAAAACCCTGGGCAAAAATTGCATTACCAGCCCACACTCTATCTTCTCAAACACATTACTCATTGAGAATATAAATTTTTTGAATAAATCCCTCAACTCAGCATCAATATTGCAAGACCCACATAGATAGAAACTTGGCACGCCACCAAATTGCATTGTTATGTTCTGCACCTCCCACCCAATGGTCATAAGGGAAAGATAAAGAAATTATCTAATAGTAGAGAAACGACCCAAAATCATCACATCCTCAAGAGATATATTTGCTTCACTACAAACAAACACAAGACCTTTAATATCTGCATGCCACTTCTCAACAAGCCACATAACAATTCATCAACTAGATTATAAATGTCACGCCCTAATTTCAGTAAAACCGAACTAGGGACGCGAACATTTTAAAACATAAAAACACTTGAAAACCAGTTTTCATTAAACACTTTAAAACTACCAGTTTAGTTCAACAAAATAATAATTACAGTTTAAAAGACGTCCCAACAAGTGGACAAAAGTACAAGGTATCCGTCACTAGACTCAAAAGACAAAACTCGGACTTCGCTCCTAGCACCACAAGCTTCGAGAGCTCACCTAGTCCGTCCCACGAACAGTACCTGTAGGAAAAGAAGCTAGGGGTGAGCGTTCGCTCACCACCACGGATAACAGACTGACTACGGCATAATTAGCAGGCAAAGCAAGCAACACCAACAACGACTCAACACCGGGGAACCCCATCCCCAACCCAAGTACTCTGACTGAACAAACACCCACGGTGACCTTCCTCGAACGACTCAACACTCTGACACGTAAAGTAGACCTGACACAACGATTGACGACCTCTTCCAAGGACTCAAAAGAAAGTACGCAACACCAAACAGCATCACAAGGGATCACACACCAACCAAGATCACAAAGGATCGCAAAACCGCTGCCAAGAACGCCCTCCCGAGACTCTAACCCGGTCAGGCCAACCCAAGAATGCTGCAACTTACCGGGACTCTAACCCATAAGTCAGCCGGAAAATGCTGCAACTTACTGGGACTCTAACCCATAAGCCAGCCGGAAAATGCTCACAAACCCAAACCACACACGCGCGGCCAGGACCCCTTTATTGGCGGGCGGGCCCCCTACCCCGTCTGAACATGCAGACGCGTGTGCTCGTGGACCCCCGTTTCAGGAAGCGGGCCCCCAACCTCCGGTAACCACAAACACAATCACAATCACAAGCAAGTTCACAACCAGTAACAACACAGGTTCAACACTCATAGGCACTCATGGCCACCAAGACACACCGACAGTAAGACTCGGACTCAACAGCCCCACAGGCACTCACGGCCTCCCAAGACACCAACCATAAAACACGCTTGCAACTTACCGAGACTCTAACTCGTAAGCCAGCTAAAACGCCAACAGTAAAGTACGGGCTCTCATGGCCACCCAAACACGAATAATAACACGGGCTCTCATGGCCACCCAAGACTCGACAATAATAACACGGGCTCTCAAGGCCACCCAAACTCAACAACAAATAACGCACAACAACCTCCGGCATAATCGATGCCTCCAATAGTCCTAAGATCACTAGTTTCACAAACAACCTCCGGGCATGGTCATATGCCTCCAGTAGAACAATTATCGCTAAGTTCTCTGATCCTACGACACTACTAAGTGTCACATGCTTTTCCACTATTCGCTACGTTCCCGTATCATGCATTTCTAATATTCGAAAACCTAAATAACCCACGACACCCCGGTGTCACATGCAATTCTACAGTTAACTTTCCCTAGTCAGGGCCGAGATCCGGCTACTTTTCCCTACCTCGTAAGCAACTCCAAAAGCGCTCCACTAAACCCGAGATGAATCGCAGTCACTCGCCGAGCCTCCCCTTGCCTCGGTCCGCAGCACGATCTAAAAGAACACAGATTTAACTCACTTTTAAACTAGTACGAACAGGCCAAACTTAAATAAACTCAACGCCCAACGTAACCCCGACAATGTCGATAAAGGACCCTTAAAGGCCCGATTCGCCCGACATGGCGAATCTGCCTGGGTTTTGTAAATTGCTTTCCGGGCTCCCCCCTCGATCGGAGCCGGACTCTAAATTTAACACGAAGCCCCAAATTAATAACGGTTCCGCCGTTAAGTTAACGGCTACGATTTGTCCAGCTTAGATTCGACAATTGTCGTTTACCCTCGAGCGGAATAAAAGTCGGGTTACGACGGATCGGGTTCGAGCACCCGCGCACCGAACCCAGGTTTGATCTAAACCCAGTTTAAACCCCCTTTTAACTTAAAACCGTCGTTGAACTCCCTTGCTTTAATTAATTCCGTCTTTGATTTTAAAACAAAACGGTTTCCTTCCGTTCGTTTCCAAACTCGATACTTCGGTCCAAAACCCTTATAAAGTCGATTTGATTTCGTTTCCCTTTTTCGATTTAATCTTAACTCGATTTAACTTAACAGCCGACTTTCGTTTTAAAACCCGTTTAAATCAACCGATTTAGTTTTATCGATAACAAATTTTATGTTCGAAAAGCGAAATCGAGCTTTCGTTCTAAAACAGGTTTTTATTCTAAACTCAAACTAAACCAGATTTACACCGTTAAGCAGATCTGAAACCGTAATGAACATATAATACAACAATCTTAAATTTGTTTTCTTTACAATTTCATATTAACGTCCAATACAGTAAATCTTTAAACCAAACCAGATTCACTGAAATTCGAAGACGGGAAAAAAAGGGTTCGGTTACGAACCGGTCGGCCGCCGGCGAGGGCGGCGTCGGCCGGGGCCTAACCGTAGAGAAAAGACGGCGGCGTCGGCGAAGAACGACGGGGAGGTGGATGTCGTGGGGATGCGACGGTAGATCTGAGCACGGCACGACTCGCCCGAACGTGTCCGGTGACGGTCTCGGCTACGCGGTTGAAGAAGGGGAAGCAGAACGGAGGCGAGGGAGATGGTGGTGGCGGTGGGCTCTCGGTGGTGGCGCGGTGGTGGCGCGGGGTCGGCCGAGATCGAGATCGGAGGAAAAGATGAGGGTGGGGTCGGCGATGGTGGGGGTGTTTGGGTTGGACAGAGACGAGAGCGAGGGAGGGAGTGGCCGGAGGTGAGGGAGTCGGAGCTGGTGCGTTGGCCGGAGATGGAGGCGGCGTGGTCGGGGCTGCGTGGATCGAAGAAGAGAGGGAGAGAGGTTGAAGAACGAGGGAGGAGGGTCGGACGTGGGAGGTGAGGGTCGCCGGAGCTGGAGACGGGAGAGGGAGTGGTGGCCGGATCAGGTTAGGGCGAAGAAGAAGGAGGTCGGGAGAGGAGTGGGGGCGGCGTGGATCGAAGAAGGGGAGTGGGTATTAGGGTTTCAAAACCCTAATGCCCCTTATATAGGTGGGACTTGGGCCGGCTCTTTTGGGCCTCAGGGGACAACCGGGCCGAGAGTGGCTGGGCTGGGTTGGGCCTGCGCGCCTGGCCTGGTCCAGACCTGCTCCTTTCAATTTTTTTTTTTGCACTTGTTTTTTTTAAAAAACTACCTTAAGGTTTTCGGTTTGCGAATTAATACCCTAATGAAACGAAGCGGGTTTTACAATAAACCCAAAATTTAACAACTCTACTCATGATCAAGTACTCAAAATCATCTCTCATATCCTCATACTGGCCATAATTCATAGGAATTAAGACAAATATCAATATCAGTCAGACATACAATCATTGCATTAATTTTCGTAACCTGCTTGGAAGAGTACGATATAAATTGAGTTGAAATTACCTCAAGCATGTTGTGTGTAGTCATGTTCTCAACATCCATGGGGAACACTTGGTACCCATACTCTATTACTTCTTGTTTTATCAAGAACACCATCTCTACTACCTCAAGCTCACTCTCAAGTTCAAGCTCAACTTCCATGACCGCATTTTTGCAAGGTTCATCTACGAATAGGTCTCGGAGTGACAACAAAACTCGATCCATTTCCAATAATGCCTAAATTTCTTGTTGTTGCGGCATCTTCTTCGCAGCTCCGGCTTTCACCTTTGCTTGTACTTTAGCCAACAAATTGGCTTCGAGTTCCGTTTCTATTTTTGCTCGGAGTTCGGCCTCCTTCTTCACTTCGAGTTTGGCCACCATCTTTGCTTCTAGTTGATCCATCATTTGTGCTTCTCACTCCTTCTCAACCTCCAAATCTCCTTTGATTTCACTCTCATTGTCGTCATTCACCGATAAGATCCACTATGGCATTCAACTCAGCTCTGAGATGTCGAGTCTCCTGCTACTATGGAATTCTTTCAAGCTCCTATTCCTTCCATCCTAGAGAATTAATCAGCTCGTCATGTATCCTGTCACACCTTTCGATCTCTCTCTCCATCCAAACAATCTGAGAAATCAGTTCCGGCTTACCCATGGTTGCTGAATCGTCGACTGTGATACTAGTGTAACGACTCTAATAAAATTGAACTCAGAATTTAACCTATAAGTGCTTTTATTGAATTAAAAGACAAATGCTCCAATTACAAAAAAAAAAATCCACTACTTGCTTCAGGCTTGGGAGCACCTTGCTTCAAGGTGTCTCTCTACAATTTTCACAATGAAAGATAAGATGAATCCCTACCCATACAAATACCTCTTTAACATTAATTCTGGTCCCCTCTTTACCCTATGACCCTGTCCATCTACGCTCTTCAGGCCTAACATTCCAATTACAACTCTGTCGTACCTTCACGAGTGTTGTGAGGTTGAAGACGACTTGCTGTCTCATTGGAGACGACGTTGTTGGCTGCAATCTCTTTAAGTTCTTTTGTTGGGCCTAAGGGATTAAGCCCAACTTCTTTAGTCTTCGGCCCATAAAGACTTTGGATCTTGACAGTGTTACCCAAACCAATCAAACACAAACACAATAGAGTATTTGTATGGGAAAAATATGAGCACCTTGAATCCACCCTACACAAGATGAATCCACTACATCAACTTTTTCCTTAGCTCACCAAAAACCCTAAAACATTGGTTAATTAGGAACTGGTATCAACAACAACAAAAACAGTGATCCCAAATCTTAATAAAGTAAAGTCATAATACCAAATTCAATATACGTCACAAAAATTCAACAATGGAGTAAAAAACACAACTGTGTTACCCAAACCAATCAAACACAATCACAATTCAGTATTTGTAAGGAAAAAATATGAGCAGCCAAACAAAACCCCAATAACATATTTTTCAGCTAAATTAAACCATAATGAAAATGATTAAGGTGATTATTCAGACCTGGGTCTCGACGGGTTCATTGAGGCTTGGATCGATTTCGACCCCAAAAGGGACTTTGGGATCGACTCGGCCAAATTCGCCGATTTCGTAATCAAGAACCCATCGTCCTTTATATATAGAAGAATTGAAGAGGAAGAGAAGAAAGGAGGAGAAGAGACGAAGAAGATAGGATTGTTTCAAACTTTCGTTGATGAGGGGAGAAAAAGGGCCATAGATGGAGTAGAAACGTCGACCTAAAAAGGGAATAGAAGAAGGGGAAGCTTGCAACGTGGGTAGTAAATCAAACGAATCACGCACAAATCAAAAACAGCACACAGAGACAAATACAAACCCTAACATCAACTATTGATAAAATATTTGGGGGTTCTGGTCTAGACAAGTTGCAGCAATATAAATCAGTAGGTGAAAAATTGTAACCAACTCATGTGTTCGACGAAGAAACAAAGAAGGAGACAAACGCAATGGAGTCGCGAGAGTGAGAAGCGCAATAGACTGATCGGGATGGATGATCGGTTGAGAAAGAGGATGGACACCTCTTATACGAACGGGTTGTGGCTCTCTAGTTGCCCGAGTTATTGCTCCATGATGAAGGCCAGTAACGACTGCAGCCAAAGGAAGCATAGAGAAGACGAAGGATTTGGATAGATACGCGAATTATGAGCGTAGCAAAGAGAAATAACGAGAGGATTGGTGTGCCACCTGGCTTGATTCCCTCCTTTTATCTTTAGTAAGATTGTTGTTTAGGAACAGTTTCTCAAAATGGCATAAGGGAGAGATGAACGAGAGTGAAAATGAGGGAGAAATAACAGTATGTACACACACAATTGTGTCATTTCTGAGCACATGACCTCTTTTCCTTCCAAAAACTAACGGAAGGGAAGGAAAGTGAAAATTTTAGGAAGTTAAGTATTTCCAAGACGAAAAAATAACTAAGTGTAGTTAGGCGAAAATCATAGATAACTAAGTGTAGCTAGGTAAATTTTTCAATAATGTTGTTAAAAAGAAAGGACAAAGCCCTCGTAGAATTCAAAACGTTATGATCAAAGCATAGAAATAAGATGAGAACATATCAAAATCTCTTTGAATTTCTGGTGCATGAGTCATGTAAGCACCGAGGGACTTTTATAGTTAAATAAATTGAATCAACTGTTTTAATTTATTTACTTTGGTAGGTAAATATTGTTGGACAAAAGTGAGTTTAGACAAATAGAAATGGTCAACTTGACGCTCAATTATATATAGGATCGGCTCACCCTAGAACTATGGACATATTAGTTTCGTGTTCTAGGATGTGAGGCCTTTCCAACGAGATATTATGAGGTCTAAACGGACAAGAGGTGAATGAGAAATTAAAGCTCAAAGATCACCCGTTGAACTTAGTTGTTGAGAAAATTGCAAATGGAAAATGCATCATTCTTGTGTATTCCCACATAGACAGATTATTAAACTTTCATTGGGTTTATATAGTGTTGTCTTCCTATCATGTTTGAATTGCTTGGATGAAAGGCTTTGTGCGGGGCACGAATGCTGCAGCGGAATTGGGCCCGTAACGCCAGTTTCGTTTTTGCTTCGGCCCGTATTCAAATCTCAACAATTAATTTCCAATTTTCAGAATATGCAAAATAAGGAAATCTGAAATTGATATCTTTTTCAGTTTTGGAAATTGATATGCAATTAAAGAAGTTTTCAAATTTTATATTATTTCGAATCTTATATTAATTCTGAAATTATTTTTAGTTTCCAGAATTTATTAAATTCGAATTTAATATATTATTTTCGAAATTGTATATTTCCCAAAATTGATATTCTCGAAAATTGTGTTTCCATAAAACTCGTTTCCAAAAACTCTCTCCCCTTTTCCTATATAAGCTATGTTCTAGTTCATTATTCGTAGTGAAAAATTAGACACGTAGTAGAGACGAATTAGATACGAAATTTACCTACACAATTTCTCTCCTTCTCCAAGAACAGAGCAACTGATTTCTTTCTACTCGGTGCTACTTCTCATACACGGTTTCGAGTTCGTTTACGTTGTCGTTGTATCTTGGGAGACTTGCTCAGACGGGGCAATAAAAAGTCTTAAGGAAACTGGTTCGCTGGCCTCGACATACCAGTTCCCTCTTCGAGTATCGATTGAGGTTACTGTTTCGATTACGTATCGACTTTATAATTTTGCATACTTTGTTTGTTATTTTATTTCGTATGTGATTTGAATATTAATTAATAATATTGGATTCTGTTTTTATCTGTCTTTATCGTTTATGGACTAACCCGTCTAACAAATATAATTAGTTATATAATTAATTGAATTTGTTTTGGTTACCACGCGGTTAAAAAGTTGTTTAAAACGATTCAAATTCCTTACCATGTATTGACACCGTGTGTATGGCGTTGATGTGAAGTGACACTCGGGGCCACGGGAGCGTTTTACAAAGCCGTTAATGTTTAGGTCTCGCACGACACTCAAACGCTAAACAAAGTGTTAAACCGTATGTTCAACGACAACACTAATTATCGATAACGATGAAATCGTCGAACTCAACATTAAACGTTAATCAATAACATTACCACGGCACATGCTCTTAATAATAGTCTATCAACGAATTTAAACTTAAATGCATGTGGATCGCGTGAACACCTTCATTTCTTTATTAGGATTTTATTACATTTGGGGCATTGTTCTTGGGCTCTCAACCCATATTATATTATATATGGTGAGGCCTTAGTTCTTTGACCGTGACTCCACGTCATTGTCCGTCACATCACATGTGCAAGTTGATCAACTATATTAAATCATTTTTAATCACATCTCACGACAAGTACTTATTTCTAGAATGTATTTTAAATGTAAGGGAGCATACAGAATAAGAAAGTAATCAAGTCACGTTTTACACCATACAGAATTCGACCGCTTCATCAATTAATAAGAATTAGATATCGAAACTCACTTTGAGTATTGGTCACGAGTATGAAGGGAGAGAATTAACATAGCCTAACCATTAAAGCGCTCTCCAAAAAAAAACTCTCAGAGGTTCTCTTCGACACTTAACTGGGTTCTAGCCGTCGCCGCCCACACCCACCGTCTCCGACGTTCTGCTGCCAGCCCCTCACCGTCTCAATCGCAGCAGGCCTCTCCCCTCCCAGCGGTGCCCAGCAAAGCCCGCCTGTCGTGCTCGTGGCCCGCCTCCGACCGGCTGTGACTGATATAGTCATCGCCGCCACCGTTTCCTCCGTACCTCCACCGCGTCCATTTTCGCTCCACCGATGACGGATCTGCCTCCTCCTCGCCGCACTGAGTCGGAAATGCTCAACTCCGACCAGATCCGCTCGCATGCAGAGGTAGCCCGTGGCCTCGGGGCCTCCGCCCAATACCACGCTCGCATCGCCGCCGAGTTCCCGCCGCTGCTCGGTCCGACACCTGTACCACCTCGGCAACAGGCGCACACGACGCCGGATCTGAAAGACAAGCCGGGCTCGTCCTCGACAGATCTGACAGACACGCCGGGCATGACCTCGCCCATCGCGCCGACCCTGGTCGACGACGTTGTTTCTGACCCATCGGAGCTCTGCCCGCCTTATCCCGGCCTGTCCTCAACGCCGAGGGAGGTCTACCGGGACTTGATCACACTTCCCCGGCCAGTCCAGACTCCGGCGAATACCCACCGCCCTCTTTCGATCGAGCGGGGACGGACTGCTAACCCCATCAATCCGAGGGGTGGCCAGCCATCGGGGACGCCCTCGGAGATTCAGGCAACTCGGATCTCCCTGTTTCCGGATTGGGAAGACGAGGATGAGGACCTGGTGGTCTCGGACGAGGGGATTCCGATGTTTACCTCGGGATCGTATGAGTTTTCAATGGCAGCAAGGGTTGCAGGGGACGGATCGCACAACCAGCACATCGTCTGCGGGATGATGTTACGGAAATGGAAGGTTACGGGGATCCGAGTGGAATTCCTGACCCCCAACGTCACAAGCTACCATTTCCCGTGTGCACGGACCATGGAAGATATCCACCATAGGGGCCCCTGGAGCTTTAAGGGCTTCCTTCTCCTGCTTGAACCGCTCCGACGCTTCGATCGGGCGGAAGACATCAGCTTCAACCATGTGGAACTCGGGGTCAGGGCACTAAATGTCTCGGGAGGAGCGAGAAATTCTTACATCCGAGGCCTTCTGGCGGGCAGTATAGGCACACAAATCCTGTCGGCCCCTATTCCAACGGTCCGCCGGGAGGACAGGCACCTCTGGATGCGAGTCCGTATGGAGTTGTCCCGGCCACTGCGGCGTCGAACCAAACTCGCTTCTCAGGTACTGATTCTTCCACTGTGATAGACCTGCGATACGAGAGGGTGGTGGATTTTTGTCGCAGGTGCGACATGTTGACACACAGGCTACCGAACTGTCAGACTCTGCTACAGGGGATCATACGGGAGGAGATCCGTTCTGATAGGTCCATTCTGGTCCCCCGGGATCTGGATGTGGATCAGCTGATCCAAAGGGTCTGGGAGACACCGCCTCCAACATCACACCCGACGATCACGTACCTCATGAGCGACCTAACTCTGAACTCTATGGCCCGTTCCAGGGAGATTACAATGGCAGCTGAGTCATCCAATGTAGGCAGTACGAAGCCTGACTTTTTGGCTAAGGTTAACCCCGAGGGGTTGACCACTACTTTACAGGGGGAAGGCCATGGGGAACCCAACCCGCCACCCAGGCCCACAAAGCCTGACTTCCTGGCTAACATCCCCCTTGCCGATGGTCCTGCGACCCGAGCTCCCCTCGGATTCAATGCGATGATGAGGAAGGAAGAAGAGACAGATCCACGGGGCTACCCGGTGGATCTTTAGGGGAGTCTAGGAAAAGGAGGACCCAGCAGAGGCAAAGGCAAGATGACCACCTCGAAGACCAGAAGTGGCTCGATGTATGCCCGTCCACCGGAGACTAAGAAGCAGAAGGGGGACCGGACTACCCACCACCAGCCTTGGGACCTGTTATTTCAGGGGGAGGAGCGAGCAGACGGAGCGGAGGTCCAGAGGCCCCCGATGGAGGAAAGATCTGCCCCAGCAGGGGTGGGAGGAGTCGACATCAGACTATACCCACAGACCCGGGACAGCCAATGCTGGGAGGTCCCGGGCAGCCTGCACTATCAGCACCAGCCACTTTATTTTATTGCTATTACTTTTATGCTTGTTGGGACTATGTTTTTTTATGTTGGTTTTGGAACTTGTTTTAATTTCCCCCGTTATGTTGAAACGGCGGTAGGGAGTTGTCTTGAGTTGTTGCCCACGAGTTCAAGTGGGCTAAAATTATGGTTCCATGAGCGTCGGGCTTGCTACGGTCGGCCCGGACAAACATCTGGAAGCCGAGGCGGTCACGCCTCATTTTTTCTGATTGCCTGTTGGCATTAATGAAATCTCCGGTTACCCGTTTCAAAAAAAAGTATTGGTCACGAAAACAAATTCGTTCATAAAAAGCTCTCTTCTACCCTAATTAGGGTTCATTCTACCCTAGCCAGGGTTTCCGCTGCCGCCGCCGTCCACCACGCCACCACCACCCGTCGCCCTCTTCACTTCATCGTCCTCTCCACTCTCGCCCTCCGGTTTAACCTGATATCAATCTATTACCACCAGAGATGGCACCACCTTCTTCGAACCGTCACTATGGTGAAACGCCGCCTCGGGTGCCATGGTCGATGGGGAACTCTTCTCGGCCTTGCCCCTTTATGTTTGGTCAGCCCATGCCGCTTCTGGCCGAATACCATCGGGAAGGATGGCCCATGCAAGGAGAAAATTGGGATCGGGGGAGGCCGTACCCGCCGCCTTGGTACAGCTCACCGGTGAGGGGTGCGGTCCGGGATGCGTGGTCCGTGCAGGGAGGAGCTTCGGACCCGTGGTGGTCGTACCTGCTGCCCTGGTCCAGAGCATCGCTGATGGAGTCGTCCCGGCTCCTCGACGCCAGCCAGTGGAGCCATCGTCCGCGACCGGTTTGGCATCAAACGGGCCATTGCCAGGACATCAATCGCCAGGGCCTGGCCCCCGCTACCCCACATAACGTTCCAATTCTGCCCCTGTCTCAATCGCCTCGACTGCCATGGCCGTCGGCACCATCTTGGGTTTCCGCAAGCCTTAGGGTGCAGGCAGACACTAGGGTGCATGCAAACCCTAGGGGACATGCTAGTCCACGGACCAATGGTATCCCGTCGAGGGTTTTGGGCCCGAACTCAGGGGTTTCCAAATGTCATGGAGGGGTGCCAGCAAGGCCCAAACTGCAATCGCCGGTCGGCACGAGGGAGAAGTCTCCAAACCCTAGGCTGCATGGGAGCCCAAAGCCCCGGGTAAATCGCTATGCACTGAGCGACTGCCCCTTGGTCCGACGGGGGATCCTGAGATTCACTACCGCCATTAGACCCAGACCCAGGAAGATCAAGACGGGACATAAGCCAGCGGCTCTGGAGGCACCACATGAGTCTTTGCTGCCGCCAGACATTACTGAATAGGAACAGGAACGGGAGTTAAGCCCGGGGGGCTATCACCCCCCGGGGATGAATGATTCCCCAGGGCGGAAGTGGGAATGACCGTCTGGGGCCTATACCCACAGACCCGGGACAACTGCAGCAGGGAGGTCTCTGGGAATCCGCAATCAAGGCTAAGTTACAATCTATTTTCATTGTTTTAGGTCGAATAAGCTTTTGGCTAGTTAGGGCTCGTTTTGTCATTTATTTCTCGATTGAAACGTTGGATCGAGGAACTCTTGAGTTCGGATCTACGAAACAAAGCAGACTATATGTATGGAACCATGTGCGCCCGACGGGCCACGGTCGGTTGGGACAGAAAGCTGGTATCCGGGACTGTTATGTCCCTCATTGTAAGCGTGACGTGAAATCGTAATACAACTCCTTCTTTCCCGTTTCAAAAAAAAAGTATTGGTCACGAACATTACAATATCCACGTTTTCAAAATGAACACTACACTATCTTAAGTATTGGTCACGCGATTTTGTTAGTAAAAATGGACGGAATTTTCCATTCCGTTAGTCATATGACCTCAAGTGTCATATAATAATGGTAAAATGATGTTTTTTTCCCTTAAGTATTTGACCTCTATAAGGAACAATAACGAGGGTACAATGGTAATGTTCCTTATAAAATGTGTAGAGGTCATATAATTAAGGGGAAACATCATTTTACCATTCATTATATGACACTTGAGGTCATATGACTAACGGAATGGAAAATTCCGTTCATTTTTACTAACAAAATCGCGTGAGCAATACTTAAGGTAGTGTAGTGTTCATTTTGAAAACGTGGGTAGTATAGTGTTCGTGACTAATACTTAAGAGTAAGTTTCGATATTTAACCCAATTAATAATGTAACTAAAAAACAATATAAAAGTTATGTTCAACGTAATATCTATTCGGCATAGGTTTGTTTTTGGTAAATGGTTTTGTAGTAAATAAATTTGTTATTTTTTTAGGGAAAATTTCAATTTAATACCCTGACAAACATTTATTTGCAGTATAATACCCTAGCTTGTTTTTTTTGCACTTTAATACCCTGGCAAACATTCATTTTCACTTTCATACCCAACCGTTAACTTTCCATCCAAAATGGATGGAAAGTAGTCATGTGTTTTGCACATGACCTTGTTTTTTCAAAAATTACCAAAAACACCCTTCAATCTTTGATTTTTTAATTATATAAAAACTGATTTTTTTAAAAATATTTTTTGAAATATATAAAAATCTGTTTTTTGTAATATATAAAAAAAACTGATTTTAATTTTTTTTAAATAAATCTGATTTTTTTGAATTACATAAAAATATTATTTTTGAAATATATAGAAATTTATTTTTTAAATATATAAAAACTTTTTTTTAATATTTTTTGAAATAAAATCTAATTTTTTAAAATATATAAAAAAATCTGATTCTTATAATAGATAAAAAAACTGATTTTTTATTATTATTTTTTTGAAATAAATCTGTTTTTTAAAATTATATAAAAATATTATTATGAAATATATAAAACTTATTTTTTAAATATATAAAAACTGTTTTTTTGAAATATTTTTTTGAAAAAAAAATCTATTTTTAGAAACATATAAAAATCTTTTTTTAATATATAAAAACTGATTTTTTTAATATAAATTTTTGAAATAAATCTGATTTTTTAAATTGTATAAAAATATGATTTTTGAAATATATAAAAACTGATTTTTTAAATATTTTTTGAAATAAAATATAGTTTTTTGAAATATATAAAAAATCTGATTTTTTGTGGTAGGTTTTGAAAATAGGATTGGTCTCAAGGGGTATTTTAGACTTTTCATCCATTTTGGATGGAAAGTTAACGGTTGGGTATGAAAGTGAAAATAAATGTTTGTCAGAGTATTAAATTGCAAAAAAAAAACAAGCTACGGTATTATATTGCAAATAAATGTTTGCCAGAGTATTAAATTGAAATTTTCCCTCTTTTTTTTATACTAAAAGGTGTATATATTTCATTCAGAAAATAAAAAGTGAGTAAACATTATGCAGTTTCAGAAGGTCTTTTTACAATTGATTTTGAGACAGATGAATCGTTACAAATGGTTTTGAAAAGCCATGTAGGCATGCTAAAACTAAACTATGATGAAACTCATTATGACTGGTCAAGGTGTTGTCTAAACGCTGCATACTCTATAGAGTGTTACCGAACCTGCTTTCATTAGTTTCAAAGGGAGACAAAACTCTTACCAATGACCCCTCCCAGGGCCAATCCCTAGAGTACTGAATTCTTTTCATTCCTCCTGACGGAGTTGCTTCCCCGTCCTCTCCTGATCATCTTGGGGTTCCCCAACTAACCTCCTTTTTCACTCCTCCAGTACCAGTTGCAGCTCCAGCAACAGCTCCAAGTCCAGCCCTTATGCCCAAGCACGCTTGAAGCTCCGGTTTCCAATCGGCATCCACCTTGCCGGTCTGGACGATGCCCTGAAGTCATGTACCCTTAGGTACAATGTCCGGGGATACAATTGGGCCCCTTCCACAAGGTAAGGTGCCTTTAGGTACAGTGCCCGGGGACAAAGGCCTGGTCCTCAATGGTTGACTTCGAGACCACTGATGACCCCAGTCGGTCGCATATGGTTTTGCAATGATGTAAAAATCCCCGCCTGGAGGTGCCTAGGCCCCGCCTAGGCGCTGAAATGAGCTCTGCCGACCCGATTTATTCTCCTAGGGCGCTCCAGGCCGTTTGAGCGGAATATGACCGATTAATCCCCGATTCGGCCGATTAATCACCGCCTGGCCGATTAATTGAGCGGGTCGGTCAGGCGTCGGGTCGGATTTGTAGTTATAAAAACAGTTTTTAACTTTCTACAAACCAAGTGAAACCATAAAATTATGCTAGTTGATAGTCATACTTATTGATATTCTTTTAAGAATTGTATGATGCTTTTAGTTTAATAGAATATTTATGTATTTACTATATTTAATGTTCGATACTATTAATATTTTTATGTAGTATAATATATATTTTGATAATATATAATAAAAAATAATAAAATAATAATCCGATTAATCCCCGATTAATCTCCTATTAATCCCCGCCTAGCGCCTATGACCCCTTCCCGCCCGACTAGCGCCTAACGTTTTTTACAACCTTGTGGTTTTGCGACCCTATCCTTCTGGAACTCCAACATAGAGGAGTCGAACCGCTGACCGCCAACCATCTCCTGGTTGCACTCCTGGATGACGTGTCTGATCAGTCCACAATTATAGCAGAAGGATGACAACTTCGTGTATGTAAGCGAGACCTCAATCGGATCCGGGAAGTCCTTGAATCTTAGCAGCAGATGACGGCGCAGGGGACGCTCCACCAGATGCCAAAATCGCACCCTCACCGTACCTCCCCAGCAGAGGCCCCATTAATCACAAGGTACCTCTACACCCACCCCAAGGTTTGACCCAATTGTCTTCCCGGTCGCTCAGGTCCGCACCAACGGGGGAAGACCGTGGGTGTGAACCCATAGTTGAAGTCAACCAAGAGTAGGAGGGTCCCTAGCCATCATGTCCAAGTCGCCGAGAAAGAGTGGACTATAATCGAATCATCAAGGCTCGTTGCTTTGGACCTATGGACTAGCCTCCTTCGAATCAAACTAAAATCCAAAAACCCTAGGGGCGATGTCTTTGATCACCAGCCCCTTCGCGAACCTGCCCCACGCCTTTGTGATGATCCGGAGTAGAACCTCCTTTCAGGGTGGTTTGGAGGACTAGATCTTACCCATCATGGAGAATTGTTGGTGGGCAAGGACCGATGGATTCACCGGGGCATACGGGACGAGGATCTCCAATTCATCATTTTCCTCCAGCGAGCATGACGAGAGGCCATCCTGAAGACTGGCAAGGCAAACCTACAAGGGTTCTGGCTGTGCGGATGTCCCCGGAACAGTGCTGGCCTCACGCGGCTTAGGCACTCGTCGACGACGAACCATGCCTGGGGGCATGGTAAGTAGTGACGAGATTACAAGAACCCTTGCCGCTTTAGGGATCGGGGCCCCCACAACCAGTTCTTCCAAGGCCTTCCTCCTTTCCTCCTCTATTGGAGCTTTCCCACGGAGAGGATCTCGGCACAGCGGAGGCAGCGAGACCTCGTTGAGAGTAGGAACAACCACCCTTGGAGGTGATGAGTGTACGTCAGGCCTAGAGACCACAACCAGAGGAAGCGGTGTGGTTTCGCCAAGGCCAAGAGCAAACGGTGGGTTACGTGCCGAAGAAGAAATTGAGGGAGGCTTCACCGGAAGACCTCTCCTTTTTTTAGCGGCGTAGAAGACCATAGGGAGAACGAGACGATCACTGTAGATTGAGGAGGTGGTTGAATCAACAAAGATGGTGGGCGAAGAGGCGGAGAAGGTGACTTGGCTAGGGTTAGCTTGAACTTCCTTCGACGCCGCGATTTTAAGGGGGCCTCCAACATCGAAGAAGGGCGAGGAGGCGAGGTAGACAAGAAGCACATGAGTACAGGTGGCGATGGGACACGACCGACCGAGTTGTTGGCGGTAGTGACATGCATAGGGAGCTCCGTAGGGTTATGGCTAGGGTTCCTCAAGAAGAGGCTCTCGATAGATAAAGCGAGAGAGAACTAAGAGTAATACTTGTAAATAAACTTGTTATTAGGATAATAGACGGTCAAATCGACTCTAAATTTGTTGGCGTTCAATTTGATCATGAATAAAATGCTTGATTAAAACTTGATTCGAGCTTAAACAAATTCATAAACCTTCAAACTCTTTTTTTAAAGAAAAATAGACAAATATTATTAAAGCTTACGTAGTAACAGAAGAATAGTGGGAGAGCAAATCATCTGGGATAATTCGACACCTAATCCTCTAGATTTAGTCGAGGCATAGTCGGTAACGAAAAAAATCAATATGAAACCAATAAAGATTAAAAAAATGGTAAAACCAACTCTGCTCAACCTTATCCCGACCATAGGAACCTGGAAGCATGTGGATCCTCCTACGAGAGTCACTAAATGCTTGGATGATGTGCTTGGTACGGGAAGGGAACTCTATAGTTGGTGGAGGAATCCCATACGAAGCTGGGTTGTCATTCTTCCTAAACAACCCGAGGCCCTGAGAGAGCTTTATGGGTCGTGGCGAGTCTGTTTACCATTCCTCGCCTTATCTTCCACTTATTGGTCCTCCACGTGCACCCTCTTTCTGGTTAGTGTCTTTTATGGCTCGATTATACTCCAGAGGTCACTGAACCCTCCTCCACACCTGGTATTGAACGGTCGGTCCAACGGGGAGGGAGGTCCCCAATGGGTGTAGATAGGAAAATGGGCATCACCTTCCGTCATGCCAATGCAATAGGGAGAAGCTAAGGGGAGAAGGCGGGAGCCGAAGTGCCTTCCATTACCTAGAAATCAGTTTTCCAATCTTGATAGGTCTCCATCAGTCGCTAAGAAGAGGTCAAACCTAGGGACCCCGGTAATGGTGTGTCAGAGACATGCCCCATTTCATAGATGACCACAATTGAAACAGAAGAGCAGAAGCTGATCATACTTATAGGTCACCCGAATTGGTTGGGAATCCTCCTTGAATTGAAGAACCATTAAGCACCGTAGGGGGGCAGCAATGTCATGCCAAAAGCGAACTCTAACCTTCCCACCCTAAAGGGGCCCAAATTACCCGAGTGGACCTTCAAACAATCGCCTAGATTGTTACCTTGATGTCTCAGCCGCCGCCATCATAAACTTCGAGGGAGGAACCAAACCTTGATCCACATCTGCATGTGATCCGTGTCAAGGATGGTAAACCAATGACTTGGTAGATTAGATAAGATGAGAGAAGCCTTCTCAAAACACAAAGGCTCGTCACGCCTCACCTGATCCCGAGCCTCTAACGAGAAAAGAAGAATCCATACACGCTCGGAGCCAGGTTCTTCTTGACGACCAGACCTTCCATCGATGGACCATAACCCCTAATAACAATATGTAGCATGATGTCCCCATTATAGGTACGTTGTGTTAGAAGACATCCCGCCATTCCATATGGCATGCATACCGTTGAGGCGTAATTAAGTTGTGTGAGAGGCACGAAAATGATGGCATCATAATTCTGGAGGATGGAATATCCCACAAAAGCATCCTCCACATCTTCAAGGGGCGACATTCCTCGATACAAGTCTTTCGACTCCTAGGACGGTGGCGAGCTCAGATGAATTGGGTTCCCTAGTGGTAGAAAGTAGTTAGCATTCAATGAGGATGAGAAGACTGGTTGTTCTGGTACCAAAGGTGAACTCCCTATCGTAGGAACTAATAGCGGTGGTTGGGGCCGCTTATACATCAAAGGCTTTCAGAGACGATGATGACGTCCTGCAGTAGGATCTTATGGTGGAGTGAGGCCAGCCTAGAAGCCCGTCAACGAGAAGTCTCCACCTTGGTGACGTAAATCCCATTGTTTTGGACACTAGAACATGAGGGACGCTGATACTCAACAAAACCAGGCTAGCCATGCCGATCATATGAGGGTTGACCAACTCATGTTTTACCTTCCGGGGGACTCTCTTTGGCTGGATAACCTCGTGGGAGAGTTGTGGTGGGTATGTTAGAGGAAAATCTAACAGCGCGGGAGGGGGGAGGGGATGTAGGCCTTGGGGAATAGGGCGACAAGAGAATGGCGGGCAACGACAACGGAACCGTTGGTGAAAAGGGAACCCTAGATGCAATTTAAGACTTCCTCCCTGGGATAGACTTGACGAATTTTGTTGTAACACATGGTGGTAGTGTCTGCATCAAAGAGGAAGCAGGTAGCTTCATGGGATCGATGGTTGGCAGCATATGCGGGGGTTAGAGGAGGCAAGCAGCGCTGACGCTATTAAAGCACTAAGAGAAAAACAAGATAACGTTTTAGAATTTGGTACAAAGAGAATTATGAGTTATAAAAAATAACCTCCAAACTCTTATTCAATTTAACTTATTTATTATCATTTATTATGATCACATGATATAAAAAAAATATGTTTTAATCATATTATACAATTAATGAAACACAAAATTTAAACAAGTACGAGCTAAAAAATTCATATTCATGATGATTTATTAATCATATCAAATGTCAAATATTATAGAATTTGTTAAGGAAAGAATATAGGTAGTGGATAGTAGTCTCGGGAAGACCTACGACAGCTACGATGGCAGAACCGTTGGTGAAAAAGGAACCCTAAATGCAATTTAAGGCTTCCTCCCTTAGAAAAGCTTGACGAATTCCATTGTACGACATGGTGGTCGTGCCTATTGGGTCTCGATAGAGAGTATGAACAAATAATTGTAGCGGAAATGAACTCACGAGACCATGCCATGGAAAAACTACCAAGTTAGAAACAGAAGAGAATAAACAAATTCATGGTTTCCTTCCCAAATCAAGAACACCGAGTAAGGAATGATCGGGCTTGAGTCTCCAAGACGCCTACGTATCCACTTGGGAACAAAATCCACGTAGTTCTTCTTGTGAGGAATCAAGAACACCAAAAATGGAGGAAGAACTTGTCTTGGCCGAAATCTATAGGGAGAGGAGGGAGAAGTTGTTTTTATTTTTGTGTGTTGTGTCTTATTATGTTGAAAATATGACTCTTAAGCCATCTTATCCCATCAACATACTAGAATAATAGTAAATAGGACAAAGGATGGTGTAAAGTAGATAGAAGTAGGTGGTATGTTGGTGTATTGAATCACCAACTACCTAATTTAACTAATTTAGTTGAAATCATTTAGTTAAAACTTAACTAGTTGGTTCTATGGGCCTTTGGTGGCATGGGCAGCCCATGGGCCTCGCGAGTGATGGCTCGTGGCCATTCACGACGAGGTCATGTGACGCGCTCATCGCCTCCACGCCTTCCAACCCATATATGTCTAACATTATCCGATGCGATCAATCCCAAGACTTCAAGTCTTGTCTCGATCCGTAAAGTCCTAATTACTTATGGGCACATGACCCAAAACCCAGTTTTGGTCATGTCCCGTGACAACTTCCCTCTTGGCCATTCTCCATAAGTGTGTTAATGAGTTTCATCCTCCGGTGTGACCCTTAGGTTTATGCATGTTAGTAGATCAACGTAAAATCCCATTTTACTTGATGCTACATAAGTGGACACTAACGAGACTATAGTATTGCCTAACACTGCATAACGAATCGACCCTATCGATTCTAACATTTATCTCGTCTATGTCACTATCCTTTTATCACCGATATCCTGATTGAGATAAGGCATAGAGCCGTCATCCTTATTATTCTCAATCATTGTTCCATGACATGTGAGATGACTGAATATATGATACCTAGTATCATTTGCATGTCCATTCTATTTTTTCAGTCACTCTCGATCAAGCGGCCGAGAACCAATATCTTTCCCATACCTCAATATGAGGGATAAATCCCTTAGCTGTCTTTCGTGTCACTCATGTAGTCCGTCCCCAAGTCAATCCTGACCATTATGGAAGCCATGTTACGGACAACGTTAGACTCAGGTCAAACTCAGTTGTTTACTGCATAGCGATCACAAAGACTCCTTGTTCTAAGGATACATGACAAGCTACGACACTGAATATGTTCATGACTTAATCTATGGCACATATTCAGGACGAGTCGTCCAATATCATGTACCACATGATAACTATGATCAGACTCTAGAATCTCATCCCAATGACTAACAGAATGTAATCAATAAAAAGGCATCTTTCATACTAGTAGCTTCTAGTGAAACTTTGTCGACTAGGGACTCATCGAGTGTGATCTATCTCGATCTATGGTTCTATTCGCATGGTGGGCATAGATCAGAACACACATCGATATATTACTCCAATACATAAATAATATAAAGTCGCTTTAATTTTATTGCTAAAGTTGTATATACATTTGGACATTTATGATTGAACTACGGGCACTAAGACTAACAGTGTCTGCATTAAAGAAGAAGCAGGTACCTTCATGGGATCAATGATTGGCAGCATATGCGAGGGTTGGAAGAGGAAGGCAACGGCGTCACCACTAAGACACCGAGAGAAAAACAAGATAGCGTTTTATAATTTGGTAAAAAGAGAATTATGAAAAAAAAAATAACCTTCAAACTCTATTCAGTTAAACTTATTTATTAACTTTTAATATGATCACATAGTATAAAATTATTTTTAATCATATTATATAATCAATGAAACACAAAATTAAATAAGGGCAAGCTCAAAAATTCATAATCGTGATAGTTTATCAAACATATCATATGTAAAATATCATATAATTTGTGAACGAAAAAAGATGTGCTCTACCCTACCTCTACTTCGCGAGACGGGGACTAGAATTTACAGTTCTTATAGCGACATTATGACAGGAGTTTAGCGGGATATTACCGGAAGGAAAGTGTTGTGGATCGTTGTGCTCTGGTACTTTTAGAGCATTTGAAGTCGATATGGAGCGTTGTGGTTTAATTGATTTTGGTTTTCGTCGCAAGAAAATGATGCTTATTACACGAGGCGGTAAGCTATTTGTGCCCTAACTACCATTGTGGGGCTGGGCGTAGTCCCCATGTGGTTGCTGCCTACAGATACCTATTGAATTGGAGGCCAGGGTGCTGCATCTGAGTGGCGGAGAAAAGGATCTTGGAGTCGGCGATGTCCCCAAATCAGTAGGGCGCCAGAAACAACCACCGGGATCACATGGTGGCACATTATCGTGAGGAAGGGTCTCCCAGCTCGGGCGCATGAGTTAGGTGGGCGAGGACTAGAATTTGTAGTTGGACCTCAAGAAGAATGTACAATTTAGTTGTGCTTCACAATAACTCTCAAAACGGGTTCGTCAAGCCCTGATTCTCATTTCTATGTAGTTTTTTCCAGGGTGATTTTGACCGATGCGTCAATACTCGCAAGAAGAACATAGTAGAAAATATTGGTACTTTGACATTTGTTGCATTTGATTCCTTTGTAGTCCCTCAGTCATACTTTTATCTAATAACTCATATTAGTGCAACTGATGTAGGATCTATTTCTTATAACATCTATCAAGCATTGGTCTTCGAGCCTGATTAATAATAATCTATTTTTCGCTAAAACATATCCGATCTAATAATTATTCGTCACTTAATACCTAAATTTCTCTTTCTATAAAACATTGTTCAAATTTATAAAGAAAAAGAAACGTTTATTAACATATCTACTCTAATCCTTCATAATTTTTTTCGTCGCTTCACTTCATGGTTTCTCCAGTTTCGTTAAAGAATGGCAATGGGGTGGATTTTGTGATTTCCTTCCTTGCCAAGTCCCCAAGAATTTAACCATATGCATTGTCCTGTTTCTATCCTGGCAAGGAAATGGATTCCCTTAATCGAGCTCCGAAAAAATCATAAGTTTATATAAGGGAATTACCAATAGTTACCATATTCTTTTGATCATATACAAATATCGTCCCAAAGTTTAAAAGTGTCGATCTAAATGCCCTAACTATTAACCACTATTATCTGTTATAAAAAAAAACTAGTAGAAAAAAATGAAAGGACCAGCATACCATTTCACATTTGAGTTTACGCATACTCATATCAATTAAATACTATTTACTTTAGTGTTTCCACGGTTTTCATCTTCTCCTTTTTTTTTGATCAGCAATTTTGTTTTTATATATAAAATCTAGTCTTCGAAGTGAAAACTAGACCAAGGGAAAGCCCTCAAACATACATTAGACCAACCATCTTACAATTGTACTTCAACTCAAAATTTGACATCAATCCCAAACTTGCAATGCAAGTCACCCAAATTTACCCCAAAAAACATGAACTGTTAACCCTATTACAGTACAAATCTAAACCATTCTACACTTCAGTATTAACTAACCAAAAGAACTACTCCCAAATACTGCAGAGTCTTCCAAATGAAGACCTATGTTGCCCAACAATCTTCCAGAAAATGCACCAACATCCGACATATGTAGCCTCCAAATGATGCAGAAAATCACCAAGGGTAGTTCTCAGCAAACTGAAAACTCCCCCAATCAGAATTCTTCCAAAGAAGAAAGGCCACCAGTCAGTCCAACCAAAATTTAACCAAGCTATAACACCAAAAATCTGAAACTAAACTGTCACAGGTATACCCACTGTGAAACACACCAAAACCTAGTTCTGACTCTAAAATCAACCAAACCTCAGAACCTAGCAATGACCACTAACTACCCCCTCAGAACAACCCTAGTACCCACACACCAAAAGAAGCACTCTTTGATGCAAAAGTATACTCACCACCCCAACTGAAACACAGACAAAACCTCACCACACTCCCCAAACCCTCCCTTACCCACCCAAAACCCCAACCCCAATATCAGTGATCAATTACCACCCAAACCAGTCACCAGCCTCTGACATTTTCTCTTAAAACACTCCACAGGATTGTTGATCCAAGATAAAAAGCTAAAATAGAAATCTTGATCAAAATCAGCCCAAAAAATTTGATAAGCATCATTCTGAACTTGTTGTAGTATCTCCTCAGGGGAAGTGATAATGCTGTTAAAAATTAGATTGTTCCTTCCCAACCACAGTCTCCAGATGCAAATAGAAACTAATAACCCCCATTGTTTCTTGGCTTTAAAGGGACACAAGCTTTTCCAAGAGATGAACCATTCTTTTATTCCCTCAGCACACACAGCTCTGATCCCCCACCAATTTAGTATTAGGCCCCAAACCTGCTAGGAGAAGGAGCAACCTAAGAAGAGATGATCAAGCTCTTCAAGGTGATCAAAACAGAAGGGACACCAAATGTTGTCAGAATATAAGCCCCTAGAGAGTAAAAAGCACTTGGTTGGGACTGCATTTAAACACAGTAACCAGAGGAATGCAGCAATTTTAGGAGGTATCTTTGGTTCCCAAATGAGAGTTGGCCAGGTCAAGGTTTCATCATACTCCAAATCCAAGTGTTGATACATCATGTGCACAGTAAAACCCTTGTGGTCTAATACCCAGGAAACCTTATCTGGTTCACTACTGGTGATTGATATCACATTGATTATGTCACAAAGGATATCAAGCTCATTCTCCTCCCATCCCCTTAATTCCCTCCTGAAAATCAAAGTCCACTCCCCAATGCCCCAGGTTTTGGCTAAAGTGTGATGCTTTTGTTGGATCAGATGGTAAAGTCTTTGAAACCTAAATTTTAGTGGAATATCAGAGATCCATAGATCATCCCAGAAGCTGATTGAATTTCCTGAGTTAACCTTCCAAGAAAGACTTGAAGCTCCAAAGGCACTAGCAAATTTACTACACTGCAAAAGGGATTGGATGTAACTCACATAACCTTGGCCATTATGCAGAGAGAATTTGGACAAGTCCCAAGCTGTGTGATCCCAACCATATTTAGAACAAATCAATAATTTCCAGAGTGAGTCTTCTTGTACATCAAATCTCCACCACCACCTTGCCAATAGAGCCAAATTCATGATGCTCAGCTTCTTTATCCCCAAACCCCATGCACTCTTTGGTCTGCACACTAAATCCTATCTCAACTTGTGTAACACCTTCTTGGATACAGTTCCATTCCACAAGTACCTCTTTTGCCATTTTTCCAATTCTCTGATCACACCTTTGGGGGCTTTATATAATGACATATAGTAAAGAGGTAAGGAGCTTAGTGAGGATTTAAACAGAGTCACCCTCCCCCCCAAAGTTCTAGACTAGGAATGCCACAGAGTTAACTTGTTTTTAAATTTTTGAATTACTGGTTACCAAGTCTTCAATCTTCTAGGATTAGCTCCAAGTTGAAACCCCAAATAATTGAAAGGAAGAGACATTGAGTTGCACCCCAAAATTCCAGTAACTTCTTCCAAATCCATTGAGCTAGGATTGAGTAATAACACCTTTGATTTCTGATAATTGATCTTCAAGCCAGTAGCCTTTTGTAGAATGTTGAGAGTGTGTTTTAAATTGATCACTTGCTGTCTCCCTGCTTCTAAGAAGATCAAAGTGTCATCTGCAAATTGTAAATGGGAGATCTCAGGCCCTGTTTCACTGCACTTGACACCTTTGAACATATTGTTTGAGGAACCTTTAATCATGAGTTGATGTAGGCATTCTGCCACTAGAGCAAACAGCAGTGGTGAGAGGGAGCAGCCCTGCCTCAAACCCCTCAAGAGTGGAAAATCCTCAGAAGGTGACCCATTTATTAGTACAGAAGACCAAGCATGCATACAATTAGACATCCAACCTCTCCAAGTACTGCCAAACCCCATGCAGCTCAAGATTTTTAATAGAGCATCCCAGCAAACATGATCATAAGCTTTCTCAAAGTCAATTTTGAATATAACAACTTCTTGTCTGGAGTGTTTGATGGAGTGAATCAATTCAGTGGCTATCAAGGCACCATCCATGATTTGTCTCCCTGCAATGAACCCTGATTGTACATCATTCACTAAGGTGTTCATCAAGGGTTTTAGTCTAGCTGCAAGCACTTTAGAGAGGATCTTATAAGTGCTATTTATGAGGCTGATAGGTCTGAACTCCTCAAATGAAACAGGTGCATTATTCTTGGGAATTAAAGTGATGAATGAAGAATTCAAACCCTTGCCCAAAGCCCCACCCAGATAAATGTGCTCCATCATAGCCAAAATATCATCTTTCACAATGGACCAACAAGTTTGATAAAATTTCAGAGAGAATCCATCAGGTCCAGGTGATTTTTCTCCATTACAAGATTTTATTGCCTCCCAAACTTCAGATTCAGTGAAAGGAGATTCAATATCTTGAGCTTGAGTTTCAGAGATACACTTGAAAGGTAGTGAAGATAAATCAATGGGAGAGCAATTATTACCAGAAAATCTAGCAGCAAAATGAGTTTTGGCCACCTCTTTAATACTGTTAGGGGAAGAATAGATTATCTCACCTTCTTGAATAAATGAGATTTTTCTCCTGGTATTATTGAAATTTGCTATCAAATGGAAGAATTTAGTGCACCTGTCTCCCTCTTTTGACCACTTATGTCTGGCCTTTTGACACCAAACCCTTGCTTGCAGCTTAAGTTTCTGTATCAGTAGTGCTCTTAGAGAAGCTCTTTGACAAATCTCAGTAGAATAAAGAGCCCTGGACTCAAAGCAAGTATCCAATGTATTTATCTCTTCTTGTAACTCTGCAATATTCTTGTCTAACCACCCAAAAGTCTCCACATTCCAAGATCTATAAAAGGCTTTCAAGGATTTCAGTTTGAACCAAAGTTTGTAAGTAGGAGATCCCAGGATCTGAATATTTTCCCAGCACTTTTTGGTATCAAAGAAGAAGGCCACAGTAACCTGCCCTCTTTTTTTCTTGCAGATAACATCATTAGAAACCAATGGAGTCCCCAAATCCTCATTAACAATAGAGTTAGTGTTTAAACTTTCATTTCCCTCCAAAACTAGTTGATTGGGAAGAGGGTTTTGCTGGTTGGACCCCACGATTGTAAGTGTTGGAGAATTACTCACCATCACATTAATGTGTTCACTAATCAAAGCAAGCTTTTGTCCTTGTGAACTTGGAGTAGTCCCATCTTCAACTGTTTCAGATTGACTCAGATCATCCTCCCTTGACCTCACCGGAACAGTAACTAGGGGAAATGTGTCTTCTTCTCCCAAAGAATCAGGTGCAAATAATGCCTCTTTGAAGTTTCTTGAAGCTGAATCAAACTCCACAGGAATTGGATCAATGTGAGGAGAGATCACAATACCTAGTGAGTTCCTAAGTGTGGGGAAGTTCTCAGCATTGATCAGAAGTTCCTCATTACGGGTTTGCGTTTCTTTCACAAGTTCATCTGACAATAATAAACAACCCACCTCAGCATAAGCTCTTTGTACTGCAACCAGCTCCGATGATTTGTTGGAATCTAAAGAATTAATGCCATTTGTTACACCCAGAATAGAGACTGAATCATTTGATTCAGTGTCAGAAGAGGAATTAATGCTAACTTGAGAGTAGTTAGGAATTAAATGAGGAACATATTGAATATCAACTGAGGCAGTCATGATTCTATGCTCCTGATCTTCTAAAAATGGAGTTGATTCTTTGTAAACTCTCAAATATTCTTGAGCATGTATCAACACAAAGGCCGTCTCCAAGGAGGAGCCATTGAAGCCATCCGGATGAATCCAGACCATAGACCCCAGATCTTCCACCACAGCTTCAAATGTTTCAGCACACCAGCTCAATAAAGGTATACCATGTAATGCTACCCAAGTAAACTTGCCCCCTTGTTTGCAAAGATGAATTTTATCAATCAACACAGTCATCCAGGATCTTAACCAAGCAGCCTCATTTTCCAACGCCTCCTTCTCCAACTTCTCATCATCAAAATACAGTAACACCACACGATTACCCAAAGATTTAATTATAATCTCCCCTTCTCTTTCATCTTTGAAATCTTCCATTATCATCTCAATGGGAAAGGGTTTGTGTAAAACTGCCAGGTGACCTTTATCAAGCCATTTTCTATGAGCTTCTACAACTTTCCCCATGACTGCTACATCTTCAGGTTCATTCTGCACCGTTTGTTTGTTCCTCCATTCTAGATTTACAGCAATGTTCCCGCCCTTCCGCTGTTTAATCCAAGCTTTAGTCACAAATAGCTTATATCCCTTTAAGAAGTACCCATTGAATATCTGAATCCCCTTCTGAGCAGCTTCTTGTGTTTTGAAAGTCACGAACCCAAACCATCTTCCTCTATTGTTGGGATTGAGAGGTGTCTCACCTTTTACGATCTCCCCACACTCAAGGAAAAGATTTTGAAGCCAGGTGCTTGATGTTTTTGGCGGGAGATTATGGACAAATAATTTTAAATCTTCACTTCCCAATATCTGTGGTGAATTAAGTGGAATCCTCCCAAGTCTTCCCCTAGTGTGATCCAGTACACCCTCTCTTGTAAAACTTTCAAAACCTGGAGGAGGCCCAGACGCTGATGAGTCCGCCATTGTTCAGCAATGAAACAGAGTAATCGCAATAGTACCACGATCAAATCAAACCGAGAATCAAAGTAAGCAGAGATTGAGAGTACTAAGTAGTAGGTGGTCCGATGGGCTAATCCATCTTGGACACAACACCTAGAACGCGAGGATGCAAAGGAGATCAAACGAGGAAATGAAGAACAGTTTCCAATGGTCTTGAGAGTGAACAGTGAAACCCCAGACATAGTAGCATTCTAGAGAGAAAATATCTTTCTTTTACTATGTTTTCATCTTCTCCTTGATACATGCTTGCTCTATTGATGTATCTTCTCCAGCAAGTGACATGCGACGAATCGATATCTCCATTCAAGATGATGGAGGTAATAACCACGATCCGGAATAATGAGAGGGGTGATGATGAGACCACATCTCATAGGTACACTTGGGTGCCTATGATCTTTTTTTATCGTTAAGCCTTCTTTTAGCATTCATTACGCACTTTTATTTTCCTTTTTTTTCCTATGATCATCGATAGTGATCATGGAATGGAGTAGAGATCTCAGGAATCGAGCCGATGTACGAAAAAAGAACAAAGAAAGACCTAAAGTAACATACATTGCACTTCCAAAACATGGAGTTAACATGGACATCCAAGGAGATATGAGTTTCTAGGATTTATGGGTGCGTGCAATCCCACGGCGTGGAAGAGAGATGACCACGACATTGAAGGGCTCCTGTAGTGCCTCCCATCCCCCAAGCCATTTTCTAAATAAGCTCCAACAAGTCCACATCGTAGACTTTGACGTTGAAGCCCTCATTCATGGTGAACTTCACATCATTATGGGTGTGTTAGGTCGTGGGTCTGAACGCCTATAAATAAAAAAAAACTTGATTGCGTGAGAGGAGCTCCACACAAAATCAAAATTTTCTTAAGAAATAAGCTTAAAGAGTTAAGTCTTAAGAGAATAGGAGAGTTTCTATCATTTAAGGTACAAGATCTAGTCATTTGTGTACAAGAAGAAGAAGAAGAAGAAGAAGAAGAAGAAGGGAGATTAGGGATCACCATCTCCCTTGATCTACAACGCCACTTCATCACTACCCCCATGATCTACCCTCTGATGCGAAACCTTCTACCCATGATGCTTCAACAAGCCCTATCATCGATCCGGAGATACTCGAACGAAGATGACACCGGTCCCACCGATGCAACCCTATGGGGTTGGGATCCCTACACGGGTCAACCATGCATGGCTTCACTACGTCTGTTGCCAAGGAGCTATAGGGCAACCATGCCCCTAGCACCGCCTACCAGCTGCTTGTTGGGTCTCGAGGTAGGGTTGGAGATGAACCAACTCGCAGTGGAAAATCAATGAAAACCAAGAGACGATTAAAACCATGAAACAACTAACAAAGAATGGATTCACAAGAGATTAATTCAGCATTATTTCTTACCAAAACAAGAACACCGGGTAACGAATGATTGGCTTGAGTCTCCAAGATGCCTAGTATCCACATGTGAATCAAAGCCACGTAGTTCTTCTCTTTGAGGACTCAAGAACACAAAAATGGAGGTGGGAGCTTGCCTTGGCCGAAATTGCAAAGGAGAGGAGGGAGAAGTTGTGTTTCCTATTCTTGTCTTGTATTTGTTATGTTGAAAAAAGATGACTTAAACATAACAAACCCCATCAACTTGTCAAACTAAAAGCATGGGACAAGTATGGTGTATATAGGACAAGTATGGTGCTAAGTAAGGCTAGACAAGATGGGGTTAGGTGGTGAATCACCAACACCTAAATCCTTGTCTTGCTTACTTAGTACTAATTAATCAAAACTTGATTAATTAGATCCATGGGCCTTGGTTGCATGGGCCTCTTGGAACATGGCCCGTGGCCATTCCCAACAAGGTCCCGTGATGTGCTCATCGCCTCCAAGCCTTCCATACCGGAAATGTCCAACATTATCCAACGTGATCAATCCCAAGACTCCAAGCCTTGTCTCGATCCATAATGTCCTATTCACTTACGGGCACATGACCCAAAACCCAGTTTTGGTCATGTCCCGAGACCACCCCTTTTTGGCCATTCTCCATAAATGTGTCAATGAGTTTCATCCTTCGGTGTGACCCTTAGGTTTATGCATGCTGATAGATCAACGTAAAATCTCATTTTACTTGATCCCATAAAAGTAGTAACTAACGAGACATTAGTATTGTCTGACACTGCACAACGAATCGACCCTGTCCATTCTAACCTTTCCGTCGTCCCTGTCATTATCCTTTTATCTCCGATATCGTAATTGAGAAAAAGCATAGAGCCGTCATCCTTATTATTCTCAATCATTGTTCCTTGATATTTGAGATGACTACTGAATATATGATACTAAATATCATGTGCATGGACATGCTATTCTTTCAGTCACTCTCAATCAAGCGGCCGAGAACCAATATCTTTCCCATACCGTAGTATGAGGGATAAATCCCTTAGCCGTCTTTCGTGTCACTCATGTAGTCCGTCCCCAAGCCAATCCTGACCGTTATGGAATCCCTGTTACGGAAAACGTTAGGCTCAGGTCAAACTCAGTTGTTTACTGCATAACGATCACAAAGACTCCTTGGTCTATGGATACATGACAAGCTACGCCAATGAATATGTTCATGACTTGATCTATGGCACATATTCATGTTGGGTCGTCCAATATCATGTCCCACATGATATCTATGATCAGACTCCGGAATCTCATTCCAATGACTAACAGAGCATAAGCCATAAAGAGCCATATTTCATACTAGTCGCTTCTAGTGAAGCTTTGTTGACTAGGGACCCATCGAGTGTGATCTATCTCGATCTATGGTTCTATTCGCATGGTGGGCATAGATCAGAACACACATCGATATATTACTCCAACACTTAAGTAATACATGAAGCCGTTTTACTTTTATTGCTAACGATGATATTTACACTTGGACATTTAGGATTGAACTACGGGCACTAAGACTAACACTGCTATGACCAACCAGATCCGACCAGAGGAACCGATCCCGCCTACCTACCTGAGGCGTGAGCGAATTCCCCACCCATAGGGGCTCCGACCATGGAGACCGATCTATCAGCTAGAGCTAGTGGTTGAGGAACTTCTTGGAGTCGGTCAGAGTGTAGGAATGGACGGGAGACACAACAGGCAAGACTGAAGTTTTTCTGGATCCGTGTGGTAGTGGACAGACGTCGTAGCCTCCGTCAACTAATGGGGATCGGAGAATGAGGAGGACAACCCCATTAGTTCCGAGTCCAACAAGATGATCAATGAGCAGGGGGTGAAAGCAAGCGACCATGGATGGGATGACTCTTAAGCACACATCACAAGCTGGAACAGATGGTTACGATGCACCCCTACATGGAGCACTTGACATCACCACCCCTACTAGGGGTTTTGGCTTCATCAGGGCAAAAGCGAAGCCTGCAAAGTAGCCTCACCAGTCATCATGAGACCTATAGGGCACCACAGGTGTCCTAGAGGAGCCACACCCGACCCTTAAAAAATGGATTATATTCGTTTCCCAGCCTTCTCCTCTCCCTGATATACTCCTTGGACGACTATTAAGACATCGCATGTCTGTCCAAGACGAGATGGGGATAGCATTTTTGAACTCCTACACCGAGTACTGTCATAATAAAGAACCACCCCTTACAATCTCCCCTAGTAGTATCAGGCTTTTAGCTATAACGTTAGTTATCCAACCGTCATCAGACACTAATCTCGTCCTTCTTAATTACTCCTTTTATCGTATGATCATTATGATCTTCCCACGTTAAGTCAATAAAATATCATGTTATATGCTCAGTAAAGAAAACCTGATGAACAAAATATAACAAATTGAGTATGTAATCGTTTGAATTTGAAATAATCAAAATAAAGACCGAAATGATTAGTTGAAAAACAAATTTTGAGAAGTCTACAAGGATTTTTTACAACCCAAAACAAAGGTCAATGTTATTCGGTCCAGTTAAGTATAAATGAAAATCAAACCATGTCCGATCGCGTAAAAATCTGAAATTCATATGAGGTCTGTAACTTAGAACATGTATAGTGTAAGACTAACATATGGGGCTCATGAGTTGAGACTCATGTGTTGACTGTACAGAATCATAAGTTGAGCTCCTTAAATTGAGTTGTATTTCATAGTCTGAAACTCATGTATGGTACTCATGAATTACAGGAATGCTGAGTGGGTGTTGAATTTATATTTAGTTTAATTTCATCTCACTACCCTAAAAATTCTTGATTTTCATCTCACTATGCTAACAATTTTTTATGACACCTCACTACCTTAGAATATATATTTTTTTTCACTTTCATACCCGCCGTTAATTTTTCATCCATTTTTGGACGGAAAATGGTCATGTGCGAAGCACATGACCTTACTTTTTCTAAAAATACCTAACTACCCTTTACCTCCCTCTTTTGCCCACTTTATTTTCATTAAAACCCTAAACAACCTGACATTAGAAAAGGGTAGTTTAGGGTTTTAATGAAAATGAAGTGGGTAAGAGAGGAAGGTAAAGGGTAGTTTAGGTATGTTTTAGAAAAAGTAGGGTCACATGACCATTTTCCAACTAAAAATGGATGAAAAATTGACGGCGGGTATGAAAGTGAAAAAATGCATTATAGGGTAGTGAGGTGTCACAAAAAATAGTCAGGGTAGTGAGATGAAAATAATAAAAAAAATTAGGGTTGCGAGATGAAATTAACCCTTTATATTTTATTGAATTTATTAGTAAATAAATTTGAAATAAAATTGACAAAATTAATTAATAAAATAATAAAGTAACTAAAATGAAATTAAACTTGAACTTTTATTAATCCTCGACTAATACAATAATTATTGATTGACAAGACAAGTGTTGCATTGAGAAATCATCTCACTCATCCTCAAATTGGCAAGTTGCTCCAAACCGGTCCCATATGTGCTGAACAAGGTCCTCTTGGAGTTGTAGGTGGGTCAGATCATTTTTGACACTAAGTCGAGCGGCCAAGCGTTGTTGGTAGGACAAGGGCCCTTCTTGATGCCATCGTTCAGGTGGTGTCCAATCTGATACATCTGAAGATGGGTCGTAATACAAGTCGTCATTTCCTGCTTCGTACCGGTCGCGTACCTCCTCTACAATCATGTTGTGTAAAATAATACAAGTGTGCATGATATCAGCCAAAGTCGTCCTCTTCCAAACACGAGCGGCCCAGGAAATTATGTGTCACCGTGTTTGGAGGACTCCAAAAACCCGTTCAATATCTTTCCGAGCACCTTCTTGAACTTTAGAAAATAATTTGTGTTTGCGAGTATGAGGATGACGAATCGACTTCACGAACCGGCTCCATGATGGGTAAATATCGTCAACCAAATAATAAGGTCGGTCGTACTGATGGTCGTTGATCTCGTACTCCACGGCTAAGTCACGATCATGAAAAGAATCCTTAAATAAGTGACCGATGTTGAGGACGTTCATTTCATTGTTCGAGCCAACCATCCCAAAAAACAAATGCCGAATCCACAAATCACGAGGCACTGCAGCTTCCAGCATCACGCTTGGATCTCCGTGGTGGTCTTCCCGACCATAGGCTCCTTGCAATGCGTCTAGCAATTCTTCCACTACAAATGCATGTTGTAAAGATTCTCAATCATGTCGGGAAACCCTCGATTGTACCCCGATTCGAGTAATCGGGTCAAGTCCCCCGTTGTTGGTTTACGCTCGTATTCCTCCATAAAAACCTTAACGACGACCTTACAAAAACGACGTACACATTACCCCAATACGTAGGGTTTCGTACAATGAATCGGTCGAGCACCCATACACTAGCATTCGTAACGCGACGGTGCATTTCTGGTGCGTTGATAACCCCAAGGGTCCTGCACTGTCCGGCTTCTAAACGAAGTAATCGTCATACTCTGCTACTTTGTCCATCACCCTTTGAAAGAATGGTCGAGACATACAGAATCAACAACTAAACATATCGGGCCCATATGTTGGGTTCTCGAAGAAATAATCATGTATCAGTCGGTTGTGGGCTACGAGACGCCCTCAGTTAATCTGTTGTCGAGAAGTTTCCCCACTTTCAATCCTTCGCCTAAAATCGTCGATCCTTGGCATTTCTCTCTCTATCACTCTATCAGTCTTTCGCTGGATTCGTTGCCCCATTGCACGAATGTTGGCTTCCAACTCCTCCTTCAGTTGAGACTCGTCGTTGGACATTTTTTATCGAAATGTGTGTGAGAAATTTGATATTTTAAGAGGGAAGGAGGAGAGAAAATTGAAAGAAATATTGATGGTTTGATGAATGAGGTAAATGGTATATATGAGTGGGAAAAAATAGCTACGTGTTTATTTTAATTATACAAATTTACCCGTTAATCGGTGTTGGTCAACTATCTAAATTTTTTATCCTCATTGGCCATATGCATACTAACGACTGGCTCGTGCATGATCTGCAACTCGCGTACCAACGATTCATAATCATAAATAAATTAGATAAAACTTGCAAATCATAAGTCACGATTTAATAAATCCTGAGTCACGAACCACGTACACTATAGTGTACAAATCATAAGCCGAAAAGATAAATCGCACGTTGTACACATGATGTTCGAGTTTTGATTAGAATAGGACTCTGATCCGATTACCCAAACCGTTCACACCCCAAATGATTCGATTCTCGACGTGGCTACTTAAGAACAATGCTATGGACAAGCAACCTCTGGATCACGCGTCACGTGTCACCCCAAACCCACAAAAGCCATCGTTTGAAAGAGAGAACCGGGCCCACATTTATCCATAAACTCGGACAATATGTCTGTCAACACGCGCTCCCGATATTACCCCTCACTCCTCATCGGTCAATCAATTCATTAGCCGGCAGTCAAAACAGCACGTGCGAGCCGAAGACCTCCACTACGCGTCCTGGCACGTGCCGACCTCAAGAGACTCACCTCTTCACGCGCCCTATTAAGGTGTCGTCTTCTCCGCGCACAAGGGTGTGTTTCGTGTAGGGTTTTCAGGTCCTCGGTTCAATCGCTGCTAGAGTTTCCGTGATTTCCTCGTCTTCTGTTTTCTTGGGTTGAATCTCATGGTTCAGTTGATGCACTCTGGGAATCTCCGACCGGATCCCGATGCGCCGTCGTGCCGGGACAAGGTTCCGGTGAAATTAGAGATCGAAGACTCCTTGGAGGACGAGCATGCTCCCCTCAACAAGAGATCTAAGACCTCCTCTCCTTTCGAACAGGTATTGGTTCGATTGTTGTCTGTTTGGTTGCTGAGAAAAGAAAAAGAAGGAAAATGAACCTTATGTTTTAAATCGAGGGATTCGATTAAAAGTTCAGGTTTAGTTGATGTTGGTATTTCTGGGAATGGCAATAAGTGTATTTTGCTTGCTTGCTTGATTGTTTTGTCTCTTTGATATGTTTATCTGAGATGGGATTTCACCTAATTTAAGTGAGATCACAATAGCCATAAACTGTGTTGTATTCTTCCCAAGTTTTGAGTAATTAGTGATGCATAGGTTCCTCAATTTTTTTTTACTTTTATTTGTGTTGTCTTCATGCACATGTTGATTCAGTTTTTGTTGAGGCCATGCCCATTTCCTAACAAGTATTGAGTCCTGCCTCTGGTTGGTGGCTCAGCCTCAAGACTTCTAATGAGTGTTTAGATTATTGTATAGGTATCAGCTTGGAGTCTTCTCAACTCTTTTGAATTTATGACTTTTTTTCCTTCAGGTTTTAGTTTGCAATTATATGTTTAGCATTTCATCTGTTGTTGTTTTTAATGCCCTCTTTTAATCGGCTGATGTTAGTGTCTTATGATGGTCTTTTTGATTAAATTAACAGTGGGGCTCTGGAGCAAATGGGTTGCCACCACCTTCTCAATACAACCCACTTGATGAGCCTAGCCCTCTGGGTTTACGGCTAAGGAAGAGCCCGTCATTGTTGGATTTGATACAAATGAAGCTTTCTCAAGGGAGTGGCTCAACTGCAGAAGCTACACAGAGTCAGGATTCGAACTGTGGGGTTAAAAAGGAAGCCAAAGGCGTCGCTGCTTCAGTTACTACTGACAAGCTAAAGGCTTCTAATTTTGCAGCTTCGCTGTTAAAAATTGGGTGTTGGGAGGTACTTCACAGTTTTTTTGTCTATAACAATTCAAAGTTTGATCTCATTAGAAGATGTCGTAGCTAATGATGAATATATATTTGTTTATGTATTCTACAGTATAAATCAAGATATGAAGGTGATTTGGTTGCAAAGTGTTACTTTGCAAAGCATAAACTTGTTTGGGAAGTTCTTGAAGGTGGTCTCAAAAGTAAAATCGAAATCCAGTGGTCGGATATTATGGCTTTGAAAGCCAACTGTCCAGAAGATGGTCCCGGGACTTTGAATGTTGTGGTAATATTAACTTGTGTGCTTGTTAGAGTAATTAGCAAGTTTGTAAGTGGGGTTGATTATTAAGATACTAGCCTTTGCATGTATGTTGGTGCAGCTGGCTAGACAGCCTCTTTTCTTCAGGGAGACCAACCCCCAGCCTAGGAAGCACACTTTATGGCAGGCAACTGCTGATTTTACAGATGGGCAGGCTAGCATACACAGGTAAAATTGGTGTACTTATCTCTCTATCATTCATTGAGGTCTGGGGGGATAAGTGTCGGTTTATTCTGGCCATGTGATGTAAAAATCGCTTTCCATAAAGTGCCAATTTGCCATTTTCGTCCTTCATTCTATCACCTTTAATTTGCTATTTATGTCTTCTTCTTTTTCTTTTCTATCTACAGTTCTTCAATTGTCTGCAAGTCTTGTTATGCATACGTATATTCGTTGTTCTTCTCATGCTTTCTTCAAGCAACTTCATGATAGAATATTCCCTAACCTTTTGGCTAAGACCCTAAGACAATATAGATTATGTTTTTATGCTTTACATATACGCATTTGGATTCATTTATAACGTCTTTATAGATCTGCCATTAAGTGGCCGTTTGGACAAAACGGTTCATCTTTTAATTGATTTTTCACATCCCTCACTTGAGCTTTCGGTTTGTTAATTTTGGTTCTTGGCCGTATTGACAAACTTTCTGTTTACTTGTAGGCAACATTTTCTGCAATGTCCACAAGGGTTGTTAAACAAACATTTTGACAAGCTTATTCAGTGTGACATGCGTCTCAACTTCCTAAGTCGGCAACCAGAGCAAGTTCTGGACTCACCATACTTTGAACCACGAGCCTCTGTTTTTGAAGACCCAGAAGATTCCAAAATACATGGTTCTGGTAAAGGATCGATTGTATCTGGCTTCCAGGATGTAGCATCACCAACACCGTCTCAATCCTCTTCCTTTAGTATTGATCAATCAGAGCCTTCTGGTATGGGAGTGGAGCAACGGTCCCGTGAAGCTCCTTCCCCCAGCTCAGGTAAAAAAATAACTATTTTTTGGTTTCAAGTAGAATACACAATCTCATTCACCTTGAAGGAAAGATTCAAATTACATTGGAATACAATCTGATTTTAATTTTGGCTCCTTTTGTCTTGTTAGTCATGGATACTCATGCAATCGAAGGAAATGGGAATTCTGATTCAGCTGATTCCAGAGGTCCTAAAAGTTGGGACAAGGTGAAGGTGCCAGGACTCCACCCATCTATGTCAATGAGTGATCTTATGAATCACCTTGGAAATTGTATCTCAGAGCAGGTGAGTGGGGAGGGTGGATCAGATTGCCAGGAAATGCTGGAGAGCATTGCACAGTACCTGCTCAGTGACACTCAAACCACAGTAGCATCTGATGAGAAGCTTATGTCAAGGGTTAATTCTCTTTGTTGCCTTCTGCAAAAGGACTCTTCAGTACAAAACTTGCAAGCTTATGGAGAGAGCTTTGAAGTACCTCGTGATCCTCAAGATACCAAGGCACCTGAAGTGGAATTGAAAGAAGTGTCCTGCTCCAAGCAGGCTTCGGGCATGTCAAGAAAAGACTCGTTCAACGACCTACTACTTCATCTTCCTCGAATTGCATCTCTCCCAAAGTTTTTGTTTAACATATCAGAAGAGGACGGTTGAGAGGCAGATGTCATGTACAATGTACAATATCTCAGATGTAGAACCAACTAGATTCTCCTGTCTGAAAGATTTGCTTGTGGTTAATGTATCTGGTGTCTTATGAAAATATGTGTTGAAGAAGTGGTTGGATTCGGAAACCTGTGTTGATGAAGAATCCTGGCTTGTAGTGGTGTTGTAGGATTTATCCACAACCCAGAAGGGACCAGCTGTTTGTCTATGTAAGATACTAAAAAAATATCGACACAAGAAATAAATTTACTGCCATTTTGAGGCTATTCACCAGATCGTGTATTTCTTCGGGATTCAGAAACAGTAGTGCAAGAAAATGTTTCATTTTCATTGTCAGAAACAGTAGTGCAAGACAATGTTTCATTTTCATTGTGACATTGTGATGCCATAGATTTCATTGACATTGAGTGTTTTAGAACAAATAAGACAAGTGGGTTTAGTATTGCCCAAGAAAACCTTCAATTGACGTGTGTGGGGAATAATTTCCTGAAGCTCTTGGTGTTAGATGGAACCAGGTGACCGGCATTGGGTTTAGTATTGCCCAAGAAAACCTTCAATTACATTCGATTTGGTATCCTACGGGTTTAAATCAGAATCCGTACAAAAAAATTTATAAATGTTTGAAGAATTAAAGATATCGAGTATACAAGATTTAGTATTGGAATATGATCAATTTTGTCTATACGCAAGACTAGGGGAAAAGACGGGAGTAATTTAACAATATTGAATATAAAAAAAAGTAGCAGAGTTTATTATTAAATGAAGGTAAGAGTTAGAAACCCCTTTTATAGTTGGCTCAGGGAGTGAAGTCAGTGCAATGTTTCTGGTGCACAGGGAAATGCATATGATGATGAAGAATTTGAAGATTCAGGAAAATGATGATCTGAACCATTGAAATTTGCCACACTCAACCATTGAAGACCAAACTTCAGCAAACAAAAAATATACAACATTAACCCGCCTAATTCTATGCTTTCTGTACACCTTGCAATCAATTTCTCAACATGTACATTGTATACACCACTCTTCAAACCAAATCCACAACCAAATCTCTCTCCCCAGAGCAAATCTTGGGCATCTCAAACGGAGACTGTCTTCGAGTCGTTCCCATTTGATTAGCTTGATATTAAAGCCAAAAGTGCAGCATCGCCTGTCAATAAGTCATGCCACAAAGCTAACATAAGCATGTATACACATTCTAGTACGCACGATCAAGCCTAGTTTCCAGCAAACACTTGACAATCACTGGTATTCATTTAGCAGAACTCATAATAAGGATAAATAACAAATAGGATATAAGGGAATACCTCGCTGATGGAGTCTAGACTTGGAGCATCCCGCTGGGAGGACTTAGCATTATGGTTTCTCAACTCAGATTGTAATGCACTAATTTGATCAAGTATCTCCTTCAGCATCATCAAACCTGGTTCCCCTTCAGCACTAATTTCTTGCCGTGTACTATTTCCCTTGCTCTCAAGGCACTCGATTCTCTGTTTTAGTCCTTGAATGTCCAGTTGATAGTCAAAAGCAACACTTGAGGTGGAAGGAAGAGAAAATTGACTGTCAATGATTGCTTTCTCTCTTTGCTTCGAAGACTTGTCCTTGTGTTTTGGACAAAGCGGCACTTTATTTCTGATTTCACCTCTATCTTTAGCTTGAAACTCAAATTCTTCTTCTGTCACCAGCTTTCTCTTCTCACCTTCAGAAATCAACTTTTTCTCCTTTTGCCCACGAACTTTGCAATTCTCATAGCTTTGCGGGACTTCAAATTTATCCAGTACACTTGAGGAAGAAACATCATTCTTTTCCACCAAATTTGTATAATTTTTAGCTTGATCAACACTCATCGCTATACCATCTGATGGTGGGCTAGAGGACAATCTAGAGTCTTCCGAATCAGGCGGAGGTAACGAACATGACCTCAACTGCCTGTTCCTAGAGTTAGCTCTATGAGGAATCTTACCATCTGATATCTCCTTCACTTGTCCATCTAATTTTCTGATCTGTTCCCAGTACAAATTGAGGTCCCCACCTCCAAAGGTTCCAGCTTTCTTCTCAAAATTAACCTCTTGGTTTGCATTTGTCGGCTCTATCTTAGGAGTCAAATCTGATATACTACTTTTCTTGGGGAAGTAAAGTGAAGGAAGCGAATCATGTCTTTTCACTACAACCGATTCGTTTCTTTGCTGCTGCAAACTCTCTGGAAATCTACATTCAGGGATACTCAAATCAGTACAACCCATCCCTAAAAGCTTACACTTGTAAGCCTGAACTTGGAACTCAAGGCATGCAATTTCCATTTCCTTCTGATACATAAGATCTTCATAGATGGCAATAGACTCCTCCGCCATAAACATCTTTTCTTCAGCCTCTCTCTTGTACTGACTCGCTTCCATCTGCATCTGAGCCTTTTCTCCCTGAATGCGTAGTATCATCGACATGGCCTCACTGGTTGCGCTAGACGATGCTTCCCGTTCCTCATCCAACTCAAAGTAAAGCTTCTGAAGAAGTTTCTGTTGAGCTCGAAGCGCTTCTTTCAGAGTGTCCATATCGCTACCAAGAACTTCTGAACAAAAGCTGCTCTCAGCCATGACAGTGGCCCCTTGAAGGAACCACACCTGTTTACTGAGCAACAAAGTTAAGTAAAATACTCCATCAGCTTTTACTCACTAACAATTCAAGTGTATATAAAACAAAACAAGCAATCAATGGACCAAAATCAAACACCATGAATCAGCAAGCTGCACAGATTTCCAAAGTCAGATTGGGTATTGGTTCAGAATAAATGGGTCTAATGAGAACAAAGTTGGATATTTTGTTATGTTTTGCAAGTTCCATTGTGAAACTGAAATATCTAAACCCTCAATAGATATTTTTAGATTCAGCATCAAGTCAAATCACAGTCCATAAGGCATGAGACAGAGAGACCCTTAATACTTTCACCAAACTATTCAAATCAAATTCCCTTCATCTGATACCAACCACCCAAGAATCCACTACATAAAATCAAAATTACTGCAAAGGAAACTGATCCAATCAAATTGTTCTCCAAATCAGCAGCTGAATTGAAGGCAAGCAATATATCCAAGCAAGTTCCATTATATATATAAAAAAGGGGCTAAACATGAACTTCAAAGGAAACACAAGTAAATCAGAAGAAAGCAAAACCTAAAGAAAGGTGGGATCACAGAGGAGAAAGAACAGAGAAAGGACATGACACATACCCAGTACAGCGCAGAGGCAGCAAAGATCAAATCGAATCTTCCGAGCAAAACCCAGTAGAGAACAAGACCACCGTCACCGTCACACAAGTAGCAACTCCAAATCTTCAGTCAAAACTCTCTCTCTCCGGAGAAACCCAGCTGCAGGAGAAGAAGAAGAGCGAGAATCAAGCAATGAATCTAGATGGGTTTGGAGAATGTATTTATAGGAACAAAACCCAAATTCCCAATTCGCAATTGATGGCGAGAATGTAGAAAGCTCGTGATTTGAAGAACAATCTTCCAAAATGAAATAAACGCTCAGTGCAAATACCATAACGGTCACAGGCTTTCCTTCTGAGCTCCAAGCCTCCAACACAACCGCGTTGTTGTTTGTTTCTGTCCTTTTCACTTTTTAGGCAAAGTTGAAAACTTTATTTTTCGAACGTCCCACCAAGAAACCCGTTTTTCTTTCCTTGTTGATTCAGCAGAAAATGATTTATAAGTTGCCAAACTAATTAATTTTCTTCCTTGGACCAAAATTGAACAGTGGATAAGGGTCGTTCGTGGGTTCGTAGGAACGAATCGTGGTGTTTTGATGGATGGCCCCTCCTACCAGTTGATTTAGACCCATTGGCTAAGGAGTCTCCTACCTTGGATCGACTGCAACTCTGGGTGCATGGCCATAATCTCCCTCCGGTAGTACGCACCAAAACCACGGGAGAGACGGTCGGTTCGACACTAGAGTTGTGTGTCGAGGTCCCATGTGACCAATGGGGCATCTGCTGGGCGGTACAGTGAAGGTTAGATTTTGGCACCTTGTGGAGCGCCCTCTTCGCCGTCAGCATCTGCTTCGATTATGGGAATTTCCCGATCCGGTTTATGTCACTCTTACCTGTAAAAAAAACTCCATGTGTTTTGTTTTATTTATGGCATGATTGGTCACATGATGGTTGAATGTGATCGGGAGAGTACTCCCAAGTTCGACTCCTCCATCTTGGAGTATCAAAGGGACTGTCAACCTAAAACATATGCAACGGATTGGGATGGTCAGATATCTCGTTGATCGGTGTCCTCGATTTCTGCACCTCATGGTCCCTTGTCTCGAGGCAGGGGGGCCAATAATATCCTCGGCTACTGTACCTTAGGGTATGAGCCCTCGGAGCCTCTCCCAGACCCGGTTGACTGATCCGGGTTGGAAGAACTTAGTGATCGGCCAACCCTCTAGGGGAAGTAGAGCCGATCCCCCACACCTGCCTGTCCACAATGATAGAACTAGACTTGGAGCTAGAGCTGAGTCTAGTCATGGAGCAGGAGGTGGGGGAGTGAAATGGGGTTCCATTGGAGAGCCCCGAGATGATCAGAATCGAGCGGGGAAACAACCCCGCATGGAGGAACGAAAGGAATTCAGTGCTCTGGGACTGGCCCTGTAGGGGTCCCTAGGAAGAGCTCCGCCTCCCTTTGAAGCTGATGGCAACAGGTTCGGTCGCACTCTACAGAGTATGCAGCAGCTAGGTACTACCTTTAGCAGCAGTCATCGCTTTCGTTGTAGTTTCTTTTTCCTTTCAGTTGGCCTTTATGGCTTTTCAAAACACCACATGTGTCGGTTCATTTGTCTCAGAGTTATGTGTAGACTGGCCTTCGAGGCTCAATACCATGTAATAACTCTTTTATTGTGGTCAGGGGTTTCCCTGATGCATTTCTATTGTCGATTGAACTCTATTTAATAAAATTGCGCCTTTTTGGTAAGAAAAGGACGAGAAAAAAATTACTCTTCTCGTTATTAGAACTAGGGGTGTGTATAAGTATTTATATATACGATTAAGAGTATAAGATATTATCCGGTTCTATCTTTCATATTTTATGAGTGATCTTTTAATTTTCGACGTCATCAAGTTCGTCTACCTTATGGTGAGGGTCGAAAACATCTAACTAGAGGTAGGAAGAGTCCTAAGCATCCATCGAAGATTAGGTTTGGGCGTCGCCTCACCTATGTATGTCAAGAACGCGCCCCAATCCATAGATGTGGCCTATTTGGATTATGAATTGGATAGATAACGGTTGGGCCAGATTTATGGATAGATTTCTAACCTTAAATGAATAGACTCAAATCCAGAGTTGTGAAGATTTTATTCGATTTAAAATATAATTATTCAGTTAGTTTGAACTCAACTAAAAAATTTAAACAATATGATATTTTTTTTAGCGAAATGTATTATTTTTATTAATATCAACTAGAAACTTATATAAAAGGATCAATGGGGTAGCGTACCATCCGAAAACAATCCTGCAAGCTAATCCTAGAATCGCAACCGAGGTATAGTTGGTCTTGATATGAGGGCTTAAACGCCAAGAAACGTGAACTTAAAAAACTTAAAAGACAAGGGAACCAATCCTAGCTTGACATGATACATATACGAGTGTCTAACTACTGCTTGGTCCTTAGAGGAGGACTATGAAATCTCTGTAAAGAATGCACGATTCGATCAGCGATAACAGTGATTGGTGGAGGAAACCAAATAGGTGGTCAGGATGTTGCTCCTTCCCAACAACCCATATCCCCAAGGGCATCCAATTTGTCCTAGCGAGTCTGCGTAACATGCATCGCTTGATTGTGTGTGCCAACAAAGGCACCTGATACAAAATCCTTATCACCCTCGGTGGTAAGGACCCATAGTCCAACTATGACGTAATTCGTACACTCGCTCCTAACCACGATCATGACGGTGTGGAAGCTTGTACGAGGAGTAAAAGACCCACCATAACAAGAAACTACAGATCGTCTTCAAGATGCTCCGATGTTCAAATGCTGCAACATTGAGAAGTGGATATGCAAGAGAGGAAAGCATGAAGGCTTTGAAGAGGAAGACAATTAAGTGAACGAGAATCGTGTGTGACGGTATGACTTTATGTGACGGTAACTTCAACAGAGACAAGACCATATGTGACAGTTAGGATTAAGTGCTCTCAACCCTAACAGAGTTTTTTTTTTAACTTTATATGTCTTGATTCTTTTTATTTTAACTTTTACTATAAAGAGGAGAAATTTAATAGAACCCCCACTTATCCTAAAAATCGTGAGAACTCATCAAAATCATACATTTCATAAATGGATGGATGAGATGCAATTAATTTGTTAACTTGTTGACGACATAAACACATCACATTTGAATAAGTAGTAGAGGTTTTTTAGTAAAAATGTCATTATACGTTTTTACCAATTCACTACTTTAATCATTTTTGCTTCGTTTGAGCTCTGATTGGCTTCAAACTTGCGCCCATATTTTTTTATTTTTTCAATGACTCTGTATCAATAGTAGTTATGAATATATTTTGAAGCACGGAAAAAAATCGGGACTAATTTAAAATATATATATATTTGGGTGATTTTTATCAACAATGAACACTAGTTTTATCAACATGATAACTAGTTTTATCACCTTATTTTTCAAAAATGAACATGATTTTTATCACCTTGTCACATATGTTTTATCATCTCGGTACATGTGTTTTATCACCTTATCATATATTTTTTTTATCAATACTAAACACTAGGTTTATCACCAAATTATATGTACTTTATCACCTCATCACTTATTTTTTTTCTCACCTCAACACACATTTTTTTATCAACACTGGACATTAGTTTTATCATCACTAAACTACAATTTATCACCCTTATTATAAAAATTGAACATGATTTCTATCACCTCATCCCTTGTTTTTTAACACTTTAGTTTATATTTTTTTATCAACACGATATGAAACATTTATTAGTGGAGATATATCAATACTCAACATTAGTTTTATCACCCCGATATAATTTTTTTCATACTTCAAAATATGTTCAATATGTTAATTGATGGATGACCCCTGGAAAAAATGAAAACATTGGTGCAAATTTGAAGCTAATCAGAGTTCAAACAACTGAAGAATGATTAAATTAGTGAATTAGTAAATAAAATAAACTTGTTCACATTTGATTGTGTGAAAAATGATGAATTGTGCATGTATTTTGGGTGTTTTGGGGTTCGGAAAACATCTGGCTCCATGATGTAAGATCTAACATAGAAAAAATGTAAGGGTTCGGAAAAAATCTGGCTCCATGAACGGGTTGATGTGCAACATTCGTTGAAATCCATCAGACTGATATGCGGTGAACTTGGGTGCTCCAGTGTGTACTCATGTTGCTCCGGTGGTGACGACGTCTGAGTCTCGTCGTGTTAGATTTTCTTGATCGAAAAATAAGCATTGTGGGAAGTGGAATTTGGGAGAGAAAGTAGTGAAATGAAGAGAAAATGTTTGGGAATTCAGAGAGTTGAGCAATACTTTGAATGTGTTTTGTTTTGAAGGAGGCTGTGAAGACAGATTAATTTGGAAGATCCATCAAGCAGGGTTTACACTCAAAAAAATGTATCTCTCTTCAAGACTCTAGTTCACAAGATCTTCTCTAGACCAAGTAATTGTGGGAACCTGTACTTCCTCCTAAGATTTCTTGTTTTTCTTGGTTAGCTTGCCACAATGCAGTTCCTACAAAATGCTTTTTGGATGGTAGGGGTGTAAACCTTTCTCTTTCTCAGACCCTCTGTCCTTTCTGCTCTAATGATATAGAGGATACCAACCATGTCCTCCTAAGGTGTGAAAGAGCATGACATGTCTGGTCTAATATTTTCATACGGTGGGGGATTTCTTCAGTGATCTGCTCATATATTTGCTCCCTTGTTTGCTCCTGGAGATACCTCGACCTTGACAAGTCCAAAAAGCTCTGGAATCTGCTGGTTTTTATCACCCTCTGGCACATCAGGTTGGCCAGGAACAATGTGGTGTTCAATAATGCAATTTTCAACCCTGTTTTGAGTGTTACGAAAATTCAGAGATTTTCTTTCAATCTGGAGTGGTCCTTATTTTCAAAATTTAATTCATTCTCCTTCGAGAATTAGTTGAACTCTCCTCGGATGTGCCTTAGAGTTAGAAGGGTCATTTCTCCCCCTTAATTTGCTTGGGGTCTTGTATCTTGAGGCACAAGTTTCATCCTTGGTTCAGGTTCTCTGGTTACTTGGGGATCAAGCTTCCTTGGAATCGCTTATATCTTATCCTTCTATGCAGTTGTTTTGGGGTGGTTATAGGGTTTTATGGGTGTTTTTGGGGTGGTTTTTGGGGCTAGTGCCCTGGCCTTGTGTTTTTTTGCTGGTTTATTGAGACTGTTAGGATTTTTTGGTGGTCTTTTGTTGGGTGTTTTGAGTGTGGGTAGTTGTCAATCTGTTAGGCTACTTCTTGGCTGGGAGAGTGGTTGTTCCCTTAAGGTTTTGGGTTTTGAGTATGATTATAGGTTGGCTGACAACTGATGTATCTTCTGAAGTTATCTTTTGGTTCTTCTTGCCCTACGAACTTCCCATTCTGCAGAATTGTTCCTTTTTATTCTACAGAACTGAAGGACCACCTTGATTGGGGGTTTGTTTGATATGTAGACTTGTTGCCAGTCTTGGGTGGGAGTTTTTTTTTTTTTTTTTTTGCTGATTGAGGTTTTTTCATTGTTCATTGTTGAGGGTGTTTTTGTGTATGGTTGTGTGTCTAATTGGTCTGTTTTGTAGTGGTTTGGATTTTTTTCATCTTGGTTCAGGCTTTTTTGGGTCACAAGCATCGTGTGATTGCCTTTGTTGTAATTGTACTTTGAAAGACATGGTCCGTTGGCCCTTTTTTATTTAAAGAATGTGTCTTTTATAATAAACTTTACCGATAAAAAAAGATGAATTTTCATAATTTTTAAGGTAAAATGGATTTTTAGTCGACTTAACCTCTTATTATAATTTTTTATTAAAAAAAGTAAACAAACCTTAATATACACTATAAATTCTTTCACAGCGTGTACGCTCTCAAAAGGTTGCAAAAACCTAACCCTAGAGTTTTCTCATCATCATCATCTCTACCACCGTCGTCGTTGCCGATCACCTCCAACGTCTATGATAGCTTGTCGCTTACAAACTCCCGAGCCACAATACCCACTGAGTATCACCCCACGTACCCATCTTCTCACGCCTCCCCTCTTGTTTTCTTCCCTCCCCCGCACAACAAAGCCGACTGCTCCCATGGGACGTTCGCCGATGGTCGATCAACTCTCTAGTGATGGAGAGGGCTTCGATGTTGAGTTACTACGGGAGCCGGAGAGTCCGAGTCCCGATCTAGAGATGGGAAATACATGTCGGGTCTGCAAAACCCTAATGGATGCATCTGACGCAGATCACCCCCCTTAGGTTACCGGTCACAGAGACGACTGTAGAGTCTGATCCGATCATCGAGGTCGTATCCGATCCACCAAAAATAAGTCCAGCACACCCGATCGAGGAAACCCTAGCAATGGGGAATATCGAATCTAGCAGCCAGTTGGTGGATATCATCCTCGCGGCTTTAGCTCGGTCACTGCCATGTGCTGGCGGATATGACCTATCTGTTAGGGTCTGCCAGAGCTCCGTCGAGTCCCTCAGAGAATCGACCCGTGTCGGCCCGTGATGGGAATCACACTGATTTTATTCCAATGATCGTCGTGCAGTCTCCAGCATCAGATCACAGCCCTAAGGGGAAGACAACTGACCTGGCCTGGCCGGCGTTGGTCCTAGCGGTAACTCGACCCCAAGCGGTAACCCAGATGATTCAGCACAATGTCATGCAACCGGATGACATGCAGTCTCAGGGTAATCCATTTAGTAAGCCAGAAATACAACGGAGGAAGAGGGCGATGAAGCACAAGTATCCGGCAGCGTGTCGTCGGGGTTTAATGCGATTTAGTCCAGTACTCGGGCCCCGTCCACGTATCCGAAAGAGGGAAAGGACAATGGGGAACACCCCCATGAGAAATAATCAGGTCAGGACCGAGAGGAGGAAATGGAGGGTGCAAAAGAGGTGAACGACTGGGAGACACAATTGGAGGCTTCACAACCTCCAATGGAGGAATGAGATTCCTGGGTGGTAGTGGGAAGGGTCCACCTGGGCCTATACTCACGGACGCGGGACTGCCGGTGCAGGGAAGTCTCGGGAAAACCACATATATGCGCTTCTTTTAAGATTATGTTTTGTTCACTCATTTGGAGTTGTTTAGTTATATTTCCTTTGGACGTTTTAGGTTATTTGGATCATGTTGATCGTAGGAACTCTTATCGTTGTTTAAGATGTAAACTAGACTATTTCTACGAATACAGAGCGCCGAATGTCCTACGAGAGACTTGGATTTATTCTAATCTCAGGGTCTTCAGCACACTACTTGTACCGGTTACCTAGCATTTTATAAAGCGCCCCTTACTTTCAACAAAACCATAATATACACTAGACTCACTTTAGATTCTATTCCGATCATAAGGAAATCAATCCCAATACTTATCCCATTTATAGTTGTGAGCCTTTTATATATTTAATGGACTTTAAAGTGTTTGGCCGGTTAGTTTAGTTAAACTCATGTAGAAGAGATATGCATTTAATTAGCTGAATGCCACTGCTATCAGATTTTCTGTTTGCAAATTCTATTTTTATTCTAGATTCCCAGTGGATTTAGCTCTATTTTGGTGGTGAAAATGATTTTGAGTATCTAAGTAAATAGTCGACATTTTAAATATTTTAAGAATTTTTTATACCGAAATCTCTTTTCATTTTTTCCGAACCAAGAACAAAAATTTAAAGATAAGAATCGAAGGGATCGCAACTAAGATAGAAAACATAAACAACTAGTGTATTGCTGTCACGTGGCCCCAACATCTACCTCTTCCTCCAACCGCAAAATAAAAAAAAATCAATTTTTTACCCTTACAAATACAATCTATGTCCAAATATTTTTTCCCACCTCTCTTTCACTTTTCTACCCTCTTCTACTCCCATATTTCCCCCAAATACTTTTTCAATGGACTATAATCATTACACGATGATTACTAAGAAGAGAGCCTAGCCGATTAAAGACAACTTCACTCGAAGATGCATATGTTGGGGTCGTTCATCGGAGATCATATGTCTGAACCGAGTCATTTTTCCCAACCTTCCATACCAACTCAAATCACCGAAGCATCGCAATCAAGTGTTCGGTCAAGGAAAGCAAAAGGAACCGTCAAGTTGAGGGTGAAGTGGACGGTTGACGAGAAAGAACGCTTATGCCGAGCATGACTCAACAACTCTGTGGATAGCGTCAGTGGGAAGGGGAAGAAGATAGAGCAGTATTATAAGTCTGTCTTCCAGGAGCTCATGCTCACGAACAAACATTAAGATCAGACACGTAAACCGAAGAACTACAAAGGCATTGTCAGCAGACGAACCAGAAGGTCATGTGGTTTCGAGGCCACTTCATCTATCTTGAGGGCATCTACAAAAGAAGTCGGTCGGAGGCTCAACTAATTGAGGACGCAGAAGTCAAATACCAAAGGAACAACCTCAAGAAATATATTTTTCACTCTCAAGCATTGCTGGAATATTCTAAAGGACCAGCTAAAGTGGAAAGCTAAGTTTTTTCCTACTCCCGTGGCCCAACACCAACCGGCTCTCGATGTCGAACAAGATGTTGAAATTAGAGCAAGAAAACGAACAAGGTTGGACGAAGATAGCGCACACAAGCTGAGCACTCATTTCTCTTCTGACCCGAACACATCGATCGATCCCGAGTTCACCTTCGTCCGAGAAGTCTGTCCTGAAGGCCAGAAGAAGAAAAATATGAGACTCGAAGACAAAGGAAATGTGGTGATGAATAAGATTCAGGTGCTTAGTGTCCAAAATGTTGTTAAGAGCATTCGCAGTGTCGAGTATGAAAAACGATTGTTACTCAAATCCATGCAAGAGCGCATGTGGAAGATATACAACTCTACTCTTGAAAGGGACACCTCTAAGATGTTCGAATTCGTCAAAGAAGCCATGCATCCACGATCGCCCATCTTGATCGGAAATTTTCGGAGCTCTAGTTTTATTTTAATTAATTTCCTAATATAGTTGTTAATTTCTTTCTAAATATAATTGCTATTTGTTTCAATGAATGGTCAAATCCAATTATTCAGAAAGTTATCATCTCATAAAATGCACCCGGACCCACCCATGGTTGCGCCGGCTAAACCTCATCGTAACCTCGATGCGACTTAAATTTCTTCTCATCCCCTCCTCCCATGAATATGCCTCTTATTCTTCATTTCATTCACACATATCCTCTCATACTTCACTTATTCACCTTCATTTGTAGCTCGAAATGGAACTCCGGGATGCATAACAATGCATTGGTTGGTAGAGGAAGAAACTCACCTTGTGGTGACATGTCTCGAGTATGAGGAGGTTGGTGGTCAGTAATTGACAAACCTTTACCGACAATACCTGAGGACCGCCGATCCAATTATCAACCCACGGTCCCAAGCCAACTTAAGGATCATTGGGGCAAGAACACCAAGAAGGTGAAGAATTTCGAGAGTATCTACCGATGTCGTGTCCAACAACGCATTCCCGACACGACCGGTCGAGAAATATTCGATGCAACCTTTTCTGAGTACCACATGACAAATTGTATTCCATTCAATAAATTTCATTGGTGCGATCTTGCCAAAGATCAAGCGGAGTAGTGTCTCTATGTCGGGATAATTTAGTTTTAATTTAACCTTGTAAACGTTTATGTAATATTTTTCGTTCGAATTAAATTTCAATTTTCGATTTGTTAAAAGTGTGAAATGATATTATTTTTAATTATAAATGTTGCTTAAGTCAAGCAAATTTGGTAGCACAACCACAACTTTTTTTTTATAAGCAAAAAATCATTAAGATAGGATTTCGTGTAGCCCAAGGCCCATGCCCATACGCGGCCCGGACCAAACGGACGGCCGCAGTGTGACGTGTGTGTGTGGGCTTTCTCCATTACACATTAGTGGTGACCCAAGGTCACACAACACAGCAACAACTTTGTGTAAATAATTCTGTGTAGTTGTTGAGTCAAGCTATAAGGCAAACACTTGACTTATGCATCATGCATGTTATAACTAAGAAGAAATGGAAGAACACAAATCAAAGATGTTATATGATTCTGAGGTGGAGCTCCAAGAAGATATTGTGTTAGTGATTAAAGTCATCGATAAATATACGAAGGCCTAAGAGTGAAGGCATGACCAACCTTGAACCAAGGTATTGAATGTGTACAATTGGACTATACACTCTTCCGAGGATCCAACTATCGTCGTCCCCTGATAATACTGAGAGCCTCTAGAAACATAAAAAATCTCGCTCCCGATCTGATATGAGAATATCGTGTTGTTACTTAGTGGACCTGATATAAACGATGAAGAAGTAGTATCCGTTGACCTTTCAATGACTCCTGGACTGCTCATTATATGAGGCGAGGGTGTTTTTCACCCCTTGTCGGTACTCCGAATGCTCCATCAAACTTTGTTGATCCCCCTCGCTCATACCCCATAAAATCAACAATTAGCATCTTCTCGAAACCAATGGGAGATCCTGTCACTATGACATGCGCATCTCAGATGTTTTGTTATTCAGCCTTCTACTCGATGCTGTCTAGGCAGGATCGTAGGGAGTGGGCGAGTCCCACCACTTTTCCTTCATGTATTTACATATTAATCAACCAAAGATTCGTGGATTGTGAAGTACTATTTCATTTTTAAAAATGGCGTAATAGGAAATTATGATTATTCGTTGGCATGGGGTCTGTGTTGATGTGATAATAATAAATGACTTAAGAGCATGGAATTGAAGATACGGGAGATGATGAGCATCCCACAGCCACTTGTCTTCTTTTCCCGGCAGCCAGAATTTAAAAAAGTGGTTAAAGCGGTTTCAACGGATACAATACACAGGTGGGTCCGGTTACTGCCGACCTGTGCGAGTCCAATCGTGCCCCTGTGTTGGCTTGCAGCATCATTTGCACAAAGGGACAAAGTTGACTTTTTATTCCCCAAAGGTCGTTCTTCATTTCAAATGAATATACTTGCTTCCCATCCCATGTTTCTAAAGCTATCTTCAATTATTGCATTATACAAACCTGTTTCATCTGCAGTAGGACAATCACCGGGTTCTATAAATTATTATTTTTGACTAAAAGGTATACTTTTATGAGGTGAAATCGGTTAGAGACCACTTTTAACTTATAAATCGTGGCTACACGTACTTAATATCCAACATTCATCATGATTTCACATCATCATCCTAATTTCACCCAAATTCACGCAACTTTTATCCTTTCTTGCACAAGCAAGGGCATAATTGTAATAGCATGGTGGTGCCATGTGGACAAGTGTCCATTTTTTTTCTTCATCAATTCACTAATTTAATATTTCCCGATTCGTTTAAATTCCGATTAGTTTCAAACTTGCGTCAGTATTTTTATATTTTCAAGTGCTTTAATAAAAAGGTATATTGGGTGATAAAAATAATGTTGAGTGTTGATAAATCTTCACTAATAAATGTTTTATATCGAAGGTATTAAACTAGTGTTAAATGTTGATAAAAACATGTACTGAGATGATAAAAAACAAATAATGAAGTGATAAAAACCATGTTCAATGTTGATAATACGTGTGATAAACTAGAGTTTAGCGTTGATAAAAACACATGTAATTTAATGATAAACATAGTGTTTAGTGTTGATAAAACCAGTGTTCATAAAAACACGTGATGAGGTGATAAAAATCATGTTCGATTTTGGAAAATGAGGTGATAAAACTAGTGTTCAATGTTGATAAAATCAGTGTAAAGTGTTGATAAAAATTACCCAGAAATAATTTTTTTTTAATTCATCCCTGAAATAATTCTTTTTTTTGTGCTTTAAAAAAATATGTGATGAGGGGGTGCTAAAACACACGTAATTTAATGATAAACCTAGTGTTTGGTGTTGATAAAACTAGTGTTCATAAAAAGCACGTGATGATGTGAGAAAATCATAATTAGTTTTGGAAATGAGGTGATAAAACCAGTGTAAAGTGTTGATAAAATCAGTGTAAAAGTGTTGATAAAACCATAGCAAAGTGTTGATAAAAATTACCCATATTTTTTAAAAATTATCCCCGAAATAAAAAGAAAATTGTGCTTCAAAATATATTCATGAATGACCTTGATAGAAAGCCCTTGAAAAAACAAAACTAATGGCACAAGTTTGAAGTCAATCGGAGTTCAAACGAAGCGGGAAAAATTAAATTAGTGAATTGGTAAAAAAAAAGTAATATGATAGTTTTACTAAAAAGTTATTCCCACTTACTAAAAAGTGCTGTTTTTTTTTTGCAGTCAACAAGTCAATTGTATATCATCCCTCCATTCTTAAAATAGATGGCTTAGATTGGTTCTCGCGGTTCTTAGGTTAAGACATGGTTTGTATTAGATTTCTCCTCTACTTTTATTAAATCAAAATTTAATTACATAGATTACAAAAAAAAAACATATTTTTTATCATTAAGGAGAGATAGACAAAGAAAACATTTGTTTGTAGTTTTTTTTTAACAATATAACTGTTACGAACGATATTGAAACGCCACATAGACATGGAAAAAGGTAGGGGTTGGAAAACGAAATTGAAAGTCCTGCTCGTAGTGCCTAAACGTTGCATTTGGGGGTGAAGCGACCGAACTCGAACTGCATCAGTTGTTTTGGGAGGATATACGCGACCAGGGTTCTTTCCTAAGAAAAGTCCCTGATTCTCTGTTCGCTAGTCTTTGACCCTGCAAAAACGAAATCAGTGAAAAGAAAAAAGACCTACTCGATTAGCCTGATCCGGAATCGAGATAGGGGTCAAGGAGAATGCATCGGTGGAGGCCAAGGAGATGGACGCGCTGATGGCGACTTCAGAGACGACGGGGGTTGATCAAGAGAGATGATCTGGTGCATGGAGATCGAAGCACGTCGCTAGTGGCTAAAGGGAGCCAACGTTGCGGTGGCTAGAGGCGGTTCGAGAGGAACCCTAGCAGAAAAAACCATAGCAAAGCTCATAGGGTGCATAGGTGGAGGCCAAGGAGAAGCTTTCCCTCGAGCAGGATCTCGTTGCAGGGGAGGGATGGTAGGAGTCTCAGCCGTGGGAAGAGGAAGAGTAAATGAGACAGTTGTAGGCAGTGGATGAGGGGCCAATGACGGTGGAGGGTTACTTGTAGCTGAAGCAACGAACTTTGGTTTTACCGGTCGGCCTCGACGTAATTTCCAAGACGGTTGCGGTGTGGAGGAACCCATCGCAAATGGCACCAGAGCCGTGGAGAGCGAGAGGGGTGGTATGCTTGTCGGAGAAGATGGAGGCACTAAAGAAAGGCTGTTTAGGATTCGCTTTGGCTTTCTTCTACGTCGTGCCTTTAAAGGCACACTAGGAGGAAGAGGAAGGATCGAGAACGAAGGATGCAACGGAGACCGAGGCGAGAAAATGCCGATAATGGTTGCGAAAGCGGTGTCAACGACAGGAGTAGAATTAGGGAGCACCATAGTTGCAGGGCTAGGGCTTACCCTCGAGACTCAAAAGATAACTTCGTTCAACAAGCTAATAACGGTCCTAGAAATTATTTAACTTTGCTTCATAGGATCCTTGCATATTTTAATTATAAATGACAGTGAAATTGCCAAAAAAACGTATTTTTGTGGCACATGATTTGGCCATCCATACCCCTAAGACAGTGATAGGTGTAACTTTAAGGAACTGATACTATTCTGTGATATGGACAAAGGTGAATTTATAAATCCATATTGTCAATAATATTTTGTTGCATGTCTTATCAGTGAATTTTTTTTTTCAAAGTCGAAATCTGTTAAACATAACGTTGATTTGGACGAAAAATACATGTGAGTTGTACATGTCCATTTTTTTTTATTGAAATACCAATTTTATCCTCATTATCCTCTTATACAAGACACGAATCCCTAAAACTTTTCTTCTTCTCCTTGTTGTCCCTTTCCTCTTCACCATCGATCAACTTGCCTCTTGCAAGCTCAATAGCTTCACTGGCACCTTCAAATCGTCATTTCTCTTCCTCGTCGTCACCACAAGCACCTCTGGATATTGATTCGTACCCGAAAAACCCAAATCGAAGCAACTCTCGTCTAGGTACATGTCCCTTTCTCCTTCAATCTTACTTCAAATCTGAAACATTTAGGGATTCTCAACGAACATTTCAGGTAGCGCCTCCATGGCGAGATTTGGAACAAAAAAATTGTATTTTTTTGTTTCTAGAACATTTGGCATTTCTTAAGGGAATGAATTAAATGGATTAGTGGGTTGATTTTACACAAAAATGGTTGGATTTTCTTATTCTATTGTGAGGAAATATTGTAGGTTGATTTATTCTGATAATGTGAGTTGTGTTTACACGGAAATGCTTTTGCACATAAATGATTTGATTTTTTTATTTTGTTGTGAAGAAAAAAATTTAAGATTAAAGTTATTTTGATGATGTGGGTTGAGTTTGTACATAAATGAATGATTTGATTTATGATTTTTTTTTGTGAAGAAGCATTCAAGATTGTTTTATTTTTCTGATGATGTGGGTTGAGTTTACATATATATGATTTTGCACATAAATGGTTTGATTTTTTTTTTGAAACGAGTAAACGGAGAAGATCATTACTGCCAATCAGAAACCATACAAAGTAGGGCCTACAAGCCCTGCGTTCTAGATATTTGTCCGGATCGACCGTAGCAAGCCTAGCGCTCATGGACCTGTAGAAAATAGTCTGCTTTTGATCGCAGACAAAACTCAAGACATCCCCTTACCGACATTTCAACGATACAGAACAAGATAAGAAAAAACCAAAAGTAAACTAAACTAATACAACCCAAATAAAAACGACCTAATTCAGAAAGCAGACGGAAAGAAAGTGCTCTGATTGCTGTTTTCCCGAGACCTTTTAGCACCGGCAGTCCCGGGTCTATGGGTATAGTCCGTAGACGGACCCTCCCACCCCCGCTGGGTTTTCTCATTCTTCAGAAGGAGGCTGTGACGCCTCCGTCTGTGGATCCTGGATCAGAACGACGGCGTGAGGTACGTCGTGACCCTTGTGTTGCATTACTCCGGCGCCCCAAGGAAGATCTCGTCGCCTAGGGTGATGGCGGCGAGCTTCACCCCATCGTTGACGCAGGCCAGACCCGAACTCGGCCATGGATGGACTGGTGAAGAGAACCACAACCGGTGACCTGATCGGGCATATGGGAGGCTCTATCAATGATCGGTGGGGGTTTTCGGGACGGTGGTCGGCGGGGAACGAATCTTCAGATCCGGTCCTCGTGATGGTGATGACGATTCGATGCTCAGGACGTGATTTGCATGAGGATGGTACGCGAGATCTGAGCAGCGAAATAGGGTAGGGTCGGTAGGAGATAGATGCCCAGGACTTGATCGATCGCAGAGGCTTAATCAATTGCAGGAGCAGGGACGACGGGGGAGGTTTGATTGATTACAGTAACAGGGGCGGTCGGACTCTGTCCCAGGTGGTGGCAACAGAGTGGTGCTGCAATACCCAGATGGGGTTGGAAAGAGGCAGATTTAGAGGGGAATCTACGATGACGATGGCGGAGAGGCGGAGGGAGCCGTGGGGCTGGGTGGATGGGGTTGATCAGCGGCCATGGAAGCCGGTAATGGTTGCGGGTGTAGGGAAGAAGATGGTGGGGAAGAGGGGACGTGAACGTCCACACGATGGCTGGTTGTAAAGTCGCCGACGAGAAAGCAACCCTTAGGGTTAAAAGTGTAACCCTTAGGGTTCATGCACTCTTGAGGAGTCTCCGAGAGTTTTTCCATGTAGAAAATTTGATCATCCAAGAAATCAACCAAAAAACCCACAACGGTGCCGTCGTGGCTTCAAAACCAGAGAGAATAAGGTTTTCAACCGTCAAACAAAAACAGTTGAATGGGTATTTAGTTACATTGGTTTTTTTTTCTTTTTTGTGAATAAACATTCAAGATCTATTTTATCTGATGGTGTGTGTTGATTTTGCAAATTAATTCTTCTTCTGTGATTTGCTTGACCAAGCCCTATAAGCATCGAAGAGTAATGGGTTTTATAAAACTAAAACTAAAAAGAAGAAATAAAATCGAAGGAAAACAAATAATAAAACTGAAACCGAAAAAAAAATATGTTTATTAAAAAAACATTAAAGCAAAAATAAAATAAAAGAATCAATCAATGAAATTGAAAAAAAAATATATAACGGAAAGAAATAAATGTTTTTATAAATGTAAACGTTTTTATAAAATAAAAATTGATATGAAAAATAATGAAAGTAAAGAGCAATATAAAAAAATCAAAAACTAAATATAACTTGATTTAAGATTTATAAAGAATTTATAAAAAAAGAATTTAATATTTAAAAAAAAATTAAGGATAATTAAAAAATAATAAGAATATTTTCATATTCATGTATTAAAAAAATCATAAAGTTACTGTTAGGACGTGCAAAAATAGTTTAGGGATAATTTAGACTTTTCAAATATTACCGTTAGTAGAACAGTGTATTTGGACATATTTCGTCATTTTTTTAACAATTTCATAAAAGTCATGTACTGGACTTTCGAAATGAATGTAGCTTACTGCACGTATGTACGTACGGAAAAATGTCAAAATATATTAAGAAAACGATGTTTTCCCTAACGCCAGTTAGAATTTGCGGTCTATTAATTCTGTTAAATTATTCTATGATTGTGACCAGATGTTATAGTGGTAAAACTTCAATTAGCTATCAATTCTATCATAAAATGTTATTTGTCTGAAATTTACTTTTGTCTAATTTAATACCCGATATGGCATGTACACCCAATATTTTATCAATAAAAAATCCATATTCAATGACCACAAAATATAAAACTTTCGTAATATAAAAACATAATAGTATTAAACATAAAAAATAAATATAAAAACATAATAATATTAACTAAAAAAACATATGGAAAAAAGTTTTTCGTGGGGATGACTGTACTAGGGTTTGCAGCAAGTTGTTGCCTTCTCTTCCTCCAGTCTATGGAGTTTCACTTTGCCGCCGTGTGTGACCTCCGTCTCCAGGCCTTGTCCCGTCCACCACCTCAACCAGTGAAGCATTTCCCTTCATCCTTCCTGTTGCCCCACTGTTCCGCTATCCCACTACCTCAAGCGATCGAGTCCCACCACTTTCTCTTACGTCGCTGCCCCCCTCGCCCCCCATTGCTCACAATATTTCACCCCCACTTAATCCTCTTTCCCCAATGAAACCACCACTACCACCGTCGTCTCCTCCGCTACTACCAGAGTCACCGCCACCTCCTCCGCTACTACAAGAGTTTTTGTCACCGCCGCTACCTCTGCTCCTGCCACCAGAACCTCCGTTGCCACCAGCACCTCAACTGCCACCAGGGCCTCCGCCACAAGCTCATCTACTACATGCGCTGCCTCTACCTCCTATGGTGCTTCCGTCGCGAGCCTGCTTAATACCTCACTGGTATCCGCATGCGCTACATCCTACGCCGCCTCCACCACTCTGTGCAAGGATGCGCCATTCTCATCTACTAGATCGGAACACTTCCACTAGTGCAAACTCGGTGCACGAACTCTGCCCACTGGACCAGGATTCTGACACCCCGAGGTGTGTGTGAGGACGCATACCTCGTTCTATCGAGGTCGGTGTAAATATGATATGCTGGTTTCCCTGTTTACTGGTGTTCTATTTGGATGCTTGCTATCTTTTCAACCGCCCCATATCTGATACCTCAAGCATTTTCAAATCGAGACAGGACACGAACCTCAGGTCCATGCCGAGAGCTCACCGGCGAGGTCACCGGACATAAAAGGAACATGAGCCGCTTCCTTTTCTTTCCTTCTGTTCAGAGCTTCTCAACCTGTACAAATCTTATGTCTCCATTGTTTCAGATGGGCGTTCGTCTGAGCAAAAGGAGAGGAAAAGAAACAAGTCAGGGACCAACAGAGGGTCGAGTTCGGCTAGGCTTGTTCCTGTCACGACTGAGGACATGCCTCCTCCTGTTACGTCTGAGGAAAGGTCGAGTCCGATGGCACGACCGTCAATGTCGTCCCTTTCTTCAGATCACGGTGAAGCGGAGAATTTTTGTCCCGACATCGAAGAATCATCCAGGGCGTCAAAACAGGGTTGTAAGATCTTCTTGTTTAATCTTCCTTTTGATACTTCTGCGGATTGGGTCCGGAGCTCTCTGGGGAAGTTTGGTGAGGTGTTTTCTGCAAAAGTCCTTAAGAGACCAAACCGGAAGGGCAGGTTCTTCGGCTTCGCGGAATTTAGGTTGCAGGCTTCGGCTTTGAAAGCAGTCGAGGTCCTCAATGGTTTTAGATTCAAAGGACACACTCTCTTTGTAGCTATTGCTCGACCTGGTTCAATAATTCGATTCAAAGGAGATGGATGTGAAGCTCCGTTGGGTGACCCTGTTCCGCTCGGAAAACAGAGCATCAGACTTTCAGGAGTAGGGGAGAAGGGATTTACTAACAATGTCGAGGATTGCTTTGAGAAGACTGAAGGTGGGAGAACGGTGGTCTCGTCGCCGGAATAGAACTCGAAAGCGTCCTCCGAGCTTCGGGACTCTCTGCCTCTTAGAGGAGCGTGTCCGGATTCTTCGCGCACAGCTGTAACTCCTGATTTCACGGGAATACCTATTTAACCCGATTTTTCGGTTCCATTTTTGGAAAGAGGTCGTAGTATTGTTGTGGTTGGGATCTCGGTTTCGGATGTGACGTAAAGCCGAATTTTACGTGGGGAAGAAGACGTGCGCGTTAGGGTTGAGGTGCAGCCTGGTTTTGGGCCGAGTTGGCCTTCTTTAGATCCGATTTTGCAGTCTGGGCTGGTTGGGCTTCACTCTCCAGGTCCGGTTTCGTGCAATGGGACGCCTTCAGGTTTGGTTTCATCATCCAGTCCAACTTTTTCATCCCATTCGCATGGGGTTGATCATTTGGGCTCGGGTCTAGAAACGCAGAAGGAACCCGACGTCGTTTCTAGTAACGCTGTGTCCATTTTTACTTGGCCTTCTCTTCAAATCTCGGTATCAACTCAACCTAAAAAACGTGGACGCCCAAAAAAGGGACAGTCAAAGGTGAGTGTCCCTCCAACTGTTATTTATCGGACAAGATCTCAGTCATCTGCTGATAAAGGAGGTATCCCGGGGAGTTTTTTTGTTGACATCGCTAAGAAGGATATATCGGACAAGTGTGGTTATCACCAGAAAGTTCGGAAAAAGTCTGTTGACCTCTGCTCCTTGGCTCTCACTAAGAATAACTCACCAGAGGTAGAGGAGGTTGTCGGGGTTAGTCAAGAAAAAGAGGGTTCAGAAAAAGCTTTATCCCCTGTTGTGGTTTCCAATCAGTTTTTATGTTTAAACCCAGATTGACTACATGCATGGAAGATGTGACCTATGTCTCTATTCCTGGGTTATGTTTCTCTTGTTTTGTTTTGCTCTTTGTAGTTGTTATGGTCTGAAAATGATCATTTTTTAGGATCGTTTTTGTAGCTTTTTATTGTCTTGTAAAACGTTTGCTTTAATAAAAATTTCGCTTATAAAAAAAAAGTACCCACGCGCGGACGACCGGTCAAAAATCATGCAGCGTCCTAAGATGCGTCAGGTGATACGACATGATAGTGTGACGCTATGTGTAAGCGTCTCACTAAGTTGTCGAAGTCTGCAACTTTGTTCGTGGCGTTGAAGCTAAACGGGACGCTAATACCGACGATGACTCGTACAGTGATAACGTAAATCAATATTAACGATGAGAGAATCGAGTTCAACGACAACATTAATCAGTGTTTGTCAAGCTGCACATACCCTTGACTATTCCCTAATCTCACTTATTTGTTATCTGCCTTGTGTTTTTTGGTCACCGACTTTGTAATTTAACATAATTAGAAATATTAAAACAAGTACTATATGACTCTCTTGGCGTTGGTATTTGCATTATAACAAAAAATTGACTTTTTAAAGTTGGGAGAAGCAATTGTCACGGTAGACTATTATAAATAAAACAATTCAAATTTGAAGCATGGAAAGTTCTTTTATTGTATCTTGATCGTACCTCATTTTCAATACTTCTTATGTCTTAGACCACCCACGGTAGGGGTCCCGGTAGCGTCGATTTGCACGCAGAATCGTACAAAAAGGAGCTTTTCAGCGTCGTCACGTCTAATTAGTGTCTCATCTCACGTCGAATCGGGGCGCGCGGTTTAGACGGTCTACGATTCTGCCGACTCAGCAGCAAGTCTATTCAGCAGATTCGGTGTTGACCAACCGAATCAGCGCACACCACGTGTAAATGATTCGACGCGCAGAATCTGTCATGGCCCAACGATTCTACCACGTGGATCGGGTCAGCCAAAATCGTTTGACCCCAAAAATCTATAAATACACTACACATTAAGTTGAATACGGTATACCAACACAATAAATCCCCCAAAATTTCTCTCTACACTTTCTTGTCGTTATGGATTTGTCGAGCAGCGAGGAGTATGATGGCGGCGAAATGGACTACGTAACGTTACGTGTAAGGACCCGACAAGCGGAGAAAGAGATGTTTGAGTCGATATGGGAAAAGGTTAGGGAGACCGAGGCACGAATGACGGCCCCCGTCCGGGGGAAACAGAATAGGCAATACATATTCAGAGATTGAAGCGTTGCTCACGATATGTCCTTCTACTTTGTAGCGATAAAAAAGATGTTTCATCGGCGTTTCAGAATGTCGCAACCTGTTTTCGTGAAAATTGCAGATGGGGTGTTCGAGTACAATGCGTATTTCAGACAAAAAGTTGATTGTCATGGGCGGCCTGGTTTTACGACCATCCAAAAGTGTACGACAACTATACATATGTACTGCTACGGTTCTTTGGCCGACAACCTAGACGAGTATTTGAAGAAGGATGAGACAAAGGACCTCGAGTGCATGCCCCAGTTCTGTTTCGCCGTAATTAATGTTTTCGGTGAAACCTACCTCCGAAAGCCAAACAATAATGATATTTCTTACATTACGCGTATCAATAAAGTTCGTGGTTTTCCAGGTTGTATCAGCAGCCTCGACTGTATGCATTGGGCGTGAAAGAATTGTCCAAAAGCGCTTCAGGGTGTTTATGATCAGGGCGATCATTTTGGACCTAAGATCATGCTAGAAGCAGTTTCTAGGCCCAATACCTAGATTTGGCAGGTATACTTCGGAATTTTGGGGTCGAACAACGACATCAATGTGTTGAACTGATCGTCCATATTTACCCACGTATATCGTGGCGACTAGCCTCCGATCGGGTTTGAGGTCAACCGTTCGTATTACAACACCCCTTACTACATAACTGATGGAATTTTCCCACTGTGGGCGTGTTTCATTACGTCTATTCCTACACAACAACTACCGAGGCATGTGTTACACTCAAAAAAATAGGAGGCCACAAGAAAAGATGTGGAGAGGGTATTCGATCCTTCAAGCTCATTTCCATATCATCAGTAGGCCTGTCCGAGGTTGGGATGCAAGGAAATTGTCTATGATCATACGAGCGTGCATTATTATCCACAACATGATTGTGGACGACGAACGTGACACCTTCCAAGGAGATATAGAACGAATCTCATCCAAATAACCAATCCTACCCATCTACCGAGGGCCAATGCCAGGTTATGATTACATCCGTCATCATTCAAGTCAGCTAGACAATCGAGCGGTGCACTATCAACTAAAGGCTGATCTGATTGAACACAATTGGACTCTGTTCAGAGTAAAGGTTGTTATCTTCCCCTACATATTTTTAAATTTGTATACAAACAATAGACTTCGAATAGACCGATTCAATCTATTCCCACTACGACGTCCAAATCGTTAACGCACATCGAATCGGGTCGATTCGTGCTTGAAACCCTAATTATTCACCTAATTATCTCGAGATTAGATCGGTTCGGTCTAATCTCATGTGGGGTGTCTTATATACATAAACTTATTTTTAATTGAAGTATGAGTTCTTAAAGAAGTCTTCAAATACTATTTTGAGTTCTAAACATATTCATTGAAATCGAAACTTTGATCTCTCAAGGGGTAGGAATGTTTACTACTCTTTTCAATTTGTATTAATATGATTGTTCTTTTTTTCTTTCTTTTGATCAACAAAAAGATGTATGTATTTTGACATTCTCAGAGAGAAAAGATACGAGAAATGAGAGCTATGATAAAAGTTGTTAGGTGTATCCACATATGAGTCAAAAGTCTTACATCGGATACTTATAGAATAAAAGAAGAGTTAATATACACCTTGGACCCATGACCTGATAGGCTAGTCTTTCGGGTCAAGTACGATGACCAATGTGTATATTATGGGCTTTTGTTGTGTGATCCTCCTAAATAAGGCCTGTTTCTCCCCATCACTGCTATTAGAGCGTGGAACACAACAATTTTTTTCAGCTAGACACATCTATGGAGAACCTTGAGTACAAAGAACTGGTATTTGATGTGACGGCCGAATCTCTGGTTCTGAATGAGGACCACTTATAACAGTAAGCTTCACTCTAAAGGTGGCCAGCGCACCGCCTTATGGAAGCAAAATTCCAGCGTGAAGTAAGCCTCTGAGAGAGATTCGTCATTTCAGGCTCCCACCTCTCCCCTTCTCGGTCCTTTCGTACACAAATACGAATAATATGAAGAGCTCTTTCTTTGAGGAGGAGATTCGTCACGCTATCGCTTCTTGCTACGGAGATAAAGCCTCAAGTCTAGACGGGTTCAATCTCCTCTTTTTTCAAGATCGCTTGGCACATTATCCAAGATGACTTCATGAGCTTTGCTCACTACTTTTTCACCCCTGGTTGGCTCGGTAAAGGCATGAATTCGGTTTTCATTATCCTCATTCCTAAGGTTGCTTTTCTTAGGGAGTTCTTTGAGTTTTCACATATTAGCCTTACGATTATTTCCAAAACTCTTTTCCTTAACTTTCGCTCTATCATTGTTAGTCTTATCAACGATACTCATTCGTCTTGCATTGAGGGTCATCGGCTGGTTGATAGTGTGATGGTGGATAACGAGGTATTGTATGACATTCGTCATAAGAAAATGCGTGAGACCTTGGTCAAGCTTCATTTGGAGAAATATTTTGACAAGGTTGATTGGTTGTATCATAAGCGGGTGATGCTTGCTATGAGTTTTGGGTCTCGTTGTATTATGTCGATTTTTTCTTGTCTTGAGGGCCACTATTTTTTTTGTTATTAATGGATCCTAGTCTACCTAGTTCCCCATTCTTCGCGGCGTTCGTATAGGGTGTCCTATACTCCCTTTTTTATTCGTCATAGTTGCCAAGGGCTTTCATCAGTTCTATGAACAAGGTATTATATTGAGCTTATTCAATGGAGTTCGGGTTGGAGCTGATATCTGTGTCTCCCACATTCCTTTTTTGGATCACACTTTGTTGTTTTTGGAGACTCATCCCCTACAGCTCTATCACGTTTGTTTGTTGCTCCTTTGTTTTGAGTTGATATCGAGGTTACGAAATAACTTTGACAATTCGATATTTTTACCCTTTGGTATAGATATGTCCTCCACCTTTTCTCTTTCCTTGTCCTTTGACTACGACTTAGGTCATGTTCCTTTTACTTATATGGGGTTTAAACTTAGAGCTAACACAAGACATGTCTCCTTTTGGTTCCCAATTATGGCCAAATTTCAGGCGAGACTTGGGGTGTGACAAGTTTACCTTCTCTCTTTCAGAGGTCGCCTAACGCTAATTTGGTCTACTTTATCCAGCCTCCTGATATTTTACATGTCAGTTTTTCGAACTCGAAAGTAGATTTTGCTTCTTATGTAGTTAATCCAACAACACCCCTTTGGGCTTCCTCTTTAACTGAAGGTTGTTTTGTCAAAGTCGGGTGGGACAGAGTGTTTCGTTCTAAATTTACAGAGAGTGTTAGTGTCCGCAACTTGGAGGCGGTCAACAATATCTTGCTCTTAAGGTGGTGGTGGCGGTTTGCCACAGAGCGTGCGACCTTTATGATAGAGGGTGTTATGTTCACTTTATGAATGGACCGAGTCTGAATGAAATATTTCTTGCCTTCCGCTTGTTCATTGCTCCTCTTCTTTGGGTCTTCATCATATTGCTCAATTTTTGTAAGATCCTCGTTTTCCTTATATTTTCGGCCTAGTCAAGGTTTGTTGAGTGTTAAGGGTATGATTGTTTCATATGTTTTTGGGAGGATGTCTGGATTACGGATGTTCCTCTTTCGACTTTTCCCCTCGCCATTTCCTATTGTTGGTGGAGCCAAGTCAACCGATTATTCATTTCAAAGAGAACATTGGTTTGAACTTCACTTTCAGTCGTCATCTTCTAGATAGAGAGCTCCCCGCCTTGGAAGGCCTCCACTCCTTTCTCTTAGGCGTTCGTCTTGACTTTTCCCGCCCAGATAGGTTGAATTGGTCTTTGGATTCTAATGGTTTCTCGACTTCAACAACTTTTGATGCTTTTTCTAACATTGACGGGTTAGACTCGGCTGACTGTCTTTCTACAGTTTGGAAGAGTGGTGCTCCTCCTAAGTTCCAATCTTTTTCTTGGCTCGTCACTCTCGAGGTCATTCGTATTAGATCCTTCTTGAGGGCGAGAGGTTTCCCAATCCCGGTAGTCCTATGGTTGTGTCCTATGTGTGGTAGACACATTGAAGACACCTCTCACCTTTTCATTTCATGTGGATGAGCTTAGCATGTATGGTCCTAGGTTCTCTAGTGGCGGTAGGTTTCCTCATCTCTCCCTTCGTCTCCTGCTTTGTACATCTCTTCGTGGTCTTCTATTTGTGGGATGCGCCGGCTACGCAAATCTTGGTCCCACATCGGTCTTTTGGGTTTATGGCTCCTTCGGATGGTCCTCTATAGATGAGTGTAATTAACGATAAAAAAATTGAATTTGATAGGATAAAAAATCATACGTCAGCGTACATCATATCTTCTAGAGATTTCACTATGTTAAAACATTCAATAATAGTACCTTTTTTTCGAAACAGGCAAATAGGATTTTTATTCATAATGACAAAGATTATAACAAATAATGAGCCAAAGACCATGGGTTCTAGAATATTGTCTGGGACTCCCATAGGCGTATCAACGCTCTTGGACTAGTAGAAAAAATTTATTTTGCATTATAGACACTAGTGGGCAATAAAAACGTACTAGGAAACGAATCTGAAAACACAAAAAAAAATATAAGGAATGGGTTGCCCCGCCCGATGGGGACTGGTCAATAGGACCTAGTTTGGGGTCATGAGGGGTATGCCACCATCCGTCCACCTCCCAACCCTGAGCACAACTCATGCCTCTTGGTTGGGCGGTTTTTCAACCCTCTCCTGGAGGAAGAATTCTTCCCCATCTTTGTGCATCTGGTGGACCGAGAGGGTGGATAGTTCGAGTGCCTATTTCAGGTGACTCTTTCGGGTGTAAAACTGGTACGTCCTCCTTCGCCTCTTTGGCTTCCAACCTTTTTGCTTCTTTGGCCCCAATCCCTCGGTTTTCTCCCGATGTTCCTTGTGCTTCTCGTCTGATAGTGGGTCTGATTGTGGTATCAGGTCTAGCTCCACCACCCCCTTGCGGTGGTCGGAGATGATTTTCTACAGCCGAGTAAGTCTCGGAGAGGTATTTAGTTGATATTCCCCTTCATCATCCCTAAACCTCCTAGGCCTCGTTAACCATGTCAGAGATCTTTGTGATCCCGACTGTCTCGACATCCGATCCAAGATGTGCCCACTACAATCCTAGAACCGTCCTCTCAAGGTGTTCCTTAGCCAAGTCAAGATATCCAGTGCTGACTTCCAAGCCCCAAAAGAGGGGAGTTCCAAAAAGCCCAGAGGGGGCCCTCGACTACCATGAGCAAACTCCCCCCGAACCCTCCTTCTCCCCGAGCGAGACCGAGAACATCATCATCGCCCTATGTTTGCGCCAGCCTCTCTCTAGGTGTTGTCCATTCCGTACGAAATAACTGTTTTGTGTCCAGCCCCATCGGGGCCCTAAGGGAGTCATCGAATCAGATCTTCTCCGTACCACTCTCAGGAGAGGGGCTGACAATTCTCGATCCGGTGATTAAGGCCCACACACCGAACACAAAATCCCAATAGTCGTCCATATTGTAGCTCGATGCATGTAGGCTCTAAATGGATCTGAAAAATGAGACGAATCTGGCGGCGATGTGGCCTGTCCAAGTTCAAGATGACCCGGAACCACAAAAACTCGTCCCAACATCGCTGACTTGGTCTCGAGGCTCTGACCACCTCCGTGCCTAACGTATTGGCCAGTAAAGACTGGATGGGGTTTATCCCTGCATCGTTCGGGACGTTAAAGGCCCTCACTCCGATCTCCATAAATTGGAATCGAATAGGGATCGATTGGATGCAAGGGAGGAGAGGCACCAAGAGTATTGGATGGCCACTGAAGCCCCACAGTCCGCGGTGGCGAACATCCTCCAATGTCGATTTACTCGGGAATTAGAAGACCACCACAACCTGGGAGAGGAAATCGGCCTCTAAGCCACGAACCCTCACTCATTGTGCCATCACCCCGCATAGAGTCCAGGGAGACCAGGTCAATACCCGAGAGAACGATGGGGGAGGCGACTGAGGAGGATAGTCGGAGGGTGGAGTCGACGCACAGGACGGTGGCTCTGTCCCGATGATGACAGTCGTGATGGCAGCGACAACGATGAGTACGAAATGCTCCATTTCTAAAACCCTAGTTTTTCAATAAGAAAGAAACTCTCTATAATCTCCTGGACTCTTTCAATGATCGTAACTAATTCATACGAGTAATATCATAATCCCTACATAAATTCATTTAACCCACTTAAAAATGAAATATTATTGTAAATATCAAACTCAAGGAAACAGAAAGCTCGTTTCAAAATTGAAGAAATGCATAAATTTAAATCATACAACAAAAAACTCATATATACAAATACTCAGTTGAGCAGATAAAGCAAATAGTGTTCAAACTCGAAACAAGACCAGAAGAAAAATAAAAAAACACATTTAGAACACGAAATTTAAAAGTATGCCCTTGCGTTCCTAGACACCGATGGGAACAGGACACCTGGGAATATTGGGTAGATCCAACTTAGCTAACATACCATGCTTGGGCGGGCTCACGGCTATGGAGTCTTCTATATCCGGCGGCGGCACCGACGACGACCTGAACGGCCTGTTCTTCGAGTTGGTGTTGTGAGCACTACGTGACATTCTATTGTGCGATATCTTCTTCACCTGCTCGTCCAGCTTCTTAATATGCTCCCAGTGCGCGTTCAGATCTCCTCCCCCGGAACCTCCCACTTTCTTCGTCACCAACGGGATGTGACATCTCTTTATCTCTACGCTCCTCCTCCTCGTAGCGTTGTTGAGGACGGGGTTGTTAAGGAGGGGGTTCGAGTGACGATGATGGTGGTGATGTTCCGACTCGGACACGCTGTTGTCGTCGTAAACGTCGGAGTACTCGTACTCGGGGATGTTGACGTCGGTGTAGCCCATGTCTATGAGCTTGTCCTTGTAGTACTTGACCTGGAACTCGAGGTACGCGATCTCGGCTTCTTTCTGGTCCACGAGGTCTTCGAAGATGGCGAGGGACTCCTCCGCCAGGCACATCTTCTCCTCCGCCTCTCGCTTGTACTGGCTCGCTTCCATCTTCAGCTGAGACTTCTCCGCCTGCAGCCGCAGGATCATCGACATTGCTTCGTCCGCCGCGCTTGACGACAGCTCTCGTTCCTCGTCTAGCTCCCCGTAGAGCTTGTTTAGAAGTTGTTGTTGCGCATGGAGCACGTCTTTTATGGCTTCTACGTCACTTGATGAAGCCGTACTTATTTCCTATACCCCAAAATTGTCAAACGCAATGAGATTGGGTTTCTTCGGACACCAGAATTCAACTAAGACATCAAAATGTTACGAATTTAAGATATATAGATCTTGATTATACGTATATATTTGATTCTTCGTGCACACCAAGGTTGTCATAACATATTTTTTTACCCAACAATTTTAATAAGAGACCAAATTTTCAAAATAAAATCAAGGCGAAGGGGAACTCTTCACTTTACAAACCAGAGCATCCTAGACAGGCACCTGACCTCAACCTGACCAACAATCCTATTTAATGGGTATAACAATGGTCTACAAACCAATAATTTGCTAACATGAGGTAAACGACAACATAAGAGCGCCGACAACAAGCTCGCTCTCAGAACCAATCCATCAACAACACAGGTCTACAAACCCTACTTTTGCAAACATGAAGTAAACTACAACACAAGAGCACTTGTATAAAGCTCGGCTCAGAACCAACCCAGCAAGAAGAACCAAATACAAGAACTACGAAACAAATAAAAACAAAATAAGGGTCAGGTACCCAAACAAACTAACACAAACAGGTCTGAACCCCGGAGAAAGCACCAAAATTAAACACCAAAGGGCAGAACAAAACCCAGACACCTCCCCAACAAAACAACCAAACAACCCAGTTATGCAACAGAAACACCCCACAACCCACCCCCAACCAAAATAGGATCAAACACATAAATCCTAGCAATCGGTACCTTCATGTACACACAAACTTTTAGAAATTACGGATACTTATACTAACCTTTATACATTTCAAGGTTTTCACAAATATCTACACTAACCTACATGTTAAAATTTCGTATGCGTACACTAACCTAGATAACAAATGCAAAAGCTAGGGTAAGTATGTGTAATTTTCAAAGATTAGTTTATGCATGCGTAATACGTGTATACGTTAGTGTAAGTAAACGTAGTCAACCATAATAATCAATCTGATTTGACACAATATATATCTTGACGTCTCTATCGGATTAAATGACCTAATAGAAGCAGGTGATCAGGCGGAGATATTCATCCCAATAAACATGGTAGGATTGAATCATGAAATGAACGGATACCAAATCTGTATCTTTTGAATTGTTAATGACATGAACAACAAATAAATTCAAGTTGTGCTCAACATCAAATTAAAGAAAAATAGATGAGAAAGATGAAAAAGCAAAAGCTATAGAGAGAAATTGGGGGCACATACCCGATATCTTGTAGACGAAGAGATCAGATTTGATCTCCACATCATAAACCCAGCCGATAAGGCCATATTGCCGCAACAAAACCAACTTGTAATGAGTTGCAATATCAGAATCGATATAATTTTATTCTTTTTTTATCTCCAGGGTATCCTCAGGCCCGAAGACCTGAGACTAATCCCTAAGGTGTTTTTTTGGTTGGCGTTTCAAAAAAAATTTCTTCCTAATACTTAAACCCTGCTCGTAAAACTTCTCGATCATCCGATTTCGATGCCAAGACTTGAATTGAGGAGAATCAAAGCGTGGAGTTTTGACGAGGACGTTGAAACAAGATTGCAAAACTTGGGATAGATTATTAGAAAATCTATGTTGTTCAATCTTTATTGTCTATTTCTGTGGATGTTGATGACAATAACTAGCTACCATTCGCATTGCTAGCTAATTTTTTTTGGTATTTAATTTGTGGGTTTTACTGATAATAGATTCTATGTGTGTGGACACTAATGAATACCAAATCGTCGTTCATTCTTGAGCACTTGTTGGGTAAAATAAGTTCTTGATTTTTATTTGAAAACTTTCTTAAGTCATCTAATTAATTAAATAAAAAAAACCATTGTAACTAGTCAGAGTTGATGCTAAAATTAAAGGTTTATCATGATTTCAGCTCGTTTATCAACTTCGATAATCATGCTTCATTTTTATGGATTTTTCCTGTCCAAAATGGTGCTCTACAATTTAGCCCAAAACTAAATCTACTTAACGCCTATGATTTTATGTTGTAAGAGATTTAATGCTCAAAATTTGACTATTGGATTTGATACGGGGATGGATATTGTAACGGAAGATGAAAATTTCGCCGATTACCATTCTTTACATTTCATATTAGATCTTCTATGTTGGGATTAGCTGGTCTAATTAGGTAGATTTTGAGGAAAAAGAAAAGAGATTAGACCCGATATTTAGGTCTAGAGGTTTTGCTGTCCCAGCGGAAATAGACCGCCCTGGTCTATTGAGAGTCTAATATGTCTAGATAAAAAATCGAAAATTTGTTCAAAACAATGTTAAAAACGAAACACGGCCTGACTCGACTCATAATTTTATTTATTGAAATGTTTGAATAGAAGTACAATGCAATACGATCTACATGCCTTCATCTTAAACGTTGAGTAATGGGTTAGAGGGTGTAATATGACGACACGATGCTAAATTTTATTCCCGGTAATCCGTAATCGAAGATGGCAAGTAACATGGAAGTTGTATTGATTGTGTTACTGGGAACATAGCAAATAGTGTCATGTGACCGTGTCAAATATATGGTACCGTCATAGGACTTGCTATGTTCCAGCTTTCACTGCCACTACAACTTTCACGTCACTTGCCTTCTTCGACTATGTGAAAATAAGGTCAAATTTACTACTCATGCCATCACATTACACCTCCAAATGAATTACTAGTTATTGGCTATCGGAAACCAGATTCGCGGACTTGAGTAATCGGCCTGGGGGTGTAGCATGACGGACGAATTCAAATTATTTTCTCGGTGTTTCATAATAAAAAATGGCAAGTGACATGGATTCGCTAATGTCATTGCTCCAAGAACATGACAAGTAATGTCACATGACTGTGTAGAAGATACGGTCACTAGACAATACTTTCTATGTTCCAGGAACAATGACATTAGGGAACCCACGTCACTCGTCATTTTTTATTATGGACAACTAAGATACAATTTCAAGTAGTCCTGCACATTACACCTCCAAAAAAAATTACAGGTTCTTCGGCAACGGATGTGGATCCTCCTGTTTTGTCAAAGATGCCTATTTTTTCCAAACCATTTTCGGCACACTTGCTATCTTTGATTACGGTTGTGTCTACGACCCCCTCCAACATGCATGGTCCCGCACAAGAATCCACCAATGTTGTCAGACGAACTCGTGTCTGTATCTCTCGGCATACACCTCCTTTGCAATGTCCATGACCTGAGCGTTGGACCAACCGGGTTGGTAAATGTGCTTCATCTCCGACCAGCACTCATTGAAACACTTGACCTTCCGATTGGCGACATTCTAATGATAGTTGTAGTTCTTGCGGGCCGCTTAGTCGTCGGGCTTTGACTGGTCACGTGGGCGAGCTCACCCGTATGCCATCCCAATAGGCATCACCATGTTGGTCAACCCCTTGCTTCGCCATTTTGAGCCACGTACACACCAACGTGACCTCCTCGGGCCGACTCCATTTCCAGTACATACGTAGCATCCTTGGCGGGTTGACGGTAAGTCGTGTGTACAAGACCATCGATGAGATTTGCGTTCCTGGTTCAGGCTGACCGTGAAATGGGGGGTTGAGCTTGAGCCCGACACCGTGGAAGAGCCTTCGAAAGGGGTGTTGTCGGCCATTGGAGGAGAATCGAGCGTCAAAGACACGGGAGATGGACAAGCGGTAGTGTCGACGTAATGCTGGTGGAGAAATGGTAGTGTTGCTCCTGTGGTGAAGATACGGCGCTGGAGAAACGATGTTGACGTTTTGACGGTGGAGAAACGACGTTGGAGAAACGGTGCTGTCGTCCGGTCTAGAAAACACTTCAGTGGAAACGATGGTGGTAGAAAGCCGGAGGTTTGGGAATGTGAGGGAGAAACGGTGAGGGAGAACCGCCGGTGGTAGAAACGGCGATGGAGATACGCGGAGGTGGAAACGATGATGATAGAAACGACGATGGTGGAGGAAGTCGAAGAAACATAGAAAGAAGAAGCGGTGAAGAAGAATCGTGAGAAAGACGAAGCGTTGAGGTCATTTAAGCATGAATCATGCCACGCGGCACATCCCAGCTTGTTAGTCCAAGATTTGAATGGGCGTCGAATCCGTCGATTCGACGGGTCGTTGAGTCTACAGAACCCTCGACGTCCAGGAACGGAAGGATCCGATACCCCCACCCAAGGTAGTCTGGATTTCATGGACACAACCGAGGAGAATGGCCCCGATTAGGGTAGTAGCGAGACACAGTGAACTGCGTTGTGGGTTTCCATGAGTCGCCCAGGGCACCTCGAGGTGTCTATGAGGAGCCAAACCCGTCCTCTGTGAATCAAATACCTTTTGATTCCCAGTCTTCTCTTTTCCCTGACATATTCCTTGATCGATTGCTAAGACATAACAATATCGATCAAGTCGAGATAGAAAAAGTCTCATGGATTCACAACGCTAAACACATTTGGAATATTGAACCACCCTCTAGTATCTCCGTGAGTCTAATCGGGTATTTAGGTACATGATCAGTGTTTCAACGTCACCGAAACTGTATCTCATCCTATTTGTTGTTTCTATTTTTATACGATTTTTATGACCCTTTTATCGCACCAATAAAAAATTTCCCTTACTGTATATTTTGACGTCGTTTTGAAACATAGTTTACCTTAATGTAATGTAAGTTTTGAGCTTGACAACTGAGGTCAAGTTGTAACTGTACCAAAGAGTTTTTACCGTTTAGAGCGGCCTTATCCCCTTCCAAAACCCATAACTGTACATCTCTCGCTCTCTCCAACAATTCAAAGCTGGCCATGTCTCTTCTCTTCAATCCAACCCCTCTCCACCTCCATCATTCAACCCACAACCCTAGCTTTCCTCCATGTCCCAGACTCCACTACTCCTCTTCCCGGAGACCACTCACCGTCCTCTGCGGCAAACGGACCGGCCAGCGCAGGTACCCTTCCGAGAAGAAGAAGCTCAAATCGCTGCACAAGCAATCCCTATCCACCATCGACGACAAGTTCCAAGGCTTCTGGAAGCTCTCCAAGCTCGACGTTCCCCTCGACAAGGACCCCGGAAAAGATTCCCTCGCCATTTCCGATGGCCTGCTCCAAGCTATCGCCAAAGTCACCGAGTTCCCGGTAACACCCTCCGTCTCTCCGACCTTCACTCAATTCTGTACAAATTTGGTTTCTATCAAGTTTTCTTAGCTTATTGGTCAGTGCAAGTAACTCCCCTTCACAGTAAAAATGGTGGTCTAATTTGTCTTTGTTTAATCTGTTTTTGAATGCTGTTGTGTCAGGTTGCTGCGATGTTGCCACCAGAGGCTTTCACAATTGTACGAAAATCGTTTGATGCGAGGAAGGTGCGTAGTTTATTAATTGAGATGTGCTTTCGTTACACCATGTTCTGCTTTCATTTCACCTCTCCAATTGCATTACTAACTCAGTTGTGTTTGGCTACTTGCACCATTGGCATGTGCAATTCATATGTCTGACCATTCTGGTCAATTCAATTCTGAGCACAAAACTTGCTGTTTCTTTTTGTTACTCTCCTGTCAATGTAAATTACTCCTATTGTGCCTCTATGCAAACAAGTTACTTCTGATATGATTGATAAGCTACGATAACCTTATAAATTTACATGCTTCACAATTATTGTGTGTGTCATCTTTTCAGAAGCTCAAGCAGCCCAAATTTGTATATACTGTGGTGATGGATCCTCAAAAGCTTATCAATCTGGAGCCTCGTACTTGGGATTTCATTTCTCATTTAGAGCCTAAAGTTGGGCTGGTTGAACATACTCTTCAGGAAAGAGTTTCTGGTGATTTGGTTAGTAAAATACATGATCATAAAAAGATCCACGAGGGTGCATTGTCAAAAGAAACTGGTAATAATAATCATTTTGGATCTTCCGGAACAAAAAGACCAAAAATTGCAGTTGTGGGTAGTGGGCCATCTGGATTGTTTGCTTCTCTTGTTCTTGCGGAATTCGGTGCAGATGTTACCTTAATAGAAAGAGGTCAGGCAGTCGAGCAAAGGGGTCGTGACATTGGAGCTTTGGTAGTTCGCCAGATCTTAGAGTTGGACAGCAATTTTTGCTTTGGGGAGGTTATATCTTGATCCAGTTGCTACTCTTGTTATATAGCTTGTTTTAGGATCTCAATGATTATTTTCACTAGTGCAATGCTCAAATTTTCCATTGTGTTATATTTAATGCTGTGTTCGACCATGAGAATTTGAGAGGAAGAAGTTAGGGGAATAATCAGTTAGGCAGTTAATGATTGAAAACCAACCTGACCATTCTGTATCAGGACCGGTCCTGTAGATTCCTTTTGAAGCCTCTAGATCCTAAACTACAATATATTTCGGTTATAACTATAGACACACTATTTAGCTGGAAGATTTATTTGGGCTTGATAATCTATCATATAGTGTTTATATTGCAAACATTAGTACATATCTCTAGAGTAGCTTGAAGATTGTAATTTATTTGTAGGTACACTGGATCAGATGATTTACGATGCTTGTAAGCATATCACCATCACACAAAAATGATTGTTGAAGAGCATTATAGAATTAAAGAAGATCTTGAATAGCTTAGTCTGCACCAGTGCAATATTTTCCTGCTCTTTTGAATGCTATACATCTTTAGTCATCATGATGATTTAAATTTATGTCAATAATATTGTGTGCGGAGTTCGTATTTATTTATATTTTATTGCTGCTCAGTCATTTTTAAGGACTTATTCGTAGCAGGGTGGTGCAGGTACCTGGAGTGATGGAAAGCTGGTAACTAGAATTGGAAGGAACAGCAGCAGTGTTTCGGCGGTTAGGACTATTTTTTCTGTCTATCACTGTAAATAAAGTTTTGTTTGTGCTTAAAATTTCTGCTTGTGCTAATCATTGTTCTTGTGCTCCTACCTCTGAGGATGGAATCGTACTGATATAATGCGTGTCGCGACATGAAATTTCAGTTTTTGTTCACACTGGAGGTCTTGCGAGAAGCAAAACTTCCCCACATAACATTTTTGTTGCATATTCCATCATGTTAAATTTTTATTTTAATTAAACAGCTATTCTCATGACCTAACAGTTCCATTTTACTTGCCCAATGAACATTTATATGGTTGTCACTAAGGAACATGATTACTCCCTGGGAATTGTATAGATTTTCATAAATGAGTCAAACTAGTGAAACAGCAGAAGAGAGAAGCAAACAGTTCCTCATCTACTTCTTCAATTAATAATTTATGTTTCATTTTCAAGTTCTATCTATCAATCATTGTCCATTATATGGGTTAACTGATAGTTATTTGCATCTCAGGTTATGGAAACTTTAGTTCGCTTTGGAGCTCCGAAGAATATATTGGTTGATGGGAAACCACATCTGGGAACTGATAGATTGATTCCATTGCTCCGAAATTTCCGGCAACATTTACAGAATCTGGGTGTGAGTAACATATTTTACTTGCTTCTGTCAGGAGCAGAAGCACAGTATATTATAAGCTTTTGCCATTTTTCATAAGAATTTCTAATTCCTCATATGTTATTTATTGGAATATGCTATAGGTTACCATTAAATTTGGGACGAGGGTAGATGATCTGCTGATTGATGATGGACGTGTAGTGGGGGTCAAAGTTTCCGATTCAAGAGATAAGTTACATCTAGATAGCCAGAAGTTGGGGTATGACGCAGTTGTTCTGGCTGTCGGGCACTCTGCACGTGATACATATCATATGCTTCATTCACATAATATAGACTTAATCCCTAAAGATTTTGCTGTGAGTTCTCTCTTTTTTTGTTCTATTAAAATTTCTGAATAAAATGTGAAGTTTAAGTGCACTAGTGGATAGCCCTTTAGTGTTGAAGCATTATTATTCAGTCACGATTCATGGTTTATTGTTTTTCCGTGTCTTTTAAGTGGTTGAGCCTCAGGAGATAATAACTTTATGTATGAACTTGGATGAACAGGTTGGTTTTCGGATTGAGCATCCTCAAGAACTAATAAATAGCATACAGGTCGGTTATCTATTCAAACTCCTGTCAATAAATTGACATATTGGTTCAGCACTTGAACTCATTTAATAGCTCTGCATTTGTGTTGAACCTTAAGCATTTTAGAGTCAATCCCTATCTTCGTTGTTTGTTATCTATCTTGATGTACTTTATGCAAATGCTACAAATATTTTTTTTTGTTTTACTGACTAACGAGTATCCATTTTAAGGCAATGTCATTAGCACTTCTTGTCATAATAAAGATTTTAGAGGAGTATACATGTCATAACATCTCAGTACTGGTTCGTACTTCAATATACACTGAGCTGCAAAATCATGTATTGATTGAAGGTTGATTGTGTCACACTTGAATTGTTCATTTGCATTTCTGCATTTGAATCTTAGTACATGGCAATGTACATCGTCTGCAAGTTACCAGTTCGCAATACTTTTATCAGTTGAAGCAGAACTTGTTTGTTTCAAATTCGAAACTATAAACTTATCACATCTTACAGAGGAGAGTCTGTTTCATCATATATCTTCTTTCTATATTGCTACTGATTTTTTTTCACACAGTAATCGTTGTGTCACCATTCGTTTATTATGATCAAGAGCTGAACAAATTTACTTTACTGTATGTGCAGTATTCTAGGCTTGCCACTGAGGTTCACAGGGGACGCGGAAAAGTACCTGTTGCAGACTACAAGGTTGCCAAGTATATCAGTGCAGAGGACGACACTCCTTCCATTTCATCACCTTCTGCCCGTGGTTGCTATTCCTTTTGCATGTGTCCTGGGGGGCAGGTGTGTAGTATATTGCTTCTGTGATAATAGTTTTTATACGTGTCACCAAGGAGATTGTTTAAAAACAATGCCACTTGGGGGATTTACCTGGACTTTCATTTGCCAGATTTCTAATTTCTCATAAAGGCCAGTTGAATTTCGTACATCAACTAATCGAACGAATCTTAGGATTTTTTTTAATCATAATAACGACCACTACAGGTAGTACTCACAAGTACAGATGCGTCAGAAATCTGTATCAATGGCATGTCGTTTTCTCGCCGTGCATCTAGGTGGGCAAATGCTGCACTTGTTGTTTCTATATCAAAGCAGGATTTTGATGCAATGAATTGTCAGGGACCTCTTGCAGGGGTTGAATTTCAGGTATTCAATAACTTAATTATCCTTGTTTGATATGTCATTCATTCTTTTCCTTGCTGCATTGCTGTTTTCACTCTTGTCCATATCTACAGAATGAAGTGTTACATACTATGAATTTTTTTTTATTCATTTCACATGGATATAATAATATTTCCAGTTGACTAATGATGATACCATAGCGAAAATTATCATTTTTGCTGTTTGATGATAGCACCGTATTGTGCTGGATGAGAATTTCACTTGACGTAACTTACCGCATTGCTGTTATTTTTGTTCTTGAAAATCATTGTTCTATTTTGGTTTTATGTTTCATGATTCAGAGGGAATTTGAGCGTAGAGCTGCTACAATGGGAGGGGGGAATTTTGTGGTGCCTGTGCAGACAGTTAAAGATTTTCTCGAAAGTAAATTATCAGGTAAATAACTTTAGGGATAATTGTCAAAACATGCACTAATGTTTCGACCACAAACGAAATAGTGCACAATGTTTTGTCCACGTCGTCTGGCTACCCTTATGAATCGTCCCCGCACTTCTGTTAGAAAAATTAATGGAATATTTTATTTCTGTTATACATGTGCAGTTAAAGTATAACTAAAATGACCATTTTACCCTTATCATGAATCTTTTGACTTTTCCTTTTGACTTTTGCATGAGACATTACCATTCTACCATTTCTAATAAAAAACAAACAAATAGACAAATAAAATAATTTTTTTTTATAAAATCAGTTTTTTTTAAATTCAGTTTTTATCTATAAAAATTATTTTTATTTTCAAAAATTCAGATTTTAATTTTAAAAAATACATAGAAATCAGTCTTTTTTTATAAATTCAGTTTTTATTTTCAAAAGTTCAGATTTTAATTTAAAAAATACATAAAAATCAGTTTTTTTAAAAAAAAAATACATAAAAATAAGTTTTTTTATTTAATTATATTTGGGTAGAAAAAAGAAAAAAAAATATATATAATAAAAATATTAATTAAAATTAAAAAAAACTGATTTTTTGTATTTTTTTTAAAAAACTTTGATTTTTATTTATTCTTTAAATTAAAATATGAATTTTTGAATTTCAAACCAAAAGGGCAAAATTGAGGGTATATCAGTCTTTTAACTCATTCTTATTTTTGAATTTCAAACCAAAAGGGCAAAATTGTCAATTCAGGTTCTGCTGTTACACTTTTCTAACAGAAGTGCGTGGACGATTCATAAGGGTAGCCAGACGACGTGGACAAAACATTGTGCACTATTTCGTTTGTGGACGAAACATTAGTGCATGTTTTGACAATTATCCCATAATTTTATTCTCTCTCCCAAGCTGCATTTGTTTTAAAAGTAAATGTTTCCTGACTGGCCTAGTTTTGACAGTAACATCCGTTCCACCATCAAGTTACCGGTTAGGAGTGAAGGCAGCCAGTCTCCATGAGTTATTTCCTACTCAAATAACAGAGGCTTTGAAGCAATCTCTAACAATGTTTGACAAAGAGGTCTTATTTCTATTTCTGCTTTTTATCCATGAGTGTTTTTTCCTTTGTGACAATATGCAAAATTCTAACCGAGTTGCATATTCTTTCTTAGTTACCTGGATTCATCTCAGATGAGGCCCTTCTTCATGGGGTAGAGGTATTCTTCACATGTTGTCCCTTTTAACTATTTGCAGATATTAAAGGAATAAAGCTTTGGTTTCTTTAGGATCACAATCTAACATTATATGTTTCCCTGGTCCCAGACAAGAACCAGCTCACCAGTTCAGATTCCACGGGACGAAAACACTTTTGAGAGCATGTCAGTGAAAGGACTGTACCCAATAGGGGAAGGCGCAGGCTATGCTGGTGGAATTGTCAGCGCAGCTGTTGATGGCATGAATGCAGGTTTTGCTGTCGCCAAGGATTTTGAACTCTACGTTGGTGGCATGGAAGCAGTTTTAGGTAATGCATACAGTGCCGGAGTTGCTAAATATTGAGATCCATCTCGATGTTTAATGGTGTCACTGACCGAAATGCAAAATATTGAGAGCCAATTAAGATAAAAAAAATAGCAGCTTTGGAGCTCAAAGTTCTCTTTTGAAAACATGGAGATGCTCAAAGTCAAAATCAGGTTCTGACACAAATCTGTACCCCGTTTGATGTAGATGTAATCGTCTTTGCATTATGCTTTACATCTATATGGCATATGTAAAGTTCAAATTTTGTACCTAAATCATCATTGCACTCATAATTCAAATATATCTGAGTTTTTATTTGTATTGCGGTCACAAATATGTAGCCCATTTGATGTAGATTGCAATGTTTCCCAAGGGTGGGCGAGTCACTGATTTCCATTTGTCCAGAGATCCTGGACTTGGGTTTTTCAACAGGCTGTTACTTGAACTGATTATTTATGTTTGATTGTTTTTCTTATTGATGAGAGCTCTAAAGTACTCAAATTTATCAACCATTAAGCCCTAACAAAGGTGCAACCAGCAGCCCAAGAACAACCCAACCTCTAACTTTGTCAGAATAGATTAACTCTCTGCTCAATTGTCGGTGGTCAGCACCACGGACGACTGAGACTTACTCCGGTGAGAACCCACCAAAACTCTAATAGCCAAACCAAGTTACCGAAAGACTTCCAGAGGCGAAATGCCCCAATGAATCACCGGCGGTCAACACCTATTAACCGGCGAGCCCGTAGCACGAAGCTTACGGAAGGAAGGAAGCACAATCGAAAAATGGAGGCAAGGTAGAAGAGAATACATCACTGACAAAGAAAGAGGGAAAGGGGAGAACTTACCTCCGACCTCGCATGGCAAAGTCTGTTCTGAAGAAGCCTCAAATCTGAAACGATCTAAGGACGGAGCAACTGAAGGTGAGTGGAGATCTTCCCAGCAGCAAAATCAGCAAATCCGCAAGGATCCTCCACGAAGAAAGAAGCTTGACCCACGACCAGATCTGAGTCGTTCACCGGGATCTGAGGAGAAATCCACCATCTCAACTACACCGGAGGTGCGACCTTCAACACAGCGAGAGCATCCAGATCCTCGCCAATCGTCACCGAAGATGGTGAGGAAAGGCGTCCCACGACCCGAATCGAGACGCCCTGACACCGTGAAAAGGAGAAGAACAACGGAGGGCCCCCATCAACACGAGCAAGGAGAAGTCCACCAGATCCGCGTCGATTCACAAGAGAATGACATCCCACGACTAGATCTAGGAAGAAACCACCGTCGGAGAGAAGAGCACCACGCCGAACTTCACCGGAAGGCGACAGGGAGGTAGAATGATGAAGCGGTGAGGACAAAGTGAACACTAAAAGGGGAAGGTCCACTATCAGCAACCTCGTGGTCAAAGAGACCGAGAAGGTCGCCGACAGAGAAAAGAAAAGATAACAACGACGTACGGATGAAGAAGAGGTGTAGGGTTTTCTAGAGAGAAGTTACTTACTCTCTCCCTTAAGACGAGAATACTCTTCTCATTAATAAGAATTTATTCTTGTGGGTTGGACTGTTGGAGTGTTAATACTCTCGGTCATAGGGGTTTGTCTCATACTAAGAGCATAAACAACGGACCGGTCCTGAGGCTCGGCTCGCGTTTTTGCGGGTCGTGGGACGCGGGCCGATCCTGAGGCTCGGCTCACGTTTTTGCGGGCCGTGGGAAGCGGACCGTCCCATTGTGGGACGGCTTTTACGCCGCCCGCGTCCCACAAAAATGCGGGCCGGGTCGCAACCCGTGCCCCTCGTCCCGGAATCGTGGGCCGAGCCCCGTCCCTCGCCTCTCGTCCCTTTCCCGGCTCCCGTCCACTCGCGTGGCGACACATGGCATGCGTCGGAAAAAAAATCCGACTGTTTGAAAACGGTAATATTTTTTTAAAAAAAAATTGGGTAATTTTCACCTCAATACCCTAACTATCGTTTTTTTCACCTCAATACCCTAACTATCGTTTTTTTTCACCTCAATACCCTAACTATTTTTAGTGGCACCTCAATACCCTAGAATTACATTTTCCGTCACTTTAGTACCCGCCGTCAACTTTCCATCCATTTTGGATGGAAAATGCTTGAAAAGTCTAATATACCCCTCACTAACAGTCAAATTTTAAAAATATGCCATTGGTTTTCAAAATTTCTTTTTATTTATTCATTTATTTTATAAAAATTAGAATTTCTTTAAAAATATTAATTTTTTATTTTATAAAATCAGTTTATATTTTAAAAAATATATTTTTTATTTCAAAAAAACATATTTTATTTCAAAAAATCATATTTTATATAAAAAATCATATTTTATTTATAAAAATCATATTTTATTTTAAAAAATCTGTTTTATTTATAAAAATCATATTTTTTTTTCAAAAATCAGTTTTTGTTTTTAAAAAATCAGTTTTATTTAAAAAAAAATCAGTTTTATTTAAAAAAAATCTGTTTTATTTATAAAAATCATATTTTATTTTCAAAAATCAGTTTATATTTTTAAAAAATCATTTTTATTTAAAAAAATCAGTTTTATTTATAAAAAAAATCAAATTCATTTCTTCACTTTTTAAAAAATACCCTAATTTCATCACAGCCTCTCTCTCAGCCGAACTCTTCTTCTCCAGTGTGCTCGGGTTCTTTTTCTTCTATGTGCGTGCAGGAGCTCGGATCCACGGCGTGGTTCTTGGTTCCACGACCTCGTCGCCGAACTAGAAATCTCGCCAAACCACTGTGCCACGACCGTCCTCTTCCTCTGAAGCCGCTACGTGGTGCAGATCTGGATGTGTTCGGTGAGGGACGACGCTTCCGTTCACAATCGCGTCGAAGCTATGAGGTCGAAGGTCACCGGTCACCACGGAGAGGTGAGTCCAAATCTAAGAGCTCGATGGCAGATCCACGACGTGCTTGAGGTTCTTGGGTTCCCGGAGCAACATAACCATTGAGTCACAACCTGTGTCGGTTCAGTTGCAAATTAAGCCACAAGAGAGAAATGAATACTTGTTGATTTATTACCTGTTGATAACTATTGATTTGTTCTTGAATGAGTTGAATTGAAATTATTCATGTTATTCATGTGTTCTTCGCTAAAATTTTGGTAAAATTATTGGGATGTTGTGTGCGTGGTGTTGGGAACACCAAATCTAGCGATGTGGGTATGAAATGTTTTGGTATTTGATTCTGCAAAAGTTTTGGAATTTTGGGATGTCGATGGGTATGAAAATGATGAATTTAATGGGTTAAACATAATGAACTTGATGGGTATGAACATGATGAACTGATTTTTTTTAATAAAATCTGATTTTTTTTTTAAATAAAACTGATTTTTTAAAATAAAAACAGATTTTTGAAAATAAAATATGATTTTTATAAATAAAAAAGATTTTTAAAAATAAAACTGATTTTTTAAAAATAAAATTGATTTTTTAAAAATAAAAACTGATTTTTGAAAATAAAATATGATTTTTATAAATAAAAACAGATTTTTTTAGTATAAATATGATTTTTATAAATAAAATATGATTTTTTTTAAAATAAAATATGATTTTTTTTAAATAAATATGATTTTTAAAAATAAAATATGATTTTTTGAAATAAAATATGTTTTTTGAAATAAAAAAAATATTTTTTTAAAATATAAACTGATTTATAAAATAAAAAATTAATATTTTTAAAGAAATTATAAATTTTATAAAATAAATAAATATTTTTTATAAAATAAAAAAAAAGAAATTTTGAAAACCAATGGCATATTTTGAAAATTTGACTGTTAATGAGGGGTATTTTGGACTTTTCAAGCATTTTCCATTCAAAATGGATGGAAAGTTGACGACGGGTACTAAAGTGACGGAAAATGTCATTCTAGGGTACTGAGGTGCCACTAAAAATAGTTAGGGTATTGAGGAGAAAAAAAAACGATGGTTAGTGTATTGAGGTTAAAATTACCCCAAAAAAATTTAAATCTACTACAATTTAAACCCTATAAATACCCCAACCCCAACCTCATTTTTTTCACTCATCACTCACCCATTCTCCAATTTCACTCTCCCATTCCCACATTTTACACCCTCATTTCCAAAATGTCCGACGATGAGCTTCCGACATACGAGGAGATGGCAGCCCAACTGCCGACATATGAGGAGATGGCAGCCCAAATGCGGGTAGTTGAGCGACGACTCCGGCAAAGAATTGAGAGGAGCATGCAGAGAGCAATGCCAAGGATCGAGAGGGGCGCCCGTGGGGAACCAATGCGACGAGCGATTAATGAGGTACTATTTTGTCGATCAACCAATATATGGCCCAAATATGTTTAGGCGTCGGTTCCGTATGAGCAAACCATTTTTTCAACGGATTATGGATAAGGTCAAGGAACACGACAATTACTTCGTTCAGAAGCCCGACGCGGCCTCACGCTTGGGCTTACCAACGGAACAGAAGTGCACCGCCGCGATACGGATGCTTGCGTATGGGTGCTCGGCCGATTCATTGGACGAAACTCTGCACATTGGGGTAAGCACTATACTTGAATGTTTACGTAAGTTTTGCCAGGCCGTCATTGAGGTATTCGGCGCCAAGTACCAGCGTACACCCACACCGGCTGACATGGAGCGCTTACTCCGAGAAGGGTACAACCGAGGGTTTCCCGGAATGGCGGGGAGTCTTGACTGCATGCATTGGAAGTGGAAGAATTTCCCAACCAAAGACAAGGGAACCAATGGACAGGGAAGTCACAACGGGGACAAGACGGTTATGCTTGAAGCTGTAGGGTCCCGTGATTTATGGATTTGGCATGCGTTTTTCGGGATGGCTGGCTCGAACAACGACATCAACGTCCTCAACAACAGCCACATATTCCAAGACGCTTACTACGGCTGTGAGCTGGGAGTGGAGTACTATATCAACGGCCATCGGTACGACCGACCTTATTACTTGGTGGACGACATTTACCCAACATGGGCACAGTTCGTGAAGACTATTCGGCATCCCTACGAGCCCAAAGAGAAGTTGTTTATTAAATGCCAAGAAGGTGCTCGGGAAGATATTGAAAGGGCTTTTGGAGTACTTCAAGCAAGGTGACACATCATTTCCCGCCCCGCTCGTACTTGGAGCAAACACACTTTGGCTGATATCATGCACACTTGCATCATTCTACACAACATGATTGTAGAGGTTGAGCGCGACCGGTACAAGTATGGGTATGAGGAGTTGTTGTACGAGCAACCTCCGAAAATGCCGAATTGGACACCACCGGAACGATGACACCGAGGAGGGCCATTGGCATACCAGCAACGAGTTGATGCTCAACATAGTGTCACAAGTCATCAGACCCACAAACAACTACAAAATGATCTTATGGAGCACTTATGGGTCTATATGGAGCTGGTTTCCATGACGACGAGTAGTCGTTTGTACTCTTTGGAGCTGGTTTTTGGGTTGTATTAAAAGGAGATGAATAAAAGTTCAAGTTCATTTTTATTCATGTTAAATTTATTTCTTATTTTTTTATTGTCATTAATTATTTTTTCACATTTATTTATATTTTATATAATTTAAACGGTTTCTGATAAAAATTAAATAAAACAACAAAATATCAATTAATTAAGAATTCAGCATCCAATCAGTATGAGGGCTTTACTGTGACCCTCTCATTGCAAAACACCCACTATTATGAGTTTTCAGTCCCACAATTTTGTCCCGTCAACACAAGACAATAAGGACTTGGGACTCACTAAGGTTCTTTCCATTGTACATGTTCTAATGGACTATCTTATATAAATTTGGTACCTTTAAAAAAAAGAACAGAATTAGCGTATTTTTATTCCTAATATTTTCCATTTTCCTTAATTTTATCCATTAATGGCATCTGACTCGAAGTGTTGTTATGCCACGTAAGTGGCTAAAAATATCCATTGGCTTACGATATTACCATTTCACCCTTTCCTGATCCATAAAACACCGCAAAGGGATCGTCAATGGTCAAACAAACAGAAGTCGCCACATGGACAACAACAACGAAAAGGAGGAAGGAGAAGCAGGAGGCGAGTCAGGAATCGGGTCGGACTGGGCCGAGTTGACTCAAGAGTGCCTGATCAACATCCTCTCTCGGCTCACCTTGGAGCACCGATGGACCGGACCCATGCTCGTCTGCAAGCCCTGGCTCCAAGCTTCCAAGGACCCCTCGCTCCACCCCTCCTTCGATCTCGACGCCCGATTCGACTCCGTCCCCGACCTCCCTCGCTGGTGGTCCCCCGACTTCCAGAGGAAGATCGATTCCATGCTCGCCTCTGTGTCCTCTTGGAGCGCCGGATCTCTCGCCGAGATTCGTACCCGACACTGCTCCGACCGCTCTCTCAATTTCGTCGCCGATAGGTGAGTCTGTATAAATTTTCCATTCAATTTTGCGAATAGAAAACCTGATTCGATAATTCTCGGTGAGATTAAATGGTTAACATGAATCCTTCTTATTTTGCATAGGGGTTATTCTATGTCCTCACTTTTATATTTCTAAATCCTAGCAAAAGTAAATTGTCATATAGTAACATTAACAGCAACTTTTAACAATTTCCGGCCAAAAATTTAATGAGTAACAGGAAAAGTTGATAATTCAGAGTTATGATTTGAGAATAAACGAAAAGGTTTACGTTATGATTTAAGCGAAAGATGTACATTATGATTTGAGAATAAACGAAAAGTTGAAGTTTTTATTTTAGAAAAGTCTTAGAGCACGTGACAAGCATGTGACTGGTATTTCACGGTGTTAGTCACACTTAACAGGTTTTAATACATTTTAACAATTAATTGGTAAAACTTGTGTTAATATGATACTTCTCATATACGTGGGTTGTGATTTGATGTTTGACCTTAGTACAATGAGCTGATGTAGAGTTTCCTCCTCTTTTACATATGATGAATAATTATTAAGCAAAGGAGTGAACAAATGTGCAAGGGTTCTCATCTGTAATCATATTACTTGGATAGCCCCAGTGGTCTGTTCTACATAATTATCATCCTGCAATTGCTAATTTCATGGCAAATTGCATTAGTTTAATTTGGTCTTGCTTAGATCCTTGGAGAGTTGGTTAATTTTGTTTGGAGACTGTCTTGATGAGCATATATTGTATGTGGTTGTTGATTCTTTTTTATTTTGTTAAGCTTACTGTTTTAAGGATTTGATTGGTCTAATAAGATTATTGGGTTAAAAGTTTTGCAATTTTTGTGTTGGTGTTTCTACAAACTTACACAGAGATAGGTTGACTTAGATTACTGGTTTTGCAAAAATCATATTCTTTTTCCATGTTTGGTTTGTTATGCACTTTAACTTTGAGCTTTGAACAAGAACTTGTGGCATTAGTCAGCTTCTATTTGTGAGCATCCATTGATGCTTGTTTGGTTGGTAAGAAAGATAAGTAATTGTCAATGTGGTATTGTTTTTGATAAATGCAATTTAGGTGCCCAAACCTTGAGGTTCTTTCGATCAAGAGCTGCCCTAATGTTACCGATGCATCGATGGCGAGGATAGCTTTTCGATGCCCCAAGCTAAGGGAACTTGATATCAGCTATTGCTATGAAATCTCCCATGAATCTCTGGTGCTTGTGGGAAGGAATTCTCCAAACCTTAAAATTCTGAGGCGGAATCTGATGAATTGGTTAGATCCTTCTCAACATGTTGGAATCGTCCCTAATGAGTATCTGAACGCTTGCCCTCAAGATGGGGATGCAGAAGCTGCTGCAATTGGGAAATTCATGCCTCACTTGGAGGTCCTCGAGATTCGATTCTCTAAGATAACGGGTAGAGGCTTGACCTCAATCTGCGAAGGATGTCCAAAGCTTGAGTACTTGGATCTGTACGGGTGTACTAACTTGACTAATAGGGATATGGCCAGTGCATCATCTGCTCTGAAGAATCTGAAGCAGATTAAAAAGACTGATCTCTATATACCCAGGTCGGTCTATAACACCGAGAGGTATGGCCATTGGAACTTGTACGATGATCGCTTCCAGACGGATGTTTTCCGAATTTGATCAGGCCAGTTACATTGATAATGTGTAGCTAATTTGTGTATACTAGTAATCTGCAGTCTGCAGAGATCCGGGCAAGTTATTTAATATTACTGCTTTTATGGTAACTTATGTAAAACCATGTCCTGGTAAATAATTGTGCATTGTTTGTATCAGAAATGTTGTTTCTGCATTAATATGTTTGTTTTGTAGTGGGAAGGTGTAATACTTGGAAAAGACACTTGCGGGTAGTGTATAGTTGATTTCAAATATCCTTCAGCACATACCACTGCTTTTGGGTGAAGTATAGCTGTGTGAAGAGTAGCAAAAACAGGTCTAATAGTCCGGATATAACTACCATGAAACTCTAGTGAAAACACCGTTACAAAAAAAAAATATATTTCGTCTTTGTTGATTTTACTAAGTGGGAATATCTCTAGAAAGCCAATAAAGAGTTCAATGACCAAAAGTTATGGTAAAAAGAGTTGAGGGTTTTAAAACCAAAAAAGGAGAGATCTCTACAAGAGAAGGTTATTCTTTTGCCTAGATAATAAGATGAAGCTGAAAATGCCTAAATGTCAAAAAACTAATAGCTTTAGTTTGAAAAACAATCCATGGGATATATAAGGAGGTGAGTCTCAAAATTGAATATTGTTTTGTTCATGGCACTAATTAGATAGGTTGATTTTCTCCGTGTCCCATTTTCATTAATCACACAAAAAAAAGAGCAAGATCACTCTAATTAATGTACTAATTTAGCATAAAATTGTTGGTTCAAGTCTAGAAATAGAAAAAGAGCAGGGATCTAGCTTTGAGCTGATCTACAACAATCCAAACAGTCTGGAGCTCTTTTAACTAGGGAGTTGATAGTTCAACACTTGACTAAGTCAGCATATGGTTTTTCCAACATCCCGTTAGTAAAGCCGAGTTTAATTTTGCACTGAAAGGTATCATGTATCTTACAAGGCTAAGAAGGTGATTATCACAAAAATCATTTAGAGGTTGAGTAACGAAGACCATGTTCGGATGGTCAGCGGACTGAAGAAAATAGGGTGATCTCGGATCACTGTTGAGAGACGAGTCCAAAGTTGCGAGAGACCTTGTGAAGAAACCCCAGTGCATGCCTCACAGTCAGCTTCAGATTAGAAGCAAATCTGAAGACCCTACGGTTCAAGTAACTAAGCAACAAGTTGCGGTTTCTGCTTATACGTGAATGTTTTTATATAGAAATTGAAGTCCCACATCGGTTAGCCCAAAGATTGAACAACGATGGGTCGGATATAAAAGCAACGTGCTGGAAAGAGGGTGAAGTATCTTTGCGCTTGGGGCAATGACGCAGCTAGTGAGGTACTAACCGAGGCGCGTCTATTGCTGGTTGAAAACTATTTCCAAACCCCCTCTTGGGCCTGGGCTTACACCTTGGGCCCTCGAGAATTTCTGGAAGGGCGATCCTTTATTGGATTCAGCCCTACAATATCAGTCCTAAATTTCTTTATTCTTCGTCCTTGTGAAATCATCTCTATCAGATCGATAAAATTGAAGAAAAAAGATTATACAAGTTGATATATAAGAAAGTACCCAAAATAATGGACCGTATATAATTAATGTTGTTTAGTTTTTTAAAGACAACTATCAAACTAACTTTTATTTTTTTTACACAACCTCTTCTCTGCTAGGGTTAGGATTTTAGTTCTCTGGGCAGACAATAGTGTATTCGGCGGCCAAGTTGTCCAGTCTCTCTGGCGAGCCATCGGTGTGGCTCGTGGAGCCGAATGTGGAGGGTGTCCGGGGTGGTACGGATGTGATCGACGTGAGGGAGGGGGACCTTTGCGTGGATGGAGGAGTGGAGCTCGAGCAACAGAAGGGATCGGAGGTGGAGCGACTGGAGAAGACGGCGGAAGGGGCGGCAAGAGATGGAGTCTCCCTCACGGACCCGGCGTCTTTGTCGTCGAGGGAGGACGCCTCCTCCCCGATGAGGTTTTCGGCTCAGAGGAGCATCGAGGAGAATCTGGGAGACGGGGGATGGTACCATTCGGCGGCGAACCGTGTACGACGAACGCCGGCGAGGGGACTTAGGTCGCGTGTGACGCGGGAGTTGGGGAGGTCGCCGACGAGGGCGGGACCCTCGGTGCTGCATGCGCAGGATGAGGAGGAGACCCCGGTGGCGGGGGCGACGGGATTGGAACCAGTGCTCGTGTCTTCGGATACGGACGTGACGCCGGTGGAGTCGTCGGTGGCGCTGGCGTGGAGGAGAAGCAATGGGAAGGGCTTGGCACGGGAGAACCCTAGGGTTTCTGAGATGGGTCTGGGTCGGGGATCTGATGTAGTGGGCTAAGAGTCTGGGCTTCTACTGGATGCTCGACGGGCTGGACGAGGTGATGTGGGATGGGCACCTCGAGCGGGAAGGGGCCGGACAGAGCGCTGACAATTGGGCCACCCAGGGTGGTCTCGGGGTGGGCCGGGTGATGTGGCAGAGTGGGCGGCCCGATATGGAGCGGGTGGAGGCCGGACTCGGGCTGAGACGCAGATCCGGGTTGGGTTTGATGGGTCGATGGAGCGGGGCGGGTTGGACGGGTCGTACCCGCGGGCGGAGCAAGTGGAGCCGGGTTGGGGCCCGGGTGGTCAGGTCGGGGAACCCTGTGGAACCGGATCTGGCGGGTTTTCGGGGTGCGGAGGCCCGAATGGGGGATCTTGGGTCCAGACTATCGTCACTTTGTATTAAGGAGGTGGTTGTCCCTACAGGGGATATTGCCAGAGCTGGGGGACACTTTCAGTTTGCAATGGCAGCAAAGGTATTGACATCGAAGAGGTTCTTTTGGAAGTCGCTGGTGGCTAGAATGGAGGACTTGTGGGGTATGAAAATGGAAGCGAAGCCATTAGAAGGGGGTCTGGTGGCGTTCTTTTTCAGGTCAGCACAAGAAAGGGCGAGAGTCTTGGCAGGAGAGCCGTGGGCATTCTGGGAATCATTGGTGCTGTTCACGGATCTCAGGGCCCACATGTAGGTGGGAGATCTTAGCTTTCACCACTTCTCGGTGTGGGCTAGAGTCTCTAACCTACCGGTGGGTGCTTAAAACAAGGAGGTGGGATTCCGAGTGGGGAATGCCCTAGGGGTATGCCAGACGGTCGATGTGGATAGTTCGGGTTGCTGCTGGGGAGACTTCATGAAAGTTCGGATACGAGCTGATATCAGAGTCCCCCTCCAGAGTCAGATATGGTTCCGGCTGTCGGAATCACATGTACGAACCCTTCTCCAGGTCTCAAATGAACATCTGCCAGACTATTGTTTTGGATGCAGCTGTGCGGGACATTTGTTCCCGGCATGCCCTGTAACTGGAGGAATTAGGGGACACTCTCTACGTGCCCCAGGAGACCCGAGGTCAGCCCTTGAGAAGCGAAACATGGGAAGGCGGCGCCAGGGACTAATTGGACCTATCTGGAAGGTGGGAGCAAGGGGGGTAACTGGGACCCAAGCATGCCACCCCCCCGACATGAGCAAGGACGGGGGAGATAGACGTCCTATGAGACGGGGACTGAGGACATTCCTTCAAAGTGGCTGGCTAATGAGGCTGGTCTGTCTTTGTCTGGGAAGAAAAGACTGGCAAGAGAAGAGGAGCCGGAAGAATCAGAGGGTTCGATGACGTCAGATGGAGGATCATATGTAGCGTCGGTGGGGGGCCACAAGCACCCCCGCCTCCAGGAATGAGTCTAAGGAGGCCCAGGAAGGAGTTGGTCGGTTGTGCCCCCTTCTTGGTTGCTAGATGGCGACGGTTCCATCTCCAACCGACACTAATCTTCCCTACCAGTCCGGAGTCAGCAACCCCGCGTTCAAGAGCCCTACAAGTATTAGTCCAGGAAGGACGACGCACGCTGACTTACCGAGGGAGATGTCAGTCCACCATTATTCCTCTCTCACTTGGCTGGCTCGACCAGTGCCTTTTGGTAGAAGTATGCTGTATCGGTATCTCAGGATGCTACCGCAGATACCCCCTTCAACCGCCTCTATGTCAAGAGAAAATTTTATTTTCCTATTATTGCTTTATGTTCGCTAGTTGTTTTATGCCATGTAAGATGAGTACAATTATGTGCTCATCGACCTACTTTATATTTCAATCTTACTAAAGGTAATAGGAGGGGAAATAGCCACGCTGGCAAGCCACGCTGGCATTCTCTCATTCCCCTAATTTTCTATACCTTATCTTCACCGCGACTCCTCCTTCGCTTCTCTCTTTGCCGACTCTTCCCCTCACTCTTTGTCCGTTACAATTCAATCTGAAGCCGAACAATCACCTCATCATCAATGATTCAGGCCCATGGCTTTGTGGTGTGTATAAATTCGACAGCTTTTGGAGTTTCTTCTTCATACGGTGAGTTCCCGTTCATTTACTGTCGGGCTCATCGTCTCCAGTGACTTCTAATTTCATCTCTTCTCGTCTGTAATTTCTTCTCTGTTTTCTTTTAATCCTTTTGTGTGGTTTGAATTTTCTCCTTCTGGTTCGATTAGGGTTACGGGTTTACGTCGTTGTCGTTAATATATTTTGTTGTTGGGTTAATCGATACCAGTGACCGTAGCTTGAATCGGTCTGAGGTTATTACTTAGATAACTATGAACATGAGAAATCAGAGTCTGGGGTACTCAAATTCTCCTTCTGTAATTATACTTGAGTTTGATAAGTTATGATTTTAATGTTATTTTAGATGGTTGAGAGACTTTTAATATATTCCATAAGAACACTAAATGCTCAGGAGGGTATTTGAGATTTTAGTGGTGAAAGTGGTCGTCTTTTCTTTAATATAGCTTCTATTGCTTTATGTATGACAATCCACTTCTATTTATACTGGTTAAGGACTAAGCATAATGTTCTACATAGATTATGTCTTGAAGAATTTTTTAACCGTATGATCCTTTGTATAAAACCCATTTCTTCTAAATGAATAGGTAAATAATATTGTCATCCATCTCTCTGATAATATGATGTCTGTTTTATGATCCTGGTCAATGAGTTGGAGACATTGATAGGTGAAGGTGGGTAGGCTTTTCTTGCTACTTCTCTGATTCTGTTTTCTTTTGTTGATTCTATTTTTTTTTTTTGTGTTTTTGGAGTTCACGTCTAAAAAATATTTTGTTTTTATGGTTTGGATTCATTTTTGCTAATCATTTGCAACTACAGATACTAATGATAGTTGAAGTGCCACTAAGATAATTTTCTAGGTTTTATGCCGAAGTTCCCGTTAATGGTATTGCATGTGAGTGTGTAGAGGCTTGTGGTTATTCTCAGTGATCCTTACAGATTGTTTGCATGAGATAGTGAAGATATTCATGACAGGGCTTTCCTTATTTTTTTTCAGTATATCGTGGGCCAACAGAAACAAATGCTGCCATGAAATTTGCTGTAAATACTCTTGAAGTGAGTGCTTAGAAATTTTCTTTCTAAATAAAAGGTTGAAAATATTTGGGACTGGAAATTATTTTGAAATGAGGAGTTAATCTAAACACCTGACTTGGTGGGATATGGAACAAATTTTTGAAATGAAAATATTTGGGACTGTGAAAATATGATGTTTTCACTTTTTTCTTAAAACTTCAACAATATTCATACTTGCAATTTATTATTTATGAAATTTTATGGGCTCTCTATTATTACTTGGGGTATGCTGCTGTCAAGTCTTTTATCAACAAAAAATTTCATGTGAATCACACCATATCATTTATTCCATTTATCAATCAAGTACCAGGTTATAATGCATCTTCTCTGGATATGAGAAGTGCTTGGATCTTTATCACTATATGTCGGAGAAAAATTAGAAGTTATAGTTGAGCCTATTACAGATCAAGATCTAATAACATAGGTCATGACTACATGTTACATTATAGTTGAGCCTTTTACAGATTAACAGCTGGTAACATAGATCATGATTACATGTTGCATCTTTTAAATAAGATCGTTTGTTTGGGTGGATTTCGATTGATAGAAGTATGGTCCTTTGAGGTGTAGTCAAATCTATTTTAATTCAGTATAGGTTGAAGTAGCGTGCTCCTCTTGATTTGTCGGTTTCTATATTGATTTATGTCCTGGGAAATTCTTGACCAAAAAGATAGTAGAGAAGAAAACCAAATAAGGGATACGAGGGTTCAAATCCTATCACAAAAAACTGAAGTGTGCAAAAGTTTTTCCAGCTTCTCCATCCCTCTAGAGGTCCCAGATATTGAAGATTAGTTGGATGAATATGTGGTAAGTTCTGTTTCATTAAATACCAAGCAAAAAAGCAACACAGAGCTCTGATAAATAGGTTTGTTCTTAATATTCTCATATGAGCAAAAGTAATACAGAACAGAGGCAGTAATTTACTTTCATTGCCAAGAGAGAAACCAAAAAAAGCAAATAGTGGACAAAACACATGCGTTTTTTCCCTACTCTTTACCATTTTTAAAGCTTTTCTATATTGTTTGTCAAATTCAATAATAAATGCTCAAAATTGGGATTGATCTATATCTGCAACTCATTCTCTTAGTGGCCACATTCTTAATTCCCTTAAGTTGCCTTAAATTAGTAGCTCAAATGTGATTTCTTCTTTGCCTTGGGTTCTTCTGTGAATCATCATATTATGAATTTCCATTTAGAGAAGGAATTGTTGTGTCATGGATTATACAATACATTTATAGATGCACTATTTCTAAATACTTTAAGGTAGTAGATGAACTATCTTTAATGGCAATTTTAAGTTAACCTAACCACAAAGAACTTTCTTGACACATGTCCTGACAAAATTGTTGATATCCAAATTGATGACAGGTCAGTAAATTGGAGAAGAATTCCATATCAGAAGCACTGAGAGAAGCAACGAAGAAAAGGTTAAAAGATTTTTCTGTGTTGGATCAGATAAGCTTGCTGCCTCATTTTTGCATTAATATATATGTTTTTTGTTATTAATATTTGTCTTGGATACTGTATATTATCCCTGGTAAGAGATAATCAACCTGGCGTATTCCTTCTTTATAGCAATTAAATAGTCTAATCTAAAATTTTAGTTGCAGATCTGAGTCATGTACATTCTGTCACTGTTCATAATTGTTTCATCCACTTGAGTGTTCGTATGTAATGTTTGAGTTTGGTTTTGTGAAGAATAGTTCTAAGAAGGCTCAGCACAATCATGTGAGGATGAGAATCTCCATGGAAAGCATGACCTTGGCGTCAAGCGCAACTTATAGATAGGTAACTGCGCATTTTCTGAGCTCTTGCTCAACACAATTATGAATTTGGCTTCAGGCTCTTGAAAAGACAAAATTGTGAACTTGGTTTCAAGCGTTTGGAAGTATGTCATCTTTATGTGGATATATTTACTACAATTGCTTATCATTGATTTTGTTAGGTTAAAGTTAGGTTTAGGTGTAACTATGCTATAGTTCTGGGTTATGCAAATGTTTGTTCTCTGTGACCATGATGTGCTTCACTGTTATGACAAAACTAAATTAATGTGTTGTTCATAAATATTTGCATCTTGATCTTGTGAAATAGATTATTGATCTTAAATTATTCGTTTCCTTTTTACCTTCCTATGTTTTAATTTTTCTAATAGCATTTTTTCAACTATGTAATAATACATAATTTCCCAAATATGTAAGTAGAGGCATTGACGTGGACTAAACCAATTAGGATCGGGATCGAAGGACAAGAGACCATAGTACTTGGTCAGTTTCATTGCATCATCAGGTCATATATAAACGGCTCTTCCGGACAACTCACAACCGTACACACTCAAGTCAGTTAAACTCTATCGGATCTTCGCTTCCCATCATCGTTCCTTTACATCAGTCCATTTGCTTCTGTGATTGGACATGATCATCGTCTCCAACCCCAGAAACAAAAAAACAACGTTCCCCTCTATCAACCAGATATCTTATGCGAGTTCTCACACCAATGTGATCTTCAACACATATGTATTGATCCTATTACAGATAAATGGAATAAACAAGTATTGATTGTTTTTACTTTGTCCCTCATTGTCTTCTCCTTCAGGTGTCACACCATACACCGCGCATCGCACGGTGTTCACACCTAGTAATAATAGTATCTGTTCTTCTAAAAAAAATCAAATCGAAAGAATAGCAAAGATATCTCTCTTAATTACAACTAAGGCATATAGTAAGGGGCGAGGGTTGGAGGAGAGAGGAACCTAGAGTTATTATACTGTCAAGGTCGTTTTGCGAAGTCTAGTTAATTTTGTTTAGTTGGAGTATGGTTATAGGTAGTTTGATTTTTAGTGAAACAAGTATATGAAGTAAGTTGAGTGATATACTCTTCCATACATTTCATATGCTTTTCGTATTGTTATCCGAGACTACTAAAGAGATGGAGAGCAAAACTTCCAAGAGAAAGTTGATAGCATTGAACTCGTTTCAAAAAAAGATAGCATTGAACTTATCCAACTTTAAATAAGAACTACTAAGAGATATATGTTGGCACAAGCCCGTCTAGCTCAGTTGGTAGAGCGCAAGGCTCTTAACCTTGTGGTCATGGGTTCGAGCCCCATGGTGGGCGTCCTTTTTTTTATTTATATATATCATTCTTTTAATTCTTTTTCCTTACTACTCAGGCAGAAGGATTTAAAAAAAAAAGTATATTCTAATTTGCATCTGCAGATTTTAGTTTGCTAACCATTTATGCAGGCAAGCTTTCTCACTTAAAAACTGTTTGTTTTAAAAATTTTGTAAGAAACTGGAGGAGTATATTTTGAACTGTGGAGTAGAAGGAATGATGACCCTTTTGAGCTATTATGCAGAAAAATGGAAAGAATTTATTTAATCCTTTATTAACATAATTACAATAGTGGCGGGTTTCAGAGGATGAGAAGAAAAGAATAATAAATAGGTCTATACATTCAGAAACTAGCTGCTGCTCAAGCACTCAAACAAATAGTAAGTTACATGAAGAGGCCAAGGAGAAGAGAGAAACAAACAACATACAAGGAAGACACATGGAACGGAACGGCATCGGAGGATCCGGAGGACGTTTTTACGCCGCGGCCTCCGGTGGGCACGAACCTTGATCCTGAGCTCCCTCTTGAGCCCCCTCCTCTCTTCATCTCGATCGCAAGCTCAGCTATTCGTTCTTCTTTATGACCCCAACAGCTCTCAACACACAGTATTAGCACCAAGGAGGCCAGGAACATAAACAATAGAATTCTCGTCTGAGCCATGTTTGATTCTAATAATTATTGTGTTAATTAAGGATAGATATTGAAAACGTAGGAGCAACCAAGTGTTTATATATAGAAGCCGGACACGGAGAGCCTCCAAAGTAGAAAGTCAGAGAGCCGTTACGTGTGGTTGTGGTTGCAACAGATAATACGTAAAGTTGTTTGATGTTTACACGCGACTTTTCTCTTCAACAAATCAACGCGCTGCGAGTTCAAAATGACAAAATCAAAGCGACACACAAGCGGACAACAATATCTTGTAGCTACACAGAGTGGACTGTGTGTCATGATTGGTTAAGTGCTTATAAATGAGATCCAACTGCTCCAAGACAATTAGAGTATAATGGATCATTGTTGGTGGTATTATCCATCTAAGTTCTTTTTAATGAGATCCAACTGCTCCAAGACAACTCAAGCCGGGAAATAAATACAGATAACATCAGTAATTAAGTAGTTTTTTCGAAATATATGTCGGCTCATACATGGAACTGAAAACTATAACGAATTGGGTTACTATGAAAATGTGTGTAGTTAAAGAACTCTATTGTGTCGTTCGTTTATTTTAGATTTGTGTTAGAGGCTTGTCGATTCACTCGGCTATTTCACATTTTAGGTTGATATAGATAAAACAAAATTATCACAAAATAAATATAAACCCAATCAATTACAAACGGAGCTAGCATGGATTTAACTTCAACAATTAACTAAAAACAGTTCTGATAGGGGTCTCTTTCAACCTCTCTTTTTCGATTCTGTACGTCGCAACTGTTGTCGGCATCATCCAACCAGCCGTTACCACGATCGCTTCTGTTTCCACCGATGGACCCCACCTCTTTGACGAACCTCGTGTTGATTCCCTCACCCGAGAAACCTGTCCATGCTTCCGGGACCCAACCTGGAGTTTATAAACCGAAGCGACTCAAAAGAAACAAGCATCTTCCAAAACTCCTCGTCGTTCCTCGCCTTCAGCTTCATCCTATAATACTTCAAGATGATCCCATCCTCCACCCCGACCACGATCCACGCAAAGAATGGCCATTGGTGCGCCTCCCCTTGTTGAGTCTCGATGGAGGGTATGCACATATACTTACAGTGGAAGCAAATGAAACCCGAGACTATGCAAGAAAAAACATGGCCGAACCTATGGGGGAGGGAGAAGTGTTGTTGTCTATTTTCTTGTTTTGTGTTTGTTATATGGAATAAGAAGACTTAAACCAATTAAATCTAATCAATATAATAAAATAAAAACAATATAGGACAAGTATGGAACAAACATAGTGCAAATAAGACAAGTATGATGCTAAGTAAGGTTAGACAAGATGGGGTTAGGTGGTGAATCACCAACACCTTAAACGTTATCTTGCTTACTTAGTACTAAGTAATCAAGACTTGATTAATTAGTTCCATGACCCTCTCATGGGCCTCTTGGAACATGGTCCATGACCATTCCCAACGAGGTCCCATGATGCGCTCATCTTCTTCAAACTTTTCATACCGGAAATGTCCAACATTATCCGACGTGATCAATCCCAAGACTCCAAGCCTTGTCTAGATCCGTAAAGTTCTATTCACTTACGGGCACATGACCCAAAACCCAATTTTGGTCATGTCCCGAGAACACTCCCTTTTGGCCATTATTCATAAATGTGATAATGAGTTTCATCCTCCGGTATGACCATTAGGTTTATGCATGTCAATAGATCAACGTAAAATCCCAATTTACTTGATTCTATATAAGTGACAACTAACGAGACTTTAGTATTTCCTGACACTACATAACAAATCGACCATGTTGATTCTAACCTTTCTGTTGTTCCTGTCATTATCCTTTTATCATCGATATCCTGATTGAGATAAGACATAGAGTCGTCTTCCTTATTATTCTCAATCACAGTTCCTTGATATGTGAGATGACTGAATATATGATACCCAGTAGCATGTGCATGGTCATGATATTCCTTCGGTCACTCTCGATCAAGCGGCCGAGAACCGATATCTTTCACATACCGCAGTATGCAGGATAAATCCCTTAGCCGTCTTTCGTGTCACTCATGCAGTCTGTCCCCAAGCCAATCCTAGCAGTTATGATGTGAAGACCGCCTCGGTAAAATGTTTTAAATTATTTAATTTTTGTTCGAGCGGAACGTCGAGGTCTAAAATCGGTTTAAATTCTTGGTTCGTTGGCAAAAAAAAAGAGAAAAGAAAAAAAAAGAGGGTAAAGAGGTCGGACCGGGTCGGACCAGACCCGGCCCGAGCCAGGCCCGCCCCGTCAGTCCGTTTCATCGTTTTGGGCCGTGAAACCCATTAGTCTGCTGAAGCCCGTTTACTCTTCGGCCCGAGTTATTTAAGAAACAAACTCATTTCAGAAACCCTATTTTTTTCATTTCGTCTTCCTTTCTCAACCTAAACCCTCTCTCTCTCCTCACACCAGCCACCGCCCTGAACCACCACCTCCGACCAGCTCGGGTCCTAGACCTCTCTCCCTCGCACCGCCGTCCGTTCCCCCTCGTCGTCCAGCCCGAGACCCTCGTCGGCAATCCGACCTCCCTCTCGTCCCCTCCGTTCAGTCCGAAGCTGCACCGTCCCTCCCTTCTCTCTCTCCAAATCCCGACTCATCTTCTCCCTCTCCTCAATCCCGACCTCGCCGCCGCCGCCGGCGACCGCCCCTCTCTCCTCTTCTTCACGTCACCTTGAGCTCGAGCTCGGTCCCGGTCACCACGGCCTCCCGGTGAGCGTATCAGACCTATCTACGGCGGAAGACGGTGCTCGGACCGCGAGTCGCCGTCCCTTCCCCGCGTCGCTCCAAATTCGACGCGCCAACGCCGTCCGCCACCATCATCCCTTTCTTACGGTGAGCGTTGAAACCTTGAGCTTCGGTCGCCGGCGGTGCCTTCGTCGGTGGCCGGCCGGTTTCAAACCGAACCTCTTTTCTTCCCTTGTTTTGTTCTTGTTGCTGAGCACTCCTTGGATCTGGGCGTGTGGAAACAAAATTGAACAGAAATTTTTAAAGAAAATAATTTTCAAAAAGGAAATTAATATGTTAAATTGGGAAGTAAATTCAAAACGAGAAAAAAATCAGATTTATTAAAAAGGACCTGTTTTGGACTGTGGAAAGAACTTGGTTCGGTTTTGGAAACCCTAACGAGTGAACTGGACGTTAAATCGGACTAGAACGGGACAAAAAGCGGAACGCTGAAACGGACCTTGGGTATCGTGCCTCGAGACCCATACCTCCGGAATCGTGTCTCGAAACCCGTGCCTCGGGATCTGTTCCTCGAGAAACGTGTACCGGGTTTGGTGTTCGGAGCTCGAGTGCCCGAACTCGATTCGTCGTAATCCCGCTTTTAGCCCGCTCGAGTCTGAAAGACAACTTTTGAACTTAAATCGAAACCGTCGTAATCTTTTAAATTAATTTGTGAAACCGGTTTTAATTGTAGCTTTCTGTGTAAAGTAGAGTCCGGCTTCGATCGAAGAGAAGATCGGAGGTAGCGAGCCAGGACATTAGCAGATAGGAGACGTAGTTGTCGGTTCGTCTTGAGGTAGGGAAAGTAGCGGATACCGGTTTAATTGCGGAAAGTTACTAGTATGCATGCTAGGAATAATAAAACTGGAATAATCGTTATATCAGATAATGACCGGATGAGTCGTAGTAACATGTAGGATGTGACTCACTAGTTAACTGCTTTCGATACTTGGGAAATTGTCGTGCTGGTAGATCGGCCATGTCGAGCCGTAGGTTGTGTGCTATTTGAACTGCCTGTTATTGTGTGATGTGCCTACTTTGTGACCTAGGGTCGGTAAGTTTAATAGACAAGATTTAGTATATCCGTTGAGCATTTTGTTGCTATGTGTGGGCGAGTGTGTTGTGCTTGTGTTGATGTGAACCCTTGGATGTGATATGGTTGGCTGAGTGATAGACCGATGTGACTGTTGTGGTAACGATTGTTGGGCTTGGTAAGTCGTGTTTAATTATGGTATTGTAATGTGTGATATTATCTTGTTGTGTGTTCCGAGGAGTTGTTTCCGGTATGGTACCTATGACCGAGGGGGTACGCCGCTGTAGGGTAGTACCTAGTCCGATGAGTGGTCTCAAGTATGCGCGGTCCCCCAGGTAGTGGTTCTGGTACGATACCTATATCGAGGGGGTAATCCGATGTGGGATATCTAGGCCGACGGTTACATTTTCAGCACTTTGCCCGAAGGAGTTCCGGGAAAGTTGTATATCTTGTCCTTTGCCCGAAGGAGTTCCGAGAAAGAGGTCTAGGCCGATGGAGATTCCGATATGACTATTTGAGATTGTGCCCCGGTTGTTTGACGGGAAGATATCTAGGCCGATGATGTTCCGGTACGATATGATGGTGTCGGGCTGTGGACAGCCGACCGAGTAGGGGACTGCGGTACAGGACGCGTTTGAGCTTTTACAGTTTACTTTACGTTCGATGACTCGTTGATTGGTGTGCTGGTTGCTGTTTGTGCTATTTGGGTGATTGTGTTTGTAAGTGTGGTTTGGTCTTGAGTTGAGGATAATGGTTACGTGATCCGTTGGAAATTAGCTGGGTGTTGTACTAGTATGCCCTAATTGGACGGTTACCCGTGGTGGTGAGCATGTGCTTATAACCTTAACTACTTTTCCTACTGAGCGAAAGCTCACCCCTTACTTTGTTTTTTTTCAGGTTCTAAGCGGGAAGTGTACTAGCTAGATGCTCGATGCTTGGGAGCTTACGAGGGTCCTAGGCTAGATAGTCTAGAGACGTACAACGTTTTGATTATTTATTGTCTTTATGGTTTATTTAAGAGTTATTAATTCGTTTATTCAAATTTATGAATCGTGAATTATTATTTTAAGCTTTTCAATTTTATTTTATTTAAATTTATTACTGTTTTAGTTCACGTCTCGAGTCCGGTCAAAACCGGATTTGGGGCGTGACATATGAAAGCCCTGTTACAGACAATGTTGAGCTCAGGTCAAACTCAGTTGTTGACTGCATAACGATAACAAAGAATCCTTGGTCTAAGGGTACATGACAAGCTACGTCACTGAATATGTTCATGACTCAATCCATGACCCATATTCATGAAGGTTCGTTCAATATCATGTCCCACATGATATCTATTATCAGACTTCGAAATCTCATTCCAATGACTAACAGAACGTAATCCATAAAGAACCATCTTTCATACTAGTCGCTTCTAGTGAAGTTTTGTTGACTAGGAACCCATCGAGTGAGATCTATCTCGATTTATGGTTCTATTCGCATAGTGAGCATAGATCAGAACACACATCGATATATTACTCCAACACATAAGTAATATTAAGTCGCTTTAATTTTATTGTTAATGATGATATATACATTTGGACATTTATGATTGAACTACAGACGCTAAGACTAACACCCCGTTCATCTACTGCCTTCCCCGAAAGTTGAGGAGGTGCGTGAACAATCACTCCCTCCGACCGATCTGTTTTGTAGATGGCAATCCCTCGACCCACCATTTTTGATGTATACTCCACTTGCTGAGGTGTACATGGTTGGCTCATCTAGGAGTGCGGAAGAAAAACTGTTCCCACTGGGATCTGCACTTCCGGACCCCAGCCTATCCCGGAGGGTTAAATCCCACTTTGGCCCTGAAGGCTAAAATCCTAGTCTACCCTTGATAGAAGACCCGACACCACGGCGGAGACGTCCATATCCAATCGCTTCATAAGAAGCCTACACTATGGCCCCTAACAGAAGGCTTTGAACACCGCGTCCAGACCATTGGCACGCCGCCTAATCTGCTACACGACATGATACCGACTCAAGGACTAGAGAAATTGCAATGGGATAATTTCCCACAATCACGGGTAGGAAGGCAGCACACTCTACAAGCAATCCAACGCTGGAACCTTTTCCCTCTACTGGAACATAGCACCTGGCCACTTCTCGCCCCGCCACCAATCCAGGTGCTCCTGCCTAAAACACCGTCAGTAGTGGGGATGGAATGCGTTGTGACCAACCCGTCCAACCGAACCCCTTGAGGGGGTCCGGGGAGAGGAAATGCAAGACCTCTTGCCCAATATGGGGTTCTCATTGGAAGACATAAGATCCTTGGAAGCTTCCAAGGTTACTCACGGAGCTCTAAGGCCGGAACCGCCAAAAAAAGTAACGGATCCCAACTGGCTCCGACCATGATCAAGGCGAAACCCACCCAATGGTCTCATCTGAGTCCATGTATGATCTCATAAGCAACGAGGCGTGTAAGGGGAAACACACCTCTCCCTGCAAAAGTTCGGACCTCACCTGAACCCCTGTTTCCTCCACTCCATGGGTTACTCCCTGGATGTCTACAGTTCCATCAAGCGTCCTAAGTCTGTTGTTCTAGGCATTTTTAGGTCGAGACAGGGACTGAACACTATGAACACCCTATCGTCTACCCAACATTTCGAGGCATTGAACTCACCTTTAGTCCTCCTGATATAAGTGGGCAAGTTGTTATAAAATCAGTGGTTGATGTCTACAGACTAGACATTCGTTTTACTTTTTTCTCTTTATTTCGTTGTATTCTTTATTTATCCAATCAATAAAACTCTCCTATATGCACGGAAAAAAATTACAAACGGAGCTAATGACTAATTAAGAAATAAATTAATAAATTAAGTAAAAATAATTAAGTAAATAATTAAAGAAACACTATTTAATTATAAAATAATTATGAATTACTTAAGAAATTAATGATCTAATAAAGAGTGATATTTGATTGGAACTCTGTTTGCCACCTTTCTTATTCTCACTCACACTCACTCGTCAGTCTTGGACAACACTAACTAATTACAACGAGCATCGAGTTGTGGTTGTTATTCTTACATTACCTATGTCTTCAACAAATTATCGCAATACATGCCTCGCCCAACTGCTAGTCAATGGAATGTTGCCAAAAGACTTGCTCTGTATATACCTCCCATCATCAATGCAAATGGCAAGTCATTTTGATATTCGATTCTTATTCTCTTATATTAGAAACATTTAGAGGTTGTTTGGAACAAGAAAAACAAATTAAGTGGGGTTATACCTATTCTGGAAATTGGTGTTAAAAAGTGATTGAGTAACCAACGAATAGTTTGACAGGACATTTATTTCTGCCTTAATGAGGTTGTATACAAATTAGGTTATCTTACTACATTCTCCATGGTTTACACTGTTAATTTACAAAATGAATAAACTAATTTTTAACCAAATGTTTAAGACTAAATAAGAGAGAAATAATACCCATAGCTTAGTACTAATCTATTTCAGTTCGTTTCCCTTATGAATAGGGGGCTCGATGATCTCTCAACGGACTTGGGAGATTTCTCACTAGATGATGAGGAGAATGACGATGCAGTGGAAGATCGGGAGACACCGGTGGAGGCCTCGCAGCCTCCAATGGAGGAATGAGAGGCCTGGGTGGTTGTGGGTCGGGCCCATCAGGGCCTATACCCAGAGACCCAGGACTGCCGGTGCAGAGACGTCTCGGGAAATCTACCACACATGCACCTCGCTTAAATTTTTGTTCTGTTTATTTCTGTTTTAGGACCTTTGGGAGTTGGTTAGTTATATTTCGTTTGGATGTTTTAGGAACTTTGGATCATGTTGATCGTAGGAACCCTTATCGTTGTCTAAAATGTAAACTAGACTCTTTCTACAGGTTCAAAGCGTCGGGTGTCCTACGGAAGACCTAGACTTATTCTGTTCTCAGGTACTTCAGCCCACCACTTGTATCAGTTACCTAACATTTATAAAATGCATCTCATACTTTACACAAAAAAAAGTAACACAAATAGGAAATTATTTGAATTTGATATTCTATTCTGACTTAATCTTAAAGTATTTTAATTGGCTTAAACCTAATGGGAAATGCTGTATCCGAACTATGGTTCACCTTTGTTTCTATCGTCCACACTGCGACTGACCTTCGTTCCCCATTCCAACCTGCGAACTATTCGCGATTCTTCAAAACTATCAAAATCTGTTATTTTGGATGACACCGTTAGTTTTGCTTGGAAAAAGACGAATTTTCCCTCAAACTTGAAATAGATTTGTTTTAAATCAAATTAATAAATATATAATTTATCTATAAATAAAATTTTTAAATTTATTTATAATCTGATATTAACAAATCTGATTTTTAAATATTTTCATATATAATAATCATATTTTAATTATAAAAAAATATTTTTTTAACCAAAATTAATTTTTTTTTGACATTTTCTTCTTCTTCCCCAAATCTCCAACCGATGAACACAGACCCAAATCTTCTTCTTTTTTGTTTTTTTATTTATCATTTTGATACTTTTTTTTCAAACCCAAATATGGACACAAATAGAGTACGATGGTGGTTCTATGTTCATCATCTCAAATCTGCAGAACCGAAGCTCCATCGGAGACGAAGAGCATCGGTGAGTTCGAGATTATGTACTCTGCAGAGCCAAATCCAAGAAGACGAACTTTGAAACCACATCCAATAAAATCCCCAAATCTCCTTATTTGGTTCACGCCCACGGAGGGATGAACTTCTCAGATCTGCAATTCGTGTGGGGCTTTTTTTAAGCATGTTTTTTTCATGAAAAGAAAGGGAGGAGTTTTTTTTTAAATCTAGCCCGAGCTTCACCATGGATGAGTATGGAAGAAGAAGATGATGGGTATGGGAAGAAGGTCATGAGAGATGAGCATGAGAGATGGGTATGGCGTGATGTTGATGGTTGATAGTTTTGAAGAATAGCGAATAGTTCGCAGATGGGAATTGAGATAAAAGGTAAGTCGCAGTTATGATGGTGGAATCAAAGGTGAAACATAGTTGGGATGTGACTTTTACCTTAAGGGCAATCTGGCCATTTAAGAAAAAATGGAAAGTCATGTGACTGTCACGCGCTGAAAATAATGACGGTGCCGTCAAAACAGACGGTTTCCCTTAGTTTCTGAGAATCGCGAAAAGTTCACCGATGGGAATGGGGAATGAAGGTCAGGCGCAGTGTGGACGATGGGAACAAAGGTGAACCATAGTTGGGAAGCGGCCTTTCCCCTAAACCTAATCCTAAAAAATCTGTATAAATACGTTGCTCCTACCTTTTCCACTGGAAAATAATTTGTTTCCTTCACTTTGTAAGGACCATTTGTGATCAAGTATACATCAAGATGTAAAAGTGTACAATTAGAGGATAGAATTAGGATCATATGCTTATGATAGGAATAAATATTGAAATTTATTTTTAAATATTATATTAGAAGACCAACTCAATTAAAAGCTTAAGCTGATAGTTGAAGGCCCAATTATAATTATATTCTAACATGCGCCCTCATGGACAAGCCCGTTTACGGGTTTGGAAGTGAATTATTAGAAGAGGAGAAGAGCCCATTGAGAAGAGAGATAAGGGCTAGCCCATTTAAGGCAAGTTTGATCAATTTAGAAGAAACTGGATTTTTTTTTGTAGAGAGTGGGGTTTGAACCCGGGTCCGTGAGGTGCCAAGCTCTGATACCATATTAGAGGACCAACTCAACTAAAAGCTTAAGCTGATAGTTGAAGACCCAATTATAGTTATATTCTAACACGCGCCCTTCTAACATATTAGCCACAAACATTACGTTATTCAGTGTTTTAAAACAACAAATGCACTATCTTAAGTATTGATCACACGATTTGTTTGATAAAAATGGACGAAAAATTCTATTATGTTAGTAATATGACCTCAAGTGTCATTTAATGGATGATAAAATGACAATTTTTATTTAATTATTTGACCTATATACATTTTATAAGGAACATTACCAATGTATCCTCGTTGGTGTTCCTTATAAAATATGTATATGTCAATGACAATTATAAAATTAAAATTTATTTTTTAAAATTATAATAATAAGATTTTTTTAATAAAAGTTAAAGAATAATTATAAATTAATTAAGAAATTAATAATAAGATATGCGTGGGGATAGATATAAAGTTTACTTAAACTCTCTCTCCATGTCGAGAGCAAAACCCTAAGAGATATGTGCTCCCATATCTTTTCCATCATCGTACGCCAGTCGCGCCCCCGCCCTTACGAAGAAGTCACCTATGTTCCTCCAATACAATTGCTGCCGTCTGACCACACCACAACCCTACCTACTACACCCCTCACATCGCCGCCTGCCCTTGTCACCTCACCGCTTGGACGACCCTCCATGGTGATGACAGGTGTCCCGTCTTCATGCCCTTCGCGCCTTCTAATCAGTCCTTTAAAGGGACACTGGAAAAATAAAGGCAAAACCCCTTCACTACCGCTCCTTCTTCTGCCGCAACCACAACCTCTACTTTCACCGGCTCTAGCGCTAGTGCCGTTTGAGCTAGGATTGGCTTCCCCTGAACAGTCACGACCGAAAGCACGGCGAGGCCGCCCGCCTAAACCCTTGGGGATACCTTCTGTACCAGAGGAATTAGGTCAGACATCCCCTCCATCGATGGTCTGTGAGAATCCTGAAACCACTGACGATGATCCTAAGTCACCTGGTGTTGGGAACAACCACTCGAGTCTATTGCCGGCTTGTCTTGACCAGGCGACGCTCAACATGTCGGACTTCCTGCCTCCTTTACTGCCGAACGCGGACCGGATCCCTTTCATCCCCATCCCAGGTTTCCTGCTTCGCAAGGACCAGATCATGTTGTCGTCTATCCCAGTACATATGTTGGCTCTAGAGCCAGTGCATCTCGATTCTCCTATTCAGGCTCTTCAGGAGAGTCTATCGGGTTGCTCCCTAGGTTATGAGAAACTTCTCAAGGTCCTCATCACCAATGCGGTTGTCGACCCGAGAGCTTTGGCTCGACAATAATTTGATATGCTCGGACCACCCTCCTCCCAAGGAAACCCTACTACGAATCATCACCAATGCATGGGATGCCTCTATTTTGCCAATGAGGGCGCCCAGGTGTGGGTTCGAGGGCACGAACCTTGGTGCTTTGATAGGAACCCTAGGCTTCTCAGAGAGATTGATCCAATGGCTCTAGCTCTCCCGTCCTTAGACCGGCTCCAATTATGGGTTCATGCACATGGCCTCCCGTCATGCATACGAACCAGGAGAACAAGGGAGAAAATTGGAGCTGCTCTGGGGACCACGGTGGAGGTACTGTGTGATGACTATGGACACTGATGGGGTGGGGCAGTCCGAGTGCGTTTTTGGCATTCCTTGGACCGCCCTCTTTAACGGAATTTGCTACTTCGGTTTCTGGAGTTTCGGGATCCAATCACCTGCTCCCTCACCAACACGAAGGTTACCAACTTTTGTGGGAATTGTGGGTGGATTGGTCACACGCCACCATCATGTGACAAAGAGATGTCGGGGATCCACATGTTAGACAAGTCCCTCCTGGAGTATCCAAAGAAGAAGCAGACCAGGGTCTATTCAACCGACTGGAAGAAGTCGAGCAGTGTACCGCCGGATTTTGACCCTCTGACTCAGAACACCGCACCTAATCATGCTTCACATCGGGGAAGGGGACCAGTCGTAACCCACAACACTACACCTAACAAGCGTGTACGTGAGGGCGATCTACCAGGTTGGGAAAACTTGGTAGGGGTCCATCCCCCGATCAGTGGAGTGGAGGCGCTTTTGAGGATGGCGCTTGGAACAAAGAGGGATTCCGCTGAGAACCCTTGAAAGATCAGGCGAGGGCGGGAAAGCAGCCTCGCCAAGGAAAATGAGTACCACTCAAGGCTTCAGGGACGATTGAAGGAATTGATAGCTGAGACAAGCCAGTCCTTCCTTCACTACTGCGAAACACAGGTCCCGCTTTCAACCAGACTATATGCGTCCTCTTCAGGGGAATGAGCGGTGATTCGGCCGCACCTTGAGCAGTTTTTTGCAGTACCTTTTCATTTTAGTCATTTATTTTCATCAAGACCGTCTTCAACGTTCTAATGTTTTTGAGTTAATGTTAGACCTGGTGCAGGATCAAACATATAATAGCTCCACTTCATGTTAATAAAAGTACTTCTTTGTTCTGAAAAAAAAGGTATGCGTGGGGCGCATACTTTGTCCTCCCCACGTCGACACCAATCGGACATCCAATTTCCCTCATTTCCTAGTGTTCTCCCTGTATACCCGTTTTCCTCTCAAGTGTCTCACATATTCTTCTACGGGCATCTTCAGGTCGAGTCTAGAAATGACCTCTTCCATCTACAAATGATCAAATATCATCATGAGGACCTTTATGTATCTATCTTCCCTGGAATAGTCGGTACATTATTTATAGGGTTAACGTCTCGAAACCCCATTTCTAGACCTCGACTCGCCTTTTTCCCTGTTATCAATTTCGTATGCAATACTTTTATCGATAAAATGCCACGTTTATTTGCTATTTTTTTTGAGTTGATAGAGTTATACTTATTGATCTTGTTTTAAGAGTCAATGATATTTTTAATTCAGTAGAATGTTTATGTTTTATATATATATATATATATATATATATATATATATATATATATATATATATATATATATATATATATTTCATGTTTGATATTATTAATATTTTTATATAGTATAATATAAGATTTGATAATATATATAAAATGAAAATTTGAAAAAATAAATAAATTAATAATCTGATTAATCTCCTCTTAACGTCTAGGATCCTTTTCTATTAGTCTAACGCCTAACGTTTTTTACAACCTTGATTTTGATACGTAATATGAAATTTAAAATTCATGATCTAGTTTAATTTTTAGTGAATAATAATTGTAAAAAATAAATAAACTAAACTAAATTGTGACCAACTAAATTGAAATAGCGAAAGTAATGATTCATTCAAAAATTATCTCTCTCATTTTGAGAGCCTACCCTAGCCTTAGCTTGTCCTTGCTGCTATGAAGCTTCCTCCTGCCGCTGTTACACCGCCAGGGCTTGTCGGCTTTACCGTTCCCGTGTTTGCCTGTCTCATCGCTGCAGAGTTAACTTATGGTTGGGAGTGGTTGGCTCCTCCTCAGCCCTCGGCGTCTCTTCCCCTTCTTGCCCCTCTTGTGGCTTCGTCGACTTCTAGTCCGATCGTCATGCACCCTTCTACCTTCCAACCGATGTCGCATAGCCGCTCTGCTCCGTTTTGTTTGAAGACCCGACCACCACTCTCTCCTCCCCTCCCTCATGTCTCGGCCCCGCCTCCTTTGTTGGCTTTCTTTGCGGACTCGGCTTCGAATTCTCTGGGATCGACGGTGTGTATCATCCCTGAGGAATCCCTACCTACGCCGCCTGCATTGCCTGGTCTGGTCATCCTACTATCTCTGCCGCCAATGGAAGGTGCTGCATCGCATGTGTTGTCTTCATTGGTGGTGGTTGCTCATTTGCCCGGTCTCGCCTCGGCGTCACCGGCTCCTACATGTCTGATCACGACGGCGTCGCCTCTGGTACCGGTCCTATCAAATCTCTGGGGTTCAGGTGGATCGGGGTCCGTTTCTGGCGGCTTTTCGTGGTTAAAGGCAGGAGGACCGTCGCTTTCCCTACATCTTGGGGAGCACGTTCTCTCACCTCTGGTGCCCTTACCCCTACTACAGTGAAGACTCCTTCCATCCCCTCCCTTCTTGCGATCCCATCGTATCTGCTCCGGTGTGCTGGGGTGGATCATCACCCACCAGAGGGAACCCTAATCCCTACTTCTGCGTTGCCGCTACCGCCGCCACCCACCAATCACCCGGCCGTGAAGCCGAGACTAGGGCGGGCCTTGCGATGTCCACCAGTTATGTTCTTCCCACGCAACGTCCTCCTCGGCCTTCCCCCTCCAAACCCCGCTATCTCGACCCAACCGTTTTGCCACGACCTTGCTCTGGACCCTCCTCCCATGGGAGGCGCGATTTCTAGGGTTTGCCAAGAACTTGCTCTGACCCCTCCTCCCCTGGGCGGCGCGATTTCTAGGGTTTGCCAAGACCTTGCTCTGGCCCCTCCTTCCCCGGGCGGTGAAGTTCCTAGGGTTCCGGTTCCCCCTTATTCTCATCTGTACTAGGTAGGGTTCTACCTCAGCCTCCTAACTCGCCGTTGCCAGAGGTTTTGCCACAGCGTACCAGCCCACTGGATGTAGGAGCTCGCGAGGATTTGGGAGCGAAGGAGGCGGGTGCTGTTGTTTCTAGTGTAGGCTAGGGCACTCTGAAACGGTCTGCAGTTGGGACCCCTCGGGAGGATCTGTTCAGGGCGGGGAAGCAGCCACGCCAGGAGGAATGAGTGGTACATCGTGCAAGGACTGGCTCTATGAGGGGTCCTTGTATGATGTGCTGCCCCCCCCCCCTTCACCACTACCGTCGAGGTCCCTCGGGATCTCCGGTATCCCATTCCCCCTCTCCGTCTTATGTCCTTGCCTATACGGCATCCCAGCTCAGTGATAGTTGGTCCATCCAATACCGTTAGTGACGATTATAGTATGAAAAGAACTACGACACTATTGTGTCTTTTGTCTGTTCTTGTTCTTTGTGGTCAGGGATTTATTCCTGATGTACCCAAATGTATTTGAATTTAAATGAATGAATTGCACTTTTCGCTCAAAAAAAATTGTGACCAATTCAAACTTGTTTATTTTTCATCAAGCTTAATCTCAAACTCTAACCTTCAAATTTCGTTTCAGTCTGATCGAACTCAAACATTGTAATTTTGTTCTAGATTTTTTAAAACGGATAATGAGGTATTGTATTACTGTAGAACAACAACTTTACAGAGTAGGACATAACTGTCCAGGATTCCAGATATGTGTCCCGACCGGCCGTAGCCCGTCAGGCGCTCATGGATCCATAAAGATAGTCTGCTTTGACTCGCAGATCCGAACTTAGGAGTTCCTCATACCAACATTTCAAAAAAATAATAAGCCAAATCCCTAACCCTAGCTAGCCAAAAATTTATTCGACCTAATATAGAAAGATAAACTGGAAAATGAGCCTTTAGTGCGGATTTCCCGAGACCTCCCGGCTGTAGTAGTCTCATGTCTGTGGGTATAGTCCCCAAACGGCCAAACCAACCCCCGCAATGGGAGGTTATTCGCCCCTCGAGGGGCTATATCCCCCCGGTCGCTGTACCTGGACCTGATCCAGTCTGATGGCTCCCTTGTGCTCCTGTGTGCCCGACTCTCCAGCAGATACTCTTACCCCCTTCTTTGGCTTGGCCTTCCGTGGCCAGGGACCAATTCCAGGGTTGTACCTCAATATACCTTGACGAACCAACGGTATCTCCCCTTGAGTGTATCGATGCACCGGAGGCCTAGGTTGGCACAAAGGCCCCGGTGTAGGATGTCCTTCCATCAGGGCGATCACCGTCACCGTCCTGGGTCTCGGGGGTTTCGGGCCATGCCGCCTGGTCGACGGCATTGATGGTACGAAAACCCTAGGAGGGTACCAACGAACCCTAGGGTCTGCAGGCCTCATAAGGGGCGGCGGCGGTGGTGCTGCACACTCTGGTGGAGACGCCACCACGCATGGGCCGTGAACGGCTCGTTCCGGCGGAGGGTTGGATATCAACAACGAGGGGTGACCGCCCCAGTATGGCTCGAACTGGCGTCATGCCGGTTCCTGGAATCGACGCCCTAACTGTCCACCAGGTGTAGACTGTGGATACATGCCGAGACGCTGCTCAGGGTCAGGTTCGTGACACAACCCCACCGGCCAAACACCGGCGGCCCGATGAGGCAGGTTGATCAATTGATCGGGGGGAAGATGACGACACGACACGAGGGCTACTGTACCCATCCTTGCATGAACTAGGTGCGGTGGCGTTGAGGCATGGCTTTTGGCTGTGTGACTGAGCCGGCGGGGAGAACCGAGACCCGGTGAGGATCCACCGGTGACGGTGGTACCCTAACAGGGTTAGGATTCTGGGCGGCGGTGTGACGACGATGAAGGGGATGAGACATGGCACGGTTCCGGGACGCTGGAGAGGCGATGATAGGACGGAGAAGACAGAAAAAGAACCGACGTCGATCTACTAGGAGCAGCGGCGGTGAATGTGACCCCAAAGGGTTATGGGTGAACCCTAGGGTTTGTAGAGGGCGTTTTTGAATATCAAGTAATAACCGATTAGTTAATACACACTAGAATTACTTTACGAAGCTTGAACAATTTTGTACTAGATTAAAGGGATAACTCCACAAAACAACTATTGTTCGACTTTCGTTTTCACAATATAACTGTAAACTATATTATCGACCATATCACATCGTTGGGTGATTTTTTTTTTCAAAAACCATAATTTGTCTTGACAATTTTGACGAATCGTTCGTTTTTTTTGGTGTGCCACGCACGTGCTTAGGTGGAAAAGCACGTGCGTGGCACACCAACTCAGTGGATTATGGTTTAGTCGTGCGTGGCACACCAAAAACACCAACGATTCGTCAAAATTGTCACGGCCGATTATGGTTTTTGAAAAAAATTCACCCAATGATGTGATATGATCGATAATATAGTTTACAGTTATATTGTGAAAACGAAAGTCTAACAATAACTGTTTTGTGGAGTTATCCCTATATTAAATGAGGTACAATTCATGAAACATCTGTGCTTGAGTTGGACCGTTAAATAAATACATTTTCCTTACTCAAAAAGCCCAATTGGCCATTCCTCTCAAACGTATTTTAGTAAAAAAAAAGTCCAGAAGATTCCAGTCACGGAAAATAGATTCCTTGGCTACCAAGAAAAGCCGCGTGGAGCCATCCAAAACCGTGGATTGAGTCCTATTTCTCCGTTACTTCGAGAGCGGTCTGGAATTCAATTCCGCCCCCAAATCAAGGAATCCAATTCCGTCCTCAAGTCGGTTTCTTTTTCCTATAAAAGGAACCCTAGTCCGTCTCTTTCTCATCATCCATTAATTCTCTGTTTCGACTTTCTCTGAAACGTCTCCCAATTTCCCAATAACTCGTTTTCGTTTTACCTCCGAAACATGCAGATCTTCGTGAAGACTCTCACCGGAAAGACCATCACTCTCGAGGTCGAGAGCTCCGACACAATCGACAACGTCAAGGCCAAGATCCAGGACAAGGAAGGCATTCCGCTGGACCAGCAGCGTCTCATCTTCGCCGGCAAGCAGTTGGAGGACGGCCGCACGCTCGCCGACTACAACATCCAGAAGGAGTCGACGCTCCACCTCGTCCTCAGGCTTCGCGGAGGGATGCAGATCTTCGTCAAGACCCTCACAGGCAAGACCATAACCTTGGAGGTCGAGAGCTCCGACACAATCGATAACGTCAAGGCCAAGATCCAGGACAAGGAGGGCATTCCACCGGACCAATAGCGCCTCATCTTCGCCGGAAAGCAGTTGGAGGACGGCCGGACCCTGGCCGATTACAACATCCAAAAGGAATCAACCCTTCACCTTGTTCTGCGACTGAGGGGAGGTATGCAGATCTTCGTCAAGACCCTGACCGGGAAGACGATAACATTGGAGGTGGAGAGCTCGGATACGATTGACAATGTGAAGGCTAAGATTCAGGACAAAGAGGGGATTCCACCGGATCAGCAGAGGCTTATTTTCGCCGGGAAGCAGCTCGAGGATGGCCGCACCCTTGCTGACTACAACATTCAAAAGGAATCTACCCTTCACCTCGTTCTTCGTCTCCGTGGTGGCGATTTCTAATCAGTCTTTATGACCTTATGTCAGTATCATTGATTATCAGTTGTTTCAATTTCAATTCTGAATGAAGTTACTATTTCAATAATTTTCTGTCTCTCTAAATTTTTCAATATTCTCATGTTATGAGACTTGATTCCTGCTTGATTTGGGTGGTCATCATTCTTATGATATATTTCACCCAAATGTCTAATATATGACTGAATTTCTGTAACGGTTTTATCAGTAATTTCACACTCATGACTGAGATTAATCATTGCTACTAAGCCAATGCAGATCATCCTCTTGTTCTGATTCTGAAACAGATAAAACTGGCTATGTCTTTAATGAGCACATTGAACCTTTTCTGATCAATTTAAAGAGCTACTTCCCTGGTTATTGTTGGTAGTAGAATTGTATGAATTCAGACGAAAGCAGGGATTTTTTTTGGTGAATCTCTTATTGAGAGATAAGTCCTGTTTTGTTCCAAGTTACTACACAACCTGTCTTGTTGACATGGTTTTTCTCATAACCCTTGTCCAGCTTTCGATCCAATGCCTGAGGCTGGTGGTTGCAGGCTCAGTTTTGGCCGCCCGTGTTCCTTAGGTTCTAAATCCATCTACCTAATCCTCATTACTCTGCCTTGCTCTAAACCTTCATCGTTGAGACTACAATAGGGTAGGATGTGACGACCCTGGAAGGGCAACTAGAATAGGGTCGCCACGTGGTTAGGTTTGTGCCTCACCTTATTTTCAAAGGTTTTGGGGTTGAGGGGGGCGATGGTGAAATCGAAATACTTCTACGGTCGGCAGATGTCAAGGATGTGGAGGCTAGAGATGTGCACAATGATGGTGGAATCGCGAGTGGAGTATGGACGACAGATATCAAGGATGGGGTGACTGGAGTTGTGTGTGGTGCTGGTAAAATTACGTATTCAGAGAACGTTACAGAATCTGTGGGAATCTAGAATATCGGCGAGGGGCGGAAAGCACTCTCTCCTTTCCCAATGAGTAATCGGGGGGTCAATGAGGGGTCCCCATGTATTTTCCCCTCATAGACCATAGGTTGGTATCGGTTCCATCAAGTATCGGTGTAACATTCTCTTATCAAATCGAAAACCATCATTTTGACAATTCTAAAGGCCCTCATTATTATCAGAGGGAGACGACGTCAGCTAGTTTCTCTGGAAAATGCATAGTCCATCTGTGACTTTTCAGAACTTTGATACGGGGTTACCCACGCCCTTAGTGACGGTTGGCTTTTTACCCGATAAAAGGGTAAGCACAACCCTTACTTCTCGTCATCAGTAGTTGTATTGGTCGTTTGATCCGCCATCGCAACGTCATATTGACGACATCTTTGGACTACTTCGGCAAATGAGTATTTGATTCATTTTCTCATTAGTCTCATGAAGCCAGGGCTTTATGCATGTTTTGTTCCATGTTTTTTTAGTTGGTCTCTATCTTTTCTTGTTGACCCTTATGTGGTCGGTTCCCTCGGGTGTATTTATTTTATATATAGTTATGTTTATCGCTAAAAAACAGTATGAACTTTTTACCAACCTACTAACTATTGAACATGTAAATGAGACGAGGACTGCTTGTGTCGGAGGAATTAGTTAAGTAACGATTGTCAATATTCAATATTGGAAATCGGCCAAAAGGTACTCAGTGCTCCACTTAATACTTTGGATTCGCCTCTATCCTTCCCAATCTTTCTAATATAGGTGTTAGTCGGTTCCAGCCTGTTTCGTCAATACTTGTTATTGTTATATTTGCTCACCCATATCCATACAAGTGTTAAAACTTGTACCACCCTTCAATAAGTTATAAATTTACATAAAATGTCAAAATGCTCATGTATAGAAAAATGAAAATAAATTACAAAGAAAAAAAGTATCTGATTATAGATGATCTCAAGCGCGTGTAAAACTGCCATAAACATAGCAATTAGGTTTTCGAAGTTCAACAAGATAAAAATACCGTGTCAAAATTCATACATACGTTGAGCATCAAATTAACAAGAGAAGTTTAAATGGCCGTACACTGATGAGCTATATATAAGTCAGCAACAAATAGACATCCACCGTTCACATAAATTGCTGAAGAAACAATTTTTAAGTGATCTGTAGAAAATATGTAGCATTTATGATGGTTTAACAACAAACTAAATTGCTTAGAAACCAAAAAAAATGATGTCTAGGAGCTAATCGAATACAAAAACCACTTAATCCCATTAAAAGGGGCCATTCTTCTTTCCTCATAATAAACAACCATTGACCAGGAGATGATAAATATACACTCATTGTAATCACCTGCCTTTTTCCAGCTCCATGTTTCAGCCTGCAAAAAATAATGCTACTTCAACAGACTCTGGCATTCCTCGACATCAGATGCCTGTGAACCTAGCACAGCTTTCCCTGAAGGCCCGGAGTTGACAACCCTTATTATGGCATCAAAGATATCTTTCTGGTAGAGGTCATCCTCAACCTTTTTAAGGACTTCCTTCACCAAATTGAAATTCAACCCGCCAGCCAATACTAATTTGCCCATGATCTCCCCGAAATTATTAGGCGCTTTTGGCAAATCAATGCCTATATCATCTAACATGGAGGCGTAGAGCAAGCATCCGGTTCCCAAGTCTCTAGAAGTGACAACCTTGTTGGCAAATAGATGCTCGAGGAATTTTGCAACTGGATCTGAACATGGAGGACTTTTCTCTAGTGCAAGGTTTATTGCTTCTTTGACAACCTCAGGGTGGTAACCCGGAGACTCTAGTTCTTTCACACACTGCAATGCTTCATCCAAAAGCCGAATGCTGAAATATTCCTCCAAAAGGGATATTGTTTTTCTCTTGAGAACATCTACATTCAACTTTGAAGCAGGAGCAGCAACTGGAAAGGAAGATGGAGCTGGAGCAGCTTTTGCAGGCACAGGAGTTTGAGCGATAGGTTCATTTGGACGAACAGCAGATACAGTGCTTCCCTGCAATAGGGCACTACTCTTGCCACTTATTATCCCTCCGCTACCCTGAGGCAACAACCTTGTGTTCATGGAGGGTGACTTATTAACTGATGATGACTGATAACGCCCAGCTGATCTATCACCCCTTGGCATTGAGCGTGACCTAGGTACCACCTCCCAATCATCATTGTCCAAACCGGGCATTTTCCTAGTACCTGGCATGCCGGGCATCATACCACCAGCACCAGGTCGAGACATGGGATATCCCACGGGACCCACACCTTGTGTACCAGACACACTACCAGACACACGGTTGTTTCTCATGCCTGCAGTGGCACCTGGCCGCAATCCAAGGTTTTTCTCAGCCTCTGAATGGATTTCATTAATGGTTTTGGCCTTAACCTGCCAACATTAAGGTACGAGTAACATAAGCAAGTGTTAGTGGAAGCAGGTAAAAAAAGCATAGGACAGAGGCAAAGTTAACCTCTTCACGTCTCGGAACCCAGTTGTTGGAGCGCAGATCAAGAACATCCCGAACCATGAACTTGAGTCGTGGTGCTAATTGTGGGTTTTTATTCAGTTCCTTCAATCGGCTGAAGTATAAATCATTTATTCGCCTTGACTTGGGGCTCTCATCCAGCTGCTTTCCTATGGTGTTGAAGAAATGGCATATGGCCTCAACATTTTCCTCAGCAGGACAGGAATTGGCATCAGCTCCTAGGAGCTCCTGTTTTACAATGAAAACTTTCAATTAGCAATCTCAAAGATGGCCTTGGAAAATAATGGTTGAAAAAGGGAGAGCCAATAATAACCTGGACAATGTGATGAACAATCTTCTCAGGCACCATCTTTTGCTTAAGAAGCTCTCCAATCAAGCGGATATTTCCTAGAGTGCGGAGTTTGATCATTCTCTCTTTATCTCTCCGCTCCAGTTCTTGCTCGGGGGCACTCATCTGCCTCATTTCTTCTCTCAGATTCTCAGCACCTTCAAATGCTTCCTGGCAATTATTCAGAAGGACGCGCTTGAAGGTTATCTCTTTCCCTCCAGGTTCATCTGATGGGAAAGAGGCAAGCTTTTCACTAAGATCAGAACAGAGTTGAGCATACATGGGGCAAAATGTTGGTTCCAACACAGCTTTCTCAAATATCAGTGAAATTACACCCTATATCATAACACAATTGGTTCGCCAGTTAGCCAGTTCAGTAAATTATAATAACCATAGTGACTTAATGCAGGGAAAACCGTGAATGATTAGCAACCTTCAAGGTATCAGCTGTGGTAATACCAGAGTCAATTAGTTGACCCTTAAGAACATCAAACTTCTCAGGAGTCAGCTTATTCAGTATCCTGCATACAAAACATAAACAAGGCTCAAAACTTGAGAAATATTACTAACTCCTAGAATAAGGGCTTATGAACTGAAGTATTTTAGAGCCATTGCTAAGTTCTCTGACTCTATGTATGTACAAAGAGGGAGAAAATTGTGGGAGGTGAAAATTCTGGAATTTTTTTACTTATAATTTTCTAAACTAACTTGAAGGGAAAATCATCATTTTGAAACAAATTTACACAAAGTGCAACAAAAAGACTAGCAAAAAGTGAATAACGCAGGGTACTTTTTTTTGCAATCATCACAAAATAATGAGACTGCCATATAAAATCAAAATTGGATCATGAAATACGATCAGCAAGTGAGAAGCAATTACATCCTACTGTTACTTTCTCTGCGGATAAATTGTATTACTTCTAATACTATTGAAGTAACAACTCAACTGACAGTTTTAACATTAAGAAGGTTTAAGTGGGGCATGGAAAAGACCCACTAGATAAAGATACAACAAACTTATATAATGTGGCAAGATGTGCAGCATTTTTTATTTGATATGTGCCAGTCTTACAAGGTTACAGCTACTGAGAAACTTGTTTGTGATAAATATAGTATCAAGGTGTGTGATAATACAGTATCAAGGTGTGTAGACAAGTTTTACTGTAAGAATATCGCTGCAAGAAAATGTGTATATTGAAATCGCTTTGAAAAATTAGAGGTGCCAACATAGAACTCATTAATTAATAAAAAAAAGTAACCAAAATTTAGCATATAAGAACATAGCATATATGAAAACAAAAACAAAAAGATCTAGCAAGTACAAAAATTCTGTAAAAATAATTTTAGTGGCAAAAATACAAATATATGCATGTTACCCTTTCACAGTCTTCAAGACACGGTCCTTCTCGGAAAGGTTCCCTCTTCTAGCTGACCAGGGTACTTCAGCTTTGATTAAGGCAGGAGCAGGGCCGCCCTGCATATAAAAGAAAACATATTCAAAATAAAGCTCACACATCTGGGCAAGTTTCAAAAAATATACTATGATACAACAGGATGGAAACAAATGATGGGGCGCTTCCCTCATGTCATTGAATTTTATGAGTCTGGTCATAAATTAAACCAACCATATATTTTATTCTAATGCATGATATTTACAATGCAAGCTTGAGTCTTAACAAGCAAAAGGTAAAAACAGAATAGCAAAATATAATAATGGGTGAAGTTTACAGAGTTAGAGGAACTATAAGTACCAGATGGAAATGGCTATAAGCCAATGGAAATAGCTACTACCATCACATAACTGTCCATTCTTAGAATATCAGTAACTAATAGTATTGCCAGCGACAGATATATTTGAAATAGGTATGTTACGATGTACCCAGCAAAGAAGTCACGGACAAATCTTGTTCCAGCATTTCCATTAAAAGCATTGTCAGTACATGTCACCACATATCTACTATCCCACTCTGAATAGGTGCACTGGAAAGAACTAGGGTAAAGGCCCAACTGAAATTACCACAGATTTGAACAGAACCATGCTTCCACTCTTATATTAAATGGAGTATTTTGGATGTTCATGCTCACAACAGAACTGATTCAATAGTGCAAAATAAAAGTAAGTGGTGAAAAAAACACTAATACTATTTAAAGTACATAGTAAATTTTCATATAAAACCATCTCTGAATCTCTGGCACAATCATTTTTGGTTCCCCCAATATGATCAAAAGTAAAAAGGAGCTATGACACAAGTTAAAACTCAAACAAATAACCAATGTTTTCCTTTAGCTGGGTGGTAAGGTGCTTGATTCTTGGCATGGTGACCAGAATTTAAATCCTGACGACAGTATAAATTCACTATTAAAAAAAACGGAAAGTAATATATTTAATAACAATACACAAGTGCAGCATATGCCTTCAGGAAAAAAAACTGGAATAGACCAGAGCACAGCAATACCACATGCCAAAATTTAAAGAACAATACTAAGAGTCGGTATTACAACAACAGAGTGTTGAAACTCTGGACAATCAAAAAGTCAACACATAAAAAACTTACAACAGTAGTTGCAAAATATATATCAGGAGTAACTTATAGAGGATGCTAAAAACAATCATGACCATTTGGAAATACAAGGAAAATCAAATCAAATGTATTCTTCTCACTGATAAAAATAATTACCCCTTGGTTAGAAGCGGATTGTCCCCTCCCAAATTGAGAATTTGCATCTTGTGCTCTGGGGTCAGTTCGGCCCGATTCTCTATTCTCTCTAATGTTATCCCAGGACCTCTCTTCTCCAGAGGTTGGATGCTGTTGAGACCTATTACGCCAGTCACGATTATCTGGCTCGGAATAACGAGCCAGTGGTTGATTTTGAGGCTGATACATCAGAGAAAAGGTAAGGTTACATTTAAACTAGATATAAACAGAACTTTTCAAACATGATAACATATACAGATGACAACCAATAAGATTGGGTTAACAATGAAATCTGAATGAAAATTTACAGGAAGACAAAATGGAGCAATATCAGAGCAAATAGAAACTTACTTGGCTTTCTCCATGACCCCAGGTTTGATCTTCACCAAATAGCTCTGCTTCGATTTCTTTTTTAATATTTAGTATGTTTTCAGGGATATCAATATCCTACAAAATTAATCAAGCCACAGAATCAGATATAAGGAGGATATTATACATTACAACATGGTGCAATTTAGAATGATGGAGCTCATACGGACTTAAATATATAATCTTGAGTTGACAGGGTAAGGAACACTTTTCAACATAAGCAATGCATCTAAAAAAACCGGTAGAAATATTCTGGTCAGTGAATTAGTTTAGCCAATGGAAAGAATCAGAAGAAATACCACCAAGACTGATCACCATAAAGATGGTAGCATTAATCAAGAAATAAATAAGCAGACATGATTATTTCAAAATAAACATATATTATTGTCACTGTCAGACAATAATGTTCTGCATATATCTTGGTTTGTCATATAATACTACAATCTTCTAAACTATTTAATATCTTAGGGGTAACAAATGATATTAGCCCTCCAGTACATCAAATTGTCAATGCTCAACGTCATATTGTATTCATAAAACAAAGAAAGAGAAATATATCTTTACCTCTCTAAGTTGTAACAGCTGCTCACGGGTGTAGCGTATACGCTCTCGTCCATCAAACCTAAAGTCTCCGGTCTATATAAACAAATCAATTCAGAGAATGAGTAAGTTTTAAACAGGAAAGGGCAAGAACTTGAAGTCAAAGCACAGGTCATCACATTCAGTGGAGATTTCCACCAATCACATAGCATGAACTGGTGACTCCTCCAGCTATGAATGTAAGCACATTAAAAGGTTACATGAAAACTAAATTGCATCCTTCAATAACAAAAAATCCCTTCACAAGTGCATGTCTATAGGTCCTTTATGGGCAATGCAGAACTCAACGCATGCACACCTAAAGCCTACGAATTGATATTTGTCCACATTTACAGCAGGCACACACACTGAGCATCCCACCAAGAATTAGGACATCACACACTCTCGACCATCAAACCTAAAGTCTCCAATTCATATAAACAAAACAATTAAACGTAAATAATTTTAAACAGGAAGGATTAAGGACTGGTGACTCCAGATATGAATGTAAACACACTATAAGGTAACATGAAACTAAATTGCATCCCTTAATAACAAAAAAACACTTCACAAGTGTATGTTTATAGGTCCTTTGTGGGCAATGAAGAATTCAACCCAGGCCCACCTAAAGCCTACAAATTTATATATGTCCATATTTACAGCAGGCACACACACTGAGCATCCCACCAAGAATTAGGACATCACGCATGCTTGACCATGAAACTTAAAGAGTAAATAATTTTTAAACAGGAAGAGCCAAGCACTTGAAGTCAAAGCACATGTCACCACTTTAAGTGGAAATTCCCACCAATCACATAACATAACTGGTGACTCCAGATATGAATGTAAACACACTATAATGTAACATGATACTAAATTGCATCCTTTATGTTTATAGGTCCTTTGTGGGCAATGAAGAACTCAACCGATGCCCACCTAAAGCCTATGAATTGATATATGTCCATATTTAGAGCAGGCACACACACTGAGCTTCTCACCAAGAATTAGGACATCATACACTGACTATAAGGTTATGAATCTCAGGCACTATAAGGTTACATGAAAGTAAATTGCATTATATCAATAACAAAAAATCCCTTCAGAGGTGTATGTTTATAGGTCCTTTGTGGGCAATGAAGAACTCAACATATGCCCACCTAAAGCCTACAAATTGATATATGTCCATATTTACAGCAGGCACACACACTGAGCATCCCACCAAGAATTAGGACATTGACTGTAAGTATCAAAAGGCACAACTTCATAACAATCTACCATGACTGAACTGCGCCTAAGAACTTGTTCTGTAACAGAAACAGAGCTGCAGCAAATCAGTAGGATTGTACAAAGCAGAGCTAGATTTTCCTTCGAAAAGAAAAAAGTAAATGAGAAGGAAACAAAAAAAAATCAGAAATGAGACATGAAAAGCCAAACAGTACATAAACAATAATCAAATAAAACTAAGATCCACATAACACCTAGTTATATTTTCATCAAAACAGCAACAAAAAAAAGCATCTTTACCAACCAGAGAGACACGAATTTCAAAAACAGCCCAGACCCATATTTGGAAAAGGGACATGAACAATCAAATTATCAACGGATAAGCAGCTGCGCAGATGCATATTCTTAGCTGACAAAGCAGATTCGCTTTTCTGAGGCAAAACAGAAGAAGCGATAAGAAAAGAAGAGTAGATCCCAGTAGAGAGGAAGGGTGATTCAGGGGATTACCTTAAGGGCGAAAGAGCTGTTGCCACCGCCATGGGGACGCAATACTGGGAGATCGGGAGAGAAGGAAGACGAATCGAACCTCGGAGCAAGGAGTCTGCTTCCTCGACCGCCACCAGGTCTCAAGCTAAGGACCGTCTGATCAGCCTGCTGCATACCTCGATCTATCGCGTCTTTGGATGACTCTGTATCGCACACCAACGCCGCCGCAGTGTGATGAAGAACAACGATACCGACCAATACAATAAAAGCAGAGAGATTCAGGAGAAACCTGAGACCGCCGAATCGGAGATTAAGATAGAGATAGATAAATATATATAGATTGGATTGGAATTGGAGAGAAGGTTGGGCTTGAATTTGGGGATTGAAGGGTTTTATTTTAAAAAAATTGTTGCAAAATAAATTTCTCTGTCTTCTGCAGAAGAGCAAAAGAAGAGGTGGTGAGGGCGTGAGGCTCTCTATTCACTTCACAGAAGCCAAACCCTTATTTGATTTGATTTTCATTTACTTTTTTTATTTTCCTCTATGTGTTGGGAATTTTACGTCGCGGCCCTTGCTCGGTGGCATGGGAATTGGGATCCTACTGAAAGTGTGACGATTATATCCTCATGTTCTTCTGCCTAAAATCTGTCATGAACCGATGATGTTCCAAATCCCTAGTGTTAGTTTTTTTTTCCCTCGGGTATAGTGGAACATTTTATTAATGGTAAGTAGTAAGGCTAAGAGTATTCATAGTCGGAGGCGTTAAGACGCTGGCGAGGAGAAAATGGCGACGAAGAATTGGCGGGGAAGGTAGTCGTTAAGGTTACCGCTGGCACTCCTCGCTGGCGAGGTTGACTGAGCCTGCATCGGTCGTCGCGCCGGCCGTTGGCAGTTCTTGTGCTGGCGACACGTGTCCGTGCACTGGCACCAAAAATTAATTTTTTTTTACTTTCCCCCTCCCTATAAATATGAATCTTTCTAATTCATTTTTCACCCACAATTCATCCTCTCTTCTCTCTTTTCTCCCTCTTATTTCCAAATTTCTATTACAATGTCGTTCGATCTCAACGAGTGGGGAAGCATTTATAGGTCGTTGACGGACGACGCGATGACGCAAGAGTTTTTTTCACCAAATCTTCCATCCAATCCAACAGTCAATGCATCTCCAACGCTTACCGAGTCCGCCGGCGTGGTTCCACCAAAGGCTAGAGGGAAGCGATGCTTGTGGACCACCGACGAGGACGAGCGGTTAGTTCGAGCTTGGATGCACCATTCGTACGAATCAATTCACGGGAATCAGAAACATAATCTGAAGTACTGGGCGGCCATCGCTGAAGAACTTGCTGGTACGCATGGACGGGATGATCCGTTGAGGACGGCTAAGCAGTGCAAAGACCACTGGGGTCAAGTCAATACGAGAGTGACGAGCTTCCAGGGGATGTTTGTCAAGAACTGCAGGGACCACCGGAGCGGCCGTTCGGATGATGAAATCATGTAATTGACCGAGGAGCAGTAAGAACAGGTGAATTGACATCCCTTCACATGAAAACATTGGTGGAAACTTGTGAAAGACCAACACAAGTGGAATTCATATTATTTTGCCGTCGAGGAGCCCAATTAAGGCTACGGATGGACACCGCGTAGTCAGTTCGATGTCAAGGATTCTAGCGACTCGGTGAAGCACACTCGTGAAGACACGACGTTCGAGGACAGTCAGTAGACGACATGTGCTAATACGAAGTGCCAACCGTCGTATCAGCGGCCTATGGGCCAGAAGGCTGTCAAGGCTGCGAGGCTCAGAGGTAAAAACTCTACACCCTCTAAGAAAGAGATTGCCGAGCGTGTTCAGCAGGCCCATTTAGCGGTCAAAGAAGCAAGCACCGTCAGGACCATTGAGACCGTCGCGCAACTGAAGCTCAAGGCATTCGATCACTTCGGCCATGACTCCCCCCCCCCCCCAGCTCGAGGCACACATTGCGAAACTTGAGATTTTGCCCAATCTGATGAAGCAGTGACACCCCTCTTTATGTTAATTAGTTGTGTTTTTTTTAAGTTGTATTTTTTATTTCGGTAATGAATTTTTGTTTTTAATTAATTTAAAAGAAGTTGTAGTTTTTGTTTAAGTTGTATTTTCTTTTTCGGTAATGAATTGTTGTTTTTAAATTAATTTTAATTAGTTGTAGTTTTTTTTACATTTATTGCATTGTAAGTTTCTTGGGATGGGTGACATTATTGCCACCAACATAAAAATGACCAAAATGCCCCTACATGGCCGGCGGCTTGGGCTATAAAATACACCCCATCCTTCCATTTTTTTCACACCTCTTCTCCCAACAACCTCTCTTACTCCCACGCTTTTTCGTTCTAATTTTCTGCTCTTATTCCAAGGTCCAATGGCCGGTGTAGCAGCACACCCATGGAGTCCCGAGGAAGAGATGGTGTTGGTCATATGTTGGCTGCACGACGCCCCGCCGGGCCCAAATAATAGGTATTGGCCGGAAGTGTTCGCCAATTTTGTCCACAATGCTCCGGCCGGTGCCCCGCCGCGCACCCAAAAGCAGTGTAGGGACCACTGGCAGCATTTAGCCCAGAAAATACACCGTTTTGAACTTTGTTACCGTTTATCAGTTCAGGCAGCCCCGCCGGGAAATACCGAAGCATACCATCGCTCTGCAACGGCGGATGAGTACGTTAGGCGACATGGCTAGCAATTCACGAAGTGCTATCTTTGGGAGATCGTTAGAGACCAACCCAAATTCCTCTAGTACGTGCACGAGATGTAAATTGTGATTATGTAATATCGTTTATGTTTTTATCTATTGTGTGTGTGCTAATTCTCGTAATAATAATAAAATTATCGTGTTAAATTTATAAGATTTTTATTTGTTTAAAATATAGTTTTTCCCCATCTCGCTGGCAGCTCCCCGCCGGCAACAAAGACGCCACTGCAGAGCGTGCTGGCGGGGAGCTGGCTGGGAAAGGAAAAAAAATACTTTTTTAATCCTCCCTGCAGCGCCATCTCGCCAGCTGCCGACGAGATGGTTGTGGATGCTCTAAGAACATGTAAATAGTGATATAAAAGACGGAAAAAAAATAAAAGGGTAAGACTGTAATTCTAATTCGTAGGTATTTTACACTAACCCTATAACGAAGTATTTTGTTATATCATGAATGAAAAATAGGAGAAGTAGCATATTTCCTGACTCGACCTAGTATATGTGATAGTTGATTAGGGGCGGTAGAAGGATACACAGGTGTCAAGAGAGAACATCAGGAATTAGGGAAATCAGGGCGTCGGATTTATACCGAACTTGGTAAGGTAGGATGTGTGTCCCCACACACATCTCGTTGCATAGAGGGTCACTAGTTTTCCTTTGCAAACCTCGCTTCCTCTTGTTCTGGGGCAGCTTGTATCTTGGTCGGTGTGGGCGCATCCAAACTACTCTTCTTTGGGGTCGGTGACATGGCTAGCACTCTCGTATCCTGAAGACTAAACTTAGTGGCCCCTTGCCGTGATTGACGGGTGGTCATGGCTTCAATGGAGGGTAGAGAGGCTTGTTCCTCCCCCTTCACAATAAAGAGCATTTCTTGTTTTGACATGAGATGGTGTGGTATTCATATCATGTTCAGTCCTACTTTGCGGAGGTCGAGTTGGGGCAGGTTGGGAGGATTGCATACGATCAGCCTGCTACATGTGTGTGTCGCGGTCTTAGGTGGGAGGTGATGTACCGATAATAGGCCTGGAAAGACTAGGAGAGCAAAATCTAGAAGTATTTTTGGCCTCGATGCTGGGAAGGTTAACGGGTTAGGTGCATTTCTCACCAATAGTCACGAGCGAGGCCTTTGTTAGTCCGGAATGGGATCCGAAGTGTCTAGGTTAATTTCGGCCTTGATGTGGGGGATTTCCGGGGCCATATGGGAGAGATCTAATCGAGGTGGACCCAGCGGTTGGGTGCGCACCCTACACCTACATTCGATCTCCTGATGACCTATGCAACTACAATAGAAGTAGAAGTCTGGGAGGTGAGCATATTGGAGTCGAACACGGGTTGTCGTCTCATGGTTCGGGACGATTATACGGGTCGTACGATGGAGAGGTGTGGCCAAGTCCTTCCAAAACCAGACCATAAAATGCCTCCTCGCCCTATTTCGGCTTTATCCGTCTGGACACCCACACAACCGCTCAATGATTCCCCCCGCTGCTGGCATGTTTCTTGTGTAATGTCGTCCCTAGGGTAGGTCGAAGACCAGATCCCATAGTTGAAGGCGCGAAAGCGATAGGGTAGCTGGGTTGACCTTTGTTTTGAGGTCTTCCAGAATAAGTGGTATGTGCTTAAACGACCATGGTTCCCCACACGACCACACCTGATTATATCCTTTCATGATATCTTGATCGTAAGAATGTGTGGTGAACAGTCGTTCGTTCAGGACAAACTTTATGCGTGCACAGATGCGATCGGTCTCGGGATTCTTCAGGCGTTCGATAGGGGAATCTTCCTCATCCTCCATTTGAAGGCTATCGAAGTTGTCCTAGAGTGCCAAGAGTGATTCTACTAGGGAACAATCTGACATGTGGGAACTGCGTACGAACACAAACGGTTTCTCGGTGTGATTGAGTCGGGGTATGATCCAGGCTTCATGATCAACATCACTGCCTGATTCCCCTTCTAGTGATGGCCTTAAAGTGTTACCACCCTCATGGGTACTACCGTCATTACCGGTAGAAGATCCACCGGGACATGAAGCATGGAAGCGTCTAGAGGCAGCATCGTCCCCTATGTCTAAGAGGGGGCTTTGGAGAGAAGTTTCAGCGTCATGGCTCCCATTTGGTTGACGAGTCCCGTGGGTGGTGATCACGAGATGGGTTCAGGGATGGAAGGGGGAGCGGTCGGAGGGGGACGGAAGTCGGATGTTTTGCTTTCTTCTAGTAGTGAATAGGATTAATATGCTCATGGCTCGGCGCCGGTGGCATATATCGAGGTTCTCCCGCCGCTAGAGGCACATGAGGAACAGATTCGGGGACCACGCAAGATCGCGCATGGTCGACGGTTGGCAAGGCCTATGCTTCAGAATGTGTTGGTGGTGTGGGGAGGATAGAGATAGGTGGATAGTGGATCTGGTGGGAATCGACGTAACTATTTAATAAAGAGTATAGCAAAGTAAGTGAATTTATATCAAGAGAAAACATTCCAGGGCATTTAATGGGAATGTAATATGACAATTGTGATATCGGGAAGTCTTCTTCATCATGAAAACGTGACTAGTTTAGAGGCAGGGGATTCTCTCAAACTAGTCTTAAACATCTCTCGATTGATTAAGACCCTAATACAATCCACCCACCTAATTATCTCTAATCTACGTATAGGTAGATGTAAAACATTAAGTTTCATGTAATCTTCCAGCTTTCAATTTGTAGACCTATGCTATTTTATTTATGTCTATCTAATTATCTCTAGTCTAGATTTAAACTCAAGCTATGTAACTCTCCAAAGAACCTAACATTCTCATTTTCCAAATATTAAACGGTCAAACATAACAAATACCAAGAATATTAAGTAGTTAAAGCATTAAAAGGAAGGATTACACAATCACATATCAAAAGTTCATATTTATAAGAATATAGAGAAACCTAATATCAATAATTGCACAAATTATTTACCAATGCCCTAAATTTTGGGTATTTAGCTACTACTCATAGCAAACAGAAAACAAGATATAAGTAAGCATAAAGATTTAATCATATCAAAGGTAAAGAAAAAGATACTTATTACCATTTTGAAGTCAAACTTCATAAATCTACCATCATTTTCAACATTCAACACTTATTCTCTTTACAAAGTTAAGAGTTTATCTCTCTAAATTCACACAAAATGAAGCTCTCAATCCTAAACCCAAATTTTCGCATCTATAATATTCTAAATCTGAAGTGAAAATAATAGTTTTACAGATAAATGAGAACTCTACGAACATGAACCGACCTTCAGACGATTGCACGCATGGTTTTGTATAAATTATATGTTAAAAAATGGTTCGGGTCTAAAGACGACACCGACCTACCAATGAACGTTTGTCCGGATGTGCATGATACTTGCAAGAAGTAATGAATAAGGGTTCACTAGTCGGTGCAAATGAAGGACAAAATGTGAAGTTTCAGGTTTGAACATGGTTAAAGCTTCACAAATGTTCCATATTATAGAGATTTAAAGTTGGACACATGAGAATAAGGGATTTAGCATACCTTCTTTAACGTGCTTTTATACATGATCGTTCAAGCAATAAATGATAACGGTACATAGCCGATCGAACACAAATGAACAATCGGGCCAAAGATGAAAAAATCTATGAAAATGGTAAAAAGGCGAGAAGTGTATAAACGTCACTAAATGTACTTCTCTAAAAATAAGCAAATGGCTCAACCAGTGAACACGTAAATGAAAATGCTCATAAGACGTAGGTCAATAATAAAGAATGACAAGAATGGAAATAAAGATGGAAACTTTTTATAGAGTAAAAAAATCATGGGTGTCGTTGTAAAGACCTGAGATTTTAATAGTCTAAAATTACGGTTTTAAAACGACGGGATTGAAAAACGGATCGAAAAATTGGAACGAGTGCGAAGCTAAAAGAAATTCAAAAAAAAAAGGAAAAAGGTTAGAGTTGGGCCAGGTCAGACCCAACCCTTTGGGCCGAGCCAGACCGGGCCCTATTCCCGCACGCAATCCCACATCACCAGCCGGCCCAAATCAGCTCGACCAAAACCCTGAAGCGCGTCGTTTCGTCTTCATTTGTGTGCACGTTTCCCCAGGCCTTCTCCTTCCTCTCGCCGCTCACGCTCGCGAACCAGATCCAGAAGAAATCACCGTCGTGCAAGCTCCGTCCGTCTCTCCCTCCACCTTCTTCTTCTCCTGTCTACCGAACCCAGACCTTTCCTCACCTCCACATCACACCTAGACCCAGAAACCCTCTCGCCTTTGCCTTCTTCCTCCTCGACTCGTCACGAACCAACGCCGCTGTGCACGTCTCGAGCTCCTCCTCGTCGGAATCGAACGAATCGGAGACGGTGAGCTCTTCTCCAAGCTCGACTCGTCTTTCCCGTTCTTCTTTTCCCCTGAAATCCCTGCTAGCGAGCTCGAAGGGGGTCGTTTTTGGGTCGGAGAGGTTCTCCGGAGCCCGAGCTCCAGATCTACTCCTACGGCGTCAGATCTGGTCGGAGGAGCTCGATTCATGCCTTGACGGCCTCCCCACGACGTCCCGAGCGTCCTGACGCCACCCCCGCCGTCAAGAACCGACTTCGAACTTCTCGGCGCCGCCGCCGTCGCCGGAGATGAACCGGAGGACTGCCAGAACCCTAGCCGCGTCTCTGACAGGATTGGGGATTGGGCTAGTGTAGAGAACGGGCCTTGGGCCTGACGGGCTCGAACCAGACGCGTCTTGGGCCTTGGACAAGCCTGGGCCTGGGACAAGGATGGGGCCAGACCCAGGACTCAGGCCTGGACTTGAGCTGGGCCTCGGGCCTGGACCAAATTTGGGCCTCGGGTCTGGATCGGATTTAGGGTCGGGTCCGGACTCGGGTTAGGTCCGGGTCTGGGTCGGGCTTAGGTCAGGTCCGGGTCTGAGGTTGGACCGGTCGGATTCGGGTCCGGATTTCGGGCTTGGATCGGATACGGGTCAGACCAGTTTAAATTAATTTATTTAATCAAATATTGGGTTGAAAATCAGATAATTACCAAGACTTATCGAATAATTTAAAGAACGTTTGGACAAACTATTGGACTAAGTTAACAATTTGAGAACCGTTACGGACTAGACCGGGACTGATGACCGTCCCTTTTGTGTTAAAACCAGGCTTTTACCCCGAGCACGGAGAAGACCGAAGTAGGCCAGGACGTCAGCAGCTAGGCGGCCCAGATAGAGATTTGAGAGGTAGAGATTACCTCGAAATCCGCTTTATTACGGATGTACTAGAATGCATATAGGGAAACCTAATAACCGGATAAGAATTAGTATGCATGTAGGATGTGAATAACTAGCATAGACGTATAAACCGTGAACATTTACGATTTCAGTCTTGGGAATTGCCGTGCTGGTATAATCAGGCCATGTCGCGCCCGTAGGATTTGTGTGCTGAATGTATCTACTGGTGTGCTCTTTGATGCTTGAACGGTTAATAAGTAACGAACATGAAAACGAGTAGAATTGAACTAGTGATACATGTTGATGATGACTTGAGTGGTTGTTTCCTGTCTCGTTGATATGTTGAACTAGGGATGTTGGGGTTTGAATACCGGTTAAGCCGGTGGGGTTACCACGTGGAGAGTGGTGTCGGTAAGTGATGGTAAGTACGTGATCTTTATGTAAGTATGATTGTGAGTGTGATTGTGATTGTGTTTGTGAGTGTGAGTGTTGTGGTTACCCGAGAAAGGTGGTTTCCCCACCTTCCGACCTTGAGTCGGTAAAACGTTGTGTCCTGCGAAGAGGTGGTTTCCCTACCTTCCGACTAGCACTCGGTAAAACGCTGTGTTGTGCCGCGATGAGGTTGTTCCGCGATGTCGCGATGAGGTTGTTCCGCGAAGAGGTTGGGCCTATGTTCCGCGATGAGGTTGTTCCGCGAAGAGGTTGGGCCTGTGTTCCGCGATGAGGTTGTTCCGCGAAGAGGCTGGGCCTGTGTTCCGCGATAAGGATGTTCCGCGAAGAGGTTGGGCCTGTGTTCCGCAATGAGGTTGTACCGCGAAGTGGTTTGGCCTGTGTTCCGCGATGAGGTTGTACCGCGAAGTGGTTTGGCCTGTGTTCTACGATGAGGTTGTACTGCGAAGAGGCTGGGCCTGTGTTCCGCGATGAGGTCGACCGCCTCTCCCGACTTTGAGTTGGGGAAAGTTGCGTACGACTACGCCAGGCCGAGCGGGTTGCTCATGAGACCGTGCAAGTGTGTGAATTTGTTGTGTTGATATTCTCTTGGTTTTGATTGAGCTTTGCTATGTTTGAGTGTTGCGGTGCTTGTGGCTGTGGTGGTTTTCTTTGGTTTGGTCCTTCGGTGTTGCATTGGTTTATTGACTAGTGCCGAGTTAAGGTTGGAGATTGTCGGTCTAGTGAGTGGCCGGGTAAACTGAGTTTGATTAAAATGGTTAAGTGTCGCGTCGATTTTATCAACACTCGTATTAAACGTTAAACTTTAAACCTTGGGATTGCGTTCTTTGTAAATCTGTAAAGAGGTGGTTTTCATGGTTTTTCCTACTTAGCGTCAAGCTCACCCCTTATCGTGTTGTCTACAGGTGTTATCTTTGACTTGGAGTAAAGGACATCGCAGAGCTGGGGAGCTAGCGGATGCCCGGGGTTTACTTGTTGTTATTAGAGACGTATTGTGTTTTTCATTTTATATTGACTTAGCTTGGGACTCAAGATTTGAACTCTGTTGATTAATATTATTCTCCCATATTCAGACTTAAATCTCTTCTATGTTTGTTTTTATTTAATTTCACTAAGTCACGTCTTGGATCTGGTCAGTACCGGATTTGGGACGTGACAATTTGGTATCAGAGCCTGGTTTCATTTTGAAATGGGTTTTCAAAACCTCGGACCGTACGTCAACTAGGTGGGTAGAGTTAGGGGCTAAGGTTGTAGTGCTCGGTGACGCAAGTCAGAATTTTCCTATGCGCGGAGTCGAAACGACGAGAGCCTCGTTTGTTAAAGTGTGTTGTTTAAGTTGTACCTTACTTGATTTGTACCATTTCTCTGTTGGTTGTACACCTTAGGGGATCCATGATGCCGATCGGTTGAGATCGATGTTGGTTAACGAGCGAGGCTCGGGCTGGTTATGACGCGTTGGTTGATTAATTGATATGTGGGTTGCCGCCTTGGTTGGCCGTTACTTGATTGATGAAACGTTCGGCCTAAGTGCCGTGGATGTTTGGGTGGACTTGTGTGGTTTGTGGTTATTGTTTGAGTTGAACTGTTTTTCAAGCTTGGACTTAGCCGGGCGGTAATAGTGAGATTACCAAGACCCGAGGCGTAAGTTGAGATAATTTGCTGAGTGCTGAATTTGTGTTTAGGTGTTACGTGCAGTTGGTAATTGGTTGTCCCGCCTAAGCAGTTGGTTAATTTAATTTACGAACGGGTCATTAGGTTGTCGGGAGTTGGTTGTTGTTGGTTGATTATTGATTTGTCGGTTTGTTGTGTTAATGTTTTGTGGACTGCTTGTTAGAGTGTTCTTTGTGTATTGTGTAAAGGTGAACTGTTGCCCCGCGTGTACGGATGGTTGTTCAAGTTTTCAAGTGGAATATGACGAAATTTTCTATAAAACTGGAGTTCATGTCCTATTATGATTTGACTGCAGCAAATCATGATAGTGGGGATGTTAGTTGGTTACAACGTAGTTCGGGGACGCCTGAACCGAGTTGTAACGAAATGATATCAACATGTGCTATTTTACTACAAGAATAAGTTTTTACAACCTGTGTTAATGAGTAGGGTTGAGACCATGAGGATTTGTCTTTCGAAGTGATTTTGTAAACCGGTTGGCTGCGTGTAAGCATGTTATGCTGCTTGTGTACTGAGCTTTTGTGTGATTGAATTGTGAGAACTTGTGGTTTCTTCTGTGCGATGATGTGGTAGGTCTTGTGTGACGCACTAGGGTGCGGTGTTTGTACTAGTACTACTACTACTACTACTAAGAGTAAGCTAAAGTATTTAAAGAACCATTTAAGTTGTTGTTGTTCGTGTGTGAACGTTAGTGCCTTGAGTGAGTCACCCTTTAAGAGTTGTTGAAGGACTGAGCGTATGCGTGTGCCCGTGCGGAGGATAGTCACGACGTGACATCTCGAGACAGGAGAGGTAAACTGTTGAGGCACAGGTGCCCGGAGTACTTCCACTAGAAGATTAGGAGGAGCAACACCAGCATGTCCCGGGCTACGAAGGGACGGAGCGTCAGAGATGAGGTACGAGGCCAGAGTTACGGCTTGGGCCAGTTGCACCAGTTTTGGTAGCAGTCGAGGCGAACCGATGCAAGAGATTCGAGCGAGGGCCGAGCCCAGAGTTTGGATCGAGTTCTCACCCTGATGACTCGGGTGTAGCTAGAGATAGTGGATACGACAACAACCGTGGAACGAGGTCGCAGAAATACCGCGAGAGTTCCTAAGACTCGACAACGACCGAGTAGTGTTGCGGGACCGCACGAGACTCAAGAATCGAAGGAACGAAGAACCGCAGGGTTCTCCCGGCCACAGGCCTCGCCTGACGTTTTGAAGCAGACAGGTTAAGGAACATCGGTAGTTTACGTCGCGTTCGAACGGAGGCCAGTGCTTTCACACTACCGGCATCCAGTGCATCGGATACGAGTGCCGAGCGACGGAGGGCCGCAACGGTATCATTAAACCGACAGGCCGGTCGGGGAAGGTGGTCGGGTGGCGATGAGATTAGAGTGGCGCAACAGAAGTGTGGTGGGCCTAGAACCCACAGGCATCGCACTCTCTTGTTTTCTTCTACCCTTGATGAGAAGTTTAGGTTTAAGAGTAAAGCCTCGAGGCGACCCTTGTGTCTTAACACCCCGATTACGGGTGAAGTGGTTGACGAGTGCGAGCTACACGTTTGAGATTAGAGTGGTTGACCGTTCTTGGTGGTCTTCTTGTGCTGAACTATAACCGTGTGACAGGTTGAGACCAGCAAGATAACCATACCGACGAAGGATTCCGGTATGGGATATCTAGACCGATGAGGTATTCTTGGTGAGTTGTGACGATAAGCGTCTTTTGGTTGTTGTGTTCGCCGTGGTGTAGTTTGTGTGGTGTTGGATGTTGTGAATCCTACCCCGAGTGACGAGAAGATACCCGACCAAGGTGCATGCCGGTCCGGTATGTGTGTTTTGAGTTTTGCTCCGATGTGTGTGTCCCGGGAAGACCCCTAGACCGTTGATGTTTTCGGTACAGTTTGAGCGAGCCGAGCTATGGGAAGCGGGCACTCTGTTTTGTGATACCTTAGGTGGTAATGATTGTTGTTTTGACTTGGGGTTTTGGATCCACGTTGACTACAATGACTGCCTTGACACGCAAGGGAGCGGAAATTGTTTGGACTAATGAATGTGAGCACTCCTTTTTTAAGCTGAAGGATCGTTTGACCACCCTGTTCTTAGTAACCTTTTTGGTGTTGAACTTGACGAATTTCGATGCCATCCTGGGGATGGACTGACTCTCAAGACGCGAGGCGTCAATCGATTGTGACCGACGACCGATGGAGGTACTCTCGGGCAATACGACCTTCACGTGTGGACGGGCAGTAGGTGCGAAGTTTGAATCGAAGCATATCAGTTGTCAACAAGTAAAGGCCGAACACCAGTGTTCCGCGGGAACTAGTACGACCCCACGAGAGCACAATAGAAGTAAGAGCACCATCTTCCGGAGTCCGGAAATGGTTAGCCGAGTGAGACTACCACAATGCGTCCAGGCCAGTAACATTATGGCACCAAACGAAGCATTGTTTGGTACGTTAGAGCAGCTGCCCAGGCGAGGCGCAGTTGGGAATTTAAAAGTTGACATTGTGGTCCCGAGTTGTTCGAAAGGCGACTGAAGGGTCGCGTGGATAGTGAACGATTAAGAACCGCGCAGAGTCGACGCAGAAGCGCAAGGATGAGGCACGCGCAGGGTCTCCAAGACCGGTTGGCCCTTGAGGAAATGGTATTTGTAGTGTCTTCCGTTTTGTGGTACTTTGGGTGGAGCGACTTGTAAATTGATTCGATCGGCAGTTTGTGAGCGAGCGTCAACGGTAAGAGCGAAATCCTTGGTTGAATAACTTCAATGTTTGATCATGACTGTATGTCACCGCTTATGGAGTGTTGTCATAGTAATGGCAGTTGTGTTGGGTGTGTCGAGGTGCGCACGCTTTCCGACAAGTGGTTGATAAGAGGTACCGTCGCTCCGAATCGAGCAGTAAGTGTGAGATCCAACGTCAAGTTGGTTTGAGTTCGTGTTGGCTCCTTGTTTTATCGTGAGCGGTTGGACGTGGGCTTCTTTTGTTTTGCTGTGTGCGCGATACTTGGTTAAGTGAAGTGAGTAGTCGAAGGGAAATATCGATGGGTTGGATTCGTTTTAAGTACGATGTGAGAATGGTTTCGGTGTGATACCTATACCGACAGACGGTTCTGGTATAGGATATCTCAACCAAGCTGCGTGCGTCGGTGCGACGTCTCTACCGACGGAGAATTTCGGTATCGACTGACTGGTTTAAGTGTTTCCGGGTGCATGAGGGTTAATGGAATGGGAGTTTTAACCGGACGTTCCCCGAGATATGGTCAATTGGAGCTCGTTCGTTTTAAATTTTGGGGACGAAATTCCTTTAAGGGGGTAGACTGTAAAGACCTGAGATTTTAATAGTCTAAAATTACGGTTTTAAAACGACAGGATTGGAAAATGGATCAAAAAATTGGAACGAGTGCGAAGCTAAAAGAAATTCAAAAAAAAAGGAAAAGGGTTAGAGTTGGGCCAGGTCAGACCCAACCTTTTGGGCCAAGGCAGAACGGGCCCTATTCCCGCGCGCAAGCCCACATCACGAGCCGGCCTAAATCAGCTCGACTAAAACCCTGAAGCGTGTCGTTTCGTCTTCATTTGCGTGCACGCTTCCCCAGGCCTTCTCCTTCCTCTCGCCGCTCACGCTCGCGAACCAGATCCAGAAGAAATCGCCGCTGTGCAAGCTCCGCCCGTCTCTCCCTCCACCTTCTTCTTCTCCTGTCTACCAAACCCAAACCTTTCCTCACCTCCACGCCACACCTAGACCCAAAAACCCTCTCGCCTTCGTCTTCTTCCTCCTCGACTCGTCACGAACCAACGCCGTCACGCACGTCTCGAGCCACGCCTCGTCGGAATCGAATGAACCGGAGACAGTGAGTTCTTCTCCAAGCTCGAATCGTCTTTCCCGTTCTTCTTTTCCCCTGAAATCCCTGCTTGCGAGCTCGAAGGGGGTCGTTTATGGGTTTGAGAGGTTCGCTGGAGCCCGAGCTCCAGATCTACTCCTACGGTGTCAGATCTGGTCGGATGAGCTCGATTCATGCCATGACGACCTCCCCACGACGTTTCGAGCGTCCTGACGCCACCTCCGCCGTCAAGAACCGACTTCGAACTTCCCAGCACCACCGCCGTCGCCGGAGCAGAACCGGAGGACTGCTTGAACCCTAGCCGCGTCTTTGACGGGCTTGAACCAGACGCGTCTTGGGCCTTGTACAAGCCTGGGCCTGGGACAAGGCTTGGGCCAGACCCAGGACTCGGGCCTGGACTTGAGCTGGGCCTCGGGCCTGGAGCTGATTTGGGCCTCGGGCCTGGATCAGATCTAGGGTCGGGTCCGGACTCGGGTTAGGTCCGGGTCTGGGTCGGGCTCGGATCAGGTCCGGGTCTGAGGTTGGTCCGGGTCGGATTCGGGTCCGGATTTAGGGCTCGGGTCGGATCTGGGTCAGACCAGTTTAAATTAATTTATTTAATTAAATATTGTGTTTAAAATCATATAATTACCAAGAGTTATCGGACAATTTAAAGGACGTTTGGACAAACTACTAGACTAAGTTAATAATTTGAGAACAGTTACGGACTGGACCGGGACTGATGACCGTCCTTTTTTTGTTAAAACCAGGCTTTTACCCTGAGCACGGAGAAGACCGGAGTAGGCCAGGACGTCAGCAGCTAGGCGACCAAAATAGAGATTTGAGAGGTAGAGATTACCTCGAAACCCGCTTTATTACGGATGTACTAGAATGCGTATAGGGAAACCTAATACCCGGATTAGAATTAGTATGCATGTAGGATGTGAATAACTAGCGTAGACGTATAAACCGTGAACATTTACGATTTCAGTCATGGGAATTGTCGTGCTGGTATAATCGGGCCATGTCGCGCCCGTAGGATTTGTGTGCTGAATGTATCTACTGGTGTGCTCTTTGATGCTTGAATGGTTAATAAGTAACGAACATGAAAACGAGTAGAATTGAACTAGTGATACATGTTGATGATGACTTGAGTGGTTGTTTCCTGTCTCGTTGATATGTTGAACTAGGGATGTTGGGGATTGAATACCGGTTAAGCCGGTGGGGTTACCACGTGGAGAGTGGTGTCGGCAAGTGATGGTAAGTACGTGATCTTTATGTAAGTATGATTGTGAGTGTGATTGTGATTGTGTTTGTGAGTGTGAGTGCTGTGGTTACCCGAGAAAGCTGGTTTCCCCACCTTCCGACCTTGAGTCGGTAAAACGTTGTGTCCTGCGAAGAGTAGGGATGGCAACGGGTCGGGTATGGGGCGGGTTTCGTAAAACCCGACCCCGACCCGATCCCCAATTATATAACCCGACCCCGGCTTTGCCTCGCTATTGCCCCGCCCCGCTCTAGACCTGATCGGATCGGGTAATCCCCGACCCGACCCACAAAATAAAAAGTGAGAAAAAATAATGTTTAAACTATAGTATATGTTAGGTAACATTTAAAATGGACCTAATGATATGTTGTTAAATATTATACTCAATGAGCCTAAAATAAGACTCATAGATCATCTTTAATATAAACTAAAGAAAGGTCTTCATACTATATAGAGAAACAGTATGGTTTTTAACTAATCCTTGGGCGATGTGGGACAAATGGAGTTTTAGTTTCTGTTTCACGTATTTAGTAAGAATAATATATATATATATATATATAGCAAAGAAACATAGAACACAATAGTCCTTGCAGCCTAGTGGTAGCGTGCTTGCTTCTTCTCTGTTTGGTCTTGGGTTCAAACCTCATGAACTGAACATATTTTATGTAAGTAGGGAATTTAAAATATGTGTTGGTGGAGAATTGAAACCAGGAACGCCAAAGGGTGGAGGTACCATACTCTACCATCAGACCAACTCATACTTTGTGAGTTATAATTATATTTTTAACTATACTAATATTATCGGGGCGGGTCCGGGGCGGGGCACACCAAACCCGTTCCCGACCCGATAACCGGGTTTGACCCCGACCCGAATCTGAAAAAACCCGATCCGAACCCGCCCCGATCGGGTCGGGGACATCGGGTTCGGGTTTTTTTGCCATCCATAGCGAAGAGGTGGTTTCCCTACCTTCCGACTAGCACTCGGTAAAACGCTGTGTTGTGCCGCGATGAGGTTGTTCCGCGATGTCGCGATGAGGTTGTTCCGCGAAGAGGTTGGGCCTATGTTCCGCTATGAGGTTGTTCCGCGAAGAGGTTGGGCATGTGTTCCGCGAAGAGGCTGGGCATGTGTTCCGCGTTGAGTTTGTTCCGCGAAGAGGCTGGGCCTGTGTTCTGCGATGGGGTTGTACCGCAAAGAGGCTGGGCCTGTGTTCCGCGATGAGGTTGTACCGCGAAGAGGCTGGGCCTGTGTTCCGCGATGAGGTTGTACCGCGAAGAGGCTGGGCCTGTGTTCCGCGATGAGGTCAACCGCCTCTCCAGACTTTGTGTTGGGGAAAGTTGCGTACGGTTACGCCGGGCCGAGCGGGTTGCTCCCGAGACCGTGCAAGTGTGTGAATTGGTTGTGTTGATATTCTCTTGGTTTTGATTGAGCTTTGCTGTGTTTGAGTGTTGCGGTGCTTGTGGCTGTGGTGGTTTTCTTTGGTTTGCTCATTCGGTGTTGCATTGGTTTATTGACTAGTATCGAGTTAAGGTTGGAGATTGTTGGTCTAGTGAGTGGCCGGGTAAACTGAGTATTGTTTTAAAATTGTTAAGTGTCGCATCGATTCTATCAACCCTCGTATTAAACGTTAAACCTTGGGATTGCGTTCTTTGTAAATCTATAAAGAGGTGGATTTCATGGTTTTCCTACTGAGCGTCAAGCTCACCCCTTACCGTGTTGTCTACAGGTGTTAGCTTTGAATTGGAGTAAAGGACATCGCAGAGCTGGAGAGCTAGCGGATGCCCGGGGTTTACTTGTTGTTATTAGAGACGTATTGTGTTTTTCATTTTATATTGACTAAGCTTGGGACTCAAGATTTGAACTCTGTTGATTTATATTATTCTCCCATTTTCAGACTTAAATCTCTTCTATGTTTGTTTTTATTTAATTTCACTAAGTCACGTCTTGGATCTGGTCAGTACTGGATTTGGGGTGTGACAGTCGTGCTCATACATATAGCCAATCAATAAATAAGGTCATAGTGTGATGATGATGATGATGATGATGATGATGACGACGACGACGACGACGACGATGGTGATGATGATGATGAAGAATAATGTCTTTCCATCATGGCTTGAAAACCAATCATCGAAATAAATGTGCAAACATGATATTCTATGGTCCGTGTAGAACCAATCCCTGAATTCTCATACATCTATCTAGCATACTCTTAAGTTGCTTCTCACCATGATTATATACCATGTCGATAAATATAATACAAGGAAGTCAACCTATATAGGATAAATGGGTACTTTACCATTACCCTAGTAATACACAATGCTAAAATAGATAAGCACAACTAATGAGTGTATCTAGTTACGCGTAGTTCGCTTCTTAAATATCAATTATCGGAAAATAATCAATCTCATGTAGAATACAACGATAAAATCAAGCATCCAAAATAAGCACTAATCACAGTAGATAACAATTGTTACGAGTAATATAAATCTAGCACTTAATATTTTACCCGATCTCTAATTTTAGCATATAATAATTGTTACATATTATTTTGCCCAGTTCAATTAACTTAGAATACGATCCACATACATAAATCAACTAAATCGGGTATTAAGCACTTGTGGGTCACGAACTCAATCTCACAAAATCATCATCCAACAAAAAAATGAATAACCACATGCATTAATTACACTAAACTGTATTTACATCGACATTCATGGCTAGGAGTGACTACTCACTATCCATGGAGCTTAATTCTAAGAAATCAAGCTTTGAAAACAACATTGAGCTAAGAAAGAGATAATATGATGTAAAACCGGTGCCAAGAATGATGATTCCTAGCTTAGATCGTCAAAAACTAGCTCAAAATCGCTTCAAATGTCCAAAAATGACATGAACTCGAGCTTGGTGTTCAACCCTATTTGGATCTCGATTACTGCCTTTAGAATCCCCCACGATCGAAGAAAACTTGATGTATGGATAGAAGGAAGTATAAGCTTCACACTGCTGGTCGAAAAATTGTCGGAGGTGGCTGGAGTAAAGAAAATGAGCTCCTCAAAATCGATGCGTCCAATTCATGTTTTTGGAAAATGTAGTACGTTTTCCCCCGTTCAAACGCGCGCGCCTTAGCTGAAGAAGGAGACGCAACTGTGAGGGATGATCTCGTGCGGGAAGTTGTTGGGAAGGTGTGTTGCACTCGCTAGATCAAACGATTGGGACGCGATCAAGAAAAAAGTAAAAAAAATCATAAGATCCACATCGCACTGGTACATCTCAGATCATGGACCGCCACAACACCAGATACATGGTCAGATGACAAGGCCAGCGCGCCACGTGTCACTTGCTGGTTGGTTCCTCCAATTTGATCTTTTTCACTATTTTTCCCATATCCACCCGTTTTAGTTCCGATTGGCTTCGTTCTTTCGCTAATATATTTTTTTTCAGCGGCCTACATAATGAGACCAATATTGAATACATTATCAAGTACCAAAAAATATCGACAATTAAGGGGCTTAAAGATGTTAGAGTTTAGTTTATTTCTAATTACAAGTATTTCCTCTTCCTAGTTTATTTTTTATAAGCTCGAAAATTTATTAATAAAGAGCACTATCCAATAAGGATATGGCCTAAAAGGTCAAAGACCGTTAAACAATTACAAGGGAGCTCCAATAAGGGGAGCTAAAAGGACAAAGTCTTTTCCTAAAACAAACAGTAAAAAAAACTACTATCCAACTTTCTTTTTGGCAGCCAAAACACGGACTTGAGTCCATGCATCCGATCTAGAAGACAACGCGGCAATGCTAGCTTGTTTATTTGATCTGGAGAAGTGAAGATAACTGAGTCTCTTCAAAGAAATAGATTGAATCTTCGGAGGACCACCCTTGCACCTAGGCTTAAGGACAACGTCCTTCCAAGGGCTACCCTGTTGATCTGACAAACTAACGACCGCTCTAGAATCTAAACCAGGAACAAATCCCATCTCAAATTGTTCCGGGTCGGGTCAGGTCAGTTATGTTAGCTCACAGACCGGGTCAAACTTTTCTGGGTCGGGCCGAGCCGGGTCTAATTGGGTTAGACCTACATGGGTTACTTGACCCGCAAGCAACCCGTCCAACCCAATCACCTTGCGAACCTCACGACCCAGCATCTTATTCTCCCTAAACTCCGCTCCAACAGAATCGATAATTACGGTAGAATTATCACCACAATCCACGGAAGGAATTTATCACAATCCTACCCATTCAAAACTGGATTGAGAGAATCGGATTTCAAAATCAAAACTATGGCCGGAAATCTCTCCACATTGCCTGAATCACGTCCAAGACTCACGTTGCCGGAGATAGACACCGATGTCGGAGCAAGCTAAAACTTAGAATGATCCTTCTCATCACCTTACACCTACACACCATCACAAGACGGAGTGCTCTGTTCTATAGGCACGATGCTCTGTTCCACGATTTTCTCAGACCTCAGGCACACATGTTCATCTGAAGCCGACCCTATTGAAACACGGTCCACCGCCGGTTGAAAGCTTCCCTTAAACCCACGAGAAGACTCACTCAGCGTCATTGAGCACGTGCTCTATTTCAGGCTGAAATCTAGGTTCACCTTCTGACTTTTGGCAAGAGCAACAAATAGGTGATAATTGTTCACCTTCAAGCCATTCAAACAATCAATTGCCTGAGTCGTCGACTCTTTCACTCGAAATCGCACAAAACCATACAACTGGTGCTTGCAATTTGGAAGACTAAGAGCACTCGAGAAAACGACTTCTCCAAAAGGTTCAAACGTGTGCCTGAACCAGTCTTCCGTTGTTCCATATGGAAGGTTTTAGACAAACAACTCCTCCTCTATGACCTGCCTCCGAAATCTCCCGTGTGAGATCGATTGTGGCTCCAAACTAGCAACAACCTGCACTCTCGTCTTCTGTGATCGTTTACTTCTCTGTCTGGGTCGACGTACCAAGCTATCTAGAGCAATCCGAATCTCACCCAATTTATCCGGCAAAGCTTCAACCTGCAACCCAACATTTACAACCTTGACTCCTTTTACAGAAGAGCCATCGTCATAATTGAGTAACAATGTATATTACTATTACATTATAAATATAGGGGTGTAGGATCTAACAAGGATAACCACCTAATTAACCTAAACCATCCCATATCCATCACCCCTATCTTATGCCTTTGAAGCTCAACCTGTAATGATATTCAACATATGTTACCATAAATGTAGCCCGAGTTTTTTTCCCTTGTTGCTAGGAGTATTGTGTTGATCCCATAATGTTCACTTGTAAGTGAGAAACTAACAAAATTTGGTTTCAAATACACTATGATTTTGATCATAATGTCTTGAAGATGTGCAGGATAGAATCCACTTGTACTTTGTTAGGTATACCAAATAAAGTTACATTTTATAAGAATACCAAAAGCAGTCTATTATATGTGCACAAGTAAACGTTTAGTTGTGGTAACTCTTTACTTTAACATCCCTTGTGATCGGTTGTTGCAGCTTGCTACGGAGGAGGCCAAAAACTTAAGGGACAAGAACATTTTTGTACCAAACAAGCCTTCAATACAGAAAGAAGATGAGACCAACCAACCTTGTTCAAAATGTAGCTTCTTTTCCGGAACGCAAAGCTGCATGTTGTCAAGTTTTGGATTTGGAGCTCCAATGAATAATCATGGTGAAGCTTTTGTTGGAACATTCCATTGTAGTTATTAGTTATGCAGAAATTTATAGTATAGTATATGTAAGTAGGAGAGGTTGCTTTGTCTCCAGATTGAGATACTCCAACTCACTCACCTAACACCTCCTCCACACTTGCTTTCTAAGTTCTTCTAACTCAAGCATTCTCTTATAATAATAATATTATTAGTTCGTTACCTATTCTCTTTCTCAATTCAATTCCTACCTTTTAATTTGCATATTTTCTACATTATGAGCATTAATGGAAAAGGACTAGTGAGGCAGAGTGTTTCTTCAAAAGAAATACGATATAAATGATAATCTTTATTACATTACACGTCGATTCACTTTTATTACCGATCGGCATTGTTATTTTTAGAAGCTTTTGTCAATACGTTTCATGAAAAAGGACGTGTTATCTTAATTAAGGATTAATAATCTTGTGATAAACTAACAAATAAATATCTCTATATTTGACTTTATTCGTTCTTTAAATGTCTAAATAACAACAATGCGTATATGACAATTATGAATGACACCCAAAAGCTATGGTTTTTACCATGCCATATGTTATGGTTATTCTCTCCTTTGCATTTTTCTTAGGGATCCTGTGAAAGTTTTTCCTGTTAGGATTTTGTTCGAGTCGCCTCTAACCACTGCGACGTTGGTCTTCTTTCGTCACCAACGCAGCGTCTCCCGACTTGTTTCGGTCCCTCCTCTGCAACTCCTGGGGTTTCTGTCTCTAAGGCCGCCGTCCCTGATGTTGTCGTCGTCGTCTGTGAAGCCACCGCCGTCTCTGAGGTCGTCGCCGCCTCTGATGCAGCCACCTTCTCTAGAGTCGTCCCTGAAGCTGCAGCCGTAGCCGGCGCACCCTTCTCCCTAGCCTCCACCGTCGCAACCGTCTCGACCCCTTTCATGGTTATGGATCTGGATAATTGAGTGAGTCTTTTTTACTTTATTTGAGCTTGTCTTTGTAGGTTCAATGACTAGTGAACATAGAATCATATATTTTTTCAGGGAGGGAACCCCGATTCATGTATTACCTCCCACTATTACTGTTGAAGTCCTCGACCAATTTTCAGAGCAGGAATTCCAGTATCACCTTCTCAACCCCCGTCTTCCTTCCTTGCCTATACGACATCTTAGCTCAGTGTTAGCTGGCCTACCCAATACCGTCAGGGACGGTTACAGTATGAAAAGAACTACAACATCATTGTGTCTTTGTCCATTCTTCGTAATTAAAAATTTATTCCTGATGCACTCAAATATATTTGAATTTAAATTAATGAATTGTACATTCCGTTACAAAATAAATGTTTCTTCAGTTGTTTTGTTAATACACGGATGGAAACAAAGGCAAAAACATGGTGGTTGAAAAAAAGGAATAAAAAAGAGAGAGGAAGCTTAAGTTGAAGGCAATGGAGACTCTGCAACAAACCACGTTGACACATTAGGTGAAACAGACAGAGAGATATCATCTCCTTCCTTCACACTATTATAACGCATTGCTTCTCCTCCATCTCTCTTCATTCTCCACCACCACGCTATGGAGGCAAGTGCTGGCCTCGTCGCCGGTTCTCACAACCGCAACGAGCTCGTCGTCATTCACGGCCACGAAGAGGTAAATCATAACCAACCCATCACGATCATGGGTTCTCATATTTCTTCTTCTTTTTTCTTGATATGGTTTTGGGTTATGGTTTGTGCAGCACAAGCCATTGAGGAACCTTGATGGGCAAGTGTGCGAGATTTGTGGGGACGAGATCGGCGTCACCGTTGACGGAGACCTGTTCGTGGCCTGCAACGAGTGCGGCTTTCCGGTGTGCCGGCCTTGCTATGAGTATGAACGGCGGGAAGGGACTCAGGTCTGCCCCCAATGCAAGACTCGATACAAGCGTCTCAAAGGTCGAAACGTTGTTGTTGTTGTACAACTTTACTCTGTTTTTGTGTGCTCTGTTTCTGAACATCTGGACCCTTTAACTTTTTCAGGTAGTCCGAGGGTGGAGGGAGATGAGGACGAGGAGGACATTGATGACATCGAGCATGAGTTCAACATCGAAGACGACGAGAACAAGCACAAAAACCAGGCCGAGGCCATGCTCCACGGCAAGATGAGCTACGGCAGAGGCCCTGACGATGATGACCACATTGCTCAGTTCCCGCCGGTCATATCCGGTGGCCGATCCCGACCTGTAAGTGGGGAGTTCCCAATTTCGTCCCACGGCCATGGAGACCAGATGCTCCACAAACGTGTGCACCCATATCCCGTCTCTGAAGCCGGTGAGTTCTTTACCTATTGTCATCTTTGTTTACTTAAGGAAAATGTTGTTTCCTACCATCTTGTGACCTTTCATTAACATTTTCTAACCGTTCCCGACATTTTGTTACACATCTTAATTTAAAAGTGTTTTTTTAATACAAAAAGTAATCTAAAAGGTGTTTTTTTGTCACATATCTTAACCCGGTTTTTCATAATTATTTATAAAAGTTTTGTAAAAAAAAAGCCACCTTTTGTGTTAGGATCTGTGACAAAAGTCGGGACGGTTAAGAATAATAAATGACTATTCCGACTAAGATAGAAATCGACGTTATCCCTTTACTTAATAACGGTCAACGTTGTTATTAAGGTTGGTGTTTTGATTGTTGCAGGAAGTGAGAAATGGGAGGAAAGAAAAGAGTTGGGATGGAAGGAGAGGATGGACGATTGGAAGCTACAGCAAGGGAACCTCAAGCCCGACCAAGACGACTGCAACGATCCCGACATGGCCTTGTATGTAACTCTATCGGTCCATCTGTCTATTTATCTATGTATGACATACGGAAAAATGAAAATGGGTTGGTGTGCTTGTTGCAGGATGGACGAGGCAAGGCTGCCACTTTCTCGGAAAGTCTCGATCGCGTCGGGCAAGATCAATCCTTACAGGATGGTCATAGTGGCTCGGCTCGTCATTCTCGCATTCTTTCTCCGCTACCGAATCTTGAACCCGGTCGAAAATGCTATAGGACTGTGGCTAACATCCATTGTATGCGAAATCTGGTTTGCTATCTCTTGGATTCTCGATCAGTTCCCGAAATGGTACCCGATCGACCGGGAGACCTATCTCGACCGCCTTTCTCTAAGGTACGAGCGCGAGGGCGAGCCCAACATGCTGTCTCCGGTGGATTTCTTTGTCAGTACGGTGGATCCCATGAAGGAACCTCCACTTGTCACGGCCAACACAGTGCTGTCCATCTTGGCCGTGGACTACCCTGTTGACAAGGTTTCTTGCTATGTCTCTGACGATGGAGCTTCCATGCTCACCTTCGAGGCCTTGTCCGAGACTGCTGAGTTTGCAAGGAAATGGGTACCCTTCTGCAAGAAATTCCAGATAGAACCTCGAGCTCCCGAGATGTACTTCAGCCTCAAGATTGATTATCTCAAAGACAAGGTGCAGCCTACCTTTGTCAAGGAACGTCGAGCGATGAAGGTATACATCCTCACCCAACTTACATAACATGTGTTTGAGTTTAGGATTCAATTCAATTTGATCATGTGAATGTGATTGGCAGAGAGAGTATGAGGAATTCAAAGTCCGGACTAATGCCTTGGTTGCAAAGGCTACAAAAGTGCCGGCGGAGGGGTGGATTATGCAAGACGGGACGCCATGGCCAGGGAACAATACCAAGGATCATCCCGGCATGATTCAGGTCTTCTTGGGCCATAGTGGAGGCCATGACACCAATGGAAATGAGCTTCCTCGCCTCGTTTATGTCTCTCGTGAGAAAAGGCCTGGTTTCCAACATCACAAGAAAGCTGGTGCCATGAATGCCTTGGTACGTCATATCATCATTGTTTGAACATAACTATAATTGAATCTTCAACTATCAGCTTGAACTCAACTTCAACTAATTTTACATTGTTCTTGAATCTTTAGATTCGTGTCTCGGCTGTCCTTACCAATGCTCCTTACATTCTCAACTTGGATTGTGACCATTACGTTAATAACAGCAAGGCCGTGAGGGAGGCAATGTGTTTCTTGATGGATCCACAGGTCGGCAAAGGGGTTTGCTATGTTCAGTTCCCTCAAAGGTTTGATGGTATCGATAGGAACGATCGTTATGCCAACAGAAACACTGTCTTCTTCGATGTAATCACTCTCATAATCACTTCCCTTCCTTGTCTCCTATCTACATTATGTCACATGATCATTTGTTCTACATATGTATACAGATTAACATGAAAGGTCTAGATGGACTTCAAGGACCCGTTTACGTGGGAACGGGATGCGTATTCAGGAGACAGGCCTTATACGGGTACGATCCCCCTAAGGGGCCAAAGCGCCCAAAGATGGTTAGCTGTGACTGTTGCCCCTGTTTTGGACGGCGCAAGAAGGTCAAGTACCCTAAGCATGGTGGCGCAAATGGACCTGATGCAACAACCATTGAAGCGATGGATGATGACAAGGAGTTGTTGATGTCACAAATGAACTTTGAGCAGAAATTCGGACAATCAGCCATATTCGTGACCTCGACCTTAATGGAAGAAGGAGGTGTCCCTCCTTCCTCCAGCCCTGCAGCATTGCTCAAGGAGGCCATTCATGTCATCAGCTGCGGATACGAGGACAAAACTGATTGGGGTCTTGAGGTACTTACTACTAAGTAGTACCAACACCAATATCAGAACAATCAACGACATGTTTCTGTTAAAATATAACTATAATTAGATCTTCAAAGCTTTTAGTTGAGTTTGTCCTCCAATAATTTCAAAACTAAAGTATTTTATTTTTTGGGTTTGTGCAGTTGGGTTGGATCTACGGTTCGATCACTGAGGATATCTTGACAGGATTCAAGATGCATTGTCGTGGGTGGAGGTCCATATACTGTATGCCGAAGCTAGCGGCCTTCAAGGGTTCGGCTCCGATCAACTTGTCAGATAGGCTGAACCAGGTGCTGAGGTGGGCTCTTGGGTCAGTTGAGATCTTCTTCAGCAGGCACAGCCCTCTCATCTATGGCTACAAGGGAGGCAACCTCAAATGGCTCGAGCGATTGTCTTACATCAACACCACAATCTATCCCTTCACTTCTCTGCCTCTCCTTGCCTACTGTATCCTCCCTGCCGTCTGCTTGCTTACCGACAAGTTCATCATGCCTTCGGTAATAAACCCGCAATCTTACTGTTAGAATGTAATTATAATTAGACCTTCAACTATCAGCTTGAGTTTTTAGTTAATACTTACATTTTCTTTACATTACCTTTCTGTTGCTAACTTGGTAATGGTGATGCAGATAAGCACATTTGCGAGTCTCTTCTTCATCTCTCTCTTCATATCAATCTTTGCAACGGGCATTCTTGAGCTGAGATGGAGTGGAGTGAGCATCGAGGAGTGGTGGAGAAACGAGCAGTTTTGGGTCATTGGCGGTGTCTCAGCCCATCTCTTTGCTGTTGTGCAAGGTCTGCTCAAGGTTTTGGCCGGAATTGACACAAACTTCACTGTGACTAGCAAGACCACAGATGACGGGGACTTTGGAGAGCTCTACACGTTCAAGTGGACGACCCTGTTGATCCCTCCGACGACCATCTTGATCATCAACATGGTGGGAGTGGTGGCAGGCGTCTCTGATGCCATCAACAACGGCTATGATTCGTGGGGGCCGCTTTTCGGGAAGCTCTTCTTCTCCTTCTGGGTCATCGTCCATTTGTATCCCTTCTTGAAGGGTCTCATGGGGAGGCAGAACAGGACACCCACCATTGTTGTCATTTGGTCCGTCTTGATGGCTTCAATCTTCTCCTTGCTTTGGGTCAGGATTGACCCTTTTGTCATGAAAACCAAAGGCCCTGACACCAAGCACTGTGGCCTCAACTGCTGAACTGAACACACATTTTCTTCTACCAATTTGGAATTTGATCTGTTTATGCATATATGCATTGACATGAATGAACAATAAAGCTAGCTAGCTTGATAGGGTGTCATTTTTGTGTGTAGCATATTGAACATGTATCCAGTTTTATCATGGAATTGAAACATTTGTTGCTTGCTTATACTATTTCTGTTCAGATAAAATATTTCATATAAAATCAATCCAAGAGACACACTAATCTTTTTTCTTCCCTTGAACTTTGCTTTGTACATTGGCTGAATTTCAGTCTTGTTTCCTTCTTTCGATGCTATGTATTGATTGACTAACAAAGAATTACAACAAGTGATGTAATGGAGATAAAATAAAAAATAAAAGACAAGTGATGTAATGGAGATAAAATAAAAAATAAAAGACAAGTGGGATAAAAAAAGAAGAGGAGAGAACAATATACACTCAATGGGACCTGTATATATGATTAAGCACACTTGTCTTGTGTCTCTGAATGGTGGTGAATTTGATGCAATGAATGGTTAGAGCTTGGAATTGTGAGGTGCATGGCTCAGTCACACAGCTTGTTGTCCGAAGCTTGTCCCGTTTGCATAAGATGGATGCTGAGGCTGTGCTCCTCCACCTGGTACATGCCAAAACACCACAATTAATAAATGTATTATCAATTCATATCAAGGACAAGACATGCATGTTCATGATAATTTCACGAGTTGTCTTCGTATCCAGTTCTCAGGAACGAGACAGGCTTGTCGAAATAAAAACAAAAACAATGACTCGCCAAGAGAAACATTCTTGCTTCTATACCATGTGAGCAAATCCAGGCTAGAGACAAATTCGGTGTTGGCCATGTGACTGAATCCAACAGGGCGCATGAAGAAAGACGGTGGGGAGGCTAGTTAGCTGAACCCAACCACCGAGAAAGACAAACAAAAGGCCCAACAGGGTCATTGGCACACAGCTCTCGGCCATGCACACGTATGGAACACCACACTTTGTATGCCCATAACAAACAAAATGAGCGCATTCCAAGAACTACATTAGCATTTTTTTAAAAACTTTTGAATTATGCCTATTATGCTTGATAGTAACCAGTGCACATGACATGAGTCAAACTTGACTTTGAAATAAACGACCCCCAAGTCCTACATGTGTGGTTGCACCAGTCACAGATCATTGCAGTTTCTAATATCAGATACATATGTTAGGCATGCACTCTCCAAACATGATATTCTGTTCTTACCTGCATAGCGGCTGTTGAAGCCAATATAGATTCACATTGGTCAAGCATGTCATTCTCTTGTAATGTTACAAAAGCAAGCTGAGAAACCAAATTGTTCATTATCTCCACCTACAACCCATAGGAAGATATAATGTGATGTTCAGCATCAAGCATTTATCACTAAATGTGCATGCAACTATGACCTAAAAGATTAAAAGTCAGAATATGTTAAACGCATATCTAGGAGACTAGGAGCAAGAATTCATCACTAGTTACGAAGGATAAACCTCACTGTAGCTTGTCAAAAAGGAAGATGAAACTCATGCATATTACGCTGCTATTTCATCTAAGCTATGTGATACAGGAAGTATTAACAAAAAATAAAGAGCAAATTCTCCTAAACAACCCTGTTCATATTGTTCTCTGAAAAATCACAAGTTTGATTAAAGCTTAAGGGATCTAGCAAAATGGTCATTGTCAAATTATAGTTGTTATCTAAACAAAAGTACCCCACCTCCCCCCACCCCGGAAGAGACAACCAGATGATTCCTAACAGCTCACAGATCTTAAGAGGTTCTGGTTCAATAAGCTAAAAGCAGACATAGCAGGTAAACTGGTTACAATTGATACTGGGAACTTCTAAAATTAGAAATTATTTGTTCCATTGCGTCCTAGATGAACTTTACTCCGACTTGACCACAACAAACCAAAATAAAAAGTAAACTAGTGAGGTGAGTCTGGTTTTATCCTAAATATGCTATTTACAACTCAATCAATATAAACCCACACCATAAATCTCACCCGTGACAGTAAAGAACAGATTGAAGATCCCATTGTTTGCATCACATCAACAGCTGAGCAAATAGCAAGCTTCAAAGATTCAATATCTACCTGTAAAAATGAAATCCCACTAAAATGATGTTAGTATTCTTCCTATCAGTAATCAACTCCAATCAATTATGAACAGCTTACCCTTGCCCCTCCAGTAACTGGAAGACGGAGAGTGCATGCCTCAAAATCTTTTACCGCTCCTGATAGAGAACTAGCATGATTCGCTTCAAGTAAAGCCCAATCATCAAGGTTGTCCATCTGAACAAATCATTATACACGGAAATTAGAAATTAGCATTGCTTCATAATGAGGTTGCCACAGATTTCCACGATAAAGTTAAAAGAAGAACAAGGAGAGGAAGAGCACAAACAGAAACAAAAAAAGTTCATACAAAAACTTGAAAGCTTCTAAGCATTACAGTTATGACTAAGGATAATAGACAAGTTCTCCGGGGATAACAGGGTGTTATACAGGTATTGATGCTCAACTTGTATCAGGGCTGAGAATAAATCACAATTTGCTCCATAGGCCGTATTAAATATATCCCTCTGTGATCTTCCAGTTATTCTGCTCCATCTTTTCTAAATTCTACCCCATTTTCTTTCCTATGGATCCAATTTCTTTTTAACTAGTTGTTAAATCAAGGGATAACTCCGAATCCAAACGGTGTGGGAAAGGTGTATTTCACGTCCTAACTGTGACTCACCTTTTGTTACATGTCCTATACCAAAGGTCACTTTTTGTCACATGTCCTATACAAAAGGTGGTTTTTTTGGACAAAACATGAAAAATGACACCAAAAAAAAGTGTTTTTTTTGGTAAATTTATACCACCTACCTCTTGTAGTGCACTGATAAACGCAAATTATACAAAAATTAAGAGGAAAACCCATCGAATGCGAACGTTATACCACTTTTTTGGTGTCATTTGTCATGTTTTGTAAAATGACACCACCTTTGGTATAGGACGTGTGACAAAAGGTGAGTCACAGTTAGGACGTGAAATACACCTTTCCCACACCGTTTGGATTCGGAGTTATCCCTTAAATCAATTAATAAAGTTGTAACTTTTTAGCAATGGCCTATAAACCTCAATATTTCATACTTCACTATTGAGGTCATATTAGTAGTACCTTCTTAAAATGTATCCATGGCAGATTCAACTTCTACATCAAATGTTACTTGTCCTGAAGAATGTAGGATAGTCTTGGATAGTGATTACCAATAAACCAAACTTGACCTCAACACATTACAGGAATTAGTTATTTAAACTTTGGCTCACTTTCTCATATTATGACATCCTTGAATCATAGAAGGAGACTGTTTTACTTCACTTTTAAAGACAAATTGGGGGATCTGAATTCCTAAAATATGAAATCATAATTGTAACATAAAATCACGGAATTCAAAAACAGACTTTGTAAAAATGATAAATTTGTGTATATCTGAGCAAATTCAGTTGAGAGTTTCAGAAAAAAGTATGACACCAATCACGATCAAATCTGAGATGAATATTTTTTGACATCAGTAATCTAGTTAGATAAATGCATGCAATTAAAACACCAAACCAAAGAGGAAATGTTACCTGTCCATTTAATATCGAGTTAAGCTTAAGCTCTAGCCTCAGTTTTTGAAGCTCAATTCTTTTCAAAATCACTGTATCACACAGTGCTTGAGTATCATCCCAAACATTGTATAGACTCCTCTGCACCACCAAACCAAGTTTGTTAAAATTTAGATACTAATACAGAAAGCAATTCTTTAAAACTGAAAGTAAAATATACATTCCACATAGACCGATTAAAATAATACATTCCAATGTGGTATAGGAAAGGAACCCAAACAAATTTAGGTAGCCTAGTAGTATGTACCTCTGCGTTTACTTTCTTAACATGAAGCACTGCATCTGCCTGGGCATTAGTGAATCGCCATTGCAAGTATCTATTATATACTAGCCGTAGCTGATGAGCATCCTCTATGTAGCTTGCACTCTTTCTCCCGTTTCTAAAATCGGCAATGAAACTGAGCACAGATGCAGAACTGCTGGTTTGATTAGAAGAGTTAGATGGCCTTATGCGAGATGGACTGGTCCCTCTAGAAGGAGTTGATGGTCTTGCTGGAGATGGACTGGTCCCTCTAACAGAAGTTGATGGTCTTGCTGGGACCGGACTGGTCCCTCTAGCAGGAGTCGATGGTCTTGCTGGAGATGGACTGGTCCCTCTAACATGAGTTGATGGCCTTGCTGGTATCTGACTGGTCCCTCTAGCAGGAGTTGATGGTCTTGCTGGGGTTGGACTGATCCCTCTAGCAGGAGTGGTCTGTCTTGCTGGGGCTGGACTGAGCCCTCTAGCAGGATTTGATTGTTTTACAGCAGTTGAACTCATCCCTCTGGTAAGAGCTGTTTGAGATGGATCAACACCTCTACAAGCCGAGGCGGATAACGCTGAAGTTTTACTTGGTGATGAAGGACAAGAGATGGAAGCATGGAAAGATTGAGATCTAACTGTAGGGGCCAACGATGACACTTTATCCGATGATTTTTCTGGGACAAGTTTCTTAGATACAGATACCTGTAGATGGTTATCATCAACTGAATGAAGTCCTATTCTAACTCGATCTTCAATTGATAATAACCTTCCAGCATCACCGGTAGTTTTTTGTGGTGGTTTAACCACACCGTCTACAGACAGTCTTCTCACAGATGATGCCTTATTTCCTGAAACTGAAGAAATTGAATTCCTGTCCATCTTATCAATGGCATCCACCCTTCTTGCTAAAGAATTGGATGGTACCTTTCCACTTGTTCTACTAGGCCATCGATGTTGGTCCATCAATCGGGAAGGTAAACCATCAACTGGTTTAGAATTCTCTGACTGATCCGGCACATTCTTTCCTATGAGAGGATTCCTCTTCCTCTCTGGTGTGGACTTTCTTGCAACCGTGGGCTTTTCAACCTGCTTATGTACATTTGAAGATGGCCTCAAAGGGTGCTCAGAAACACCACTAGTAACTGGTTCTTTCTTACTTACAGGAACGGAATTGCTATCAGACTGGAAGGAAACACTCAAACTCCGCATTGTAGAAGGCCATAAGCCCTCTGGTAAGCGGCCACTCAGAACTTTTCTGGAGGAAATTTGTATGTCAGTAGATGAATCCTTAACTGGTGTGGATGAAGGACTGGGTGGAGAAGATGGTGTAGATGGGCGCTTCCTTTCTGCCGAGTGGGCCCTCTTCGTTGCCATTTGAGAGTTAGCCTGCAATGTTCTTGTGGGTGTTGGAGATTGGCAACGCCTGGGTGCCGAAGTTGTTGATGGAGAGGGAGAAGGTGACCTGTACCTTGAACTAATGTCCCTTCTTTGAGCGCGCTGGCTAGTAATTCCATTGTTCCTTTCAGCCGGAACCAGTGGTGGTCTTGGGGTACCCACTTCTGTGTGTTTCTGTAGTTGGTGCTTAGAATTGCACACATCCATCCACACAATTGAGACTAAACCACAAGGACAGATCTTCTCATCTGGCTAAAATACATTTTACAGCGAATCAAACCAGTTGCCCATAAAGAAGATCCTTTTCTCTGCAATAAATCTGGCACAAATGCAGAACAAAAGTGAGATACTACAGATAGGAAAAAGGGAAGGTAAGGAATTGCTGAACCTCACAACAAAGCAAAAGAAGAATAGGAAAGAATACATCTTTACAGTGTTCAGATCAGACAGGTAACCACATGAAGAATAAAACCAACTAAGCAGCAAATAGGGTATTTTTCTTTGCAGCAAGGAAACCCCAAATTCAACCGGATCAAGCCATGAAAAGAAGTTTGGGAAAGGAAGAACAACCTTTGATACAATGGGGTCGATGAAGAATCAGGAAACTGCCCCAATAACGGTCAGAAACAAATGCATTAGCAGGGCAGGGAGTGGGGACCCTTGAGAAAATGGGGAGGTTAGGGAGAGTGGACCTGGATGGTGAGGGGTCTATTAAGAGAGGGCAGAGGTGTGCAGGTTAAGAGAAGGAGAGAGAGAGAGAGGAAAGGCAGTAATATCTTTCCTTTTTGTCCCTCTCACGGGAGTGACATGGTCGGGTGTGCTGGAAGATGGGCTTCACTCAGTAACACACCCTACCCCATCTGGCTTGTTTCTCCATGAAAGAGAAATGGATGAAAGTGATCTCAGCATTTGCCGATGCCATTGCCATTGCCAAGAGATCTCTCCATCCTTCCCACCTCTTCAGTAACAATTCTGACTCTGCTTAAACTTCGATAGGTTACAAGGTTGAAAACTGCTGGTGCTAACGTTGGGGAGAGACCATGTGCAAGAAAGATCATTGCCCATCCCAACGAATTCACACTTTCACAGTAACAATTCTGACTTTACTTTATTAAAAAAAAGATTGATTAAATTAATATGTATAAAGAATATATATACTTTAAGTTTTAACTCATAACAAGGATCATGAACTATATAATATACTATAAATCTTCTGATTCACTTATTAGAGACTTGAATGGAGAAAACAAGTAACACAACATATGAGGTTGACAGGCTTGTGTCTGTGATTCCAGAGACAGACACACTCGCCATTTTCATCAATCTAACAATTTCAAGTAATCTATCTATCTGAAACAGCAACGACAGAGAGGGAGACCGTTCATTGAATCTCAAATACTAATTGTCAGAAGACTCAGAACATTGCCTCAATAGCCATAAAAAAACAATTCAACCCAATAACTCCCAAATCGATCAATCATTTTTATTCTAAGCTTTTATCTTCTCAATCATCAACAATCAAACCAGGATTTACCCCCAAAATCGCAACACAACAACAGCAAAATGCAGTAAAATCACAAACCCTAAAATTTTCTAAGAAATAAAGACCAGAAGAAAACAAAACTTCACCTGTACCGAGCACGTGGGTCTGCACAGAGAAGTCGAGCCTCAGACCGAGACCCTGAAATCAACGAAACCTTGATTTTTTTCTGGAATCCAGATACTTGGAAATTGAAAGAGGTCGAAGAGAGAGATCGGGACGGAGGAGAAATGAGGGCGGTGATCGGAGAGCGAAGAAGCGGAACTGAATGGGATGGTGTCGATTAGGGGTATTCAAAAATAACCATCACCGGCCAAACCAACCATAACCAACCGGAAAATAACCCGGAGAATCCGAAACCGGCGGATTTGGCTTCGGCGGCGGTCGGAAAAGTATCAAACCGGTGACGTTTTGGTTGGGTTCCGGATTTGGAATAGGTGGACCGTCGATTAACCGGTTAGAACCGGACCGGTCAAGATATGCTGAAACTTTGAGTTGGGTTCCATCCAAATCCGTTTTAATTTGTTGCTATTGTTCAATATAGGTACTGTAAAGTCATGGATATGAAGGTAAGACACTTGAAGGAAGATTAACTATCAATGATTCTAACAGCTTAGTTTAAATCATTTTGTATCTCTCAATCAGTTTGAATCATTTTGTAACCGTTCCATTACATTCAATAAAACTTACGGTAGTAGGGTGTTTTTGAGCATTAAGGATGGACCAAGTTAAGTGCTTTTAAGCCCTCCTTGATTCATCCTTAATGGTTTTCAGCCTAATTGTTTTGTGGAAAATACTTGTCTTTTCTGTTTTGATTCTAATTTTGATCGGCTTTGAGTTGAAAAGTTTGGGCCCAACTAGTAGGCTCAATCAATTGGTTGGCCCGGTTTCAAACCGGTAACCAACCGAAATTTATTCTGGTGGAAACCAACCGGAGTAGTGTTTTATGGTGGCGGTGGTGGTTGCAAAAAATTACACCGGTGAAGTTTTCGGTTGGTTCCCAAAATCTATGTAATGGTTGGTTAAACCGATCGCGAACACCCCTAGTGTCGATGAGAGCAGAGAGAAGAAAACAGAGACGTGTTTGAAGTTAGAGAGAGAAGAGGAGGGTGTGACGCCGTAGTTTTGGCGCCACCTACGACTTAATAAGTGTCAATCAAGGTTAATAATGGCTAATTAGATTTACAAGGTTGGTTATCCCATAGATGATGTGCTAAATTCGCGTAACTGTCCTTACTAATGGCTACTTCTCTTTTAGATTTTTACAGTGATTGGTTGACTAAATACCAAAATAAATAAGTCACTGTAGTTTGGGCGATAAACGAGTTGAATCTAATCTCAAATTATCGGACCTAAGTTCGATTTAAAAAATATATATCAGGCTTGAGTTCAATTAGGATTTGAAAGTCTTCCAAATCCATCGGGAATGCTCTCCTCTCAAAGCGGTGTCGGCCCTAAGACCCATCTCAACGAAACTTTCGTCCACTACGATTAGCTCGTCGTCAATCATAGACATCGAGCCGTTCCTTCGTTCATACGTAGCCCTTACCACTGGTGCGTGCCACCGTCTCCTCCGCCCTCTCTAGGACTACCAATAACGGACTTGACCTCTCTCCATCACCACACACAACAAACTCATGTACCAACTAATACCCCACCTGAAATTTATCTCTCAATTACTCGACCTCCATCGGCGGTCTCGATTGCATTTGTGGTTGGTGATATTATTGTTACCCCTCGACCATCATCTCGATCCCCGCCATACTCCTTCACCAGCACACACTAATCGGTACCTCTTCAAGTAGGGGATTTCCCCATTCATCTGGATTCTACGACCGAAAAATCACCACTGGACCACCCATTGGTATTACCTCGGGGAGATCGAACAACAAGTACACACTGACCTCCACTCCCGCCTCCCTCTCTAGGGATCAATGATGGACACCCTCACCGCCTTCCTCCCGACCGAGGAGGGTCAACCCACTTCAGCATCACACCACTCGCTCAACATTCTAGCGTGGAACTGTAAGGGGTATGTATCAGCCACGAAACATCACCATCCTTTGAAAATCCTCCTCAATACACATCGACCAGAGGTTTTGTTTCTATCTGAAACCATGCAACATGAACAAGACACCGCAATTCTCTACATAAACTTATGATTTCGGGACGGGGTATGGGTCCTGCCTTTTAAAGGACATAAAGGAGGACTAGCCCTTTTTTGGGGGTTATATACTTTTTGGTACCCTCATGTTCCGTCCACGAATGATTTGATACCCTTATGTTTAAAATGACTAATTTAGTACCCTTTTGTTTTGTCCACGGATGGAAGTGGCATATTCCGTTAGAAAACTAGCTGAATATTCCTCTGAGTTAGTCATGTGCAGTTAAGTGGGGTGTGAAATGACGATTTTACCCTTTCTTATTTTAAGCTTATAAATTTGATAGACAAAATTACCATTATACCCTTAGTTATAGTACAAGAAATAATTAAATAATAATTTTTTTAAAGAAATAATTAATGAATAATAATAATAAATAAATAAATAAAATTAAGAAAAATAAGAAAGAAATAAATAAATAATAAAATTTTAAAAAAATAAAAATAATTATTAATTATAAGAAAAATAAAAAATTTAAAAAATAATAAATTATAAGTTATTCAAAAAATTATTTCAGAAAATTTAAAAACAATTATTAGTTATTTCAGAAAAAATAAATAAGAAATTCAAAAAAATATATTAAAATAAATTTTTTATAAAATAATTAATTCAATAAAATAATTAATAATTTAAAAACTTAATAAATAAATAAAAAATAAAAAATAATTTAGAAAAGAAATAAAGAAAAATATGAATAAAATAGTATTAAATTTCTAATTTATAAATAAATAATAAATAAACAAAATTAGTAAGAATTTTTAAAAAAATAAAGAAACCAATTATTATTGAATAACAATTAATTAAATTATTAATGAAATTAAATCTCAGGGATATAATGGTCATTTTACATTAAATTCAAAAGTCAACTAAATCAATATAAGGGTAAAATTGTCATTTCACATTAATTTGTTAGTTTTTTAACCCCATTAAATCTAAACGTTCGTGGACCTAACAAAAGTGTACTAAATCACTCGTGGACGGAACATAAGGGTACTAAAAAGTATATAACCCTTTTTTGGGGACTAGATGTCCAAGCCAACATTCTACACATGTACCGACGATATATTTATGCCAGCATAATCCTATCAAACCAGGCTCCACTACGGATAACGAAATTCTATGGAGAGCTCAATAAAAGCCTTCGTCAAAACATATGGTCGAGACTGAGAGGACTAGCCCAAAGGGATATCAACCGATGTACTCTAATTGGCACTCCAATACCATTATGGCACAAGACAAAACTCAGGGAGGACGACCATACCCTCGGGTCCTCATTACAGAGTTCTAGGATGTCCTAGAAGATATAAGAATCATAGATAAATGGGCATCCGTTTACATGGTTCAACCCCCTACATGAGTGAATAAGGACGGAAACCAAAATGGTTCGAGCCTTGATCTCGGGGGACTTAGCAAGGGAATTCACGAATTTACGTCTATAGAATACATGCACCACGACCTCTGACCACTATCCCTTACTACTCACCTTGTCTCCCTCAATTCGATCATCCCAAAAAACCTAAATTCCGGTCTGAATCACATTAGACACATGAACCAGAATGTGGCCTACTTATACAAGAAGCATGGAATGACGACAGAACCAAGATCTAACAACACAAATAACGGTAGAAGAAGTGACCCAAGCCGTATTTCAAATGGGATCGAATAAAGCCCTAGGACCAGATGACCACAATCCTAAATTTTACTAGTATTACTGGCCTACAATAGCACCGTCGATCACAACTTTTTTGAAAAAAGGAATAAATGACACACCGATAGTACTTATTGCAAAAATACCAGGACCAAAGCTTGTTACAGATCTTTGCCCGATCACGTTATGTAATGTCATCTTTCGAATTCTATCAAATATCCTTGCAAGTCGTCTCAAATGATTACTTCGAGATATCATCTCACCAACTTAGGGGGCCTTTGTCTCGAGCAGGTCTATCAAAGACAATATTTTTGTCTCGTTCGAGGTAATCCTCTACCTTTGCCAGAAGACAAAGGTCTTATGGGCTTCATGGAAATGAAACTCGACATGAGAAAGGTCTATGACATAGTTGAATGACCCTTAATTCTGACCATGATGCGCAAACTGGGCTTCTCGGAAGAATGGACGACGCTTATGATGGTCTGCATGGGAACGATATCTTATCGATCGCCTAAACAAAATACGTCAACACCTCCGATAAGGAGATCTACTATCTTCGTATCTATTTCTATTCTGCATGGAGGGGTTATCCACACTTATAGACAAAGCTGAGCATGAAGGACGGCTACATGTATCTCGGGTTACACATGGGGCTCTCATCATCACCCATATGTTCTTTACAAATGACTGCTATATATTCTACAAAGAAAATATCAAGAAAGCTACATGGGTACGAGATCAGATATCCACCTTTGGTACTTGGTCCAGATAAGTCCTTATCCCACATAAGCCATCAATGCTTTTCAGCAGCAACACAACTCAACAAACACGATTAGAGTGCTCCCAAATCCTCCACATCCCAAAAATCTCAGAAGTATCTATGTACTTGGGTGTCCCTAATATGGTTGGCCGAAATCGTACAAGGATCCTAGCTTATCTAGGGTATAGGGTTATCAAACTTATTCGACCCTGGACGGAAAACTACTATCCCAGACAGGAAGAGAGGCAATGATCCGGTATGTGCTAATATCATTATACATACATTATGTCTATCTTTAACGTCCCCCAAACGATCACTAACAAGATCCATGTAGCATTGGCTCGCTTCTAGAGACACTGTCGGAAAAGAAACGACCCATTATCTGGCAGGACTGTTTGAAATTGTGTCAACCTAAGGAGGTCGGGGGAATGGCTTTCAGAGATGTATACGATGCGAACACTGCCCTACTAAAAAAAACAAGCATGTAAATAGATTACTCAACCACATTCCTTAGTGGTTCGCCTAGTCAAGGAAAGGTACTATTCGGAGGGAAACTTCTAATCGGCACATCGGGGCTTAAATCCCACCTACATTTTGACAAGCATCCGGGATACTTAACCCCTAATGCATTCAGGAATGAGACGGACCCTGAGGGGATGGAAGCACAACACCCATTCTCCATACACCGCGACTCCCGACTATGGATCCCTACATCAATACAACCTCACCGATATTGGAAGGTACCAAGGTCAAAAAGTTGATCTTCACAACACCTTGGCGATGGGACATCCCATACATAGAGGCGACTTTGTCCCCTAGGGACCAAGAGGTTATTCTGGTCGTTCCACTCTCTACCACTCAAAATGAGGATGCATAGTACTAGGTGGATGATCCCAAGGGCCACTATTCCACGAAAGTGAGATACAGATCACTACGACCGAGGGGAAGTCCCATTATCACCAACCCCTAAATTTGGCCGATTATATAGACAGTGAATATACAACCTGCACCCGGATTTTCATATGGCGCCTATTAATAAGTAGCCTCCAAGTGGCAGACAACTTATGTCGTTGTTTCGTCCCCATGTCTCCTTTATGCACTATATGTTGCCACCATAATTAGGGGTGTCCATGGGCCGGGTCCCCGCCCCGTGGCTAATTTTTTGAACCGAACCGTAGTGACCGGGTTCAAAAAATTTAACCCTCTCCCGGCCCCAGGCCCGAAAAGACACCTTTGAACCCGCCCGTCCGGATTATGGGCCGGTTCACCGGGTTGGACCAACCCATCCGAATTTGTTAACAATTGATCACATTAACCGTAAGTAGTAGAACGTATATTTCAAATACTTTTTCATTATCCAAAAACCCTTAAATAGTCATTAAAGAGTGCTTATAAGCTCTCAATTTGGTCACTTCTTAATTATGAAAAAACTCTCTACCCTATTAAAATTTTATCAAAGGTTCAAGGATTAAAAACGTCAAACAGGAAGTTCAAGTTGACTCAAAACAGATTATGATTACAAAAGATGAGTTCAACTCAACACAAAACTATGACATGTTCTATTACAAAATTAATAATCATCTTCAAAATCTCAAACAATTAATCTTCATCTTTATACGTAAAAGTAATTAAAATTGTAAGAGTGTAGCTTTAGGCACTAAACTTGTACCATATCCGGGTGATCCGGGTTATGTAGGAAAGCATGTGACGAATCCGCAACCCGGACCGCTCACTCCGGGTTTGGTATTTCTGAACCCTGGCCCGTCCCCGTAACCCATGGGGACAAACCCACTGGGGCTGGGTGAGCCGGGTTGACCGGGTGGATTGGGTTCCGGGCCAATTTTGGACACCACTAACCATAATGAGACAATAGACCATCTTTTCTTATATTTATCGTTTTCCAAGGCTTATTGGACCAAGTGTGGGATAACATTAACTGAAGAGCACACCCCCAATATTCACATCTGGTGGGATTAATGGATACATGCCCAAACACCATAACACATTACCAAAGAAATCATATGGCTCTGTGAGATCCAGAAGGCAAGAAATGCATGGGTTTGGAATAAGGTCCAACCATCAACCAAAAATTTGCCCATCAAATCCCAAGGCCACATCCGTATTTGGAAAGAGGCCTTATTGTGATCGACGGGATCGATACAGAGACTACATTCACCAGGAGATATTACTTGGAAGCAATGTTGTAAAAGTCCCCCCCTAGGCCCCAAAATCTATACAAACGCCTGAATCGCCGCCTCACCTAGGCCCCAAAATCTGAAAACCATCTGATTCGCCCTCTCAGCTGATTAGTCCGAAACTTAGGACTCTGATTTGTAAAAGGTGAGAGACACAATATGTTTGTAATGGTCTCGAATTTCTTGATAAAAAAATATTATCAAAATTTGGTGGTTTATCATTATAATTTAGATTTTTATTAAAATTTAGAGTGAAATCAAAATGAGAGCATTATTAGCTTTAGTTTTTTTTTTTTGTATTTTGATACTTGATATTTTTATATTATACAAATATAGTATATATTTTGAATTTTTGATTATATTTGTATAATATATATTTAATAATAATTAATAATATAAAAATATTACTATGGGGAAGGTCTGGGTTGGTTTATAAGGCTTTGGGTAATATTTTGGCGTTGTTTTTTTGGGGTTCCTTGGGACTCAACCACCACTGTGACCTGTACCTTGTCTCTACATAATTTAAAATAGGTTGGTTAGGAGGTGATCTCTAGGTTTCCTGAGGGTTACAATCTTCTGAAAATTTAGTGTCACGCCCCAATTTCAGTAAACCGAACTCGGGACGCGAACATTTAAAATCATAAAACACTTGAAACCTGTTTTGGATAAATGCTTTGAAATTTTCATTTAGTTAACCAAAATAATATTTACAACTCCAAATAAGTCCCAACAAGTGGACCAAAACAAGGTATCCGTCACTAGACTCAAAAGTAAAACCCAGAATCCCGCTCCTAGCTCTTCAAGCTTCAGAAGCTCACCTAGTCCAACCTGCGACCGGTACCTGTAGGAAAAGCAGCTAAGGGTGAGCGTTCGCTCACCACCACGGATAACAGACTGACTACGGCATAATTAGCAGACAATGCCGGTAACACCAACAACACACTCAACACCGGGGATCACTATCCCCAACTCAAGTAACTCAACTGACACTCAACCCGTTACTTTCCTCAACCGACTCAACACTCGGACACGTAAAGTAGACCCGACACAACGATTGACGACCTCCTCCAAAGACACGACAGAAGACTACGCAACACCAAACAAGATCACAAAGGATCACACTCCTGTCAGCTGCTCAGTGCCGGTTGCTAACCGGCTGGGCTCGAGCCTGCCCCACGCGCTTTGTCGATCCTTGTCAGGCTCCAGGCGGTCGACCTGTTGGCGATATATACAACGCTGCTTTTCCGATAGCTAGTCGGAAGGGGAGCTGCCCTCTCATCGCCTAAAAACGCTCACAACCTCCCGAGACTCGAACTCGGTCAGGCTAGCCAAAGAACGCTCGCAACCTCCCGAGACTCGAACTCGGCCAGGCCAGCCAAAGAACGCTCGCAACTTACCGATCCCTGTCAGGTAAGCCAGCCAAATTCCACACCACTTCCCGACACGAAGTCGGGTCACTAACCTCGGGCAAACACAATCACAATCACAAGCAAGGTTCAACAAACAACAACAAGACCGGTTCAACACTCAACATGCACTCATGGCCACCCAAGACACCAACGGAAAAACACGGACTCAACAACCCCACGGGCACTCACGGCCTCCCAAGACACACCAACCATAACTCACGGGCTCAACAACCCCACGGGCACTCACAGCCTCCCAAGACACACCAACCATAACTCACGAGCTCAACAACCCCACGGGCACTCACGGCCTCCCAAGACACACCAACCATAACTCACGGGCTCAACAACCCCACATGCACTCATGGCCACCCAAGATACACCGACAGTAACGACACGGGTTCAACAACCCCACGGGCACTCATGGCCTCCCAAGACACACCAACAATAAAGACACGGGTTCAACAACCCCACGGGCACTCATGACCACCCAAGACACAACAGTAAGTACGGGCTCTCATGGACACCCAAGACACAACTAGTAAAGTACGGGCTCTCATGGCCACCCAAGACACAACAGTGAAGTACGGGCTCTCATGGCCACCCAAGACACAACATACACAATCAACCTCCGGCATAACCAATGCCTCCAACAGTCCTAATATCAACAGTTTCACAATCAACCTCCGGGCATGGTCATATGCCTTCAGTACTCCTAATCTCGATAAGTTCGCAATCAACCTCCGGGCATGGTCATATACCTCCAGTAATTCTAATAACGCTAAGTTCTCTGCTCCTACGACACTACTAAGTGTCACATACATTTCCAATATTCGCTACGTTCCCGTATCATGCCTTTCTAATATTCGATAACCTACTTAACCCACGACACCACGATGTCACATGCAATTCTACTGTTAACTTTCCCTAGTCAGGGCCGAGATCCGGCTACTTTTCCCTACCTCTTGAAGCGTGTCAAACCTGATACTCATATTCCGGCAAAGCTCCATAATTCCCGCTTAGCCTCCTATTTCCACGGTAGGCGACACGGTCGTAGAGAATGACGGTGTGAGCTTGAATCTTCTATCGTTGAGACGATCCAACGGCTTGATGAACGAGAAACGTCACAAATTCCCCAAGCCTCTTCTCTTTTTCTCTCCTCCTTCTCTCTTCTTTTCTCTCTCTGAAAGTCTATTCTTTTTCTAATTTGTGAAGTGTTGGCCGAACACACCATTTCATTCCCTTTTTAATTTGTTTCAAACCACACAATTTTATCATAATTACAAAACTAACCCACATGTCTCATCTTTTGTTTTGTTCAATAAACCTAACACCACCACATTGGTGACATGTGGCAAATGGGTCCCACACCTTTTTGGAAAATATCTTCTAGATATTTTTCAATCAGATTCGCAAAATTCGTACGTTTCGGGCCCCGAACGGGCACTTTTTCCAAGAAATTACAAAACTTCATGGGCTACAAGGAAACGGCTCAACTAAGACCGCTGCGATGACGACTAAGCTTTTTGGATCCAAAACGGACCTCGAATGGACCAAAACGTCGCTCGGTTGACTTTTCAAGCGAAAAGTCAACATTTTCCAAATTGGTCAGAAAGTTGCCCTGAGTCCCCCGGAACTCACTTTGGTCGATAACGGGGTCAACTTAAGTCCGATATGACCCTCGGGGTCAAATTTAGGTTCATTTAAGTGCCTGCCCAAAAAATTAAATTTTCCCGTTTTTCGCAGATTTGACTGGCGTTGACCGGGAGTGGTTATTACAATCTACCCCCTTAAAGGAATTTCGTCCATGAAATTTAAGACAGACGTACCTCAGGAGTCGACCAGATCGGGGTAGTTCGCGCGAACCTTGTCCTCGCGCTCCCAAGTCGACTCGGCCTCGTGGTGTCGCCACAACACCAGTTCTAAGCGGATAACCCTTCCACGCAGGACCTGCTCTCGTGGATCCATTTCCCACATCAGTTTCTCCTTATACGGGACATCACCCGTTACCTCGACCTCTGCCCACTCAATGACGTACTCAAGACCTCGAAAGGCTCGACACACCGCGGGGCTAACCCGCCTCCGCCGCGGTTGAAACGCACCAGTCCACCTTTCGGACTCACACCCAGGGTTACATGATCACCGACTGTTGACTCGAGAGGTCGGCGCCGTCTGTCAGCATAGCTCCAGCTGACTCCGCGCGGTCTTCAACCGCTCATGCTTTGGCACGACTGACTCAGCTGTCTCTCGGTCCAGTTCTAGACCCATTGAACTGTTATCCCTCACTTCCGCCCCGCACACGGGCGACCGACACGGCCTACCATACAACGCTCGAACGGTGCCATCATGATACTGGCCTGAAAGCTGTTGTTGTAGGCGAACTCGGCTAATCGCTCACGAAATCCATCGTGACGTGCCCTCATTTCCACTGTGCGACCCGTAGTGGTTGCAATAATCCAGCGGGACGCTGTTGTCCGGCTCTCACCTGCTGACAAGTGAGGCACCGCGATACCAACTCTGCAACCCTTCTCCACATCCCGCTCCCCTAGACATGCCACCTGATGTCGCGCTCCTCTTAGTGCAACCCACGTGCATTGTCAGACGCGAATGCTGCGACTCTCGCAGCTCGTCGCCAGTAACAGTCGGTATTGGCTCGGCACTTCGCCGGCCAATCCATTCCCAAGATTACGTTTAAAGGTTGTTATTTCGTAAGTATCCTTCCCACGGATACACGCACAAGCTCAGTCTCTGCCGATCCTCACGGATCCTCGCAGTCTCTCTAAGACCTCGCCCCACTACCGTCGTCGCGCCCACCAACTCCGAACATACCCGATCCTCGGGGTGAGGACTCGATCCAGCATCAGGGCTCTTGAGCCCTCTCTCGAACCTCCTGTATCGGTTCGCTTCTCCAACTCCGCAGGCACGACAGACCCTAGTCAACACAACCCCACCACCAACCGGCGTGTCCAGACGCCGGGGTGGACTCAACGGCTCTAAACTCAGCCCCAACCTCTCAGTACAACTCGATGAACAAACGAGTGTGACATCCCGGTATCCAATAAAACTGACGCCCAAATCGGAGACCGAACACCCACTCCATTAGTCACTCCGGTAAGGTCTAGTGCAACCCTCACACGGTCCTCTATGCATTTACTTATAACTTTCCGCAACCAAACCAGTGTTCGCTACTCGTCCCTTGCGGGAAAAGTAGTAAAGGGGATGAGCGTTATGCTCACCTCCACGGACACCCGTTCGGTTATGGCATACTAGTAAAGCACTAAAGACTTCCCGATCTAACCAGGGCAAACCACTACCTCAAAACCTGATGCCAAACGTCACACTGCTCACGCTATCAATACCCTAATAACCCGATCACATAAGGAAACCTCAAATAACCCACTCACGTGAAGGAAACCTCAACCCACCCATTCACGCGAGGGAAACCTCGAACACGCATTCACATAGGGAAACCTAGTTCGCATGGCGCCGCAGCGCATCAACCTTAATCCCTCTCTGCGGTGAGACTCTCACCTCGAGGCGCTATATCACTACCGTAGGTTATCGATGAGTCTCGAACACAAGACCTCATCCTTTAACCCCGAGATTACGACCTATACAACCAACACAAACCTGAACACAGCCACGCGAAACCAACACTCAAACTGCACAAACAAGACGGTGGAACAGATAGGGATCACGGATCCGTGACAGACCCCGTCACGGTTGGGGTCACAGAGCCGTGACGAAGGCCTAAAATTCGCCAAATCGCTCTGGTCCGTCACAGATCCGTGACGCTCGCGCATACCTGTTTTCCAAATTCGCTTCAACTCGAACCTTACCCCGTTTTAACCCTAAAATAGCCTCAAATGACACATATTCTAGACCACCAATTCGACAACACACGCACCACGACTCACAGACAAATCAAGTCATTCAACCTCAACCAAAACACAAGCCAACACGGCCAACCAACAACAACACACGCCCACCGGCCAACCAAAGTCACACACACGCCCACAGGGCCAATCAAAATCAAAACACGCCCACAGGGCCAACCAAAGTCACACACACGCCCACATGGCCAATCAAAATAAAAACACGCCCATAGGGCCAACCAAAGTCACACACACGCCACAGGGCCAATCAAAATCAAAACACGCCCACAGGGCCAACCAATTTTAAAACCTTTTCCACTTCATCAAAAAACCTCATTTCTTGACATCAGGAAGTTACAACCCGGTCCAGGCGTCCCCGAACTACATTGTACCCACTTGACATCAACACCGTCACACTCGACTATAGGGGCGCCCCTGATTCGAGTCGCGACAGTTTAAAAATGTTTCACGCAACAACACACAAACAGTATGCCAGTAACCCCGTACTGCACATACACACAACCACAAACAGGACTCAAAACACAACGGGTCTACACACGGTTTCCGACTTGCGTACCGAACGCACGACGAGACTTTTACTGACTCGACTCTCCCACCTAATTGACGTACAGTCCGAGGTGTGAAACCTCGAGCTCTGATACCAAGCTGTCACGCCCCAATTTCAGTAAACCGAACTCGGGACGCGAACATTTAAAATCATAAAACATTTGAAACCTGTTTTGGATAAACACTTTGAAATTTTCATTTAGTTAACCAAAATAATATTTACAACTCCAAATAAGTCCCAACAAGTGGACAAAAACAAGGTATCCGTCACTAGACTCAAAAGTAAAACCCAGAATCCCGCTCCTAGCTCTTCAAGCTTCAGAAGCTCACCTAGTCCAACCTGCGACCGGTACCTGTAGGAAAAGCAGCTAGGGGTGAGCGTTCGCTCACCACCACGGATAACAGACTGACTACGGCATAATTAGCAGACAATGCCGGTAACACCAACAACACACTCAACACCGGGGATCACTATCCCCAACTCAAGTAACTCAACTGACACTCAACCCGTTACTTTCCTCAACCGACTCAACACTCGGACACGTAAAGTAGACCCGACACAACGATTGACGACCTCCTCCAAAGACACGACAGAAGACTACGCAACACCAAACAAGATCACAAAGGATCACACTCCTGTCAGCTGCTCAGTGCCGGTTGCTAACCGGCTGGGCTCGAGCCTGCCCCACGCGCTTTGCCAATCCCTGTCATGCTCCAGGCGGTCGACCTGTTGGCGATATATACAACGCTGCTTTTCCGATAGCTAGTCGGAAGGGGAGCTGCCCTCTCATCGCCTAAAAACGCTCACAACCTCCCGAGACTCGAACTCGGTCAGGCTAGCCAAAGAACGCTCGCAACTTCCCGAGACTCGAACTCGGTCAAGCCAACCAAAGAACGCTCGCAACCTCCCGAGACTCGAACTCGGTCAGGCCAGCCAAAGAACGCTCGCAACTTATCGATCCCTGTCAGGTAAGCCAGCCAAATTCCACACCACTTCCCGACACGAAGTCGGGTCACTAACCTCGGGCAAACACAATCACAATCACAAGCAAGGTTCAACAAACAGCAACAAGACCGGTTCAACACTCCACAGGCACTCATGGCCACCCAAGACACCAACGGTAAAACATGGACTCAACAACCCCACGGGTACTCACGGCCTCCCAAGACACACCAACCATAACTCACGGGCTCAACAACCCCACGGGCACTCACGGCCTCCCAAGACACACCAACCATAACTCACGGGCTCAACAACCCCACGGGCACTCACGGCCTCCCAAGACACACCAACCATAACTCACGGGCTCAACAACCCCACAGGCACTCATGGCCACCCAAGATACACCGACAATAACGACACGGGTTCAACAACCACACGGGCACTCATGGCCTCCCAAGACACACCAACAATAAAGACACGGGTTCAACAACCCCACGACCACTCATGGCCACCCAAGACACAACAGTAAAGTACGGGCTCTCATGGCCACCCAAGACACAACAGTAAAGTACGGGCTCTCATGGCCACCCAAAACACAACATACACAATCAACCTCCGGCATAACCAATGCCTCCAATAGTCCTAATATCAACAGTTTCACAATCAACCTCCGGGCATGGTCATATGCCTTCAGTACTCCTAATCTCGATAAGTTCGCAATCAACCTCCGGGCATGGTCATATGCCTCCAGTAATTTTAATAACGCTAAGTTCTCTGCTCCTACGACACTACTAAGTGTCACATACATTTCCAATATTCGCTACGTTCCCGTATCATGCCTTTCTAATATTCGATAACCTACTTAACCCACGACACACCGGTGTCACATGCAATTCTACTGTTAACTTTCCCTAGTCAGGGCCGAGATCCGGCTACTTTTCCCTACCTCTTGAAGCGTGTCAAACCTGATACTTATACTCCGGCAAAGCTCCATAATTCCCGCTTAGCCTCCTATTTCCACGGTAGGCGACACGGTCGTAGAGAATGACGGTGCGAGCTTGAATCTTCTATCGTTGAGACGATCCAACGGCTTGATGAACGAGAAACGTCACAAATTCCCCAAGCCTCTTCTCTTTTTCTCTCCTCCTTATCTCTTCTTTTCTCTCTCTAAAAGTCTATTTTTTTTCTAATTTGTGAAGTGTTGGCCGAACACACCATTTCATTCCCTTTTTAATTTGTTTCAAACCACACAATTTTATCATAATTACAAAACTAACTCACATGTCTCATCTTTTGTTTTGTTCAATAAACCTAACACCACCACATTGGTGACATGTGGCAAATGGGTCCCACACCTTTTTGGAAAATATCTTCTAGATATTTTTCAATCAGATTCGCAAAATTCGTACGTTTCGGGCCCCGAACGGGCACTTTTTCCAAGAAATTACAAAACATCATGGGCTACAAGGAAACGGCTCAACTAAGACCGCTGCGACGGCGACTAAGCTTTTTGGATCCAAAACGGACCTCGAATGGACCAAAACGTCTCTTGGTTGACTTTTCAAGCGAAAAGTCAACATTTTCCAAATTGGTCAGAAAGTTGCCCTGAGTCCCCCGGAACTCACTTTGGTCGATAACGGGGTCAACTTAAGTCCGGTATGACCCTCGGGGTCAAATTTAGGTTCATTTAAGTGTCTGCCCAAAAAATTTAAATTTTCCCGTTTTTCGCAGATTTGACTGGCGTTGACCGAGAGTGGTTATTACATTTAGGCTCTTTGTATTCAATTATGTGTGTTTTGGTTTAACAAAACGATTAAACTGAGTTATGCGGTTGTTTAGGTTCGTGTGCTACAAATTGTTGCAGGATCTAGGCGTGTAATCTGTTTTGGAGAGTGGTTTACTGTTGACTGAATCTTTATTTCAAAGATTTAGTCCTTAATAAATTTGTTGATAAAAAAAAGTGGTTGATTGTTCTTTTGGACATTATGAAATGAAGATCTTGTTTGTTTTGATTCAACACAAACTTCACATTTATGTTTGAAATTGATTTGAAACTTAGGGACATGATCTAAATTTATTAATCTACGCGACGATTCGTAGTTAACGTGTTCAAGTCTACCATATCATACATGATATGACTCGATGATATAAGCAGAAGAAACGTCTTTCTAATAATTATTCATCACTTATGACTTATATGCAATAGCATTAAACTTCCGAAACCTATTACAAACAAATCTCCGACCTACATATAGAGCACCCTTCCACATAATGAACTTCCCAACCTCTAAAGTTACTTTAAACCCTTGTGAGTCTAAGAGACTTTCGGATACTAGGTTCTTGCGAATATACGACACATGCCACATTCTTTAGTGTCAACTTTATGTCAGATGTCATTTTCAATATCGTTGTGTTAGTTCCCTTGATCTTTGGAGTAGATTTTTTCCCGTATAGAGCTTCTCCCTAACACTTCGACTGAAATCAGTGAATGATTCCCTATCAATACAGATATGATGTGTGGCTCCAGCCACCATTCCATTGGATTTGAGTTAATCATGTTGACTTCTAATATCATTGCACACAAGTTAATGTCAGATATATCCCGTGCGATAGCTTCCACATCAATTTCCTCATTTTTCTTGCTTCTCTTTGGTAGAATGAATTCAGAGGACATGTGCAACATCCTTATACTATTGTAGAACTTCCCAGTAAACTTGAGCATTTTGGCAATGCCTACTTTTGGTTCTAGATTGGACTTATTTTCAGGCTTCTCGCCCTTTCAATTGTCAGTCTTATACTTCCTTTACAAAGAATTCCATAATTCTTTAGCTGTCTTCGATCAACTGTACACACGATAGAGTGCATTAGACAATTCAATCATTATCACATTTTGACAAAAGAAGTCCAAATGATTTCATGCATCAAGAGCCAATTGTGTGCTTGCATTGACTTCAACCTCTCCAAGCGTCTTTCAATAAGTGTGCCATGTTTAGCATAGTCAAATTGAACAACATCTTTTTCTGCCATGTTTTGAAGTCCTATGCACATGCGTATTTTGGATAAAACTTTCCTAGTTTATCTACGTGTGTCAATGATACAAGGACTATTTGGCAAGGGGTTTCACGCTGGAGGGCAGACATAGTTGAACAAAAACTAAGCGCAGATTCAATGTTCTTCATAATTTCCTCACCATATTTGAAATTTGAGAAATCAAATAATCAGTATTCAGTTAACAATTATTTACGTTGTTTCACAAAAGAACCTAGATATAATTTGTCAATAATTTGTAATCATTGAAAAAATTAATTTGTTCGTACGTGTTATAAACTAAAACTGAATCAGATGACATTGAAATTAGTGTAACTCTATGGTTCCCACATCTGTTATTTTTAAATGCTTCTAATCTAAATTTAATTTAGGGTAATTTTCACCTAAATATCCTAACTATTATTTTTTTAGGGTAATGTCCACACGAACCCTGATCCGCATGTAATCTCCCCAGCATAGCCCTTCCTTGTCTACATTCATTGCTTGGTATATCCCCAGAGCTGATCCCACCCTGAACCCCACTGTCATATTCCTGGCTCCCACCGGGAGGTTGGATACTCTCGCCCAGACAGAGAAATGAGTAAACTGGATATTCGCGGGGCGCATGCGTGCCCTGAGATCCGCAAAGAGTACTAGAGAATCCTAGAACGCCCAAGGCTCCCCTTGGAACACCTTCGCCCCCTCATTAGTGTTTCGTAAGAAGAACGCTACAATACCCTCCTCCAGGGGTTTGGCCTCCACCTTTATACCCCAGAGGTCCTCCATCCTAGCCACTAACGATCTCCAATAAAAATTTCTAGTAGTCATTACCTTAGCCGCCAGAGCAAAGGAGAAATTTGGCCTGCTGCCCACCACCTCCATGTGCGGGACGATGACCTCCTTGATGCACATCGATACCATTTTCCTGTCCAACGCCCCCATAGGTTCCCCCTTATTGAGATCCGGTATATCCTGTAGGTCCTGGCGTCCAGTTAGGCAGATGGGCACGCGATCCGATCCGCGCGGAGAGTGGAACCGACATGACCCAAACGGGCCACCCGAACCCATCTCCCCCGTCCGTTGACCCATGACACGCTGCCCCCTGGCCCTGACCCAGTCGAAGCCCCCGGACCCCGACACGAGACCCGATGCTCCGCGCCCCGACCGCGCCCCGACCCGCGTCCTAGTCTTGTTGTCGCCTGGCCCACTCTCAGCCCATCTCACCCCGGCCCGCCTTGCGAGCATCAGCCAGCAACCCAGCATCTCCTCGGCCCAGACCCAAGGCCCAACGAGGCGGGGACGGAACCCTAACCATTGGTTCCTTCCCTAGTCTCCTCTTCCACGCCAGTTTCGCCGTCTCCGGCAGCGAGTCCGACGCCGACAAGATCACCATGATCTCCCCTTCACCCTCTACAACCGGTTCATAGTGTTTTTCCGATCCGCCACCCACTTCCTCCGGTACCGTGTTCCACACGAAAGGTACCCCCGTCGATGCCAGAGCATCCCGCAGCCGTCTCACCCAGGGAAGAGGGCCCCGAGCCGGCGTCGTCCGCACCAGGCTCCTACGGTGGTTCAGGGCAATGACCTGCCCGCCCTCCGTGCCCTCGCATGACGCACCCCGGTGAATCCCCGGTCGTGCGGAGTCCCCCGTCGTCGTCGAGAACGTCATGAAGCCCCCCCCTTACCAGTCTCCGTCACCCACGGCGACAACGACCCTGGCGCTGTGTACGAGGACTCCATGCCCTGCGAACACGGCGAGTCGATATCCTCTGCCGTCTTCGCTGCATCACCCGTGACTGCTTGCATGTTCGGCTCCCGGAGCCGTTCAGCAGCATCAGCGGACTCACTGGACAATTTGGCTCTCGAAATCGCTATTGATGTCGAGAGAGAAATTGCAAACCCCTAAACCCTAGAGAGAGAGAAGCGGATAATGAATTGACAACAACAACAACAAAAAAGCTTCTCCCCGCAACATAATCCCTATATAGAACTATTTCCATTTTAACATTTTATAAATGTTATTATAGTATGGTTTGTGTAGGGAATACCGAGTTGGAAAGCATGGTAATTGGATTAGTCCAAAAACCCATACATATTAAATAAAGGGGTTACTTCATGTCCTAACGCCAAAATTTCAGAAATTGTTAATTCCAAACCCTGTACAATTAAAATTGCCATGTAGTAACGGTCAATTAACTGAAATTGCCAATTGTTTCTAATTTTAAACGGACGTTAACTTGGCCAAGTAAAAAGTTGAGTTTACCCTCAAATATGTTCTTCTTACGGATGTTGACTTGGCCTAACTTCATCTATTTGTGACCTAATCTCTTCATCTCAGCTCTTCGAACTTCATCTCTTTGTGTTCAAGCTTCGAATTTCATCTCTTCGTGACCTCATCTCGCGCAAGCTCTATTATAAAATGAGTCACGTGGGCAGCACGTGATTCACTGTTCATGGAAAAAGTCAATTTAAACAATACTTTTTTATTTTTAATAATTCAGTTTTGAAATTCGTTACTATTTGACAATTTTCTAAAACTTGGGTGCAGATTTGACAATTAAGTGTAGTACGAGGTTAGGACATGGAGTAAACCATGTCCTAACCAAGTATTCAATGTTTTTTATGTTTCATTTAAGGGTTTACTCCATGTCCTAACCTCGTACTACACTTAATTGTCAAATCCGCACCCAAGTTTTATAAAATTGTCAAATAGTAACGAATTTCAAAACTGAATTATTAAAAATAAAAAAGTATTAAGTATTCAATGTTTTTTATGTTTGGTTTACTCTATGTCCTAACCTCGTACTACACTTAATTGTCAAATCTGCACCCAAGTTTTATAAAATTGTCAAATAGTAACGAATTTCAAAACTGAATTATTAAAAATAAAAAAGTATTATTTAAATTGACTTTTTCCATGAACAGTGAATCACGTGCTGCCCACGTGACTCATTTTATAATAGAGCTTGCGCGAGATGAGGTCACGAAGAGATGAAATTCGAAGCTTGAACACAAAGAGATGAAGTTCGAAGAGCTGAGATGAAGAGATTAGGTCACAAATAGATGAAGTTAGGCCAAGTCAACATCCGTAAGAAGAACATATTTGAGGGTAAACTCAACTTTTCACTTGGCCAAGTTAACGTCCGTTTAAAATTAGAAACAATTGGCAATTTCAGTTAAGTGACCGTTACTACATGACAATTTTAATTGTACAAGGTTTGGATTTAACAATTTCTGAAAGTTTGGCGTTAGGACATGAAGTAACCCCTTTATTTAATATGTATGGGTTTTTGGACTAATCCAATTACCATGCTTTCCAACTCGGTATTCCCTACACAAACCATACTATAATAACATTTATAAAAAGTTAAAATGGAAATAATTCTATACAGGGATTATGTTGCGGGGAGAAGCTTTTTTGTTGTTGTTGTTGTCAATTCATTATCCGCTTCTCTCTCTCTAGGGTTTAGGGGTTTGCAATTTCTCTCTCGACATCAATAGCGATTTCGAGAGCCAAATTATCCAGTGAGTCCGCTGATGCTCCTGAACGGCTCCGGGAGCCGAGCATGCAAGCAGTCACGGGTGATGCAGCGAAGACGGCAGAGGATATCGACTCGCCGTGTTCGCAGGGCATGGAGTCCTCGTACACAGCGCCAGGGTCGTTGTCGCCGTGGGTGACAGAGACTGGTAAGGGGGGGGCTTCATGACGTTCTCGACGACGACGGGGGACTCCGCACGACCGGGGATTCACCGGGGTGCGTCATGCGAGGGCACAGAGGGCGGGCAGGTCATTGCCTAGAACCACCGTAGGAGCCTGGTGCGGACGACGCCGGCTCGGGGCCCTCTTCCCTGGGTGAGACGGCTGCGGGATGCTCTGGCATCGACGGGGGTACCTTTCGTGTGGAACACGGTACCGGAGGAAGTGGGTGGCGGATCGGAAAAACACTATGAACCGGTTGTAGAGGGTGAAGGGGAGATCATGGTGATCTTGTCGGCGTCGGACTCGCTGCCGGAGACGGCGAAACTGGCGTGGAAGAGGAGACTAGGGAAGGAACCAATGGTTAGGGTTCCGTCCCCGCCTCGTTGGGCCTTGGGTCTGGGCCGAGGAGATGCTGGGTTGCTGGCTGATGCTCGCAAGGCGGGCCGGGGTGAGATGGGCCGAGAGTGGGCCAGGCGACAACTGGACTAGGACGCGGGTCGGGGCGCGGTCGGGGCGCGGAGCATCGGGTCTCGTGTCGGGGTCCGGGGGCTTCGACTGGGTCAGGGCCAGGGGGCAGCGTGTCATGGGTCAACGGACGGGGGAGCTGGGTTCGGGTGGCCCGTTTGGGTCGTGTCGGTTCCACTCTCCGCGCGGATCGGATCGCGTGCCCATCTGCCTAACTGGACGCCAGGACCTACAGGATATATCGGATCTCAATAAGGGGGAACCTGTGGGGGCGTTGGACAGGAAAATGGGATCGATGTGCATCAAGGAGGTCATCGTCCCGCACATGGAGGTGGTGGGCAGCAGGCCAAATTTCTCCTTTGCTCTGGCGGCTAAGGTAATGACTACTAGAAATTTTTATTGGAGATCGTTAGTGGCTAGGATGGAGGACCTCTGGGGTATAAAGGTGGAGGCCAAACCCCTGGAGGAGGGTATTGTAGCGTTCTTCTTACGAAACACTAATGAGGGGGCGAAGGTGTTCCAAGGGGAGCCTTGGGCGTTCTAGGATTCTCTAGTACTCTTTGCGGATCTCAGGGCACGCATGCGCCCCGCGAATATCCAGTTTACTCATTTCTCTGTCTGGGCGAGAGTATCCAACCTCCCGGTGGGAGCCTGGAATATGACAGTGGGGTTCAGGGTGGGATCAGCTCTGGGGATATACCAAGCAATGAATGTAGACAAGGAAGGGCTATGCTGGGGAGATTACATGCGGATCAGGGTTCGTGTGGACATGCGAGTCCCCCTTTAAAGTCAGCTATGGTTCCGTTTCCCGGATTCTCAGGTACGTACATTGCTAGTTGTGACATATGAAAATCTATCGGACCATTGTTTTGGCTGCAGCTGCGCGGGTCATCTCTTCCCGGCTTGTCCGATAGGGGGGGGGGGGGGGGCAGAAGGGACCAACTCTGACGGCTCCGGCTGATCCTCAGTCAACTTTGGAGAAGGCGAAGCATGTGAAGCCGATCCCGAGGAAGAATTGGTCCTACATGGGGCGTAAGGTAGCAGACTCCTCTAGGCCACTTGTCACTCAAGGGCCGAAGGTTCAGGGACAACACAATTGGAGTCGAGGGGCAACTTGCTGGGAGACTGGTCTTCCTCTTGTGATCCAGGATGATGAAAGAGAGGAATGTGATCCTCGTCACCCTGTACAGACATTATCCGGGCGAAAACGTCTCGAGAGGGAGGACGAGGCACGGGAATCTGAAGGTTCTACTGGCTCGGACGAAGCATCACATACAGCGGCGGGGGGGGGGGGGGTCTAAGCACCCCCGCCTCACAGAATGAGTCCGAGGTGGTCCAGAGGGGGGTTGGTCGGCTATACCTCCCCTCTGGACGTAGGGTGGCAGCGATACAACCAAAGGCCGACAAGGAATTTTCCTATCAGCTCAGAGGTCAACAATCCCGCGTTTAGGAGCCCTACATCTATCATTCAAGAGAGCACGACACACGCTGACACCCGGGGGAGTTTACAGTCCACCAGCAGCACCTCCACTATCACTACATCTGCTTGATCAGTGCCTTCTGCTTGTCTAATACTGTATCAGTGTTGTCAGACGCTAGAGCAGTCTCGTACCCCAGGCAACCCAGAAATCATGAGCACCTTTATTTTTCTGTTCAGTACTTTCTTGTTTTTTCAGTTTATGCTTCGTCTTTCAATTGTAAGTTGTTTCAGTACTCAGGTGGGGGCAAGTATGCACCCACCCGCTAAACATTTATAATATATCCATTTTCATAAAAAAAAATATATGAAATATACGTTGTAATTGACAATTGGTTATGTCGGCCCACTTAATTTTAGTGAACCAAAATACTGTAGACACGTGATTTCTAAAAACAACGTTCGGCTCTATTAGGGTTTTCTCTCCTTGTTTTTTTTTTCTCGCAGCATCCAACCTTTGTGATTCATTTCGCCTTTTCGTAACACCTCAAGCACTCCTTCTTACTCTCGGCCATGGCTCCCTCCTCCTCTTCATCGTCCTCATCCTCCGACCGCCACGGTGGTTCCAGGCTCACCACGGTAGGGGATCAGCCGCCCGGCCGAGTCTTTCCCCATCATGCCGCATGGAATCTCCCCCCAACTTCGCTGACGTGGCCGCTATCACCAATTATGCCTCCATCAACAACATCTACGTTGTTTTCGCCGCCGTCATCAGCAACGCCTCCATCAGTAGCGGAGGCGTTTCCGACCTTATCATCCCGGTGGGCTCCGCTTCAGAACCGTCCACTATCTCACTACGACCGATTCTCGTCGAAACGCAGGGAGCAGGCCCAAGGAGAGCCATCGACTGTGCATGCACCGATACAACCAGCACTACCGCTGCGTGCAGTGGTGGCGACGCCCAGTCCGAGATTGACACCGTTGCCGGGTGTGTATATAGATCTGAACATCCCATTGGCTCCTCTACCACCAGCAGTAGCCAACCTCGATATCATTTCGTACCACTTGGGTGGTTTTTCCATCGAGTGGTGGTCCCTCGAGAAGCGAGGACACTAAGTAGGATTCAGAGATGGCGAGGGCTGCAAACAGCCCTGCTAGGCACCATGAGGCTGATTGGACCCCGAGGGGTAGATGGTTGGTGGCCTACCCCTCATGACCTAGGACCGAGCTATGGATGGGAGATCGTGACTACACCTCAGGACCTTTATTATTTCAGTGTCTTTATTTATGTTTTTGTTTCCAGTACTTCTTTAGTTGTTGGTTTTTTATATTTCTGTTTAGTTGGACTATTTGGTTTGAATGGTTTGGGCGTAGGTTAATGATCGTTTTTTAGGATGTAAACTAGACTGTTTCTACGGGTTCAAAGCGTTGGGTGTCCTACGGGAGGCCCAGACTTCCTCCGTTCTCATGACTTTTAGTCCTTACTTGTACTGGTTACTTTGCACTAGTAATGCACCCTCTCGCTTCACCCTTTAAAAAAAGACACGTAATTTCTTATTTGGTGGTGTTAAGTTGGATTTTAAAAGATGTTTTCTCTTTAAAAGGGGTTACTCCATGTCCGTACGTACACCTTTCGTTTACTACTAAATCCTAACCTAAGCAAACTTGAATTGTCATGTAGTAACGTTAACCAACACCTATTGCATTTTCCGTCCGCAAGTCTAACGGTCGTTAAGTGAGGAACAAGAAAAGTTGATAGTTCATGGTTATGATTTGGCAATAAACGAAAAGGTCTACGTTATGATTTGAGAATAAACGAAAGGTCCGCATTATTATTTGAGAGTAAATGAAAAGTTCAAGTTTCCATTTTAGGAAAGTTTTAGAGCACGTGCCAAGCATGTGACTGGTATTTCACGGAGTTAGTCGCATCTAACAAATTTTGATACATTTTGAGATTTAATTGGTGAAAGCTGTTACTATCTGATACTTTTCATATATGTGGGTTATGATTTGGTGTTTGACCTTAGTACAATGAGGTCCAGGTCAATGACAGGGAAAGGACCTCGGTCAATAGAGGCAGGTGGGAGAGAACGGTGGTGTTTCTAGCACCATCGAGAACACTGTGCATAAACCGATAGGGTAGGTTCGCCCTTTAGGCGCACTGACGGAAACCACACAAAAGCCGTGGAAAGCTGCTCCTACGGTGCATGGTCTTTACCCAACTATGGGACATGCGACAGTGGCTCAACTGCCCTGTCCTCCTTTACGCACGACGACACGTCCTCCATCATGTTAGGATGAGGCGGGGGAAGGGATCGACGTATTAAAAGATCATATGAGGGACCTATGCGCTATACTAAGGTTTCTCGTCCTTGTAGTGACAATATCGTTCACGATACAAGTTCCAAGTGTGGTCATTAGGGAGACGTGGTCCTAATTTGTGGCTTGTCTTGGTTCTAACTCATAGGGGCTTGTCGAGTCCGAGGGAACGACATAAAAATCAGTGAGAGGTATGCAGCTACCACTTTCTCTTTGGTCATAAGGTGGATGAGGTTTCATAAAGTCCCGATAGGTCTCTCCTTTACCTTGTCGGGAGCTAGAAACTATGCACACATAGAGCCCTCTTTACCTATTGGAGGGAGGACAACACTCGCTAGCTCTAGTAGGGAGAGCAGAGTGCTAAAACTCCACCTCGCATCTAAGGAATAGGTCGGCACATCCCATACTTCTCGCCCCCAACAAATATACTAGTGGTCATATTCGCTTCGCAAAATCTCCATAGAGAAAACTTTTGAGTCAATGCCCGTCTTTCTACATCCCTTACAGACGAGAATTCTTATTTCTACTATGTTTTTCCTGCTTCTTTTTTTTATCGTAAGCTGCTTGTTTTGAACAATTTCTCACGTGGACTATGGTTATTTATTTCGTAGCCTTCCTGAGGCCAATACCTTTAGGCATCCCCATTAATGTAATGATATCTTACATTAAAAAATATATAGATATTATTTCAATTGTCATGAAAAATAATATAATTCTAAATAAGTTAAAAAGATATAATATTTATTTATTCTAAAATCGATTACATCCTATTTTATTAACATTATGCTTAACAAAGAGTCATCGATAAATAAATGCTAATCCATTGGAGATGTTCAATATGAAAGACAATAGATGGGAGTGAATCCCCGGATCATTCATCTTTGATAGGTTGGTTTTATATTATTGTGAGAATTATTAATTATTATTTTTTGAACTTTAGCAAAAATGTAATTGTTCGAAGTCACGTACCACAAAAAGGCAAAAACAACATAATCCAAAGGAGACACAAATAGAAAAAAAATGTTAAAACCCCAAAATCGTGGGTATAACATAAAGGAAAAAGCGTGTTCCAACTCTAAGGATAATGTTGCAATAACGAACTGGGCCATCAATACAACTGTTGAGGATAGTGATCTAGGGTTGTGCTGACCATTTACCAGAGTAGGGGTGGTGCACTAATAGAATAAATAAACCCCCAAGAATCAAGATGACGTCCACCTCCCTCAGATGAAGAGTGGGGGCTATAGAAACGTGGGAATGATGGCGCCCGAGATGTTATGGGAGAATCATAGTAACTGAAGAACATAACTTAGAGCAACCATTAAGAAACCCCACCAAAGATTGCCTTTGCACCATATTAAACTAGAAAAGACACAATGTAAAAAGATATTATCAGAATCCTCGAGGACCAGATTACAAGATGAGCACAACATCTCATATAAAGAGATTCTGAAACCACGACCTTTAAGGATTTTTTAGGGGATAGCCTGATGAGAAATTAACCAAACCAACATTCCATATTCAGGTCGAAAACCCTTGCTCCAAAGGATCCCAACCCAAAGAGGAGGAGTAGAGCTAGTTGATGTCAACAAACCATATACAAGTACATATGAGAAATGTTTGGCCTTCACCCAGACCACCTTATCTAGGGGTGGGCATCGGCCGGGGTCCGACAATATTTTCATTATCCGTAACCCAAACCGGGAGAACCAGTTACTTAAAATCCATAACCGTCACCGCACCGGGTTGCAACAAAAAATCTAAAAACCGACCGTCACGGAGCCGGCCGATTACGGTTTTTAACCGGCCCATTGGGCTTTGTTTTGGGTCTTCAATTAAAGCCCAAAATAGAAAATAAAAACATCAATTTCTGAAACAACTAGAACAATAAAACCAATTTACAACAAAAACACAATAAGTTATTACTAGTAATTTGCTATTAAGTTATTCCATCAAGAAAAACATTTATAAAAAAGTCTTTAATGGTCTCTAAAAACAAAAAAAACCTTCAAGTTAAATACATGTCACAAACAATATATAAAAAAGTTAAAATGTATGTTTATTCAAGTATAAGAATTTAAACTCAAGTTCATTACAATCAAATAAACTTTGAAACAACCAAGTTACTACATGATTGTTTATAGACAAATTTATGATTCAAAGTAAACTAATCTCCTATATTTTACCTCTGTTACACTGTTAATCTAATACTAGTGCCAACAATTAATTTAAACCTCTTGTAATACTATAACCATCAAATTAGTAAAACAAAACATAAACATTTTTATATACATACCTAAAGCCGGCCGGTCGGTTTTTTATCGGTTTGGAAGATAAAAAACCGTACCCACCTAAAATGCTACCGGGTTGGTATTTTTTTAACCGTAACCGTCGCCGGTGACACCGGTTCGGATGATTCCGGTGATGGGGACGGCCGGTGACGGTCAGTTTTCGGTGACAGACGAATATTTGCCCAGCCCTAACCTTATTCCCTCGTCGTAATTAGTCTGACTTGTACTATACTGAGAAGCTACATCAATCACATATCCTATATTCTCCCAAACGAAACAATCATGTCTGTATCCAATGGACTAAGTGCCATTAACCCATACCTCATTCAATCTCTTCCTCCTTGATGTAATGATCGAATATAATTGAGGTAAAAAATGTTCAGCGATATTCCATCCAACTATACATACTCACAGAAAAGAATCCTAGATGAACCCCCCAAGTTCAAGTGAATTCCTTGACCTTTAAATAGGTTTCTAAAAGAGTGGTCCTCGGAGAGATCCATGATATGAGTGAAGAAAGAGGACGACTTGGGCTTTTCACACACAGTTAGGTCCTAATCCCTTATATTCCAATCATACTTGTCACAAAATATCCTCTTCAATGGAGAATCATCATCTTCCACAAAGAATTACCCTCTTTTGCAAACAAAACCATTTAAATAGAAGGCTAGAATTGATATGTTCAAGCCTTCTGATACCTAAAAAATCCTTTGGGCGAGACTTGTATACTTTACTCCATCCTATCTTGTTAAAGGTTCGATGAGCTATACTACCATTCAACTAGAAACAACGCTGCAAGGACTCGAGTTCTTGTATCATACTATTTGGAGCCTTAAAGAGTGACCTATAGAAAAAATTGAGAGATGAGAGTGTCGATTTGATCAGAACCACTCTCCTTGGCATATTAAGCATCTTGGTCTTCTATAGAGCCAAATTTGACTTATATTTCTGGATAATCGGAGACAAGACACGATTTTCTGAAGATCGTCCCCCAAATTGACTCTGCATTTTTTTTTTCAACCGGGGCCTTAGAAACAGAGCCCTCATTCAATACGATCACATTTGACTTTGAGAATTTTTTTTTCTAGAGGCCAAAGATGTATTAGAAAGCTACTAGGATGTTCTTCAAGTTACAGAGCTGGTCTTCTCTTCCTGAGACAAATAGGAGAGTGTCGTCAACAAATTGCAAGTATAATACTACGAAACCATCACGACCAACCCTAACACCCCCAAATCTCCAACCCCAAGTCATTGTTCAAGAATTTGATGGAAGCCTCCAGCTGCCGACATGAAGAGTAAAGAGCAAATAGGGAAACCCTATCTCAAACTATTCTCAATTGTAAAGTATTTACTGGGTACCCCATTGATTAGTACAGATAATGAAGCTCTGAAGCAACTAAGCATGCATCCCCTCCAACGATTGCCAAATCCCATAGTATGCATTACATCCTCAATGTAATCCCAACATAGCTTTGGATAAACTTTCTCAAAATCAGGGTGTAGAAGAATCAGGTGATCTCTCCATCTCTTTACCATCTGAATCACTTAAGAAGCTATCAGGACACCATCCATAATTTTCCTACATGTAAAGAATCCACTTTAGACATCACTAGTGAGATATAGAAGAACTGATTAAAGCCTATTAGCAAGTGTCTTCACCAATATTTTGTAAGGGATAGAGATCAAGACAATGGGATGAAACTCGTCAAAGATATTTGGATTCAAAGTTTTAGGAATCAATTAGTGTTAACTACCTTTTGTACCCTTATGAATTGGTTACACACCTTTAGTACTCCCAAAGTTTTGTAACATTCAATAAGAGTCCATACGTTTTGGTAACACACATTTAGTGTCCCTTATGAATTGGTGACAGAACAATTACATGCCTTATGAATTGGTCACAGATCATCAAAATGGCATAACCTTGACCTAAATTTTTCCAATGCGTTATCAATACATAAGGGGTACTAAAGATGTATTATCAATATATAAGGGGTGCTAAAGGTAATTAAATCAATTAATTAAGGTGAGGAAAGTCAAATCAGTCTTTTTCCAACAACCCTAGAAGCATGGCAGTCCTGCAAGAAATGAAACATGTATGTACCAATGATGTCCCAATATTTTTTAAAGAATGACAGAGAAAAACCGTTAGGGCCTAGGGAATTCTCGCTTCCGCAGTCCACCACATCCCTTTTCACCTCTTTCATTGATAAATATGATTCAAAGAGAACTATGGGTGTGGTAGATTTCCTTGAAAGAGATTGGAATTAGACCTAAACGAGGACTTGAGGGCTTAGAGAAACGGGAGCCAAAGTGTCGAGCTGCAAGATTCTTGATATAATCTAGGTCTGAGGTGACTATGTCTCCCTCTTTAATCATTGAGATTCGGTTTTAGGAAGCTCTGTAATTTTTCATTCGATGAAAAAACTTGGATCAAGAGTTTCCTTCCTTGAACCAGTCTTTCCTTGATTTCTAGCTCCAAATTCTAGCCAGGACCCTCTACTTCTGTATTAGCTCTACCTATAATAAGGACCGAGAAATGCATTCATAAGGAGAGATCTCTAGTATCCAAAATACGGTCAAGGACTTCAAACTCATTAGAGATCCTTATCGCGTCTTGATTTGGGCTTCCAAAATCCTCAGCATTCTATGCTTTCAGATCTTCTCTCAAGCGACTTAATTTATACCACAAAATGTTGCTTGTTGAGATAGAGCAAACAGACGAGCTCCACAACTCTCGAACAACTACTAAGACATATGTATGTCTCAACCATAAGTTGAGGAGTTTAAAAGGAATGGCTCCTTAATTCACAACAGAAGACTCAAGGATCACCAGTCGATGATTCAACATATTTCTCTCCAAATCCTTTAGGGATAAACCAACGAAAGTGCCCAAAGATTCAGGATAAACAAGAAATGTGTCTAGCCTCAAAGCTTTGGACTCAGCTCCTTACCAGGTGTACCGTTCACCTTCCAATATGAGGGTAATTAAAGAAAGTTCTAGAATAAAATTCTAAAAGTTTAACCAATCTGCCTCTAAAGAGATGTAGTCATTTCTCTCATCAGCTGAAACAACTAAATTAAAATTGTCAACAATTATCACCAGCTCCCTCCATTGGTTTAGGAACTGACATATGTTTTTCCAAAGGTCTTTTCTTCCCAAGTATGACGAGGGGCCATAAATGTTTACTAAGGTAATTGGAGTTCGCTGAGCTCTAAACCAGCTAGACCAAATAATCGGATTCTATAAAGAAAAGCATGAATGTTTGGAGAAATGTGAGTCTTTCCATATCATGGGCTGGCCTCTTAATGCTCGAATTGAAGATAAGAACTCAAAGATCCAGTTCCACTTAAAACCACAACTTCGTAAAAACCTTAGAGAAATGGACTCTATCTTTTCCTCCTGTAGGAATACGCAATCAGGTCGTTCTTTTATCATCAAACTTTTTATACTCCTTCACTTCTAGATGGAGTTTGACCCTTCACGTTCCACTTGAAAAGCTTCATAAATGGGAATTAACAGGTGAGAAAAGGAGTGGAGCTTAAATTCTCCAACTTCTCGTTCGCACACACATCATCGTAATCCTCATGTTTCAAATTTTCACGAACAACAAGATCCAAAATTTTGAATTGGTCTGAAACCATATCCCATGTTTCTAGAGCTTTAAAGCCAGCCTTCTTCACATACGCCCAGACTTTCTTGTTGCATTATAGAGGTCGACTTCTAGACCGGCTCTCAGAATTGGCTTGATGTAAGACTATAGTCGGTGGTCGTCCTAAATTTATACCACGTCTGTGTTCCCCAAAATGAGGATTTAAAGGCGTTCCTTGAGTAGCACGGTAACTCTTAAGACATCGTTTCTATGGGCTCGTTGATCCTATGTGAGGTATTAGAGCTTTAAAAGGATGTTCATACTTTCCCTCCCCATCTTTAAGTTGGGGATCTTTAATCAGTCTTGTATTGGTGGGATTTGAATTCGACTCAGGTTCATCCTACATTTTCTCCTCTAGAGTCACGGGAACGACCCAATTACTTTCTGAATCCTTATCCGATCCACTTTCAAATTCCCCCCCCCCCCCCTCGAGTTGTGTTGATTCGGAAAGCCTATTGGTTGAACTGTCTTGGACACCAGTTCTATCGGAGTACACTGGACTGAAATATTGAACGTAGAGCTCCTCAAGGTGAGATCCATCTATGGGGTGGAGAGCTTGGAGTTCCAGTGCATAAGGACAAATTCATGAGGTATTCAAAACCAGGCCTAGGGATTGACTAATGTTATGATACGATTCTTTGCATCTTCTTTGAAAAGAGAAACCTTCCACAACCAACTATTAGAAAACCCGTCATGAGGTAACCAACATACTAGAGTTTCTTAGTATGATGAACCAAGGAAATAGGCACGCCAACCTGTCTCTTCCAAGGATGTTCTTACACCTAGATTCGGGACCGTTAATAAGAATACCATTTTTCTGAAGGATCTAAGGACAACATCCTTCATACCCAAATCGGAGAATATAGCTGAGAACCTCTAGATTGGTCAAAAAAATTTCGCACATACGAGGATTCCGGAGACTGGCATAGATTTAAAACCTTCAGTAACAACACCACTAACTAAAGGTTTTTTTGTCATAGGTTATCAAGAGGGAAGAGTGGTCGACACCAACTATTGCCTCTATTTCTTCCTTGGTCTTTATTTTCTTTCTGGGCAAGCTTTTGTCACCAACAACTTTAAACCCTTGTGCAACGATCATGTAAGGTCTTTATGATTCGTGTCGCCACCATCTCAAAAGAACTAATGAATCCAAAGAATTTTCCAGATTGATTCGGTCTCTTTCACACAAAAACTGAGATGGTATTTCCTATTGAACCGGTTGCATCCTCCGCCCACTTTTTATCCTTTCCAGGAGGGATTTTGCACACTAAAACCTTTGTCTCGTTCTCCACCTTTCCTCTAAACAAACTTCCCGTAACAAGAACCTCCAAGATTGAGGCTTGTATCTCCGATGTTGGATCTTAAAATCTAGACACACGGGACGAGACGACGGAAACGTCAAGTTCTCTAGCTGCTTCATCGAGTCCATGAGGGAGACTATTGTCTACAACCATGACCCGTCTATCTTCTCCTGCTATCTCTTTTATCAAAACTGCTGACCTTCCTAGCCTATTCATGCTTTTGTTTTGTTCTTGATCCATTTTTTCATGATGGTATTTACTATAAAAAACACCAATTAACTATTTTTTTATTAGCAAACTTTATTGACCAAGTCTTTGAAATAAAGACAAAGTCAAGGGAAAACCCTCAAAACACCATTACAAAGAAAGGAAACCAATAAAGGTCCCTAGAGATCGGTTACTTGCATTACAAGCAACCAAAAAAAACCAAACCCAAACCCAAATTCATGAATTTGCAATACACACCTAGAACCTAACACAATTAAACACGATTCAATCAGTAGACTAAAACCTAAACCATCAACTACAGACCTCCCCACAACTCTAAAAACCAAAGGCAACAGAGAGGAGCACCCTAAAGATCGATTGCTTGCAGTGCAAGCAACCAAAACTCCTACACCCAATCCCAGAAACTCAATCCCTGGTAACCAACACCACCTAGCACCACCAATACAACAGTGTAACCACCCAAAACCTCTACTAAACCACCATAGAAAACCCAACGACTCACAAAACCAACATTTCTGAGGGCCAAAAGATAAGGCCTCATTTCTATATAACCAGATCCTCCAAATTATGATAGAGATGATTAGTTCTCATTGATTACTTGATTTCTGAGGGCCAAAAGATCTCCAGGAAAGGAACCACTAAGTAATGGACTTAGGAGGAGCAACACTGATCCCCCACCAAGAAAGAACATCCGATCACAATAACCATGAAAAATTGTAGTGAAGAAATAAGTAACCTGGCTACTCTGGATCATCATTACATAGGGGCACCAGGTGTTTCAAACAATAGAAATGCCTCTAGCCATAAGGAAGCACTTAGTTGAGACTTCCCACATACAAACTAACCAAGAAAAGGCAGCTAATTTAGGAGGTAAGATGGGGATACACAAGAATTTGGCCCAAAGAACTTCCTGAGAAGTGTCTGAATCCAAAAATTGATACATTTTGGAAACTGGGAAATCCTTAGCCCCCATAGACCATGCCAATCTATCAAATCCCAAGGTTGAGCGGATTACATAAATAATTGAATTGACCCCTTTTCCCATCCCTTTAAGGTCCTTCTGAAAACCAATATCCAATCTCCTTATTGACAAATTTAAGAGACCAACCGACCTTTCTATAAGCTAAGATGAAATAACCTCTGATAGATAGTTTTCAAAGGACTATTAGAAATCCAACAATCCTCCAAAAATATAACTGAAGTACCAGAATGCACTGACCAAGATAGAACTCATACTCCAAATGCATTTGCAAACCTTGGAATTAAGCGTAAAGACCTAAGATGGCCCAATAAAACTAGAACCAGACTGAATAAAAAAGTCCCGTTGAAATTATGCGCATAGATATGTCAACAAGTTATGTTAAACACATCTGGACCGATTTAACGGTGAGATATGTCAATCAATTTTGGTTGAGTATCCCAAAAAATAAGAGGCTTGTATTCATTCAGAGATTCGCATAATTGTCTAATGGGCAAATAGAAATTGTCAAAGACAAAATAACCATACAACTTCCCTCTAAAAAGGGTTTATTAATTAATTAATTAGTTTAGATGTGAATCAGGCCTAGGGCTTCCTCTTCTCCTTTCTACAGTCGCTCATCTCCTTTCTCTGTAACTATCAAGGTTGTCGCCGTCAGCCATGTAATGGTCCGCCCCCACTAATCCACTGCCTCCCATACTGACCCCCCCTGCCTGAGACACCTGGGACCATGCCACCAGGTCCATCGAAGGGCTTTCTTAAGCCGTCGCGCCCGAGGAAGAAGACTCTTCGGCCCTTTCCTCTTCCTCATGTGTCGCCTCCGCTTCCTGAGCCGCCTCCGCTTTCGTATACAACGACGTTACCCTTAACATAGTCGTCCTCAAAGCTGTTACAGCTCTCTCCCACCATCGCCCATGACCTAGCACCACCACCTCCTCCTCTGCCCCCAACGCCTCCATCGCTAGAGCCGCTGTGGTCCTAGCCTTCTCTGCCACCAAAACCGCCACCTCCTCCTCTATGAACATAACTTCCACCACCACCTCCTCCTCGATATTAGTGTTTCCGCCTCTGTCTCTTGCGCTACCTATGTCACATGTCTGCTTCCTTAGTTGTCTTTCGATCATTCACTTTCATCGGAGGCCTGACCTTGGAGGATCAGGCGCCATGACTGTGGCACATACGATCAGATGGAGACTCCGTGCAGAGATGCCCCATTCTCATCCGTTGGATCGGGACCCTAACACCCTTGATCGAAGTTAGGGAAGGTGGAACCAGCAACTGATCCTATCGACGGAAGCGGGTGACAACTCAACGCCTCAACCCCATTCGCTGGGTTGGGACCCCTTAAATAACGAGATGTGTGTAGAGACACACACCTCGCCTTGCCAAGGTCGGTGTCAGACTGACCTCCTATTTTCCCCGTTTCTTGGTGTATGCCCACTACCCCTCAAACGCCCCTATCAATTACCACGAGCATTTTTCAGGCCAATACAAGAAACGAATCTCGTCTCACTCACAAAAATGTAATTAAAAGCAGTAGTCTTATTACATGGTTAACGTCTCGAATCTTCTTGTTTATCATATGAGACCATATCTATAATCTTTGTATGCTTTCTTATTATCAATAATAAAGTTTCACGGTATATGCTCAACTTTTTTTAATTTGTTTGGATTTTGTCAAACATATTGTTATAGTAAATATGTGAAATGTATTGGCGTTGAAGTTACAAAAATTACAAGTTTTTGAAACGTGATAGCGGGCTTGTGAAATAGACCACCAAGGTGGACTGAACATGGCCTCCTTATCAGTCTCCATCATCCTTACCATTTTCTTTTCTTTTGTTTTCTCTGTTGTCTCAACATGTCAACTTGTGAACTCTCAACTCATACCAAACTGCTATGTATCGAATACACAAGAACAGATTAAAACAAACCCTTTGTTTCACTTTCTAAATTCGAATGCCTCTCCATAGCATTCACAAATAGAGTTAAGGAGTTTCAAAGTTGATATTAAGCCAAAACAATATACTAAAAGAAGTGAAAGATCCATGAAACATGATGGAACTATTCATCTCTCAGTCACCTTCAAATTGTGGATGACAAGGATTCTATTCTTTGAATCCGATCTGGTCCAGTTGGTCATAATTCAAGTGTACTCGTATCCCTTTAGCTTAGTGTTGTTGTTGCTTCTCACTAGTGTTGACTGGCAAGGTTGATTTGGTCGACGGTGCTTTGTCAGACTCTCCGTTCTCTCGTGGTTTTTGTAATCATTGGGACATACAATTACGTTATGGTATGTTTGAACGGAGGATCTTCCAGATGTGTTTTCTTTCTATGGCTCGGTTCTGTGCTGGCGACAACTCATTTGTTTTTCGGAGGCCTTTATATTTCTTCGTTTCTCTTTAGGATTTTGTTAGATCATGTTACAATGCCGTTGAGGTTTCTTCTAAGAGTTTTTTTTTACTGAAAAGTGCAATATTATTAAATCAGAATCCAACTACATAAATGTGCGACATAGAATATTTTTCCGGACCATTAGGAAAGAATAGGCACAAAACATAATCGTTCGTAGTTTTTGAAATACTAGAACAATCACAGGCGGTATTGAGGCACCACAAAGGCAGGAAAGAAAGGTGGTGGGGGGAGGGGGTAAGAAGATAGCACTAGAGGTCCTTGTCCAAAACCCGAGCATGGACTGTATCAGTAGTAGGAGGCAAGGCTTTCACCAGGGACCCCTCCCAGAGTCAGTCCCTGCAGCTTAAGGAGGCTAACATTCCTCCTACTGAGGTTGTTTGTCAGCCCTCACCTGATCATCCCGGGGAACACCATCAGCATTCCTCTTCACTCCTCTGGCAGCAGCTCATTCACTATCTCATGCCCAGGCGGAATGAGTGCTGAAATTTCAGTGACCCTACCACCAGAGAGCTGGCCGGTCACAAAATATTTCAAGCCGGGATCCACATTCCCGGTCTGGTTATTGACCCGAGGTCTTGTATCATTAGATACAGTACTCGGGGAAACACATGGGCTCCTTCATCGAGACGAAAATCCTTTAGATACACTGCTTGGGGATAAATACCCAAAGCCCAGTGGTTCAGAACAAAGATGGAGTTAAGTCAACCGAATCAAGTTATTTTCGGTTATAGATTCATGACTATATGACACCGACCAGAACAAAGACGACCTAAAAATATTTAAGCGCTCATCGATTCAATTAATTGATCGATGATCACCCCTTGTTTTGGATTTATAGTTTAGTCTTTATGTTTAAACTAAATCATCTAGTCCTATTGGATTATTAAACAAATGAAGTATAATTAAATAACAAAGTTATAGTTAATCGCATGATTTTGAGTTTTTTTGAGTTAGTTACCATCTCGGTCTTTTATCGCTAATTATCCATGAGATTTAGGTGTTAAATATGACTTATTTTCTATGTGCATCATAAAATTTAAATTCATGAAAATAGGAACATAAGATATCAAAAAAGACTAAAACAAAGAGAAAAATTATGTCTCGCTTGAGACCCTCAACCTAGCCCTAGCCCTGCCGCTATGGTGCTCTTTCTTGATAAAGCCGCCGGTGTGCCGCCTGGGATTTTGCCACTCGGTGCCGCTTCTATCGGGAAGGCCGTCCTCGTGCTTCCCCGTCCCATCCGGTCAATCCCCTCGCAGACCACGCCTGGTGCGGGGGATAAAAACCAATGGGGATGGTCACCATCGTTAACCTTCGCTCCCTCTTCCTCCTTGTCATCCTCCCCATCACTGTTCTCGAATGATGGGTTGGATCCGCCTCCTCCTCCGCGTGGTGAATTTCGTCCCGAGATACTGTTGCGGCGGCCGCATGTGGCTTTTGCTCCATGCTATTGGTTGGGTCCCGTCAAGCCAAACCCTAATTTGCTTTCCCGGTCTCACCATGACCTTACTCTAGTGACACCCCGGGCGGCGACGGTCCAGATTGTAACGGGGTACTTGGAGTGCCTCACGGTCATGACGGTGATGGCGAGAACCCAACGCCTGACTTGTGATAGCCATGGGTGGAACCGGAGTGTGGTGGCCGTATCCTTCAGGGTTCTTCGTCAAGGCTGGCTGCGAAGGCAGATTAGGGTTTGGAAACACTATGGAGGAGCTGCGCTAGGGCATGACCCTGAGATCGGTGGCCGGTCGTTCCTGCCCGTGAGGGAGGTGCCGGTGCCCATGGACACCCCTATAGGGAGCTGGACACGGCGGCAGTCGAAGGACTAGTTGCCCTCCAGAAGGGATGCTCATGGAGTTGTTCGGGGGACCAAAGACCGAGGAGATGGCATTGCTCTAGATGGGAACCTGAAAGACGGTGCGACACTGATTGGGATTCGGGGGGAAGCTAGTCCTAGCCCACTGACATTGGATCCGAGACCTAAGGATGGGCTGCCTAGAGGACGGGGTACATGTGTGACATTGGACCCGGGACCTAACCTGGGACCCCCATCCCTCGCCTTGCGGCACCACCCGTCCACATGAGATAAGCCTCCCTGGGAGGCCTACTTCTGTATGGGCAGCCATAACAAGGGCGGGGAAGAAGCCCCGCCAGGAGGGATGATGTACCGTCTGAGCATCGGGGACTGGCCCTAGGAGGGTTCCCACCATTACTGTTGAGGTCCCTCAGGATCTCTGGTACCTCGTTCTCCCTCACCGCCTTTTCTCTCTGTCCAAGAGGCATCACAATACCGTTTGTGACGGTTATGATAGTATAAGGATCTGAGAATAATTGTTCGTTACTGCTGGCCTTCTGATGGTCGAGGAGCATGTTCCCCGATGCAGGATAATGTAATCAATTTTAAGTAATAAAGTTGCATGCTTTGTTAAAAAAAAATCATGAAAATAGTAAGGGTAAACTACAAATACCTACCCCAAACTTGTAGCGTTTAACTGATACTTACCCTAAAGTTTTTTTTTAACTGATACCTACTTCAATAATTATTTAAAAAATTATTTTAAAAATCACTTTTGTTATATATACATATTTATTATTAAATCCCTTTAGTATTATTTAAAAAATCACTTCAGTTTTGTTTTTAAAAAATTATTTAAAAAATCATTCAGGGCATTTTCGTCATTTTACATAACGACTTGGGCTATTTTTTATATAACTAAACATCTAAGTATGTAAGAACTGCCCCCGGTCAACACCGGTCGAACCAGTGGAAATCGGGAAGAATTGACTTTTTGTCGAAAAAGTTAACCGACGACTCCGGGAGTCGTTCGGGACCTTTTCGGGACCCAAAAAGCTTAGCCTTCGTTACAATTAGCTCAGTTGGTTCATTTCCTTTCAAATAAGTACTTTGGCGAAAAAGTCAAATTCGGGTCAAACGGAGTCAAATTAGGGGTTTTGTCGGATTAATTTAATTGGGCTGGAATATTTGTGAGTGGAGGTGGACCCCACATGGACACATGTCCATGAGTCTTGGAGGAGAAGAAAGGGGTGGGATAAGACCCATTTGCCCCCACCTTTGGGCATAAGAGAAAAAGGGGCTAAAGGGTAATTTGGGCATTTCTATTTTAGGTTAAAGGCCACATGTGAGCAACAATTCAGCCCATTTCTTCCCTTGGCCGAATTTCACTAGAGAGAGAAAGTAGAGCTCCATTGTTGAAGAAGGAGAAGAAGGGAGGAAAAAGGAGGCCTTTTGCTTGATTCCACCACCAAAAGTCTTCATTTCTTCCATATTTCTGATCATCTACTCTTTCCCTAAGGTAAGCACTCATCTAAATCCCCTTTTGATGAACTTTGGGTTGTGGGTTTGGTAGAAAATGCATTGAGATTGAAGCTTTTCATTGTTAAAGGGATGGATTGTGATGAAAAGTGGAGTATTGTGGTGAAAATGGATTGGGTTTTATTAGTTTGATGAAACCCAACATTGGGTCTTGCAGTTTTGGGGTTTTTGGGGCTGAATTTGGAGGTTTTGGAGCTTAACAATGGAGTTTTGGAGGTTTGGATTCGTGAGGACGAAGTTGAGGGAAGAAGAAGAAGGGAACTGCCAAGACCCGTCACGGATCCGTGACGGGAACCGTGACGAGCACGTCACGGCTCCATGATGGAGACCGTGACGGCGCACGTCATGGTTCTGTGACGTCAACCATGACGATGCACGTCACGGTTCCGTGACCCAAACCGTGACGTAGCCCGTCAAGGTTCCGTGACCCACTCCGTGATGGATCAGAAATGGACCTTTCCAAGTCCATTTTGGTTGTTTTCGAGTAATTAGGAGGGTTATCTATGACCGAGCGTTTTGAGGATTAGGTTGAGTGTTATCTCTTTAAACCACCCTTGAATTATTATTAATTCTCGTATTACTTTGTGATCTTAGACGTTGTTCCCGATCGCGGCGGAGGAGGCTATTAGGCGGTGTGTGGTTGTTCGAGACTGGATCGCGGTTGAGGTAGGGAAAAGTAGCGAATACCGGTTTAAATGTGGAAAGTTACTAGAATTGCATATAGGTTATAAGTAATCGGAATAATTGTAGAATCACATGTAGGATGTGAATAACTAGGGTAGTGGTTTAAAATGTGGAATCACCTGCGGGCCATGTCGTGCCCGTAGGTTTGGGAATTGTTGTGCTGTAGAACTGCATGTGGACCATGTCGTGCCCGTAGGGTTGTGTGGTGATTGCGCTTGTTGGTGATTAGTAGATTTGTAATTATTAGTCTGTGGTATGTTCCGGTGTTAAATTAATGATCATGATATGTTATGAGAATGTGGCGAATGTTAATGTGAACCATTGCCTGGTGACATGTTCGATGTGTTGTACGTGTGTGTCCCGGTAGGATATTTAGGCCGAGGATGGTGTTCCGGTCCGATATCGTGGCCGATGCTGTGTGTTCCGGCACGATATGTTTTGAGGATAGGTGTTCCGGTATGATATCTATACCGACGGAGGATTCCGGTATAAAATATCTAGGCCGAGGCTGGTGTTCCGGCGTACGCAGTACCCGATGCTAGGTGTTCCAGTATGATATCTATACCTACGGAGGATTCCGGTATAGGATATCTACGCCGACAATGGTGTTCCAAGGAGATATCTAGACCGATGCTGTGTGTTCCGGTACGATATGTCTCGAGGCTAGGTGTTCCGGTATGATATCCTGACCGATAGTGTGTGTTCTGATATGCTTGTACCGGGACGATATCTAGACCGATGTTGTGAGTTCCGGTGCGATATGTTGAGCCGTACGGTGTGATCCGGCATATTATGGGAGACTTAATGTGTGTGTATTGGATGATGATGTACTGTGCGTATTTATTCGGTGACTTTTTGGGATATGTCTTGGGTGTGAACATTGAGCATTCGATAACTGTTGAGCAGGATTGGTTTCACCGTTAAGTGAGGTGATTGGGTAAGTGTTGTGATTAAACGATGTTATGATTATGGTTGTGATTGTGTTACGTTTTTTCCTGTTGTTGTCGTTAGTTGTCGTTGCTTCACTGGTATGCCATATTTGGACGGGTATCCGTGGGGTGGGCGACATGCTCATCCCCTTTACTACTTTCTCCTACTGAGCGAAAGCTCACCCCCCTTCACTACTATTTTCACAGGTTTTGATCGTGAGTTGATTTAGAGGACGCCTCAAAGCTTGGGTGTAAGAACCGCCCCCAGTTTTTTTTTATCAGCAATTTTTTTTATAAATCCAACAGTTACAAAGTGTAACTGAAGGACAAGGGCATAGCCCTCAGTACAAACCATAACATACACCCAACAAGGGGTGAAAACAAACAACCAACTACAACTTAGGTCTAATACCCATATTTGTCTACTTTTAAGAACAACCAAACTCGAGTCAACAAACTACACTTACTCGAGACAACAACAAAACAAACCAGCAAACCTAGAGCCCAACAGAGCCCAAAACAAAGGCACCAAGGCCTAAAAAGGACACCAAGGCCCAATACAGAAACAAAACAAAACCTAGAAGCACCTCCTAAGCCTCGAGCCCCGCATCCACCAAGTGAAACTCTGAAGTCGGACCGAAACACGAGTAAACGTCAGCACATCAGCTAGACGCGCCAGACACGTGCCCTGCACCAGCTGTCTCGAGCCGCACGCTCGTTGTACCCAGCACCAGACGTCGAGCCGCACACCAGCCAGAGAGAGTGACAGCTACCCAGGTCTTCACAGCAAAGTCCAGCGACGCTACGACCACCGAACCCTACACCTCCGACCACACCCACATGGACCACACCGATCGAGAGCTCCACCAAAACAGAAGAACAACCAATTACTCGGCCCTTCGTTACCAGTGAGGTAACCCTCCTCCGGCCAACACAAGGAGGAGTTCAAGAAGAGAAGGACCAGTATCATGAAGATACCGAGCAAAAGGAAGAACCCCAAGTCACTAGAAAAGAGAAACCAGCGAAACAGGGCAAGTCCCAGCAACCCAATCCCCCAAAAAGGACCTAAAGCCGCCGGCCAACACCGAGACACGGCCAGTCCGAAATCTCGCAGAGAAAACGAGGAGGAAAAGGGAGTGGAACCATACCTGAGAGGAGGAGATCTCCCGAACCCCAGCACCAAGGTCACCGAGACCCAAATCAACATGCGAACGAGACGAGAGAAGCGAGTAGAAAACCCGACCAGATCCAAACTTCAAACTTCCCACCAAAGCCAAACTTGGCTAAACCCTTCGACGGAAACCAACTCGGTCCGTCGAAGCCCGGACCACCACACATGACCGAGAACAAGGGGAAGAAAGAGAAGAATAGGGTTATGTACTACCCAACCAACACCCGACGTCCAATAGTAGATCTGAGGGAGGAGGTAGCGGGGAGGTCAGATCCGGCACCGAAGAGTATAGATCTGAGGATGCCGAATCTGAAGTGGGACGGTAGAGAAACGGAACCACGAAACAAAAAGGAGGCAAATGGTAAGAAGAAAGAGGGAAGAGCAAGGGAAAGGCAGGTGGTAAACCAGTGCAACCAGCGGTGGCTTCCATGGCCGGAGCCACGGCGACCACCGCCGGCCACAGAAACGAAGAAGAAGGGTAGGCTTCTTCAGAAAAGAGAGAAGGCAGAAAGTTCTAGAGAGAACTTTTTTTCACATAAGTTTTTTACAAATAGCTACTCCGCCCCCAGTTGAATCGGAGGTTTTCGACAAAAGTTGACTTTTTGCCGGAAAAGTCAACTGATGACTCCGAGGGTCATTCGGGACCTTTGCGGGGCCCAAAAAGCTTAGCCGTCGTTACGGTTAGCTTATGTGGGCCGTTTCCTTTCAATTGACTGGAATGTTCGGAAAAGTCAACTCGTGGTTATTTTTGGTCAACCGCGATCCAATTAGAGACTAAACATATTTATTTAAGTGAGCTGGATTATTTGAGCTAGGAGTGGTCCCCACATGGACATGTATCCATATTTGCTTGGAGGGGGAGAAAAATGGGTTAAAAGGACTCATATGCCCCTAAATTGTTGGTCTTGAGAAGTGGGAAGCAAATAGGCAGTTTGGAGATTTCCCCTTTAGGGTATATGACTCATTGTGGGTGTATTTTAGCCATTATTATATTAGTGGCCGAAATTGAGAGAGTGAGGAAGAAGAAAAGGGGTTTTGGAAACTTGAAGAAGAAGAAAGGAGGGAAAATGGTGGCTTGAGCCCATTCTCTACCCAAAATCTTCCATTTTCACTTGATTCTTCATCTATTCTCCATCCTCAAGGTAAATCCCTCTTCCTTTTTCGTTTTGGGTGATTTTGGGTTCATGGGTTTTTGAGAAAAAATGAAGAACTTGGTTGGGTTTGAACTTGTGGATGTTAGATGATGAATTTTTGGAGAAGAAAATGAGTTAGATGATTGATTTAACTTGGTTTTGAGTAGTTTTGATGAAACTCACTGAGGGGATTGAAGTATTGGAGATTGTTGGGTCTGTTTTGGAGGTTTGGAGGTTCATCAATGGAGGTTTGGGGGTTTAAATTCGTGAAATCGGAGCTGGAGGAAGAAGAGGACAGAACTGTCCAGACCCGTCACGGATCCGTGACGGGGATCGTGACGAGGGAAGTCACGGCTCCATGAGGGAGACCGTGACAGAGGAAGTCACGGCTCCGTGAGGAGAACCGCGACGGCCTGAACCACGGATCTGTGACCAGATCTGTGGCGGAGCCCATCAAGGACCCGTGATCAGAACCATGACAGACCTGATTTGATCCTCTTGGGTCCTTTTACTGAATTTCGAGTAATGAGAACGATTATCTATAATCGGGTCCTTCTGGGGTTAATTGGGAGTGTTTCCTCTTTAAACCTTTGTGAATTACTCTTGATTCGAGTATTGTTTTGTGATCCAAGACTTTGGACCCGAGCTCGACGAAGGAGGAGGCCCGTGGACATCGTGAAGTGGAGGAGGATGTTTGTCAGGTCGTCAGCAGCTAGGATTGTAGTACTTTTGAGTTTGAGGTAGGAAAGTAGCGAATACCGATTTAATTAATGAAAGTTACTAGTATGCCTTTAAGATAATAATAATAACCGGAAAGGTCCTAGTTTGCATATAGGATGTGATTCACTAGAATAACCGCTTTCAATTACGATAATAAATGGAATAGTCTTAGTTTGCATATAGGATGTGATTCACTAGACTAATCGCCTTCAATTATGGGAAATTGCCGTACTGGTAGAATGACCATGTCGAGCCTTACGTTGCGTGTTGATTGTGATGCCATGATCTATGATTGAGATGCGTGATGCGTGTTGTAGCCGTTGATTAGACTGAGAGTCATAATAAGATATACTCGGTGTAATATGTTGTTGCTATGTTTGGGCAAGTGTGCCATGCGTGATGTGATGTGAACCATTGATTGTGATATGATCGGGTGAGTGAGACCGATATGTGTGCTATGGTGCGTTGGCTCGATTAGTCTACCGTGGCCAAACTTTGGCAGTGTAATGCGTGTTATGCTCTTGATGTGTGTTCCAAGAGGAGGTGTAACAGGTGTGATACCTACACCGAGGGATAGTTCCGGTGTAGGGTATCGAGGCCAAGGATGGCGTGATTAGTACCCGATGACTTGTGTTCCGGGACGACGTCCGACCGAGGTGTGTGCCGGTCCGGTACGTATGGTGAGTAATGCCCCGAGTCTGTGTGCCGAGAAGACATCTGACTGAATGTATTGCCAGTCGAGGATGTTACCCCGAGTCTCAGTGACGAGAAGATATCGGGACCGATGTTGTGTGGTCCGGTATGATATAAGTGGATGTGTGCATTCGGTGATGTTGGAAACGGCTGTACGGTGTTGTGTTTGTTCCGCTGTGTATTCTATGTTTGTTGATTGGTTGTGTGCGTCGTTTTAAGTGTGACTATGGTCTTGTGAGAAGGATTAGTGGTTGGTAACTTCCCGTGGACGTTGTTAGTAGTTGTGCTTTGCTAGCATGCCCTAATTGGACGGTTGCTCGTGGTGGTGAACGTATGTTCATAACCTTAACTACTTTTCCTACTGAGCGAAATCTCATCCCCCTTACTTGTTGTTTTTCAGGTCTTGAGCGGGACTTGTGCTAGCGGGATTCTCGACGCTTGGGAGCTAGCGAGGGTCTTGTTTAGTTGCCTAGAGACGTACTGTTATTTTGAACTAAACACTTATTTTGATGGTTTTTATGAGTTGTTGACTCTTTTATCGGTTTTATGGATTTCGGAGCTTTATGTTTAAAACTTATCTCATTTCAATTGCTTTATTTAATTATTTTTTTAAGCTCACGTCTCGAGTCCGGTCAAAACCAGATTTGGGGCGTGACAAAGTAGGTATGAGCTAAAAAAAACTTTAGAATAAGTATCAGTTAAACGCTACAAGTTTGAAGTAGGTATTTGTAGTTTACCAAAATAGTAACTACAAACCCTAATTGCGTTCCTATATGTTTAACAATCAAAAAGCAACAACAAGAAAGCATCATGACGGTGTTGATGGAATTGTGATCGAGAATGGAAGATGGAGGAAACCGGCCCCCGGAAGGTGGAAAGTCAATTCCGATGCTGCGGTCTTCCAAGGTGCTGGGGGTGGGGATGGTTGGGTCTGTAGAGATGCCAATGGTTTCCCGTGTTTTATGCAATGTAAGGTGTTTGGGGCCTATCAAGACCCGGAAGTGTTAGAGGCTTTGACAGTGAAGGCGGCGTTGCAAGAGCTTGCGGACCGAGGTATGGGAAACGGGGTGGTCGAATCGGATTGTTTGGGATTAGTTTTGGCTCTTAAGAGCAATTCGGTTCTGATCACTCCGTTAGGAGCTATTTTTGAAGATTGTAAACAGATTATTTTTTGTCTGGTAGAAGTTAATGTAGGCCATGTTAAAAGATCTGCAAACAGGGTAGCTCATGAGCTAGCTAGGAATGCCCGTAAGTGGGCATCTATGGTGTGGGATTATTCTTCACTGTCATAATTGATTTTCGGGTTACTGGCTTTTGATTCAGCATTATAAATCCCTTATTTTCGTCAAAAAAAAAGAAAGCATCATGACATCTCATCAAAAAGCATTCAAATTTTCTGGCAATTGTCTGCAGGTTGAGGGGTGTTCCATCCTTTAGCCGAAAGGGGGACCGAATGAGTTGGGAAATAGCTACAACGGTTTTGAGCTTTTGATCTACAAAATTACTTAGACCCAAAGACTGACCCCAACAAGACATTCAATCTAAACTAAAGCTGCTTACTTCTTTTACTTTTTATTTTTGAGCTTAATTAGTTCTTTCTAAGCTCTACACTTGGCATGATTTTACATCATTAGTTTGAAATTTAAGGTATATATCCGACAGAACTGCATCCTTGATTAAAGAACACGTTGATGTTTAATGTTATTTAATAACAAATTGAAAAATATCCGAAGTATATGACATGTCAATAATTAATTTCACCATTATATATGTGTCGGTATCCACTTCTGTTTTTGATGAGTGGTTTCACATGCATCATCATTTTTTCTCTCTCTATTATGTTCCTTTTATATATAAGCTTTGTTTTTTTCCTTGACAAGAGGAATACAAAAAAAAAACTTTGACCGATCAAAAAAAATATATATATACTTTGATTTGTCTTTTGTTTCTATTTCCATGGCCCGAAATCGTCAAGACCATGGCTGTCGAGAGGCTGCCACAATCTGTATAGAGATATAAGAAGAGGCAGGCTTTTTACAGTTAGTAATAGGAGATGCTATCAAGTCTACTCTCATGGCATCACACTCTCGAACCAGTGGCGGATCCAACTTTTCTAATGAGAGGGGCACCAAATTTTTTTCATTAACGTCAAAGTATTATGATTAATATTAAATTTATAATTGCATAAATGACTATTTATCATCACATATTGTGAATATATTTTAAACAATTTGATTGTTAATACAATCAAAAATATATTTTTTTTTGTTTTATACGATTATAATATCATTCATCCATTGGTCTTTCATTTGATTTTTAACCACATTTTGATAGTACTAATAGCATAAAATATTCTATCTGCAATCACGATGATAATCGATCATATTATCATAGGTATAGTAATTTTATAAAGACTATTACAAAAATCAAATTTATGACAATCTCAAATCATAAATAATATCTTAAACAAGAATAACTTTTGTAAACTATAGCTAAAATTAATAATTTAAAACAAAATAATAATTAAGGAATAAAATAACTGAAATTTAAAGAGCATAAGTTTAATATTTCTTCTCTACTATATTAATCTTGTATATAATTAAACTCAAAACCTAATCCATATAATGTCCAAATTTTAAACCGTGTATTAAATAAGAATGAATTAATTAGAGTTAAGAAAATTAAAAACAATAGAAGGGTAGAATGATTAGGAAACATAATTAGAAATATAAAAAACAATGGATACGGTTCAATCCTGAAGATCTTGCAATTAGAAACTAAGGAAAAAATTTAAGAATGGGCACAATTGAAATTTTAAGTAAAACAAGTAGTAGATAGCCTATGTCTCGAACCTTGGCTTTTAAGAATCAACTCGTATCTCTCAGTAAGTGGGTAGATTGGACCGTTTCAAATGTATTGAATCTTTTTTTATAAATAAGACAGTATTAATAACAGAGAATTTGTCCGGAAACTGCAATAATCATGAAGGTTACCTAACAAAACTGAAATAGCCAACCAAGAATCATAACTGATAAAAATGAAAGACTCCGGTAGGTCGAGAGCCACTATGATACTAGAGATCATCAACTTGACATACAATGTGGGTGAATGCCGGTCACTCTAAAATTCGATGGATGATCAGGTAAGAGACTTGGTTAGGCCTTCCTTGGTGAACTGATTTGGCGCAAATTGATTGTGCTTTCGTCCTAATTAACAACGTTTGTCATCATTCGTCTGATATATGTGAGGGCCTCGTGAATTAAACGCATGTTGAGGACCGACCATCTTGACGAGAGTGAAAATATACTTGGAGGTGCTGACTCCATCCTAGGTATGATGATTGGGGATTATATATCAACACAATGACCCGTCCCTAAGGCTATCATTTGGATAAGCGATGGTGTTTTCCGCCCTTAACCACTTACACCATTGGCGAGCGTAAATTTTACCTACCTAATCTGACTATTTTTCTTATATATTTATTTTGTTTGTGTCTCTTTTTATATTTTTAAACATTTACCAATAACTTCTTAAAGTCTCGTTCATTGTCTATATTTTTCAAATATTCACCATTGGTCTCGTTTTGTAGGCTTCGAGAAAAGAAAAATATTGACACAAAAACGAGGTTGATCGAGCACAAACGGAACGAAAATAAGCGAAAGAAACATAAATTTAAAAGTGAAAAAAAGTTACTCCAGAGGACCTAGCGGGGGCACGTGCCCCCTCAAATTTTAGAAAAAAATATAATAACCTATATTTTTACAATTTCCTTTAATAAAATACTGCTTTTTTGATTAAAAGTGCCCCCCTCAAATTTTTTAAAAAAATCCTTCACTGATTTCTTTCCGTTTTTGTTTATGAAATTGTATTTTTTATTATAATTACTTAAATGTCTTAAGTTTAGAATTTTGCATCAAAAAACGAAAATTTCTCTTTCGACCTGAGAGTCTACCCTAGCCCTAGCCTACCTCGCCGCTATGGAGCTCCCGTTTGTCGTTGTCGCCGCGCCGCCTAGGCCTGTCGGGATCGTGGTCCCCGTGTTCGCCTATCCTATCCCGATGATCTCGCAGACCACGCTTGGTGCGGGATTTAAATACGGGTGGGAATGACTGACTTTTCCACAGCCTTCGGCGACTCTTCCAACCCCTATCTTTCCGGTGGTTCTAGTCGTTTCTAATCCAATCGTCACGCCCCTCCGTCCTCTCCCGCTGATCTCGCTTGGTGTCCCTCCAGCTGGTCTGCAATTCTCACCACCACCGCCGCCCCCTGCTTCTCTCCCACAGATATCAGCCTGGTCTCCTGTACCGTTGGGCTTTGTGACCATGGCTCAGGCTCGAAACGACTCATTGGAGTTCGTTGGTCCGCAAGGGTCGCCCCTCGCTCCCCACAATGTGTATTGCTGCCGGCAGTGGGACCGTCAGAGTTGGGTGAGGCGGGACTCGGTGACTTCGGCTACAAGCTACAGGTCTTTTCCCCGTGGGCCGAACCCTACCCCGTTCCTAAGGACCCACCAGCACCAAGACCTCGCTCTAGTGCCTAGAGGGCCTGCCACCCGATCGAGGGTTCCGTCTCAATCACGTTGTGAAGACCGCTTCAAAAAAAAAACCTATTGGGTCGGACCGGGTCGAACCGGACCCGACCAGCAACCCGGCCAGGCCAGACCCGGCCCGGGCAGGCCGGCCACCCACGTCTGGGCCGCGCGGCCCATTTCGGCGAGGCCCGGTGTCAGGCCCGTTTGAGCTTCGGGTATAAATAGGTCAATTAGGGTCTGAAACCCTAATTGCCTTCAACCCCTCTTCTTCGCGCAGCCCTCCCTCGACCCGACCTCACCCTCCACGCCGTCCACTCCTCCACGCCGCCGTCTTCTTCTCCGACCAACCGCTCCGGCCGCCACCATACCGAGCTCCTCTCCGTCCAACCGACAACCACCTCTCTTCCTTCCCTTCGCCGCCGTCTCCTCTCTCCGTTCAGCCCCCACCAGCCACCTCCCTCTCTCGGTCCGTTTCCGACCACCACATCCCCACTCTCCCTCGTCTTCTCCTCCGTCCGATTCACGAACCACCGCCTCTGTCCTCACTCAATCCCGAGCCTGAGCTCGTCGTCCCGAGCCCGAGCTCGTCCTCCCCGATCACCCTCTCCCTCGTCCCGAGCCGTCGCCGGTACCCCACCACCGAGCCCCTCCTCTCCTCCGTCCAGCACCAGCCTCGCCGTCCAGCTCAAGCCCTGCCGGCTTGGAGTCCGACCACCACCGTCCCTTTGGCCGAGTCCAGCCGTGCCACCGTGTTTTCCCGCGGTGAGAATCTCAAACCCGTAGGGTTTCGGTCGCCGATGGTGCCTTCGCCGGTGACCGGCCGGGCTAAAGTCTGAACTCTTCCCGTTCCTTTTTTTTCCTTGTCTTTCTTTCTTTTCTGGATCTGGCAGTGTGGAAACAACACTTGTTTTTGGATCTGAACGCTCTATGGAACGAAAATGGTGGAAAACGAAATCTATTTTCTTGGATCTGGTCATGAGGAGCAGTTTGTTGAAACAGAAAAGGAAAAAGGAATTTAAAAAGGGGAAATCAGATTTAATAGAAAAGGACTTCAGATTTAAAGAAATGAAAACAAAATCAATGTTGATTCAAGTTGGTTTTGGAACTGGATCGTTTGGAAGCAAGGTCTTTGGAAGTCGAAAGAAAATTATTTTAAAACGAAAATCAGTGTTTTAAGGAAAAAGGGATTTGAAATAAAATGGAATTAACATCAATTTGGTTTTAATAACGGTTTTGAGTCGAGGAGTTTTGAGAAACAAAGTTGTAGGAAAATGAACTAAAACGACTTGGGTTTTAAAAAGGATTTAAAAAGAACGATCAGATTTGATTTAAAGTGGGCCTTGAATTGTTGAGCGTGGAACGATTAATCGGGCTGTTGAAACGGACTTAGGATGGGTTTAACAACGGAACGCGGAATCGGTGCCTCGGGAGCCGTGTCTCGAAATCCATGCACCGGGTTTTGTGCTCGGGGCTCGAGTACTAGAACCCGATTCGTCGTAACCCCGCTTTTAGCACGTCCGAGTTTAAAAGACAACTATCGGTTTTAATTTGGACAAATCGTAACCACTAATTTAACATCGGTACCGTTCTAATTTATGGCTTTCATGTTATCTTTAGCGTCCGGCTTCGATCGAAGTGAAACCCGGAGGTAGCGAGCCAGAACGTCAGCAGCTAGGAAACGTAGCGGGTGTTCGTCGGTTGAGGTAGGGAAAAGTAGCCGGGTCTCGGCCCTGACTAGGGAAAGTTAACAGTAGAATTGCATGTGACACCGGGGTGTCGTGGGTTGAGTAGGTTATCGAATATTAGAAATGCATGATACGGGGTTGTAGCGTTTACGAGAAAAGCATGTGACACTTAGTAGTGTCGTAGGATCAGAGAACTTAGCGATAATTGAATTACTAGAGGCATATGACCATGCCCGGAGGTTGTTCGTGAACTAGTGATCTTAGGACTGTTGGAGGCATTGATTATGTCGGAGGTTGTTGTGCGTTATTTATTGTTGAGTTTGGGTGGCCTTGAGAGCCCGTGTTATTTATTGTCGAGTTTGGGTGGCCTTGAGAGCCCGTAATTTACTGTTGATCTTTAGCTGGCTTACGAGTTAGAGTCTCGGTAAGTTGCAAGCGTGTTTTAGGGTTGGTGTCTTGGGAGGCCGTGAGTGCCTGTGGGGCTGTTGAGTCCGTGTCCTACTGTTGGTGTGTCTTGGGAGGCCGTGAGTGCCTGTGGGGCTGTTGAGTCCGTGTCCTACTGTTGGTGTGTCTTGGGAGGCCGTGAGTGCCTGTGGGGCCGTTGAGTCCGTGTTTTACTGTTGGTGCGTCTTGGGAGGCCGTGAGTGCCTGTGGGGCTGTTGAGTCCGATTTTTACTGTCGGTGTCTTGGTGGCCATGAGTGCCTGTGAGTGTTGAACCTGTGTTGTTACTGGTTGATGAATTTTCTTGTGATTGTGATTGCGGATCCCGGTAGTTTGCGAGCATTCTTTGGCTGGCCTGACCAAGTTTGAGTATCAACGGGTTGCAAGCATTCTTTGGCTGGCCTGACACGGTTTGAGTAACACAGGTTGCAAGCATTCTTTGGCTGCCCTGGTCCGAGTTTGAGTATCACAGGTTGTAAGCATTCTTTGGCTAGCCTGATCCGTGTTCGTGTGAGTGGGAGAGGTTACTGAGCAGCTGGTATGCGATCCTTTGTGATCTTGTTTGGTGTGCGATCCTTTGTGATCTGTTTGGTGTTGTATAGCTGTCGTTTGAGTTCTTGGGAGAGGTCGTCAATTGTTGTGTCGGGTCTACTTACGTGGTTGAGTGTTGAGTCGTTCGAGGAAGGTCACCGTGGGTGTTTGTCAGTCGGAGTACTTGAGTTGGGGACGGTGATCCCCGGAGTTGAGTTTGTTGTGGGTGTTATAGGCTTTGTCTGCTAATTATGCCGTAGTCAGTCTGTTATCCGCGGTGGTGAGCGAACGCTCACCCCTAGCTGCTTTTCCTACAGGTACCGTTCGTAGGCTGGACTAGGTGAGCTTCTGAAGCTTGAAGAGCTTGAAGCGGGTTTCTGGGTGTTTTGAGTCTAGCGACGGATACCATGTTTTCGGTCCACTTGTTGGGACGTGTTTTAAGTTGTAATTATTATTTTGTTGAACTAAATTGGTATTTTAAAGTGGTTTAATGAAAACGGGTTTCAAGTGTGTTTATGTTTTTAAAACGTTCGCGTCCCGAGTTCGGTTTACTGAAATTGGGGCGTGACAACGGTCGTTGCAACCCCAACCCCCTCGCCTCTAAGAGGGGAGGTTTCAGGAGTTACAACACTTTCGGTTGCCGTCTCAGTCGCGTCGGCCAGGTCTCGCAGGTGGGGCTGGACCTGGGATCGAGGTGGGATGCAGTGGAAGATAGTGGAGACCTCATCCATGGTTGTTCGTCGTGTTCGGCACTGGAGGAAGACAAAGGTGTGGGTTCCCACTGATGGGGTGGTTCTTGACCCTAATCTTAGGAGAGCTGGCTCTCTAGTCTCGGTGGTGTGACCGCAATCCCATGGGGCGAACCGTGGAACATAAGCTAACCTGGATGGGATCTAGAGGTAAGTGCCCGGGTCTCGCTGACAATGAACCCGATACCTATTGCTGGACTGGCTCATAGGAGGGATCCTGGCATAACAATGGACCCGGTACCTAACCAGGGTCCCGGTGTTCCCGATTGGACCCCACAACAGTCGGCACAGCCAGACCTCCATGGGTGGTCCAACCCTCGCTCCCCGGTTTTTGTGCACGTAGAGGGCTAGTGGGTCCCAGCTTTCTACTAAGTCCACCATTGATCCCTCAACCTAAGAGAGGGGTGGGATGGGCGACGGGTGTGCGACCAGGGCTGGGGGAAGAGCTACTACTGGAAGTCGACAGAAGAGGAAGTCGGCACCTGGTTGGGGCGCCGAGTCACAGGCGGGGAAGAAGCCCCACTGGGGGGATGAGACCCTGCCCAAGCATCGGGGACTGGCCCTGGGAGGGGTCCTTAGACGATGTTTTGCCTCCCACCATCACTATTACCGTCGAGGTCTTTGATCCCCGGTACCCCATTCCCCCCATCCATTTTCTATCTTTGCCCATAGGGCGTCAATTCAATACCTTAGAGCACGGTTCTACTGTGAAAAGAATAGCGAACATTCTTAAATGTTCTTGCCCTATTTTTCGTGGTTAGAGAGTTTTTGATGCACTTTATTGTCTATACACAATTTAATTAATGAAAACTGCACCTTTCGCTCAAAAAATGTCTTAAGTTTATTTGATTAGATTCCTTAATTTCTCTTTTTTATTATATAATTATTTTGTATTTTATATTATTAAGTTTTTAGATTTGTGTAAAATTTTAATTAATGTTATTGTTTTAAAATTTAAAAATATTATTAATTTAAGCTATGAGTATAGCTATTGTTTGAGGTTTAAACCATTGTCAATTTAAAGTTAGTTATCAACAAAATTACTATAATAATTGAGAAATATTTCAAAAAAAAAGACCTAACTCCAAGATATTTGATAAGAACAAGAACAAATTGAGTAGGAGGCCAATGATCATTGTATACGTCGAGAAAGATAATATTTATACGAAAATTGTATATGAAAATTGGAAGCCATATTCTGTAATATCATTAATTATTATCTTTTTATACGATATCAATATTTTTAATTTTATTCTCACGTTAATTTTTACTATGAAAAAAAAATCGGTGCCCTCTCACTGAAAAAGCTAGATCTACCACTGCCCATGACGTTTAGGTGACTGGCAACCCAACGCCGGTTGTGGTCGGTCTTGCAGCAGGCTCCATCCCGTCAAGGAGACCATGTATTCCCTTCCCCTTCCTGGTATAGAGAAGGGTTATCAGTGGGTGTGGTGTGCGCACATCGAGGCGAGAGGGTTGTCGAACGAGGTGTTGCCATAGCGGTGGTGAAACTAGGCGTGCGGCTTCGGGAAGAGGACGACGATGAGTTGGAAGAAGGTGCCATCAGAGATCGGAAGATTGGAATTGGGATAGTGGAAATGGAGGTCGTGAGAAAAAACGAGGGAAACCCTAAAGTCATAGAGACTAACTAATTATAAAAAACTTTTTTTTTGATAAGCGAAATTTTGTTCAGCACATGTCCTCCTGAGATGGAAATAACAAGGCAAAGAGAGGCACCCGAAAAAGGGTCTCATCCTCAATACCAAAACAAAGCTCAAAAGAGCTAACAACTCACACCACAAACAACCACTTCCCACACGGAGGAAACAACCAAACCAATCGAAGATCACACCAAAAAAAAACAACTCAACAAAAGAAACAAACCAAACAGAGAAACAAACCCCGACCACAACTGGGAACAAAAAAAAACTAAAGAGCAAAGCCAACAAAACCAATCAAACCAGAGTTGGACCGTCACAAAGTAAACTGGTCTCATCTTGAACCCCAACCTCAGAACTCAAAGACTTGTCCATGGGAGAAAACCTCATGGTCAAGCGCGAATCCAAAGCACGATGAACCACCTTGCCATCAGTAATGATCGAAACCACCTCGATTCTGTACTTGTTGCTAGACTTGGACTGAATATGATAAAACACATTTGTTGGGACCTTCTTCTTCCCTTGACCTCTAGGTCTCCTCTTCTTCTTCTGACCCCGTCGCTCAATAGTGAAGTCATCCCCAAAAAAATTATTACCAGTAGAGGGAGAAGGGCGAGGATCATATACCTCTAAACACGGTGCACACTGATGAACTGTCGGAGGGACAAAGAACTCGTCAGGGTCGACGGACTCCAAAAACTCTAGAGTAGACGGTGATGATTTTGAAGGATCATCGCCTTCCCTAGACCATGCACCTAAAAAGGAGGCCGATCCTGCAACACTATCATCAGATTCAGACTTAGAAACAACGTCAGAGTGAACAGGATCACCGGCCAAAACTCCCGAGCTCAGAGTACAACGGACTCTACTCTCATCCATGCCTCGAACAAAAATACGAAATATAGTGTCATCAAGGACCAACTATACCACCTCGTCCCTCAAAGCCCTATCGCTGTGTACCAAGACAAAGGCTCGACCTGAAGAAGCCCCAAGTTCCTCTCCCTGAGTCGTAAGGACTGATCCGAAAAGCTTTCCAATGGAAAAAAGATTCTCGATGCTCCAACCATGGAAGGGCAGACCATCAACAACCACCCATTGAAAAAAAAACACTCTTGAGCATCAGATCCCATGAACAATCTGATATCACGAACCACCTCTCCAACCAACGCCACTTTGTATCCTTCATCGCCGCTTCAAAAACTGGGTCTGAACAAGTAATAAGACACACCATGTTTCCAAAAGAACGAAACTTTAAATCCAGAACCCCTTCTCTCTCAATCTCTTCCTGAATCGCATCCAAGCTACGAGAAGAACGGGCTACAGCTAAACACCCTGACGAAACCATATCGTAGCCCTCAAAAACAGTCGAGCCTGTACACCTCAAAAAGTCTCCCGGGGGCACGTAGATGCATCAGACGCAGGGTTCAATTTCCTCTTCCAAACCTTTCCAGAAAAGGTACTAGACTTGCCTCTCTCCTAGGCTCGATCAACCAACAACACATACCCCTGAAACGAGCTACCATGGAGATTTGAAATCATGACATCAACATCAACAGCACGTACCCAAACAAAACCGAAGTAGTGACCTCCACGGTTAGGCTTTCGAATTGCATCCGCCTTAAACACCTTTCCATGCCGATTGAAAAGGTTGAGAAACCAATCTGTTGATTGGTAAGGAAAATGACAAACAAAAAGTTTGATAGGCTCTGAATTCTACTTGGATCGATTGGTAGAAAACATAGGTTTAACTCCTTCGAAACCAGGCAGTGGACCAAACGATGAAGAAGAAGCATCCTTTAAAGACCTCAACCCTCTAGAGCACGAACGAACAACAAAAAACTCAAACCAAAGCTGCCCAGCACAAAAAAAAAAGCCTGAAAAGGACGTCACTCCTACGAAAACAGGCCATTGGCCAGCAAAGACCAGGCCTAAACTCCTGTGAGCTCCTGTAGCAAACTGGTGAAGATACCCTTCACGAATCCACGAAGAAAAGGTCTGGTGGCATGGATCGAAAACAGCAAAAACACGTCTGAAAATGGACCGACGCTCTTGTGTTTTTTGACAGGTGACACCAACCCTAAGCCCCTGAGTGCTCCAGAAGCAACCTGGTGAAGATCCCCTTCACTAAACCACGAGAACTTGGCCTGGCAAGGAGCGAAAACAGACAGCTCCTAAAAAAACCAGTTATGAAACCGTACTTACGAACCCACGCTAGAAGTTACGCCGAAACCAAACTGAAGCAAACCGAGACAAATCTAAACCCTGAAGCCACTGATTCACGGAACTCTAACCTGGCAAGGAGCGAGAGCCAAGCTCAAGGGGGCGAACGAAGGAGGCGCGTAAGCACGTTCAGTAGGGCCGGCACAATACTCACAAAGGAGGCAGTTAATTGTTTCACTAATTTTTGGGGTTACTCCATGTCCTAACGCCCAACTTTCAGAAATCGTTAAATCAAAACTCTATACAATTGAAATTTCCATGTAGTAACGGTCAATTAACTGAAATTGCCAACTGCTTCAAATTTTAAACGGACGTTAACTTGGCCAAGTGAAAAGTCGAGTTTACCCTCAAATATGTTCTTCCTTCGGACGTTAACTTGGCCTAACGTCATCTCTTTGTGACCTCATCTCTTCATCTCAGCTCTTCGAACTTCATCTCTTTGTGTCCGAGCTTCGAATTTCATCTCTTCGTGACCTCAGCTCGCCCAAGCCCCATTATAAAATGAGTCACGTGACACGCGCGTGATTCACTGTTCACGGAAACAGTCAATTTAAATAGTACTTTTTGGTTTTTAATAATACAGTTTTGAAATTCGTTACTATTTGATAATTTTCTAAAGCTTAGGTGTGGATTTGACAATTAAGTATAGTAGGGGGTTAGGACATGAAGTAACCTCCTAATTTTTTAATGAGGTTTTACAACAGTTCTAAAATTATGATCTTTTTAAACTTTATCCACCGAAATACCTCATCATCCGAAAACTCTGGTTCAATGAACTCAACAACTACCATGTATATATGATTCATACAAATTTGGAGCTTAACAATCATTATAAAGCTGGAGAGGCAAGAATTGTAATGATATGTGCCTTTTAATTAATTTTGTCCCTAATATCCTAATATGCTTAGACTTGGACACATCATATGTCGTGTAACCTTCAAATGAACACTTGTCCTTTCCATTCATTAGCTTTTTTCGTGTTTGGGGCCTACCCAGAAAATTCCTCCTCTGGTCTTTCTTTTGTTTCTAGTTTTGGATGGCACTCAATGGACTCTGTTTTCCAAAAAAAAAAAAAAAAAACCCAACATTTTTATTAAAACCTTTGTAAATATTAAGAATAATTGAATTGGTTATTATACTTCATCAAATATGTTAAAGCCCTATCCAACCCAAAAGCTCGAACTGATGGGTGGAGGCATCAAGATGTATATCAAGTGACCAATATATCCACACACTTTCGATGTGGGACTCACACTTCAACACTCCCCCTCACGTGTAGGACTGGACATCTACACGTGGGCCATAGCAGGATTGGACATCTGCATATGGGCCGGAGACCACAGGGTGGAGGCGACAAACAGGCCGTGGGCCGAACCAGCTCTGATACCATGTTAAAGCCCTATCCAACCCAAAAGCTCGAACTGATGGGTGGAGGCATCAAGATGTATATCAAGTGACCAATATATCCACACACTTTCGATGTGGGACTCACACTTCAACAAAATACTACGTCATATAGTATTTTTAAATCGGGGGAAATGAGAAAATTTGTTTCAAAAACTAATTTATAATACCATTATAGATGGAAACTTATAAGGTTAAATATCTTTCGGAAGCTCTCTGTTAAGGTTTTGGAACGTGACGTTGTATGTACCACCATGGTTATGGTTATGACAATTGTTATAACTTATGTCATTGTTCTTTTTCTCTTCTCAATCCACCATCTCCTCTGCACATCTTTTTTGGGTCCTATGCGAGTTCTCTTTGCTAGGGTTCCTCTCAGGCCGCCGGTAGCCACCGTACCGTGGACTCTCCCCCGCCACCACCGTCGCGTCTCCCGATCTGTTTCGGTTCCCCCTCTTCAATTCCGATGGTTGTAGTCTGGCTCACCCCGGCGTCAACCAACCTTTAAGTCGCCTGCAGCTGCCGACGTCTCTATACTCGTTGTCGCCGCCCTTGAAGCACCTCTGAATCCGCCGCCCCGGGGGTTTCCGTCTCTACAGCCGCCGTCCCTGCTATCGTCGCCGCTTCTGATGCTGTCGTCGTCTCGGATGTCGCCGCCATCTCTAGAGTCGTCCCTGAAGTTGCCGTCACCGGATCTACAGCCGCAGCCGGCACGTCCTTCTCCCTGGCCTCCACCGCCGCAACTGCCTCAACCCCTTTCACGATTATGGATCTGGCTAATCGAATGAGTATTTTTATTTTTATTTTATTTGAGTTTGTCTTTGCAGGTGCAATGCCTATCGAACAGAGAATTAAGGATTTCTCTATGGAGGGGAGCATCGGGAACTGGCCCTTGGAGGGGTCCCTAGACGATGTTTTGCCTCTCACCATCACCACTGTTGAGATCTCTGATTTTCGGTACCCCGTTTGAGCATCAAAATATCGTATGTGACGGTTCTGGTACTAAAAGGCTCAGTGAACAATTGTTCATTCATACTGACTTTTCGTGGTCGAAGAGCTTGTTCCTCGATATACAACAATATAATCGATTCTAAAAGTTATAATATTACATCTTTCACTCAAAAAAAAATAGATGGAAACATATCATGACAACAATTTACTAATAACAAAATAATTCCTGCAGACCTTAAAATGAATAAAGAATATAATATATAGAAACACACATGCTGGTTGTTTAATATATAATCAATCTTAATGTGAGAGCACCAACAATGCTTGTCAAGATATAAGACATGACTGAACTTCTCATTGTCAACCAAAGGTAATAAATAAATTATTTACTCTTAAGCATGTGGGTCTTTAAATGAAAACTAAACCGTATCCCAAGCAATCTAGCAAAAAAAAGTAGAAACCAATATTCTTATATAGGTGTAATTGAAAAACTTATGAGTATGGTTGCAATAATGTCACATATGCCCTCAAAGAGGAGTCAAACTTGAATTATTGGTGAAAATGGATAAAGGTGCAAGCGATTTTATATATAGATAGAAACCTTAACTAAGAGGTAGACCCACATTCCTTTGAGAAGGAAGTCACGCAAAGACCAAATGATGAGGATTCATGTGCTATAGAATCATACAAGATCAAAGCCATGCAATACCATGTCCCTTTGATTCTCCAACATGTCTTTTTTTAATGGTTCCAAAGACTTTCAATATTGATATCCTAATTTGATCGCACATTCCGCCAATATTTTGTTAGCTTAGCGTGGGTATTGCCGGCGGAGGACAGATGGCGCTAGAAAGTGTATAAATTTAGCATAACGATGGCATGAAAGGTTTTTGAGTAGCAACCAATATTTTTTTATCGATAGTTTTATAAAACTTTCTATTATTCAAGACAGGTCAAAGAGGAAATCTGTTAGGTAATAGGTCGGAAATTTACAATCAAACTTAACCCTCAACCATTTTTTGTCCAAAAAACCACACTACCCAAAGAAAACCGTAAAGATACTGAAAATAACATAACAGAAATAAACCCCTAAGAGTATCCATAATACATGGGCTGGGAGCTGGCGATAAGCACAAAAAGAAGAAAGAGAATGCAAAAAGTAAGAGAAAGAAATCATTTAAATATTACTGGTGGTAAGAGGAGGTGGTAAACTCACAGCCGGCGCTTACCATCGGCGGGGAAAATTTTGTGAAGAAAAATGTCACGAACAGTCAGTACGAACATGCTAGCATTGCAAGGGTGCTGACTGTAAGACTGATTGTAAGGCTGAAAATATTAATTTAATATTCTAACAGTTAGTCTTACCATAATTTGTTGACTGTTAGTATTGTGGATGCTCTAACCTCCTACCTGTCTCAAAACAAGACCAACTCGGGGGCCGCTCTGCCCCACAACGAGAACCCAACTGAAGAAAATCCTCACAGGAAGTTCAGCACCCTCCAACTCCAACCGAACCTTCACACGCCAAACAAGAATCTACCATCCTTCCGAAACCACCTGACATTGAATAATATCCGGTAAGTCACAGCAATATTTTTTGATAAATACAAATACCTCATTTATTTATAATAACACTGTGTTTTTATAAAACTATTTACATAAATGTTTTAAATATAAGACATATATTACAAAATTACAGCTTTATAATTCGGTCAAATACATAGCATCTCTACAGAGTCACAAACAAGTACCAAGGCCATCCCTTTGTTTATGAAGAAGGCATGAGAAATTGAGAGACCCGGCCTCATGCAAGTTGGGATCGGGCCGGCCCAACAGTTCTCGGGGCCTTAAGTGAAAATTTTCTAAGGGAGCCTTTTATTTATTTTAAAAGGCGATCTCCTAGCTCCGATAATTTATGAATCATATACATAAAAATATGTTTAGGAGACACAACAAATCTTACGTCATGAATCAATTTAAGTACATCTTAATACCATTTCTTACCATCTATATAGTTTATATTAATAAGCTCCCTTCATGTTTAACTCATTCTTTTTTTTTTTGAAGAACTATTTTCTTTTTGTTAGTTCAAAGTCTCCCATTCTCCGTATCTGATCTTACTCCCATGTTAGCAGTTGCTGTATGACGATTCTGTTCTTGTTCTCGCCATTGATTTTGTTGGAAAAGCAGTAAATTCGTGTCAAATCATAGAAAAATCATTGATCAGTGCCTCGTATGTACGAGCTTTAAAGACACCGTTGGCATATTCTTCGATGCTAACAACGGACAAAATTGATACGATTATATCCGTTGAAGCGCTGACCGGAAAATCAGCCATTACCAAAATGACGATACCTTTGGAAAAGAACAAAAATTAAAAAAAGTGTTTCTCCGGCTATAAAAAATGGTTCATGTCTTCTTACTCACCATTGACCGACTTTGCCATCATCTCCTCCGTTAATTCTTCTCTAACGATGTTCTTGGACCAACAGATTCTCCGACGGCAATTGCAAAAACGATGAATACAAATATCTGTCTTGTTTTTAAGTCATTTCTCCGGCACGACATAATAATCTCTGGCAATAACATCTGCAGTTTCTCCTCCCAACTTCATCTGCAGACTCATCATTGTTGATCATAGCTTCTCCGGCTAGTTAGTTCGTCAAATCCCCATGTTCCGACAGCGACGATAAGGTCTTTTGAGATGAACCTTACATCACGGGGCTTGCTTATTCTCCGTACACGATCCCGATACACACACCCTTCCAACACCCTTAGAACCACCCTCATGAACTTTTTGATTCATTACACAACTAATTATTTTATGTCGTAGTCGGGAATATCTCAGCCTTCACCAATCATACACGTGGGGGTGCCCCCGGCTATGACTCTGGTAGAGCCTTAGCAGACCTCGAGTTCCCGCCGACCCCGGGTGAATCAAATATGGACCCGTGAGGAGGAGGTTGCACGCATAAGTGCATAGCTCAATTACTCCGAGGACTCCCTCCAATGGAACCCCAAAGTTTCTGGAGAACATCGCAACATCATAAATACAACGCATTGCACACATGTTCTTCCCCTGCTTAGGGTTTTCTTCGCGTGGGTGGCCACCTTATGCGACACAACCGTCCTGATTTCTCTAATGGTGAGGACTCTTCCCTCGACACGATGGTGCTGAATTGGATCGACTTATACGATAGTATATCCACCAGTGGCACCAAGAAAGAACTAGTCATCACAATCGATGTCTAGATTTGAGGGACTGGCTAAATGCGAGATGCTCGTGGAATCGGACTGACCTCCCTCGTTATGGTTTGTGACGATAACATGGGTAGTCCGAGCCTCACCTCCTTCGTTCTCGTTCTCGGTCATCACCGAGAAATCCCCAAGTACGAGCCATAGCTCCCAACCCTCAATATAGTACCTTCAATTATGCTCCTATCGTAGCTCTGTCCCCTCTTGTTGGGTCGGCTTTTCCGACTGGTATTTCTTCGAATTGTGATGAGGGTGCTTCTCGGGCTTATCCCTTGGCTGATGAGGGACTGGTACAAGCATGGGAATGTGTTGTTCCTATAGGTGCTCTAGAATCTCAGGTCTTCTCAGATTTTCTTGTGTCTTAAGGACGTCCTGCTCTAGGTGTTTTTGTAACATCAACCTTTACCGGGACTGGAAAGAACCCATCTCGATCACACGGATGCACCGAAAAGGGTCCTTAGCGAGGATTGAGGCTCTTACCCTTGATCTCTTAATCTTGAGACTCGTCGTCCCACTAGGGTTCCTCCCACCAGGCTTCGCCCCACCAGTCCTCCCAACCCCAAGCTACGTACAAAACATTCTGCCTAAGGCATCGACACAAACATGAGTCAGCAACTTGTGTCCACTCTTTTTATCCCATCCTCCCCTAGAGCTCGGGTCGTAGGACCAAGCGAGGTAGGCGCGATATAGAACATCCTGCCCAACTAGGGCTTACTTCTGGTTAGCACGAGAAATGTGCATGCCTAGATGGACACACCCATAGTCTTGACTGCCCGTCAATTCCGGAAGGGGACCATCGAATTCTGCCTCCCGGACGCGAGAGTGACCACTTCCTTCCTCCGACCAAGAAGAAGAGGAGTCTGCACGAGGCACCCCGACCAAGGATACAACTGTTATGGAAATCATCGAGGCGAGGTCTGCCAAGCAGCCTCGCCAAGGTCAATGAGCTGCCTCACTAGGAACGAGGTATGTGTGGTGACGCACACCTTGCCCTGCCAAGGCCGGTGCAAGTCCGACAACATGGTTCCCCTATTTCTTGGTGTTCTCTCTAGATACCTCTTATCCCCTCAAGTGCTCCTTTATCACTGGCATTTTTCAGGTCAAGTAAGGAAATGATCATTCTTCACGAGTTCTCGTCCACAATCACAAGCATGAAGGTCGCCTCCCAACTATTTTTCCTGATATAGCGGGATATTTTGTAATAAGATTAATATTTGATACCTACGAATTAAAACTATATCTCGTCCTTTTTTATTTTATCATCCCAATATTTTTCTTTATCTACCTTCCACGATTAATAAAACTATATTATTATGGTTAAATAAAATTAGACCAGCATGATATAAATAATTTTTTTTGAACAATGGTGCAATTTTATCAATATCAAAAGATTACATAGATGTGGCCCGAGGGATAAATTCCTCGACCACGAGTAAAGGATTAGAATAGATGAACAACGGTTCTCTAACCCTTAACGGAGCATAACCGACGTAAGCGGTATTTTGATGCCTTAGAGGCCATGACAGAAAACGGAGGGGGGAGGGGGGATGAGAGATCGGAGATCGGAGATCTTGAGGTATCTCAACGGTAAAGGTGAAGTGGGGAGGCAACACATCATACAAGGACCCCTCCCAAGGCCAGTCCCTGATGCATAACATGCCACTCATTCCTACTAGCGGGGTTGTTTCCCCGCCCTGAACTGTTCCTCCCTAGGGACCCTAGTTGCTGACCATTTTAGAGTATTCTGGTTGTCCTCATCTCCAGTTCTTCCAGGGGTATCAACATCATGGGCTCCCCACTCTGTCCGAGTCCTCCCAGCCAGCTGGTCCTTGTGTGGTAGAGGAGCTTCTAGCCCCGGAGGGGCAACTGGCCTAGTCAACGGCCCACTCGTCGACCCTAGATGGCGTGACTGAGGGGCCATAAGGGGTCTCGGATCCTAGTTAAAGTGACCTTTAAGGCCAGGACCCGGCGGGGCAGTGGCAGGCAGGCGAACTGGTTCTCCCCAATCTGTGGCGTACGCCTTGACCTTCTTCACTTGGTAGTATTCCAGCATAAATTCCCCAAACCTCGGGGGTCCTCTAACTGCCCACGTACATTCCTTCAGGATATGGCCGAGCCGACCACAGTCATAGCAGAAATTGGGAAGCTTTGTATACGTGAGGTCAATATTGATCATGTCTGGAAATTACGGGAACCTCAGAACCAACCCTTTCCGTAACGGCTTCTTAAGGATGTGCCAGAAGCATATTTTGACAGTCCCTCCCCAGCACATTCCTCATTGGTCGCATGGGACATGCACGCACATTCCCAATGTGTTGTCAATGGAGATACTTGTCTCCCTCGTTCGAACCAGAGGTGGCAGCCTTCTAGCATGCACCCATAGTTGCACCCAGTTTAGAGGGGGCAGCTCTTGAGCGCACGGGTCCAAGTCTACCAACAACAGGATCTTGCCATCGAAGCACCAGGGTTCATTGTTTCAAACCCATGCCCGCAACTCCGCTGACCAGAAGTAGAAGCCGAACAAGCCCGACCCTAAATCCTTGATCACCAGGCCTTCTGCGGATCGTCCTCATGCGTTCATGATGATACGCAAAATCATGTCTTTCCGTGGGGGCTTTGGGGTCCAGAGGCGTCCCAGAAAACCCCATTGTTGCTGAGCTAGGGCCACCGATGACGTTGCCCGAGACGCCGGAACCATGACTTCAACTTCTTCCTCCAAGGAACTAGATCACAATCCATCATGTAGGCCCTCTAAGGATGACTGGAGGTCCAACCCCCTATCAATCGAGGTTGGAGGAAGCTCAGCCGTAGCCAAGGGCCGCGACCTATCCCACGTCATACCTGGCGGGGTAGCATGGGTCGCGGGAACGCTTGGTACCATGGCCTGAGCAGGAAGGCAACACCCTAGGCCCAAATCTGTCATTGTCGTCCTTGGTAAGTCCTCCATGAGGGCCTTCCCTTTCGTCGGGTCCCTCCGTAATGGGAGAAAAGCACTAGGGTTGACACCTGAAGCTTCATCTGTGGGGATACGAACCCGGTCTCATGTAATTTTAGGAACATATGCTCTTTCAGAGACAGGGCCTACAGGACCCTCAGAACTTGGCAGAGCTGAGATACAAGCAGGCAGCGCCGAAACCCTAGGCTCTCTACCATCAAACAGTGGTGCCAGAGCAAGTTCATGGCGCACATGGTTGTTACTTGCGAGAGACACTGAGGCAGTAGGGTTCAGGGAAACCCTAATAGGATCGGGGGCGGCTTGCTAGGGTTTAGGGGAGCCTTAGCGTGGCTTGCAAGGCACGCCGACCCCTTAAGGCTCAAGGAACTCGGAAGGGTTTGACCTGTCACGCCAATCGGTCCGCTAGGGTTTGGAGGAGGAAGCGCGAGAAGGTCTTTGCTTGTGAGAGAAGGCGCTGGTGGGCGACGTAAAGGCCTCCCCCGTTTCGTTTTTTGTGGGCAGAATCATAAAGGTCGATCCGACTGAGAAGGAGAGCTCGTCCACTTTCTCACACCCCGGGGGGAGGGGGGGGGGAACTAGGCGGGACAGATGAAGTCGCCGCCAAAGCCATGAGAGTAGGCTTCGGTTTTCGCCGACGCCGACTCTTGACCCCATCACCAACAACGGGTTGTGGAGTACCAGACAGAAGAAGAGGCGCAACACCGGGAGGAGCAACAACGAATGCCATAGGCACGGTTGTAGCAGAGGACACGACGACGAAAAGAAGGAAAGAGAGCACCATGACGTCGCGATATTAAAACTAGGAAAAGCTCTCAAAGTTGAGAGAGAATTTTTTATAAAATATAAACTAGTTAATTAAACCAACATATGCGTAATATAAACAATTAGTTAAGATAGTTTGAAATTTGATTAAACCTAGGTTTAATTAAATGCAAATTACTTATGAACAAGCGCCAAGTGTGTCATCAGTTCTAGGTATTTTAGTTTGAAATTTACTTTTTTTTGTTTTTTTTTTAGAAAATCGGATCCGGGTAGAAGGATCTTTGAAGTGGATATGGTTTGGGAAGAAAGACAAGGTGCGGGTTTCGAGAAGAAAGTGACTGATAGTGGATTTGATAAGGGAGTTCTTTTATCAGACATGGAAAGTCTCATTTTTGCTGGAAATAGGGGACAAAATAGATGAGAAAAATATACCAAAAATAAACTTCTACTTTGAAAATTTAGAAGTTGTTGTAAATAATGGTATAATGGTATATTAGTGGACTAACATAATTACTTTATCATAAAAAGATAATAGAACACAAGTGGAGAAGTAGCTCTCTTGCTCTTTTATTTCTCAAGGTACAACACAAGAACAAGTATGGTTGGGAGCTTTTTTTTCACTGCAAAACCTCACGAACCCAACTCCTATTTATAGGAGAAATTTGCAGCCAAAGTCTTCATACAATTAATGAGGTATGGAGCCAATTACCTCACCCCACAAGACATGGATCATGTTTCTTCCATGGATGTGAAATGTGGAGGCCATATAAAATTTCATAACAGAAGTACATTAATGATATATTTGTTTATTTTCCACAAACAGCAATGAAAATAAGTTCCAAGAAAAATTGAAAACTATAAATATTTTTAAGATAAAATGATATCTAGGTATAGCCAAAGTGTTTTATGTGCGCACCCTCTAGGTTTTCTTCTGAAACTAAGTCTCGGTTTTACGATGGACGGCGACATCTGTAGATCGACGGCGGTTGCGACCATGGTCCTCAATACCACGATCGAGATCCTTTTCTACGGTTCGTTAGGTATGTATCTCTCCTCCCTCCCAACGGTGGTTCCTTTTAGGATCGTTTTGATGAAGGAGGCTGGTCTGGTTCCCTTGGCACGAGTGGCGGAGGAGGTTGTCCCTAGGGAAAAGGCGTCGGGCATAAGTGGGGCTTGGCCGGAGGGTGTGCCGGGCTAGGAGAGAGGCTTCTCGGAAAGGGCTTCCAATGGGAGGTCTTCTCTGATCTGCATCGTCATACAAGTTTCATTTAGAGCTTCTCCCTCAATTCAGGTAGTATACAAGTTTCATGTTTTTTTTTGTGCATTAAGATTTCGATCAAAGTTACTTGGAATGGTGATGGACTATATTATTGTAACTACACCCATATGAGAGAACACACAGGAGTAGAAACTAGGTTTGGTTTTGATTATTTTGAATCAAATACACGGTAAAATTAAAGTTATTTAATTTGTGCACAATATACACTAGTATACATTGTGGTAATTGAATCAAAGTTTTTATTTTTGAAACTAGTAATTGAGGTATAATATTACTGTGAAACATAAACCATACATGGTAGGGCGTAACAGCCCAAGATTCCATATATTTGTCCCGGTCGACCGTAGCCCAGGATCCGTAGAAATAGTCTGCGTGTGTTCGCAGACGTTAACTCAGGAGTTTCCCTTACCGACATTTCAAAAATACAAGAAAAAACATACTTAATCCACCAAAACCAAAGACCTAACCAAACTAAAGACAGGTAAGAAGCAACATGAAATAAAGCTGGAAATAATGCTCTGAATGCAACTTTCCCGAGACTCCCCAGCACTAGCAGTCCCGGGTCTGTGGGTATAGGTCCTAGGAAGACATTCCCACCCCCGCTAGGTCCTATCATTTTCCCGAAGGAGGGCCATGTCCCTCCATCTGTGGTTCCTGGGCTTCTTTCTCCTGCCTTGATGACCTCATTGCAAGTTTCCCCTCCATCTCTTCTTGGGTACTTGATACTTCAGTTACCCCAATTTCATTTGCCTACAGTAGTTTTTGTCGATGCTGACCCACTGATTCAACGTGCTCCCCCGATTCCTTGAACATGTGGGGTTGTCCAGCATAATCCCCCTCAAGGGCAGTAGGGGAGGCTTTGTCATACACCAGCATGTTCCCCCGTCTCGCCTCCCCCCTTTGGTGTCGAGGTCGAGGTCCTATCGCCGAGTTATAACACAATAATCCCATAAGATACCTCGGTATATGCTCTTGATTGTAGCGACTTGCTAAAACCCTAGAGTTCCTCTGGTGATATTACTTGTCCCTATGATCCGACGAGATGATCTGTCGGGGCTCTGATATTCCGTGGGGACGTGACGTTGCTCTCCCCGAATCACCGTGGGGTAGCCGAGGGTTTGTCCATGTTGGAGATTGTGGTGGCTCGCACAGACGAGGTTACAAGTGATCGGGATGGATTTTAGACACCGTTTTGGGGATTGGCAAGATCGGGTCCGGGGCGATGATAACCAACGGGGAAGCATGGACAACTGGGAGCACGATCATGGCGCCTGCATGATCGGATTCCATAAAGGCTTTGTAGGTAGTACCGGGATTAACCATGAGTGGTGGAAACAGCATGGCACAAAGGAGCCCGTGATCAGAAATCATGAGAGGATTCCCGATCAAGGCCGATCGCTGATCCTCAAAGGATATAACAGTGGGGACTAGTGACGATCGATGGAGAAGATGATTGGACGTCCGGTGTGGCCCGTTGGTGGGCATGGAAATTTGAGAGAGGCGGTATGGATGTGGACCACGTACCCTGTTGTCTGTCACGGAGTGATCGAAAACCATAGATGGCCGGTTGCAATGTAGAAGGCGGAGGGAAAGGGGCGGTTGCATCTGATGCCCTAGGGTTCGACGTTCTGCAGAGACGGTGGGAGTATGGTTGGTCGTGGGGGCGGATCGAGCGGTAGGACTGTGAGTTTGTGAATGCTAGGAGGCCATGACAATGGAGATTGATCGCCGGTGATAGTTGTAGGGAATCGGTAGTAGGCGAAGAAGAGAGGCAAGCCGATGGTTCAAAGAAACCCTAGGGTTCAAATGATATTTGAATCAAAGTTAAGAGGTAATGGATTAGAAGGTCTTGAATCAAATATACCGACAAATCAACTTTAATATTATACAGTTTAATTAACCTTGAAATTTCGAAAAGAAAATTATGATACCAATGTATATTGAAAACCTCTCCTTTTATGGGTGAAACTCTACGGTTGAGCAATTATGGGCTAATTCACTGACGACTTAAAGCAGCAAGTTTTAATGCCCTCACAGATCGCCAGCTAATTTATATTTTTTTTTATTGTATAGTCACTTTACAATTTGTCGCGTAGTAGGCATATTCCATTATGAGAGCAAGAGTTAATCGCATCGAAACTCTGAGCGATATTGAGTCTATTTTAGACATAATCATCAAAATGAAATCGGAGCGATATTGAGTCTATTTTAGACATAATCATCAAAATGTTGGATAATTCCCACACCAATAGTAGCCTTATTATCATTCCTCCTTTTCAATTCCTTGAACTCGTAATACTATTCTAAACACAAAAACATTATAACTATTTGTTACATGTTGAGTGAATCACCAGCAGCTAACTTATCAGCACAAATCAGATCATGTTTATGTGACATTCTAACAATCAGATAAAACCTAAAAGCACAAGAATTTAGAAATGTAAAATAAAAAATCTAATAAAAGGAAGTGAAGGACTAATCACACAATCACATTGTCATATAATAGAATTTAACAATTCACAAATTGAAACAATTGAATGAAACATCAGAAGCCAATTCAAAACAGTAGACAACAAACATAATAAGATAACATTACACATTACATTACATTGTAGAAAGTAGAGGAGTTAGGCATTCGGAGGACCACCACCACCACCACCGGAGGCATAGTGGAAGAGGGGACGCCTATTCTCGTCGAAGTACTCGTCGCGATTAGCAAACACAATCACATACAAAGCATAGATAATTCCGGGGATATACCCCAGAATAGTCAACAGCAAGCAGATGCAGAACTCAATCTGCACAAAATAATAAGTCAATCAGCAGCAACTCCACTTTCTCGGGAACCAAACAGAAAAAGAAAAGAGATCGGAAAGGGGGCGTACGGTGCAGCATCCCTTGCGGAGGCAGACGCCGAGAGGAGGAAGCAAGATGGCAATGACGATCTCGCAGAAGATCTCGCAGCTACTCGGCATTTTTGTTTTTGTGGAGACAAGACAAATGAAGGGATAATGCCTTGCCAGTTAAGGAAGCCGCTCCATTTATACAACCTGGACACTAAATATCGTCTCCACCTAATCTTCAACCCCAGGACTTGCCGACATCGGCTATGTTTGAATTTATAATATTCCTGTTTCTATGTTAATTAATAATGATTACGATAACTTCTGACTTCACATCACAGGTCTACTTCCAGATAAATAATTTTAACATGTAAGTATGATTTTCAGATTTATTTATTTGGATGTTTTCTATTTATTTAAATTTAAATCAAATGCAATATAAAAAAAAACTGAAAGAGTAAAATGATATAAATCAAACAAGAGCTTGATAACATGATAAAATTGGACCTTGTAGATAATATATTAATATTTTCTCACAAGTAATTTATGTAACTTACGACTTTACAACATAGGAAAATTAAAAAAAAAAACTCTACACACACCTCCAAACCTCCAAGTGAGGCCTCTCTCTTACCCTACTTAGGGTCGCCGTCGCCGTTCAACCACCACCATCTCCGATCATCTTCTACCCCTCTCGCCATCACCACCACTCGCACAACCCTCCTATCTCCACAGCGTCGTCGTCGCAAGCCACACAGCCGCTTCTTCTCGGTCCTGCCTTCTCTTCCCCGAGTTCGCCACCACAGCCACCGCCGCCGTCCTTCCTCCAACGCACTCGGCCATTTCTGCCCGACCGATGCCGGGTCTCCCCATCCCCAGTCCCCACGGACCGGAAATGGTCCACCCCGATCAGATTAGATCCCATGCAGACGCTGCCCACCGCCTCGAAGTCTCCGTCCAGCGAGACGACGGCCGCGACACCGTCCCTCTGCCGCTGACTGAGACGGATCCTGTTCTCCCGGTGTACCATCCTCGGCTGTCACCGCGGCCGTTGGATCTGAAAGACAGGCCGGACCCGTCTCTGGTCGTAGGAGTGTCTCCATCGTCATCGGCGCCGCTCCCAACATACGCCGGACACAACCCAACGGCGAGGGAGATCCACAGGGATCTGATATCCCTTCCTCGGCCACCCCTTTCTCCGGTGGTGACTCGTTAACTCCTGCCGTCGGAGCGTATACCGGTCCCAAGGCTTGACTGTCCGGTCGCCGGAAGCTCGTCAGGGTCGTCATCTGAACTCCGACCAAGTCGTATATCCCCGATCCCGGACTGGGAGGACGAGGTAGTGGTGTCGGAGGAGGGAGTCCCACTATTCACCACTGGCTCGTATCAGTTCTCTCTTGCAGCAAAGGTCGCAGGGGATCGGACCTACAACCAGAACATTGTCTGTGCGATGATGTTGCGTAAATGGAAAGTCACGGGGATTAAAATGGAGTTTATGTCCCCGGAGGTCACGGGGTATCACTTCCCATCCGCCAAGGCAATGGAAGACATCCGTCACAGGGGTCCCTGGAGCTTCAAGGGATTTCCCCTCCTCCTCGAACCGCTTAGACAATTTGACCGGGCAGACGAGATTAACTTCAACCATGTGGAGCTTGGGGTCCGGGCACTGAATATCCCGGGAGGAGTCAGGAATCACTACATCCGCGGCCTCATTGCAGGCAGCATGGGCACTCAAGTCATGTCGGCCCCAATCCCGACGGCTCGACGGGAGGATATGCATCTCTGGCTAAGGGTTCGGATGGAGCTAATTCGACCCTTACGGCGTAGAATCCGCCTCCGGTTCCCAGGTACTGATACCCCTGTTGTGATTGATCTACAATATGAGAGAGTGGTAGCTTTTTGTCGCATGTGCGGAATGCTGACACATAGGATCTCGGGCTTCCCGACCCTACTACCGGGAATTGGCCGAGAGGAGATTCGGTATGACCACTCTATTCTGGTCCCAAGGGATTTGGATGTGGACCGGTTGCTGCGAACAGTCTGGAATGCACCCCCTTCGGCGTCACACCCGACGATCACTTATCTCATGAGTGATCTATTACTGAACCCTCTGATTCGGTCCAAGGAAATCAATATGGGCGCAGAATCATCCGATGCAGGCATCCCGAAGCCTGACTACCTGGCTAAGGTTAACCGAGAAGGGTTAACCAATACACTGCAGGGGGTGGACATGGAGTACCCACACCGCCACCCAAGTCCACGAAACCTGACTACCTGGCTAATGTCCACCCTGCTACAGACACTTGGTCCGAGCTGACCCCGGATATACTGCAGTGACGAGGGACGAGAAGGAGAAAGATCCCCTGGGACTGCAGGGAGACAACCAGGAGGGCCTAGGGAAAGGCGGGCCCAGTCGAGGCAAATGCAAGATGACCACCCTGAAGACTAGAAGTGGTTCGTTGTATGCACGCCCGCCGGAGACAAAGAAGCAGAGGGGAGATCCGACTTCCCAACATCAGACCTGGTATCCGCCCTTCTAGGGGGAGGGGAGAGTAGATGAAGCGGAGGCACAGAGGCCTCTGATGGAGGAATGATCCGCCCTAGTAGGGGTGGGTGGAGTCGGCCCCAGACTATACCTACAGACCCGGGACAGCCACTACTGGGAGGTCCCGGGCAGCCTGCATTTTCAGCACCTATCTTTTACTTATTATGTTATTGTTTGTGTTTCTGTTGGGATATTTTATTTTCTGCGGATTTCGGAACTTGGTATTTTTTTGCCTCGTTATGTTGGAACGATGGTAGGGAGTTGTCTTGAGTTTGTGCCCATGATTTCAAGTGGGCTATTATTATGGGTCCATGAGCGCCGGGCTTGCTACGGTCGGCCCGGACATATATCTGGGACCCGGGGCGGTCACGCCTCATCCTGTTTGATTACCTTTTGGTATTAATGAAAGTCTCCGGTTACCCGTTTCAAAAAAAAAACTTACGACTTTACACCACACTTCTACTTTCTATTAAATCATTCTAAATTTATAGGAAAAAAATGTTTTTTCCAGATAATATACAAATTATTTTATTATTAATATGTTTTTCATATGCATTTACTTTGTCATATTTTTAATCAAACAAAAAATTAAACTCTCTCGTTTTTATTGAGTCTCTCTAGAGGAACACTAGCTCTAGTCTACCTATAGAAGTCCCTATTCCTGCCATCGTCGCTAACATCGTTGCCGACACCACTAGGCCCTCTGTCGGTCCTCTATCGTCGTTGCTCCCTTAAATGCAGTTCTCTGCCAACTCATCATAGGCTCAACGTAGGAAAAATCCGAAGAAAACCCTAGCCGACCTTTATCTTACGCATCCTCCACCACCACCACCATACTTCACGGTCATCGTGTCGTTCTCTCTGGGTTTCTCCAAAACAGCACCACACCATCAGGGAAACTGAGGAGAGGTCGTCTAGTGAAAAGCAAAGCTGTAACTTCGACTACAAGTAAGCCATCACCGGTCCTTCTACCTCCGTTCAGGGACAACAATCAATCCCCTCCGCCGCTGCAACGAGACCCTAGTCGTGGGAAAGCGTCGGTTGACGACGATCGGGAATCGGCGTTGAAGGCACTGCATGCGGGGCTCTCGCTCCTTAATGCAGACAAGATTCTGGTAATCCCGTCCTTACTCACTGTTCCTGCTAGATTGGTCCGTGGACGAAAGACGAAGTTAACCCAGGAGAAAACCCTATTGTCTAAGGCTTCGGATCCGTCAGGTTTGATTGCGCCATGGAAAGCCTCAATGACTCCTCTCTTCGTGCTCCCTTGAGGAGGAGGTGTTGGTTCCATACTCCCCGATCAACCCATCGGTGCTGGCCCACCAGTAATTCGGTATGATGGGGAAGATTTGGGATCCGAAGCCTCTTCGGAAGGAATTCTTCCTACATGTCATCACCAATGCATGGGGACGATCCGCCGAGGGTCTGGTCATTAAGGACATCGCCCCGGGGATCTTTGGATTTTACTTCGAGTCAGCGGAGGCTCGGTCATGGGTCTGGGGCAATGAGCCCTGATGGTCTTCCTTCTGCTTGGGGACATTGACCCCATGACCAGAGAACTCCCGATTCTGGATCGTCTGCAACTTTGGGTCCATGCCCATGGCCTTCCGCCACTAGTATAGACACAAGCGATGGGGGAGAAAACTGGTGCAGCGATGGGAGTTCGTATGGAGGTCCCTTGCGATCAGTGGGGACAGTGTTAGGGAGGGGCGGTGCGGGTGCGGTTTTGACACCTTGTTGAACGTCCTCTTTGTCATCATCTACTGCAGCGGTTTAGGGAATTCCCAGAACCCCGTTCGGGTCGAGCTCACATACACAAAGCTCCCTACGTTCTGTTTCAACTGACGGATGATCGACCATGGGATTCGGGAGTGTGAACTGGAGCTGCGTGGTAACCCGAGGTTTGACACCTCTATGTTAGAGTTTCAGAGGATCGACTGGCCAAGCATTACACAACTAATTGGGAGAAGAAGGTGTCGTCGGTAGTCCCACCGGGCTTCGGGACCTTGTCCCCGAACATTGTACCTATGGGCGGCTCACCCTGGGGAAGGGTCCCAATTTTATACTCGAACACTATACCTAACGGTATAGGCCCTCAGGTATACACCCCAGCCAAAAACTTTGATCCCGACTAGAAAAACTTGTTCTGTAGCCAGTTCTGTAGTGGCAAGGAAACCGAAGTTTCAGGTTTCTCCACGGCTGGTGCTAGTGGCGTAAAGAGGCGGTCAGCTGGAGAGCCCCGAGATGATCAAGCGAGAGCTAATAAACAATCTCGCCAGGAGGAATGATAGGATCCTATTGCTTTAGGGACTGGCTTCAGGAGGGGTCCCTGGTGATAACTTTGCCTCCTACACTAATGTAGTTAAATTTCGGTCGTTTCGTCTCCAAGATGCAGCGTTTAGGCACTACCTTGAGTAGGACTTCTGATTCCGTTTTTCAATCCCCACTTGTCCTTCATGTCTATATGACAAGTTCACTATCGTTTTTAACGATTATTTTGTCTCAAAACTATATATGTGGAACCTTTCAGGAACTCTTTATTTATAGTAACTATTTATTCACTTTTTCAGTAAAAAAAAAAAATCAAACAAAACATGGGTGAGCATATCAATAATGTCTCAGGATTTTTAAACGACTTCACTGGTGAAGTGATGAAATCACCCAAATCGCTAGGTGATTTGTGGTGCATCAGGTGATCTGGCATTGGACGCATTAGGCAATTTGATTCATTGAAATCCCTACCATTAATTCTCCCTTGAAACCTTTGTGTCTTTCACGATTTCTCCTTCACCAGCCGAATCATGTCACGTGGCCAATGCCTATTGTAAATGTGTTTCAAATGAAAAAGACATAAATGTAGGGTTTAAAACATAAAAGGATAATTTTGTTATTTTAGTAATAAAAATAAGATGACGCATGACCACTTTTCATCTAAAATTATACAGAAATGACTAAATCGAAAATAAAACATTTCCAATGTAAAATAAAAGAAAAAAAATAATTCAGTCAATCATTTGAAAATAAAACTTTTCAAAGCCAGCAAGCTAAAGTTTTTCCTTTAATATATTAATAACCCAACTCTCCAAGAAACAGAAACAAAAAGAGAGAAATGATAGAGTACTTTCGAAAACTTTTTCTCTCTCGTCTTTTTTTTATTAGCAAAGTATATTTAAATTAAACCTCTCTCAAGGAGGAAGAGGAGTACAGCGAAGAGAGTCTAACTACAGACTCTCCAACAAAAAAAGACCACAACAACGGCTACAACCCTGGTAGCTGTGAATGAGTACGCAAACCTTGAAGATGAGTGGGTACGCATATCCTGAAGCCCCACACCGGAGAAATGAAAGGGTACGCAGACCCTGAAATGAATGGGTACGCAGACCCTGAAATGAATGGGTACGCAGATCGTGAAGCAATGAAAGGGTACACAGACCCTGAAGCCCCACACGAGGGAAACCAGATACATAAAAGAGTGTTCCTATATAAGGAACCTCGGCTTCCCAACATGAGAGCAAACTAACCATATCAAAGGGAATATACAAATAAAAAGGTCTAGAAACCCAGATTTTACAACCATTAAGACCTGAATAATAAAGAGGGTCTAGAACCCAGATTTTCCTACCATGAAGCACGGGAGAAAAAGGTAATAAACAGGCCTTTTGCCCAAAATTTTCAACCTTTAAGCTCAAGGGATACTGACTTAGAACTTACCACAAGCCAGTATCAATACCTGAGCGAGCCGCTAGATCCACAACGATCCACACCCTGAAGGATAAAGAAACGCGTCCCACGATTGGATCTGAAACGAAACGCCAGGCAAACTCCCGATCCACTAGAAGCAGCAAAAACAACTCTGTAACGATCCCCACCTTGAAAGATGAAGAAGCGCGTCCCACGACCAGGGCTGGAAGTATACGCGTCTAATGATCCGAGAGTAGCTCCTCCTTCGCAAGGGACTGAGCAGACGCTGGAGCTCATACTCAGTCCTCCGAAACCTAAATCCGGACTACACCGAGAAGAGGCCCATACGGGGGAGGACCAGTATTTCTACCGAGTACAAGATATGACCTCCAAGCCGGTAGCAGCAAGACATCACGTCTGGGGATGTGAGGCTGGTATGCGAGTTGAGCGTTCCGAAACCGTGACCGGTAACCCCTCGCCGGCCAACACCAAGCAAGGACTCGAAGGGGAAGGCCTGTAATTATACCGAGCACGAACCAACCTAAACCTCGACAAATATGACATCAAGGCTACCTACCAAAAGCAGGTCGACCGATAGGTAGGATTTTTCGGTGGCCAACACCTGAAAATCCGGAAGAAACCTATCCAAAAATCGATTCCGCAAGGAGGCACCCCAAGCTCCAATGGAAAATAGACATCCCCAATCGAAGGAGGGGTGGACTGAGCAGTCCACGAGAGCACCAAGGGAGAAAAATCGAGGTTTAAAAACGGATCCGATCCGGATCTGCCTCAGAACCGACAAAGATCTGGGCCAAACCCGGCCCGACCCAGGCCCAGACTCAGGCCCAGCCTAAACCCAGCCGGAAAACTCTAACCCGAATCTGCAGCCCCGACCCGCACCTGAAGCAGCCGCCCAAACCAAACCTTTTGAGCTTACCCGAGCCTGCCGCATCCAACCTCACCTGAAGACGACCGGCGCGACGACAAATGGGAGCAGCACCGACGACCCCACAAAGCCCGACTCCGAAGAGCGAAGGCAAAGCAGGCCGAGCAACCGAGCCCGAGCTCCGGCCACACCATCATAGGACGGCAGAAGTGACCGGAAACCAAAACTGGTCGGAGATGTGTCCAACCGGGCAGATCCAAGCAGCCCAAACCACCAGCGACGTGCGAAGGGATGCCGACGACGAGCTAAGGAGGAAGCACCACTGGGGAAGAAGGATGAGCCCCAAAGAGAGAAGAAAGAAGAGGAAAAAGAAGGGAAGGGAAAATGAAGGAAGGTAGAGGAGAGAGGGGAGGGCCGTCACTGACGACAGCCGTTGTCGGCCATCGCCGGTGGAGGGGACAGAAAGTCGACGGCGGCGGCAGGGTTAGGTTTTAGGGTTTTTTGGAGGTTGGGAGCGTTAATGTTGTGGTCGTTAAAAAGAGTGCATCTTTCCAATATCTCTCTCGTCTTGAGGTACTAACCCTAGCCCTAGTTCTTAGTTGTTATGGAGTTCCTCTCTACCACCGTCGTTCCTGCGCCGCCTACAGCCGCTGTCGAACTGGTAGTCCCCGAGTTCATCTGTCTCATCGGGTCGCAACCCTCGCAGACCACGCATGGTGCGGGGGGTATATACCGATGGGATTGGATCCCCATTCATATCCATTCACCTTCTTCTTCCCTCGCCATCCCTCCCGCGGTCTCACCGGCGTCTATCCCGATCGTTTTGGGACCCCAATTCTCCGCCCAGCCGATGTCGGCTGAGTTTTCTGATCCACCCCCTTCTCCGCAGCTTGGTGCCTCAGGTCGGGATGCACTGGTGCGGGTGGCTAGGACGCCTTCCAACTCACGCCAAGAGGCGACGCGACTTCGGCCGAACCCTAACCCATCTCCCTGGGCCCACCACGACCTTGTTTTGGTGGCTGGGTTGACTGGGACACGGCATGGAGGTGCGCCTACACAGTATACTCCCCCGTTTCATGGAGGCGGGGACGATCAAGGACGTGACGGAAACCTCGGCGTTCTCCTCGGTCGCGGTGGTAAAAACCCGATTCCAGCGCCTGGTTTGCGATCGCTATGGAGTGAGACGGAGTATGGTGGAAGCTTTCTCCATGTTCGTCTGGCTTGGCTGGACACGGAGGCAGAGGAGGGTTTGGATACCCTTTAGTAGGGTCGGCCCCGATACTGCCTATGGGGCTGTTTGCTCTCTACCTCTGACCTCAAGGATGGAAGCAACGACTACTATGGGGACCACGATTCAGAGGAGAGCCCGGACATCGGCTTCGACCCAGTATCCTCAGAGTCATCTCCCGGCGTATCAGCGAGGACTGCTGCGCTTCAATGCGGCACGAGGGCCTCGCCCACACGTCAGATGTCCGGCTGGGGTGCCGCCGTAGTCCTTTGGAGGTTCTGGTGGAGATGGTGAGACATTAGGTTGGGAGCGGGAGCCTGAGGCCCCAACCCTGGTGACAATGGATCCGATACCTAAGGCTCTGTCATCTCGATGGATGGAGACCGGGGTAACAATGGATCCGGTACCTAACCCGGATCCCCGAGCCCTCACTTGGGATACCGGCCAACTGCCCGCGATAGGCCTACCTGGGTGGTCCAACACGAAAGCCCCGACTTTTGTACATGGGAACATTCGGCGAGGGGCTGGTGGAGATCAGCTCTCTGCTGATTCGATTGTTGCCCTGCGGTCGCGGGAGTTGGGTAGAAGTGGAGGAGGTGGCCACACCCACCTAGGAGCGCGTGTTGTGAAGGCCCCGGCGCCATTAGTTCGTAGAAGCGCAACTGTTGATGTACGGGAAGGGGTGGTGCCTGCGTCTGGCTGGCACGTCAAATCACAGGCGGGGGTTGCCCCGCTGGGAGGAATAAGGCATCAGCTGAGCATCAGGGACTGGCCTTGGGAGGGGTCCCTAGATGATGCATTTCCTCCCACCACCAATACTACTGTAGAGGTCCCTCGGAATCTCCGGGACCCCGTTCCCCCTCCCTGCCTTCTTCATTTGCCCATGGGACGTCAAAATACCGTCTATGACAGTTCTGGTATTACAAAGGTCAGTGAACTAGTGTTCGCTCATACTGACTTTTCATGGTCGAGGAGCACGTTCCTCGAGGCATTTCGATGTAATTGTTCTTAAAAAGTTATAAAATTACAATTTGTCGTTCAGAAAAAAAGAGAGAAATGACGTGAACAGTGCTGTAAATAACATGAACTCCTAAAAGGATACAAAGCAGGTCTTGGAATACAAGCTTCACCTACCAATAACACCGTACAAAAATCAACCACCCTATTCAACTGAACTAAACACCTACAAGTTAATAACACCGTACAAAAATCAACCACCCTATCCAACTGAACTAAAGACCTACAAGTTGTGCTGCAAATCGCTACCCTGTAAAACCATCTAACAACAAACTGATAGTGACTAAGGGGAAACTAGTCTACAAGCACCACCTTAGTAGCGAATTCCACCATGCCTCATACAATAAATAAACCGAGATAGTTTAAACTTCAACACTGCAGAACTGTCTCCTAACACAGATTCCATCTTCAGAAAAATAATGGTTCTGCAGAATTCCCAGTTACATCTACGCTAGACCAGGACTATTCTTCCAACCACCAAAATTGAACCTATCACACTCCTTTCTAGCAGTCCATTCAAACCCAAACATGAACCTCTGGATTTTTTAAACCACCACATCACCAGGAGCCAGACATTTGTCAAACACCAAATCACTCATATTCTGCCATACGAACCATATAAGATGAGCACTATCTTATTCTAAGAACCCTGATACCTCCTTGGGCACAGACTAGGCCATGATGCTAATAATAGAACATGGGTTAATTTTCAATAAGTGCACTTAAGTTTTGTCCACAAACAAAAGCATGCATAAACTTTTGTCCTAGTTTTATGGGTACATTGATGTTTTGTCCACCGATTTTTTTAGAAAAACATATTGCCCACACAACTATAGAATGCATTATGAATTGCCCTCACAACTTTAGAATGCATTATGTATTGCCCGCAAATCTATTGAGTCCGCAAAGAACTGCCTAGACCATTCATTCTGAATATTCTTGTTACGTTTTTCTGAAAAAGTCTGTGGACAAATGTGTATGCATGCTTTCGTTTGAGGACAAAACTTCAGTGCACTTTTTGACAATTAACCCATAGAACATTAAGGGCTAAAATGACATTTCCTAACAATACTGTGAGGAAAAAGAAGGCCACATTGATCAAACATATGATTACTCACAAAAGAAGCTAGATTACTACCACCATACCAAAATTAATATTATAAATATTGTATCGTAATTTAATATATACACATATTTCGGGGCAGGACAGGGCAAAGTCGCCTTGACCCCACCTAACCCCAAATGGAATCTCCAAGTATCAATCTCGTCCCCAAAATCTAAAGCCATAATTTCCTCGTCGCGACCAAATCGGGGATATGGGGTTCCCCTCAGGTTTGGGCTGTTTTGCAATCCCTAATCCAACTAACTGTAGTAGCTGAATTTATTGACACATGTTGAGGTTGGGATGGGTAACAAATAATCGAGTTCAAGATATAAAAAAAATAAGAATAGGTAAATTTCATTTCGACAGAAACAGCCATCACAAACATTTCCTAGATGAGAAGGTAACCACACACAAAGCATACAGCCACCTTATTCTATCGTTTGAGCTCTTAAATAAGCCTTTTCATATGATTTGATACACAAGTGTTTTCTATCATACGAACTGAATTTCTGTTTGTCGGGTCCTATTCTTCTTCACGATCATCCATTCATTTATAGAAACAGATAGAAAAGTTTCCATTTCCACTATTTCTCCTAGCCATCTCTCCCATGTTTCTTCATCTTACCTCAATTTAGCTATCCTCGCAAAGTCCCAACGACTTGCTTTCTGGGTAATGATAGCCTAATAAGTTTCATCGCCTCCCTAACACTTACCTCCCATCTATTTTTCAAGTGCAAGAAGCACATACAGCACAGAACATCTAGCCCCTGAACCACTATACCCACCAAAATTTTATGTGATAAGCTACACAAAGGTTGCACACAGTATCAAGCTAATCAGAAAGCTAAAACACATATGAGGATCAGACGGCTGGATTTATATACAAAGTCAATACAATCAAATAGATGATTAATCAAAACTCACCCAATACCACAAAGACAATAACAAAGTGAAGCTAACCTCAATTACAGTCAAGCAAGTTGTTGAGATAGCTGGTTTCACCTTCATCTAAAGTCAAGCAACTCTGAAGTTCAACCAAGCTGAAACAATTTTCTCAGCACAGGTCAGATCAAATTTCTGTCACACTCTAACAATCAAATCAACTTTAAAGCACAAGGCTTCACTGATACAAAATGGAAATGCCAATAAAAAGTCAACTACTATCCACATAATCACATATAATATAATGGAACAATTCAGTCTCAAGAACATTCAGATCTCTTGTACCCGCGCTGAATTGAAACAGTTCAAACATCACAAGCCCACTCAAGACAATATACAACATAATATGATCAAATCACTGCAACATTACACAAATTAGGCACTAGACTGGTAGAGAGGACGCCTATTCTCGTTGAAGTACTCGTCACGATCCACGAACACGATCACATAGATAGCGTAGATAATTCCGGGAACATACCCCAAAATCGTCAACAGCAAGCAGATGCCGAATTCAGGCTGCAAAAAAGTAAAGTGGTAAGCCAATCAACATCAACTAAACTTTCTCGGGAGCCAAACAGGATCGGAGAGTGAGTGAAGGGGGGCATACGGTGCAGCAGCCGTGGCGGAGGCAGACGCCGAGAGGAGGGAGCAAGATGGCGATGAGGATCTCGCAGAAGATGGCACAACAGCTCGGCATTTTGGGGCTCTGTAAAAGGAAAGGGATGGATTTGTGGAGAAGTGAAACGATATTGTCTGGTTTGGGGTCTGAGTCTCAACCTCATCTTCAAACTATTAAGGGTGAATTGATTAACATAAGGATGCCAGACTTTAATTTCATATCTTAATTATGATTGACTGCCACCACTTCTGTGTTCACTTCGCATCACACTCATACATTGTCACGCCCCAAATCCAATTTTGACTGAACTCGAGACGTGAATTAAAAATAATAGTAAAATAAACAATTTTTGAACGAAGTAAGTAACCAAATACAGTTTGAACCGGTAAATCCTGATAATAAGAGTCAAATGCTCGAGTACCAATAAAACAAAGTTTAATGCAGAAAAGAGTACGTCACCAAACAACCCACAAATAAGGACTCTCGCCAGGCTTTCCAGTTCTGAGACGTCCTCTAAACCGAATCACGATCGAAACCTATAAAACAGTAATGAAGGGGGTGAGCTTTCGCTCAGTAGGACAAAGTAGTTAAGGGGATGAGCTATTCGCTCACCACCACGGGTAACCGTCCAATTAGGGCATACTAGTAAGCACAATAACTATGAAGCAATTAAACAGATAATCCAAGACAACGTTTGGCCCCCCCACTCGGGTGTAACCCGTAAATCAACCTCGATAGCACTTGTCATCTAACAATTCTCAATGGACAACGCTCACGGTTATCTCACAACCGACCACACGTGCGACTCGCACGGCAATACGCGGAACTCAGGTATGATTGTATTTCAATTCACATAAGATCATATAGCATGCATAAGCAATCACATCAGTCAACACAGGTCAACACACATAGAGTAACATCAATAACAATCACTGCCACCTATGGTATTCCAGAGCAATGCGTCGGCTCATCAACAGCCCGACTTATAAGGTCGTCCGAACTCACATCGGCCTGGACATCTTCTCGGAACACGGCTCCTCGGGGTAACTCATAATATAGCGGACTGGAATCCTCTGTCGGTCGGGTATATCTTCCCGTAGTACGGGGCACAAATCACATCACACATACCATCCCGGGGTACAGTATAAACATTGCTCTAGAATACCCTCCTCGGCTCTAGATCCACTGTACCGTAATCGCACATGCAGCACAGGTATCGCACCGAAACGAAATCCTCAGCCTAGATATCCTATACCGGAATCCTCCACGGCATAGATATCATACTGGAAGCCTCGGTCTAGACATCTATATCGGAACCACCGTCGATATAGATATCAGACCGGAACACCCCGCCTCGGAGCATATCGTGACGAAACTGGCACAACATCCGCCACGATATCGGACCGGAATAACATCATCAAACATCTCATAATGAACGCATCATCGGTCTAGATATCTTATACCGGAATCCTCCATCGGTATAGGTATCATACCGGAACACCTCATCGGTCTAGATATCCTATGCCGGAATCCTCCGTCAGCATAGGCATCCTACTGGAACACACGATATATCATTACCAAACAAACTTGCCGAAACACATCACATCGGTCTATCAATCACCCAATCATATCCAAGGCAGTAGTTCACCTCATACCAACATATCATACCAGACATATCATACCAACATATCATACCGAGCATATCATATCATAATCCTCGATTCAACACGGATATACCACATATCAAGCATTACAAGTCATCAATTACAACAACACAACCAACACGCAATCCTACGGGCCCAACTAGGGACTCACATGTGATACTACATCACAATAATTCCCAAACCTACGGGCACGACTTGGCCCGCAAGTTATCCCTCATTTACACGGCTACACTCGTTCCTCACATCTTACATGCAATTCTACAATTATATCATTTGTTCATAACCTATATGCATACTAGTAACTTTCTGCAATTAAACCGGTATTCGCTACTTTTCCCTACCTCAATCTCTATTCAAACGCTTAGTCAACGCGAGTCGCCTAGTAGCCTCCTCTGCCGGGCTCGGAAACAACGTCTAAGATCACAAGCAATACAAGAATTAAGAGTAATTCAAGAGCGGTTTAAAGAGGCAACATCCCAACTTAACCCCCAATAGGCTCGGTTATAGATAACCTTCCTAATTACCCGAAAACGACTAAAATGGGCCCAAAAGGCCCAATTCTGACCCATCACGGTTCGGGTCACGGAGCCTTGACGGACTCCGTGACGGTTCGGGTCACGGAACCGTGATGCTCTACGTCATGGGTGACATCACGGAACCGTGACGTGTGCCGTCACGGATCCGTGACGGGTCTGACTGTTTCGTCCTTCTTCTTGCTCCAGCTTCTTCTCCACGAAATTAAACTCAAAACTCCATTTTATCAACCAAAAACCTCCAAAACAGTCCAAAAACCTCAATACTTCAACACCCATGTTGGGTTTCATCAAAAACAACAAAAACTAATTGATTTCTACCACAATCTCCCCCTTTTCTCCACGAATCAATTATCCACACAACAAAAACTCAAACCCACACCTAGTTCATGCTTCATCTACCAAACCCATAGATTAAACTTCATCAAAATTAGTTTTGATTGAAGACTTACCTTATAGAATAGAGAGAGGAAGAGGAAAATGAAGTTTTTGAGGAGATTTGAGATGAAAGACTCTTCCTTTCTTTCCTTTCTTCTTCTTCAAGCTTCAATGATTTTTCTCTCTCTCATTTCTCTCTAAAATTCGGCCAACACTAGTGAAATGGGCTGAAATGCTTTCAATTGTTGCCTTTAACCTAGATGAGAATTACCTATTTTGCCCTTTAGCTCCCTTCATTCTAAATTTGTCCAATGAGGGTAAATGGGTCTTTCTAGACCCATTTCTTCTCCTCCAAGCCATCATGGACAAGTGTTCATGTGGGGTCCACCTTTACACTTAATAAATCCAACTCAATTAAATTAATCCGATTTAGCCTCTACTTTGACCCTGATTGACCTGCGGTTGACTTTTTCACAAAAGTAGTAATTAGAAAGGAAACGACCCAATTAAGCTAACCGTAACGACGACTAAGCTTTTTGGGTCCCGGAAAGGTCCCGAATGACTCCCGGGTCATCGGTTGACTTTTCAGGTAGAGAGTCAACTTTTGCCCAATTTCACCGGTTCGACGGGGGTCGACCGGGGGCGGTTCTTACACACATCTACTGTTTTTTAAGTAATCTCTAAAGACTGGATTATCTTGTCCAACTTAGAGATTTAGAGCATGTATAATGGAAAGGCTCACGTGTAAGGCTCACATGTAAGGTTCACATGCTGAATGGAAAAAATAGCGGGACTCGGGACTCAGCATAGTGGGTGTTTTACAGTGGGGGCTTGGATGTGAGGCTTGTATGTGAGACTTGTATTGTGAGTGGACCAATCATATTTAGGTAAATTTGATTTTTCGTATTTTTTTAAAAAAAAGTACGCGTGGCAGCACAGGAATGGCCGGCAGCCGGACACGGGACGCGGGATTCGGCCCGGCCCGACACGTGGTTGTGGGAAGCGGGACGCGGCCCGGCCCGCGTTTTTGCGGGACGCGGGGCGCGTTAAAGCCGTCCCTCAACAGGACGGTCCGCGTCCCGCGGCCTGCAAAAACTCGAGCCGAGCCTCAGGGTCGGTCTGTTGTACATGTTCTTACGAAGTCTTTACTGGTTGTCTTGTCAAACTCGAGTGATTTGATAAATCCATGTTCTATTTGTCTCTCCAACTCCGGTACGAATACATGTCATATTGAGTTGCCTCACCCGGGAACGTAATTGTTTAAGAGAATTCTATATATAAAAGCATGTATAAAGTTAAAAAAATTTAGAGGTTTCGAATCTTATTTTCTGTATTAAAATATTTTTAGAAAAATAGATTTTTAAATTTGATGCTTGAAACTGATGTTTTTTATAATGATAAGATATTGTAGAGGGTAAATTTTTTAAAAGGGCCTTTTCAAGAGATGTATTTTGAGAAAAGACCTCTTTCATGTCTAATTTTGAAAAAAAAATCCTCCTCATTAATGAAAATTTGATAGTCTCTTTTTTGTCCTTTTGTATTTTTACAAAATACCCTTTATTGAGCACAACCTAAAAAAAGAAACCCTCTCATCCGTTTTCGTGCCTTGCTCCGACTGGCTGAGAAATGAGCACCGCCGACCACCACTATCGTTCATCACACCTTGCTATGACCGTGTTGTGTTTTTCTTCATCCTCTTCGTGTCTGCTAGTAAAGCAAAGCCCAAGTAAGCAAACCCAAGCTTCAATTTATGATTTTCAGTTGTAGGTTTCAGTTAATTTTCGAATTGTGGATGGGGAATAATAGCTTAGATGCTTTTTTGAGGTTTTGGGTGGTTTTTCCGTATGCAGAACAAGTACGTCACGGAATCAAGTCACGGATCGGTAAAAACAACGTATTTTTAATTATGGGGAGAAGATGGTCGTACGACGATTTTAGTCACCGATCGGCGGGTTACACTAATGTCTAACTGGCCGATCGGAAACCTGGCGAACGACATTGATCAACGGTTTCTAGACCAAGGACTAATATGTCATCCGTCGTACGACGAGTTTGTCCGGCCGATCAGCTAGTTGCATATTTCATGTCATGCCCCAACTCCGGTTTTGACCGGACTCGAGACGTGAACCGAAATAATAAATAAGAAGACGATTTTAAACGAATTAAATCTCCAAAACTAGTTCCAAAACCAACAATTCCGGTAACACGAGTCAAACGCTCGAAATCCACAATAAAACGAAGTTTAGTACAAAGAAAGTGAGTACGTCTCTACTAAGTAAATAACACCCGAACTCTCGATAAGCTCCCGAGCTCCGAGCCATCATCTAAACCAAATCACGCTCAAAAACCTGTAAAAACAGTAATAAAAGGGGATGAGCTTCCGCTCAGTAGGAAAAGGTAGTAAAAGGGGATGAGCTCCCGCTCCGCCACCACGGATATCCGTCCAAATATGGCATACTAGTAAAGCAACAACACAACGAAAACAAACAGGAGAACACCATTATCGATACTTGATCAAAGACAAAGAAACACACGTACAGCGGAACTGTCTGCATCGACACCAATTACAAACGCAACTCAAACCTGATGTCATACAGACAAAAGGTAAGTATCCAATGATACGCCGGCTCGCACCGCACGGCTCAACATATCGTACCGGACCATAGCATCGGCCTAGATATCTTCCGGACACACAGCATTGGGGTGAAGCTCATACAAACATATCATACCGGAATACAGCATCGGTCTAGATATCTTCCCGGACACAGAATCGGGGTGAAACTCATACAGAGACATCATACCGGAACACATCATCGGTCTAGATGTCTTCCCGGACACACGCATCAGGGTGAAGCTCATACAAACACATCATACCAGAACACAGCATCGGTCTAGATGTCTTCCCGGACACACATCATCGGGGTGAAACTCATACACATATATCATGTAAAGACCGTCCAAATTAAAAGAATTAAGTTTTAATTTATTTAAATTAAAACGTCGTTGGTTGGGGAAACGGATCGAATTCAAAAAAAAAAAAGGAGAGAAGGGGGACTTTGGGCCGAGCAGGATCAGCCCAATCAGATGGACCAGGCCCAGCCTGCCCAGCACACTCGTCAGGCCCAAACCCACGCACCCTAACCCTAGCAACGCGTAGCTCAAGCTTCTTTTTCATGCACGCCGCCCGAGGAACTCTTCGTCTTCCTCTCGAGTTCTCGTTCCTCTCCCTTTATCGCTCCTCGATGGAGACCAAAACCCATCGCCTGAGCTCGCCTTCTCCAACCACGACCGTCCCTCACCACCAGACACCGCCCCCGTGCCAGAAACCCCTCCTTTCCCTTCTTCCTCCTCGGCTCGAAGAGAACCAGCACCACCGACCTTGTTTCGAACCTCGTCGTGCCTGTAACGGAGGAAATCAGCGACGGTGAGCTCTTTTTCTGACCTGATTCGTCTTCCCCGTCCTCTCCTTCCCCGAGAATCGCACGCACGCGACCTCAATCTGGCCGAGTTCGGTTGGAGAAGCTTCGCCGGAAACCTCGAGCTCCATATATGAGGTTTTCACGCCGGCGAAGCTTCCAGGCCGTCAATCTGGACGGAAAACCCCTGGAATTCACACCAGTAATCTCCCCTCGTCATCCCGAGCCTCCTGACGCCTCCACCACCGTCGAGAACCCCTCTAACCTCGCCTGCCACCGCTCTCGCCTCGCCGGAACCCTAGCGTCGCCTCGCCGTCTCCGTTCACGGCTCAGGACGAGACAGGCCTTGGACTTGGACAAGACGAGACAGGCCTCGGGCTTGGACCTGGTTTAGGCCTCAAGCCTGGACTTGGTTTGGGCCTCGGGCATGGACCTGGTCTTGACCTAGGTCCGGCCTAGACTTGGATCGGGCTCGGGTCTGGATCCTGGACTGGGTCTGGACTCGGGTCTGGATCCGGGTCTCGGTCGGGCTCGGGACGGTTCGGGTCTAGACTCGGATCCAGGTCGGTGTCGGATCCGGTTTCCGTATTCGGTCCGGGTTCGGGTCGGGCCAGGTCGGACAATTTTAAATAATTTAATTAATTACTTTATTGGATTTAAGTCAGATAAATTAATGGACTTTTGGACAAATTAAAGGACTTGATTGATAATTAGAGGACCGTTACGGACTGGACCGGGATTGATTGTCGTCCCTTTTTGTTAAACCCAGGCTTTTACCCCGAGCGTGGAGAAGAGCGGACGTCAGCAGCTAGGCGACCCAGATAGAGACTGAGAGGTAGGGAATTATCTCGAAACCCTACTTTATTACGGACGTACTAGAATGCATATAAGGAAACTTAATAACCGGATAAAGAACTAGTATGCATGTAGGATGTGAATAACTAGCGTAGACGTATAAACTGTGAACTTTTACGATTATGGTCTTGGGAATTGTTGTGCTGGTAGAATCGGGCCATGTCGGGCCTGTAGGATTGTTTGCTGAGTGTATCTGCTTGTGTGCTCTGTGTTGCTTGAACGGTTAATAAATAACGAACATGAAAACGAGTAGAGATGAACTAGTGATGCATATTTGTGACTTGAGTGGTTTTTCCTGTTTATTGACTTGTGAAATGTGGGTGTTGGGGGAACAGATACCGGTTAAGCCGGTGGGGTTACCACGTTGAGTGTGGGGTCAGTAAGTGATGGTAAGTGCGTAAGGGTGTGTAAGTATGTTGAGAATGTGATCCTGATTGTGAGTGTGATTGTGATTGTTCTGATGATACCTGGATGAGTGGTGCCCGAGAGGTGTGTCGTACCTTCCGATGCGCGACCGGTAAAGTGCGAGAGATGTACTTCCGCCAGGTGTGTCGTACCTTCCGGCGCGCGATCGGTAAAGTGTGAGGCTTGTGTGTGCTTTGGTTACATGAGAAAGGTGGTTTCCCTACCTTCCGACCTTGAGTCGGTAAAACTTTGTGTCCCGCGAAGATGTGGTTTCCTTACCTTCCGACTAGCACTCGGTAAACCGCTGTGTTGTGTTCCGCGAGGGACCAGGCCGCGAAGAGGCGATTTCCCTGCCTTCCGTCGATCGGTAAAACGATGTGTTCCGCGATGAGGTCGACCGCCTATCCCGACTTTGTGTTGGGGAAGTTGCGTGCGGCTACGCCGGGCCGAGCGGGTTGCTCCCAAGACCGTGCGATGGTTACGAGTTGTGTGTTTTAGAATGCCTTGGATTTAAATGAGTGTTGCGGTGTTGTGGCTATGGGTGTTTTACTTGGATTGTTCCCTTCGTTGTGTGCCTGGTATAGTGGTTGGTGATGAGTTAAAGTTGGTACGGTTGGACTGGTGAGTATCAGGTTAAAAGGGGTATTGTCTTTTAATTGGCTTAAGTGTCGCGTCGTTGTATCAAACCTGTTAATCAACTTTTAACTGTGGAAAGGCTTTCTTGTAAATCTGTAATGAGGTGGTTTTCGTGACTTTTCCCTACTGAGCGTCAAGCTCACCCCTTACCGTGTTTTCTACAGGTGTTAGCTGTGAGTTGGATTAGGGGACGTCGTGGAGCTTGGGGCTAGCGAGGGTCCGGGACTTATCTTTAATTTTTGTTTCTTTTAGAGACGTACTGTTGTTTAACTATTGTTTTTGACTGAGCTTGGGACTCAGGGTTTGAACCTTTTGTTGGTTTAGTTTATTTCATCTTTATCAGATATTATTTACTTTTAAACTATTTTATTAAGTCTCACTAAGTCACGTCTCGGGTCCGGTCAATACCGGATTTGGGGCGTGACATATCATACCGTTTTAACCATCAATTCCCACCATGCACGAAGTTCACTCACATATACTCCTCAGACACATCACAAGGCAATAATTCAACAATACTCACAGGTAGAGCACTCTCATCATATCGTGACCATTAATTTAACAACAGAACATACCACAACCAATCATTCCAAGGCTACTAATCACAAACAAGCGCAACCGTCACACAATCCTACAGGCACGACATGGCCCACATGCAATTCTACAACACAACAAGTCCCACACCTACGGGCACGACATAGCCCGCAAGTGGTTCCATATTTTAAACGACTACCCTAGTTATTCACATCCTACATGTGATTCTACAATTATTCCGGTTACTTATATCCTATATGTAATTCTAGTAACTTTCCGCATTTAAACCGGTATTCGTTACTTTTCCATACCTCAACCGCTATCCAACACGAACAACTACGAGTCGCCTAGTAGCCTCCTCCGCAGCGATCAGAAACAATGTCTAAGATCACAAAGTACACGAGAGTTAATGATAATTCAAGGTTGGTTTAAAGAGAAAACACCCGGCCTAATCGCAATTACGTTCGGTTAAAGATAACCTTCCTAATTACTCTAAAACAACCCAAAATGGACCTAAAAGGCACATTTCTGATCCATCACGGAGTGGGTCACGGAGCCTTGACGGGCTCCGTCACGGTTTGGGTCACGGAACCGCGATGTGCACAGTCACGGTTGACGTCACGGAACCGTGACGTATGCCGTGACGTGCTCCGTCACGGTTCCCGTCACGGATCCTTGACGGGTCTGGGCAGCTCACTTCTGCTTCTTCCCTCAACTCCGTCCCCACGAATCCAAACCTCCAAAACTCCATTGTTAACCTCCAAATTCAGACCCAAAAACCACAAAACTTCAAACACAAAGTTGGGTTTCATCCAATTAACAAAAACCCAATTAATCTCCAACCAAATCCTCCATTTTCCATTTTCCATCATGATTCAACCATTTAACAATGAAGAACATCAAACCCATAGTACTCAAGCCTAGGTCATGCATTTTCTACTAAACTCACAGCTCAAAGTTCATCAAAAGAGAGTTTAGATGCATGATTACCTTAGGAAGTGAGTTAATGATGAGAAATATGGGAGAAAGGAAGACTTTTGGTATGGAAATCAAGCAAACCCCCCCCCCCCCCCCCCACCCCTTTTCTTCTCTTCTTCTCCTCTTCTTCAATGGAAGCTCCAATCTCTCTCTCTATCAAATTTCGGCCAAGGGTGTAAAATGAGCTGAAAATTGCTCAAAAGTGGTCTTTAACCTAAAATAGAAATGTCTAAAATGCCCCTTTAGCCCCTTTCCTCTTTAGGCCCAAAAATGGGGGCAAATGGGTCTTTCCTCATCCCTCTCTTCTCCTCCAAGACTCATGGACAAGTGTTCATGTGGGGTCCATCTCCACACACAATTATCCCAGCCCAATTAAATTAATACGATAAAACCCCTAATTCAACCCCGTTTGACCGGAATTTGACTTTTTCGCAAAAGTACTCATTTAAAAGGAAATGACCCAACTAAGTTAACCGTAACGACGGCTAAGCTTTTTGGGTCCCGGAAAGGTCCTGAATGACTCCCGAAGTCATCGGTTGACTTTTCCGGTGGAAAGTCTACTTTTCCCAAATTTCACCGGTTCGACCGATGTTGACCGGTGACGGTTCTTACAATTCAAGACCAAGAAGTAATATGTCTCTGAGGTTAATTACTTAAGTTTATGAGGTTGTAATTGTTACATGAATGGGTGAAGTTGTAATGCTTGCTACTTATGGTGGGGAATATAAACAAGAGGATGAGAAATATAATTGGATATCAACAAACAATAAATTTTTTAGTGTTTATTTAGAGGATAGTGTCAATGCAACATTGAACACATTGAAGGACTTCCTGTCTTCCAAGATCGGAGTGAAGGAAAATGATATTGATTTGTAACTTAGTTATATACCTTATGTGCCTAATTATAAAGGAGTTATCCCGCCATGTGAGATTGAAGATGATAGAGATGTGAGTTCTTTAGTATTTGAAAACAAAAACCTAGGTTCTAGAACCATATTACATGTAGAACTGATCAAGAAAGATAGCACTGGTGCAGAAGATGAACTGATGGTAGTTGAATAGGTTGTAGCTGACACTATTGTAGTTGAACATGTTGTAGCTGAACTAATGGCCAAGCGACTTCACGATCAAATTTCGGTAATGGTACATCAAAGGGAAGATGATGCAGAGGCCGAGGGGTCACAGTCGTTGGTGGCATTTAAGCGGAGAATGACATAGCTAAATCGGGACGACACACACGAACGGTTGATAGCTGACTACTTCGTGCCTACTCGGGTGTCCAACGAACAATAATTTCGGCGTCGCTTCTGGTTGTCAAGGGAATTGGTCATATGAATCATGAATGTACAGAGTGAGCAGTACATTTACTTTCGTCAACGACCCGATGCTATAGTGAACCCTAGATTCTCTTCACACCAGAAGTGCACATCAGCACCTCAATAGCTCTATTATGGAGGTCCCACTGATACCGTTGATGAGTACTTACGAATGACGGAGAGCACTGCTTTGGATTGCGCTAGGAAGTTCTACTACCCGAACGAGGAAGATGTCCGTCGTTTGCTAGAAATCAACGAAGCCCGCGGTTTTCCGAGGATGATAGGGAGTCTCAACTACATGCACTGGGATCGAAAGAACTGCCAGGTGGCATGGGATTGAAATATAATGTATTTCATATTTTCCATAAATAAAAACAATAGTTTAATGTAGGGTTTTTTTGAAATTATCAAAAAGTACAAAAACACCCAAACAACTAGTTTCTGCAACTAGCTAGTTGTTATCATTGTAGAGTTACTGGTAGGAGCTAGTTGTTTGGAAGAGAGAGAGACTCAAAATATGCTCATACCACCCCTCCCTAAAAATAGCTAGTTGTTTATCATTGGTGATGCTCTTAAGGACACCCCGTGGGGCCTTAGGGCTATCATGATGACCTACGAGGCTGCTTCGCATGCCTCACTGGTACTAAAATGGGCCAAACACTCTTCTTGGGTTAAAGTATCATGCCCCACCAGTAGGGAACTGGTCCGAACCTCCTGGTTCCTTAGGGGACCTATGATACTGGGTCCTTCCCTGTTGGTTGGCAAACTGGTCCCGATTTTCATTCGTCCATTCTCGAAACAAGAAGTGACAGGAAATATGACGGTCTTCTTGGTTATTGGATTCATCTCAACGGTACTCTGATGGTCGCATCTCCACAGTGACCCAGATCATACAAAACAATGGATTTTCTCATGACGCTTCTTGGTATGCTGATTGGCATGTGTCCCGCCATGAGTCATCTCCACCAGTATCTCTTGGTTGTGAATCGTTGTCCACGGAGACTGTTCTGACGGATGGGGGTTCTGGACTTGGTTGGGGTGGACAGTTAGAACATGACCCCCTCTTCGGGGTATATCGTCCCCTCTTATCCCCCTAGGGTGGTGATGGCTGACCTGGTGACCAGTGTCATACTGCCATGGGATCCTACCCGGTGGTGTATTCCGAGCGGACCGCTCTGATGGAGACAACCACTGATACTCATGTCTCTGATCACCTTGGGCATGGAAGTGCATCAGGGAGGAGTTCCTCCGATCGAGCTAGTTGGGGTAGTGAGTGGGTCGTTGTCCTCTAACTGAGAAATGCAGCGATTGGAGATCCGGGCCAGAGTCATTCCCTCCATGATGGTGCATTAGTGGTTGAGTGATCCCACGCGGTCGAAAGGGATCGTGGGTGGGTCATTTCATCCTTGCCGAAGAATCTTACTGCAACACGATTGTCTCGATGGGGTTCCACATCCAGTCATGGTCAGGGTCTTCCCCAAACTAGCTTCTCTTGGTTGGCGTGAGGACACGACAAGACGTTATAGGAAGAGAGTTTCATATCGGTGGTTGAAATCTCAGCCTGGGATGGTGTCGTGCTTCCTGACTGTTGATGTGAGCCGCGGTCCCAGTCGCATCAGACGCGTAGTTAAAGGACATCGCAAATGGTAGCTCGGGAGAAAGGAAGTCATAGGTGTGTGAGGTGGTGACGGTGAGACGATGTTGTGCCGAGGTAGAGGTGATCGCAAGAGAACATAGACGGATTTAAAGAGGGAAACCCTAAAAGACCAACGCTAATTTTTTTTTGGATCCGTTATACTTTGAATACTACTAATACTCTTAATTTAGCCCTTCTTCAATAGTCCAAACCCCAACAACGTATTCTCTGAGTAATAATGATAGCCTAATGACTTTGAAAACCTCCCTATATAACAGTCATGACCGATTATCTTTCCAGTTCAAGGACATACATCACAAAATAATCGGTCCCCAAATCACTATATACCAAATACAAATGTTAAGAGATTACGCACATTATCCAGCTAATCAGAAAGCTAAGGCACATGAGAATAGAACCACACAACTAAACAGATGATTGAAAAAAACAAATCAGCCAATACCACTGAAAGACGATAAAAAATCATTTCTGCAAACAGAAGTTTCACCTTCATCTCTAACAGAAGCTAAAGCAAACTTTTCAAACACAAATCGGATCAATTTTCGGTCACATTCCAACAACTAAAGCACAAGACTTCCAAATAAACAATTGAAAGAGTAATTATACAAAGTCAACGGCCATTCGCACAATCACATTCTCATACAACATAATAACGGAACAATTCAGATCTGTAGAATCGAATTGGAACTGAAGATGAATTAGAGAGAGTAGAGGTAGCTAGGCATTGGAGTAGTAGAGAGGACGCCTAGACTCGTCGAAGTACTCTTCGCGATCCATGAACACGATCACATAGAGCGCGTAGATAATCCCAGGAACATAACCCAGAATAGTCAACAGCAAGCAGATGCAGAACTCAACCTGCAAATAATTAAACATTGATCTACTTTCTCGGGAACCAAACAGAAAAGGGGAAGAGAGTGAAAAGGGGGCGTACGGTGCAGCATCCCTTGCTGAGGCAGACGCCGAGAGGAGGGAGTATGACGGCGATGAGGATCTCGCAGAAGATCTCGCAGCGACTCGGCATTTTAGGGTTGGTGATGCTGAGGAGGAAAAGGAGGGATGATTGGAGAGAAATAGACAAGGATAACGGAGGAGGAGGCAAATAAATAGCTTGTCTTGTTGTGGATCTACCTAATGTTCAAAGACATGGTTTGGTAGTGAAGTTGCGGAGTAAGCTGATTATTGTATGATTGAGGGCGGAGTTTGAATCAACTCTCTATCTGTCTCTTTGTTAATTAAGATTGATTTGAAGTTTGAGTCAAGTTTAGATGCCACCACGTATTATTGATAGGTGAATTACAAAAATAGCCTTATCATTTGTTGTATTTTGATCAAAGTTTTTTTTTTGAAACGAATAACCGGAGACTTTTATTAATACTAATAGGTAATCAAACAGGATGAGACGTGACCGTCTCGGGTTCCAGATGTATGTTCGAGCCGACCGTAGCAAGCCCGGCGCTTATGGACCCATAATAATAGCCCACTTGAAATCGTGGGCACAAACTCAAGATAACTCCTTACCATCGTTCCAACATAACGAGGCAAAAAATAACAAGTTCTAAAACCAGTAGAAAATAAAGTATCCCAAAGATAACACAGAGAATAAACAAACAGATAAATGATGGTTGATGAATATGCAGGCTGCCCGGGACCTCCCAGCACTGGTTGTCCCGGGTTTAGTCTGAGGCCGACTCCACCCACCCCTGACAGGACGGATCATTCCTCCATCGGAGGCAGCTGTGCCTCCGCCTTTTCTTCTCTCACCTCCTTCTGGTAGACCGGCCACAGGATCTGCTGTTGGGATGTCGGATCACCCAACGACTTCTTTGACTCCGGCGGGCGCATACAACGATCCGTTTCTAGTCTTCAGGGTGGTCATCTTGCCTTTGCCTCGGCTGGGCCCTCCTTTCCCTAGTCTCTCCTGGGGATCTTTCTGTTGCCCAGAGGATCTTTCTCCTTCCCTTCCCCGGTCATTGCGGTAACTCTGGGGTCAGCTCGGTCCACAGTGTCAGCAACATGGTGGTCATTAGAAAGATTGTCAGGCTTCGTGGACCCCGGTGGCGGTGTAGAGGCTTTACGCCCACCCTCCTGCAATATATTGGTTACCCCTCAGGGGTTAACCTTAGCCAGATAGTTGAACTTCGGGATGTCTGCGCCGGATGGATCTTCGCCCATAGTGATTTCTTGGGTCGAATCAATGAGTTCAGTGACAGATCACTCAGGAGATAAGTGATTGTCGGATGTGTCGCCGGAGGGAGTGTATTCCAGACCGTTCTCAGCAGCCGGTCCACATCCAGCAGGCTAGGGGCCAGGATAGACTGGTCATACCGAATCTCTTCCCGACCAATTCCCGGCAGCTGGGTCGGGCAACCCGAGATCCTATGGGTCAGCATTCCACACATGCGGAAAAAGTCGACTACCCTCTCATATTGCAGTTCAATCACAGCAGATGTAGTGGTACCTGGAAATCTGAGCCGAAGCCTGCGTCGTAGAGGTCGATGAAGCTCCATCCGAACCCTTAGCCATAAAAACATATCCTCTCGTCGAGCCGTCAGGATTGGGGCTGAAGTGACATGGGTTGTCACGCCCCAAATCCGGTTTTGGCCGGACTCGAGACGTGACTTGAGTTAACAATAGATCACAAATAAACGATACTAAAATCTTTAAAAACTCAAGTAAGTTCCAATCGATTACTCAAATAAAAAGGTTCCAAATGTCAAATAAAGAGTCAAAGCTCAACATGAAGTACGAGGTAAATAAGGTTCAACAAGATAGACCACAACGTCTCTAGAACAACACTCAAGACATCCTGAAGCTCCCAAGCCTCGGATCCACTAATCATTAAGCAATCCTGTAAAAACAGTAGACAAACAAAAGGGGTGAGCTTACGCTCAGTAGGGAAAATAGTAAAACAGTGGTTAACATCTTTAATGAAAAGTAATAACATAATTAACTTGAACTTCAAAACTCGCGTAAAACAAGAGATAAACAAAAGAGGGACGAACAAACGTTTTACATTCCAAGAAAATAACAATTGCTACCAAGCCGTTAAAGGAAGAACAATTAAAGAGCACAATGGAAGAGTTAAGCCTCGACACTCCGATCTACAATAATCTTGTATCTTGTCGGATTTTCCCTCGATCTAGAGAGGACACATATCATCGAGTTACCAGAAGCGTCCTCAAGGGAACACATATCGTCGGTGCCCCGGAAGCGTCCTCAAAGGATCATATGTCATCGGGGCATAGATCACCGAGGCAAAACAGAGTAGATTTCCGGACATGCTCCCGCAGGACGCATACACCCGGGGTGAAACAACGCGTAACCAATCCCCGCAGGGTAAACCATCCACTTGCCCCGCAGGGTCCAGTACCAATGTCCCGTAGGATCAACCAACCAATGCCCCGCAGGGTCTAGTAACCAATGCCCCGCAGGGTCCAATAATCAATATCCCGCAGGATCAACCAACCAATGCTTAGCGAATCACACTTTCACCACAACACACCAAAGTTATCCATTTAACCTTACACTTACCGTTATACTTACCAGTCACGATCCGCCGGTCCATCGATCACCTGATCGTACCGTTTGGCACAATCAGTCATACTCGATCATCCGTTCAATCATTCAATCATTCAGGAATTCATTCAATCATCCAATTATTCAAGCATTTAATCACTCATTCAAGCATACAATTTAGCTAGTTTTATTAGACTCTTAATTTAACTTAAAACTAAGCAAGCAAGCATGTGAGGCAACAACAACCAATCCCATCACGACCTTTCTACCAGTAAAGAAATTTCCCAAGTATTGAAAGCGAGTTAAACTAGTTATTCACATCCTACGCATGCATACTAGACACGTCCGTTTATTAGTAAAGGAAAAACGATTATTCTAGTGATTGCTACATGCAACTAGACCTTTCCGATTTTATTAACCTAATAGGCATACTAAGTATTTAAGTGCACGAGAAGTTTAGTATTTCCCCTACCTTGTGGTCTTCCTCTAAAACTCTTCGCTGTAGAAGTCCGGTCTAGTCTCCTCGTAGTCCGTTCACGGGTCCAAAATCCTTGTCTTCCTCCGAGCCTTGTCCCACGGTTTTTCGACCACAACAATACCAAAATTAGTAATCCAACGGAGTAGTCTTCAACTTAAATTACAAACAGTCCTCTATTAGTAGAAATAGAGCCAAAAGAATGATCTTGATATCGGTTCGGACTCAAAAAGAAAGGTTTTGGTTCAGGAGTTCAGATCCGGAATGCGGTTCGGAACGCACCATAGGCCGTGCCGGAACCTGGCACGGACCGTATCACAGACCGGCCCGGTATCCAGCACGGACTGCGCGATGCACCGGCCCGGAGTCTGACACGGACCGTGTGAGGTGCCGTGCCGGACTCAAGCCCGTTTCGCACCGCGTACCGTGCCGGTACCTGGCCCGTCCCGTGCGGCCTACTGTGCCGGCATATGGCCCGGTCCGGGTCACGTTCCGTACCGAACCAGTCCAGGACCTTCCCCTTTCTTCCCCAACTCGAGTTCCATGAAAATCAGACCAAAATCTCCATTTCTGACTTCTCCCAACTCCAAAATGTTCATCAAAAACCTTCAAACCTCAACACCCTTAATGGGTTTCATCGAAACTTCAACCAACACAATCAAAACAACCTAACTTCATTATTCCTTCTTCAAACAACAATCCACGGAGCTAGTTCTTCAAATTCAAGGCAAAGCCTTCAAAACCCAAAACTTGAAAGTGGATGAAACGAGAAGTTAAGAACATTCATACCTCTAGGAAGATGAGCTGAATTGTCCCAAACCAATGCTTTAAAAGACCTAGATAGCTAAATGACCAAAAGCCCTCTCAAGTAATAACCACTTAAAGGCATTTGGGATGGGTAAGAGGTCATTTTAACTCCAATTCTTCTCATCCAAGACTCTAATTCCATGTGGCATTATAGGAGCTACTTTATCTTAATTTAATTTCAGCTGTCCAATTTAAGTTGGAAAAAGTCGATAAAAAGTCCAGTTTTGACCCAGAGTTGACCGTCTCAATATTACAGTCAAACTGAAGGAAAATGCCTAACTAAGCTAGCCGTGATGACGGCTAAGCTTTTTAGGCCTCGGAAAGGCCCCAAATGACTTCCTGAGTCATCGATTGACTTTTCCAGTAGAAAGTCAAACTTGGCTAGAAATCACCGGTTCGACCGGGATCGACCGGGGGCGGTTCTTACATGGGTGTCTATGCTGCCTGCAATAAGACCGTGGATGTAGTCATTTCTGGCTCCCCCCGAGATATTGAGCGCCCGGACCCCAAGCTCCACATGGTTGAAATTAATCTCGTTTGCCCGGTCAAATTGCCTAAGCGGTTCTAGGAGTAGGGGAAAACCCTTGAAACTCCAGGGACCCCTGTGACGGATATCTTCCATTGTCTTGGCGGACGGGAAATGATACCCGGTGACCTCCGGGGACATGAACTCCACTTGAATCCCAGTCACTTTCCAATTACGCAGCATCATCGCGCATACGATGTTCTGGTTGTAGGTTCGATCCCCTACGACCTTGGTGTTAGTCTTAGTGCCCGTAGTTCAATCCTAAATGTCTAAATGTATATATCATCGTTAGCAATAAAATTAAAGCGGCTTTATATTACTTATGTGTTGGAGTAATATATCGATGTGTGCTCTGATCTATGCCCACATGCGAATAGAACCATAGATCGAGATAGATCACACTCGATGAGTCCCTAGTCAACAAAGCTTCATTAGAAGCGACTAGTATGAAAGATGGCTCTTTATGGCTTACGTTCTGTTAGTCATTGGAATGGGATTCCGGAGTCTGATCATAGATATCATGTGGGGCATGATATTGGACGACCCGCCCTGAATATGTGCCATAGATTAAGTCATGAACATATTCAGTGTTGTAGCTTGTCATGTATCCTTAGACCAAGGAGTCTTTGTGATCGCTATGTAGTCAACAACTGAGTTTGACCTGAGCCTAACGTTGTCCGTAACAGGGCTTCCATAACGGACAGGATTTGCTTGGGGACGGGCTACATGAGTGACACGAAAGACGACTAAGGGATTTATCCCTCATACTAAGGTATGGGAAAGATATCGGTTCTCGGCCGCTTGATCGAGAGTGACTGGAAGAATAGCATGGACATGCACATGATACTGGGTATCATATCTTCAGTCATCTCACATATCAAGGAATGGTGATTGAGAATAATAAGGATGACGGCTCTATGCCTTATCTCAATCAGGATATCGGAGATAAAAGGATAATGACAGGGACGACGGAAATGTTAGAATCGACAGGGTCGATTCGTTATGTAGTGTCAGGCAATACTAAAGTCTCGTTAGTTGCCACTTAAATAGGATCAAGTAAAATGGGATTTTACGTTGATCTATTGACATGCATAAACCTAAGGGTCACACCGGAGGATGAAACTCATTGACACATTTATGGAGAATGGCCAAAAGGGAGTTGTCTCGGGACATGACCAAAACTGGGTTTTGGGTCATGTGCCCGTAAGTGAATAGGACTTTACGGATCGAGACAAGGCTTGGAGTCTTGGGATTGATCGCGTTGGATAATGTTGGACATTTCCGGTATGGAAGGCATGGAGGCGATGAGCGAATCACGGGACCTCGTTGGAAATGGCCACGGGCCATGTTCCAAGAGGCCCATGAAAGGCCCATGCAACCAAGGCCCATGGAACTAATTAATCAAGTCTTGATTAATTAGTACTAAGTAAGCAAGACAAGGATTAAGGTGTTGGTGATTCACCACCTAACCCAATCTTGTCTTGCCATACTTTGTCCTATTTACACCTTACTTGACACCATACTTGTCCCATGCCTTTAGTTGGACAAGTATGGGTTTTGTTATGTTTAAGTCATCTTTTTTCAACATAACAAACACAAGACAAGAATAGGAAACACATTTTCTCTCCCTCTTCCATGGCCATTTCGGGTTTGGCTAGTTTCCACCTCCATGTTTGTGTTCTTGAGTCCTCAAAGAGAAGAACTACGTGGCTTTGATTCCCATGTGGATACGTAGGCGTCTTGGAGACTCAAGCCAATCATTCGTTAACCGGTGTTCTTGTTTTGGTAAGAACTAGTGCTGAATTTTTCTCTTGTGAATCCATTCTTTGTTAGTTGTTTCATGGTTTTAATTGTCTCTTGGTTTTCATTGATTTTCCGCTGCGAGTTGGTTCATCTCCAACCCTACCTCGAGACCCAATACTTGGCTGCAAGAGAGAACTGATATGTACCTTTGGTGAACAGTGGAACCCCTACCTCCGAGACCACCACTTCGTCATCCTCGTCCTCCCAATCCGAGATCGGGGATACACGGTTTGATTGGATCTCAGATGGAGACCGCGTCGAGACTCTCCCGCTCGAAGAGTCAGATCTAGGGACCGGTATGCGCTCCGACAGCGGGATGCATCGAGACACCACCGTTGAGGAGAGGGGCCGAGGAAGGGATGGTAGATCCTAATGGGCCTCCCTCGCCGTTGGTGGGTGCCCGGTGTGAAACGGGGCCGTCGCTGGTGGCTCTGGAAACAGGGCTTCGGCCTGGGGCGCACCCGGTATATCTTTCAGATCCAGGAGGCTTGGCGGCCGCCGGGGAAGCGACACTGGGAGAGCTGGATCTGGATCGGGCAACGGCGTGAGAGTGTCGCCGTGGTGGGGGCCTCGCTGGTCGGAGACTGCAAGGTGGTGGGCGTCCTCTGTATGAGGTTGAATCTGGTTGAAGGACATCATTTCCGGCCTGGGATGACGAGGGATGGAGAGATCCGGCGTCGTAGAGGTAGAAATGGTCGTGGTTGACAGAGGGGGGCGATGGTGGTGCTGAAAACACGAGCAACTGCGGCGGAAAAACACAAAAAAAAAGGCAGCGTCGGGCACGGGGAGGATGCGTATACGGCGATGATGGTGAAGGGCAGAGAGACGGTGGTCGGAGAGATAGGTAACGGCGGCGGCGGCGAACCCTAAGTAGGGTAGAGAGGAACCTCACCTGGAGGTGTGGGGAGCGCTTGTGTATTTTGATCAAAGTTGTTCTCGATGTTTTATTTTGAAGAAAAAAAACTCTTAGTTAAAGAAGTATTGATATTCTTTTTTTTTTTACCTTTTTGTATTTTTGTAAAATATCTTATTTTCAATTCAACCCCTCATGTTTGATGAAAATCGCCTCTCATTTACAAACGTCGACCCCGACCTACACAACTGTAGTTGAGAAACGAGCACCCTATCGCCGTCCACCACAGTCCCGAGAGCCGTCCACCGCAAGCTGTATTGTTCTTCATCCTCTTCGATTATGCCCGTAAAGCAAAGTCCAAGTAAGCAACCCAAGCTTTAGTTTATGATTTTCAGTTTTAGACTTGAGTTGATTTTCGAATTGTGGATGGGGAAAATGATATGTTATGGTTTAATACATATAAAATTAGTGAATAAAAAAAGATTGGAATGGGGTGGTTTAAGGGAAGGTTAGATGCGCTTTATTGAGGTTTTGGGTATTTTTCAGAACTGCATAACCAATACTGCCGATTTACGGAATTAAGTCGTAGATCGGTAAAACAGAGAATTTTACATTATTGAGAGAAGGTTGTCGATCGGCTGGTACACGTAGTCGATCGTCAGTTTACATATAAGGCCATCTTGCCGATCGGTTGGACAAACCCGTCGAATGACGATGATCGACGGTTTCTACACCATGGACTAATATATCATCCTTCGTTCGATGGGTTTGTCCAGCCGATCGGATGTTTGCATATTACATGAACCTGATTATTTAGTAATATGTCTTTATGATTAATTACTTAAGTTTGTGAAGTTGTGATTGTTACAAGAATAGGTGAAGTTGTAATCCTTGGTACTTACGGTGGGAAATATAAGTTAGAGGATGAGAATTATAATTGGATATCAACAAACAATAAACTGTTTAATGTTGTTTTTGATGATAGTGTCAGTGCAACATTGAACATATTGAAGGATCCTGTATTTTAAAATCGGAGTGTGCCCAATTATAAAGGATTTCTACTGTCATATGAGATTGTAGATAATAGATATGTGCGGGCTTTAGTATTGGAAAACAGTAACCTAGGTTCTGGAACCATATTACATATAGAGCTGATCAACAAAGAAACCACTGGTGCAGAAGCTGAACTTATGGTAGTTGAACATGTTGGAGTTGAACAAGTTGTAGCTGCCACTGTTGTGGTTGAACATGTTGTAGCTGATACTGTGGTCGTTGATCATGCTGAACATGATCGTGTTGGGCATGATAGTTATTTTGACGTGGATATTTGTAGTAATATAGAGGTCATAATTTCATTCTTCCACATGAAAGTATAGCAGAGTATTCGGATGCAGTAACATCATCTCCTACCGGAGCACCGATAAGTTTGGATGATATGGAAGATAATAGTCAAATGGTGGGGTATGTTCCTGTAAATCAAGAGTTTCCGTTAGGTATGGTGGATGCAGAACAGAGTATGATCAGTTTCAGAGATCAGTCATATTTGGTAATTGGTAAAGAGTTTCGGAACAAGGAAGCAACTATAAAGTATTTGAAAGAGGTTGCAGTTAAGGATAAGTTTAAGATAAAGCGAGACAGATCAAATAAGACTTTATACATTGAAATATTCCATGGTGCTAATTGTAAATGGAGAGTGCGTGTTGCAAAAATTGGTACTTCGAGTAGGTTCTCCGTTATTACCTATGAGCCTTTGCATACTTGTTTGTTGAGTGAGCACAACTCCCTAGACGGTCAAATTAGTGGGAAAACGATTGCTACTATGTTGGCTACAAAATATAGTCGAGGAAAAAAGACGCTCACTCTAAGGCAGATTGAAGACAATTTGTTCGATAGATCCTATGACACCATAAAATACCGGAAATGTTGAAAAGAAAAAGCACTTGCAAGGACTAAACTTATAGGGGATGAAGACCTAAGTTATGGATTACTCCCTTCTTATTTACAGCAGGTTCAGAGAATGAATAGAGGCGTAGTAACTCATTTGAAAGTGGATTCAGATAATATATTTAAATAGTTTTTCATAGCATATCGGCCATATACTGATGGATTTATCCATGCCATGAGGAAGATTATTGCAGTAGATGGTACTAGGTTGAAAACAAAGTATGAATGGGTAATGCTAATTGCAACAACGCAAAATGACAATTATCACCAATATCCTATTGCTTGGGTTGTGGTTGACTCTGAGAGTGACGCTTCATGGACATGGTTCTTCGAGAATTTGAGGCCGGAGATACCGGACGAGGAAGACTTAGTTATCATTTCTGATAGATGTAGAAGTATCATCAATGTAGTGTCGATGGTCTATCCAAAGGCTCAACATGGTCATTGTAGGTGACATCTCACCAAAAATGTTAGAGGTAATTGCAATAAACATCATGAATGGGCATGATCTCACTTCAAAGTTGCTCGATACAACATCTGGAGACAACGAACATAGAACGTCATCAATGGGTGCGATCTCACTTCGAAGGTGCTCGGTACAATATCATGACAACGAATGGTTCTGAGTCTATCAATAATGTAATATGAGAGAGAGTGTGTGTCCTATCGTTGGGTTGGTAGACGTCACGCAGCAAACAGTTACTAGGTGGTTCGTGGATCGTTTAGATTTAAAAGAAAAATTACCGCTAGTTGGAACCCCTTAACTCCAAAGGCAGAAAGTATTTGTTCCAACAAGAGATTAGAAGCGACTATTATGGTAGTAACACCGTTGAATAGACGAGGCGAGTTTCAGGTCACTTCTGAACACACAAACGTCTTTGTTGATATGTGGGAGAAGCGATGCTCATGTCAGTTGTTCGACATCGATAGACTTCCTTGTGCTCATGTCTTGGCGTGTTGTGAGCGTGATGGTACTGATCTTTATGATTTGTGCGATCCGTATTACTACATAGATACATGGTGTGTGGCTTATGCAAGTATCATTTATCTAGTGTTACACGGATCAGAGTAGATTGTTGATGATCGTGAAGGTCTTATGAAGGTTCACCCTCCGTTTGATGTACCGAAACACGGTAGGCGTACAGAAAAAAGGATTACATCAACAATTGAGCATCGTGTAAGACTGGCTCCGAAACGTCCACGGAAATATGGAAATTATAAGATTGCTGGGCACAACAAACGAACATATACTTCTCTTGATTCTTCATATAATATGTAATGATATTATTTGTAACGGTACTTTATTTGTGTTTTATTTGTAACACTATTCTAGTTATGTATGTGACTATCTGTTTAGTTTAATCGTCAATGTGGCTTAATGGTAATGCTTATACAAAGTATGATGTATAGTTTGATGTAAAGTATAATGTGAAGGATGACATAAAGTATGACGTAAAGTAAGTCGCATCTAATTGACATCAGAAGGAATATATTCCTTATTCCTACCATCTTCTTCTATAAGTGAGATAGATGAAGAACATTTATCTTCCATCTACTTTTACCATATATTTCTATATCTCAAAGACAATAAATGTCGTGGAATGATTACTGTCCTTCTAAAGAATCCTCATTAGAAGGGAGCGATACTTGGTACAGATACGGATGCACTCGTAATCCGACGGTAACTAAGTCTCCACCACGAGACCTAGAAGAGGACTACCCATCTCCGGCTAAAGAAGACCTAAAAGATGAAGAGCAAAGAGAGAAAGAGCTTCCAGAAGAAGAAGAGTCTCCCGTAGATGACTATACCATCAAAGGGGATAATGAATAACATGGTAGCGATGAAGTTGAAAGCGGTGATGAGGAAACATCGACATTCAAAGAAAATACATCAGTCAAGGAAGTCGTTAAGAAAAAAGAGTAACTATGTGTATCATCTTTTCGGGTAACTATGTGTAACTTAGTATTAGGGCAACTATGTGTAACCAAGGTGGAACTATGTGTAACTTAGTATTAAGGTAACTTTTTGTAACCCATCTAATAGGGCAACTATGTGCAACCCATCTATTAAGGTAACTATGTGTAACTCGTCTCTTAGAGTAACTACATGTAACTTAGTATTAGGGTAACTATGTGTAACCCATATAACGTTCACTTCTCTATGCTCTTTACTCTATTAGGTGACATCCTATAGGATTCATATGACATTGCAGTGAGACGAAAATAAACATTTCCTTCACTAGTTATGTGTAATACATAGGAAGGCCCATAACTGCCCAAGTCATACAAACTATGACTTTGTCTTTGTTGAATCCTATTACCATAAGTGATCTTACCCTCTATCGTTTTGGCAACATCATTACTAAACAAAAGGGCATAGAAGAATCATCCATTTTTTTTGTTTAGTACATTGTTCTCTTGATCTTGAGTTCGGATTGTAAGTGACAAATCACATGCATGATCATGCTTCTTTTACAATCCTCAACTCATCATGAGTACAAGTGACAAGTCCCTATGACCACCACCCATATATCTCATGTGTGTGTACCCATATCTGAGCACAATAATCCTAAAAGTTATTTGGCCAAGAGTAGTGTTTAGTATGTCAAGGCATAAATCAACAACATATAGATAGTATGGTGATGTCACCATCATAGGCCTAAGATCTACTTCGGTAGTTAAGAACTACGCATGTCTTGTGTTCTATAGAGTCATCCAATGTGAAACTCTTCGACATCTGTGACGTTGACTCATATCTCTAAATACATCATTAGTAAAATATGATCATCCAATCTACAGTCATACTAGCTATGACTATCGGATCAAGCTATGGATGAATGAATAGACCCACTCCTTTGTTTCTAAGAGTTCTACTATCCGGAAACTACTCCGTTATACCTTAGAAATAGCAGTATATTCAGTTTAGTCAAAATTACAACTTAATGATAACAAAATGTTTGTCAACTCTTTCTAACTCACAAATGACATCGTGTATATAGTGGCTTGTCCTAGAGCACAAAACTTAACAATATTCCACCCAACATGTCTGGGAGGAGTTTGTAGAATCTCAACACAGAGTTCGAGAATGTTATTAGAATACAAGTCCAAAGGAATCCAAACAATAAAGGTAAATGGTTTGCATTCATCCAATTTAAGGTGATCCACGGTGGGAATGGATTTTTGTGGGATGGTTACTCGATATTTACAGCTCAAAGATGGAAAAGTTATAACCAATATAGAAAATCAGCTCCAATTACACAAGTTTGGAGGAAGGTGTAAAGGTAATATATTGAAGCTGAGAAAGATGTAGAGCTCCAAAATGTGTGTTGGGGTTCTAAAGTGGTGAAATTGAAAGAAGAACTGAAGTTCAGTCACTTGGTATTGGCCAACAATAATTCTTCTATAAAAACTCTACTTAGAGAGGTGGCTTCAGAAGGGGTGTATGAGCTCAAATTGAGACTGCAGGATTATGTGTTATGTTAACACGACGGAATATTAAATTTTTATCTTGTCGGTAATCCTAGAACACATGTATCGATAAAAGCTAATTTATGCGTATAATGTAATGTGTTTACCTCGATATAGGCTACTTTAGAGCTTGTTGGTTCGATACGGGGACCTTTAAAAAGATAGCCCGGGCACCCAATTGTTTGCCGTCTAACGATAACCACACGAGAAAGATGACTCCACAACTTGACTTGCTAGTAGCCTTGAACGAATCTCTCTTGCTCTTTATAGGTGAGGGTAGAAATTTGCAGCCAATGTTATTGTAATTTCGTACTCCCCTTAGTGTTATATTTATAAGACTTGATTCACCCTAAACCAATCCAAGTAGAATTAGGAAATCTATCAAAAGAAGGTATCTTGCTTCCTTTTGACCTAGTCAAAATAGAATCCCCTTTAAATCTAGACCTACTAGAATAATTAGTGGTCATGTTGACAACAAAGACTCAATATATATACATGTGCATGGCTACTTATAAGCCTAGTATAGTTTAACGGTAAAGTACCAATCAATCCCACAAGGAAATGTTGGGTAAATCAATTATAATGATTCAGTTAGACCAAAATTGTCACTACCCTAATCTAGTTATCTTTCATATTTACATATTTATGATCATAGTTCACATGGTAGGTTGTCCTAAGTGGAACTAAATGGACTCTACAAGTCTAGAGAGTGTCCTTGAGGGGGATTGAGGAGGAGCAGAGAGGCATATAAGTGAACATACAATTCAAGTAGAGACAAGAGACAATGACATGTACGAAATACATATGCAATATGAACAAAGATATGTCACGTACTCGTGGTATTGTGTTTTGTTTACAAGACTTGTTTAAATGTGTTATGGTATCTAATGAGGATCACCAATCTTCGCTGTCAAATTCATGTGAAAAGTCACATGAATCACCTAGGATAGTATCATAAGGATCTCTACAATTATTGATAGTATTCCCAGGTAAACCCAATGAAAGACGGACTTACAAATCCTTGAAATCAGTTCTACTAGAGCTTACTCTCTGAACCTTTCCTGAGAACCCAATTACCAAAGTTTATGAAGCATCAAAAATTCAAGAGTATCACAATCAAGCGGAAGTAGAGCTTACTCTCTAAACCTCATTTCATATTATTTTTTGGGGAATGCTATACTTTGATACTTCCCACCTTGTGGTGAAGGAATATAGTTCCAATCCCAACGTGAAAGACCTACAATTCAATCCCCGAGCAACGAACCAATAGACTTTCAGGCTATACATTGGTGGTCGGGATTGTCAGTCCCTTCTGCAACTTGTCATCCCACATTGACTACTTTAGGAAGATAGCAAATCATTCAAAATTTATCGACGATGTTGTCGGTTTCTTCCTTGGACGATGACACGACTATAGCTTGGATTGATAAGTCATTAACCATCTCTCGTTCCAAGAGTCGCACTTTGCGCCCACTAACGTTTCCCCTCCAAGTGATCCGACCGTCCAACTAGAAAGTTAGTCGAACAAATCATTTATCTAGGTCTTTCTAGCATAACCAAACCGTTATCTTGAAATTGGCTGCTAATAAAGCTTTGATTTCCAAGTTGAAAACATGTAATCTAGTTATTAATGACCAAACCACATGAACACCCTCCTAATATTTTTTGGTTCACCCTTGAGCTCTATGGTCCTAGAACATAAGGGTGAAACCTTTATTTCATAGAATGAAAATCTAAACTACAAGACTTTGAAAAAACATTAACAAACCACCATTATCACACATAAACATAACCATATCTAATATATACACAATATAGTCATACATCCATGTAATCATTAACAAGATATATAAGAACTGAGATGAATAAGAGAAGATAAGAACGATTATTCTAATGAAGGGTGAGAAGTCCCAAAGCCGAATAGTATCGAAGACTGTGAAGATAATCAGGATGGTAAGGATGGTACTCGAAAGCGTATGGTCGGTTAGTAACCTTGTGAGGAGGGAGATTCCATCAATAAAGTGATTGTATGTGGAGATACTCAATAATAAGTTCTTTCCTACACTAAATGAGAATCTTATTTGGTTTCGGAAACATGTGAATCATATTCCAAATATTTAGGAAAGGAACGGCTTATCGGGATGTTGGGTAGTTTTTTTTTTGAAGAAATGTTGTATATCATTAATTCAAATCGAACTCCAGCAAACCCAAAATAGGTGTTGACATACAATCACAACTCAAATCAGAATTAGCCCAATCTTGGGCATAACAAGCCAACGTATGAGCAACCTGGTTAGCCTCTCGACGAATATGACTAACCCTGAAACCCAACGTCTCTCTCAACAAGATCTTACAGTCCTCAACAAGGCTACCAAAAGGAGATAATAATCTATCTGAACTGTTTATGGCAAGAACCACCCCCAGACAGTCCGACTCTATCACCCCGACATCCCAAACTGAACTTCTAATCCATATAAGGGCCTCTCTAACAACAAGTACCTCGATAGTTTCTGGGTCAAGAATGCCTGGAAATAAAACACTACGGGCTCCCACAACCGTCCCCTCAGCATCCCTTATCACAATACCCCCTCCACCTCGAAGTCTCCGAGAACGGAACCATCGATGTTCAATTTGACTCGTCCCACCCCCCGTCTTTGCCACGCCCTACCAGCTCCGACCACTGGTGCATTCCTCTGAAAGTTCAGAACTTGAGCTTCAGACCAGTCCTTCAAATGAGTCTTTGCAATACGAGATATGACCTCCCCGGAGACAATCTTGTGATTCCAAACTCTCTGATTTCTTTCCCTCCAGAGTCCAAACAACCAACTGCTACATGCGCTGCTAGCTCTTTGTCCCCCGCAGCTTTGTTAAGTTCCAACCAGTCTCGACAAGCAAGATTTGAGTCTACTTACACCCCTGGATTGGAAAACTTTAAACACTAAAGAGGATAGTAGAGATAAGGTCGTGGGAGAGGGGTATAAAAAGGGTTTTTATATAGGATACTTAGAGTATCCACATCAGTGGGGGCAGAACCCTGAACCCTGAGGCAAAACCCTTTGCTGACTGGGCAGGGTTCATGCCCCTGCCCCCCCTAAAAAAAGTGTGTTGCACATCAGGGGGGCAAGTATGGGGAGCATGATTTTCAGAAATGCTGACTGTGTAATTAATTAAGCTTTTAACTAGATTTTTAACGTTATTTTTAAATCGATAACTACTAAATAAAATAGAAATAAAATTTCATTAATAGAAATAAAAGTTCATTAATAAAATTAAAAATTAAAAAAGTACATAACTTAAAAAATATACATATGTAAAAAAAATGCATAACTAAAAACCAAGGAATTATCAGTCGTCCGAATCGTCGGAGTTGTAAGTCCCGCCCGACCGATTCTGTAAGTGCTCCATTAGGTCTTCTTGAAGTTGCCGATGAGTCGCATCGTTGATGACACTAACTCGCGCTTGGAGTTCCTAGTGGTACGACAAGGGCATGGATCGGTTTCATGCTTGAGGTGGTGCGAAATATTGAGGTAATTCCGGAGGGGGCTCAAAAAACAAATCGTTATCCCCTGCTTGATAGCGATCACGTTCGTCCCCCACGATCATATTATGTAGAATGATACAACAATGCATCATATAAGACAAAGTCTCTTTATCCCAGATCCGAGCGGGCTTTGACATTATGTGCCACCATGCTTGGAGGACTCCAAAGGCCCGTTCAATATCTTTTCGGGCACTTTCTTGGCATTTGGCAACCAACTTCTGTTTGCGGGTATAGGGATGGCGAATCAACTTGAGGAACCGACCCCATTGAGGGTAAATGTCGTCAATTAAATAATACGGCTTGTTGTAGCGATGCTCATTGATCTCAAAATCCACGGTCATGTCACGACCATGGAAAGCTTCGTCGAATAGGTGGCCGACGTTGAGGATGTTAATGTCGTTGTTTGTGCCACCCATACCGAAAAACGCATGCCAAATCCACGTATCACGAGACGCAACCGCTTCCAGCATAATTGTTGGATTCCCGTGATCTCCACGTTCATGCGATCCTTGCAATGCGACTGGGCAATTCTTCCACTCCCAATGCATGCAGTCAAGACTGCCAATCATACCGGGGAAGCCTCGGCTATTGCCCGACTCAAGTAATCGCGTCATGTCCGCCACATTCGGCTTCCGCATGTATTCCTCGTAGAAAACCGCAATAACGGCTTTACAGAAACGTCTAACACATTTGAGTATAGTACTTTCCCCCATACGTAGTGTGTCATCCAATGAATCGGTAGAGCACCCATACGCTACCATTCGTATCGCGGCGGTGCATTTCTGGTGTGTTGATAACCTCATTCGTCGTGCAGCGTCACGACTCTGAACAAAGTACTTGTCGTGAGACTTAACCGCTTCCATAACCCGTAAAAATAATGGTCTGGACATACGAAAACGTCGCCTAAAAAATTTGGGGCCATAGATCGGGCTCTCGACAAAATAATCCCTCATCCAGGTCGTTGTGGCCTTGCTCACTCCTTCTGTTAATCTCTGTCCGGGAACCTTCTCCTACTTCGATCCGTCGCCTCATTCTCTCGAATTCTGGCATTGCTCTCTGTATCTGTCTCTCGGTTCTACGCCGGAGTCCTCGCTCCCAAGCAAGAAGTTCGGCTTCGACCTCGCGGCGTTCGGCTGCGAGCTCCTCCCTTGTTTGACGTTCGTCGTCGAACATTTTTTTTCAAGAATTGAAAATGAAATGTAGAGAATTGGAGATGAAATGTAGAGAGAAAATGTAGAAATGGTGTTGTGGATTTGATGAAATGGGTGAGGGGTATTTATAGTTGGGGGAAATTAATTTTTTTTTGTATTTAAAAAAAATTATAGCCGTTTCAGACCGTTGCTACCAACAACGGTCATTTTTTTTTGTCTTGGACAGCTGTCGCGCCCTTACTGGGAAACAAAGAGGCAGAGGAGCAAGGGGCAGCGGGGCTGATTTACGCCCCGCGCTTCTGCCCCCCAAACCCTCCTCCTTCCCCCCTCCCCGCACGACCCGCACCCCACACAAAGGGAACCCCGAACCCCGGTGCTTCTCTGCTGCTACTCCCACCCCTGCCTCGCGCGCACGCCCCCCTTGATGTGGGTGCTCTTAGAGCAAAAATTAGGTAATTTTTGGTTTCTACAAAAAAACAAAAAAAAAACTTAAACTAGGGACACGTGATATGCTGCCATTAGTCCAGACGATTAGTCGTTGCCAATTACCCCAAGGTAGGCAATCCCGCTCGCCTTCAGTTCAATTGGGTGAATTCACATAAAATTCGTTGTTCAACCGGCACTGGAGGTGTTCTCCGGGTGTTAGTGCCATGGTTGCTTCTTCAAAGAGTCAATTTGATTGATTCAATCACTTGTCCTTGAAGATGTTAAAAAGTGCAGATCTACTGTGAGTATCGATTTCTAGTTCTCAAAATTATATGTGTTACTGAATGTCTCACAACAAGAACAAAAAAAAGCATTCTACGGTTTTGCATAAAAAAGCCAACATTCTAACAAATTTCTTTACTAGTTCGTTTCTTGATGATGACAAGGTTGAATTGTGAAACGTGGTTACTGTGAACATTCTTCTAGCATCCTTTGTAAAGTGAACATTATGATCACAATTTGTTCCTAGTTATCAATTCTCAACATTTCATCTATATTAAATGCATAAAGTATACAGAAAGAGTGACTCAAATGTAGAATCTCATATTGCTGTGAACCCTTAGAGCCACCTGGTCTTGCCATGCATTCTTCCTCTTCCCCGCCCCAGAGTTGCCATTTCCAATATCTCTACAGACCAACAACCTCATATCATTTTCGCTGACAATTCTCATCGAGCTTTTTCTCTCAGGCTCCTCATATCTTAAAGCTTTACCATTTAGCGCTTCCTCTTCCTCCCTCTGCCAACAACATATTTATTAGCTGATTAGCAATGCATAAAACTCGTGAATTCATACTATTTCTAATTAATTTACCGAGATTTGGTTTAAGTCAAAGACAGGAGTCCTATTTCTCTTGACAGCTTCTTCTCCATTGCATGCCCTTTCCTTCACATTAAGCAAAGCAGCATCCTTTCCTCCATCGCCAAACATTCCCTTTTGGTTTAAATCGATTCCTGGAGCTCGAGGTGCTCCTTTTGCACTGTGATTCCTGTTGTTTCTACTTTGGACTTCTTGTTTGTGATTTGGGTTTGGAGACCGCTTTTTGATCAAGTACTTGTAACGTCGCCGTAAATATCTACAATTCAAGAAACAAAACATAGAACCCAAGTCAGTGACAGACAATAGATCAATCCACTTGATTAAAATTGGGCATACCTGACTTCATCCAGTAAGGTTAGTTTCTTTTGCTTCATCCTCTTCAATGTCTCTTTAACAGCCTCTGTTTCCTGTTGGATGTTTAACAAGATGTCCATCAATAGCCAACTCAAGAAATAAGACCTTAGAGCAGAAACAAGGAACACAACAGGCAGAGGAAAGAGCATGAACATGATAGACTGGTGAAAGATCAATTCAAGAAGTAGAGTTTCTATAAAATAATAAAGTTCCCAGAGGCAAGAATTTGAACAAATGGCATATCTAAAGGAAGAGGTTTTCAGTATCAAACAATCCACAGTTTAACTGGAAATTAAGGATTGGTAATATATGATTTTCACTGAAGTAGGGTTAATACAACTACAGCATGTTACAGTTTGAGAAAAAAGGAAAGCACAAGGATAGAATTTTGTTCTATGTTTACAGCAACCAAATGGAATGAACCATCATCACTAACAGCATATACATTTTGCATAGTTGAGCCAAGGGTTTCATTTCCACACCCAAAACATGAAACACAAAATCCAAATGTCAATTTTCACTTAGAATTCTCAGCAGCCAAACCAACATATGTAAACACTAACAGACAGAAAACCCCACAAATAAAGCAATAAAAAAAAACTAGAAATGAAATAACTCAACAAGGAAATGAAATCACTAATCCATTGAAACCCAGAAAGGAAATTACAAATCCTTCAAAACCCATAAAGGAATTAACAAAAACCAGGTAGTTAAGAGATCAATAATGGGTAAAGTTTGATAAAGTTGGAATTTTTACTTGGCGTAATTCGAGGTAATCCTGCAAGAGTTTGTGGTGCTTGAAGGTGGTCCTTGGGTCTTCATACAAAGCATATGGCTGGGGCGCCATGGCAACAACCCCTTTCATCTTCTTCATCAGATCACAGAGAAAGCAAGGAGTAAGAATGAGAAACAACTATGAAGGTAGAAACAGAAAGAGAGAAGGGGAGAGAAGATTTCAAGATGGGCAACAAATAAATGGGTTAATTAGCAAAATAACCATAGAGGAGAGAAACAAAAGGAGGAGGAGAGAGAGAGATTGTTCCATTGTTTCGTGTTTTCTCTGTACGGCAGAGCTCAGCTCTGACCGAGAGCAGGGAAACCCAAAAACGCCCCCCACATGAATCAATGAAAAATGATACCTTTTGGAAGCATAGAGACTAGGATGAAGATGTGATTTTTTGGGAGGTTGCAGAAGGGTATTTCTGGGAACATTTTTACATTTGGTGATGAGAAGAGGTGTGGGTGTGTAATTGAGGTCATGTCTGGTGGTGGGTTTGGTTGGAGGACAATTGAAGGCACCTCCTCTTCTCCCACTCTTGTTTCTCTTTTTCTTTTTGCTTTTGTCTTTCATCTATATAAATTTTGGTCCAGCTGAGCCATTGATACTGTGTCTGGACTCTTATGTTGAGTTCTTATTCTTATTTGGGCTAGTATTTGGATGGATTAACTTCTTTTGCCTCCTTCTCTGTAGAGAGAGAGGGGGCTTGTAGAGAGAGAAGCTGAAATGAAAAGGCATAGGAAAGGTAAATGGGTATGGGATGGATGATGCTCTTTCCCTTTCTCATGTGTGTGTGTCTGTCCCAGTTAGCTCTGAAATCTGAATATGGTAGTGGTGAAATTACTACTGTACCCCTGATTCTATTCTTGCTTTGATCTCAGGTCTCAAGGATGATGATGAGTTTTCTCCAGCCTCTCCCACACCTCTGCATCACTAGCACCCTCAAATGTCAAATGTGCTACATTTGTAGCCCAATGAGTGTCATATTTTGTAGGGTTCGCATAACAACAGACAGTGGTCATTCTATTTCAGCAACCTAGTAGTGAGCTGCAATGAGATAGAGATTTTAACTGTTGGCGCATCATATTCCTTTACTAGTAGAAGTAGTACCACTCTACTGGCCTGCCATGTCCATTAGTATTTACTAGTGAAAAGCAAAGAGATGTTCAATTCTGAGGCAAGGAATTTCAAGTCCCACCATTTTTTCTCTATGACACTGATATATTGAGATAATTGGTTTACCAACTAATATATCTCTTACAAAAAAAAATATATCTGATCGAACATCTTTAGTCGCAAGCGGTTCGTTGGCGGATAGGTGTTGACAAAAACAAAGCGGCGACAGTTAATTGACAGACAGCTGACATATCGGCAGCGGGATAGGCACTGATGAATGAATGTATCGGTTACGTTACCGAAAACACTATCCGCCGACGCCAACGATTATAAGCCCTTTGACCAATGATTGACCTTTGAAAAAATATATTTTTTATTTTGAAAAAAGGGTAACCTCAAAAATATGCCTTCGAACGATCTTTGTTAGCATAAACATACTGTGAAGACTTTTTTTCTTCTAAAAAACATGTTTATACCTTGCGTTTACTTTCAAAAATAGCGACTTATGTTTATTTATTTATTTTTCCCGTTATTTTGGATAGAAAATGAACATGTGCTCGATACATGATCTTTACATTTATAATAAAAACTTAAATTTTCTCTATTTATCTTATTTAAATAACATCCAAAGAAAAATTGAACACTCAGAATGATAATATCCAATATTTAGACTAGAGGAATAGGGACAATTTCAATATTTATGATAAATATAAAGACTATGTTGAACACATTTTTGTTTTCCATCCAAAATAACGGTAAAAAAAAGTAAGTTGCTACTTTTAGATAATAAACGAAAAATATAAGCATGTTTGTGAGAAAAAAAGGTTACCACATCATGTTTGTGCTAACAAAAATCGTTGAGGGTATGTTTTTGAGGTTTCCCCTTTGAAGAACACAAATTTCATTGCTAAATTGACCTAAATTTTGTATAAATTCACATGTTTAGCATCAAAAAAATTCACACGTTCCATTACCAATGTAAAGACCGCTCTGGTTGTAAAGGTTTAAATTATTAAATTTAATCGTTTGGACCGTCGAAGTTGAAAAACAGGTTAAATCTTGGTTCAGTTGCAAAGAAAAAGAAAAAAAAACTAAAGGGTCGGACCGGGTCGGACCAGACCTGACCTTCAGACCCGCCCAAGCCAGCCCGACCCGGGCCTCTTCTCTTCGCTTTGGGATGAGTTACCCAAATCTCGCCTGAAGCCCAGACCTTCGAGCCCGGCCCGTTTGTGGCCCAAGCCCACGAGGGGCCGCGAGTTTAAAAGAAAAGAAATTAGGGTTTTGCCCCATTTCTTCCCTCAACGCCGTTCCTCAGAACCTCTCGCCCCCGAACCCTCTCTCCTCCTTCTCTCTTCGCGACTCCCTCTCCCTCTCCTCACGCTCAACCCGCCGCCTCACTCTCTCTCCCGACCGTCCCTCTCTATCCCCTCTCAGTCGTCTCTCCCTTTTCCCCCAACGCCGAGCTCGCCGCCTCTCGCTCGTTCTGGTTTCACCGACGAGGGAGGAGATCTTCAAGCCTCAACCTGCCACCTCCCGCTTCGTTTCCGACCACCACAACCCACCCTCCTTCTTCTTCTCCTCGAGCCTTCTTCTCCAGCGTGTAGCCGAGCCCTCGCCGGCGCTGTGCATCGCCGGCGCGCTCACCAGATCCGGGACGGAACTGTCGAGTTCGTCCAGATCTGAGGCGAGCGAGACCTCGCCGTACTCCGCCGCTCCCGAGACGGCAACCACCTCCCCGCTGTCGTCCTTTCCCTTTACGGTGAGAGTTGCGGTCATAGAGGCTTTGGGTCACTGGAGGTGTCTCCGCCGGTGGTCGGCCGGACTCAAAACCGAGCCTTTTTCTCCCTTTCCTTCTTCTTTTGTTCTCGTGCACTGTTTGGATCTGGACTTTTGGTTGAGACAGAAATTAAAGAATTTATAAATAAATGAAATTAAAAGGAAAATCAGTTTTTAAATAAAAAAAAGGATTTAATTTAAAAAGGGTTTAAAATCAGATTTAATAAAATGGGACTGTTGAACGAATCTGGAACATGGAACGGTTGATTCACCAGACGTTTTATTTCGGACTTAGAACGAGTTTAAAAGCGGGAACGATGAATTTGGACACCCCGGGAACCGTGCCTCGAAACCTATGCCTCGGGATCCGTGCATTGGAAAACGTACATTGGGAATCGTGCCTCGGGAAATGTGCATCGGGTTCTGTGCTCGGGGATCGGGTGCTCGAATCCGATTCGTCGTATAATCCCTCTTTTGGCCCGTTCGAGTTTAAAAGACAACTGTTGAATTTTAACTTGGACCGTTCGTAACTTTTAAATTAACTTTGGAACCGCTTTTAATTGTGACTTTCCGTGTTAATCTAGAGTTCGGCTTCGATCGTAGAGAAGACCGGAGGTAGCAAGCCAGGACGTCAGCAGCTAGGAGACGTAGCTGTTTTGTTCGTCGTGAGGTAGGGAACGTAGCGGATACCGGTTCGATTGTGGAAAGTTACTAGTATGCCTATAGGTCGTTTTTACTTAATTTGAACTGTTAGGACTGCATGATTAGGACGTGAGGAACGAGTGAATTGAGGGATAGCTTACGTGCCTTGTCGAGCCGTAAGCTTGGGATTGTTGTGCTGGTAGAAATGCATGCGGGCCATGTCGAGCCCTTAGGTTGTGTGTTGTTTGAATTGCCTTGACTTGATTGAAATGCATGCTGTGTGATTTAGGCTTTGTTAGATCGAGAAGCATGTTTTAGTGTTAATCGATGTAGTGTGTTGTGGTTATTCTTCGGCAAGTGTGCCATGTGTGTTATGACACGAACGTTGCTTGTGATATGGTCGGGTGGTTGATAGACCGACGTGACTGGTTGTGGTATGATTGTTGGGCCTGGTAAGCCGTGTTTGAATTATGGAATTACGATGCGTGCTATTATCTTGATGTGTGTTCCAAGAGGTGTTGTATTCCGGTATGGTACCTACGACCGAGGGGGTACGCCGGTGTAGGGTAGTACCTAGGCCGACGGTGTGGTCCCACGTATGCGCGGTCCCCCGGGTAGTGGTTCCGGTACGATACCTACATCGAGGGGGTATTCCGATGTGGGATATCTAGGCAGACGGTTTGTGTTGACACTAGGTGTCGTGTTTTGGCTCTACGAGTCGTGCCCCGAAGGAGTGCCGGGAAGATGTCTAGGCCGATGGAGATTCCGGTGTGACGTATTGTGATTGTGCCCCGAGTGTTTTCTGGGAAGATATCTAGGCCGATGCTGTGTATTCCGATGTGATATGATAGAGTCGGGCTGTGGACAGCCGGCGGAGTAGGGGACTGCAGTACAGGACGTGTATGTGATTTTACTGTTTACTTTGTGCTTGATGACCTGTTAAGTGATGTGGTTGCCGTTTGTGCTTGTTCGTTTGAGTATGTTTGTGAGTGTGGTTTGGACTTGAGTTAAGGATTGTGGTTACGAGTTCCGTTGGAAATTAGTTGTGTGCTGTACTAGTATGTCCTAATTGGACGGTTACCCGTGGTGGTGAGCGCTTGTTTATAACCTTAACTACTTTTCCTACTGAGCGAAAACTCACCTCCTTATCTTGTTGTTTTTCCGGTCCTGAGCGGGTTGTGTACTAACTGGATGCTCGACGCTTGGGAGCTTGCGAGGGTCCTAGGCTAGTAGTCTAGAGACATATCGTTACCTTTTGAATTGTTTTACCGTTGTTTTAACCGAGTTGTGACTCGCGACATTGTTTAGAGTTTTAAACTACTATTTGAGACTTGTTTTGGCTTGAAATTCGTTTTAAGTTATTATTGTTTAGTTCACGTCTCGAGTCCGGTCAAAACCGGATTTGGGGCGTGACAACCAACTCCTCCAAACTTTCATATCTTGTATTCTCTAATTTTTTTGTTCGAAATGGCGAATAATTCTGCTGCAAGAAGAGAGCTCCTTTCCAACGAACGGAGGCTCGAGCGAATGTTGGAACATACAATCAAAGATTGCATGTCCAATGAGGATGTTCAAAGTTTGTTAGACTAAGCCATGGTCGCAGAACAATCACGGAAAAAGAAAAACTACATCAAGCGAGACTAGGAAGTTCCCAACTGTAAAATTCTAGAAATATTATTGATTGAACTTGATATTCTTGATGTTTCAATACAATGAGAGCACCCCTTTATATATGGTTTAACTCTATGCGAAATAGGAAATACTAGTACTAAACAACATAGGAAACCTAACTTAACTAGAATAGGAAATACTTATAAACTGGAAATAAAACTAAACTCTAACACTCCCCCTCACGTGCAAATCGGATAACGAGTCTTGCACGTGGACGAAGAATAAATTTCAAATTTCTTCATGTTGTTGCTTCACCACTATGATGTTGTTGCCGAAGACTAGATTTTTTTTTCAACACTCCCCCTCACGTGTAGGTATGATCTTCTACACGTGGGCCATAGCAGGTCTGGACATCTGCATATGTACCGGAGACCACAGGGTGGAGGTGACAAACGGGACGATACCCAATAACGACTTTTTAAAGCCTAAGACGATCTGGAGCCATTGGCTCATACCCTGATTTTACGGACGCACGATTCAGCTTCGAGCAATTCCACCACGTGGGAAGCAAAACATCTTCACGCAAGTCGCATGACGAAAATGTGAAACAACTTCAAGCAACTATGTCACATGACGCTGCAAAAAATTTCAAGCAACGACGTCCCATAACGACGATGCGAAACAACTTCGAGCAACTACGTCGCATAACGACGGTGCAAAACTTTTCAAGCAACTACGCCTCATAAGGACGGTGCGAAAGTGTTGGGTCTCGAGGTAGGGTTGGAGATGAACCAACTCGCAGCGGAAAATCAATGAAAACCAAGAGACGATTAAAACCATGAAACAACTAACAAAGAATGGATTCACAAGAGAAAAATTCAGCACTAGTTCTTACCAAAACAAGAACACCGGTTAACGAATGATTGGCTTGAGTCTCCAAGACGCCTACGTATCCACATGGGAATCAAAGCCACGTAGTTCTTCTCTTTGAGGAATCAAGAACACAAACATGGAGGTGGAAACTAGCCAAACCCGAAATGGCCATGGAAGAGGGAGAGAAAATGTGTTTCCTATTCTTGTCTTGTGTTTGTTATGTTGAAAAAAGATGACTTAAACATAACAAAACCCATACTTGTCCAACTAAAGGCATGGGACAAGTATGGTGTCAAGTAAGGTGTAAATAGGACAAAGTATGGCAAGACAAGATTGGGTTAGGTGGTGAATCACCAACACCTTAATCCTTGTCTTGCTTACTTAGTACTAATTAATCAAGACTTGATTAATTAGTTCCATGGGCCTTGGTTGCATGGGCCTTTCATGGGCCTCTTGGAACATGGCCCGTGGCCATTTCCAACGAGGTCCCGTGATTCGCTCATCGCCTCCAAGCCTTCCATACCGGAAATGTCCAACATTATCCGACGCGATCAATCCCAAGACTCCAAGCCTTGTCTCGATCCGTAAAGTCCTATTCACTTACGGGCACATGACCCAAAACCCAGTTTTGGTCATGTCCCGAGACAACTCCCTTTTGGCCATTCTCCATAAATGTGTCAATGAGTTTCATCCTCCGGTGTGACCCTTAGGTTTATGCATGTCAATAGATCAACGTAAAATCCCATTTTACTTGATCCTATTTAAGTGGCAACTAACGAGACTTTAGTATTGCCCGACATTACATAACGAATCGACCCTGTCGATTCTAACATTTCCGTCGTCCCTGTCATTATCCGTTTATCTCCGATATCCTGATTGAGATAAGGCATAGAGCCGTCATCCTTATTATTCTCAATCACCGTTCCTTGATATGTGAGATGACTGAAGATATGATACCCAGTATCATGTGCATGGCCATGCTATTCTTCCAGTCACTCTCGATCAAGTGGCCGAGAACCGATATCTTTCCCATACCTTAGTATGAGGGATAAATCCCTTAGCCGTCTTTCGTGTCACTCATGTAGCCCGTCCCCAAGCCAATCCTGGCCGTTATGGAAGCCCTGTTACGGACAACGTTAGGCTCAGGTCAAACTCAGTTGTTGACTACATAGCGATCACAAAGACTCCTTGGTCTAAGGATACATGACAAGCTACAACACTGAATATGTTCATGACTTAATCTATGGCACATATTCAGGGCGGGTCGTCCAATATCATGTCCCACATGATATCTATGATCAGACTCCGGAATCCCATTCCAATGACTAACAGAACGTAAGCCATAAAGAGCCATCTTTCATACTAGTCGCTTCTAGTGAAGCTTTGTTGACTAGGGACCCATCGAGTGTGATCTATCTCGATCTATGGTTCTATTCGCATGGTGGGCATAGATCAGAGCACACATCGATATATTACTCCAACACATAAGTAATATAAAGCCGCTTTAATTTTATTGCTAACGATGATATATACATTTGGACATTTAGGATTGAACTACGGGCACTAAGACTAACAATCTCCCACTTGCCCTAGTTCCAATCTAAACTCCAATATGTCCCCATCGACTTTACATGTCTAACATGTTCATGCAGTGACACTGCCTTAGTCAAAGGGTTGGCTATGTTATCATCTGTTGCAATATCGGTTATCTTCACTTCACCTCAGTTCAGTATTTATCTGATGAGGTGGATACGCCGCAGTACATGTTTGGATTTGTTATACGATCTAGGCTTTTAGCTTGCGCAATGGCCCTTGTGTTGTCGCAAGATGGATTCACCGGGCTGGATGGGTTTTTAATTACACCCAGCCCTGCCATGAATTTCCAAATCCACATAGCCTCCTTAGCTGCCTCTGCAGCATCCATGTACTTGGCCTCTGTCGTAGATTCGGCAATGATATCTTGCTTTACGCTCTCCCAGCTAAAGCTCTACCATTCAACGTAAACACATATCCTGATTGACTTCTAAAGTCATCTGGATTTGTCTTGGAAAACTAGCGTCTACTCATCCTTCGACGACTAGTTCAACATCATCTTTCCCCCGGGTTAGAATGATGTCTACTGGTACAACATAAGGCTTACGAGACGTCTGGTCTCATACATGTCATGGCATATATGATCGATCCTACCCCCAGGCGCATAGGATTCTCATCATCCTTTTCAGCTCATCAGGTGTCTTAGGACACTAAGTCTTGCTGAGATGAATGCCATGACTAGTGGGTAAGAGTCCTTTCTTTGAATCGAGCATTAAGAACCTACTCAATGCCTTGTTCACATAGGTTCCCTGACTTAAATCCAAGACCCTCTTGGTGCGATCTCTACATATCTTAATCCTTAAGATATAAGAAGCATCGCCTAAGTCCTTTATTGAAAAACACTTCCTCAACCAAGCTTTAGTCTCGTGCAAGGTTGGGATGTCGTTTTCAATGAGAACCAGAAAGGTAATCTTGCTCCCACTAGCCTTCTTATAAACGCAAGATTCATCCTCGTTCTTGATTAAGCCAAATCCAATTACAGCTTCATCAAAACGAAAGATCCAACTCCGAGAAGTTCGTTTCAATCCATAAATGGATTTCAACAACTTATAAATCTTTCCTTTATTCTTCGGATCGTCAAAACCTTTGGGCCGAGACATACAAACGTACTCAGTCAAATTTCCATTTAGGAAAGCGGTTTTGACATCCACTTGCCATATCTCGTAATTATAATACGCAGTTATGTCAAGAAGAATTTGGATCGATTTTGACCATAGCCACTAGGGAGAAGGTTTCCTCATAGTCAATCCATTGGATCTGCCTATAACCTTTCGCCACCAGTTGAGCTTTGTAGGTCAGAGGGTTGCCATCCATGTCCATCTTCACCTTGAAGATCCATTTGCATCCGATGGTCTTCACACCATTGATGGGATCAACCGGTTCCCAGACTCGGTTGTCCGACATGGATTGCATTTCCTCCCTCATGGCTCCAAGCCATAACTCGGAGTCGGGCCCATCCACGACTTCTTGAAAGGTGGCTGGATCATCGTGATCCACCATGACTTCATTGTCACCTCCGAATACCATATATTGGAGGTGGAAGATTGATCCTTTCAAATCGCCTTGGACCTTCCGGAATTGTAACAGGAATTAGTTGTTACTCTACGACAATCTCTGGCTCCTTTCTACTGGGTTGCCAATTGGTTTAGACAGATCTGTACCATCCTGAATTTCTTCGAGATGCACAGTCCTCCCAATGACGTCTTTGGAAACAAAACTCCTTTTCCATAAAGACCCCACCCCAAGCGACGAACACCATGTTCTCACTGGGATTGTAGAAGTAGTATCCCCTTGTTGCTTTGGGATACCACACGAAGGTGCATATCTCAGATCTTGGTTCGAGCTTAGTCGAAACCAAATGTTTCACATAAGCCTCGCAACCACAAATCTTTAGGAAGGACAAAGCGGGCATCATCCCGTACCATTTAAAAATGGTGTCCCTTCCACACCATTCGTCGAAGCCGGATTCACTATGAATGCGGTCGTCTCTAGAGCATAACCCCCGAAAGAGATTGGGAGATCAGTCCAACTAATCATGGAACAGACCATTGTCTAACAATGTCCGATTTCTCCGTTTGGCTACACCTTTCAACTACAGTGTCCCAGGAGGAGTCCATTCCAAAAGGATCCCATTCTCTTTTAGATGATCTAATAACTCTGTGGTCAAGTATTTTCCACCTCGATCCAATCGAAGTGCCTTAATACCTTTGTCGAGCTGGTTTTCTACTTTAGTCTTAAACTCTTTGAATTTATCAAAAGCTTCAGACTTATGTCTCACCGAATAGACATAACCATATTTACTGTAATCATCAGTAAATGTGGTAAAGTAGCTAAAACACCTCCTGGCAAGTGAACTTATTGGTCTACACACATTCGAGTGTATCAGCCCCAATAATTCACCCGCCCTTTCATCGCGATTGATAAAGGGCACTTTAGTCATTTTGCCCATTAAACAAACCTTGCACCTATCGATCGAATGGAATTCGAATGAACCTGAAAGCCCGCACTTCTGAAGTGCTGATAGGGGCTTCTTGTTTATGCGACCCAAATGACAGTACCATAACAGAGTTAGGTTTAAATCGTTGGATTTAGACCTCTTGGTATTAACGGAATATATAGAACTTGAGGCATTGTTACCCATATCTAATATGTACAATCCTCCAACCATGTCAGTACTGGTATAAAACATATCATTGCATAGAACATTGAAAACTCCATTTCCAATATTAACATTATATCCTTCCTTGTCAAACACGGATACAGATATAATATTCCTACTAAAAGTAGGTATGCAATATACATTATACAATACTAAGACAAGGCCTCTTGGCAAAGCAAGACTCATGGATCCTACAGCAGTTGCCACAACTCTGAGGTCCATTTCGTGCTTTCCAAATCTCTCCTACTTTCAGCCACCATATATTAGTGCATGTGTGAGATTCAGTCATGGTATCTAATACCCATGAATCTTTGGAAGTAGAGAGATGTAGCTCTATAGAGTTAATACCGAATGAAGGCACGATCCCACCGCCCTTCCTTAGATCATCCAGGTTTCCTGATGAAGGCGCAGTCCTACTGCCCTTCTTCAGATCATACAGGCTATTTGATGAAGGCGCAGTCCCACTGCCCTTCTTCAGATCAGCCGTGAACTTCCTGTAATCCCGGTTCCAATGACCAGGCTGTTGGCAGTAGAAGCAGACATTCTCAGGTGTCTCATCTTTCCTGCCAAGTGCGCATGGGCCCAGCCCTTGCCACTTCCAATTCCCTTGTTGACCATCAGAATATCCTTGGATCCCAGATCCCTGAGATATTCTTCTCGGCAGTTGATGACACTTCATGTAACTCTGATATGGTCTTAGAGACAGCCTTGTCAAGGACATATTCTTTGCGTTCAGACTTGAGGACTATCCTCAAAATTCTGTACCAGTCCAAATAGTTTGTCCCATTTAGCTTGACCCTGTCAAGAATGGTTTTTAATGACAAACTATTAATGTTCGCTGAATTTGCCATTTGATCTACAACAGATAAAATTCAATCAGTAAACTGAATAAATTTTATGAAGATCAAGCTTAAACACCAACAATCAATTCTAAACCTTTAGAATCTGAAACCAAGATCCTTGATTCACTCGATTAAGCTGAACTAATGCTCACCACTTAATCGAGCTATGTAGGTAGGACTCCATCCAATCACATCCAATGTGACTCTTGGCTAGGGTATGTACTTATGTACACGACTTACCCTATCTGTTACCCTAACTCAACCTCAGGCCGAGAATCGTAGTCGGGTCCACCAATTTTCAACTATGGCTCGTCACTATGTAGGTGCTCCGCTAATGCGCACGACACCCACATATGTCGTCCAAACCTACTACCCCGCTTCCCCATGGATGCTCCGCTAATGCGCACGACAACCATAGGACGGGGAGGTAGTAAGGTGTTGATGATTGGGAGGTATCAGACATGACCCGCTTTTACTTGTCCAGTTGTGTTCAAAACTTTGGCACATCCTAGATGCGATGAGCACATCAACTACATTCCAAATGCAATGATGCCTCAAATTACATCCAATGTAATTCTTCCTTTGAACCCGTCAACTACATCCAATGCAATGACGGTTCTAAGGGTTCACACACAAGGATTAAAATTCCAATTTTATCTTTGAATGTGAGGTGATATGCTCGGTAAATAAAGTTAAGCATGCAATTCTAAAACACATAGAATTAATCATGCATAAACTAAACCAAGCATAAAGCGATAAATATGCACATAATAGCCCCCTAAACTAACTCCCACTAGCTTCTTGAGCTCCACCGACTCCAAGCCGATGCCAACACCCGAAAAGCCACCAAATGACCTTTTCGCCCTTTCTTCGTCTTGAGTAAAATATTACAATTTAATACACGACTCGCAGGTCGGGAATAAATAAATATTACAAACAAGTGGTTCGACGACCACACCTTGAAAGAATAATTACACGCTAACTCTAACGGCTCGCAGGCCGTGAAAAGCGATAAATGATTAAATCGAGCTCGGGGCTATTATGTACACCATGCCAACATCACATCACACATCGTCTTATCAAACAAGAATGTTATCAAACATCATGTGATTTTCCGGTTTTAATTAATAGCCAAGTTTCGAAATTTTTTGATGGTCGGTTTATCGAAACCGTTCAAAAATGAAACTTTTGAACATTTGATCTTCGAGTTCATCATGACGGTTCCAAACTCGTCATAACTAACAAAACGGTTTAGCCTTGGCATATCAACCATCCAATGGTCATGCTTGGCCTAGCTCCGTCCAACGGAGCCCCGTTCGGTCCCGGTTTCGGCTCCCCGAGAGTCCCGCTCCCGAGACCCGAAAAATCAAATTTTTTTCAAAATTTCCAGATTTGAAATAATTTTCAAAAATTCATTTTACATGCATTAAATCCATAAACAATAATTTAAAACATGTTATCAAACAATTTAGCAAAACAACATGCCAAAAACGAAACTTTCAAGCAAAACCGAAACTTTGAACACCGTCTTGTGAATCCCGAAGGTAGCACGGCTCTGATACCACTGTTGGGTCTCGAGGTAGGGTTGGAGATGAACCAACTCGCAGCGGAAAATCAATGAAAACCAAGAGACGATTAAAACCATGAAACAACTAACAAAGAATGGATTCACAAGAGAAAAATTCAGCACTAGTTCTTACCAAAACAAGAACACCGGTTAACGAATGATTGGCTTGAGTCTCCAAGACGCCTACGTATCCACATGGGAATCAAAGCCACGTAGTTCTTCTCTTTGAGGAATCAAGAACACAAACATGGAGGTGGAAACTAGCCAAACCCGAAATGGCCATGGAAGAGGGAGAGAAAATGTGTTTCCTATTCTTGTCTTGTGTTTGTTATGTTGAAAAAAGATGACTTAAACATAACAAAACCCATACTTGTCCAACTAAAGGCATGGGACAAGTATGGTGTCAAGTAAGGTGTAAATAGGACAAAGTATGGCAAGACAAGATTGGGTTAGGTGGTGAATCACCAACACCTTAATCCTTGTCTTGCTTACTTAGTACTAATTAATCAAGACTTGATTAATTAGTTCCATGGGCCTTGGTTGCATGGGCCTTTCATGGGCCTCTTGGAACATGGCCCGTGGCCATTTCCAACGAGGTCCCGTGATTCGCTCATCGCCTCCAAGCCTTCCATACCGGAAATGTCCAACATTATCCGACGCGATCAATCCCAAGACTCCAAGCCTTGTCTCGATCCGTAAAGTCCTATTCACTTACGGGCACATGACCCAAAACCCAGTTTTGGTCATGTCCCGAGACAACTCCCTTTTGGCCATTCTCCATAAATGTGTCAATGAGTTTCATCCTCCGGTGTGACCCTTAGGTTTATGCATGTCAATAGATCAACGTAAAATCCCATTTTACTTGATCCTATTTAAGTGGCAACTAACGAGACTTTAGTATTGCCCGACATTACATAACGAATCGACCCTGTCGATTCTAACATTTCCGTCGTCCCTGTCATTATCCGTTTATCTCCGATATCCTGATTGAGATAAGGCATAGAGCCGTCATCCTTATTATTCTCAATCACCGTTCCTTGATATGTGAGATGACTGAAGATATGATACCCAGTATCATGTGCATGGCCATGCTATTCTTCCAGTCACTCTCGATCAAGTGGCCGAGAACCGATATCTTTCCCATACCTTAGTATGAGGGATAAATCCCTTAGCCGTCTTTCGTGTCACTCATGTAGCCCGTCCCCAAGCCAATCCTGGCCGTTATGGAAGCCCTGTTACGGACAACGTTAGGCTCAGGTCAAACTCAGTTGTTGACTACATAGCGATCACAAAGACTCCTTGGTCTAAGGATACATGACAAGCTACAACACTGAATATGTTCATGACTTAATCTATGGCACATATTCAGGGCGGGTCGTCCAATATCATGTCCCACATGATATCTATGATCAGACTCCGGAATCCCATTCCAATGACTAACAGAACGTAAGCCATAAAGAGCCATCTTTCATACTAGTCGCTTCTAGTGAAGCTTTGTTGACTAGGGACCCATCGAGTGTGATCTATCTCGATCTATGGTTCTATTCGCATGGTGGGCATAGATCAGAGCACACATCGATATATTACTCCAACACATAAGTAATATAAAGCCGCTTTAATTTTATTGCTAACGATGATATATACATTTGGACATTTAGGATTGAACTACGGGCACTAAGACTAACAGAAAGAACTTCAAGCAACTACGTCGACGGTGCGAAACAACTTCAAGCAACTACGCCGACGGTGTGAAACAAATTTGAGCAACTACGTCGTGTAACGACGGTGCGAAAGATCTTCAAGTAAGCACGACGATGGTGAAAATATATGTGATTTTTTTTTAATGGAAAATCACCAAAACACTAAAATCAGAAGAATTCAGAAGAAAACTGTCCGGACCGAATTTCCCGTTTGCAAACAGTGTCGGCCGGTGAACAGTATTTCCCGTGAACAGTGTCGGCGGTGAACAGTAATCGTGTGAACAGTGACGCCGTGAACAGTGTCTCGATGAACAGTGTCGCGCGAACAGTCGAATGAACAGTAGAGGTCTCGAACAATAATGCCTTGCCCACCCGCTAAATCATATATTAACGAGTGGGCAAAGCAGTAACCCACGCAAAAATAACCTAGGATCGAACAGGCTCTAATACCATGTAAAATTCTGAAATATTATAGATGATAGTTGATATTCTTGATGTTTCAATACAATGAGAGCACCCCTTTATATATGGTTTAACTATATGCGAAATAGGAAATACTAGTACTAAACAACATAGGAAACCTAACTTAACTAGAATAGGAAATACTTATAAACTGGAAATAAACTAAACTCTAACACCAACGAACGTTTAATGCGTGACTATTTCAATAGGCATCCCGCGTACACTGAAGTGCAATTCCGTCATCGTTTCTAAATGCCAAAAGATGTGTTCACCCGTATTGTCCGTGCGTTGGGGGATAACGATGCGTATTTCAGTCAACGAGTGGACGCCTTAGGTCATGTATCATTATTCACCGTATCAAAAATGTACTGCGGTTATTAGGCAATTGTGTTGTGGAATTGCAGTCAATGGCCTGGACGATTAACTAATTTTTTTGCGGGAGAGTTATTACTATATTTGGCCCGACGTATCAGCGTAAGCCAACACAGGTTGATATGAATTATATTTTATCGGTGAATGAAGCCTGTGGATTTCCCGGGATGCTGGGTAGTCTTGACTGCATGCACTAGGAGTGGAAGAATTGTCCGATGGTATTGAGAGGCTTGCATTCCAAAAGGGATCACGATAAAAGACCAACCATTGTTCTCAAGGTAGTTGCCACACGGTAAATGGTCGCCAATACAAACTTCCTTATTATCTTGCTGATGGTATTTACCCTTCTTGGCCGATTTTTGTGAAAACAATCTCATTGGCTCAACTTCCGAAACACAAGAAATTTACAGAAGTCCAAGAAGCTTGCAGGAAGGATGTGGAACGAGCATTTGGGGTCCTCCAATCTCGGTCTCACATTCTCACTCAGCCGAGTCGAATGTGGAAACCATTTTCCCTCGGCTTAGTCGTGAATGCATGTGTTATCATCCACAATATGATTGTCGGGGCAGAACATCATACATATGATGACTATACTGAACAAATAGATGACGGTGGGTCAAACAAACCAATATTCACACAAGAAAGCTTCGTCTCGTCCAATGTCATAGTAGCAAACACTATAATGATGTAGGATCAATGTGCTCATAATGCATTAAAAGAAGACCTTATCGAAGACATTTGGAGTAAATATGGTGATGCATAATTGAGTTTCATTCTAGTTATTTCGATTATTATGTTTGAATTTAAATTATTTTCAATGAAAATGTCATTTCCATTTAATTTGTGTGCATTTAAGCTTTTTTAATAATATTTATTTATATTATCATCCTACTCTATCAGACAGCAGAATAAACATGAACTGAAAGTGAAATTTTATCAGCCTGACTAATAGAGGAGAGAGAAACATATTTATTATTATTTTTATTCTATCAGCCAGCAAATTGGTTAATGACTGGTGATGCTCTTAAGGGTCTAGTTAACTTCTTTTTTTCGTTTTAAGAAGAGTCTAAAAATCCTAATCGGACGGTATGATAATAGACTGATTATGATATTTAGACCCGAAACATGAGTGTAATTACAAAAACACCATACGACAAACGTATGAACAGTTAAAGCAAGACATGTATATATATAATATTCGATATTTAGTACAAAACGATGACGAGTCCGTATAGCTGAACAAAAACACGATACATATAACATGCGAACACGAGAAAATAAACTTTGGAATAATGAAATACGAAAATGCTAATAGGAATGAGAAACGTATATTAAAACATGAGACGTTAAATTAAAAAAGACTTAGTGATCCTAAGCATTATATTCATCAAGGACCGGTTGTTCAGCACTAAACAACCTCCAAATGTATTCGATTAGGTCATTTTTTAGGTGAACGTGCATGTGGTGATGCTCGATCCTTTCCCTGTGAGCTTGAATGTCATTGTATCAATTAACCTTGATACCCATCACGCTCATCTTCACGCCCGCATAATGAGCACATGTTTTCAATCGTCTTATGTCCTTGATGGACGACTAATGATATGGAATTGATGTTCGAGCACACCGAAATACCTCTTGATATTTTTTCGCGACCTCCTGTTTCTTAGCGTATAACACGTGCTTTGGAAATACGCGTTCCAAAACCAGAGGTCTAGCCTACCAACGGCTTCCAACATAATTGTTGACTCGGCATGATATTCACGCTCGTGCGCTCCTTGATTCGCTTTCGGACAATTCTTCCAAGCTCGGTGCATACAATCGAGACTATCCATGCAACCAGGGAACTCACGCATTTAGTAAGCGATATCATTTTCGATCGCCTTCCGTAGATGTAAATCTCTGAAAACGAGTATGACGGCGTGACAAAACCTATACATGCACTTTAGAGTCATTGCTTCTGAAATTTTCAAATACTCCTCCAACATAATGCAGAGGAGTCGTAACACACTTGGCGAACGGCCGCAATACATTTTTGGTACTGGGAGAACCCGGGTTAACCTCTACAATCTTCTCTTTGCAAGAAGAAGTCGTCGAATTGGATGACAACTTCCATAATCTTCATAAAACTCCCTTCGATATACGAAACCTCTGACAAAACATAGGAGGTGTGTACAACAGGGTATCACTACAGTAATCAAACATGAGTCGTTTATTCTCTTAGACATGATATCGGATAATGTGCCTCCTAGTGTGCTTCACCTTTGGAAGGTCATCACCTCCAAAAAAGTAGACTGTAACATCGCGTACAAGGACCATTCGGCATCCCGAGTGATCTTCTGTGAAGTTGCATAATCGATGGTCATCGGTTCGAACTTGTCATCACATTGGTATGTCGTGCAGGTAGATCGTCTAGATGGTCAATATTGTTTGTACTGGAATATATTCAGGACTAGTCTTGTTTCGTAGGTCTCGAGAAGAGAACTTTTTTGGTGCGGGAACGAGATCGATCGGAGTGAGCAAAATAGCGCAAAAAGGCAAAATGGAGCAGCAAGTTAGAGCCTGATGTGTGGCGCATCCCTCTCCCCTCCGTCTGACGCGTGGCGCCGTCTATTGTCTCTGGTACCGACACATGGCGCTGGACCATCTCCCCTCCGCGTGTCTCTCCTTCTATTGGACGCGTGTCTTCGCTCCTACAACCGGCCAACCTCCCTACGCATGGCCTAGTCCTTGATTGCCACTTGTCCCCCTCAGCTTCTCTCTCCGTTTGGGACACGTTTCTTCTCTTGATTGGCCACCAGTAGGACTTCATCGATAAGAGTTATTTATAACAAAAATCTAAAAAACGTTTTTTTATTCAATCGATTTTTTTGTTTATATATTTATTAAAACCTAATTATTATATTTATATTTTTATATATATAAATCAAATAATTAATAAAAATATATATTCATTTGTTTTTTTTTTGGCATGGACAGGTGGCGCACTGCCAGTGGACAACAGAGAGGCAAGGGGCTGAATTTGGCCTCCACCCCCCCACCCCCCCAACTGAACCCTGGACCCTCTCTGCTTCTGCTCCCGCCCCTGCGCCCCTCTTGATGTGGATGCTCTTAGGACCTGTCATCTAGAGTGAATCCTTTGCTGATATTTTATCTCTAGACTTGGTTTAGAAATTGTCTTGTTAGTCCAATATGCGAGAACACTTGTTTTTCGACGTGATGATTAATGGAATACATACCCCTTCTCAAAAAAGAAAATACTGTATCGTCTCAGTCAACTAGTAAAAGTACACTTTTGTTTGCTCTAAAATCCCTAAACATTAGTTATATTGCTCTTTTCTCTGCCTAGACCCAAATCATGAATCAATGAGACAAGGGCTTTTCAGTATGATATGAGCAGTTGCATCCTCGTTAGAGCATCTACAATGGAGTCGATATGTTGATTCGGCTAAAAAGAGGTGAAAAGTGGGGGTTTTCTCGGACCCTGTCATTCTCTCTCCTTGTGTCGATGATGCGACGAATGAAGGAAACTGCCTTTCTCTCCTCTCTTCAGCAGCCGTTTCTTCTCTCTCCTCTATTCAACCTCTATAAGCATGACACTTGACGATTCTGTTCCAATTCCACCCTTGCAGATTCAAACCCCACTATGGCTGCAACCCCGAATCAACCCCAATTCAAATCCGACTCGACTCTGCAGATTCCATCACCACTGTGGATGCTCTTACCATTTATACATCGTCATCATAAGGAACAGCTGAGAAGGCTGACATTGGAAGAGTTAAAATAGGCCTTCCATTGTGTTGAAATTCACCAAGCATAGCACCGTGACCCGCTTCATAGTCCCAAGCGTTTCCCCTCAAGTCCACACGCTCTATATTACCTACACAATCATACCAAACTCAAACAACATCACTCAAGTTGCCCTACTTCAGAAGGGCATATAATTGCTGTGTTCCATATAAAATAAAGAAAGAAAAAAACACAAGTTATATGAAGCATTATATAAACTCAATAACTCTAGAAATACAAATGGAAGAAATTATTTTGAGCTGCTAATGACAATTCAGAGGTGTGTGTGAGTGTGTATATGTATACATACCTGTTGCAACTCTCAAGGCAGAGGATATGATGGCCAAGGATTCAACAGGCATAAAGTTATATGAAGCATTCACTGCAACAAGTTCTGGAGCCTTTGAGATGAGCTTTGACAAAAAGTTAGCAGTTTCAATCCCACCACGATTTTTGCTGATAAAAAAAAGGTCAATTTCAGGTAAAAGCTATGACAATAATCTGTAAGGCAAAGAAAAAATAATAGGAGGTTGAACCTTATGTTAATATTAACAATACTCAAGTCTTGTGTTAGTCCTTCATGTAGTTCTTGGAAGCCCAATGAACCTAGTCCAATACCTTCAATATCGAGTACTTGAGTAGATGTTCTCAAAAATTTAACCAAGTCTGCTGCTATAGAGCTGTAGGATAATAGTTAAAAGAGTCAAGGAACATGAAGAAAAAAACTACAAGTATGAAAGATATGTCATTATGAGCCACTCGAACCTGCGGAGGTAATTGTTAGCAATAGATAGAGATTTTAGAGGTCTCTTCAGGGTTGACATGGTATGTACAAGTTGAGACACACCATCATAAGAAAGCTCACAATTCTCCACATTCAACTCGGCAAAAGGAGAAGATCTTTCAGATGCCTCAACCAGATATGGGATCAAACTCCTGGAAAATGCAACCAATGCCAGTGAAATTTTATACCCATTATGTCAAAATAAATATGGAGAAGAGAAATGTAATTTACCTTATTCCCTCATTCTCAATAGGATTGTCACCTATATCCAGGACCTCAAGGTTCGGCATGTGAATGAGAGCACATCTAAGATTGCTCGCATCAGCTTTGCTAAGATTGTTGCCCCTAAAATGAGGGAAATAACTTTTTCATGCATCATACATTGTATGAGAAATATAAATCAAATCATCACTACATCTTTTCAAATTAGTTATAGGCATACTGTCTTCTTGATGTAAAGCACCTTTAACAATGCACCTTTGGTGCTCATGATTGAAGAGATTTTATGGACTAATGCAGTACCTCAATTTGAGCACACATAATGATTGCAAGGACTTGGTTATGCCTGAACAGTCCTGGGGGGCACCTAATGATCTTGGGTTGAAATTAGAAAGCCATCCTGCTATCTGCAATATTGTACATGAACTCTTATCATTTTAGTTTCTTGTAAGAGAAAATAAAAGCATGATTTTGACAAACTAATGATGAGCTTGTACTCACATTGTTTTCTGAGAGATCGAGGACAGATAAACTAGATGAAGAATCCAGGAGGATACTGAAAATCATTTTAGCATAATTTGAACCAAAATGATTATCACATAATCTTAATGAACTCAAGGACCTGATGGAGCAAAAACGCTGCATGAGTTATGAGTAGAAGAAGATGCTATGCTGGGAATAATTTAATAAATGTGATGCAACCAGGTAGCAGGTATATGGCATAAAGAGCTTCAATATGCAGTTATAGACATTACAAATTTTCAATCAGAATTTAATATATCATGGGAGAGTCAATTAAATTTCTTTCAATGGATCAATTCCACTACCAAGTCAATTTAATAAGAAAAGAAGAAGACGAACTGAGAGTCAATTTAATTTCTTTCACAAGAATTACAAGCAAAATATATCATGTTATTAGCCCAGTTGTGAACAAGGATCAACAGGTCAGCAAGTAATTATGAAAATGCTTCTTAAGGATAATCGATATGGGAAACCATCTTGCAATGGATCAATCCCACTACCACGTATACTAAAATATCCAGTAAGGAACTCAACTATCAATAAAAATTTGAGGTAATTTAGGAAATTTGAGCCATATGTTACTAATCAGTATATACCTTCCTGATGAAAGAAAAGATACAAAATTGGTAGGTAACAACACTGGGTTGGTTACAGCAAAGCTTGAGGTATTAACCGAGAAGTGCTGAATCCCATGTGTTAGCAAACCTTTCTTAACTAAAGAGCCACATATTGCATCAAGAAAACTTGATGGAAGCTTGCAGTGATTGAATGCAACTGATGTTAATGATTCACTGTTCTCGTTCAGAAGTTTGCAAATTCCATCAACCTGTGGAATTGAGCATACGAATAACTCAGTTTTTTGGGTGAAAAAACAAAATGAACTAAAACTCACATTGCAACTTCAGAAAATGGTCACATGAAATCAAACATCATAGTTTCCCTACCTAACCAAATTTATTTATTCACTAGGAATCTTAAGCAAAATTACCATGCAGCCTGATCAAGCTAACAGCTAGGTTTGTCCAGTCCATTCCTTTTTTTCTTGTTGACAGTAATATAATTAAGACAGTGATAAGTTATCATGTTTATAGTATTAACCCAATGCTCAAAATTGTGTCGTATTTAACCTCTTGTCAGCCTTTAAATCTGAATTGTGGGTTGATACAATCCAATTTTTCCCATAACTATTACAAGAAGAAGGATGTGCATTGTTCCCCCATGATATCCAACTGCATAATTAATCTGAAAGGACTGAGTAAATTCATAACATGTACAGAGCAGAGATGCACAAGCATATTAATAAAGATCTGGAGATATGTCTGTAACTTATAGCACTTAAGTTACAATCTGTAATTGTTTCAGCATCTTTGTCCCTTTAATGTCAAGAATGTCTGCCTCTTGCAGTGGCACTCTCTATTGACATTTTATTTTACTATTGTTGCTATGGAAACAGATTGTGAAGAGGAAAAGAAGATTTTGGACAAGTTAACGATATTCTTCCTGATGAGCATCTTCAAAGTTCATATGATATAGGGATAATTGCAAAAACTTACCATGTACTATGCAAGTTTTGTAATTTCTTATCCTCCTTGAAGTATCGTTGCATTTCCTTGTTGTGTAATTTTTTTAAATTGCATCGTTTGTTATATCAGATGGAAAACACCACTTAAAGTCTCACGTGGCTGGCATGTGAGGCGAATTCTTTGTACTATGCCGAAAGTAACCTTCAGCAAGTGTAAAAGACCATGTCCTCCCCATTTCGGCATATGATCTCTAACCATAGCTGCAACACACGGAGAAGAAGACATGGTCTTCTATACTTGATTGAAGGTCAGTTTCAGCATTATTCAAAAAATTCGTCTCACATGCAGTCACGTGGGGGTCTAAGTTTTGTTTTCCGTCTGAATTAACAAACATTGCAATCTAAAATTTCTGCACAGTAAGAAAATGCAACGATATTTCGAGGGTAAGGAATTGCAAAACTTGCACGGTACATGGTAAGTTTTTGCAATTATCCCTATGACATACATACAGATGCTATGCTTCAATAGAGAGGATTGGAACTGGATCCTTGTTTTTGGAGGTGTGCATCAAAGCAGTGATCACATACCTCATCTGTAATCAGGTTTGAAAGACTCTAAACAACAATGTGCAAGAAATGAATTAAGCCCAAAAGCAGGCACGAAAACATTATATTGTGCTCCCAAAATATTCTGCAACTTATAAGAATCTTTGATAGTTACTTGCACGTTGCCTTCCTTTGCTCTTCTAAATTTGTTTTGCTTCAGTTCATATTTTCTTTGCATGCATTTATTTTATGTCAATAATTCCTAATCGAATAACCTTGCCTAATTCCTAACTTAACCCCCTCCCACATCTGCCCCCAAGCAGATAACCCACTAGGACTCAAACACTGGACGTCTCAAGAGGTAGTTTATGTATTGACCAACCAGGCCAACCCTAGTGATCATCATGCATTTCTTTAATAATGAGCAAGGGGGACATATCATATTTTACAGCTTATAGTTTTGGAGTTAAACCTTTGAAACAAAAAGGAAGGCAAGTTATATGTAACTTGGTGCATATAAAGAAAAGAACATATGCTTACATGCTCCTTGGATCTTATCCACTGAAGTTCCAAACTTTGTAGGTTGCAATGCCTCAACAAATGCTGTAACATACTAGTATTAGAGACAAAAATTGACACACCATCATAATATTAATATGCAAAGGTAAAAGGGACTCTATATGCATGTATATGTTTAGCTATGCGCATATCTATGGCAACTTATGAACACGTGACTCTTAAAAGGAATCCAGGTTAATAACTTATCCACATATTTGAATATATTTGCATTGACAGGCTTCTATTCCATCTAGTGGTCATCATTCTTACAGGTAACCATTACATTGATCCTCATTTAGCCAGTTTTTAAAATATGCATACTAACACCTTGCAAGGCTTCAACAAGAGAACTACTAAAAATTATGTTCGTCTCTTTCGTGCTCGAGGAAAAAGAATAAAAGGAAAGACCCCTCTTATTGAAGTAGAGAACAAATTTCTCTCTCCAAGAAGCACTCTCCAATGCAAAAATACTACAATGGATGTACATGGTAAGGAATGCGAACAGAGTATGATGTAAGACTTACGCATGTTTCAGCAATGCAGAAGACATTTTGAAGTCTCAGGCATCTGATGAAGAATAAAAAGCAAGGTAAACATGACATGGTATGAATATATGAGTAGCATGCGGAAAATTCCAGTGTGGAGACTCAATAACACAATAATTTACTGCAAACCATAACTCATTAACAAAAATTAACTGTTCAAAATTCATCATTTTTGCAACTAGGTTATGCCCAGGAACATAAGAACATACTTTGCACCCTATTTATGTAACAAAAAGATAACCTTGTATAGCATCCAAATTGTTGGCAATGGTAGGATAATTTTGAATATTTTGTATGCCCTTCACAGCCTATATACTTCAATATAGTTTCTGTATACAAAGCAAGGCTATTAGCAAATGCTACTGTACATATAGCTATGTATTTGTATGTATCAAGTTACATGAGGAACTCACTGCAGAAATCTGATTATTTACAAACAAAAAAAATAACTTTACCAGGTAATTGTATATCATTGATGCATTCTTTAAAAGCTGGGAGCAAAGCTACTGCTGCTGCTTCATCTAAGCAACTGTAATCCAGATCACGATAACGAAAATGCTTAGTTATAAACAGAAGGCGAGAACGCTGATATAGTAAAGCTAATACGAAATTTCATCACATAGGCATACTTCTGAAGATGTGTTTCCCAGTACATCTGCCTCCAGTCAACTGCTTGGATCACTTCAGCAAGCTGAGGCCAGCGCAACTTAAACAATACCCTCCAAGCTGTATTAAAATTCCCACTTCTGTGAGAACATTAACTTCATACTTAGAAATGGTTACGCATCACATTCTAATATGTAGTTCAGTAAAGTTAGTATGAACCTTTGACGCTTCCTCCCACTACCAAAGCAATCACCTTTAGATTCATAATCATCCCAGTTCTTGAAGGGCCTGCTCACAGCAGAAACTAATCAGCCATTAGCTCAGGTTAGCATTATACCAAGAAGCCTGGATCCATTACGCCCAACTTAACTCCTTATTCCAAAAACATGAACACCAATGACGTAGAACCCAAAACCAAATGCAAATTCATAAATCTAACAACCCAATAATTACATTTCAGTTTCAAAAACAACAAAAACAAAAATGTGGATAGATACTGTAGCCTATTCAACTTACATTTCAGTTTCTAACTTTTCGAGTGCCAAAGGAGGTAAGTGAGCCACTAGCATATCAAATAATTCATGTGGAAGCTCATAAATGTCAGGTGTGATACATTCCTCTGCAAACAACAATGCAGAGAAACTAACCAGTTTGAGAACATGTTGTAATAAAAAATAATGGTGATAGTGTCGGTAACATACCTCGAATAATCTCCCTTTTCAGTGCCTGGATACATAAAGACACTAAATTTTCAGCTTCTCCCATCTTGCAGCCCAGGCTTGCGATCAGATAGAGGTTTTAACCTAAAAGAAACGAAAGGCATCGAGTGAGATAAGTTTAGGGTTCGTAATTTGATTGAGTAGCATACGGTTATTGTATTGTATGCCAAAGATTCGGGACTCGCCGGCGGCACCAGCAAAGGTTGTTGGAGACCGGGAAGGCAACCGAAACCTCAAGGCGCAGTGGAGATGTATCCGCAGGAGAGAAGCTACAGTTTCATAGTAGGATTAACCTCTATTATAATTTTTTTTTGAAACGTGACGACCTAAATACGTTATTAATAATTCCGATCAATTGTTACCGAAATCGTGACGGAAAAAGGTCAATGACCCTTGGTATAGGAATATGTCCGAGAACCCTGTAGGATTCTCGGTGTTCTTGGAATCGTAAAAACGTCTAGTTTTCATCCCAGACATCCTAAAGCGTACACAGAACTGAAATAAAAATAAAACACAGAAAACAGTAAATCAATCAATGATCGAAATTCTTTAATGACCCTTGAAAAGAGTTCGAACGCCTCATGATAGATCCTGTTTTTTGGATCTTGGGATGTTTTGCACGGGAAGGATTGGTTGGCATGTCGTCTTGAAATTTTGGGATAACCCAACCTGGGGTGTTGTGGAATTGTACACCATCTTACCGTCCCGCTCCCGGATCCCAAAGTCATCTGGTAATCGCTGCAAAAATAGTGATGAAGGGGGAAGACAAACTCGTACCTAACAGACGCTCAAGGCTTTCTTTAGCCCTAGTTTGATGGTCATAGTTCTCACCATGAATAGGATAAACTTGATGGCACCGGAGATCGAAAAAGCATCTATGAAGAAGAGAAGCTAGAACCGGCTAGTCTCTTAGACTTCTCTCTCCTGTATTTGTACCTAATTTTCCTTTAACCCCTACTGTAACTAATAGTATAAAATTTATCGATGTTAAAGAAAAATAAGTTTAGAAATTAATTTATTAATTTTTAAAATTATAACTAAATTACATTAATTATGAGAGAATGAGACAAATAAATTGAAACAGAAATGATGGTCGGGAACATATTTATTCGTCAAATAGTCCTGATGTGATGGTGTCACTTCACATCGTCTTTGACTAGCGTCCTTACCTTCTTTTTCATAAATGGTGCACCATATTCCCGTAGATATTGGGCATCGAACGCTTTGAAGATTTGTTGATCGGTGGTCAGATTTTATAGGCATCAAAGATAGTCCAATGATCTTTCGGTTGTTTTGGGGTCGGGGTAGGCGTATGGTGGGGCGTCCCGTAAAAGGCGATCCACATATAATATGAGAAGGCTCTATGCACATAGGAGGCGTTTAGGTGTTAGAGAGCGAGGCATCACTGGCTTACGGATGTGGATAAAAGCACAAAGTTCTTTCATACAACAGAATCTTATCGCCAGCGTATCAATTCTAGTGTCCCTTAAAACATATATGGGTCTAATAGTTACCTGGGAGATTGGAATGCGCGATCTCATTATTAAATTTTGGGAAACTGTTCACCACGCAACATCCGAATCTATCTGATTCCCCATTGAGTTACAATCGCGAATCAATACAGTCCAAAATCAACGAGTTCTGTCTCCAGCAGTTGATTGGGAAATTAGGGAGATGGTCATCCATATGGGGCCGGACAACGCCCTGGGACCTGATGGACTCAACCCATGGTTTTATCAGCATTACTGGCTTATAGTTGTTGATGAAGTGATTTGGTTCATCTAAACAGTGTTGGAGCAAGGATACTTTGATTTAGATCTAAATGATATGTCCGTTGTACTTATACCGAAGAAGCCTGATCTTGAGGTTTGTTGGGTCTCGATGGAGGGTATGAATGCATACTTGCAGCGGAAGCAAATAAAACCTGAGACCATGCAAGGAAAAACTACCACGATTAGATTCACAAAACAAAATGAAATCCTCAATTCTTACTCTTTGTTCAAGAACACAAGAAGAGAAGAGAACACCAAAGAAAAGATGATCCGCTTGAGTCTCCAAGACGCCTACGTATCCACTCGGGAATCAAAGTCACGTAGTTCTTCTTATTAGAACTCAAGAACACCAAAATTATGGAGAAATGCAAGCTTGGGCGTGACTTTTTCCTTGGAGAGAGAAGAAGTTGTATTCATTTATTGTCCTGTATTTGTTATGTTGAATAAGATGACTTAAAACATGTCTTTCATCAACATAATAAACTAACAATAAAGGACAAGTATGGTGTAGAGAAGCATGGTGTAAATAGGACAAGTATGATGCTAAGTATGGGTGGACATGATGTGGTTAGGTGATGAATCACCAACACTTTAATTCATGTCTTCCATACTTATTGTTAATTAATCAAGACCTTGATTAATTATTTTCATGGGCCTTGGTTGACATGGGCCATCCATGGGCCTCGCGGGAGAAGGCCCATGGCCATTCCCATCGAGGTCTCATGATGCACTCATCGCCTCCCAAGCCTTCCATACCGGATATGTCCAACATTATCCGACGCGATCGTTCCCAAGACTCTAAGTCTTGTCTCGATCCGTAAAGTCCTATTTACTTATGGGCACATGACCCAAAACCTAGTTTTTGTTCATGTCCCGTGTAAACTTCCCGGTTGGCCATTCTCCATAAATATATAAATGAGTTTCATCCTTTGGTGTGACCCTTAGGTTTATGCATGTCAATAGATCAACGTAAAATCCCATTTTACTTGATCCTATTTAAGTGGCAACTAACGAGGCTTTAATATTGTCTGACACTGCATAACGAATTGACCTTGTCGATTCTAACCTTTTCGTCGTCCCTGTCATTATCCTTTTATCTCCGATATCCTGATTGAGGTAAGGCATAAAGTCGTCATCCTTATTATTCTCAATCACTATTCCTTGATATGTGAGATGACTGAATATATGATACCCAATATCATGTGCATGGCCATGTTATTCTTTCAGTCAGTCTCGATCAAGTGGCCGAGAACCGATATCTTTCCTATACCGCAGTATAAGGGATAAATCCCTTAGCCGTCTTTTGTGTCACTCATGTACTCCGTCCCCAAGCCAATCCTGGCCATTATGAAAGCCATGTTACGGAAAACGTTAGGCTCAGGTCAAACTCAATTGTTTACTGCATAGCGATCACAAAGACTCCTTGGTCTAAAGATACCTGACAAGCTACGACAATGAATATGTTCATGACTTGATCTATGGAACATATTCATGTTGGGTCGACCAATATCATGTCCCACATGATATCTATGATCAGACTCCGGAATCACATTCCAATGACTAACAGAACGTAAGTCATAAAGAGCCATCTTTCATACTAGTCGCTTCTAGTGAAGCTTTGTTGACTAGGGGCCCATCGAGTCTGATCTTGTAAAGACCGGGGTTTTTAATAGCTCAAATTACCGTTGGAACATCGAGGGTTGAGAACGAGTTTAATTTTGGATCGAATTCAAAAAAAGAGAAAAAAAGAAGAAGAAGAAAGGAAAGAGGGGACCAGGCCTGGGCCAGCCAGACCCTGACTTTGGGCCGAGCCAGACCAGGCCCAACCCGCGAGCGCAAGCCCACGCCACGCGCCAGGGGCCCAAGACCCACGCGAACAAACCCCTAAAACGCGTCGCTTCAGATCCCATTTGCACGCACAGAACCCGAGGCGCATTGTCTTCCTCTCGCTCCCCTCGCTTTCTCTCCTTCGCGCGACCTTTCCGGAGCTCCGTTCTCCTCCCTCTTCTTCTTCTCCTTCTTCTACTCCCACCCCGACCGTCCCTCACCTCCAGACACACCAAAAACCCAGAAACACCCTTCCCTCGCCCTTCTTCTTCTTCGAACTGAACCTCTCCGCCGTACCATCGAGCTTCGCCACGCCTTTAACAGACCAAATCCGTGACGGTGAGCATTTCCCGACCTCGATTCGCCTCTCCCGTCACTCCCTACCTGAGAATCGAGCTTGTGCGAGGTCGTTTTGGCCGAGATTTGGGGTGGAGAGGTTCGGCGGAGTTCTCAGGTTTCATATCTGAGATTTCCACGCCGGCGAGCTGCTCACGCCATCAGATCTGAATGGAGGGCCCTGGAACTTGCATCAGGAACCTTCCCCCGCCTTTCCCGAGCCTATTGACGCCTCCATCGCCGTCGAGAACCCCAGTCTCGCCTGCCGCCGTCGCTGGAGCTAGACCCGAACCCTAGCCTTGTCTCTGACGGGCCTTGGGCCAGACAAGAGACTGGGCCAGGACCGAGTTAGGCCTTGGATAAGACTCGGGCCAGAACCAGGACTTGGACTGGGTTTGGGCCTCGGGCCTGGATCTGGTTTGGGCCTCGGGCCTGGACTGGATCTAGGTTCGGGTCCGGACTCGAGTTTGGGTCCAGGTCTGGGTCGGGCTTGGGTCAGGCTCGGGTCCGGACTTGGATCCGGGTCAGTTCGGATCCGGTTTCCGGATTCGGGCTGGGCCGGGTCAGGACAATTTAAGTAATTAATTGGTTTTAAATCAGATAAATTAAAGGACTGATCTGTTAAATCTGAGGACTGTTACGAACTGGACCGGGACTAATTACCGTCCCTTTTGTTAAACCCAGGCTTTAACCCCGAGTGTGGAGAAGACCGGAGTAGGCACGGACGTCAGCAGCTAGGCGATCCAGATAGAGACTGAGAGGTAAGGAATTACCACAAAACCCTACTTTATTACGGATGTACCAGAATGCATATAGGGGAACTTAATAACCGGCTAAAGAACTAGTATGCATGTAGGATGTGAGTAACTAGCGTAGACGTATAAACAGTGAACGTTTACGATTACTGTCTTGGGAAATTGTCGTGCTGGTAGAACTGGGCCATGTCGCGAGTGTAGGATTGTTTGCTGAGTGTATCCGATTGTGTGCTCTGTGCTGCTTGAACGGTTAATAAATAACGAACATGAAAACTAGTAGAGTTGAACTTGGTGATGCATATTAGTGATTGAGTGGCTATTTCCCGTTTATCTGATATGTGGAACTTGGGATGTTGGGGATTGAATACCAGTTAAGCCGGTGGGGTTACCACGTTGAGTGGGGGTGACGGTAAGTGATGGTAAGTGCGTGTTGGTTGTGTAAGTTGTTGAGAATGTGATTATGATTGTGAGTGTGATTGTTATTGTTCTGACGATGCCTGTTTGAGTTGTGCCCGAGAGGTGTGTCATACCTTCCGACGCGCGGCCCGTAAAGTGTGAGAGATGTACTTCCGCGAGGTGTGTCGTACCTTACGGCGCGCGATCGGTAAAGTGTGAGGCTTGTGTGTACTTTGGTTACACGAGAAAGGTGGTTTCCATACCTTCCGACCTTGAGTCGGTAAAATGATGTGTCCCGCGAAGAGGTGGTTTCCCTACCTTTCGACTAGCACTCGGTAAAACGCTGTGTTGAGCACCGCGAGAGACCAGACCGCGAAGAGGCACTTTCCCTGCCTTTCGTCGATCGGTAAAACGATGTGTTCCGCGATGAGGTCGACCGCCTATCCCGACTTTGTGTTGGGGAAGTTGCGTGCGGCTACGCCGGGCCGAGCGGGTTGCTCCCGAGACCGTGCGATGGTTACGAGTGGTGTGTTTGAGAATGCCTTGGTTTTTAAATGAGTGTTGCGGTGTTTGTGGCTATGGGTGCTTTTCTTGTTATGAGTTGTGTGTGACCGTGAATGACTTGATTTTGATTGTTTGATGATGAGTTCATGTGTGTGGCTTCCGTGTAAGTTAAAGCGTCGTCTTTGTGGTTATCCGTGAGTCGGTCGTGAATGGGTTCGGGACGAGGATTTTTGGGATAGTTTGTGGTCGAGTAAAGTGAAGTTTGTTTAATTTGGGTTACATGTTCTCGTTGTCGCCTTCTCCTTTTAATTGTTAAAAGTTAGTTTTGAAACGTACTTGGGTGTCTTACTTGGATTGTTCCCTTCGGTGTATGCCTTGATCTGATGTTGGTGTTGAGTTGAAGTTGGTGTGACTGGGTTGTTGAGTGTTAGGATAAATGGAGTATTGTCTATTATCTGGCTTAAGTGTCGCACCGTTGTATCAACCCTTTTAATAAACTTTAAACTATGGAATGACTTTCTTGTAAATCTGTTTTGAGGTGGTTTTCGTGGTTTATCCTACTGAGCGTCAAGCTCACCCCTTACCGTGTTATCTACAGTTTTTACCTTTGATTGGGAGTAGAGGGTTACACAGAGCTTGGGAACTAGCGGAGGCCCGGGTTTATTTTATGTTCTAAGATACGTACCGTTATTTTTGGACTATTGTATTTGACTGAGTTTAAGACTCAGGGTTTGAACTTCCTGTTGATTTATATTATTTCTGTTGGGTCTCGATGGAGGGTATGAACACATACTTGCAGCGGAAATAACTCGAGACCATGTCATAGAACACTACCAAATATTAGATACACAAGAGAATAAACAATATGGATGTTTCCTTACCAACTAGTTCAAGAAAAGGAAGAGAACACCAAAGAAACGATGATCGGCTTGAGTCTCCAAGACGCCTACGTATCCAAATGGAATCAAAGCCACGTAGTTCTTCTTTAGATGACTCAAGAACACAACAAGAGGGGGGAAAAGTGCCAAACTCGAAATTGTAGTGTGAGAGGGAGAGAAGTTGTGTTTCTATTCTTGTCTTGTGATTTGTTGTAGGAAAAAGATGACTTAAACCATCAACAACCATCAAGGACAAGTAAGGTGTGAAGCATGGTGTGAAGTAAGACAAGTATGGTGCTAAGTATGGCAAGACAAGATGGGTTAGGTGGTGAATCACCAACACCTTAATCCTTGTCTTGCTTACTTAGTACAAATTAATCAAGACTTGATTAATTAGTTCCATGGGCCTTGGTTGCATGGGCCTTTCATGGGCCTCTTGGAACATGGCCCATGACCATTCCCAACGAGGTCCCGTGACGTGCTCATCGCCTCCAAGCCTTCCATACCGGAAATGTCCAACATTATCCAACGCGATCAATCCCAAGACTCCAAGCCTTGTCTTGATCCGTAATGTCCTATTCACTTACGGGCACATGACCCAAAACCCAGTTTTGGTCATGTCCCGAGACAACTCTCTTTTGGCCATTCTCCATAAATGTGTCAATGAGTTTCATCCTTCGGTGTGACCCTTAGGTCTATGCATGTCGATAGATCAACGTAAAATCCCATTTTACTTGATCCTATATAAGTGGCAACTAACGAGACTTTAGTATTGCCTGACACTACATAACGAATCGAACTAATCGATTCTAACCTTTCCATCGTCCCTGTCATTATCCTTTTATCTCCGATATCCTGATTGAGAAAAGGCATAGAGCCGTCATCCTTATTATTCTCAATCACTGTTCCTTGATATGTGAGATGACTGAATATATGATACCTAGTATCATGTGCATGGCCATGCTATTCTTTCAGTCACTCTCGATCAAGCGGCCGAGAACCGATATCTTTCCCATACCTCAGTATGAGGGATAAATCCCTTAGCCGTCTTTCGTGTCACTCATGCAACCCGTCCCCAAGCCAATCCTGACCGTTATGGAAGCCCTGTTACGGACAACGTTAGGCTCAGGTCAAACTTAGTTGTTGACTGCATAGTGATCACAAAGACTCCTTGGTCTAAGGATACATGACAAGCTACGACACTGAATATGTTAATGACTCAATCTATGGCACATATTCAGGGCGGGTCGTCCAATATCATGTCCCACATGATATCTATGATCAGACTCCGGAATCCCATTCCAATGACTAACAGAACGTAAGCCATGAAGAGCCATCTTTCATACTAGTCGCTTCTAGTGAAGCTTTATTGACTAGGGACCCATCGAGTGTGATCCATCTCGATCTATGGTTCTATTCGCATGGTGGGCATAGATCAGAAATCACATCGATATATTACTCCAACACATAAGTAATAGAAAGCCGCTTTAATCTTATTGCTAATGATGATATATACATTTGGACATTTATGATTGAACTACGGGCACTAAGACTATCAATCTCCCACTTGCCCTAGTTCCAATCTAAACTCCAATCTATTCCCATTGACCTTACATGCCTCTCATGTTTAGGCAACGATAGTGCCTTAGTCAACGGGTCGGCTATGTTATCATCAGTTGCAATATAGGTGATCTTCACATCGCCTCGGTTCAGTATCTCTCTGATGAGGTGATATCGTCGCAGTACATGTTTGGATTTGTTATGCGATCTGGGCTCTTTAGCTTGCGCAATAGCCCCTGTGTTGTCGCAAAATAGGTTCACCGGGTTGGATGGGTTTTTGATTACACCCAACCCTGCCGTGAACTTCCTAATCCACACAGCCTCCTTGGCCGCCTCTGCAGCCGCTATGTACTCGGCCTCTGTCGTGGAGTCAGCGACGGTGTCTTGCTTCACGCTCTTCCAGCTGAAAGCTCCGCCATTCAGCGTGAACACATATCCTGACTGACTTCTAAAGTCATCTGGATCTGTCTGGAAACTAGCGTCTACATATCCATTAACAACTAGTTCAGAATCATCTTTTCCCCCGTACACTAGAAACGCGTCCTTAGTTCTTCTCAAATATTTGAGAATCGCTTTGACCGCTATCCAGTGTTCCTCACCAGGGTTAGACTGATGTCTGCTGGTACAACTCAAGGCATATGAGACATCCGGTCTCGTGCATATCATGGAATACATGATCGATCCTACCGCCGAAGCGTATGGGATTCGCATCATCCTTTTCAGCTCATCAGGTGTCTTAGGACACTGAGTCTTGCTGAGATGAACGCCATGACGTGCGGGTAAGAGTCCTTTCTTGGAATCAAGCATTGAGAACCTACTCAATACCTTGTTCACATAGGTGCTTTGACTTAAACCCAAGACCCTCTTGGTGCGATCTCTATATATCTTAATCCCTAAGATATAAGCAGCATCACCTAAGTCCTTCATTGAGAAACTCTTCCCTAACCAAGCTTTAGTCTCGTGCAAGGTTGGGATGTCGTTTCCAATGAGTAGTATGTCATCGACATACAACACCAGAAAGGTAATCATACCCCCATTTGCCTTCTTGTAAACGCAAGGTTCATCTTCATTCTTGATAAAGCCAAATCCAATTATAGCTTCATCAAAACGAAGGTTCCAACTCCGAGAAGTTTGTTTCAATCCATAAATGGATTTCAACAACTTACAAATCTTTCCCTTATTCTTCGGATCGACAAAACCTTCGGGTTGAGACATATAAACGTCCTCCGATAAATTTCCGTTTAGAAAAGCGGTTTTGACATCCATTTGCTATATCTCGTAATCGTGATATGCAGCTATGGCAAGAAGAATTCGGATAGATTTGACCATAGCCACTGGGGAAAAGGTTTCCTCATAGTCAATCCCTTGGATCTGCCTATAACCTTTCGCCACCAGTCGGGCTTTGTAGGTCTGAGGGTTGCCTTCCATGTCCATCTTCACCTTGAAGATCCATTTGCATCCGATGGTTCTTACACCACCGATGGGATCAACCAGTTCCCAGACTTGGTTGTCCGACATGGATTGCATTTCCTCCCTCATGGCTCCCAGCCATAACTCAGAGTCGGGTCCGTCCACAGCTTCCTGAAATGTAGCTGGATCATCGTGATCCACCACAAGCTCACCGTCACCTCCAGACACAAAGTAACCATATCTCGGAGGTGGACGACTAACCCTTTCAGATCGCCTTGGACCTTCTGGAATTGTTGCAGGAACTGGTCCTTGCTCTACGACCATCTCAGGCTCTTCTACAGGGTTGTCCAGTGGATCAGTTGGATCTGTACCACCCTGAATTTCTTCTAGATGTACAACCCTCCCACTGACGTCTTTGGAAATAAACTCCCTTTCCATAAAGACCCCACCCCGAGCGACGAACACCGTGTTCTCGCTGGGTTTGTAGAAGTAGTACCCCATTGTTTCTTTGGGATACCCAATGAAGGTGCATTTATCAGATCTTGGTTCGAGCTTAGTCGGAACTAAACGTTTCACATAAGTCTCGCAACCCCAAATCTTTAGGAAGGACAAAACGGGCTTTCTCCCGCGCCATTTCTCAAATGGTGTCCCTTCCACAGCCTTCGTCGGAGCCCGATTCAAAATGAATGCGGCCGTCTCCAGAGCATAACCCCAGAAAGAGATTGGGAGATCAGTCCCACTAATCATGGACCGGACCATATCCAATAAAGTCCGATTTCTCCGTTCGGACACACCATTCAATTGTGGTGTTCCGGGAGGAGTCCATTCCGAAAGGATCCCACTTTCTGCTAGATGATCTAAAAACTCTGTGGTCAAGTATTCTCCACCTCGATCTGATCGAAGTGCTTTAATACTTTTCCCGAGCTGGTTTTCTACTTCCGTCTTAAACTCTTTGAATTTATCAAAAGCTTCAGACTTATGTCTCATCAAATAGACATAACCATATCTACTGAAGTCGTCAGTAAATGTGATAAAGTAGCTAAAACCCCTCCTGGAAAGTGTGCTCATTGGTCCACACACATCCGAGTGTATTAGCCCCAATAAGTCACCCGCCCTTTCACCGCGACCGATGAAGGGCGCTTTAGTCAGTTTTCCCATCAAACAAGATTCGCATCTATCAATCGAATGAAATTCGAATGGACTAAGAAGTCCACACTTGTGAAGTGTTGATATGCGTTTCTCGTTTATGTGGCCTAAACGACAATGCCATAAAAGAGTTTGGTCTAAATCATTGGACTTAGACCTCTTGGTATTTACATTATATATAGAGCTTGAGGCATTGTTATCCATATCCAATATGTACAATCCTCCAACCATTTTGGCGCTAGCATAAAATATATCATTGCATAAAATATTGAAAATCCCATTTCCAACATCAAAATTGTATCCTTCCTTGTCCAACAAAGAAATAGATACAATATTCCTACTGAAAGTAGGTACACAATATACATTGTTCAAAACAAAAACTAGCCCACTTGGCAAAAGAAGACTTATGGATCCTACAGCAGTCGCCACAACTCTAGTCTTGTTGCCCACTCTGAGGTCCACCTCGTCCTTCTTCAAGCTTCTCCTACCTTCCAGCCACTGCACATTAGTACAAATGTGAGATTCAGCCCCGGTATCCAATACCCATGAATCTTTGGAAGTAGTGAGATTTAGCTCTATAAAGAAAATACCTGATGAAGGCACAGTCCCACCGCCCTTCTTCAGATCATCCAGAAACTTCCTGCAATCTTTCTTCCAGTGACCAGGCTGTTGACAGTAGAAGCAGACATTCTCGACATCCTTCCCCTTCCTTGAGGACTCCCCGGTCCTAGGAGGGTTAGGACGCTTCGGATGCCTCATCTTTCCTGCCAAGTGCATAGGGGCCTTGCCCTTACCACTAACAGTTCCCTTATTCTTGAAACTGTTTCCCTGTCTGACCATCAGAACATCCTTGGATCCCTGATCCTTGACGTTCTTTTCAGCAGTTACCAACATTCCATGCAACTCTGAAATGGTCTTGTCCATATCGTGCATATGATAGTTCATGACGAACGTAGCATATGAACGAGGAAGGGAACGCAGAACCACATCCACTGCCATCTCGTTCTCTATCTTAAGACCCAGTCGATTAAGATGTTCGAGATGCCCCTTCATCTTTAGGACATGAGGACCCACGGAGACTCCTGCTGACATTTTGCAGGAGAGAAGTTCATTAAGGACATTGTATCTCACGATACGTGCCCTTTCCTTGAACATACCCTTTATGATCCCCATCATAGTATAGGGGTCATCAGAGTACTCCATGAACTGGTCTTGGAGATCAGACTCCATACAGCCCAGCATAATACATGCCACATCTATAGAATCGCTAAGGTGCTTTTGGTATGCATCCTTAACGGCCCTAATGGCATTATTAGCTGGCTCCTCAGGGATAGCCTGGTCTAGGACATATTCTTTGCGCTCGAATTTGAGGACTATCCTCAAGTTTCTGTCCCAGTCCAAGTAGTTTGTCCCACTTAGCTTGATCCTATCAAGAATGGTTTTTAGTGACAAACTACTATTGTTCGCTGAAGTACTTGCCATTTGATCTACACGACAAACAAAATATAATCAGTAAACTGAATAAATTTTATGAAGATCAAGTTCAAACACCAACCAATTGATTCTAAACCTTTAGAACCTAAAACCAAGATCCTTGATTCACCCGATTAAGCTGAACTAATGCTCACTACTTAATCGAGCTATGTAGGTAGGACTCCATCCAATCACATCCAATGTGACTCTTGGCTAGGGTATGTACTCATGTACACGGCTTACCCTATCTAATACCCTAGCTCAACCTCAGGCTGAGAATCGTAGTCGGGTCCACCAATTTTCAACTATGGTCCGTCACTATGTGGGTGCTCCGCTAATGCGCACGACACCTACACATGTCGTCCAAACCTACTACCCCGCTTTCCCATTGATGCTCCGCTAATGCGCACGACACCCATAGGACGGGGAGGTAGTAAGGTGTTGATAATTGGGAGGTATCGGACATGACCCGTTTTTACTTGTCCGGTTGTGTTTTAAACTTTTGGCACATCCTAGATGCGATGAGCACATCAACTACATTCCAAATGTAATGATGCCTCCAATTACATCCAATGTAATTCTTCCTTCGAACCCGTCAACTACATCCAATGTAATGACGATTCTAAGGGGTCACAGACAATGATTAAAACCAATTTTATCTTTGCATGTGAGGTGATATGCTCGGTAAATTAAGTTAAGCATGCAATTCTAAAACACATAGAAATGATCATGCAAAAACTAAACCAAGCATAAAGCGTTAAATATGTACATAATAGCCCACTAAACTAACTCCCACTAGCTTCTTGAGCTCCACCGACTCCAAGCCGATGTCAAAACCCGAGAAGCCACCAAATGACCTTTTCGCCCTTTCTTTGTCTTGAGTAAAATATTACAATTTAATACACGACTCGCAGGTCGGGAATTAATAAATATTACAAATAAGTGGTACGACGACCACACCTCGAAAAAATAATTACACGCTAACTCTAACGGCTCGCAGGCCGTGAAAAGCGATAAATAATTAAATCAAACTCGGGGCTATTATGTACACCATGCCAACATCACATCACACATCGTGTTATCAAACAAGCATGTTATCAAACATCATGTGATTTTCCGGTTTTAATTAATTGCCAAGTTTCGAAAATTTTTGATACTCGGTTTATCGAAACCGTTCAAAATTGAAACTTTTGAACATTTGATTTTTGAGTTCATCAAGACGGTTCCAAACTCGTCATGACTAACAAAACGGTTTAGCTCGGCATATTGACCATCCAATGGTCATGCTTGGCCTAGCTCCGTCCAACGGAGCCCCGTTCGGTCCCGGTTTCGGCTCCCCGAGAGTCCCGCTCCCGAGACCCGAAAAATCAAATTTTTTTCAAAAATTCCAGATTTGATAAACTTTTCAAAAATTCATTTTTCATGCATTAAACCCATAAACAAGAATTTAAAACATGTTATCAAACAATTTAGCAAATTAACATGCAAAACCGAAACTAGCAAGCAAAACCGAAAGTTCTCTTGTGAATCCCGAAGGTAGCACGGCTCTGATACCACTGTTGGGTCTCGATGGAGGGTATGAACACATACTTGCAGCGGAAATAACTCGAGACCATGTCATAGAACACTACCAAATATTAGATACACAAGAGAATAAACAATATGGATGTTTCCTTACCAACTAGTTCAAGAAAAGGAAGAGAACACCAAAGAAACGATGATCGGCTTGAGTCTCCAAGACGCCTACGTATCCAAATGGAATCAAAGCCACGTAGTTCTTCTTTAGATGACTCAAGAACACAACAAGAGGGGGGAAAAGTGCCAAACTCGAAATTGTAGTGTGAGAGGGAGAGAAGTTGTGTTTCTATTCTTGTCTTGTGATTTGTTGTAGGAAAAAGATGACTTAAACCATCAACAACCATCAAGGACAAGTAAGGTGTGAAGCATGGTGTGAAGTAAGACAAGTATGGTGCTAAGTATGGCAAGACAAGATGGGTTAGGTGGTGAATCACCAACACCTTAATCCTTGTCTTGCTTACTTAGTACAAATTAATCAAGACTTGATTAATTAGTTCCATGGGCCTTGGTTGCATGGGCCTTTCATGGGCCTCTTGGAACATGGCCCATGACCATTCCCAACGAGGTCCCGTGACGTGCTCATCGCCTCCAAGCCTTCCATACCGGAAATGTCCAACATTATCCAACGCGATCAATCCCAAGACTCCAAGCCTTGTCTTGATCCGTAATGTCCTATTCACTTACGGGCACATGACCCAAAACCCAGTTTTGGTCATGTCCCGAGACAACTCTCTTTTGGCCATTCTCCATAAATGTGTCAATGAGTTTCATCCTTCGGTGTGACCCTTAGGTCTATGCATGTCGATAGATCAACGTAAAATCCCATTTTACTTGATCCTATATAAGTGGCAACTAACGAGACTTTAGTATTGCCTGACACTACATAACGAATCGAACTAATCGATTCTAACCTTTCCATCGTCCCTGTCATTATCCTTTTATCTCCGATATCCTGATTGAGAAAAGGCATAGAGCCGTCATCCTTATTATTCTCAATCACTGTTCCTTGATATGTGAGATGACTGAATATATGATACCTAGTATCATGTGCATGGCCATGCTATTCTTTCAGTCACTCTCGATCAAGCGGCCGAGAACCGATATCTTTCCCATACCTCAGTATGAGGGATAAATCCCTTAGCCGTCTTTCGTGTCACTCATGCAACCCGTCCCCAAGCCAATCCTGACCGTTATGGAAGCCCTGTTACGGACAACGTTAGGCTCAGGTCAAACTTAGTTGTTGACTGCATAGTGATCACAAAGACTCCTTGGTCTAAGGATACATGACAAGCTACGACACTGAATATGTTAATGACTCAATCTATGGCACATATTCAGGGCGGGTCGTCCAATATCATGTCCCACATGATATCTATGATCAGACTCCGGAATCCCATTCCAATGACTAACAGAACGTAAGCCATGAAGAGCCATCTTTCATACTAGTCGCTTCTAGTGAAGCTTTATTGAATAGGGACCCATCGAGTGTGATCCATCTCGATCTATGGTTCTATTCGCATGGTGGGCATAGATCAGAAATCACATCGATATATTACTCCAACACATAAGTAATAGAAAGCCGCTTTAATCTTATTGCTAATGATGATATATACATTTGGACATTTATGATTGAACTACGGGCACTAAGACTATCAATTTCATCTTTATCATATATTTTTTTTATCTTCTTTTAAATGTTATTATTTAATTTCACTAAGTCACGTCTCGGGTCCGGTCAATACTGGATTTGGGGCATGACAATTTGGTATCAGAGCCTGATTTCATTTTTGATTTTTTCAAAAACCTGGGACCCTACGTCACTAGGTGGGTAGTTGGGTCATTAGGAGTTGTCGTGTGTTGGTTGTTGCTGATTGACTTTTGGTGTGCCGTTATGCTGTGACTAATGTGTTGTAGACTGCTTACTGAAGTGCTCTCTTTGAGTTTTTCAAATGTGAACTGTTTGTCTCGCGTGTGCGGTTGGTTGACCAAACTTTCAACGGAACATGACGAAATTTTATGTAAAATTGGAGTGTATGTCCTATTATGATTTGACTGCAGCAAATCATGATAGTGGGGATGTCAGTTGGTTACAACATAGTTCGGGGACGCCTGAACCGAGTTGTAATGAGATGATATCAACATGTACTATTTTGCTACAAGAATAAGTTTTTACAGCCAGTGTTAATGAGTAGGGTTGAGACTGTGAGGTTTTGATCTGCGTTGTGGGTCTGTAGACCGAATGGTCGCGTGTAAGCTTGTTAGGCTACTTGTTGTACTTGAGTGTTTATGTGATTGAACTGTGAGATATGTTGTTTCTTCTGGGCGATTGTGTGGTAGGTTTTGTGTGACGCACTAGGGTGCGGTGGTTGTATTATTATTACTACTACTACTAAGAGTAAACTGAAGTTTTAAAGAATTGTTTAAGTTGTGCTGTTCGTGTGTGAACGTTAGCGTCTTGGGTGAGTCACCTTTAAGAGCTGTTGAGTTACTGAACCTGTGCATGTGATCACGCAGTGACTGGACCGTATGGCACGCGTTTTTGCTCCGCAAGGTACTAGGAGACGGCTCGCTAGAGGCCGAGGACGATCATCGACCGCTGCGTCGGCAGGGGCGACTAGTGCCAAGGGTGCGCCCGCTGAGGGGCATGAGAGGGCTGAGACAGCCCAGACGGCAGCTCTGGAGGAGCTGACCCGCACTGTTCAGGGGTTGGTAGTAGCCTTTGCCCAGAGAGAGGCCTACCACTGGTGGTAACGCGAGTAGGTGCGAATGACGGATGACCTTGCCCCGTTCAGACAACGTTTTCTTGAGCAGTATTATCCACTGTCGGTATTAGACGATAGGCGCCAGCAGTTTCTGGAGCTGCGACAGGAGGGACTGTCGGTGTCCGAGTACGAGGCGAGGTTCACCTCCTTGTCTCGTTTTGCTCAGGAGATGGTTTAGACGGAGGCTCTCCGCTGCCGACGTTTCGAGGGAGGGCTTTACCCTGCGATCGCGGACAGGGCCACTATTTTGAGGACCCGGGTTTACTCTGATCTGGTAGAGCAGGCACTAGCCGTGGAGCGACGCCTCAACGAGGTCGCCAGAGCCAAGAAGAATCGTGCGAGACCGAGCGGTTTTCTGAGACCATTAGAGATGAGGAACTCGAGGCGAAAAAGGACTGTCGGATCGTTCCGACCTCAGCAGCAGTTTGGTGGGCCGAGATCGATGGGATCAGTCACTTCAGTGGGACCGGTAGCGTCCGATGTGAGACCAGCGTGTTACCGCTGTCATCGATAGGGACATTTGAGCAGGGTTGTCCGTGGGACACGAGCACTGCAGCCCGCCCCGTTAGCGGCCAGACCGGATCAGTGGGGAGGCCGAGTGGTGGAGAGCGCCGATGTCGCAACTGTGGACAGCTTGGACACATGGTGATGCAGTGCCCCTCGTCAGGCAGAGATATGTCAGCACAACGACCGCAACACTCGCACCCTAAGAAGGCACCCAAGTTTCGGCAACGACAGATGCAACCGTCGAGACCCCCACGACCAACTGCGAGCTCATCAGCACCGAGGCAGAGAGCCGTGCAGCAGGTGGCACTTCCACCACCCCCGAGAGGAGGACCTCAGGAACCGCAGAGCATAGTGTATGCGTTTTCCGCCTCCCGAGCGGAGAGACAAGAGTCTGCACACGAGATCGCTCATGGTACGTGTTTACCATTTAAATTATGAGTGTTGCTTTATTCGATTGTGGGGTGCCCACTCGTTATTTCTTCTTGATTGATGAAATGTTGGGACAAAAATTAGAACTGCTGATCTCACCTTGTACCTTGGCACGCTAGTTGAGGGTGCGGTGGTGTCGACTAGTGTCAGTCGTGAGTGAGAAAGTGGAATAGCGGACCGTTCTCTATCTCAATAACCTTCCTGTATTGAACTGCCCTTCTTCAAGCATGTTGAGAAAGTTAAGAGAACCGAATTATGAGGTATCAAGCGTTCTTCAATTTTTTTCCTCAGCGACTAGTAACCGAGTGGCGGGGACCGCAAGAACACGAGTACGCCGCCAGAACGGCCAGAGGAGATGGCCGAGCGGCGATGAGATCAAAGTGGCTCAGCGGAAGCGTGGTGGGCCCATAACCCACAAGCACCGCTTTCTTCTGTTTTCTTCTTTACACCTAAGGAGACGTGAGGGCCTAAGAGTAGAACCTTGATGTGTTCCTTGTGCCTTGACACTCGAGCCAAGTATGATGTGGTTTGTCGAGGGTGTGTCGTTCGCGTGAGAGTAGAGTAATTGACCGCCCTTGTTCTTAGTCACCTTTTTGGTGTTGAACTTGACGACTTTCAATGTCATCCTGGGGATGGACTGACTCCCAAGACGCGGGACGTCGATCGATGCGATCGGCGACCAATGGTGGTGCGATCGGGAAATACGACTGTCATGTATGGACGGGCAGTGGGTGCGGAGTTTGGATCGATGCACATCAGTTGTCAACAAGTAAAGGTCGAACGCCAATGTTCCGTGGGAACCAATACGACCCCATGAGAGCACAGTAGAAGTAAGAGTACCATCTGCTGGAGTCCGGAAATAATTAGCCGAGTGCGACTACCACAATGCCTTCAGGCCAGTAACGTTATGGCACCGTACGAAGCATTGTTTGGTAGGTCGGGTGAGCTGCCCAAGCGGGGCGCAGTTGGGGATTAAAAGTTGATCCTTGTGGTCCCGAGTTGTTCGAGAGGCGACTGAAGGGTCGTGTGGATCGTGAACGATTAAGAACCGCGCAAAGTCGACACGGAAGCGCAAGGATGAGGTATGCGCGAGGTATCCAAAGTCGTTCGGTCCCGGAGGAAACGATAAGTGTAGTATCTTCAGTCATGTGGTACTTTGGATGGAACGACTTGTCTTTTGGCTCGATTGATAGTATGTGAGCGAGTGTTAATGGTAAACGCGACATCACTGGATGGGTAACCTTCGATGAGTGATCATGATTGTATGTCACCGCTTGTGGAGTGCCGTCACAGTGAGTTCTGACAAGTTGGGTGCGCACGCCCTCCGACAAGATATGGATAAGATGTACTGTCATTCCAAACCGTGCAGCAAGTGTGAGATCCAATGCTAGGATGGTTAAGATGGTATATTAAGTTCTTTGTTTCACCGGGTGTGGTTGGTCGTGGCGTAGCCATGTTTGAATTCCGGCGTAAATTGCTCGAGTAACGGTCGTAGTTCCACATATACACGATTCCCCGTGTGTTGGTCCGGTATAATACCTACGCCGAAGGGGTGTGCCGGTGTAGGACATCTAGGCCGACGGTTTGTGCTGGGCACTAGGTATCGTGTTGACCCGACGGATTTCCGGGAGGATATTTGGACTGATGTTGTGTGTTTCTTTAGAAGCGGGCGGTGAACAGCCGATAGAGTCGGGGACTACGGTACAAGACGTGGGCTTAACCTTTTGTTGATGGTGGCGCGTTACTTAAGTAAGTGAAGTGATCAGTTGAGGAGAAGTGTATGTGTGCTGGATCCGCTTTAAGTGCGATGTGAGAATTGTTTCGGCATGATATCTATACCGACGGACGGTTTCGGTATAGGATATCTCGACCAAACCGCGTGTGTCGGTGCGACGTCTCTACCGACGGAGGATTCCAGTATTGACTAACTGGTTTATGTGTTTCCGTGTGTTCGGGTGAAAATGGACTGGGAGCTTTAATCAGACGTTCCTTGAGGCAGGTTCAAGTGGAGTACGTTCGTGTTAAATTTCGGGGACGAAATTCCTTTAAGGAGGGTAGACTGTAAAGACCCGGGTTTTTAATAGCTCAAATTACCGTTGGAACGTCGAGGGTTGAGAACGAGTTTAATTTTGGATCGAATTCAAAAAAAAGAGAAAAAAAAAAGAAGAAGAAAGGAAAGAGAGGATCAGGCCTGGGCCAGCCAGACCCTGACTTTGGGCCGAGCCAGACCAGGCCCAACCCACGCGCGCAAGCCCACGCCACGAGCCAGGGGCCCAAGACCCACGCGAACAAAACCCTAAAACGCGTCGCTTCAGATCCCATTTGCACGCACAGAACCCGAGGCGCGTCGTCTTCCTCTTGTTCCCCTCGCTCTCTCTACTTCGCGCGACCTCGCCGGAGCTCCGTTCTCCTCCCTCTTCTTCTTCTCCTCCTTCTGCTCCCACCCCGACCGTCCATCACCTCCAGACACACCAAAAACCCAGAAACACCCTTCCCTCGCCCTTCTTCTTCTTCGAATCGAACCTCGTCGCCGTACCATCGAGCTTCGCCGCGCCTTTAACGGACCAAATCCGTGACAGTGAGCCTTTCCCAACCTCGATTCGCCTCTCCAGTCACTCCCTACCTGAGAATCGAGCTTGTGCGAGGTCGTTTTGGCCGAGATTTGGGGTGGAGAGGTTCGGCGGAGCTCTCAGGTTTCATATCTGAGATTTCCACGCCGGCAAGCTGCTCACGCCATCAGATCTGAACGGAGGGCCCTGGAACTCGCACCAGGAACCTTCCCCCGCCTTTCCTGAGCCTCCTGACGCCTCCACCGCCGTCGAGAACCCCAGCCTAGCCTGTCGTCGTCGTCAAAGCTGGACCGGAACCCTAGCCTTGTCTCTGACGGGCCTTGGGCCAGACAAGAGACTAGGCCATAACCGAGTTAGGCCTTGGACAAGACTCGGGCCAGAACCAAGACCTGGACTGGGTTTGGGCCTCGGGCCTAGATCTGGTTTGGGCCTGGACTGGATATGGGTTCGGGTCCGGACTCGGGTTTGGGTCCGGGTCTAGGTCGGGCTCGGGTCAGGTTCGGGTCCAAACTTGGATCCGGGTCAGTTCGGATCCGGTTTCCAGATTCGGGTCGGGCCGGGTCAGGACAATTTAATTAATTATATGGTTTGAAATCAGATAAATTAAAGGACTGATCTGTTAAATCTGAGGACTGTTACAAACTGGACCAGGACTAATTACCGTCCCTTTTGTTAAACCCAGGCTTTAACCCCGAGTGTGGAGAAGACCGGAGTAGGCACGGACGTCAGCAGCTAGGCGATTCAGATAGAGACTGAGAGGTAGGGAATTACCACAAAACCCTACTTTATTACGGATGTACCAGAATGCATATAGGGGAACTTAATAACCGGCTAAAGAACTAGTATGCATGTAGGATGTGAGTAACTAGCGTAGACGTATAAACAGTGAACGTTTACGATTACTGTCTTGGGAAATTGTCGTGCTGGTAGAACCGGGCCATGTCGCGAGTGTAGGATTGTTTGCTGAGTGTATCTGATTGTGTGCTATGTGCTGCTTGAACGATTAATAAATAACGAATATGAAAACTAGTAGAGTTGAACTTGGTGATGCATATTAGTGATTGAGTGGCTATTTTCCCGTTTATCTGATATGTGGAACTGGGGATGTTGGGGATTGAATACCAGTTAAGCCGGTGGGGTTACCACGTTGAGTGGGGGTGACGGTAAGTGATGGTAAGTGCGTGTTGGTTGTGTAAGTTGTTGAGAATGTGATTATGATTGTGAGTGTGATTGTGAATGTTCTGACGATGCATGTTTGAGTTGTGCCCGAGAGGTGTGTCATACCTTCCGGCGCGCGGTCGGTAAAGTGTGAGAGATGTACTTCTGCGAGGTGTGTCGTACCTTCCGGTGCTCGATCGGTAAAGTGTGAGGCTTGTGTGTACTTTGGTTACACGAGAAAGGTGGTTTCCCTACCTTCCGACCTTGAGTCGGTAAAACGTTGTGTCCTGCGAAGAGGTTGTTTCCCTACATTCCGACTAGCACTCGGTAAAACGCTGTGTTGAGCACCGCGAGAGACCAGGCCGCGAAGAGGCGCTTTCCCTGCCTTCCGTCGATCGGTAAAACGTTGTGTTCCGCGATGAGGTCGACCGCATATCCCGACTTTGTGTTGGGGAAGTTGCGTGCGGCTACGCTGGGCCGAGCGGGTTGCTCCCTAGACCATGCAATGGTTACGAGTGGTGTGTTTGAGAATGCCTTGGTTTTTAAATGAGTGTTGCGGTGTTTGTGGCTATGGGTGCTTTCCTTGTTATGAGTTGTGTGTGACTGCGAATGACTTGATTTTGATTGTTTGATGATGAGTTCATGTGTGTGGCTTCCGTGTAAGTCAAAGCGTCGTCTTTGTGGTTATCCGTGAGTCGGTTGTGAAGGGGTTCGGGACGAGGATTTTCGGGATAGTTTGTGGTCGAGTAAAGTGAAGTTTGTTTAATTTGGGTTACATGTTCTCGTTGTCGCCTTCTCCTTTTAATTGTTAAAAGTTAGTTTTGAAACGTACTTGGGTGTCTTACTTGGATTGTTCCCTTCGGTGTATGCCTTGATCTGATGTTGGTGTTGAGTTGAAGTTGGTGTGACTGGGCTGTTGAGTGTTAGGGGTAAAAGGAGTATTGTCTTTTATCTGGCTTAAATGTCGCACCGTTGTATCAACCCTTTTAATAAACTTTAAACTGTGAAATGGCTTTCTTGTAAATCTGTTTTGAGGTGGTTTTCGTGTTTTTCCCTACTGAGCGTCAAGCTCACCCCTTACCGTGTTATCTACAGTTTTTACCTTTGATTGGGAGTAGAGGGTTACGCAGAGCTTGGGAACTAGCGGAGGCCCGGGTTTATTTTATGTTCGTAGATACGTACTGTTATTTTTGGACTATTGTATTTGACTGAGTTTAAGACTCAGGGTTTGAACTTCATGTTGATTTATATTATTTCGTCTTTATTAGATATCTTTTATCTTCTTTTAACTGTTATTATTTAATTTCACTAAGTCACGTCTCGGTCCGGTCAATACCGGATTTGGGGCGTGACAGATCTATCTCGATCTATGGTTCTTTTCGCATTGTGGGCATAAATCAGAGAACACATCGATATATTACTCCAACACATAAGTAATATAAAGCCGCTTTAATTTTATTGCTAACGATGATATATACATTTGGACATTTAGGATTGAACTACAGGCACTAAGGCTAACAAGGTTGTCACCAATCTTAGACCCATCGCAGTATGCAATGTTGTCTTTCGCATCCTATCAAAAGTCCTTGCAAACTGGCTCCACCATCTCGTCCAATATGTGATATCAGAATCGCAAGGCGCGTTTATCCCAGGTAGATGTATCCAAGATAATGATCTGGTTTCTTTTAAAATTATTCACTACATGCGCAAGAAAATCCAATGGGTGACCGATTACATGGTGCTGAAATTGAATATGAGTAAAGCCTACGACTGGGTGGAATAGAGCTACATTATAACTATAATGCGCCAGTTGAGTACTTGCTATCCTTAGGTGGGCGATAAATGTCAATGTTAACCCCATCACGGGGAATTCATCAAGGTGACTCTCTCTTGCCTTATCTATTTTTGTTTTGCATGGAAGGCTTATCCCAACTCCTCATGCCAGCACAAGGAAATGGAGACATGCATGGGGTGTTAGCGGCGCGAGGGGGTTGCCAGTTCTCTCCCACACGTTCTTCGTCGGCGGTTGCTATATGTTCTGTCGGGCTACTCCAAGTGAATCACGGAAGGTCAGTGGCATACTAGGCACATTCGGGGATATATCGGGCCAGGTACTTAATTTTCACAAAGCAACAGTCTTCTTTAGTATGAATACCCCGGATGATATTTGTCGGGAATGTTGTGATATCTTTTCCATTGGAGAAACTTCGACAACATCCATGTGCTTAGGGGTTTAGAATATGATTGGTCGGAATCGGAGTCACGTCATGGCTTATTTGGGTGATCAGATTGTCACCAAAATTGGATATTAGGATGGTAAGCTCTTATCGCTGGTAGGGAAAGATGTTATGATTCGTTTGGTTCTGACTTTCTTACTCGTATATATTATGTTTGTCTTTTGGGTCCTGAAGCGTATTATAAATCGTTTACATGTGGCGCTAGCCAAATGTTGGTTGGGGGGTAACGATCGAAGAAAGCCCATTCTTTGGCAAGATTGAGATAAACTTTGTACTCCTAAAGGGTATGGGGGTATGGGTTTTTGCCATCTACATGATGTCAATACGACCCTTCTAAGGAAACGTTCTTAGGGATGATACATAGACCCAAATCGTTGGTCGCTAGAGTACTGAGGGCTATATACTACTTCTGAATATGGACTTTTTTACATGCGAAGGCTAGCCTCTTTTTGAGTTTTACCTCGTCGCCCCCTTGGATGGCCACCATCAATGTAGATAGAGCGGTGTTCCAGGGATCCTCTCAATCGACGTGTGGAGTTATATCCCGAACTAATGGTGGGTTGGTCGGTTTGGCCGCGAATTTGGTGATCAAGCGTGTGTTCCCCACTGACGATTGAGGCATATGCAATTGGTACAACTTTAAAAAAAACATCCCGGCATTAGGGGATGGACTAATTGTGATCCAATCAGACGCCCACGTTCTAATCAACATGATCTTAAGGGTACCCCACACTCATCCCTGGTAGGCACAATAATTCAGGATATTCGTCATTTGCTTCTCTAACAAAAAAGGGTATTACTCTCGAATTTGTTACAAGAACGGTGAACAGAACATCTCATTGGCTTGTTCTTCAGTAGTCGAGTCGCCTTTACCTGATGCATTTCGTTGTATCATCCGTTTGGACAATCAATAATTTAATACCTTTCGTTCAAAAACACTTGTTTATTATTTTAAAGTATTCAACGTAGCATGAGTAGATGGTACAATACAAATCATTAAAGATTAATTTAATAATCCTTACCCTTAATCCACTAAGACATTTATTACATAACACATAAATTAAAAATAAGGGGGTGGTTTTACATTTAATTACGAAAACATACATTTTGCACATAATAATTATAATTAATAAAAAGAAGGATGTTTGTTAGGGTGTCTTCCCATCTTAGGGTCCCTTGAGATTATCTGTCTCTTCGCGTCGACGACAATATCTTCTTTCAGGAGGCTCTCCGTCGTATGCTCTTCCCCTCTATTTCCTTCATCGCTACTTGGTTCTCGACCACCATCCTCCCAATCAATAATTTTTTCACTATCTCCACCAGGTCTACAGGCGTCAGCGTCGTCTCCTCCACCCCTTCTAGATCTGTGTATCCTCTTGTGGAATTGCTAGGGATGGGATCGGATGCTCAAGATGAGCATCTCAAGCATCTCTTTGCTCAACATAGGCTTCACTACCTCTTTCTTTGTGAAACTCTAACTCTGGAAGCAGGGATGGCGGGTTTTCAGCGAAATTTGGGATTCCATGGAGGCACCTGGATCCGACGAGGACGAATTAATAGGGACTAGTGCTTTTCTAGGTTGAGGGCTTTCATACCACAGTAGGACTGGAACCTTCACATTCCATCGACTTAGATATTATAGGGTCGGACCAAAACCATTGTTCCTCACGTGATTATATGGCCAGCCAAGGCGGGACCTTTACCGACAGTCATGGGATCAGCTCAGCCAACTTGCTTGGACGGGGATGGATTTCTGGATCATTATTGGTGATTTCAACAATGTCCTCAGTCCCTAGGAATTTAGGGGTATTCGTCCTTACCCAACAACTCTAATTGGTTATTTCCAATTGGTTATGGATGAACTAGACCAGATGGATATCCCCCTTTTATGGCACCAGTTCACTTGGACTCGGAGCAAGGATCATGCAACGCTAATCTAATCCCAACTAGATCGTGCTCTTCTATTTGGGGCGTTTCTATCCTCGCTGGAGGATGTGGAACTTCGAAACATGAGCACAACCGCCTCTAATCACTGGCTAATCCTCATCACTATTAACGGTCGCTACCTAAGACCTGGACCTTCCAGGCTCAAGTTCAAGTCTTGATGAACCCAAGCCCGAAATGTGGCCATCTAATATAGGCTGAATGGGATAAGGACCTTTCCACTCCCATCTGGGAGGCCATAAGTAAAATCAACGTCTTATTGGATCATTGAGGGAAGTCCAGTTATCAAAAGAATCTGAATCATATTTGTTCGCGCCAATGCCGAATTGCGGAACTGAACCATAGAAAAGACCGAGTGAGGGTTAATCGGTGTGGAGCTATTCAGATACAATACGAAGGGGCTCTACGTATTCAAGTCACTTTTGGAAACAGAGAGCTAAGCACCACTACTGATAGACGACAATCACAACCCGAAGTTTTTGCATGTTGCATCCATGTTCGTATTAGAGGAAAGCCAACGTTATTTGTTCAATTCAGAACAGTCTTGGCCAATAGGTTACATGGGGCACATGTTTCGGGAACTGGTGATCGATTATTATACCACATTGTTCACCACATCCATTTCGGATACCACTGAGTTTCCTATTCATTTTACGACGGGAGGTGTCACAGTCGGTCAAAATACAGAGTTATTATAGGAGGTTTTGGCGAAGGAGGTTCACCAAGCGGTTTTGCAAATGGGACCTGACAAGGCTCCGGGTCCGGATGGCCTAAACTCTCGGTTCTACCAACATTATTGGCCGGTGGTGTAGCAGGAGATTATTCGATTTATTCAGACGACGATCCGGGAGCAGTCTTTTGACCGATCTTTAAGTATTACAAATGTGGTGTTGATCCCGGAGAATCCTAACCTGTTATTTATCCCTGACATGCGATTGATTGCTCTTTGTAATGTGATCTTTTGTATTCCGTCCAAAGTCCTGACTAACCGTTTGAATCCTTTACTACATAACCATATAGAGCCAACTCAGGGTGCATTCATCCCAGGCATAAGCATCCATGATAATATACTTATTTCCTTCGAGATTATTCATTTCATTCGGCAACGACAGTCCGGAAACATGTGCTACATGGCAATAAAGTTGGACATGAGCAAGGCATATGATAGAGTGGAGTGGTCATTCCGGCTAGCTATTTTACAGCGGAAAGGCTTTTTGCCGGATTGGATGACGTTATTGACTACATGTATGGGTTCGGCTGAGTGTCCGGTTAGTTCAGACGATAATGAAACCCCTAGTGTTTACCCTCTCAAGGGGTATTCGTTAGGGGGATCCCCTGTCACCCTATTTGTTCTTGTTCTTCATGGAGGGTCTGCCCAACCTACTCAACAAGGCGCAGGCCGAAGGTCATATCCATGTTATAGCGGTGGCACGGGGGTGGGGGGGAGGGGGGGGGGCAATCCATATTCCATCGGTTCTTCGCAAACGACTATTATATCTTATGTCATGTGACCCTGGAAAATGACGGATGGGTTCATACCCTCCTTTCAAAGTTTGGAACACTGTCTGGTCAGCTCTTGAATCACCAAAAGTCCCTAGTCTTTTTCAATACAAATACACGTCCGGCGGTTCGTAAATGGACTGTTGTTCTACGCTCCAGATTGGGGAGGTCTCGAAAGCATCATTGTATCTCGGGGTCCCAAACATTATTGGAAGGCATAGGACCCAAAGCATGCAATACTTGGTGGATAAGGTGGTACATCGGGTGCAAGCATGGGATGGGAAACTCTTGTCCCCAGGTAGAGGGGAAGTCATGATTGGATTGGTTCTCACTTGTATACCTATGTATGTTATGTCTGTCTTTAAGGTGCCCAAAATTGTAATGGATCGAATCCACATAGCTCTAGCCAAATTCTGGTGGGCGGGGACAACCCTAAAGGAAAGGCCGATTATCTGGCAGGATTAGGAAAAACTATCTCGTCCGAAGCAGGATGGGGGAATGGGATTTCAACATGTGCAAGATGTGAACCTTGCATTGCTCGCTAAGCAAGCCTGAAACCTTCTCTACCGTCCAACATCTTTGGTAGCTAGGGTGCTGAAGGCGAGGTACTACTCATCCTCATATTTTACCCAGGTAGGTGAGGGCTTCACTTGGTCAAGCATTTATGCAGGCTAAAAATTGCCTCCTCTCCGGTCTACGTAAAGCTATTGGATCGGGCGAGATACCTCGATTTTGGGCCAACCTTGGCTAATGGGGACGATCCCTACAATCCGTATCGCCACCCCAAACCTCGTAGACCACTCGATAATGGGCATGTTTATTCTAGGCACTAGACGATGGGATGCCCCTTTGATCGGTCAACTCTTTTCTCCGAAGGATCGGGATGATATCCTTATCATCCCCATACCATCTACTCGGTCTACGGATGAATGGTACTGATTCTCGCACACGAAGGGTAGGTACACTACCAAAGAGGTATATCAATGCATACATGAGAGTCGGATGCCGTTAGGCGGGTATGGGCCTTCCAGGCGGGTCTGGATGGGTGTCAGATTCCAGTTCCACCCACGCTCCGGATATTTCTATGGCGAGACTTGACGGGTTCTCTTCAGGTCATAGAAAATCTTCACCGTAGGTATGTCCCTAATGCGTCTACCAGTCCTTTATGTTCTTGCAACGCTAAAATGATCAATCACCAATTCTTTTGATGCGGGTTTGCAAAATGTTTTTGGGCTTTATTTGATAGGAGGATAATTATACCATCTCCAGGTTCCTTTGAGGAAGGTTGAGACACTCTTACGACAGAGGCGTCTTTAGACTAGAGGGCACATTTGTTATGCTGGATTTGGGAGATTTGGAAAACCCTAAATGCGAAGGCATGGAGTGATAAGGCCCCGATGGCTCATGCTCACATCACGACTTGGACGCATCCCCAAGCGTCTAAGACCCCCTCCAAGCCGCCTCGCATCATTTGTCACGCCCCAAATCTAGTTTTGACCGGACTCGAGACGTGAACTAAAGAAAATTTAAACAACTCCAGTAACATGAGTCAACGCTCTATAATAATAACAAATTTAAAGTAAAAGTAAATTTAAACACCATAAATCTCTGAATTTAGTTCCAAATCAAACAACTTCAGTAACATGAGTCAACGCTCTAAAACCAATATAAAGAAAGCAAGGTCTAGTACAAAAGGTAAGTACGTCACTACCAAGTAAAAACCACGGACTCTCAATGAGCTCCCGAGCTCTGAGATGTCCTCTAAACCGACTCACGATCGAAACCAGTAAAACAGTAAATAGAGGGGGTGAGCTTTCGCTCAGTAGGAAAAAGTAGTAAAGGGAAAGGACTTTCGTTCCGTCACTACAATTACTCGCTCAACTCAAACTAGTAAAAGACAACACCAACAGTAATCTACAGGAACACAATAATATCAACAATAGAACCAGGCTAAAGAACACACAAACAACAGAATATTACGTCGTAACGCCAAGTACAAACATCACTCAAACCCGACATCATACGGACCCAAGACAGTTTTACCAAGATACTCCGATCACCACACATAGCTCAATATATCGTACCGGAACACGGCATCGGTCTAGATATCTTCCCGGACACACAGCATCGGGGTGAAACACATACATCATACCGGAATACACCGTCGATCTAGATGTCTTCCCTGACACACAACATCGGGGTGAAACAAATACATTATACCGGAATACACCATCGTTCTCGATGTCTTCCCGGACACACAACATCAGGGTGAAACAACACATCATACCGGAATACACCCTCGGTCTCGATGTCTTCCCGGACACACATCATCGGGGTAAATCTCACAACATACCGGACCGGAATCCTCCGTCGGTCGGGTATCTTCCCGTAGTACGGGGCACAAATCACAACACACAATATCATACCGAACATATCATACCGTACTTATCGTACCATCATAGCTTACCGACATAACTTACCGAGCACACCACATCGGTCTATCATTCACCCGATCATATCACAACACCACAATTCATATCACATTCATCACATTCATTCACCCATTCATATCACAAGACCATAATTCATATCACATTCATTACATCCTAATAGCATAACATGATTCTTAAATTAACTAAGGAACATACTACACATCAACATTAAAGGACTATTAACCACAACCAAACACAACCAGCACACAATCCTAAGGCACGACATGGCCACATGTGATTCTACAGCACGACAATTCCCATAATTGAAAGCGGTTATTCTAGTTATTCACATCCTACATGTGGGACTACAATTATTCCGGATATTCACATCCAATAAGCATTCTATTGACATTCCTTAATTAAAACAGTATTTACTACTCTTCCCTACCTCAAATGCTATCCAAACGCTTAGTCAATGCAAGTCGCCTAGTAGACTCCTCCTCTGTGCTCGAGAACGACGTCTAGGATCATAAAGTAGTACTAAAATTAATAAACAATCAAGACGGTTTAAGGAGAAAAACACCTGAATTATCCCTAACGAACAAACATGGGCAAAAGGGCAAATTGGGCTAGAACAAGGCCCAATTCGGGCGGCCCACAAGCCCAGCACCCGCCCCGGTCCGTGCTTCTCAGAGGGCCGGTCAGGGACCCGGACCGTGCCCCTTAGAGGGTCGGCACCAAGCCCGGACCGTGCCTCTCAGAGGGCCGGTCAGGGACCCGGACCGTGCCCCTCAGAGGGCCGGCCAAAGGCCCTTTCCGTGCCATTCTAGGCAGACTCCATCATCTTCTTCTCTCAACTTCGTTCCCACGAATTTCTACCTCATAACCTCCAAAATCAGTCACCAAAAACCCCCACACTTCAATACCCAAGATGGGTTTCATCAAAACATCAAAAACCAAATGATTTCTAACCAAAACTTCCACTATTCTTCACCAAAACAACCATCAAAGCAACAAATAACTCAAAACCCACATAGTTCATGCTATTTATATGAAACCCATAACTCCAACTTACTTGAAAGAAGGTTTTTAGAGCTTACTTACCTTAGAAATGGAGAGGGGATGAGGATGAAGGTGTTTTGGAGCAATTTGGTGATGAAAATCCCTTAAAGGTGCTTCCTTTCTTCACTATCTTCTTCTCCAAGCAATGGAGCTCCCCTTCTTTCTTCTTCCTTGCAATTTTCGGCCAACACTAGTAAGTGAGCTAAAATGTGCTCTCAATTGGTCCCTTTAACCTAAATTAGGATGGACCAAAATGCCCCAAGCTCCCTTCCTTTTCTTTTGGCATATATGAGGGCAAATGGGTCATTATAGACCCATTTCTTCTCCTCCAAGCCATCATGGACACTTGTCCATGTGGGTCCACCTCTATCCAAAATATCTCAGCCATTTAATTTAAATTCGATAAAGTTCCGAATTTGGCCCCGTTGACCCGAAATTGACTTTTTCGTAAAATTAGTCATTTGAAAGGAAACGACCCAACTAAGCTAACCGTAAATACAGCTAACCTTTTTGGGTCCCGGAAAGGTCCCGAATGGCTCCCGGAGTCATCGGTTGACTTTTCCGATTGAAAGTCAACTTTCGCCAAAAATCACCGGTTCGACCGGGATCGACCGGGGGTGGTTCTTACATCATTCCTCACCTTGACAAATTCACTCTAACGCGATGGGATGGACAATTACTAATGTAGATGAGGCGATTTTCGTTGACTCAAAGCAATCAGTGTGGGGATTCACTACTAGATCCTCCTCAGGCTCGGTTCTAGTAGTAAGGAACGGGGTGCTGTCGGGGGCTCTAAGAGCCATCTATGATAGAGGCCCGTGTGATCACCCCGACCTTGGACTTCGCTTGGATGCACGGTTGGAGTAAGGTCATTGTTCGATCGGATGCTCAGGTGGTGGTGGTTCAATCTCTCCGCTAGGAGCTATTACACATGATATTCGAGCTTTAATCATCCATGTAGAGGGTTATTCTCTCATCTTCGTTAAAAGGACAACAAATAATGCTTCCTATTGATTAGTCAGGGAGGCTCGTTCATCCCTATCCAATGTTGTTAGGTGGTCTTCTACCTGATACAATATCTTATATCATGGGTTATGATCAAAAAAACAATATCGTTACTTATGCTAAATATTTTTTTTTACAAAAACAAGCTAAAATAAAAACACATAATAATATGTTTCCTTAGTATATATCTTTTGTGTATCAGTATCATCTAAATGTCCTCCACATGTGACAATTTTTTTTTTTGAAACGGGAAAGAAGTAGAATTACGATAAAATTGTGCTTACAATGAGGGACCTAACAGTCCCGGACACCAGCTTTTGTCCCAACCGGCCGTAGCCGTCGGGCACACATGGTTCCATACATATACTCCGCTTTGATTCGCAGATCCGAACTTAGGATTTCTTCGATCCAACGTTACAAAAAAATAATAAACCAAATTCCTAAACTTATTGAGCCACATAATTATTCGAACTAAAACAGCGAAACCTACTGAAGAATTTGTCTTTAGTGCAAAATTCCCGAGATCTCCCTGCTGTAAATACTTGTTCAGGGTTGAAAGTCCCGAAGTTGGGTGCCTGTGAAGTAGGTCCCGAACTCCCGTTCTTCCTCCCGGATCCCAGATCCATCTAGGAAGCAGGCCCATGTCGGCGAGGGGTGACCCTGGGGCGGTAGGCCGCTGCGGATGGGATACGGCGCGTGGAGCCCGTAATCCGGTGAACGGCAGGGGCCACAGTGTCTACTGGCTCGAAGGCAGGGCCGGTCCAGCGATGTAGGAACGGTAGCGCGAGTCGAGGGAGAGATCGTGGAGCAGCTTGAACGATGTGCAGCGACCTGTGGGGGTAGACCGGCTGCAAAACAAGACAAAAACAAAAAAAATAAAACCCATAAATGGGTAGAATGGAACCTCATGAGGTTGTTTGGAGAGCTTTGGAAGCAGGGGCTTCGATTGAACCCCGGAAGGTAGTGGAGAGCTTTAGATCAGGGGCTTCAATGGAGGAAAATGGTGGCTGTCATGGAGGAGGGGGGTGGGGGAGGAGGCTGCGCAGAGAGAGCGCATCCCCTAGGGTTTCATTATTGTGACAATTTATTTTTGTTCAACATCTATTTAGTTATAAATATGTACTTGAAACTAGGTGTAAATATAGATCTGTGTCACGCAAGTGACATGCATATGAACTAAATTACCTCAAAATAGATAACTGAGACAAATCCACATTACTAAACCACAAGTACATTACAGTGATAAGAACCAAGTCATGTCCCCGCAGGCATTAGACACATTTGTTAACTAAAAACAAGAACAACAAAAGTAGAAGCAACAAAGTCTAGAAATAGAAAGGGGTGATCAAGTAGAGGAGTCCAAGGCCATGATGGTGCTGAGGTTCATAGGGTACATGTAGTCGATGGTCCCGCTCAGGATCTTCTCCGCTATAAACCTATTCGCTAGTTCCGTTGGATGGTACGCATCCCAGAACACATATACGTTCCTATACGGACACAGCCTCGACAGCACGTTGCACAACCCTACTCCATTGTACGCCCCTTGTCCACAACACGCTACCTTGGACGTCACAAAACCTGCATTTCATCGTACCCAAATACCTTATCAATCAAATATATATACGTACAAACAAACTTAACAAACTAAGCATATATATATATATATATATATGTACCGAATTTATGGGGCTTGCTGATGAAGTCCATGTTCATGTCAAAAGCGTTGGCGACGACAAAAACGTCAGCGCCCAGCTGGGTGTTGAGGTCCTTGATCATGGCCTTGAGCAGCGGGTTGAATATGGCGCTGGCCTTTTGGGGCTCCGGCGCACACTCGCCGTTGATGCTCTGGCTCGAGGCCAGCACCGCCGGGACGCAGCCTAGTGGTCCCGTCCCTGGCACCAACACCCTCCTAGCACCCAGCTCGTATAGCCTCTGAAACACCACATTAATTACTAACCATGTGTCACGTTAGTAAATACTAAATATGTGAAAGTGACATTACCGTTAGGATCTTCTTGTACTCGGAGATGAGGTATTTGGAGAAGGCGGGGATGGAGAATTGGCGAGATCTGGCGGAGAAAGGCATGAAGTAGTTGTTGATGAAGTCGTTGCCGCCGAGCGTGATGAGGACTAGACTCTGCTTCACCAGCCGCCGTGTCTGGCCCGGACCGATGAGCGCGCTCACCCGTGCCTGGTACTGCTCGAATAACTCGATTTGCTCGCACATCTTTATTATGTTCAGCTGCCCACAAAAACAATGTAACAAATGACACATAGCTATATATGTATAGGTAAGTTGTTTGGCTCGGTTTAGGTTTGTAAGCCTGTATCTCTTTCTGTTTTGTTGTGTGTTTTTATTTGTTCTATGGTTTTGTTATGGTCTGATTGTCTGGATCGTGTAATTCTTGATTCTCGTTTGCTCTCGTGCAGATTGTCTGTCTTATTTTAGGAGTAAGGTCTTATAAAACTTCTATGATAAAAAAAAGCTATATATATGTGACTTACGAATTGAACTCCGGTGTCATTGAGGATGCCGATTCCGGCGGAAGCAAAGTTGGCTCCGATAAACAATTTTTCTCCTTTGAGCTTGGGGCTTAAGTATGGCATTGTGGGCACTGATCCGATCCGCAAACCTGAAATGTTAACATTAGTTTTAGTTTAGTTCTAAACATCAACTAACACATATATGCAAGGATGTTACGTACTGATGATGTCGGGGAGGTTGAAGCCATTGGAGAAACGGCCGGTGGGGTGATGGGTGGGAAAGTCAAGTCCGTAGGGTGGAGTATCGGCTCGGGCGGTGGTGATGAGGAAGTTGTTGTTGCCACTGTCGACTAACGAATCGCCGAAGACGAAGAAAGCACGAGCAGCCTCGGATTTGGGTGCAAGACCACCTACCACTAACACTACTAAGCCAAGAACAAGAAGAAAAACCCTAGGACTTGACATGGCTAAATTGTAGTTTGGATCATAAGTGTTGATATGCTTTACCTAGCTTTGCACTCATGTGGAGCTTGGGTGTGGTGTTTATATAGGCACCATGACCATTTTTTGGTGGGAACACAAGTTTGTATCTCATTATTTTAAAAATACTAATCATCTATCAATTTATTTTATTACCTATGATTACCCATGTTATATCATTATTATCGTTTTAATGAGTTTTTCTTCTCCTAAAAACCATCTCTGCACTTCCAAAATATAAAAACGAATTTGTTTGTCCGACCATGTTAAGTAAAATTATAATCGAATTTTTTTTGAAACGAGTAACCGGAGACTTTCATTAATGTCAAATGGCAATCAAACAGGATGAGGCGTGATCGCCTCGGGTTCCAGATATTTGTCCGGGACGGCCGTAGCAAGCCCGGCGCTCATGGACCCATAATATTAGCCCACTTGAAGTCGTGGGCAACAACTCAAGACAACTCCTTACAACCGTCCCAATTATTCGGCCTAAAACAGTTATTGTCTCAAAACAACGAGACTTGGACTGAAAGATCCTAAACAACAGAATGTATAAACAACAAATTATTCGACCTAAAACAGAATAGAAAATTAGCACACGATCGAAAGAACGAACCACCAAGTCTGCGAAGCCAGTTCTTCTAGGCCCCGTGCCATTGGAGCGATCTGGTATCGACCAATCTTCGTCTTGAGTCGCCCGGATCTTTCGAAGTAGTGCGGGAGGCGAGAGCAACGAGTCGATCCGCCACGGTTTGTCCGAGATCGAGGGTCCCGACTTCGGGTTCCGTGGAGTCAGACCCCGATCTATCGTCCTTCCTCCCGGATCCCAGATCCATCTAGGGAGCAACAGGCCCACGCCGACGAGGGGTGACCCCGGGGCGGTAGGCCACTGCAGATGGAAGGCGGCGCGTGGAGCCCGTCTTCCAGAGAACGGCAGGGGGGCCACGGTGGCTACTGGCTCGAAGGCGGGGCCGGTCCGGTGATGCTGGAACGGTAGCGCGAGACGAGGGAGAGACCGTGGCACGGATTGAACGATGGACGGCGACCTGTGAGGGTAGACCGGCTGCAAAAAAAGACAAAAACAAAAAAGTAAAACCCATAAATGGGTAGAATGGACCCATAAATGGGTGTGTGTAGCGCCTTCAAGAGATTCCATGGTGGAGCAAGGAAGGGGAGGGGGTGGGAGGGGAGGAGGCTGCGCAGATAGCGCATCCCCTTAGGGTTTTTTAGTTACGCGGAGAAAAAACGTTCCTCATTCCCTTATAATCGAATTTTTAATTAGGTGTGTTCAAAAAACCCACTACACCTGTTAATCCACCCGACGTGGTACTAATATAATATTCATCCGCATAAAATCAGGTGCGTTATATGTCATATTGGTATGAATCGAGCTGAAAGAGGATCTCGGAAACAAAATTTATGGATCACCACTCGCCAGTTTATGTTAATAAGTCTCCCTATTTTATACCATAGTCAAGCCCAAGTCAATAAGCTCAACTCATAAATCTTGTACAACAAGATTGATACGAGCTTTAATCGCACAACAAGCCCCACTACAACTTCTTTCTGGGAAAATTTTCCATAGTCCCTAGTCTCCTCTCGACTTCTTCATTCCCACATTGTTGTGAACCCAGACATTTTGTTTTTACAAGGTCTTTTGTTCGATTGGGTGGTATTCCTCAAATACCGAACTCATCCCGATTGGCTCAACAAGCAACTTGCAATGACGAAACATACCTTAATGGATGCAAATATGAAAGAACCGACAACAACTCGATGTATTTGGGTTTAATTTCCACTTCAAAAACTTGGGAGCCTATCTAAAAATATCTTCTATTTTGCTCGAAACATTCTCCACATAAAAAATATTGGTGCAAGTTCGCAACGTCGCCACATTGAACATCAAGAAAAATTCACCATTATCAAATTCCGAGCAAAACTAGGTATTTTAAGTTTTGAGTGGAATTTTAGGTAATTGTACATGAAACGGGTTAAGTGGACCGTACCCGATTCACCCATAAACCCACCAAACATTATATTTTCATGAGCAATTTGCGGATCCAAAAAATACCAATTTGTATTCACACGGACAGTGAAAAAATATATTCTCATGGAATGATCACTCACTTATAAATATTCTTACTTCCAGTTATTAATTTGAACTATGTAATTGTTTTTTGAGCAGATAGTAATTTTATTAGATGAGAATCAAAATTACAGACGCAACATAAAACAGATGACCGAAGTAAAATTGTAAATAGACGTAAAAAATGAAAGTGTAAGAATTGAATTCTGGCCCGTAGATACCAGACGTTAAACCCTATAACAAGATACTCGTCTATGCTAAGAATAAAAGTTAGTGTACAAGCTCCATAAATGTGGTTACGTTGTTGTAGTTCACAATAATCATTTCCTGACTCGACCTGAAAATGCTTGCTCCGAGTGATGTGGGGCGATTGAATGGGGGTCAGGCATCTAGGGATAACTCTAAGGAATGAGGGAATCATGGTGTCAGTTAAGGTCCGACCTTTTCTAGGCGAGGCGTGTATCCCCATACACTCCTTGTTGCTCGACCATTACTTCATTTGGTCTGGCGAGTTTGCGTAGAAAACCTCGCCTGATTGTCGTAGGCAACAAGGGATATCGTGCATGGGCCCCGACCGTTTGGCTATGGAGTCCCCTTGATTACTTCGGGTGACAGATGGGATGAAATCCAGTCACCTCTTACGATATTCTCGTCGTGACCAACGAGATTGACCTTCTTTTCCATAAGGGCGAAGGTACGAAGTTGTAGAGGCGATTCCTGCTTAATCAACGTTCCTATGGCCGCTACAGCTAACATTATCAGTTCTTCAACATCACCCCATTTGCGACATTGTCATCCATAACGGCCCCACCGGTCGTTATGCCAGCCACAAATTACATAAGAAAACCATCGGGTAGCACGTCGTCGACCTGAATAGCTTGGTGAGTTGCTTCGATAGAGAACCAGTCGGAAAAGGTATCACCGCTATGGGGGATAAATCTGGATGTGTTGTCCTCAAGAAGAGGACGAGATACCCTGGGTTTTCCGTTAACTTCTACATCTGAAGCCCAATTGGCGATTTTAATCCTTTGTGTAAATTTGGTTCGGAACCCAATCGGCAGTGATTGTCTCGTACCAAATCGGCAGTTAACCCCAGTGTAAACCTCATCCTCCGCAGAAGCTTGTTTCATAACCAAATCAGTAGTGATTGTCTCGAATGTAAACGGATTTGGTAAGGGTGGATTTGAGCGTACCTTGAAGGATTTTTCTGCATCTTCCCGATAGAGGAAGTGAGGCATAAATCCCTTTAGTATACAATGTGCATTATGGGGTTGCTGGCGGAGGCGAGGGGTGGTCGTCGGGAAGCGGGCATGGATGACAGGTTTTCTGGTGAGTTGCAGTTATTGCCAGATCCGATTGTTCTAGTGCATGGAGGTGGTTGTTGTGGACAGAGCGGTACAACAAGGCGATGCAGTCAACGATTGGCGGGCGAAGAAGACGGAAAGTGACGGTGGTGGATTAAGGCAGAGAAGCGACGCACTATATCGAGAGAGAGGAACATAAGCACTAGGACTACGATTTTTTGTTTTTCTTCACTTTCGTTTCTTGTTTAAATCACTACAATTAATCATTTGAACTTTGTTATTAAATTGATCTTTTAATGTTTTTGTCTAAATCAGAATTGTGATTTTTGAAATGAAACCCTAGTAATTACTTCTGTCGTGATAGTGATTTGCAGCTTAAAACCACATTAACTGCTGAAGCTAAACAACTCGCCATAAAACCTCCCAATATTATAGTTGCTATTTTGAATTCGAATGGATTTTGCAGCTTCATACAGTACGACAAAAGCTACTATCTTCGGTACTTTCATTTGTGGTCAACTAATTAAATGTTGGGTGGAGATGCAATCTTATTTCATTGCCTTTATTTTGACGCTGATCGTCATGTATGTGACGAGGACTGAATTTATCTGTCGACAATCAGATATTTTGGTCGCTAATTTACTTTTGATTTAGAATAGTTTTATTTTCGTAGGATTATAATACAAAAGAAATGTTTAAATTAATGTTGTTTTGAGAGCATAACTCGTCTAGGAAAGGAGTTCGAAGGAATCCTACTCGGTCCCTTGAACCCTTGATGTTCTTGTCCTCGAGAGGAAGGTCCATCGCGGAAAAATGTGTTTCTTCCCCTGATGGGGAAGAAGGTAGCATGTGGTCCAGAGTCCCGAGTCAAACTGGTGTGCCTGACGGGAAAGTAGGTAGCATGAGGGAGGAGAGATCCTCCTCAGCCCGAGCCTATCCCTTGCCTTTCTGGTCCCGAAATTGATTTCAGGGTTAGCTAAAGGATGGAGTCGGGCGCACCGATGAACCTCCTAAGTAGGACCAATTGGTCCCCGGAGTCGGCCTACTCTAATGTCCATGAGAACCAGCCAGGGCCGTCTCAAGCTTTAAGCGAGTTAAGCAACCGCTTAAGGCCTCAGATCGAAAAATCCTCATAAAATTAAATAATCAGTCGTTTAAGGCTTTAGATCGAAAAACACCCCCCAAAATTAAGAATTTGTTACTATTTGATCAAATCTAATCAAACTAAAATATTATACTTCTAATTTTAAGATTAAATTTTATCACTAGTTGTGCCAATTTTTAACCTCGGATCAATTTTTATAGAAAAAAAAACAATTCTCATCCAAAAGGAAGAAAAAATTTCTTGATAGTTAAAAGTTCTAACAACTCTATGGATCTATTTTAGCAATGAAAACCATCGTTAACAAAACAAAACATTCAAGTTCAATTTACCAGTGATTAGTGAACTAAAAATAGAAATCAAACAAAAGAATGGGACAAACAAAAAGTGTAATATTTATATACACACTATAGTATTCTTTTGAAGCAGGTTATCAACTTCATTTCGAAAATGCTTAAACTAAAATAATATGAGAAAGTAAGTTGTCAAGCTAAAGAGAAACTCTTCCAAACTTATTGCAATAAAAGAGGTATCATGAAAGTTTCATTTCATGATTAATTAAGATAATAAGTAGAGTTGACTTTATATATATATAGGGGAACTTTCAGGTACAAACCTATCTTTAAATACGAAATACGAATTAATCCCAACTTTGGAATCGCAGAATGCCCAAGGGTTGAGATTTTCGCAAGGCTGATTTTTTTTCCACCAAGTTTGTTATTTTGATCTTTCCCGCTTCGTTTCAACTCCGATTTAAATTTTTCTTGCGCCAAAATTCTTCTTTTTTCAAGATCTATCTATCAAGTAGCATATTGAATATGTTTTGAAGCAAAAAAAACATGTACAAGAAAAAACACAAATTGTTAACCGTGCATTAATGTATGTGTTTGCAACTGCATTTGTATGAATAAGCTAATCTTAATGTATGTGTAAGCTAATCTTAATTTATTATCTTACACGTACAAAACATACATTCAGATTAGCTTACACATACAAATGCAGTTGCGAACACATACATTAAGTTTAACTTACACATACAGATGAAAATGGTAAATACATACATTAAGTTCAGCGTATACATACAAATGAAAATCGTCAGAACATACATTAAGTTTAGCGTACACATACAACTGAAACAACATGTATTAAGTTTGGCTTACACATACAAATGAAAATGGCAAGAACATACATTAAATTTAGCGTACACATACAACTGAAAATTACAAAACATGCAGTTGTATACAGAACATACATTACGATTAGCTTATTCATACAAATGCAGTTGCAAACACATACATTATTGCACGATTAACGATTTCTGTTTTTGCTTGTACATGTTTTTTTTTGCTTCAAAACATATTCAATCTGCTACTTGATAGATAGATCTTGAAAAAAGAAGAATTTTGGCGCAAGAAAAAATTAAATCGGAGTTGAAACGAAACGGGAAAGATCAAAATAAGAAACTTGGTGAAAAAAATCAGTCTTGCGAATTGCGGTTACATGCGATTCCAAAGCTGGGAATTGGTTTGTATTTCGCAAAAAATTGGCATGGTCGTACCTGAATATTATCCTATATATATATATATATATATATATATATATATATATAGGGTAGCTATCCAGTAAAAACCACCCTTATCGTGCAAACTACAAACCAATCTAAGCCACATGATGCAGTCAAAGTGACGTCATCAGAGCGCGCGCGATGCTGACACGTGGCCACTTCGCGGGCGCCTCTGCCCGCGCGTGCGCGCGCGCGGGTACTGATAGTTTACAAGCACGGTGCTGATAGTTTAGTACAATTGCAAACTATCAGCACTTTTTGTGCTAACTATCAGCACCGTGCTATGAAAACTATCAGTACTGTGCGCGCACGCCCACGTGTTAGCACCTGGTGAGATCGTAGTTTGCACATTAAGGTGCGGTGTTTTATATATTTATTGCGCACGTGTCAACATCTGGTGCGCTCTGCTGACATCACTTTGGGGGGATCCTATGGCTCAGATTGGTTCGTAGTTTGCACAATAAGGGGTGGTTTGTACCTGATACCAACTATTGGTATCAGGTACAAACCACCCCTTATTGTGCAAACTACGAACCAATCTGAGCCATAGGATCCCCCCAAAGTGATGTCAGCAGAGCACACCAGATGTTGACACGTGCGCAATAAATATATAAAACACCGCACCTTAATGTGCAAACTACGAACTCACCAGGTGCTGACACATGGGCGCGCGCGCTGCTGGTGCGCGCGCGCAAAGTACTGATAGTTTGCGTAGCACGGTGCTGATAGTTTGCATTTGTACCAAACTATCAGCACCGTGCTTGTAAACGATTAGCACCCGCGCGGGCAGAGGCGCGCGCGAAGCGACCACGTGTCAGCATCGCGCGCGCTCTGTTGACGTCACTTTGACCGCATCCTGTGGCTTAGATTGGTTTGTAGTTTGCACAATATGGGTGGTTTTTACTGCATAGCTACCCTATATATATATATACTATCACATGAAGTTGTATTGTCCAGACTCTAGGAAAATGATTCACTCGTTGGAGATGGAGATGTTTCTCATCCGTTAACATGAAGATGCTCAATGGAGAGCAAATACTAGAGGCATGAACTTGAATGATGATTTATTTATGGTTCCTTAGTCCAAAATCAAGGGATCAATAAATATGAGTTTTTTTTGTAAGTGTCTTTAATCTTTAGAGAGCAACAACAATTAAATGAATTTGGACATATATCATGGGGTAACCAAGAAAATGTGTTGTGTTTGTCCTATTTTGTTTTTGCCGGTTAAACGGTGGGTTTCAATAACGAATACCCTTAGTTCTTGAAATGTCTCACTTACCTATTGTATTGCACCATTATTCTAAGTTCTGAAGGGTTTCTTATTTTTGGTTATACTCGATTGATCATAGTTAAAACTGATATTTAGTATTTAAATATTATTTTAAGTGTGGAAATTTCTAGAAGATAATGAAAATAACTAGTCATACACGACGTCACATATATTCCAGATAATTGAGTGCAATTTTCTAGAATTATTATGAACCTATCACATTCAAACATGACATGAATATATCTTATTTAGGGATAAATGTGAATCCTTAAATATTTGTATTTTTGTATAGAATTCTAGACGGTATATCTTATCCATCGAGAGTGTCTTGTTAGAAACTAATATCCACCATCTATTTGAGATTTTATAGTGTTATAAATAGATGTTGAAGCTAATTTTCTTAATATCATCTAATATAATGTTTTTATATGAGCGATTTTACTTATTTTCCTATTATATTCTTTCATAAGCATAAAGTTATCGATCAAATTCTCGCTTTAGGCCCAAATAATCATTGGGCCGGCCCTGGAACCTGCATGTCTCGGGCCTGTAGGGGATCGAAGAGAGGGTCTCCTCTCCCTTGTTCCCGCGAGGCAAGTCAACACCAAATGTCCCACACAAATGAAGCCAAAAAATGGTCCAATAATCTCTCGTAAGAAATATGGAGTAAGGTCCGTACCTCCGACTCCGCGAGTCTGAACCATAGCTGAATCTAGGGAGGTAGTCTAATGTCCTCCCTAAGTTTTATCCTCATGTACTCTCCCCAACACATCCCGTCTACATCGCTGTCCACCTCCTGTTATGTAAGAACCGCCCCTGGTCGAACCGGAGGTTTTCGGTGAAAGTTGACTTTTTGCCGAAAAAGTCAACCGATGACTCTAGGAGTCATTCGGGACCTTTCCGGGGGCCAAAAAGCTTAGCCGTTGTTACGGTTAGCTTAATTGGGTCGTTTCCTTTCAAATGACTATAATTGTGAAAAAGTCAACTATCGGTCATTTTCGGTCAAACCTAAGACTTAAAGGATTATTTAATTGATTTGCTGAGATATTTTGGAAGAGGTGGTCCCCACTATGGACACATGTCCATATTAGCTTGGGTGAGAAGAAACTAGGGCAAAAAGACCCTTATACCCTTAAATTTGGTCTTGAAAGGCTTTTGGACATTAAGGACAATTGGGTCACTACACTATTAGGTTAAAGGGGACCTTAGGTGAGCATTTAGGCCAAAAAACATAGTGTTGGCCGAATTTCACCAAAGGGGAAAGAAGGAAGGGAGCTTTGGAAGCTTGGAGAAGAGGAAAGGAGGAAAAATGGTGTCTTCAACCCATTTTATACCAAAATCTTCCCAAAATCTCTTGTTTCTTCATCTATTCTCCATTCTCAAGGTAAATCCCCAAACCTTTTTCTTTTTTATTGATTTTGGTTCATGGGTTTTGAGAAAAAAATGAAGAATTTGGTTGGGTTTGAGATTGTGGGTGTTGGATGATGATTTATGGAGAGAGAGGGGTGTTGGATGATTGTTTTTATTGAGTTTTGTGGAGTTTTGTTGAAGACCCATGATGGGTGTTGAAGTAGAGATGTTTTTGGGTTTGTTTTGGACGTTTGGAAGGTCAAAAATGGAGGTTTTGGGGGTTAAATTTCGGGAAAACGAAGTTGGAGGAAGAAGAAGACGGAACAGTGTCAGACCCGTCACGGATCCGTGACGGGCACCGTGACGGTAGATGTCACGGCTAAGTGAGGGAGACCGTGACGGCGTCAGTCACGGCTCCGTGACGGCGCAGCCACCTGATCCGCGACCAGATCCGTTACGGAGCCCGTCAAGGCTCCGTGACCAGAACCGTGACAGACCTGAATTAGGCCTTTTGGGCCCATTTTGTTGAATTTCGAGTAATTGGGACGGTTATCTATAACCGAGTCCTTTTAGGGTTAATTGTGAGTGTTTTCCTCTTTAAACCTTTGTGAATTACTCTTGATTCGCGAATTGTTTTGTGATCCAAGACTTTGGACCCGAGCGTGACGGAGGAGGAGACCCTTGGATCTCGTGAAGTGGAGGAGGAAGCTAGCCAGGTCGTTCATAGCTAGGATTGGAGTGCTTTTGAGGTAGGGAAAGTAGCGAATACCGGTTTAATTACGGAAAGTTACTAGTATGCATATAGGTTGCGAATACATGATTTAATTGTTAGAATTGCATGATTCGGATGTGAGGAACGAGTGAAATGAGGGATAGCTTACGTGCCATGTCGAGCCGTAAGTTTGGGAATTGTCGTGCTGTAGAAATGCATGTGGGCCATGTCGAGCCCTTAGGTTGCGTGTTGATTGAAATGTCATGATCTTTGATTGAGATGCATGATGTGTGACTTAGCCGTTGTTAGATTGAGAATCATGTTATGATATACTCAGTGTAGCATGTTGTTGCTATGTTTGGGCAAGTGTGTCATGCGTGATGCGATGTGAACCATTGGTTGTGATATGATCAGGTGAGTGATAGACCAATGTGATTGTTATGGTGAGTTGGATCGGTTGGTATACCGTGGTCGAACTATGGCATTATGATGCGTGTTGTTATCTTGATGTGTGTTCCAAGAGGAGGTGTGTCCGGTATGACACCTACACCGAGGGAGAGTTTCGGTGTAGGGTATCGATGCCGAGGGTGGTGTGATCTTTACCCCGAGTCTGTGTGATGGGAAGACGTCCGACTGAATGTATTGCCGGTCAAGGATGTGCCCCGAGTCTAAGTGACGGGAAGATATCGGGACCGATGTTGTGTGGTCCGATACGATATACGTGAGCTGTGTGCAACCGGTGATGTTGGGGAACTGCCGTACGGGACATGTGTTGTTCTGCCGTGTATTGTATGCTTGATGATTGGCTGTGTGCGATGTTTAAGTGTGGTTATGGTATTGTGAGAGTGTTTAGTGGTTGGTAAAGTCCCGTGAACATTGTTAGTTGTTATGCCTTGCTAGTATGCCCTAATTGGACGGTTACTCGTGGTGGTGAACGGATGTTCATAACCTTAACTACTTTTCCTACTGAGCGAAAGCTCACCCCTTTACCTTGTTGTTTTACAGGTCTTGAGCAGGATTTGTGCTAGCGGGATGCTCGATGCTTAGGAGCTAGCGAGGGTCCTAGGCTAGCTTGTCTAGAGACGTACTGTTATTTTGAACTAAACACTATATTACCGGATTTATGAGATGTTGACTCACTTTTATCGATTATTATCGTTGAACTTATTTCTTTCAAAATCGTCTTTTACTATTTATTATTTAAGTTCACGTCTCGAGTCCGATCAAAACGGATTTGGGGCGTGACATGTTAGACTCCCTGAGAGTTCCCTAACCGAAAACCAACTCCTCTATTCCATGCTTCGACCAGGAGGTTCGAGACCCGGGCCTACACGAAGAAATGTATAAAAAGTATGTCCCGTGGTGTCATCTGGGGCCTCAGCTCTATCAAAATGACCAGGGATCTCCTGAAGGCCCACGGTTTTCCTAGCATAACTCTCTCTCTCTTGTCGATCGAAAGAAGAAATCAACCACGCCATTCTCCAACGGTCGGGCCACAATGTCTAGAATCTGCCACTATCCGTCATCCAGTCCACCAAGGACTGCCAATAAAAAGTCCAAGAGGAGAGTACCTGGGCAGCCATGACATACGCGAAGTTCAAACCCCATCCACAAAGCTCCGTGGGAGGAATGACAATCTTCAGAATCTCGAGATACCCGTACTCTGATCAAGGTCCTCGACATCCTGATGGGTCGGATTTTGCTGTCCAACTCGACCCGACCTGACCCGTGCCCAAGTCCATCAGTATCCACCCGGACCCGGGACTCGGATCGGGGCCCCAGGTGCAAACGGCCCGGTTTGCCTTGTGACGGCCTGACCTAAGCCCGAGGAGGACTAGGTCGGCCCAGGTCACGCAGTCCAAAAATGGGGGCCGGTGTCACCCTCATTTCCCTACTCTGCTCGCGCTGCCACCTTCCCCGTTTCGGTATCACCGGATCGATCGCCAGCAAAGCTCTTCCGATCACTTCCTCCGTCGATCCATCAGTACCCCTCGGTGTCCTCCCATCATCAGCAACATCCCGGATCGGATGAAACATATTTCCTATCTGAAATAGAGTGGTTCGTTGCATCAGATCTGACCCCGTCATTGTTGAGAAGATCAAAGCTGGCCGAGGCTCTTCCTCCACCGGAAGCCTTGCCAGTCGTCGGAGCCGAGGACCATGCGTCTGAACTTCTCGCACCATCCCTCGGGCCAAACCCGACACTCCTCCACGCCTTGCTCTCGGTCCCGACATCATCATCGGAGCCGATACACCTTGTGCCGAGAAATTCATCTCGACCTCCATCTTCGGTGACTCTCCAAACGATCCGATGATCGATACCGAGGGAGGAGAATCACCCAAGATCTGGATAAGATGATGACCGGACCGCTGCTTGTCGTCGCAGTCCGTGAGGAAGATTGTAGAGAGTTGATTTCGATGTCGTTATTGTCGTCGTCCATGATTGAAGCAATAATAAACCTCTAGAAACCTTAACAGTAAACAGAGTAAGCGAGAATTTAACGTATGTTTTGTTTCTCAAAATCATTTCGTTTAAGAGTGCTTAAACATCGAGCAACTCTGTCTGGTTTTACTATGCATAAACGTAAGTCATGTCGTCTTACACGCACGCAGTTCAATCTCTGTCAAGCTGCAGAAGTCAACCTTGGATATTTATTATTGTAACTACTTTTAGATCAAATAATTTACATGTCTAGTTGATGTTATTAATGGATAGTCCTATTATACCAAAAATGGTTATTTTGTTGGTAGTAGATGTCATAATTAATAATGGATGAAATCAGGTATAAGGGAAAAATCTTGAATGAGATGTCGGGGGGGTTAAAAAAAACTAATTGGGATGAGAAATGGTCATTTTCAAAATATTAATTGGTAGGATAATGATATTAAACGTCCTTGTTTGTTGACTTTGACTTTCCGAGAAAAGGTTGTTGTTTAGATTACTTATCTGTTGTAATTTTGGTTAAATATGGCAGGTAAATAAGGAGAGGCTTCTCTGCTTAACCGCGACCTTATTTATTGTTGGTTGGGCATGTCAGTTCCTAGCTCTCTTTTTTTGTATTATTTGAAACAATGTTTAATTTTATCATCTATAAAAAAAAAACAATTAGTCAATTAACATTGAGAAGCTGTAAAAGAATCATGGACAGCATGCAAGGTAGAAGAGATGTTGAGAGGATGAGACGTTATAACGAAGCTTATAAGGAATTCATGTATGGATCCGGATATATCTTTCGATGGGTTGAACTTGCGGTTTAACGGAATTATTGGGATGCTATAAGCTTGGGTGTTTGTCATTTTTCACTCGATTTTTTCGGAATGAGTACTTGGATGGTATAAATGATTAGAGAAACAACTTAATTCAAAGTTTAAGTGGGTAGTTGAAAAATCAATATTATATTGTAACACGTATAAACTTGTTCAGAGCACTTCCAATGGTCATTAGGAGCTAGTGTTTAGGTGTCGTCGCAATCCTTGTAACGGCTCCTGCAACGATGTGTCGACACATGAGTCGTCTCAAACCATGCCGATGCAGCCCGTCGCCTCAGGATCCTGTAACGACGTGACGAGTCGGTTTAGCCCCAACCGCTAGTCGGCAGACCAATGGCGAGGCAACACGTGGCAACGCCTATTTTTTTTTTAAAAAAAACTAAAATTTTCCCATAAATACACTTTGACCCCTATCCCAAAATCACGCTTCTTCTCTTCTACACATATTCTCTCACATCTTCTTCTCTCAAACCTTGTTCATATTTTTTTCGATGGATTGTTATCCAACATTAGCGCAATTGCAGCAAATGACTCCTCGAAAAATAGAGCAAGCGACAGAAAGGATGACTGAACTAATGGCCAAACGAATTCACGATCTGCTTTTGGCAAGGATACATCCAAGGGCAGCAATCGAGGGTTCACATTCGTCGACGCCACCGAAGCGGAGAATGATAGAGCGAAATCACGACGATGGACACGAGCGGTTGATAGATGACTACTTTGCGCCTACTCCGTTCTACAACGACCAATAATTCCGGTGTCGCTTTCGGATGTCTAGGGAATTGTTCATATGAATCATGAATACATTGAATGAGCGGTACACATACTTCCATTAATAGCACGATGCTACAAGGAAGCCCGGATTCTCTCCACATTAGAAGTGCACGACAGCACTTCGTCAGCTTTGTTATGAAGGTCTCGTCGATGCCGTTGACGAGTACTTGCGAATGACGGAGAACAATACTATAGAGTGCGTCAGGAAGTTCTGCTTGGGCGTGATCAATATTTTTGAGCGAACATATATACGACGCCCGATCGAGGAAGATGCTCGCCGTTTGCTGGAAATCAACGAAGATCGCGGCTTTGCGGGGATGATAAGGAGTTTCGACTGCATATACTAGGACTGGAAGAACTATCCGGTAGCATGGGCTGCACAATTCTCAAGCAGTGACCACGGGAATGTCCCCACAATCATGCTAGAAGTCGTTGTATCCCATGACCTTTGGATTTGACACGCTTTTTTCTTTCTGAAACACCAGGCTCCAACAATGACATCAACGTGCTGAATAGTTCTACATTGTTTCACCAGACAGTTCGAGGATGAGCTCCACCTATTAAGTTTAAGGTCAATGGTAGAGAATACACAACCCCTTATTACTTGACAAATGGAATTTATCTTCCTTGGGTTACATTTGTGAAATCAATATCAACTCCACAAACGGAAAAGCAAAGGTGTTTTTCTAGAAACCAAGAGGCGGCGAGGAAGGATATCGAACGAGCATTTGGAGTTCTACATGCTCGCTTTCATATCGTCACCCGTCCGAGCCGAATGTGGGATAGGAACTCAGTCGTAGTGATCATGACTACTTGTATTATCCTGCACAACATGACTTTTGAGGATCAACGGAAGTCGTACCCCACTGATTCGTTTGTAGATATTGGTGTCCTGAACGTAGCGACCTGCACAAGACCACTACCATCGGTGAACTTGGATAGTATCATGAGCCATAGAAAAAGGATCTGAGATCGGGATGTTCATCACCGTCTTCACGCTGACCTCATCGATCATATTTGGTCTAAATTTGGAAATGGTGACAAAAATTAGAGTAATATAATGTATTTCATATTTGACATAAATAAAAAATAGTAGTTTAATTTGGGGTTGTTTTGAAAATATTAAAAGTGCAAACGACTAGCTCACTAGCCTATTAGTTGTTTACCATTGTAGAGGTAGTTGTAGAAGGTAGTTGTTTGGAAGAGAGAGAAACTCAAACAACCTCTCCAAACAACTACACATGCTAATACCATTGGAGATGCTCTTATAGTTTTTAGGAATATAGACTTCATAATTTAGATGTAAATCACCTAACAGACAAACATATAATATGAAACGAACATGAATAGTATGTAAAAAAAGAACAAACTCACCCGTTTTGTAGAGCAACAAAAGTAGCAGCCTAGTAGGAAAGTTATGTCGTGTCAATTAGGTCCACTGACTTGAAGAAAATTATTTCGGCATGTCCAAGGTGGAGAACATGTCGGGTTGCTCCCGAGTTTAACACATCTTCTACCCAGACTCGTGCCCACTCAGGGTTTTGAACGTGGAACAAACGGAGACACTACCCATGATAGTTTTAGGGGGCGAGATTTTGTATCATTAGTCAAGAAATTAAATATAAAAGGAGTTATATAAACTCTTAAGGAAGGGTAATATGAGAATTTCCATGATACCTGATGTGGACATAAAATCATCGAGTTTCGATGTTTTTAACCCCATATCTTTAGTTTTTCCATCCCGAGTTGGTTTGCTTTGATGTTATTTTCCTCCATTTCATGCAGGCGGTCTGTTTTTGTAAAGACCGCCCCGGTTTAAAAGAATTAAATATTTAAAATTGTTCGTTGGAACGTCGTGGTTGGAAAACGGGTTGAAAATTGGAACAAGTGCAAAAGAAAAAGAAAAAAAACAAAAAAAAAGAGATGAAGAAGGACTTGGGCCGGGACAGGCTAGGCCCAATCAGCAAACCGAGCCAAGCCTGCCCCGTTCGCGCACCAACACCAGGCCCAAGCCCAACTCGGGCTTACCCAACCCTAGACGCGACTGTTCATCTCCTCATTCAGCGCACGATTCCCGAGGCGCCTCTCTCTCTCTCTCGTCCTCTCTCCCTCTCGACGCAGCAACGCTGGCGACGCTGCAACCGTTCCCGGTCTCGAAGCAAGACACGCCGACACAAGACGACACTGAAGCCCGTCGCCGCGCCCGTGTCAGGAATGGAGCCACGCCGGCGAGACGAGTCTCGCGAACCAGATATGGTTCCACCGTCGCTGGAACCCTCACGCGAGCTCTCCTCTTCTGGGCTCGATTCGCACCTCGTCGGAGTCAGGAAAGTACACCCCGGTGAGCGAGGCGTCGTCCGTCCTTCCCCGACCTTCCCTGCCCTTTCTCTGCGCTGCCATGTTGTCGTCCGCCACCATGCCCAGACGGAACCCTTGCCGGAGCGAACCACGAGCCAGGGCTGAAATTGGTGCAGGACTGGACTCGGGCCAAGCTGGGCCTGGACCAGGTTGGGCCTCGGGCAACTGGGCCTCGTGCCTGACTAGGCTTTGGGCCAGACCGAACCCCGGTTGGGCCTTGGGCCAGGCCAGGCCTCGGACCAGGCCCAGGACCTACAGGTCGGGTCCGGATCTAGGTCGGAGCCGGATCGGGACTCGAGTTTGGGGCCGGGTCCGGGTCGGGTCTAGGTCAGGCCGGGTCTGGATTCTGGACCGGGTCGGATTCGGGTCCGGTTTTCGGATCCGGGTCGGAACCGGGTCGGGCAGAATAAATTAATTATTTAATAATTTGAAATAATTTAAAATGGAGATTTAAAGGACTGAATTGATAAATAGAGGACTGATTCAGACTGTACCGGGACTGATTATCAACTTTACCTGTTAAACTCAGACTGGAGGTAGGCCCGAGAAGACTGGAGGTAGGCCCGAACGTCAGCCGCTAGGAGACGTATTTGATGTGTTCTTCTTGAGATAGGGAAAGTAGCGAATACCGGTTTAATTACGGAAAGTTACTAGCATGCATGCTAGGTAATAATAAAACTGGAACGATCGTTTATATTATTTAATAACCGGACGAGTCTTAGTGTGCATATAGGATGCGATTCACTAGTTCAGCCGCTTTCATTATTTTGGGAAATTGTCGTGCTGGTAGAATGGCCGTGTCGAGCCTTAGGTTGCGTGCTGATTGAAATGCCTGATCTTGATTGAGAAACATGTTGTGGGACTTAGTGTCGATAAGATTAAGAGTCAAGAAATATTATATTCGGTGTAACATGTTGTTGCTATGTGTGGGTAAGTGTGTTGTGATTGTTATGATGTGAACCATTGGCTGTGTTATGGTCGGGTGAGTGATAGACCGACGTGTCGTGTAATGGTGGTAAGATTGTTGGGCTCGGCGAGCCGTGTTTGATCTGTGGCATTGCGATGCGTGATATTATCTTGATGTGTGTTCAAAGAGGAGTTGTATTTCGGTATGGTACCTGCACCGAGGGAGTGTTCCGGTGTGGGGTAGTACCTAGGCCGATGATATGGTCCCACGTATGCGCGGTCCCCAGTGTGTTATTCTGGTACAATGCCTACATCGAGGGGGTATGCCGGTGTAGCTAATCTAGGCCGACGGTTGTGATTGGGCCTACGGGTCGTATTGGGCCTACGGGTCGTGTTTGGCACTAGGTGTTGTGTTCCTACCCCGATGATTCATGGTCCTTTGGGGACATTTCCGGGACTTCCGATGAGATGCGTTGCTAGGGAACGTTTCCGGTAGCCTCGACGACATGTGTCTCCTCTGGACCGAGGGGCAATCTGAGATGATACAATGACTTTCCGGTATGATATGATGGAGTTCGGGGACTGCGGTACGGGACGTGTGTTGGTTGCATTTGTGTGTGATACGTTTGCTGTTGTTTAATGTTTTATTGAGTATAAGTGGTCGTTTGAGTGCGTTTTAAGTTTAGTTATTAGACCGGTTTGGTAGTTAGTTGTGTTGTACTAGTATGCCCTAATTGGACGGTTACTCGTGGTGGTGAGCCGATGTTCATTACCTTAACTACTTTTCCTACTGAGCGAAAGCCTACCCCCCTTACTTGTTGTCTTTTAGGTGTTGAGCGGGATTTGTACTAGCAGGACACACTTGAGCTTGGGAGCTGGCAAGGGTCTTGTCTAGTAGGTCTAGAGACGTACAATTATTTTTGAACTAAACCTTATGTACTGGTTTTGTGAGTTGTTGACTCCTCCGTTTTGATTTACTGTTATATTTGAGTTTTACCTATTTTGCCTTATGCTTTTATTATTTACTGTTTTTAAGTTCGCGTCTCGAATCCGGTCAACCAGATTTGGGGCGTGACAGTTTTCCCGGTGTTATTGAGAATTCGAAACGAAAGTGAGCAAAAAATACCAAAAATCAATCTACGGAGGCCTTGCTAGTGGTATGTCTGCCAAGGTGTAGAGTACACGTCAGTGGTCTGTCCGCCAAGGTGTAGAGGACCCGCTAGTGGTATGTCCCCCAAGGTGTAGAGGACCCTCCAATGGTTTGTCCCCCAAGGTGTAGGGGATACGTCAGTGGTCTGTCACCCAAGGTGCAGAGGGCTCACCAGTTGTCTGTCCCCCAAGGTGCAGAGGGCTCACCAGTTGTCTGTCCCCCAAGGTGCAGAGGACTCGCCAGTGGTCTGTCCCCAAGGTGCAGAGGACTCGCCAGTGGTCTGTCCCCAAGGTGCATCGATTTCACTAGCGGACCACGGGCCAGCGCCCTAAACGTCAATGGTCTGATAAGGCTTCGCCGTCCGCCAAGGTGTAGAGTACACGTCAGTGGTCTGTCCGCCAAGGTGTAGAGGACCCGCTAGTGGTATGTCCCCCAAGGTGTAGAGGACCCTCCAATGGTTTGTCCCCCAAGGTGTAGGGGATACGTCAGTGGTCTGTCCCCCAAGGTGCAGAGGGCTCACCAGTTGTCTGTCCCCCAAGGTGCAGAGGACTCGCCAGTGGTCTGTCCCCAAGGTGCATCGATTTCACTAGCGGACCACGGGCCAGCGCCCTAAACGTCAATGGTCTGATAAGGCTTCGCCAGCGGACCGCCCCCAAGCCGCGACACGCGACTGGGCTTTTTTCCACTTCGTTTCAGACTCGTTTTTCACCCTTTATAAGTCAAAAGTTAGGTTTAGAAAAAGGAGAACTTGCGTTGGGCATAATTTTAGAGAGATTGAGAGTTAGGGCTTGGTTAGGAACAAGGATTGAAGCAAAACCATTTAGGTTTTATCATTGAATTGGTATTTTGTATCAACTTTACCTTTCAAATATGTTTTTTCTCTTGTTCATCTTCTTCTTTGTGTTCTTCCTTCATCTCCATGAACTAAATGTCCATTGATCTAGGCCAATATTGCTAACAAATCCAAGTTGTAAGCACACACTTTGTTTGAGTCGTGGATTTTTTTTGTCTTTTATTTTCTTGTTCATTTGCATGAGATCTTTTGTTCCGATTAATTGAGTCATCATATGCATCTTTTACTACTTTCAATAATCCGGAGCCGCCTAGATCCGCCTAGGGAATTTTATATCGCCAGATTTACCTTGGTACTTATCTAGTATTATTTTTGTTTGCTCTAGGGTGAATAAGATTTAAGTGTGGGGGAACATAATAAGCGTAAATGTGTCCTACCTAATTAGACCATTTCCCCCTATGTTTTTACCTTGTTTGTGTCTCGTTTTTATATTTTTAGCATTTTCTAAATAATTGTGCAAAACCTCGTTAATCGTCGATATTTTTCAATTGTTCAAAATATATTTATGATTGGTCTTTTTTGTAGGCCTCAAAAAAAATATTGGCATAAAAACAAGCTCAATGAAGGCAAAACAGAGCCGGAATAAGCGAAAGTGCATAAAGCTAAAAATGAAAAAAAAAAGATGTCTTATTTGACGTGTTATGGTGTGGTGAAGCCCATAGAATGACCATGTGCTATCCAGTCAGAAGTCGTTAGATCTACTGACTTCAACGCTGACCCGATATGTCCGTTGATTATGCATGTTTGACTTCCGTTTCTATCCGTCAGATCTTTGGCCAAGTGATCTGACGGCTTTGGAAGCCGGTTGTAGCGTTGGACAGGTACGCACGACCGCAAAACATCACACACCATCAACAACCCTCCTTCCCCTTTGATCCAACTTTCGTTGTTTTGAAGCAAATGCAGATTTTGCTTTCTCTTTATATATCATTGCCGAGGCTTTTAATAAGGTGAGATTTTTATATCTTAGAAAATTAATTTCAAGTTTTTTTTTTAATTTTTTGTTCTTCTTCCAACTTTTAGTTCTTAGCTTCTTCTTTAAGCTTTGAGCTTTTTCTACCATCTAAGGCCAAAACTAAGACGATCGAAGGAGGTTTCAAGCTTTCATGAGCCTCCCACCATCTCCAACTTCTTCATTTTCATGCGTTAAAGCTTTGGAGAGTTTGAGATGGTGAGTTTGCAAGCTAGATGAGTTTTTTTTATTGGGTTTCTCAACCCAATCCCGGTTCTAATCTCTACTTTTCTCTATTTTATTGTAAAACTAGGATTTTGGGTATGTTTGAGTAGGATTTGGAATCCATGACCTTTGATTTCAATCTTTAGTCACGGGTGTTGATTTCCTTTAAGTTGATGCATGATTTTGTGGTTAATTTATTATTGGTGATGTTTATGTCATGATTTGGAGTTTTTGAGCTTAAATAGCATCCACTTGCTTGTATAAATATTAATCTATATTTAATCTAGGGTTATTTACGATAAGGTACCCAAATGATTCGTCCACGAACGATAAGGTACCCATATGTTTCAAATGACCAATTTGGTACCCAAATGATTTGTCCACGGACGGAAGTGGCATATTCCATTAGAAAACTAACAGAATATTCCTTCAAATCAGTCATGTGCAGTTAAGTGGAGTGTGAAATGACGATTTTACCCTTCCTTATTGTAACCTTATAAATTGTACATATGAAATTACCATTTTACCCTTGTTTAATAATAATAAATTAAATTAATATTATACTATTTAATAATAAAGAATAAAAAATACATAAAAAATATTATACTATTTTTTTCAATTCCTTTATTTTCCATTAATAATTTATTTATTTATTTTAAATTTCACAAAATTAATTTTTTTTCGTTAATAATTTCGAAGTTTCTTTTTTATACTTTTATGGGATAATTCCATTTTAGTACCCTAAAACTTTCGGATTTCGTTTTTAGTACCCTAAATGTTTTTTGTGCCACTTCAATACCCTAAATCTTTGATAATTTCACTTTAGTACCCAACGTCTGATTTTCCATCCAAATTTGTTAACTTTCCATCCATTGAACATAAAATGTCCAAAATACCCCTCATGTTATATCAAATTTTCAAAATTTTGCCATTGTCCAAAATACCATTTATTAAATCATTTTTTTTATTTTCAGAAATTATTTATTTAATTCTTTCTTATATATTTAATTCATTTATTTATAAAAACAGTTTTTTTTCTTCTAAAAAATCAGTTTTTATTTAAAAATTATTTTTTATTTTTTAAAAAAATAAAATTTTATTCATAAAAAAATCATTTTTATATTTAAAAAACCAGATTTACTTTTAACAATTTTTTTTATTTATAAAATCAGATTTTATTATATAATTATTTTTATTATTTGTATTTTCTTTAATCTTTATCAGTTTTATAATCATTTCTTATTTTTCACTAATATTTTTAATTTTAGTACCCAAAATCGTGATACATGTCAAAATTTACAAAATAAAAAACAGATTCATGATGGTTGAGTAAAAATTAATTCCCTCTGTAATCTCATGCATCTTGATCAGAATCAAGGATGACATCTCTTCAGCAACAAAGGTCTTGTTCACTATAAATCTCATAAACAAAAGGATATGCATTTGAGAACAAATTCCCAAATCAAAAATCAATCTTGTTCATCACAAATTTCATAAACCAATCACTACAATCCCAAATACATATTGTTTATTCAAATCTCAAAACAAAAAACAACAACAGTCTACATGAGCAAATCAAAACCAACCAGATCTGAGACGTACGGGAGGGAGGTTGGTTCAGTGAGGTACATGAGGGAGCTTGGTCCGGCGAGCTTTGCTCCAAGACTACTCGAAGATGATGGTTGTGGTGAGGGGACGTGGTGGGCTCGTGGAGATGGAGGTCCGGTGGTGAAGCTCCGAGATCTATCGATGGTGGTTGTGGTTGAGGAGCAAGGAGAACATGCAGAATCTGACCGGAGAAGAGGAGCTCGGAACTCGGGCCGGCGTTGAGGAGCGCGACCAGATCTGGTGCACGTGACCCACCGGAGCTCACTGGGGAAGAAGGCCATAGCTTTGCTCCGGCGAGCTCCTTCTTCTTCTTCGGATGAGTGAGGTAGGTGGGGCGGCGAGGAGAGGGAGGTGGTGCAGCGAGGAGAGGGAGGTGGGGAGAGATAAGAGGAGGATCTGAAGAGGCAAAGAGAGAAATGAAAAAGATAAGGAATTTTAGGGTTTTAAAAGGTCAAAGGGAAATTTTGGAAATTCAAAAAAAATTGAAGTCATGTGCCATGCACATGCGATTTTCTATTAAAAAATAGATGGAAAGTTAACGGTGGGTATTAAAGTGGAATTATCAAAGATTTAGGGTACTGAATTGGCACAAAAAACATTTAGGGTACTAAAAACGAAATCCGAAAGTTTTAGGGTACTAAAATGGAATTATCCCTACTTTTATTTCTTTATTACTTTTATTTTTATATTATTAATTAATTACTAGATAAAACACTTCATCTTCATCATTGTTCTACAATTTACAATCAACCCCATCCTAAAATTGAACAATGATCCAGCTTCAAATCAACCCCACGCTCATGTTCTACCATTTCCAAACCAACCCCTCCTTCATCCAAATCAACCCCATCAGTTCAACACCATTCCACCCAGTTTCAATAACAAAAATCAGAAACAAAAATTCAATAAATCGAGGGATGAACTAGATCTGAAACACCATTTCACCAAGTTTTAAAATTTTCAGATTTGTAGTTGAGGCTCGAACTAGATCTGAAAATTCCTTTGGGTACTTCTCCCGAACCAGGTCGTCAGAAGGGAGAGAACGAGCGGCGGTCTCATCTCGAGCGGCGGCGGAAGGGAGAGAACGAGCGGCGGCGGAAGGGAGAGAACGAGCGGCGGTCTCATCTCGTCTTGTCGTGGTCTCGCCTGGCCTTGCCATTTCCTCACCGGAGCTCACGAATAAAGGCGAAGGAAGGAGCTGTAGAATGACGTCGTTGTGGTCTAAAGGAAGAAGATGAGAGATCTGTTTTAGTGTGTAGGTTTGATATGCAGGATGTGTTAGGTTAGATTAGGTTATAGGTTTTTTTTTAATTTTTTGTTTATTATAATTAGGTAAAGTTGTTTGTTATATTATTTAATTAGTTTGATTAATGATTTTTATGTATTTAATTATTATACATATATAAATTTTGTTTTTTTTAATTAAATATGATTTTTTAAAGTAAAATAATTGAATTTATTAAAATTTCAAAAAGTAAAATAAATAAGAATTAATAAAGAAATTAATGATTTTATTAATAATTAATTAAAATATTAATGAAATTAAATATAATGAAGGGGTAAAACAGTCTTTTTACACTTAAGTCAAAAGTCAACTAAAATTGTAAAGGGTAAATTGGTCTTTTCACGTAGGTCTGTTAGTTTTTTAACAGCATTAACCCAAATCGTTCATGGACGAAACATTTGGGTACCATATTGGAAAAAAAAATCATAAGGGTACCTTATCGTTCGTGGACGAATAATTTGGATACCTTATCGTAAATAACCCTTTAAGCTACTTGATGTTCAAGCATGATTTTTCGTACTTTGTGTTCGAAACCTTCATGATTTAACACCTGTTTTCATGTGCTAGTTATTTCATCTCTCGGGTGTATATCAAGTTCTAGGTTAGAGTTGGTAAAAATGCAAACTTTAACCATTTAGTGAACTTATCTAGGATTTCCGACATTCACATGTCTCGATTTCCTCTTGACGAGATATAAATATGCTAGGATGTGTTTCCTCGATTATCTTGTGTGTTTCAAGCCGACCGAACGATTTAGAGATTTTCCTTAATTTTTGTGTGCGCTATGTGGATTGGTGTTTGGATCGATCCATGATTCGATCTAGTGTGAGACGAGATTTCACTTGTATAGAATTTACTTACGCTTGTGTATTACCAGAATATCGTGATTCAATGTTCTACGTAGTTCTACTTGATTACCGAACTCATCTTTATCGGTGTTGTTTGGTTTTCAAAAAGTGAATTAGGCGTAACTAAGTAGATTCGTTTATTGATTTAGAGTTTACTTACACTTGTCTATTACCAGGGCTTCGTGATTCGTTGCTCTATTTAGTTCTCCTTGATGATCAATTTATTCGGTCGTCAGGTTGATTTGACTATGCGTATCTAATTAGATTCGCCAATTTATTTAGAGTCCTCTCATGCTTGTGTAGTACCAGAGCATCGTGATTTGATACTCTATTTAGTTTTATTCGATTTTCGATGTTCATCGTTATAGATGGCATTCGAGAATTAGGAAGTGAACTACGCATAACTGGGTCGATTCTCGAGTGGTGTAGCTATCTCTACTTGGTTAGTTGGTAGCGAGAGTGACATGCATTCGTTGTGGTTATCTCTCATTCGAGAATTGATCGTGTTTTGCGCAAGATAATAGAACTACACCTTATTTTATTGCTTTATGATGATTGGTGGTTCGCATATCGGTCCGGGTAATGGTCTTGTGCCCTCTCCCCGTGACTAGTATGGAGTTGATTTCATGATACCGCATATATAGGAACTTAAGTGTTCTAATACCATAAGGAAATCATTATTGTTTTTGCACATCGTTAACCAAACCTTGTGTTAATTGCAAATTGTGTTTACTTGTGCTCGTTACCGACTCTTTGTGTGAATCAAAAGATATGTGTTTTAGGTAGCAGTGTACATAATTTCCTGTTTGTCTAGACTTAAAACAACCCTTTTAAGTTTTCCCTTTATTTTCCCTTTCGGGATGTGGAAGTGACAACCCACGTCCTTAGGTTTTTGCAAAATTCTAGTGAGCCTCTACTCCTTGTAAAATCGACTGGTACTTAATAGTCACATATATTGGTTGATGACCGTGTCCTGATGCACGTTAAAAAAGGGTTTTGACACAGTCATCCCCATTCATCACCGTCGCAGACCGTGCCTGCTAGGTTTTCTCTCAAACCTCATCTCCGCCACTCTACTTCAAATCTAGGTTATGACGGTGCAAAATTGATAAAGATGGTCATGAAACCTTTCGCCAGACCTCCACCTCCACATCAAGATGTCATTATGAACTTTTTCTCCCTCACCTCCATCACCGTCGGACATCAACCGCCACACCTCCTCCGCCACCTCCAATTTTGTTCAAAGGCCACACCTCCTCCTATTCTACATCTCCTAAGATGTAGTGGGAGCTTCAAATGTTAGTTTGTTCATATGTCGTTTATATGTATATATACATGTTTTTTCCTAGAGGTGCTGGTAAATAGTAAAGTGGAGTACGTCTTCATGCAAAACCATTCTTATTTGTTGTTTTGTACGTCGTACAAAATTAGTTGTCTATGTAAATCTATAGACAATTGATGGTGCAGATCTATTGACAATCTAGGTTAAAGAACAACCAATATAGTTTTCTTATTTATTTATTTATTATTATTTTACATTTATTTTCTTTACTTAAAAATCAAACTATTATATCAATAAAAGAATTTATGGAAAATGAATTAAAAGAATTAATAGAATAATTTAATAATAAATATTATTTTTGAACATACGAGATAATATTATTGATAATGAAAGGGAAATATCACGAAGATTGTACAAAAACGTAGAAACAAAATAGGACGAGATACATTAATTTGTCTGTCGAAACACTGATCCAATGGCAATACGCCTGGTGTTACTAGAGAGAAAATTAGGGGTGGGTCCGTATTCATTTCATACAATGGGATGCACGAGATATCCAGTAGAATATCCCCATCTCGACTTGAACTGGCATGTTGTATTGTAACAGTCGTCCAATGAGTATGCTAGGGAATGGAAGAGGCTAAGGAATAATTGATGACTGCTCCGTTGGGGCCAGGGTGTGGCTCCTCTACTGCACCCTGTGTTGCCACAGGGTCATCATAATGACTAGTGAGGATGACGACCTAGCCTCGCTATCTCCCCATTGAGGTCAACATCCCTATCTAGGGGATTTCGTTCCTATTCATCCTGCGTAACACTGTCCGATCCAGTGGCCCGAGTAGTGGATGAGGAATCGGATCTTTTCAACCTTGGTCAGTCCGAGCTCTGGCAGCTACATGATCCCTATGATACTCTATGGGATGGTGGAGGCATTTATCCTGGAAATGGATGCCTCTTGATCTTCGCATACTAGGTCCTGTGTCCAAGATGGTGCATGTCCTGAGGAGCATCGCATGCACCCTTAATATTGGTCGGGTTGTAATAACCACTTCTGGCCAATGCCAGTCAAACCTGCGAAAAACAGGAAAATTTAAAAAATTTAAGACAAACACTTAATTTAACCTAAATTGACCCCGAGGGACATACCGGACTTAAGTTGACACCGATATCGACCAAAGTGAGTTCCGGGGGACTCAGGGCAACTTTCTGATCAATTTGGGAAATTTGACTTTTCGCTGGAAAAGTCAACCGAGCGACGTTTTGGTCCATTCGAGGACCGTTTTGGATCCAAAAAGCTTAGCCGTCGTCGCATCGATCTTAGTTGACCCGTTTCCTTGTAGCCCGTCAAGTTTTGTAATTTCTTGGGAAAAGTGCCCGTTCGGGGCCCGAAACGTCCGAATTTCGCGAATCTGATTGGAAAATATCTAGTAGATATTTTCCTAAAAGGTGTGGGACCCACCTTGCCACTTGTCAAACAAGTGGTGGTGTTAGGTTTTGGGGGGGAAATGAGAGGTGAGGCTTAAGGGGGGTTCGGCCACCTAGGGTTAGAAAGAGAAAAAAAAAAGAGTTAGAGAGAAAAGGAGATGAAGAAAAGAGAGGAGCTAGGGTTTGGGAGTACTATTCACGAGCACTCAACCATTGGATCGTCTCATCGTTGCAAGAATCGAACTCCCCTCGTCTTCCTCTACGGTAATCACCAAACCGATCGTCGTTTTGTTTAATCTCAAAAGTTAGGGTTTGGTTAAAATGAGTAGTTTAGGGTTGTATTGAGGATTGGGGTTTGTTGGAGACGTTTGGAGGTAAAGGGGGACGTTTTCCGGTGACCGGGAGCTTGGGGGGAGCTCCGGCCACCATAGGGGGGTGGCCGGCCGGCCATGGGATGGCTGGCCGGAGCTAGGGCCGGTCACCACCATGGTGGGCCGGGCCCACTTGAACCCTAGGACCCACGGCCAAGTTGGGCCGGGTGGGGCCCACGTGCTCGGGGGCTCGGGTTTAGTGTTCGGGTGGTTTAGAACGTCCCCCGGACCATTTATCCACAACCAAATCGAAATTTGGAATTAAAATGCGAAAGTTGTAATTATCGGGTTTAGAAACTTTAAACGTAAATTATTTGACTCGGAAGTCGGAATTCGATTCCGTCGAGTGCCTAGGAACCCTTGAATTATTCTAAGACCGTAGAAACGAAAACAGGAATTTTCGGAGCCCCGGAAGGGCATTTCCAAAACCCGGGCAGATTCGCCATGTCGGGCGAATCGGGCCTTTACGGGTCCTTTATCGACAATGTCGAGTAATTGGGAAGTTTGGGAGTGATCGACATTGTCGGGGTTACGTTTGGGCGTCAAGTTTATTGAATTTCAGTTTATTCCTGCGAGTTTATAAGTGCCTTAAATTTGTGTTCTTTTAGATCGTGCCGCGGACCGAGGCAAGGGAAAGCTAGGCGAGTGACTGAGATCACGCCGGGGCTTATTTGGGCACTTTTGGAAGAAACATACGAGGTAGGGAAAAGTAGCCGGATCTTGGCCACTGACTAGGGAAAGTTAACAGTAGAATTGCATGTGACACCGAGGTGTCGTGGGTTAAGTAGGTTTATCGAATGTTAGAAATGCATGATACGGGAGCATAGCGAATATTAGAAAAGAATGTGATACTTAGTAGTGTCGTAGGAGCAGAGAACTTAGCGATATTCGAATTACTGGAGGCATATGACCATGCCCGGAGGTTGATTGTTTAATTTATGTCTTGGGTGGCCATGAGAGCCCGTGTTTTACTGTTGGGATGTCTTGGGAGGCCGTGAGTGCCCGTGGGGTTGTTGAGCCTGTGAGTTACTATTGGTGTGTCTTGGGAGGCCATGAGGGCCCGTGGGGTTGTTGAACCCGTGTTTTTACCGTTGGAGTCTTGAGTGGCCATGAGTGCCTGTGGAGTGTTGAACTGGTCTTGTTGCTGTTTGTTGAACTTTGCTTGTGATTGTGATTGTGTTTGCCCGAGGTTAGTGACCCGACTTCGTGTCGGGAAGTGGTGTGGAATTTGGCTGGCTTACGAGTTCGAGTCTCGGTAAGTTGCGAGCGTTCTTTGGCTAGCCTGATCCGTGTTCGAGTCTCGGCAGGTTGTGAGCGATTTTAGGCGATGGAAAGGGCAACTCCCCTTCCGACTAGCTATCGGAGAAGTAGCTCGGTTTATCGCCAACAGGTCGACCGTCTAGAGTCTGACAGTGATAGGTAAAACGCGTGGGGCAGGCTCGAGCCCAGCCGGTTAGCAACCGGCACTGAGCAGCTGATAGGAATGCGATCCTTTGTGATCTTGTTTGGTGTGCGATCCTTTGAGATCTCGTTTGGTGTTGCGTAGTTTTCTGTCGTGTCTTCGGAGGAGGTCGTCGATAGATGTGTCGGGTTTACATTACGAGTCCGAGTGTTGAGTCTGTTGAGGAAGGTAACAGGTTGTGTGTCAGTTGAGTACTTGAGTTTGGGGATTGTAGTCCCGGTGTTGGGTTTGGTTTTGGTGTTACCGGCATTGTCTGCTAAGTATGTCGTAGTCAGTCTGTTATCCGTGGTGGTGAGCGAACGCTCACCCCTAGCTGCTTTTCTTACAGGTACTGATCACAGGACGGACTAGGTGAGCTCTCGAGCTTGAGGAGCTAGGAGCGGGGTCCGAGTTTTATCTTTTGAGTCTAGTGACGGATACCATGTACTTGTCCACTTGTTGGGACGTTTTTGAGCTGTATATATTATTTTGATTAATTAAATGGCGATCTTAAAGTGTTGATTCAAAACATGTTTCAAATGTTTTATGATTTTAAATGTTCGCGTCCCGAGTTCGGTTTACTGAAATTGGGGCGTGACACAGGTAGTCTGTATTCCACGTCCCAGATTAATCGGTTCTTCAGTCACCCTTACTCTCTTGACGATCGTTCTCCACAGGGAATGATTCTTTATGAGGTTGCGTACTATCAATTACAAAGGGGTCACAGACGAAATCCCCTAGCCAGGGCTCTATGTGGCTCCTTAAGCTCATGTGTCGGGCGATGAAGTTGGGCATCCCTAATCCCCTTCGAGGAGAGGGCGCCGATGGAGGATCGATGATCCGGTTACGCCTTATATTTTGGGCCCTAGCCGGGATTGTAGATTCCCTTGGCTATCATCATGGATAGTGGGCAGTGGCCTTCTCCCACGTGTAACTTCGGGACAACGATAGTTCACGAGGGGCTAACATAGGCAAGAAGTTCCTTATCGGTTATCCCATTAGATGAAGGGCGACGTTGTACAACGAGGCCTAGGAAAACTGGCTTAAGTTGGTTCCTTTCTCCCTATGGCGTCGTGCAAATCAATGGAAGGTAAATAAAACGAGGGCTATGATCGTCGAAGGCTGTGGTTGGGGTAGTTGGGAGGTGACGGAGGATGCGGGGGATGGGTATGGTGGTACGTGGTAGGGATGGGTGACGCATGACGAGGCGATGGGCTAAGGATCTGTCCAGTGATTGTGATTGGTAGGAGGTCATTACGACTGGAGGAGTACAAAAAAGAGCTACATAAATGGAGGGAGAAGAGAAAATTCGAAAAAAACTCAATGGCTGAAAATGAGTTTCTGAATAATTGTTCGCTTAAAACTACCATTGATTCATCATGTATCAACTTAGTCTTTTTATTATTTAATAAAAATTAGTAGATTCATTAAAAAGATAAAGAAAAATGAATTTATGGAAATTAAAAGAATCAATAGAAATTAAAGAAAATAATTTAATTAATGAAAATTAAGAACAAAAGTAGTTGAATGAATAAAGATAATTAATAAAAAATAATGAAAATGAATAAAGCTTATAAGATTAAATATAGATTTTAAAAAAATCAGATATAAAAAATTCAAACTTAGTTTTTGAAAAAATAGATTCATATACTTTTAAAATTAAAATCTGAAAATTTTAAAAATATATCTAGAATTGAAAAATAATTTGAATAGTATTTTATCAAAAGTATATATCGAAAATATAGCCGCAGAGCCAAGTTCTCTAAACCTTAGGGTTTGAGATTGGTTTTTTGTGATTTCTCTTCCATCTTCTCTGGCGAAACACCAATGTTCTCAGAAGGCAACGATGGGGGTGAGGCAGATCATGAGGATGACAATCTTCTTGGTCTGGTTTTGATGGGATCGGTGCCGGAGAAAACTCTCTCACGGCAACCAATCTCATCGGGTTCAGAGAATATGGATGCACATGCGGCGGCGCTGAAGCCGCGAGATGAGGCGGCGAGGGCGGCGGCGCTGGAACTGAGTGGTGGCGCTGATCTGATGGCGTTCACGGCGTGGGAGCGGGTGGTACGTGAACCATGGCCACCACCGATGCTTGCGATGTGTGTGGTGATTGCGGAGTCTGAGTCTGGCGGACGATAGGAGAGGCCGGGGGCGCTGCAGGGGAAAGAGGAACGGGAGGCTAAGGTTCTGAGCATGTTTTCTGGGGTCGTGAAGGAGTCCGGCGGCCGGCAGGAGAAGATGGCGGCGTTAAAGAAGAAGACGGCGGTGTCTAGGGTTCCGAGAAATTGGTTGACGGCGCTGCAGGCTAGGGTTCGGTGGTCTTGGGCCGAGATGGGCTTGGATTACGGGCGGGGTCGGGCTGGCTGGGCCAGGTCGGACCCAGTCTGGGTTGGGAAGGAACCCGATTTGGGTGGACTGGGTCGGGTTGGATTGGACCGGGTCAGGTCTGGACAGACCCAAGTTGAAGGCAACCTGGGTTGCGGAGCGGACAGGGGCAGGGTCCCGGGTCGGGTTTCGGGGCGAGATCGGGGCCCGGGAAATGGAGGAAAACCACAAACGGCGAGGGGCGAAATGCACCCTCGCCTAGATCAATGAGTCCATCGTGGTCCAGTGGGGGGTTTGCTGGTAATACCGCCTCACTGGACGTAGGGTGGCATCGATTCCAACAAATACCGGCGTGACATTCTTCAATCAGATCGGGAACCAGCAATTATACGTTTTTAAAGGCCCTCATTATCATCCGAGGGGGGACGACGTCTGCTGATTCCTCGGGAGAATGCAATGTCCATCTGAGCCATTTCAGTTCCTGGTTACAGGACTGTCCGGGACGTCACTCTAAGGACTCAGTACCCTACTGGAGCGCACCTCAGAGTCGATTTATGTCCAAACGGAATCCCTTTTCACTCGGCTTGCTCGCCCAGTGCCAATTGGTAGAAGTATGTTGTATCGGTATCCATGGCTTCCCTGGATGCTACCGCAGATTTCCCCTTCAACCGTCCCTATGCATCGAGCAACTTTTAGATTTTTGTTATTGCTTTATGTTCTTTAGTTGGATTCTATCTTGTACGATGAGTACAGTTATGTGCTCATCATTCTATTTCCTTTTCCAGTAATAATTATACATGTTCTTCTAAAAAAAAAGTATATATCGGAAGGGTAGGAATGTGTAAATTTAGATAATAATACGGGCAATTCGATATTTTAGAAAGAAATAAAATAGTAAATGAATGGAAAATAGATGACCTAACACATTTTTAGTTGAGATAATTATTCGATACATTTTAGGTTCAAATATACATTTGTATATAAATTAAAATAATCACATATAATTTATCCTTTTGGTGAAGAATATATACGGGTAAGATTTTTTTTTTTTGAAACAGACGACGAGGAATTGCATTAATCATGCCAAACAAACTATACAAAGAGGGCAAAAAGTCCTGGGGTACCAGAATAAGTCTGAAACTCTTGTAGGTGATCCGATGCTCTTGGACCCGCTAAAGTGGCCTAATTTCCATTTTAGACAAAGATAAAAATCCATACGTCCTACCCTTGATTGAAAGAAAAACCAAAACAGAAAAATTGAAATGTAATGCAATAAACTAATGCGAGATAAAAAGTGAGGTGCTTCCTTGCTTCTTCGAGACATGTCAGGCAACCCCGGTCCCAGATCATGGAGGGTAGGCCACCAACACTCTACCCCTATCCTCGAGCCAATTCATGGCTCCTGACGAGGTTGTTTAACGATCCTTGCCTGATTGAAATCGTCCTCTTCATCTTTATTTTCCTCTTCAGTTTTCAACGAAACGGAGTCGAAGTGAACTTGACGAGAGGTTTTTTGGGCCTTAAGGGAGGAGGCCCTCCTTTTGGTCAGGTAGTCGCTTGAGGAGCCACCAGCGCCTTACAAGCCATGACCGGTTGCTGAGATGAGGGTCAGCTGTTGAGATGTGGTGAGCGGATACTCTACAACAACCAAGGGAACGGTGCAAGGTGGGGAGCCGATGTTAAAGAGGGATCCGATAATAATGATGGTGGTCGGTATAGCTATAGTGAGAGACGAAAAAGGCAACGATTACGGAAAAAATGAAACCCTAGAAAACGAAATGCTCTTAGAGCAAGAACAACGGGCCGCCCCTGAGGCTCAACTCGTTTTTTTGCGGGCCGCCTCTGAGGCTAGCTCGCTTTTTTGCGGGCCGCGGGACGCGGGCCGTCCCATTGTGGGACGGAATTTACGCGTCCCGCAAAAACGCAGGCCGGGCCGCAGCCTGCGTCCCTCGTCCTGCAACCACGGGCCAAGCCGCGTCCCTCGCCCCATGTCCCGCGTCCGTCAGCCGGCCAATCCCAAGACGCCACGTGTCCTGCGTCAGAAAAAAAATCCGACCGTTTCCAAACGGTCGGAAACGGTAACTTTTTTTTAATTAAATCTACTACAATATATACCCTATAAATAACCCAACTCCAACCTCATTTTTTTCACTCATCACTCATCCATTCTCCAATTTCACTCTCACATTCCCACATTCTACTATCTCATTTCCAATATTCTCGTGAAAAATGTCGGGCAACGAAGAGACCCGTGCACAATCAGCTGGTGGCGAAGTAGGATTCACCCTCAAAGAACTAGCACGAGATTTTAACGGACCCTGGTGAGAACTCCGCTTTCACGCCATATATGTAACCGGGTTCGAGCTCAGGTAATTTCAAACTACTCTTTCATTTATTGTATTTTTTAATTCATTTCCGTAATTGATTGTTGTTGTTTAATTAATTAAACAAATTTATTTGTGTTAATATCTTTGTTGTAATAATTTTTTTGTAATTTCATATATCCAAGGTCAATTCCGTCCACAACAATTCAACCCACAAGGTTACCAGATCCCGCCACAAGGGTACCAGATGCCGCCATAAGTGTACCAGGTGCCGCCATAAGGGTACCAAATGCCGCCACAAGGTTACCAGCTTCCACCACAATACTATAACTATCCCGAGTTCCCACTACCCAACGTAGGCGTCACCCGTAGGTCGTCGCAGTCATCCTCTACCGGACCTTCCCAACGACGACCCCGAGCATCACCAGAGGAACGGAGGACATGAACCATCGAGGCAGCCAAACACCTCATAGACTGCTGGCTCTCGACTATAAAAGACGTGATTAAGGGAAACTCTCAATCCGGAAACACATTCTGGTGCATTGTTGAGAGGAAGTTCAACGCGACCGGAGGACACCGCCACTACGCGTGGAATGCTATCAAGAAACATTGGGCCAGATGTCAATCGCAGACAAGGAGGTTCCTCGGTTATCTAAAGACCTCAAAGGCCGAGGAGCGCAACGGTTAGAACCATGAGGAACACATGAGACATGCGAAGGAAATGTGGGCGAATACACCGACGGAAGTCAGACCAAGGGAGCACCCAAAAAATTTCGACCTGGATCATTGGGTCGCCGGGCTTGAGGGCAATACCAAGTTCGCTGTCGAGGAAGACACCATGGGTACTGTCCGCCAACAACAATGCCAACAACGACAACGCTTGGATGAGGCTGGGACTTATAGCTCAACCCCACCCACAAGCACAGGGGAAGATTACTCACCTCTTGATGGAGAGTCTTAACAACCAGAATGGACACCTTCCGATCACACCGAGGGGATTGAGGTCCCTCTCAGCGACACACCCCCTCCCATGAGGCCGATGCAAGTCCCCCTCAACCAACTCGCCGAACGCAGCCGCAAGGAAAGAGGGCAGCGAAGGCATCAAAAAAAGGGGACCGTCATCACGGCCCAAATGAATGCCTACGCGGAGATGGAACGTACAAGGCAGGAAGGCAAGATAGAAAGAACTCGCATGATACACAAGTTAACCGAAAAGTGGGAAGCAAACTTCGCCTTGTACATGTCCATGGTGCAAACGGATACCTCCGACTTCACCGAAGACGATAAGGAAGAGCATAGGTCGTGCAAGACCCGACTTCAAAAAGTCTTGAATACCATTAAAGGTGAACTTGAAGATCTTCGACAACAACAACCACCACCGGATGTCAACCCACCACAATGATTCTTGAGCATGTATTTTTTTGGGGGTTGTATTTAGAGGGGATGAATAAAAGTTCAAGTTCATTTTTATTCGTGTTAAATTTATTTATTATTTATTTATTGTCATTAATTATTATTTTTCACATTTATTTATATTTTATATAATTTAAACTGTTTCTGATAAAGAATTAAATAAAACAACTAAATATCACTGAATTAACCACTCAACATCCAGTTAGCATTCACTAACAATAATGAGCCTCACATGAGCCTCTCATTACAAAACACCCACTATTCTGAATTTTGTCCAGTCACATACTGGACTCAAAACTTGGGATTCAATAAGGACCTTTTCATTGCGCAGGCTGTTAGTCTCGTAGACTATGATGTTCCTATCAATTATATACGGGTAAGATAATTTGTATTACCGTTATTATTATTGACAAAAAATACAGGATAGGCTTAATACGTGGAAGCAACAGAAACAGGCGTGTCAACGGTATATTCTTATGCGAAACAACGAATTAAAAACAAACAAAAAAGGAAAAAATACAGAAAAGGAAGAGGCAAAATCCGGAAACCCTCAAGCACATGCTCTTCCACTACCTTTCTCTCCCACGCTCACAACAACACTGTCTCTTGATTCAGCCTTAGGGTTAGGGCTTCTTCTTCAGCTTCTCACCATCCCTCAGCAACCACAAATGCGTACCCATTGTTGCCACATTTCCTTGGCCTTCCTCCTCAAACTCCTCAATTTCCTCCAGACTTTCGTCGGAGTCTCCATCATTTTTTACTCCATATGGATGCTCGATCAATGGCATCATCGCGCTCCCATCTCTCCTCCTTCCGCTCCTTCTCCCCTCCCCCCTCTGCTCAATTCCCACCCGCTTAGGGTTTCCGATCATGTCGTTCCTTCCACCTTGCTGGCCGGTATGGTTTCTGGGGTCGAGAACGAGCTGGTTCTGCACTACGTAAAGCTTCCTGCGCCATGGTACGCTACCACTTTTCAATTGTGTTGCAGAATTTCTATTTTTTTGTGTCCGTTCAATTTACTGATCTGAACGATTTTTTTCTCAATGCTTTTAATTTCGCATTGTAGGGCTATAATTGGTTCTTTTCTGTAATCGATTAAAGTAATTAACTGCGCTCTTTTGACTTTTTTGGGTTGGAATTCAGGTTTCTGGTTAAAATAATAAATCATTTTAATTTTCATAGGAAAATGCTGTAGGCTCTAAATGTTTCGAATTGTACTTTTTCTGAATTTTTATTGTTCAGTTTACTTGGAATTCCTGAATTGGGGCTCTGTAGGAATATATTTTTCCCAACTTTAAGCTGCAAGTTTCACTTTTCTTTATTTTAGTTTCCATCATACATAATGAAATTGTGGAATTGGGAGTCTCATGCCCCTATTTCTTCTGGCAGGTTTATCTACGCATTTATGGGCTTGGGCATATTGCTTTGTTGTGTCACCTTCATTGGATGCATTGCAGCCGAATCAATAAATGGCTGTTGCCTTTGTTTTGTATCCTTCTCTTATGAGGCCTTTGTGTTTCATGTATAGTACACTCTTCACTAAAATTGCATTGAAACATTCCATTGTCTTTTCCTTGACCTTGAAGAAAATTTAGTACACTCTTCTCAAAACTGTATTTGTCCTACTGGAAGCAGCTTTGGTGGCATTTATTGCAATTGATCATCGCTGGTACAAGGTTGGTTGTCCCTTACCCACACACATTAAATAAATTCACTAGAATGTAAATGCAGTCTTATATGTGTGCTCAAACAACTGCAGGATCTCCCATTTGACCCAACTGGAGAACTTGAAAGCCTTAGATCGTTCGTTGAAGAAAACAGCGATATATGTAAGTGGGTTGGCATTGCTGTTGTTATAGTTCAGGTATGTAATGGAATTTCATTTCATTTCATATTTATTTATTAGTTTTTGTATGTACCTGTCTGTCATTCTCTCATATTGTTATTTGCTATAATACTTTCAGGCATTATCGCTACTACTGGCAATAATTCTTAGGGGCATGATTTCCTCTCGAAGAGCTGACTATGATTGTGAGGATGATTATGAGAATGGTAATCGTAGAACCAGGGAGCCTTTGCTGAATCCACAATCAAGCCAAAAACATGGAGCTCATTCTGACATTTGGAGCTCACGCATGAGAGAGAAGGTTTGTTTAGTCATTAAATTTCAACACTGAAAAGCCTCTTTGAATTGACTGTCACTGGCCAATACTAGTTCCAGATTAGATTATTTTATGATGGGTGGCTCTCTGTTGCTCATTGTTAATTTTTTTGTTTGTTTGTCACAATTGAGCTTTAGCTTTTAGAAATTTAGAAAGAAAATTTGGGTGACAGAACACCATGTAAAATATACCATATATAACTTCTTGTGAAGAAAAATACATGTATAGAAGATGCTGCCAAGATCTAGACTTTTTTCTACTTTTTATATAATCTCAGGAGACCCCATCACTATATCCCATCTGTTACACAAACTCACAGGTGATTGATATTTCAGCTAGTCCCAGCTACTGTTCTTTCTCGTATTTAACATAAGGAAGTCTTCCGATTTTAGTCAACCAAGCATTCGGATTGCAATGCGCATCCATGCTTGTTTGCCAACCATACTTCACATTTGAAGCTGGATAAGTTATATATACTCATTTATTTTTCAATAACCATTGACTGAATCTATTCTTGGGAAGACATTACTCTTACTTGGTAGATGGGTACTTCCTCAAAATTCATGTCTCTTTAACCCAGCGTATGCTACTATTCAATGACATGTGTGTTGACTGTTTTATAATTTGGTACTTCAAGTGTGTGAAGATGATTAAAAGCTAATGATTTCTTTTTCTTATTTGCCCTTGCAGTATGGATTGAACTCCAGTGAGAAACATAATGGGGCGGGTCAGAGTGCATGAAGACAAAATCTCAAGGAATCATGGCTCGTGAGTCTGCAAACACCATCAGCTACTCCATGGATCCATTTACTGAAGTATCATATAAATGCTCCATAGAGTTGTTTGTATTCCGAATTACTATCTGCTGTACATAGGTCTCTTTGCTGTGTGTTAAAAGTTGTGGTCTCTTCATAACTAACAAATGTTTGTCATGTACCTAATGTGAATTTGAACGTGTCTTGTGCAACCATGGATTGTGATGGGATTGAGCAGTACTATTTGATAAGATAATTGGTGATGAATAGTTTCTCTCTAATTTTTTGAGTTACTTCAAGGTCCAACATTTACTTGTGCCTCATCTTAAATTTGATGAGTCAGCAACTAGTAGTGTACTTGATTCCCTCACATTACGACAGCATTTATGGTAATTGATTCCCTCATCTTAATTGATGATAGAATAGTTCAATTGTCTCCCTAATTTCTCGTTTTTCTTTCCTCTTGCATTACAGTTTCTCCTGACTTTCACCGATCACATTTCAAATATTCAACTGTACTTAATAGTTGCATGACCAATGTTTTATGGTCCGGTGATGAAGAAGTATGACTAATCTTAGCATGACTCTTTCATGCCAATGTTGGGAACGATTATTAGAATACCGTCTACTTGATCTTTTTAATGGGACACGCCCACACCATATACCCCATTCTAAGTCGTAAACAAGTGAAAGATTATGGACCGGAGACTAACAAAAATAAATAACACGAAGAAAATCGAACCCCAATTATACTAGTGAACAAGTTTTAGAGGCCGCCTATTCCCAGTATCTACGAATGCAAAGCACCATTCAAAAAAATAAACATTGGTGGGAGGCTAGTGAAAGGCGAAATGAAGTGGCGATGCTACTACTAGGTTCAACAATTTTTTTAGTAATATCATTTATTTTAATTTTGTTTAAGTAATTGCATTGTCTAGAAATTTCGTGTTTGTAATTTTAAAGTCGTTTAGCTTATGTAATTTTATTTCACTTCCGATATAGTATTCATTTTTCCGACTTTTTGTGTTGTGTTGCCCTGTTTACAGAAATTTCAGATTTGAAATAACCTGGTGATGTAGAGCATGATAACAACATGACAATTTAGATGATTTAAAAAAAAAATGATGACGATTTACATATAACTTGACTTAAACATATAGACGCTCTCAGGACCAACTAAGTTTGGACATTGTTGTTTCCAGAGCTATGATTAATTGATTGTAATGAATTAGTATGTCAAATCCACGACCAAAATGATGATAGGAAAAGAGGGTTAGAAGTCTGTGTCAGTGGTTCTAAGATGTACTTGATTTAAGATTATCATTTAAGGTGGTAATCACACTAATGTCTCCTAATCCTCTTGAAATGAAATGTTTTTTTTTAAACAACGATTGTATATATTTATTTGTAGTGTCTCAAAATACAATCGAGTGCATCGGGATAATGAACTTGGACCACAGTTGAACAGACATAGAGTGGGCCTCTTGAATTAATCAATGGATGGCTTTGTTCGCTGTCCTAAGTATAAACTCGAGTTGAACATCCTCGAGAGAATTAAGGATCAACTTACATTCAGTAATTAGGCGTCCTAGAGGGGAAGCAAGGGTAGTCTTGTCCCGAACCCATTAAAGAGCCTGAAGGATCGCTTTCGCTTCTACATATTCAGTCCTCAGCGGACTGTGAAAGAGACCATTTCGCCCTTACAATACCAAACCCTGATCGGACCTACAGATCCATCCCTAACCCACTTGACCCGAATCAGGAAAAGTCGCACCATCCACATTTATTGTGGACCAGTTTGGTGGGGGCGGATGCCAACCTCTCTGCTTCAGTTGTGGTGGAATCAGAGTGGACGAGCTACCCCGGTGAGCTTCCTTCCAACTAACTTGATGACTGTGGACAGTAGCCTTTATCAAGTGAGGGTTGGGTGATACCTGATTCCAAACTAGATCATTCCAAATTTCTCAAACCGTCATTGCGATTATGCTCTTAGTAGCCATATTGGGCAGGGACATAACAAGGGTCAACCAGGTCTTCAACGTGTACTCGGGGAGTATAGGCACCTGTATATTAGCCAAAGACCATACATTCATAGCGAAAACACAGTGCAATAATAGATGGGAAGTAGTCTCCCTCTCTGTTGAGCATACCAGGCAGGTATCTGGAATATGGGCGAATTTTGTCCGGAGGTTCACATTAACCTGAAGAGTATCTGACAAGGCTCGCCACAAGAATACCTTTACCCGGGGTTGGATATCAAGGTCCCAAATGCATGTCCACACTGTTGCACCCGCAGATATGTGCCACCTCCCATGAGCCCGAGACAATGCACGATATCCTTCCTTGCACGAGTAAACCCCCCTTGCATTTTGGACCCATTACCATTTGTCATCATGGTTCGAAAGGGGCGGTGGTACTTGAAGGATATCCTGAACAATCTATGAGGGGAAGTGACTCTGTATTTTCTGAACATCCCAAACCCCTGTCGAGTTCACTAGGTCTGATACCTTCATATTTGGGGTCGATATCGTATGAAGGGGTATAATCGGATTGTCCCCCAAGAGCCATGGAACACCCTCCACGAGAGTATTTTTACCATCCCCAATAGTTCTTCTGACATCCCGGCACAACAGACTTTTTGTAGCTTGCATTCATGTCCATAGGTGACTCGGGTTGCTCCCTTCTCCGGCTGATAGAAAATCGCATTTTGGAAAATAACGACCCTTAAACACCCGGGAAACAAGGATCTCAGGTTCATGAAGTAATTTTCATCCCATTTTGGCCAGCAGTGATATTTTCATATCTCGCATGTCCCTAAAGCCCATGCAACCCTCTTCTTTCGGTCTGCAGAGTTTGGCCCAATCTTGCCAGATGATCAGTCTTGTTGCGCGAGAGGTACCTGCACACCAGTAACGGGCCAAAGCTATATGAATTTGATTGATGGACCCTTGGGGAAGCAGAAAAACACTCATGGCATGGATAGGAAGGTCCTGAAGGACCGATCGGACCATAACTTCCTTTCCCCCTACTGATATCATCTGGCCGTCCCAGGTATTGATCTATGCTACCAATCTGTCACATATGAACTGAAGGCTCTGACTCTTTCTTCGACCTAACATATGAGGTACCTCAAGGTAAGTAGAGGCATGAGAAATTTCCTGGATGCCTAGAGTCGCACATCACAGAAGACGATCAACATTAGGAGTATTGATATTAAAGAATATCGAGGACTTCACCTTATTATAACCTGACCAAACAAGGCCCCAAAAGCCTTTAATAAACCCTGAACATGTTCCTCTTCTTTTCGCTCGGCTCTGCAGAAGATGTAACAATCATCTGCGGAAAAAATGTGGGAAATTAATGGAGCCCCGCTGGCCACTGATACTCGTGAAGCTCACATGTTGCCTCCTTTTTTCGGCATCCGAGATAGACCCTCCATACAGAACAGAAATAAGTACGGGGAGAGAGGGTCCCCCTGACGGACTCCTCGGCCTACCGTGAAAGGGGTCGTATTCTTACCACCCGAGCTCACTGTGTATTGAATTGACTGCATACAAGCTAATACTAGGCAACGCCAATGGGGACTAAAACCGAATGCTCTCATCATGGACAATTTTAAAGACCACACCACCATGTCGTAAGCCTTACTCATGTCAAGCTTCAATGCCATAAAACCGTTCCAGCCCTGGGTACGCCTGCTGAGAGCATGGATAACCTCGTATGAAATAAAAATATTATCTTGAATAAGTGTACCCGGGACATAGGCTCCCTGATTTATGGATATAATTAGGTCCAATAGCGGTTTGATCCTATTTACTAGGGCCTTTGACAGGATCCTAAATATCACATTGCATAGGGCGATTGGCTGGAGATCCTTTATTTTCCTCGCCGTCTGCACTTTCGGAATCAGTACGAGGGATAGTTTTGTTGACATCCTTATCTATCTGGGCCGTGGATACTACCAGCCAAACAAAATCAATAACCTCCGCTCTAAGGGTCGACCAATAATGCTGAAAGAACATAAGGTTCAAACCATTCGGAAAAAACAATTCATGAAATATAAATCGGTCGTGACCCTACAAAAATACATTCATCCACATCTTCTCAAGTCCCAATTGCCTTGCATGTTCACTTGTTGGCCCATCAAGATTATGTATCCAACTAGATATAGATATGTACAATCATCTTGGGAAGGTAAAAGAAAACAAATGAAAAGAGGAGCGAATAAGCCCTCTCATTGATTAGCTAAGTAAGCTTGTTCTGTCCCTGTTCTTATGGGGTTTGGGAGCCCACTCCCGCCTGTCCTCGGTTATATCTTACAATCAGATAATTAATGAAGTTCTCTCTTATGCTAAAAAAATAATCGAGTGGCAGAATAGAAATGCATGGATTAATTTCCTCAGTGTTATTTAGTGCAAACACAAATAAGCTTCAAACAGTAACCAAAACAAGTAATTGTACAGACTGACAATGACTATACATACAGACAAGTCACAAAGTTCAAGTAACCAATGTACAAAATAAATATTATCATCAGTGGTCACTATGACATATTAGTAGCAACTTTGAGCAAATAAGGATCTAGCTTGCAGCAGGAAGGAACCGTGTATCCTTGCTGAAACCCATATTAGACAAAACAATAATAGACTTTGAAACAAATAGAGGACCTCTCTTGGTCACGGCCTACCTGTCCACTCAACCACCGCCTCTTCCACAAGCTCCTCCAGCAACTTCCCTTCTATTTCCTTCCCCACATCATCTACTTGCAGTCTCATGTTCTCAACCCACCAATTCCCGACCAACTCTTTCCTCACCACCCTGTCCACCACCAGGCTGTTCATGTCCCCATCTTCACTGTCACTGCACCCACATCCCCCCTCCCTATAAAACCATTCCTTTATTCGACCCCACACACGCTCCGCCGACACAACTGATGCACCACCCTCCACGAACCTCCTACTGTCCCGCCCATGACCAGCGGTTTCCACCAGAGCTGCATTCACACAATCGAATACAAGCTTCCTGTTTGATCTCCTCTGCCTTCGCTTGCCCTCGTGCATTGGCTCCTCAATCATGTTGGTGTATTTCTCTCTGATCGAAGAATCCAGAGGGCTGTTGGGGGACTGCCATCTGGCAGAAAATGAATCCAGTTGGACCCCACTGCCAAGACCAGCTACTGAAAGAAGTGTCTGTATAGAGGCGAGCCATTCTTGTTCATCCTCCATCGCTGCCCCTGCTGTAACCAAAGAAGGGCCAAGGGGATATGGAGTGCCGGTCTCCGTGCAAGATTTATCCCATGAAAGTGTTCGAGCAATCGATCCTATGGGTGGTGATTTATCAATCAAGTTGGATTGTATGGGATGGTGGATAGACTGATGCATTCCTGTATAAGAAGATTAGTGTAATTACTAACAAATACGAACAAGGCCAAATGGGAAAGTTACTAATGTTAGAATTAAATGAAGAATTTACCTCGCTGATCTAGTTTGATACAGCTAGAAGAAATCATGGCGGAATTGTCATCCTCTTCAAATGGTGGTTCCAAAACTGAAATGGGGCTTGGTTGGTCCTGATTCTCTTTTACATTTCTTCTCACCATAGGTTTTGATGCAGAAATTTCGACCTGAACAAAGTGAAAATATCTCTAAATCAATGATCTGGGTAAACTTGAACATGTAAAATCAACAGTCACTTTATTGGTGACATTCTTAGCGTGTGCTTAACTCAAAGCTACCACCTCATTACTTCACTATACGTCAAAGTCAGCCCTATTTAAAATTCACTATTCCAGCACTCAAGTGGTAGATGAGTACAATTATCATAAATTAGTTCTGTAGAAGGTTATCCTATTACATAATGACTCCATGTGAAAGGCCTAGTTAACGCTATTCCTTCAATTTACAACTTTATCCAAAAAATCAACAAAAAATAAACAATTAAAAGAGGTCATTTATAAAAGCCAGCAAGTGTAACAAGTTTCAGCAGATAAGAAAACACTTATTCTAGATGATCCTCAAAAAAGAATTAAGTGATATCAACCTCTATCTGACATCTCTCCACCAAGGGAAAAAGACGAGGTTCAAAATCCCTGTAACAGGTTAGGGCAAAAAGTGACCAGAAAAAATAACTAAAAACCTATATAAATAAACAAGACAAAGAAAGAGTGAAAGATTAAAGAGGACTACCTCCCGGGAAACTATACTTTGCTTTTGTTCCACACCAATTAAATCTGGAAAAGCTTTGCTACATAGACCAGCAGCTAAATACTCTTCAAGACCACCATCATTATTCAATGGAGATGCACCAATAACATGAGGGTGTGCTGGAGATAGTGCCATTTCAGTGGTAGAAGATTGAGATTCATCTTTAGACTGGGATGCATTAGATCTTTCTTTATTCAATCCCTTACTCCTTGAGAAAAATAAACTTGAAACTTTCACTTTCAGTGATGATTTCATACTCTTTGCCTTTGTAAGCTCCTTAGGAACAAAAGATTTTCCAACCTCAGAATTTGATGATTCAACATTCAGTCTAGGGCCATATACTGAAGAAGAGACGGGGAGGGATTTGGATCTCAGAAGATTTATAGGAGAATCATCTGCACCATCTTCCTTATTGACATTAGTACTTAAAATAGAAGTTGAGCCCCTTGGTTCCTGCTCCTTACAGTTACCATCTTCCTCAGATTTAGCTAATTTCTTTGAATCAGAAAGAGCCAGCATTTCTCCCAATGATCTAGAGCTTCTCCTGACATGTCTTTGCTCTTGAGAATTCCCATTGGATGCCATCAAGGCCCACCTCTCAGACAGTCGCTTCTTGGCTTCTCTACAAACAGATGACTCTGGTGAACAAGATGCACGGCTGAATGAGGAGGAAGAGTAAGGGCTACCAAACCTATTGAGGTAATCCCATGAATGCCTAGATGTAGGTGACATTACTTCAGAATCACTAAGATTTCCCACTGCATATTCATTTTCTGATTTGTCAAATGAACTCTCGTCGCCAATATAGCCATTGGATAATACAGAGGACAGCAGTGTCTCATCTCTTCGGTGACCCATCAAATTTTCACGCATCTGTTGGGTGATCTCCTTTGCCACTTCTCTTGATTCTCGTGCATCCTCATCTTCAAGTTCCTCCAATAAATCTTCTCTTTGTAATATTCTTGGAGGCGGTGGAGGCGGGGAAACAACAGCCTTAATGTCATGAGCCTTCCCAAGAGTAGGCTTTAATACCACTATTCGAGTTGGTTGAGTAGGACATTCTTCAGCATTTTGATCGGCAAAAGTGGAAGAATAATCAATGCTACTTTTGTCCCATCTAGGCACTTGGCCTGGGCGGGCGGGCTTCGTAACCTGTTTATCACTCTTCCTCCCTGATCCAGCAAGTGTTTCTCCATCGACCATTTTAGAAGGTCGAAGAACAGTGATACGTTTTGTCTCAGGAGGAGGTGGAATAGACTGCATGTCCGAGAAATGCTGAGAAAAAAGAGAATTTGGTTCTTGCAAAAACTTAAGAAACAAATCTTTATTGGAACTTAAAACCTCTAATGCTTCTTGAAATTCCTTGGACTGACGAAGCTTCTCATCTGTGGCAAGACGTTTTGCTTCCATGAACTTCTCACGAACAAGAGCCATTTTCATCTCATTAATATTTTCGCAATGCCTTGTCTTCTGTGGTGATTTATCTCTGACATAACTTGACTTCTGGTGTTGCTGCCAGATCTCATAAACATCTTTACATTTATTTTGCCCCATATATTCACCCTGCATTCCCTTGTCTGAAAAAACATCATCTTGTTGCCAACATTGAGACGGTATACTTGAATGGCTTAAACTGCGTCTTGAATAACCTTTTGAATGGCTTCTAACTGCAGCCGACTCAGACTGCTGCCGTGGGAGGGTATCAAGACCCATCAGCTTGGCCACCACATTGGGAGGGTTATGCCTAGCATCACCTTCTTTTGATAGTTCTTGGGCAATGAGCATCTTCATGGGGGTTGCAGTGGCTTTATCGTGCGCGGTCGTACATAATTCAGACACAATCTGCATGCAGATGATAATAGGAATATATTCAACTCTAGTATGAGCAACAGAGAGATGACATAATACATAATTTGCTAGTCTGCTAAAGTACCTGTTTTTCTTCTATCTGATTTCTAAAGGGTGGACTCAGCATCCTAGCAACATCTGATTGACTCCTTGAGAGTGAAGAACCTGAACCTGCGGATTAAACCAGCCCATGACAATCTAAATTTAAGTTTCTAAAGTATTGAACTCGGGACTTTTAGGATGTCATAAGATTCATAAACATGCATGACAACTCATAAAGTAAAATTTGATAATTAAACATTTAGCTGAGCTAGCAGTGCTGTTCATGTTTGTCCTTGTGAACATCTGGCTAAAGGATAAGATGATGTAAATAGTATAAATTAACCAGAGAGAGAGGCACATAAGTCTTTGCCCATGCAGTCATCAACGTTAACCCATGGGAATTTCAGCTCTATGGCCTATAAGTCAGACGACGAACAGGCATAAGAATACTGAAAATTACATGGTCTAGTCATGAGTATCATGGCATTTGAAAGTAGTATATTAGATTAAACAAATCATTAATTTGAGAAAGCCAACTAACATTCCTATAGGAGGTAGAGCTGAATTACTTGAAAAGACAGTAGTTCAATGAAGACAGACATCATAATAATTTGATTGTTGACGATGTATAGTATCCTCCTATTCTCCCAAAATATAAGGGCAATAAGAGGGCAGTTGAAGCAGAGACAAGTCAAGCTATGTAACACATCAAAAGAGTTGAATATAGCAGAGAAGGGAGGAAAGAAAATCACCATCCCCATGTGGTCTATCTGTCAGCAGCCTGTTTCCAGTAACACCTGTACTTAAATCGAAGAGGTTCACCATTCTTCCCAAGCATCCTGGAAAGGGTTTCTCCATATGAACCTTTTTGTTCTGAATCGCACTCATTTCAACTCCTGCCATTACAAACTCCAGAAAATCAATCCCAACCAGCCACAGAATGAAAATACATGGATAAATAAATGAAAACTTTATGATAATAAAAGCACAGAAATGATAATCTGGGTTGCAACTAATCAAATAAACTGAATACCCTGTCTCCAAAAGGGACAAAAGGCAAGCTCCATTAACACTTAACATGAACTGGCAAAATACCCAATATCAATACAAATACAAATTGCTTGGCCAAAAGGTTCAACTTTGAACCTCAAATCCAGGGAACAAATTCAAGCCGAGTTGATCAGCAAAGACCAGGAATTGCTAGCAAAGAGGAGAGAAAACACAGTGCCTTAAAATACCAGAACCAACCAATCTGTTCAAAATGAGACTTGAGAGAAGGGGAAATGAGAGTACAGGGACCTCTCCAGGAAAAAGGAAAAGAAAATGGCAGGATATTCTTCCATGAAGTATCATATCATTTGTCTTATTAGAACTCAAACTAAAAGCAGATGAAGAAAAAGGAAAAGGAATCTAGAGAAAGAGAAAGAGGTCTCATCAACAGCCACATTGGCCCTAGACTCATGCTCATATCACACACGGGTATATTCAAAACCCAAAATTTCCCCCAAAAATCCGAATAGCACAATCAATCGGCAATCCCTAGATTAAACAAAAAAAATTACAAATGAATACCTTAAAATTGAAGATCAAATTAAAGTAAGATGGCCCAGGAAAAAGCAAAAACTATTTGCAAATCAACAAGCATCACTCAAAAGACAAAAGCGGCGAGCTCAAACAGTAGAAGAAAGGTAAAAGCAAAACCGAGAGAAAAATAATATAATCAGATTTGAAGCAGAATGCAAAAAAAAGAGAGAGATCGGAAGAGACCGAAGCTCACAGCCACAGAGAGAGAAACTGAGGAGCAGCGGCGGGGAGGGAATTCGTACCTAGAGAGAAGAGAAGGTAGTGGTGGTTGTGGAGGCGGCGAGAGGTGGCCGGAATCTGACATTCCGGTGGAGGATGAGATCTGGTCGGAGAGGATTAGCTCTTTGTAGACTATGAGCTGCGGCGTCTCCGGTTTCAGTTACTCCGGCGACTGGCTAGTGACTCTACAGTGCCTGTGAGAGTGAATGGCTGCTCAGCTCTGCTTCTTTCCTTTTCCATGGAGATAAAATTAAATTGGAATATATATCTTCATTTTCGGAAATGAAGCGCTTGGTCCGCACTCGTGCCGCTATGCGCGTGGAGTGGGGAGAAAGAAATTGAATTATACAACTTGCGACGACGAGGGTATTGATTTAAGGAAACGGAAAAGGAATATTTTTTTATAATGACTAATTAATTTATTTGATTTGCAAAAATAAAAACATCCTACTCCTGCAACTATATATTTTTTTCCAGAAGATATATAATGAAAACACAAATTACATTTGATTATTCAAAAAAAATTTACATTTTTGGAGATTTGCTCTTCTGATATTTCTGAATATTTGTTTTCCTGTAAGATTCTCTGAGTGGCGTACAATCCGCAACTTTTTTGGCATCTAAACCGGTGTGTGTTTGCCCGTGAAATGCAATGTGAGTATTATAAAAAAAAATTAAATGGATCATTTAAATAATAATCAAACAAAATTTATCTAAAATAGAAAACATTTTTTTAATAGTGGATAATTTTTTTGAAAAGCTTCATAGAATGATTTGTACTTTGAAAATGCTATGATCTTGCTGATTACTTGATCTCCATTTATTCTTATTTCAATTTTGAAAATCAAAGTAACCTATTCATTTCACTTCACTTTTTCCTTAGTTATGTCCCAAAACAAGTTTACTACTACTCCTTTCAAAAAAAAAAAGTTTACTAGTGGGAGTGATCATTGTTGCAATGATTTTGTTGTTTAAGTTTTGATTATCAAGGGAAACTATTGTTATTGTTCACGGTTTGAAATTGAATTTCAAACTTGTGTAGGAGGATACGATATGTTTTTTTTTTTCCACGTTTGTATATATGGATATTTTTATAAACTCGTTTTTTTATTACAAGAAACTCAATTTAAGAAGAGGCGAGCCTAAAGATCAAAAGATTAGTTCCATGATTATAAAAGAGTTCCACTAAAGAAAACTAAAAGGCCCAGCCTTGAACAAAGACAAAAAGTCCATAAAAAATAGATCCAGAAAAGCAAAATCATCAGGCAGGGCCGTCTTTACGTATTAGATGGTCTTAGGCAAAAAATAAAAAATCGGCTTTTTTGAAACGGTATAAAACAATTTACGTAGCGTGCTGATGCTTAAAATCTACCCATATAAATATACATATATACCAATAACTAAACGTATAATATTCCTTTACTAAAAAAAAAACATATAATATTCCTTAAACATGAATCTGTCATTTTTTTTCTAAACATGGTTTTTAAACAATTAAATAAGAATATATTAAGCTAATGGTAGAACTTCCATTGTCTATTGTTATAAACTATAAAATAATTAGTAAAAACAATTAGATATTAATTAACCAATTAATATTACTAACCTTGTATTGTAGATTGTTCTTCGTGTCTGTCTTTGTTTTCCACAATTAAGATAAGAAATATCATATAGTGGTAATTTTTTTTCTTCAAAAAACGAACTAGAATTTGAGAAGAAAATCTTAATTAAACAATAGAGAACTGGGGGAGGAATCTAAACCTAAAATTACCCTTATATTTATATATGATTCCGAAATAAAATAAAATTGGGAAGAAAAGAAAGTCATGTTTTGGAAACAAAATCTAACCGGGTTTAAGATTTGGAATAATAAAATCTTTATGTTGAATATAGGGCTGCAATATAATAATGTAAAAAGGGAATTCGGCTGAGTTAAAAAAATGGTTGAGTTACGGAAAAAAAGAAGATTTTTTTGGCTGAAATATGTTTATACGTTGGTTATCAGGATTGATATTCTGCTAATGAGTAATTATCTTAATCTTAGTTAAACTTTGGCCTTATAAATTTTTAAAACCAATTTTTTTTTACCAAATGGGGCCTTTTTACTGTTGGTGGCCTTAGGTCACCGCCTAAGTCGTCAAGGGGAGAGGTCGGCCCTGACATCAGGGTTCCTCTTGTCATTCTTTACCTTCCGAGGCAAAAGACGGATTATTGAGAGACTCCTTGATGTCCGGAGGATGTTGATAAGTCTTGAGTCTATTATGTTTTCACGTTTCCAGATTCGAATGAGCTTTAAGAAGAGCTCGTTCATGACTCAATGAACGAATCTTTAATCTGGTCGACATAGTATAAGTAGAACCAAACACAATAGGCTTCTAGTTAGTAGAACGTCTCATACAAGTAAAGGGTTTGAGGAGAGTATCCTTCTAAGGACTACTCTGTTGTACATCCTCATCCTCACCATCAACCAAGGTCGAGAAAGCTTTTGCACAAGTCAAATTTATCTGGAAAGTGGGCAACTCCTCGGGAACATCACAATGGGCATCAAGAACGACGAGAATCAATTCAGCAACTGAACCACACTTGGCTTTGGCAGCACCAGCTAGTGACATGGGCCAGATAGGATTCAAGTCCAAGACTATCCCAATCTCGTGTACAAAGTCGTTATCATCTCCATCAACGAAAACAACATAAACAAGAGAATTTGATGGAGGTGCACGAATCACGACTGAATCAACAAGATCGTGCTCATCGCGTGGATCTTCCCCATATTTGGATGTGGTTTCCAAACGAACTCCATTGGTCAAATACTTTGATGAGCTCGTCGGAATGAGCTATTTGTCAATCGTCGACACACTCTATTTTCCAACAAAACAGGATTCTTATCACTGGTACGGGCGAACATGTCAAAACCATTGTACTTGTAGGCTTCATTCACCTGAGTTGATGAATCCGACGACTTAAATTTATTGAACCCAAAGTAAGAACCATGATGGTTTGGTTGTTTGAGAACAATAACCAAAACGATATCATCGAACACCCTTACTCACCGTAAAATCATTCTCCACGGGGGGGGGGGGGGGGGGGGGGGGGGGTGTTCCCGGTAGCGTGGTGCCCTATCATTTTCAATAACGTGAGTCGGGGTCCCTTAGTCGGGTCCATAGACGCCTCGGTGGTTCCCTGTGTCGGGTGGTGAGTATGAGAGACTCGAAACCCCTTTGAAGGTGTTGCTACGTCTAGTATTGGCAACTATTGTGTCAACGCAGATGTCAACCATGATGTCGTGACATCATGTGTGTACAATCGGAAGCGGAGATGAGCAAGGATATCAAAACAGAATGTCAACAACATTATAGCAAGTGACAGCTCACGCGCGTAGCATATTCAGAACACGTCCACATTCATCCGGTAAAAGATATGTTTCCTATTCGTGCAGATACTCTTTGTTAGAGATATCTATTTGCGTTATGAAACAACTAAATTTATTTTCCAAAGATCAGAAACGCAGATTTGTGTGGATAAAGATTGGAAAGACTTGTTGAACAAGAAATGAAGAGATTCAGTGTTACTGAACAAGGAAACCAAAGATATTAAGCTACAGCGTGACTCTGAAGTCACCAAAACCCTAAAGCCACGAAGCAAGGGTGAGAAGAGCTATAAATACAAGACTATTCATTCCAGCTCGGTTCGAATCTCTCGCAAAACTCAATGTCCATATCTTGAATGAGATTCGCAGGTGCAAGTCCGTGTAGTACAGTTCGTGATCCTCAGTTTATGGATTGAGATTCCTAGGCATATTGTAGGAACTCAAGATGAACTAAACTGAAGGAGAAAGTTATATGCTCGTACTTAATCATGATTGTTCAAGTAACAAAGTTACATGGTGGACATTGAAGAGCCACGTCGAACACAGAAGATTAAGAGCTATCTGAGCCTATTGGTGCTCGAATAATGGAACTAAGATGGGTTCTCAAGTTCAGGTTGATTCTTTGAATTAGGTTTGTCATTTTGTAATAATAGCATAGGGTTGATCTAGATGATCTGAAAACTTGTATGCATATTGATTACTTATAGTGAAAACTTCTTCACTTGCAAAGTGCTCCCAGATGTAGGTATGCAATTACGGAACTGAGTAAACAATTTTGTATCTTTGTGTGTTTGATTTCATTATGCTTATTGTGTTGCCCATACTTCTAATAGTGAGATGTCAATAGAAAAGTTAGTACGTCGAGTTTGACATCTCATCGTCATACTATTAAGCATGCATGTTTTTTTTTTGATAAACGAAAAGATTTTATTAGGAAAACGTTCTACACGAAGGTAAAACGATGCAAGAAAAACGATCCGTAGAAGGACCTTTTCCCCAACCCGATACAAGCAAAAAGCCAAACTAAAACAAAAAACAGAACAGGGAGCAGGCGAAACAGAGCACCGCCCTCGAGACCTACTTCCTATCCGGATTCAAGCAGAGAAATCGGTTAGAAACCGGAACAGGTGATACTTCCGGAATAACCTTAAACTCGTTATCCTCAACGTCCTCTTCAACCTCAACAGGCTGTGGGGATCCAAAACCTGTGGAATGGGAAACATCCTTTTTTCACAAATCTCTTGCTAAAGCTCCACGTTCCTTCTTTACTTTGTTTAGCAATATCGATAGTGAAACCTCCAGCATAACCTCTTTTATCAGCAGATGTTTTGGCTCGTGTTTGGTAAAAAACAGTTGGAGGAACTGTCTTTTTTGGTTGGCCCTTTTTTGGGCGACCACGCTTCCTTGGAACCTCAACGGGAATACTGGGTTTACTTAGAAGAATGTCTTTAAACGGATTGCATTGACACTCGAATTCCATAATTGGTTCTTCACCTCGAGGTTGAATGACCTGCATATCTAAATCCGAGCCCACAACAGCCGACGGATTCAAATCTGTGTCAATGCGTTTAAAAATGTCAAACAAACTCGGATCGCTGACTGACTTTTGAGCATTTGGGCCTGGACCACCACTTGACCCGTTAGCTACCCCAAGTCCACCTTTTTTAGTTAAAAACTAGCCTACGCTTGACCCAAGGCCCACACATTCCGGCCCAAATCCCACTCCTCCACGCAACTCGTCGTGCGAATGGTTCTGCAGATGCGTTTGCTTGGAAACAAAACCCACGCCGCAACTCACTTCCACCCGGGCTTCTACAGGGTCAGGCCCAACTCCATCACATTCCAAAACGACAACGTGATTTGCGTCTGCCCCTTCTTCTCCAGCATTACTGCGTGCATATACCGGATCCAAAGTAATTGAATCCAAATTACTTGAATCCCTCAAATCGCGCATCATTAAATCCTTCACATCACGTGATGAAACTGGATTGGAAAGGGTCTGAGTTTGACGCGTTATCGGACCGTTGACTGCATCCTCCATGTCCAACGTCGCCGGAGCAGTAGCCGGCCGCCGAGCCAAAGCTATGAACAATACGTACCCGTTGAGCTTGAAACCATTGTAGGTTTCTCTCCAGTCGCCGGATTCCGCTGATCACGAACGCCATTCCGTTGATCACAAACGCCAGGAAACTCACACACGATCGAATCTTGTACTGGATCCGGCTTCGTCGTCCTTGCACTGGCAGAGCTCTTACCCACCGGTACCGCGTCGGCGACCTTCGAATCGGCCCGCATGCCTTCCTCCACGATCGTCTGAGCCGATACCCCTGATTTGCGACTCAGATGTGCCGGAATAGGAGCACGATTACCACTTCACCCCTTCTTCAGCATAGCCCTTTTAACAGTTCTAGGTGTAGAACGAGAAACAATGGACAAGTAGCGATCATAACTTGTCAACAAAATTGAGTAGAAAGAGGCAAAGGGAAGAAGGTCCCTCTTAGCCTTTCTTTTTTCTCGTACTTTCGGCATTGACAGAATCGTCAAAAAATGGTTTTTATTAAGCATGCATGTTAGCATAGTCTTCAATCAAAATATTTAGGGATAACTCCACAAAACAACTATTGTTCGACTTTCGTTTTCACAATATAACTGTAAACTATATTATCGACCATATCACATCGTTGGGTGATTTTTTTTTTCAAAAACCATAATCTGCCTTGACAATTTTGACGAATCGTTGGTTTTTTTGGGGTGCCACGCACGTGCTTAGGTGGAAAAGCACGTGTGTGGCGCACCAAATCAGTGGATTATGGTTAAGTCGTGCGTGACACACCAAAAAAAACCAATGATTCGTCAAAATTGTCACGAAAGATTATGGTTTTTGAAAAACAATTCACCCAACGATGTGATATGATCGATAATATAGTTTACAGTTATATTGTGAAAACGAAAGTCGAACAATAGTTGTTTTGTGGAGTTATCCCAACTATTTAAGAAAAGTTGTTTGTTTATATTATGTAACATTCTAAGTGGCATATTTCTTAAATAGTAGCACATGAACAAAATTACAATTGGTATCAGAGTTAGTCACCCAACATAAAGTGGTGTGATCCTTAAGGAGGAATAATACTGAATGTGCATAATGAAGAGCCCAAGAGATGAAGGGTCTGTCAATCATCAGTTCATGACTAGTGAACAAATAAAGTCCCTAACAAAAGAGAATGTAGCTTTGGCGAAAACAATTATATCTCTCCAACCAGAAGTGAGCAGACTCAATGGAGAAATCTGTCAGATCACCAAAACATCCAGGATGAGTAGAGTTCAACAGTCTCATGTCCAACATCTGGTACACCATCCTAAATTACATACTAGAAAACATCCAAAGGTTCAACAGTATCATCATCTATCTAATAGTCGAAGTGAATCTATATACCTGAAAAGTCAGATCAGGACACCACGAAAATGTTACTTTTGTGGAAGAAAGGGTCACATAAGACCACAATGTTATCAGCTATATGGACGACCACAGCTCAATCAAGTAATTCCTATTCAGGGTCAGAGATCTAGAAGGCAAATATGAAAACGAAAAGTGGTGCTTCAAGACATATGACCGGCTGCTCTAAGCTTCTCACAAATATCTGTCAAAGCCTTGAAGGACATGTTATCTTTGGAGATCGAGTTAAAGAAAAAAATCATGGGGAAGGGATAACTAAGATTTCCAGGTACCGACTGTATCACAAAAACATTATTGGTAAAAGAACTAACTACCAATTTGTTTAGTATCAGTCAGATATGCGATCAAGGTTTTCGAGTTGAGTTCACCAACACGATGTGTTTTGTATTGAACAAAAATTTATCTACACTTATGACTAGTGCTCGATCAAAGGATGACTGTTATACTTGGTACCCGGATAAGGGCACAGTATCTTCATGCATCTCAACTTCTACATGTTTGACAACTTAGATAAACAACGAAACACCCAACCAAGAAAAGGAGACGACAGTAAAAATGATTGGGATAATTGATAATGTCAACAAGGACACTATGCATATAATCCTCAGTAAAACCAAGATTGGATCTACATCGTCCAGAATAAAAAAAATTGTCAGGAATGCTCTCATGATACTAACCACTTGTAGGGTAGGTAAGAACAAAAGGATACTCAGGAACAAAAGAATAGAACTTGATAATGCTTTGAGTAATGAATCAAGTAATTATTCTTGAAGAATTTTTTTTAAAAGCAAAATCTCATAACTGTAAAGATCTTATGACATCCATAGATATCTCAATAAATACATCATCAGTCGCATCAAAGATCTTGGAAGCTGAAGAAGCTCACAAGTATAAAATGAGCTACTTGTCTAAATATATCATCAGCTGTATTGGGCAATTCAAAATGTGAATTCCCTCCCAAAACATGCACTTGAAGTCCACGTGGCAGAAAAATCAAGGAAGACACTTATCCAAGGATAAGCGTGATCACCGTCTCCTACAGTTATTAGGAGATCGTGGGACAGTAATTACCTCAATAAAAGGGAATAGAGACAGTTTCAGAACTTCTTAGAAAATAAAAAATGTAAGAGGAAAGTACCCATTTTTTTCAAATATCCTTCTCACACCAGTTAGGGTTAGCAAACCCTCTATCTCGCTCGGGTCTTCAGTAAAAAAAATCTTGTTATACTCCTAAATACAATGTTCTGTTCTCACAACCTTCTCACCTTATTCATGGATCCTAAAAGAATGATCATAAGGATGGTTCAGCAGTACAAGAAGCAGTGAGCTCTACTAAAATCCCAAACTAAAGTTGATTCAGGAAAAATAACGAAAGAGGAGTCACAAGATCTTCAACCTACTCCAACAAATTCTCCTACTCGTGCAAAATAAACATCATTGGACCAAGGTAAATCTAAAATCCTTTTATAGAACAAGTTGTAACTGCTGAACATAGTGGAACTGTATTTGATTTTGAAAAATCTGCTAGTATTACTTCTTCTCCGTATCTATCCCCTGAAAAACCCTTGCATATAAAAGAAAAATAAAAAGCTAAGAAGATAGAACTAAAATCAAACTTTGAACTCATTTTTGAAGTAATTAAAGCATTAGGGAAAGGGAATGATTATGGAATGAAGAAACAAGATTCTCTTATATATGTTAGTTTCGAGAAAAATGAGGAATCTAGAGAAAAGGAAGTGGGTGCTTCCGGTACCATGCTGGTTGATGAAGAAGAAACTCTACATAAAGTCGAGTCAAATGTTTCTGGAGATGTCATGGAAGAAGCAACTAATAAAGAAAATATAGAGATTTCATTTGAGGATCTCTCTCCCGTGACAAAAAGGAAGGAGAAAAAAAAAGAAACAAAAGCTTCATCTCAAAAGCAACAAGAGACTCTAAAAGACTCAAGCCCCATATGTTAATGGAGGATGATACTAATTTAGGTACCTTCATCAGCAGTTTGAGGAGGAAGGTAACCACCAAGAAGGATCCTGGTAGGTCGAAAATGACTCCTTTACCAATTAGACAACTTATTGATAAATCCTCCTCGGCTGAAGAAGAACTATCCACTCTCCTAAGAGACCTGAAGAAAGTATCACAAAAAAAAGAGAGTTTCCAGTACTTCCGCTCCAAAGAAAGCTGTCAAGCCAACCATTCAAGTATGTAATAGTCTTCAATCAAACCATTTAAGAAAAGATGTATGTTTATATGATGTAACATTCCAAGTGACATATGTCTTATATAGTAGCACATGAACAGAATTACAATATGTAATACATCGGTGAGAGGACCATGATCCGGGTACACCCAAAATTTTAGGCCGAAACGATGTTGTAAATCCCTTCATAGCTCTCGATGATGGTGGTTGGTGGTCGACTCCCCCGTGTATCTCCGAGACGACGATAATGCACTAGGGGCTGTCATAGGTAGAAAGTTCCATAGTGGGATATAGATTCTCCCATCGGGAGAAAAGTATCAGTGCTCGGTGAGGCCAGGGCCGATTGGCCATACGTGGGTCCGTTGGCCCCAAAATGGCATGCGGTACAAAGGAAAACGGTGAAGGTGGGGGTGATGGACATCGGGGTGTAACGGGTGGGGTGGTTGTGAGACAATGGAAGGGGAGACATCGATGCTTGTAGGTGGATGGTATGGTTATTCGTAGCAGGGTTGGACGACGCGTGGCGAGGCGATGAGCGATGACAGTGGTCGACTCCCTCGTGTATCTCCAGGCCGACGATAGTGCACGAGGGGTTTTCATAGGCATGAAGTTCCATAGTGGGATATCGATTCTCCGTGAGGCTAGGGCCGATCATCCATGCGTGGGTTCGTTGTCCCCAAAATGACGTGTAGTGCAAAGGAAAATAGTGAAGGTGGGGGTGATGGCCACCAGGATGTAATGGGTGGGGTGGCTATGGGACGATGGTAGGTAGACGACGATGGTTGTCAGTGGAAGGTATGGTTATTCGTGTATAGGATGTGTTACGTTAACACAACGGAAAAAAATTCCTAAACTTTTGTCAGTTATAATCCAAATAACGTAGATCACACATTCGTGTAATATCTAATATATGCGATAATTTAAATGGAATTACCTCAATGAAGAGAACTTTCTATCAACTGGTTCAAGATGGGGACCTTTAGAAGTGTCGGCATAAGTGCCCAAATATTCGCCCTCTAACGGTATCCACACGAGAAAAATAGATCCACAACTGAGCGCTCTAGTAACACGAAGAACTCTCAACTCACTATGTGGTGGCCGAAAATCAGAACAGTGCCCAAGGTAGCCCTTCATCTATAGGTGTTGGTATTACTTTATATCCAGGCCAAATAAGATTAGGAAATCTTGACTTAGTCCGACTAGTCTTCTTTATTCTAGACATTCTAGAATTTAGGGTTTTCTTCTAATCATTTTATAAAGTGCTAAAATATATCTAATTTAATTGGGTTGGCCGAATAGATCTATTTCGGCCAAGCCCTAATTATTTGATATATTTGGCCCTTTTAAATATTTATTTAATTACTATACTTTATAATAATTAAATACAAATATTATTTTCCTTTGTGAGTATTTTAATTAAATAAAAGTGATATGTTTAGTATATCAAATATAATTCCACACCATTTTATTCAATCGAAATCATTTCGTTGTGGTCTTTCTCTATTATGTGTGACCCTTTAGAATTCTATGAGTATTGGTAGTGAAATGAAACAAGATGTTTCACTCATGGGTCATGGGTAACTTTAGTAAGGCCCATAAGTCATAGAACTAACGACCATTACTTTGTCAAACTCTATTATCATAAGTAGTTTTATCCTCTTGTCATTTGGCGAGTGTCACAACTGAACAAAGGCATAGAAACATCATCCTTTCTAGTTTAGTCTAAACATGTTATCTTGATTTTGAGTGAGGTATGTAGGTGACTAATTACATGCATGACTATGCTTCTTTTACAAACCTCCTACTCATAAAGAATGACCGTTATGATATCTAACTTAATACAAGTGACAAGTCCCTATGACCATCACTTATATATCTCACATGTGTGTATCCATGTCCGATCATAACCTTTATAACTCTCTGTTAGGACAATCGGTTGGTTATGTCAAGTCATGAATCCACCTCATGTAGATCACATGGTGATGTCATGGTTGTAAGACTAAAGACTACTTTGATAGTTGAGATATACTCATGTCTATTTGTTCTATGGGGTATTCTCAAGGTGGGTCGTCCAAATATCAAACTCTTTGGCATCTATCGTTAGATCACAAACATGTACGGAGTTGTAGTAAAGCGTTACTATCGACTTTCCGTAAGGAATTTATGCCCCCACTATATTGGGCATATCCTTCGGGATACAATACTGATGTACTATAAACCTTTTTCTAAATACAAAGATGAGATGAGATTGTTCTGAACAAAATGATTGATTTATATAGCATATGAAGTGGCTGTTCATGACAGTCACAATTCTTCATTTGTAGTAGTTAAATAATTGTTTAATGGATAATAAAATGTGAATCCAAAAATGAAGAATCAGACACACACACACCCACGTGCCCCAAGTGCCATAGTCTTGATTAATATAACTTAACAAGACCTATGATAAATATACCAATATGTTAATCACTTGCTACATACTCCAGTTAATTAGAGTAATGACACATTCCGATATAAACACATTAGTTTATTTTATATTTTATCAGTGTGGTACCAACCACATTTACACAAACTAAATGTTCCAACATCTATGACTTTGACTCATATCTCTATATGCATGATGAGTAAAACATGATCATCTCGTCAAAATCACACTAGCTCTAACTATCGGTTCAGACTAGAGACCTGTGAATGAATATACTATTTTGTTTCTAAGAGTTCTAATATTGGGGAGCTGCTCCCCAACACCTTAGAAAGAGTAGTATATCCATGTTTTTACTAACATTACAACTTAATAATAATAAAACGTTTTACAACTTAACTCACAAGAACATTTATAACATGTCAATGTAGATTTTTCCTAGGGTACAAAACCCCAACAATTCGTAGCAGGACTGGACAACACGTGACCAAGCGATGGGTGGAGGATCTTCTCGATAATAATGGTGGTTGAGAAGCCATAGTGGCTGACGACATACGACAGTGTTAAGGAAATGGAGGGAGAAGGGAAGACTTAAAAAAACCCTAGTGGTTTTGAATTTTTTTATTCTTACCTTAAAAGTATAAGAATTTTTTTTAGTAATGATGAAACTTTCATTAATGTAACTTCAATTACAGAACGAGTGCATCAGGATGAAACCCCTGACCACGCAAAATAGAGTAAGAGCACAATGGTGCACTGTTATGTTAAAATTAGGTCGTCTGAGACGACTTTTGAGTGGGCCACTAGGGCAAGGGTGGGAGATGTGATGACAAACATTGCTCAAGGTAGGGCCTGAAAGCCGTTGGAGCCCCTGAAAGGGACACGTTTCTTTCGTTATAAAATTGAGCCTGTGTACGTCCGAGCGACGATGGTAGATGTGAATTAGAGATTCCTCTCGGAAAAAGTCCCCGATTTCTTGGGAGAAAGCTTTGAATCGTCCCTCAATGATCATTACCCCTGCAAGCCAGAACATAAACGATAAAATAAACCAAGGCCAAGCGACCCGAGATCAATGGGGAAGCCGCGGAGGAGGCCAAGGCGGCAGATCCAGTGATAGCGCCTTCACTGACAGTGGTAGAGGCGGCGGGATCTGCGTTGGAGAAGCAGACGGCAACCACCGGAACGCGCCGCTCAGCAGGAAACCCAGAGCAAGGTCATGGGCGAGGATCCGAATTGGAGAAGCAGGCGACCAGGTGATCATCTTACCCCACGGTGGTGGCCACGGAGGTGGATACAATGATGGCGGCTTCCCTGGCGGAGAGGGACCGGACCTTGGCCGGGAGAAGCGGCAGCGCGACGCCCGTGCCATGGGTGTGACTCCTTGCCGGCGTTGCTGCTTCCATGACCACGATCGAGGACTAGCCGAATCGTGGGGAGGGGGAGAGCGGGAGCCGGGCAGAAGTCGGGAGCAGGAGCTGGACAGAAGCCGGGAGCGGCGAAGATGGCGCGCCTGTGCCAAGGGCGACGAAACCCTAGCAGAGAGAGGGTCGGAACCGAGACCTCTGGTACGAGGGAGGACTTTTCCTTCACTTGCAGGGTGCACGACGACTGCTACAACAACGGATTGCGGTGCAGTCGTCGATGATCGAGATCCAGCTAGAGCTTCCAGGACAAGAGTAATGGATGCTCGAACTCCCAGTGACGTCCTAAAGCATAGCGGCGGCTACAAGAAGAAAGACGACGACATCATAGAAAAAAAATATAAGATTTAAAGACAAGATAGTAAAATTTGGCGATAATTTACATACATGTATTAACTTGGACATTTGGGTGGGACCACTAGCTATCGGGTTTCAAGAAGACACTGTGAGGGTCACGTTAATGCCACGTGTCGACAAAAAAATCTACCGTTAGAGTTCTTTTTCCACAGTAACATGACAGAGCTTCCGTATCATTTCCAGTTCCATCTTCACCCGTGAAAAGCTCTGTCTCTGTATTGTTCAAATCCAACAGTTACCTTCCAATCATCTCATGAAAATTAAATGTTTTTTTAATAAATAAGATCGAACCATTTTGGTTGTTGTTGTTTATCATTCATGTTTTTATCCATAAACGTTGATGTTTGTCCGTTTATAAACATATTTAAAATTTTGATGTTCATCCATATTCTGCAAAAAAAATCATATATGGCTCCAAAGAATAGATTACATACAAATTATCAAAAACTCCATTCGTTTTTTATTTTTGAAATATTCATTTAGGATTCCTAAGAGTATGTATAGTGGGTCAAACCGGATGAGCAAACCGTATGCCAATTGTGTAAAGTTAAGGTTTGCAATTCTTAAAATAAATCGTGTAAAATAGTGGTACAAACCGGATGATCAAACCGTATTATGAGTGGATGCTGAATTGATATTTTACTGATTTAATTAAATTGGTTATTAAAACAGTAAACGTTTTATAAGATTGAAATAAATTTTTGTAAAAATAATTAATAATAAAATAAATTAATTAATTGCATTGTATGTTTAATTTCATTGCTCGGGAGCCCGATTCGACCCGAAAAGTGCTAAGATTTCGTCGGAAACGAACACTGACGAGTTTTACATTTTAGATAAAAATATTGGGTCCATTTTAAATGTTGCCTAATATTTGTTATAGTGTAAAATTATCTATTTATACTTTAATTTTGGACTTGTTCTATTTAGTTAAATCTGATTTTACGTATTTTTTTTAAAAATCGGGATGACCACGTGTCGGAACATGGATGACTGACGCACGACTCGGATCGAACGACCCGTGAACCAGAAATACGGTGTGCGGGTCGCACATCACCCCGCGAACCGTTTTTTTCGGTTCGCGGGTCGCAAAAACGGCACCCCACAACGGATTGAACCGCGACTCGCAAACCTTATTTATACGGTTCGATGCGCCAACTCATGTACGGTGCGTAGCACTGTGCATGCTCTAATGAATAACAAAAATAGTGCATTTGAACATAAATTATTCCCATTTTATTAATGTCTACATTCTTATAAGTTGAGCATACTTTTTATTTGAGAAAATGGAAAAACCATGTCACCTCTTATAAAGATGGATGAGTCATAAATAATGCACGAGAGAAGATGGATCTCCTTTAATATATGGGGGAAAAAATATCTCCTTTAGTCATATGATAGTAAAGAGTAAGGCCCAAAAACTAACAAACAAACAAAGAAACCTAAAACAGAAACACAAAGTTGAGACATAACATAAAGTAACCGAAGATCGTAGTATCCTAACTAGTCATGAGACATGGTTTAGGGCATTATTATTACTATTATTATTTTATTTGCTACTTATAAAACACGTACCATTGCATGGCCATGAATGACAATGTTGATAAGTTTATTGAATCATTGCACATAAAAAAGAGAGACAAGAATGGATGTTAATGGTTACATTAATTGTGATGGATCAAAAAGGCACAAGTGATAGCTAAATTAGTTAAGATGGGTCACACCAAGTCTGTCTCCTTGCTTGTAGCTCTTGGTGCAGGAGAATCACTTAGGTTAAACTCAGGGATGTGTATCGCTTTCCTTATCGGCACCTGTAACTATGTCCTCTTTATTTGTTTTCGTTTCTTTTTTAAGACAACCCACGAGGTCTTCCTTCATAGATGAACATCACACTAGGTTGCCACAAGAAAAGGGTGAACCCCTATAGATTTTAGCTCATGGATTTGCCTTGAAATATCCTAAGTCCCACGATTAAAAACAATCATAAACCTCGAGATATTGGTTCAAATTTGTTGTTTTTTTGAAACGGGAAAGAAGTCGTATTACGATAAAAACGTGCTTACAAGGAGGAACCTAACAGTCTCGGATACCAACTTTTGTCCCAACCGGCCGTAGCCCGTCGGGCGCACATGGTTCCATACATATAGTCCGCTTTGATTCGCGGATCCAAACTTAGGAATTCCTCGATCCAACGTTACAAAAAAATAATAAACCAAATTCCTAAACTTATTGAGCCACATGATTATTCGAACTAAAACAGCGAAACCTACTGGAGAATTTGTCTTTAGTGCAGAATTCCCGAGATCTCCCTGCTGCAAAAGCTTGTTCGGGGTTGAAAGTCCCGAAGTTGGGTGGCTGTGAAATAGGTCCCGATCTCCCGTTCCTCCTCCCGGATCCCAAATCCATCTAGGAAGCAGACCCATGTCGGCGAGGGGTGACCCTAGGGCGGTAGGCCGTTGCAGATGGAAGACAAGGCGTGGAGCCCGTATTCCGGAGAGCTTCAGGGGGGCCACGGTGGCTACTGGCTCGAGGGCGGGACCGGTCCGGCAACGCCTGATCGATAGCGCAAAGCGAGGGAGATGCCGTGACACGGATTGAACGATAGGCGGCGACCTTCGGAGGTAGTCCATCTGCAAAAAGACAATAAAAATAAAACCGACTCCCATCAAAAGAACGGCGACGGTAGAATGGAAGCTCATGGAGGTTGTGTGGAGAGCTTTGGAAGCAGGGGCTTCGATTGGACCCCGGAGGGCAGTGGAGAGATTTGGATCAGGGGCTTCAATGGTGGAGAATGGTTCTAAAAGTTCTCATGATGGCGAGAGAAGAGGGAGAACTAGGAGAGGAGGAGTACGAAGTGTTCCGATCACAACCTTCACCGTTGTATCGGGATGTGCTGGTTGAAGGAAAAACGTCGCGGCGATTGGCCTCTCAAGTAATCGGACCGGCAGAAGTGAAGGTAGCACAACAAAGTGATAGAGATCGAACAAGGCCACGCAGCAGCGCATCGGACCGACGGCTGTTTATCTGCAACATACCCAAGGCAGCCAAAGAGAGGTGGCTTCTCAAAAACATTGAGACATTCGGGAGGGTAGAGAGGTGCTATCTGAGTAAAAGACCGAACAGATCTGGGGAGTATTTCGGTTTCATCACGGCTGCTACTGAAAAAGAGGGCAGATTAATGATCCAAGGTCTGAATGGGAAGGTTTTTAGTGGAAGAAAAATGCTGGTGGTCCGGGCCAGACAACAAACTTTCCTGAGGAAGGAAGAACGAGTACATGAGACGAATCAACAGCCCATAGTGGGGGATCAGGAGGACATAATCGAAGGAATCTGTATCCAGGAGAATGCTATCTTGGCAAAAGAAGGGGTTTTGGGCCTAGCACTCTCAAATCAATCGGCTGACAATATCCGGTTAGAGATGAAGAATGAAGGAGTCCATGATGTGGACATTAGAGATTTTGGTAACAGAATTTTCCTAATCTCTGCACCAAAATCTGAGTTTGGAGAGTTACTTCAAGCTACAAATTGGCTTTGGCTTCACAAATGGTTCCAAATTCTGGAAACCAAAGGAGATCATGTTTTGCGAGGAGGATTCCTACAATGGATAGATGTTGAGGGCATACCCTTCCATGGTTGGTGCTCCGGGACGTTCGAAGCAATAGGTAAACGCCTGGGAACATTAATCACGGTCGCACGAGAAGGCAATACCAACACTTCCTTTGGCAAGGCCTTTTTACTCATTCATAGTGATCAGAAACTGAATTCCTCCGAGTTACTCATTCGACTTGATGGACAACTGTTCAACTTGGTCTGGGAGGCGGTGGAGGTCTCCGCCGTTCCGATCATTGATCCGCCGGAAGAAATTATGGAAACAAGCCAGGCGACTGATTTCTCTCCGATTGTTTCCCGAGATAAAAGCCACTTCCCTTCTTTGGAACAATGAGTAGGAACAACAACACCGTTAATTTAGGCAATCACATGGATGGAGGATTCGAATTTCATCAAGTCTGCTCCAATCATGGGCCGAAATTGCTGGACAGAACCTTCTCAAGCGATATTGCGTGGCATTCAAGGCAACTCGTGTAAACAAAGAAACGGAGCGAAAGGAAAGAATAAGTCTACGATCGCATACCAAATTAAAGCCAAACCTTTTCCGGTGATTCAAGGAGCATAAAAAAGAACGAAAGTTTGGGATTATGTCAAAAAAGTGGGAATTAAAGCGATTGCGTCGGGTGACTTGGTGATCGATCAGTTCGATAGCCTGGACGTTGAAATTGAAAAGAATTACCCCTCCGATGAAGACGACGAAAGTGAGTATGACGAGGTTTGGGGTGACAGTGTAGACGACACCGCGTTAGGTGCCGACTCGGACCTCAACTGAAGTAAGATGAAGCTCCTCTCGTGGAATGTGAGAGGAGAAAATTCTCCCCACAAGAGGAGAAGTGTGAAGGGGGTGATATGCAAAGAAAAACCGGCGTGTGTTTTCCTGCAAGAAACGAAATTGGCAGAGTGGACTCCGAGGCTATTGAGAAGTTGTGGTTTCAATCACGAGTGGAGCTATTTGCACATTGCCGCGGATGGAGCATCGGGTGGCACAGGGATTTTTTTGGAAACGGTCGATACTAGAAGTGGCTGATCACCATGAAGTGATGAATTGCCTGGTCTGGAGAGGTAAGACAGTGGCGACCAGTGAACCGGTGATGCTTATAAATGTGTATGCTCTAAAGACGCCGAGGGAGCGAAGATCACTTTGGCGTTTGTTGGGTAGAACTCTGTCCAACTCGTTAGAAGCAGTCATTGTAGCAGGGGACTTCAATTCTGTCTGCACGGCCTCGGAGAGACGACATGCTTTCTCTCAGGTCAGTGATTGTAATAGTTTCAATGATTTCATAACAACAAATGCCCTGGAAGATCTTCCTCTAGCAGGGTGTAAATACACATGGTATGGAGGGGGGAGGTCATCAAAAGCATCCCGTCTGGATCGTTTTCTAGTCACGCCGGAGGCCCTTTTAATCCTGGGACAAGTTTTTCAGAAGGGACTACCTAAACTTTTGTCGGATCATCGCCCCATAACCTTGGCTCCCAAATGCAAGGATTGGGGACCCAAACCCGTTCGATTCCTAAAGGCGTGGCTAGGCCATAAAGATTTTTTGAACTCAGTGGAGCTTTATGGAACTCATACTCGTGCACAGGCTCGGCTCGCAACAGGTTGTGGTTTAAATTGAGAAGTTTGAGAAGGGATTTACAGGTGTGGAACAAAGAAGTCTTTGGCAGACTAGATTATGAAGTGGAAAGCTTGATTAGACAATTGGAAGATCTGGATATGATCTGTGAAGACAGACCTTTAACCGATGCTGAGTGTGCAAAGAGAAATGAACTTAATTCTGAGCTTGTTTTGAAACAAAAACAGTTATCAAGCATCTGGTGCCAGAAGGCCAGAGTAAATTGGGCTAGACATGGCGATAACTGTTCCCGATTCTATCATAAGCTGGCAAACCTAAACGCTGCGCACAAGGCCATAGACCAACTGGAGGGTGAAGCAGGTTTGGTGGACGCCCCGGATGAAGTAAAGGCAGTGGCAGCGTCTCATTTCTCTAAACGTTTTGAAAGACCCTCGGGTCAAAGGGTATGTCTACCGCCTCTTCCTTTCAAACGTTTGTCTATAATTCAACAAGAAGAACTGGAAGCTCGTATCACTCGTGAGGAGATTGACCAAGCGGTAGTGGATTGTGCTGGGGACAAAGCACCGGGACCCGATGGTTTCTCGTTATGTTTTTATAAAGCCTACTGGAATATAGTTGGGCCGGACGTGGTAGCCTTCATTGAAGAATTCCAGGGATCGGCAATGGTGGGGAAAGGATTAAACTCAGCATTTGTAGTACTTATACCTAAAGTTTCAAGCCCTGTGCGTATGACAGATTTCAGACCGATTAGCCTGATCTCGGGTCCGTACAAAATATTGGCAAAGATATTGGAAAATAGACTCAAGCAGGTGATTGAGGTTCTTATAAGTGACTGTCAAAGTGGATTTGTAGCTGGGAGACAGCTGGTGGACGGAGTATTGATAGCCTCGGAGATTGTACATTTGATTAAAAGATCAAAACAGGAGGCGATCATTTTAAAACTTGATTTCGAAAAAGCCTATGATAAAGTGATCTGGGCGTATTTGGATGAAGTAATGGAGGCAATGGGGTTCGATTCTCAGTGGCGGGCGTGGATGTTTGGTTGTTTCCGAGCATTTGTCTCGGTTTTGGTCAATGGTTCGCCTAGTTCGGACTTTGCAATTGAGAATGGTCTACGGCAAGGCTGCCCCTATCACCGTTCATTTTCCTATTGGCGGCGGAGGGCTTACATCAGGCCTTGGAGGAAGGGATTTGAGCCGGAAATTTCAGAGGAATTGATTTGGGAGCAGGACTTTGTCTGTCACATTTGCAATTTGCGGACGACACGATCCTCTTTGTTAAAGGTAAAGTCGAAGAGCTGCTGAATGTTAAAAATATTCTCGAAGGGTTCCAAAACATTTCAGGACTTAAAGTTAACTTCCACAAATCCGAGGGCGTCATCCTGAATTGTCCTTCCCTGTCGACCGAGCAAGTGGAGGCGACCTTGGGCTGCAGAGTAGTTCAGTTTCCGATCAGATATTTGGGATTCAATTTGGGGCAGAATCCGAGACACACTGCTTTCTGGGAGCCGGTCCTTTCCAAGTTTAAAGCAGCGTTAAATCTTTGGCAAGCAAAACACCAGAGTTTAGCGGGGAGAATAGTGTTGATTAAATCAACTCTTGCAGCACTCCCTATCTTTTACATGTCCCTTTTTCAGGCTCCTAAATCAGTAATCCGATCCATGGAAAAATGGCAACGAAAATTCTTGTGGCAAAACAGTGTGGCTAGGAGGGTCATACACAAAGTGAAGTGGGAGAAAGTCTGCAAACCTAAGGCAGAAGGTGGACTGGTATTAAGGAGACTGGAGGAAGTGAATGCTAGCCTACTAGCAAAATGGTGGTGGCGTTTCGCAGAGGAAGAAGATAGTTTATGGAAACGTGCAGTCTGTGCTATTTATGGCTGGGACTCATAAGAATGGGACTTGGGTAAACTTGATAAGCCCGTGAAATCCTTTTTGATACATCACCTGGTCGGGTTAGCCAATGACCCAAGATTCATCAATGTTTTTGGAGGCCAGTTCGTGCACTAGCAGGTGGGCGATGGGTGTAGAGCCAAATTTTGGGAGGAGAGATGGCTGGGGGACAGGCCATTTTGTTACTGATTCCCGAGACTGTACCGAGTGACCCTTCTCAAGCACAAACAGGTCTCGTTTTTCTGGGATAATGGATACTGGAAGGTGGAGTACACTCGTTCTCTGTGGCATGGTGAAGCTTTGTTGGCGGATGAATTGTTATCCCTTTTGTATCAGGCAAGGCTGCAGACGGGCATAAAAGACAAACTGGTGTGGACAAGATTCTCCAAAGGCCCTTCCTCGGCAGAGACGTACAAATTGCTGGTGGGATCCGACACTGAACAGCCAGATTGGACTCGATTTCTGTGGATAAAAGGAGCTCCTCCAAAATTCTGCACCTTCGTTTGGCTACTGATGCACCGAGCGGTCCCGACCCTATCCTTTTTGGAAGGGAGGGGATGCCGAATCTCCTTAAACACCATGAGGTGCTATTTCTGCAAATTAGCTTTTGAAGACCAAGAGCATTTCTTTCTCCATTGTGACTTTGCTTGGGTACTATGGAGCAAGGTGTACAACTGGTGGAAGGTGGTCTGGGTGATGCCCAAAGATATACCGAGTTGTTGTCTGCAATGGGAAGGTTTGTATTCAAAACATTGGTGGAAGGGGTGGGTAATTGTGGGGTACTCGACCTTGTGGAGCATTTGGCTATGCCGGAATGCAGCAACTTACCAGGAAAAAGTGGAACCAATTGATGTGGTATTCACTCGGTTACAGCAGCAATGCTTTGGGATGATGCGTATAGCCGGTATGATATCAAAAGAAGTGGGCTGGGAGGACTGGAAGATCGATCCGGCGAGGTGTCTGTTGGGCAACAGGTCGGGGGCGTGTTCGGTTGTGCTGGTTTGTGTTGCAGACCACTGATTACACAGAGCCGAGTACGCTCCTTTCTCTCTGGGGTCCTTTACGCTTTTTAAATTATTTCTTATTGCTTTCGCTAGTTGTCGTCCTCCACTTCCAAGTGAGATGGACTCATTTTGTATATGAACTCCATATATGAAATCAATAAAATCATTGCTTATAAAAAAAAATGGTGGAGAATGGTGGCTGCCATGGAGGAGGGGGTGGGGGTAGGGGCTGCGCGCAGAGAGAATTAGGTTTCTCTCTGTGCTTTCACTTTGTCACCGAAATTTCAAGTTTTTTGTTCAAATTTATTGTTAATCGCAACAAAAGGAACAGCCAAAGAAAAACAAGTGATGCTGAAAAAATATGAAAAAGAGTTATGCTATTATGAAAGTGTCATCATGTACGTTTCTAAACATCACAAGATCAATCGTGAGTATTTTAATATTTATAAAAAAATTCCAAGTTTCCGTTATTTTGGCTAACGATAAAAACAAAATGTCCAAATTACCCTTTCTCGTTCATATAATTTTCAAATAATAATATACCCTGGACTCTTGCACGCATGGAGCTCTTTGAAACTCCACAACTCTGTTGACCCATCCAACAAACTTATTTCTGATTTCAATGATCTTGACTCGTATAAAACTTGTCAAGTGATCTTCGAAGCATTTAAATTTAAACTAGCTGAAAGACTAGTTTTGGCTGCGTCATAAACAGAGTGTCAACAAAAATCTCGAATTATTCGGTGAATTATAAACTCCGAGTAATAACTCTATTTCTTTAAACCCTGAGCTGAACCAACAGCATGATAAGAAGTTTCTAGCAATTTTGCTCCTTCAGTTGAAACAAAAAGAGCTTCGAGTTACGTTGAAAAACATTCAACCAAGTTAAAAAAGATTAGAATTTTACCTTCTCTAATGTACCCTGAGACATGGATGGCGCCATTTTCTCTATCATTAGACTCTCTTTTTTAAATGATTGCATTCATGAAGAAAAATTACATGAAGACAATCCACGGTTTCGAGAAATACTTGATATATGCTAGGAATAAGTCCGGCTGCCCCCATTTGGAAACCAAATAGGTGAGCCGACGCTCTTGGTGTTATAAACCGATAGGCATTAAAACGAAATAGAGATCAAAACCAAAAACGGAGAACACAACGATATAACGTGGAAAACCCCTCCAAACAACGGAGAGGAAAAAACCACGGGCGCCAACCAGCAAAACTTCACTATAGGGAGAATGTTTACACAACGCCGGGGATTTACACTGATTCAACTTATCCCTCATGGCAGCTTACAGGTGGTATTTATAGGAGTGGTGTAGATATACTTCATACAAAATAGGGAAATAAAAATCTCTACACAATTAAGACCCAGTTTGGGAAACAAGGCATAAATTCCCTAAATTGATTACTTGCTAATCAAACCAAGACAATTCCCTAAATTTGGTAACTTGGAGACCAAGCCACAATGTTGCTTGAATTTGGGTCAACTTTCAACAAACTCCACCTTGAGACAAATTCCTCCTTGTAGCATGAAACGGTAGACATATCCTTGAACGAACAAAGAAAAAACTTTTGGCGCCAAACAACCACTTAGGGCTAAAAAGTTATACCAACTAAGCTTGAGCAAAGCTCAAACTTAGCAACATGAATTGGCTTTGTCATCATATCAGCAGGATTATCATGAGTACTTATCTTGCAGATCTTTAGTTTACCTTGAGCAACAATATCTCGAACAAAATGGTACTTGACATCAATGTGCTTTGTTCTTTCATGAAACATCTGATCCTTAGTAAGGTAGATCGCACTTTGACTGTCACAAAACAGATTAATGCAAGAATTATCTCCACAAAGCTCATCATACAAACCTTTCAACCAAACTGATTCTTTACAAGCTTCAGCAATAGCCATATATTCAGCCTCAGTAGTAGATTGAGCAACAACTGGTTGTAGTGTTGCCCTCCAACTTACAACACATCCACCAACACTAAAAACATAACCTGTGAGGGACCGCCTCTTATCCAAATCAACAGCATAGTTTGAATCCACGTAGCCGGCGAGTCCCTCGTTCATCTTGCCAAATTTCAGACAAGCATTGAATGTTCCACATAAGTGCCTGAAAATCCACTGAACAGCTTTCAAATGTTCTTTACCAGGATTAGCCATATATCGACTAACCAAACTCATATCATATGATAAATCAGGTCGAGAACAAACCATGACATACATCAAAGAACCAACAGCACTAGAATATGGAACTTTTGACATGTACTCAAAATCCTCATCAGAACTAGGACATTACAGTGCTGACAATTTAAAGTGAGGAGAAATAGGAGTACTAACAGGCTTTGCATCATGCATATTAAAACGATGAAGAACTTTCTTAATGTAACTCTGCTGACTAAGGAATAAGACTTTAGAATTTCTGTCCCTTGTAATTTCCATACCTAGTATTTTCTTAGCAGCTCCAAGATCCTTCATCTCAAACTCACTACTTAACTGTGCCTTCAAAGTAGTGATCTCTTTCTTACTCTTGGCATCAATCAACATATCATCAACATATAACAACAGCTATATATGTGATCCATTAACAAACTTAATATAAACGCAGCTATCATACTGAGATCTCTTAAAACCATGCGCAAGCATAAATGAATCAAACCTCTTATACCACTGCCTTGGGGACTGTTTAAGACCATAAAGTGACCTCTTTAACTTGCAAACGAGGTCTTCCTTGCCAGGCACAAGGAAACCTTTAGGTTGGTCCATGTATATCTCCTCCTCTAATTCTCCATCCAGAAAAGCAGTCTTCACATCTAACTGCTCAAGTTCAAAATCATGCATAACCACAATACCAAAGAGTGCATGAATAGAACTATGCTTCACAACCGGAGAGAATACATCATTATAATCAATACCTGGAATCTGGCTGAAACCTTTTACTACTAACCTTGCCTTAAAACTTGGAGGCTCATTAGGAGACAAAACTTCCATTCTCTTGAATATCCACTTGCAGCGGACGACCTTCTTTTGCTTTGGCAAACGCACAACATCCCATGTGCCATTTTTGTCAAGCGATTTCATCTCCTCGTGCATGGCAGAAATCCACTTCTCACGGTCAACGGATGCAATTGCTTCATCATATGTAGCAGGTTCACGATCATGCTCCACCTGTTCAGCACAACTCAAAGCATAATGAACAACGTTACATTGTTCAATTAAACGAGGGCGAGGACCTTTGTTTCTCCTCGGTCTATCAGCAGCAATGGAATTATTTGTTTGCTGCAAAACAGGTGGTGTAAGCTGAACATCAATGTCATCATTTTCATTATTTTCATCAACCTCATTTACTTTGTCGTTCAGGTGCTCCACCTGCACGCTTATCCTTTGTTGCTCATCATCAGAAAAATTAGTAACATCAAAAACATCAGAGGCATCCATAGAGGAACTATCATTGAACATGACAGCCTCATTAAAAACAACATTTCTGCTCAGCAAAATTCTTTTAGTTTCAGGATTCCATAACTTATATGCCTTTACTCCTAATCCATAACCAAGAAACACACACTTGACAGCTCTAGGCTCTAGCTTTCCATTATCAACGTGTGCATAAGCAGTGCAACCAAAAACTCTCAACAGTGAATAATCAGCAGGTTAACCAGACCATACCTCAATGTGAGTTTTCTTATCAAGTGGAATCCTTGGAGATCTGTTTATTAAGTAGCAGGCGGTGGAGGCTACTTCAGCCCAAAAACGTCTGCTCATGCGAGCATTAGAAAGCATGCACCGAGCCTTAGAGATGATGGTTCGGTTCATGCGCTCAGCCACACCATTCTGTTGAGGCGTGGACGTGATGGTGTGGTGCCTTACAATGCCTTCATTGCTACAATAGTTGTCAAAATCATTTAAACAAAACTCCATGCCATTGTCAGTACGAAACACTTTTACCTTCTTCTCGGTTTGCTTCTCCACCATAACTCTCCACTTTTTAAAAGTATCAAACACATCAGATTTATGTTTTAGAAAATAAGGCCACACTTTTCTAGAGTAATCATCAATAATAGTAAGCATGTAATTTGCACCACCAATAGAAGTTTTTCGGGAAGGACCCAAACATCAGCATGCACATAATCTAATATCCCTTTAGTGGTTTGAACGGAAGCATTGAATTTAACTCTCTTATGCTTACCAAAAATTCAGTGCTCACAAAACTCCAACTTACTCATATTGCAGCCATCAAGTAAATCTCTCTTGATCAACTCTGCCATGCCATGTTCACTCATATGTCCAAGGCGCTTGTGCCACAAATTAGTTTTACTAGGTTCATCAGAAATAACAACAGCAGTAGCAGAACCATTTAAAGTGCTACCTTTAAGAACATATAACCTTGCAGAATTCATATCACCTATCATGTGAACAAGAGAGCCTTTTGATACCTTTAGAATTTTCTGTGAACTGGAGTACTTGTACACTTCATCGTTAAGAGTGCTGAGAGAGATGAGGTTTCTTGCCATGGTTGGTACGTGTCTCACATCTGTCAATGTGCGTACCATGCCGTCATGCATCTTGAACTTAACGGAGCCCATGCCTACAATCTCATGTGGGTTGTCATCTCCCATACGCACCACATCTCCACTCTGCAAAGACTTATAAGAACTAACCAGTCTTTGTTACAACAAATATGAAATGAACATGCAGTATCAAGAATCCATTCATCATAAGCAGAAACATAGTCAGCAAACACAACCAAGCAATCACTATCAGAATTATCATTGGAAACAACGGAGGCCTTACCATCACCTTCAGAATTGTTTTTCGGTTCGTACGAACCGTTTCTTTTCTCCTTATTCTGAAGCTTATAACAATCTTCAATGGTGTGATTTTTTTCTTACAATATTTGCAGAACTTGTCGCCTCCTTTGGACTTAGAACGGCCTCTCCCGTTCTTGCTCTTATAGTTGTTGTTCTTCTGCTCGGTCCTCCCACGTACCTGCAGAGCTTCTCCCTTGGAGGATGATGATCCTTCTCCCTGTACCATAAGTTTCATCTTTTCCCTCTGTTGAAGGGCCTCATATACTTCCGCAAGAGTTAGTTCATCGCGACTCTATAATATGGTATCTCGGAAATTTGCAAAAGAACTAGGCAATGAACATAAGAGTAGTAAACCTAGATCTTCATCATCATACTTTACCTCCATGGACTGCAAATCAGAAACGATCTCCTTAAAGACCGCTAGGTGATCGAGTAGAGAACCACCATCTTGCAGCTTGTGCGTGAACAACTTCATCTTCACATGCAACTTACTGGTCAGATCCTTGGACATGCAGATCGATTCCAGTTGGATCCAAATCGCTGCTGCGGTTTTCTCCAGTAGTACTTCTTGCAAAATATTCATTGATAGATGAAGATGAATCAGAGATAGAGCCTTACGATCCTTACGCTTCTCCTCATCGGTCCACGTCTTCGGATCCTTCTTGTTGAATCCATCCAACGCATCATCAAGGTCAGGATGCGCTAGAACGGCCCGCATCTTTACTTGCCACAGAGAAAATCGTGTGGTGTAGTCCAGCAACGATAGATCGAATTTCAATGATGCCATATCGTCAGAAAACCTAGATTGAACAACCTGTCTCTGTTACCACTCGTTATAAACCGATAGGCAATAAAATGAAATAGAGATCAAAACCAAAAACGGAGAACACAACGATATAACGTGGAAAACCCCTCCAAACAACGGAGAGGAAAAAACCACGGGCGCCAACCATCAAAACTTCACTATAGGGAGAATGTTTACACACCGCGGGGATTTACACTGATTCAACTTATCCCTCATGGCAGCTTACAGGTGGTATTTATAGGAGTGATGTAGAGATACTTCATACAAAATAGGGAAATAAAAATCTCTACACAATTAAGACCCAGTTTGGGAAACATGGCATAAATTCCCTAAATTGATTACTTGCTAATCAAACCAAGACAATTCCCAAAATTTGGTAACTTGGAGACCAAGCCACATTGTTGCTTGAAGTTGGGTCAACTTTCAACACTTGGCTCCTAAAAAAGAAAGTCTACACAGACCGGTAGAACGAACAAACTTGCTAAAGATAAGATCAAACACACAAAATCTAGGACCTGAATTCCTCGGGGGAGGTTGCCTTGGTGTGCGGTAGGGTTCTGACCCCTGCCCCGAAGATCCAGGCCCTGCTACGGAGTTCCTACGGGGACGTGGGAAGGAGACTCGAGAGTCCCCCTCCCTTTCCTTAGGCCTATCATTGATCCCGACGAGGATGCTTGACAGCCTTCGTCGATAACTCTATGTCTAGGGTCAGCAAGACATCCTCCATTATCTGATCTGCTTCCATGACAAGGAATTCTCGCTTCCTTGATTTTGCTTCTGTATCAGTTTGGTGCGCTACCTTCTTTTCCCTAGGTGTCTTTTCTATTCTTGGGGTCTGAGGGGTTGGTTGTTTCTTTCCCCATATTTTCCTTTCTTTACGTCCCGCTGTTTCTAAAACATGACCCGTAGCAAAGACAACAAGTATCTTATGCTGGAGACTCGTCGTTATCGGGACTGATAATGAGAAGTCCAGGATGTCATGGAGGCTTTGTACCTCCCTTGGTGCTTGTGTTATTTCACCCGCCACCTTGGCCCCGTGTTCTTCTGTAGTAGCGGTCACACCAGCTTGGATGTTAGGCTTGGATGTGAGGTTGATGGTATGGACGGTGCGGGGAGACACCACCGATCCCTTCCCCTGATCTGCAGCATTCACCTTTACACATTTTGTGGGAAATTCGGTACTCTGAGACTTAGGCTTGGTTGTAAGGTCAACTTTGTCAATATGGAAAGACTGCTGGCCCTCGGGGACACTCTGTCTCCTTTGCTGTCTTGACCTGTTGTTGGATATCTTTTCCTGGATAATTCTGGTGGTCTGCAGGAGAAATAGGCCAAGGAGCCATGTGAGTTGCACTTGTCGAGGGCTGGTGCGACGGTCTCCGGTCCTTCTGAACTGGTAGTACAGCACTCCAGTCTGCCTGGAATATCCCTTTTGTGCGGATTGTTGGCAGCACCCGGAGGGAGTCATCGTATCTACTTGCAAGATGCTCCACTCCCGGGAGAACAGTAGTGCAACCTCACTTTTAGGTATTCTGGGTCTCTCTCTTCCTGGAACATAAGGTAGCGGCGGAGAGACCGAGTGACATCTAACTCCACCCGGAGCCACAAGTACTCCTCCCATCCTCGGAGAAGGACCGAGTTCTTTGTTGTACGGCTCTTTTGGTGCTCGACCTCCCTCCCTAACTTTGATAGGATGAATGCCTTCAACTCCGTTGTCCTTGGCTCCATCGGTATATCGTACGCCCTGGTAGATATCTGGATGGATCGGAAGCACAGGCTCTCCGATAGCGCTCTCGGAGGTAGCAGTGTAAGGAGAAGGACCGTGCTGTAGAAATCCCATGGTTCACGAGCTTAGATCCCTTCCATGGTTGACTTGGACGGGAAGTAGAACACAACGATTTTTTCGGTCAACGGTTGTACCTTGAGGTCCTTTATGTTCCATGCGTTCGTCACCACCGTGCAGAGGGTTATGGGTTTTCCCCTTTAGTCAACAAGCAACCGGCCCACCAAAGCGAACTTGTACCTGAGATCATTGAGGAGCGGAATTGTGTTCGCCGGCAGCACCAGGATCTCATCATCCTAGTCGAAGAAGTCCCTTGGTAGATCCGGGTTAAGGAAGACCTAGTTCAGCTGAGCTTGGACTGCCTCGACGTTGGCTCTTTGCGTCTCTAGTTGGCCGGTGTCCCCTATGGATGAATCGGCCGAGGAGGGCCCGTTCGCTAGAGAGGAGGGACCGGGTTGCATGTCGGGACAAACCCACAACGAAGATGTTGTTGCATGCAAGGTTTGGGGTCCATATGAAGTTGAGAGAGGAATGGAGATTTGGGCAGAATCGACGGTTTCCGGAAACGCCTATGGGTAAAATTTCGGGGTTGTACTCTGACCACGACCGGTGGTGGTGGTCCCTGTGAGAGGAGGAGAGGGGTATGTACGTTGTGAGGTGGGGGAGTCATCTTTTGTCGTTCTCGGCTAGGATTGAAGGAGGATGTAGGGGTTGTGGCTTTTGTGGGTTGTGAGACAAAGGAAGTGAAAGATGAATTAGAGGCGAGGTTGGGGAAGAAGAGAGAAGGACTCCATTGGTAAGTAGGAGCAGACTTCACCATTATGTCGTCGTATGGGAAATGCGGTGATTGACAGTCACAGAGCACATGAAGGAGGGGGTCGAGGGAGAGAACAAGAGCACGCAAGGCTCCGACACACACGAGCTTCTAGGGTCATATATTTGCATTTGACATCACGTTCACGCCGATATCATTAGACTTTTTATTCTTCTCTTTGGGATAATTTAGATTTAGAATTTAAATGACAAAACAATATAAAAAATCTCCCTTTTGACATAGATTATGATGATAAACCACCAAAAAGGACACGTCTTATATTTTTTTTATCAACGAATTTCAAGACCATTACAAACATAGTATGTCTCTCACCTTTTCATCTCTGTTTCAAAAGTATAGTTTCACAAATCAGAGTCCCAAGTTTCGAACTAATCAGGCGGGATGACGAGTCGGATGATTTTCAGATTTAAGGCCTAGGTAAGGCGGTGAGTCAAGTGTTTTTACAGATTTTAGGACCTAAACGAGGACTTTTACAACATTAGTGCTACAGTGAGTTGTGATGACAAAAAGTTCCTTGCATCTCATTAATTTATGTAATTCCATAAGAAGCAAGGACTCTAGTATGATTGGAAATCAGGGGATGAATCTATGGTCCATTTTTTTATCAGCAAATTTTTGATTGAAAGACCAAGTTTTCAAACTGAAAACAGGGTCAAGGGAGACCCTCACATTACAGAACCGAGCATGCCTATTAGCATCTCAAACCAGAACAAGTATCCCTAACCCCGACACGACCTATGGCACCAACGAATAGGAGATACGCCGCTACAAACCACGCCGGAGAGAACACCAGTGCAAAACCACCTAAACCTCCGACCCAAACCACTACCTAGACCACAAACGAACATACAAGACGTAGATCTGAAGCGAAGATAACAAATCTATGCCAAACAAAGACCGAGATGGGTAGATCCGTCGCCCTATATACCAGATCTGAAAGGATGAGATGAGAGAAACGAGAGGGGAAGCGGCAAAGCATGCCGGTAGAGGGAAGGAGGAGAGGGAGGAAAGGAGTGAGAAGGGAAAAAGAGGTCGAGTGGTGGCCGAAGCCACCACATACAGCAATAAAGGTTTGTCAAAGAAGAAATGGAAGCTTTTTAGTAGAGAGAACCTAATTCTTTATGGGTTTGTGTTTACCCCCCACTAAATTTTCCCATCAATCTTCTTAGATTAAAACTTCATATAGAACCTCAACATGCATAAGAAAGATAAGCATTGTCATGAACAATTGAAACAATAACACATCATTCGATTGTTTGATTTCTATGAAATAGGAAAAATGATTTCGACACTTGTCTTGGCTGAGTCCTTTCAATTTGAAGGTTAGTGTTTGTATTTTTTATTTGTTTTTATAGATATGAGGTCATGTATGACTTTTCCATCTAAGTTAACATAAGGAATTTTTGATAAATAACAAAATGAGAGGGTGTGTTATTGGTAACACGTCACTTTTTATTTTATTTACAACACCTCTTAAAGATAACACGTCATCTTTAAGAGCATCTGTAATGATCGGCATGGAACTGTTGTTTTGGTGTCTTCGTAGCCTCTAGAACGATTCCTACAACGCCTTGTCGACGCACGCGTCGTCTTAGGAACCTGCAACGACGTGGCGTGTCGGCTCAACCCCTGTGCCTAGTAGATAGGCCAACAACGAGACGACGGGTGGCGGTGATAGTTTAAAAAAACCTAAAATTTTCTATAAATACACTTTGACCTCTACCCAAAAATCACACCTCTTCTCTTCTACACATATTCGCTTCTCTTATTCTCCTTATTTTTCCTACATCGCTTGACAATGACCGACCCGATGAACTTCGCTTTCATCATGCACTCCTTAAACGTGGACGAGTCATCTCACACTGAAGAAGAGCTCAACTGTCATATCGAATCATACACCTTCTTCCTCCAATCAACCCAATCCGTGCCATCGCAATTCAACCCGCTCCAACATTACCAATGGCCGCAATCGCAATTCCCCAATAAGCAACCTTCTCAATTTTCTCCGACCAAGCAATCGAGGAGGAAGGCGAAGAACCCTACATTTGTATCGATTGCAGCTTCGCAGGTTGGCTGCAAAAGGAGAGTCGGTTGGCTTCAGCATGAATCAACCATTCTCTAGATAACATCATAGGGAAGAACCAGAGGAACGACAAGTACTGGAACAAAGTCAGAGACAAGGTCTCCGCGTTGAGGAAACCAGGCGACTCATAACGGGGGTGGAATAATTGCAAGGACCACTGGCATCATCCCAACAAAAGTCACTAAATTTTAAGAGAAATATATAGTATAGAGGTCACGTACCAAAGTGGGAAGAACGATACTGACATCATGGTAGGAGCTGAAAAGGCATACAACGACGAGGAGAAGCACGAGTTCGCTTGGAAGAATGTTTGGAAGATCGTGAAGGGGCAACCAAAGTGGCAGAACCTCATGTTCCCACAATGTCCAGTTGACATTGAGGTCCCGAAACTCAACGTAGAAAGTGAAGCAAGAAAGCGTACAAGGTTGGACGACAACTACAATTACACATCAAGCAACGGAACCAAACACGAGTTCACCTCACTTGTACGGTAAGAGCGTTCAATCGGCCAGAAAAAAATCGAAGGCTGAAGCTATAGGCAAAGGAAAAGGGAAACAAGTGGAGGCGGTTAGGAAGTTGAACCCGAAACAGTTCAGTTTCTTCAAGATTGTGGCCAGCGCTAGGTCCAAATTACTAAGCATCAAGCCCAAATGATTGAGACCAAAGCAAAGATGCAACAAAATTTTCTTGATATGTTAGTGGTAGTGACTAGCCAAGACACCACCAATATGGCCATGTATGAACGGGATGATCGTGCCTCACTTATAGAGAACCTGGGGAAACTTCTAAGGACTCATTGATTTAGCCTCAAATTAATAAAATTAAATGTCCTTGTCGTTATTTTGTTTTTCCTCTTTGTATGCATTTTAAACGCCTTTTCAGTAATAAATGAATGAATTGTAGGAACTTGTTTATCGTTTTATCGGTGTCTCGTTTTATCGGTGTCTCGATTTCCTTCAAACCGTAGACAAAGTGTGGCCTGAATGTATAAGGATGTAGATGAAGAATCATTTCCTTAAGACGAGCCAAAAATGCAAGGCTTTCGATAAGATATACCAGGACCATCTCAACGCTCCTAAAAAAAGGAGAAACCGATGAGGAAATATATACTGTGAGCGTTTCCGATTACGAGGAAAAAAACAAAGCATGGACTAAACATGTTGTGTGTGAGATGCTTAAAGATCAGCCGGAGTGGCTATGCACATTGACGCAATTAAAAATTAGTTGAATGATCGTCGGGTTTGTGTAATGTCGTATGTTTCATTATCATAAATATTTTTAATTTAGTATGAATAAAATAACTTGTTTTATTTGGGGTTATTTTGAAAATATTAAAAGTCAAACAACTGCCTTTTGCAGTTACTAGTTGTTACTATTGTAGAGGTAGTCGTAGGAGGTAGTTGTTTGGAAGAGAGAGAAACTCAAAATGTACTCGTACAACCACTCATTGTAACTACGTAGGCTAATACCATTGAAAATGTTCTAAAAGGTGTTACTGATAATGAAATATCAAAGTGGTTAGGTAAATGATGTTTTCTCTTTATACTTTATTTTTTTTAGCATAATGGAACTTTTATTAATGATGTAAATCAAACATTGCATAACATTGAAATGAAAGAAAGAAAAGGGTAAGAAAAAATTCTAAACTCATGGGTATCAAACGTTACCCTTATTGCGAAATAACTGGTTATACCAGGGACAAATACACGATCTCTAGACTAGTGGTTGTGCAGAAATAGTGGATGATAAACATTTCCCGATCTCAACCTGAAAATGCCCATGATAAAGATCAGGGAAGTTTGATGGGATAATGGGCATCAAAGGAGAACACTTGAAAATGGGGGAGCCATGTTGTCGGATCTCCATCGACCTTGGTAGAGCGAGATGTGCATCCCCACACACATCGTGTTTCTTGAAAGACCGCTCATTGACCTTGACAAGGTTGTTTGGAAGACCTCGTCTCTAATTGTTCTGAAGCAGCTGGTTCTATGGCTAGGGTGGGGGCATCCCGACTCCTCTTCTTCTAGGCTGAAGGGGAAGATATCACATTTTTAGCACCCCAATCTATCAGATGGGGCTGGGGCGGCCCTGCACGATTGCTTTGAGTGATCAGGTGTGCCATACTCATGATGTCTGTCCTTGGATAGGGCCTCCGATGAACTTGGATGATCGGAGGGCGGCGATATTGGTTGCGTCGAAAGAGGTGGAGGCGACAGTGGTGGTGGCGGATGCGACGAAGGAGGCGAAAGAGACGACTTTGATGGTTCCCCTTTGGACCTCAGTAAATCTACTGACTCGTGGCGAAGGTGACGAGAGAAGGAGAGACAACGATGATGACGGATCAAGGGTGATTAGAGGAGGAGTTGGTGGTGATTTTAGGTTGGAGAGAAATGGGAGGGCCGTTGGCGGCGATGCTGGAGTGGGCGGCGGAGCCGGTGGTGGTGGGATAACCTTAGGAAATATTTTGGGTTCCCCTCCCCCGCACAGGTTTGAGGAACTCTATAGTAGGGATGGACGCGGTACCAACAGTGGGACGAGGGACGAGCCATCATAGGGTTGGTGGCTAGTCGCAATAACAAGGGATCGGGGAAAAGGAAGGTAGGGGTCATGACAGGCGTAGGAAGAGGAGGACAAAGGGGGCGGCCCAAGAAGAGAGGGAATATAACATCAAACCTTTGTGTACAAGCAGAATCGAAAGAGTTTGGTAGAGGAGAAATTGTGTCAATCCAAAAACAAAATCAATGTATTATATGTGGAGAAGAGGAAAGACTTATCAGTGGGGAGCGACGGCTCACAAATGGAGAAGATGTCCTAGACAATAGAAAAAAATTTCCCTTTACACTTTATTAATCATGTAGAAGAAATTATTATTTTATCTTTCTTTTAGCTTAAACAAGAAGTATTATTAAATGTCAGCAATATGGATACGGTGGAATGGGTCCAGTATAAACCCTTCTTTCCATTCCTAGACAGGGGAGGAACATGCCGCCCTGACAAGCCAATGAGCTGCTTTGTTCACCGTCCGCTTAACAAAATCGAGTTGCAATACTCGAGTCTAGATAGAAGGAAAATACAATCATTAACGATTATCCCTAAAGGAGAGGAATATTTTCTCCTTGGGTTGATCATATCCACTATAACCTTGCAATCACTTCTGATGATGGATCTCTAACGTGATTTCTACACCAGCCACTATAGTGCGTCTTTGATGGAATAAGACTTTATCAGCCCCGGGTTCTAGGGGCCATGGAACGAGGAAGATCGGGCCCGAGTTATTTGTCCCGTTTCGTCCCTGCACACCCATCATGTTCCCAAATGACCCGTTGAAACGAACAAAGCTCCATCCGTATTAATGGCCCATGTCCTTTGAGGCGGGTAAGTCCATACGATTTCTGCACCACTACTTTTCTTAGATGGGGATGATGATATTTTCCCCTTCCGACTTTTGGCTTCCACCCACCTCGTACTTAGGAGAGCCACCATATGTTGAATGGACGATGCAATAAGGGTGAGATTCTCCCATACCTTCTTGTTTCTAACTTTCCAAAGTTCTCACCTCTCCTCCCCTAGTCAGAGGGTTGATATGTAGAATGGACCGTAACCATTCTGTGATGTCCCAAACTTCAGTTGGGAGAACTAACCTGCTTATTCGCCAGCATTTCTCCGCTACCGGGAATGTGACCAAGATATGGAATTCCGATTCCTCCCTCACCTGACAAATAGGACAATCTGACTCCATTTCCACCTTACGCGAGTGAAGTCATGTCACTACTTGGAGACGCCCTACACATGTTTGCCATAAGAAGGTGCGCTCCTTTGGAAGAACCTCGAGAGCCCATATTGAAGTCCAGATGTCTGAGTGGCTATTCGTGGAGGTATGGTCATCATTGAGCATGTCGTAAGCCGACTTGACTGATTATTGGCAAAGGTGCTCCCCAGACCAGTACCATGAGTCTGATAAGGCCGAGTTACTAGTTGGCACTACAAGAATGACTAACTTGTCCCTCTCGTTAAATGTTTTTAGGACCATCTCTTCATTCCATTGTCTCGTGCCTTGTGTCATAAGTCCCGTCACGTTCAACTGTTCTAGTTCTGTATTTTCCGTTGTTATCCAGGGTTCCTTTCCTATGAGCCAGGGATGTCGGAGAACTGAAGCTGATGCCCCCAGGCCTATCGATCTCCTCGCCCCTTGCTTGAGTAGATATGGGCTGAAAGTATAATCTGCCAGATAAAACTCTGATGTAGTCCTTTTTTTGCCTCCAACACTGAGGAGTCCGGAAAGTATCTTGCTTTTAGGACACACGCTACTAGGCTTGACCCTTTCGACACAATCTTCTATAGCTACATGCCCATCAGAGTGCTATTGAAATCCTAGAGGTTTCTGAACCCAAGGCCTCCTACTTCCTTCGACCAAGACTGCTAGATTATCGGCTTATCAGTACCTCCCGACGTTTTCCACCAGAACCATGCCAGAGCCACATTCATTTTTTTCTATTATGCCTTGCGGAAGACGCATGACGCTCATGGAATACATTGGGATGGATTAGAGGACTGATTTAACTAATACCTCCTTCGCTGCCCCGTTGAGGAGCTTACTGTCCCATCTTTGGATCCCTCTCAGCATCTGATCCAGAATGTACTACAATCCTTGCTTCTTGCTTTGTCCCATCATATTTGGGACCTTGAGGTATGAGGATGGATTTTGGAGCTCTGGAATCCCCAATAGTCGTACCCCCTTCCCTCGAGCATCCACATACGTGTTTGTGCTGAACAATAAAGACGACTTCTGAAGGTTCACAACCTGACCCGAAGCTTCCTCAAACATCTTGAGATAGTTCCGGACCCTCCCCATTTCAACGTGGAAGGCCTTATAATACGCATAACAGTCATCTACAAAGACAAGGTCGGTGAGCGATAGAGCCAAAGGCACGATACTAACCCCATGAATGTGGTCCCAACTCTCTGCTACTTGTAGAAGCCGAGCGAAGCCTTCCATACAAAATAAGAACAAGTACGGGGGTATGGGCCCCCTTGACGAATGCCCCTTTCCGGTTGCACAAAGACTGCATGTCTTCCTCCTTCCACTATATTGTATGTGAGCGAGTAGGTACATGCCTCAATAACGATATCCACTCCTCCCTGAAACCGAACGTTCTCATTATGTCCCATAGGAAGCCCCACTCTACTCTTCCATTGGATTTTGTCATGTCTAACTTGAGTCATACCCACCGTCCAAACCTTTCTTCTTGTTCTTCATGAAATGGAGGGTTTCGAACGAGAGAATGATGTTGTCCTGGGGGTAAAAGCACCCTGCGAGGGAGATATGATTCCTTCCAAGATACCCTTGATCATGTTTGCTGCAACCTTCGAGACTATTTTATACAACACATCATATAAAGCAATGGGACGAAGATCCTTAAGAGTCGTTGGAGCCTCCAACTTCGGGATCAGTACTAAAGTAGTTTCATTAAGTGAGGACCGTACCTTCATCGAAATAAGATAACTAAGCCCGGTTACAAAAGAAATTTGAAAAAACTTCTCTACCTCACAACCATATCCGTGTTCATTGCCGGTAGTGACTTCTTGTTCTCCATCTCCCTTTTCCCCTCTTGTCCCCCTACCTTTCTTCTCAACCCCTACCTTCACTTTATACCCCCTACTTCCCCTTTCTCATTTGTTCTTTCAGATCTACCGTCCATGTTACTGCACCTCCTCCTTTGTGGGTTGTTTCAGGCAGAACCCAAAGCCAAGTGAAGAGTGGTCTTGTTTTTGGTTTCGGAGAAGGTTGCAGAAGTCCGACCGGTGGCTATTCTAGAACTGATCAGAGCTTGGATCTGTCTGTTTTGAGCTTTGCTTGGGATCTTGAAGACCCGTGGCTCCCGGTAGCACGACTGCTCTCCGCTTACCGAAAGTTTGGTAGGTGGGTCGCCGGAGCTTCCTCTGCTCTTGAATCACTGCAGATCTGAAGCTCGTGGTTTGGACCTGGGTTGGTTTCGACCCGGCCGTGGCCTAGACTGTTTCGACCCGAGTAGACCCTGGGCTAGTCTGAAGCCAGGTTGGGTTTCGGCGAGCATGGTCGGATCTGGGCTGGTTAGATTCGCTTTCGTGTCTGGCTTTTGCTTCCGGGTCGGTCCAGCTCATGAGTTCCGACCAAAGTTTGATCAGTTTCTCCCTCATTCCGGCCTCGTCTCTGTTTGTTGTTGTTGGGTTCTTGTGCGCGTTCATAGTCTCCCTTCACCTGCACCATGTCGGGTTGGTCAGAGACTATGTGGTGTCTCTACTCAGGTTGTTTCGCCCTTTGTTTGTTATTGTTTTGATTATGTGTTGTGTTTGTGGTTTGATCGATGCTGACCGATGATCGGTGGATCAATTTTTTAGGAGAGCATTTATGGGTTCTCGGGTTCTGTTTTTGGGACTCTCCATGAAAGTGGGGGTGTGTGGGTGTGCGTGGCAACAACTTGTTTCGTGCCTAAAAGGAAAATTCTAGGTGTTGCGTCGTTCTCCTTTTCTGACTTAGGTGTTAAATCTGTTAGGGTCCGGGTTGACTCGTGCTCTGTATAATTACAAGCATTCCCCTTAGGGTCATCGTTTGGTGTTGGTTGGCGAGGGGTTGCCTATTACGGTAACGGAACGCTCAGTTCGAGTTCCAGCCTTGGATTCCCGATAGTGATGATTTCCTCTGCTAGCTAGGATATCTGGTCTCGCTCTTGGTAGAAATACTGATCCTTCCCTTTTGGGGCTTTTCTTGGTGTTGGCCGGATTTTTTTTAGAAGATTGAGTCCGAGCTTCAAAGACTGACAGTTACAAGTGCAGTTCTTGAAGGGTTGCTGATTGTGCTTTCGTTATGGCATTGCGCTTCTCGATTGGCTTTGATGGCAGTTCTGTCTGGATTCATGTTGGATCGTGCTCGGTATTACTACAGACCTTCTCCCTTGGGTCCTCGCTAGGTGTTGCCTAACTGATCTTGGTTTCGGAATGCTCAGCTCGAGTTCACGCCTTGGATTTTCGGAAGATTGACTTGTTGCTGCCTGCTAGGAGGGCTGAGCTCGTTCTCGGTAGAAATACCGGTCCTCCGCCTTAGGGGGCTTTTCTCGGTGTTTTAAGGAATTGGGTTGGAGGACTGAGTTCGAGCTCCAACGTTTGTTGGAAGTCTTTTCTCTTTGTGCTTCATGTTGGTTAAATCTGGATGCTTCAGATCCTTTCCTTTTAAGCGCTTAATGGTTGTTAAATCTAGGTATTATACCTTGTTTTTGTGGTGGCTTCCCGCGTGAAGCGGTTGGTTTGTGGTAGCAACTGCATGAAGCGATGTGATTTCTGGTTTTGATATACCTTGATTGTTGTGGTTGGCTGATTGTTGTAAAAAAAATTTACCCTCAGAAAAAGGTTTAATTTAAATTTAATTTGCTAATATAAAAAAAGTGATGACGTACCTAATAATAAATAAAATTAAGGAAAAAATCATATAAAGTACGGGAAAATGTGTACCTGTGGGAACGAAGATTAGGCTTCCAACAAACGCTTGAAATGTCACCAAAATGAAACATGAATTGATTTGATGACAAACCAAACATTATATGGTAATTTTGATTTTTTTTTCCTTCCAAAAATAGAAGTTGAATATTATTGCCCAGGAGGGTTATTCTGCAACTTCCGTACAGAGTCTATAGTAGAGAAAGCAAGGAGATGAGCTGTTCCATTAGTTGCAAGAACAATCTTTCCATGTGGATACTATCTGCTAGTTCCTGTTTTGTTCATATTGATTTGATCAACATTATAAATCCAAGAGAAGAGAGTTATTAACAGAGAACTAAAGCATGTATATAAATCATGATTAAAATAAATAGAGGGATTGTAGGATTGAGAAGAACACTAGACTATACTGAAACTCAACTTCTGTAGATATCCACAAAACAGTGCCAACTCTCTGTGACCTCACTAACAGATAAACTAAACACAATATTAATCAATCTATAAGTTACAATTAAATATGTTAGTAAGAGGGCATTTGGTCTAGTGGTATGATTCTCGCTTTGGGTGCGAGAGGTCCCGAGTTCGATTCTCGGAATGCCCCAATTTCTTATTCGATTTTTAGATTTGTGGTAGATTTTGAAACTGAAATGGAATCATTCTCGTATCAAAATCCTTAATGTGTCAACCTCCAAGCCCCAATTCAGATTTGATTATCTTCAATCCATTCTCTACCAACTTGAAAATCACCTTTTATATCTCCACAACCTTGGCACTCTCTTTGAAAATGTGCTTTATTAATCTTCAAACTTGATCCAATGCTATTATACACGTGCTTTCACAAAATGTGCTCCATTTCGACTGTTTATGTTTGATGAATATGTAGTTGATACACTCTATACTTGTTACATGTTATTAAGTTACACACTGCTGAGTTATTCATCCTCAATTTATCTTAGGGATAACTATATTTCCTAACCTTTATAAACGTTTTATTATCAGATCCTAACTCAGGCAAACGTTTGGTCTCAGTTCCTAACCTATTAGTTTCTGAATTTTTCAGAAACTATAAAACTCCATCCAAACTAACGCTTCTGTCAGCTCGTCGAGCACATGTGTGTCACGTGTAGGGTTTGGAAAAAATAAATGACAAACTTGCCCCGACCTCTATGGCTTGAATTAGGGGAAAACGAATTTGGGTTTTTTATGCTTCAGACGCAGAAAGGAATCGCGACTGAAGAAAGGGACTCGCGACTGAAGAAAGAAGAAGAAGAAGAAGACCTGCGTGAACGATGAAGAGAGAAGGTCAGGTAAGTTTATTCATCAACCCTGATTGATTTATCCATCGAAATAGCTTCTTCATCAACTATTACATCTAGGGTTGGGTTGTCGCGTTTATGTTCATTAGTCAGTAAAATGAAGTAATTAACTGGATTTGTTGCTTGGTTTCTTCAATGTATATATTGTAGTTCTGTTGGTTGGATTTTCTGGTGTAGTTGATTTATGTTGTTTGATTTTCTGTGTGAGTAAAGTTTTCATTTGGAATCACTAATAATCAACGAAATAAAAGCTGCTCCTGGAGTTGTCATTAGTTCTGATTAAGGTAGTTGATTATCCAATTGCCCATGATTTGATTCATCCTGAAATAAGTTGGCATCTTTCCTAAATTGGATGTATCGGTATAAAAGCTCTGTTTTTGTTTGACGTGCTTAATTAAGCATGGATTACCAGTAAAATCTCTCCACGACTTAATTAAGCATGGAATGTAATGCATTTCATAATTTGACTAGCTGTTTTCGAGGTAACCCCGTAGTCCTTTGTGGTGCATGATCTTCTATTATGCCCGGGTTGGCCACAGTTGCCACACGTCATTATCATCCCTTTCCTTGACTTTTTAGGCTGCCCTAAATTTTCCCCACCATTTGTGGTATCATCAGCCACTTCAACAGTCGATTTCCCACGACCGGAGCAAACACTTTGACCCTGCCTCTCCATTACCCCCTTGGCTCGCCTAAGCCTAGGTCTACCAGGTTGTTTACGGACTATAGGAGGCAGTAACGGTTGTTCCCCAACTTGTAGTTTTCGACATTTCTTCAGGCTTGCAATTGGGAATATCTGTCCTTCATAGCTTTTCTTCATAGTCTTTAAAGAGTAAAACTCATGCACATACTCTTTTGGATTGCCTCTTGCATGAATAATCGACGCCACTGCATGCTTGCACGGGATGCCGCTGAGTTGCCATTCTAAACAGGTGCAGGTTGAACTTGTGACGTCCACGATATACGTGTCATTTTTTTCTTCGATCTCGTACAACGTAGGGCTGCTCCTCTGAACCGGACATCTTAGAGCTTGCTTGATGATGATGTCAAACCTTTCAGCTATTCTTGGACAAAGGCCGTTCCCCGCTTTCTCTATCAAGGACCCTTTAGCATAGAACCAACCCATTAGCTTCTTCCTATAGAATTCCAAGAAACTGAGAATTGGTAGGTCTCTCCCTTTGCCAATCCAAGCATTAAAACTCTCACATATGTTGTTGGTTTGGGCAGCCACCTTTGATTCGGTCTTGAAGAAGGCCTTGCACCAATGTTGAGGAGGCCTCTCTTCCAACCACATGTAAGCCTTTTCGTTTACCTCCTTCATGTCAGTCATGTACTCTTCCAACATGTCTACACTTGTAGACCGGGAGCACTTCCATAGCAACTTCTTCAACTCGTACGACTTGAAGCTCTTGTACCAGTTTTCATACAAGTGTCGCATGCAATGTCTATGCTCCACTTGAGGATATGAGCTCAAGACCTCTATTAATCCCTGAAACATGACACCACAAACCCTTAGCATACTTATCCTACACTGTTTTAAAGTTTGAATTACAACATAATTTCGACAAATATGGACATACCTTCTGTTTGTCAGACATGACAACTAAATCCGGGTGACCACTAAGTTCAATGTCGGAGAACAGCTCTTCGACAAACCAACTCCACGAATCCTTGGTCTCAGCCTCCACCACAGCCAATGCTAAGGGAAACATCCCGTTGTTCGCGTCCATAGCAACTGCAGCTAGGACGATGCCACCGTGATAGGCTTTGAGGTGGCAGCCATCTAACCCTATGAAATGGCGACATCCCTCATTGAACCCAAATTTCTGCGCTCCATACCTTATATATAAGCGCTTGAACCGGGGCGGGAGACTATCGTCCTCAACGAGTACGAACCTCGAGTTCGGGTTCGTCTTCTTTACCAAATCCCCATACCTGTTCAACAACCAAATACAACACTTAGCATACATATCCATATTACACAACATATTGAATGTTTACAGTAGATATCCATAGTAAAACACTAACCTTTTCAGCATTCCATATTTTTCGCCCAATTGTTCATGGACAAAATCTTTTGCCTTCTTCATTACACGGTATGCCGTCGGATGAGAAATTGTGGCCGACAATTTACTTAACACACGGTCACACACGGCAGCTGCGGTTCTCTTCTTCTTCTTTTGTAACCAGTTGCGCAACCTCCATGCAATTGCGGTTGATGTCACATTTAGCCCTAGCTCACTCGGTGTACACCAATGTTGAGCTCGTAGGTTTGTAATTTGTAGGCACTCATCTGTCTTATTGACACCACACCATATGTAGAATGGGCAACCCTTCTCCTTGCATACTGCCCCAATTCCTGACTTCTTCTGATTTCTTGTGTAGTTGAAGTTGAAGCCCTTCTGGCCGGAGTTTATGCGTAGCACGATTCGAAACCATTCTGCAGTCTCGAATCTGTCTCCTACAGCAAGTTCAATCTTCCGCAGATCTGATTTTTTATCCCACATCTGTGGTTCCCTACTTGAACTGGCTGCAAATCCTGCTCTCCACTCTTCAGCCATTTCAGCCTCACACTCCATATCCTCCACATAATCCTCCTCATCTGAATCCTCTTCATCTGAAACATCTTCTTCATTATAATCCTCTTAATCTGAATTCTCTTCATCTGAATTCTCTTGATCTGAATCTTCTTCTTCACCACTATTGTTCTGTTCATCGTCATCAGAGTTGTCATCATCTTCAGTAGAGCTATCTGCATTCTGACTCATGTTCTCTTCATTCTCGTCTTCATCTTCTGCTACATCATTTCCAACTGTCCTTTGAGGGCCTACATCATCAACCACCTCATTGATCAAATCATAATCGATCATTTCCTCTTGAAACATTTCAGCTTCCCCAATGTCCTCATCGTCTGAGGGTTCATCTGCTAGTCTCCGAACATGTTTCAATTTCTGAGGCCGGATAGGTTTCAATTTCTCAGGCCTCACCATCCGCAGTATGCAATAAATATGTGTTAAACTATTAAAATATGAATCATCTGTACATGCTAAATAAACTAACTTCACTCAACTGAATTTGGCAATAAAGTTTCATCTACTATTCTGTAAATGTTTGTGGAGAATACAAAGTAAAAAAGATTCATAAGCAACTAACATGATAGATAGAGGTGTGATCCAGACTTACTTTTGTACACACTCTACTAAACTTCACTTGCAATACAAGAATTTCCCTACACTCCGATTTACCCTATGCAATTACACTACTGCTCAGACACTTACAAAGTTTGGAGATCTCTAACATGAAACAGAAGTAAAGACACACAACATAACAACTCAAACTAGTGGATTGATACTCTCAATAAGTAACCATTAAACTTATCCTTTGTGCATTTATGTCCATATTTGCTTATCTTTGTATTCAAGTCTTGTCTGTATCTTCCATATTCATATTGATCAATGATTGCCATGATTGTACCCATAATAATGCCAATACAAAATTATTTTGCTTCTGTTTAAAATCATTTTATTCAACTAAATAAAACTGACAGTACAAAAATTGGTAAAAGTAGAGTGGTTCATGACAGTAATGCAAAGCTTGTATTTATATACATATGCAAATTGGTGCTCACTATGTTCAGCTATTTATCTACTGTTCATCCCAATTCCTTTGGAACCCATGCTCCTTTGCACACTCATAAAAATTCATCATCACTATTCTCTTTTATCTAATCAATATCAAATTCAACAATCACCAGACAGATCAGTTTTTAAACCCTAAAAACCTTTAAACTTTTCCCTCTTTGACTTCAAACCCTAAAAACCCCAAATTCAATTCTGAATCACGATTTACTACTCAGTATCGTCATTATCATCCATTTTTTTTGCTCAACTACAGATTTATACTTGTAAATGAAGAGAGCTAAGAGGATTTACCTTAATCGATTCTTCCTCTTTCATCTTCGAGATCGTCCTTGCTCACCAACACTTGTAGCTTCGTCGTTCTTCACCAACACTTCAACTACGTCGTCCTTCACCAACGGCTTCAGCTTCGTCGATCTTCACTGTAGGGTTTCGGACTTGAAGAGAGGAGATGGAGTTGAAGACAATGTCGACTGAGGTGTTGTGTTGGAATAGAGAAGAGGGAAGTGAGGTCAACGTTTTTTGAGGGGTAATTTCGTATTTTTGGGTGCACTTTTAACGGAAGCGTTAGTTTGGATGGAGTTTTATAGTTTCTGAAAAATTCAGAAACTAATAGGTTAGGAACTGAGACCAAACGTTTGCCTGGGTTAGGATCTGATAATGAAACGTTTATAAAGGTTAGGAAATATAGTTATCCATTTATCTTAATGGACATATGAAAAAGGGATGCCAACCCTATTCAGAACTGGAGGGGAGATTGAAGACGTGAAACTACCAACGAATCCGAACATGAGAGACCATTTTTTTGTATTTGTGAGGTTTAAGCAAGGGGCGGATTTGTAGAAGGTTATAGATACAAGGACCTTTGATCTGCGACAGATTATGAGTCGGAAGACGGAGCCTAATGCTCCTATAGATGGGGCAAGCTTATCCTTAGAGAATGATCCGATCATGGGAGACGCTCAATTGAAAGGCTGGTTGGGTATAAGATACAAGAGGAAATCAACAAAGCAGGAGTATGTTGATGATCGGGAAATGAAGAACAACTTCCTGAACTCGAAGTGGAGCTGGTTATCTTCTTGGTGGGTGATGGGTTTAGGAAAAAAAGGATGTGCTATATGAGGAAGGGATGTATCGTTGGTGCCGAATCCAAGGTTTCCTAATTCATTCCTGGAACGAGGAAAATATCATGAGGGTGGCCAAACTTGTCAGAGCTCTAGTGATGATTCACCCCAAATCATACTACTCAGAGAAGCCGTTTGTCTGATAAAATTGCTTGTTAATTCACCCCAAAGACAAAATGTAATAATTGAGAATGGAGGAAAGAGGTTCACGATAGAGATCTCATTAATGGAAGAAAACTTTGTTCCGAAGATTGGACATGAAGTGGTGGGATCAGAGAGCATAACAGATTCATTGAGTTCACCAACGCTGGAGGAGAAAGACTTTGGAGGGGACATTCAAACAACAATTAAAAGTTCTGAGGTAATGAAGGTTTTGGGAGATGTGGCTGAGAGTCCAAATCACTTAGAAGCTTCTTCTTCAAGGGTTCTCTTGATCCCTCAAACATACAACGGGGCTCGGTATCATGTAGAGGATTCAGAGAAGACACTTTCCGGGTCACTGATAGCATTGGGTCCTACAAAGAAAAGGGGCAGAAAACAGTTGGGTCGCCCTTTAGTTGGGAGTCTCTTATTGTTGGCCATAGGCGAGTTGCCATATTTTCTCACCTTTGATCCCGCCAAAGGGCTTTTCTCTGCTCGGTCTTGGGTGTGTGGACTCCGGTCGCCCCTTAGTTGAGAGTCTCTTGGTGTTGGTTAGAGGCAAGTTGCCGGATTTTCTCACCGAAGATCGAGTAAGGGATATGGGTCGGTTCATGTGGTGATGGCCAATCGATCCTATGCCTTAGCAATTGATGGAGGTTGGAGTATGTAGATGAGTTGTTGTCGTTTGTGCTTTGCTTATGGTGGAGCGTGGATGTCGACATGTGGTGGTTTCTGGCTTGATCCTATTTTTTGTGGGTTTCTGGTTCTCGCGCTCTAGGCTTGGTCGAGTAAGTCTTGTTGGTCCCTATTTTGGCAAGTCATTTTTTTCTGTTATGGATTTTAAGCCTGATAAGTATTGTTTTTACTAGTTTATCTGGCTTGGGTTTATTTTTTTGTTGTACTTTAAACATGTTGTTTTGACAGGTTCCTTCCTTTATTACTTATCTAGGGTAACATAGAGCTATATATATAACATTGCGATAAAAAACATGTAACTAATACATGATATTTTGTTTTGAAAACATTTTTGGGATATAGGCAATTGCTAGGGTTTGGAGAGCACTGCCGTCGTACGCAACCATGGCTATGGCTATGAAAATTGTCATGGCTTATGATATGTTCTTCTTCTCTTCTCTATCCACCGTCTCCTTTGTACATCTCTTTTGGGCCTTGCGAGAGTTTTCTCTACTAGGGTGGCGCCGCTAGCTATGATGATTTTCCCTGTCCCCGCCGTCGACGTGACCTCTATAGTTCCTCCCTCTGTGCACTGTGCTACTGTGGCTGTCGATGCTGCCCACTCGTGTGGTCTTGTCTCTCACAGACCGTGTCCGGTGTGGAGGATAAGAACCACCTATGGAGGACGACCACACCACAAGTTCGTCCTCCTTCTCTCTCTACATCGATGATGATGTCGGCCATGGCTTTCGGCTCCTCAGGACAGTCTGCTCTCCCTCCGAGCGTGGAACCGAGGCATGGAGGTTTTTTGCGGCAGCCCTAGGTTAATTCCTTCCCAAGAAACAGATTTGTCTCTCTTCCTCCAAACCATTAATCACCGAGTTCTCGGGTGTACCATGACCTTGCTGTTAGTCTTAATGCCCGTAGTTCAATCCTAAATGTCCAAATGTATATATCATCGTTAGCAATAAAATTAAAGCGGCTTTATATTGCTTATGTGTTGCAGTAATATATCGATGTGTGCTTTGATTTATGCCCACAATGCGAATAGAACCATAGATCGAGATAGATCACACTCGATGGGTCCCTAGTCAACAAAGCTTCACTAGAAGCGACTAGTATGAAAGATGGCTCTTTATGTCTTACGTTCTGTTAGTCATTGGAATGAGATTCCGGAGTCTGATCATAGATATCATGTGGGACATGATATTGGACGACCCGACATGAATATGTGCCATAGATTAAGTCATGAACATATTCATTGTCGTAGCTTGTCATGTAACCTTAGACCAAGGAGTCTTTGTGATCGCTATGCAGTAAACAACTGAGTTTGACCTGAGCCTAACGTTTTCCGTAACATGGCTTCCATAACGACCAGGATTGGCTTGATGACGGACTGCATGAGTGAACGAAAGACGACAAAGGGATTATTCCCTCGTACTACGGTATGGGAAAAATATCGGTTCTCGGCCGCTTGATCGAGAATGACTGAAAGAATAGCATGGCCATGCACATGATATTGGGTATCATATATTCAGTCATGTCACATATCAAGGAACAGTGATTGAGAATAATAAGGATGTCGGCTCTATGCCTTATCTCAATCAGGATATCGGAGATAAAAGGATAATGACAGGGACGACGGAAAGGTTAGATCGACATGGTCGATTCGTTATGCAGTGTCAAACAATACTAAAGTCTCATTAGTTGCCACTTAAATAGGATCAAGTAAAATGGGATTTTACGTTGATCTATTGACATGCATAAACCTAAGGGTCACACTGGAGGGTGAAACTCATTGACACATTTATGGAGAATGACCAAAAGGGAGTTGTCTCGGGACATGACCAAAACTAGATTCTGGGTCATGTGCCCGTAAGTGAATAGGATTTTACGGATCAAGACAAGGCTTGGAGTCTTGGGATTGATCGCGTCGGATAATGTTGGACATTTCTGTTATGAAAGGCTTGGAGGCGATGAGCGAATCACGGGACCTCGTTGGAAATGGTCACGGGCCATGTTCCAAGAGGCCCATGAAAGGCCCATGCAACCAAGGCCTGTAAAGACCGGGAAGATTATTATTTGAGTTAGTAATTTTGACGTCGTAGTTTGGGAACGAGTTAATTTTCGATCGCTTTCAAAAAAAAAGGAAGGGGGGAAAGACAAAAAGAGAAAAGAAAAGAAAATTTATTTTTTTAATATATTTATCTAGAGGGTCGGACCGGGTTGGTCAGACCCGACCAGCAACCCAAGCCAGCCGAACTGGCATTTGGGCCGAGCGGCCCATTCGCATTCTGAGGCCCGTTTAGGCCGGCCCGCGTATATAAGACGTTTTTAGGGTTCTGAAACCCTCACTTCGTCCCTCTTCTTCTTCGTGAACTCCCCTCCACCTCACTCTCTCGTCCTCTCCCCGAAGCCGTGTCACCCCACTCTGTCCAGCAACCACCGCCACCGTCTCTCCCTCTCCCGACCCAGCTCACAACACCGTCCCCATCTCCCTCACCGTCCTCTCCTTCACCTTCTCCGGCCAGATCCGGCCACGCCGTCCCTCCCACCTCCTCTTCTCCCTCATCCCGAGCCGGCACCCCAACAGAAGTTCCGGCCACGCTCTCGTCCCCGGCGTTCTATCCCTTCCCCGTCCCGAGCTCCATCTCATCTCGAGCTCTCGACGGCCACTCCTCGTCGGCCGAGCTCATCGCCCCTCTCACCCTTCTTCTCGTCTTCTCCGGCTGCATCATCTCCCACGCGCCGCCTAACTTCCCATCAGCGCCGTCGTTCTCGCCGGATCTGAGACAGAAATCGCACCGTCCAGATCTGAGGCGAGAAGACCCGCCTCGCTCCGCCGCTCCTACGTCTACAACCACCTCCCCGCCATCGTCCCTTTCCCCTATGGTAAGCGTTACAACCGTGGGTTTGGTCGCCGGCGATGTCGTCGCTGGCGGTCGGAAACTTCTCCCCAGCCTCGTTTCTTACCCTTTCATTTCTCGAGCTGTCTGGTTATGTTCGGTTGGTGTTGAAACTGAAGCAGAGTAATCTTTGTTGTTAAAGAAATTAAAAGAACTGAATTTAGAATCAGATCTGTTTGAAATCAAAAACGGGGAAAGGAATCAGTTTTATTTAAAAAGACTCTATTTTGAACAACTGAACGACGTAGGGCTGTTGAACGTTTTTGGTAGCTGGAAAGGCTAAATCGGACTTTAAAAGGACTTAGAACGGGACAAAAGTGGAACGTTGAATCGGACCCTCGGGATTCGTGCCTCGAAACTCGCACCTCGGGATCCGTACACTAGCAACCGTGCCTCGGTTTACGTGCACTGGGTTTTATGCTCGGGGCTCGGGTACTCGAGCCCGATTCGTTGTTTAATCTCGCTTTAGACCCGTTCGAGTTTTAAAAGGCATAGTATTGATTTTACTTTGGGCCTTACCTGATCTGATCGTAAGTTCGAATTGTTAAAACCCAGATTGCACTTCGCCCGAAAAGACGGAGTTGGCCCGGTCGTCAGCAGCTCGGAGTATTATTAGAGGAAGACCGCCAGGTAGGGAAAGTCTAACTCCTCGAGTATTTCAATACTAGTATGTCTTCTAGGTTAATAAAATCGGAAAGGTCCTAGAATTGCATATAGGATGAGAATACTAGAATAATTGCCTTTGAATTACTAATAACCGGATGTGTCTAGTAAGCATGTTTAGGATGCAAATCACTAGCATAATTCGCTTTCAATACTTGGGTTTTGATTTACTGGTAGAGGGGCCGTGATGAGCCCCCGGATTAGTTGTGTGTTAGGCTCACATGCTTGGTTGCTAGTCATTAGGATAATCAAGAGTTTAACGAAACTAGATTGAATGCATGCTTGAATGCCTGAATGCTTAAATGCTTGAATGATCGAATGCATGCTTGTTTGATTGAACGTTGGATGAATGATTGAATGTAATTGGTTGTGCTAAAGGATATGATCGGGTGAGTGATAGACCAATGGAGTGCGGATGGTAAGTAAGATGGTAAGTGTAATTACGGGTATGAATCCCTTGTGTGATTGGTTGTGGACCCTGCGGGGCATTGATTGTTTGATCCTACGGAATATGGGTTATGGACTCTGCGGGGCATTGGTTGAGTGATCCTAGGGAACATGGTTTGGTAGATCCTGCGGGAGATTGTTGGGTAGATCTTGCGGGATAATGTTAGGCAGACCCTGCGGGGTATCGTTTGGCAGATCCTACGGGATAACGGTTAGGGACCCTGCGGGACATTGGTTAGTGATTCAGCTGGATATTGGTTATAGACCCTGCGGGATATTGATAGGATGATCCTGCGGGATAATGATTATTGTTGACTCGGTATGATACCTACACCGTTGAGGAGTCCGGTGTAGGATGAGATAATGATTATTGTTGATACGGTATGGTACCTACACCGTTGAGGAGTCAGGTGTAGGATGAGATAATGATTATTGTTGATACGGTATGGTACCTATACCGTTGAGGAGTCCGGTGTAGGATGATAGAATGGTTACTTGAGATTCACCCGAGTGTGTGCATCCTGCGGGAGCATTACCTCGGTTCCCGATGATCTATGGTCCTCTGGACCGAGGGAAAATCCGACATAACACAAGGACTATCGTGGATCGGAGTATGGGATCCGACATGACACAAGAACCTAGTGTTCCGGAGTATTCGAATTGAAGTTGTTAGCGTGATATTCACTTGTTCTCATTTTAATGGTTATCAAATACTTGCAGTACCTCCCTTTTGATTTCTCATAATACCGTTATTCTTAAGAATTGAGTATTATTTCCTCTTTAGTCTTTTCATAGTATGTTATTGGGTAATGGTATTAACTGCACATTGTGCGACCGTGCTCAAACCCTTTTATTACTAAAATGAGGTTAACCTGTTTATGATTTTCCCTACTGAGCGTAAGCTCACCCTTATTTGTTTTATCTATTGTTTATACAGGCGTGTTTGGTGAGTAATGGGCTCGAAGCTTCCGGAGAGTCTGGGCTTGTTTAGAGACGTCTTGGTCATTGTATTGAACCTCATATTTTATTTGCTTATTCAGAGCTTGACTCTTATTACAGTTTCAGAAACCTTCTTATCGAGTTATTGTTTGGAACTAAACTTTGAGACTTACTATCGTTGAAAGGTTGTGTTTTATGTTATAATTTTTATTCTCAACTCAAGCCACGTCTCGAGTCCGCCCAAAACCGGGTTTGGGGCGTGACAAGGCCCATGGAACTAATTAATCAAGTCTTGATTAATTAGTACTAAGTAAGCATGACAAGGATTAAGGTGTTGGTGATTCACCACCTAACCCCATCTTGTCTAGCCATACTTTGTCCTATTTACACCTTACTTGTCACCATGCTTGTCTCATGCCTTTAGTTGGACAAGTATGGGGTTTGTTATGTTTAAGTCATCTTTTTTCAACATAACAAACACAAGACAAGAATAGGAAACACAACTTCTCCCTCCTCTCCCTTGCAATTTCGTCCAAGGCAAGCTCCCACCTCCATTTTTGTGTTCTTGATTCCTCAAAGAGAAGAACTACGTGGCTTTGATTCCCATGTGGATACGTAGGCATCTTGGAGACTCAAGCCAATCATTCGTTACCCGGTGTTCTTGTTTTGGTAAGAAATAATGCTGAATTTTTCTCTTGTGAATCCATTCTTTGTTAGTTGTTTCATGGTTTTAATCGTCTCTTGGTTTTCATTGATTTTCCGCTGCGAGTTGGTTCATCTCCAACCCTACCTCGAGATCCAACACTTGCTCTGGTTCATATTCTGGGTGGTGCGATGACTAGGGTTGCGTCTTCGCCAGGGCCTCCGAAGGTTCGACGGGCCACGCCTCCCCACCTTCTCTCGCCTCTGGCTTCTCTTCGGACTCCGGTTACGGGGGTGGATAGGGACGTGGTTGTGGGCTCGGCTTCCTTCATCATCACCACAGTGTTGTTTCGGGCACCACATTCGCTCCTTAGAGAGGGCACTAGAGCACTCAAGAGGTCAGCAGTTAGAGCACCTCGGGAGGTGCAGGTCAGGGCGGGGAAGCAGTCCCGCCAGGAGGAATAAGATTCTGGATGAGCATCGGGGACTGGCCCTGGGAGGGGTCCCATGAAGATGCTTTGCCTCCCACCATCACCGATGTTGAGATCTCTGATTTCCGGCACCCTCTTCCCCTTTTTCATATTTTATCCTTGCCTATATGGCTTTCAAATACCGTCTGTGACGATTCTAGTAAAAAAAGGTCCAGTGAGCCATTGCTCTTTTTGTTTCTTAGTGGCCTGGGAGCATGTTCCCTGACGCACATCGATATTCTGATATAAATATTTATAAAATTACAACTTTTGCTAAAATAAAACATTTTTGGAGACGGCTCTTCATGGGATAGTCGTAATGTTTAAGTCTGATTTCTTTTAATTTTCTTTTATCTCTTTGTTACTTTTTAAGGTTATATACGTCCAAAAACAAACCCCTCGACCTCCTCAGACTCGTCATATCCCCCACTCGGGTATGACGAGTCTGACGAGGTCGGGGGGTTTGGTGCTGGCGGCGGGGTCGGCGTGGGCGGCGAGGACGAGGTGGAGCCTATGGGGATGGGGGCTGTCGGACGAACTGTTGCCGATGGATTGGTGGTCGGGATTGGGCGGGGCTGGAGGCCGCGTCTGGGATAACTCTCACGGTGCTGGAGGCTGAGGCGGGGGAGACGGAGGTGTCCGGCTCGGAACTGCAGCCGTTGCCGCCGCGGGACAGTGCGTCTTCTCCGGTGGGGTTCTCGGCAAAGAGGAGTGCCGGAGCTCCGTTGATGGGGTGTGGCTGGTCGCACACTACGGCGGCACATATTCGCCGGATGCCGGCGAGGGGTCCACGCCCTCGGACTGCGGGGGGAGTAGGATCGGGTCCGGCTAGGGCTGGCGACACAGTCCCGCGGGGATCGCTGGGTGTGGCGGCGGGGACGGAGGCTCGGGTGCCGGTGGTGGTGGTCTCATCGGGCACGGAGGCTTCGACGGTGGAGTCGGCGGCGGCGGTAGCTTGGCGAAGAAGCAAGGGTACATGGGTGCTGCAAGAGAACCCTAATGGGCCGGAGTCGGGCCTTGGAGATGGGTTGGGCAGTCCGTCTGGGTTCATGCAGTGTGGTTCACATGTAGCAGCGGCGGGGAGGGGGGGGGGGGGGGCACAAGCACCCCCGCCTCCAGGAATGAGTTTGAGGTGGTCCAAGAAGGGGGTGGTCGACTGTGACCCCTTCCTGGCAAACAGATGGCGAGGGTACCATCGACAGTCGTTATCTGTCTCCCCTACCAGTCCGGTGTCAGCATTCCCGCGTTCAAGAGCCCTAACATTATCAGTCAAGGGAGGACGACGCACGCTGACTCACCGGGGGAGATGGCAGTCCACCAGTATTCCCCTCTCACTCGGCTGGCTCGGCCAGTGTCATTTGGTAGAAACATGTTGTATCGGTCTCCAGAGTTCTGCTGGAAGCTACCGCAGATATCCCCCTTCAACCGCCCTTAAACATCGAGCAACTTTTACTTTATGTTATTGTTTTCTGTTTTTTAGTTGGAGTTTCTCCTGTAAGGTGGGTACGACTACGTACTCATCCCACTATATATGTTTTTTCAGTAATAATATTACCTGTTCTTCTAAAAAAAGCTTATATACGCCCATATTTAGTCTATTTTTCATCTTATTTTCTATTTTATTTTTCTAACAAAAGCTTCATGATATGATCAGGTGGCATGTTTCGAGTCTAAATATATGGGTTTGGAGTACAATTTTTTTTAACGAAAGGTGTAAATACTATTAATAAAAAAAGAGTATATAAAATAGGGATTAGGAAATCGTGTTTAACAAACCGTATACCAGGGAACCAATGACACTTTGGTTTGTAAACAAAATACACAGGAACTGACAAATAAAGCATGTGGATAGTATTGGAGCCACATGGACCCTAAGAGGGAACGTGCCCCCCTTAATTTTTCTTCCGAAAATTTCTTTATGTACTTTAATTAGGGATGGCAAAAAAATCCATACCCAATGGGTATTCATTTTGTGCCTTTTTAGGGTCAGATTCGGGTTTGAGTAAGTTCGGATCGGGTATGGGTTATTTTTGGGTTTGGGTTGACAATATTCGGATCTGTTTGGGTTTGGGTTCGGATATCCATATTACCCGAACAATATCTCTCGCATGCTTTGCTTTTCACCATTCTCACTTCCGCACCCACACGGTCCCACCATCATACACATATATATGTCACCCGACACACCACACACCTGTGGTCCCACCCTCACATCTCTTGTCACCATCATATGTATATATATATATATATATATATATATATAAATAGTTATATTGTATATATGCTAATATGTACCTATGTGTGTATACGTGTATCTGTGATGTATATATACATATACGTATATGTGTATGTATATACATATACGTATATATGTCTATATATATACATATACGTATATGTGTGTATATATATATATGTGTGTGTGTATATTTATATTTATATATATTTAATTTTTTGATCACGGTCTTCGTTGTCTCCGTTACCCGAGAGCTTATTTTGGGACATTGATGTAACAACATTCGTCTCGGTGGATTTTTTTTAGTGAGTTTTTGGACGACGGACTTGAAGCTTCGGACATCGGTTTCCACGAAGTACGTGTTGATGATCACAACCTTAATCGGAGCTTTCATGTCATAACGAACTGACATAACCGTATTATCAAAGAAGATGACTAAAGTACAAGTTTATGGTATGTTTTTGTAATTATCAAAAAAGATAACTAACAAGATGACTAAAAGATAACTTTAGGGTATATTTTTGCAATTATCAAACAAGATGACTAAAAGATAAGTTTAGGGTATGTTTTTGAAATTATCAAAGATGAACATTAAAAGACAAGTTTAGTGTGTGATTTTTGTAAGCTATGTATTAATATGGGCGAAATGGGTATTCGTGGATACCCAAATGGGTATTGGGTAGAAATGGGTAAGACTAGAATGGGTAAATGATAGGTATTGGGCGGATATGGGGATTTAACAATGACAAATGGGTAGAAATGGGTATTATGATATTCGCCCATACCCGCCCATATCCGCCCATTTGCCATCTCTAACTTTAATAGTATCTCTTGAATTCCTTTTCGTTTCGTAATTGTGTCCACTCAAATTTTTTGAAGGGGAAACCCTGTTTCCTAACCCACTTTAAGCTTTGTTTTCCCATTTCTAATCTGGGTTTACCTTTGGTGACACTTCTCAACTATCACCTTTCAATTTTTTGCAAAAATTATCGTTTACCATTTATTTTGACGATTCCGTTAGTTTTTTTCCATGTGTCACTTCACCCGTGACGACACGTGGCCGCCACATGGGCAAAAAACTAACAGAATCGTCAGTTTTAACGATTGCAAAAAATGGAAAGGTGATAGTTGAGAAGTGTCACCAAAAGTAAACCCAGGTTAGGAATGGGAAAACAAAGCTCAAAGGGGTTAGGAAACAGGGTTTCCCCCTTTTTTAACGTTACATAATTTTGGTGCCCCACCTTACTGAAAATGCTGGCTCCGTCACTGACTGTAGAGAATCGTTCAACCCTAAACACTACTTGATCCCACAAGAAGAAATCTTTTCATCATGAGAAGAAAGATCAAATAGAAACTCGTTATCACCACCCACTCTTTTGATCAGAATATTAATGACACATCTATAGTGCTTATCCCAAAAAAGCGGAACCCCCAAATGGTCATGAATCTTAGACCCATCGCACTATGCATCGTAATCTTTCAGATGCTGTCTAAGGTCCTTGCTAATAGGCTATGTCCCCTCATTTGGTTCGTCATCTCCGAAAATCAAGGGGCTTTTATACCAGGACGTTGTATACAGGACAACGTCATCATCTCTTTTGAGATCATTCATGCCCTTCGGAGGAAGCGCAACGGTACGGACTACTACATGGAGCTGAAGTTGGATATGAGCAAAGCGTATGACATGGTAGAATTGTCCTATCTACTGGTGGTCATGTGTAGCCTTGGTTTCTCGGAAGAATGTATCTCTCTTATTACTTGTTGTATGAGCATTGTCAAGTATTCGGTCTCGTCTGGGGGAAGAGAGACTCCAACCTTTACACCTACCTGAGGAATTCGGCAAGGGGACCCTCTATCCCTGTATTTATTCCTATTTTATATGGAGGGGAAACATGTAGAGGCACAATGGTGATGGCAGACAACGGGATGGTGTGGTTGGTGAGTTAGGAAGGTGGGTCAGGAGGGGTGGAGGCATCATTCGACACAGAGGAGAGAGCACGAGGCTTCTAGGTTTTTTTTTATAAACAAGGAGACTTAAATAGACTAAGATTCTTTTGATTTGAATTCTATATATCCACGAAACGTGTTATTCTAGTTAAAAGGTAATTACCAATATTCGATAAATAAGTATTTCCAAATAAGTATTTCCTAAATAAGTGGTGGGTCTGGCACCAACAGGGTTGCATTTTCTAATCATGTCTGGGACGCCTAAAACAGAGTTCGCGGTGACGTCCAGAAATCAGGGAACCAAGGTGTTCCTCTACAACATGTCGTACGGTACGACAATAGAATGGATAAGGAACATATTCAGTTCGTTTAGGGAGATCGTCTCCGTCTCTATCATCTCAAGGCCAAATAGAAAAGGGTTGCTTTTTCGGATTCATTGATTTTGGATTTGAAGTTGTTGTTGTGCAGGCGGTAAAGAGCTACAACGGCTTCAAATAAAATGGCTTTGTTCTGTTTGTGGCACTCACGCCCTGATAAAGGTCAGAAAGTATCAAAGCGTATTTTCGCGAAACAGAGCATGCCTTTTCATCGTCTTGCAGCTGCTTTGGTGAGGAGATCAGGGACGATTGCAGCGGCGGACCATTGTTCTCGGTTCACCGTGAAAATAAGCTTCGACGCTTCACTGGCGATCTCTGCTGAAGGGTCGGTCTCTATCACCTTGTTGTTGACCGTGTCGGTGATTGATCAGGAGTCTGTGGAACCACAATGCACGCCGAGAGTTACACAAGTCTAGGATTCACAAGATCGCGTAGAAGATCAATTGGTATCTCGGGTTGTTGTGGTTCCCGAATGGATTTCAAAATCTACTCTGGACCAGGAGGAGACAGTGCAACTTGAGACATTCTCGTCTTAAGCCCAATTAAATGGGTTTTCAGTTAGCATATGGGGCTTCTGGTCTGGTGAGCTCAAATTTTGTGGCTCATGTTGCAGGCCCTTTTAAAGGGTTGGTGGATGTAAAAACCACTCCCGGTCAACGCCAGTCAAATCGGCGAAAAACAGGAAATTTTAAAAAAATTAGACAAACAAGTAAATGAACCTAAATCTGACCCCGAGGGTTATACCGGACTTAAGTTGACCCCGATATCGACCAAAGTGAGTTCCGGGGGACTCAGGGCAACTTTCTGACCAATTTGGGAAAGGTTGACTTTTTGCTGGAAAAGTCAACCGAACGACGTTTTGGTCCGTTCGAGGTCCGTTTTGGATCCAAAAAGCTTAGCCGTTGTCACAGCGGTCTTAGTTGAGCCGTTTCCTTGTAGCCCGTGAAGTTTCGTAATTTCTTGGAAAAAGTGCCCGTGCGGGGCCCGAGACGGCCGAATTTCGTGAATCTGACTGAACAATATCTAGAAGATATTTTCCTAAAGGTGTGGGACCCACTTGCCACATGTCAATTATGTGGTGGTGTTAGGTTTTTGAACAAAACAAAAGATGAGACATGGATGGTAGTTTGGTAATTAAAGGATAGGTTTGATTTTTAAAACAAAATAAAAAATGGAATGGTTGGAAGTGTTCGGCCATAACACCAAAAAAGGGATAGAAGTAGAGAGAGAAAGTGGAGAGCAGAAAGAGAAGGAGAAAAGGGAAAAAGAGAAGAGAAAGTGTGACGTTTTGGTGATTTCCCGACGATCCAACCGGCGGATCGTCTCAACGATTGAAGAATCGAGCTCCTGTCATCATTCCCTACACTGAGAACCTAATTGATTTTCGTTTTGTTACGTTTGAATTTTAGGGTTTGAGTTTAAATGGCTTGATTAAGGTTGAGTTAAGGATTGGGGTTTGTTAGGAACATTTTGGGGCGAAAAGGAACATTTTTCGTTGTGATCGTGTGGGGCCCACTTGGTCGGGCATCGGGTTTTTCGTGTTCAGGTAGTCTTGGACGACCCCCAAGTTGATAATTCACACCCGGAACGAATTATGAAATTAAATTGTGAAAGTTAGAAATTTTGGGTTTAGAAACTTTAAACGCGAATTAAATCGCTCGGAAGTCGGAAATCCGTGTCTTTAGTGTTGGTGTGTCTTGGGTGTCCAAGAGTTCCCGTGGGGTTCTTAAACCCGTGTTTTACCGTTGGTGTTTTGGGTGGCCATGAGTGCCCGTGGGGTTGTTGTTTTTTCCGGCTTGTTCTGCTAAGTATGCCTTAGTCAGTCTGTTATCCGTGGTGGTGAGCGAACGCTCACCCCTAGCTGCTTTTCCTACAGGTACCGGTCACGGGACGGACTAGGTGAGCTCTCGAAGCTTGAAGGGCTGGGAGCGGGAGTCCGGGTTTCCTTTTCAGTCTAGCGACGTACGCCTTGTATTTTGTCCGCTTGTTGGGGCGTACTTTTGAGTTGTAAATTATTATTTTTATCAACTAAATGGTGGTTTTAAAGCGATTTATTTAAAAGTTTTGAAAATGTTTTATTGTCTTAAACGTTCGCGTTCCGGGTTCGGTTCTACTGAATTTGGGGCGTGACAGAGGAGGTTATTTTGAGTGTTGGTAATAGTGTGACTATTCAAGAGGTTCCGTTTCCGGAGGTTTTAGTTGAAGAAGCGGACGTGGTTATGGCCTCATTTGAGGTATCACCTCTTTTGGTTGAGGGAGAGTTGCGCGCTAAAAGCGGGATATTCAGGAATAGGGTAGTCCTTGGTAGGATGCCCTTCTCAAACCTCTGAAATGAATTAGGCGACCCCTTAAGCACATGTCAGATTATTATATTGCTTAATATAAACCAAGAGCTCGTTCTTTGAATCACGAAAGACTGGCTAATCATGTTGACGTTTGGAATGCTGAGAATGATTAGCCTACTACAAAGACTCTCGACGACCCGCATTTAATTTTATAAGGCAAAGAGTGGTCCACCGACGAGGATTGATTTTGCACAATTCGTGTGTCCTCCTGTTTTGTGGGCATTGCCCCTATAATTCCTTCCGTGAGCTCCCTTATAATCGTTGGTTTTTTAACCTTGTCATTATCGGGCAAGGTCTGGAACTCGTTCCTTATTTGAAATAGGTCTTATTAATAAAATCTTAAGCTTATAAAAAAAAGTATTTATTAAATTCAATCTCTATTTTGATGAACGGTAGAGATTGAATCCTAATGAAACTCTAACTGGGAATCTTGATCTTCTCTCCACTTATAAATTCTTGTGACTTTCTTTATCCTAAGTACACAATTAACAAACACATAAAAGAGTGTATCGGGAGAAGAGAGAAACATACGTTTATAGGGCGAACTATGTGGACTTTGATCTCTCAGTAACTAAATAGATTACAGAAAGAAGAATGTTTTCTCTACCAGCATATTTACAATCAGGTATTTGTAACATCTCTCTCCATATATTTCTTATGTGATTGATTGTGATGTCCACGACATAAAGTTCACTTAAATTATGACTTACCATTGCTCCTTAACCCTACTCATCACTAATATGTCCACGAGATGGAAATTAAGGAATTTTGTTGGTTGTGAAACAAGACTCGCTTATGTGGTTGAAAGATGTGGGTTATGGACGGGTTGAAACATTCAGACTTTTTAATATAGGGTTTACTTCATGTCCTAACCTCGTACTACACTTAATTGTCAAATCCGCACCCAAGCTTTGGAAAATTGTCAAATAGTAACGAATTTCAAAATTGAATTATTAAAAATCAAAAAGTACTGTTTAAATTGACTTTTTCCGTGAACAGTGAATCACGTGCTGCCCACGTGACTCATTTTATAATGGAGCTTGCGCGAGCTGAGGTCACGAAGAGATGAAATTCGAAGCTTGGACACAAAGAGATGAAGTTCGAAGAGCTGAGATGAAGAGATTAGGTCACAAAGAGATGAAGTTAGGCCAAGTTAACATCCGTAGGAAGAACATATTTGAGGGTAAACTCGATTTTTCACTTGTCCAAGTTAACGTCCGTTTAAAATTAGAAACAATTGGCAATTTCAGTTAATTGACCGTTACTACATGGCAATTTCAATTGTACAGGGTTTGGATTTAACAATTTCTGAAAGTTGGGCGTTACTCTATTCTTCAGCACTTAATGAACAATGGAAAATTCATGTAGTCAAATGAAATATACAGAGTCTCTTGCAGACCAAGAACTCTCAAGCCCAACAAAACACCAATGAAAACGGTTAGACTGAGTGAAATTAAGATTCACCAACTGGTTTGGGTGAATTTTATTTGGATCCTGAGGTGGGTGCTGAGCTTTCATGTCAATGCTGCTTAATCAGTTACAGCAGAGAATGTGAACTTGGATATTAATGGAGGTTTTGCTCACTTTAAACACCAAGTCATAAAAATGTGTAAATTTACAGTTGCTGGCTTTTATTGTTGATGTGCAGCATTGCAGGTGATATAGTGAGCTATAAGATCACTTGCTTTCAATGACATTCATACTTGGAACTAAAGATGATGCTATACTTGCACTAATTGCATAGGGCAATTCCCTTGTATGAACCCATAATTCTTTTTTCTCTTCCATGGCCTTCCCAAGCTCCATCTGAATCTGCACTTGTTTGTGGAGAATCCGAGGTTGAAGATGTCCGAGTTTTGTTTCGATTCTGTCCCGAGCAAATCCAACAAAGTATGGAGCATTCTCCTCTCTAACTTGTACCTATTATGTTCCTTCATTTTCTTGCACCCTCTCCACTTCTCCTTGATAGCCTTTTCCTCACATTTCCTCTTGAAGCTCCTCTGTTTTCTCTCCCCTCTCTTCATCACCACCCTTCTGCTTCTCGCTCTCCTCCTCGCCTCTCCGAAGCTTCTCCATGACAGCAACCGATACCACAAAGCTGTAGATAATGATGAATTTCAAGTGTACAAGACTGTGTTTGAGGCTTCGGCTTTTGAAACCAGACAAGGCTTGGGTGGAACTTGTGCTCAAGCCTCTGAAGAAGAGCCAGTTGACAAGTGTGTGATTCACGGACGATCCCAAGTTCCTGCCGCTGAAGTTGGAGTAAATAAACAAGGGTTCTTGGTGGAAAATGAAGGAGCTAAAGATTTGGCACAGAAAAGGGATAAAGATCAACCGACGAGGAGGAGCAAATCCAAGACAAAGAGGAGGAGTTGTGGAGATGAGCATAGCGCTAGGCCAAAAGTTGCTCAGAATCAAAGGGGTAGAAAGGAGAAGGAATGGAAGAGGACACTGGCTTGCAAGCTGTTCGAAGAGAGGCACAACAGAGGAGGTGAAGGGATGGACATGCTTTGGGAGACACACGATACAGAGTCAAGCATGAAGAACACCAGCAAGGGGAGGCAAGGGGAGGCACCAACCTATGAAGACGATGACGATGTTGGAGTGCAGATATGCTGCTTACCGGCTCTTAAGTTTTCAGCCGCCAAGAAAATGAATACAGGAATAGGGAGATTCTCCAAGGCCGTCAAAGGAATTGGGTGGTTGCACCATGCGAGCAAGAAATCGTAACTGATGAATTAGACTTTACGGGGCATAACACATGTACTAATTGGTTGATATAAATTCTTATCCAGTAAAATTAAATGCCCTTTTCTAAGGAAAAACTAGTTTTACTAACATCAACTAGGTGCCTTTCAAAAAAATACATCAACTAGGTGGGTGCACAAATGAGAAAGATACATAATCAAACGGTAAAAACCATCCGGTCTCTCTGTCATGCTTGCTTCAACGACAAGCCACTACTTTGAATTTCTGTTATTTCTGTTAGTATCGAAGCTTAGTGAAACGGTGCGTTTTGGGGAGAAGTCAGCTCGCGTGAGACGCACGTGGTCTTCGTCTTCCTCTGTCTGAGCTACTGGTTGCGTGGGTGCCACGCAACGCACCGCAAGGACGTGGTCCTGCCTCTGCAGCGATAGTGACGGGTTGGAGCACGATACAAAAGGACTACGACCTCCTCCTTGTGTCCCTTGTCTATGATTTGGTTATCGTTTTGTATTTTTGCTAACTTAGGGTTTCATTTCTGTTCTTCATCAATTTCAGAACATTTGTATCCTTTTTAGCTTAAATCTACCAAATCCTTTGCTTCCTGGTCTTATTTCATTGTATTCAAGCCTTCCATTGTAACTTGAGTATAACAAGTGGTATCAGAGCCCTTTATCCCGCAACCTGTGATGGCAGTAACCACTGAAATGGAGCAAGAATCCGAGCTCGGTTCACCGGAGCTCCAGGCAGCAAACTCCAGTCTCAGAGCTGAGAATGATGCACTGCGTGTACGCCTAGAGGAAATGGATGAACTGAAACAGCAGATTGCTATGCTCATGCGTGAGAAAAACCAGTTACAACAACCTCGAGATCTATCTTCATCCATGGGTCCTAAGGTTCACAATCCATCTGTGCCTATCACTCCCCAGTGTCTCACTTACTCACCTCACCAACCACACCCTCCAGATCCACAATCCCCACAGAGACCCAGGTTGAACCAGGTTTCTGAGGTTTCTTCCTGGGTATCAAACCCACAGCACCAGTTAAATGGCCAAGTTCCCTTACCACCATCATCTACACCAATCCCACAAAACAACCACCCACAATCCACCACCCAAATACTGTCACCACTACCTGCACAAGCTCAGATGAGCCAAGGTATACCTGCTACAAACACCCAAATACCAGTTCCGGGAGCTCAAAAAAAAAATTCTCAAACTTGTATGGGCTACCCAGTTCAACTATTGCCTCCTCAAATGTTGAACATCCAAAATTTGGTCCCTCAAGTCCAGGCCAATCAGTCACCTATGCCTCAAATAGCAAATCCCCAATTACAAAACCCTCAGCTGCTTCATAACCCAGGTTTTGCTCAAAACTTGTGTCAGCCTCAACCTCAAATGTTGCAAGGGTACCCACAGAATCAGATGAATGACTTGACATTTAAGACTCCAAATCTTGTCTTTCCCTTGTTTGATGGAAAAGGAGTCAAACACTGGATTAGGAAATGCAATAGCTATTTTCAGTATTGCTCTATTTCAGAGGAGCATAAGGTTAGGGTTGCTTTATGCATATGACTGGTCCTACAGATTATTGGTATGTTGAGTATTCTTTGGGAAGGGGTATTATACCATGGGAGAGGTTTTGCCAGGATCTAGCTCTAAAGTATGAGGAGGTTGGTCACTCTGATGTGGAGAGTGAGTTCAAGAAGCTCAAGCATGAAGGGTCCTTAAGGGATTATGATGATAAATTTGAGGAGCTAAGATTTTTGGTGTTGAGCAGGGACCCTCATTATTCTGAGGCATACTTTGTCTCAAATTACATAGCAGGGCTGAAACCAAAGCTTGAGGTGGAGGTTTTAATGTATGACCCTCAAACATTATCCCAGGCTATGAATATAGCTAAGAAGGAAGAGCACAAGATCAAAGTCAAATCATCCCAGCCTAGCACCTCATCTTATGGCCACAATACATATAGGCCTAGGCCTCAACAAGCACAACAGCAACTGCAACCATCTCAGCCAAGGCACAATTCCTCAACTGTCCCATTTACTAAGGTCAGTCCACATGTGTTTGATGAGAAAAAGAGAAGAGGATTGTGCTACACTTGTCCTGCCAAGTACACTAAGGATCATGTGTGTCCCAACAAGCACAAACTATATCAGATCACTACTGAGGGTTATGAACCTGAATTATTGGAATTGGAACCTGGAGAACCTGCTATAGAGGAGCTATGTCAAACTGAATTATGTGTGCTATCTCATGAGTCTTTTGGTCACATGGTTCACATTAATCACTCCAAGTCTATTAGAGTACAGGGCTCTATACATAGCACAATCATTTCCATCTTGGTGGATACTGGGGCTACCAAATCCTTCTTGGATCAAGCCACTGCTTCACAGCTAGGGTTGACCATTCTGGTTGGACCAAATGTGCTGGTTAAAATGGGTAATGGTCAAGTTCAGACATGTACTGCTGTTACAAAAATCTCTTGGGTTTTACATGGCTTGGCCTTTGAGTGGGAATTTTTGGTGATGCCATTGGGAGGCTTCCACATGATATTGGGGGTGGACTGGTTAGAGAATGTGAGCCCTATAGAACTGGACTATGCTGCAAGGTCCATATCCATTACACTGAACAATTAGAAGATAAAATTTCTGGAGACAGTCTCATCTGATCACTGCAGCTTATCTAGTATCAAGTCCATCAGGCATGAGCTTCAGGCTGGTGAGTCCTTATTTTTAGCTCAATTTACTCTGGTTGTGCATGATAAGACAACTGATATTATGCTAGATCCCCAAATGCAATACTTGTTGGATGAGTTCCCTTCTGTATTTGAGACACCCTCAGCATTACCTCCTAGGAGATCCTGTGATCATAAAATACCCTTGTTCCCTGGTAGTAGGCCTCCATCAATTAGACTCTATAAACACTCCTATGATCAGAAGAACATACTTGAACAGTTAGTCCAAGATATGTTAGAGGCTGGTCTAATTTAGCATAGTACAAGCCCATACTCCTTCCCAGTCTTGCTAGTTAAAAAGAAAGATGGTTCTTTTAGGATGTGTGTTGATTTCAGACAGCTGAATGATCAGACTGTAAAAGATAAATTTCCAATTCCAACAATTGAGGAGCTTCTGGATGAACTAGCTGGTTGCAAGTACTTTTCCAAAATAGACTTGAGGTCAGGTTACCATCAGATCAGGCTAGCTGAGGGTGAGGAATCTAAGACTGCATTTAGGACTCATGAGGGTCACTATGAGTTCAGAGTCATGTCATTTGGGCTTACCAATGCACCCTCTACCTTCCAATCACTCATGAATCAGATCTTACATGACTATTTAAGAAAGTTTGTTCTTGTTTTCTTTGATGATATATTGATTTACTCCAAGAGTTGGGATGAGCATCTTGTACATGTCAGAATGGTACTTCAAAGGCTGCAAGACCATCAATTATATGCCAAGCTTTCTAAATGTGAATTTGGGAGGAAGCAAATAGAATATCTGGGCCATATCATTTCTGAGGAAGGTGTAGCAACAGACCCATCTAAGGTCCAAGCCATGATGGATTGGCCTGCTCCTAAATCCTTGAAAGCCTTAAGAGGATTTCTGGGGTTAACTGGTTACTACAGAAGGTTTGTGCAAAGCTATGGGATCATTTCCAGACCTCTAACAAATTTGCTCAAGAAGAACTGTTTTGCATGGAGCCCTGAGGCTCAGATCAGTTTTGAGGCTTTGAAAGTGGCTATGAGCTCTGCACCTGTGCTAAGGTTACCTGATTTTACTAAACCATTTATCATAGAAGCTGATGCCTGTGACAAGGGCATAGGTGGGGTACTAATGCAGGAAGGGAGACCAATTGCATTTCTGAGCAAGTCTCTTGGGCTGAGACAAGCTGTAATGTCTACTTATGAGAAGGAATTGTTGGCAGTAATGACTTGCATCCAGAAATGGAGACATTATTTTGCTTCAGGCAAGGTGGTTCTAAGAACAGATCATCAGAGCCTCAAGTTTTTATTGGAGCAGAAGTTGACAACCTCATTCTAACATAAATGGCTTGCCAAACTGATGGGACTGAATTATGAGATTGAATACAAAAGGGGCAAGGAAAATGTAGCTGCAGATGCTTTATCTAGAATACCAGAGGCTACACTTGGGGCTATTTCTACTGTTATTCCTGCCTGGATGTCAGAAGTTCATTCTAGTTATGATAATGATTTGGAGGCCCAAAAGCTCTTGTTGGAATTATCTTTGGCAAATCATGCTATGCCCTCTTATGATCTAAAGCAAGGTGTGATCCTTTATGAAGGGAAGGTTTATCTGGGAGCTGATGCAGGTATTAGAAACAAGATTATCTCCTGTCTACATGAATCTCCAATTGGAGGCCACTCTGGTATCAGTGTGACAACCAAGAGAGTCAAGCAGCACTTCTTTTGGCCTCATATGAACAAGGACATATATAACTTTGTGAGGGAGTGTGATGTATGCCAGAAGTGTAAATCTGAGCACACCCCTTATGCAGGTCTTCTGAATCCACTCCCCATTCCAGCACAGCCTTGGACTGATATTTCTATGGACTTTATTGAGGGACTCCCTAGCTCTGGCACAAAAAATGCTATCTTAGTTGTGGTGGATAGGTTCACTAAATATTCCCATTTCATACCTCTGTCTCATCCTTTTTCTGCAGCACTGGTAGCTCACATGTTCTTTGACACTATCTTTAAGCTCCATGGACTACCTTCCTCCATTGTCTCTGACAGGGATCACTTATTTCTGAGTATATTCTGGAAAGAGCTGTTTAAAAAATTGGAGGTCAAATTGGCAATGTCCACTGCATACCACCCTCAATCAGATGGACAAACTGAGAGAGTGAATCAGTGTCTAGAAAATTATCTGAGAGCTATGACTCATCTCTTCCCAAAAAATGGAATTCCTGGCTATCTTTTGCTGAATTTTGGTATAATACTTGCCATCAATCCTCCATAAAAATGTCCCCTTTCGAGGTTGTGTATGGGTTCCCTGCTCCTATGATCAACTTTGGGCCTATACACTCTTTTGTCGCAGCTGTGGAAGGATTTATTAATTCCAGGGAAGAACTCAATAGAATTCTCAAGGAGAACTTGACACAAGCTCAAGAGAGAATGAAGCTATTTGCCGATAGACACAGGACTGAGAGGGAATTTGCTATAGGTGATTGGGTGTACCTCAAACTCCAACCATATAGACAGACTTATGTGGCATTGAGATCTAACCTAAAACTGTCCCTAAGGTTCTATGGCCCATTTCAGATCATGGAGAGAATTGGTAAAGTGGCTTACAAGCTCAGGCTGCCTCCTGGTTCTCAAATACATCCTGTCTTTCATGTCTCCTTGTTGAAGAAACAGCTTGGTCACAAGAACAGATTGCTCTACCAGCTCCCTGCCACAACTGCTGAAGGTCATTTAAAGCTCCATCCGATTGCCTTGCTTCAGAAAAGAATTGTGAATCAGAATAATGTTGCAGCAGTGCAATATCTGATTCAATGGGACAGGGCTGAGGTTGAAGATGCTACATGGGAAGATGCTGTAACGATCAAGACCAATTTCCCTGAATGGTTAGCTAAGGCCTTGGCTTGAGGTCAAGCCAAGTTTTAAGAAGGTGGCATTTGTCATGCTTGCTTCAACGACAAGCCACTACTTTGAATTTCTGTTAGTATCGAAGCTTAGTGAAACGGTGCGTTTTGGGGAGAAGTCAGCTCGCGTGAGACGCACGTGGTCTTCGTCTTCCTCTGTCTGAGCTATTGGTTGCGTGGGTGCCACGCAACGCACCGCAAGGACGTGGTCCTGCCTCTGCAGCGATAGTGACGGGTTGGAGCACGATACAAAAGGACTACGACCTCCTCCTTGTGTCCCTTGTCTATGATTTGGTTATCGTTTTGTATTTTTGCTAACTTAGGGTTTCATTTCTGTTCTTCATCAATTTCAGAACATTTGTATCCTTTTTAGCTTAAATCTACCAAATCCTTTGCTTCCTGGTCTTATTTCGTTGTATTCAAGCCTTCCATTGTAACTTGAGTATAACAGTCTCTCGGTCAGTCGTGCACACAGCCACTTACATCCTCCTACCACCATGATTGATCACCATCACCATTACTCATGCTGGTGCCGCCGTCACTGCCACCCCTCCCTAGCACATGCCTTCTATCAAGATCTCCAATCCAGCACCTTCACCGATAGGATGATACGATCAAGGGAGTGAATCCCCTGAGGGAGCTCTATCTTCGTGAGTGGGAAAAGTGGTCAGCCCTTTAAGCACGGCCGCTTCTAGACGGATATACGACACCCCCTCTCGGGCAACACATGAGAGGCACCACCACTTCAAAGATACTACCGCAATATGAGGCCGGTCGGGAAGTAGGTTTTTCAGATCGTTGCACCACACCTTGACACTTTGGCCTCTAAAGGATTACCTAACGGAATGGAACAAGAGGTCGATCCTACGAAATTTAGAACCCCAATAACCTATTGATTTTTAATCATTTGCAATTCAAATTACCTAAGATGTATCCAAAGTTGCACATGATATTTTTTATAAACAAAGAGTAAAAAAATTGTAAGGATACAACCTAAAGAAGAGAAGTAATAAGAAGAGAAATGGGCACAAAGACCGGAAGATTACACCAAAAAGATAAATTGTATTTAAAAGAGAGAAGAGACATCAAAAAATCCAAGAAAGGACATAGGAGATCGATAGAACAAATAAAACTCCTCAAGACACACGCATGCAACCTTGAGAACCTACACGCACCGAACTTTGGAACTAGAGACTCCACTAGGCCCCTAGCCCTTTCTGGAGAACGAAGACAAACAAAATTGGCCCTGGTTGTACAACTTAAGCCAAAGGATGGCAAAGCATCATTGAGGTGAGCACCCAAAGAGATCAACGACCTCTCAATCATTACCACCATCACCAGAAGAGTTCTCTCATGCGTATCAAGGAAGGAGGGAGCTCAAGTAGAGCTGAGCATGAAACTCCACATGGCACATGCTAACAGTCAAGGAGCAACCACATTGGATCCGAGAGACGGATAAACCGAAGTTCGCGACCTAGATACCACTATCAAAAGACCATGGGACAATTGTAGAATACTAGTCGGGGATAGCACCCAGATGACAACGAGCCCCCAACATACACCTTGATATCAGATACAGACACAAGGGTTAGAAAGAACCATATGAGGCTGAGGGGAGGAGAATGCCCCTTAGTCAAGTACAAAGGATGGAAAATAACTGAAGCGCAATGGAGAAAGAAGTTGCAGCTCAAGGGTTTCAAGAAAATGACGACAAGAGATGCTCAGGTCGGTGACGGGACGGAGGGCATCGCGAAGGTCGGGATCAGAGACATAAGACAAGGAACCATAAGGGTAGTAAAGAAGCCTGCACACGCTGACTCAAAACGAAAAAAAGAGAAGAGACGATTGCATCCTAGACGCAGGGAAGGCATGAGAAGGTCAGAAGAAGCAACGCATAACCAACGGAGAAGAAGAAGGGTCGGAGTATTAGGTCTCAAAGAATCAATCTAGAGGGTGGATGAATAGATTGACTACAAAAATAGCATCTTAAAAATAATTTTTGAAACTAAACAACAAGCAATATTATCAAGATAGAGATAGATAACATAAAGATGTATGTGGTTCATAACTCTCCTTATAATTGCTACGTCCATACAAAAGAACTCACTTAGACTTCCGCATTTACTAACTCAGAGTAAATGATGTAAAGTCTCACAAAAACTAATCTTGCAAGTTACAACAACAAAAAGAGAAGTAAGAACAAATCTTGCAAACCAACTCCAACACCTAGCAAGAACAAATCTTACAACCAACATCACCTTTTTTTAGCCTACAACGCCAATTACAGTATGAATATATTGAGGTTAATTCACCAAGAGTCAACAATACAATTCGTGTAATCTTAAATAGAATAAATGCAATGCTTCAATTACAATCAAAATATAAAAATGAAGTACAAGAGAATTATATATGATTTCAAGACATGTAAGGTTTAGCTCAAACTGATTTTGAGATAAGAGGATTTTAAAATAGTTTGAAAAATAGTATAACACGTTCATGAAATGATATAACAACAAAGAAAAAGATCAAAAGATATCAAACAATTAGTTCATGACTTTGAAAACAATTTCTAAACAAAGAAGAATAACGCTCTCAAGATGACTTTTCTCCTAAAGATTAAGAAGAACTTTATGCTAGAATTTTTGTAGAGAAAGATTAGAAATGTTGTGTCTTCAATGAAGAAACAAATGAGGACTTTTATAGAATAAAAAAACTAGGGTCTTGATAATTAAAAAAAAAGTTGTTGAAAAATAGTCTATTGCAAAATCAAGTGACATATCTTCACAAGAAATGTCTTCAATACAAACAAGGTTGTTGTCTTAGAAAAATCTAAAAATCACATATATAAAAAATAAGAAATTTTATAAAATAAGTTTTGTTTAGAAAAATAAACTCATGAAAAACTTATTTGATCTTAAATAATAATGTGAATATTTGTTATCATCTTAATACATGAATTATAATATTGATGCAAGGTCACAACACGGAGATGACAGTTTCGGGAGCAGAGGCCGACAGCAAGTGAAAACTAAGGAAAAAGAGGAGAGAAAGAGAGGAGGATCGACGATCTCCATGGAAACAACCATGGAGGTAATCGGTATCGAAAGATAAAGTTAGGGGAAGTAAAGAATAGAGGCAAGTTGCAAGAGATGTTTTTTTTTTGAATAATAACATAGTAGCTTAAAAACGACTGCACTTATATAAATGTTTTGATGAGATTCCATGGGATGAGGAAGTCATGCGACCCAGAATGATCATGGAAGAATTACAAGGACCACTGGCATCCGATCAACAGAAAATTCACTAAATTTCAAGAGAAATGTGAAAGTATGGATGGCGCAGTCATTAGTGGGAGAGCCGACATTGACATCATGACAGTCGCTGAAAAGGCGTACAAGAAAGAGGAGAATCACGAGTTTGCTTTGAAGTTTTTTTCCCGGACATCGTGAAGGAGAAACGAAAGTGGAAGAACCTCAAGACGCCGCAACGTGACGTTGACATTGACGTTCCGGAACTCGACGCTAAAAGTGAAGCAAGCAAGAGTACAAGGTTGGACGACAACTACAACTACACATCGGGAGACGCAACCGAACACGAGTTCACATCACTTCCACGGGAGGAGCGGTCGGTCGGTCAAAAAAAAGCCAAGGCTAGAGCTAGAGGCAAAGGGGAACAAGTGGAGGCGGAAACAGTCGTTGTACCCGAAGAAGTTCAGTTTCTTCAACTCTTTGGCGCGCGTCAGGTTCAAATGACTGCGACCAAAGCAAAGATGCAAGCAGACATCCTGCAAATGTTGGTGGCAGTGCAGAGGCAAGACACCACACATATGAACACGGAGGAACGGTCCGCTCTTGCCTCACTCATAGATAACATCGGGAAATGTTTGGGGTCTATTTGATGTAGCCTTAAGTTTTAATCTGGGTTTTGATCGGAACAATAATATTAGATGAAGTTTTGAATTTTTTTATCGAATTTACTGTGCCTCGATTTTCACACACGCACACTATTCGGGGAATAATGTGTGTGCGTGTCGGCGCAGCCACGCTGACACCCCCCTCCCTCCTTCCTTATAAATACCACCCATCCCTCCTTCAAAAATTCACTTCTCTCAAACTATATCTTAAATTCTCTCAACTCTCTTTCCTGTTTCAACGACGTCGTCTTCTTGGACAATTGGTCCACTTTGGTCCCAAGATGAGGAGATGCATTTGGTGTTGACGTGGATCACTGTCGCCAAGGTCGGGGGAAATACTGGACAAAGCTCTACTCCACTTACATTAAAGACTCAAATCCGCAATGACCTGCTCGGAAGCAGAAGCAAATGAAGGATCATTTTCTTCGGATTAGCCAAAGGTGCAAGTTGTTCGATGAGGCATACCGGGACCATGTCAACGCTCTTAGAAAAGGAGCAACCGATGAGCAAATCTATAATGCGACCTTGGCGGATTTCGAATTAAAAAACAAAACATGGACTAAACGTGCATGTTGAGACACACTCAAGGATCACCCAAAGTAGCGTGCGCACATTGCATTGAAGAACAAGTAGTTGAATAGTCGCCAGGTTTGTGACAACGTCGTATGTTTATTTATTGTTCGTAGTATGTTTAATTATCATATTTTTAATTAGCGTATGTTTGATTAGTTTATGTATTTCATTTTTTTTTTTGAAAGGAAATGGAGATATTCATTAATGTAAAATAACTCGGGGACCCTACAAAGGGAAGTCACCGTACATAAACCAAACTAGAGTAATTGGAAAGACAAGTGCATAAAGAGTAAATGTGCTCTGTAGCATAATTGCGGTCAGGGATGTGGGACTGCGGTAGCATCCGGAGGTACCGATACAGTATACCCCAACCAAAAAAAACTGATCGAGCAGATCAGAGGATAAGTAAACAACGGTGGACCAATTACTCCCCCGGTATGTCAGCGTGCGTCGTCCTCCCTTGCTTGATAGTGGTAGGGCTCCTGAACGCGGGAATGCTGACCCCGAAGTGGTAGGGCAGTAACATATCAGCTGGTGGTGGTACCAATGCCTCCTATACACCAGGGAGAAGGTACAGTTGACCAAACCCTCCCTGGCCTTCCCAGGACTCATTCCTGGAGGCGAGGGTGCGTGAAGCCCCCCGCCGCTGCTGGTGTTTGCTCATCCCCCCTCGACGCCAGCGATAAAGGAGCATGACCCCCACTGCCGCCGCCACGAGCAGCCACGCCCCGCGCCAGCCCGCTCCCTACTCTCCTTGGTCGGGACCCCTTCGCCGGCGTGCAGTGAAGACATGCCGATCCCGACTGAACCCGGCCACCAGGAACTCAGCCCGCCTCCTCCACGGCCGAGAAGCACCACGCCTGCGTCGCCCTCGACCTGTCCGTCCAGGTTCCTTCCGACAGCTCGGGGTCGTCTTCCCCCGTGATCACCACCACCGGCGTCGCCGACCCCGGTCCCGTCCCCGTCATGGCCCCGAGGACCTCCGCCCCCACCGACGTAGACGCCGGCAACAACTCCTCCATCGAGTCCTCCTCCAGAAACTCATAACCGGCCTCAAACCCCAGTCCCTGACTGTCCGAATCTGGCAAGCAAGGTCCCCAATGAACCCCCTCCTCGCCGTCGTTCGCACCGCACGAAGCCGCCATGGAACTCGAAGCAAAATCGCAAAACACACAAACCCTAACAGAGGGAGGCGCTGCGCCGTAGAGAGGTAGTAGTTGTCCATACCATGGTTTGGTATGGTGAACAAACACCATGAAAGCCATGGCCATGGCAAGAGCCATGGCCAATCCCGTGAGCCATGGCCAATCCCGTGAGCATAGTCGCCGCCGCCTAGGGTTTTGCTCAGCCTCAGTAGTATTGTGATCGAATACTTAGTTTATGTATTTCATATTTAACATGAATAAAATAACTAATTTTATTTGAAATGATTTTTTAAATATGAGAAATACAAACAATGATTCCTCATGAGGCTTCATTACTCACACTTGACCGACTAAAATGACAAAATAACATTTACCAACCAACTCATTGAGGATCAGATTGATAGCACAGTATCGCATAAAATCACAGAAATTATAGGAGTCCACAATTTTCTAAACTTGAATACTGCAACAGAATTCAACCAGGCATCCCAAAATCGAAATCTTCTTTACTCTAACAAAATTCATCCAATAAAAATCATAGATATGATTTGTCAAGAATAATCAATCTGATCTATAAAAAATGGCCACAGTCACTAGATACCCAACAAGATTAGAGACAAGACAATGACAATCTAGTACTATGAAACTACAGCCCTGTATTACCCACCCCAAAACTACTTGATATAGTCAAACACTCTGACTGATCGATTGATCAAACCCTAATGAATGATAAGGAGTGTGCATCCTGTCTAAATGCTATCCACCATCGCCGCTTAACAAAAAGAAGTATGACTCACTATTCAGCACCAGTCTCTCTTCTAAGCAGAAGCAGGTACCTGGTGAGGCATAGTTCCAGCTGCCTCAACAGCATGATTCATGCGCCCACCACTGCTCCCCATATTGTCTGCCCTCTGATAGTGATACCTATCACCTCCACGGTTGGAAAATCCTCCACGCCCATTACCCCTGTTTCCATACTCATTCCTGTTGTTGGACTCGCCACGGCCTCTGCCACCCCCATAGTTTCCCCGCACTCCCTCGGTCCTGAACCCACCACCCCTTCCAGATGAAAATCTGCCCCTGTTCTCTGTAAATGAAAACATTTTAATCTCAAAAACAAACAGGAATACAGCCATTAAACTCAGCTAACAGATGATGAGAAGTCATTCAACTAATCTAAAAATTAACTAACATCCTTAGCTACAAGTAAGATGAAAATAATCCCGTGAAGAAGTGCCACTTGTTCTCTAGCTACCTACTCGTCTTTTTAAAAGCATTCTTTAACTATTCTCAAACTTACATATCAGTTTAAAAGATAGCTTACCTCGACCGGTAGACCTCTTTTCTTCTACTACAACTTGTCGCCCACCAACAGTAACGGGTGAAGCCTGAAAAAAACGAGGATAACACATTTACACAATATTCATAATCTCACAATATATCGAAATTCAAGTAGCAGAGTTTAACTACATTCTCAATTTTGTTTATCAACCCGACTAGAATACCAAGAATGGGATAAGACCTCCTATGTCTATAAGCAGTAAGTTAGCAACATGCATAACAATTACTAGCCTAATCAGTTTGTACTTACATTTCATTATTGCCAAGAGAAAAGGACCATGTTGGATCAATCATAGTTAGAAAGTGAAAAAAATCCGATTACTATTTCTGGGAACCCGCTTGGTGAAGGAAACACAATCTACTGTGATTCTTATGTTCCAAAAACCTTCAAAAAAAAACTAACTTGTATTTTGCTTTTCCATAATATATTATTAGATCCATCTATTCGCATTCGGTGATGGTCATAAATAGCCTTTCGTAGCTAACTAGTTTGTAAAATGAGATCATTGCTAACAGAAGGGGTAGCAATACCAGAGCATTTGTCGTTGTAAGAAAATTCAAAGAAAAGCAACCCTCTGCTAATGAATCATTGTCATTCTAGACTATTAAACCCTCAATAAGGAAACTAATAACTGTTTGTCAGCTCATTCAAAATAAAATTAATAACCTCTTCAGACAGAAAAACCTAAACCACATACCTCAATAGCACTTTGTACAGCACTTGCAACCTCAAATTCCACAAAGCCAAAACAAAGTCCCTGTGTTTTGTCAACAATATTGGTGAGTGGATATTAGCTGATAGCACAGATCAAAAGCTGAACCATTCCGAAAGATGACTTGATAAATACCTTTTGAACTCTAACTTGAATACCACCACTCTTGATAGGCCCAAACTTCTTGAACTCGTTCTCAATTAAGGTAGGAGTTGCACTAAGAGGCATCCCTCTTATGTAGATAGAACTATTGACTATACAAAAAATAACAAGTTGATAGCAATCAGTGAGCAGTATGGAACTAACAGCAGTTCATATAGTAGAGCACTTCAATCGCGATAAAGCAACAGAAAGCACACCTTCAGCCTCCTGGTTATTCCCACTTTCAGTAAAATTTACATTAGAAGTCAGTGTCTCAGACGACAGGGACGAAGAAACAGGAGCCAGCTGCTGCTCTTGGCTTTTTGCCACAGACCTCACAACAGTAGGTGCAGAAGTCGACAAAGTGGCTAAAGTCTCCTTCATTACCTTGACCTGGAAGTTGAAATGAGAGTACATTCCGATCAAAGAAGAAAGAAATGAGTGTACAGTCCATGCGTAACAAATACATGGTGAAGTGTGGCAGAAAAATTCATATATCCTCAAATGTATTCATCAAGCCTCTATTTGTATGTGGATATTACGTCGCATATATCATACTACTGTTACAAAAAAATGCACCGCAATGTTGAAAATGTAACAAGTTAGCACTACATACAATTGAAGCATAAGACTTCTTTGGAGCTTCTTCAGTTTTGGTGTTGGATTCAACTGTCTCAGGAACCTTTGGAATTTCATCCACCATCCCAGGAATACGTGCTTCTCGCTCCATAATCTGAACTTCAACATTTTCAGGGGGATTGCTTGGTTCCTCTCCATTGACTTCCTCAGATACCACAGATTGCTCAGTAAAGTGATCCTCTCGCTGAGAAGGAAGATCTGCAAAAAAACAAAGTGAGCTGGACAATACCATAGAAGTATAACTTAAAAAAATAACTGACTTTCTCCTTACCCTGGCTGGGTGCAGCAGGTGTAAGAGGAGGTTCCACTTCGATCACTGGTACATGTAATCGATTAAAAAGTCCACCCTCCTCATCAACATATCTAAACACATCATTCAAGACAAAGTAACCATTGTCCTGAGGAGCCAAGAAAAAGGTCTGACTAAACTTGCGCCTCGAGCCGTCTCTTCCAGTCAAATATCCAGTCACAAAAACAAGGATTCCCCTATTGTAGGATTCCTGAGCATCCACACTTATGATTTCAGAATTCAAGCCCTCATACCCAAGGGAGACAATCTTCTCGTTGATAGCCTGCTCAATGTAAAATGAAAAAGATGAATCAGCGAAACAAATCCACAAGGCAATAGCAGACAGCAACTTCAAGACCTCAAGATATAAATAGAAGTTTGATGAGATTGAGGAATAGATTTGAGCATACATTATCTCCTCTTCCATATTTTACAACTGTAGAAGTCATGCATTGAATGTAAACCCATTCCAAATTCCAGGTTAAGGTAATGCATGCTAATGATTGGCAAATCATGAAAAAGGAAAATAGTTTTGAAGTATTAACCTTAATCCAAGACATGACTACTAAATTACTAAATTGAGGTCTTCCTACAAGATCATTATAGGAAAAATCATTCCAGAAATGAAATATTTTAGTTTCACCCTAACTATGCAGAAACAAAACCTAGGCAACCATACATAGAGCCCAGGTGTACAAAACAAAACACATAAGAATTCCAGTCACATATATGATATACATGGGGATAGAGAGCTCACTTGCATGGTTGTGGTGGTAGTCATAACCCCATTCAGGTCAGGACGGCCAAGCTTGCTGTCGTCGTGATAAAATTGATGAACGAGCGTAGCAGATTGACGCAAGATAAGGTAGTACTGATGAACAAAGGCAACAGCAACCTGAACCCGACACCCAGAAGAAAAAAAATCATTCAAAGCCCACAATCCATCAAAACTGTCAACGAAGTAAAATCCTATGATTCAAACAACGTATTAGACATACCAGATCAGCTGCGGGTTCTCGAGTTCTAGCCGTGGGTTCTTGCTGCGCCATCACTGATCTGTGAAGCAAAAGCAAAGCAAATAAAAGCCCTAGCAATAAAATGCCAACAAAATTAATCATGAAAGAAGGTTAAGAACAACATCCGAAAATCGAAATACGCAGGTGAGGGATAGAGAGAAGAGATCAGAGAAATAGAACAGAATAAAAACATGAGAGGATGAAATGGAAGCAGGAAGTAAGGAAAGAGGTGATACCAGAAGAGGGAGATGATGGGATAGAGGAGGCCTCTCTCACTCCTCCCTGGAGCTTTCTAGGGTTTTTGGAGGAAGAGGAGGTGCAGTGGATCGGAGACGCACGAGCGAGAGAGAGAATCACTTTATATATAAAGTCGGGGTTTTACGTGTCGCCTCGAACGAAAAAACAACAAATTAGTGGTCCAAATAAATAATCCACGGATGATTAATTACGGATAATTGAAGCCCTGTCCAAATAATTAAGAATTTAATCAAACTTCTCGTAAATTACGCTGTAGCCCTTCACCCTTCCCAAATCATTTGTACCTTCATTTACCTTTTTGTTTAAATTAATAACTCTTTAGTTCTTCTACGAGAGAACATCAACTCTAACCGTCCTCGTCACTTCTTCCAACGGCTCATCTTCTTCTTTTCCGATCATTTGATTCTTTTGGATTATTCCGTTTTTTTTCGTTCAGTATATGTGGGTTGTTCATTTTCATTGAACCTTTGTTGGTAGATCACTTGATTTCGGATTGATCTAGTCGTCCTATTATCCCTCTTGGGGTTTCGGCGGTAGTTCTCCTGGTGATTTCAGGTCGACCTAGCTGTTTTTTTTATCTCTTTTGTAGGGCTCAAAGTCGGAACTATTCTGGAGTTGTTCTCTGGTGGGTTGTGGATGTCAAGAAGGGGTGGGCATCGGCCGGGGCCCGGCAATATTTTCATTATCCGTAACCCAAACCGGGAGGACCGGTTACTTGAAATCTATAACCATCACCGCACCGGGTTTTAATGGGAAACCTAAAAACCAACCGTCACGGAACCGGCCGGTTACGGTTTTTAACCGACCCATTGGGCTTTCTTTTGGGCCTTCAATTAAAGCCCAAAATAGAAAAAAAAACATCAATTTCTTAAACAACTAGAACAATAAAACAAATTTACAACAAAAACACAATCAGTTATTACTAGTAATTTGCTATTAAGCTATTACATCATAAAAAAAAATTAAAAAATCTTTAATAGTCTCTAAAAACAAAAACCTTCAAGTTAAATACATGCTACAAACAATAAATAAAGCATTAAAATGTATATTTATTCGAAATACAAGATTTAAATTCAAGTTCACTACAATTAAATAAACTTTGAACTTTAAAATCAACTAAATTTATTAATATTAGTGTCAACATTTAATTTATTTTAACTTGAACAAACAACTTACTACATGATTGTTTATAGACAAATTTATGATTAAAAGTAAACTAATCTCCTACATTTTACCTTTGTTATACTGTTAATCTAATACTAGTGTCAACATTTAATTTAAACCTCTTGTAATACTATAACCATCAAATTAATAAAACAAAACATAAACATTTTTATACACACACCTAAAGCCGGTCGGTCGGTTTTTTACCGGTTTGAAAGATAAAAAATCGTACCCACCCAACATACTGTCGGGTTGGTATTTTTTAACCGTAATCGTCGCCGGTGACACCGGTTCGGGTGATTCCGGTGATGGGGACGGCCGGTGGCGGTCGGTTTTCGGTGACGGCCGGATATTTGCCCAGCCCTAATGTCAAGGGTATACTGTGGTTTGGGAAGCAACATCAACGAAGCAGAACTTGGGCGCGTCGGACATGGGCCCTGATGATTGTGGGACGCAAATGAGAGCAACGGCCCGTTCTTTGATCTTACTCCTCCTTCTCGCAAAGACTCCTCGAATGCTTTCGGGTTGAGTCACAAGAAGAGCCAGATGTACATAGTCATATTCATGGAGTTCGATCCCCTAAGTTTACACATAGGATAGTCATATTGTGTATGCCTTTCTTATGTGTTTCACTGCATCATTTCAAAGCGGCAATTCTTGTTTCAAGATTAACTTTTCTAAACTGATAAGATACGATTCTAGTTCTAGTCCTTCTTTATCTGTTAGATTAAAATCCTATTTTTGGGCACATATGTATTTAACGTACATGTTATCATAAGGTTTGATACAAATTAAAGTGTTCAATAAAGTATTGTATCATGGGTATTATAAATAGTCATGCAATTTAATGTGTAGATACCGGTTTTATAATTTCTTATTTGTTGAGGGGCTGAATTACAAATTATAAGAAACTTGGTAACCTAATTAGGGTTGTAAGTGGTTATGGTCCCCAATAAATAGATGTTATTCTCTTTTTCTACATCACCCCCATCTGAGAGAATAACCAAATTAGAGAGCGTCTACTTTATTGGAAGACCAAACTACAACTTGGAGATTCATCGTTCATCGTTCATCAATGGCATCAAGTAAGTAACAATTCCGTTGTTATTTATTTATGGATTCATCTTAATTAACAAAGTTTATATATATGTGATTTAGGGTTTATAGTTTATTTGATCCCTAATTTTCTATCAAGTGGTATCAGAGCCATCTTTGTTGGATTAATTATGAATTCGATACTTTGATTTGTGAAGTATGCTATTGCCGATTATCGTTCACGTGATAAGGACTTGATTGTTCAATTTTGTTGTTGTCATGTTTGGTAAATATGTAACTGATGCTTGTTTTTTTTTGGTAATTGATGTATTATTGTATATACGTATCTTAAATCTCGTTTTGGCTTCTGCACTGGAATTTAAGATTTTTTTTTTGGATTTTCTGACCTAGAATCTGCGCTATACAAATGTTGAAATTTTAGTTTTTTGTTATACCAAAGGTGGAACTCATTAGTCATGTTTATTGATTTCGGGCATGGTTCAATTCGGTAAAACTTGATACTGTTTCAATGATCGTGCATTAATGATGCTTTAATGAATATTGAAAAGAATCACATTTTAAGTTGACAAGGAAAAATGCCTTTTCTCTATCTAAAAGGCTTCCCCCAAACCCTACTTCGCGTCTTTCGGCGCCATCATCCCGACCTACCCCCGCCGGTGAAGACCATAGCTCCGCCCATGGTTCTTGTCGGCGGAGGCTTCTCCTTCTCCTCCTTCCCCTCTTTCCTCCTACCTTTGTACCTTTCTTCTCTCTTCTGCTCCCCCCCTCTTCTACCTGTGGTTGTTGCCCCCGTCCTGGTCGCCTGTTGGAGTTTGTTGCTCGCCGGTGAAGGCCCAGTCATCTGGTGGTGATGGCTCGCCTGCTTCGTCTCGGTTCCTACCGGAGTGGGAGTTCCGAGGGGGGTGCGGATCTGTTGGCTCACTGCCTTTCAGATATAAAGCCCCATCTTACTCCGGTGACTTTGCTCCACCGGAAGCGTGGTGTGGTCTCTGAGCTTGGGTTTATGAAGTTCTTTGGCCGGTCAGACCTTATCTCGCCGGCGGTGGCTTGGTCGGCAGCTGCGGCTGCTCACCGGATTGGGCCTCTCTTGCCAGAGTTAGGTCGCAGTGGGTTACACTTTTATGGCCTTTGTGGTTGGCATTCTTCCCTTATCTCCTCGTCGGAGCGGTTCGATTGATCTAGTAGGTGAGCTCTTGTTGTTCAAGGACGACTTTGGTTGCTGTTTTCATTATCGATCCCGATCTGGGACTGTGGAGTTTGCTCCGATCGGATCACTATTGTGTATGATGACCGGTCCCGGTGGTTTCTCGTTCCTTTGTTGGAGCTTGAAGTGCTGCTTTGATCGTGTGGTGTGCGGGCAGCGGTTACAAGGAGTTCGGGCCGGTTTAGGTGTTGGCCTATGGATATTCCGACTCCGTTGTCTTCCTCGAGGTGGTTTGGTGGAGGTTGGAGCGCATCTTCGGAGGTGCCCTTTTCAGAGTTGATCGTGGGACGCGCTTCTACATCCTCCCGGCTGTGGATCGTTTTAGACTTTGTACCGGACGCTTTTGTTGGTTCGTTCTTTGGCCCGGTGTCTCTTCTCAGGTCTGGTCGTGGGACACGTTTCTTCTCCTCCCCCCCCCCCCCCCCCAGAGGTTGATCGTCGTGGAACTGGTGATTCGCTGAGGTTTACTGGTATTCCTCATCTCCTGCTATAGTTTAGTGTCTCCCATGGTACCTGTATCGTTAATTGTCGGTTTTATTCGGCTTCCTTCCACTTTGGTGGGTAGGACTCGTCGTTTTAGGGTGTTGGCCCAGATGAGTATTTGGCCTTAGTGCCTCTAAGTAGTATACCTGTAGTTTCAGTATTACTATTATGTGTTTTGGAGGGTATTACTCTTCGAATTTGTCGTTGTCGTTTGTGGTGCTGGCCAACGAGTTGTTAGTACCCGTCTTTTAGTCTATGTGCCTGATTGATGGTCCTGATGCGACAGGGTAGTCCACTTTCTTTAGCCGTTGGTTGGGTTCTATCAGTATTTTTGTGCTTAATGTTTGATAAATCCGGGTTTTGACCTTTTTATTCTCGTGTGCTTCATGGTAGTAAAATTTGGTTTCCAGACCCTCTTTATTATTCAGATCTTTATGGTTGTAAAATATGGGTTTCTAGACCTTTTTCATTGTCTTGGGTCTACGTACCCATTCAGAGCTTCAGGGTCTGCGTACCCATTCATAGCCATCAGTGTTGTAGTCTTTGTTCTGGTCTGTTTTTGTTGGGGAGTTTGTAGCTAGAATCTCTTCGTTGTCCTCCTCTTCCTCCTTAAGAAAGGTTTAGTTTAAATATGTTTTGCAAATCAAAAAAATGATGGCTTTAACGACATGGAGTAAGTGCATGATTTGGTGATATATATATATATATATGGATTGAGAATGATTCACTGTAAATTTATTTTCAATAATGGGTAATTTTTATATATGAGTCATGTATGATTATATATTGGTAAGTGATAATGGTAAAGTTTAATAGTTTTAATTATGAAACTAATAATTTATGAGGTCTATAAAGTTGTTTCATATGTTCGTATTCATGAAAATATGAAGGTGATTGCGTAACTTGGACTATAGCTATCGATTTGATTATCTTATGACAATTTTGAGGTCTTATTTTTTTCTTTACCGAGAGGATTGACTTGGTGTTCATAAGATACGACTTGACCTCATCTAATTAGTACTGGTTTTGTTTTGGATTTATACGCATAATTAGTGATATGGTTTGAACAAATATATGGTATGGATAGTGTTACGGTACCCTTACGGTTAGTTCATTTCTTCACTGTTTCATTGATTATTTTGTTCCATATTGATATGATCGATATTATGATAAATCCAAATGGTGAAAAAGCTTTCGTACATGCATGAATCGTTGTTTCATACATGCTATTATTTTATGTATGTTGATTGGCTTCATGTGTGACAGTTAGGCTTCTTTGCGTATAATTATGGAAATTTGGTTTTAAAACAATTTAATTCATATTTTGGTGATGTCTGATATTTTGTAAATTGGTTGAAGCATAATGTCGCCAAAGTGACCTCTTTTGTGTAGATCAATTTATTTAAAATATCAAGATGTTTTTTTATTTTTCTTTGTTATTCATGCGTTTATTAACGAACCCAAAGGCGAGTTAATATTTGGTCGAATTTCATATGACAATTGCGGTGATAAATATGTGACGATTACAAGGTGCTCTATATGAGCACTTCGATGTGAGCAATACACTAGTCCAAAGATAGGTGTTTGTTTGACATATTGTTATTGTAAGTGTTTGATTACTGCACCAAGAGTGTCGCTTGCTGTTAATGTTGATATGCCCAAAGGCTAGACATTAATGTAGCTCTTGGTATCTTTAAGATGGGAGTTACCATTATTTTTTTAATTTATTGTTTACTCAGGATTTTGAAGTGAGCTTGTGTGCCTGTTTTGTCAATTATTCTACTACATCAATATTTGCTAACATCAATTATATACATAAGAACTGGAAAGGACATTTAGATATAGTGCTTGATTTCATGGATATTGACCTTGCATTAAGGGATGAACAACCTTCACCTCTCATTGCGAAAAACTCATCTGATGAGAAAAGTTTTTTTTGAGAGGTGGGACCGTTTAAAATGCATGAGTCTTATGGTCATCAATCACACTATTTCGGAAGCTTTTATAGGGACAGATTTCGAAAGGAAACCTAAGGATAAAGATTTCCTTGACGAAGACAAATTCCGTTTTTTTATAAAATGCTAAGGATTAAATGACATCACTTCTGACGTATTTGATGTCAATAAAGATAAGGGTCAAGGAAATGTAAGGGAGTACACTATGAAAATGTTCCATACTGCTTCCAAACTTAAGGCACCAAAGATTGAGATTTCTAATGAGTTTCTCGTTCTTATGGTGATGTTATCTCTTCTTGTATAGTTGAACTAATTTGAAAGTGGTGACACCTATCAAAAGGGAGAAATGGACTTTAAATAAGTTCATTTCTCATAGAATGCAAGCGAAAGAAAGACTTAAGTAAGATAAGTCTGAAAGTGCTCATTTGGCTAGTACCTCTAAAGATATGGGCAAGAAAAGGAAATATGAGTTTCATGCTCATAAGGTTCAATTTCAAGCTACTAAAGGTCCAGTACAAAAGAATCAGCAACTGACTGAAAATAGTTGTTTCTTTTGAAACAAACCAGGATATTTTTTTTATGATCCCATAAAGGAAAAAAAAAATTAAGGCGGGAACTACAGTAATTTATTGAGGATGTTGAATTTGAGGGGAGAAATAAGGTTAGACACATTGTCTTTAAGGAGGAATTGACATCAGACTCGATTTCTACTATCATTTTTTATAAATGCTCAGGTTAATACACCTATCATTGATCATGAATTGAATCGGAACCTCAACAAGACAATGTTGAACAACTATCCATTCAAGTTGAAGTAGTTTTTCGAAAAGGACAAATTCAACTACCTTAGTGACATGTGCTACTAAGGAGATCCATAAGAGAGACGAGAAATGCTTCAAATGATTATGTCATATTTCTCCATGAACATAAGGATGGTATGAGGGAAGATGATCCAATCAACTTTCCTCAAACCATTAAAAGTTTTTTTTAACTCTCTAAAATAGATTGATGTCATGGAAGAAGAGTATAAGTTTATGCAAGGTAATAAAGTTTCGGAACTAGTCTCATTACTGAAGGTGCAAAACCAATTGGTTGTAAATGGATTTTTAAAACCAAGAGGAATGCAAATGGTAATGTGAAAAGGTATAAGGCATGTCTTGCAGCTAAAGGCTATACTCAAAAAGAAATCATTGACTTTATAAAGACTCTCTTTCCTGTTTTACGGAAAGACTCTTTTAGGATAAATATAGCATTTGTCACTCATCTTGATCTTGAGTTGCATCAGATGGATGTTAAGAGTACGTTTCTTAATGATGACATTGAAGAAACAATGTATATGGTACAAGCAGAAAACTTTGAGTCTGGAGACCCAAAGAAGGTGGTTTGTAAATTAAAGAAATTCATCTATGGACTCAAGCAAGCTGCCCGTCAATGATACCACAAATTTCACAAAGTAATTGTCTCGTTTGGTTTTGAGACAAATATGGTTGATGATTGTGTGTATCACAAGTTCAGTGGGAGTAAGTATATGTCACTGTATCTATAGGTCGATGACACAAAACCAAGAGATTTCTAAATCTCTTAAAATAACTACATCAATTAAGTACTTAAAAGGTTTGTCATGGAAGTTTGTAAACCAGGTGACACCCGTATGGTTAAAGGAGAAAAAAAATCAGTCTTGCACAATGTCCTTAAAGTAACCTTAAGATTCAGGAAAAGCAATAGATTCCCTATGCATCAGCTGCTAGGAGTCTATTGTATACTTAAGTATGTACTCATTTGGATATGACGTACATTGTTGGGATGTTAGGTAGATATCTGAGGAACCTTGGTACAGACCAGTAGATAGCAGCCAAAAAGGGTTATAAGATATCTTTAAGGGACAAAACATTACATACTCACTTACAGGAAATTAGATCGTTTGGAGGTTATTAAGTATATAGATTTTGATTTCGTATGGTGCCAAAATAGCATAAAGTCTACGTAAGGTTATATTTAATTGTTAGTTGGAGGAGCTATATCTTGGAAAAGTGTTAAACAAGGGTTATTTACGATTTGATACCCAAATGTTTCGTCCACGAACGATATGGTACTCTTATGTTTCAAATGACCAATTTGGTACCCAAATGATTTGTCCACGGACGGAAGTAGCATATTCCGTTAGAAAACTAACAGAATATTCCTCTAATATAGACATGTGCAGTTAAGTGGGGTGTGAAATGACTATTTTACCCTTTCTTATTTTAAGCTTAAAATGTGATAGACAAAATTACCATTATACCCTTAGTTATAATACAATAAATAATTAAATTAAATAATTTAAAATTTTAAAATTTTAAAATTTAAGAATTAAAAAATAAAATAAATAAATGAAAAAAAATTAAAAATTAAATATATAAATAAATTAAATATATATATAAATAAATAAAAATTTTAAAATAAGAAAAAATTTAAAATAATAAAAAATTAAAAAATTAAAAAATTAAAAAAATTAAAAATTTATAAATAAAAAAATTAAAAAAATAATAAAAAATTTAAAAATTTAAAAAATTTAAAAACGAAAAAAAATTAAAAAAAATAATTTTTTTATAAAAAATAATTCAATCAAATAAAATAAATTTATTTATTTATTTGAAAAATAAAATACTTATTAAAAAAATAAGTTTAAATATAAAGTCAAAAGTCAATATAAGGGTAAAACAGTCTTTTAACATTAAAGTCAAAAGTCAACTAAAATGATAAAGGGTAAAATGGTCTTTTCACTTTGGCCAGTTATTTTTTTAACCCCATTAACCCAAATCGTTTGTGGACGAAACATTTGGGTACCAAATTGGAAAAAAAATTCATAAGGGTACCATATCGTTCGTGGACGAAACATTTGGGTACCAAATCGTAAATAACTCGTTTAACAAACACTTGTATCTTCTTCAACTATAGCAGCAAAGTTTGTAGCATGTTATGATGCATCAAACTAAGGAAGATGACTACGAAACTTTGTCACTAGGCTGCACATTTTGGAAAATGTTGAAATACCACTAAAGTTTCTTATGACATAACTCGATAGTTATATTCTAATGACAACATGAACTCATTAAAGTCTAAGCACATAGACATAAAGTTCTTGGTTGTAAAAGAAAGAATGAATGAAAAATGGACAAATGTTGATAAAACATATTGGGATAAACTCCATAATAGCGGATCCGCTCATAAAAGGTTTATCACCTAAGGTCTTTCATGAGCATATTGTGTTAGTCTTAGTGCCCGTAGTTCAATCCTAAATGTCCAAATGTATATATCATCGTTAGCAATAAAATTAAAGCGGCTTTATATTACTTATGTGTTGGAGTAATATATCGATGTGTGCTCTGATCTATGCCCACCATGCGAATAGAACCATAGATCGAGATAGATCACACTCGATGGGTCCCTAGTCAACAAAGCTTCACTAGAAGCGACTAGTATGAAAGATGGCTCTTTATGGCTTACGTTCTGTTAGTCATTGGAATGAGATTCCGGAGTCTGATCATAGATATCATGTGGGACATGATATAGGACGACCCGCCCTGAATATGTGCCATAGATTAAGTCATGAACATATTCAGTGTTGTAGCTTGTCATGTATCCTTAGACCAAGGAGTCTTTGTGATCGCTATGTAGTCAACAACTGAGTTTGACCTGAGCCTAACGTTGTCCGTAACAGGGCTTCCATAACGGCCAGGATTGGCTTGGGGACGGGCTACATGAGTGACACGAAAGGCGGCTAAGGGATTTATCCCTCATACTGAGGTATGGGAAAGATATCGGTTCTCGGCCGCTTGATCGAGAGTGACTGAAAGAATAGCATGGCCATGCACATGATACTGGGTATCATATCTTCAGTCATCTCACATATCAAGGAACGGTGATTGAGAATAATAAGGATGACGGCTCTATGCCTTATCTCAATCAGGATATCGGAGATAAAAGGATAATGACAGGGATGACGGAAAGGTTAGAATCGACAGGGTCGATTCGTTATGCAGTGTCAGGCAATACTAAAGTCTCGTTAGTTGCCACTTAAATAGGATCAAGTAAAATGGGATTTTACGTTGATCTATTGACATGCATAAACCTAAGGGTCACACCGGAGGATGAAACTCATTGACACATTTATGGAGAATGGCCAAAAGGGAGTTGTCTCGGGACATGACCAAAACTGGGTTTTGGGTCATGTGCTCGTACGTGAATAGGACTTTACGGATCGAGACAAGGCTTGGAGTCTTGGGATTGATCGCGTCGGATAATGTTGGACATTTCCGGTATGGAAGGCTTGGAGGCGATGAGCGAATCACGGGACCTCGTTAGAAATGGCCACGGGCCATGTTCCAAGAGGCCCATGAAAGGCCCATGGAACTAATTAATCAAGTCTTGATTTATTAGTACTAAGTAAGCAAGACAAAGATTAAGGTGTTGGTGATTCACCACCTAACCCAATCTTGTCTTGCCATACTTGTCCTATTTACACCTTACTTGACACCATACTTGTCCCGTGCCTTTAGTTGGACAAGTATGGGTTTTGTTATGTTTAAGTCATCTTTTTTCAACATAAGAAACACAAGACAAGAATAGGAAACACATTTTCTCTCCCTCTTCCATGGCCATTTCGGGTTTGGCTAGTTTCCTCCTCCATTTTTGTGTTCTTGAGTCCCCAAAGAGAAGAACTACGTGGCTTTGATTCCCATGTGGATACGTAGGCGTCTTGGAGACTCAAGCCAATCATTCGTTAACCGGTGTTCTTGTTTTGGTAAGAACTAGTGCTGAATTTTTCTCTTGTTAATCCATTCTTTGTTAGTTGTTTCATGCTTCTAATTGTCTCTTGGTTTTCATTGATTTTCCGCTGCGAGTTGGTTCATCTCCAACCCTACCTCGAGACCCAACATATTGCTCGTATGGGTGATACACCACTTGAGGATACTTTGGTCTAGTGGGAGTTTGTGCTTTGATTGCTTTATGTTTGAAGTTAAAGTTAATGTTAAAGTATTTGGATATATTCTGATCAGATATGATATAGGGTAAACTACAAATACATGCCCCAAACTTGTCACGATTAAATGATACCTACCCCGATGTTTTTTTAACCAATACATACTCAAATGTTCCGTAAATTAACGCAAAGCCCATTCCGTTAAGAAGTCGTAACGGGGAAAGAGGGAAAGATAGAAATACCCTCGGGTTTAAAAATTGAAAAAAGAACAAAAACACCATTAAGAACTTAGGGTTTCATTTCGCGCGTTTGAAGGTAGAGAGAGAAGAGGAGACGAAGAGACGAAGAGAAGAGGAGAGTGCGAGTTAAAGCTCGCTGAAGAGAGGAAGAACCGAATTCTGAAGCCACGATTTGAAGCTTGAGGAAGCTGCGTTGTTGTCGGAGACGGAGCTGAGCTACTGCAATGGTTTCTGCGTCTGCGTCAGAGAGCGAGGGGTACTCCTACGATGATGATGAAGGTTTCAAAGTTGAAGAAGAAGAAGTATGTCTCTCAAACCTTACCTGATATAGTTGAGCTTATATGAGGTTTTACATTATGATATGGTTAATTGTGTGTTGGAAAATTCAGGGGTTTTTCTGATTTGCAGCAGAAAAATGTGGTATTTGGGTAGAAAATATAGGGATTTGGCATGAAATTTGGGGATTCGAATCAGAGAATGTTCATCGAATTTGAGGAAAAAATATTAGGGTTTCTTCCGATTTGTAGCATAAAAATTAGGGCTTTTGTCTAGATTTTATCATACAGGTTTGACATTACATTTGCAATAAAGTAGTTGAAATTATCTTTGTTGTTTGGTGTTTCGTGTTTATTTGTTGAACTATTCTCAACCTGAAGTCATAAGAAGAATATTTGAGTTTCACTATAATGGGGAATTCACAGATAATTGGACACAATATGAGGGAGGCAGCACTGAAATGGTGATTCTTCCTCAGGATATGTGTTCCTTCTTTAAGTTTCAACTGACTAAAGCCCAATTAGGATGTCCGCCTAATTCCCCTATGTTCTGGAAAGTGCCAACTACGCGTATTGGGGAACACCAATGGAGTGACTCATGGTTTAAGATTATAGAGAATGATGAGGAATTAGATGTAATATTCTCAACATTCCCCGACACTATAATTGTCAGAATATATATGTTGGTCCAGGTATAGAGCCAGTTCGAATACTAAGCCCTAGGGGACATATATTGTACTCAGCAGTTGCTGATACAGATCAGAGATTTAAACCATTAGAGAAGTATGTGGTTAAGCCCAAGTTATATGTGTCTCCTACCAAATTTCAAAGAATGCAGATGAAAGGGAAAGTTGATCTGCGTCAACTGAGTGTGGTTCTCTCACTTGACTCAGATCATGAAAGTGAGAGTGATTCTGATTGTGAGAAAGAACCTGAACCTGAGTCTGAGATACCCTAAGAACCTCAGTCTGAAATACCCTAAGAACCTGAGTCTGAAATACCCCAACAACCTGAGTCTAAAATATCCCAACAACCTGAGTCTCAAACACACCAACAACCTGTACCTGTTTCTGAATCCCAAACACAAGCTATGGTTGAGAGTGAGGAAGAGGAAGATTGGCTGACAAAGGAAATGGAGAAATCGAGAAGAACAAAGTCTGAAAGGATTAGGAAAGAGAAACAAGCTATGATTAAAGAAGATGTGGAGAATGAGTTTTGCGGTGGTGAAGCGTAGATGGAGCAGCCAATAGAGGACAAGGTGGAGGAGAAGATGGATCAGCCAATAGAGGACAAGCTGGAGCAGAGGATGGGGCAGCCAATAGAGGACAACCTAGAGCAGAGGATGGGGCAAAACCTAGAGAAGAACCTGGATTTCAATTTCCTGAGAATTTTGTGGATCCAGATGAAGAAGAGGAAGAACCAACCCCTAGAAGGTATAGGGGATGACAACCAATATGGAATGAGGAGTTAGAAATCAGGGATGTTGAATTAGGGATTTACTCCACTTTTGCAAATGCAAAAGTGTGTAGGCTAGTCCTGAAAGCCTATGCTGTGGAGCATGGCTTTGATTAAAATTTCTCAAGGAACGAACCGACTAAGGTGGGGATTGTTTGCAAACAAGAGGGCTGCCCTTTCTATTTCTATGCAAGTATGGACAAGGACACCACATTGGTTGAGATCAAGACTTGGATGCCTAGGCACAATTGTGGAGGAACACAATGCATCAGACAATGCACAATTGACTACCTTGCAGTCAGGTATATTTGTATTTGAAGTTGATATCTTAATTTTAGAATGCCTACTAATTGTGACCCTCTTATGTTGGTTACAGGTTCCTTAGTGATGTGATGACATCCCCTAACATGACAGGGAAAGAAATGCATGCCAAGGTCCTTAACACACTTAAAGTGAACCTACATATACAACAAGCGTATAAGACTATTTGGAGAGCGAAGGAAATACTTGGGGGGAGAAGGCGAAGTAGTATGAGGATCTATACACATACTGCCATATGGTAAGCAAAATTTCATTTTATGTCTTTATTTACCTAATACTGTATGTCCCATATCCTAATTTTGTGAACACACACATCTCTCTGTTTTAGGTACGTCAAACCAATGCAAACAGCACAGCGAAGATGGAAATTGAACACCTCTACACACAAGGTGATCCAGACTCTAAACCACACTTCAAGAGGATCTACATCAGGTATGGGGCACAGGAGAGGGACTTCCTCAGTGGTTGTAGACCCATCGTAGGCATTGATGGGTGTCATTTGAAGGGTGATTTTGGTGGAATTTTGCTGAGTGCAGTAGGCTGGGATGGGAACAAGATGATGTTCCCTCTTGCTTTTGTTGTAGTTGAGCAGGAAAACAAATCATCATGGAAGTGGTTTTTAGAGCAGTTCTTTGAAGATTATGGTACAGACGAAGTTCGTGGTTGGGTCTTCCTTTCTGATAAACAAAAGGTAATTTACAATTACATTGTCAGTTGTATCCTAGTTCTTCAATGTGCACTTATAATTTGTTTTTTCATATGTTTATGCAGGGTCTGGTGGAGCTCTTCAAGCATTGAATGCAAGATGTCGAACACCGATTCTGTGTTCGACATTTGGTCGACAACTTTTTGACGGTATTTAGAGGTGAGGAGCTGAAGTCAGCTGTGTGGTCTTGTTCCAAGGCGACTTCAACAACACAACTTGAAGAGAGGATGGAGAAATTAAGAAAATTGGATCAAGTTGCTTACGAGTGGCTAAAGGAAAAAAGACCCAAGAGGCTGGTGCAAGCTATTCTACACTACCAGAGCCTGCACAAGTGTCCAGATAAATAGCTTGTATGAGTCATTCAACAACTGGATCAGAGATGCTAGGGAGAGGCCTATACTTGAGCTTTTAGAAGAGATTAGGAAACAGTTAATGGGTCTTTTCTATAGGAGGCACACTTTACATGATGGGTATGATGGGTTAGTATGTAAAGCCATAGTTAAAGACCTAGAGAAACTTAAGGATCAAGCTAGGGAATGAAAACTATTAGTTAGTGGGGATGATGTATTTGAGGTCACACTATACGGAAAGTCATTTGTAGTGGATTTGAAAACTCAAACTTGTACTTGTTTAGAAATCCAGTTGAATGGCTTGCCTTGCATCCATGCCATGTAATGTATCACTTTTCTTAGGGATAACCTGAAGAAATACGTGCACAAATACCATCGTGTCAGCAGTTTCAAAGATATATACTCTGCTTACATTAGACCAGTGACTAGTAGGGAGGACTGGCCTCGGGATTTAGGGTACCCAAAAATACATCCACCTATAGTCCACAAACCTCCGGGTAGACCTAGGAAAAACAGAAAGGAAAGTGCTGGTGAGAGGGCTAAGAACATGTACAAAGCCCAAAAGAAAAGTAGTAAGATGACATGTGGTAAATGCAAAGGGAAGGGTCACAACAGGAGAACATGTACTGCTAAGGATCATGGTGAGACATCAACACAAAGAAAGGAAAGACAGCCAGGAACTGAGCAGTCCAAGGTTTATTTACTAATCATTTTTTTATCACATGTATCAATTACTATTACTAATATTTGTTTGTTTGTTTGATAGGGCAAGAATCTACATTTCAAAACTGCTGAAGAGTTCAATGAGGTCCAGAAGCGCAGACAAGATAATATAACTAAAAGGATGCAGAAAAGAAGGAAGACTTGCAATCAAGAGGAGATTGAAGCTAAGAGGCAAGAAGCTCTGCGAAGAATGCATGCATGTACCCCTCAACCAGCTCCAGTTACACTTATAGGTCTAGCACAACAAGAACTCAACCTTAGAATCCAAGCCAATCAGGTATACATGGGGGCGGGCCTGAAATTATTTGTTCAAGGCATTACAATTAATTATAGCCACTACATAACTGACCTGAAACTCTACTTTTGCAGACACCATTCACCTCAGTGGGAGGAGTTGAAGGAACAAGTTTCTTTGTTGGGTCCGCTAGAGCCAGAGGGAAAGGTAGAGGGACATCTGTAAGGAGAGCTGAGAGAGGTAGAGGGAGAGGTGAAGCAAGAGCTGAGAGAGGCAAAGACAGAGGTGAAGGAAGAGCTGAGAGAGGTAGAGGCAGATCTGGAAGAGGGATGAGCAGCTCACAACCATCTTCCTTCAACACTTGGCTGCCTTAGATTAATATTTAGGGTTTTTCGGATGTGGTCCCCAAGGGTTATGACAATGTGTCTTTTTTTGTGGGAAATATTCTGAATGTTGGCACAAGTGGTGCCCTTTTGTCTAGGTAGATGGAACCTTTATGGTTCCTTTAAGACTCCAACAATATTCCACCAACTTTGATTATGTTATTTTATGGTTAATGTGTACTGAATTTGTGTACTGAATTTGTGATGAATTTGAACTTCATTTCATGTGTATGTATAGTTCATTTACTGTTCTGTACAGTTCATGAGTACAGGAAAATAATGCACCAATTTGCATTAACTGATGCACAAATTTGCATCAAACTGATGCCAAAAATTGCATCAAACTGATGCACAATTTTGCATCAATTATGCTGCAAAATTATGCAAACATTTGACAAAATTTTCATAAACTGATGCACAACTTTGCTGCATAATGCTGCATAACTTTCCTGCAAAATTATAACCATTTTCACCATACACAAACAATTAACATAGACAATACAAATGCAACACAAACGCTACTTTCATTGATTTAACCACACTGTTAGTAAACTAGAGGCTACTTCCTACATCATACATAATGCAAGACAAATGCATATTAACATACACAAACAATTAACAATAATTTTTTTCCATTTGATCTTCTTCTCCAATTCAACTATCTCCTTCTCAATTGTTGCATTCTTCCTTTCCAACTCAGCTTTTGCAGTTAGGAGTCCAACAATCTCCAGCTCTAGCTCTTCAATACCAGCATTCTTCCCTTGAATTTCCATTTCCAGACTTGTGTTTTTTCTTGACATTTCACCTAAATCATTATGTAGCTTCAAATTGTCTTCATTCAAGCTCCTGATAGTGCCCTCCATTGCACTGATTTGTGCACACAAACCAGGCAACAATACCCTCCCAGCATCACAAGTTGGATTATCAATCCACTTGAAAAAATTTCATTTTTGGGAACTCTGAAATTCAAAACCAAAGCTTGTTCATACACACTGTCTACTGACACAAATTTCATATGAATGAAAACCAAGAAATATAGGAAAATTTAGAAACCCTAGAAATCAAAATTAGGGCTTCTGAGATTTAGACCTTACCTGGTAACGCGCGCATTCGACAAATTTCCTACCAGGGTTGTCAATGGTCTTCGAAGTCCTAACCAGAGCTGGGAGACCATAATAGCAATGCTTGACATCATCTTCTACCTCTGACCTCGTGCAACTTCCTCTCAGCATTGAACCCGACATTCCCTTCTTCTACGTAATAGGTCGTGAGTCTTAAGGTTGAAGAAAGGATACAAGGGCAATTTGGCCATATTTTGAAAGTTGGTCGACCATGTGCGCATCACGTGAGCTTTTGACTGGCGGAAGGCTAACGTAATGGGCTTTGCGTTAATTTACAGAACATTTGTGTATGTAGTGGTTAAAAAACATGGGGGTAGGTATTAGTTAATCGTGACAAGTTTGGGGTATGTATTTGTAGTTTACCCTATGAAGTATTCAGTTCATGCATTCTATTTTGGTTATTGACCTCACTTAAGTTTAAGGAGGATCAGTTGTAAATAGACATGTCGGATCACATTGCATGTTATTTTCATGCTACGCATCCATGATTGATCTATGTCGTTTAACTATATTTGTATACGTGATCATTGATGGTTTATTCATAAGTAATTTGACGACTGCTGCTTTGTATCTATATGAGTATAGTTGATGGACGAGATTGTTATAGAATACCTATTGTGTGATAACAATGTTGAGCTCATAAGGTTGTACATTTCAGGAAAGACATATGATGCCCAAATGGGAGATTGTTGGATTAAAATCCTATTATGGGCACATATGTATTTAATGTACATGTTATCATAAGGTTTGATACAAATTATAGTGTTCAGTAAAGTATTGTATCATGGGTATTATAAATGGTCATGGAATTTAATGTGTAGATACTGGTTTTATAATTTGTTATTTGTTGAGGGGCCGAATTACAAATTATAAGAAACTTGGTAACCTAATTAGGGTTGTAAGTGGCTATGATCCCCAATAAATAGACGTCATTCTCTTGTTCTACATCACCCCCATCTGAGAGAATAACCAAATTAGAGAGCGTCTACTTTATTGGAAGAACAAACTACAACTTGGAGATTCATCGTTCATCAATGGCATCAAGTAAGTAACAATTCCGATGTTATTTATTTATGGATTCCTCTTAATTCAACAAAGTTTATAGATATATGATTCAGGGTTTATAGTTTATTTGATCCCTAATTTTCTATCATTATCTTCGAATGTTCTTACTTGTTTTTCTTAATAAAGATGAACTACCATTATGCTATAAAAAAAACTCTAGCTTCAATTGGCCCGATGAAATCCTCTTTTTTTGTTTCATGATAAAAAGCGATGAAATCCTATTAATTGCTTCATGTAAGGTTGATCTATATTTATTTTACAAATACATACAATGCAGCTGATATTGGTCATCTCACTTTCGATAACCTTACGGTAGTAGTGGACAAAAAAATCCACACCGTCGAAAACCAATAGCTTCTGACTTTAGAGAATATGGAACCGACGGTTTTCGACGTCAAAAGTATCGAACTGATGACATGTTGGTCGGAGTTCGGTTCAGAAAGACCTAAGCTGGTGGTGGTCAAAAACTGACCGCCTTTGTGAGCTTTGTTAAGGCCCAACTTGTACAAGCATGTTAAAAAAAACTCAAGATCTCGATAAAAACATATCGACTTTAGTTTTTGTTTATAATTCTTGATGTCCTTTTTCATTAAATGGCCAGCTTATAAATAGGTTGGACTTCCAAACTAATACAAATATCATATAATTTCTCATGACCATAACTACTCATAATTAATAAATAGGGTTATATACTTTTTGGTACCCAAATGTTTCGCCCACGAACGATTTGGTACCCTTATGTTTCAAATGACCAATTTGGTACCCTTTTGATTTGTCCGCGGACGGAATTGGCATATTCCGTTAGAAAACTAACGGAATATTCCTCTAAGTTAGTAATGTGCAGTTAAGTGGGGTGTGAAATGACGATTTTACCCTTTCTTATTTTAAGCTTATAAATTTGATAGACAAAATTATCATTATACCCTTGGTTATAATACAATAAATAAATAAATAAAATAATTTAAAATTTTAAAAATTAAAAATAATTATATAAATAAAATAAATAAATAAAAAATGAAAAGTAAATAAAAATAAATAATTTTGTTTAAAATAATTTTAAAAATAAAAAATATATAAAATAATAAAAATTTAAATAAATTAAAAATTAAATAATAAAAATTTAAATAAATAAATTTAACAAATAAAATAAAACATAAAAAATTTAAAATTTAAAATTTAAAAAATAAAAAAAATGTTAAAAATAAATAAATAAATGGATTAATTTTATAAGAAAAATGAAAATTAAAAAATTATAAGTTATTCAGACAATTATTTCAGAAAATTTGAAAATAATTATTAATTATTTCAAAAAATAATAAATAAGAAATTCGAAAAATATATTAAAATAAAATAAACTTATTTAATTTTTTGAAAAAAAAAACTTATTAAATTTAAATATAAAGTCAAAAGTCAATATAAGGGTAAAATGGTCATTTTACATTAAAGTCAAAAGTAAACTAAATCAAAATAAGGGTAAAATAGTCATTTCACATTATTATGTTAGTTTTTTAACCCCATTAACTCAAATCGTTCGTGGACAGAACATTAGGGTATCAAATTGGAATAAAAATTCATAAGGGTACCAAATCGTTCGTGGACTAAACATTTGGGTACCAAAAAGTATATAACCCTAATAAATAACTACTCATTAATCACAATAACTAAGTGATTGTTAATAACTAATAAATAAATACCTATGATCACTATGTAGATAATAAAAACACTTTTTTATCAATGCAGCGCCGCTTTCTCTCTGTTAGGGTTTCGACCCCTGTAGGACAACCGCAACGCCGCCGTCACTTCCGGCCTATATCCGACTCCTCTCTCTCGCCTTTAGTCACCACAGTGTTGGCTCCACTCCACCACCAACATCGTGTCTCCGGTCCTATCTCTACCCCCTGCGATTGTTAGGGTTTCTTGGCCTTAGCACGTCGCTGTCGCTCCTGGCCTAGGTCCGTCTTCTTGGCTTTGCCCACGCCGAGACCCCCGCCTCTATTGAAGCCGCCAACGGTGTACCCACCTCCTTGGCTTCCACCGAGACCTCCTTTTCGATCTCTATCCCGATTCTGGGTACTATGATCAATGGGTTTAGGGTTATTTCACATGTTTTGTTCTTTTTTACAAGGTTAATCACTCGCGAGCGATGGATTAGGGCTTCTACTCAAGGACTCGACGATCACAGGTTCGGTTTCACATCAGAAGAAGTGTGTCGCCTTCGGGGGACCCATCAGTATACATGCCCTACTTTGAGCGGTGTTCGTCCTCTTCGTTCTCTATCCTGATTCTGGTTTACTATGTTCGAGGGGTTTTGGGTTATTTTACATAAATAGTTCCTTTTTGCATGATTCATCATTCGCGAGAGATGGTTTAGGTTTTCTGCTTAAGGACTCAACGTTCACAGGTTCGGTTTACATTAGAAGAAGTGTGTCGCATTCGGGGGACCCAGCGATATACAGACCCTACTTTGAGTGGTGTTCGTCAGTCTTTTTTAGTTTATGTCTTAGTTAGCCTTAATGGCACTCCGTTAAAAAACGTCTTAGACGTTAACGTAGTAACAAGGTTATTGTGTTTGTCCCGTCAGGGCCTTCAGACATGTAGTAGCTCTTTTTAAAGGAATGAAAGTTGCACTTACTCAAAAAAATGTAGATAATAATGGTAATTCAATTAGAAAATTTATAACAATGAATATATTGGATTAATAATAGTTTTCAAGCGTCCTATTTTCTTAATATTACTTCTCATCTCACATTTTCGTTTATTTCCACAATTTCATCTTATTCCATTATTGATAAAATCTTCTCATCCCATAAATTCTCTGTCTTTCTCTACGGAACCTTTACATGTTAATCGTTTCTTTGAAAGTTTCATAACTCAAACCGAAACTAGACAACCCAATTTCAGAATTGCTTCATATTTGGCGAGAAAGGTAAAAATCCATCGTATACTTACAATATTTTTGTAGTTTTGCATGTTAAGGCTCCTTTTAGTCCATGTCTGATTAATCTGTTTCTTTTTGTTGAGTGGTTCCTCATTAGGTGTTTATCCGAAATCTAAGTTTTATTAAGGTATTCTTAGGGTTTACTGATTTTTTATTGTTACTTTTTATGTTACCTATAGAAATAACAACAAGAACAAAAAGAATGATGGCCAAGAATCTTGTCGTATCTTATTGATATTGATATACTTATATTTCACATCAAACATGGGGTATAAGGCAACCTAATGATCTCGGCAATATGACAAAATCTTCTAATATCACTTATTTGGGCCAAGACACAAGCTTTCCTATATTGATTACTTGCTAATCAAGACAAGACATTTTCCTATATTGATTACTTGGTGATCAAGCCGCAAAATATCTCAACACCCTCCCTCAAGTTGGAGCATAAGAGTAAAAAATACCCGACTTGTCAACCAAAACATCGAACTATTTCTTTTCAAGAGCTCTGGTGAAAATATACTAATTGGGTAGTAGTAGGAACATATGATGGAGCAATCAAACTATTTGTAATTGCGTCCCCCCCAAACAAAGTGAAAATCAACTTCAGTGTGTTTAGTGCATTCATGGAACGACGAATTTTTCGTTATATGAAGGGCTGGTTGACTATCACAAAAGAGTTTAATTGCCTTTGGATTGTGTACACCCAATCTTAGAAGCAACCCTTTCAACCCTTTAAGCTCACACGTGATTGCTTCCATAGCTCGATACTCCGCCTCTGCAGATGAGCGGGAAATTGTGTGTTGTTTCTTTGTCTTCAAAGAAATAGGAGATTGGCCTAAAAACACAAGCCATTCAGACAAAGAGCATCTAGTGACTGGACATGCTACCAATCAGAATCACACCTTCACGTAACAGGATACTATGACTAAGAGTAGCTTTCAAATAACGAACGACTCTCAAAGCCGCCTCCCAAAGCTCAATTCTAGGCTCATGCATAAACTGAGATAAACTATGAACCGAGTAAGCCAAATCCGGACATGTCACTCATAGATAAATGAGTCGACCTACCAATCTGCGATAAGACTTAAGGTTCGACAGCAACTCCCCATTCGCAAGTCCCTACTTGTGGTTTTGCTCGATTGGGAAGCCACACGGCTTGGTTCCCAATAATCCGACCTTTGACACGATATCAAGAGTATACTTGCGTTGGCACAAGAACAAACTAGATGAACTCCTTGCCACCTCGATCCGAGAAAATACTTCAAAACACCAAGATCTTTCATTTTAAAACAATCAATGAGATAAGCCTTAAAAGTCTTAAGTGTAGCAGAATCATTCCCAGAGATAGTAAGATCGTCGGCATACACCATCACATTTATTTTAAGTATGTCATTGGTGTAAGTGAAAAGAGAATAATCAGAGTAAGATTGCAAGAAACTATACCCTTTAAGGGTTGTGACCAGCTTTTCAAACCAACACCTCGGGGCTTGTTTCAACCCATATAGAGATGTGCGTAACCTGTAGACCAAATTTGGATCAAAACGCTCAAATCCCGAGGGGGGGGGGGGACTTCATATACACTTCCTCTTAAAGGTCACCATGTAGAAAGGCATTATGCATATCCATTTTATGGAGTTCCCATTTTTTCGAAATCGTTATAACTGCACCGTATTCTTGATGATTGCCCTAAACAACTAATCTGAATTTGAGCCTTTCAATATCACTGTTTGAGAAGTACTTGGTTCTATAACCCCACTAACTTCCCAATGCCCATTTACCCTTGGGAAGAGGTTCAAGTGTCCAAAAGTATCATTTTCCTTCAAAGCCCGAATCTCTTCCTGCATTGACTTTTGCTAATCGAAAATTTTCATAGCCTCTTTAAACGACTTGGGATCATTTACCGAAATAGAAACTGCAAGGAACTTTCGGTAACTGCATTGTCACAATTTATATAGTGTGCTATGTGATAAGGAATACCTGAGGGATGTTGTGGAGACGGAGTGGCTGAAGATGGCCTTTCAGCAACTGCTAAATGTGTAACAAAGTCTCACAAACGAATTGGAGGAATCTTATTCCTCATTCCCTTTCCCAAAGGAGCAGGGGAAACGTCCTCTAGCCCGGGCGCAATAGTCGTCGAACCAACCTCAGGTGGAGCTAAAATAGTCTTTGGTGAAGGTATTGCTTCGGTAGTACCCGATACACCCTCCCTCAAGCCTAGTTCATGATAAATTATAGATTGAGGTGCTTGATCTTGGTGAGTATGAGATGGAGGTAAATCATCATCATCATCAACGAAATCCGCAAAACCACTATCAACTCCAACCGTTATAGCAGGCACAACATCTTCTGGGATAATATTCTCAATACGAAACGGAAAAACATCCTCAAAGAACTTGACATCACGAGACACAAACATTTCCTTCGTGCCCAAATCAAACAACTTACATCCCTTCTTCCCAAACTAGTAACCCAAAAATACACATTTACGGCTTCGACTTGCCTCAAACCGTCCTCGCTGCTACGCTGCTATGGCCCAAAGGCCAACAGTACACCTTGTCGCGCACGCATCGGATCCGACTCTCTTTAGAGCGCCTACTTGCTCCCCAAGAAAAGGGAGGTTTCCCCTTTCTCCAAAGGGTCAACTTACCTAATTTCGACCAACTAGATTTTAAGGTAATTCTTACTCTCCAAGAAACTTAGCTGACACCTAAACCCTATATATAGAGCTAGTAGTTCAATATATAGGTATTCTATTCTCTTTGTATTCTACCTAGGGATTAAGATCAAGGGACGAGTACTCTCGTGTCTTTGTTAGGCTTGTGATATTAATCTAATAAAGCAACGGCTTACTAATTCCTACCATATTTACGCAATACATGACGTTTTCTATACGACAATAGGCTTGTGTGGATACTTATATACACTGCACATAGTTGGATCCCTACTTTTCCTTTCAAACCGTGATATTTGGTATCAAAGCCTTGTCCCATCGAGGTATCGTTCTGCTCGAACGTATTCCGTTGCTGCCAACAAAATGAGTTCCAGAAGTTTAGCCTCCTACATGGAAGAGGTGGTCCAGATCACCTTTGTCTTGGATAAGACCGTGGAGATGGTATGAAGACTTGTCACTGAAAACGACCAACTTCGGTGCGTACTTCACGCCACTATAGAAGAGTTTAAGGAGCGACTAGCCCGACAAGAATTCTTCACCTAATGGCAAGCCAACGACAAGATCGACTTAGAGTACCCTGAACAGAACGACGCCCTAGAGCCCCACAGTTCCAGCCACTCAACCGAGCTGTTACGGACCCTCATCCACGAATAACACCAACTCTAGCTAAAGGTAAAGCAGTAGGAAGTAGCCGTCATCGAGCAACTCACGAAGTTTGGGACCTCCTCCATAAGCACACATAATACTTGAAGACCTTGCTGGGAAAGACAAGATGACCCCTAAGACGAGACATGGGTACCACTCCAACCTCCTCTTGTGCCAAATGATGTAACGAATGGGTCACCCAATGTTGGACCGCCATCGCACATGCCTGTGAGGAACAAATAACAACTCCCTTCGCAGTGGGGACGCTTTATGGGCGGGGGAGCCTATGACACCTCGGGAGGGCAACTCAACTACGACGTCACTAACAGGCCGAGACGGGCCTCAGAATACCGTCCCGGACCGAGCCAACTTGCCTCGCGGGCCTTTGAGCCTTCATCCATCTGACTAAGTCCTCCGGAGAAAGGGTGAGCCTAAAAGACCCTACGCCAAGCGTCTGCCAAGACCGGGCCCTTCTGGCCCATACCCGATGTGGAATACCAGTACCATATCATTATATTAGAATTTATTGATAGGGTTTCATGTTAGTTACCTCGATATCTCATAACTTCCATGTTAAAGAAAAATTATTTATGTACTTTAACTTTATTGATTAGTTAGGGTTGAATGTAAAAGAAAAGGATGATTTATAGTTATCTTATTGATTTACAATAACTTGTATGTTATGCGTTAACTGTGAAGAATGAGTTTGTGTACAAAAACATGATCTTTAAAATTTACAAATGAGTTTGTATAAGAACATGTATGTTATTGTGTTTACTATAAAAAAGGGTAATTTTAATTTTCACCTCAATATCTTAACTATTAATTTTTTTCACCTCAATACCTTAATTATTTTTAGTTGCACCTCAATATCCTAAAATATATTTTTTTTTCACCTCACTACCTTAGAATGCATTTTTTGTGGCAACTCACTACCCTAGAATGCATTTTTGTAACATTAAAAACTGATTTTTAAAGAAAATTTGAAAACCAATGACATGCTTTTAAAAATTTGATTGTTAGTGAGTGGTATTATGGACTTTTTAAGCGTTTTCATCCAAAAATGGATGACAAATTGATGGCGGGTATCAAAGTGAAAAAAATGCATTCTAAGGTATTGAGGTGCCACTAAAAATAGTTAGGGTATTGAGGTGAAAAAAATTAATAGTTAGGATATTGAGGTGAAAATTACCCATAAAAAATGATTTGTGTAAAATATGTTTCTTGAAAGATGAGACGCTTAGAAATGATGTGTGTACCAGTTAGTATGTTTAAGAAATTGAAGTAAATAAAAGGTGTGTTTTTTTTACACACCTTTAAAAAACACTCAAACTATAATAATAATAATAAATAACAAGTGAATAGAGAACGCGCCTATGCACGCGCCCCTTCCTCGAGCTAGGTCATCTGTTTTTGCTCAGTTTGTCGCCGGGGCCGTCGGCGGAGCGTCTCACCAGTCCTGTTCTCTTCTTCCTTCCTGGTTTTTGGCGTTCTATACTGTTGAAAGGCAGCCTTCTCTGGATTCCCAAATCTTCCTAGAAGAATCGAATGAAGAGGGACAGTAGGAAGGGGAAGGCACCTATGGTCGAGAAGGTGTCTTCGAAGGGGATTAGCTCTGGTCGGATACAGTCTTTGATAGTTGCTCCAGCTGCTCCAGCCGGTAGCTCTTCTTCCCAGCATGTGAATCGTCCTTCACGTTTCGGTCCTGAACGTGGTAGGGTATCGTCAATTGTCCAACTTTTGGAAGCTCCGGCAGATTCTGCCCCTGAGAGTGGTAAGAACTTCAGCCCTCCCGCCTCTTCTCAGGATAAGGTTCCTTCTGGTTCTGGAGGGAGGAAATTGTTTGTCTGCAATATTCCCCCGGGGAGGGACGGTAGCTGGTTGAGGAACTTTTTGGGTTCGGAAGGTGTCGATCAATGCTTTGTCTGCAAGAGATCGAATCGGACATGGAAGTTTTTTGGGTTCGTCAAAATGAAGCAACCTGACTTGGCTTCTGGGAAATTGAGGCTTTTCACGGTACTCTGCAAGATGGTTTTAAGCTATTGGTCGACTTTGCAAAGCCTTCTGTTTCCAGATCAAAGTCTCCTCAGCAACGTTCTTCCTTTGTGAATGATGCTTCGGTGTTATCGGTTCAAGGTACCTCAGTGGATGGATCTCGTGAAATGGAAATGTCTGGTGTTCTCGTGTTGGCACATGCTAACTGGTCCGTTTCTTAGTACAATGCAATCTTGAGCTCACAAGGCTTGGATGATATAGTGCTCAGATCTTTCGGCAATCAAATTTTCCTTCTCACAGCGGTTAGGGATTCTCTTGAACAGGAAAATTGGTCGCGACTGAGGCCTTGGTTTGATCTTCTCAGTAACTCAGGTTTAATGGTTACTGTGGGCGGATTCTTTCAGTGGGTTAAAGTGGAAGGCATTCCCTTTCAGGGTAGAACGACTGAATCAGCTAAGGCAACTAGGAATTCTTTGGGATCGTTATTACATTTTGAATGTGATAATTGTCCGTCCTCAGCTAGTTTCGACTCTATATTTTTGGTTGATCCATAGTAACTCTAAGATCAACTCTATGAAGCTGAAGTTCAAGTTGAGAGAGTCGACTTTTCCCTTGCTAATCACCGGAGTATCAATCGCTGAAGAGCCGGAGCTCTATCATCCAATAGTAAGTGTCCCTGATTCTTCTTCTGAACAGGTCAGCGATGAGCTCGAAACTAGGGGATTGGATAAATCTTCCTCTCAGATTCAAATTTCAAACACTATTTTGGATCCTAATCCCCTAGACATAGTGAAAGACTCAACTATCTCTCAGATTTGTGAAACTGGGAGAAGTCTAGGGACAGACTCTCGTTTGCGTGTTGTGCAAGGAACTTCGTCTCCAAGAGTTTTGAAGCAGGGTCGTTTCGTGTATGAACCGCTCCCGCTCAACGCCAGTCAAATCGGCGAAAAACAGGAAAATTAAAATTTTTTGGACAGACACTTAAATGAACCTAAATTTGACCACGAGGGTCATATCGGACTTGAGTTGACCCCGATATCGACCAAAGGGAGTCTGGGCGACTCAGGGCAACTTTCTGACCAATTTGGGAAAGGTTGACTTTTTGCTGGAAAAGTCAACCGAGCGACGTTTTGGTCCGTTCGAGGCTCGTTTTGGATCCAAAAACCTTAGCCGTCGTTACAACGGTCTTAGTTTATCCGTTTCCTTGTAGCCCGTGAAGTTTCGTAATTTCTTGGAAAATGGGCCCGTTCGGGACCCGAGACGGCCGAATTTTGCGAATCTGACTGAAAAATATCTAGAAGATATTTTCCAAAAGGGGTGGTACCCACTCGCCACTTGTCATAAATGTGGTGGTAGTTGGTTTTTAAAATAAAGAAAAAGGAAGGGATGAGTGTTAGTTTTGTAATTAAGTGTTAATTATTCCTTTTGAACAAAACAAAAGGAAGACTTAAGTGTAGGTTCTGCCATAAGGGGAAAAAGAAAGAGAAAGTAGAGAGAGAAAGTGGAGAGAAGAAAGAGAAGGAAAAAATGGAAAAGAGAAGAGAAAAGTGTTGAGGTTTTGAGATTTCCCGACGATCCAACCGACGGATCGTCTCAACGATAGAAGAATCGAGCTCCCGTCATCATTCCCTACGGTGAGTACCCTTTCGATTTTCATTTTGACATGTTTAAAAGTTAGGGTTTGGGTTGAAACGAGTAGACTATGGATGAGTTGAGGTGTTGGGTTCGTTGGAGGCGTTTTGGAGCGAAGGATGAACGTTTTCCGGTGACCGGAGGCTCGGGGGAGCTCTGGCCACCGGGGAGGGTGACTGCAGGAGTTGGGGGTGGCTGGCCGGAGCTAGGACCGGCCACCATGGTGGTGAACCGGCCCAAAACCGGCCAAGCCACCCATGGGTCTCAAGGGCCGGGTGGGGCCCACATGCTAGGGTCTCGGGTGTTCGTGTTCGGGTGGTTTAGGACGATCCCCAAGTCGTTAATCCATACCCGGAAGGAATTTTGGAATTAAATTGTAAAAGTTGTAAATGACGGGTTTAGAAACTTTAAACGCGAATTAATTTTCTCGGAAGTCGGAAATTGATTCCGTCGATTGCGTTGGAGCCCATGAATTATTCTAGGATAGTAGAAACGAAAACGGGAATTTTCGGAGCCCCGGAAGGGCGTTTCCAATCCCGGGCAGATTCGCTGGGCCGGGCGAATCGGGCCCTTCCGGGCCCATTATTGACAATGTCGAGTAATTGGGGAGTTTGGGAGTGCTCGACATTGTCGGGATTGAGTTTGTACGTCAAATTCATTAAAATTCAGCTTTGTCTGCAAACTTAAAAAGTGTTTTAATTGTGATCTTGTTTGATCGTGCCGAGGACCGCGGCAAGGGAAAGCTAGGCGAGTGATCGCGAGCACGCCGGAGCTTGGGCGTGGACTTTTGGGAAAGCGTACGAGGTATGGAAAAGTAGCCGGATCTCGGCCCTGACTAGGGAAAGTTAACAGTAGAAATGCATGTGACACTTGGTTGTCGTAGGTTAAGTAAGTTTATCGAACAATAGAAAGGCAGGCGACACCGGGTGGTGTCGTATGATATGGGAACGTATCGAACAATAGAAATGCATGTGACACTTAGTAGTGTCGTAGGAGCAGTGAACGTATTGATATTAGAAATACTGGAGGCATTTGGTTATGCCCGGAGGTTGATTGTATTGTTTGTGGGTGGCCATGAGTGTCCGTGGGGTGTTGAACCCGTATTTTATTGTTGGTCTCTTGGGTGGCCATGAGTGCCCGTGGGGTGTCGAACCCGTATTTTATTGTTGGTGTCTTGGGTGGCCATGAGTGCCCGTGGGGTTATTGAGCCCGTGTTTTCCTGTTGGTGTCTTGGGTGGCCATGAGTGCCCGTGGGGTTGTTTAACCCGTATTTTACTGTTGGTGTGTCTTGGGTGGCCATGAATGCCCGTGGGGTTGTTGAACCCGTGTTTTACTGTTGGTGTCTTGAGTGGCCATGAGTGCATGTAGGGTGTTAAACTTGTGTTGTTACTGTTTGTTGAACTTTGATTGTGATTGTGGTTGCCTGAGGTTGGGGGCCCGACAGAGATCGGGGGAAGTTGCGTGGGGGTTGGCTAGCCTTCCGACAAAGATCAGTAAGGTTGAGCATTCTTTGGCTAGCTTTCCGACAGAGATCGGTAAAGTTGAGCGTCCTTTGGCTAGCCTTCCGACAGGGATCGGTAAGGTTGAGCATTCTTTGTCGGTGAAGGGCGGCTCCCCTTCCGACTAGCTATCAGAAAAGTAGTTATGTACATATCGCTAACAGGTCGACCTCCTGGCCTAAAAGAGATCGGGGGAAGTTGCGTGGGGCAGGCTCAAGCCCAGCCGGTTAGCAACCGGCACTGAGCAGCTGGAGTGCGATCCTTTGTGATCTTGTTTGGTGTGCGATCCTTTGTGATCTTGGGTGTTGCGTGGTTATCTTTCGTGTCCTTGGGTTGAGGTCGTAACCCTTGTGTTGGGTCTACATTACGTGTCTGAGTGTTAATTTGGTTGGGGAAAGTAATAGTTCGTGTGTCAGTCGAGTTACTTGAGTTGGGATAGTAGTCCCCGGTGTTTGGTTTGTTGTTGGTGTTTCCGGCATTATCTGCTAGTATGCCGTAGTCAGCCTGGTATCCGTGGTGGTGAGCGAACGCTCACCCCTAGCTGCTTTTCCTACAGGTACTGGTCGCGAGACGGACTAGGGGAGCTCTCGAAGCTTGAAGAGCTGGGAGCGGGAGTCCGGGTTTCCTTTTGAGTTTAGCGACGTACGCCATGTCTTTTGTCCGCTTGTTTGGACGTGCTTTTGAGTTGTAAATTATTATCTTGTTTAACTAAATGGTGATTTTAAGCGATTTATTTAAAAGGTTTGAAAATGGTTTTATTGTTTTACCGTTCGCGTTCAGGGTTCGGTTCTACTGAATTCGGGGCGTGACATTTGGACTCAAAGGCCCCCGTCACCTATTCTGTAGCAGTATCCTCTCAGAAAAGTCCCACTCGTAGTAGCTCTGCTGTAGTTAGACAAGGAAATCGGGACTACGTGAAAAAGGTTGGTCTGAAATCTTTAAAGTCCACTAAATTCGCTATTGATCAGTTTAATAATTTAGACTTGGAGGTCTCGAAGCATCTTGATTTAGAAGATGATGAAGATGGTGATTATGAGGACGTTTGTGAGGACGAGGATCTAGACTCTATTGAGTCTGTTCCTCCATCCCTTCTCCAAAACTGATCAAATGAAGTTCCTCTCATGGAACGTGAGAGGAACTAACTCCGTTCAGAAGCGACAGAGTATAAGTAGCACCATCAGACGCTCTCACCCGGAATTTGTGTTTCTCCAAGAAACTAAGGTCGACTCTTTCTCACCTTCTTATCTTTGGAGTTGTGGATTTTTTGGAAATTGGGAGCATTCGTTCTCCCCGTCTGATGGTGCCTCGGGTTGCTTGCTTTCAATATGGAAGTCCGATGTTTTTCGCTGTACTGAAGTAATTCCTTTGAAGAATGCAATACTGTGGTTCGGGTTTTGGTCGGATTCGTCTTCCCCTATGGCTTGTATCAATGTATATGACCCCTCATTTGAAGCTGACCGGTTACTTCTTTGGGAGGAGATCCATTCTTTTTTTTTTTTGATAAGCTAAAAATTTCATTAAGCAATTGTTCTACAAGAAAGTAAAACAAAGCCGGAAAACGATCAAAAAAAAGACTGTTTCCCCATACCAAAGCAGCTATAAAGAGCAACAAAAACCCAAGCAGGAAAACGAACGACTATTTCCTACTCGAATTCAAACAGAGAAACCGGTTAGACACCGGAACCGGAATAAGAGCTTCTTCTGTAGTCGGATCAGGGTAAACCACGTCCTCACTAACCTTGACGTTTTTATCCAGCTCAAGGGCCAAAGAAGAAAGGTCGATCGGCTTTTTTCCAACTTTCTTGCTAAAACTCCAAGCACCCAAGCTATCTTGTTTAGCAATATCAACAGTGAAGCTCCCTGGAATGTCTCCTTTATCAGCGGATGTCTTGGCTCTTGACTGATAAAAAACAACTGGAGGAGCACTTCTCTTTGGTTGTCCTTTTTTTGGACGACCACGTCCCTTCTTAGGTTGAGGTAAAACCTCATGATTCGGGGATTTAGTCAAAGCGTCCTTCCAAGGGCTTCCATGATCGACAACCGGGATTGAAACATCAATCCGAGGTCCATCACCTGCCACCTCAGGAGCGTGGCCAATCCCCTGTGCCTGTTCTGAAGTCTATGTGGCCTGCATAGTCCGACCAGCACCTGTAGAGGCATGTGGCTTCACCCCGAGATCTTCTTCACCATCAACTGGATTAGATCGCGTTGTTGCAGGACTTTCTAAATTCAAATCAGAGGTCGGACCTTCGCCAGAACATGACTGAGTAGACCCACTCGTACCAGAGCCAGAACCTTGAATCCCTTCCACCTGCACCACACCACGAGGGTCTGCACGAGGGAACCGAGCTTCGAAAGCTCTAATTTTGCGATGGTGAGTTCCAGGACGAGCCAAAGCAACGAGAAGTATATGGCCATTCAAAGTGAGTCCATTTAATCCCAAAATAGCCCGAGAAGCCTCAATACTCGTCGAGAAAGAGATGAAACCGAAAAATCTCCCTCCCTTGTTCGAACGCTTCAGAACAGAACACTTACGGACGGACCCAAAGCACTGAAAACCTTACTTACCCACTCTTCTGTGGAACCAAATGGGAGATTGCAGACAAACACGTCGGTGGAATTCGTTGTTCCGACGTCCTCCGATGTACTCTCCTTGTTGGCTGGTTCAGTGATTGTCTTATTCCTATCTGCAACAGCTCTAGGAAGCTCCAACTCACTGGTTGCCTAACAGACGACAGGGTCCTTAACTTCCTGCACAATGTCATGAATGACCTGATTTTTCTTTCTTGAATTCGAAGGTTTCCGAACTTCCTTCGTTTTCTGAAAAACCTTGCCTGACCCAACCTTCTTGTCTCCGCCCTTCAATGAAACAGTACAAGCCTTTCTGCGAGGAGAACAACCTCGATCCGATCTGTCCTTCACTGAAACCTTGGAACCCTGGTTCACTCCCTTCCCATTCCCATCCATAATGCCTTACTTCGTCGAATCAATCCGATGATTCTTCACAATACGACAATAAGAATCATATGTGGATAGGTGGACCGAACAGAACACAGAAAAGGACAAAAGCTTTGGCTCCTTCCTCATGTTGTTCGAATCAGCGGACCAAAACGCTGCACACACGATCCAACAGCTCCGAACGCAGTTCCCCTTGACAGCGGCGCAACTGTTTCGGTGTACTCTGTACCCAGAACTGGTTGACCGAGATCTACTTCAACTGCAACAGATGGCGCCTCCTTTGATCGAACCAGAGCAAAACCGCTCCGGCGGTGATCTGCGACACAGACGATGCGTTCAAAAAGAGATCGACTTCGACTGCTATAGAGGGTGCCTCCTTAGATCGAAACAGAGCATCTGCGACCCCACAAACGGCGTGCTTAAAACGTCTCATGTATCGAGATTACCGGGAACTTGCGATCTCCGATCCCCACAGATGACTCCGTCGCGGCTGTGTAGATCGACGACTCACACCAGAATCGAAGACCGAGACAATCGAATGGAGAAGATCTTCGACGCTCGTTACACAAAAGGCGGCGGGGCGCGACCCTACTCCCTATGGTTGGAGGAGATCCATTCTTATAGTCACAGATTTTCGGAAAATGTCTGTATTGGAGGTGATTTTAACTCAGTGTTAAGTGAGGAGGAACGTCGTAATAGTGCTTTCTCTAAAATTGATAGCTCCAACTTCTTGAATTTTGTTTTGTCACTCGGTTTAACTGACTTGAGACTTGGGGGCTGTAAGTTCACTTGGTATGGTCCTGTGTCTAAGGCAACGAGGTTGGACCGGTTCTTGGTATCTCCCGAGTTCCTAATCGTGTTTGAAGGCATCTCTCAGAAATGCTTGTAGCGTGGCTTATCCGATCATCGCCCTGTGGTATTGGAAACTTGTTCGATAAATTGGGGTCCTAAAACTTTTCGTTTCCTTAATGTCTGGTTGGATCATAAAGACTTCAATTTGGTGATTAGAGATTTTTGGGAGTCTTATACTTGTTCGGGCTCTCCAAGCTATCGCTTGTGGTTCAAGTTGAAGAGCTTACGGGACGATCTAAAGGTTTGGAACCGGGAAGTTTTGGGGATGGTTGATACACAAATCGATTCCATTACCAAAGAAATTGAGTCGCTTGACAAAATCTTAGACAACAGGGATTTGACTGGCTCTGAGAGCATCAAACGTTCTCTGCTGAAGGTTGATTTAATACAAAAGCATAAAGTGTTAGCAAGAATATGGTGTCAGAAATCACAGCAGCGTTGGTTTGATGGAGGAGATTTATGCTCCAAATATTTTCACCGGATAGCGAATTTTCAGGGCTCGGTTAATCGCTTCTCAGTTATTCGAGATGGTACTTCATTGATCACCGATCCTCTTGGAATTAAAACCCATGCAACAAACCATTTCCAGAGAAGGTTTACACAGGTAACACTCGCTCCCTTAAATATTCCCCCGTTGCCTTTTTCCTCTTTGTCTGAAGTACAATGATCGACTCTGGAATTGAGTTTCTCGACTGAGGAGATTAAACAGGCTGTTTGGGACTGTGGTAGTGAAAAATCCCCGGGACCGGACGGGTTCACTTTAAAAAAAATTCAAGCTTGTTGGGAGATTGTGGGTGCAGATGTGATTGCTTTCTTACAGGCATTCTATGAAACGGGTGTAATTGGGAAAGGTCCGAATGCTACTTTCTTGACACTAATACCCAAGGTACAGAATCCGAAAACGATGTCGGAGTTGAGACCGATTAGTCTTATCTCAGGCCCGTATAAGATACTGGAAAATGTGTTGGCGAATAGATTGAAGGTTGTGCTCCTAGAGTTGATTAGTGATGTTCAAAGTGGGTTTGAGGCGGGGCGCCAACTAGTGCATGGCGTGTTGATAGCGTCTGAAACTATTCAGTTGATTAAGCAGAACAAGTCCGAAATTATTCTCCTGCAGTTAGACTTTGAGAAAGCCTACGACAACCTCCGGTGGGATTAACTGGAGGACGTTATGTGTCTTATGGGGTTCGGTGTACGTTGGAGAGGCTGGATGGCTTCGTGTTTTAAGGCCTCTTTATCTGTGCTTGTTAATGGATCCCCAGGATCGGACTTTATGATATCAAAGGGTCTTCGACAAGGTTGCCCTTTATCCCCGTTCTTATTTCTTCTGGCAGTTGAAGGCTTGCATCAGGTCTTGTCTAAAGGCATATCTAAGGGGGACTTTGGCGGCGTGAGAATTGGTAGAGACAGTTTTTTGGTCTCACATCTGCAGTTTGCAGATGATACTTTGCTTTTCGTCTCTGGCACTGAGGATCATTTACGTACTCTCAAGACTACTCTAAATATGTATCAGCTTGTTTCTGGCCTCAAAATAAATTATTCTAAATCTAAAGTTGTCCTGTTGAATGGTTTCTCTATCTTTGAGAGTCTTGTGCATGAGATTTTTCATTGTGAAGTTGTTGAGCTCCCTATTCGGTACTTGGGTTTTCAATTGGGGGCTGATCCTAAGTGGGCTAAGACATGGGAGCCGATTGTTAGGAGGTTCAAAAAGTCCTTAGCGTTATGGAAAACAAAGATGCTGAACTCGGCAGGTCGTTTAACTCTTATAAACTCAACTTTAGCATATTTACCTGTTTTTTACATGTCGCTGTTTAAGGCCCCAAAGGGAGTTGTACTTGAATTAAAGGCTTGGCAAAGACGTTTTCTTTGGTCAGGCAGTGTTGCACGAAGGGTCTTAAACAGAGTGGCTTGGGGTAAGGTGTGCAGACCCCGTTTACAGGGAGGTCTTGGCATCAGGAGACTTGAACATGTGAATAACAGTCTTCTAGCAAAATGGTTCTGGCGATTTGCCACTGAATATGACTCTCTTTGGAAAAGATTTATCTGCGAGAAGTATGGATGGACTATTGATTCTTGGGACTTGTCTGCAGTGGATAAGCCGTCCTCATCTTCCGTTTTCTCTCATATTGTGGCTTTGGCCTCCAGTGTTGAGTTTTCGCAGATATTTGGCCCTCAGAATTTGCATTGGAAGATTGGTAGAGGGAACCGAGTCCGGTTTTGGGAGGACGTTTGGCTCGGTCGTTCTCCTTTGTCCGTGCAGTATCCTCGATTGTATTCCCTTTCTGTTTCCAAACACCAACGGATCAGCGAGTTGTGCTTTGATGGGGTTTGGTCCTTGGTGTTTCGCAGAGATTGTTTCGTTTGGGAGGAAAGTGAAGTTCAGAGGTTACTCTCTTCTTTGGGATCATTTCCTGTTCGATTTGATTGTGAGGACGCTTTAGTCTGGTCAAAGGCTTCTCATTTCAGTACAAAATCAGTATATGGTCTTTTGGAGGATTCTCACCCTACTCCCCCACCATGGTCCGGGTTTCTTTGGATCAAGAGATGGCCCCCGAAATATGTTATGCTTATGTGGTTGATCCTTAATAATGTCATTCCTTCAATGGTGTTTCTAGAGAGCAGAGGTTGCAGGATCTCTCTCAATGGTATGTTGTGTAAGTCCTGCAAGCTTGTTTTTGAAGATGCAGATCATATCTTTCTCCACTGCTCCTTTGCTTGGCAATTATGGTCCTCAGTTTATCGTTGGTGGGGAGTTATGTGCATCCATGATTGTTCTATCCTTCCTACGTTTTTGGGATGGACCGGTTTATTGCAGAGAGGTCGGAAGTTGATCTGGTTAAGGATGGTTTATGTGACATTCTGGATTCTTTGGTTGAGAAGGAATGGCTTGGTATTTAATTCGGTGGAGGAGCCGGTAGAAGCTTCTTTCTTGAAGCTGCAGACTCTCAGTTTTTCCCTGTTTCGGACGAGTGGCTTACTAAAACCCTTCTCATCTTTTGTAGCTTGGCAGAAAGCTCATTTAGATTGTTTTGTTTGATCTTGGCAGGTCTCGGGTTTTGCAGTTTTTTGTCTCGCAAGTGTTTGTGATGTTTCTTGCAGACATTTTCTGTGTATTTGGTTTTTTATTGTTTGGTTTTAGCAGGAACAACCACGCTGGTTTGTTTTCCTTGCTTTTCATTGTACTTCCTACTTAAAGTATAATGAATTTTTCCATCGTTTATCAAAAAAATAAGGTGTGTTTTTGTCATAAAGTAGTGCCTAAAAAAATCTGCATTCCATTGTATATAAAATTTTATTTAAACTTCCAATGTGAGTTGTTTTGTTAAAACTCATTTTAATGGATATATTATATTTTTTTTATCAGTAAATAGATTAATGATCTTTGTCTTTGAGAAAAAAGACAGGGACAAAGGCTGGCGAGCCGTGCGAGTCGAGGAACCCGGCGAAACCGGATGGTGCTGCTGACGTGCCAAAATTGTGCAGGCTGGGAGCAGGCTGCTGGACCATATAATTGTGCTGATTTTGATAGGGGCCCAACAAAGAATGAGGGGCCAAAATTGATTGATGCTGGCCCATTTGTTTGCTGAGTGTCTGAGTCTGATGTGCCTGGCCCTAAACTGTATGCGGGCAGAATTGCTGAGGATTATTATTCTGCTGTCTGTATAAGTTAGCACCAAAAGAATTAGTAGTAAAAGCAGGATTAAAAGGGGGACGATACGTACTACAGCGATCTTGTCCACGATCGTAGTTTCGTCCACGACCATGAGATCTACCCCGACCGTACTGTGAGAATTGCGGTTGATGATGGGTGAAAAAAAGGTGGAGGTATCTAAAGGGGCATTAGTGGCACGAATGTGACTTTCTTCAGCAAGAATAAGCATGGACGAACTTGAGAAAAATTCGGAAAATGAATTAGGGTCGGAATAAGAGTAGAAAAAGATTCCGGGAGCCCATGAAGTGTTTGAAGTACAAGCTCTTGATCGGAAATGGGTTGATCAATATCAGCAAGAGAGTCAGAAAAAAAAAACTTTAATTTTTGACAATATTCAGAAATGGTCAACGTGCCTTTTTTAAAATTACAAAGTTGATTTTGAAGTTGAAGGGAACGCGACGTTTTATCATCCCGAAAAATAGCTTCAATAGAGTTCTAAAAATCAAGGGCAGTAGCATTAGGTTTAAAGATATCAATGATAAGATCATGATGAACAGTCGAATAAATCCAAGTGATTACGAGAGCATCAATACGACGCCACACAGGTGTGATGGGTGTGGGAGGTGAATCAATAATGTGATCAATTGTATCATGACTATTACAAAGATTTTTAAACGTTTCATGCCGCTGTTTATACATCTGATCTTTAATAGTAAGCTTGACGGGAACAAAATTTGATGGATTTGTGACAGAATAGGCAGGATGATACATACCAATAGCGGGAGAGGTAGACGATTCAACATTGGCGGAGGATGCAGTATACACGAGGTAGACATCACCAGTGGCGGATTTAGCTTTTCAAGTGAGGAGGGGGGGGGGGGGGGGGGGGGGCACCAAATTTTTTGGCACCGCTTTATCACATTTATCAGAAAGACCGACATCTAATCTTGTTGATTTCTTTTTTTTCTCGTCAGAATTGATGGACTCGGATTTTCTTTTGAAATATTTCTCTATAACCATTGTAATTTTGTAGAGAACTAAACTCAAAACTTAAATTGATGTACTCTTTTTTTGAAACGGCAAACAGACACGTACATTTATGAAAATCAGAGGATTGTAAAGTAGGGCCGAAGCTCTGGGCAACAGAATATTGTCCGAGTCTCCAGTTGGTGACCCAGCTCTCTTGGACCCGTAGAAAAAAGACTATTTTTTATCGTAGACACTAGCTGAGGACGACCTCCTACCATAGTTTCAAAATTATTCAAACTAAGACAAACCAAATAAGTAAAGCTAGAACGTTCAACTAAACACAACATACAACTAAAAAGCCAAAACTGCAATTCCAAATGGAAACAAAATAGTACTGATAATATAAGAAGCGATAAAAGTGCGTTGCTCCCTTAGCTTTCCAGAGATGTCCCAGCACCGGTTTCCCCGGTCTTGTCTGATTGTCCCTCCCCCGGGTCCCAATTTCAACGATTGTATTGCTCTAAAGCTTTCTCTAAGCGGCTCGTGCAGGAAGCACTGAATTGTGGAGATCGGTTTCGTATTCGGAATAACCCTGCACGCTGTTGTAGTTTTTTAGACTCGTTGAATAGCTTTTTAGGCTCGATGAATAGCTTTTAGGCTAGATTTATCGGAGACGACATTTTAATTCGTCGAAGAGCGAGAGTCACTTGATCTGTCCCGAGGCCACCCCAACGAGGGAAGCACATGCAGCTCTATGATCGGTCGGAGCTTCCGGGTTGGATTTGGAAAAAGGGAATAACTTCCCATAGACGGAGGCCACTGGCTTCAAGGTCGATGCAATGGCGCCTGCTGAAAGAGGAGCTCGAGAAGAGGGAAAGGAGGGTGAGAGGACTCTACCGGTTGCTTCTATGGCCAAAGTCATGCATGCCGATGCCCATTGCTAGAGAAGAGGGAGACGACACTTAGGGTTTTGTTTTGAGAGAGTTGGTTCAGCGAGACATGGAAAAAAAATAATATTGTCTTTAAATTAATGTTTTTTTTGAGCTAGAACGGTAGATATTATAAATTAAAGTAACATGGTGCTCGAGTAGCCGGAAAACACCATACAACCAAAAAAACTAACATAACTGAAAGAAAATTGCAGAATAGTAAATGTTGCTCTTGGGTATCAGGGCGGTCGGAGGAGAAGGACTGCGGTAGCATCCAGAGACACCGATACAGTATACTTCAACCATAAAAAACGGATCGAGCAGATCAGAGGATAAGTGTGTAGTGGTGGACCGATTAATCCCCCGGTAAGTCAGCGTGCGTCGTCCTCCCTTGATTGATAATTGTAGGGCTCCTGAACGCGGGATTGTTGACACCGAAGTGGTAGGGGAGAACCTTGTCGACAGTTGGTGGAACCATTGCCACCTTACGTCTAGGGAGGCGGTGATCTCGACCGACCCCTCCCTAGACCCTGTTGGACTCATTCCGCGAGGCGAGGGTGCCTGAAGCCCCCCGTCGCTGCTATGTTTGACGTACCATCATAATTCTGAGAACTCCTCAAACTCCGTGCCAGAACAGCCGGACCCGCCTCGTAACCCAGACTCACGCCCGTAGGCCCACCTGGTCCATCACCAAGGAAAACCCTAGAGGATGCCGCCGCCGCCGTCCTCTCCCTTGGCTTCCCCAGCCCACCCTTGTCCTGCACCCTCTTCTGCAAGGCCCCCACCGGTGACCACGATGGCCGGTCACCTGAACACCTCATCACCTCACCAGCCGCCGACCCTTGAGCCACCCTCGCCCCCTTGTGTCGTCCCGTCCCCGGTTCCCCAAGCATTCGACGCTGATCAAAACCTGCTGAAAAACAGAACCACGACAACCTTCTACAACCCAAAGCAGAACCAGATCCCATGATCCATCACCAGTCGGAAAACTTCGACCTTTCGTCGCCGGTCCGTGTCTGCACACGTCCATCCCCACAGCCACACCATACGAACCATGCCGTTGAACTATCTTCCGACTGCACTACCAACCACCCCAACAACGCCGCCGTCGGAAGGTGGGCAACAAGACCCGATTTTCCCCAAAAAATCGAGTCTAAATTCGTCGATTGAGTCCCCAAAATCCACCCGAAAATCAGAGAATTCAACGACAACACCGAGCACAAAAGACTTACCCCCATTCCATCTCCCTGATCTGAGACGAACGAGCACCTCCCGGCCGCACGCAAAACCGTTGCACACGGTTGCTTCCCCTTCGCGATCGCCGAAACTAAGGTCGGCCATAACTATGGTAGTACCCATCATCACTCTACCTAGGATCATGGTCGTGATCATGGCCATGATCCCTCTCTGCTACGCCATATGCCGCAGCGGCGCTAAGGCAGCAGAGAGCGTCTTTAAATTAATGTACTTTAGACAATGTTTTAAATAAAATAAAGATTTTCTAAACCAATAAGAATTAGAAAATTTATATAAAAAAGAGAAGTAGAAAACAATTAGAAAATATAACAAAAAAATAATATACCCTTAATAATTTCTCAAAACTAATACACGGTTAACTAGTTAAATTGTTTATACGGGAAGGAATTTGCTACATTGTTAATTAGAAAATAAATAAAAAACAATACACGGTCAAACTTACCATATTCACTTATTAGTTATATTGTTCATTAGGAAAAAAAAAATATAAGTTGATAAAATAACCGAATATCTTCCCTATTTTTCAGATGGGGTCACTATTACACAATTAACCGATTTTTTCTAAAAAAATATTAACCTTAACCGTTCATTTTTAGAAATTTGAGGGGGCACGTGCCCCCCCTGGCCCCATATAAATCCGTCGCTGGACATCACAACGACGAAAATACAGAAAAACGGTAGCAGAAAGATCAATAATAGAACGTAAGATGGATTAGGCGGTGGCAGTAAATAATTGGAAGAGGGTTAAATAGTTGCATATGCAAGTGTATCACGATGTTTGTTCAGACAAAACAGAGCCCATCATATATCACATCACATGTCTGAACAGGCCGCATACTTATCGAAATGTTCGGATAAGTTAGGCAGCAATTGTTGGGAACCAGTACTTATCAATTACATATACGTATGCTGCACGTGACATAACATGGTATAAAAAAGAAAGACGTGATTACGTTGACGTGTTATATTTAAACAACAAGATATAATACTAACACGTTACGTGCATGACCAAACATGTCGATTGGACGGTGTTGGCCAGCGAAGGAGGCATGAATAGGGTCGGTGGTGACTGGTGAGAAACTCTCGACTCACATTTTGTAGACATGAAGCGACGTGGCCCAGGAGTTGACCAACCTCAAAACCGACTTTTCTATGCCGGTATTGCATATTATTCTACGTGCCAACTGCGAGGTGTTCGTTTACAGCATCCACCTTAGTAATACTAAGTACTTGATTTAATTATTTCAATAATAATTACTTTTCAATCTTTCTCTTTTGTATCAATCAAATAATATAGCCAAAAACAACAAAACTTCCCCCTCATTAGACGAGAGCTAATCATGAGAGGCATGTTCTTCCGTATCTCTGTAATCATCGTATGTCAGTACCGCCCCCATCTCGAGGAAAACGTCAATCTCGAGGAAAACGTCAATGCTATCGTTGCCGCCTGACCACGTAGCACCCCTACCTACTGAGCATGTCCAGTTGCCGCCTGGCCGAACATCCATGGTGATGACAAGTGTTCCTCCTTCATGTCCCTCGTGACTTCTGGTAAGTCCTTTAAAGAGGCACCGAAAGAAGAATTTGGAAACCCCAATCACAAATTCTCTGTTGCAGCAACATTCACTGTTGCAATCACCTCCTCTACCATCCCTGACGTTGGTGGCGTTTGAGCCAGTCATGATAATCCCTGATCAGCCACGACCAAAGGTGAGGTGAGACTGCCCGCCAAAAACCCTAGGGGCTTCGACGCTGTCGGATGGGATAATCAAGGCGTCCTGTCCATCGTTCACCCTCTCTCTCCCAGGAACCAATGATGATGTACCTATGTCACCGTTTATTGGGGACCTCAGAACCGGTATAACGTCGACCTGGCTTGGTAAGGAGACCTTACGTGTGCAGGAACTCCCGACACTCCTGCTTCCAAATGCGGACCAGATTCCGCTTCTCTCTTTTATTACCATACCAGAGTTTCTACTGCGTCGGGAAGGGTTGGTGCCACTGACTATCACTACCCCCCCTCCCCCCGCGTTGGCCTTGGGGACAACGCTACCTGGATCTCCTATTCGAGCCCTTCAGGAGAGTCTTTCGGGATGCTCCTTGGGTTATGAGGAGGTTCTGGAGGTGATCATCAGTGATGCAGCTGTCGCCCGAGGGCTTTGGTTCGTCACCAATTTGGTATACTCAGACGACTTCTGGCTCCACGTCCCCCTGAAAGGAGACCCTACTGCGAATCATCACCAATGCATGGGGTAACTCGGCGGTGGGGCTGGTGATCGAGGGCATCGAGCCCAGTGTCTTTGGGTTCTACTTCGCATGTGAGGACGCTTGGGTATGGGTTCGTGGACACGAACCATGGTGCTTTAATGGTCACCCCTTGCTTCTTGGGGACATTGACCCATCTGCTAAAGCTTTCTCGTCCTTGGACCGGCTCCAATTGTAGGTTCACGCCCATGGCCTCTCGTCGTGTGTTCAAAGCAAGACAACTGGGGAGAAGATTGGAACTGCTCTAGGGACCACGATGGAGGTCTCGTGTGGTGACTACGGACAATCTTTAGACCGCCTTCTTTGTAGGAATCTACTGCTCCGATTCCCGGAATTCGGGAACCCGATTACCTATGCTCTCACCTACACAAAGTTAACTACTTTTTATGGGAATTATGGGCGGATCAGCCATACACTATCGGCGTGTGACACTGAGATACCAAGCATTCACAAGTTTGACAAGTCTCTGCTAGAGTATCAAAAGTAGAGGCATAGCAAGCTCAATGCAACTGACTAGACGAAGCATATTCGTCCGCCGCTAGGCTTTCTCCCTCTAACCCAGAACACCGCACCTAAGCCTACCCACCTTGAGGTAGGGGACCTATTGTAACCCAAAAATGGCACTTAACGAGCGTGTATGTGGGGGTGATCTTCCGGGTTGGAAAAACTTGGTAGAAGTCCAACCCTCGTTCAGTGGGGTAGAGGCACCCTCGATGAAGGTCCCCGGAATAAAGAGGCATTCCGCAAGGGAACCCCGTGAAGACCAGGCGAGGGTTGGGAAGTAGCCTCGCCAATGGAAATGAGTCCAACCAAGGGCTTCAGGGACAATTGTTGGAAGGGATCCCTGATACAAGCATGTCCTTCCTTCACCGCTGATGAACACAAGTTCGATTTTCACCCAAACGATATGGGTCCTCTTCAAGGGACTGAGCGGCGCTTCGGCTATACCTTGAGAAGTGTTCTTCAGTACCCTTTATTTACAGTTTTCTATTTTATTCAAGACCGTCGTAAACATTCTATTGTTGTTGAGTTATTGTCCGACCCGTGTAAGGGATCTAACATGTAATAACTCTTTGTCATAGTAATGAAAGTTGATCCTATTATCTTAAAAAAAATCAAGTTGTTAGTAAAAAAAAATATAAAGAAAGGCGCATCCAGAAAAATGTTTTCACAGAGCCTTAAGGTGTTTGTTCTTTTTTTTTTTTTGCGTCGTCCCTTTTTCCTCTTTCTCCTCCTGCATGTGTCATAGTTTTTATAGCTCGTTTCCGTATCTCACTATTGATATTGTCTCCTTGCCCTACCACGAAGTTCATCAAACCTGTGCGGGGGAGAAGATATCAAGTAGTCCTTACGATTATCTCTCCATCGACAACTCTATTCCGTCAACAGCTCTACCGTCGCATTCACTATCGCCTCTGTCTTCATTGTCGCCTCCGCCCTTACTACCACCTCTGCCTCCACGGCCGCATCCGCCTCTGTCTTCATTGTTTCCCCCACATAGGCTATTTTCGCTTCCGATCATAACTTAGTGGAGGCATAATCCAAGGTCCAGCAATAAGTTTGTGATGCACCCGACCGCTCGTACCAATAACATAACAATGACGGAAATGCACAACCGTGAGACAAGAATTACACTATTGGCACAGATGCTCTACCCTGACCCGAGATCAGGCATTCAGACCTCACTTGGCAACGAAGCACTACGGGTGCTACAACATGGGGCTCCATGAATTATTAACCCCACAATGAAGGAAAAGACCTTAATGCCACTGGGCCCTATTTGGTTGATTAAGACTAGGGATTTCTACCCCGCTGGGAAGATGCGAGGCCGACCATTGAATTTGGTCCCGATGGGTCAGTATCGAGGCACACTGAGATGCCTCGCAAGTCTCCATGAGTCACTCAGGGCACCTCGGGTTGTCTATGAGGAGTCATACCCCGGTCTTTGTGAATCACATACCTTCTGATTCTCAACCTCCTCATTTCCCAAACATACAAATTGATTGACCGTTACGGCATAGTAGTGGCGATCAAGTCAAAACGGGAAAAGTCCCATGGATTCACAACGCTATGCACAATTGGAAGGTTTTAGTCAAAAGGTTACCGCCTCGTAGTATCTCCTTAGAATTAACCAGGTATTTAGGTATAAGATCAATGTTTCAGCCGTCACCGAAACTATATCTCATCTTGTTAGTTAATTTTCACTATTGCATGGTTTTTATGCTCACTTTATTTCCATATCAATAAGAAGTCTCGTCCATATGTTAAAAAAGGTTTTAGTCAAAAGGTTACCGAAATTATCAGAGCATGTACAATGATGAGGTTCAAAGTTCATATTATTGACTGTTTAGTTAAACTGTATTCTACAGTGGTAAGGTTTATAGCACAAATAGAGTAGGAATGTGCAAAAGATGAAAAGGATTTAAAATGGAAAAGCTAGGACACGTGGACCAATCAGAGGAGGCCACACATTGATCTTATCTACAGCAAGATCTTGTGCAACGCAGCCCACAGAACCACACTCTATCCGCCGTTAGATTTAATGACCACGCGAGGACAAGATCCGTCCGTTCGTGCGCGACCATTGACTTCAGATAGCAACCATTATATCTTTGGTAGCATGATCCCACGTTCCTCGCTGGCGGTTGCACATTGTTCCTCTTGCACCCGCCCGCACTTGATGATGTCCACATCACAACTCCTATCCCCCTCTCCTCCAGATACGAGAACAATTGCAAGATCGTTTTTTTCCTATTGTTCTATATATATCGTGTAGAGCATTCACTATTGCTGATAAGTAGTTAGAAGACAGATCATATCCGTTTCCTAAGAAGCCGTATCCATCAGCCAAATTCCTAACCGGCGGATGCATCCATCGGCTAAGATCCATTTGTCAGATCGCGTGGGCCAAGTATTTGACAAACGGATCAAAATATCCGTCGTTAGGGATTGAACTTTACCAATCCATACTCAATCCATGTTACGACGAGTTGGATTTCTTCCTCATTCAATCAAGGTATGTTGCATAGTGAAGCAGTCATTTGACGGACAAAAAAAGAGATGAACACGTGAAAAAGATAACTGAAGATTTAGGAAATGTGTGAACGAAATGGAGAGTTGAGGGGTTTTACAAGGCATAGGGGTAGTGTTTCGCTGGGCTTGTGTCAAATTATGGACCCCACATGTTATTTTTCTAAAATGCGAAATTAGACGTAAGAAAGGAAAAACATATTAATGGAAACTTTAGTTATGTCAACGATAGAAAATTTAAACATAAAGGTCACAACACGAAAAGAACAATATAAAAAGTTTAAAAACATAATCGGAATGTAAATCTTCAATTTGTTTCACAGAGCGTAAGAACTATTCGACCATCCACATCGATGGATCCTTTAGGAACTTCCAACAATGTTCATGAGCAAACTCATGACCCTCCTATTTCTTTTTTACATCTTTCCACTTCAGTCATGAGTTAGTATTCATATCTTCCACTTCTACATAAATTCTAAAGTTTAACACATTGATCGTGGGACTCCGTAACCTTTTGATTGACATGTTGCCAATGGTCCATACAATTCTTCCAGCATTGTACCCTATCGTCACCACTTTTCATGACTTTGAGCTATGTCTTGATGTCATCTAGTATTTTTGGTCTTCTTGTCATCATCAACGATCAAATCAACATAATTGTTAATCCACGTAACACCAAAAAATGTTCTTCTTCAGCGAGCGACGCTCCATCTCACCCTAAAGTTTTTTACTTTCTTAGAGCTAGATGTGAGACTGCTAGATTGGGATGACATGGTTGACTGAGACTATTGGAGTTGAGATCCTATCCACTCAAATTGTGATTTTAATAGGGATTTATATAGGTCTTCGGGGAACTCAAGCTCATCGAGAAATGGATTGTACTCGTTAGTCGTGGAAAAATAAATAGGAAAAAAGCATGGATAATTGTTATATAGAGAAGATTAGGAGATGTGTGTGTTGAAAAAAGGTGGAGAATGGGGATTTTAAAGGGTCAACCGATTTGGTCAATTGTTGAGAGCTTGACGTAAGAGCTTGGCTATAAATATTGCACCGAATAAAGCACCAAGTAGATTTCGTCAAGGGTCACTTTGCGTTTCAATTATGTCAAATGTTGACGGTTAGAACTAATCTTACAAAATTAAATATCATATCGAATAATATTTTAAAACTTATCATTTAGCCTTTGTTGTTAGAGCACATGGTATGGGTCTATTCGGTATGCCTCAAAAGATGAAATGATCGATTTCTTTCACTGAAACTAGTCTTTTTTAACGTTGAATCACTATAGGAATTGTAGACCATCTACGATTCTATCGACGCTAACAACTTGGTGATAGACAACGACGACTTTGAACAGTTTATCCGCTGGCACGTGGTAGTTTCTACGCGAAGAAAGCTACTGGACGCAGATTACACCACATGGCTACCCATTCAACAAAGTTTTTAATTAAAATAAATAATTCAAAAGAATTCACATCGCCGATAATATTTTATCTCTTCATTCATGGACGTTATGGGGGATGAATAGAGAATCTGAAAATGCATCGTACGAGTCGTTAAGGGTTGTTGTTCTGGAAGGCGGGGACGAGGTGATGAAGCATACTAGGAGGCAAACTCCCCGTGATTGTGTGAAATTTCATGGGTGGCTCATGCCCGATCATTTCATTGACAACCCGTTGTGCGGCCCTCAAATGTTTTGTCGAAGGTTCTATATATCGAAGGTTATTTTTAGGAAAATTATGGAAAGTGTGGTCCAGTTCAATGAATTCTTCGTGCAAAAAAACGATTGTACAATCTCTATTAGTCTTCTATGTTACGCCTCTTTCGTCGATAGCGTGGAAGAGTATTTGAAAATATCATAAAGGAATATATCTCCACAAGCTGGACGAGAATGATATCACCCACTTACTTCATTTAATGGAACATGTGGGGTTCCCCGGTTGTATTGGGCCTATTGGAATTCTTGATTGCATGCGCTGAGATTGGAAAAATTGTCCCAAAGCTTATTGAGGGGTACACAAGTGTGGAGATCATTCCGATACCTGGCCGATATGAATGCTCAAAGCGATGGTAGGGTCCGACATATTGTTTTGGAACACATTTTTTGTATGCTCGGGTCGAACAACACATCAACGTGTTGAATCAATCATTATTGTTCACTCACATATTGTCGTAATTACAACACTCTTTACTATTTATGTGACAGAATATACCCCTTATGGGTAACTTTTGTAAAGTCGGTATCGGCGCCCCAGTATCTGAATCACATGTTGTACGCCAAGAAACAAGAGGCCATGAGGGAGGATATCGAGAGGGCATTCAATGTTCTATAAGCTCGGTTTCGTATCATCACTCGTTCAACCCGAACATGGGACGAGCAGAATTTGACCTTATTATGAGGGCCTGCATAATCATTCTCAACATGGTTGTGGTAGATGAGTGTGAATCGTACAAAGGTTATATCAAACCTATGCACGATGAATCACCACAACTTTTCGTTCAACAAGATCTAATACAAACTACAGCTGTATACAGACTCACACTCACTGCTTAGAGAATCGGCAAGTTCATTTTCAACTGAAAAATGACCTCTTAGAACATATTTGGACATTATTCAGTGGAAAAATGTCGGCCATTGATGAAGATGATGCTTAGGGTTTCCATTTCCTTAACGGTTCCTGTTTGCGTTTAGTTTTGCATTGTCGTATATGTTTTCATGTTCGGTTACGTACTTTCCCGTTTTACGTAATATACTTTCTCATTTTAATCAATGTACTTTTGAATATTTTTTTTTAGAAACTTAAAAGTCACATCTTCCCATGCTGTTGGAGATTGAATCTAAACATCATCATACCCTAGATATGGTCACTTTACCATCTCCTTCCCTTTATAAAACCACTCATATTTACCCCACAATTTAAGTCTATAAACTTGAATCCATTTCATACTCTTACACTAATGAATTCCGACAATAACTCATGAGTTTTCGGTAACGTCGGGGGTATATCCCCAAAACTCCATAGACAAATGCTAGAAGTCTTCGATGTGCTATGTTCGAGCACACGAAAGCGAATTCGCTAAGTTGTTACAACTCGTTGTTGAAGCAATATGCTGATGTCATTGTTCTTGACACCTCAGATAGACCCCGGAAGAGAAGATCAACCAAGAACAACTTATGGCCGTCCTCCTTCAATCAAAGAATTACACTATGTATATGTAATTTTGTTTAGTTTACTTTTAGTTTGTATTCGATTTATTTGTTCAACTTGTATTCGGCTTGTTTCTTTGTTTGTTTTTTAGTCGAGTTTTTATTTTGATTTTGTATTAAGAATGTTCATGTTATTTTGTAGATGGTTTTTCGTGTAATGAAATAAAGTTCTACAAAGTATCAGGATTTTATGTTATTATTATTTTATTATGTTGGGGCTATTCGGCCCACCATGGATCACTATCAACTCGCCCACCCTCACCTAATATATACCCTACGAAGCGTCATAAACCCAACCACAAATCAGCTCCTATGCGTCCTTTAAATTTTTTCGCCGACAATCTCCCATACTTTTCGATTCTTGCCATCCATTCCTTCTCTTCTTTCTTCTCCACGCCGGTGTCACGGGCAAATATTGGCAAACTGTGTTCGACACTTGGAAGGCGATGATCCTTGACCGACCGCCATATCCTCGTACCGTGAAGCAGTGCAACGATCACCGACAAAAGTGGAACAAATGGGTTCAAGCGTTTGAGGAGGTTTTATTGCAATGTCGCCATGAATTTGGTCCAAATACCATAGAAACCGAGGTGCTCATGGAACACTACAAACACAGAGTTTGTCTCAAGTTTCCTTAGCATGATTGGTGGAGATAGTCCGAGATTCCAAGAAAGGGCATCTTTACAACGACTTCGCATGAGACCCGGTCGTAGTTAATGTCATGTTTATCTTTTACATGTTCGAGTTCGTGTTCTCATTATCCAATCGACGTATTGTTATGTAAAAAAAATATCGGTTATAAGTATGTTTTTTCGTTAAATAAATGTTTACTTGATTAATGCTATTTTAATAATTTAATATCGATTACATAAAAGACTACTGCTCAATCAAGAAAAAAAACATCCATTAGACTCTTAAAAGACTCAAGGGTCGAACCCACACCGTCTGCTATTTTTCACTGTCTTTTTAAGAAGTCCAATGCTCACTTGATTGCCATCAAAAGCCACAACTGGAACCGAAAGACTAGACTTGGAAACAAATTGAACCGACGTTGACAACGGAATGTAAGCAAATCCAACCTGTCACATAATCAACAATTAATCCAAAAATAGCTAATTTTGACTTTTAATAGAATTGATTATAATATAAAACTCATAAAGATAACGCACCACACAAACCATACCTGGTGCTGGTAGGATAGATTAAGAAAAACTAAATATTAGAGGTTGGCAAAGGGTATGAAATAAGTAAAACACACCCACTCCACCAAAAAAAAATCACCTCATTACCTCTTTTCCAAGCTTGTACAATCTAATTATTTAATTCTTTTCCCATTTAAACGATCCCCGTTTAAATTTTACCACTTCTGATTTCATTATTAATGTTATTATTTTTCCTAATATCTTTAAACCAAAGCGGTCTCTTGCAGCTGTAACTTTGCTAGCCCACAGAGAATTGGCTCCCAAGCCCATCTCTCCATCTTCGTTTCCTTCCAAAACAAGCATAGAAACTTCCATCCACTCTCTTACTTATCTCTTCAATCCTCATCACAATATATATATACACACACACATATACACACTACAATATCCTTCATAGCCATAAACCAAACAAAACCCAGACTTCAAAATCGGAGCTTTCAGTTCAAAAATGAGTCACGCCATAGCATCCTTTCAATTCAACACGTGCACGACCAAACAGTCCCTTCTTCAACCTCGTACCGCAGGTTTGTACTTCCCAGGTTCCAGTACGAGGAAACCGGTGTTTTTGACCGGAACCAGACAACCTGTGTTCGGGACGAGGCCGAGCGCCGCCACGGCATCGTGGGCGGCTCCGAGGATGGCGGAGAGTTTGTACGAAACTCTAGGCATTTCGGAGAAGGGGACGTACCTAGAAATAAAGAAAGCTTACAAGCAACTGGCGCGTAAGTTCCACCCGGACGTGTCCCCTGATCCCGAGCGCGTGGGTGAGTTCACGACGAGGTTTATACAGATCCAAGAGGCGTACGAGACGCTCTCCGATCCGAAGACCAGAGCTTTGTATGATAGAGACTTGGCGGCCAACTTGGGTTTCGGTTTTGGTGCTCGCAAACGTGCCTCTGTAAGTTGACTCTTACTCTACTTCTAATTAGCCCGATCTCTTTCGGTCTTAATACTAATTAATTGGATTTGTGGTCTAAAATCAGGGATTGGGAGTGGATGAGAAAGGAGAATGGAAGAACAGATGGCAAAGTCAGCTGGATGGGCTGATGAGCGGAAGGAAGAACAAGGCTTCCTCGTCATGGGGAGCTAGGATGAGGCGCCATCAATATGAACAAGAACAAGCTTAAAAGCTCAAGCACTCGACAACTGTCGGATATAATTGTAATTAAGTTTTTAGTTGAGTTTATCTTCTAACATGTTTAGCTCAATTATTACGGTTGGGTTTTTGTAGAGGAGAATGTCATCCCTTCTGTAAAGCAAATTTGAGCTTATCGTGTAATGTTATCACAACCATTTCCATCTCTAATTATGGTGTTACAAGTTTAATCGCATGTCCGATTCTTGATCAATTATCAGGACCGTTCAACTGTCACACAAAGTGGAGCCTATTCATTTTCTTGATCCTTTTAAAAATACCAAGGGTTGATTTTTTTTGACCTAAAAAATATGTGGTTAGGTTACACTTGACTAAACTACTCCCAACTAGTATATATAAATGTCTTTCATTTGATCACATTTATTATTAAAATTCGTTTCTACAGTGAGTTACTGCTCATATCAGAAAATGGAAACTATATGTGTGAGGGTGGGGACGTCTGGGGATATGGCGTTCTTTACAGTGGCTTTTGTAGCGAGTAGAGACTTGATGCTTTACTCCATAGCTTTTGTAGCAGCTAAGATTTTGTTGTTTTTATCCAAGCTTGTTTGTCCAATTGGTCAATCACTTGAACTTGGGTTATGAGACCCGGGTTCAAGTCCCAGCAGCGGTACCCCATTTTTTATTATTTTTTTATTTTTTATTGGGTTTCTCTCGATCGTGCCCTTTGGGCTTCTCTATCATATTCTTCTTGGGCCTTTCTGAAGGTGAGAGTCAAAATGTTTGGGTGCTCCCTTACTTCTATATAAGTACAGATTGAGACCAAATATTTCTTGATAAATCATCCTTAAAAAGTTCTTTAAGAATCAAAAAAAGTTTGGTGCACCCTTGCTTCTACATAAGTAATGTGGAGACCAAATAATCTTGGTACACCTTACTTTGCGGATCAAAAAAAAAAATTGGTGCTTTTGTTGCATCATTCGTCTTTGGATTTACATTCTTTGTAATTCAAAGTATTCAATAAAATTACTATTTATCAAAAAAAAAATATATTGATGCTTTGATTCGTGGATTTCATGAGCAGACTCATGGCTTAATAAGTCTTGAAATTTTGAACTCACATTTGATTCGTTTATGAAACGGCTCGAAGTAAATATTTAGCAAGTCGAAACGAAAGATTGTTTGGAAACTCAGACTAATTTACAACCATAACATAAATTCTTATTTGATCGGGTCTTATTAAATTACAACAAAAAAACATATTAATTAATCTTCAACAAATTTTAAACTTGTATAAACCATAGTGAAGATCCAGAGAATGCGCTCCCGCGCTCCCTTGCTCATAAAATCACTAGTTTGCATTTCAACGCTTGTATCGTCGATTCCGATCAGAAATAGAGGGCGACTAGTTATGAGGACGAGAGGGGTCCGTCGAGGTAAGAGAGAGTGCCTCTCTATTCGGTCGTGGTCTCTTCGGCACAAGTGGATGCAGAGAGAGCTTTGGATCGTGAAGGATTCGTGGGTGCAGAAGCAGAAGTGGCTGTTGGGGGCGGAGATGACGAGACAAAGGCAAGCTGAGGGGTCTCTCAAACATGTCAGCTCCTCGGAGGATCTATGAGGGAGGGGTTCTCTCCAAAAAGAAGGTTTTCGTCTACAATCTTTCAGAGGGCGTCCCAGTTGAAGGGATGCAGGCGGTTTTCAGCATTGTGGTTGAAGTCGCCCACATTAATCTTCCTATCAATCCAAATCGACGAGTAAAGTTCTTTGGTTTTGTCACTTTTTGATTCGGGACCGACTTGGACCGGGTTATGAGAAGGATGAATGGTTCCAAGATAGGTGCCCACAAGCTATTTATTGCGCAAGCCTGTGAGAAGCAAGATCAAGAAAACCTTAGTTCGGACCCGGATTTGTGATAGGTTCTAAAAAAGAGGAGGGAGGTGTATGACCCAAATATGGTTGCAAAGAAACCAACACTCAGCTTGGAGATTGATGATTCCCTACAACGTGAGGTAAAGGAAGGGTGGTCGGGGTCCTTCTGGAAAACTTCACCCCGTCACTTCTTCAAGAGGAGTTCGAGAGGCATGGAGAACTCCATCTAAAGGTTAAGGCTCTAGGGAGTAAGGTTGTACTCATCTATTGTTCTGGTAAATCTATTGAGGAACGTATGATCCTGACTAGATGGACGTGGTTGTTGCAGTAGGTGGTTATGGGGGAAGATAAGGAGACCTTATTAAGGAGGGGAGGATCGTATCAGTGAATGAATCTTATAGGAGTTCCAATCCTTGGGTGGACTCGGAAGAATTTGGAGTCCGTTGTTGGAACTCTTGGGGAGATTTTTTTGTTGCATCCTCAATCGATTGACGAGATGATTTTTGAAGAGGCTTCGATTCTAATTCATGTCTCATCTCCCTTTCTTCCAAAAGCAGTGAGGTGGAGCTGAGTGGAGTATTATTTATGGCCCAATCCTCAGATGTTGATCTCAAGCATGTCCCAGATTTACCTATTGAAAGGTTGTCGTAGAGTGATGGGTAAGTTGGTTTGAGAGAGAATGAGCTTAAGGATGACGAGCTCTCTGTTGGAGACTCGGTTGATATAGGATTTGTACGTCCCGTATTGAGTAAAAGTTCAAGCTCGCGTCCAAGTTTAGAGTCTGTGAGAACGAAGCTCTCTGCTTTGCTACCAGTGGTGAGGAGATAAGTTTGGGACCGGTTGAGCTTGGTATGATAGTTGCTACCAGTGGGTGAGGAGATAAGTTTGGGACCGGTTGAGCTTGGTACGATAGTGTTGTAGTCAATCTCTACACTAGCGACATGTGATTCGGAAAGAACGGTGTCCAATATTGTAATCAATCATATGATTGTGTCGAAGTCCCTCTCTACACCGATGACTTGTGAATCAGAGAAAACGATGTCTGATATCATATTCAACCGCAAGAAGAAACGTGCGATTTAGGGGAAGGAGTTATGCAGTAATTCTGGGACACTTTCAGATCTATTTTTGGCGGATGAGGCTTTTGGGCATGGGCCTACAGGGAAGAACCATGTATCTTTTAAGGCTTGGGCATACTATAGTGGGCTGGGCTTCAAGTCAAAAGTAACAGCTGATCAGTTCAGACGTGGATTAGATCAATTGGACACAGAATTGTGTCCGTATGGCTCTGATTGGGAACCTTAAACATACTTAGGAATTGCATAGGCATATTTTGTCTTATATGTCCTGTGTACTGCTGAGGTAGGTATGAGTTTGGTCGTGTCCTATGACGGTGTGGGAATGGTGTTCGAGGGAGCTCCTTTCGATCCAAAAGAGGAAGGTCTCGGTATCTTGTTTCGACTTTATTGGTGTTCTTTTTGTTTCTTTTGGGATTGTATTCTATTTTGGATTGTCTGCAAATTTATCCTTGTTTAAGGTTGGATTTGTGTTAACTTGTTTTAGTTTGTTCTTTAGCAGACTATCTTTCCCCTCTTTTCGACATTAAAGCCTTTATAAAGCTTCTCTGATAATTTTTTTTATAACTTGTATATCTATAATACGGATGACATATATTATAATTTATAGGTCTAGTAATGTTTTATTTTTATTCGTATATATATAGGGTAGCTATCCAGTAAAAACCACCCTTATTGTGCAAACTACGAACTCACCAGGTGTTGACACGTGGCACGTTTAGTGCTGATAGTTTGCGCAGCACGGTGCTAATAGTTTGGGACTATTAGCACTGTGTGCCCAAACTATTAGCACTCTACGCGCCACGTGTCAACGCCTGGTGAGTTCGTAGTTTGCACAATAAGGTGCGGTGTTTTATATATATATATTGTCCACGTGTCAGCATCTGGTGCGCTCTGCTGACATCACTTTGGGGGGATCTTGTGGCTCTCATGGGTTCGTAGTTTGCACAATAAGGGGGGGTTTGTACCTGATACCAATCCTATATATATATATATATATATATATATATATATATGGTAGTTTCTCAAGGTCGCATGAAACGACACACGATTTTCAAATAATCACACAAAGGGTTAATTACCTTTAGTACCCCCTCCCTTTTCTATTGGTAACACTCTTTTAGTATCCTGAAGTATTGGTAACGCTCTAGACAAATTTTGGTCAAGTTTACGCCATTTTGATTATCTGTGACCAATTCATAAGGGGTATTAAATGTTATGTTATCAATACATAAGGGGTATTAAATGATCTGTGACCAATTCATAAAGGGTACTAAATGATTGTTACCAAAATGCAAGGACTGTTATTGAACGTTACAAAACACAAGGATACATAAGATATGTTATCAATAGAAAATGGGTACAAAATGTAATTAATCCGTAACTATCTCACATTTTTTACCATTTTCTATTAAAAGATCATTAGTTTCTTGTTGAAATGACATAATTACCCTTCATTAACACCTTACCTTTTGCATATGACCTTCAGAGTTGCAAAAATGCAACTTTCTCATCCTCTCAATGGAAACTCATATAGTCCACCTCATGGCATTTTAGCTTTCAGTTGGGTGGTATTTTAGTATGTTGTAAAAGTTTGGTCATTGTTCTCTTGAATGCTACATTTTTTTTATCATGGTCTATTTATACTAAGGGTTATGCTGTCGAGCTTTTAAGGCATCATGTATGATGATCGACTCTCAATCACCTATTAGTTAGCTTGGTAGTGAATACTTCTTTATATCTCACCCCTGCTTGAGGTCACATGTTCGAATTCCGATAGATACACTTAGTGTAGGTGATGAATGGTGGGTTAGATTAGGCTAAAATAGGATTTCTCCACATTTTTGTCTGATAAAAGAAAAACCTACACATTGAACATCGGGTTCCCATCCCTTTTATTTTCATCCAACAATAAGGTTTCCTTCCATTAAAAAAATAAAGACATATATTAAAAAGTACGATGATGTTTTTGTAATATTAAAAAAAAAATCGGTAGCTTAATTTAATTTAAGGCCTTAAAAGAGGTTGCTTGTTTCACTTAGGACAAGCGTTGGTCCTACGTATTACAAGTTAAACCATTTGTCACCCCACTATGATATTTAATTGATATGTAAAAATATAGGGGAAAGTTATATAAAGTTACACACAAGTATACAAGTTTTACGAGAAACTATACAAATATATAAACATATCATATGACTACACAAAAATAGGTATCACTTAACAAATTAACCCATTCCTTCTAAGTTTGTTAGTTTTTTTGAAATGACGAAAATACACTCTTCATTGAAATCCCAATATCTCATCTGACTTTCAAAACGAAGGAGACGAAGATCTGGTTCCATCGAGGTTGACAAAGGAGCCGTGAGAGAGAATTTGTCGTGGTAGCCGTCATGAACAAAGACAAAGATCACGAGCCAAGTGCAACCGGATACGAAGACCGTGGACGACTACGACAAGCCACGAAACCAAAGAGATAAACATGGGTGAACCGCGAGCATGAGAGGTGTTGGTCGCTAGATATATGACAGCGAAAAGACAAAGACTTCGAAAGGCTTTTAATCTGGTTTAATAGATCGAGAGGAATGAAGATTTGGTTTAGTTTTTGATTTCTAGCAAAACAAAGTAGTTTGAGATTTGGAAAAATAATATGAAATTTAATCTTTTATTCAGTTTTTTTAAAATTTAATTTTTATTTCTTTTATTAATTTTTTATTCTTTTTTATTTAAACATGATTTTTAAAATTAAAAATCTATTTTAAAATAATGTATTTATATTTTTTGTTTAATATTTATTTTAAAAATTAGCTAATGAAATATATAATATTAGTTGGAATGGATTTAAGGTTAGGGTAAGGTTTGAGCTATATTTTAATGTAGGGTTTAAATTGTTTTATTTTAGGATTTAATTAAATATTATTTTCGTCATTTGAAAAATACTAACAGAGTTTTAGCGGTTTTTACTTGTTAATTGGTTCACACTTCTATGTAACTATTTGACAAATTTATATATTTGTGTAGTCAGCATAAAACACGTATGCTTGTATGCTGTAATATGTAACTCCTAAATGAGAATGTTTTTTTTTATCAACGAAAGCATAAGATAAATTACCCTCCCTTGAGAAAGAAAAAGGTTACAAAAAAAAAAACAATCTATCTACAGATTGAAGTGAGGAAGTCCTGAAATCAGCAGAAAAATAATAAATAAGGATGATGGGTACGCAGACCCAGAAGTGGATGGGTACGCAGACCCAGGTGTGAATGTGTACGCGGACCTAGGAGTGAGTGGGTACGCAGACCCAGGAATGAGTGAGTACGCAGACCCATGAGTGAGTGGGTACGCAGACTCAGAAGTGCAAGGGTACACAGACCCTGAAGTGCAAGGGTACGTAGACCTTGAAGTGAAAGGGTACGGAGACCCTGAAGTGAATGGGTACGCAGACCCGGAAGTGAAAGGGTACGCAGACCCAAAAGGAAACGAACAAAAAAAGACGGCTAAAAAAGGAGACTCACACCCGAATATAGTCACCATGAAGCGCTAAAAAAGGTCTAAAACCCAGATATGTCAACCATAAAGCTCGAGAAAGCTAGCCATCTTCCAAAGAAAACACCAAAAACCTAACATGAACTTGAGGAGAAACTGTATCTCATCGGCATCCCAACTCAGCAAGTTAAAGACACCGACGACCAACATCGCATACCGGCAGAGATAAATCAGTGCAAAAACACTGAAACTCAAAACCCAAAAGAAGAAGGACAACTCGATTTCCAAGGTCTAAAGACCTAGTACAACCCGTCATAGGCCAACACCTAAAGAATGATGGGCCCCGCAGCAAAGGCGGGAGTACAAAGAAAATTGAAACAATCCAAAATCTAAGGAAGAGCATAAATCCTACAAGCTACCGATAAGGCTTAAGGAGAGACAAGAACCAAACCATCCGTGACGACGAGTGACGAGGTCAGAAGCACGACGAATCCCTGCTCGGAAACGCCTCCCACGATGAAATTGGACAAAGACACCCGAAAGCCACCCCGACCAGGTCTGGAAAACAGCCAAGCAACCCGTTGAGGCAGACCCACACGGTGGACCAGGCCCAGACTCTGGCCCAAAAGGACCAGGCCCAAGCGTTGGCCCAAACGGACCAGTCCCAGGCGCTGGCCCAGATGAACCAGTCCTAGGTTCTGGCCCCAAGGGACCAGGCCCAGGCGCTGGCCCAACTGGACCGAGCCCAAGACCGAAGCCCAAATCACACGCTCCAGCCAGCCCTACACCTGAGCCGCACGATTCTGCAGATTCTGACGAGTAACCGGCGAGCAGACCCCGGATCTGAACTCCAAACAAACTGCCCGTGGTGGACAGATCTGGGGACGAGACGCCATGACGTTGTAGAGGGCCGAGCTCCGACCTTACACCGACTCCGGCAATAGTACCACGCACCTCCACTGAAAAAAGCAGCAGTAGCACTTCCTCTTCGGCAAGAGCAGCAGCAGCACTTCCTCCAGCGGCGAGCAAGGAGACGTCGGGGCGGACCTCACCACGAAGCAGATCTGCGACTCTGACAGCGATTGCGAGGACCCTGAGCCACTAAGACAGGCCAGAGCACCGATCTAGGATCCGAGACTAAGAAACTCAGGCCAGAGCAACGACGACGACTCCGGCACGAAGGAACGCCGGAGCTATATCGGCAAGGAAAGAGCACCCTCACAGAAACTGGAAAGAAGGAAGGGAAAAGGTAAGAGGATGAGAAGAAGGGAGGTGGGAGAGGGATTCCGTCGACAACAACCAAGGCGACCGTCACCGACGAGAGCAGCGGGAACGGGAAAAAGGCTCTTGACGGCTAGGGTTTTGGTGCGTACACTTTTCAAGTCAGAGCTCACCAGGATCAAGTGAGATTATACACATAAGGTTGATCCCTAAATAAGAATGTTAAAGCAACAAACATCACATTCAACCTTTCTTTAATTCAAAATTTGAAGAAATAGTTCAAAAAAATATTCTTAAATTTCAAGTTCGAGCACATCGACACCCTAATGTTTCAAGAAATTTTAAGTGAGTTTGTGAACTTTTTATTAAATTATATTATCAGTTTTGTTCAACGAAAATGACAAAAAGAATGATCACTTTAAAGTTTCCTTTTCAAAAAAAATCTAATTTTACTTTTTAATTAAAAAAATCTAAAAATCCAGAAAAGGTCTTTAAAATCTAAAATAATGAAAAAAGTTGAAGGGAAAGCTGCTTATACAATATACTACAACCAAATTTAAAGAGATTATATTTTTGGGTTCCTTTTCTATTGAAGAGGATTTGGTAAACAGCAGGCCAAATGCTCACCAAAAAATGACCATCAAGTAACAAGATTCCAAATCTGAAATGATTAAACTATTTCGAATTAAAGACATATTGTCATCATATTCGAGTACAAAGATATCATTTTCATCTTTATTACGAGGTTTTTGAAGCATTGTGACAAAAAAAACTCCCTTTCATGGAAATTCTTGATTTTATCATCTCTCAAAATCTCCCATTTCACTCTCTCTTGGATCTTGTATTTCAAAATGTGACATGTCTTGTTTGCTTCTCATCATTTCCGGCTCCAGTAGATACTATTTCATATATTTAAATACACGTTTTATTCTTTTATGTTGTCTTTTTTGTTAAAAAAGAACAATCGATTTGTTTAGGTAATCCTTTTCTTGAGAAAAATAAAGTATCATCAAAGCATCTTCAATGACATTATTCAAATTGAGTTAATAAAATTTGTATTTTGTATTTCACAAGAGAGAAACAGAAAAAATTGGACTAATAAAAAATGTCGAATAAAACTTCATCGATAATATTAGTATTTAGTCCAAACATGATTAATATGATGTCATATTGGGATTTCACAAGAGAGATGCCAAAAAAGTTAGACTAATACAAACTCTCGCACAATGAGAATAGCCTAGGCTGGAGTATTCCGATTTTACCTAAGAAAAACAATTGAAATTCAAAATTGAAAAATATATTTAACATATAAATAAAACATATTTTCAATTTTTTTGAAGTTTATAATTCAAATAAATAAAACTATTTCATAAAGTTTTTATTTCAAATGATTTAAAATATAATAATTAAATAGTTTTTATATACAGACTAAAAACTTTCTTAACTTTTGAGATCCCCTTCTAGCCCTAGCCGCTCGAACGTTATGGTGCTCTCTTCTGTCTCCGTCGCCGTCGACACACCCTTTGTTGTGGTTCCGCTTATGGTTGGTGTCCGCTGCTCTTGTTGGTGATGGTCCCCTTGCGTTGCCTTGTCCCTTGCAAACTGTCCACGGTGCTAGGGATAAGAGTCGTCGTCGATGAAAGCCCAAGCCGCTTCTGGCTCCCTCTTCCTCTCTGCCAGTGTTGCCGACGCCGATTCTCCCTCCACTGGGAGCGATCTCGGATGTGGTCTCCTTCTCCTTGGGACCAGTCTCTCCGGCCTCGATCGTCAAGCCGAGACGAGGGAGGCCCTCACGCCGCCCCTCAGTTGCTTCCTCTGCAAGTAACGATAAGGTCTGGTTTTAATGGCGCGAGCTTCTAGAAAGAGTTGGATGGGATTGTCATGCGTTCTTGGGGTGGTAATCCTTGTGGTTCAGCAAAAAAAGGTTTTGAAAAACAGATAACACAACCTTAATTTCACAAGATAAGGAACATCTCGAGAGAATCCTTACCAGACAATGTGAGTTTAGTGATTATACCTTGAAAAACTTGGAAATACGTATTGACAGACTCATCCTGACAAAGATGACCCAGCTCTAACTTATAGTCAATGTAAACTCTATCTATGAAACGTCTCCGAAGGCTCTCAAAATATTCTACTACTAAACATATACCTCACGAGCTTATTGTTTTATATAGTGTAGGCGGTGAAACAAATTTGCATTCTCAAACCCAAGCATGGCTTCCCAAACCATGTCTTTCTCAAGGAGTTTACAAATAAATTGTGGGGAAGAGCTTGATCTCCCAACTATTAAAATCGATACCATTAAAGCAGGGCGGATTGCGAGCTCTCAACTCATGTCAGTCAGGTGGGTCGTGGTTCTGGTCAAGAGGTGCACCCAAAATAGATGGTGGGGGATGTGTTGTAGTAGGTACCATACCCGGAACGGGGGGGGGGACATATAAGCTTGTTGAGGAGAATCAATTATTTTGTCCACCAAAACTTGGAGGATTTTGGTCATATCAGGCATTTTTGTTTGTAAAGTTGTCATTGACAGTTTGATTATAGGATCTTTGCGTTGTTGGAAGCAATATCCTCATTCAGTTTTTTGTTGGAGCCTGAAGTGGATATAATAGCCTGGAAGGAAGAATATGATACCAATGTGTGATCCTAGGGAATCTTGGGCGACGAATCCAAGACAGGGCTAAAATTTATAGATTATATAGAGGTGCATTGACGCCTCGGCGGACAAAATACTCCCCCGAGATGTTAGTTGACGTCGTACTCCCTCGAACAGTGATAAGTGAGGGATCCAAAACATGCAAAAATGCTAACTCCCGAGAAGGAAATGGAGTACCATGCCGGTACTTGGTGTAACATATTTCACCTTACGACCAGTGAGGAGGTGATACCTGTAAACCTCTCACTGGTCTGTCTGACCTTCATTGGGCGAGGCGGGGATGCTTGCGCCCATCGCCGTTCTGTTCTTTCCAAGAATTCCTCCACCGATCACTTTCCTTGACCTAGAAGAGAGCGGTAGTTAGGCCTGGAGACTGCCACCTTACGTTCCCGGATGGGAATGTTTTGGAAGAACCCATGGAGGAGACCAGATATTGCACGAACTTTCCCTCATTCCCAAGACTTCCATCTATTATCCCAAGGTGAGAGTAGGTAACGGGAGACATTCTCTCCTGTGATACAAGACATGGAAAGTTGCTCACTCTTCTAATGAGGGATGTCCTACTCTGAGGTAGTGGGACAAGTACCCCTTTCATCACTTTCCCCTTCCTTTTACGATTCATTGGGAGAGGCTGCAGATGCTTTCGAGTCGTCACTTCGATTCTAGGAATCGGGACAACACCCCCACTAGTCAGATTACGAGAAGGACATCCACGATGCCCTCGACTAGTTCCCGGGAGATCGAGCCTGGTTCAGACTTTCACCCTAGATCCCTGAGGTTCCATCGAAACCCTCACCGAGAGCCCCTTCACACATGTACTTGTCGGACACACCGCCTCCATATGGCCCTCACAAATACAATTAAAGTAGTGATCGAGAAGGTACTCATATATAGGGAAAATATAGAAGGGATCGTACCTCGAAGTCTGAACCACAAATGGTGTTGCAAAGGTAGACGAGTATCAAACCAGACCCAAATTCAATGCCATTATTCCAAGCTCCAATCAAAAAATTGTGATTTGTATCCATACTGAGAAATGAGGAGAAAAGTCATATTATCGTTACGTATTATTGTTTAAAAAAATTAGTGTCTCTCCCTCATCGATAAAGCTGGCTTCGCCACTGTTCACATCCACCCTATTTACCGACTGCGTCAAGGAGAAAAATCCATTAACGATGAGAACCTACAAACCCTATGCTTAACAGAAGTTTATAAAACCAAAATCTAGAATCATTTATTGGACAGATCAAACCTTATGAAAACGATCAGCATATGGAACTCGTGATATAGATTTTTTAACTATTTGATTGTTGCCTTCTCTGGGTTTGGCCACAGCCCAAAATGAAATGTTGGGCCATAGCCCAAAATGAAATATTGGTGTTGGCCCAATAAGAGGTCGAAACAGAGCCCAGAAATCGCAGATCAAGGTGGGTCGGGTTCAAACACGCTGACCCCAGATCATCACTGAATCTGTACTAAGAAATTACAGGAAAGAAAGAAAAAAAGCTTTTTGTTTTGGGTTTAAGCTTTAAATGATCCATCGCCTGGTCTCGTACCGAAACTCAGAGCTTCCGATTTCTAAACAGTAGATGGCTTCCAATTTCTGGACATCTTCTCACTTGTAGGTTTCAAAATCAGTACTTTATCCCAATTTGTATTTTCATTGATTTGAGTGTGTTTGATTGATGCATTGCTTGTGGTTGGTCGCGCAGCAAGCAGCTTCTGGACCAGGAAGAGGTGGATGTAGTGAACCCACTTGATAAAGATAAGGGCTTGACCCTTGAAGAGTTCAAGCTCATCAAGATGCACATGGCCAATTGTATGTCCCCTCTCACTTCCTGCTTTTACTTTCGATCCTCTCATTTCTCGTATGGGTTTCAGTTTGTTTCGGTGATTTTTCATTGCTTCGTTTAATTTGGGGTTTGTTTCTTATGATGAATTGATCGCTGATTAATTTTGAATCTGTCACCTGTGTTTGTGTCGATTTTATTGGATTCGACAGTTTCTTGAACAATTGATAGCTTTATGGCTTGACTTATCTGGTGAATTAACCCAGTTGGCTTCATTTTCAAAATTTTGAGGCTAAAAGATTAAATGCAAAGGTAAGGTTTTAGGGGGACTAGAGTTTTTTGTATTCCACTCATATGGTGGTAGATTGGTTCTTCAAGTTCATGGTCTTATTGTTTGTAGATAGTTTGGCCTAATTGCTAATAGCTTTCCCCATTACTTGTATTAATTTCATCTTTTTCTTTTGCAGATATAATGAAGCTGGCTCAACATGTGAAAGTGCGACAAAGGTTTGAATGCATTCTCTTCGCATGTTCTCATTGTATAGTCGGGATTGTTTATTAGTACAAAGTTTCAATTTAGTCCTTTATAATGGCTCCAGAGAGATGGGTTATTATTGGAAATTTACCATAGATTTCTTGGTTTCACTTTAATGTGTTTGTTGATCTTAAATTGACATTTTTGTTAGAACAATGGCTTAAGCTAATTCGTTCACAGTGCTTGAGAACTTGCGGCACATGGTGCTGTGGCACTTATGCATGGCGGGCATGTTTCTAGCTATTCTACTATATCAGCTAGAAAATACTTCAGATGAGTCAAATTCTAAGATGAATGATTATCAATTATGGATGAAGTTTGTGGTCCTATATAAATCACACAATTACTTGCTTCTTAGAAGATTGTGTTTTTATTGTTGTCAGAAGTTACTTACATATAGTCATTGTTGATTTTTTTATGGTACACTTCAGTAGCTGTCTAGATGGTAACATAAATTTGTTTGTTCTTGAGATGCATAAGGCTTCCATTACTATGGGAACTCATCAAGTACTTTTAAGATATATTTGTTTTGTCATATTTAAAGTTTCGAACAAGAGATTTACATCCAATTATTAATATGACTTTTGATTTGCTGGTTATTAATATGACTTTTGATTTGCTGGTTGATTTTCAGGGTTGTTGCTACTGCAGTTACATATATGAGACGTGTTTATACCAAGTATGTTATATACCTTTTCAAAGTGTAAATAAAATGCCAAGTTTGTGATCACAATTTTGCTGTTTTTGCTTACATGCTTTCATTTTGAATCTGATCCTATAACTACTTTAGAAATTCTTGTAAATTAAGGATGGGACCATTTTATTTTGCTGACTGTTTGAAGTTATGGTTTCACAATCTACTGATCTTATCTTACTAAATTGCCCTGGTGACTCATGGCTCGTAAGGTCTGCATCCTTGCTAATTTTAAGTTCCATCTCTGGTTTCAGAAAAAGCATGGCAGAATATGACCCGCGTCTTGTTGCTCCAACCTGCTTGTACTTGGCATCTAAAGCAGAAGAAAGTACAGTGCAGGCCAGGCTTCTTGCATTCTACATCAAAAAAATATGTAATGACTTATCATCAATTCTGATGAACGGATTGTTTCCTATTGCTCATAATCTACTTGTTGGTATTTGTCGAGCTTGTGTGATAAGAACTTGTCCACTTATAATGTGCAGATTCTGATGAGAAGTATAGGTATGAGATCAAAGACATACTTGAAATGGAAATGAAAGTTTTAGAGGCTCTCAATTATTATTTGGTTGTCTTCCATCCCTATCGTTCATTATCCCAGTAAGTATTTCATTTTTCCCAAGTGATATCTGTTATGTTTCTGCATTATTCTTTCGTGACCGATTGTATTGGATGGTTTGAAGGGTTCCTCTTTATCTCACATACATGCAAAATGGCTATTATATCCTTCGCCTCCTACCCTGACTGATTGTTGCAAGACTAATAAGTGGATAGTTATTGTGGAACATCTCATGTAAACAGTGGACGGTTATTTTGAATTGAAGGAAATACTATATTCTATGTTTTATATTGTACTTAAATTTTTTCCTGTTGATGACAAAGTTAATCTATCCTCTTTAGTGAAGTTTCTGTTTTCTCTATCTGACAGGTTGCTACAGGATGCTGGCATGAATGATACGAACATGACACAATTAGTTTGGTAATGGTTTGATCTTCTGTTTGTCAACCTTTCATAACTGCTTTTAGATCTTGGAAATTATCATCATCATCATTGGTTGATCTGTGTTATAAAAACGGCAGGGGGCTTGTGAATGATACATACAAGATGGACCTTATTCTGATACATCCTCCACATCTAATAGCCCTAGCTTGCATATACATCAGCAGTGTTTACAAAGAGAAAGACGCCACTGCATGGTTTGAAGAGCTCCAGGTCGACATGAATGTGGTGAGTCTTGTGAACTTAATTGTCTTTTTATCATCATGATTGGTTGGCTTGTTTTCATTTTAGTTTCTTAAGCACATTTTGTTTCATATCATTACACTGTTACACAGCAAATGAAGTTGGGGGGTCTATGAGCATAGTTATAGTTTTGATGAGTGCTTCTTTATTCTTAGACATCCATAAAGTGTTAATGATGAATATTTTGACAGGTAAAAAATATCTCGATGGAGATACTGGATTTCTATGAAAACCAGAGATTGATCTCAGATGACAGAATCAATGCTGCATTCAACAAGCTACCTTCTAAAGCATAGTAGATGGTTGATGGATAATTCAATCCTCAAACGGCTCTGGATCATACCAAGAGATCAGGCCAGTGGGTGGGACTAAGGAGAGGCCCAATGCGCTGTGTAAAACATACACTTTATTTATGTCTAAACTATGCTGTAAACTAATGCAAGTTTATGTAACTCTGGTCTAGTTATTTCCACATTGTAGCAACAGGTGATTCAACAGTGTGTAAGCACTCTTTAAATTCCCCATCATCTGTGCAAGGCATGGCCTAATCACTCCAATTAAGCCTCTCTAAAGCATATGAACAAGGCATGAATGCTGCCTGGAATTACTCTTCCACCTTACAACAAATAGATTATCCTCCAACTCAGTAGATCTATGAAAATACAATAAAACATGATAAAAGCAAATAACTGTCATCATCATATACAACACTCAACAGGAACTATGATAGGACAACATAAATGGATTATTTGTTTAGTGAAACATGATGAAAGTAGTATATGCATCAGTCATAGGAACATTTGTCTTCATCTAATTCTCCACAACAATCTTCCCAGTAGCATGACCATCAATACTCTTGGCCCAAGCATCTTCAGCTTTACTCAGGGGATGCTTCGAGTCCACCAATGTCTTCAGCTTACCCTCCTTCACCAACTGCACCAGTAATTCAAGGTTCTCTCCCTTGGGAATCAGGAGCAAAGGCACAAGCCGCTTCTTAGAAAGGGTCAGCATCTTAACAGCAAAGGTCATCATGGCACTGGTGCCAGGAGTAATGTCTATGACCTTCCCAGTTGGACTCAAATTAGGTTCAAAAGTGGACCATGAGATGTCCGATGCACAATGGATCACTGCATCATATTTGACGCCAGAGGGGCTCTGCAGAGCTGACCCACCAGGAGTCTTGTAGTCCAAAACCTCATCAGCTCCCAAACTCTTCACAAGCTCAACATTGCGGGCTCCACAAGTGGCTGTCACGTGTGTGTTTCCAAGTTTTGCCAATTGAACTGCATAGTGACCGACCCCACCAGAGGCAGCAGTGATGAGAATGTTCTTCTTCTTGCCAGACCCGTCAAGCGTAACCCCGGCAGATTGAACGAGGGCCTGATGAGCTGTGAGAGCAGCAACAGGTAAGCCTGCACCTTCTGCAGCTGACACTTCAGGAGGCCTTGCTACTGTCAAGCTCTCCTTTGCCACAGCAAACTCTGATAGTCCACCTCCTTTCTGTAATTGAATTCATATTATGATTCAACAGCAATGACATGAAAAATACTGATGAAACATATAATAATATAAACCCAGTATGGTTTTACTGCAGCCTAACCATATCCTCTCTACAACTTTCTTAAGGATGGAATATTCTAAGAAAATTTACCACTTAATTGGCATGTTTTTCTCTTGAATCTTAGTCCAACAGTCGACAACTCCGGTATCCAAGGTTTTTGAACAGCTTATATTCTTTCTTTTCCCTATAAAGACACTGAATACAAAGAAGAACTACTTTGTTTTGACCAGGGGTTTTGAATCATTTTTAGTACACTTCCCGTATAAATATCAAGTCCAAAATCACCTTCACATTCCACTATAATTTAGAGAATTAACATTTAAGTGGCCTTCCAAAAGTAAATAAATAGGTTTGGAACATAAAATGCAGTAAATCTTGTTGCTTCGTTCTCCACTACAATTTAGAAAATGAGCATTAAGTCAACATATAAGTGGCCCTTCAAAGTATATAGAACTGAAACATAAAATGCGGTAAATCATGTACTTCGTTTTCCACTACTTTAGAAAATGATATTTAAGTACCTCCCAAGAGTAAGTAAATCCTGCTGTAGAACTAGTTACTATTGTGAATATCGGGTAACACAACCAACCACATTAAAATTTCAAACAAGAAAGAGGTGGAATCCCACAAAGAGGGCCTAATAAAAAGATTGTTTTATGATTGGCATATGTCTGGACTTTCTCTAGATTTGAATGTGTTTGAAATTTACTAAAATGATTTTTTGAACTTATAAGAAGATAATCTTTCATATGGCTCAGAATTAATATATGATCTACGAATTAATATCATAAAAATAGATACTAAACAAGAAATTAAAACGTATAAGGAGAAAAAGAAAAAAATTATCGTGAAAGAGTTATAGATTGAATGGTGGGAGAAATAAATTAGAAATGTATTCATTCTTTCTGAGAATAAGGGAGTCATTTGTATATTATATTGCACATTATAAATGAAAACAGGGAGAATCAAAAGAATTCAAACTAAGAAACAAAACATACTAGGAATAGAAAGTAAAAACACATTTATGGCACAAGTAAAAGTTATAGCAGGACCACCTTCTCCCTCTGCCTCTGCCTATTGTATCCACTTACAAAACCTTATTATTTGTCTACAGAACATACATGCAACATGTAAACCATTTAAGTTGATCAAGCATGTGCTTCTGTAGAACATACATGCAACATGTAAACCATTTAAGTTGATCAAGCAAGCGCTTCCTGGCTGATAATATAAAATACATTAATTAATAGTAAGCACAAACAAAAGAGTATGTTTAAGCACTTACGAAATGGCTAAGCATAGCGACAACTTTATCACCAACTTTAAAATTCTTGACTCCGATTCCAACCTCTACAACCTCTCCAGCCACATCAGTTGCTGTTCCAGATAAATAGTAATCACCCAAATAAACTAATAAGTGCAATGCTTCTAAAAAAAAGTGAAAATGTAAAGTTTATTCAAGCAATCAGACTTAGAGACACTCAATAAACAGGTTAGACTTAGCTGTCAGACTGCCAATGCATAATGGTATGACATATTAGTATTGTACTAACTCTACCAATATCTTGTAAATTCTATATTCACTAACATCTACTCCCAAAGTTATAAAGCTAGAAACAGCGAATACTCTAGTGTTATGCATGATATTGGGGTCTTTTTGGATATCGAAGTAAATTTAAATCCCTACAAGTTACCTAAAGGAAAACAAGTTGAACTTCTAACAATTACAATAAAACAAATTATAATGTTCTTGGCTTGAATCATAAGGATAAGCAAATTAATTACCAGGTATGTAAGGGAATTTCCGAGGAAGGAGAGGGCGCAGCATGCCTTTCTGAGTTTTCCAGTCAACAGGATTTAGGGTAGTTGCTTCCAGTCTCAGTAAGACCTCAGATTTACTGGGAGCTGGAATAGCGACTTCAACATGCTGCAACCAACATACATTTGTATCACATCTATGGTTTAATGTGCTTCCTAATGCAACCAGGATGGCATAAGGAACTTCACCGCATATATACAAAAGAAAAACTAAAGCAGGACACTCAAACTGCAAAGTAATTTCCATGGCAGGATAAGTTCAAATATTTGTGTGAAAAAATGTAGGGATAAACATTCTTGCTTCCACTTGTAGGCCAAACACAACCAGACAGTAATGGATGGCACTTAAAAAGCGAGGCAAAAGCACTCAAATTCGGCAGACATATATGAGAACAAACACATTTCTGCATTTATCCGGATTGTTTCTGAAACCTATTTACTTAAAAGTTAAAAGATGAAAAATGAAGGCAAACTTCATTTCCCACAGAGCATGGAGATTTAGCAACTAGTGAGAAAAATAAAAATAAAGGCCCTACAAGAGGTATTAGTAAATGTTAATTCAGGAAAATGAGACTGAAACATATGACCATCAATAGATACTTCAATGTTAATTACATACTAGGCTCAAATTATATAAAATGGGTCATGAATTGGGATAATTTGAAGTCCAGAATAAACAATAAAGAGAGAGTAGTACTCAACTCAACATCAATCCTGTATTATAGAGTGTCAAGTCAAGAACTTCAGAGCACATAAACAGTAGAAAATAGAAATACTTGAAACAGCAATTGAGTGGATGAAATGGGTCTTCACCAAAAAGAGGCCAACGCAACTTGCAAATACAATGAGATTCGAACAAAGAAAAAACCCTACGGAGACACAACAAAACCCCAGAAGAATTGAGTGGGGAAAATTACCTTCAAACCGGCAGGTCCTCCGCCGTAAGCTTCGTACCAAACGGCGTGCATAAGTTTCTTGGCCTCGTCCATTTTTGGTGCGGAGAGCTCGAAGGAGAGGATGGAGCGAGGTGAGTGAATGTACAGTAAGTAGAGAAGCGGGTTTTGTATTTCTCAAAAAGGATATTAGACTATTATTCCTCAAATGACAAATCAATCATATTCATGCATGTGCAGACAATAAACGGAATTAAACCTGCCACGTGGTGAACGGGGCCGTGTCCACTGTTTTATGGGCCATACAGATGGGTTTAGCAATCATGTCAAGAGATTCATTCTATGTATCTGATTTTTTTTGAAACGCGGGTAAACGGGAAAATGCATTAATGTAAATAAAAAATCATACAAAATAGGGTGTACAAGTTCTGGGTTCTAGATATTTGTCCAGATCGACCGTAGCAAGCCCAACATTCATGGACCTGTGGAAAATAACATGTTTTTAATCGCAGACAATACTCAAGACATCCCCTTACCGATATTTCAACGATACAGAACATGATAAGAAAAAACAAAGTAAACCAAACTAATATAACCCAAATAAAAACGACCTAATTCAGAAAGCAGGCGGAAATAGAGTGCTCTGAGTGCGGTTTTCCCAAGACCTCCCAACACCGTCAGTCCCGGGTCTATGGGTATAGTCTGTAGATGGACCCTCCCACCCCCGCCAGGTCTTTTCATTTTCCCGAAGGAGGCTGAGTCGCCTCCGTCTGTGAATCATGGGTTTCCTCCTTGTCCCTCAGTGATGTCCCTCGCGGCCTCGTCGTAGTTCGCCCTGAACCCACTATGTGTTGATCCTCCTTCTCGCGCATGGCCGTGACTGGCGAGGGTTGCTTCAGATCCGGAGCAGTAGCGGTTAAAAAGCGGTCACCGTCACTCTGGTGTTAGAGGAGCCGACGTCCATCCCGACGAGAGACAGGGAGATGGTCGGGATCTACCAGTTCGAGGACGTGAAGTACGTCGTGACCCTTGTGTTGTAGTACTCCGGTGTTGGTTCTCAAGCTAATATTGAGAATTACAGAAGAGAAAACTACAAAAAAAAAACAATTGGTTTGGCTTTCAATTGAAGTGTGCCGAGTTGCTTTGTATTTGCACTTGTATGAGCTATTTATAGCTATAGAATTACAAAAGAAGGTAGCAAAATTTGACACAAAACTTTGATGTGTTTGAACTACCTACTCCACCTAAGCTAGTTAATTCTAGCTTACTTTGCTAACAATCTCCCCCCTAAGCTAGACATGTATATTAACGATATCGATCTTCGAGCGTAGGTCTCGAAATTTCACTATACCAAGTGATTTTGTCATTACGCTCGCCAGTTGATCATCGGTCTTGATGTACTCGATGGTGATCTCACCGTTGTCGACGCATTCCCTAATGAAATGGTAATGTGTCTCACTGTGCTTGCTCCGGTCGTGAAAGACCGGATTCTTGCATACCTGAATTACTGATTTGTTGCCCACGTAGAGTATGACGACATCAGTCTCCTTGTCGAATAGGTCATCGTGCAGAAGCCACTCACCATCTTTGGGTGGTCGCGGCGGAGGGCGAGTCTTCTCTCGGAAGAATACTCGAACACGTGCTATCGAACAAGCACTACGAGGATGACTAGTCCTTTCTCGGGAACCACGACATCCCAAGTAGGTTTTAGCCTCATTTAACGGACGGGGTGCCACCACAGATTGGTGCACCAACGGTTGTCGTGCGGAACCAACGATCCCATCTAGCCTAGACTCTCGGTAGCTAACTAGAGTAGGACGTGTAACCGGCATGACCAACCACTTCCATATCGTTCCTTCTCTTCCGTGGGGAACTCCCACCTACATCGTATCTATGTTCTTCGAGGATGGCCTTATGCCATTCTTCGTATGGTTCTGTCGCCTCATAGTTACTGGACTCGTAGGCGAGATCCACAGGGTCTGGGGCAAGCTTCAGAGCTTCCTGAACCCGTTCCCGTTCCCAGAACTCGGCTACATGAACGCTGCGACCGTTCACCCATACACATAACTTGTGATGAAAGGCCATAGACTCGAGATGGATCGCAAGGCCACGGTTGCACATTTTCCAACAGAGATGCTCAAGCATGTGCTTCGGCTTGATAACACTCATCAGGGCCTTGGATACGTCCATGGATTTCTCAATCAAACTGAGGCGTTTCTGCATCTCATCGAACCTGAATGGGTATGAATCGGTGGTTGCCCGAGATGGTAAGTTGCGATCGACGGTCATCGTCATCGCCACTGCATTGCTCTCTCTTGTTGTTGAATCGATATCGTCAAGCTTGCGATAGTGGCGAGGAGCCTCCTCACCCACTAACTCTGCATCCGGAGTGGAGTTTGTCGGTGACGACACAAAGACTACAACCACTCCTCCTTGACTTGGATGATCTGTCGTACCAGAGGGACGTGGTGTTGCCAGAGAAGCATACTCTGTTTCAGCTTGTTCTGGTAGTACTGCTTTCTCTGGTGTAGTCCTGGAGGCTTCTCCCCCTAAGGATGAAGCTCGTACTGGTGTTGGAGTGAATTCCACAATGGTGTTCTCGACTGAGAACGAGTCCTTCTCTACAACGCCTGCTCCCCCAGTCCCAGACGGCTGTCCCGTCATGTCGCAGGCCGCTCCCAGGGTTGCTGCCTCGTCCGCCTCTGCCACCTCTGGGCATGCTCCAGTGAGGTGGGTAGTCGATGATTTGGAATCAAACTTCCATCCCGTGTTCATGTACCACACCGGATCCTTCTGGTCGTCGATCGTCCCAAGGTTGACCTCAGTGCGCACCTCGTCATGAGTAGCAGGATCCATCCTTCCTTGTTCTACTCTACCCTTCTCCACGACGTGGTTGACCATATTCTTTGCCCCTGCATCGAGGCAAGAACTTCCCATATTGACCCGCTCATCCGGCACTTTCTTGTCCTTTAGCATGACACTAGGTTTCCCACGCTCCGGGCACTCCTTTGCCCATGTTGGTGTCCACCTAGATCTATGGGTAAGTACCTCGGACGTTTCCTCGTCCTGATTTCGCCTCCAACAAGGCGTCCATACTATCCTTTGGACCGGTACCTTAGTCGATCCCTCGCTCCTGGCCTGACTTGCACTTGAGTCAGCTTGGGTCTTTGATATGTCATCATGAGCTTGTTGAGTCCTCCTTAGTGAACGGTCGTGTTGGACACCCCGCTCTTGCTTGGCGCTCTTCGCATCGGCAAGTGTAGTTGCAACTGACGTCACCTGAGCCATCACTAGTTCAGGTTCTTCGTCATCTGCCTGAACAAGGTGAGCTTCGTCATCAGCCTCATCCCTTTTCTTCTTCCGGCAGTCACAGATCCAATGTCCTTCCATGTTGCAGTAGTGGCATTTCCCTGGCTTCCTGGTGCTGTCAGCACCGTCCTTGTTGCCACCGTTGCGGTGTTTTCCCCGTGTTTTATGTGAAGCGTTTGTACCGCCATGGTTCCGCCGTCCCATGCGGTTACGCCATTCTTCCTCCGTGAGGAGGAGCCTCGTGCCCCCCTCCTCTTCTTCGTTCAGCTCCATGCGTTCCTCCGCTGCTTTGAAGCGTCCCGTCAATTCCTCTATGTTGATTGTATCGAGGTCGACGAGGCTATCGATTGATAATGCGAGCTGCGAATAACGCCTTGGAACTATGCGAAGGAACTTCTGCATCACCTGCTTCTACGGTATCTCATCACCGAGAACACCGAGATTTGCCACGATGCCAGTAAGTCGCATTGCCAACTCATCGACGGTTTCTCCGTCCTTGTGTGTGAAGCGCTCGGACTCGCGTCAGAGTGTTTGAGCCTTCACATCGCGGACTCGGCTTGAGCCCATGCGGATGGTTTTGATAGCCTCCCATGCCTCGTGTGCCGTCTTCTTCTTCCCAATTGTTGAGATCATCTCGGTCGGAACCGAGCGCAGGATCACCTCCATTGCGGAGCGATCGTTGCGATATCCGATTTCGTCAGTGAGATCTTCTTCGCCTTGGATTGTCGTCCACAAGCATCTCGCTTGTAACCCGACCTCCATGAGGATTGCCCATTCTCCGTAGTTGGTACGAGAAAGGATGGGAAAGTTGGCCGTGCTGACCACCGCAGGGTACGACCTCGTCACCGCCAGCTCGCGCCCATAGCCGACTGCGGTAGAGGTACTCCCGGTGTTGCTCGCCTTGATCGTACTGACGGAACCGTCCATGATGAATCGTGGCTCTGATACCACTTGTTGGTTCTCAAGCTAATATTGAGAATTACAGAAGAGAAAACTACAAAAAAAACAATTGGTTTGGCTTTCAATTGAAGTGTGCCGAGTTGCTTTGTATTTGCACTTGTATGAGCTATTTATAGCTATAGAATTACAAAAGAAGGTAGCAAAGTTTGACACGAAACTTTGATGTGTTTGAACTACCTACTCCACCTAACATCACACAACACATGAATAACATGTGTTGTGCTGTGTAAATTGCGGCTAGTTAATTCTAGCTTACTTTGCTAACATCTGGCACCCCGAGGACTGTCCCGTCGCCTAGGGTGATGGCGGCGAGCTTCGCCATGTCGTTGACGCATGCCAAATCCGAATTCGGCCATGGATGGACTGGTGAACAGAACCACAACCAGTGACTTGATCGGGCATGGTGAGGGAGGTTCTACCAATGGTCGGTGTGGGTTTTCGGGACGGTGTCCGGCGGGGAACGAATTTTCAGATCCGGTCCTCGTGATGGCGATGACGATTCGATGCTCAAGACGTGATTTGTTCGAGGATGGTACACGAGATCTGAGCAGCGAAACAGGACAGGGTTGATAGGAGATAGATGCCCAAGACTTGATCGATCGTAGGAGCAGGGACGGCAGGGGAGGCTTGAACGATTCCAGGAACAGGGGCGGCCGGACTCTATTTCCGGTGGTGGCGGTAGAGTGGTGCTGCAATACCCGGATGGCCATGAAAGCCGGTGATGGTTGCGGGCGTAGGGAAGAAGATGGTGGGAAAGAAGAGACGTGAACGTCTAGATAAGAAACCCTAGAGTTTGATTTCACCATTCTCATGGTCGAGATAGAGCTTCGCTTTGATATAACCCTAAGGGTTCGCTGCCTTTTTCCTAATCTCAGTCATATATCTGATTTAATGTTGTTTCAAAATAAATTAATTAATGTGAGTGTGATTATCGTAATCATGGTAATGGTACTAAATGATTCTTAAATAAAAGGTAAAAATACGACTGATCGGAGAATGTAAAAGAGGGAAAACCCCTAACTTTGAACCTTAGGATTTCTACTACTTTCTGTACGAAATTCAATCATCGATCGCCGGCCTCTCTCTAATATCTCTATCAATAGGTATGCAATCGTTTTCCGAATATCCCAGTGTATGTTTTGGTGTTTTCTCTCTGCTGTTTTTGTGGGCTTTCTGCTGCGTTTTCTCCTCTGCCAAACCTACCTGATTTACGTGCCTTCCTCGTTCAATGGCAAAGATAATTACCTGGAATTGTCGTGGTCTTGGAACGGATCACAATCGCCGGAAACTTAAGGAATTGGTTTCTCGTATTAAACCGGACGTGGTGTTCTTAACAAAGACATGTTACGTGGAAAATAAAACTCCCGGTTTCGATTAGCTATCCTCCATCGAACGTTGGGGTTTCATGGTGGAACGGGGGTATCGGGTACGGTTTCACCACCTGTGCAAGGTAGAGCTCCAAGGACGACTAATAAGGGAGGGGTTATGCTATTCTGGTCGGACAAGTGCAGGGTTGAAGTGATATCAAAGCAACAAACGAACATCGACATCATTGTTCGGTTTGAACAAGAGTCGGCTATACGCTTCACCGGAATTTATGGGAACCGGGTAGGGAGCATCGGTACCGGACTTGGAATATCCTCCGGCAACTAGCAACAATTCAGGCACCGTCGGCATGGATTTTAATAGGTGACTTTAACGGCATTCTCCGGCCATCCGAGAAGAAGGGGGTATCTCGTACCCTACAGAACTCATCCAAGCTTTTCAGCATGACATTACGGATATTGGAGTTGAGGAGGTTCCATTATCGGGGTACCAATTTACATGGAAAAAGGACCAGGACCCTGACACTCGTTTGGAAATACAACTGGACAAAGCCTTCATGTCTCCTAAGGCAAGTACTCGGGTTCCTCTCGCTTCATTGCAGAATATGGGTTTCTCTACGTCCGATCATATGCCCATTCTACTTAGATTTCAGAGGGAATATGCTTCTCGAGGGCCGAGATAATTCAGATTTGAGAATGCCTGGGTGGAACACCCGAAATGTAGGGAATTGATTCAGAATGAATGGGGCAAATCGGGAGATCACCACATCAAATATCATCTCAGGGACATTGGGAAATCACTGGACATTTGAGGGAAGACAGTTTTTCGAGACAATATCAACCATATTCGAAAGCTCCAAAGGAAGCTTGGTACCTGAATATATGGACGTACAGACAGACAAGGCATCAAACACAGACTGCGGTCTAGAAGCTTTATAATCGAGCTTTAGCACAACAAGAAGAATTCTGACGCCAACGTGCTAAGCAACACTGGCTAGATGAGGGGTACCGGAATACTAAGTTTTTCCAGTGCTCGGCTACAAAAATGGAAAAAGAGGAACAAAATCAGTGTACTGGAGAATGATGACGGGGTGGAAGTCTCTTGGAACACGGGTATGAGTGACTTGCTGCTGAACTATTTCAAACAGATTTTCACTACAGGGCTGAGCACAGATTATGATCTCCCAATGTCTATCCCCTCCATGATCCCCCTCCCTCCGGCCCAGAATATCGTACTTATACAACTGGTCACGGATGAGGAAGTTCGGATAGCGGTGTTCCAAATGGGGCCGTCGAAATCACCAGGCCCAGATGGTCTCAATCCGAAATTCTTCCAGTACTATTGGGATACTTTGCGACCGGAGGTTATTGAGTTTGTTCGAGCAGCTTTCTCCACCGGAAATATTGATAGTGACATCAATAAAACTACATTGGTGCTGATCCCCAAGAAAGTGGCGGCCAAGAAAATTGCAGATCTCCGTCCCATTGCGTCATGCAATGTAATCTTCAGAATCCTACCTAAGGTCCTCGCCAACCGTGTCAAACCCTTGCTGGACCCGATCATATCTATAAACCAAGGAGCTTTTGTCCACGGGAGAGCAATACAAGATGATATTTTCATCTCCTATGAGATCATACACGCCCTTAGACGACGAACTCAGGGTCTAAACGGTTTTATGGCCTTGAAACTCGATATGAGTAAGGCATACGACTGAGTAGAGTGGTCTTTCCTATTAGTTATGATGAGAGCGTTTGGATTTGGGACAAGGTGGAGATCTCTAGTTCTCGCGTGCATGTGATCCATCCAGTATACAGTTAGCTCTGACGGGAAGAACATTGCCCCTTTCACAGCAGGTCATGTAATTCGTTAGGGAGACCCTTTATCGCCTTATTTTTTTATTCTGCATGGAGGGTTTATCCTGTATGTTGGCACAGGCGGAAAGGAATAGGAAATTGCATGGGGTCTCGATGGCCAGGGGAGCCCCAGCCATATCACATATTTTCTTCGCCGATGACTACTACATCTTTTGCAGGGAAAACAAGAAAGAGGCCAAACAGGTGCAACAACTACTTAATTGTTTTGGGACAATGTCGGGGCAGGTCATCAACAAGGAGAAGTCGTCCATATTTTTCAGCACCAACACGCCCCAGGCTGATCGAGATATCTGCTGCACCACTTTAGGTATGCAGGAAATATCCCAACCTTAGATGTATTTGGGAGTCCCGAATATGTTGGGGAGACGGAGAGGACATAGCCTATAGTTTCTTTATGATCAGATTGTGACCAAGATCGGCTCTTGGGATGGTCAAATGCTTTCAGTAGGAGGAAAGGAGGTAATGGTCTGATCCGTCTTACAGGAAATGCCAATATATGTGATGAGTGTTTTCATGCTTCCACAAGGGTCCATAAAACAGATACATATTGCTTTAGCTCGCTATTGGTGGACAGGTACTCCCCGAGGTAAAAAGCCAATCATTTGGAAGGATTGGAAACATATGTGTAAGCCGAAGGAGGAAGGTGGTATGGCCTTCTGGGACATGAACATTGCACTGTTGACAAAAAATGGGTTGGAAATTCCTTACTCAACCGGGCAGTTTGGTGGTTATTATCCAACATGGGACTTTCTCAGTGCAGGTGGGGGAAATAACCCGAGTCATATCTGGATGAGGGTATGGGCCACTAAAAACATCCTCCGACAGGGCCTGCGCCGTGCAATTGGGGATGACTGGTCAACCTTAGTTGAGGGTGTCTCGTGGCTAATAGGGAACAACCCAATCATCCCGCTACACACCTCACTTTTTTTTATAAGCGCTAAAGATTTTATTGCTAGACAATTTCCAAGGAGGAAAAATTGTGTAAAAAAACGATTACAAAGCACTCCAAAATGGAGAAAAAAGGGGGAATGCCCCTTACAAAGAAGGTTACAACCCAACAAGCAACCTACGAGGTTTCCTCTTCAAACACCCAACATGGTCCGTCTGCCAATCCTCAGAAGATCTGTCGCTTCGAATCGATCTAGAGAGCCAAAAAATACTAAAGGACTGCATCTGTATTTTACCTAGAACCACCTGACTGCTCTCCATAACTTGGTTGAACACTACACCATTCCGTAGGAGCCAAAGTTGCCAAAAAACCACATACCCTAACCGGACCCAATGTTTCCACCACCAGGACGATCCTAGTCCTTTCCACGCCAAGATAGTGTCTGCAATTTTTTTAGGACAGACCAATACAACCTTCCACCAAGCACACACCATACCCATATGCGAGCCGAAACCGAGCAATGAAGTAGAATGTGATTGGAATCCTCCATCCTCACGAGGCACATCTTACAGAACATTCCCGCAATCGTAATTGGCACCCCACGTGATTCCAGGAACACAGCCGTGGGCAAGATAGAGTGTACACCTAGCCAAGCCAACATGGATAGCTTTGGTGGGAGGGACTTGACCCACAAAATTCTTGCCCAAGGAAGTATATCAGCTGTAGTATCTCCCGATAATAGCTCATATCTTGGAGCAACTGAGTAAGTTCCAGTTCCTCTCCCCCAACGCAGCTGATCCGGAGCGAACGAATCAACCGAGACCCCTTGTATGAGGGCTAAAAGAGACAGGAGCTCTTGCTTCTCCCAATCCCACAGAAAACGACGCGGGACAAGGACCCAAGCCCCGTTCGCCCAACATTCAGACACCAGACAACGGGGATCCCGAATTGCAGCAAAAATTCTGGGAAAACGCACCTTAAAAGGGGTTGTGCCATGCCATGGATCGTCCCAGAACCGTATACGCGTTCCATCTCCCAAGGACCAGAACAAATTTTGGCTCCCAAACAATTGATTGAAGAGAGGATCCGTTGCCAAATTTACGATGTGGTGAAATAGGACAGAGTTGCCTCTCCTATCCAGCGCAGTAAGATCCCAATCAACCAAAGACCATCCCATCTTGGAACAGATAATTCGTTTCCATAAGGAAGATGGTTCCGCAACAAAGCACCAATACCACTTCGCGAGCAAAGCATCATTCATCGCTCCAAGACGGCGTAAACCCAAACCACCCTTCTCTTTTGGCCTACAGACTTTTCCCCAACTCACTTACCCCTAATATGTTGATCTCAGACCTGACTATGTCACAGGGAAGGGAATGAAACTCCACCAAAATTTCCCCTCAGGGATAATGGAGGACATCCTATAAGTCTCGGCTCCCATTCCTCATCGTGTGGATAGATGGTTCTGAAAATATAATGTTTGGGGCATCTATAGTGTTAAAGAGGGGTAAATGGCTCTATCAAGGAAAAACAGACGATGGCACTATACTATGGGGGCCACGGCTTGGACAGGTATATGGGATTTGGACACTCAACCCCGTATAAAAGTCTTTCTCTGGCGGGCTCTATTGGGTACACTTCAGGTAGCGGCGAACCTCGATACTAAACATGTCCCTATACCAATCTATGGTCATGTATGTCAGACCGGGAAGGAGAGTACTTCACACCTCCTACTACATTTCCATTTTGCTCAAGTCGTATGGGCATTGTCGAGGTTACAGGTTCCTATATTATCACATATACTCTACTTGATTGGTTTTCATTGGTCTTGGAATTATCAGATATGGATGCGAAATGCAGGGTGGCGATGACCTTATGGGAATTATGGAAGGCGAGGTATGGATTTGTTTGGGACAATACTCCCACGACACCCCAGAGTATCATAACCACAGTCCTAAACAACCAACACAGGTGGGTTGAAGCACATAAAGGTCGGATAAAACCGATTGTCACTGTCCGAAGTAGGCAAATAGGGTGGACCCCACCCCTCCCGACATGGTCGTCCATTAATGTGGATGGAGCTATCTTCACAGACTCAAGGCAGTTTGGTTGGGGTTGGATCTGTAGGACGGATCAAGGATGGATTTTGGAAGGCCGGAGTGGCACGGGTCAAGGAATCCTGGGGGCTGAATTTGCGGAGGCAATGGTAGTTTGGCAGACTCTTCAGTGGATTCAGGAGCAGTCCCTATCTAGAGTGGTCATCCGTAGTGATGCTCAGTATTTGGTGCACTTGATCCAGGGGAACCATCAGGTCCTTTTCCCTTTAGGTCGACTAGTTGACGACTGTCGATCTCTATTAGCTATTCTTGAGATTGTTAAACCCGAGTACATTTCTAGGACAACGAACGGGGCAGCCAAGGCCCGTTCTGTGTCTGTCCAATCGTGGTCCGGTTTTACTATGCCGGATGCACTAGGCTTTATTTTTTCCAAATTCAAATTATAATCTAAGCCTACGTTTCAAAAATAAAAATAAAAGGTAAAACTGACACTGACTGTTTTTTTTTTTGAAAACATGATAATCATGATATTATTAAGTGTAAAGAGACAATGCATAACTAGAATACTTTGGAAACTACAAAAATAAAACTGAAGACACATATTCCCCGATACTCAAATGTGTTTGGGTCGTAGCTTTAACATATATAAAGGCTCTTTGACAGGCAAAGCGAGGGTCGTTTCGAGAGTTTGGTGGTCTTCTGTATCTTCCGAAACAAGGAGTGTTCCGCCTTGTAGAGAGAGGACGAGATAACTCAGCCTAAGATGATGTGGGGCAGTTCTCCATCTCATTGTCCCACATCCTACTTAGGGTTGTATATTTCCTAACGGGCCTGTTTGACAACCTTCCTCATGACCCTGCAGAGTGTTCGGATTAAATGATGCCTCTGAGAGTGGATAGCTCAAAAGCGCACCTGATACCGGGTGCTAGGGGTGGGCATTGGGTGGTTAACCACCCAATGGAACCGTTTACGAACCCAATCCGATATTACCGGTTTGACATATCTTGGAACCAGCCCCAACCCAAAAACCAATTTTTTACAGTGAAACCAATCAATTCACTGACCGGTTGGTTAGTGGTTTTAACCAACCAATCAATTTACTACATGTAAGTACAAATTTTGATATCAATAACCATACACATATTTATATTTCAAGCCAAAACATATTACTACATTCTCCAAAACAAAAGAAAAATTACATATAAGTCATCGTGTTCTATGTTATTGTTAGCAATCCTGTGTGACACAAAAGAGTACTCATGGGTCATTCATCTATATCAGATCAGTGATTAATATGAAGCCACATGTATATGATGAACAATACCGGTTTAGTTGGTTAACCGATGGTTTGGCGTTTCAAGAACCGATAACCAACTGTTAACTTTCCGGTTCGATCGTCAAGAACCCGCAACCAACCGTTAACTTTCCGATTTCGCGTTTTTCGGTGCGGTTTCCGGTAGGTGGTGGTTGGTTTTAGCGGTTTCGGTTTTTTTCCCACCCCTACCGGGCGCCATCCATCGTCGGGACCACTCCATCCAGGATGACCACAACCTCTTCATCAAGAGAGACCACCCCATTTGACCTTGGATGAAAACCCAACTATCCTCCATCGTGGTTGGGGGCGTTGATGGTAGATACCAAGAAAGGATGGATATAGAAGGAGAGGGGTAAGGAGGAGAGATGGTCGTAGCGACAGCGACGGACATGGTTCCCATTTGAACCTCTAAATGAATCATTATGCTTTGGTGGGAGAGAGTAGTGAGAGCCCGATAAAAATATAATTTATCTATTATTAGACGAACTAATGAGATAGGTTGTTTCTGATGTAAAACTTAATTTTATAATAAAAAGTTTTGGAGTTAAATATTTTTTTGGAATGTTTATGTTTTGGTTATGTATCTTTGGATACTCAATGTTAAAAATGTCTCATGCGCTACTCAAACCATTGGACATAAAAATGTTAAAAGAAGAAAAAAAGGAAACATTCCATTCTAATAGTCATGTAACACTATGTTCTAGTTAATAAAGAGCGAATTTACCATTTTAGCATCTTGAATCCTAACCACTCATGTAATTCTTTTGAAATCTCCATTTAATCTTTTATAGCCTTAACTTCCCTTTTATTACAAAATTCAAAATATAAATATAAAAAATTATAATCATAAATAAACTAAAATAAATACAAACAAGAGAAAATCTCTTATCTTTTCATTTTCTCTTAAATTTTCATATCAAATCTCCAATCCTTTCATTTTCTCCAAACCGGGGCCTCGATTACATACGCATCCAAGGGTTTTACATGAGGTTTTCTGACGATCAAAGCTTATGGGATTTCTTCTCCGGCGACCACCGCTTCCCCTCCAACATCGACCAACGCATCTATGATCGAAATAGGAGCAAAGAATGATCGGAGACCACGACGAAACAGGGCCATCCAGATTCCGGGTGATGAAGCGAGGCGAATCGAGACACCACAACGAGGTTCATCAACGTTCTCCCACTCTGACTTCGTTGATGTGCTTCTCTTGGGATCTCAGCGACAAAGGATTGGAAGGAAAGAAGGGGGGATAGACTAGATCTACATCACTAGAGCAAATCAGAGCTCAATGCGGCGACCTCGACTAGGTAGACTAGATCTTTATCGTAATGTAAGCTTTGTGTAAGTGAAATTTAGGAGAGAAATTGTTAATAGATTGATGAAATGGATTTGGTAGTCTTTATAGGTGGTAAAAATTATTTTAAAATTGTTAAAAGTATTAATTTTAATTAAAAAATAATAATAGCCGTTGAAATAGTCGTTGGCAGAACCAATGGCTCTTATGTGCCACGCCACGCCAACACTACGTGACACGTTTGGTTCACCAGCCTCAACTCGTGAATCGTAATCGTGACCCGGAAACAATGTGGAAGCTCTTAAGGCTCTTAATACCAGGAAGGCAGGAACAGATGTCCAATTGGCACCTACTAATTCTACTGGGCAATTTTTATAAGCTTAGGTGACACTACATAGAAGTATAAGTTCAACATCACCATTAGAAGGAAATTGACAATTCATTACCCTTTACTTAAACCTTATCAACTAAAAGTATTCAAAGGAAAATGTCATGGATATTTCTTGCATATGAAATACAACAGCTATTATTAGAACTATCTTGTGAAAAGCTCGAAAAAGCAAGATCCTAGTGAGATGTTGCGCGACTATAGCTCACTATCAATGGTTGTTTCCCCATTTGCTGTTTTTCCATTAACAGCAACAAGCTCAGTGTCAAAGATAAGGGTTGCTCCACCTGTGATTAATCAGAAAGAAAAGATTGAAATCATTAAATTAATGAACTGAGAATATAAGTTGACTGTATTAACTAGCAAAAGAGTGTTGTGGAGCATAAGAGTATAAAAGACAAAGATCTTACCAGGGATGGTCGGAGGGGAACCTTGAGCACCATAACCAAGTTTTGCTGGAATTTTCAACTTCCTCTTTTCACCTATGCACATTGCCAACAGTCCCTGGTCCCATCCTACAAACAACACATACTCCAAACGTCAAACCATTGACCCCAGCATACAATCAGGCATTGTTTCTCATGTGTGATTACAAATTACAGGTCTCAAGAAAAATCCCAAATAACAATCTCACAGTAGGTTATCGGTACCTTTAATCACATGCCCACTTCCAAGCTCAAACTCAATCGGATCACCTCTTTCAAAGCTGGAATCAAATACAGTCCCATCTGTGAGTTTCCCCTGTTATCAAGGCAAGTCATAATTGATATCAGTTTAGAAAATGAAGTGACGACACCCTACACGTGTCCACGCTCATACAAAAACTCTTAGGCTCACCTAACTCCAATTATATTCACCACTATGGACATGTGCCTTGAAGAAAAAATATAAGAATCCCAGGTTACCCAAGATAGTATTGGTCAGTAGAAGGTAGCTAAAGCACATACCATATGTCAAAACTAATCTTTTGCTAAGTAACAAATATAACTACTTAAGAGCGATAAGAGTAACAAGCAGACATTACGTCAGTGGGATCAATGAGTACAGCTGGAGACGCATAACCCGTACATATACTCACAAAATGAGCTTGTGCTGACGGGTTTACAAAACTCGAGATATATGAAATAAAAACAGCTTATAGGCTCTACAAAATAATTCTCACATTCTCATACAACTGTGAGTATAAACAAAAACAATTTATCTATTTATAGATCCATTGAAAACATCCTTGGAGAAAAAAGCTAGCTTTAGCCAACAACTCCACTTACCCGATAGTGTACTTTGATCTTATCACCTTTGTGAGCCTGAATGTCACATGTTTTCGGCCTAAACTGTAATAAGAAAAAAGATTCAAAATATAAGCATCAAGCAGAAGTAGTATATACATAAATTCACTTCAACACAACAGTCAAATAGCCTAAAGGATTGGAAACATAAAATGTCATCCCAAGTCCAATTTTATCAATTATAATGTCAGTATATGTATATCATAATACTCGCTCAGCCCCAAAATAGCGTTAATATGACACCATCCGTGAAGCAAATATAAAGTGAAGATAATCTAGAAAGAGCTCAACAATATAGCACGCAGACATGATTCACCCAAATTTCCAAAGCACCCTATCTCAGCTGACAATTAAGATTTTGGATCTAAAATGTTAAATTGTTGAAGGAGTCAGGATAGTAGGTAGCGCTTCACCTTAACACCGATCTGCAGCTCAGTCACATCGCCTGACTTGGCAGAAACTGCAAATCACAAGCACATGGATCGATCAGGTGAGAAATTTCAGGTAAAAATCAGATCTACAAAATAAATTAGATGAAGAGAAAAGGAGTAGAAATGATTGAGGAATAGGAGAAATACCGAGACCGCAAACAGCAAGAAGAAGGAGAAGAAGTGGAATCGCCTTCATTGCGAACATCGAACTCATCGGCGTTTTCTCTCGCGTCAATGCTTGAGTCTCAACTGTAACCTGAGATCTATCTGCATACTATGTACGTGAGTTCAGTCCATACTTACATGGGCTTCCGGGTGTATAAATATTTGGGCTCATTCCTGCAACCGGCCCAATATACTAAATGTTCTTTTCACCCCCACAATTTGAAAATGTTATTCTTCAAATCTATTAATTTTTTTGGACGTACCAAGTAAATTAAGAGAGATGAACATTTCATTTTTTTTTTATGTTTGTTATTCTTTTTTATATAACTTTCGTTTTGAAACAAATTTACACAAAATACAACAACAAAAAACGTGCACATTTTTACAATCATCAATGAATAACTCATAAAAAAAATGTTCCTCTACCCACACTTGCCCATAACCAATATTCAAAAAAAATAAAACACATGGGAATTTATTGGAACGTTTGCCAAATAAGAATATAAAAATGTAGAAAATATACATAACCACTACTGCAAGATGACTTTTTGTTACAAAATTGGGGAGACAGTCGAAGAGTTTATGTTGAGAACAATACTCTTCGAAACTTGGGCAAGTAATCACTATCAACATCTCCATCATGATTTAAGAACCCCAAACAGATTCACTATCACTTGTAATCCATAATCACCAATGCTCATACCTGCACAACAGATATTTTGTTTATCAACTACAAAAACAGAAAATTGAGTAAAAAAAATTGATATTGCTTGAGTTCCAATCAAAGTTCACCTAAGAAAAAGATAATTGCTTGAGCACTAGACATTGAGTGGCATAATTATCACGGTAATAAACTCCAAAAATTCCATTTATTTGCTACTTTCCCATCAATCCATACAATTTACAAACTATGTGAAAGAACGTATGGATTTTCTGATAGTCTCAACCATCACTTTTCCCTGATGTAAAACAAGGGGTCTTTTATCCCGTGGTCATTATTTGATAATCAACGTAGAGAAATGAGAATAAAAATTAGAATGACAGCACATGAATAATAAGATAATCTTAAATATAAATAGGAAGTTCTGTTTGTGGATAGCTTAACCACAGATGAATTGCACATATTATGTCAACGCTAGTGTTTTAAGACATGGAAAACTGCTCAGCACATTTCAGTAATTACACATTTCCACCAGATTACTTAGACATATTAGCAACCAGTTACTAACTATTATAAGTTTTTTGTCTTGCAACTTTCTAGATAAACCATTGAACTATGACAAGAGCATGCATTTAATTACAAACCTTTATGAAAACACATGGCTTCACCATATAAGTGTGATTGAAAATACAGTTATTACCTGCTTTTACATATGACTCCAAACTGCTTGGAGACATTTTCAAGATCCTTCAAAGTTCCTTTGCAAGTAATCATTGGCACTACCAGTGATGGGGTGGGGAACCATGTTCACTATCACGAAACAAACTCAGAAAACACAAATCTGTCCACCTGTTGCAAAAGATCGAAACATCAAGCGCAAAACTAAAATGATTAGATGTCAGTGCACCTTTAAGGGAACCACGGCAGTCACGTATACATTGATTATAATCCGCGATAAGTATCGAATGGAACTTTGTAGTTCTGACCTTCTGAACTGTGCACACCATCATGGATCAATGTATGATATGTCCAGCAAG